>CM060692.1:166120519-168880519 GCA_030686995.1 Artemisia argyi | reverse complement strand
TATGCTGGGAACAGTGCATGAAGGCGTCAAGAGGTGTTCATGACGACGTCAGAGTCCCAAGAATAAATTACCGTGGTTGGTGACGGCGTCACATAGGCCGTCATAAGTAGATCAAGGCCGTCCGAGGAAGTATTTGGCGGCGAGATGACGGCGTCACACCATTGCTCTTGACGCCGTCACCTCGGTTTTCCTATATATAGTTTTCTAGTTTTTACATTAAAAAGAGGAGAAGTTTTGGTGAAACCCTAAAGACGAATTTGGTGCAACTTTTACAGGTTTTTCAAGGGTTCCAAACCCTTGATACCTTGGATTGTAATTGAGATAAGTGTTCTTCTAATTCAATCAATATGTCTATGTGTTGGTTGTCTATATCTTGTTCTTGTCTCAATTCCATTATGCTAGGCTAGATGTCTTTTGTGTTTGCTTAGATCTAATGAAACCTAGATGTTGATTATGTGTTGATTACTTGTTTATTCTTGTCTTGGATGAATGATTTTATATGGTAGGCTTAAGAAAACTGGCAGATCTCCAAATGGTAACATGCTTGAACGTCTTAAGAAACATGAACCGAGGCGTACTAGGTCTTTATTGGTTGTATTTAATGCATGAGCCACTGTTTACAATCCCTATAGTTGTGCTGGGTCATGGTGTAGGAGGAGATAAGAGCTCATAGAATTGGGGAGTTATGTATGCCACCCCATGAATGGTATTAAGGAATACAATCCGTCATCCATACAATTGTAACAAGTAATTAACGTGTAAAAGATATCTAGGGAGTAGTGAAGTCTAAGTAAACACAATTTCTCCAATTACTGCTCACAACCTTTGTAATAATTAGTTTAATTTCATTTTCAGTATTTTATTTTGATTATATCTTAGTTTTGGGTTAGTTGAATAGCAACTAATTCCGCCCACTCTTCCAAAACCCGAGATTTTACTTGCTTTCTAAAAAATATAAAAATACAAAAATAATCATCCCTCACCTTTAGAACTAGTAATTAGGTTTTCTAATCCTAACGACACTATTCCTAAGCTAAACGATCAATCCCCCGATACTTGTCACTATACTATACTACAACGATCAGGTACACTGCCTGGTGGGGGTTGTAAGCTTCTCGAGATCCCTCGAGAGGTAAAGCCTGTTGCGATTCCCACGCATCAGACAACATCCCATAAACGTGCAAATACCGCTAGTGCTTTTTCTATCTACGTAGTCTCCTGCATAGACGATGGTTTCTATGCAGGATCCCTTAGGATACCATAATCCTAAGTGTATAGTGCCTTTAATATATCAAAAGATACGCTTAACTGCTTCTAGGTGAGAGGTTTTAGGATCCTCTTGAAAGCGGGCACAAAGGCAAACACTAAACATGATATCGGGTCTACTTGCCATTAAGTTTAGTAAACTACCTATCATTCCTCTATACTTAGTGTTATCCACGGAATCACCTTCATCATCTTTAGTGAGTTTCACTTCCGTAGACATAGGAGTTTTCATGGGTTTTGAGTCTTCTAGGCCAAATCTCTCAAGCATTTCCTTAATGTACTTAGATTGGTTAAAGAATATTCCATCTTCTAATTGTTTTATTTGTAATCCTAGGAAAAAGTTTAGTTCACCCATCATACTCATCTTGAACTCATCATGCATGATTTTGGCAAATTCATCATACATTTCTTGACAAGTCGATCCAAATATAATGTCGTCGACATATATTTGAACAATGATGAGATTTGGGTCTTTCTTTTTAGTGAAAAGAGTGTTATCTACCATTTCCATGGAATAATTATGTTTAATAAGATATGCTTTAAATTGATCATACCAAGCCTTAGGAGCTTGTTTGAGTCCATATAAAGCTTTCTTTAGTTTATAAACATAATCAGGTTTTGTGAAGTCAATGATTCCTGAAGGTTGTGCGACATAAACCTCCTCATTGATAAAACCGTTGTGGAATGCACTTTTCACGTCCATTTGGAATAACTTAAAGTCTAGGGCGCATGCATAGGCAAGTAGTATTCTAATAGATTCTAATCTAGCTACGGGGGCGTAAGTTTCATCATAATCAATTCCTTCTTGTTGATTATAACCTTGGGCAACTAACCTAGCTTTGTTCCTAGTTACTATTCCATTTTCATCTAACTTATTTCTATATACCCACGTAGTTCCTATGATGGTCATGTTCATTGGATTTGGGACTAATTCCCAAATATCATTAGCCTTAGGTTGATTTAATTCTTCTTACATAGCCATAACCTAACTTTCATCTTTTAATTCTTCATTAATATTCTTAGGTTAAATTGCTGAGAGGAAACAAAAGAAATTATTTTTATCTTGGGCTTGTGACCTAAGGGTTCTTTGATTAAGATTTCTTATTATGTTATCTAATGGATGTGATTTAGATTCCTTAATATTTACTACTTCGTTATCTTCTAAGTCTATAATTTCATTATCATTTCCTAGGGGTTTTCTTTTACTAACCTTAATAGCTTAATCTTCAACTAAGTCGTCATCTTCTAAAGGTAATGTTTTAGGAGGTGGTGGTGTTTCATCAAATTTTACATTTAATGATTCTTCTACTTTCATAGTGTGTTTATTAAGTATTATATATATGCTTTACTATTTTGCGAGTAACCTAAAAATATCCCTTCATATGATTTTGGGTCGAACTTAGTAAGGTAATCCCTAGTGTTTAAAATATAACATTTACTTCCGAATACCCTAAAGTAGCTTAAGTTAGGTTTTCTACCTCTTAGTAACTCATAAGGAGTCTTTCCTAAAATTCTCCTAATTGATACTCTATTAATTATATATGTCGATGTATCTACGGCGTGACACCAAAATTTTTGTGGGATGGATTTTTCATTTAACATTGTTCTACTCATTTCTTGTAGTGACATATTCTTTCTTTCTACTACGCCATTTGATTAAGGAGTACGAGGAGCGGAGAAATTGTGAGATATTCCATTTAAATCACAATATTTTCCGAATTGTACTTCGTTATCAAATTCCCTACCATGGTCTGTCCTAATAGATACTATTGTGCATCCTAATTTATTTTGAATCATTTTACTAAATATTTCAAATTTTTCAAAGCCTTGGGTTTTGTCACTTAGAAACCTAGTCCACGTGTATCGTGAATAGTCATCTACTATTACTAAGCTATAATGGTTTCCTCCATAGCTCCGCACAGCGGATGGACCAAGTAGATCCATATGTAATAATTCAAGGCATCTAGTAGTGGATACTATATTCTTAGCTTTGTGACTTGCATGAGCTTGTTTTCCAATTTTATAGGCATCGCAAAAGTGTTTGTCATATCTTAGGTTAGGCAAGTTTCTAACTAATTCCTTAGAGGCTAAAGATTGTATTTGTTGCATGTTTGCATGCCCAATCTCCTATGCCAGAAAGTGGATTTTTCATCTAGAGTTACTAGTCATATCTTATCTTCCGGTTTGTTTCCTAGTTTCATAACATATATGCCTCCTTTCCTAATTCCTCTACCTATGACTTTTATATTCTTAACAATTTCGCTATCCCTATCCGTAAAGGTAACCCTACATTTATTATCACATATTTGGCCTATACTAAGTAAGTTATATGTTAAATTATCTACATGCTCAACATTTTCAATAGTAAGTGAGTCTTGAGAGATCGTACCTTTGCCAATGATTTTTCCACGCAAATCACTACCGAAAATAAGATTACCTCCAATGTATGCCTTGTATGTAGAAAATAGATTGTGGTTCCTCGTCATATGCCTCGAACATCCGCTATCCTTGATCCATTCATCGGGCTCCAAGTCTATTCCTAAGCATATTTCATCGATCGCTTTGGCTACAAAACATTTTTCGTCTCTTGGTTTTTCCACTTCTTCTTTGTCACTATCACTCCATGTTCCACTAACGAAGGCGCATTGATTTTCATAACTTGTTGGCTTTGGACATTCGCCAATGAGATGAGTTGGACTTCCACATCTAAAGCACTTTCTTCTCGCGTAGTTATCACTTCTATTTCTTTGAAATCTTCTTTCGTCTCGTGATTGTCTAGTAAATCTTCCTTGTCTCTTGAAAAATTTCTTAAATTCTCTTACGGCCATTGCATATTCTTTGTCTTCACTTTCGTCACTTGAATCATCATCATCACTAAGTTCCTTTTTGACTTTTAGTGCAAGAGATTTGACTTGCTCTTTCTTTCCTTTGATCATTTCCGAATCTCTCTTTATAATTTCTTCATGGACCTTCAATTGCCGTGACTTTAGCTCGCCATTTTGGATGCAATGCCCTAAGAAATTTCCTGAGACAATTCTTACTAGAAAAAGTCTCATCAAGTGCTTTTAAACTTGTAATAATAGTGTTAAATTTTGCAAAAGCACTATCTATTGATTCTTCTTCTGGAATCGTAAATTGTTCATATTGTTGTACAAGAAGATCTATTTTGTTGTCTTTGACTTGACTATTACCTTGGTGAGTGATTAGTAGTGAATCCCAAATTTCTTTTGCAGTTTCACACATAAAAATTCTTTCATATTCTTTACGCGGTAATGCATTATAAATTACCATTTTAGCTTCGTTATTTTTTGCTAGTTTCTTTTTCAAATCATCATTTTGTTTTTCAAAAGGTACAATTTCATCCATTTTACTTTCCGGATTATTTTGAACAAGGGGAAAATCACCAAATGTAATAACATACCAAAGATCAAGATCTTTAGATTTCACATAAGTTTCGAATCTATTTATCCAATATAAAAATCCATCACTTTCAAATAGTGGTGGTCTTTGCATAGATTGCCCTACTAAATATTTTTCAGATTCCATAGATCGTTGCATGTTTTAAAATACAATATATTTTAAAAATCTCGCTTGACGTGGCTCTTGATACCAATTGTGGAAAACTAGAAGGGGGGGGGGGGGGTGGGGGTTGAATAGTTTTACATTTTTTTAATTTGTTTTGAAAAGTTTTGTTTACGCGTTTTGTTTATTATAAAAAATAACTATAATTAAATACTAAAGCTATAGTAATGTAAGTAATGAAATAAGTGAGAGATGGAAAGATCAAACCGTGAGACAAGAGATTTATAGTGGTTCGGCTACAAGGACACCTTCCTTGCCCTACTCCATTCCCCGAGCACCTAACTCGAGAGTTTTCTTCACTATGTCAACAAGCTCCTTTATGGCGGAGAAAACCTTACACACCAATTTGTCACACCACAACTTAATCACACCTTATTCACACCTTCTACACAACTTCTTCACACCTAGTCACTACTTAATCACACCACTACTTCTTCACACCTATTCTTCACTACTACTTCTTCACACCTATCTACTTGATTTACACTACTTCTTCTTTACAACTATCTTTCTTCACAATATCAACACAACTTGCTAATCTATCTTCTATCAAATATTCATAACTAGTTACACAAAGAAATAGATATAATGAATGATGCTCTAACAACTTGGATGTGGAGGTCACAACAAGTTGTAATACTTCTTGTCTTGGTAGATTGAAGTATTCTTCTCTTGCACTTGAAAAGGTGAGGCTTGGATCACTTTGAAACAAAGATTAATGTATATATGATCAAAGGATTTTAGGTAATGGAAATGGGGATTTAGATCAGAAAATTTTGGGGTGCAAAAGGTGAGAAAAATCTTTTGGAATGAACCAGTATTTATAGACAAAGCTGGGGGGGGGGGGGTCAGGAGCGTGGCCGGTCCCCTTAATTAAGGGGCCTGTCCCTTAATAATTAAGGGGGCCGCCCCTCCAAAACGTTGCCCAGCTTTGTCCTTTTGTGGGGAAGGTTTTTCTGGATTAAATTTGCCATTTTTGGTTAAAAATTTGAATTCATATGTTTATAATGATTTAAACATATTCTTTTAATTTCAAAAATGATTTTGTAAATGATATAAAATGTTTATGACATTTTATAAAAATCCTAGTGATTGAGAAAATGTTCCTTTGATCATAGAATGCAATAAATACTTTGTTTATCCATACCTTAAGTGATTTTGATGTAAAGTGAAATATTTATCACTAAATACTTGTTTACGGCATAATTTTTAGTTCAATGGAGTTACGTTTTGTGATTATCAAAACATAGAGGTGTCGATGAATGTTAACAATGTTTTTAGGCATTATTTATGTTAACAATTTCTATCTTTTGTTTCCGGAAAATTTCTAGAAAAACCTGTGCTTTAGGACTTAGAATTCCTTCAAACATCTATTGTGACTCGATACAAGCATTTGACTCAAACAAATACTAATACGTATTTTCATATCTCATTATTATCATTCATGTTCACTTCGTTCTTTAAAACAAATTTGGATTTCCCTTACACTTATCTTTTGTAAAATACCTTTATATGTGATCAAGTCGAAGTTAAAAATAAAATAAAACATTTTTACAATTTATTATGAGACATGAACAATAAATAATGAGAATGAAAAATACATAAGGAAACAAATAAAAGCAAATAAACAAACACACAAATAAAAAGCTTGGGTTGCCTCCCAAGAAGCGTCTTTGTTTATTTACGAGTCTTGTAGTTAGACTCAAAGTCATATCCTATCCTATGTGAGTGAGTTCCTCATCGAGGACATCTTTAGGATCGAACTTAGGTTTTAGCTTCCTATCGGTACGTTTTGTTTGGTATGACTTTTCAAACTTCTCTCCATCCGGATCATATAATGTCATCTTTCTGTGCCATGATCCATCTCCTTCCTTAGGTGGCTTATTCCAATTCCCTAGAGGGGTGAAAATGAATTCTTACAAACTTAATATTAAAAGAAAATTTTAAATAAAAGAAAATTATTTTTTTTTGATTATTTTATTATTAATATTAATTAAAAACTATTTAATAAATATTTAAATTAATTTAAACTAATTTAAATTTAAGAAAAATACTAAATAACTTAGAAAAATATGAAATTTTTTATAAACCATTACAGGAATCCTAAAAAATTATAAAAATTATATATAGCCTAATTTAATAATTATTTACTTATTTATTAATTAAAAAATATTTTAACTAATTTAATTATGAAAAATACTAAATGTACAGTAGAAATTATGAAAGTTTTTCTAAAAATACTTTATTAATTATAAAAGCTAGAAAAAATATAAAAATGTAATATTGCTTATAAATAAGCAGAAAGAAAATTAATTATTTGATTTTTTAATTAAAACTAATTAAACTTAAATTAATTATTATAAATGCTAAACAAACTCAAAAAATTATGAAATTTTTTCTAAAACTATTATAATATATAAGAAACTTAGTAAAAATAAAAAATCGAAAATTTCTTTTTGAAAAAGCTGAACAATAAGCCAAATGGCTTAAATAGAAGCTATCACTAATTTTATTTTTGGCTTTTCTTGAATTTTCTTTTACAAATCTATTTTAACACTAAAAATAAACAACTTTTGCAAAAACAAATTTATTATAGCTTTAAAATAAGCATTGGGCTACTTAAAAAGTGTCACACCCCCAATTTACCTGACTTGCAGCGGAATGGAATGCCTGGGGGTGTCTGTCATAGCATCACAGTTACAGTTACATTGAACGACCTAAAGTGTCGTTTGGGAAATACTTCGTTTGATCATTGAAATAATCCAGAGTTTACAAAATGAGGTCCCCAAAAGGTGTTGCAAGTTTATGAAAAACAAGTCATACTAGATCAAACATTTACATAAGTGCATGAAGTAATAGTGAGACGCGTCGACTCCGCGACTCCATGAAGGTGCAAATGCATGTCACATGAGCTACCTTAATAACCAGAAATACATTGCTAAAACGTCAACACGAATGTTGGTGAATTCCATAGGTTTATAAAATGTAATGTTGTACGGCCACCACAAGTATAAGTGCATGACAAAAGTCACGTAAAATAGTACAATAGACCTTAAGCTCATGACCCCGAAGCTAGACTGATGAAATATAGGCCCCTCCTGAATGTTTTACTAGAACACTCAAATGTGACAGACATGAAATGCATCCGCTTACTGTTGGTAAATACTACCACGGATGGAGGCGTCACCCTCAATAGATCTATCCACTCACTCTCGCTTAATCAGCAAATTAATGGTCCATGATAATAAATAGGGGACTTTAACATGTTGGTATGGCAACTTAAGCAATGTACATATGTTTTGGTACTTGGGCTCGTACTAAAATGATTGGTGCAATGTATTCCCCCATGGGATTTGAAATCAAAATATTGAATTGAAAACGGGGCTATGAAAACTCACCTCTAGCTGATGATACTGTGTGATGAAGTGTAATGAACAACAATTAATGATTAGTTGCCGCAACCTAATATAAATGATGAACGATCTACTTTAGATCATGAAATGATATTGTGAATGTCCATGCACATGCTTCCTATACTACTCTACTCTAAAAAATTTACTTGTTGTTATAAAAATAATACATTTTCCAAAACATAGGAAATTAAGGCAACTAGAAAATAAAACTAGTTGAAATGTATATATATCGTATATATAAGTGTTAGTGTTGAAATCCTCAATTTGAAATCCTTTAAATAACGACTTGTAGTAATAAAAATATACTTTTATTCACTAATACTTCATTAGTTATGATTTTTGGTACTTGGGTATTATTTCTAGAATCTAAAAGATGTCAAAATAATATATGCTTTGCCGATATTGAAACGTAAATATCTTTGTCGTTATAAACCCGTTTTACTTGTTCTTTATATCCATGGTTACGTCTTAGTATGTAGTAATATATTTTGGAAAGCTTGGCTCCTCCGGGTTACGTCTAAAGCCTTGTTTTGTCCGACAAAAAACGTCCAACAGCATGCATTTTCAGAAAATTACTTTTCGTCAATAAACTTGAAGAAATCATAACTCCTTCGTTATAAACTCGTTTTAGCCCGTTCTTTCGCCTACGGCTTCGTTTTTGAAAGTATTTTCTAAAAATTTTGCCAAAGTTTACTTTATGTATACTGATTGTCCTGGGTTTACAAAAATGGGACAGTAGGTATAAATACTTGTTACAAATCCATTTTCCATGTTCAAAATTAGTTTCTAACATCACCAAATCTCTTGCAAACACCACAAAGCTATTCTAATCCTACCATACACCTTCTTAGGGTGCTATGGGTTCCTAATCACCACTAATCATGTTAATTTAACAAGGGAATACCTAAATCAAATTCTAGGGTTTGTATGATCAAAAAGTTAACAAAAATAATGTGGTATAGCTAGCTTGTGCATGAAATTAAGCATGAAAACCATATGATACAAGTATATATTAGATGAAATCATAAAAATAAAGTTGATAACTTACTTTGAATGATTATGTGTTGGGAACGTAGTTTTACTATTTATCAAGTCTCGGTCATTTACTTGTAATAGGTTGCTAAGGCTTGTATGTTTATTATATCTTAAGGCTTATGTAGCAAGCCCATGGGCCTTAAGCCCATTTCTATTTATTAGATAGGGAGGAAGGGAGTGTTGCCCTACTCCTTCCCTATATATACTATGTAACCTCTGCTTTGAGAGGGGTTGGTTCTCCTAGTAATTTCATCTCTTCCTTTTTCATATCAAGGGTTCCTTCCACTCTCTCTCTCTCTCTCTCTTTACTCTCTTTCTCTCTCTAGATCTATTAGTGATTATGTTATTAAAATGGTGACCTAACAAGTGGTATCATTCGCCAAGGGATAATATAGGTTGATTTAGGTTTGATTTGGTAGCAAAAACTAGGTTTTTAGTGAATTTGTGGTATACTGTTACTGTTCATCGCCAAACTTGCGACTTAGCAATTTTTTTTATCAAGTTAGAATTACAATTCTAGCGAGTTAAGTTTTTTTTGAATCCTAGCGAGTTAGGTTTTTGAATCATTGCGAGTTTGGAATTTTTCTATCGAGTTAGGATATTTTCTATCGAGTTTGGAATTTTCTACCTTGCGAGTTTGGAATTTCTATCGAGTTAGGATTAAAACATACCGAGTTTGGACTTCTGTCTATTGAGTTAGGGACTTTTTAATCTCTATCGAGTTAGGATCACAAAACATTACCGAGTTTGGGTTTAAAAAAGTTAGCGAGTTAAGTTTTTTTAACTTAGCGAGTTAAGACTTAAAATTGGTGAGTTAGCCTATTTGCCTTATCGTTTATCGAGTAAGGTTCTTTGTGGCAACCTTCTAGGGGAAACTCTGCTAAAATTTCATCTACTTATCGAGTTAGACTTCTTCTCAGAACTTATCGAGTTTGGAACATCTCAAAACTTATCGAGTTTGACTTATTCTCTTATCTTATCGAGTTTGAAACATTAACAAGAACTTTCGAGTTTGAAACCTTGTCAAGACTTACCGAATTTGAGTGTGTCCAGAACTTATCGAGTTTGAACTATTTGCAAACTTATCGAGTTTGACTGATTCTCTGAGTTTACCGAGTTTGAAAATTTACAAGAACTTCCGAGTTTGAACCATTTTCAGAACATACCGAGTTAAGGGAAGTTCATTCTTATCGAGTTTCAAATCTTGTTTTTCTAATCATACAACAACCTTTATTAATAACAACCTGTATTTATCTTTAACGATCCAAGTTTTAACATAATCACATCATCTCATCTTATCAAAAAATTTCCTTCTTATCTTTCTCTTCTTTCATTTTCAAAAAAAAAAAAAAAAAAAAAAAAAAAAAAGAATTGGTATAACGTTGAAAATTTTGCCCCAAAATTCAAATTTTTAGGCCAAAATTCAAATTTTTTCGGTGAAATTTGGCGGCAAAATTTTTGAAACTCAAATTTTTCTTGCAACCTTATAATTGCATTTCATAGTGATTTTCAAATTTTGGGAAAGAAAATTTTTTCAAATAATTTTTGGAGGGAAAATCTGAATTCACTATTTCGACCTTGCGTGTGACATTTAGCTTGATTTTTCGATTACATTGCAACAATCAAGGGGGAGAGCAATGTCATCTACAACGTCTCAATCACCTTCTTCCAACTACCTTCCTCACCAATATTCTCATCAGCAACAGTATCATCAACAACAAAGTCACAGGTCCCTCATTGATCATGTTCTCCTCTTTGGCAATGAATCAAGGCCTCCAATGTTGCTACCAGGAACGTATACTGTTTGGAAACGGAGATTTCTACAATGGCTCACAGATCGTCCTACTTCAAATCTCATGCTTAAATCCATTCAAGATGGTCCATTCAAAATGATATCTCTTGCTGACTCAACAGGGATTATCAGACTATAAACTGATGAAGATTTGAATGCTACTGAACTTGCTCAGTACGATGCTGACCATCAGGCTGCATGGTTCATGACATTAGCCCTTCCCAATTCAATTTACATGAATATGGACTTTCAAGCCAGTGCTTATGAAATGTGGAAATATCTTGACGCTATGCATCGTACAGAAGAACTTCATCACATCATAATGAAGCAAATTCTTGAATCCTGTTTAAGCATGAATCCTCTGAAGACAATTCTCCCTGCTCCACCATCTCCAGCTGTTGACCATGGATCCTTAATTCACACTCCAAATGGTCTCTTCTTTAATCCTCCGAATGCACCTGAGCCTTTCTTCATTCCACAGTACCATCCTGCAACACTACATAATAATGTGCAATCACTTCTGCAAAATCTAGTGAAGCTTAGTCAAGTATCTTCTAAGAAAGGCAATGGCGATATGACTTCAACTTCTGAATGCTTAAACACAATGAAAGATACTGATGATGAAGAAGATCTTATCGAACCAAGCATGGCGTTCTTGACATATACGGAAAATATTGCAGATGTGGAAGCTCAAGATTATGATTCAACTCCAGTCTTTGACGATAATGTTGAATACAATGCCACACTTAGTCAAATGGAAGTTGAAGGGGGTAATCTCAATGCAGTTTTGCAAAGTGTCATGGGAGATATTCCATCTGATGATGAATATGCAGATTTGGAAGCCGATACAACAGATGTGATGTTAATGGCAGACATGTAGGAACTCTAGTTGAATGATTCAGGCCCATATGTAAGTAGTGACACAATAGATGACGATGAAGTGGAAGCTATTCTGAATCAAGGACGCGAACTTGTTGCTCGTGTCCTCAGCAAATACTCCAACACAAGGAATCAATCTGTTGTGCAAGGTGAAAGAGTTGATAGACAAGGAAGGAATGCTGAAAGGACTGTTGAGAATACCGCAGATGTCGTTAATGTAGGCAATGAGGTTAAAATATTGGAAGATAATTTGGGTATCATGGATGATACAGACCCAGTATACGACACAAATGCTTCTGATGACTCTAAAGACCCATTTGAGAGAAAGATGACTGAAGCTGAGAAAAGAGCCATCAATTCTACAGAAAAATGTTTAGCACATTTTGAATCGGTTAAGATTCTATGCAAGATTCTCTCAGATGCATGGTTTCCTTCCTCGAGTACCTTTTCTGCATTCTTCGGAACTGAAATGAACCAAATAACCTTCCAAAGGAAACTCCAAGAAAACATCATTCAACTAGAAAATCTAATTGAACAGGGAAGTGATTGCATGGTAGAATTTAGAGCGCTCATGACACAGTTCAAATGGTTCGTGACCATAGACTTTAAAGCTCTCATACACTATAAATATGAATGCAATGTATGGAGAGAGAATATCACTAGTATGGAGGTTGAAGCTTTTAGAGATCAACTTGCTTCACGACTGAGCTGCTTAGAATATGAGCTTAATGAAAGATCACTTCATCTGAGTGTTGTCAAAGAACTGGAGATGCAAAAACAAGGAAGAGAATTGAATGTACAGGAGAATGGAAGTAATAAGCAGACTCAAGAAGAGCAAGTTCATAAAGTTAATGAATTGAAAGCTAATTTGGTTGTCATGGAAAGCAAAGGGACAGAATTAGAAGAGCAGAATGACAACAGTAGATTAGGGAATGATACAGATGCAGACTGTGCAGAGATCAGACCCTCCTATGACTCAGAGCCCAACATTGACAAAGAACAGATGGATGAGGAAGATTTTATACCTATCTATGACACAGAACCCAACTTTGACAAAGAGCACATGGATGAGGTACAATCTACTGTTGATCACATTATGCCTGTTAATGAGAAACAACAATCTGAGCAACCTAACTTCAGTAATGAAGGAGAGGTTGACCAGAATGCTGTTCAATGTCTTGACAAACGTTCTGAGTCTGAGTCTTTACATGATAATCAAATAACTGAAACATCAAATCAAACTCTTGAGTCTGAAAACCTTCTTCTCAAAAAGACCATTGCCCAGTGTCATAAGGATTTTTCAAAACTAGAGGCACATTGCATCTCACTTGAACTTCAAATGCAAAATGAATCTCTAAATTCGGGCAACAATGGTCAATTTTTTAATGAACAAAGAAAACGTGTGGATACATTAGTTAAAGAAAATGAGTTTTTAAAAGGTCAAATTCAAGAAAAGGTGATTGCACATGATGCATTGCAAAACAAATTAAGAAGACTGACTGGTCAGAGTGTGGATACTAATTTTGCAAAACCATCAATCTTGGGGAAACCGACTTCTCAAAGAAACAGAAAACTATCAGTGGTTAGACAACCAACTGCATTTAAATCTGTACGATCTAAATTTTCAAAACCTCGGTTTGCCTCCCAAGTTGTTAAGAAAATCAATTTGACAAAACCAGTCACTCCACATTCTTGGCCTAAGGAAAATGCATCTGTGTCTGCTAAATCTCAACACGTGATTATACCTGGCTCTTCTAGGATTAGTTCGAAAACAGTGTCTAAAATGAGCATTAAAAGTAAAGAGTTTTATGGCAAATATGACATGTACAAGAACTATGATCTAGAAAAGGCTAGGAAAAAGGCGCTACTTCAAAAGGATGGAATTCTAGGTTCAAAACCTCATGTGAAGCCTTCCAATGTAGTGCAAAACACTGCTAGTAGTAGCAAACCATAACCTAGGAGTTCTCAACAAACTAATAGGAATTGGCTTGCATCTAAGAGTAGGTGCGGAAATAATCATGATGTCTGTGCTTTAAAATATCTTCAAAAGGGAAATTCACTTGAAAATGCTCAATCGACTAAGACAAACAAACCCGTTGAACCAAATGTCATAAGTGAGAAACCTAAGAAGTGGATCAATATAGGACGTAGGTTTTCTCAACGAAGTGATGCTCCCACATTTCATTCCACTGCATCTAAAAGGAAAACATCTCCTAGATCTAACATTGGGTGGGTACCTACGGGTAGAATTTTCAAATCGATTGGTCTTAGGTGGATTCCTACAGGAAAGATTTTAGACATTTGCACCAAAACTAATGTGAACTCCACTATATCTACCCCTGAGACAAGTAGGAAAACCGTCGGAATTGTGTGTTCGAGTGTCAAGAAGATAATTGACACTACATCTTTATGCTTCTAACATCTGGAACCCAGTTCCTCTTGGGGATCCATGTTCTCTGTTTTGTCTCTTCTTTCTTTCTCTATAGATTCATCAACAATGGCTTCGGAACAAATCAGTTTCGGACCCGAGCTTAATGTTATGGCTTCTGAGCACAACTGCTTAGGACCCACAATCAACCGTTTAAAAGCACCTCAGCAATGGATTCTGAGCAAAACAGCTTAGGACCCGCATTCAACCGTCTGAACTTTCCGGATTCTTCGGCTGAACCATTGTCTCTCACCCGTAAAGAAGTGGAAACCTTGTTTGCTCCATTGTTTGATGATACGATTGAAAACCGTCTTTCTGAGGTCTCACCAATTTCCGCAGCACATCTTGATCACCATCAAGTACCTGATTCACCTCACAAACAACAACAATTGTTGGGAGAGACGGTCCTCCAATTGCATCTCCAACAACAGCATAACAAACCGTGTCCAACTCACGACAATCAGCTGAAGACTCCATACCTAAATCAGTTCCACAAACCGCAGAGCATGACCCTGAGGCGTTCTTTAATCCATTTGCACCGGCTCAACTCATTCCTGACATTACTGAGTCGTCTACACGCAATTTGGATCCTGCTCACATGCGAGATAATTACCTCCATCAAGGTTTGTTGATTTAGTTCACCATATTGGTATGCGGTGTTTGACTCCAGATGATTTGCAAAATTTTCTTTAAAACTAAGTGAGTCAAACATCTAACTTTTTTCTTTAAATATTAAAAAAAAAAAAAAAAAAAAAAAAAAAAAAAAAAAGAAAAAAAAAAAATCTTCTTTCTCTGTGTACAAACTTCGTAACTTCAAAACTATGTTCCTTCATTAAAACAAATTTTACTTTACTCTGTCAAAATGGAACATGTTTTGAGGGGGAGAAAATTTTTCACAAAATCATGAAGTTTGCACACCTAATCATTATTCTTCAAAGGAAAATTGTTTCTTCATCATTCGGATTAAAAAACTCGTTTTCAAAAGGTTCTATGATCTTTCAAATTAAAATGTGCAAAAAATGTTTCACAAAGTTAATGCTAATTCGAGGGGGAGAAAAGAAATGTTTTCGGCAAGGATTCCAAGTTAACCATGTTTAGACTTCAAATGGAAAAGTAATTAACCTTTAATGAGTAAAGTTCACAAAAGTCTTAAACTTAGGATAAAGGATCTTGCATGGAAAATAAAATGGGCTCTAATAAACGTTTCTTTAAATATTCTCAAAAGTATCACACATAATCGATAAACCTCAACGAATCAGACTTATGATTTTTTTCCTCGATTTCTTTTCATTTGTGAGTTTCTAATTTCTTCATTATTGTTGTCTAATCATTCCCTAAATGTTTCAAGTGTTTTCAACGGTCAAAAAGGCATAATCAGAAACTAGGGTTTATGTAATTATCGATCAGGGCTTTCAATTTAATGTGCTTTGTCTAATTAACTAGTTAATATAGCTTTAGAGAACACTAAAGAATGCTCGATTGGTGTGTTTTCTCGATTAGGAACAACATAGGTTTAGAATCATGTGATTTAGGGTTTTAGATGTCGATGTCTTTGCTGCTACTAGGGCATTTGTTTGTTCAATATTCCTGCATTTTGATGCTAAACATGGTTAACTTGGAATCCTTGCCGAAAACATTTCTTTTCTCCCCCTCGAATTAGCATTAACTTTGTGAAACATTTTTTAAACATTTTAATTCGAGAGATCATAGAACCTTTTGAAAACGAGTTTTTTAATCCGAATTGTGAAGAAACAATTTTCCTTTGAAGAATAATGATTAGCTGTGCAAACTTCATGATTTTGTGAAAAATTTTCTCCCCCTCAAAACATGTTCCATTTTGACAGAGTAAAGCAAAATTTGTTTTAATGAAGGAACATAGTTTACATAGTATACATATGTATTTCTCAATGTTTGCTCTGATACCACTTGTTAGGTCAAAATTTTAATAACATAATCACTAATAGATCTAGAGAGAGAAAGAGAGTAGAGAGAGAGTGGAAGGAACCCTTGATATGAAAAAGAAAGAGATGAAATTACTAGGAGAACCAACCCCTCTCAAAGGAGAGGTTACATACTATATATAGGGAAGGAGTAGGGCAACACTCCCTTCCTCCCTATCTAATAAATATAAATGGGCTTAAAGCCCATGGGCTTGCTACATAAGCCTTAAGATATAATAAACATACAAGCCTTAGCAACCTATTACAAGTAAATGACCGAGACTTGATAAATAGTATAACTACGTTCCCAACAATCTCCCCCTAAGGGTCGGTCATCAAGGTTGCTTGACGTCTTCGTCTTAATCTTTCACTTTCAATGCTTTAGACGTCTTCTAAATCATTCATCGTTCTTTGTTCTTAGTTGATGTAGTTGTGATCACCTTATTACAAAATGTAATGACCGAGACTTGAATAAATATAAAAGTACGTTCCCAACAATCTCCCCCTAAGGGTCGGTCATCACGGTTGCTTGACGTCTTCTTCTTTGTCTTGGACTTTTGACTTGTATAACTTAAGACATCTTCAAAAGTGAGTGGGTTTTCTTTTGTTTCATTGTTCATTGTTCGTAATAGATGTGGTAGTGATCATCTTATGAAGTTATCTGCCATGCGTCACTTCTGCGTCTGTGGTGGTCATCGTCCATTCCAACATGCTCATACACCTTTGAACTTAGACATTCACATGCACGTAGTTCCATTTCATTCACATAGATCTTTAGTCCTTAAACTTTATAGATTCTTCTTTTTGGCGTAGAATCTAATTTTGAACATTGTGTTGCTTAGATCTTTGAGGGAGCTTTTGTTGACTTCAAGATGTATGTATGAGCATGCGGAATCAGTCTCCATGGAGATGATATGTCCCTGAAAGTAAACATTTAGAAATTAACAACCGGTACTTACAGATAAGAAATTAGAGATTGTCAACAGCATAGTGTGAAGACTCCTTCTAACCCTTATCAAGGCCGTTCCCATATCAGATACTCCCGAAGGAGCTTACGAGACCTACTAAGTAGCTCAATGACTGGGTGAGTCGCTGGGGATCACTCCACGACTGTAGACCGCTAAATAACCACCGCGAACACTAAGCGTAACCCTTGTGGGGTTACCGAAGTCACCTGCTGTCAGGGCTGTTTGATGTAGACCCTGGCAGGAATTTCCGTTCAATCATTGAGAAATACATATGTAATTCTCTTATAAACGTTCTCGGCAGATTGCTAAGATCTGCGAAGGACTGGATAATTTATAGCTGGTGCCCATTGATGTAGAACACCAGTTGTAGAAATACTATGTGTTCCTAAGAGATCTTAGATGTATCTCATGGCTCTAGACTAGATAAGTGCTCACTTAGGTTTCCTATACGGAGACTAGGGAGGGGTCTCCTACTTCAATATCAACTATCTCTAAGAGATAAGTCGATAGATTACACTGGTTCCCCGTGAGAATGAAACAAGCTCTTTTAAGAGAACTTGAGTGGTTAAGAAGGTTTAGTGCATTGCGTCACTGAGTCCATGACGACTTAATCTTCAATACCGGTGTTGTCTTTGCAACAACCAGTAGCATATGAATTGAACCCGGTGTCTGCCCTAAGGTTGAACATATGGAGGGCTATTTCTTTTCACCCTTTTCTTTACTTTTCTTTTTAATTCATCAACCCCTTCTTTCTCCTTTCATTCTTTACTCCTTTTTTTTCGTATCATACCTAAGGACTTCTAGTTCTAACTATTGGTGATATCCTTGGGTAGATCCCTCCGGCTTAGGCGGATCATAGGACGGTTATTTCCTAACCTTAGTCACCTTATAACTCCATGACTATCCTATAATTGCCATTGAAACCTTTGAAAATCTCTCAAAGTGTTTGTGTTTATCAAACATTTTGTTTAACACTTTGAGAGTTTTGTGTTTTACTTATGAAGGGCTCCTCCCTCACATGTGCTCATATGTATTAAATAAATTTGCACATGCGGGAGGAGCGAGCACTTTTTGAATTGATCCACTTTCAGTGAACAAGACCGATTCGAGACACGCTTACATCACTAGTTAGACTAGCTTGAAGTTATTACCCGGCCTGGTCAAGTCCACAGAAAGTTTCTCGAAATGGTACATTTCTACTAAGACAAATCCTTTTCGAGACACGCTTACGTGGCTAGTTAAAGAGTTCCATTGTCAGCTTTTAGGTGACAACTAGCTCTAGTAACTAACTTGATGTTATTACCTGTAGGACCGTAGAACAACCTAAATCACTATTGAATCAAGCCTAAACCTAGAGAGAGAAAGTAAGTAGAGAGAGAGAGAGAATGGGAACTCTAGTGTGTGGAATAATAACTTTGTTAATACTAAAAGAATCACTAAGAGAACCACTAAGAGAACCAACCTCAAAATGAGGCCTTACAAGTGTATTTATACTTGTAGTCTAGGGCTTCACATATCTTTGACCATATTACATAACTAGCCCTTAGACTTTATACAAGCATGAATAATACACATAAAATTTAATAAACTAGCATTTACTAACTGTTACATGAATATATTTAAACTAACTATTTGACTCAATAATGATCGTCACTTTTCATCCTAACAATCTCCCCCTAAGGGACGATCATTGAGATCTTACTTTGATTTCATAAATGATCAACACTTCTAATTCTAACAATCTCCCCCTAAGGGTGATCATTGAGATCTCTCTTTTGTGACTTTGATCTTTGATCTTTGAAGCTTGTTCTCTTGAACTTTGAGTCCTTGTGTAATAGTTTTGCTAGTTTCTTTGTTCCAATCATGCTTTGTGATGTTTCTTGCCTTTGATCAACATCTTTACTATGTTGTCTTTACGTCTTTTCCAACATGCTCATACTTTGTTTGACTTTGAATCTTTGTGAAGTTCTCTTCTCTTTGACTTTAATATTTGTTTCTTTAGATTGAAGATTCTTTGACTTTGACTTAGAAACATTCTGAACTTTGCTTTGCTTAGATCTTTGAAGAGAGCTTTGCAGGGTATGAGCATGTGGATCTTTGAGTGATGGTAACGGTCTTTCTCCAAGGAACATTCATGAGTATCTACATAAAACAGTTAGCAATAAAGTATCCGGTACTTACAGGTTCGGAATTAGAGATCGTCAACAGCATAGTGTGAAGACTCCTTCTAACCCTTACCAAGGCCGTTCCTAAATCAGATACCCCTGAAAGGACTTACTAGATCCACCGAAGTACATCAATGATTCAGGTGAGTTGCTGGAGATCACCCCATAACTGTAGACCGTTTGAGACATAGTAACCATCATGATAGACAAGGCAAGATCCGTAGATCTCATAAAGACTCTTACAACTTGTGTCCTTTTTGGCGAACACAAGTGTATTCATAGGAAGTGTATCCTAAGAGATCTTTTTAATGAATCTCATGGCTCTAGACTCGATAAGTGCATAATTTGGTTTCCTATGCGGAGACTAGGGAGGGGTCTCCTTCTTCAATATCAACCATCTCTAAGAGATAAGTCAATAGATTACACGGGTTCCCCGTGAGAATGAAACAAGCTCTTTTAAGAGAACTTGAGTGGATAGAAGGTTAAGTGCAGTGCGTCACTGGGTCCATGACGTCTTTATCTTCAATACCGGTGTCACCTTGGTAACAACCAGTAGCATATGAATTGAACCCGGTGTCTGCCCTAAGGTTGAACATTTGGAGGGCTATTTCTTTTCACTCTTTCATTTGCTTTTCTTTTTAATTCTTCAACCCCTTCTTTCTCCTTTCATTCTTTTCTCCTTTTTTCAAATCATACCTAAGGACTTCTAATTCTAATCTATTGGAATTGTCCTTGGGTAGATCCCTCCGGATCTGGCGGATCATAGGACGGTTTTTTCCTAACCTTAGTCACCTTATAACTTCATGACTATCCTATTGTTGCCATCAAACCATTTGTGAAAATCTCTCAAAGTGTTTATGATTATGAAACATATTTTGTTAACACTTTGAGAGTTTTGAATTTCATTTGAAGGACTCCCCCTTTACATGCGCTCATGGATAGTTAAGAAATTTGCACATGCGTGAGGAGTTTGCACTTTTTGAATTGATCCACTTTCAATGAACATGACCGATTCGAGACACGCTTACATCACTAGTTAGACTAGCTTGAAGTTATTACCCGGCCTGGTCAAGTCCACAGAAAGTTTCTCGAAACGGTACATCTCTACTCAAACAAATCCTTTTCGAGACACGCTTACATGGCTAGTTAAAGAGTTCCATTGTCAGCTTTTAGGTGACAACTAGCTCTAGTAACTAACTTGATGTTATTACCCGTCGAGGATAAGTCTTTTCGATTACTAACTTTTGTTGTTTCGTCAATTCTTGGGTCATTTCTGAGTCAAGCTCTTTTTAGATTAAAGACGATTACATTTTAATCACGTCTTCTCCCCCTCAAAAATAGCATATCCATGGTATTTTTGATACCAATTGATTAAAACCTTTTCTTTTTGGATAGCTTATGGGAGAAATGGATGTTTGTTAATTCCGTATTAGTTTCCTTTAAGCATGATCTTTTTGGAACCACTTTATATTACTCCCCTCAAAAATAGAACATTTTGAGTAAATTTAAACTTTTAAGGATTTGAGGGAGTAATATCTTGAGCTAAAAAGTTTTGATAACCTTTTGAAATATTTTGAAAAATTTTGCTCAGAAAATTAAGAAGACTTTGATAAGCTTTTTGGAGAGAAGTTTTCTTATCATTTAGGATTGTCGCACATAAATGTACAACAGAGTCCTTTCTTTGAAAATCGCGGGTTATACACTGTTATGTGTGCATAACCCATAATGTTTTTAGGATAAGTGCTCAAAGAATATGTAAAACCTTTGTTTTGATTTAAGCACTTTCCTTTCTTTGAAGAACGAGTCCTTAGCTGAAGTACTAAGAAGTCATTTGATTAAGTCCTTTTTTTTTGAAATCTTTTCGAGTTGTTATACCCGGACTTAAGTTTTGAAAAGATTTCACTTTGAAGCACGGGTTGTAAGCTGAAGTACTTACAAGCCATTATGAAGAAACCTTGGAGAAACGACATGTTTTAGAAAAACAATTTAAAAAACTCCCGTTCAAGCATCTGTAAATGTCCGTGTCATTGTTGAATGACATTTCTAGAAACATACAAAATATTGATTTATACGAGAGACATGTCGTGAGAAGAATATTTTAGGATTTTTTGATTTTATATTGTTTTTGTATTTTTTGAAATTTTATATTTTTGTATTTTGCTTTTGTTTTTATAAAAGAAATGGAAAATAAAAAATAGAAGATTGAAAGAATGATTTTATAGAATTTACAGAATTTGAACCCTCTGAAAAACTGGGTTCTGAGATAGTTGAAGCACCTGCAACCAAAGACGAAGAGGTTTCACAAATAACAGTGTTAGAAGTACATGAATCATCACTTTGAGGGTGTTGACTAACAACGGTTGTTGTGGTTTCTACTTCCTTATCCTGAAGATTATAACTATTATTTGTCTTGGTGCAACTATCAAAAATCTTTCCTGTGGGAATCCACCTAAGACCAACTATTTTAAAAACTTTCCCCGTAGGAATCCACCTAAGGTAAGATCTAGATGTAGTTTTCTTATCAGATGCAGTGGAAGTCTCAGTCTTGGAAAAACTACATTCTTTAGATATCCACCTATTAGGTTTCTTAATCTCTTGCTTCTTATCAATGGGTTTGTTTTGATTTGGTGTCATAGTGGATTGGGTCTTGACACTTGATTTGGAATTCTTTGTGTTGCATTCTACTTTCCTAGTATTCTTATTTGTGCCACTACTCTTAGATGCAAGCCAATCCCTAGTATTTTGTTGAAAGTTCCTAGGTAATGGTTTACTACTACTAGCGGTGCTTTGGAATCTTGTAGAATTCATTACACTAGGTTTTGCACCTAAAATTCCGTTTTTTCGATGTTGTGCCTTTTTTCTAGCTTCTTCTAGATGATGATTGAGGACCATGTCATTAGAACCAACAGACTCATAAACAGTTTTTGTTGTCTTATTTGGTGTACTATACTTAGAAGAGCCAGGTGAACTCACATTTTTGTTTCTTTCAACAAACAAATTTTGTTTTTCAACAATCTTATCATTTTCACATTGCTGGGGCAAGGGTGTTGGAGTGACTGGTTTTGTCAAATCCTTTTTCTCATCGACTTTTGGAGCAAACCGTGAAATTGACATTTTTGGTTTTTGAACCGTGTTTGAAACATTTGGTTTCTCCGAAGTTGATGGTTTTGCAAACTTAGTTTCCTCACCCTTACCTTTTTGATTTTCAAGCTGAGCCCTCAAAAGATCATTTTGCTCTTTCATGTTCTTGAAGGCATGCTCATACGACAATTTGTCATACTTGCATTCTTCTTTTTTCGATCAAGTTGTTTAAAACATGACACATTTTCTTTTTCAAGCTTTATAAGAGCATTTTCATATTTTGAAACAATTGCGGAGGTCTCAGCTCTCAGTCTTTCATCGTCTTGAACAGAATATGTTTGTAAAATGATGGACATAATATCAGTGGTCATAACAGCTTCGAAGAGAGAATCATTTAGATTTTCCAAAACATTCATGTTTTCACGAGTATCATTAGCTTCGTTTACCAGGGATTTGTGGTCCTTGACAAAGTCGGCCACTTCTTTTAAGTTTTAGATTAACCTCGCACTGATGTTATTTAGTGGGATAGTAATTTCGTTTTCAAACACCTTTTTCTGTTCGATATGAAAACTAGAATGACAGTTGTTAATATTGATTGAAGTTTTAGATTCAACAATATTTTGAACTTCTTGAATTCTCTTTTTCACGTCATCTAGAATGTCTCTAGCCTCACTTGTGTTAAAAGTGTTGTTAGAGGACATTTGTTCTATTTTTGAAAGAGATTTAGAAACAACTGTCTTTTTAGAAAAGAATTTCGCGAATGGACGTTTTATGGAAAACACAGAAGGTTCTTTTTGTGGAACAAAAGTAATTCCGAAAGTTTGTTCAATTTGTTGTAATCAATGGGTTTCAAATGCTTTTGTTTCATTTTATTTATGCTCTCTTCGACATGTTCTATCGTTTGCACAGAATCCCGAACGACGGGAGGATCATGTTTGGTGTAAATCACATTACCATTATATAAACATTCTGTTCTTGCTGAGCTTTCTTGAGATTACTGGGGGTGTTGTTACCAAGAGCCACTTTATGTTTCGTATGGTAAATCGGATTAGTTTGATTTGAAATCATTTTCATTGTTTGAATTGACTGACCCGACTTAACCACTAATTCTTCTAAATGAGCAATCATGTGTTCTGACTCTACGATTTCGGCCAAAAGTTTGTCTTCTTTCTTTGGAAAATCCTTTTTCAACTCATCCCTTTCTTTTTCAAGATTGGTATAAGCTGTTTTTTGTTTAGAAAGTTGGTTTTGTAAATCAGAAATTTCCGCGTTTAAAGCTTTTATCTTCTTGAAAGAATTAACATCAAGTGTATCAAACTTGAGTTGTAATTGTTTTTCCCTTGAAACGGAATTTTGATAACCAGTTTCTAATTCAGACAATCTTTCGTTATGAAACTCAAAAGCTTTAACGTGTTTCTTGTAACTCTCAAGCTCAGCGGTCAATTTAACATTCGCAGTTTTAACATCGCGATTGACCTTTTTCACTTTCTCGATTTCAATGCGACAATTATTTAATAATGATTCAAATAAAGCACGTGTTTCCTCATCATTAGCATCATTTTGTGCAACTTGAACTCCATTAGGATCCATGTATGGAGTTGCATAGTTAACATTGCTATTAACTTGATCCCCCACATATGTATCGTAATGAGGTTCAGATGGCACATAATATGGCTTCTCATGAGCAAACGGATTAGCATCATTACCATTATTTGGTACCTCATGGAATGGAGCTGAATCGTACGTAGGAGGAAGATCAGAATCACTGCTTGATGTTGTTGCCTGCTGATTTGCCATAAAGTTGTAGGTTTCATTGTGATCTGCTGAATTGTCATTAACTCTTGTTGAAGCTCTAAACTCATGTTCATCAGCAGTCAACTGTATTCCCGATTCTTCTTTATTGGCTAGCATCAACAAGTACTGGATCTTTTCTACCTTCGTCATTGCATTGACATTGTTTCTGCTGTGACTTGCTGATGTAGGTTTCGGAATCGAAGTCATGAAACAATCAATCCCATTTTGATTAAGCACATTCTGATTCGCAATATGATCCATCTGATTTCCTACATACTGCCCTGCATATTGCATCTGATTCCCCATCTGTAAACTCGAAGCATATCCTTGCTGATTGTTGTTGTGTCGTTGGATGTTTAATGCATTGAAGACTGATGCAAAACCATTGGACAAAGTACTCGTGATACTGTCATGGTGAGATGCCATTGATTCAATTCAAAGTGAAACGTTGTTCTTAGGATCTTTTGAAAGATAACAAAGGTTGTTGTTGTAGATTAGATGTTTTGGTGAAGATGAAAAACGTTCTCGGTTGAATTTTTTGTGATTTCAAATTTTCCTTCCGAAAAATGAATACGAAAATTTTCTTTCTCAAAATTTGAAAAACACAAAGAAATACAATTCTAAGGTTACCCAAAAAAATTGAGTTTTCAAAATTTTGACGCCAAATTTTACCGAAAAAATTTGAATTTTGGCCTAAAAATTTGAATTTCGGGCCAAAATTTTCAACCTTATACCAAAATTTGAATCTCACGTAAAAATTGAACGTTAAGTCTCGTGTGAAAAATAAATTTTACTCACATTTTCCCGCCAACTCGGTATGATTATTTGAAGTGAAACTCGGTATGTTATGATATTTGTCTAACTCGATAAGTTTAAGTATCACATAACTCGGTAATAGTCAAACTCGGTAACCAGAAATGATTTGGGCAGAGTATCCCCTAGATATGAGCCACAATGAACCTTACTCGATGTACGATAAGGTAATAGGCTAACTCGCCAAAAAGATTCAAACTCGCAAGACAAGTTTTAACTCGCTTAAGTTGAAGACCTAACTCGCTAAGATGAGTTCTAACTCGATAATAAATCCTAACTCGCAAAAACTCTAACCTATCTCGATAGAAAAAAAATTCAAACTCGCAAAAACGTTTTCCTAACTCGGTAAACTTTTTTCAAACTCGATGAAAATTATTTTCTAACTCGATAAAATATTTTTCAAACTCGGAAAAAAATTTCAAACTCGGAAAAAAATTTCAAACTCGAAAAAAATATTTTTCAAACTCGGAAAATTTTTTCAAACTCGATAGAATATTTTTCAAACTTGGAAAAAAAATTCAAACTCGATGAAAAAAGTTTTCTAACTCGAAAATTATTTTTTCAAACTCGATAGATATTTTTCCAAGCTCGAAAAAAAAATGATGAACAGTAACGAGATCCGAGATTTTTGGCCAAAAACACGATTTTTCACCCAAAAACAATCTGAAACAACCTAAAATTATCCCTAGGCTCTTGATACCACTTGTAGGACCGTAGAACAACCTAAATCACTATTGAATCAAGCGTAAACCTAGAGAGAGAAAGTAAGTAGAGAGAGAGAGAGAATGGGAACTCTAGTGTGTGGAATAATAACTTTGTTAATACTAAGAGAATCACTAAGAGAACCACTAAGAGAACCAACCTCAAAATGAGGCCTTACAAGTGTATTTATACTTGTAGTCTAGGGCTTCACATATCTTTGACCATATTACATAACTAGCCCTTAGACTTTATACAAGCATGAATAATACACATAAACTTTAATAAACTAGCATTTACTAACTATTACATGAATATATTTAAACTAACTATTTGACTCAATAATGATCATCACTTTTCATCCTAACATTACCCGTCGAGGAAAAGTCTTTTCGAATTTACTAACTTTATGTTTCGTCAATTCCTGGGTGAATCTGAGTCTAGCTCGCATGAGGTTTGACATTTAAGCAACATTTAACTTTCATATTTTAATCACTTTCACTTTTCTCCCCCTCAAAAATAGCATATAAGATGTTGTTTTTGAGAAACATTTGATTAACATATGCTTTTTGAGTCTTATGGGGAGAAATCAACAAGAACTTTTGATTTTGAGAACGTTGAGTTTTCAAGTGCTCCCCCTCAACAAGTGAATACTCATTGAGGTGAAATACTTGTCTTTTGAGTAGAATTATGAAAAATCAGAAAATGTTTGATTAATTCTACTCAAAAGTAAGAAGCCTTCGCTCCTTATATAAGGATTGAGGCACTGAAGCATACCTCAGGGTCCTTTAAATTACAAGCACGGGTTGTACACTGTTATGTGTGCACAAACCATAAAAACATGATTTTGACAAAGCATTTAGATTAGGAAATACTCCCCCTCAAAATGAGCATATGTTTATACATTTTTAAACTTTTGAGCGAATTAGGGAGTAACGATTTGAAAAATCTTGAGCAAAATTTTGAAAAGTTTTGAAAAAAAAACCTTTTGAAAAAATTTGAATAAATTTTGCTCAAGATTAAGAAGTTTTAGTTAAGCTTAGCATGAGAACTTCTTTTGGTTATCAAGGAAAAGTGCACGTATGGATTTAATGAATGGTTTAGCAAGGCACTCTCCTTTCTCTGAAACCCGAGTTGTACACTGAAATGAGTGCACAAGTCGTTGTTTTTATACAAAATCAGTTTTCTTTTAAACAAAACACTCCCCCTCAAATAATGAACATTATTCGAGAGATAGTCTTCTTGAGCAGAATTTAGAATCGTATTTAAGAAATACTTTTTGAAAATTCGTGAGATGATTCTACTCAAGGTTTTAGAAAACACAATCAAGTATTATACAACAAAGAATGCTTGAAATTCAAAACTCTTTTACTGTTGAAAGTTGTTTGAGACCCGGAGTCTCTCTTTTGAGTTTTAAAATCTGAAAAAGATTTCCATCTAAAGTTGAACCTCATGGGTTCTTTTTTGAAGATTTGTTTTTGTGATGAATGGAAAACTTCCGGTATTTGGGATGTTCAGATCATAGACATTCTTTTATTGAAGCCAAAGCATTCCAGATTTTGAAAAAAATGAAAGATTTTGAATGACTTTGCTTTGGTCTCCACACTTGCTTTACCGGTGTAAAACAATAGTGTAGAGTTTGGAAAAATTTGTTTCTCACCATTTTGGATCCATTTACCAGTTTAGCCTTTAAACACATTTTGCCCTTTGACCTCAAAATATGTTCCATAAGAAACATTTTGTCGAATGTAGAAATTTTGACATGTACTTGCACACAGAGAAAATGCATCAGGCACAAACAAGTAAACAGATGAATCAAAAAACTCATTCTAAATCTATCTAAGTGCTCAGAATTCACAAAATAACACATAAGATCACAGATAAATTCATTCTTTCACTCGAGATTTTCCAATTATGATAATGGTTTGGGGTTATGATTTGAGTCTAAGCACACATGTTAGCATCAAAATGCAGGAATATTGAACAAACAAATGCCCTAGTAGCAGCAAAGACATCGACATCTAAAACCCTAAATCACATGATTCTAAACCTATGTTGTTCCTAATCGAGCAAACACACCAATCGAGCATTCTTTAGTGTTCTCTAAAGCTATATTAACTAGTTAATTAGACAAAGCACATTAAAATGAAAGCCAAGATCGATAATTACATAAACCCTAGTTTCTGATTATGCCTTTTTGACCGTTGAAAACACTTGAAACATTTAGGGAATGATTAGACAACAGTAATGAAGAAATTAGAAACTCACAAATGAAAAGAAATCGAGGAAAAAAAATCATAATAAGGTGATTACATTTTGTTAGGGGGAGATTGTTGGGAACGTACTTTTATATTTATTCAAGTCTCGGTCATTACATTTTGTAATAAGGTGATCACAACTACATCAACTAAGAACAAAGAACGATGAATGATTTAGAAGACGTCTAAAGCATTGAAAGTCAAAGATTAAGACGAAGACGTCAAGCAACCTTGATGACCGACCCTTAGGGGGAGATTGTTGGGAACGTAGTTTTACTATTTATCAAGTCTCGGTCATTTACTTGTAATAGGTTGTGTTGACATAAATAATGCTTAAAAACATTATTAACATGTTATCAATATCTCTATGTTTTGATTATCACAAAATATAAACTCACAGAACTAAAACTTATGACATAAACAAGTATTTAGTGATTAATATTTCTCTTTACATCCAAATCACTTAAGGTATGAATAAACAAAGTGTTTAGTGTATCTTATGATCAAAGGAAAGTTTAATTAAGCATTACAAAGTTTATTTAATTATATAAACATATTATATATTTTTGAAAAACACTTTTGGTAATAAAGAAAAATGTTTTATTCATACTAAATATATGAATTCAAATTTTTAACCAAAATCAGTTAGTTTTTCACCAAATAAACTTTCCCCACTAAAAAACAAAGAATCTGGCCGTTTCAGCTGGGCGGACCACTTAATTATAAAGGGCGGTCCCCTTAATTTTAAGGGGGCCGGCCAGGGTTTAAAGGGACCGGCCACGCTCCTCTGTCAGATTCTGTTGCCTATAAATACCACCTTAAACCTGGATTTTTTCCTCACCTTTTGCACTAAAAAACTTTCTGATCTAGATCCAATTCTCCATTCTTTTATCCTTTGATCATAAGTATATAAATTCTTTCTTTCAAAGTGATCCAACCTTCATCCTCTCAAGTGCAAGAGAAGAATACTTCTATCCCTCAAGACAAGAAGTATTACAACTTGTTGTGATCTCCACATCCAAGTTGTTGGTGTATCATCAAAGATCATTTACATTATTCTTTGTGAAGATTGTTGTGAATATTTGATTGTAGATAGTTGTGTTAGATATTGATTGTGTGATTAGTTAGTAGCTTGGTGTGAAGAAGATAAGCTAGGTATTAGGTTAGTGTGAAGAAGATTAGGTGTGGAGTAGTTAGTTGTGAAATAGATAGATTTGAAGAAGTTGTGTAGAAGGTGTGACTTAGGTGTGACGAAGCTGTGGTGTGAAAAGCGGTGTGTAGATTGGTGTGTAGATTGGTGTGTACGGTTTTCTCCGCCATAAGGGAGCTTGTTGATATAGTGAAGAAAACTCTCGAGTTAGGTGCTCGGGGAGTTGAGTAGGGCAAGGAAGGTATCCTTGTAGCCGAACCACTATAAATCTCTTGTCTCGCGGTTCGATCTTTCCATCTCTTACTTATTTCATTACATATCATTATTATACTTTGTGTAGTATTAATTGTTTATATTGTACAAGACTTGAGATCACATATTTTCGAATCTAAGTTTTTAAAAGCTAAGCAAAACTCTAAAACTAATTTTTTATAACTAAGTAAAAAGACGTAAAACTATTCAACCCCCCTTCTAGTTTTCCACAATTGGTATCAAGAGCCACGTCTAGCAAGATTTTTAAAATTTATTGTAATTTAAAACTTGTAACGATCTATGGAATCTGAAAAATATTTAGAAGGGCAATCTATGCAAAGACCACCACTATTTGAAAGTGATGGATTTTTATATTAGAAAAATAGATTCGAAACGTATGTGAAATCAAAAGATCTTGATCTTTGGCATATTATTACCTTTGGTGATTTTCCTCCTATTCAATATAATATTGAAACTAAAATGAATGAAATTGTATCTTTTGAAAAACAAAATGATGATTTGAAAATGAAATTAGCAAAAAATAATGAGGCTAAAATGGTAATTTATAATGCGTTACCACGCAAAGAATATGAAAGAATTTTTATGTGTAAAACCGTTAAAGAAATTTGGGATTCTTTACTAATCACTCACCAAGGTAATAGCCAAGTCAAAGATAATAAAATAGATCTTCTTGTACAACAATATGAACAATTTATGATTCCGGAAGAGGAATCAATTGATAATGCTTTTGCTAAGTTTAACACTATCATCACAAGTTTAAAAGCACTTGATGAGACATTTTCTAGTAAAAATTGTGTTAGGAAATTTCTTAGGGCATTGCATCCAAAATGGCGAGCTAAGGTGACGGCAATCGAAGAATCAAAGAACTTGATGACGTTATCTCTAGATGAACTAATTGGCAACTTGAAGGTTCATGAAGAAATCATAAGAAGAGATTCGGAAACGGTCAAAGTCAAGAAAGAACAAACCAAATCAATTGCTCTAGAAGCCAAAAAGGAACCTAGTGATGATGATGATTCAAGTGACGAAAGTGAAGACGAAGAATATGCAATGGCCGTAAGAGAATTCAAGAAGTTCTTCAAGAGACGAGGAAGATTCACTAGATCATCACGAGACGAAAGAAAAGCATTCCAAAGGAATAGAAGTGACAACTACGGGAAGAGAAAATGCTTTAGATGTGGAAGTCCAAATCATTTCGTTGGCGAATGTCTAAAGCCACCGGGTTACGAAAGTCAAGGTGCTTTTGTTAGTGGAACATGGAGTGATAGTGACAAAGAAGAAGTTGAAAAGCCAAGAGACGAAAAGTGTTTCATGGCAAAAGATACCGACGAAATATGTTTAGGAATTGACTTGGAACCTGACGAATGGATCAAAGATAGCGGATGTTCGAGGTATATGACGGGGAATCGCAATCTATTCTCTACATACAAGGCATACAATGGAGGTAACGTTATTTTCGGTAGTGACTTACGTGGAAAAATCATTGGCAAAGGTACGATCTCTCAAGACTCACTTACTATTGAAAATGTAGAGCATGTAGATAAGTTAACATATAACTTGCTTAGTGTAGGACAAATATGTGATAATAAATGTAGAGTCACATTTACCGAAGATGATAGCGAAATAGTTAAGGATGGAAAAATTATAGGTAGAGGAATTAAAAAAGGTGGCATATATGTTATGAAACTAGGAAACAAACCTGAGGATAGGATATGCCTAACGACCCTAGATGAAAACTCTACACTATGGCATAGGAGATTAGGACATGCTAATATGCAACAAATACAATCGTTGGCCTCTAAGGAATTAGTTAGAAATTTTCCTAATCTAAAATATGACAAGCATTTTTGTGATGCATGTAAAATTGGAAAACAAGCTCATGCTAGTCACAAAGCCAAGAATATAGTATCCACTACTAGATGCCTAGAATTATTACATATGGATCTTTTTTGTCCAGCCGCTGTACGGAGCTATGGAGGAAACAAATATACCTTAGTGATAGTAGATGACTACTCACGATACACGTGGACTAGGTTTTTAAGTGACAAGACCCAAGCCTTTGAAAAATTCGAAATATTTAGTAGAATGATTCAAAATAAATTAGGATGCTCAATAGTTGCCATTAGAACGGACCATGGTAGGGAATTTGATAACGAAGTACAATTCGGAAAATATTGCGAGTTAAATGGAATATCTCACAATTTCTCCGCTCCTCGTACTCCTCAATCAAATGGCGTAGTAGAAAGAAAAAATAGGTCACTACAAGAAATGAGTAGAACTATGTTAAATGAACAATCCATCCCACAAAAATTTTGGTGTCACGCCGTAGATACATCAACTTATATTTTAAATAGGGTATCAATTAGAAGAATTCTAGGAAAAACTCCTTATGAGTTATTAAGAGGTAGAAAACCAAACTTAAGCTACTTTAAGGTATTTGGAAGTAAATGCTATATATTGAACACTAAGGACTATCTCACTAAGTTTGATCCAAAATCATATGAAGGAATATTTTTAGGATATCACAAAATAGCAAAGCATATATAATACTTAACAAACACTCCATGAAAGTAGAGGAATCACTAAATGTGACATTTGATGAAACACCACCACCTCCTAAAACATTACCTTTAGAAGATGATGATTTAATCGAAGATGAAGCTATTGAGGTTAGTAAAACAAAACCCATAGGAAATGATAATGTAGACATTCACTTAGAAAATAACAAAACTAGTAATATTAAAGAATCTAGATCTCATCCATTAGATAATATAATAGGACATCTTAACCAAAGAACCCTTAGGTCACAAGCCCAAGATAAAAGTAATTTCTTTTGTTTCCTCTCAGCAATAGAACCTAAGAATATTAGCGAGGCTTTAAAGGATGAAAGTTGGGTTGTAGCTATGCAAGAAGAATTAAATCAATTTAAGGCGAATGATGTTTGGGAATTAGTTCCAAATCCAAAGGATATGACCATCATAGGAACCAAATGGGTATATAGGAACAAGTTAGAGGAGAATGGAATAGTTAATAGGAATAAAGCTAGGTTAGTTGCCCAAGGTTATAATCAACAAGAAGGAATTGATTATGACGAAACTTATGCCCTGTAGCTAGACTAGAATCGATTAGGATATTACTTGCCTATGCTTGCGCCCTAGATTTTAAGTTATTCCAAATGGATGTGAAAAGTGCATTCCTTAATGGTTTTATCAATGAGGAGGTATATGTGGCACAACCTCCAGGATTCATTGACTTCGCAAAACCTGATTATGTTTATAAGTTAAAGAAAGCTTTGTATGGACTCAAACAAGCTCCTAAAGCTTGGTATGATCGATTAAAAGCTTTTCTTATTAAACATGATTATTCCATGGGAATGGTAGATAACACTCTTTTCACTAAAAGGAAAGACCCAAATCTCATCATTGTCTAAATATATGTTGATGACATTATATTTGGATCGACTTGTCAAGATATGTGTGATGAATTTGCCAAAATCATGCATGATGAGTTTGAGATGAGTATGATGGGTGAACTTAACTTCTTCCTAGGATTACAAATAAAACAATTAGAAGATGGAATATTTTTTAACCAATCTAAGTACATTAAGGAAATGCTTAAGAAGTTTGGCCTAGAAGACTCAAAACCCATGAAAACTCCCATGTCTACGGAGGTAAAGCTCACAAAGGATGATGAAGCTGAGTCCGTAGATAACACCGAGTATAGTGGAATGATAGGTAGTTTACTATACTTGACGGCAAGTAGATCTGATATCATGTTTAGTGTCTGCCTTTGTGCCCGTTTTCAAGAGGATCCCAAAACCTCTCACCTAGAAGCGGTTAAGCGTATCTTCCGATACGTTAAACGCACTATACACTTAGGATTATGGTATCCTAAGGAATCCGGCATAGAAACCATTGTCTATGCGGATTCGGATCATGCGGGAGACTACGTAGATAGAAAGAGCACTAGCGGTATTTGCACGTTTATGGGATGTTGTCTAACGTCTTGGTTTTCGAAGAAGCAAACCGCTCTTGCTATTTCTACCACCGAAGCCGAATATGTAAGCGCCGGAAAGGCATGTCAACAAGCACTATGGATGAAACAAGCTCTCGTAGACTATGGCATTAGGTTAGAAAATGTCCCCATTACGTGCGATAACAAAGGTGCGATAGATTTAAGTAAAAATCCGGTGCAACACTCTAGGACTAAACACATAGAAATACGTCACCATTTTCTTAGGGATAATGTACAAAAAGGAAATATATCTATAGAAAAGGTTGCATCGGAAGACAATATTTCGGATATATTCACAAAACCCCATAAGCGTGATTTATTCAACCACTTGCGTTTAGGATTAGGAATGATGGAACAAGTTGACTAAATTATATTAAATTATTTCAAATTTATACTTGCATGAAATTCATCTTTTATTCCATTTCACCTATTCTGAGTCTAGGAATCTATTTCGCACAAAACTAAAGATTGAGAAAAGCTAATTTCTTTGCATAAACCGTTTTGTAAAACTCAATCACTTTTCTCTAAAAATTATTCTCACAATCTAGGAACCCCATGAAAATCATTTTCCTTGCATTGTTGACTAATCCTAAAAACTTTCTATTTCAAAATCATGCATAAATTCTCACATAAATTGTCAAGATATATAATGTAATATATGTCTTTGACATTCATGATCGAGCAAAAATTGAATCAAGGAGATTATTTGGATTGTTTCTTAGGATCGTTATTTCTTTTTGCCTCTAGGAGTCGAAACAATCACAACTCCACATGTGTTGCATATAGACACTCACTAGGACAAATTCATTAATAATGGTGTCATCTTGATCCATCATTAGTTATTCACTCACTAATAATCCTTGCCTTTAATCTAAGATAGATGCCTTAGGAAGCTTAATTATGCTTACCTTTATTTGCCTCCTCTTGATTATTATATGTTGATTATTTGCTTTTGTGTTTATGTGTTTTTGGATGCATGCTATATCTTGATTAGATTAGACTCTATATTGCCTAAGACAATTGAACTTGCTTGAATTCTAATCCAAACACATAACCTTTCTACAAATTTTCTGCCAAAAACCCAATTCTGGCAACCTGGAAATCACCAGATGGGCGGCCCCCTTAATTTTGTAAGGCGGCCCCCTTAATGATTAAGGGGAACGCCCCCTAATTAAGGGGACCGGCCATCTGATGGTCGGATTTACATAATCTTTTCTGCTTTTTAGCCCATTTCAACCTACATTTCCCATTTTTCACCAACACATTTTGTCCTAATCCTCCAAACAAACCTTATCCATCCTTAAACACACAAATCTTCCACTATAAATATCCCCAATCCTCAAAGCTCTCCATTCATCCCATCATGAACTCTCCAAACAAACCAAAATCAAAAGCCTCAAGGCTTGCAAGGATGGCGGAAAAACCCGTTTGGCGAAGAAAAAGCCCTCGAAACAAATCCATCATCATAAATGAAGTTGGAAATCATTCCTCACCACCAACTTCTTATTTCCCAAACTTTGCATCAAACCAACAAAGTCACTCATTTGATCCACGTTACAAACCATACAACATTGGCCAAACATCTTCCTTCAAGCCAAACTACACCTCTCAACCTCCAACAACTTATCATGATCCATGCAAGTTTGATCAACCATCAAACTACAATTCCAACTACACAAACCTAACTCATCCATACCAAACCTATGATCCCCTCCACATTGCCACGGAAAAACAAAAGTTTCGTGATGAAATAAACCAAATTCATGGTCTTAGTGATCTCCTTGCTATGCATCTTGCACAACGCAACAAAGGGCTACCTCCATCATCACCCTATGTGTAACACCCCCAAAATACCGCAGCGGAAGACTGTGTCATTGGGATGCTACTTCAGGGCACAAAGTACAAGGTATAGAAAACGAACTCTAAATGAGACGTTTTTAAAAAGTTACCATTCGAATAGATAAAATCATAGTTTACAAACCAAAAGATCCCAAATTGATAGTACATAAGTTTTTTGAAAAGTATCGAATGGTAAAAGATAAAAGCGAAAGTCTTCAAAATGCATGCCCTAAGACTCTCCGCTCCACATACCTGCTATCGCCCTTCTAACCTGAGATAAACATGCTTAAAAGTGTCAACACAAAGGTTGGTGAGTTCATAGAGTTGTTTACTAAATAAAGTTTATGCATATGTATGAATGTTTCCCAGCAAAGGCATCGTAAATCCACTCAGTTACAAGTCCCGCCATAAGAGACTTGTAACCTGTGTGTTCACAACCCACTGCTACAATATATAGTATGAATAAAATATGTATAAGTTTATCACAACAGTTAAGCATTTAGTCGTGAGTCTACACTTCATCTCCGAAGACCTCACGTTTGTATGTATATCTCCATGGTTGTGCCCAGCAACTTAATCTGGGGCCATTGGAAGTATGTATGTATGTATGTTTTCCATGGTTGTGCCCAGCAACTTAATCTGGGGCCAGTGGAAGCATGTATGTATGTTTGTTTCCATGGTTGTGCCCAGCAACTTAATCTGGGGCCATTGGAAGTCTCAAGAATACACCATCACAGTTTAGTATAACACAGTTAAGTATAGCACAATCACGTATGTATGAAATCAAGTATAAAACAATCGAGTATAAAACAATCAAGTATAAATGTTTTAAATATCAAGAAAAATATGTTTTGAGTATTTATACTAGTAAGCAAGTAGTTGAGCATGTATCTCCCCCCAAAGAGTTAAAACAAGTGTAAAGAGTAAAAGTGGGGCTATGACTCACCTTAGCAATAGCAATCCAAAAATAGAGTTATGAAATTGATAGAATAGGTCCAACAATCACTAGTCGCGACCTAAATATGCATATGTCTTAGTTACCGAAATCAAGTCAAGCATGCAAGTCATACACTACATTATCACTTGCACATGTCGTCGTAGTATTCGTCGTCAAAAATGTATTTGATCAAAGTGATCTCGAGTTTAAGTCATCCACCATTTTAGAAAAAGAAATTTGTAAATCTCACGACCAAATATTAGTCGTCTCAAAAATATATATTTTGAAAATCTCTAACGTACCCCATAAGTATACGTAAAGTTCTACCACTTTTATTTACGTCGTTTTAGCCAAAACACACCTTAAAGTGTCCAAATTTCATGTTGAACATTTCCATCAGCTTTCAAAAATAAATAAAAACTGTCAATATATATATATGGTTTTGTCCAACTTCCTAAGGCCATAACTTTCGCGTCGTAGTTCCGTTTTTTCAAGTTCTTTATATCCCCGCGAAGGTATTCACGTGTACTCTAGTATTTTCAAGGTCTCGGCTAGTTTAGAAATCATTTAACCTCAGTTTTTCCTAGCTCAAAAATCTGGACAGAAACCATTTTTCAGAAAAAGTAGTTTTCGTCGTAAATCTTGAAAATAGCATATCTTTTTCGTTATAAGGCCGTTTCAACCCATTCAAGCGGCTATGTTTTCGTTATTAAGTCTAGTTTCTATATTTCTAGCCTATTATGGCCACCAAGATACTGAGTTTCTACAGGAGGTCGAAAAGGGCAGATTTACCATAAATAATGTCAAACTATATTTTTCTAGTGTTTACTTGCTACAACCTTTTGTCAACAACTCCAACTATGGTCCTAGGTCATCCATCAACTAGAAAAAATAGTGATCTAAACATAACCCAACAATATTTAAAGTCCTTGATCAAGATCATCCAAGTTTTCAAAGCTAACATATATATATATATGTAAAGTTTATTTTTATTTTCTTGTAGAGATTTATTAACACTTTTCTTGAGATCAAAACTTATACAAAAATGTATTTTCTTAGCAAAATATTAAAGTGGATGTAAGATGTTTAGACATGTACCAAGTGATAATCATGTGTAGCTACTTAACAAGCATAAAATTATAAGAATCAAGAAATATTAGTAGTGTAAAAATCACTTACAAAGAGGTTAGTGAGATGAGGTTAGTAGAACACTAATGTAACCCCAAGATTAGTACTCCAAACCCTTGTTAAACTATCCTAAGTACTCTTGAAAGTGACCAACAAGCTCTCTAATCTTCCTTGCTCCTTAGGGTGGATCGAATGGTGAGTAAGAGTGGGAGGTGAGTATGTTTTCTTTTTAACTAAAATGAAGAACTAGTTTAGGTGTACATATATATAGTCATATGGTCAATGTGGTCAAAAATATCACAAGGACTTGGTCCTTGTGATTGCCGAATTTCATGGAAAAGGAGGGGGGCAATTGAGTTGCTCTAGCCACCAAAATTAATTGCATGTCTCCCATGATAATAAGATTGAAATTTTTGGTAGATTTTGTAGTGGTATTTTTACACATTATAGGGGGGGGGGGCGGCTCATAGGACTAAATAGAAAAAAAATGAATGTAATTTTTATAAAATGTATATATTAAATGTATTGGGTAGTAAAAATATGTATCGGGTATTAGTTTGGTAGTTAACGGAAGTTATACGTAATTAAAAGTAAGATATAAAGAATTTCTCTTGGACATCGGAAAATATTTTTTTAGGACTTTTGTAATAGTTTTGGAAGTATAAAAATACCCTAAAAATAATTGTTGAGAAAGTCGGGTATGTCGAGTGTTACATTCTTGAATAAAAATTAACGTTATGTAGGATTTAAAAACCGTAAGTATTTAAAGAATAGAAATTCGTTTTATAGAATAAAATGGTGAACTGGGGAAAGGAGCAAGGTACCGGAGCGTTGTGGACTAAAATTAACCTAAGTCCTAGAGTACTTAGAATTTAATTAGAAATTCGCGTCGATTCAAGTAAAAGGCTTATGTAAAAATGTTTCAAATCAAACGTCAAGAATTTAAATTCTAGTTTAGAAATTAGTATTGACCTGGGAAATAGCGGGTTGTGACAGTCTCTACCCCTTAAGGGAACTTCGTCCCGAAGTTCAGCTCATTCATTCCACATATGTTCCTAGTGTTCAGCTCATTCCTTCCCAAACTCGTTAGAGTTGTTTACACAAATCAATCATCTACTACCTATATAACTAGGTTAATGATGCTAGGTCTCAGATTAGTCGAGGTTGGGTATAAGTTCTGTGCCAAGACTTAAGTGCTACTAAAATAATATAGTTGTTCAAGAGAATGTACCCGTGATGCTATCTTGGACATGTTGGGTGATAGGGTTTCCTAGGAAGTAAGCTCTGCCACGCGCGGGTGGAATCTCAATGGCCTCATCTTGTGGCCCTTCAATTGCTGCTGCTAGTTTTGGACGATTTCCTCCTTGGTTAAGATTCCTTTTTAACTTAGGACAGGTGTTCCGAAAGTGATCCGGGCTGTTACACTCATAGCATGTCTTTTGATTGTTCATCACATTGCCCACATTCACCGGTTCTCTACACTGGTTTGCATAATGACCAAACTGTCTGCAATTAGCACAAATACGGCAGGGCACAGTCTTTTGGTGATGAAAATTACATTTTGTACACTTAGGTTGCGAGCCTAAATACTCTTTCTGACCAGAACTAGTCGCCGCAAAGGTCCTTGCTCTTTTGTTGTCAGCTATTGCGCCTATATGCTTGTTCGACTCGCTTGTTCCCTTCCTTTTATCATTGTTCTTCAAGCTTCCATTTCTAACCATCTCATCTGTCAGAGTTCCTGCTCTCAATATTGCACTCTGAATTGTAGAAGGCTCAGTTGCTTTCACAGTCCCGCGAATTTCTGGGACAAGACCATATATGTACCTCTCGATCCTCTTGGACTCAGGGGTAACCAGGTGTGGAACTAGTCTGGCTAATTCATGGAATCGATCTGTATAGGCTGCATGTCCAGCCCCTATCATAGAGTGATGATAAAGTTCATCCTCTAGCTTCTGCATTTCATTGTCCGGGCAGTATTCCTCCTTCAGTAGTGCCTTAAAATCATCCCATGTCATACCTACAGCTGCCTCTCTACCCCTAGCTTGAACCTGCGTATTCCACCATGTCAATGCCTTTCCTGATAGCAAGCATACGGAGTACTTCACCATTTGATGTGGTGCACAGTCACTAATGTCGATCACCGACTCCATCTTTTCCACCCATCTAGTATACCCTAACGCGCCTCCTACACCATCGAACTCAATTGGCTTACACGATGTAAATTCCTTATACGTACATCCAGTCCTAATGTTGTTGTTGCCATTACCATTCTGGCCTAAACCATTGGTGTTGTTAATTCCGCTTTCGTGATTTGCCAAGTTATTCATATGATCGCCAACTTGAGTGACAATAGTGGGGAGAAAGTTTTCAAGTTGTCGAGCGATGATGGCTTCAAAATCAGTATTTCCACTGTTGTTGTTATCATTGTTTTCAACGCCGTGACCACCTCCTCTACCTCCACGTCTACCAGTTCTTCGACCATCGTTACTTGGGTTACTAGTGTCATGAGCAGCTCCTCTACCTCCTCTACCTCCACGTCCACCAGTCCTTCCACCCCTTGGTGTTGCGCCTCCTCGACCAGAGCTACGAGTCACTCTCCTTGGTGCCATGATTTCCTGGGAGGAAGGACATTTAGTGAACGTCAGAGTTGAGGGAAAACCGTTGTTTAACCAAAGTCTATACTTAACATCCTCATATATAATACCGTGCCACCAATTGTCTCCTAAGTCGTGCCAACACCGATCTACATATGCATAGTCATATGTCCACGTGTGTCGTGAAGCACTTATAATTATGTTGGCCACCACAATTATAAATGTTTCCTTTCACAGGTGTACATATCACCAGGCACACATATCTCAGTGGTAGACGTTGCTTAAATGGGAATCTAGGGAATGTCATGCTCAGTACGAAGGAACAAAGGATTCTCCCTTAAGTGCTAAAGTCACTAGGTAGTCTAGTTTCTAACGGCTTCTAAAGAGTAACCTCAAGAGAACTCCCATCCTCGGGCAAATCATCAAATCTCTACAGCTAAGTAATAACCTTCATTTAACTTAGTCTCATGTCTCATCAAACAAGAACTGTCACAAGATTAAGTTAAATGATCAGTTATCACCGAGCTCCATATTTCTGATAACTTGCCTAGATTTTGGGACTTCCCCATCGGTACCACAGAATATCTAATAGTGTAGGTCTAAGAAAATATCGGCAAGCGTACGTGTATGAAAAATGCAAGGCGATAGGGAGGAGAGTCTAAATGTATGTGGTTATAGTCTAGACTCTAAAAACAACCTAGTTCTCTATAACCAAGGCTCTGATACCAATCTGTAACACCCCCAAAATACCGCAGCGGAAGACTGTGTCATTGGGATGCTACTTCAGGGCACAAAGTACAAGGTATAGAAAACGAACTCTAAATGAGACGTTTTTAAAAAGTTACCATTCGAATAGATAAAATCATAGTTTACAAACCAAAAGATCCCAAATTGATAGTACATAAGTTTTTTGAAAAGTATCGAATGGTAAAAGATAAAAGCGAAAGTCTTCAAAATGCATGCCCTAAGACTCTCCGCTCCACATACCTGCTATCGCCCTTCTAACCTGAGATAAACATGCTTAAAAGTGTCAACACAAAGGTTGGTGAGTTCATAGAGTTGTTTACTAAATAAAGTTTATGCATATGTATGAATGTTTCCCAGCAAAGGCATCGTAAATCCACTCAGTTACAAGTCCCGCCATAAGAGACTTGTAACCTGTGTGTTCACAACCCACTGCTACAATATATAGTATGAATAAAATATGTATAAGTTTATCACAACAGTTAAGCATTTAGTCGTGAGTCTACACTTCATCTCCGAAGACCTCACGTTTGTATGTATATCTCCATGGTTGTGCCCAGCAACTTAATCTGGGGCCATTGGAAGTATGTATGTATGTATGTTTTCCATGGTTGTGCCCAGCAACTTAATCTGGGGCCAGTGGAAGCATGTATGTATGTTTGTTTCCATGGTTGTGCCCAGCAACTTAATCTGGGGCCATTGGAAGTCTCAAGAATACACCATCACAGTTTAGTATAACACAGTTAAGTATAGCACAATCACGTATGTATGAAATCAAGTATAAAACAATCGAGTATAAAACAATCAAGTATAAATGTTTTAAATATCAAGAAAAATATGTTTTGAGTATTTATACTAGTAAGCAAGTAGTTGAGCATGTATCTCCCCCCAAAGAGTTAAAACAAGTGTAAAGAGTAAAAGTGGGGCTATGACTCACCTTAGCAATAGCAATCCAAAAATAGAGTTATGAAATTGATAGAATAGGTCCAACAATCACTAGTCGCGACCTAAATATGCATATGTCTTAGTTACCGAAATCAAGTCAAGCATGCAAGTCATACACTACATTATCACTTGCACATGTCGTCGTAGTATTCGTCGTCAAAAATGTATTTGATCAAAGTGATCTCGAGTTTAAGTCATCCACCATTTTAGAAAAAGAAATTTGTAAATCTCACGACCAAATATTAGTCGTCTCAAAAATATATATTTTGAAAATCTCTAACGTACCCCATAAGTATACGTAAAGTTCTACCACTTTTATTTACGTCGTTTTAGCCAAAACACACCTTAAAGTGTCCAAATTTCATGTTGAACATTTCCATCAGCTTTCAAAAATAAATAAAAACTGTCAATATATATATATGGTTTTGTCCAACTTCCTAAGGCCATAACTTTCGCGTCGTAGTTCCGTTTTTTCAAGTTCTTTATATCCCCGCGAAGGTATTCACGTGTACTCTAGTATTTTCAAGGTCTCGGCTAGTTTAGAAATCATTTAACCTCAGTTTTTCCTAGCTCAAAAATCTGGACAGAAACCATTTTTCAGAAAAAGTAGTTTTCGTCGTAAATCTTGAAAATAGCATATCTTTTTCGTTATAAGGCCGTTTCAACCCATTCAAGCGGCTATGTTTTCGTTATTAAGTCTAGTTTCTATATTTCTAGCCTATTATGGCCACCAAGATACTGAGTTTCTACAGGAGGTCGAAAAGGGCAGATTTACCATAAATAATGTCAAACTATATTTTTCTAGTGTTTACTTGCTACAACCTTTTGTCAACAACTCCAACTATGGTCCTAGGTCATCCATCAACTAGAAAAAATAGTGATCTAAACATAACCCAACAATATTTAAAGTCCTTGATCAAGATCATCCAAGTTTTCAAAGCTAACATATATATATATATGTAAAGTTTATTTTTATTTTCTTGTAGAGATTTATTAACACTTTTCTTGAGATCAAAACTTATACAAAAATGTATTTTCTTAGCAAAATATTAAAGTGGATGTAAGATGTTTAGACATGTACCAAGTGATAATCATGTGTAGCTACTTAACAAGCATAAAATTATAAGAATCAAGAAATATTAGTAGTGTAAAAATCACTTACAAAGAGGTTAGTGAGATGAGGTTAGTAGAACACTAATGTAACCCCAAGATTAGTACTCCAAACCCTTGTTAAACTATCCTAAGTACTCTTGAAAGTGACCAACAAGCTCTCTAATCTTCCTTGCTCCTTAGGGTGGATCGAATGGTGAGTAAGAGTGGGAGGTGAGTATGTTTTCTTTTTAACTAAAATGAAGAACTAGTTTAGGTGTACATATATATAGTCATATGGTCAATGTGGTCAAAAATATCACAAGGACTTGGTCCTTGTGATTGCCGAATTTCATGGAAAAGGAGGGGGGCAATTGAGTTGCTCTAGCCACCAAAATTAATTGCATGTCTCCCATGATAATAAGATTGAAATTTTTGGTAGATTTTGTAGTGGTATTTTTACACATTATAGGGGGGGGGGGGCGGCTCATAGGACTAAATAGAAAAAAAATGAATGTAATTTTTATAAAATGTATATATTAAATGTATTGGGTAGTAAAAATATGTATCGGGTATTAGTTTGGTAGTTAACGGAAGTTATACGTAATTAAAAGTAAGATATAAAGAATTTCTCTTGGACATCGGAAAATATTTTTTTAGGACTTTTGTAATAGTTTTGGAAGTATAAAAATACCCTAAAAATAATTGTTGAGAAAGTCGGGTATGTCGAGTGTTACATTCTTGAATAAAAATTAACGTTATGTAGGATTTAAAAACCGTAAGTATTTAAAGAATAGAAATTCGTTTTATAGAATAAAATGGTGAACTGGGGAAAGGAGCAAGGTACCGGAGCGTTGTGGACTAAAATTAACCTAAGTCCTAGAGTACTTAGAATTTAATTAGAAATTCGCGTCGATTCAAGTAAAAGGCTTATGTAAAAATGTTTCAAATCAAACGTCAAGAATTTAAATTCTAGTTTAGAAATTAGTATTGACCTGGGAAATAGCGGGTTGTGACACTATGCAAATTCCCTTCCCCACTCTTTTAACTTGGATCAAGTTACAAATCACACTCACTTTTGCCCTTGTTGCATATTCCTTCAAAAACAACTCCTCTACTTGAGTGAAGATATTTCTTGGATTGAATATCTTCTCACTCGCAATCATCCAATACCACCCTTAACACGATACAACATCGTGAGATCCACTTCTTCCGTTCCACACTCCACTCCATATCCCTCTCAATCAAACATCTAAGCTTTATGCTTATGTTTCTCTTCAAGCAAATAAAACAATCAACCATGGGTTGCAAGCAACTCCAAGTGCTCTCTTAGGCAAAATAGGACTATGTCTTTTCTTTTGTGTTTTTTTTTTTTAATATGCTCCAAGCATATTGAATGTTGTAATGTTTATCATTCCTACAATGCTTGAATGAATCTATGTTTAGTTGCATAATTGTTGCTTTGCATATATGTTTATCTTGCTCTCTTCAAATATTTTTGTAGCAAAGATCTCCATTGCTCATTCCCTTGGTGCTCTCAAATGAGGGGGAGCATACATTAAGGGGGAGCTTTCTACCCGTTTAAACTTCCCTCGCGGAGCTTACTCGGCTTAACCTTTTTAATTAATACAAAAAGGGGGAGAAAAGAAATATAAACTACATAATACTTGTCTAAAAACAAGTTTTAGATATATTGAGTTTAAGGTTTTGTAATAATCAAAAAGGGGGAGATTGTCGACATAAATAATGCCTAAAAACATTATTAACATGTTATCAATATCTCTATGTTTTGATTATCACAAAATATAAACTCATAGAACTAAAACTTATGACATAAACAAGTATTTAGTGATTAATATTTCTCTTTACATCCAAATCACTTAAGGTATGAATAAACAAAGTGTTTAGTGTATCTTATGATCAAAGGAAAGTTTAATTAAGGATTACAAAGTTTATTTAATTATATAAACATATTATATATTTTTGAAAAACACTTTTGGTAATAAAGAAAAATGTTTTATTCATACTAAATATATGAATTCAAATTTTTAACCAAAATCAGTTAGTTTTTCACCAAATAAACTTTCCCCACTAAAAAACAAAGAATCTGGCCATTTCAGCTGGGCGGCCCCCTTAATTATAAAGGGCGGTCCCCTTTATTTTAAGGGGGCCGGCCAGGGTTTAAGGGGACTAGCCACGCTCCTCTGTCAGATTCTGTTGCCTATAAATACCACCTTAAACCTGGATTTTTTCCTCACCTTTTGCACTAAAAAACTTTCTGATCTAGATCCAATTCTCCATTCTTTTATCCTTTGATCATAAGTATATAAATTCTTTGTTTCAAAGTGATCCAACCTTCATCCTCTTAAGTGCAAGAGAAGAATACTTCTATCCCTCAAGACAAGAAGTATTACAACTTGTTGTGATCTCCACATCCAAGTTGTTGGTGTATCATCAAAGATCATTTACATTATTCTTTGTGAAGATTGTTGTGAATATTTGATTGTAGATAGTTGTGTTAGATATTGATTGTGTGATTAGTTAGTAGCTTGGTGTGAAGAAAATAAGCTAGGTATTAGGTTGGTGTGAAGAAGATAGGTGTGGAGTAGTTAGTTGTGAAATAGATAGATTTGAAGAAGTTGTGTAGAAGGTGTGACTTAGGTGTGACGAAGATGTGGTGTGAAAGCGGTGTGTAGATTGGTGTGTATATTGGTGTGTACGGTTTTCTCCGCCATAAGGGAGCTTGTTGATATAGTGAAGAAAACTCTCGAGTTAGGTGCTCGGGAGTGGAGTAGGGCAAGGAAGGTGTCCTTGTAGCCGAACCACTATAAATCTCTTGTCTCGCGGTTCGATCTTTCCATCTCTTACTTATTTCATTACATATCATTATTATACTTTGTGTAGTATTAATTGTTTATATTGTACAAGACTTGAGATCACATATTTTCGAATCTAAGTTTTTAAAAGCTAAGCAAAACTCTAAAACTAATTTTTTATAACTTAGTAGAAAGACGTAAAACTATTCAACCCCTCTTCTAGTTTTTCACAGGTTGCTAAGGCTTGTATGTTTATTATATCTTAAGGCTTATGTAGCAAGCCCATGGGCCTTAAGCCCATTTCTATTTATTAGATAGGGAGAAAGGGAGTGTTGCTCTACTCCTTCCCTAAATATACTATGTAACCTCTCCTTTGAGAGGGGTTGGTTCTCCTAGTTATTTCATCTCTTTCTTTTTCAAATCAAGGGTTCCTACCACTCTCTCTCTCTACTCTCTTTCTCTCTCTAGATCTATTAGTGATTATGTTATTAAAATGGTGACCTAACATTATGTGATTAGATGATGAAAAACCTTTTGATTCTTGAGTTTGTATTGCAAAACTCTTAACTAGAAAGGTAAAATGAACAACTTTTATGCTTTGATCTTTGAAAAATTATTGGTTCTTGCTACTCCTTGTTCTTGGTCGTGGGTTTCAAGAGAAAAAGAGAGGAAATGGTCTTTTTGATTTTTGATCTAAGTGTATATGAATAAAAAGGTGTTTGTAGATATTTATTTAGGATTATATTATGTAATAAAAACACATAAATCCATGAGGTCAAGGGGGGGGGGGGGTTCATGGCTGATTTTTCAAGGGTTCAAAAGCAATAATATGGACTTTGATTTATTTAGGATAGTTAGTGGATGATTTGTAGCATAAGTATAGGTTTTTAGGTGTTAAATTTAGGTAATCGTAGTTAGTTTTTAGTTATAATTGAGTACCGGGTTTGCGAGAAATAAATTTTAACAAGTTAACCGGGACTTAATAAAGTCATAAAAATGTTAAAAATATGTTGGGTACAAGTATTGAGTGTTCGGGTGATTATTGTTTAGTTTCCACGAAAATCGTCGCAATATTTATAAACTTACCTTATAAATAAAAATAAATTTCCAAAATACTGGGTAAATGAATATTATAACTTTTATGATGATATAATGGATATAAAAATATGTCGGGACCATTGTGGGAATATTTAGATATATTCGTCGTATTTATTAACCGGGTGTTAACGTTTATTTATAAATAATTATACGTAAAACGTTAAATATATCAAATATATAAATTTGAAAATCCTAAGAGTGGTATAAAATGAAAATGCTATTATGATGATATGCGGACTGTCTCTAGTCCGTATGCAGTGTCCTTACTGATAATGAAATGAATTCGCACCTAAACCAATCCGGTTACGCGAATTCGAATACCCGTAAACTAAATTTACGACGAAATGAGTAATGCGAGTGAATAGTGAAAATTTTTCCAGAAATGAATAGTGTTCAGTGAATAGTAAAATTTTCAAATGTTTCTCAGAATATCAAATTAACCTCGAAAATGATGAATAGTAAAACTATGAATAGTGTTTGATGAATAGTGTTTTTCTAAAGTTTGCGAAATGACCTGAAATGGTGAGTTGTGACAGTCTTCCCCTCTAAAAGGAACTTCGTCCCGAAGTTCAGTTTATGTTGGTCTCTGAAGACGTATTGGTGAAAAGGTGATGATATTCGAGAATTCCAGCGAACTTTCACGATAGGAATTCGACTTTGCTTCAACTGTTTGACCACCCGGTCCATGATTTCTGTTGGTTCTCTAACAATGCTCAAGTCTGACGGCCACTATGCCTACTCTGTCTGAAATATTACATGGTCCGGTGTATATCGGGTTTAACTTTCCAAGTTTTCTGAATGATATCATGCCTTTCCTAGGCAGAACTTTCAACATAACTCTGCCTACCAACTTGAAGTTTTAATGGTTTACAACTTATTAAACTTGTAACTGATTCTTGACTTGTAGGAAATTTCTGGTTATTTCATGAATGCCTACTAGACTAGTATGTTGGGCTTTTCCAAATTTCGATCCGTCAATGGATATTGGCACCTCGACCATAGAGTGCCTCAAATGGTGTAGTCTCTATGCTCGCGCGATAACTATGATTGCAACTGAATTTGGTTTATGATAACTGGTTAGTCTAACCATTTCTAGGGTCAATCACTCATGCTCTGAGCATACTTTCCTATGTTTGAATTGTTCTCTCACTTTGACCATCGGTCTGAGGATGATAGGTGATGTTTTCATCTAAATGGGTTTTTGAAGGAAATCCTGAAATGATTGCTTGAAGTCCAAGGTGAATCGGTTTCCTTAACAGGAATAACTGAAATGGGTACAATAAACCTTTGTGACTAATTCCACAACGTTCGGTCCTTCGAACTTGGCGTTATCTGAAAGGGATAGAATATAGGTAACAATTTGATTCCTTGTGTTTTGTTCCAACGGATGATAAGACATATGTCTTTCTTTGCCTAGTGGGTTTGGTCTCCACTACTAAAGTTCGTGATTAATTTGTGATGTCCTTCCTAATTCCTTCATCACATATTCAAATATTCTTTATTGTCAAGTCACAAAATCCTAAATGCATAAGGGATGTAGTAGGGAAATTTGTTCTGGAAATTTGTCTCGCGATTGTGAGTTTTGGTTAAAATCTTTTATTTTCTGAATAAACGAATTTAAAAAATGGAGCAAATGATTTACTAAGTAATATTTTTCCTGATGATTCAAAATTTCAGTAGTTATGAAATAGAAAAATGTTTTCAAACATGTTGTGATTAAGACTGCTTACCAAAGTTTGATGTCTATGTATATTTCTCATTGTACAATAGTGTTGCTAAAGATTGACCAAAAAGGATCGTACTTGTTCAAAATAGGAATTTCAGAAATCATTTTTCCACAAGGTATGTGATTTATGTAAGCGTAATTTTTGAATCAACTTTGTTTAAAAGTGAAAACACTAACAAGGATAGAATGGTAGGATAGAAAATGTTCGCTTAAATGCATAGATGTCTAACATTTAGTTCCTGAGGTTGAATAATGCCTATTGGTGGTTATCAGGCATAACTACAAGCATAGGTATTTAGACTAACTTAAGTCCTGAAATATTTTATTGTTGTAATTGACAAGACGAAGGTATCACTTGATGTTGTGTCGATGAATGTTTATTCTGTTTTCCCATGTAGATGAGGAGATATGTTCTGGTTTGATCCCTTTCTTGGTATGAAGGTGAGGTTATCTAAAATTTCTAGAGACATAATGCCTTAGAGGAATCTACATCGATATTCTTGATTCAAACAATTGTCCTTTGTGAAAACTTACTGCAGGAAAGTTTATGTATGGATGAGGCCATGTTTAAATGAAATGCTCTACAGGCTCAATTAGAAGCTTGGTTTATTTCTATTGTGTTGTCCTGCGGACATTTATATTGAGTTCAATCCTGTAGCTCAGTCTAGCTAGTACCTTTAAATGATAGAATTTGAAAACTAAGTCAGAGATGATGATTCGGATGGTCTCGCAGTATCTTAGAATTTGTTGCTGAGTTATGAATTCTCTCACTGTATACTTCTAGTCCTGGTTAGTAGTTCTGTAATCCTTTTTTTGCTTTTATTGTATAGAGGAATCCTGCATGTAATTGATATAGAAAGTCTCTCCTAGGGAAGTCAATAGGAAAATCCAACTTAATGGCTAAGTAGGTGACAGGTTGGGTAAGTATCCAGAGATAGTTCGGCAAAAGGGATGTTTATGGAAGAGTTCCTTTGTTTACAAAACTTTTAAATGAAGATTGTTATTAACAGTCCTTTGAAAAGGTAATTATTTCCTTCCTGGCATAATCCTTCCTGAATTTTACATAGGTGATCAGGCTATGTATAATTGAGGACTAATGATGCGATGTTAGATTTTGTCAAAATATCATAACTTTTCTCAAAAGTTTTTGATGGTGTTCAACGCATTGTTATTAAAAAATGGTATCCTGATGTTTTCTTTCAAGTAACATGAAAATTGCCTCGCGTAATAATAGTAAATACTTGGTGTAATGACAGAAAAATCAATTTATAGGATGGTAATAAAATAGCTTAATTCAGAAATTTTTCTGTAAAACAGTCTCCCCATATGATAGTAAAATAGCTTGAATGGTGTATTGGATACGTGGGTGAATCTTGTCGAATGGTAATAGTCTACTAATTCGTCAAAAACAAAATCAGCCCAATCCCTAATAAGACAATGATAAAATGTTGCGAAACGATTGAAGTTTGAGCAATTGGGATAGAGAATGGAGTAAACGAAGGTTATGATTATCATAGAGGTAACAAAAGATAGATATTACATTGGATAGAAAAGTGCTTAATACAACTAGGTTATGTCATCGTACCAACGGTAAGTAGAAAAAGGAAAGATACAACCCTAAAGGGCTCGAACTACGGTTTATATATTGAAACAAGGCTCCTCTTGTTGAAGCATTGTTGTTATCCTTGATGTTGCTAATATCCTGACGGTTCTCTTTCAACAGCTCACGCTATTCCTCGAGCGATTCAGTCTTGATTCCCAAGTTCCTGATTTTCCTTGTTCCTTAGCTCCGGGCAGTCCTTCTTGAAATGCCCTAAGTTTCCACATTTGAAGCAACTCCCTGGGATCCTCTGATTTGTGAGTTTCCTACAGTCCTCAGTCTGATGACCCTGTTTCTTGCACACTCCACACGGTTTACCGCAATGATATCGGTGATGTAGATTACACAGGTTGCAGTAAGGTAAATTTCCAGTATACCTTCTCTTTGTGTGCGGTCCAGCAGCAAAGGCTCTAGTCACTTCTTGTCCTTTGGGTGATTGTTGAGCAGCATTGCAACCTAGATTGTTGTTCCACTTCCTTTTATTGTCACTATTGTTTCCTGATGTCTTGGCGTGAACTATGAGTTCCTTTGCTTCAATCGCCATTTTGATAGCTTCAGACATGGCATCGGGTTCCCATGCGATGACCAACATACGAATTTCATGGGAGAGTCCCCCGATGTACCTTTTAAGTTTCTTGCTTTCCGGTTCATCCATTGCAGGACCTAGTCGTGTTAATTCATAAAAATGAGTAGTGTACTCGTCAACATCATTTCCTACCATGGTAAAGTTTAGTGTTTCCTGTTCTATTGCTCGTAATTCATTTCCTGTACAAAATGTTATACCCATCATCCTTCTTAGTTTCTCCCAATTGTGTGAGTAAGCAGCATCAACTCCCACCATCTTAATATGTTTGGTCCACCATTCCTGGGCATGATCCTGAAAAGTGCATGTGGCGAACTTAACCTTGTCTTGCTTACGACAGTCGCCACATCGAAATATTGTTTCTATTTCTTCGAACCATTTGAGAAATTCCTTTGTGTCTCTAGTTCCGCTAAAGGAGGGAGGATTGCACCCCATAAATTCTACGTGAGTAAGTTCCTTAGTGAGGGCGGTGGCTATGTTCTTGGCAATGACTTGTGCAACAGCAGCTTGCGTCATGCTTGGAGTGGTTTGCTTAAATCTATCTTCATCAAATCATAAGAGACCATGAGAATATATAGTTAATAAAAGTCATCATATTCACAACACATGAATATAATACATGAAAATTTCGGTCTACGTGAACCGATATCATAAATAGCACAACCATTCCTTACACAGTAGAGTCACACTTGATATATTTGTTTGTACAACAATCAAAAGACAACAAGTTCTTTAGACTATGTCCCACACTTTCTGTGGCTAGGATAATAGTAAAAGCTAGTGAGGATATAAGTCTGGTCTAGAGACTTCCTGGTGTCCCTCTTTGTGAAGTCAGGTTTGTGGCATCATAAGGTCGAGATAGTCCTGAAGTGGTGTCTGAAGTTGTGCATCAATCAAATCTTAGATAATGTAGGTTCTGAACCATTCCTGAAGAATCTGCGGATGTTCCTGTTGATTCCGTGATATTGGTATTAGGTGTTATCTAGTTCATGGAAAGTGGGAATGGAAAAGGACAATGACAATGATGGTACCCTAGATGATGAGAATAGAATTGCTAACGATGAGATCCTAGTGGTGAGCTAGGAGATGTTGGTGATAACAGTGAATGGAGTACTACCCTCTTTCGCGCTACCTCGCGACATCTAAGAGGTAAAACTGAAGTACGCACTGTGGGACGACCAATAGTGTAATAAGTAACTGATGGTGGTGGTAGTACCTGAGTAGTAAGCGCCCTACTAGTGAAGGAAAGAAAATATACTATCTCCCTTGAAATAAGCAATCTAATAGGTCCATTAAGATTACGTCTGAATACTCTACCAAAAGGCATTCTATGTATGGGCTGAATGATAGGAAAACCCTGTTCCTATGACAAATCAATGGTGCTAATGGTGGTGTAAGTGCAACTGGTGGTATAATGGTAGTGGAAGATAACAAGGCATCTTCAATGTCGGAATCCGATAAAAGGATGTCAGGGTGAGTATCTGAAGACATGTCACTTGTGAACCAGGTCAATAAAATGATATATATATATATATATATATATATATATATATATATATATATATATATATATATATATATATATATATATATATATATATATATATATATATATATATATATATATATATATATATATATATATATATATATATACGAATATGAGTATAAATAACTCGCACAGAGTATGCATGAAGCAACATGTATCATGATTATGCACTTATGATGAAATGATGAGATGCTATGATGATGTGGTTATAGTCTAGGGTCCAAGATACATCCTAGTTCGCTATAATCTAAGCTCTGATACCAATCTGTCACACCCCCAATTTACCTTACTTGCAGCGGAATGGAATGCTTGGGGGTGTCTGTCATAGCATCACAGTTACAATTACATTGAACGACCTAAAGTGTCGTTTGGAAAATACTTCGTTTGATCAGTGAAATACTCCAGAGTTTACAAAATGAGGTCCCCAAAAGGTGTTGCAAGTTTATGAAAAACAAGTCATACTAGATCAAACATTTACATAAGTGCATGAAGTAATAGTGAGACGCGTCGACTCCACGACTCCATGAAGGTCCAAATGCATGTCACATGAGCTACCTTAATAACCTATAATACATTGCTAAAACGTCAACACGAATGTTGGTGAATTCCATAGGTTTATAAAATGTAATGTTGTACGGCCACCACAAGTATAAGTGCATGACAAAAGTCACGTAAAATAGTACAATAGACCTTAAGCTCATGACCCCGAAGCTAGACTGATGAAATATAGGCCCCTCCTGAATATTTTACCAGAACACTCAAATGTGACAGACATGAAATGCATCCGCTTACTGTTGGTAAATACTACCACGGATGGAGGCGTCACCCTCAATAGATCTATCCACTCACTCTTGCTTAATCGGCAAATTAACGGTCCATGATAATAAATAGGGGACTTTAACATGTTGGTATGGCAACTTAAGCAATGTACATATGTTTTGGTACTTGGGCTCGTACTAAAATGATTGGTGCAATGTATTCCCCCGTGGGATTTGAAATCAAAATATTGAATTGAAAACGGGGCTATGAAAACTCACCTCTAACTGATGATACTGTGTGATGAAGTGTAATGAACAACAATGAATGATTAGCTGCCGCAACCTAATATGAATGATGAACGATCTACTTTAGATCATGAAATGATATTGTGAATGTCCATGCACATGCTTCCTATACTACTCTACTCTAAAAAATTTACTTTTTGTTATAAAAATAATACATTTTCCAAAACTTAGGAAATTAAGGCAACTAGAAAATAAAACTAGTTGAAATGTATATATATCGTATATATAGGTGTTAGTGTTGAAATCCTCAATTTGAAATCCTTTAAATAACGACTTGTAGTAATAAAAATATACTTTTATTCACTAATACTTCATTAGTTATGATTTTTGGAACTTGGGTATTATTTCTAGAATCTAGAGTTACTACGTAGTAGTAATATTATTTTTGTCAAAAGATGTCAAAATAATATATGCTTTGCCGATATTGAAACGTGAATATCTTTGTCGTTATAAACCCGTTTTACTTGTTCTTTATATCCATGGTTACGTCTTAGTATGTAGTAATATATTTTGGAAAGATTGGCTCCTCCGGGTTACGTCTAAAGCCTCGTTTTGTCCGACGAAAAACGTCCAACAGCATGCATTTTCAGAAAATTACTTTTCGTCAATAAACTTGCAAAAATCATAACTCCTTCGTTATAAACTTGTTTTAACCCGTTCTTTCGCGGCTTTGTTTTTGAAAGTATTTTCTAAAATTTTTGCCAAAGTTTACTTTATGTTTACTGATTTTCCTGGGTTTACAAAAATGGGACAGTAGGTATAAATACTTTTTACAAATCCATTTTCCATGTTCAAAACTAGTTTCTAACATCACCAAATCTCTTGCAAACACCACAAAGCTATTCTAATCCTACCACACACCTTCTTAGGGTGCCATGGGTTCCTAATCACCACTAATCATGTTAATTTAACAAGGGAATACCTAAATCAAATTCTAGGGTTTGTATGATCAAAAAGTTAACAAAAATAATGTGGTATAGCTAGCTTGTGCATGAAATTAAGCATGAAAACCATATGATACAAGTATATATTAGATGAAATCATAAAAATAAAGTTGATAACTTGCTTTGAATGATTATGTGATTAGATGATGAAAAACCTTATGATTCTTGAGTTTGTATTACAAAACTCTTAACTAGAAAGGTAAAATGAACAACTTTTATGCTTTGATCTTTGAAAAATTATTGGTTCTTGCTTCTCCTTGTTCTTGGTCGTGGGTTTCAAGAGAAAAAGAGAGGAAACGGTCTTTTTGATTTTTGATCTAAGTGTATATGAATAAAAAGGTGTTTGTAGATATTTATTTAGGATTATATTATATAATAAGAACACATAAATGCATGAGGTCAAGGGGGGGAGGGTTCATGGCAGATTTTTCAAGGGTTCAAAAGCAATAATATGGACTTTGATTTATTTAGGATAGTTAGTGGATGATTTGTAGCATAAGTATAGGTTTTTAGGTGTTAAATTTAGGTAATCGTAGTTAGTTTTTAGTTATAATTGAGTACCGGGTTTGCGAGAAATAAATTTTAACAAGTTAACCGGGACTTAATAAAGTCATAAAAATGTTAAAAATATGTTGGGTACAAGTATTGAGTGTTCGGGTGATTATTGTTTAGTTTCCACGAAAATCGTCGCAATATTTATAAACTTACCTTATAAATAAAAATAAATTTCCAAAATACTGGGTAAATGAATATTATAACTTTTATGATGATATAATGGATATAAAAATATGTCGGGACCATTGTGGGAATATTTAGATATATTCGTCGTATTTATTAACCGGGTGTTAACGTTTATTTATAAATAATTATACGTAAAACGTTAAATATATCAAATATATAAATTTGAAAATCCTAAGAGTGGTATAAAATGAAAATGCTATTATGATGATATGCAGACTGTCTCTAGTCCGTATGCAGTGTCCTTACTGATACTGAAATGAATTCGCACCTAAACCAATCCGGTTACGCGAATTTGAATACCCGTAAACTAAATTTACGATGAAATGAGTAATGCGAGTGAATAGTGAAAATTTTTCCGGAAATGAATAGTGTTCAGTGAATAGTAAAATTTTCAAATGTTTCTCAGAATATCAAATTGACCTCAAAAATGATGAATAGTAAAACGATGAATAGTGTTTTGATGAATAGTGTTTAATGAATTGTGTTTTTCTAAAGTTTGGGAAATGACCTCAAATGGTGAGTTGTGACAAAAAGTATGACAGAAGGCTTAGGTAAGGATTTTTGTGGATTTTTGATTAAATAAGCTACAAATTTGCTAAACAGGAGAATATAAGCTTTAAACAACTGAGATGAATATAAAACAAGCTAAAAACACTGAATAAGCACACTGAATAAGCAGATTAAAGCAAATAAGCAAATCCAATACTACACAGGCCAAAGGGCCAAAATGAGGAATTTGAAGCCCTCTGTAGGGCCCACAAGCTTGCTCAAGGGTCCAAACTCAAGGTTGATTTGCAAAGGTGGCCTGGTGAGCTTTTAAATAAGCTAGGAGTCAAAAGCTGGGGCACACAAATATGAATAGGGTGGTCTGGTGAAGTTGGGTGATTCACACTGAGTGACTCAGTTTACTGAGTGTGGTCAGGTCAAATTCAAGGCCAAAATAAGCTATAGTCAAGTGACCTGAAGGCCAAAATAAGCTGAGAACCAAAAAAGATATACTGCTAAGCTTTCCAAAAAGCCAAATTTCAAGGTTTGGGTCCCACTAATAAGCTGGAGATGAGCTTATGGATTTGACTCAATATTACTACTGATGAATCAGCAGAAATGGTGAGGGCAACTTGGGAAGACAAATAAGCTAGGGGCAGAAGTTACAAACCCCAAGATAAGCACTGAACTGAGTGAATGGGCTAATAAGCTATCTAAAAAGCTAAGGTTTGAAGGATGGGGACCACAAATAAGTTCTAGGTGAGCTTATGAAAAATGGCTAATCACCCTGGTACAGGGGAGGTACTTTCCCTACAAGCCTAAATAAGCAGTAGAATAAGCCACAGAAAAAATTCTAAAAATATTCCAACATGAGATTTCACAAGTTCAGCTGGTGGACTTTGACTTCCAAGAAGCTCAGGGCTTATATTTGAAAACAAAAATTAGGAAAAATCTTTGAAAAATTGGATTTTCTTAAAACTATGCAACTTTGACTTTTTGATTATGATCCTAGGTTTGACTAAAATGAGATTTGAATGCTGATTAAGTTATATTAAGTTATAATGAGACTAAGTTAAGCTACTCTAATAAGTTGTGAGTTGATTTGAAGCTTATGCTAAACTTAAATCCTAACAGTGACTCAACTAGGTGAGATTACAAGTGAATTTGACTTTTTATGAAAATAGTGGTGTGTTTTATGACTTGTATAACCTGTTTATCACTAAGGAAGCATGTATCTACCACAAAAAATCACTCACACAGTCTTGGTCACAAGTAACTAAGCAAAACCAAACAACCTGTTAAGGTTGTGATTTGTATGAAACTTGATAAAACTAGAACCCAAGCTTAGAATATGAACTAGCATCTCTATAATAAGCTATAATAAGACAGAATAAGCAAAGATATCAGTAATAAGGCACTATTAACCGCTACAACAGATTATGCAAATTTTACACTAAAAACATGAAACTAAGAACTAAGAAGTTAAAACCTTGATTCTAGCTTTTACTAGAGCCTCTTTAACTACAACAAGCTCCAGCTTACTCAAAGAATAAGCTGTTAAAGTCCATCTTGCCAATCCATTTCGACAACTTCCTTAGCTTTCCACATTCAATTGCAAAGGTACCCTGTGAATAATTTGTTTCTGATTTTATCTTTTCCTTTTTTTTCTTTTTCTATTATAAGATACTAGGTCAGCTTATGTGAGCTTATAAAGAGCTTATACTTAGTTAATAACTTTTAAGAAGAAACCTTGAAATGCTTAATAAACTGAGAAATGAAAAACAAGGTTTAAAACTGAAAAACTTTCATTAACTTAGAAAAACATATTACAATGAGAAATATGATTAACTACAAATGCTACTTAAGAAACTACATGCCTTTGAAGGCTTACAATGAGCCTATTTATACTAAAAATGCAAAACAATTCTTCTCTCTCTCCATGTGCATCTTTTGTGAGAAATATCAGTCCCAATGAGTCCTTTGCACACCTTTGACCAAATCCCAGCAGTTGGAGTAAGGGTGCGGTGATCACAGCCCTTGGTTTTATTTTGACGCCAAAATGGATAATTGCAATTTGCTCTAATTTATTGCAAGAGGAGGGGGTGGCATTTAATGCAGTTGTCTTGTTAGGTACAAGGGGGTGTTGTGCGGTGGATCTGATGGAGATGATGGGAGAGGTGGATGGTACATGGTAGCAGGTTGCAACTTGTTGGGGGTGCCGGGGGGGGGGGGGAAGGGGATGGTCAAACAGAGGTTTTACTCGGTTTTTATTAGTGGTAAAAAGGAGGGTGTGGACTGGGCTTAGGTGTGAGGGGATTGGGGTTGGTTGTGGGTGGACTGATGAGGGAGTTGGACTTGGATTTTCGATTGGATTTGCTTTATTAGTAATACAAGGGTCCGTTTGGTGTAGTAGTTTTAACAAGGACCAATTTTGCAATTTTCAGATTTTGTAGGGACTGAAAGTGTAATTCTTCCAAAGTTCACAAAGGTTCCTTTCTTGCCAAGGTTTAATAATCCAAGGACCATATTGCAATTTTCCATATTTGGTTTACACAGGGACCATTCTTGCCAAATCTGAAACTTCAGGGACTAAACTTGTAATTTCTTCAAAATTTTCACCCAGGGACCAAACTTCACACTTTTGAATTCCCAAGGACCATTATTGACTTTTTCTTCCAAAATCCAATGCTCAGGGGCCATTTTGTCAAATTCCAAAGCTTGAGGGACCATTTCTGCCAATTTTGCAAACTTATGCTCCAAGGACAATTTCTGGAATTTTGTGATTCTCCAAGGTGTGTTTTGACAATCTGAGCTCAAAAGTGGTAATTTCTTTCCCGGCTCTGGCTTTTGTCATGATTTCCAAACTCGTGCTCGTTTTTGTCCTTTTTGGCCTGATTTTTGCCAATTTTTGAAATATCCGTTCATGCACGAACACAAACAGAAAAACACAATATCTTTGGCATTTATGGTTAGTTTGTGTCTGTTTTGGTCTTAATATGGCCAGAAAAAGGTGTGTGAATAAGCACACACCACTGAGGCCCTTAAAGAAGAGAATAGACCGCATGAGAAGATTTATGGCATGCCAGAGAGCATGAATGGATTTGTAAAGAAAATAGATGGAAGGTTGTGTTTCAAGGACAGAAGTTGGATTCCACTGTATGGAGGAATGTGAGATCTCATCATGCATGAGTCGCATAAGTCTAAATATTCCATTCATCCTGGTTCAGACAAAATGTATCATGACCTTAAGAAGTTGTATTGGTGGCCAAACATGAAACCTGACATTGCGGAGTATGTCGGTAAATGTTTGACCTGCTCAAGAGTAAAGGCTGAGCATCAAAGGCCATCTGGTCTTTTGATTCAACCAGAGCTGCCAATGTGGAAATGGGAGAGAATTACAATGGACTTCATTACAAAATTACCCAAGACATCGGCTGGATTTGACACTATATTGGTCATTGTTGATCGTCTCACGAAGTCAGCAAATTTCTTGCCAATCAAAGAGACTGATGATATGAGCACTCTTGCACGATTATACCTTGTTGGATCGATGTACTCTGATCAAACTACTTTGTAGCTTGTAAAGGTTTAATAATATTAAGTAAACTCAACACTATTAATATTGAAACACTGTTTAACCTTGTAAAGTATGCCGAATCTACTAACACAAAGTTTAAGAAGAACTTTTATATTAACCAAACTTGAACCTGCTTTGTTACACAGATTCACTAACAATCCCTAACTATTATCGACTTTGAACAACTCTAAAACTTATATCGACTAATACCTCTTAAGGCAACCTTAAGTCGGTTTACATCATCTAACTTGAACGACAAGTAATTATCCCTAACTAATTCTAGAATATTCATACAATATTACACATTAATCCTTTAACTAATATTGCACTTAAGTCCTTGTATCCTTCGAAGTTCTTTGAACAATCTTCAATCAGCAGTACTTTGACTTTAATCTTCAAGCAGTACTTTGACTTTACTCTTCATGCAGCAGTACTTTGACATACAGAATTACCTTGATCTTTTATATCCCAACAATCCTCCCCTAACTTGAACTCCACTTGCTTGATTTCAAGTTTCTTTGTTATCTTTGATCTTCAAAATCTTTAATCATTCAGAAAGATTGTTTCTTTATCTCTTTAACTTTATCTGTCATGTGTCAAAGTACTCTTTATCAGCATCAGTTGATATCTTCTCAGCAATAATCCTCCTCAGCTACTCAGCAACATTTTGGTACAATAGCCATCAAATCTTTTAAAGTTTCATACTATTCTCATCACTTCCAGGTGTGTAAACTCCTGTGAGAGGTGAATCATTGAAAATTAATGGATTTTGATGTCTCTTTACCAAAGCCATTAACTCTAGAGTACTAATGTTTGGGTTAGAACAACCATGGTACATTGATAACCATATGATTTTTAGCAAATCATCAGCTATCAATGGATTTGAGTAGTCTTTACCAAGAGCCGTTTGCTTTTGGACTAGTTAGTTCTTTGATATGAACCATGGTGAACTAATTACCAAAAATGGATTATCCACAGTCTTTACCACAAGCCATTTTTCCTTGTGGGCTAGCCAACTCTTCACTTATACAGATATGGTGAGTTGAAACCATACAATTTTTAGTAAATTGTCAACTAAAAACGGATTTGATTGTCACATCAGAGCCGTACCCTCATGATGAGTCAAACTCTTTCTTGTCTGTTAAACATGGTGAGTTGATTACCATTTGTTGTGTAGTCTAAATACTAACACCATGTGTTTCTTTTCAAATCCTTTTATTCACTTTACTTTTAATCATCAAAAACTTTTTATTTTATTTTTAAAGGGCTTATATTGGTTTATTTCAGCAAGCAGTACTTTGATAAAGTACTGTTTGTCTTTGCAGTACTTTGAAAAATACTTATTATACAAAACAAATCATACCAGTATTTTGCAATATCACTCTTCAGATTTGGTCCATCTGATAAATAGCTTAATAACATCCAAAGCTACATCAGATTCATCTTCAAGTTCCATTCCATGATCCAGCATTTTGAGCATAATTTCTCTAATCAATGGATATCTTCTCTCAGCAAGCATATGAATCATGGTACCATCTTCCATCTCAAGTGCATGAACTCCTGATGACTCAAAGAATCTCCATCTTGTGATTTCCCAATTCTCTTGATCATTCCACAGAGGATCAATGCTTGTTTCTTCAGTTTCCTAGATGGTAATTAAGTCTCCAAGCATAATTAATCCCACTCCTGATGCTTCAATCTCTTCATAGTATGTCTGCACTTGCATGTATAAGTCATAGAGATCTTCTCTGGTAATAAAATGCAGAACATCCCATAACATGTTGAATACTGTGAAGCTTTCATCTTCTCTGTTGAACATAAGATAGTTCCCTTCTTTTGATTCAACAACAGAGAATGAGATTATCTTGGATTTCTTTCTAGAATCTTCAGTCTTCTTATTCTCAAAATCTACTACTCTGAAATAGTTTCTAAGTTCATCAACTGTATCTTCATGTATCATCTTCAATCTTTTTGACAGTTGATCATCTTGAACTACTTTCTTTCTTTTCAATTTTCTTTTCTCAGCTTGTTCCTTCCTAATATTTTCTAACTTCTTTTCTCTATCAACATCCATGGGTACAAAATTTTCTGAGTTTTTCCTGATAGACTCTTGTTCTTGTTCCCATAAAGCTTTTACTTTTGGATACCTCATTTTGTGTAAATTCTTGTATCCTCTTCTTTTCAAAAAACTTATCTCCAGTTTCTTTCCTGAGCAATAGTCATTAGCTTCTTTGTAATTGGCCTACTAACTTCTGCCAAATACTCAGAATCATACTCAGCCTGTTGTTTTCTAGCAACCTCTGCATCCTCTACAATCTTTAGTTCTCTAATCTGTGTAAGAGTGAATTTCTTCTTTTTCTTCTTAATATCTTTCTGCTTCATGGTCCCTTTCCCTTTGTCTTTGGGATCTAACTCTTCAGATTCAGAAGTACCTTCAGAAACTTTTTGTGTAGGCTCCGAAATATGTATTCCTCCAGCAGATATATTCAAATTCATCATAATCTGAGCAATTGTTTCATCATCACTTGCAGTATGCACCTTAGCTTCTTCTTGCTGTGTAAAAGTAGAAGGACCAGCTTCATCTTCAAAATTTATTGTAGAAGGTCCAGCTGCAGTATTTCCACTTTCATCAATATTCATAGCATAAGTACCTTGCTCAGCAGTACCTTGCATACCTGTGTTTTCAGCAGCAGTACTTTGAACAACAATACTTTGAGTTTGAGTGCTTTGAATATTTTGTGCATCAGCATCTTTCTGAACATTTTCTTGCTCAACAACTTCTTGCTCAATTGCTTCTTCTTGTACAAAAATCTTTGGACTTTCTGGATATTGCCAAAGGTGAGCATCTTCTGAATATTGAATCTTAGCATCATCTCTGTCCAAATTATCATCTTGATTCCTCCCCAATTTGATAGACGATGACTTCCTATGCCTCCTCTTGGATTTAGAAGTCTTCTTGGAAGATTTAGACTTTTGCTTTTGAGACTTTTTGTTTTCCTTCACATAAAGTCTAAAATTTTGGGCAAGAGGCCAGACAAACTTCTTCAATCTTCTGAACTTCTTCCTTAACTTCTTGATTTCTGCAGCCTGAGCATCCATAGTTTTCTTCATCCTCTCAAAATCTCTAGTCAAAGCATTATTATTCATAGCCCCTCCATTTCCCTCATCTCCTCCAGGTGTTTGAATCCCACCTGTGGGAGTATAATCATTGGGAGAAGGTACTGGTGTATGCTTGGAAGCAGTACGTTGAGAAGAAGTACTTTGTAGAGAAGTACCTTCAGCAGAAACAAATTTTTCCAAGGAAGCTAATACTGAGGGAGTTCTTTCACTTAAATCATTATGCTGAAGTGAAACAATAGGTGGTATAGGTGTATGTGCTGATGCAGAATGCTCAGAAGGATAAGGTTGATCAGCATCACCAGGATTAGAAGAACCACTATTGTCAATATCATCCCTAACAGCCTATGCTACCTCTAACATGTAAGCATTGAGAGGTGTATTTCTACCAGAAAAATTGACTCCCTTGTGAGACATAAAGGTGAACACTTTAGGTGGCATCCTAATGGTGGGTACATAATCCTGAGGTTTTGGTATCCCATCTAATGGATTCTCTAAGAGAAGTTGAACAAATCTAGGATACATCAGAAAAGGGGATCCAGCCTTAATATGTGTTATCATACCATCAAGATCATGTATGAAAAGTTGAAGGGTTGATTGGTAATCAGGCCAACAAATGCAGAAGCTATAGAATGGCTAAATTGATCCCAAGCAATACTCTTTGGACTTAAGCAATGGAGTAAAACATGAATAAGAAACTTCCAATGAGGACTTACCATTGATTTCTGAAAAGTAAGCTTATCCAAAGGCCCTTCATACCCAATGTCTCTTAGTGCATTCCAAATCTCTTGTTTAGCAAACAAAACAGAGCCTCCTTCATCTTCAAACAACAGAGCCTCCCTGATTGTTGCTTCTGTAATATGAATAGCTTTTCCTACAACTGTAGCATGTATAATATCCTCTCCATCTTCAACCGCAGACCTTGCTGTATCCAAAAACTCCTGTATCCAAGGTCAAATAATCTCTGGGTTGACTAGGATTGAGTAACAGATGGTGGTTCCAGTGAGAAAATCAATAATACCATGAAAATCAATGTTACTTTGCATTTTCTCAAGATTTGCTATCATGTTGTGTTTGGTGTTGGCTGGACGGATTGCCATTGTGAAAAGGTATAGAGAGAAGTGTTGATATAAATAAACGACTAAAAACGTTATTCATATCTTTCGATATCTCTATGTTTTGATAATCACAAAACGAAAACACATTAAATCTAAGATAATGACGTAAACAAGTATTTAGTAGTTAATATTCACTTTCACCATCTAATCACTTAAGGTATGAATAAACATAGTGTTTAAAGCATTATAAGATCAAAGGAAAGTTTAATTAAGTATTACAAAGTTTATTTAATTATATAAACATATTATATATTTTTGAAAAACACTTTTGGTAATAAAGAAAAATGTTTTATTCATACTAAATATATGAATTCAAATTTTTAGCCAAAATCAGTTAGTTTTTCACCAAATAAACTTTCCCCACTAAAAGACAAAGAATCTGGCCGTTTCAGCTGGGCGGCGCCCTTAATTATAAAGGGCGGTCCCCTTAATTTTAAGGGGACCGGCCATGATTTAAGGGGACCGGCCACGCTCCTCTGTCAGGATCTGTTGCCTATAAATACCACCTTAAACCTGGATTTTTTCCTCACCTTTTTGCACTAAAAACTTTCTGATCTAAACATCCCTCTCCATTTTTTAAAAATCCTTTGATCTTATATACTTAGATCTTTGTTTCAAAGTGATTCAAGCCTCAACACTCAAGTGCAAAGAGAAGAATACTTCTACTAGAAGTATTACAACTTAGTATCATCTTGCTATCTAAGTTGTTTGGTTGTTTCATCTTGTTGATCTTTCATACTTTGGTGAATAAGGTGTATGTATTAGTTTGCTAGATTTAGTTGTAGAATCTAGAATTATTGTAAGTGTGTAGTGGAAGTTGAAGTGAAGAAGTAGTGTTGGATAATAGTGAAGATAGGAGAAAGTGGGAATAGGGACTAGTAGTGAAGAAAGTGAGGCTTTCAAGTGGAGAAGACTTGAAGACATTAGTTGATTGAAGTTGTGAAGACTTAGGTGCTTTGAAGTTGTGAAGTTGCAAGACATTGAAGTTGTGAAGAATTTTGTGAAGGCTTGAAGATACTAGTGGTGTGAAGACTTATTGAAGAAGTCAAAGGTGTGAAGAAATTGTGGTGTGTTATTTGGTGTGAGATTGGTTCTAGCTACGATTAGAACTCGACACCTTGCTTTGTGTCATTAATTGGTGTAAGCATTTGGTGTGTACGGTTTTCTCCGCCATAAGGGAGGTTATTGACTTAGTGAAGAAAACTCTCGAGTTCGGTGCTCGGGGAGTGGAGTAGGGCAAGGAAGGTGTCCTTGTAGCCGAACCACTGTAAATCCTTTGTCTCTCGGTTTGATCTTTCCATCCCTCATTCTTTACTTGTTTACTTACTTTCCTTCTCATATATTATTATTGTGTGTTGTGCATATATTGGTTTCACATAAAGATAAACTTAGGTTCCATTCAAATAATTAATTATACATTAGTAAATTAAAGTATATACAATCATTAAAACACATATACACATATAAATACAAACTTATATTTAAGTGAGATATATGAAATTATAATTTCTATTTAACACTTTAAATAAGAAGTATTTATGTGACATATGTGAATTAATTTGTATCTATACTTTAGTTTCAAAGGGTTTTTACAAACTGCCATTAATTATTTGAAAGTAAACTTTTATTGAAACGAAAAAGACGCAAAACTATTCAACCCCCCTGATGAGGCGAAAAATGATCCGTTTTTAGGGGGTCATTTAAGCCCGAATCCGACTTTATTTGATCAAATATTGCCCTAAATCGTTCCTTTTGTGATTTTAGGTACTTGGAGAGTGAATTCTGGAAAAGAAGCCATTTCGGACGTTTTTGGAGCATAAAAGTGAAGAAAACGGCAAAGTCTCAAAATTCTATGCTGGGAACAATACATGAAGGCGTCAAGAGTAACTCATGACGGCGTCAAAACCCAAAGAATTAAAATCCGTAGTTGATGACGGCGTCAAGAGCATTTTGGTGACGGCGTCAAGAGTAAAAGTGGTGACGGCCCAGAGAGAATGTGAAGGCGTCACCCAAGGTCGTCATGTGTTAACTAGTCAAAACTTGCGCGAGTGGTAGCTGACACCGTTTTGGCCATAACTTTTGCATACGAACTCGGATTTGAGCGATTCAAAAAAGAAAATGAAGAGGATGAAGAGATCTACAATTTGGTGAAAAAATGGTCTTGACGGCGTCAAGACAAACGAGGTGACGCCGTCAAGAAGGGCCGACAGAAAACATGCCTATAAATAAAACATCATAACTTCACTTTTTGTAAGCCCTAAACCCTAAAGTCGATTCCTGGGTTTAGGTGGGTGTTTTTCCAGCAACTTAGAGGGTTTCAATCACTCCATAAACATCATGTATTGGTTTGATGATTCTATCTCAACTATGTCTTTCATTATTCTTGTTGATTGTCTTTCTTTGATTATGTTTTGCTAATTCACCTTGTGTCTACTTATGATTATGTGAAACTTGTATATAATTGATTAGATCTCATTGATTTCTTGTTGATGTTGTGTCTATCTCCATCAATTAAGGCGTGACAACTTCAATAGATCTAGTTGGTTTAGTTTATAATCCTTGTTTCCTATTGATTCTTGTTTTGATTGAATGATTTATATGTTAGGCTTAAGAAAACTGGCAGATCTCCAAATGGTAACATGCTTGAACGTCTTAAGAAACATGAACCGAGGCGTACTAGGTCTTTATTGGTTGTATTTAATGCATGAGCCACTGTTTACAATCCCTATAGTTGTGCTGGGCATGGTGTAGGAGGAGATAAGAGCTCATAGAATTGGGGAGTTATGTATGCCACCCCATGAATGGTATTAAGGAATACAACCCGTCAATTAAGACAAGGTTACAATTCAATAGGTAGGATTGGATAGCTAGCAAGGAGTAACATATCATGGGTAGACATGCTTCACTTATCTTGTAGAACCCTAGTTTACTTTTCTTGTTAATTAGTTTAATTAGTAGTTTTTGGGTTAGTTGATTAGCAACTAATTCCGCCCACTCTCCCAATACCCGAGATTTTTACTTGCTTTTCAAAAAATATAAAAATACAAAAAGAATCATCCTTCACCTTTAGACCTAGTTAGATTAATTTCAATCCTAACGACACTATTCCTAGCTGAACGATCAATCCCCCGGTACTTGTCGCTATACTATACTACAACGATCAGGTACCCTGCCTGGTGGGGGTTGTAAGCTTCTCGAGATCCCTCGAGAGGTAAAGCCTGGTGCAATTCCGACGCATCAAGTTTTTGGCGCCGCTACCGGGGAATAGTTATTGTTTAGGTTGAATTTGATTTTTATTAGGTCTACTCATTAGATTCCTTTTTAGTGAGATTTTTATTTTCTTTTTATTAGCTTTCTTGTAGTCTATCTTTTCTTTGTGCATTTGTTCGTAGAAACCTTTCCATTAACTCTTCTGTTCACCATTATGGAGAATACGAATCCACTAAACTACCGACCACGAAACCCATTCTACCCTAATGACATCTTGATGTTCAAACAATATCGAGATGAACCCATATATGATGCATGGACTCGTTTTAAAAATTTACTCCGAATAGTCCCTCATCATAGTTTCGCTTTAGCATCCTTAACCCAGACCTTTTACTATCGTGTTAACCGATATGACCAAATGTGCATTGAAGATTTTGCCAATGGGGACTTTAGGGAATTAAATGCTGAAGAAGCATGGGATGCCATAGAAGATTGTGCCCAATATTATTATAGATTAGACAACCCGACAAACAACATAACAAATCATTTGACAACAAATTTGAAGGATCATGAAACAAGTTTGTTGGGGGATGAATATACTCATGTTGAGATACCTAGTTGGATGGCACCTAATATCATAGTACAAAACAAACATATAGATAATCTAGGTACAATGGAGGATGAGGTGGATAATCCAAGCCCACAAAGTACCCCACAAGTCCTACCATCATTTGAGGCACATACACCGCCCGTGACTTACCCGGAAGAAGTAGAAGAGACTATAGGAACCCCAATTGAGGTAGAACCCTTGGACCAAGCACCACTAGAGGATATAGGTTTGAATACTTGTAGTGATAACCTTACTCCTAGTTCTAGGGAATTCCCTAATGTTGATGAACCGGAACCTCAACCTTTACACAACTTCCCATCCTTAGATTTATTTCTAGGAGATAAAAGAGGAACCGACCCACCCATCAACCTATATTATCCGGGTAGTTTTAGGATGAAGGAAGCCATTCACTCACCCCCTTCACCTCACGTGGCATATTTCCACCCTAAGGGTGTGTATCACTACTTCCACCCACACTTAATCCTAAGTGTAGGGAAAACCTCCCCTATTTTCATTAAATAAGGGTAGAGTCAGGCTCGTGACTCGAACAAAAACAAGCGCTTCTTGGGAGGCAACCCATGTTTTTAATTGTTTGATGTTTTTATTTTATTTGTTTGTTTGTGTCATATATGCTTAATCATAGTTTAATTTTCATGTTTCGAATAATTTGTGAAAATGCTTTATTTTGTTTTTAACCTCGTCTTAATTGCATATAAAGGTATTTTACAAAAAGATAAGTGTAGGGAAATTTATATTTTGTTAAAAAGAACTAAATTCGAACATGAAAACTTCACAATTCATGATTAGCATATATTTTATCTTGTTTGTGTGTCAATAATTGTGGATATGTTTTATGAGTTCCTATTTGTAATTCATTCCACAAGTATCCTATCCTTTTGTTGCTTTGTCTTGTTTCTATTTCAAAGTCTGGAATTACATCTAGTTGTGATTTTTGTTCGGTTTGATGCTTTGGTTTTTGTGTTTGTTGATTACAGGACAAGAAGATGATTTATATTTCTGGAGGGAAGCTTTCAACGTTCGTCTTCTTGGAGGTAGATTTAACCATGTTGTCACATTATCCACGGTGAACGAATCAGGGGAGTATTAGTTTCTTTCATTCTTATTTATTTACTTTTACATCTTTTATCTAGAACATTGGGGACAATGTTCGGTTTAAGTGTAGGGAGGGTATATTAAAAACTATTACTCCACTTGGTTTTTGTTTTGTTTAATAGTGAATGTGTAATAAAACTGAGAGAAATATTTGTTAGGGCAATTTTAGCACCAAATTTAAAATTTTTTGCAACATGTAGGAGTGAAACTTTAGTCTTAATAAGCGTCTCATGGATAGGAGTTGTATGACTAGCACAAAAAAACCATACCACTCAAAAATTTCCACCCCAAATATGTGAGGTTCGCCCTTAGATCTTTAGGAAAAAGCATTCATTGTTGGTGCTTATGAGTGTACCGGTAGTATTTAGATTCTAGAACTTGTGATAGCGATGCATCCCGAGACCGCTAGTGACACTACATTCGTGTAGTTAGGATTTACTATATGATAAGAGGCATTAGGATAACCCTTGTTCTACACCTGTAATATAATTACATTGACTTCATAGGTCAAGTAATTCTCTCACACCTTTGCGTTGTACTCATTTTTAGTACACGATACCCCTAGTGCACCCCTCCGAGCCTATCTTTTCGTTTCTAACTTTAAGCATTTTACTTAAAGGAAGAATTTGTTTACAATCCACCCCAAATGTGCAACCAAATCGCCTTAGCCTTCCTTGTATGCACTCATCTTTAGTGCATTATTGTTAATTGTTTAAACCCTTTGTTAGTTGTCTAATTGATTACATGGTTGCTAAGTCGAGTCATATCTTGTACATATTGTTTTGGGACGATTGGGACTCATGGGTAAAGTACTATTGTAATGGAGTAATGGGGATGATGTCAATTATTACCCCCATATGTGCGTTAATATTTAAAAGTACTCCAAGTGTTTTGATTATCTTGATTCGAGTCATTAGAATAGTTGATTGTAAAGTATGTAAAAGCTCAAGTGTAGGGAGGAAACGAGCTCCCTTTGATGTATTGTTTTGGATGGTAGAGTAAGAGTGTATGCACAAAAAAAAACAAAAAAAAAAAAAAAAAAAAAAAAAAAAATCGAAAAAAAAAATAGAAAAAGAAAAGAGAAAACATACGGGCTACCATCCGTTTCTTTTATTTATGTTTAAGTCAAATAGTGTCTTGAAAATCCAAAAAGAGTTTTGGTTAGTTTAAGTTGAGTCGAGTCTTGGCTTAGCAACGCCTCATTGTACATGTAGTTAACTAAGACAATTGACTTGCCACCAGTAAAATATCCGTTTATCCTACAAAATCGTGTTTTCTATATCCCCTACACCTAACGTTATAACCCTTTAAAAGACCTCTTTGATAGTCTATCCTAGGTGCTTACGCCAAGTGGTGGAAGTTTGATCCTTTCCCAAGCCTATGGTAATCTATTTGCTATGACAGGTAGAGAGTGATATTTCTCCATTTCCAATTATGACATATAAATTTTCAACACCCGAGAGATGAGAGTATCCAAATACTTAATGTCAGGTGCTAGTGTATAATTTCCGTGCTTGTTTTGACTAAGGTGGAACGATCATTTGTTGTAATTACTTTTATATTAGTGTTAAATGACCCCTAACTTGTATTTTGATTGGTGGAAAAGCTCATTTGCTTGAGGACAAGCAAATCCCAAGTGTAGGGATATATGATGAGGCGAAAAATGATCCGTTTTTAGGGGGTCATTTAAGCCCGAATCCGACTTTATTTGATCAAATATTGCCCTAAATCGTTCCTTTTGTGATTTTAGGTACTTGGAGAGTGAATTCTGGAAAAGAAGCCATTTCGGACGTTTTTGGAGCATAAAAGTGAAGAAAACGGCAAAGTCTCAAAATTCTATGTTGGGAACAGTAAATGAAGGCGTCAAGAGTAACTCATGACGGCGTCAAAACTCCAAGAATTAAAATCCGTAGTTGATGACGGCGTCAAGAGCATTTTGGTGATGGCGTCAAGAGTAAAAGTGGTGACGGCCCAGAGAGAATGTGAAGGCGTCACCCAAGGCCGTCATGTGTTAACTAGTCAAAACTTGCGCGCGTGGTAGCTGACACCGTTTTGGCCATAACTTTTGCATACGAACTCGGATTTGAGCGATTCAAAAAAGAAAACGAAGAGGACGAAGAGATCTACAATTTGGTGAAAAAATGGTCTTGACGGCGTCAATACAAACGAGGTGACACCATCAAGAAGGGCCAACAAAAAACATGCCTATAAATATAACATCATAACTTCACTTTTTGTAAGCCCTAAACCCTAAAGTCGATTCCTGGGTTTAGGTGGGTGTTTTTCCAGCAACTTAGAGGGTTTCAATCACTCCATAAACATCATGTATTGGTTTGATGATTCTATCTCAACTATGTCTTTCATTATTCTTGTTGATTGTCTTTCTTTGATTATGTTTTGCTAATTCACCTTGTGTCTACTTATGATTATGTGAAACTTGTATATAATTGATTAGATCTCATTGATTTCTTGTTGATGTTGTGTCTATCTCCATCAATTAAGGCGTGACAACTTCAATAGATCTAGTTGGTTTAGTTTATAATCCTTGTTTCCTATTGATTCTTGTTTTGATTGAATGATTTATATGTTAGGCTTAAGAAAACTGGCATATCTCCAAATGGTAACATGCTTGAACGTCTTAAGAAACATGAACCGAGGCGTACTAGGTCTTTATTGGTTGATTAGCAACTAATTCCGCCCACTCTCCCAATACCCGAGATTTTTACTTGCTTTTCATAAAATATAAAAATACAAAAAGAATCATCCTTCACCTTTAGACCTAGTTAGATTAATTTCAATCCTAACGACACTATTCCTAGCTGAACGATCAATCCCCCGGTACTTGTCACTATACTATACTACAACGATCATGTAAATTGCCTGGTGGGGGTTGTAAGCTTCTCGAGATCCCTCGAGAGGTAAAGCCTGTTGCGATTCCCACGCATCACCCCCTTCTAGTTTTCTACAATTGGTATCAAGAGCCACGTCTAGCAAGATTTTTAAAATAGATTGTATTTTAAAACTTGCAACGATCAATGGAATTTGAAAAATATGTAGAAGGGAAATTTGCACAACAACCACCGTTATTTGAAAATGATCATTTTCTTGAATGGAAAAACAAATTTGAAAACTATGTGAAATCAATAGATCTTGATCTTTGGCATATCATTTCAATTGGTGATCTTAAACCAACCAAAATAGAGTTTGAAAATCAATATAATAATCTTCAAACTAATATTGATAAAAACACTAAAGCCAAATTACTTATTTTCAAAACTCTACCAAAAGTTAAATATGAAAGATTATTTCGTTGTAAAACGGCAAATGATATTTGAAAATGTCTTTTAAAGATTCACCAAGAGAAATGTAAAACCAAAGATGATAAACTTGATATTGCACAAGAAATAGTTAATCTAGAAAATTTTGTAAATAAATATTTAGTTGAAATAAATACATGTACTACTAGTTCAAATGTGATCATTGAAGGTATCTACAACGAAGAATACATGAGCCAAATCCAAAGAAAGAGTGTGAATAAATCATGGTGCAACAAGTGCAAAGAAGACGATGATAATACGGCTTATGAGAATATTCAAACAAATGAGAACACAAGTATTGATGGCAAGAACTACATGTTCCTATATCCAAGTGAAACTACAAACAAAACATGGAGCGACATGGAAAATGAAATTGATCACCGTATAGCATGTGAGGAATGTACAACTACAATGAAGGTACAATTCAAAACTGAACATTTTTGTTATGATCAACTTATATTAGAATTTTTAAAAATGGAAAACAACTTCAAACATTTTTGCAACATTGACTCAAAAATTATTGTTAAGAACGAATTTTCAACATCCGCTGAAAACAACTTTGAAAAAAATATCATTTTAGAAGATAAAATGTCTAGACTTAAAAGTAATATTGAAATCGATCTTGTATGTAAAAAATGTCGAGAGTACAAACATGAAATTAAAATGGAAAATGAAAAAGAAAAAACATTGGCAAAATTCGAAAATAGCTCTAAATCTTTAAAATATCTTCTCGACATTCAAAAGCCATTTTATGATAAAACCGGGTTAGGTTTTATCTTAAATGATCCATCAACAAATGCATTAAAACAAATAAAATTTGTTAAATCTAGTGAATAAATTTAGAACTAATACTATTAACATTCATTACTTATTATTCTAGTCAAGAAAGTCATTGTTTGTTAATTAAAACAAACTATTGATGAATTCTTGTACTTATCGACGACATCCACATCTTGTGCATTCAAATGCAATGGATGTTCTCATCTAACCAACTAGGACCCATGAGAATCTGGGTACCAAGCTGTTTATCATGTTTAGGTAATTAACGAATGAAGTGTCCATTACGTGTTGATTTACTCATCTCGCTCTATTACCTTTGACGGATATTGGTCTCTATCACTTTGTTTCACTTTCTACAAATGTTTCGCCTATGACGTTGTTGCGGATTTATTTTTGTTCTCCACTCTTAAAGTATTGGTATCATGGTGTGTCCGTTACTATTTCAAGATGAAGCCTCCTAAGTACTACTTCTTTTAACCTTCATGACTTGTGATGATTGGTGTGATCGATTGAGCATCTCGGATTTAGTTACCTTGTTTTCTATTCATGGGAATATCACTTGGCTACTTCGACATGTCTTGGACTTGCTCTTAAGATTCCTTCTTTCACCGTCATGCCCATTCTTTTTGAAAAGCTGGACCTGAGATAAGTTTTCTTTTCAAAAACTTGTCAATGTTATATTATACTTTAGAATGTTTTAATTAGTGTGTGAATACGATTTAACTGATAAGTTGCCATGCTTTTAGATTATTAACACTAATATATGCATACATGATATTAGCATTATTAACCTTCTTGTTGTTTAGTCTATTGTCATTTTTCTTAAATCTTCTATGATCTATAGTAGAACCCTTCCACTTAAGCTATATGATCTTACTAGTTGTATTAATAGATGCATTATAATTGATATTTGTTTGCAACTTGATATTATGATGTTCTTTGTATACATATATATATATATATATATATATATATATATATATATATATATATATATATATATATATATATATATATATATGTCTATCTTGTATCCATGAACTATTTACCTTGCTCCTTCATGTCCCATTGCATTTAGATCATAAGTATCTATCATTTCACTTTAATATCTTTAGGTGTCATTAAAGATGATTATATGTGACAATGGGCTTAATTGATGACAAGCTTCCATTTCAAATCCTTCACTTGCAACTTCTTGATTATTATGATCAAAACATCATGTTTAAAACTTCTTTCATAACCATTATTTTAATCAAAAACAAGATTAAAAAAAAAATTGTTATTGTAATGCACACTTGAATTTACTTCAGAACATTGTTGAATAAAACTAAAAATGTTTTGCTTAAAACACATTTAACCTTCTCACATGTGTCATACACCTCTATTGGAAATGACATTCACAATTTAATCAAATCATTTCATGAGAATCATGACTTGCCCATATGGATCTTGTTTGTAACAAGTCTTGAAGTCCATATAATCATATCCACCTATGTGTTACTTGTTAACAATCATCAACATGTTTGCTCTAGGCTAAGTGTTATCGTTTTCATATAGTTGCTCATTTAGCTTATTTACCTTATTGCCTCCTTAATTGCATATCTTTATTGATAAATAAATAGATAGCATGATTATTAGAAATTTATTGATTATTTCTATTATTTCTATATCACTCTCTACATTCATGAATAGTATGCCCTATATTGCCTCAAAGAGTTGAACTTACTTGAATCCAAATCCAAAAACACAACCTTTTTAAAAAAATTTTGCCAAAAATCCATTTCTGGCATTCTGGGAATCACCTGATGGGCGGCCCCCTTAATTATATAAAGCGGTCCTCTTAATGATTAATGGGACCGGCCCATAATTAAGGGGACCGGCCATCTGATGGTCGGGGATACTGTTTTCTTTATCACTTTTGACCCATTTCAGCCTATACTTCCCAAAATTCACAAACATATTTTGTCCCATGTTATCCCTCAAAATTTACCTTCCTAAACCACATTTCTCATACACTATAAATACCCTCTTCCCATCATTAATGCCATCACACCCAAAAATGTCATCTCCCAACAACCAAAAACCAAAGATTTCAAGAACCGCAAGGATCTCCGTCAAACCCGTTTGGAGGATGAAACATGATTCTTGTCATAACTCAAGTGATGTTGTTCCAAGTCAACCAACTACTAAGCCTCAAACCCACACTAATGACTCATCTCACAACCTATCATCCACTCACACCCTCATTAATGTTTCTTCTTATGATGAGCATGCTCAATCCCAAAACAACAATCCCAATCTCTCAATCAATACTTCACATGTTGCTCATTCAACAAAAACATCACCCACTCATGAAGAACCTCTCCCACACATTTCATGTTTTCATGACTATCCAAGCTCAACCATGTCTCCACCACCAAGAGTACCACCACCACATCATACAACTTCACATGCCACTCCCATGTTGCATGTTCAAACTTTCACCCAAGACAACTATCAAGCTCCACCACCATCACCTTCCTCCGAACACTTGAAGTTCGTTGAGGAGCTAAAAGAGGCACATGAGCTTAGTGCTCTTTTAGCATTACATCTTGCTTAACGCAATTTGGATCCACCACAATCAAGCTCACCATCATCACCACATAACAAAAACCAAATCGAGAAGCATGTTAACAATTGCCCTCGTTGCATCTTCCTCCAACAACAAACCATTGCATTGAATGAGCACTTTACTTGGATTGAGTATCTTCTTACTAGATCTCAACAAACACCATCACTTGAACAACATCAAAACCCTCAATCAACAAACCCATCTTCAATTTCACCACCTACAAGCTCAACATCTCCAAACCCAACAACATCCATGCAACCAAATGTTTACCTCCACTAAACCACCAAGCATTTTACATGCTTATGTTTCTCATTTTCAAATAAAACTCCTCAACCATTTTGGGATTCAAGAAAGTTTGGTGACACTTCTTGTTGGCACATTAGGACATTCTACTTAGCTTAGAATTTCATCTTTTTAGCCTATGTAACAATGATTATGGGTTAATGTAATCATTTTCTTTTAATGAATGATTTAATATATGTTTCTAATTCTCTTTTGCCATGCTCATTATTAGTTAGTACTATGCTATATGTGTTTGCTTGTGTCATGCTTGTGCTTCTAATATTTTTCTTGCAAGAATCCCATTTCTCGAACCCTTGGTGCTCTCAAACGAGGGGGATCATACATCAAGGGGGAGTTTTCATCTTATTGGCTTAAACCTTTTTGATTCTACAAAAAGGGGGAGAAGTGAATGTAAACTCACTTAATACTTGTCTAAAAATTAATTTTTAGATTTAATGAGTTTAGGTTTTGTAATCATCAAAAAGGGGGAGATTGTTGATATAAATAAACGACTAAAAACGTTATTCATATCTTTCGATATCTCTATGTTTTGATAATCACAAAACGAAAACACATTAAATCTAAGATAATGACGTAAACAAGTATTTAGTAGTTAATATTCACTTTCACCATCTAATCACTTAAGGTATGAATAAACATAGTGTTTAAAGCATTATAAGATCAAAGTAAAGTTTAATTAAGTATTACAAAGTTTATTTAATTATACAAACATATTATTTATTTTTGAAAAACACTTTTGGTAATAAAGAAAAATGTTTTATTCATACTAAATATATGAATTCAAATATTTAACCAAAATCAGTTAGTTTTTCACCAAATAAACTTTCCCCAGTAAAAGACAAAGAATCTGGCCGTTTCAGCTGGGCGGCCCCCTTAATTATAAAGGGCGGTCCCCTTAATTTTAAGGCGACCGGCCATGATTTAAGGGGACCGGCCACTCTCCTCTATCAGAATCTGTTGCCTATAAATACCACCTTAAACCTGGTTTTTTTCCTCACCTTTTTGCACTAAAAACTTTCTGATCTAAACATCCCTCTCCATTTTCTAAAAATCCTTTGATCTTATTGATGAGGCAAAAAATGATCCGTTTTTAGGGGGTCATTTAAGCCCGAATCCGACTTTATTTGATCAAATATTGCCCTAAATCGTTCCTTTTGTGATTTTAGGTACTTGGAGAGTGAATTCTGGAAAAGAAGCCATTTCGGACGTTTTTGGAGCATAAAAGTGAAGAAAACGGCAAAGTCTCAAAATTCTATGCTGGGAACAGTACATGAAGGCGTCAAGAGTAACTCATGACGGCGTCAAAACCCCAAGAATTAAAATCCGTAGTTGATGACGGCGTCAAGAGCATTTTGGTGACGGCGTCAAGAGTAAAAGTGGTGACGGCCCAGAGAGAATGTGAAGGCGTCACCCAAGGCCGTCATGTGTTAACTAGTCAAAACTTGCGCGCGTGGTAGCTGACACCGTTTTGGCCATAACTTTTGCATAGGAACTCGGATTTCAGCGATTCAAAAAAGAAAACGAAGAGGACGAAGAGATCTACAATTTGGTGAAAAAATGGTCTTGACGGCGTCAAGACAAACAATTCCGCCCACTTACCTTGTAGACATGGAGTAACATATCATGGGTAGACATGCTTCACTTACCTTGTAGAACCTTAGTTTAGTTTTCTTGTTAATTAGTTTAATTAGTAGTTTTTGGGTTAGTTGATTAGCAACTAATTCCGCCCACTCTCCCTATACCCGAGATTTTTACTTGCTTTTAAAAAAATATAAAAATACAAAAAGAATCATCCTTCACCTTTAGACCTAGTTAGATTAATTTCAATCCTAACGACACTATTCCTAGCTGAACGATCAATCCCCCGGTACTTGTCACTATACTATACTACAACGATCAGGTACACTGCCTGGTGGGGGTTGTAAGCTTCTCGAGATCCCTCGAGAGGTAAAGCCTGTTGCGATTCCCACGCATCACTTACATACTTTGATCTTTGTTTCAAAGTGTTTCAAGCCTCAACACTCAAGTGCAAAGAGAAGAATACTTCTACTAGAAGTATTACAACTTAGTATCATCTTGCTATCTAAGTTGTTTGATTGTTTCATCTTGTTGATCTTTCATACTTTGGTGAATAAGGTGTATGTATTAGTTTGCTAGATTTAGTTGTAGAATCTAGAATATTGTAAGTGTGTAGTGGAAGTTGAAGTGAAGAAGTAGTGTTGGATAATAGTGAAGATAGGAGAAAGTGGCAATAGGGACTAGTAGTGAAGAAAGTGAAGCTTTCAAGTGGAGAAGACTTGAAGACATTAGTTGATTGAAGTTGTGAAGACTTAGGTGCTTTGAAGTTGTGAAGTTGCAAGACATTGAAGTTGTGAAGAATTTTGTGAAGGCGTGAAGATACTAGTGGTGTGAAGACTTATTAAAGAAGTCAAAGGTGTGAAGAAATTGTGGTGTGTTATTTTGTGTGAGATTGGTTCTAGCTACGATTAGAACTCGACACCTTGCTTTGTGTCGTTAATTGGTGTAAGAATTTGGTGTGTACGGTTTTCTCCGCCATAAGGGAGGTTATTGACTCAGTGATGAAAACTCTCGAGTTCGGTGCTCGGGGAGTGGAGTAGGGCAAGGAAGGTGTCCTTGTAGCCGAACCACTATAAATCCTTTGTCTCTCGGTTTGATCTTTTCATCCCTCATTCTTTACTTGTTTACTTACTTGCCTTCTCATATATTATTATTATTGTGTGTTGTGCATATATTGGTTTCACATAAAGATCAACTTAGGTTCCATTCAAAACATTAATTATACATTAGTAAATTAAAGTATATACAATCATTAAAACACATATACACATATAAATACAAACTTATATTTAAGTGAGATATATGAAATTATAATTTCTATTTAACACTTTAAATAAGAAGTATTTATGTGACATATGTGAATTAATTTGTATCTATACTTTAGCTTCAAAGGGTTTTTACAAACTACCATTAATTATTTGAAAGTAAACTTTTATTGAAACGAAAAAGACGCAAAACTATTCAACCCCCCCTTCTAGTTTTCTACAAGAAGAGTTGTAATTGGTGAATGATATGAGTGGGTTGATGAATGAATACGGGTGAATAAATAAAAAAAAGATATGAGGTATATAAGGATAGGATACAAAAAATCAAGGTTAATAAATTATTTTACCGTTATTTTTGGAAGTGATCATCCCCATATCTTTCGAAAGTTTGTTACCCGCAAATCTGACCGTTGGAACAGTATCTGACACGTTAGCGTACCCTTTATATCACCAAGCAGTACGTTCCATAGATGATGGAGCAGTATTTTCAGTTATAAACCCAAACAGTATTTTGACCAAAGTACTTCTCAAACAAAATATCTTGATAGTTGACTGTTTGACCAAAATATCTTTGAAAGTCAACCCGAAGTAATTACTATCTCTCCAAGTTAACTCCCAAAGCTACCAAGGTAAGTAAACTTCAATGAACTTCATTTATGACCCTTATACCTTTACCTTGCCTATAAAAGCAACTTTTCCACAACATACTTCATTCATCTCATCTTTCATTATCAGAACACAAAAACCCTAACAATGAGTCACTTTCCTCTTGTGTACATCTCCTCAGACTCAGATGGTTCAACAGACTCAGAAACAAGCTATTATTCTGACTCTGAGTTTGAAGATCCAGGATGGATGGATTACTTTCCTCCTCATGTATCATCCTCATAAATGAGTGTTACAAACTCTACCATAACTGATGCAGCAAGCACTACCAACCAAAAGCCCAAGAAGAAAAAGTTTGTCCCTGGTTCATCTCCGGCTAATGAGCTTCCACATGCATTAACTCAAGCCCTGGAATCAGCAATACAGAACATGAAGTGGCCTGCTCCAAGAAAAGAGAAACCACCCAAGCAAGTTCTTGGCCTGGCTTGCCCAAGAAAGCAAGCTTCTTTTGATGACAAAAGAAAGACTGCTCAGAAGGGAAAGCAGAGCTATGAGGGCAAGGGAAAAAGGCCTATGGAGTAGGTTGTGTGGAGCTTGGTAGTAGGTTGTGTTGTGGTAGTTGTTTGTATGTCTTGTCAGTGTCTGTATTTCAACTGTGTCTGTGTCATGATGTATCTGGTGGAATGGTTTGATGTAACTCTTCTTTGAATGATGAATAAAATACTTTTTTATGAATGATACATGTAGCCTCCCCTCAAATAATGACTAACTACTAACTACTAATGCCTCCCCTAAAAAATAGCTTAATTATTAATCGTGCCAATATTCACAACTAAAAAGGTAAATCTCGAAACATCAAAGCCCTTTGTGAGTAGGTCTGCTACATTATCATCAGTATGGACTTTAACCACATTGATAAACCTATGCTCATAGAAATCTCTAATAAAATGATGCCTAATCTGAATGTGCTTTATCTTGGAGTGATAAACTGGATTCTTCAAAATACAGATAGTACTCTCATTATCAATGTTGATAGGAGTATTCTTGAAGTTGAATCCATAATCCAAGAGCTGATTTTGCAACCAAAGTACTTGTGTACAACAACTTGCAGAAGCTACATACTCTGCTTCTATGGAAGATGTTGCTGCAATTGTTTGCTTCTTGCATTGCCATGAGACTAATCTGCTGCCAAGGTACTGACACCCTCTAGTTGTAGATCTTCTGTCATAGTTATCTCCAGCATAATCAATATCTAAAAAGGCTTGTAGATGGAAAGGTGAATCCCTAGGATACCATAATCCTAGCTTAGGTTGTTACCTAAGGTACCTAAAAATCCTTTTGACAGCATTCAAATGTGATACCTTGGGATGAACTTGATGTCTTGCACATAAACACTCAGCAAAAGTAATATCAGGTCTAGATGCAGTTAAATACATGAGACATCCAATCATAGACCTGTATAATATGACATCAACATCTTCTCCTTCTTCATCTTTTCCCAAAGGTTTGTTAGTATCTACTGGTGTAGATGTAGGCTTGACAGTTGTGAAATTGAATCTCTTAAGAATATCTGCAACATACTTATCTTGACAAATATAAATTCCATTGCTTGACTGTTGCACTTGAAGCCCCAAGAAGAATGTTAATTCTCCCATTGAACTCATCTGAAACTCTTTTTGCATAAGATCTTCAAATTCCTTCACCATAGATTGCTTAGTAGCACCAAAAATAATATCATCTACATACACTTGGACAAGCATGATATCCTTCTTATCTCTCTTGATGAACAAAGTCTTGTCAATAGCTCCTCTCCTATAACCATGCTGTAATAGAAAGTTTGAAAGTCTTTCATACCATGCTCTTGGAGCTTGATGAAGGCCATACAGAGCCTTGATAACCTTGTTGACTTTGTTTGGGTGTGTAGGATCTTCAAAACCAGGAGGTTGTTTGACATAAACTTCTTCTGTAATAGTGCCTTATAGAAAAGCACTTTTAACATCCATTTGGTATACAAGAAATCCCATATATGATGCAAAATCCAAAAATAGTCTTATGGCTTCAATCCTTGCCACAGGAGCAAAGACTTCATCATAGTCTACTCCTTCTTCCTGTCTATATCCTTGAGCCACTAACCTTGCCTTATTCTTAATAACATTCCCTCTTTCATCTCTTTTTACCCTGAAGACCCATTTAGTTCCAATCAGTCTCTTACCATCAGGTAAATCACATAATACCCATACTTCTTGAAGTTTAAATTGTAAGAGTTCTTCTTGCATAGCTTCAACCCAACTCTCCTTAGCTAATGCTTGTTTGATATTCTTTGGCTCTTCTTAAGACAGAAAACAAGCAAATAAATACAACTTCTGATTCTTGTGATTCACCCTGTTTTGTTTGTAAATAAAGCTAAGTAAAGAAGTATGTTGTTGAGACATATTCTTAGCTTTAGTTCTTGTGAGCACTCCTGAAGCTGAGGGTCTAATTATGTTGGTAACAGGATGAGTTTTGTGAATTCTTAGAGTAGGAGTTGGTGAGACTTCAAGATTATCTTCCAAATTAGTTAAATCAGGATCTTCATTAGAATCTGAGAAAATGCCTTCTTGATGCAATTCATCATCAGTGTCTTCTAAGGCAATCTTGTTTGGATCATTCAAATCATCAGTATCTTCTAAGTCGGGCATGTTAGGATCATTCACAGCATCAGTATTTACCCAATTTGAAATATCTAAATGTTGAAAAGTACTTTCAAATGGATTAGCAGTACTTTGGGGTAAAGTATTGTTAGTGCCTTTAGCCTTCTTCTTTTATGCTTCATAAGCTCTCCTTTGTTCATCTTCATAAGACTTAGCCATTGTTTCTTGAAAAAGCATCCTACTAAGTTCATCTTGAATGGCTTTGATCTTCATCAGATACTAGGATCTTTGGTGGAGCAGTACTTTGAGGATCAACAGTACTGTGAGGTTCAGCAGTACCTTGAGGCTCAGAAGTACTCTTCTTCTCATCATTTACTTTATCATTAGGCTCATCTTCAGATTTTAAATTAATATCATGAACAATGTACTGTGCTTCTTCTTCAGTTGGAGAAACTTGATTTTCTTCTCTTACAGGTACATAATTCATAGATGAAGACATTAAATCAAGATCAAACATCCAATCAGGACCTTTACCTTTAGAATTTTCTTGCTCTTCTAGAAAATCAACATGAAGACATTCTTGAACCTTCTTGGTAGCCCTGTTGTACACTCTGAATCCTTTGCTATTGGTACAATATCCCAATAAATATCCTTCATCTGACTTCCCATCAAATTTGCCCAAATTATCAGCAGTGTTTAAAATAGTTAGGGGACATCCAAAAGGTTTCATAAACTTGATGCTAGGCTTCTTTCCCATGAGTAACTCATAAGGTGTCTTCATTTGAGGTTTTGTCACTGATACTCTGTTCAACACATAACAAGCAGCATTTACAGCCTCAGCCCAGAAAGGAACAGGTAATTGGGAGTCTGCAAGCATTGTCCTTGCTGCTTCTATTAGAGTTCTATTCTTTCTTTCTGCAACTCCATTTTGCTGAGGAGTTTTGGCAATACTGAACTCTCTTTTAATTCCTTTCTTGGCACAAAAGTCATCCATTAGCTGATTCTTGAACTCAGTCCCATTATCACATCTAATGCCTCTAACCTTGAGTCTTAGCTGATTTTCAAGTGCTATTATAAGATCATGAATAGCATCAAAAGTTTCATCCTTGAAGCATAAGAAAAAGACCCAACTAAATCTGCTACAGTCATCTGTCACGACCAAACAGTACTTCTTCTTGTTCAAACTAACAACTGAAACAGGTCCAAACAGATCCATGTGCAGCAATTCCAAAGGATCTCTAATGGTTTTCTCATCAATCTTCTTACAGGAAGCCTTGTGCTGTTTACCCTTCTTGCAAGCAAGACATGAGTGATCATTCTTGAATGTTTTAGAAGGTAAACCTCTAACTAAATTTCCTTTGACCAGCTTATTGATGTTCTTGAAATTGACATGCCCCAATCTTCTGTGCCATTGATGTGCTTCTTCCATTGTTGCTCTTGCAATCAAGCATGTTGCTGTTTCAGCAGAATTGATATTCTTTAAGTCTATGATGTATACATCATTAGTTCTTGGTGCTCTCAGCATCACCAAGTTTCTATCTTCTAACTTAAAATTTGGAGAAAGTATAAGAGATTCTGTGTCAAAGAATAACACAGGGAACTTCTTATCACAAATCTGAGAGACTGACAAAAGATTGAATTTGAGCTCCTTCACATATCTAACATCCTCAAAATCAATGTTTCCTACCTTGATAGTTCCTTTGCCAGTTATTCTTCCTCCATCAGGATCGTTCCCAAATGCAACTTTTCCTCCAAAATAAGTTTTAAAATCTGACAAAAGCTCCTTTTCTCCTGTCATACTTCCAGAGCAACCACTATCTACAATAAGATGATCTTTAAGCTCCTCTTCTGGGTTGCCCTGCCTACACATGAAAAAGGTTAGTTATTTTTAGGAACCCAAGCCATTACTGACTTGTGTTCCCCTTGTGGAGTGACATACTCAAATTCTTTGAGTATGTAATCACCACTGTCTTTGAAAACATGATCAAGAATTAAGGTTTTTGTTTCCAAAACTATTGGTTTATTATGATCAATTTTCCCTTTTTCACCCTTAACCTCTAAAAGTACTGGTTCTTCCTCGCTGTACTTTCTTTCTTAACCCATTTAGTTCTTACTTTTGGAGTTGGGGTCTGTGTTCTAGCATATTTTCTTGTGTTGTAAGGCCCTCTAGGTTTGTAGTAATGGAATCTCCTAGGTCTTACACTTGAGTGTTTACTAGCAGCACCTTGGTTAGGGAACTTTCTGTCATAACTTTGTGAAAGTACTGAAGGTTTGGAGAATGATCTTTTCTGATGAGGGTTCCTATAGTCCTTTGAGAAATTACTATGGTTAACCCTATTTGTGTAATTCCAAACTGGTTTGTTTTCTCTTGGCCTATTCTCCCTATGACTTGGATGTGCAGTTCTGGTCTTTGGATATTTGCTTAAGTATTCTGAGTGATAATCACAGTCCTTAATCAAATGATGAGGACTATAACATACATAACAGACTTTTGGACCAATATCCCCAAATCCCTTTCCAAAAGGTTTTCTAAAATTTGCAGTATTTTGAAAGTATTTTCTTGGAGGTACTGCTGAGTGATCAGCAGTACTTTGGAAAGTATTTGAAGGAACTGCTTGTTTTGAAAACTTTTTCTCATCAACCCTAGGTACTTCAACAGATGTTTCCAAAGTTTCAGGATTAGATTGACTTTTAAGCTTTTTCCTAAACTCTAGATTTTCTACCCCATAACAAGAGACATCTTTCCTAGGTGGTTGAAAGCTACCTGGGGGATTAGGAACTGCATTGTATCCCTTGTCATTCTTATATTTAGGAGGTGTTGAACTAGGGGATTCCTCATCACTAGAAGTGTTTTCATCCAAACTTATGAATTCTTCATCACTAGTTGAGGTATCTACTGTAAGATTTAGTTCCTTACTCTTAAATGGAATACCTTCTTTGCTATCATTATCATAACCTAGGCCAGTTTTAATGTTTGATGTTCTTTGCTTTTCAACAAATTGAACATGTGACAGACCTGATTCATTCTAAACAGCAAGTTTTTCTAACAACTTATCTCTTTCCGCAGTAACTTTCTCTAGTTCAGACACCTTACATCCTAATTTCCATTCACTCAACTTAACTTGGTATTCTTGTTGCTTATATGTTTCAGCCCATGCTACTTCATTGTTTTCATGTGCAATTATTTTGGCCTCCATTGACTCTAAAATCAACTGATAGCCAGTTATCTTAGACCTAGCCCTTTGAAATTTATCTCTTTCAGCTACATATTCACTAAGTAACTTTTGATACATATCATTGCACTTAGGGCATACCTTAGAGATAGTGGATGAACTTGGTGAAGTAGCTACCATAGCAAGCTGAATAGGATCTTCTTCAAACTCCATGCTCCAATCAAAGCTTCCTAGACCATCTCTTGATTCCAAAGCAGCATATCCAGGCTCTTCACAAAAAGCTGTCCTCCAATCTTCCAATGCAACCATTGAATAGGTTACAGGTTCATCATCAAACTCATTGGACCAATCAATCTCTGACAGATTCTCTTGAGCAACCAAGGCTTTTGGTTTTGGTTCAGTAATAGGAATCTCTTTTCTTTTAGGCTTGGGTTGTTCAATCATCTTGTTTGCTTGATACTTTGCAAATTTGCATTCCCTTGCAAAGTGACCAGTCTTCTGACAATTGAAGCACTCAATTTTGGACTTATAAAATGTTATTCCCTGTTTAGCTCTGAAATTGATGCCTTTTCCTGTTTTATTCACATACTTCTTGATCCTTGCAGTAAGCATGGCTACTTGCCATCTGATATCAATTTCTTCCAAAGCATCATCATCTATTTGCAAGACATCCTCTTGATAGGTTACAGGTAGAAATGCTTGTTGAGCAAAGAATGAACATAGAACATCATCTGAGGTGGGGGTGATTGATTGTGATGAAGTGGTAGTGACCATATTTGTACATGGAACCTGAGTTTCAGTCACACTACTTTGGATAGGATAAGCAGTACCTTTATTGGAAGTACTACTTCTGTTTTCAGAAGATACAAAAGCAATGTTTTGGGGTTTCTGATGTGTACTTAAACCTGTAGTACCATTCATCTCATGCTCATACACCTTCAGATTGTTGTAGAGATCATCAAAGTCCATTGTATCCAGCTCTGGTTGTCCTCTGATCATAGTAGCAACTACATGCCATGCTGATGGTAAGCTTCTCAAGAACTTCAAATTAGCATCTTCAACTGATGCCTCAGCATCATATATTTCTAGCATACTCAAAATATTTTGGAATCTTTCATAAGCAGAATCAAGACCTTCTCTTTCACCAACAGTGAAAGTTTCAAATTGTTGCTTCAACAAGTTCCTATGCATCTTCTTGGAAGCATCATTACCTCTAAACTTCTTCTTAATTGCAGCCCATAGTTGTTTTGCATCCTTGGCATCATGAAACTTTAATAAGTGCCCATCAGGAATGGTAGAGAGCAGTATGTTGAGAGCTTTGTCCTGATTTCTTTTGGTTGCAGCGGGTATGGTTGGCTTAGGTGGTGTTGGTTGTCCAGGGATCTCCACTGGTTCTTCAATTTGCATATTACCATTGACAATCACATCCCATAGTGCATGGTCTGTGATGGTAATGTACTACCTCATCTTCATGGCCCATAAGTCATATTCTCCCTTCTTGACAGTAGGAATTCTAACAGCAGTGATTGATGGAGCAGGTGCAGCCTCTGTCGACATCTTGAAGGGTTTGTTGTAGAATCGGTTTAAAGGTTTTTCTTCTTAATCAGAATTTCCAACACAAGCTCTAATACCACTTGTTGGATCGATGTACTCTGATCAAACTACTTTATAGCTTGATGAGGCGAAAAATGATCCGTTTTTAGGGGGTCATTTAAGCCCGGAATTGAATTTATTTGATCAAATATTGCCCTAAATCGTTCCTTTTGTGATTTTAGGTACTTTGGGAGTGAAATCAGGAAAAGGAAGCAATTCGGACGTTTTTGGAGCATAAAAGTGAAGAAAACGCCAAAGACTTAATTTTCCAAGCTGGGAACAGTGTGTGACGGCGTCAAGAGAAAGAATTTGACGGCGTCAAGAGTAAAGATAATGACGACCCAGTAAAGAAATGAAGGCGTCACAAAGTAGAGCGTCAAGAGTTAAATGTGTGACGGCCTGCAAAACTGGATAACATGACGGCGTTAGATGTAGATCAAGGCAGTCCAAGGATTATTTTGGCGGCGAGATGACGGCGTCACAAGATTGTTCTTGACGCCGTCAGAATCTATTATCTATATATAGTTTTCTAATTTTCATTCATTAGAGAGGAACAAGTTTGGAGAAACCCTAAGGCCGAACCATATACGAATTTTACAGCTTTTCAAGGGTTTTCAACCCTTGAATGCTTACAAGTGCTATTGAGGTAAGTTTTCTTTTAATTCAATCAATATGTCTATGTGTTGGTTGTCTATATCTTGTGCTTGTCTTAATTCCACCATGTTAGGCTAGATTTATCTTGTGTTTGCTTAGATCTAATGAAACCTAGATGTTGATTATGTGTTGATTACTTGTTTATGGTTGTATTGGATGAATGATTTCAATGTTAGGCTTAAGAAAACTGGCAGATCTCCAAATGGAAACATGCTTAAACGTCTTAGGAAACATGAACCGATGTGTACTAGGTTTTATTGGTTGTATTTAATGCATGAGTAAATTCTAATGATCCCATGTTAGGAGCTTCTTGCAGGCTCGACATAGGAGTGAAGTAGGCACTCATAGGATTGGGGAAGTAAGTACGCCACCCCATGAATGGTATTAAGGAATACAATCCGTCATCCACGAAACTATAACAAGTAATTAACGTGTAAAAGATATCTAGGGAGTAGTGAAATCTAAGTAAACACATTTCTCCCAATTATTGTTCATAACCTTAGTTTAATATAGTTTATTTTCATTTTTAGTATTTTATTTTGATTGCATCTTTAGTATTGGGTTAGTTGACTAGCAACTAATTCCGCCCAAATCCTTCAAACCCGATATTTTAATTTTCTTTCATAAAAATATAAAAATACAAAAAGAATCATCCCTCATCTCTAGAACTAGTATTTAGGTTTTCTAATCCTAGCGACACTATTCCTAGCTGAACAATCAATCCCCCGGTACTTGTCACTAGACTATACTACAACGATCAGGTACACTGTCTGGTGGGGGTTGTAAGCTTCTCAAGATCCCTTGAGAGGTAAAGCCTAGTGCGATTCCCACGTATCATGTTTTTAGCACCGTTGTCGGGGAATAGTTATTGTCTAGGTTAGAATCTCTTTTTATTAGGTCTACTTGCTAGATTCCTTTCTAGTAAGATTTTATTTTTATTTTTAGGTTTTCTTTAGTCTATCTTATTTCTTTGTGTGTTTGTTCGTAACTTTTCACCACCCGACATCATAGAGGATGGGAACATCTTTGAACCCGTCATCCCACCTCAACAAAACCCACCACTAGAACCTCTTAGGCCCCGAACCTTAGGAGAGTATTCCCGACCTGGCCACCAAGGCTACCGAAACACCATTGAGCTCACCGGAGCCAATGTGACCCCCTTGCGATCCGACACCATCCGGTTGGTGCAAAGCGGATGTGCATTCCATGGACTTTGTTCCAAAGATCCAAATCAACATCTCAAGGACTTCCTTAAAATCGTAGACTCCATAGACCTAGATGTTGCAACTAGAGAGACAACCCGATTACGCCTATTCCAATTCTCTCTACGGGATCAAGCTAGTCAATGGCTTGAGCATTTACCCGCGGGATCCATCACCACATGGGATGATCTCACCACTCGTTTCCTTGCTCAATTTTTCCCACCGGGGAGAACTACTAAGCTTAGAAATGACATCTTGATGTTCCAACAACGTCAAAATGAATCTCTTTATGAAGCATGGACTCGTTTCAAGGACTTACTCCAAAAAGTCCCTCATCATGGCATAGATCTTTGGCTCCAAGTCCAAATCTTTTATGACCATATTGATCTCTCCACGAGGCGAGCCATTGACCAATCGGCCGGTGGTAAGCTAAGTGATCTAAGTGCGGAACAATCATGGGAACTCATAGAAGATCTTGCTCTCTATGACAACGAAAGTTGGAATGATCCCCGTGATTTGAACAAAACGGTCAAGGCAATATCTTTGCCTTTGAACAATTCTAGCACTCCCGACCGTAGGATCATGGAACTTGAGGACCAAGTCAAGTTTCTCATGAAGTCCTACAAAGCTCCTAAGCCTTCAAGCCAAGTGAACAAAATCAATTCTTCATGCGAATTATGTACTGGTCCCCATAACACTCGTGATTGCGTGGAACTCCCCGGAACAGCTTTTGCGGACTACGCATCCTCGCGTACCGACGAAGCGGGAGATAAGTGGTACACTTTCAAACCCGAGCCAAACCCTTACAGTGATTCCTACAACCCCTCTTGGAAAAATCACCCAAACCTTAGGTGGAAACAAAATCAAGCCAATTCTTCCAATCCGCCTAATCGTTACCAACCAAACGGTCCACCCTCCAACCGTACTTTCAACAACAATCCTTCTAACAACTATGGTAGTACCAACAATTTTGAAGGATTGATGTCTAAGTTCATGACATCTCAAGAAGCTCGCATATCTAAGTTTGAAGCCGATTTCAAACAAAAGCAAAGCGAGATGACCACCAAAATTGACGCATTGTTGAAAGTCCTCAATGACCGAGAGATGGGAGCACTCCCAAGCGACACGGTCAAGAATCCGAAACTAAACGTTAATTCCATATCTTCAGTTTCATCACCCACTTCATGTCCACAATACTACTCGGTTAAATCAACGAGCACGTGTTTCAAACAAAACCAAATTCTTCAAAAGGACCAATCAAACAAAACACCCGAGATAAAACCGGTCAAAAGTATAGTTGAAACACCTCTTATGCAAGACCTTGATGATGAATTCAAGGAACTTCACCTTGAACACCCCGTTATTGATGTCTTAGCCCGTGCTCCCTACTATAGTGCCCTCCTAGAAAAGTATGAGAAGTTTAAACTAGGTAAAAATGGGACCGTCTTCGTTCAAAACAAGTTGCCTAAAAAGCTTGATGATCCGGATATATTTGTTTTGCCTTGTAAGATAGGAAGATCCGAAGCTTTCGACACACTAGCCGATTTAGGGTCAAGCCTCAATTTGATTCCCTTATCCCTATTCACCACTCTTAAGCTAGGAAAGTTAGAGGAAATGGAGGTATTGATAGGTCTAGCGGATGGGAGTATTGCCCACCCGGTTGGAATGATTAAGGATGTAGTTGTTCACGTAGGAAAGTTAACTATCTTAGCGGATTTTCACGTCCTAGACATGGTTAGTGACACTACATGCCCATTGTTGATAGGAAGAGGATTTTTAGCAACCGCTAGCGCCATGATTGATTGTAAGGAGTCTAAGATAGCGGTAGGTGAAGGTGATACCTGGTCGGTGTACGATGTTTAGAAGCATAGTTATGATTGTGATGATGAACCGACACCACATTGGGTAGAGATGAATAGGAGACCCTCTAGATATGGACCTTGGATAGAAAGGAACTTTATAGAACCTCAACGCCCATTCTATCTAGAAAACGATTTCATTGAAAATACACATTCGGTGGAACAACTCATAGCTAGAGATGAAGAGCTAGATCCTTTTGAGGACCCCTTAGTCTTTAGGAAGATGATTGAGTTCTTGAGCGTAATGCCTATTAATATAGAGATGAATAAGTGGAAAAGAGAGGGAGACAAGTGTAAATGGAGGTGGGACAATCCACCTAAAGAAGGTGAGGGATCATGGCATATGAGGATGACTTTGTATGATCCAGATGGATAAAAGTTTTAAAGGTCATACCGTACTAAGAAAAATGATAGGAAGTTGAAACCTAAGTTTGATCCCAAAGATGTCCTCAATGAGGAACTCACCCGCATCACGTAGTAACCCATGGCCTTGAGTCTAGCTACAAGACTCGTAAATAAAGAAAAGCGCTTCTTGGGAGGCAACCCATGCTTTGTGTGATTTTTATTTTGTTTGTTTGTTATTTGCTTCCGTATGCATGCTTTATTTTTATTGTTGGTAGATCATGTTTCTAAACTAAAAGGTGGAAATACTTTACTTTGTTGTTTGGCCTAGTCTTAACTTCACCAAAAGGTATTTTTGCAAAAGATAAGTGTAAGGGGAAACCCCAAATATGTTTTTAAGAAACAAACCGATCATGATTCTCCACAATATTAAGTGAACATGTATATTCGTATTTGTTAGAGTCAAATGCTTGTATCGAGTCATAATGAAGTTTTGCAGGATTTTCCAGGAAGTAGGACCAAGTTTTTCCAGAAACTTAACATAAGAATTTCTGCAGGTCATTTCTGACGGCGTCATGAGCTTGCTCTTGACGGCGTCATGTGTAAAAATTTGGAAATTTTACCAGTTTTGTTTTTCTAACGGAGTTTTAAAGTTTTTGTTGAATTATTAAGTTTTATAATCTCCAGGAAATCTGCAAACTTCATTCCACAAGCATTATATCTTACTTTGTTTTCTAGAATTTAGTAACTTATGTAGATTGCCGCCGATTTTATGCGAGGTTGCTTTGTCTCTTTTCTCAGGATTTACAGGTTATGTATGACAAGAAGATGATTTATATTCTGGAAGGGAAGCTTTGATTGTTCATTTTCCTGGAGGAAGATCTAACCTGGCCACCTTATTATCCATACTGAGCGAATCAGGGGAGTATTTGATTTCATTCTTTTTACTTTTTTACTTTTACGTTCTTTACTTGAACATTGGGGACAATGTTCATCTTAAGTGTAAGGGGAGGGTAAAATGATGATACCTTAAAAATACACTTTCGCTTGAGTTTGTTTGTTTGATGGTAGATGTGTAATAAAACTATGAGAAATACTTGTTAGTGTAATTTTAGCACCAAATTTAAAAAATTTTACAACATTTAGGAGTGAAACTTTAGCCATAGCAAGTGTCTCATGGATAGGAGATTGTATAACTAGCACATAACCATATCATTCAGAAAAATTTTCCACCCAAATATGTGAGGTTCGCCTTTAGATTTGATAGGAAAAGAATTTACTATTAGTGCTTATGAGTGTACTGGTAGCATTTAGATTCTAGAACTTGCATTAGTGATGCATTCCGAGACCGCTAGTGAGAATACATTCGTGTAGTAGGATTTACTACATGATAAGAGGCATTAGGATCACCCTTGTGTTAAACCCGTATCATAATTACTTGACCGTTTAAGTCATATTACTTGGCTAGTTAAGTCAACTAATTTTTCCCACACCTTAGCGTTGTACTCATTTTTAGTACACGAAACCCCTAGTACACCCCTCCGAGCCTATCTTTTCGTTTCTAACTTTAAGCATTTTACTTAAAGGAAGAATTTGTTACACCCCACTTAAATGTACACCCAAATCGCCTTAGCCTTCCATGTATGCACTCATTTTTAGTGCATTATTGTTATTTGTTAAACCCTAAGTTAATTATCTAATTGATTACATGGTTGCTAAGTCGAGTCATATCCTTGTACATATTGTTTTGGAACGACTGGGACTCATGGTAAAGTACTTATTTTATAGAGTAATGGGGAAGAACATCATATATTACCCCCATATGTACGTTAATCTTAAAAGTACTCCAAGTGTTTTGATTTTCTTAATTCGAGTCATTAGATTAGTTTATTATAAAGTATGTAAAAATTCAAATGTAAGGGAAATGTTCATTCCCTATGATGTATTATTTTGGATGGTAGGGTAAGAGTGTATGCAAAACAAAACAAAACAAAAAAGAAATAAAAAAAAAAAATCGAAAAAATCAAGAAAAAGAAAAAAAAAAATAGAAAAAGAAAAGAGAAAAAACATACGGACTACCATCCCGTTTCATTCTATGTTCATTTTATGTTTTTTGTTTTTTTTTTCATTTATTAGCTTAAGTCGAGTCTAGTCTTGGCTTAGCAACGCCATATTGTACATGTAATTAACCAAGATTGTTAGCTCGCCACCAGTAAAGACTGCCTATATCCAACAAAACCGTGTATTTCATATCCCTACACCTAACGTTACAACCCTTTAAAAGACCTCTTTGATAGTTTATCCTAGGTGCTTATGCCATGTGGTGGAGGTTTGATCCTTTCCCAAGCCTATGGTAATCTATTTTGCTATGACAGGTAGTGAGAGATATCTTCCATTTCCATATTGTAATTTATACTTTATTACACCAGAGAGATGTCAGTATCTAAACACTATTTGTGAGGTGCTAGTATATGACCTCCGTGCTTGTCTTTGGTCTTTAGTCGAACGATTATTTGTTGTAAGTACTTTTATGTTAGTGTTAAATGACCCCTAACTTGTATTTTGATTAGAATAAAAGCGCATTTGCTTGAGGACAAGCAAATCTCAAGTGTAAGGGTATATGATGAGGCGAAAAATGATCTGTTTTTAGGGGGTCATTTAAGCCCGGAATTGAATTTATTTGATCAAATATTGCCCTAAATCGTTCCTTTTGTGATTTTAGGTACTTTGGGAGTGAAATCTGGAAAAGGAAGCAATTCGAACGTTTTTGGAGCATAAAAGTGAAGAAAACACCAAAGACTTAATTTTCCAAGCTGGGAACAGTGTGTGACGGCGTCAAGAGGAAGAATTTGACGGCGTCAAGAGTAAAGATCATGACGACCCAGTACAGAAATGAAGGCGTCATAAAGTAGAGCGTCAAGAGTTAAATGTGTGACGGCCTACAAAAGTGGATAACATGACGGCGTTAGATGTAGATCAAGGCAGTCCAAGGATTATTTTGGCGGCGAGATGACGGCGTCACAAGGTTGTTCTTGACGCCGTCAGACTCTATTATCTATATAGAGTTTTCTAATTTTCATTCATTAGAGAGGAACAAGTTTGGAGAAACCCTAAGGCCGAACCATATACGAATTTTACAGCTTTTCAAGGGTTGTCAACCCTTGAATGCTTACATGTGCTATTGGGATAAGTGTTCTTTTAATTCAATCAATATGTCTATGTGTTGGTTGTCTATATCTTGTGCTTGTCTTAATTCCACCATGTTAGGCTAGATTTATCTTGTGTTTGCTTAGATCTAATGAAACCTAGATGTTGATTATGTGTTGATTACTTGTTTATGGTTGTATTGGATGAATGATTTCAATGTTAGGCTTAAGAAAACTAGCAGATCTCCAAATGGTAACATGCTTGAACGTCTTAGGAAACATGAACCGATGTGTACTAGGTTTTATTGGTTGTATTTAATGCATGAGTAAATTCTAATGATCCCATGTTAGGAGCTTCTTGCAGGCTCGACATAGGAGTGAAGTAGGCACTCATAGGATTGGGGAAGTAAGTACGCCACCCCATGAATGGTATTAACGAATACAATCCGTCATCCACGCAACTATAACAAGTAATTAACATGTAAAAGATATCTAGGGAGTAGTGAAATCTAAGTAAACACATTTCTCCCACTTATTGTTCACAACCTTAGTTTAATATAGTTTATTTTCATTTTTAGTATTTTATTTTGATTGCATCTTTAGTATTGGGTTAGTTGACTAGCAACTAATTCCGCCCAAATCCTTCAAACCCGAGATTTTAATTTGCTTTCATAAAAATATAAAAATACAAAAAGAATCATCCCTCATCTCTAGAACTAGTATTTAGGTTTTCTAATCCTAGCGACACTATTCCTAGCTGAACGATCAATCCCCCGGTACTTGTCACTATAATATACTACAACGATCAGGTACACTGCCTGGTGGGGGTTGTAAGCTTCTCAAGATCCCTTGAGAGGTAAAGCCTGGTGCGATTCCCACGTATCATAGCTTGTAAAGGTTTAATAATATTAAGTAAACTCAACACAATTTAATATTGAAACACTGTTTAACCTTGTAAAGTATGCGGAATTTACTAACACAAAGCTTAAGAAGAACTTTTATATTAACCAAACTTGAACCTGCTTTGTTACACAGATTCATTAACAATCCCTAACTATTATCGACTTTGAACAACTCTAATACTTATATCGACTAATACCTCTTAAGGCTCCTTTTATAGATAACCTTAAGTTGGTTTACATCATCTAACTTGAACAACAAGTAATTATCCCTAACTAATTCTAGAATATTCATACAATATTACACAGTAATCCTTTAACTAATATTGCACTTAAGTCCTTGTATCCTTCGAAGTTCTTTGAACAATCTTCAATCAGCAGTACTTTGACTTTAATCTTCAAGCAGTACTTTGACTTTACTCTTCAAGCAGCAGTACTTTGACATACAAAAGTACCTTGATCTTTTATATCCCAACATACCTGAAGGAGATAGTTTCACGGCATGGAGTGCCGATTTCTATTATCTCAGACAGAGACAGCCGTTTCACGTCTAACTTTTGGCAATCTTTACAGAAAGCCTTGGGAACTAAGTTAGATATGAGTACCACTTACCATCCAAAGACCAATGGTCAATGTGAGAGGACTATCCAAACCCTGAATACATGCTTTGAGCATGTGTGATCGATGTTGGAAAAGGTTGGGATAAGCACCTACCGTTAGCATAATTCTCATATAACAACAATTACCATGTCAGTATCAAGGCCGCACCGTTCGAGGCAGTTTATGGAAGAAAGTGTCGATCACCAGTTTGTTGGGCTGAGATTGGAGATGTTCAGATCTCATGTCCCGAGTTGATTCTTGAGACCACTGAGAAAATAGTAAAGATTAGACAACAGTTGCAAACCGCCAAAGACCGGCAAAAGAGTTATGCCGATGTGAGAAGGAAACCAATGGAATTTCAAGTTGGAGATAGGGTTATGCTAAAGGTATCACCTTGGAAAGGAATGATTAGGTTTGGAAAATGTGGAAAGTTAAATGCAAGATAAGTTGGACCCTTCGAGATCATTGAAGGGATCGGTCCGGTGGCATACAAACTTGAACTCCCCGAGGAGCTCAGTAGAGTACATAACACCTTCCATGTGTCAAATTTAAAGAAGTTTTTATTGGATGAAACTCTCGTGATTCCGTTGAAAGAAATCTGAATCGACAATAACTTGAACTTTATTGGGAACCCATCGAGATTATGGATAGAAAAGTCAAATGACTTAAGCATAGCCGCATTCCCATTGTTAAGGTTAGATGGAACTCTAGTAGAGGACCCGAGTTCACCTGGGAGCGCGAGGATCAAATTTGTGCCAAATATCCACACCTATTCAATAAATCAACCCCAATCACCGATTCAACCCTGGATTCGGGTACAAATCCAATCTAGCGGGTGTGTACTATAATACCTCATAAAATCCCATGCCATTTATTAATGCTAATCACCGAATCTATTTTAATCAAAGCCATTTTTTAGGTCCAATTATTTTTTTATATATAGATCACCTGTATCACTTTGAGTCACCCGTTTGCATGTCACCTGTATGACCGTTAGTCACCCGTTTTCATGTCACCTGTATCACCATTAGTCACCCGTTTGCATGTCACCTGCATCACCGTTAATCACCATTTTCATGTCGCCCGTATCACCTTTAGTCACCGTATGCATATCACTCGTATCACTCTTAGTCACTTTTGAATATCACCCGATGCATGAATTTATCACCCGGTATCACCCATAGTCATTCTTGGGTGTCACCCAACGAGGTTAATACAAATAACTCCCACTTGCGACGCGACACCTAAATATATATATATATATATATATATATATATATATATATATATATATATATATATATATATATACATATATATATATCTATATATATATATATATATGTATATATATATATATATGTATATATGTATATATATATATATATACATATATACATATATATATATATATACATATATATATATATATATAGATATATATATATGTATATATATATATATATATATATATATATATATATATATATATATATACATATATATATATATATACATATATATATATATATATATAGATATATATATATATATATATATATATATATATATGTATATATGTATATATATATATATATATATATATATATATATATATATATGTATATATGTATATATATATATATATACATATATTACATATATATATATATATACATATATATATATATATATATAGATATATATATATATATATATATATATATATATATATATATATATACATATATATATATATATACATATATATATATATATACATATATATATATATATATATATATATATATGTATATATATATATATATGTATATATGTATATATATATATATATACATATATACATATATATATATATATACATATATATATATATATATAGATATATATATATGTATATATATATATATATATATATATTTATATATATATATATATATATATATATATATATATGTATGTATATATATATATGTATATATATATGTATATATGTATATGTATATATATATATGTATATATATATATATATATATATATATATATATATATATATATATATATATATATACTAGTGGTCGAAGCCCGCCCGATGGGCGGGCATGTGCTATAATTATCATTGACATAATTTACAATAGCGAAAGAAGACAAGTAATGATAAACCATTGGCTCACGTGGTTCCTGTAGGTCCTCAATCTCAAACATTTGGGATATCCTATCAAACTGCTCTTGATGTATGAAAAATTAGTTGACCCTTATTAATTATTCAACTATTTGATAAAAAACCAATTTACAATTGCAATTTGTTTATGAATATTGTTAAAAAAACGTAATTAATGAGAATAAGCTATAAACATATTAAATTATAACGTTCTAATCAATGTATTTACAATAGAAAGTAGGTAGAGAAATCAAAATTATATTGCTAATAGTGTTATCATCCAATTATTCGGCATTGGAAAGATACCCATTTTCAAACTATTCATATGAAGCTAAGCAAAACTATCTACATATTGTTGGCTCTCAACATCCGGACGTCATTATGCATAGGCAATTGTAATTTACACAAAATTCCAGATAATTCCGGATTACCCAAACACTGCTTTAGGTGAACATTTTAATTAGATTCACTATAAACGTAATTCCCAAAATGTTCCTAAACACTCTTAATAATATTACATTAATAGTAATAGTAATAGTCTATCTTATTACTATCACTAAATTCTTATTACTATCACTGAATTCTTTTGTGTTAGTCAACGGCAATATGAACAACTCACACGCTCTTGCAAACATAATAGGTGCTTCGGCTGATATCATTCTTATGTCCTCGTGAGCCTTCATGATCTTCTTAATCCTTGCTAATGAAAGGATGTGTTCTTGAAATCATTTTTGTTCTTGTATTGTAGTATGCATGTATCATCCAAGCAACCTGTTCATAAGAAGACAATGTTTAGCAATCTCAAGCTCAGTTAACAAAAATCTTGAGCTAAAGACCTAATTCAAAAAAGAAGAAAACCATCTGAGTGTTGAATACATAAACAAATATAAAGCTTAAATCTAAATATCGCCAAATACATATGTTTAATAAACTAAATAAACATAGTATGTGATTATCTGAGCAACCTTAGAAAACATTTGAGTACACATATAACTATAACGTGGATTACAAATAAAATAAATTACCTGAATGAGAGGATCACCACAAGCACTATCAATCTAACTTTCATTTAGCGCCAACTTGGCTACTTGTACTGAGTTTGGTATTGAGTTCGATGGGTACTTTGATATTTAACTTGCATTTGCCTAATGATTACTCAGTCACTTGTATCATATATTTGTTGTTTGCAAGTCAAGTCTGCAAATGTGCCTACCATATCTATATAAATGAATGTATAATGTATGTTAATTAACTAAATTTGCCTACCGTATCTATGGTCACTTGTCCTTTATTAGTAGTATATCATATTTCATACATGTATAATGTATGCTAATTAACTAAATGAATAAACACCCAGTAGAACCCCAACCACATAATAACTCCCAATATTCACCCATGCAACGATGATATTCCGGAAAACGATTGCTTCCGTGTTTCAGTCTCTCTTCAAACCAAAATAGCACGTTGCAATGGCGACACATTCTGTCACATGGACCTAAAGACATACACGAATTGGGAAGTGCTGCAATGTGCCAAAATGACACAATGAACAGCTGGGTAAATCATAAGACACTATCATAGGAAAAAACAAATCAATTAATGGCCTAAACTGTTAAACATAATCATGAAATAAGATCATAATGAGCAGTTGTAAATTCTAATAAGCAGAGAAAGAAAGACAGTTAAGCTCAGAAATAAGCAATAGATCAAGTGTCTAGGATGCAAAAACCCAATCAGGTCCTATGGGGTGGTTCTAAAAGCTATTTAATGGCTAAGAAGATGAATAATCTAAGGACTAAAAGCTATGGAAGTGTTAAAGTAAGCTATTAGACAATGCATAGAAACAATAACAATGGAATTTGAACAATTAAAGAAGCTAGAATGCAAGATTGAAAAAACTATGCTGAGGCTAAGAAGCTGCTGATGCAGCAGGGGAAGTGCAGCCTACTGTCTACTTTCCAACTTAATAATAAGCACTATCATCTATTCCAAATTCCTCAAACTCATCTTATTTATAAAGATCACATACTAAGCTACCTAGAGAAGCCCTTTTTCTGGATTTTGAAGAAGGTTTTAACACAAAATTATAGATCCAAAAGGTTATAAAAGGCTGCTGAAGCAGTTTGCTCTTATGGTTGTTAGGAGTATGATAGAAATTAGGGTAGCTTTAGATTTAAATTAGTTTAAATTCCAGCTTTAGCTTGTATGCAGTTATGTTCCTTCTTTTATTTTTCAGTATTTGTAACTCAGTTTTACTGTTTTAGTTTCAATAAAATTTAAAGATTTTCTTTTAATAATCTGTCTTAGCCCTTTAAGCTTGTTCACTAATTTAGTTTACCTTGATTACTGTTTGATAAGCTCCTGTAAGCCCTACTATAGCTTATTGAGAGTTGTCTTAGTTTAAACTTGTTTTTCTTCTCATAAATCTATGCAGTTTCACATTAAGGGAGTGTTTGGGATAACCTGTTTTTAGAGGATTTGGTTTAAAGTTTACATTCAATCAGCTCTTAATCACTGTCAGTAGCATTTCCAAAATAGTTTTTGATTAGTTGTAAGTAGTTTTAAAAGGTTTTGATTAGTTTCTAATAAATCTTTACTATAAATTGGTTTACAAATATTGCATTTGATAATCTAGGATTAGGCCATATCAGTTGCAATTTCTGCCTTAAATTAGTTCTCATAAGGTTTTAGTACATATTTAATATCTGGTAGCATAGACTTTTTAGTCAAATATCACCATTTACTAAAAGCACCTTGACGATTGCTTGTAGATGCATCTGCGTTTGTATCCGTGACAGTAGGACGCACATATATTGTTGGCATTTTGGCTGTAGCAATACCATGGAAACCTATTATGACCAAAAGCCACTGAGTAAACCGGAACGGTAAATGAAAGTATGCATCTGAAAGTTATAAAAAAACACAATGATAAACATACGTACAATGGTTATGGTGTGTCGTAGTGCTGGAAGGATTATTAGCACATACAACAGTTTCACCTATCAGAAAAGCACCAAGGAATACATTTTTATCAGGCGCGTACGTATTCACGAGAATCGTCATTATCAACATCATTGAATTAATAGATGCTAAAATAAAAAGTGGCAATTTAACTCCAGGTATGACATTTTAGGGTTTAGAGAAAAAAAGAGAGAAAGTCGACACTTTTGAGCACCAAGTAATGGGTCACATGATGTGTTAACCACCTTACTGTATTCTATATTTTTGAGCACTTATTGACCCATTTTACTCCAACTCAGTTCACTAGTATTGAATTCCCTGAATCTGTTTTGTAAGTTGTAACCAATCCTTCCATGACTTTTGCATCTTTTGTAGTTATTTAAGTCTCATTCTTTCAGTAAAGAGTAAAAATACAAACATGAAAACAACTGACAGACTTATATTGACCTGCAGCATATGAATTAAAAGATCAAAACTTGCCTTCTAAAAAGAGGTGTTCAGTATCCAGCTTTAGACGCAAAACATCAGACTAATTGATGAACTTTACAATTCTTAACAATCAGTAACATCAGACCAATTATGATTCAATATCACAATTCAATATTTCACTTTCAAGCCAAAGATTGAGAGTTATTTTTATAATGCTAATATCAAATGTTACAACTTTTTTGTTTGAATGTGTACCTTTTTTCCCATACGCCATACTCCAACTAATCATCCGATACTTGCTGTCACAAAGTCTCATTTTTCCTATGCTTTTTTAAGTTTAGTTGAGTAAGAAGCATTTAGCTCAAAAAATTGTCCCACCTGCAAACATCCTTTAACCACCAGTTAGATACTGAAACAGAATCAATCATTAGTTGGAACCAATATGAGATACCGAGTTTCTATACAAACCTTGAGTCAAGTCATGAAACCTTTACTGATCCCTTATATAGTTATATATTACTTGGCTCTAAATGACTTCCATATAGCAATTGTTGTTGCACACCTAAATATAGGAGATAATATTCAGTCGCCAACTAAAATCAATATAAAGTGGGTAAAACTAATGGAGCAAGAATGAGGCAAAAACCATGTCAGTGGCCTACCAAGATTAGACCCACCCTTCGCCACCATATCCGAAAACCCAATATCAGTCACTGTAAATTGCACCACATAGAAAGCTAAAAAGAAAACCTTCGAAATCTTATATACAATAAGAAGCAAATAAAAATTAATAAAAAATGCTTAACCATGCATGTAGTTCAAATCGTGGATTCTGCGTTTTTTGTATTATTGAACCAAGGCCTTCATCACAGCCTCTCTTCGAGTATACATTTGATCATCAATTTTGTTCTCAAAGCTGGTGTTGGGGATCCAACTGAGATATGGGAAGAAGTCTCTCCAGTCAACTTCTATAGCACCCATCACCGGGTCAACCACTCTCCCCCATATACCCAGTTGGATCATACATTGACCCACTTATTTGTCCATCAAAATGAGTTTTTGGTATGCACCAAGATAGATCCTTTTCAAGTAAAAAGAATAGAGTTTCAAATCAACACGACCCCTGTTAATTAGTAGTGACAATTGGCCTTTCTCGACAGGGTCGTTTTCACAAGTTACCATATTACGACAAAAATAAAATTGCTTTAGAGGTGTTAACTATAAATGTTGTCCAATAAATCACGTACCCGTTATGACTCCTTTATTCACCTTTGAATACTAATCCAAATACAGCCTAAACTTCTGTCTAATGCGGCCCAATAATATCTTACAAAATAAATAAAGTCAATACTCTAAAACCACATGCAGACTCAGCATACTTAAGGACCACTTGCAGATATTTGTATTTGCAGTAATAACTTACATTTTGCACTTTTTCCATTAAAAGTTCCCGCTCCATTCTCATTTTCTCTTTCTCTACATCAAGTTTGTTTTTCTCCAATTGCTTCACTGCTATTTTTTCTTCTTGTTTCGCCTCTTTCTCAGCACTTCAGTCATAAATAAAAGGTAAACCTTAAGTAAAATAAAAAGAAACATAAAAAAGCCGACATGAGGAAGAAGTTTTGGGCAACAGTACCAAAATCACCACTGGAATAAGCTCCATGCTCGAGAAATTGATGGTGAGGATACGTGGCACAGAATTTAGAGACAGACCCACCTGCAAACCAAACGGATTAGTAAAGACAATATATGCAGATGGTATGCAATGTATTGTTTTGATATGTAGTAGTCATGAGCCGGCTAATTTAATATTTAGTACTCTTTTGTAAAGCCAAGAAGTGGTCAAATTCAATCCTTATATGCATGATAATCACATAATAGCCTCTATAAATATAATGACATGGAACATGACGTCTTTAATATCTTGGGATTTCACTCTCAATTCCACCTCCAACATTATTCGATCAGAAGAAATAAGAAAACTTAAAACTAAAAACATAGCCTAACATGTTATAAAGCATAAACACAATATTAATTGTCTAAAAGGTTTGAACATATTAGTAAAGCAATGAAAGATCATACATGTGACCTTGTGTTCAATGATTTTTACAAACAAACAATAGTTTAGTATAAACAAACCTAGTAATGACTTTAGACTTGTTTCTTTGAAAGATCACATACAACAACATGAACTGACCTTGTGTTAATAACATTCCGAAACACCTAACCTGGGTTTCCATCAAAATAAAAGAGCTACTGTGAGTATTTTTGGATGATCAAAAAAACTTATGTACCTACAAACACACATAATATGCATAAAGTTATACAACAATTAGGAACATAATAAAGCATTAAAGAAGCAAAATAAAAATTGTCGGTCATTAGGGAAGATGGGTGAGGAAAAATTTAGGGTTTCGTATGATGAATAAATAAAATGCCGTATATTAATTTGGATTAGATATGGTGGGTATGAATATTTTTATTGTTTGGAAACTCCCATATCAATTATCATTTGCAAATTCCATCATAAATATTCAAATGGCCCAATGGTTGAGTTGTTTGTATATTTGTTCTTTGCATCCCATGTTCGAGCCTTGGGTGTGTGTTTTTTTGAAAAATTAAATCCGGAAAATATTCAAATTGCTTACATGGCCAATGTGATGACATGGCTGAAATTGAATTACATGGCAATGACTGGACAATGAGGTGGCAATACGCGTGTAACGCCTCCTGTTATATATAATGTAGAGATATATATATATATATATATATATATATATATATATATATATATATATATATGTATATATATATATATGTATATATATACAGGAGGCGTATGACGTCATTAATGCCACCTCAATGCCATGTAATTGTAATCAGCCATGTCATCAGTTTTTTACTGCCATGTCATCAGGTTTTTATTTTTTTATTTACATGTCATCATCACCTATCAAAATTTCGGATTAGATTTTTAAAAAATGAGACTCACATGGTTCGAACTCTGGGTGATTATATATATATATATATATATATATATATATATATATATATATATATATATATATATATATATATATATATATATATATATAACAGGAGGCGTATGACGTCATTAATGCCACCTCAATGCCATGTAATTGTAATCAGCCATGTCATCAGTTTTTTACTGCCATGTCATCAGGTTTTTATTTTTTTATTTACATGTCATCATCACCTATCAAAATTTCGGATTAGATTTTTAAAAAATGAGACTCACATGGTTCGAACTCTGGGTGATTTAAAGAGTAACATTGTATATTAACCACTGAACCAACACCTTTTTTTGATTTTATTTTGCTACACCAAATTTATAAAACTCCTACAATTATTTATATTTGCTAATCTGCATATATCTAATTTTTATATACGGTAGTGATTTTCTTAAAACACTAAAATCATAATTTCCTCAGCCATCATCAATTCTCTAATGATAGGGTACTCTCTAAAACCCTAATTTTCCAATATACACATACGCATGTTCATCACAAATCAAGTAACATAGTTGTATATGATAAATCTCAACAAGTTTTAAATACATCTATCGTCTCGGTTCGATTACTGTTAAGTTTGTTTTATTTGATGAATTATGCGACTAAATTGTTGATGTATTTGTTGTTATGACTTAATTATAGAAGCAATGTTATTTGAGTTTTTATTATAGGTTTAAGAATTTTGATCAAATTATGATTATATTTAGGTTTTAATTGAGTTTTACAATGTGACTAGAGTCGCTGACATTTAAGTTTTATATATTTCATGTTTTATATCTCCACGTCTGACATAATTATGAGAATTGTCAAGGACTATAACAATTATGTGATGGGCAATTTGGACTATCGCCACTCAAGAAAGGACCTAGGTGTTAGCTATGTGAAGGTATGCTCTTATTATAAAATCTCCTTTGGATATGTATAGAACCCTTCTTTGGTGATATTAACACTTATGCTCTTATGCATAACTTTGTTTCACAGTTGCGAATCCTCATATTCTTTCTTGCCATCTTACATGTTTTGTTCAGCGCCATTACTATGATTCTCGGTAGACTAATGGTACAATATCATAACTAGCAATCTGTTTAATTTGATACAATAATTATCATCGTTGATGCTCCTATATTTGTTTAGCATCTAATATTTTTTTATTGTGTATTTGATAGTCTTACGCATGATGCTGGTTGTTACAGGTTAATAGAAATCATCCCTCAGTGCTCGATGTATAGTGGAACAGGACTAATTGCTAATATGAAATTTTCTGTAACTCATTAACTAATTACTACATTTATTATTGATATACATTATCTATTTATTTTCTCATAATCCTAACAAGGTACAGATATCAATATCCATATGTGGTGGTCTCAAGAGAAGGTGGTGCATAAACCCTTCAAGGTTAGGGATATATCCGTTCTCTCGATGCCTTTTCAGGTAAGGATATTCTAATAGTATCAACCATATCAAATGGTGCAGATGCTGATTCAACCATTATGCACAAATTACTTGCTCGCTCAGTTTCTTTCAGTAAGCATTGGCTTATGTATTACAATGTGTTTAGGTTGGAACAAGAATATGCATTTTACTGTAATATGAAATACTTCGAGGATCAAGATCAAGCTGGTGAATGGGATGACGTTGAGCGATATTTATGTGGATTCACAAAGGTTGAAGACAATTGTTACTCAATGAAGATATTCTTTGAGCTAAGGAAACAAAAGTACCTTGAGGCTCTCGATAGGCAAGTCTACAATCCTTTATTTTTATGGCACGTCATTGGGAGCATTTGGGATTGCGTATTTGCTTATATTTGAGAAAAAAACACTTAAAAATAAGCCTGTGCCCTGTAGGTACTCGCTGAATCTTAAAGAGATAAGCATGTTGGTAAGCGAAAAATCTCAATCTATTTATATTATATAACAATTTAGAAGTCTGAATTTAGTTTAAAACATTTTTAACATAGTTTATAGACTTTTTTAAATACCTTTTTCAGTTAGTTATTATGGGATGAGTCAATAATTACATCACATAGCAACTTAGTAAACTGCACAAGCTTACATGAGACATTTTTGAGCTTAATTGAAGTATTACAATGAACATGGATATTGTGCGACTCCAACATGATATTTTTTGCTATTTTATGATAGGGGTATTGGAAATGGGATCCCCCTTTAGTTCAATAGTCACAACTCCAGAGATCGCAAAGGTTCTAACCTATAGAAATTATTTCAACACATTTAGAGGAAACCCGATTAGTACTGCAGTGGGCCTCGCAATTCTCAAAGTAATCGAGAGAGAAAAACTTCAATAGAATCAGATAGTGATGTAGGACAACCTCAGGTTTCTCAGAGATACCAATATCGGTAAAATCTTTATAAGCCTTTATAACGTAATAAATGTTTATTTTTCCTTCATGGTTGTTGTTTTATGCTTTTTGGATGTATGTTGTGTACATATTCACAAGTTCTGGTAGAAAGATAATTTCAATTCTCTCAAGTTTCTTGGTTGGCTGTACAGATATCAGATGTGGGTGAAATGGTTGGTGCTACAGCCTGTAGAAAAATTGCATAGCATATTGGCCGAATAGGGGTTAATTGCCGCCCAAAATTAATTTTGTGTTTTGCAGCCATGCTATTTTGTGTCTCTATTAAAAGGTTCAAAGCTCTAAACAGGTACATCTTTAAACTATCTCAACTTTTAGCTTGGTTTGAGACATCCTTTTGCAATGTTGTCGTCCACAATCTCTTACTCTAATGATAGAATTTTATCTGCTTGAATCTAAAGAATGGATTGTTAGTGCAGTTTTTGACCGAATAAACAATTGAAGGTAGATGATGTCAGTCCTTATCTTGGTATATATATATTTGCGGGTTGAGTTCACGGCAATTATGCACATGTATAGAATAACATAATTCGTCTAAGGGTGAAATGTGTTGTTTTAGGCTGGATAGAAGTTTTTAAACTTCACTGTATGAACGCTTATCTTGATGTCTTTCTTTTTAATCTTCAATTCGCGAGGCTCATATAAATGCCTTATTACAGATTCTTGCAACCCTGCAGTATCCTTGACCTTTTTTTGCCCAGCCACCGCTGATTTCATGTTGATATCATGTAATGCATATCTTAAAACACACCGCTAATATCCAGGGATGGTGAATTCTTGGGAGCCTTTTGAAAATCTTATGTCATGCTCATATATCATCGGTGTGTTTGAAGAGAAGTTAGTTGTTATGTTTTCTGTTGTTTATGTTTGATTCCAGCAAGTAGTGATTGAAGTGTGGCTTTATTAGTTGATTGTTATAGCAGTTTACTGTTCTGGGGTTTGAACTGATCAATCAAAACAGACTTACATCAAGTAATTCAATGATCAATATATCATGACGCGAGTAATAGATCTAGGGTGTAGAGTTCAAACTTTTGCAGGTTGTAAACCATGTCAAACCAAAAGGAAGAAAGTCATTTTTATAAATTGAATTTAATTGCAGTCTAAAATTCGTACCTTTAGAAGGTGGGGTTAGATCTGTCATCTGTGCTTTATCTATATATAGTTGTTTACCTGTTTGCTATGGTTATTATTGTGGGATTGCAGTTAGTAACGGAAATCAAATACATGCAATTCTACAAACTTACTTTTTGCAGTTTGAATTGTGTCATGAGGATTAAATAGCTTTGTTTAGTGTAGTAAGCGTATCAGTCAGTGTACCAAACTAATTTGTTTACTTGGTTATATCTATGGCAGGAATTCAACATTGATAAATTGCAAATACTGGAGGCAGAAAAAAAAATATCCGACGGGAGTATGAGTGTAAACTGAAGCAACTTGAAGTTAGTAAGAAAAATGTACAGGTTCTCTGAGTTCTTTTACGCTTCACATCTTCATTAGTTTGCATCACACATGATTGTTTCTCTGTGACATATGTTCATTAGTTTGATAGGTTTAGAATGGCCTTCATGTTGCTTATGTGTTAAACTAGGTGGTTAACATTACCACATAGGTAGCGTAGTTTTTAAATACTTTCATGGTTGTAGTGGCATTGGTCCAACAATTATTTAGCTTATTTTTTAATTGTTTTGAGTGATGCATGGACTATTATTTTATAGGAATGTGATCTATGAGGTTAAAATTGCGAAAGCTTGGGTGATATTAGGTGTAAAAATGGGCCAAATCCCCTCCACAAAGAACACAAAGAACAGGTAAAACTATGCAGCATGTGGCTGATTATTTTGATTATAACCGACTTTTGGATGGTTATTTGTAGCCACTTTCAGATGCACATAGCTTAGGTCATTTGGAAATATGCAAAATCCTTGAGGCGCAAGGAGGAATTGATCAAATAATTTACCAAGCCAAAGCCGTTACCTAATGGGCTGTTGTCTGACCTCTCCGTTTCTACATTAAGCGAGTGACTAAAATCGCGGTATTTTAGTTGGAACTTTTAAAGAAACCTTTTTTTAGTAACTTTCAAGAAGTATCGTAGTCGAAACCTTGAGTTAGGAATATGATTTTATTATATGCAGAACTTAAGCACAGTGGTACTACAGTTGACAAGTGGGCTGTTTGGGTAACGGGTTGCAAATACTTCAAGAAAGACTAAAAAACACATGAGAGCTACAGTTTAAGAAACTCATTAAACCTTTCTTGGTACATCAGTTGACCAATTCAACATGCTAATCAAATCAAGTCATTCTTATTCAAATAAACAACACCACTTTATTGGTATAATTTTTCCAGCATCATGTCCGTCATTATTTTTTCAATTCTCAGTCAGTTTTAATCTCCTATAATGAATATCTGACTGCTTCAGTTTTAAGTTATTAATTTTTGATGATTTTGCAGGCCCACAATCGATATTTCGTAATTTAGAAGGAATGATTTTGCACTTATTTTCTCCATGTACTGTCGAGGTTCTTGAATCTTGAACAAGACCCACCCAACAACTGTAAGTTTTCAATAATGTACGATTAATTTTTGTTTTTGTGTTTATGTGTTAGAGTTATTTAGATATTAGTGAACCCGCAACTAAAGATCACTGAAGCAAATGATTTTTCCCAAGCGACTTTGAAGGTCATCATTAGTAACTCATGTTATAGGTAATGGTTTATAACTCATGTTTTAGGTTTCTTGCTTTATGGAGGAAGGTAACATATTCACTACTTTGTGCTATTATTTTTTTTTTTTTGTTGAAACTGTAAATTGTCATGTTCAATGCTGTAAAAAGGAATGTTTTTCTTTAAAAGAGTGTTTGGTATTGCTCTACATGGAATGTTTTTCTTAACATATTACCATTTTCTACCATTTCGTGTAACATATTGGTAGCTCAAGAAGCAGCCGGTGGCTTTTGGAATGTTTGTGTTGGCGAAGATCACAAGGTTGCATATTGTTTAAGCGTTTGTCATAAACATACTGTTCAATCATTTTCATATAATTAACATTGGTTAGTCTTATTTTCAGAAATCTATTGCATAAGCTGGTGGTATACAAGCATTAGTTGATATGATTTTCAAATGGTCTAATGATGGTGATGGAGTTTTGGTTTATGCCTTTATTTCTATGTCACAAGTTTATGGCTTTCCTAATGTTTCAGCAAAAACTATAAATTAATGTTACAAGTTGGACATTGATCGTCTTCGCACACTCCTCTAAACATACTTCCATGAGATGCAACAGGTATGCTTTGATGTTTGAGGACTTGATGTCAAATGCAGCAAACTTTCAAAGTCAAAACTGATAATGAGTTTTTTTTTTGTTTTTTTTTACTTTTTTTTATTTTTTTATTTTTTTTAACTTAAAGATCAGATGGTGAGGCATGCCCATAACCAGGGGATGCATTGGAATACTACTTTAGTGTTTATTTGAGAATCTAATAATTTATATGAATATGATCTTTCTAACTTGGAATTGTGTTTATACGACTTTAGTTATGGCTTCAAGCAAAGTTGGAAAGGCTATTAGTGTGGTAAAAGATCAAACAAGTATTCCATAACAAAGGTCTTGCAAAGGTCACATGAAATGAAGCACTTCATCTCGAGTTGCTCATAGTATATAAGGGGGTATTATTAACAACTAGGTATGAGCATAGGTACCGGCCCGTACCGGTACCGGTTCTCTTTACTCGGTATGGTACCGGTACCATGAAATTAGCTCAAAAAAATTTCGGTACCACTAAAAATGGTACGGTACCAAGACGGGAATTCCCGAGTTTAGCACCGGCATACAAAGAGGCCAAATGTTTTTTTAACTAAACTTGTGATCTGTACCCATTCCATGCATTATTAACCATGGAAATAATATCTAATGCTAATTTTGTATAATGAGCATAAACATAAATGCATGTGTATACATACGAAAATGTATTTGCTATTTTTACACATGACTTAAAACTTATCTTTGGTATGATCCAAAATTTTAGTTACCGAGTACTAACATGGGTATTAACTCCATGGCATTTTTAGCTTATGTATTTATAGGAGATTAGCTTAAAGAAAGAGGATCAGTACTTTTCATCCAAAAAAAAATTATGAAGTTTACAGTGAATTCATTGACTAACATAGGTATGAACTCCATGCATTTTTAGTTTATGCTATTTCTAGGTGATTAGCTTAAAGAATGAGATTTAAAGAAAAAGATTTGGTACATTTTCCTCAACCAATAAAGAATGAACTCTAAAGCGAATTCAGTGACTAAAAGGATCAAATTTGAGATTACTTTTAATACTAAATGGTACTCATTCGGTTTGGTACTGGTTACACGAACCCGGTACCGGCCTATGGTTTTAGGATCGGGACTACATATTTTGGTCGGGAAAAAATACGGTACTTTATAAACGGTGCCGGTATGGTACCACAATGGTACGGTGCTCATCCCTAACAACACTTTTTACTCGAGAAGTTGGGTGAGCAGATTTATGATCAATGTTTAGTATACTGTGAAGTTGGTTTTAACTACTTTGAAAGAAGTTGGTTTTAACTACTTTAACTTTCAGGAATTAATATGGTCAGGAAATTGACTCATTGAGTACCAACGAGCTCGAATCTCTCAAAAGGCGGCTATAGCGAAGGATCTTGCATCACCGTAGGCAATTTCCTGAATGACAATTAATAAAAGTAGAGGCCAAACTTTGACGAAAGTAAGGTTGTTTCTACATAAGCAGTTTTCTCGCATTGAAAACTATATGTCGTTGTCTCAAGAATAAATAGCATAAAGGGGTAGCAGATTCTATTTTGATAAAGATGGTAATTTTGCAAAATTAACAACAAACGTTGTATAAAAAGAAGCTTTATTTTATATTTGAGTTGATTTGGTTGTATTCTTTGTTCTTGCATAACACTTTGTAACTTTACTACAAATTGATTTGTTTTGACCCGTTACCTATTATGTTGACATGGTCACCTCTAATAAAACTTAAAAATTTCTATAGGTTATGTGTTAGGTTAGTTAGAAGTGGAAAAAATGGTATAGTTGCTACGAACCTTCATTGTGTATCTACTTAATAGTGTTCGGATTAAAAATGGACATCCTTAAGGACATCATGGAGATTAGGTTGATATGGAAAGATATGTTCCCATTGTATCGACACAAATATTGTAACCATTGGTAAATTTCGCCTTTTATTAAATTAATATAATATTCTAATGAAAGAATACTTATCCATTTTCTACGTCTAATTTTTTTTATTTAACTAAATATTTCTATGTATAATCAAGAAAGCTCAATTGCGTAATGCATAATTAGTAACCAACACTAGACTACGATCAATCTAGGTGTTCTATATACTTTATTTCCTCTAAATAGTCGTATTTTATATGTATTATTATTACTTTGACATTTTTACGTAAACCTCATACATTTTACATTTTACTTATTATCCTATTTTAAGTAAATTTATTTTACCGAGAGAATCTAACCGCGTATGTCGTAATGCGTACCCGTAATTTTTCGGAAGCATTTTAATAATAAATTATACTTATTATTACTTATATTTCATTTCCAAACTTTTCCGAACTCTTTTAATTTAAAAACGAGAAATTATCTCGCGAAACGTGAAAAACTACACGCAGCGCATACCGACACGATAATAATTAGTTTTTATATTTAATTATCATAAATTATTTTAATAAACATATTAAAATAAGTTATTTATTACTTTATAAAAACGTTTTCCATAAACACAAATTTTCGGGTTTCTTTTGTATTTTTACGGACCAAGCTTACCCGTGATACCGGGTATACACTTAAAAATAAAACAAATAAATAAACTCCTTCTTTTTCTTTCTTGTTTATATCGACAAAAAAAATATATATATATATTTCTTGCTCTCTTCCTCTTTCTCTCTTGGGATGAATCGACAGCAGCAACACCACACAACATCTCCATCATTTTTCTTCCATCAATCTCCTCAAGAATCCAAGCTAATGTCTTTTATATCCTCGGGTTTAATTTCAATCCAATCAAGGGTGTGATTAGTTACGAATTTCGTGGGTTGTTTACATCTCCAAATAGGTTTTTACTAACTTTCAATCTCATTTTTTTTAGTTTTTCAATTGGATGGTTAATTTGCATGTTATGAATTTTTGAAATTTTTAAAACAAATCGAATGACCATTTAGGGCTGTAGAAATCGAATTGGGTATATGGTTCTTTTGTGAAAATTAATAGTTAAATTATGGTGGTTAATTTGGTTAAATAAAAAGGCTATTGCAAAATTTCTTATTTTTGGCTTATTAGCTTATTTGGAGTGCTTATTGCGTTTTTACAGCTTTTAAGGGTGTTTGATTGTTCGTGGCTGTAAACCACAGGATTATGTATGTTTGGTTTTGCCTTGTTTTCATTTTGGAATATGTGAACTTATATTTTGGACTAAATATCTTGCTGTCAAAAGTTAAACTATAGGTTTTGGGTAATTTAAAAATGTTTTGGCAAGCTAAAAGGTTAATTTTTGGATAGCTTATTTTGTATAGATAAATTTTCATATAAAGAACATAAAAATCGGACTTAAAACGAGAAAGTTATGACCAAATGAAGTTTAACGAAACTTGTATATTTTTTAACAGCTTTTGTATAAATAATAACATCAGACCCAGATTTAAAACGACGATTTTGAGTACTTTCGAGGCTGTTTCAGCCTTCCGGCGAAACACGAAAGTTGTTCGGATTGACGTTTTACATAAAATCTCTTTAGAGTCGAAACTGTGAAAATGGGTTATAACGAGTAAAAACTGAGTCAAACTGCTGTCATTTAATAAAAAGTCAACTGTTAACTGAATCTGGTAAGGGCAATTTGGTCATTTTCTGTTGAGTTTCAGGTCTCGCCCATAACTAAAAAGTTGTCCGAAACGTTGTTTTCCATAAGATCTCTTTTATATCCGAGACGTGAAAATGTGTTTTAGTGGGTCGTTTTGGCCGGGTCAGATTTAAGTAAAGTATATATATATATATATATGTAGGAAAGACAATATAAAGGCTTATTAAAAATATAAAAGATTGTTTGGAATTGCTTACTTGTTTTGTTTATTATCTTTAGATTATGGATTAGCCGTATTTGGGTATAGTGCACTTTTGGATGCGATGATCCAAAAGGGGCGTCTCGAGTCCGTTATTGTTTATTTTTGTCACATTGGATAATTGTCGTTTTGTCGGATGCTTTTAAATTTCTTAATGATAGTTTTGTAAAAATATGGAAACGTCCAATAAACGAATGGGTCATGCCGAAATTTTCTAAAATTTCTAGACTTATAATATTTTTCACAAAATGACGCTTTCCTAAATTCCGACAAAAAGACGAAAAATATAAAAATTTATATTTTCTTTTAAATCATTTAGAATACTTTTATAGTATGTTTCCTTTTATCGGAAACTTTCTTTTGCTCTATTTTGAGGTTTCCGGATCGTGTCGAAGTGTATTGTTTTACTATTTATTTATTTTCTTGATTCTTCTTATATAATACATGCGACGTATTATATACATCGATTACTTTTATTTACTCATTCTTTTATATAATACATGTCGTGTATTATATTTTCGCTTATATTTCATATGTATATATTACATACTTGGTATTATTCTTCCGATTTATTTTTATTTAACCAACCACCAAACTATTACAAATTGAAAACTAAATATTTTATCAACATATCATGTTGATGTAACCATCCATTCGAAAACTTAATTTCATTATTCTATTCCTAGCGTGTCTTAACCGTTAAGGTAAACCTTATCTTCTAGATCGAGCCGTCCGATTATTGTTGTGTTGTGCTTCTTGATTATCTGCTTATGTTGGTTGCTCATTCGCTTCGAGGTGAGTTTATAGCCTCGCCTTTACTCATTTAATGTTTTATAAACCTCGCGAGGGGGATACATGCTAGTTTTTACAAACTGAATACAAGTAGTTTTTGGTATGCTGGACCCGATTATACGATTATAGATATTGAATGCTTTTTGCCAATTAAGTCCCCTCATGAACCGTTAATTACTCGAGTAGTAAACGCTAGTATTATGGATATGCATATTAGGCTTGGCGGGCCTTGTTCGGGATACGGACACATAATAGTTAGAATTGTGGTAAATGGCAAAATTTACCTTTCCGGGGCATTATTAAAAATCGTCAAGGTTCGGTTACATGAACTCAATACTATAATCAAATAAACCGACATGTAATTGCAATACTTGTCGCCCGATAAATAATGCTTGTATTCAACTTATTACTTATTAAACTCTATGAATTCACTCAACTTTATGTTGACTTTTTAGCATGTATTTTCTCATGTATTATTTGCTAGCTGAGCATTGGGAGCAATCGGAGTCGCGTGGATATCAAACTTTGAAGGACTTGTTTTCTTCACATTCGATAATTATTTTCTTTAAATATGCAAATGAGTCATTTTTGAACTCTTGTAACTTAAGTTTTAAATATAAATTGTTGAGACCTTTGTACTCTGATTTATCAAATCGAATGTGACATTTTATTAAACGTCTCCTTTGAGGTTGTTTTATTTAACTTGTTTTTATGAACTATGAAGTGACACCCAAATTAGTATTCCGCTGCGTTGTAAAATTTTGGGGGTGTTACAAATATGCTCAAGGAAAACATTAACGTTTTCAAAATAGACAAGTGTCATTTTAGATCCTTAGTTGACTCGATTTAAAAAGGTGTGGATCACCGCTATTGTGGATAAATGATGTACACTTTCCAACCATTATTTACCACCCTTCTTTCGCTATAGAAAACTTTGCTAACGATATTTATAAGTCATGCCCGCCCATCGGGCGGGCTTTGAAGGCTAGTGTGTGTCTATATATATATATATATATATATATATATATATATATATATATATATATATATATATATATATATATATATATATATATATACTAGTTTTCGATGCCCGCCCGATGGGCGGGCATGACTTATAATTATCGTAGGAAGGTATTAGTTAACAGGAAATAATATATAAGGGATGCGGGCATGACTTATAATTATTGTTGGAATTATGATTATTGTTGAAGAAATGAGATATAGACATACCAAATTTTTTATTGAATTAATTAAAACGAAAAGAAATAAACGGTAATCGAATATGAGATAAAAAAAAAGTTTCAAAGTGGTACGCAAGAGCAAAGTATCAAAGCATAAGCAAGCCTTATAAATATCATTAAAAACTTAAGTTAACAAAAAATAAACTATAGGTATAATCAACACTCAAATGATTCTTTACAGGATGTGCATATCCAACTATTTGAACGGGAACCATTCCTCATGGTACTTGTTGCGTCTGCATCCCTTTTTTCTCTGGTTCAAGCTTTACTATGATGTTTCTACTCTGTGAATTCACACACATTTTTTATTACGTAGTAATAAATTTAAAAAAAAAGTAATTATAGGTCACCCCGTCCATTTTGACACCCATTCATCGGTATTAACCAATTAACTTACCCCCTATTTTTCAACATCTAAGTATTCCTTATAGTAAAGAAAAGAGTAATTATATAATGATGACCTTTTTTTAAATAATATAAGCTTTTACTATACGGCCTCTTCATACGAAATGAGAAGAGAAGATCACAACATTAAAATTATCACAAAATATCAAACTATGTACCATGAAGAATGATAATCAATAGCTGTTGAGGGCTATAAAAGAATTATCACATTAGGTTTGACTTGTATTTTACCCGCTTTTCTTTCCCTACCATGACATATCAATGATCGTGCAAAATTCAAAGAGTAAGCAATAAAAGTGGTACCTTTATGAATTTAACGACTTTATTTTCCAATTATGTTGTAGCCCTCGACCGTGTTTACTCGAAATGACATGATATTTTTTAGCATTGACAAAAACATGTTTCTCTTCAATTATGAACCTACCAATTATCAAAGCAATTGATATTGATGTAAACAAAAAATAATGGTACTCTTGAGTGATGAATAAGAAGATAGTTAAAAAAAACGCAAACAATGCAAATAAATCAATCGGATGGGAATTAATAATGAGATACTTTCGATCTGCTAATGATTTTTCTTTATATATAAATAGCCAAACCCCAACCCATTTTAACATGCTAAAATGCTCACTGAAGATGTGTAGAAGAACAATTCTATATAACATGGGATCATATAAAATAAATATATTCCAACTACTATAAATTATAAATGAATCAATACAAATTAATAACATGTCAAATATACCATTAGTGGATTCATTGTCCGAAAACTCTTTGTCCAAGACATGACCAGACATTTTGGCAATACTCGCGTCGCCGGAATCCGGTGCAGACTAATTCACCAAGTTTCTGTAGAATCTCTCTTGCGTTTCTTTATCAAATCTCGCTCCAAAAAATGTGATCATCATAAGCATCCAACCATCTTTCTGTATACAATATGAAATCCGCTTGTGCTCATTCTATACACTCCATACCGAAACAATTTAACTACAAACTAACCCGTTTGGAAAACTTGATTTTTGCTATATAGTTTCATTTTGTAGAGATCAAAGACTGTATTTCAAGTTGCTCATGTAGTCTTTTTGTAAACTTCCACCTGTAATCGTAATGCTTGTTCATTAGTCTTGTTAGATTTGAGACCATGTATGTGTTTATCTTGTGTTATTCTAGTTGCAGCTCTTCCTTAAAAGGTCGATTCAATCTTAATATCATCTTTGCCAGATCACGAATATCATCTCTGCTGGATTCGACTGAGATTCTTTCAAGTTGTTTAACTCCTCCACTGGTTACTAAGTCCCTTATATTGTCCTCTGATAATAAATAGCAAAGTTAGAATATATTATGAAACACAAATTAACCTATGTATCAAAGTAAATGTGTACCATTTTGTGGTAAATGACAAAGAGCAAGCTCAATGTGATGCCCGGTTGATATTGAGGCAATATTTGAGTTTGCAAGCAACCAAGGAAGCACACCGTCATCCATTAGAAGAGACCGACCTTTCTTATGTCCTGCACAATATGAAACCATCCAAGGTTGTGTTATAAATAATTTCTGACAAGTATTTATAGGGCGAATTGCAGGTAACCGTTGCCTAGACCGTGCTCTCTAAGGGAAAGGGCCTCTGAATTTTGTTTTTATTCTTTTATATGGGTCATTAAAAAATGTTCTTAACACATCAGACTCCTCACTTACATAAGGCAATTCTTGTTTAGCATTTCCAGCCGAGGGCTCGACCAACATATCAAAAACCTTATGACTCTCCATGGTACTTGAATCAACCACATCCGTGTTACACGACACTATCATGGTCTCTACCTAGCGAAACCAAAGAAAAAGAAATCAACTTTTTATTTTTCTATCGTTGCAATATCCTAAAAGTCTAATTATTTGTTATAAACCAAACCACATTTAATTGTTCAGGGGTGAAAACAATAGGAGTGTAGCTTTTCACATTCATCAGCATACTGTAATTAAAACAGATAGTATAGTAACCATGTCACAACTATCTGAAAGCAAAGTACACTCAAATACGGTAACATATTAAGATACAAAACCTTAATAATATTTGCCTAAAAAAAAATACATTTACACTCTAATATGTGTCCCCTTCATAGTGTTTAACAATGTTAATGTACACATATAAACTGCATATTCAACTTGTACTATCGATCACGTAGATACACCATTTTAGCATTCATATATATATGGTTTTTACATATTTATCGTGCATATGCATACATTTCTTGCAGTCTTAACAGTTTCACCCTTGAACTCTAATCTTTTTAAATTAAGATGATGTTAATGGTGCATCACTGCATCTTACAGAGTACTAATCAGATATGGACTTTATTATCTTTACCTTGACAAGCTCAATAGTTTCTAACAATCAAAAGTTCTAAACTCAACAATTCCACCTCAAAAATTATGAGGGTGATTGCCACATAATGGTGTTGTAATGTCCTTATGTGGGGAAATTTCAAGTTCCTAACGATAATTGAATTCCAGACAAGTTGCAAAACTTCCAACCCATTCGGAATTGGACAACACTCGTAAAAGTCATGTCTTAGTGGTTACTGTAATAAAGCACGGGTCAAGATGCATCATAACAAAGTAACCAAAAGACTCTAAACTAATAATTAGAACATTCTAACGATAAGATAGCATCTGATTACATATAACATGCCATTAACAAAAGAGATGTACTCTTCCGAAGCTCGCTTTTCAACCTCTTTTTCTTTTAAATCTAGAGGTCTTAGAGACATCTTTATCTGAACTGAATGGTACAACTGACTGTTGATAAGTGGAAGCGTTAACCAATTTAATGACTTGCTCATTAAGGTTGTTCGCTGCTGTCTGTGTATTTATGGCAGTGGTGTGAACCTTTTCTTGAATAATTTTTAAAATTTTCCATCTGCACAGAAAAACAGAAATACTGCGTTTTAATTGCATCAATGTCTTCTGTCAGCTAAGCATTGGAAGCGACTGTGTTGTCTTGTAGGGTGTGAAGGGTATGACGAACGGCCTTCATCTCAGACTCCAAAGCTGAAACTTGTGAAGTCAAGCCTTGGACAGAGGTATGATGGCTTTGGTTTTGGGCTTTTAAAGTGGTTAGCTCTTGTTCATGTCGGTCTTGTTGGTTAATGGTCTTGGTTTGAAGAGTAGCTGTAGCCATATAGGATTTTATATTTTCCAAATTTGAGCTCATAAGATCAACTTTGCAAGTCAATGCCATGATAGCTTGAAGTATGGCGTCAGTGTTGGTTTGATGATCTTGTTGGTTTGAGCAATGACATCATTATTTACGGATCTAACCATGCCCAAGAGTGCTCTACAAAATATACGGATTCAAGCTTTAATCTATAGAATTCATAAGGTTCATACAAAAATTATATAGTGGTTCAAACTTGCCTTCTTCGCATATCTTAGCAATAGTGGTTCGCTGAAAAGAGTTTGAATTGTGTAATCTCAAGGGGCGCCACTTGCAGATCCTCTTGCAATGTTTTCTTTCATGGATGGTCTCTTATCCTGTAGAAACGTTAGACATTCTCTTAATATTTTTACAACTGATCAGTGGGTTTTAGGCACAAAGTGCATTTGATTGCTTTAACTTTGTCCTAAAAACTTAGCCATTTGACATGCTAGAAATATAACCCAAATTGACCCAAACATGTTCTTTCCCAACAACTCTTAAAAAGTTCTGTCCAAACAGCCCCTAAAATGTTCTAAATCTATCTTATTTTTGAATAATTATATGATTATCCAAGTAACAATATAATTCCAAATATGCTTTTTTCCTAAAAGGCCATAAGACATTTTTCAGTCCAAACAACCTCATGATCAAATAATAAAAGTTTGTTGCAACCAATTGTCAAACTGTTATGAAAATTTTAGTTTTTATTTTGACACTTACCAAACATAATGGCAAACACCCCCTTTGATTATTTCACATAATCACGCAAAGCACTACTAATTTAACATATTCGCTATCATAATAAGCTTTATTCTAATAAACATTGACGATTTAAAAACTAATTAAAATCAAAGCAATAATTTATACCTTTTAGTTTAGTCTTCCACCAGGTACTATGAAACCGTGCATAGTTGGGATCAATCAAGAATCCAAATACCCCATCGACAATGATCTCAGCTAGACCGCCTTGATGTGTGGCAAAAGTTAGCAAAAAACAGTTCATTGCTACAATGACCGTGAGTCCAAACGCTTCGTAAATAATAGGTTGAACGAACGCCCCCTTTGAGTCAGCAATGAAACGACAAAACTCACTGTTTCTGTTTCGATCAGTTTTTGCTGCTATCCATCTTATTTGACCTTTAAGTTGTCATTTTTATATCAAGAAGTGCATTTTATTTATCTCCGCCATTTCTTCTCGATCTTTTGATGTTGAAAAGTCAAAGAAACCAGCCACAATGACGAGATTGACCAAAATCCAGAGCCTTTTATTATTGCCATTGAGAGGATGATTGGCTTACTTATTGTCTTCTAAGTATCTACTGTTTCATATAAAACATATATGTCGAATGAATTTACTAATTAAACACACATAACACAATTTTTCAAGGTCATGAAATTTACATGTGTTCGTCATTGTTAACTTTACTAAAGAGAAGTTCCTCGATGGCGGGCTGAAATGAAGTTAGCCGCTTCTGTGTTTCAGTGTATGGGAAGTAGACAGATTGATCAGCTCCTAGTGAGGCAATGTTGAATTTGGGATCAAACACGTTTATGCCTGAAACAACTCTATATAGCCCTGATAGTGTAATTGCTTGATGACTTTCGTACTGTCCAGGTCTATCTTTACTGAAATCAAACATCAAAAAAGACTGAAAACCATGTTTTTGTTTAAAAAAATATTAAGTAACGTGGTTGCGCCTTGATAACAAACCTTCCAGCAATCTCTTATAAAGTACTTATGATGATGAAATCTGCTGAATTCATAGCAATCATATCAGCTGTAAATTGACAAGAAAAGTGATATTCTAGGTCCAGTTCCTTCCATTTCATGTCCGAATTTTCGTACTTGGTCTTCTCTAAAGCATGTGCAATCGTTCCCTGAAAGTTCAAAAAAATGTATTATCAGTCTAATAATTTATTCATACAACAATTTTAGTACGATGGACATAGAAGGTACCAATGTGGTTCCATGTTTGTTAGCCATAAGAGATGCTGCCAAATTTCCATCGGTATAGTTTCCAATGATAAGATCTGGTTTGCTTTCAATTATTTCAATGATTTTTTTCACTTGCATCCTATTGAATAATTTATATCAAGTGATTAATATCCTATCAAATGAGCACAAACACAAAGCAAAATAAAGGGAGCGTACCTGAGTGAACTTCTCAAGGTATGGATAAATATCAAACCGAGAAACCCATTTAAGAAGAATGCCTTTTTCTGTCCTAAATGAGACTCTAAGAATGTGTGAATGTTTTGTGTTGAGAACTGGTTCTATCTCCTCGTTACACTTGGTCCCTGTAGCATCCGGAAGAAGTCGAGTCACCTAATTAAATCAAACCAACAAAGTTAATATCAAAGATATGTGTCTAAATACTCCATGGTAGTTAAATTCTTTGTATTGAATGAAGTTTAAATTTTGCATGTGTGGGTTTGTGGAGGCTTCAGTGTCTGCACAGAGGAAAGAGAAAATCAGAATCAAGATTCACTGGTTAAGAGACGAAATCGACAACATTAAGAATGGAAAAAAAGAAGCTACATCTGAATGGATATTTAAAAGAAAGATATGACAGATACGAGCTATCCATTGCCTTGATAATATAACATTGATGAAGCCAGGACCACCTATGGAGCATTTTTCTATCATGTCAGTTGGCACAAGATTATCCATGATTGCCTACATATTTGAAAGATCACACGGAAGCTCTCCACACTATATATTACCTCTGCAGATTGGGCACATAATAGATGAATAAAAGAACCATTATTCCATGATTGAACAAATACAAAAAGAAAAACTTATTCACTACCACATGCTTTAAAAAAAAAACAGCTTGTGCTTTGATTTACTCACTTGAATATTTGATTTGATAAACAATATAAGCTCCATGCACAACGAATAAATAACCTCCGGTGAATCCTTGCGTGTGTAGGCAACAAAAGAATTGAGGTTAGTTGCACACTTGTTTGTTGGTGAGATAGAGATTTGCAATAAAGAAAAAGACGTTGCCGTAATATATAGATATGATGCATTTACCTCTGTTCTCAAGACTCAGAGATCTCTGTTATTACATTCCTGTCCACGGTGTTATCGGTTCCAGATTCCAAGCATTTTGTATACTGCTTTTCAGCATTTTCAGTTTATCCCATTGCAAGGTAACAACTGCATATAGACAAATTATACCAATGAAAGTTACATATAGTAAATGCTATGAAATATAAGTTTATATTGTTTTGGAGGTTAGCATATAAAGCAATGTATGAAATGTCGTAACATCTGGGTATATATTTACATCAGATTTTACATGATCCTAGAAGCATAAATTCATTAGCAATGAACTACTTCAATACACATTTTACGATTCAATTCTTTCTCTATTTGATTTCACAAAAATATAAATCTTTTCACATATAATAAGGGAATAACAATAAAATTAAAACACCATATAACTTCATAAAGAAAGTAACACTTAGTGTGCTGCTCGAACTTGAGCCTTGAGAAAGACAAGATCTATGTTTACAGCCATGGGCAATCTCCTAACGCTTCTTTCATCCTTCCAAGCGAGATCATAGTTGTTGTAAGGTTGCTATGGCACAGCATTAAAGCCTTCAGACAACTTCTGAATTTCTCATTTTGAGAAATAGAGATTGCACCTCCATCTTTCGATACTTATCATGCTTATAGTCGATTATCACCATCCAACTAATACGCCAACAACCTAAAAGAATAAACATCAACATTCATAACAACAATTGGTATAGCTGCAAGCATTACAAACAATAAAATTAGTTTAAGTAAGTGAATCAACAAATACAAAAGGACGATAATATTAGGGTGAATCAACCAATTGGTAAATGACTAACCTTCAAAGAAGACGTCTAACATGCAAAAAGCTCCAAATCATTAGGGTTTTGAGGGAAAGAAAACAGGCGTACCTTTTTTTTGTGTTTGTAACAAACCGTGACAGAGAAGATAAATATTAGATTTATATTCTAGGGTTTTATTTAGTAAATAATGTGGTGTGATTAAGACATTACATTTTGATTTTGAATTGTCTATCACAACTTCTGGCTTGCTCCATTGGTTGAAGCACTTATTTGTGAACTAATAGACCCAAGTTCGAATCTTCTAAATGCCAAACTACATATTAAATTTTTTAGAAACAACAATTCGGTCAAAAAATTAAAAACGAATTTTAATAAAAAATCTGCTTAGGTGGCATCAATTTGTGATGACATGGCAGAAAATGAATTACATGGCAATGACTGGGCAATGAGGTGGCATTGACGTGTAACGCCTCCTGTTATATATAATATAGATATATATATATATATATATATATATATATATATATATATATATATATATATATATATATATATATATATATATATATATATATATATATATATATATATATTCACTAGTATAGATTATAATTATACGATATAAATATAAGTGTATATATATGTATAAGTAGCACCGTTATTATTTTCCAAACTTATAAATGAACCGACACCAACACGAAATCATGGAATCACTAGTAAATGACACACCGTTTCCATCATTGGGCTTTCTATTTCTTTAGCCCACTTAGACATTTCATTCCTTTTTCTTTTGCTTTGGGCCTCGACACCACCACAAGCCCATCAATAAATCTCTTTTTCTTTTGGTCTTGGGCCACTACCATCACCAAGTCCATTTCACCACACCATAATTCAAGTCCAAAACTCACCATTTCATTTTCTTTGTTCTTCACTCGACTCGAGCACGACACCGACTTACAAATTAAGTTCAATTTATTTTCTTTCTTTTGTTGCTTGGTTCGACACCACAGAACCCCAAACACAACCATTCGACACCCACATTGCAACCATGTTTCTTTCTTTTCTTTTGTTCAAACCCGACACCAAGCAACCCAACACCCTCAAACCCCCTTTTTTTCTTTGTTCTTTGTTTGACTCGACACAAGACAACCCAATGTCTCATCCACTCTCTTGTCTCTTCAAACCTTCTTTTCTTCCTTGGTTCCCTATAACTCGACACAAGACACCACCCCACACCTTGTTTCCTTTTCTCTTTGCGTACAAGGATAACCAAAACACACCAAGCTACCCTAGTGATCCTAAACCTAGACAATTAAATAAGAGCTTAGACTTCACACCTTACCTAAATCTTATTAACCATAAGTCCTTGTGTTCCTTTAACCCCAACCAAGTCCTTTTGATTCTTTTTCTTTTCTTAGTTTAATCCTTAAGTACATTCACGTGTTTCTAAACCCCCCTTGTCCTACTCTTAAACAAATTAAAGTAAACATCATAGCTTCATGTGTCTTACTAGCTCGACATGACCAAACAAAGAACCCTTGACCACTTTTTACTCCATTCGAATGACCCATCATCAGTTTGAGCAACATCCTTTACACAAAATTCACATGTTTTCACCAAGTTCTCCCTATAAATACCCCCAATATTCACTCACTCTCACCACACTCTCAAGAACCACAAACACTCAAATCACAAACACCTTTTCTTTCTTCTTCTTACTCACTATCGAAGCACAAGAAACCATTAAGTCCTGGTGTTGAACACTAGTTATTGGGTAGTTATTTTGATCAAGGGTTAGCATTTACAAGGAGTGTTGTTTGTTGCTCATCTTTCTTCCTCTCGTATCTCATTCACCACCACTTCACCACCTCTTAGGTGTTGTAAGTTATTCACACCCTTTTCAATATTTACTATTTGTATGTTTACATGTCACATACACTTAAACACATAAAAACATAAAACTAGATCATGTTGACTCACCTCGACACACCCTTAGAAAAGAACTCGTATTTTCTAATTTATACGTACAACATATGTATATTAAGCTACCACTCGATTCCCTATTCGAAGCTAAAACAAATTAACGTAGCATGCACAAATTATACCAACGAACACTAGTCTGAAAGAACCTAAACCTTAGCTCGTTCGAACACCCCTAAGTTTATTTGTGAGAACTATTTGGGCTCATATTGGGCTAACGAGCCCATATGTGATGTTTTTTTTTTAATTTTCGAAATATAAACAAAGCTAAAACTCGACACACAAGAACTAGAAAAACTGATTTTGGTGGCTTTCTATAAAATAGAAATGATAATTATAATAAGGATAAAAGTTTACTTTTCAAAAACTTAACAAAGGACTAAATTTGCAAAACCTCTCGTTAAGGGACCAAAAGCGTAAAAACTGCCAAACTTTCAGATCAAAATAGAAAATAAAGATTTTAACAAAAGTTGGAGGGTAGAAACTATAATTTCTTGAAAATTATGGTATGAAGTGTAAAAGTGCTATTTCGAACTAAAAATGTAATTATTTTAACACAAGGGTAAAAAGTGTATCTTTCTAAAGTTAAGGGTAAAACTTGACATGTTTTTAATTTAAACTAATTATATTTTACATATCTACTTTTGTAATATATATATATATATATATATATATATATATATATATATATATATATATGTATATATATACATATACATATATATATATATACATATATATATATACATATATATATATATATATATATATATATATATATATATATATACATATATGTATATATACATATATGTATATATACATATATGTATATATATATATGTATATATATATATATGTATATATATATATATGTACATATATATATATATACATATATATATATATATATATATATATATATATATATATATATATATATATATATATATATATATATATATATATATATATATATATATATATGTATATATACACACATATATATATATATATATATATATATATATATATATATATATATATATATACATATATATATATATACATATATATATATATATATATATATATATACATATACATATATATATATATATATATATATATACATATATATATATATATATATACATATATATATATATATATATATATATATATATATATATATATATATATAACTTTAATAATTTTCACTAAGACTAAAAATATTTTAACTAAATATTTTTATCGACGTTATAATAATAACAATAAATTCAACGTACATTAATCACATTTTCGTATCAACGTTATACGTAACTATATAAAGTTATTTTGGATAATTTAAGACATGAAATCGATATCACCGTACTCGAGGAATATCACACGTCATTCACACATTGAATATGAATCACCGATAGTAATATATATATCACATTAATTTAGGTCGCAAGTCGGAGGTTATTCATTGCTAATCGTAGCAATTCGTCGTCACCTTTTGGGCACCATTTGAGTTTTGCACGCACCCACCAAGTGAGTTCATAGTCCCACTTTTTAAATTGTTTTTAAACTCCGTGGGGAGATACATGCGATAAACCGAACACAAGTATTTTAGTATGCGAATAATCACCTAATATTGCCTAAGTTAGTCCCGTACGATAAAGTCCCTCATATCACGATCCTAATCACTTGCGAGTGAGCGCAAATTTAGCTAATAGATCTATTGGAGACGGGAACCCATCTCTGCCAAAGTGATCATTTGGCAGGAGATGTGCTATATTCGATTTTTCTAGGAAGTTCGTACCTTCCTATCATCGAAGGCCCTTTTTTCTCATGTACATCCCTCGAGATGTAGGTGAGTATATCATTTATTGATATCACCCATGTTAATGTTGCGTTTTGTGACGCTTAGGAGCAATATGTCACCTATTTAATCAAGACCAGTCATCTTGATCTGTTTATTTAAGAATATTTGACTTGTGTTCACACTACTTACAAATTTAAACTACTATGGATTCACTCAACCTTTCTGTTGACTTTTTAGCATGTTTATCTCAGGAAATTAGCGGCATGATGGCATGGAGCTGGCAAAAAGCGCACACAGGACCTCCTTTTTATTTCCATAATTATATCATTCTTTTCAAACTCATCACCCCTTTTGTGAAACCATCAACATTTGGAAAATGTTTGTAACTCTGAATACTTTGAGTTTTCATGGAATGATATCTACTTATCTTTTGAATTGTTTTCTATAAGTATGACTATAACAACCCACAAACACCCATTACTATCATTCCCATTACAAATACCTACATAGGTATTTCACAGGTAAATTTTTGCTTTTTATATACATTATTACTTGCATGACTCACTAGACCTGCTCATGTTTCTACACAAGCCAAATAACTCAACACTCACATCCTATAAAACCCAGGTATGTCAAGCATAAACTCATAACAACACCATAATAAGTAATTCACCAATCTAAAACACTAAACATAACACAAAACCCTAATAAACCCTAAACTAAAACTTAAGTAGTATTGTGTGCTTATCTGAACCTATATGCTTAGTTAAACTAGTAAGAATGTGTTCAAGGCTTAAGTAAGAGTATCTTTAGGTATATTAGGATATATTAGGACTATTATGCTATAGAATAGAACCCTTAGAACTTAGATACGAACCCCCTAAGCCCTAAACCATAGCTAAGTCATAAATAACTAGAATTAGGTCTAATCCCTCCCAAAACTTCCCCATAGGTCACTACCACTTATTATAAGCCTTTAGGAATATAGGAATAGTTATTAGATACCCTTAGGATACTAACTTAGGCACAAAACAATAGGATAAACCCTAGTCTCTCACTAAACCCACTTAGGTCTTTTAGGTTACAAAACTAGGTTAAACCTTCCCAAAACTTTCCCATAGGTTACCCAGACTTAGAATAAACCCTTTAGGTCTTAGGATTAGTCACTAGATACACATAGGAACTTAATTTAGGCACTAAACATTAGGTAAAACTTTAAACACATAGTAAGTAGAAACTAGGTCTAAACTTAACTAAAACTTAGTAAAGCCTAAACATAAGCACCTTAAACACCTCAACCTAGCACCCTAACACCTTAGTCATACCCAAGTACACACCCTAACACCTCTAAGCACACACACAAGTAGGTGCATCATCTACTTGGCTAATCCACCACTAATCTACCCTAAACCTCCCCTAATCCACCACTAAACCACCCTTAATCACCCTAAACCACCCTTAAACACCCTAAGCAGCTTACAAGAACCTCCAAGCACCCAAGCAAGGAGGTGTATCACCTCCTTGTAAGCTGCAACCTTCGAACTGCCTCCCACGGCTACTTTCCACCACAACCGGCCTAGGCAGCCTCCTAGCTACCTCCCTAGCTCCTCCTTGTCACCATTAGACTTGCAACAACCCCTAGCTCTGCTTGCTCAGCCCTCCACATGCACGACACCTAGACAACTCTTTCACCCAAAACTGCCCTATCGCGACTATAAATACCCCCTCCACCCTCATTTCTTCTCCACACCTCTCCCCCTCCTCTCTACCTCACATTTGTGTAGTACTAAGTCATTAGAAGCTGTTAGGGATGAGTAGCTAGGCTTTGGTCGAGTTGTGTTGTGGTTTGAAGTCGTACGAGCCCTAGAAAAACCCTAACCCTAGTTTTCACCCATGTAAACAGTGGCTCATGCATTAAATACAACCAATAAAGACCTAGTGCGCGTTGGTTCATGTTTCTTAAGACGTTCAAGCATGTTACCAATTGGAGATCTGCCAGTTTTCTTAAGCCTAACATATAAATCATTCATCCAAGACAAGAATAAACAAGTAATCAACACATAATCAATATCTAGGTTTCATTAGATCTAAGCAAACACAAAAGAGATCTAGCCTAGCATGATAGAATTAAGACAAGAACATGATATAGACAACCAACACATAGACATATTGATTGAATTAGAAGAACACTTATCTTGATTAATCATGCAAGGTATCAAGGGGTTGGAACCCTTGAAAAACCTGTAAAGTTACACCAAAATCGTACTTAGGGTTTCTCCCAAAACTTCTCTCTTTAAATGTGAAAAATTAGAAAACTATATATAGAAAAATAGGTTTGACGGCGTCAAGAGTAATCTTGTGACGCAGTCACCTCGCCGCCAAAACAATCCTCGGACTGCCTAGATCTACTTCTGACGCCGTCAAGACTTATTCACTTCCAGGCCGTCATGACTCTTTTACTCTTGACGCCCTTCCCACGTGACGCCGTCAAATCTGTTCTGGTTAGTCATGGAAATTCATGAAATTTGCTCTTGACACCGTCAAGGTGTTGCTCTTGACGCCGTCACCTACTGTTCCCAGCATGGAAAATTAAGACTTTGGCGTTTTCTTCACTTTTATGCTCCAAAAACGTCCGAATTGCTTCCTTTTCCAGATTTCTCTCCCAAAGTACCTAAAATCACAAAAGGAACGATTTAGGTCAATATTTGATCAAATAAATTCGAATTCAAGTTTAAATGACTGTAACACCCCCAAAATACCGCAGCGGAAGACTGTGTCATAGGGATGCTACTTCAGGGCACAAAGTACAAGTTATAGAAAACGAACTCTAAATGAGACGTTTTTTTTAAAAGTTACCATTCGAATAGATAAAAGTCATAGTTTACAAACCAAAAGATCCCAAATTAGAATAGTACATAAGTTTTTAAAAAGTATCGAATGGTAAAAGATAAAAGCGAAAGTCTTCAAAATGCATGCCCTAAGACTCTCCGCTCCACATACCTGCTATCGCCCTTCTAACCTGAGATAAACATGCTTAAAAGTGTCAACACAAAGGTTGGTGAGTTCATAGAGTTGTTTAATAAATAAAGTTTAAAGAAGAATGGTCACACAGCAAAGGCATCGTAAATCCACTCAGTTACAAGTCCCGCCATAAGAGACTTGTAACCTGTGTGTTCACAACCCACTGCTACAATATATAGTATGAGTAAAATATGTATAAGTTTATCACAACAGTTAAGCAATTAGTCGTGAGTCTACACTTCATCTCCGAAAACCTCACGTTTGTATGTATGTTTCAATGGTTGTGCCCAGCAACTTAATCTGGGGCCATTGGTAGTCTCAATGGTTGTGCCCAGCAACTCAATCTGGGGCCATTGGAAGTCTCAATGGTTGTGCCCAGCAACTTAATCTGGGGCCATTGGAAGTCTCAAGAATACACCATCACAGTTTAGTATAACACAGTTAAGTATAGCACAATCACGTATGTATGACATCAAGTATAAAACAATCAAGTATAAAGAAATCAAGTATAAATGTTTTGAGTATCAAGAAAGTATGTTTTGAATATTTGTACAAGTAAGTAAGTAGTTGAGCATGTATCTCCCCCAAAGAGTTAAAACAAGTATAAAGAGTAAAAGTGGGGCTATGACTCACCTGGAGTGAAGATACAAATATGCGTAATGATAAGGACAACAGGGAGCGAACACTATCCGCAACCTAAAATGAATGATAGTGATCTAATTTAGATCATGTCGTGATGTAATGAATGCACATGCACATGATACCAATACCACTCGTAATTTGGAAATACTAGTTATCGTCATAGTAAAATAGTTTCCATACTTAGGAAAAATAAGTCCATATATAGAAGTATATACTTGTCATATTAACTCGTACGAAAAAGTTAGCATTATAATCCTCGTATCAAAACCTTAGAATGACGTCGTCATGTCGTATAAATATTCCCTCGGGTCGTACGTATTCATTTGTTAAGAAAATAGTCATTAGTAACGTTGCTAGAAAATATACCATTTAGTACGTACGTTATTATTTTTATTTGTGACTATATATATATATATATATATATATATATATATATATATATATATATATATATATATATATATATATATATATATATATATATATATATATAGTTTTGACGATGTTAAAACGGGTATAACTCGGTCGTTTTAGGCTCGTTTTCCTTGTTCTTTATGTCCACGGATTCGTTTTTGTGTATACTAGTATATTTTTGATAACTCGGCTTCTCTAAGTTACGTTTAATGCCTCTATTTGTACGGCGAAATCTGCCAAACAGCAAGCAGTTTTTAATAAAATAGTTTTCGTCGTTAAATTTGCAAAAATCATATCTCCTTCGTTATAAACTCGTTTTAATCCGTTCTTTCGCCTAAAGTTTCGTTTTTGAAAGTATTTTCTAAATCTTTGTTCAAAAATTAGCCATCAACCACTGATTTTCCCACGAAATCAAAATAGGGACAGTAGGTATTTTAAATGTTTCAAAAATTATTTCTAGGGTTCTAATCTAGTTCCATCTTCATCCAAACCACTTTCAAACACCACAAAACTAATCTAATCCTACCATACACCTTCTTAGGGTGTCATGGGTTCCTAATCATCAAAACCAAGTAGATCTAACAAGGATCTAACCAAAAATCACTTCTAGGGCTTGTATGATCAAAAGTTTACAAAAATAAAGTGGTATAAGTTAATGCATGTATGAGATCTTGCAAGAAAAATATATAAACATAGTAATAACTTTGTAAAAATTATGAAATGAGTTTTGTAAACTTACTTGTAAGATTAGTGAAGTTTTGGAGATGAAAACTTAATAATCCTTGAGTTTGTATCTCAAAACTCAAACAAGGATACTATAAGCACAAGATTTACACTAAGATCTTAAGAAAAATTCTTGTCTTGCTCCTTTCCTTCCTTGTGGCCGTGGGTGAGTAGAGAGAAAAGAGAAAAAAAATGAAAGTTGCTAGTTGAAAATAAGATAAGAAATCTAGTAATGTTTATAAGTATTATTTGTATTATTATTATTTTATTTGGTTAGTATAAGCATTAATGAGAAAGGAGTGTGTAAGTAGCTTTGTAAGAAAAATGGCAAGGGGGGGGGGGGCAAAGTCAAGGGGGGGGGGGGGGATGTATGTAAGATTTTTGTAGATTTTGTATTATTAAGTGTTATTTGTAGTTTTAAAATGTACCGGGTACCGGGTTAACTAAAAATAAATTTTAACGGAGTTAACCGGGTCATAATAAAGTTATAAAAATTATAAAAATAGGTTGGATAAAATTATTAGGTGTTTAGATAATTATAGTTTAATTTCTACGAAAACCGTCGAAGTTTTAGTAAACTTAAGTTAATAATTAAAATAAATATTCAAAATACCGGGTAAATTAATATTATAATTTTTATATTATAAAAATGAATATAAAAATATATTGGGATCATAGTCGGGAGTGTTGGACGTGTTAGTCACATTTATAGCTCGCGTATTAGTGTTTATTTAAGATAAACATACGTAAATCGTTAATTGTACCAAAAGTATTAATTTATTTATCCTACGAGTGGAATAGTATGCAAGTGCCCTAATGATGACATGTCGACTATTTCTAGTCAGTATGAAATGTCCCTGATAATAATGCATGAATTCGCTCCTGAACCAATACGGTTACGCGAATTTGAACACTCGTAAACTAAATTTACGATGATATGAGTAATGCACGCGAATAGTGGTTTCCTCTCCGAAATGAATAGTGTCAAGTGAATAGTAAAATGATGAATAGTAATCTGTGAATAGTAAATTGTCGAGGTTTGGAAAATGACCTAAAATTACGGGTTGTGACAGTCTCTACCCCTTAAGGGAACTTCGTCCCGAAGTTCAGCTCATTCATTCCACATATGTTCCTAGTGTTCAGCTCATTCCTTCCCAAACTCGTTAGAGTTGCTTACACCAATCAAATCATCTACTATCATATAACTAGATTAATGATGCTAGGTCTCAGATTAGTCGGGGTTGTGTATAAGTTCTATACCAAGACTTAAGTGCTACGAAAATAATATAGTTGTTCAAGAGAATGTACCCGTTATGCTATCGTGAACATGTTGGGTGATAGGATTTCCTAGGAAGTAAGCTCTGCCACGCGCGGGTGGAATCTCAACGGCCTCATCTTGTGGCCCTTCAATTGCTGCTGCTAATTTTGGACGATTGCCTCCTTGGTTAAGATTCCTTTTTAACTTAGGACAGGTGTTCCGAAAGTGATCTGGGCTGTTACACTCATAGCATGTCTTTTGATTGTTCGTCATATTGCCCACATTCACTGGTTCTCTACACTAGTTTGCATAATGACCAGACTGTCTGTAATTAGCACATATACGGCAGGGCACAGTCTTTTGGTGATGAAAATTACATTTCGTACATTTAGGATGCTGGCCTAAATACTCTCTCTGACCAGAACTAGTCGCCGCAAAGGTCCTTGCCCTTTTGTTGTCAGCTATCGCGCCTATATGCTTGTTCGACTCGCTTGTTCCCTTCCTTTTATCACTGTTCTTCAAGCTTCCATTTCTAACCATCTCATCTGTCAGAGTCCCTGCTCTCAATATTGCACTCTGAATTGTAGAAGGCTCAGTTGCTTTCACAGTCCCACGAATTTGTGGGACAAGACCATATATGTACCTCTCGATCCTCTTGGACTCAGGGGTAACCAGGTGTGGAACTAGTCTAGCTAATTCATGGAATCGATCTGTATAGGCTGCATGTCCAGCCCCTATCATAGAGTGATGATAAAGTTCATCCTCCAGCTTCTGCATTTCATTGTCCGGGCAGTATTCCTCCTTCAGTAATGCCTTAAAATCATCCCATGTCATACCTACAGCTGCCTCTCTACCCCTAGCTTGAACCTGCGTATTCCACCATGTCAATGCCTTTCCTGATAGCAAGCATACGGAGTACTTCACCATTTGATGTGGTGCACAGTCACTAATATCGATCACCGACTCCATCTTTTCAACCCATCGAGTATACCCTAACGCGCCTCCTATACCATTGAACTCAATTGGCTTACATGATGTAAATTCCTTATACGTACATCCAGTCCTAATGTTGTTGTTGCCATTACCATTCTGGCCTATACTATTGGTGTTGTTAATTCCGCTTTCGTGATTTGCCAAGTTATTCATATGATCACCAACTTGAGTGACAATAGTGGGGAGAAAGTTTTCAAGTTGTCGAGCGATGATGGCTTCAAAATCAGTATTTCCACTGTCGTTGTTATCATTGTTTTCAACGCCGTGACCACCTCCTCTACCTCCACGTCTACCAATTCTTCCACCATCGTTACTTGGGTTACTAGTGTCATGAGCAGCTCCTCTACCTCCTCTACCTCCACGTCCACCAGTCCTTCCACCCCTTGGTGTTGCGCCTCCTCGACCAGAGCTACGAGTCACTCTCCTTGGTGCCATGATTTCCTGAGAGGAAGGACATTTAGTGAACGTCAGAGTTGAGGGAAAACCGTTGATTAACCAAAGTCTATACTTAACATCCTCATATATAATATCGTGCCACCAATTGTCTCCTAAGTCGTGCCAACACCGATCTACATATGCATAGTCATATGTCCACGTGTGTCGTGAAGCACTTATAATTATGTTGGCCACCACAATTATAAATGTTTCCTTTCACAGGTGTACATATCACCAGGCACACATATCTCAGTGGTAGACGTTGCTTAAATGGGTATCTAGGGAATGTCACGCTCAGTACGAAGGAACAAAGGATTCTCCCTTAAGTGCTAAAGTCACTGGGTAGTCTAGTTTCTAACGGCTTCTAAAGAGTAACCTCAAGAGAACTCCCATCCTCGGGCAAATCATCAAATCTCTACAGCTAAGTAATAACCTTCATTTAACTTAGTCTCATGTCTCATCAAACAAGAACTGTCACAAGATTAAGTTAAATGATCAGTTATTACCGAGCTCCATATTTCTGATAACTTGCCTAGATTTTGGGACTTCCCCATCGGTACCACAAAATATCTAATAGCGTAGGTCTAAGAAAATTATCAGCAAGCGTACGAGTATGAAAAATGCAAGGCGATAGGGAGGAGAGTCTAAATGTATGTAGTTATAGTCTAGACTCTAAAAACAACCTAGTTCTCTATAACCAAGGCTCTGGTACCAATCTGTAACACCCCCAAAATACCGCAGCGGAAGACTGTGTCATAGGGATGCTACTTCAGGGCACAAAGTACAAGTTATAGAAAACGAACTCTAAATGAGACGTTTTTTTTAAAAAGTTACCATTTGAATAGATAAAAGTCATAGTTTACAAACCAAAAGATCCCAAATTAGAATAGTACATAAGTTTTTAAAAAGTATCGAATGGTAAAAGATAAAAGCGAAAGTCTTCAAAATGCATGCCCTAAGACTCTCCGCTCCACATACCTGCTATCGCCCTTCTAACCTGAGATAAACATGCTTAAAAGTGTCAACACAAAGGTTGGTGAGTTCATAGAGTTGTTTAATAAATAAAGTTTAAAGAAGAATGGTCACACAGCAAAGGCATCGTAAATCCACTCAGTTACAAGTCCCGCCATAAGAGACTTGTAACCTGTGTGTTCACAACCCACTGCTACAATATATAGTATGAGTAAAATATGTATAAGTTTATCACAACAGTTAAGCAATTAGTCGTGAGTCTACACTTCATCTCCGAAAACCTCACGTTTGTATGTATGTTTCAATGGTTGTGCCCAGCAACTTAATCTGGGGCCATTGGTAGTCTCAATGGTTGTGCCCAGCAACTCAATCTGGGGCCATTGGAAGTCTCAATGGTTGTGCCCAGCAACTTAATCTGGGGCCATTGGAAGTCTCAAGAATACACCATCACAGTTTAGTATAACACAGTTAAGTATAGCACAATCACGTATGTATGACATCAAGTATAAAACAATCAAGTATAAAGAAATCAAGTATAAATGTTTTGAGTATCAAGAAAGTATGTTTTGAATATTTGTACAAGTAAGTAAGTAGTTGAGCATGTATCTCCCCCAAAGAGTTAAAACAAGTATAAAGAGTAAAAGTGGGGCTATGACTCACCTGGAGTGAAGATACAAATATGCGTAATGATAAGGACAACAGGGAGCGAACACTATCCGCAACCTAAAATGAATGATAGTGATCTAATTTAGATCATGTCGTGATGTAATGAATGCACATGCACATGATACCAATACCACTCGTAATTTGGAAATACTAGTTATCGTCATAGTAAAATAGTTTCCATACTTAGGAAAAATAAGTCCATATATAGAAGTATATACTTGTCATATTAACTCGTACGAAAAAGTTAGCGTTATAATCCTCGTATCAAAACCTTAGAATGACGTCGTCATGTCGTATAAATATTCCCTCGGGTCGTACGTATTCATTTGTTAAGAAAATAGTCATTAGTAACGTTGCTAGAAAATATACCATTTAGTACGTACGTTATTATTTTTATTTGTGACTATATATATATATATAGTTTTGACGATGTTAAAACGGGTATAACTCGGTCGTTTTAGGCTCGTTTTCCTTGTTCTTTATGTCCACGGATTCGTTTTTGTGTATACTAGTATATTTTTGATAACTCGGCTTCTCTATGTTACGTTTAATGCCTCTATTTGTACGGCGAAATCTGCCAAACAGCAAGCAGTTTTTAATAAAATAGTTTTCATCGTTAAATTTGCAAAAATCATATCTCCTTCGTTATAAACTCGTTTTAATCCGTTCTTTCGCCTAAAGTTTCGTTTTTGAAAGTATTTTCTAAATCTTTGTTCAAAAATTAGCCATCAACCACTGATTTTCCCACGAAATCAAAATAGGGACAGTAGGTATTTTAAATGTTTCAAAAATTGTTTCTAGGGTTCTAATCTAGTTCCATCTTCATCCAAACCACTTTCAAACACCACAAAACTAATCTAATCCTACCATATACCTTCTTAGGGTGTCATGGGTTCCTAATCATCAAAACCAAGTAGATCTAACAAGGATCTAACCAAAAATCACTTCTAGGGCTTGTATGATCAAAAGTTTACAAAAATAAAGTGGTATAAGTTAATGCATGTATGAGATCTTGCAAGAAAAATATATAAACATAGTAATAACTTTGTAAAAATTATGAAATGAGTTTTGTAAACTTACTTGTAAGATTAGTGAAGTTTTGGAGATGAAAACTTAATAATCCTTGAGTTTGTATCTCAAAACTCAAACAAGGATACTATAAGCACAAGATTTACACTAAGATCTTAAGAAAAATTCTTGTCTTGCTCCTTTCCTTCCTTGTGGCCGTGGGTGAGTAGAGAGAAAAGAGAAAAAAAATGAAAGTTGCTAGTTGAAAATAAGATAAGAAATCTAGTAATGTTTATAAGTATTATTTGTATTATTATTATTTTATTTGGTTAGTATAAGCATTAATGAGAAAGGAGTGTGTAAGTAGCTTTGTAAGAAAAATGGCAAGGGGGGGGGGGGGGGGCGGCAAAGTCAAGGGGGGGGGGATGTATGTAAGATTTTTGTAGATTTTGTATTATTAAGTGTTATTTGTAGTTTTAAAATGTACCGGGTACCGGGTTAACTAAAAATAAATTTTAACAGAGTTAACCGGGTCATAATAAAGTTATAAAAATTATAAAAATAGGTTGGATAAAATTATTGGGTGTTTAGATAATTATTGGGGGGGGGGGGGGGCGGCAAAGTCAAGGGGGGGGGGGATGTATGTAAGATTTTTGTAGATTTTGTATTATTAAGTGTTATTTGTAGTTTTAAAATGTACCGGGTACCGGGTTAACTAAAAATAAATTTTAACAGAGTTAACCGGGTCATAATAAAGTTATAAAAATTATAAAAATAGGTTGGATAAAATTATTGGGTGTTTAGATAATTATAGTTTAATTTCTACGAAAACCGTCGAAGTTTTAGTAAACTTAAGTTAATAATTAAAATAAATATTCAAAATACCGGGTAAATTAATATTATAATTTTTATATTATAAAAATGAATATAAAAATATATTGGGATCATAGTCGGGAGTGTTGGACGTGTTAGTCACATTTATAGCTCGCGTATTAGTGTTTATTTAAGATAAACATACGTAAATCGTTAATTGTACCAAAAGTATTAATTTATTTATCCTACGAGTGGAATAGTATGCAAGTGCCCTAATGATGACATGTCGACTATTTCTAGTCAGTATGAAATGTCCCTGATAATAATACATGAATTCGCTCCTGAACCAATACGGTTACGCGAATTTGAACACTCGTAAACTAAATTTACGATGATATGAGTAATGCACGCGAATAGTGGTTTCCTCTCGGAAATGAATAGTGTCAAGTGAATAGTAAAACGATGAATAGTAATCTGTGAATAGTAAATTGTCGAGGTTTGGAAAATGACCTAAAATTACGGGTTGTGACAATGACCCCCTAAAAATGGATCATTTTTTGCCTCATCAAATATAGATGAGGAAAAACCTACGATTAGATAACCCTCACCCTAAGCCTTTAGAACCCTAGTTTAGGATAGACACACTTACCCCATAGGAATAAGTAGATTTAGGTCATAGATTACCTATACCTAGCCCTTGGGATAACCATACATATACACTTGAGGATTTTAGATTATACCTTAGGATTTGACAATTTTTAGAATACCCATTAGGAAATTTCACTTAGGAGACACTATGGATAGTGCCTTAGCTGGTTTCAAATCCCTAGGAATAATAATACTCATAATAATAGTAATAATGGTAATAATAGACAACCTAAAACAAAAGAGAAAACCTGAAACAACACCTAAAAATAAGGATATACCTAGTCAACCCTTAGGAAAGAAAACACTTAAACCTAATCCCTCTTTAGAACCCTCTACCTCAATGGAACCAAACACCTCACTCTAAGAAATTAGGATTAGTTAGAAGAACCTAAGGGGGAAAACAAAACTCTGGGAAGAAATCTAGTAAATCTAAAACTCCGATAGGCTATTCTCCTTCAGGTATCCTATACTATTACTCTTCCGTTTAATTTCATCTTTTCATTTCTTTCTTTCTACCGTTTAAATCTTTTCCTCCCACTTCCTCCTACTCTTCCATTTAAAATCCCATTTTCCCACCTTTTTCCCCACTCCACAAATTAAAACCATACTTTTCCATTTTCCCCACTCCTATACTTTTCCCCACTCCAAACTTCTTTTCCTTTTCCATTTCCCCCACTTTACCTTTTCATTTTTTTTCTCCTTTTTCACTCCACTCCACTCCCATAAATCCTTCACCCCATTTCCCTTCACTTTTAATTCTCCGTCATTTTACACTCTATTTTCTTCTCTCTATATTCTCTCCCTACCTCATCCTGCAATGCTCTATTAGTTAGAACTTGCATTTCTCGTCATAACGCAAGTTTCTATTAGTTAGAACTTGTAAGAATATCTACATCGAACTTTAATCCTCATTATTTTCGACTATGATATTAAATGTCGCTTTGCAAGAAATTGTAAAAAATGAGATCTTCTACGTCCGTCATTCTAGTCTTAACATGGGAATCTACCATGTGACAAGTTGCTAAACTGGAGAACATTAGAACTTGTCTCTATCATGACTAGAACTAGTATCTATCATGACTAGAACTTGTCTCTATCATGACTAGAACTTGTCTCTACTTGACTAGAATATTCCTCTACCGCATCTACAACTTGTCTTCACTGATATGACAACTATCAGTTGAAACTTGTCTCAAAAAATTTCCTTACCATATATCCTTAAATATGGTAAAACTCTCTTCATTTTCCACCGATACTGCATAAGGATGATTTATGATGACTATCCTCTTAAAATGAACTAGGATATTCCTACATTTTAATGAGAAAATCATAAATCAAATAGGTTAAGAGTTTATATGCTCTTGTTTTCAAATATTGGGACGCCTTTATTTGCAAATAATGAGATATAAAAACCTAAGTATCTGGTATCTGTTCAAGTAATTCTTACTCCGCTTGTGCAAAATCTTCTTCCTTTTCACATCATCTTCTTCAATAATCCTATTCTTTCTCTACTTTCTTGACTACTTCTCTCCTCTACTCCTATAATCGTCAAAATCTCGGGACGAGATTTTCTCTAAGGGGGTAAGACAATAACAACCCACAAACACCCATTACTATCATTCCCATTACAAATACCTGTAGTAGGTATTTCATAGGTAAATTGTTGCTTTTTAAATACATTATTACTTGCATGACTCACTAGACCTGCTCACGTATCTACACAAGCCAAATAACTCAACACTCACATCCTATAAAACCCAGGTATGTCAAGCATAAACTCATAACAACACCATAATAAGTAATTCACCAATCTAAAACACTAAACATAACACAAAACCCTAATAAACCCTAAACTAAAACTTAAGTAGGATTATGTGCTTATCTGAACCTATATGCTTAGTTAAACTAGTAAGAATGTGTTCAAGGCTTAAGTAAGAGTATCTTTAGGTATATTAGGATATATAAGGACTATTAGGCTATAGAATAGAACCCTTAGAACTTAGATACAAACCCCTTAAGCCCTACACCATAACTAGGTCATAGATAACTAGAATTAGGTCTAAACCCTCCCAAAACATCCCTATAGGTTACTACCACTTAGTATAAGCCTTTACAAACTTAGGAATAGTTATTAGATACCCTTAGGACACTATCTTAGGCACAAAACCATAGGATAAACCCTAGTCTCTCACTAAACCCACTTAGGTCATTTTGGTTACAAAACTAGGTCAAACCTTCCCAAAACTTTCCCATAGGTTACCCACACTTAGAATAAACCCTTTAGGTCTTAGGATTAGTCACTAGGTACACTTAGGAACTTAATTTAGGCACTAAACCTTAGGTAAAACTTTAAACACGTAGTAAGTAGAAACTAGGTCTAAACTTAACTAAAACTTAGTAAAACCTAAACATAAGCACCTTAAACACCTCAACCTAGCTCCCTAACACCTTAGTCATACCCAAGCACACACCCTAACACCTCTAAGCACACACACAAGTAGGTGCATCACCTACTTGGCTAATCCACAACTAATCACCACTAATCCACCCTAAACCTCCCTTAATCCACCACTAATCACCCTAAACCACCCTTAAACACCTTAACAAGCTTACAAGCACCTCCAAGCACTCAAAAAAGGAGGTGCAACACCTCCTTGTAAGCTGCTACCTTTAAACCGCCTCCCACGGCTACTCTAAACCACAACCGGCAAAGGCAGCCCCCTAGCTACCTCCCTAGCTCCTCCTTGTCACCATTAGACTTGCCACAACCCCCTAGCTCTGCTTGCTCAGCCCTCCCCATGTACAACACCTAGACAAACCTTTCATCCATAACCGCCCTATCGCAACTATAAATACCCCCTCCACCCTCATTTCTTCTCCACACCTCTCCCCCTCCTCTCTACCTCACATTTCTGTAGTACTAAGTCATTAGAAGCTGTTAGGAATGAGTAGCTAGGCTTTGGTCAAGTTGCGTTGTGGTTTGAAGTCGTACGAGCCCTAGAAAAACCCTAACCCTAGTTTTCACCCACGTAAACTCCCCTAGCCAAGTAAGTCTTACATTTTGTTAATTTAGCTTTAGTATAGTCTTAGGATAGATTTAGGATGCCGTAGATAGTTTAGATACCCTTGCATGAGCCTAGAACCATTCTACTTGCTAGTTTACGTATTAAAACCCTAGATCGAGTCATATACTTGCATGCATGCTATAAGTAGTTAATTTAGGTCATAAACTAGTTAAACATAGCTTAAATTTGTTAAAATAAGTAAAAAAAAATAGGTTAGAAAACTTAAATACTATATCAAATATAAGTTACATGCATATTAGGACTAGTTTTGCAATAGTTTACATGCATAGGGGTATATATCATAAATTCTTGAAATTATAAAGTCTAGGGACTGTTTTTGACATTTCCTAGAAGTTATAAGTAGTAAGGACTACTTTTGCATAATATTAAAACCCTAGGATAGATAATAACATAAGTTTAAACTAAAAAGGACTAAAAACATAAATAGTATAAAGTTAAAGGTCTAAAATGGTAAATATAGAAAACTTAGGAGTCTTAGGTTAATTACATAAAATACAGAAGTCTAGAAACTAGTTGTGTCAAGTATAGATAGTTATTAGTATAAGTAATATAGTAATATAAAACTTAGGGTAGAAAACGTAAATATATAAACTATAAGGGTAAAAAGTGAAAATATCATATAAGTATAAAACTTAAATAAAGTTAGAAGCATAACACAATACTAGGGAGCTTCATGCGAGGAGTACTATGTGGATATTTCGTTTTTGACGAGTTTGTTGGGTTTACGAATTAAAGTGCCCTGACTCCTCGAACGATTATTGCATATACTTCTGAGATATGATGGCCCGAACGGTGATATGATTATAACTAAACCCTAATAACAACATAACTTAAAAATAGGGAGCTTTGTGTGAGGAGTATTAACTTCTGAATTATGATGGCCTGAACAGTATTATGTTGATAACATAATACAATAGTAGGGAGCTTCATGTGAGGAGTCATATACTTCTGAATTACAGTGGCCTAAACGGTGTTATGTTATATCTAAAACATTAACAAACCTAAAATCAATAACTTAAGAAACATAAACATGATAACTAAAAGTTTGATATACATACAAAACCAACAACAACACACTAGGATACGTGAGTAAGGCGGTCTAGTTCCCGAGTCACTGTTTGCATTACTTAGATTACTCTACACCCAGGTGAGTCTTCAGAGCCTTACATCTTTTTAACTTTCACTCTAAATGCTTTTATAAACCCTGTAAGGGGGATACATGCTAAATGCTTTACTTAAAACCGAATACAAGTCTTTTTCTTTGGTTGTTTGCACGAGTAAACTAACAGCCACCACTACATAACCATAATTCATGAATCTAATCGTTTGGGACGTATTATCCAAATGAACGCGAATATAGTTGATAGATCTATTGGATTTTGACAACTCCTGTTGGTATTAACACCCCACTAGGTAGTACCAATAAGTACTATGTTTGAATCCACTCAAGGTATAACTTTGGCAAGTTATCCTTCTATCCCCTCATGCTGGGTCAGCAGCCCACATGACCCGGATCGTTAAGGTGTGATTCATGAGCTTAGTGCAACCTACTAAAATCCTGATAATTGTGCATGCATCACAATTATCACAAAAACTTGCATTTTCCCAGATGGGTGTAACAACTGAACCCAAGGAACTTGTATTGTCTAACCCCTAAACCTATGATTCTCACTCAACACCTAGTGTTGACTTTTTAAGCATGTATTCTAGGTATATTACTTCTATGGACCTATGGCGGAAGGAGGTACTGAACTCGGAGGACTTTTCATGGTTATCATTCAAACACAACCAACCTAACACTTATATTTTTGGGACCTCAACAAAATAAAAGTATATCTTTTATTATTAAAACTCTGATAATTATGAATGATAACTAAATTTTCAAAACGTCTCTTTTCGAGTCGTTTTCTATTACTGTATTTGTGATTCTATGAAGTAATTCCCCCAAACACTTTATCCGCTACGATCAGTGAAAAATGGGGGTGTTACAATGACTGTGTTCTAAACTGTAATGACCCCGATTAGACTTCCGCTCCTTATCAAATTTTCGGGGTGTTACAAACAATGTTAAAGAGTATGCACCAAAAACTTCCAATGAGAACAGAGAAGCCCTTTTTGAAACTTTAAACCATCATTTTGCTTCTCATATCCCATGTCATTTAAACCATCAAAAATAGAATAATTAACAAGACACTTAGTCTCTGTATCATCATCAAAGAGAAGAGTTTCTCTTATAGAAGATTCAGTGACAAGCACTTGTTGACCATCTACCCTGGCCTTAATTTGTTTTTCTCCATTATTTATTTTGACTTTAGCAGTAAGCCAAAACTGTTTAATGTAAGAAATAGATATAGTAGGGTTTACAGTTAATGCATACCCAATAGAAATAGCATTGATAAAATGAACCATCTCTGTGAATACTTCAGGGACCAATGATGCATCCAGAAGTGCAACATTGTTGTGACTCTCAACCCATTTGCGTGTCGATTCCATTAATTAGGGTTTGGGATTTACGGATTTTTTATTGTGATGATGATAAGAGGGTTAGGGTTTCTGAAAACTTCAATTGTGAGCGCATAAAACCTATTGTGAGATCCAATTAGATTTTTAAACCCTTTGGTGGAAGTTACATAACTGCCCTTATACCTAAGAAAATAGCAGTATCACTCAGCAGTAGAATCTCTATTTTCTCAGCAGTAAGATCTTTAGCCTAGAAGTAGAATGACCTTTTCTTGATAAAGAAAATCAAGAATCAAAAGTCAAAAGTCTCCGTAATTAACTCCCTATCACCAACCGATCATTAACTCTCCTTAGGGTTAATTTGCATTAATAAAAGGGGATCCAACCACATCACAAATCATTCAAATCCTAAACACACATCCAAATCCACCATCAAAAGCTTCAAATTCTTCAAGTTGGGACATGTCACCTGTCATATGTCCAGAGCATCCACTATCCAATAACAATATCTTTTAGCTCCTCTTGTAGATTGCCCTGCACATCAAAAGTAGAGAAATTAGTTTCTCACGGGGACCCAAGCCATTACTGAATTGGATCTGCCTTGTGCATCAACATAGTCAAATTTCTTTAAATCTATTGATGCACTGCTATTTTTGAAAACATGATTTGAAACACTTGATGATGGATCTAAACACACGCCTTGTGTTAGAATGATACTTTGAATAATACTAACAAACAGGCAGAATTTACTTAGTAGTATTTAGTAGATTGGTTATGAAGTTATTTGTGAGTGACAATAGGTGTATATTATGAACACAAAATATAAACCAAACTTTAAGCTCCAATATTATTAATGATAATGATACGAGTGATCTTGCTTATCACTAAGGTTACACCTTGAAGCTTTCTAATTGATACGTACATAAGCTTTAACCTAGGACCTCCTTTTATAGCACAAGGAGTCCTCCTTTACAAGATAAGTATAAAGCTATCTAAATAGAATATACTCAAAATCTATTCTATACGAATACATAACAGTTATCATATAAGCAGTGTTAATTATGTACTAGTAGTGGTAATGTGTTTCCACTGTTAGTGCATTCTTTAGCAGTGGTTATCTTCATGCTTAGCCATGGTAACTGTTAGTATAATTCCCAACAATCCTCCCCTAAACTTATGATTTCTTTTCAAATCAATAAGTTTCTTCAAACAATCAGCATCTGTGAGGATATGGGGATTTCTTCCAAATACTTCATTTTCTTCTTAAATCTTGCATAGCTCTTGAACACTAATCTTGTATCTTCTGTATCAAAACCCTAACTTTCTCAGTGTCTTCATGAACTCTTATCCTTGATGTCAACATTGCGGTAAGATTTCCAGCTTTAAGTGGATATTCCTTTTCTGCAAACATGAATTCATCCACTCCAGCTTTTGTAGAAACATGATGAACCTCACATGAATCATAGTATGACCATGTAGTATCAAGATCTGTAGCTTCAAACTTCCAGTAATTATCACCAAGATCTGGTTCATAAAGTCTTCTTAAATCAACCCATAGCTACATTTCCTTCACATCTTTAAAGTGATCAGCCTTGAACCTTTCTTGAACCAACTTCCAAATCATATCTTGTGATCTTCCATGTTGGAGCAAAATTCTTTGTTGTGTAAATTTCCCAATCAACAATAGGATGTCTGACTTGTAGTGGATCTGGATAAAAGTCTTCTTCTTCTATCACTATCATAACATTCAGTGGATCTTCTATAAGCTTCTCAGATTGGAATTCTTGTTCTTGAGCAAATCTTGTCTTCTTAGTGATTTTCTATTCAGAAGCTGTAGCTTTCCTTTTAGACTTAGGAAATATTCTTGCTTCTTCTTCAAAATTTATTGGGATAATATCACTATCTTGTCTCTTAACTCTGTAGTAAATCCCTTCAATCTGATCATGTAACATTCCTTTGAATTGGGACATTTTCCAATTTCCAACATGACAGCAATAAGTTTTCATCTCTACAATAACTTGTGCCTTGGTTGGTTGTCTTGACTTCTTTTGACCTTTTCTGACTTTTCCAATTACTTCTTGAAGTGCTTGTTGATTCTTCATTTGAATAAAATTAGATAATTGAGCTGATCTTTGTTGTTCTGTTAAAGTCTTATCAGCAATTACTTCAATGACCTTCTTCTTGACCACTGGATCATGAGCAATCATGAATTCAATTTCTTCTTCAGTTGGCACATATGTAAACTCTAGAGTTTTCTCTTTGAGAACTGTAGGTGGAACAGTGGAAACTGGATTTGGTGCAGTGGTTTCCAATTTATTCAACCTTTCAGCCTCCATGAAACTTGCAATCTCTAACTCCTCTTGATGGATCTTCTTTGCAATTTCATCTTCTGCCATCTTTCTTGCAACATCAGCGTCATAGTCTATCTGAGCTTGTTCTCATTTGGAAATCTTTCTTGGTTGCTCAGTTTCTTTACTATACATAACAGCTTTACCTTTCTCCTTTCTAATTCTTTTAATTTCTTCCTCTGCAGTGGTAATATTTTGACCAGCATTAGGAACCAAATAGTCATCAGTGGAAAGGTCTTGAGTAGGAACTGCTTCAGTTTCATTGTTTGCTCCAACTGGTTCATCATCTTTCAAATCTGAAATGCCAAAATCAAAATCAGCATCATCTTCAAAATCTATTTTCCTCCCCTTAGTCTCAGCATCTATTTTCCTCCCTTATTTGGGAGAATTACCCAAATCTTCACTAAAAGCCTCTGAGTTACCATCATGAGGTGAGGATGGGGATGAGATCACAATTTTTTCAGATATTTGCTTCTTTAACCCCTGCACTTCTTCTTTCAAGGATTGAATTTCTTCTTTCAAACTGTTAAGATCTTTGGCATATTGCTTCTTTGTCTGTGCCAAATCCTTCTCCAAAGATTTAACCTGTTTGACTAACCTGGTACAAAGTTCCATCAATTCAATAGGTTGCTCACTACCCTCAACACTTCCAACTGTGTTACCTGTTGGGAGAGGTGAATCATAGGGCATTGGTTCAGTCTCTTCTCTAGTTGGACTAGATTGAAGCCTGGAACCACCACTGCTTGTTCTTAGACCAAAAGGTTCAGAAACATGCAATGTTGTGATGGGAGGAGGTGACTGTTTTTGCCTCCTCTCATATGTATGAGTAACTTGTGGGGTGTAATGGATAGGCGGAACTATAATAGTTGGTGTGTGTTGGGGTACAACTGGGATTGCTGCACCTTCACCCTGTACCTATACAATCTTTGCAAGCATTTCAGGAAAAAGTGGTTTAAATTCCCCATTCCATCCATCTGAAGCCTTATTCATATTTTGAAAAACTTTTGGCTTAAGACAGGGGGTTTTATAAACTCTTTTGTGGGGTTGCAGTGGAAATTCATTTAGCACTGCTTGCACAAACCTTGTATACATCAAAAATTTATAAGGACTCTTTAAATTGCCTTTCATACTGTTAAAATTTAACTTTGAAAAATTGAAAGTCCTATCTGTGGCTAAACAAACCAAAGGATAAGCCATTGTTGAACTGAATTATTCATAAGAAGTTTTCTTAGGACTTAGGTAATGCAAAAGAGTATGAATTAAAAATCTCCAATGGGGGCAAAAACATCCCTTTCTGAAAGTAACCTTTTTGTCAGATGTATCATACCCCATGGTTGAGAGATGTTTATGAATATCTGGATTGAACAATGTGATGATACCATTAAGATCATCCAATTGGAGAATTCTCCTTAAGGATGATTCAGTAACATCAATGGTATTGAGAAAATCCACAATCTGATGAAAAACCGGGCCCCTCTTTTCATTTAACTTCTGCAAGTAGGCCACTTGGTTGTGCTCATCTTCAAATTTTAATCTTGCCATAGGTGTTTTGAGAAAAGAAGAATCGTATGAGTATGAATTTGTCACACCCCCTAAAACCGGGTCCAGCGGAAGCATACGTGTAGCTGGGGTGTAACTCAATTGGTATTACAACACAAGTTCAAAAATGGTTTTCACTTTAATCATTTAGAATAAAATCGTTTAATCAAAAATATTGAATTTACATCATTAACAGTAGTGCGGAAATAGGCCCTTAAAATAGTTAAGAACGGTCCCCATATAAATAATCAGAGTCTTCTATGACCATGCCATGCCCTGCCAAAACCTCCTGTAGCGTGCCATATGCTTAAAACCTGAAAATACATGCTAAAGTGTCAACACGAGGTTGGTGAGTTCATAGAGTTTGTTTAACAAAAAAATGCCTATAGAGAAAAGATCGCCCAGCAAAGGCATCGTAAATCCACTCAGTTGCAAGTCCCGCCATAAGAGACTTGTAACCTGTGTGTTTACAACCCACTGCCAAATATGTTAAAGTCTACGTGAACAAAAGCAATACTGGTATCCACATTCCCAGATAAATATAGCTAAACGGCTATATAAATAATTCAGTCAATGAGGTTATATAAACAATGCTGACAATGTCGCCAGATAAATAATGCTGACAATGTCGCCAGATAACTAACACTGACAATGTCGCCAGAGAACTAATACTGACAATGTCGCCAGAGAACTAATATAATAATGTTTAAGAGACAAGTCACATGAAATATAGGTAATCAAACATACCAATGAATGCAGGTGATTAAATATACCAAAGAAATACCGGTAGTCAAGCATACTAATGAAGTGCAGGTGATCAAATATATATTTGGATAAAGCTGAAAATATTTGAGTAATCAACCAGGTAAAACAAGTAATGCGTTTTAAGAAAAACGAGCATGTATTCTCCCCCAAAGAGTTTGCAAAATAATTAAAATGGTAGGGGCTATGACTCACCTGGAGCGATAGCTACGATGACAAAAGTGGATACACAGAAATGAGGTTCGATCTCTAACCGCAACCTAATATGAATAATAACGATCTACCTTAGATCATGACATGATGAAATGAATGCACATGCACATGATGCCTATACCACTCGTAACTTGGAAATACTAGTTATGGTCAAAGTAAAATAGTTTCCATACTTAGGAAAATAAGTCCAAATATAGAAGTATATAACTTGTCGTAGTATATCGTATAAAAATGTTAGTGTTATAGTCCTCGTCCTGAAAACCTTAAAATAATGTCTAATAGTCGCGTAGTAAACCTTGAGTCGTACGTATTTCGTTAGTTAAAAATAAACTCCTTGAATAAGAATTCTAGAAAATAAATCATTTAGTACGTAGTTATATTATTTTCTAGTAGTGATTATATATATATATATATATATATATATATATATATATATATATATATATATATATATATATATATATATATAGTTTTGACGATTTTAAAACGTGTATAACTTGGTCGTTTTAAGCTCATTTTACTCGTTCTCTATATCCACGGATTCGTGGGACAACATACTAACATGTTTTTGACAATTCATGGCGGCTAGATCAAGTTTTATGCTCAAATTTGCCCGTGAGTACTGTTCATCAGCAAGCATTTCCGGAAAAATATAGTTTTCGTCGTTAAACTCGTTTTTAGCGTATCTCCTTCGTTATTAACTCGTTTTTATCCCCGTTTTCGGCCATAGTTCCGTATCGGAAAATATTTTCTGAATCTTAGGTCCAAAATTACCCAGAATTCCCTGATCTTTCCACGTTTTGCAAAAATGGACAGCAACTTTCTATAAGTGTCAAAACTTGGTTTTCCTAGTTACTAACTTGTTCAAAAACCAACCAAACCACTTTCAATCACCACAAATCTAGTCTAATCTTACCATACACCTTCTTAGGGTGTCATGGGTTCCTAAATATCATCAATCTAGTGTATCTAACAAGGAAATCCAAAATAAACATTTCTAGGGTTTATAAGTTAATAGTTTATAAAATGAAGTGGTATAAGCTAACAAATGCACAAGATCTTGTATAGAAATCATATGATCATAAAAATAACATGAAGAAATTATGGAAAAGAGTTTGACAACTTACTTAGAAAGATTAATGAGCTTGGATGAGAAAAACCTAAGAAACCTTGAGTTTTTCTTTCAAAACCCCAAAAGGAATACTAACTATACTTGATAATTTACTAGATCTTGAAAAACTATGGTTTCTCCTTGTTTTCTTGATGAAGCCGAACACCACAAAGAGAAGAGAAAAAGAGAGAGTTTACTTGCTTTTGATCTAAAATGTGTTAAGTGTTTTTGTAATATGTGTTTGTAAAAAAAAATGACTAGATTGGTTAATAAATGAAAATATATCTTAGACAAGATCCACAAAAAGTGGAAACAAGTGAGGGGGGGGGGCGTGGGTTGTGTAAGAAAAAGGGGAATGAGTTGGTGACTTTGTGAAATGTATGTAATGTTATGCTAGATATTTTAGTTTTAAAGGATACCGGGTACCGAGTTTGCTAGAAATAAAGTTTAACGGTACCAAATAAAATGTGACAACGTTGTAAAAATTATAAATTTACATTCCTGATGAGAATTGGGTGTTAAAATATTTATCGGGTTGAAATAACGCAAACCGACGGAGTTATAAGCTCCGACCGTAAAATGTAGCAATTGATTGGAAAACACCGGGTAATTTAATATTATAATTTTTATATTATTAAAATGAATATAAAAATATATTTTGGATCATAGTCGGGAGTGTCGGACGTGTTAGTAACATTATTGGTCGTTTGTTAACGTTTATTTAGAAATAATTATACGTAAAAGTTAATTATACCAAAAGTACTAATTTAAATATCCTACGAGTGGAATAGTATGCAAGTGACATAATGATAATACACAGACTATTTCTAGTCTATATGAGATGTCCCAAATGATAATGAATGAATTCGCACCCGAACCAATACGGTTACGCGAATTTGAATACTCGTAAACTAAATTTACGATGAAATGAGTAATGCACGTGAATAGTGGTTTTCTTCCGGGAATGAATAGTGTCAAGTGAATAGTAAAATTTCCGAATGTTTCTCGAAATGTCAAATTGACCTCAAAAACGATGAATAGTGATCGATGAATAGTAAATTGTGAATAGTAACTTGTGAATAGTAAATTGTTGAGGGTTGGAAAATGACCGGAAATTACGAGTTGTGACAGTCTTCCCTTCTAACAGGAACTTCGTCCCGAAGTTCAGTTTGTGTTGGTCTCTAGAGAGGTATTGGTGAGAAGATGATGATATGTATCGTGTAAGCTACTGAGCTCTAATGGGAGTTCAAGTCTGTAGGCCACTAGGCCCATACTGTCTGAAATATTGAATGGTCCCACGTATATCGGGTTTATCTTCCCAAATTTTCCTTAATGGTATCATGCCTTTCCTAAGCAGAACTTTCAACATAATCCTACCATTAACTTGAAATTCTAAGGGTTTACAACTTATTGAACTTGTAACTGATTCTTGACTCGTAATAAATTTTCTGGTTATTTCATGAATGCCTACTAGACTAGTGAGTTGGAATTTTCTAATTTCGATTCGTCAATGGATGTTGGCATTTCGACCATAGAGTGCTTCAAATGGTATAGTCTCTAAACTCGTGTGATAACTATGGTTAAAAAGGAATCTGATTTATTGGCAAATGGTTAATCCAACCATTTCTAGAGTCAACCACTCATGCTCTGAGCATATCTCCCTATGTTTGAATCGTTCTCTAATCCTGACCATTGGTCTGCCGATGATAAATGGTGTAGTTCCAAAGAATCTTAATGAAATCGCTAGGAGCTTGTGGTGATAAAAGATAGAATATTCATTAGATTGGAATTCGTTAATAGTACATGAAACTTATACGATAGAACGTAGAATTAAACACAAAAGAAATACAACACAAGAGAGTTTAGGCTTTGGTTTATTTTTAAGACAGAAGTTCTCGATTCTTGAACATTGTTGTCGTCCTCAGCTTTGTTGATGTGCGGACCATTTCCTTCTCCGATGACCTAGGCTCTCCCACGAGCCCTTCCGCCTTGGTTCCCTTTCTCTTGGTTTCCTTGTTTTGGGCATTCATTCCTGTAATGCCCTATTTCTCCACAGCCAAAACATGTCACTGAGGGTTTCTGATCTCCGGTAATGATTGGAAATTTGCATTCCCAAGTCGCATGACCAACCTTCTTACAGTTGCCACATGGATTAAGACAAGGTCCATGGTTATGATGATTCTGACACTTGTTGCATTTGGGTAGGGTACCCTGGTAACCTTTCTTTTCACTTGGCTTTGCAACGTAGGCCCTAACCACTTCATGTTGTTTGTTTGGCTGCCATACTTGATCGTCTCCTTGGTTGTCATCCCTTTTCCTCTTGTTTTCGTTGTTGTTGTTGACAGTAGTTTCTTGCTTCATCACTTGAGCCATAAGCTTTTGAGACATTCTGATAGCTTCCTCCAGTGTGTCTGATTTAGAAGCAATTACGTTCCCACTGATGTTGCGCGGTAGTCCACCGATGAAATTTTCTAACAACTTTTCATTATCCGGAACCATAGTTGGACATAGCACAGCCAACTCGTGAAACCTTCGGATATATGCCTCGATATCATTACCTGCTGTCACTAGCTTATAAAACTCTGTTTCCAACTTCTGCACCTCAGTACGAGGGCAAAACTTATCAGTCATCAATTTCTTGAATTGCTCCCAGGTGAGCTTGTAGGCATTTTCCATACCCATTGGTTGAGCATAAGAATTCCACCATGACATAGCTTCATCCAAAAGCATGCCAGTAGCGAATTTTACCTTGCTGCCATCAGGACAGTTGCACATGAGGAACACATTCTCAGTCTTTTCGAACCAGTGAATCAAAGCAACCGCTCCTTCAGTGCCCTTAAACTTGATGGGATCACTAATCTTAAAATTTTTCCAAGTACATTCACGCCTATTATCGGATTGTCCATCTGTCCCTGTCTGTAAAGCGGTTTCAGCAGCCCTTGCAGCTACCTCAGCTCTCTCGATCTCTAGAGCTTCGGCGATACTATCCTTAACCAATTTCCGAATAGCAGCAGGTGTCATAGTTGGAGTAGCTTTAGCTTTCCCTGGCGGCATAGCTCTTCAAAACGAGAAAAGAAGGGTGAGACATAATTAAGACGTTTTCCTAGTAGTAGATGTTCGAGAGTGGGTTATCGTAGAATGAAAGGTTGATGTTGCGATATGACGAGTTGACGTGGTTCGAGTGGTTTTGTGATATCCTGATATTTTCGTTGATTTTTAAATGGTCATAATGTACCTAGGGATCCTCCTTATATATGGTATGGAAAGTCTTTCCTAGGGAGGTCATTGATAATATCCACTTATCAATATTGGGAGTAATGAGTGATAAATGACATAGGAATCTATAGAGTATCACCTAATTCCTTATATATATGGGGATGGTGAAGGGAAATAATAATGATGGTGAGAAGGGAAAAGACTGTGACATCTGCGACATAATGAGATTGTGATGAAAGTAAGTACGCACACATGAATGAAACATTTGGAAAATGAGTTGAGAATTTATTCCAGACAAAATTTTATTATAACCATTCTTAGTGTTTCAAAATTCATTTCTGAGTCAGACATAGGTGGTCAGCCTATATCTCACTATCCCGGGTCGAATATAGATGACCAGTCTATATCCCACCGAGGTTCCATGAATTTTGAAATACTCAGCTCAGTTATACTAAGACTATGTCCTTCACAAATACCAAGGCGTTCTGAAAGACAAAAGCAAGTGACCAAACTCAAGGTCGAATGATGAAACTATGCAAGGAGAAACATAACAGGGTGACATATATGATACGTGAACATGCTTATATGAAAGACAATTATAGTAATCAACTATAATAAATGAATATAATATATCAGATAATGAGACATAAATCTCATCACCTAAGTCAGCAACAAACCACAAGTGAGGCATCATCTTGGCAGGCAGGCACGTGACGGTCATAGGGTTAAGTTTTTCATAAAAGTAGCTATAGTCTAGGTTTTAAAAACACTTAGTTCGCTATAGCCAAAGCTCTGATACCAATCTGTCACACCCCCTAAAACCGGGTCCAGCGGAAGCATACGTGTAGCTGGGGTGTAACTCAATTGGTATTACAACACAAGTTCAAAAATGGTTTTCACTTTAATCATTTAGAATAAAATCGTTTAATCAAAAATATTGAATTTACATCATTAACAGTAGTGCGGAAATAGGCCCTTAAAATAGTTAAGAACGGTCCCCATATAAATAATCAGAGTCTTCTATGACCATGCCATGCCCTGCCAAAACCTCCTGTAGCGTGCCATATGCTTAAAACCTGAAAATACATGCTAAAGTGTCAACACGAGGTTGGTGAGTTCATAGAGTTTGTTTAACAAAAAAATGCCTATAGAGAAAAGATCGCCCAGCAAAGGCATCGTAAATCCACTCAGTTGCAAGTCCCGCCATAAGAGACTTGTAACCTGTGTGTTTACAACCCACTGCCAAATATGTTAAAGTCTACATGAACAAAAGCAATACTGGTATCCACATTCCCAGATAAATATAGCTAAACAGCTATATAAATAATTCAGTCAATGAGGTTATATAAACAATGCTGACAATGTCGCCAGATAAATAATGCTGACAATGTCGCCAGATAACTAACACTGACAATGTCGCCAGAGAACTAATACTGACAATGTCGCCAGAGAACTAATATAATAATGTTTAAGAGACAAGTCACATGAAATACAAGTAATCAAACATACCAATGAATGCAGATGATTAAATATACCAAAGAAATACCGGTAGTCAAGCGTACTAATGAAGTGCAGGTGATCAAATATATATTTGGATAAAGCTGGAAATATTTGAGTAATCAACCAGGTAAAACAAGTAATGCGTTTTAAGAAAAACGAGCATGTATTCTCCCCCAAAGAGTTTGCAAAATAATTAAAATGGTAGGGGCTATGACTCACCTGGAGCGATAGCTACGATGACAAAAGTGGATACACAGAAATGAGGTTCGATCTCTAACCGCAACCTAATATGAATAATAACGATCTACCTTAGATCATGACATGATGAAATGAATGCACATGCACATGATGCCTATACCACTCGTAACTTGGAAATACTAGTTATGGTCAAAGTAAAATAGTTTCCATACTTAGGAAAATAAGTCCAAATATAGAAGTATATAACTTGTCGTAGTATATCGTATAAAAATGTTAGTGTTATAGTCCTCATCTTGAAAACCTTAAAATAATGTCTAATAGTCGCGTAGTAAACCTTGAGTCGTACGTATTTCGTTAGTTAAAAATAAACTCCTTGAATAAGAATTCTAGAAAATAAATCATTTAGTACGTAGTTATATTATTTTCTAGTAGTGATTATATATATATATATATATATATATATATATATATATATATATATATATATATATATATATATATATATAGTTTTGACGATTTTAAAACGTGTATAACTTGGTCGTTTTAAGCTCATTTTACTCGTTCTCTATATCCACGGATTCGTGGGACAACATACTAACATGTTTTTGACAATTCATGACGGCTAGATCAAGTTTTATGCTCAAATTTGCCCGTGAGTACTGTTCATCAGCAAGCATTTCCGGAAAAATATAGTTTTCGTCGTTAAACTCGTTTTTAGCGTATCTCCTTCGTTATTAACTCGTTTTTATCCCCGTTTTCGGCCATAGTTCCGTATCGGAAAATATTTTCTGAATCTTAGGTCCAAAATTACCCAGAATTCCCTGATCTTTCCACGTTTTGCAAAAATGGACAGCAACTTTCTATAAGTGTCAAAACTTGGTTTTCCTAGTTACTAACTTGTTCAAAAACCAACCAAACCACTTTCAATCACCACAAATCTAGTCTAATCTTACCATACACCTTCTTAGGGTGTCATGGGTTCCTAAATATCATCAATCTAGTGTATCTAACAAGGAAATCCAAAATAAACATTTCTAGGGTTTATAAGTTAATAGTTTATAAAATGAAGTGGTATAAGCTAACAAATGCACAAGATCTTGTATAGAAATCATATGATCATAAAAATAACATGAAGAAATTATGGAAAAGAGTTTGACAACTTACTTAGAAAGATTAATGAGCTTGGATGAGAAAAACCTAAGAAACCTTGAGTTTTTCTTTCAAAACCCCAAAAGGAATACTAACTATACTTGATAATTTACTAGATCTTGAAAAACTATGGTTTCTCCTTGTTTTCTTGATGAAGCCGAACACCACAAAGAGAAGAGAAAAAGAGAGAGTTTACTTGCTTTTGATCTAAAATGTGTTAAGTGTTTTTGTAATATGTGTTTGTAAAAAAAAATGACTAGATTGGTTAATAAATGAAAATATATCTTAGACAAGATCCACAAAAAGTGGAAACAAGTGAGGGGGGGGCGTGGGTTGTGTAAGAAAAAGGGGAATGAGTTGGTGACTTTGTGAAATGTATGTAATGTTATGCTAGATATTTTAGTTTTAAAGGATACCGGGTACCTAGTTTGCTAGAAATAAAGTTTAACGGTACCAAATAAAATGTGACAACGTTGTAAAAATTATAAATTTACATTCCTGATGAGAATTGGGTGTTAAAATATTTATCGGGTTGAAATAACGCAAACCGACGGAGTTATAAGCTCCGACCGTAAAATGTAGCAATTGATTGGAAAACACCGGGTAATTTAATATTATAATTTTTATATTATTAAAATGAATATAAAAATATATTTTGGATCATAGTCGGGAGTGTCGGACGTGTTAATAACATTATTGGTCGTTTGTTAACGTTTATTTAGAAATAATTATACGTAAAAGTTAATTATACCAAAAGTACTAATTTAAATATCCTACGAGTGGAATAGTATGCAAGTGACATAATGATAATACACAGACTATTTCTAGTCTATATGAGATGTCCCAAATGATAATGAATGAATTCGCACCCGAACCAATACGGTTACGCGAATTTGAATACTCGTAAACTAAATTTACGATGAAATGAGTAATGCACGTGAATAGTGGTTTTCTTCCGGGAATGAATAGTGTCAAGTGAATAGTAAAATTTCCGAATGTTTCTCGAAATGTCAAATTGACCTCAAAAACGATGAATAGTGATCGATGAATAGTAAATTGTGAATAGTAACTTGTGAATAGTAAATTGTCGAGGGTTGGAAAATGACCGGAAATTACGAGTTGTGACAGAATTGAATGTTGAACACGCCGATTGAGAGAAAAGAATTTATATATTAGGGTTTGAGAATTATACGCAAGAGAGATTATCATTAGAAAAGATTGATCTTCAAGAAAAGAATAACTTAAAATAAGTAAGTAGATAATCCTCAAAAAATTTACCCTATTAATATGGAAAAAATGGTTTACTCTCAATGGCTAGTAAAACTATTGTTACTGACACAACAGTTGTAACGGCTAGTTCAACAGTGGTAAAAATTACACTGGCAGTGGTAACTGTGAACTAGCAGTGGGAACTTTTCACAAAATTTTCCAAGAGCAGTGGTAAAATTAAAACATATATAAATTCAACTGCTCTTTTCATAGGTTTTAGCAAACTATCAGTTATCAATGGATTTGATATGTTTTTACCATGAGCCGTTTGCTATGGACTAGCCAACTCTTCATCATAATGAATATGGTGATTTGATAACCATATAGTTTTTGGTAAACTATCAACCATAAATGGATTTGAAAAGTCTTTACCAGTAGTCGTTTGTTCTCGACTAGTTGATTCTTATGTGGATTAGACATGGTGAATCAATAACCATTTGTTGTGTGTCTCAGTTACACACCTTTTATGATTAACTCCCAGCAAAAATTGGTTATCTACCTGTACATGTTAGTACAAAGCAAATAAAATGCATAACCAAAGTGTCTAACCGAAGTAACTTTTTGACCAAGCCACTATTCACATAAATATCTCCTCAAAGTCAACCCGATATAGTAAATAATATCCATATTTACTTCTCAAATCTACCAAAATAGGTAAGAGTTATTATTCCTCTTAATTATCCCTTAGCATTGACTTTGTCTATAAAAAGGGGCTCATATCACCAATAACCATCACCAAAAACTTTCTTTATCAACACTAAATCCTAAATCACCATGAACAGACTTCCAGACATTGTCTACATCTCTTCTAATTCATCTTCAGAAGAAGCAATTTATATGTCTTCATCTTTAGAGGGATCAGGATGGGGAAATTACTTTCCACCTTGTGCTTCAAGCTCTTCAACTATGAAGCCAAATAAGAAGATTTCAACACCTGCACAATCACTTGAGTTTTACTCCAGCTCCTCTGATGATGATGAGACTTACAACCTTTCAAAGGAGTTGCCAAAGGCTTTGACACAAGCTCTAGGATCTGCACTATCAAACATGAAGAAGATACCAGTTCTAGAGAAGCCTGCAAGACTCCCAAAGCCTCCCAAACAAGTTCTTGGTCTTGCTAGCCCAAGGATGTGGTCAACCTTTGAAAACTAGAGGAAAAGTGCTCAAAAGGCCAAGCACAACTACAATGGAAAGGGCAAGAAGCCAATGGAGTAGCTGGTGTAGGGTGTAGGTTGTTAGGATTTTGTGTTTTGGTGTTATGATGTTTTTACTCTCTGTTTGTGCAATGTAACTCTGTTGTGGTTGAATTAATAAAATTGCACTGTTTTGCCTTTTCCACTGTGAGAGCAAAATTTACCACTGTTTGCAATATAGTTTCAACTGTTGTCTTTATCTGCTGCATAAAAGTTAGTGGACAAACATATATAACAATTTTAGTACAAAAAACCTCCCCTCAACACTAAGAACCATTAGACATCAAAATTTTATGGATTAAGCATTCCAATACCTGTTACCAAGTACTAAAACCTTCCCACATCAAGTCCTTTTGTTAATAAATCAGCATAGTTGGCATCAGTATGTATTTTGACAACTTGAATAAGCTTTTTCTCATAACAATCTCTTATAAAGTGATGTCTAATTTCAATATGTTCAGTCTTAGTGTGTTGAACAGGATTTTTAATTATGCATATGGTACTGCTATTGTCAATAAAGATAATGGTGTTCATGAAATTGTACCCGTAGTCCAATAATTGGTTTTGAAGCCATAAGACCTAAGCACAACAGCTTGCAGCAGCTACATACTCTGCTTCAGTTGTTGAAGTAGCCACCATTGTCTGTTTCTTGCATTGCCATGACACCAATCTACATCCAAGAAATTGACATCCTCCTATGGTTGACGTTCTATCCAAACTTGCACCAACATATTCAATATCTGAGTAGGTAACCAATTCCATAGGAGATTATCTTGGATACCACAATCCTAGATTAGGATATGTCTTCAAATATCTGAAAATCTTCTCCACATCAGTCAAGTGTGATGTCTTAGGAGTGACTTGAAACCTTGCACAAGCACACACAGCAAACATAATGTCTGGTCTAGATGATGTAAGATACATCAAAGAGCCAATCATTGATCTATAAGTGTGAACATCCACTGCTTCTCCATTTTCATCCTTCAAGAGTAAGTGTGTAGTCTTATCAGCAGGAGTGCTTGAAGGCTTTGCATAAAAAAATGGAATGTATCTCAGTCACATATTTGTCTTGATTGATAAAAATGTCATCTTTTCTTTGTTGTACTTGAAGTCCCAAAAAAAAGTAAGTTCCCCCATAGAACTCATTTGAAACTCATCCTTCATCAGCTTCTCAAATTCTTTGCACATCTCTGGCTTTGTGGATCCAAAAATGATATCATCAACGTAAACTTGAACCAACAAGATATCATATTTGTCCTTTTTGATGAACAAAGTTTGATCAATTTTCCCTCTATAAAACCTATTATTCAGTAGATTGGCAGCAAGGGTTTCATACTACTTCCTGGGAGCTTGATGTAAGCCATAAAGAGCCTTTACCACTTTATAAACTTTATTAGGATGTTCAGGATCTTCAAATCCTTGAGGTTTTGAAACATAGACCTCCTCATTAATCTTCCCATAGAGAAAAGCACTCTTGACATCCATTTGATAGAGAGTAAAACACATAAAAGATGCATAGGCCAGAAACAATCTAATAGCCTCAATCCTTGCAATAGGAGCAAAAACTTCCTCATACTCAATACCCTCTTCATGAGTGTATCCTTGAGAAACTAGCCTAGCTTTGTTCCTGATGACTATGCCTCTTTCATCTTTCTTGTTTCTGAGGACCCACTTTGTACCAATAACCTTCATCCCATCAGGCAAATCACAAAGAACCCAAACCTTTTGAAGCTTGAATTATAATAATTCCTCTTGCATTGCTTCTACCCAACTTGATTCTTCCAGTGCTTTATACACATTTTTAGGTTCCACTTGTGATAGAAAACAGGAAAAACAAGCACTCATTCTTGTCTGTATGCTTCTTGGACTCATACACTTTACTACTAAAGCCATGATCATTAGTCATCTTTGTTTGTTTTTTGGTCTTCACTCCTGATTGTAGATCGCCAATCACATTGTCAAGTGGATGCACCGTGTGAATAGAAGCTTGAGGAGTATGTGAAACATCATATGCAGAAGGCATATTGTGATTTCCACATCATTAATGAAAGTTTCCTGAGTAGCAGAAGTAGATTTTTCCACATTTGGTTCAACAGTGAAAACTTCTAATATAGCGGTGGAAATTGTATGACCACTACTTTCAAGAATATCTTTATTCTGAGCATCCAAATTCACAACATCTGCATTACCTTCCTTTCCAATATCTTTTGAAGATTTTGGATCTTCCTTCTTTGAAGCATGATCATTATCTACAAAGTCCCAAAGTGGCATAACAATTTGATCCTTATCAGCCTCATAATCTTTGTTAGGTTCATCTTCATCAATAAACTCTTTTGAACCTTCAAATTTATTATCCCCAGTACCTAGAGCAACAGGTACATAGTTTATAGTATTTGATAATGTTTCAAGATCAAATAGCCATTTTGGACCTGCACCTGCAGTGTTAGGTTTATTTTCAAGGAACTCTACATGCAGATTCTCTTCAATCTTCTTTGTTCTCAGATTCTATACTCTAAATGCTTTAATGACCATAGAGTATCCAATAAAGAAGCCTTCATCTGACTTTTCTTCAAATTTACCCATAAAATCAATGGTATTAAGAATTGTAACAGGACATCCAAATGGTCTCATGAAATCCAAGATAGGGGGTCTACCTCTAAATAACTCATAAGGTGTCTTGTTCTTTGTCTTCACCATCATGACCAAGTCTTCTGTGCCATAACATGGATTCATCCATGGTGGCTTTTGCAATCAAGCAAGTATCATTTTCATTAGCCACAATTTTCTTCATGTCAATGCTGTATAGATTGCCTTTTCTAGGGATTTTAAGTAGAACCTCACTTTCATCAGGTAACTTATAATCCTTAGATAGGACATAGCATTCATCTTCTGAGAAAAGAACTCTGTGTTTCTTGTTACACATTTGTGACACACTGAAAAGATTACATTTGAGTTCTTTCACATAGTACACATTCTCAAAATCCAAGTTTCCATCCTTGATTGTGCCTTTGCTAGAAACTTTGCCACCAATTCCTCTTCCAAAGCTGACAAATTGTCCATCATAAGGTTTAAAATCTAAAAGATAGGACTTGTTGCCAGTCATGTGCCTAGAACATCCACTATCTGAATATCCTTGATCTTCTTTAATCTATGAATGTCCCTACACATAAAATAAAGGAATTAGTTCCTTTTGGGGACCCAAGCCACAAATGACTTGGATCTGCCTCGTGTATCAATATAGTTATATTTATCAAAGGTCATTGATACACCATTGGGATTGATTGATGTCACACCCCCAGAATCGGGTCCAGCGGAAGCATACATGCAGCTGGGGTGTAACTCAATTGATATCACAACACAAGTACAAAAATGTTTTCACTTCAATCATTTAGAATAAAATAGTTTAATCAAAAATGTTGAATTTACATTGTTAAAAGTAATGCGGAAGTAGGCCATTAAAATAGTTAAAAACGGTCCCCATATGAATAATCAGAGTCTTCTATGACCATGCCATGCCCTGCCAAAACCTCCTGTAGCGTGCCATTGGTTATAACCTGAAAATACATGCTAAAGTGTCAACACAATGGTTGGTGAGTTCATAGAGTCTTGTGAAAAAGAATGTAATGCATTGAAATGAAGATTTCCCAGCAAAGGCATCGTAAAAATATGAAATATGAAATATGAAATAATGACTAAACTTGTCAAAATAAAGTTATAAAAATGTTAAAATTATGTTGGGTACATTTACTGAGTGATCGGGTGATTATTGTTTAGTTTTCACGAAAACCGTCGTTATATTCATACGCGTACGTTATAAATAAAATAAATTTCCAAAATACTGGGTAACTGAGTGTTATAACTTTTATGATGTTAAAATGGATATAAAAATATGTCGGGACCATTGTGGGAATATTTAGATATATTCGTCGTGTATAAACCGGGTGTTAACGTTTACTATAAATACTTATACGTAAAAACGTTAAATGTACTGAATATAGAAATTTGAAAATCCTGAGAGTGGTATAACATGAAAATGCTGTTATGATGATATGCAGACTATCTCCAGTCCGTATGCAGTGTTCTTAACACTAATGAAATGAATTCGCACCTAAACCAATCCGGTTACGCGAATTTGAATACCCGTAAACTAAATTTACGATGAAATGAGTAATGCAAGTGAATAGTGAAAACTTTTCCGGAAATGAATAGTGTTTAGTGAATAGTAAAATTTCTGAATGCTTCTCGGAATGTCAAACTGACACCAAAAATGATGAATAGTAAACTGATGAATAGTGTTTTGATAAATAGTGTTTTGATGAATAGTGTTTGATGAATAGTGCTTTTCCAAAGTTCGGGAAATGACCTGAAATGGTGAGTTGTGACAATTGAGGTGTTGATTCCTTTAGGTTTCCATTCCTAACTTGCTGAGGCCTTCATAGCATTTCCCACACTTTCTCTTTTATAGTTTACTAAACCACCAGTGGAAAATTTTGGTCTAGCAGTGGCAACTGCTGGCTTAGCAATGGCAACTGCTGGTTTTGAAATTCTTGTTTTTGGTGTCCACTTGTGATCATAGAAAATTTTCTTGTCATAAAAGGTCTTATTACCTGTTTGTGCAGATTTAACAAAAGCAGTACTAGGTCTTGCACTTTTAACAGGTGACTTAGAGTAAGCATTGTTCACTTTTCTAGCAAAAGTAAGAGGTTTGATGCCAGATTTTAGTTGAACTGCCTTGGGAATCATATTACTTAGTGGGTTTGGGTGAGTATATTTTTGAAACTTTTTTTCATTCACCCTTGTGTTCCCAAAAACTTCTCTTCTTCCCTTGTGATAGTTGTAGTAAGCATGAAGATGATCAAAACTACAACAGATGTGACATGCTTTGTTATTAAACTCAAAATCACTACCAAACTATTGAGATTTTACATGATTCCAACTCCTCTTGTTGCCCCTAGGAGTTGATGACTTATGCCTATACATCTCTGCATACCTTACAGTTGGTCTGGGTTTATTAGCTTGTTTCATAGGCTCTTCTTTTTCAATTTTAACAACTTTAGGAACACTTGTTTTAACTTCCACTTTAACAATTTCAGGAGCACTTTGCTTAACTTCCACTTTAACACATTTATCCTTAAGAGATGAATCGCTAGCATTTTCAAATGCATCAATCTCAACCTTAACCTTTTCATCAATAGCTTCTTTCACAAATTGAGGGCCATAATTCCTAATTGGTTCTTGAAACTCTTCTAACCATGTATGTGCTAAGTCTATACCAGGAGGTAATGGAACACCTCTTAGAGGTGGTGGAACAAACTTGTATCCTACACCTGATTTGACTTTATTGACTACTTGTGCCTCCAAGATTTTGTCAATGCACTTAGACTGATGATCTAGTGTATTACAGGTTATCTGAATATTTTCATTGGCCTTTTTACCCTTCTCTAATTCTTCTCGAAGTGCATCATTCACAGCAATCTTATAATCTAAGTCTCTTCTTAATACAGCAATATCATCATTAAACTTAGACTCATTTGCTCTATAGTGTTCTATCTGTGCTTCTAAAACAACAAGACCTCTCTTATGGTTAGCTAGATTATAACTAGTTTGATTTAGCTCTAATCTCTATTCATCATATTGCTCTTTTAGTTTTTCATATTCTTTTAAAGCTTTACATGATTTAGAACAACCATTATTAGAGTGTACCTCAGAATCAGAGAAAGCCATAAGAGCAAGTTTAGTTGCTATCATTGCAGATTCTTGAGATGCTTCTTCTTCATTAGCCATGTAGCTCCAGTCATAGCTCACACCATCAATGGCCAATAGTACCTTTGGTTCTTCAATTGTAGGCTCCTTCTTCTTATCCTGCTTGTACGAAGTAGATCTATTATCTGGCTTCTTTGGTTTCCTGCATTCCCTGGAAAAGTGTCCCATCTTGTGACAGTTATAACACTCCACCTTTTTCTTGTCAAAGCATGCAGTCTCATTACCATTAATAATGATCTTCCTCCCTGTCCTTTTCCAGAATTTCTTTGCCTTCAAACTCAACAAAGAAACTTGCCACTTTATATCCATCTCTTCCATGTCATCTTCATCAACTTGATCCAAATCTTCATGTGTTAGAATTGAACTATTGACTTGACTTAAGGGATAAGCATAAAAAGTAGAATCTCCAAGACCAGCAATCTGCTTTTTAGAACTAGCAGTGGAAACACTTGCACTGCAGTGGAAACAGCAATGTGAACAGCATCCTCATCATCAGAACTATCATTCACAGATGATGATATAAGAGCTAAGTTCCCTGAGCTTGTACTTAGCTTCCCAGCCTTCTTCAGTCTTTGTTCAATAACTTTAAAGTTATTGTAAAGATCATTGAGCTTCATATTTTCTAGTTCATGTTTGTCTTCCCAAACAGCAACATTAGTATGAAACTCAGAAGATAAACTTCTTAAGAATTTCAAGTTGAGGTCTTCCCTTTCTACCTCAATTCCAAACACAGTGAGTTGTGTTACAATCTTCTGAAGTCTAGTGAAGATACTGTCAATTGATTCATTACTGGTTGAAGAGAAATTTTTATAGGTTTGTTTCAACAAGGTCTTCTGATTTTTCTTGGTAGCATCATTGCCACCAAAAACATTTCACATCTCTTCAAACAAGGTCTTAGCAGTCGTGCACTTGCTGAAGGCTAAGATTTGATCCCTAGGAAGTGTCATTAGCAATAAACTTCTTGCCTTCAAGTCATTCTTCTTCTGAAGTAGTTCTTCACTTGTAAGTGGTCCTGTATTTAACTTCTGCACAACCTTGCCATCAATAGTCTTTGAGGAAGTGCCTAGTTTGAAAGAATCACCATACATAATGATTTCCCAAAGTGCATAGTCTTGCACCAAAAAAGAACTATTCAATAATTATTCTCCACATCTCATAGTCATTCAGTTTAACATTAGGTAGCTTAGTAGCAATGTTGGACTGATTGTTCTCCATCTCCATTGGATCTTGTAAGAGCGAGTAAACTTCAGATATTCAAAATCAAAGTATCAAAAACATGTCTCTGATACCACTTTATGGATCTAAACACACGCCTTGTGTTAGACTGATACTTTGAATAATACTAACAAGCACACGGAATTTACTTAGTAGTACTTAGAAGATTGGTTATAAAGTTGTTTGTGAGTAAGAACAGTTGTATATTATGAACACAGAATATAAACCAAACTTTAAGCTCCAATATTATTAATGATAATGATACGAGTGATCTTGCTTATCATTAGGGTTACACCTTGAAGCTTTCTAATTTATACGTACATAAGCTTTAACCTAGGACCTCCTTTTATAGCACAAGGAGTCCTCCTTTACAAGATAAGTATAAAGCTATCTACATAGAATATACACAAAATCTATTCTATACATATCTATACGATTACATAACAGTTATCATATAAGCAGTGGAAACTATGTACTAGCAGTGGTAATGTGTTTCCACTGCTAGTGCATTCTTCGGTAGTGGTTATCTTCATGCTTAGCCGTGATAACTGTTAGTATAATTCCCAACACTTGATTTAGGTTTCCAACTCCAGCAAGCTGAGGCCTTAACAACATAAAAATGGTTTCCAACAACTGTATCAGTTATAACTTTTTGCCCAGAAGTAGAAACTTTTTTTATTAGCAGTAGAATGCACTTTTTCACTAGCAGTAGAACTGATGAGACGAAAAGTGTACCGCTTTTGGGGGGTCATTTAAGGCCAAAGTCGAGATTATTTGATCAAATATTGCCCTAAATCGTTCCTTTTGTCATTTTAGGTACTTTTGAGAGGAAATTTGCAAAAGGAAGCATTTTGGACGTTTTTTGAGCGAAAAAGTGAAGAAAACGATAAAGTCTCAAAATCATGTTGAAAATTATACCTGACGGCGTCAAAGATTGCTAGTGACGGCGTCAATACTTGACAAAGAGGTGGATAAATCAAATTATACGTGACGCGCCAGAGAGGTTTTTGAAGATTTGTACATGACGGCGTCATCAAGGCCATCAAGAGTAATTTGCACATGACGGCCAAGACCAAGTTTGTACATGACGACGTCAGAAGTGAATCTAGGCAATACGAGTATTATTTTGGCGGCGAGTTGACAGTGTTAGACCCTACTCTTGACGCCGTCAAATTGTAAAATCTATATTTACTTTTCTTGTTTTCATTCATTGTGTGTAACTTTGAAGGGAGAAAACCCTAGAAAAATTTTACTGCAATTTCAAGGGGTTCAAACCCTTGTTTCATCCATACTTAATTGAAGATAAGTCTTCCAACAAATCATTCAATATGTCTATGTGTTGTTTGATTATATCTTATCCTTGTCTTCTCTTTAACATGCTAGGCTAGGTTTTCTTTGTGTTTGCTAAGATGTAATAAAACTTAGATATTGATTATTGGTTGGTTGTTTGTTTATAATTGTTGTGGATGAATGAATTCGATTTTAGGCTTAAGAAAACTGGCAGACTTCCGATTGGTAACTTGCTTGAACGTCTTAAGAAACATGATCGGATGTGTACTACGATATATTGGTTATATTTAATGCATAGGTAACTACTAATGAGGCCATATTAGGAGCTAGTAGTCAGCTCGACATAGGAAGAGGTAGAAGCTTATAGAGTTAGGGAAGATCGTACACAGCCCTACGAATGGTATTAAGGAATATAACCCGTCATCCATGCAATTATAACAAACTAATCAACTGGTAAAAGATAGCTAGGGAGTAGTGAAATCTAAGTAAACACATATTCTCTCATTATTGTTTTCACCACAATTAGTTTAAGTTTATTTTATTTTATTTTGATTGCATCTGTAGTTATTTGGGTTAGTTGATTAGCAACTAATTCCAGCCACTCCTTCAAAACCCGAGATTTTTACTTGCTTTCCATAAAATATAAAAATACAAAAAGAATCATCCCTCATCTCTAGACCTAGTTTAATTGAGTTTTAACCCTAGCGAACACTATTCTTTTAGTTGAACGATTAATCCCCTGGTACTTGTCACTATACTATACTACAACGGTCAGGTACACTGCCTGGTGGGGATTGCAAGCTTCTCAAGATCCCTTGAGAGGTAAAACCTTTTGCGAGGGTGCAATTCCACGCATCAAGAACTGGCAGTAGAAACAGTTGTGTTATTCTGAAAAGACCTTTTTATTTTAGCAACAAAAATTGATCTAGTTGCACCAAATCTCATTAGCACTGCCCTTAGAACCATGCTTCGTTTTGGATGGGGGGAATATTTTGAAAAATTTTGATGATTCACCCTTGAGTTTTGGTTCCAAATAGGTTTTTGGTAGTTACCACAGTTAATCATTAAATGCTTAAAACTACCACACTTATAACATGTCTTCTTTCTTAATTGAAACTCATTACCTAATTTATTAGAAACTAGGTTATTGAAGTTTCTCTGATTTTCCCTAGGCTTGTTATTAAACTTTCTCATTTGATCTCTAGGTATCTCATTATAATCTACCATTCTCCTAGAGATATTCTTTCCCAACTCAAGTCTCACAAACTTAACCTGATCAATTTTAGGTTCAACTATTGTGGGAATTTCTTCCCTTTTAACAATTGGTGTTGTTTCAACCTGTTCCTCATCACTATCTGACTCCCAATATTCAATGATTAGAGAATCCGAAAACTTCCTTTCATTAACCTTAGGTGTTTCATTAATATTATTACTTATCTCACCTACAGGGTTATCTATGTCTAACTCACTAATGAAAGACAACTCTTTTCCAGGTGGTGCATAGGCACTCTTAGCTGGGAGAGCAACTTTATTATAGCTTATACCACTACCTTTTCTCATCATGTGACTCTCAATTGATTTATTCACCAAATCATAAGCAAATTGTTGTTTTTGAACTCTAACTATGTGTTTTTCTTTTTCTTCAAGAGCTACATCTCTTGCCTATTCTGCTTCTTCCAAACTTCTCTTAAGAACTTCAATTTCATTATTTTTAACAAAAAGTTCAATATCCTGTTTGTTAATCCTATCCACATACTCTAACTCACACTGTTTAAGATATTCAAGTCTTCTTTCAACATTTTGAATTCCTACTTTATAACCTAAGTTATCAAGTTTTAGGTTTTCTACTTTTTGTCTAAGACTTTCATTCCTAGATTTGAGCTCTTAAACAGTGTCAGCAAATGATTCAAAAGAACAAACAGACATATCAGAATCATTGGATACCTTAGAGTCAAATCCAGAAGATGATGAAGCATATGCCATAAGTGCAAAGTTATTCACTTTAGGCTATTCTTCAGCCAATAAAGCAAAGTTGGGTTCTTCCTCAGCCATGTCACTCCTTTCATAGTCACCCAATCCATCACAAGACACCAAAGCAGTAGTAGTCTTTGGCTATTCAGCAGATTTTTTTTGGATTCTCAACATTCTTCTTTGGAGCCCTGCATTCCCTGGCAAAGTGGCCTTTCCTATTGCAATTGAAGCACTCCATCTTTGATTTATCAAAATCCATATTCTCCTTGGCCTTGTACTTTAATTGTCTTCCTGTCTTCTTTAAAAACCTCCTAGCTCTCAAGGTTAACATAGCCATCTGCCATTTCAAATCAATTTCTTCTAGATCATTAGGGTCAATATGATCCACATCTTGATTAAGAACCTAAGGGCTTGTTGTAAGATCAGCCAAAAATGCACATATAGCAGCATCACTTATGGTGTTAATGTTAGTAGAACCAGCAGCAGAACCACTATTGCTAGCAGCAGAAACTCCATAAGCAGTAGGATTTGATTCTTAAGATCCTTTGCTCTTTGAAGACATAAATGCTAGGTTTTGAGCAGCAGAGGATGAAGTAGATGTTGAACTCATCTCTAATTCATGGACCTTTAAGTTGTTGTAGAGATTTTCCAATTTCATAGTTTCAAAATCAGATTTGTTTCTCCACACAACTGTATGCATATACCACTTGCTGATCCCAATTGATATCTTCTTAAGGAACAGCATAACCCACAAGCTTTAGATGGCTTACAAGTTTATGAAGCCTGTTGTATGTACCATTGATTCGTGCAAATCAAGTTATATAATATAGTAGTAAAGTATCGAAATGATCCGCAAGAAATACGGATCACCCGAGTCGTTTCCCAGTGAAGGTGAATGGAATCAAAAATATTGATTCGTGTAATCGTGAATTGAGAAGTGAGAAGAGAAAAAAGGCAAATAGTGATCAAATAATTCAATTATCAACTAGCAATTAGGAAACATGCAAAGAGTACAAGCAAGTAATGCACCAAAGTCCTAAACGCAAAAACGGGAATGCACGCGCGATTATTAACGTAACGCGCGAAATAAAACGCGAGTTCTAAGCTATACTAATCCTACGGACTTCAAATTAATTTTAAAAAGTTAAAAATGACAAAAGAAAATTTTAAGAAAAAGAAAAATATTTTTTTGACTTTTTATTTAATTTTTATGATTTAAAAACTAATTAAACAATTTAATGATTAAAAGAAAATGAAAATAAAGTGGGAAAAATGCAAAATTACTTTCTAAAATTCTAAAATAACTAAAAACTATTTTATAAAATATTTTTGGATTTTTCTGGGGTTTTTCTTATTTTTTTTTTGTATTTTCTGGTAATTAAAAAGTATTAAATAATGATTAAAAATGAAAATTAATTAAGAAAAGTAGCAAATAAACTCAGAAAATTATGAAAATTTCAGGGAAAATCTAAAATCTTATTCTGAGTCTAGGAAAAATAGAAAGAATGAAAAATAAGCACTAGAAGTGCTTATTAGCTTAAAAAACAGCTTATTAAAGTGCTTATTAATAAGCACTTTAGACCAAGTGTTGACCAAACTTTTACCAATTACTTATTATACTCAAGTAAGCTTATAGAAACAGAAATCAGAGCTTTTGAAGCACAAGAACACAAATAAGCAAGGCAAGTTGCTTAAATAAGCACCATGAGAGCAAATAAGCTAAACAGATAAGCACAAGGCCAAATTCCAATTGAAATAGATGCAATGTACTATATTAAGCCCAGAACATTCAAAATTTGCAACTTTAGACCCAAATTTAGCTTTTGCAGACCTATTAATGAAACACCTTATTGCAGAATTGCCCAACTAGATAGACCAAATAAGCTATTGAGATAAGCTCTGAGATGCAATCTTTTTGCAAAACTTCACTCTCTACCGCTAGTAGTACCTAAAACAGCTTTTAATTTAGACTTTAGTGTTTAACTACTACCCTAAATATGGCCAAGAACATCACCCAGAACCTGTGGTGCAGGGCAGGCTTAGTTCCAATAAGTCAACTACAAGCTTCAATTACAATAAGCTACTGAAGTTCAAAAGCTAATTTTCTTTATGATACTTAATACCCTACTAACAGGCTATCTAAAACAGCAACTTGAATGAATTTCCAATGAAAAATAAAGTCTACAAGCCCTTTCAAAAATCCATACTGACTACTTAGTATAAGGCCTTTTGACTTTTTGTGTACAATAAGAGTTTGACTAATTCCAATTTTAACCACTGATTACTACTTATAAATGTAATAATAAGCTGATATTAAGGTAAATTAAGCTATAGTGTTCTAGTTTGCAACTACCTTAACTATCTCACTAACTGTATTCTAATTAAGCTAACAGTTAAGCTAATAGAAACCTCATTTTGACTTTTTACTTAATGACTTAATATTTTTATGACTGATCTAGACTATTAATACCTAATGTGGACTATATGAACCAATATTAGCACCTAAAAACAACAAGAACTCAGCACAAAGTGTAAATCCAAACACCCCCTTAACAGATACTTAATATTATGAAACTAGTTTTAAACTTATAACATACCAATTTTTAGCAAAGATTACATCTAACACACTGAGTAACAACTATTGAAGCAACTACACTATAAATTAAGCAGCTAGAAACAATCAATGAACAAGTACCCTAGATTATTACTACTAAAATGCTACAAGATGAAACAGTGATAAAATGGATTGGACTTACAATTCAGCTTCCCCCTCAGCTCAAAATAGAGGGGGATTCACTATGCAAGCCTATCTTTATGATAGGCTGAGTTCACAACTTTCTGTCTCAGCATACCCATAACACCTCTTCATCATTTCTGAACCACCTCTTGTCTTAACTGACTTGTCCCAAAAGACTAAACCACATCCACTAGTAAGCTACAAAGCTCAAGTGGATGTTTTAAAAGGAAAATAAGCTCTATGGTGAGCTTTATACTAGTTATGTATATATATTTTTTTTTTATTTTTTTTTTATTTTCTGATTTTTTTTTTTTTATCTTTTTTTGTAAATGATCATAAACTACATAAAAGTATCAACTTGAAATAAAGTTTGACAGAAAAAGAAACTCATAGAAGCAGAAATAAGCTATAATAAGGAAAATAATAAGCTGAATTTGAAGAAAATTATAAACTTTTATTGAACTTTAAAAGAAAGATTACATAAGCTAAACTAGATTACATAAGCTGAATTGAAATGGACAGAGTAACTTTATATTAAAACCTACTACTAGAAACGAATTAGGAGGGGGGTTTATATAGGGGAGCCCAAGGTGAGGGGTGCTAGGGTTTAGAAGAGCCTAGAAGCTCAATATCAGCCACAAATCTTCAATTCTTATCATGATGTCGACATCCCACTTCAATTAGCCGTTTGAATTCAGACCTTATCTTCAATCCACATCCCATTGTCCAATCAGGGAGCTAGATTCTGCCACGTAGGGGAATAAATGTCGACATCCATCTGACAACGTGTCAGAGCTTCTAGAATGATGGAACCTCGTACTAGAATCTTGGTAAAAGTGCTTGGTACGAGGTAAAAGGTGGGTGCAGGGTAACTTGGGGGAGACAAACAGTGAAAAGGCGCGTTTTATTTTTTATTGCTTCTTTGACTGAGTAATTGGGGGTTTGACCGGGTTTAATATAAAAAGGTTGGGTCGGGTTTGGATGGTGGGGTGGTGATGGGCTTATGTTATTTTGGGCTTGGTATTAGTTTTGGGCTAGTGGTATGTGTTGGGGTTGTGTTTGTTTAATTTGGATCCGGTGTGTAATATTAGTATCAACCAAGGGACCAATCTTGTATAATCTGAAACTTCAAGGACCTTTGCTGCCAATCTTCATAAAAATACTCCAAGGGTATATTGTGGCATTCCTTGAATGTTGGAGGGCCTGAGTTGCCAATCTTCCAAAGTTTCTTCATAAGGACCAAGTTTGTAAATTCATGAAAGTTGAGGGACTAAATGTGTCATCTCTTCAAACTTCATTCCCGGGTCACTTATGGAATACTTGAACTTTTGAGGGCTTCATTTGACCATAATAACTTCACTTAGACCACTAGCTTCCCCGGCTCCGGCTTTATTCACTTTTCCAAATCTCGTGCCCGTTTTGTCATTTTCTCGTGATTTTTCGTCTTTTCTTAAATATCCGTTCCTGCACATTCACAAACACAAAAACACACTTTCTTTGGCATTATTGGTTAGTTTTTGGTTTATTTGGTCCAATTTAAGCTAAGAAAAGGTGAGTGAATAAGCACTCACCAACCATCCAGGTTTTCTCCACTTAAAGAAGTGAAGTTCTCAAATTGATGCTTCAATAAATTCTTCCTGGTCTTCTTTGTGGCATCATTACCTCCAAACCTTGTTTCAACAGCATCCATTAGGTCTTTAGCAGTCTCACAGCTTTCAAAGTCCAATTGGAAGTCATTAGGTATTCCCATCATAAGAATACTATGAGTTTTGATTTCTAACTTCATTAAAGCCTTTTCTTTTTCAGATTTAATGGGTACTTCCTTCCCATCAAGCATCTTTGAAGCTGATCACCATTCAAGACTATATTCCACATGTTGTAGTCAAGCATCCTTATGTACTGTCGAATTCTCATCTTCCATAGCTCATACTCACCCCGCTTGAGCATGGGCACTTTTGAGGCAGTCACCATGTGTGTTTCATCACCCATAACTTCAGTAGTTGATTAGGAACATATAAATATAAATAACAAGTTCTTCTTGATTACAACTTCTAGATCACAAGCTCTGATACCACTTGTTGATCCCTATTGAGCAAACGATCTAATAGAAGTTGACTTAGATTTTGTTGTAACTTAAACAATAACACAGAATATTAATGTTTAACTTAAGAAGAACAATGTAAACAATCAACACTTCAATATATTAATAATATACGAGCACTCAATAGTGCTAGGGTTTAAAACCTTGAAGTGAATCGACTCTAACAATGATACGTACATAACTCTAACCCTAGGAACCTCCTTTTATAGACTAAGGAGTCCTACACGGTTTACAATAGCTTTCTATACAAGATAATAATTTTTCTATAATTACAAAACGCGTACATAATATTATCTCTTAAGCAGCAGGATCAATACACTTAGCAACAGAATCTTCATCTCTTCAGCAGTAGAATCGTCTAGCACCAGAATGTTAACACTAGCAGCATAATCCACTAGTCAGCAGTAGTATAACACTTAGACAAATTTTGAGCAGCTGAATCTCAAAACCCAACATTCTAAATTTGAAGTTTGAAAGTATTACAAAAGAAATATTCAAATTCAAAGCATTAGTTCTTACTTTGTGCAGTTAATTATAAGGCAGAACATGCATGAAACACTTCCAGACTTATATGTTTTTTGTGAGAAAACCCTCAACGAGATGGCGTTTGGTGAATAACCAACTTAGTTGGCTGCTAAATATATATAGCTTAATTGGAATGTATGTCTATATAGACGCAAAGTATATTATAAAGAAAGGAATATGTGAGAAGAAACGGGATGTGCATGTTATGGTGTTTTGAACAGTTGGTTTTAAGGAATAAGAATCAAATTACTGTACCACAAAACAATTTAGTTTGGTATCGATCTCACTGCAACAAACAGGAGGACGGGCGACGAGGTTTTTGGCGGCGACGCCCTTGTCCCCGCCGAAAGTCACTAAACGACAAAAATTGTGCTGAGCTAGCACAAATTCTCGCTGACCGCACATTGCATTTTCAACACAAACTTTTGGCGGGGACATGTCCCCGCCAAAAGTATTTTTGCAGATCACAACTTTGACCAAAGTATTCGCAATTTCAACTCCACCTTTTCGCGGTGACTGTCCCCGCCGAAAGTATTTCACAATCTTTGACCAAAATAGTTGCGCTTTTTATTGTCCCGGGTATTATTCCCGCCATTAATTTTGGTGGGGAAATGCTTAACTTTCGGCGGGGACATGTCCCCGCTAAAAGTTTAGGCGCCAAATTTCCCTCCAAGCTGCAACTTTCTTCCAAAAACTTTTTAATATATATTATAACATATACCTAATACATATTAAATCATAAATTCAGAAAAAAAAAAAAAAAAAAAAAAAAAAAAAAAAAAAAAACACATAACAATGGATGGTTTAACGCCGGAACAGGAGTGGGCAAAGGCTTTATCACACGAGCTCTTGTATAATGAAATTATAAATCATTAGGGCGTTGAAATTTTTGATGAATATGGTTTGTATGTGAATTGTGCACCGTGGCAGAGAGACCGGATTCTGGTATGGTTGAGGAAAAAGTCATACTATAGAGAGTATTTGGAAGAGGTAGATACTGCTGAAGCTCAACGTGCTGCTGAAGCTCAAGCTGCTGCTGTTGGAGGTGAGGATGAAGCTGAAAGCACGTTTGATGAAGCTGCTGCTGTTGATAATCTGGAAAATAGAATAACAAGTCTTGAAGCTACGCTTGCATATCTCAAGGAAATGAGAGCAAAGAAAGGAAGAGGTGGTGCGAGTTCAAGCAAAGCGGGAGTTAGCCCCAAAAAAAAAGTAAACGGGTTGTTTCATTTGGTTGTCGTGTTGTTTAGTTTGAGTTGTTTTGTTTGGTTGTCGAGTTGTTTAGTTTGAGTTGTTTCGTTTGATCTAGTTCGTTTGCTTGTTGAGTTGTTTAGTTTGAGTCTGTATGAAAATGTATCTGGTTTACAACTCTTGTGTGGTTTGAATAAAATGTTTGCCTTCGTGTTTGAAGCTAAGCGTGTGGTGTTTCGGATTCCTTTATAAACTGCTTAGGTTCTTACTGTGGACGTTTATTAAACTCTTGAGTGTTTGGGTAGAAGTTTACGATTTCTAGTGGTAAAGCAACAACAACAACAACAATAACACAACCCAACAAACAACATTTTATTAAACAACAACAACAATAACACAACAAACACCAAACAACAACAATAACACAAGAAACAACAAACAACAAGAATAACACAAGAAACAACAAACAACAACAACAACAACAACAACAACAACAACAACAACATCAACAACAGCATTACATACGAAGATTTTCCATGTCACCTAACAGGTCACGGAGTATTGCATCCGATTGACATGCGTGGTCATTGTTGTCGGGATTCGTTGCTATTGCAAGTCTTGCCTCGAGCAAACTGACTTTTGTCTCTAACACCTGTTTTTGTGCCTCCAGCATATTTATCCTAAGATCTTTTTCATGGCAGTTTGTGCACCCAGAACCGTGAGATGTTGAATCAGAATATATTACTTGTAATTTTTCATCAAATTCACTCTTCCACATAAAATATCCACATCCATGATCTTTCTCTCTTGGCTTCGAAAGAGGACATGCATAATACTCCCATCCAAGTGTATCTTTTTTATGTGATGTTCTTTTTTTTTATATTTCCTGCTCCACAAGTACACATAAAAGGATTATATCACTGCATCTGGTTGATAGTGTGTGTTTGTAGTTGTGTGTGGTAGAATCGTGATCTGGGTGGCCCGATCTACAAGTTGAGTTGATAAAAGGTGGTGGCCAGAAAAAGATTCTGGCGGCCGGAATCTGCTGGTGTCGCCGAAAAACAGAAACTGTTAGAGAGAGAGATATATATATAGTGAGATGAGTGTGTGTGTGAGATGATATGGGTTAGATGAGTGTGTGTGAGTTTATATGTGAGGATAAGTTGTTAGGTGGGTTTATATCGTGTAATACCACATCATCTCGACTCATTCGTTTAACATCTCGTGTATAACCCTATCATCTCGACTCATTCGTTTAACATCTCGTATATAACCCTATCATCTCGACTCATTCGTTTAACATTTCGTGCATAACCGTATCATCTCGACTCATTCCTTTAACATATCGTGTATAACCGTATCATCTCGAATCATTCGTTTAACATCTCGTGCATAACCCTATCATCTTGACTCATTCATTTAACATCTCGTGCATAACCATATCATCTCGACTCATTCGTTTAACATCTCGTGCATAACCATATCATCTCGACTCATTCGTTTAACATCTCGTGTATAACCATATCATCTCGACTCATTCGTTTAACATATCGTGTATAACCCTATCATCTCGACTCATTCGTTTAACATCTCGTGTATAACCCTATCATCTCGACTCATTCGTTTAACATCTCGTGCATAACCGTATCATCTCGACTCATTCGTTTAACATCTCCTGTATAACCCTATCATCTCGACTCATTCGTTTAACATCTCGTGCATAACCGTATCATCTCAACTCATTTGTTTAACATCTTGTGCGTAACTGTATCATCTTGACTCATTCGTTTAACATCTCGTGTATAACCGTATCATCTCGACTCATTCGTTTAAATTAATTATAAATGATTTAAGTTAATTAAAATTATTTAAAAATAATTTCAAATGATTTAAATTAATTATAAATTATTTTACTTAATTAAAATGATTTAAAGATAATTTTAAATGTTTTGGTGCTCACTTTTAGCGGGGACGAAAATATGATTTGTCATTTAGAGAACTTTTGGCGGGGACATGTACCCGCTAAAAGATTTCACCAATAATTTTGTTTTTCCCTCTATGCATTTACTTTACCCCGCCAAAACTTTTGGCTAATAATGAAAACTTTTAGCGGGGACAGGTCCCCACCAAAAGATTTGCTAAAAGACAAAGCACACTTTCTGCGGGGACATGTCCCCGCTAAAAGTAAACGCAATAACACACTCAATTATTAGCAGAATTGGATCTAACAGTACACTAAGAAAAAAAAACCACTTCATCGCTGAGACCACAGACGACCACAGCACCACTATCTACACTACCACCACAGCACCACCATCTCCACTACCACCACAGCACCACCATCTCTACCACCACCACAGCACCACCATCTCCCCCACAGCACCCACACTCGCACCACTGTGCACGATGCATCTCCTAAACCCCTCTCCTTGTTTAATTCTCTCCTAAACCCCTCTCCTTGTTTGATTCTCTCTATTCTCATCTCCTTTCTTACTCTCCTTGTTTGACCCAGCCAAGACCCAGGTTAATTTTTTTTTCAATTTTTGTTAATTTTGTTAATTGTTGTTAATTTGTGTGAATTTTTGTTAATTGTGTTAATTTGTGTTAAATGTATTATGTTTTTGAATTTTATTAATTTTTTTGATTTTTTTCCTTTGGAGACCACATCAGCCAAGACCACAGTTGAGTCAAGACCAAGCCGGGACCTGTCGAGACCAAGCTGAGACCACAAACGAGAGCCCACCAAAAGGTATACATGTTTAATTTTTTTTTTTTTTTTGTGTTTATGTTTCTACCGGGGACATGGCGCCGCCAAAAGTTTATACTCAGTAATTCTGTTTATGTATTTTTTTTTTTAGCCCCTTGAATTGATGTTTTGGAACACGACACACCATGGGGTGTGCTCGTGATGTGTACCACGACACAAGTAGTGTCGTGGGGACTTGGTATTAGGTTAACGACAACGCCAAGGGGCTGTTTTGGCAGTGGCGGATGGCTTATTTGGCTTATGGCTTATGGCTTATGTTTCATAAGATCACTAATTTGCAGCCCCATTATATAAGCTGAAAAAGTTTTAAAATAAGCACAAAATGTGAGCTTATGAAACATAAGTAAAAAACCATAAGCCATAAGCCAAATAAGCCATCCGCCACTGCTAAAACAGCCCCGGCTTATGGCTTATATGGTTTTCGGCTTATGTTTCATAAGCTCACACTTTGTGGCTTATTTTGTAACTTTTTCTGCTTATATAAGCTTATAAGCCACAAAAAAGTGAGCTACAAAAAAGTGAGCTAATGAAACATAAGCCAAAAACCATATAAGCCATAAGTTGGGGCTGTTTCGGCTTATATAGCGGGGCTTATGGCTTATGGCTTATATGGTTTTCGGCTTATGTTTCATTAGCTCACTTTTTTGTGGCTTATTTTGTAACTTTTTGACTTATGAAACATAAGCCACAAACTGTGAGCTTATGAAACATAAGCCGAAAACCATGTAAGCCATAAGCCGGGGCTGTTTCGGCTTATTATTATTATTATTATTATTATTATTATTATTATTATTATTATTATTATTATTATTATTATTATTATTATTATTATTATTATTATTATTATTATCTGTTTCGGCTTATTATTATTATTATTATTATTATTATTATTATTATTTTAAACCATCACTTTTATTAAACAATAAATATGATTTTACAAGAAATTGGTGGGGAGCCGAGAAACCAACTGGGCCCCCACACCTCTAGCAATAGCGAAACCAATCCTATTAAAAATATAAATGGCAGCCCGCGCCCCAATGTCTTGGGTCGTAGAGAAATAACGAATACGCTTTAGAAGAGTTACTGCATCTTTCTCAAGTTCTCCAAAAGAGGAGAAAGAGAAGGGGAGGAACCCATATCCGATATCCACATATTTGGCCTCATACTTGACACGTTTACGTTGTGCAGCTTCAATAACCGCACGACCTGGCATAAAATCAATCATACCGGATTGTGTCAAAGGTGACGACCCCGTAATATCAACACAAACATCAAGCCCACCATCCCAAGAGTAAAGTAATACATCAGCTGGGCGCAAAGATCTATCCCTATCACCATAAAGCCTAATATCCACCTCCTTACGAGCTGAAATTCCGGACCGAGAGCATATATCAACAAGAACATCACGCACAATATTATGCCGATGTTTAATGCCAATAATACCCGCACAAGAAACCGCATGATCCCCATAAATATCTCCAGTAAAAACACGAGAACAAGCTGAACACGATACCTGAACAGTGAAAAGAGGAACACCCAGCCGATAACACAAAACACAACGGAATAATAATAATAATAATAATAATAATAATAATAATAATAATAATAATAATAATAATAATAATAATAATAATAATAATAATAATAATAATAATAATAATAATAATTCATTTATATAACATTTTTTATTGTTTATAATACTCAGGTTAAGCATTGGTCGAACCCGGATAATTTGAAGAGAGGGGAGACCAACAGGCAGAACCGGCTCGCTAATCCCACTGCCAGCCTTCATGGGTCGCATTCGTTAGCTGTTATACGCGATAACTTCGTAAGACGCTTTTTAATCATTTCATTTATATATATAGTGTTTGGTGAGTCGTTATTGAGTTTATTTATAAACAGCTGAGAGAACCCACCGACGCTGTGGATGGTAGAGACTTGATCGCGATGTACAGACACAACCATACGAGAGACGGCGTTTGGGAGTCTGCATTGTCCGAGACTAGATATGTAAGTATAATTTATTTCCATAAAACTCACCCACATTAATGCAAATATAATAAATCACGAATTATATATTACTTTGCTTATTTTTTTGTAAAACAGAACCAGATGATACAGATGCGGACGGAGATCACCTCCAGGGGGACGACCATGTCTGACCTCGATATTATGCGCCACGTGATCGGTGGCAAGCAGCGAGGTCATATTCCTGGCATAGGTCCAGTCTTACCCGGCAGTGGTCGTCAGACGACCCTCAGCGCCGCACGAGCTCGTGATCAAGCCTCCGCGTCCTCCCTGCACGAAATAGTCCAGAAGCAAACCCAGGAGAAGTCCCAGCAAAGGACACTGATTGATATGTTGGTGGGGTGGACTAAAACACAGCCGGGTTTCCCCGCTGAGCTAGCGACTCAGGCGACGACATCGGGATCCCAGGAGGCTTCACCATCACCAGGCGAGTCTACAGGTACCCCGGAGGAGGGGAGTGGGGCTAGTGGGGGAGTGGGGGGACTCAGGAGTAGTGTATGGGTTGTTTGGGTTGATTTATATTTGTTTTGGGTTATGGACAAATGTTTGGATAGTTTCATGGATTATTATGTCTTTATGTAGTTTATGTGTTAGGATTCCCGCTACATTGTTCCCACGTATAGTTTTGTAACGTATAGCGGATAGCTAGCTTTTGTAGTGATCATGTGATAACGGTTTTTGAACCGTATTTTGCGAATTTGGATACAAACACATGATTATGTTAATTTTTAACAAATTTGGATATGTATCATATTATGTTTGGCGAATTTGTGTCTTGAGTGTCTTGTGGTGTTGTAATTAGATTATATACAGGTTGTGGATTTGTAGTGATAATGTAGATTTTTTCCAGAAAAAATCTGGAAATTACCCATTTTGCAGCAATTTGCTGCAAAATGGGTCAGATACTTTTAGCGGGGACATGTCCCCGCCAAAAGATTGTTGCATTATTAGTAAGCACCACTTTCAGCGGGGACACCTTCCCTCCAAAAGTGAGTACCATTTACGTGTAAAAAACTTTCAGCGGGGACACGTCCCCGCCAAAAGCGAGCACAATTTACGTGTAAAAAACTTTCAACGGGGAAGTGTCCCCACCAAAAGTGAGTACCATTTACTTTATAAAATACTTTCCGCGGGGACATGTCCCCGCCAAAAGTATTGCCACGCTGGCAAGTTTGACCTGACCAAAATTATCCACGCTGGCAGTGTGGGTCCCACTTGTCACCGCCAAAAGAGAGGTTTGTCGCCGCCGAAAGTTTACATCGAAGGGCTTTAGCCGAGGCACTTTCGGCGGGGACATGTCCCCGCTGAAAGTGTTGGGCGAGGAGAAGTCCCCGCTGAAAGCGAGGAAATGTCCCCGCTAAAAGCAGCCAATGTTGTAGTGTGATCTAGGCATTAAGGTTATTAAAATGTCGGTTCATACCGATCGACTTGTAGCCAAGGTTGTAAAAATCGCTAGGCGCTAGTGAGGCGGTTGGGTAGGGCCTAGCGATTAATCGGTTGGGCGGGGATTAATCGGATTGTAATTTTATGCACAAAATTGTAATTTTAGATATTATATTATATTATATTATATTATATGTATGAGATAAGCATAATGCATCAAAATTCAAATATTTCAAATGTTCAAATATAAAAATAATACATAATTCTTCAAAGTTCAAAGTCGAACATAGATATTACTCAGTTTGTTGACTATTTTTAAGTGGTCTTTGACTGACTTTGTCCGATTAATCGGTTTGTTGATCAATTTTTAAGCGAATTTGACTGATTTTTAAGCGATTTTGTTGACCATTTTTAAGCGATTTTGTCTGATTAGACCGATTTTCTACGATTAATCGGTTTGTTTACCGATTTTTAAGCGATCTTTGACCAAAACAATGAAATAGGCCGATTATGATAAATCAAGGCGCTTAGTGAGCGATCAGCGATTATGTGGGGATTAATCGGCCGCCTGGCCGATTTTTACAAGAGAGCTTGTAGCCTATGATACATGTGTCAATGTGCCATGTGGTCAGACGCTTCACAACTAAAAAGATGTGGTTTTATGTCCGGGACAAGTTCAATATATTTCATCCTAATATATAAAAGTGTTAATTACTTAAATGGTCCTTGTAGTTTGTTGATTTTTAGGGATCTTGTCCCTGTGCTTTTTTTAAGCGGGTTTGGTCCCTGTGCTTTTAAAACATTACGGATCATGTCCCTATTTCGACCCAACTTCAAACGACCATTAAAAAGGACTTCAGTTGAATTAAAAGTACTAACGTGAGGGCTAAACTTATAGTTTGGGTTTTCCTTCTCAAAATACAAACCAAAAGGACGATTTATGTAATTTACACTAAAAAAAACAAAAAAAAAAAAAAAAAAAAAAACTTTTTAATTTTTTTATACGAAATTTTTTTAATTTTATTATAAAAAAAAGAAAAAAAAAACTTTTTAATTTTTATTATATGAAATTTTTTTAATTTTATTACAATTAAATTTTAGAAAAAAAGAAAAAAAAAACTTTTTATATATTTTCGTATAATTAAAATTAAAAAGTTTTTTTTATATATATAATAAAGTCAAATAATTTTTGTATAATAAAAATTAATTTTTTTATATTAAAACAAAAAAAATATCGTATAAAAAGATTAAAAGTTTTTTTTTTTTTTAATAATAAAATTAAAAAAAATTGTTTAAAAAAATTAATTTTTTTTTTTTTTTTTTTTTTTGTGTGTGTGTGTAAATTACATAAATCGTCCTTATGGTTTGTATTTTGAGAGGGAAAACCCAAATTACAAGTTTAGCCCTCACGTTAGTCCATTTAATTCAATTGAGATCCTTTTTAATGGTCGTTTGAAGTTGGGTCGAAATAGGGACATGATCCGTAATGTTTTAAAAGCACAGGGACCAAACCCACTTAAAAAAAAGCACAGGGACAAGATCCGTAAAAATCAACAAACCACAAGGACCATTTAAGTAATTAACTCTATATAAAAGGATATGGATTTTTTTAAGTTAATGTCTCATGTTGTTCGTATTAAACCAACTAAAAATAAGAAAATGATAATAGAATACTACCATCATTAATTTAAATAATAGACCCTTGTTTTACTTACTCTCACAATATTAGTAACATGAGACAAAAATGAAAGAGTTAAATGCGATTCGTTTACCTTGTATTCTGTAAACAGCCTCAATCCAACAACAAAAATTGTCAAACCTAGAAAAGTAAGCAAGCTGTAAATGAAAAAAATGTAACAGTTTTCTTGAACGATTGACAAAAAAGGTTTACGGAACTTATGACAATACTCCCTTCTTCCCAAATTAATAGTCAAAGTTTTCTTTCGAGATGTTCAAAATTTAATTATGCATTACTAAAAATAGATAAAGAAGTTTAATCGAGTTTAGCATATTATTACCTTTGTTTGAAATTATACTTACAAACTTTAAAGAATACATTAATTAATAATTAGTTAAAGTAAATCTGTCATTCTGGTATAAAACGTAATGAAAATTACACGTGTAATTAAAACACAGTCTGGTGCCTAAAAAAGAACATTATAATGACGAAAACAACGTTAAGCTTACACGGAAATTATAATTGTAGAACATGGATATATGATAAAAAATTAAACGATAATACATGACTAAAAGCGGAGAACAACCAGTTGAAGAAGAATAACCGCATCGATAATCAACTGCTTGGTTCCATATGCTCGAAACAACTATGGGATCATGGAGCCTTTGAGTCGTTGACAGCCTTAACAGCATAGACAGTTTGAACCACAGTAGAGACAGTTTGAACGAAAGTAAGAACAAACAGGGCGATTCCAGCAATTAGAGCAATGCTACTCCAAGGATTATTGAAATACTTACGCCTCAACTCTGCAACAAATTTGGGCCATTTAGCATTGTAGTACTCATCCATTTGCTTCCATTCATCTTGGTAATGGAAACTGTCAAAAGGAACATGTTTTAGTATGCTGTTTATCATATCGACTGCTTCCTCATCAGAACCTAAATAGCTGGTAATGACTTCGGATCTTACCAACATGGAAACATCTTCGGCAGTATCTATCAATTCATCCATCGCAATCATATATGATGTGACACACTTCTGAACTTGAGAGGCTTGCTCGTACATAATTAGGTTCCTTAAAATAAACACTGTGTTATCATAAAAATGCAGTACTGGCATTTTAAGTGTAGGCTTACTCCATGAAAATGGGAAGCATGTGAACCTTGAAAATTCAAATTTCATGGCCATTGGCCACTGTGCATCACGTTCAGCGCTAAACTTAATTCCGGACCTGTCCAATTCGACAGCAGAATGGAATTTTATTGTGGGATCAAGTCGGCCTGATGAATTACCAACTGGATTCTGGTAAGATTTTTGGATAAAGCCAAGGATATGATCATGAGTTGAAGAAGTACTGGAATTGTCCATTACTCCTTCAAATATGTTGCAGACGTTTTGAATACGTTTAAAATATTTAGCAAGTGGTTCTGTGGGATGAAGTTTTGAAAAAGTACACTCAAATATGTGTTGAAGAACAAAATAGGGAATTTGGTTTTCTATTAGAATCATGTCAAGGAGTATATGTGTGTAAAGTGACACGTTTTGTCCTAATGAAGAATCACATAAAAAATAATCGTATCCGAAAGCGAGTATGAAACAAGCATCCGTTACCATCATTTCAACAAGTTTAGAATCAGGGTATGCTTTCATCCCAATATAGCATGCCTTGATTTGGTCTATTGAACCACTTACCCTCGTCACACATGCTTTCATTATTTGCTCTGGCGTGGAACGTAAAGGACGCAATACTTTATGTAATAGATTATGCATATAAGTGGCTTTCTGCACTTCAAATCCTTTCAAATGTTCATCTTCGTGGTGAAGAGGTCCAATCGAGACCACCCGGGGGGTGTAAGAACTTGGGCTGAGATTTCGATAGACACTAGGAACCATGTAAATCGATCCTGGAAGATGCTTGCTACGATCTTGTACTGCTTCATCATAATCAAGAAGAAGTTGGACGGTGTGGTCAATATCATGCCCAAGTTCTACGCCACCTTCTGCCATTCAAAATGTTAAATCAAATTATTAACTTTGGCATTGTCGTTGTTGAATATACTAGATAAGGAAAATATTTTAGAAAGAAATTATTAATGGGAAGAATAGGAACGAGACTGATAGTATTATCTAGCAAAGGAGGGAAGAGTTTCATAAGTGGATGGAAGTAGTAAGGCTAGGAGTGGCGAAGATTGATGAGGAAATACACGTCTTATATAGAGGAAATTGCATTAAGACAAAAGTAACTAAAAAAAATGTGAGTACCAGCGAATCTACTCGATCATTGAGATTTCATTCATATACTTTGCTATCCTTCTTAACATAAAATGTATCCAATCTTTGAATGGTTTGATGTATAAAACTAAAATACGAGAGTTACAATTTGGAGCATTACCAAACATTAGTAACATGAGAGATGCGGCTAGACGGGCTAGTAACGCTCTGAAAAGTTTTCTTTACACTTTATAGATGAAAATTGAAAGTTTATGTGAAACGTATGTATTCAATAATTAAGTTCGGGACATGTGAATGAATATATAAGATACGATATGGGCCAATGGGCCTAAACACCCAATATTAATTGTCTAACACTCCCCCGCAGTTTGAGCGGGAGGAGACCGAACACTCAAGCTGTCACGAAACTCAACAAACAAGGCAGACGGTAACCCCTTGGTAAAAATATCAGCATACTGAAACCGAGAAGGAACATGTAGCACTCGAACTTGACCAGTAGCAACCAATTCACGAACAAAATGAATATCAATTTCAATGTGCTTTGTCCGCTGATGCTGAACAGGATTAGAGGACAAGTGCACTGCACTCACATTATCACAATAAACAATAGTAGCGGTGGACAAAGGTGTATGAAGCTCACGAAGCAAATTCCGAAGCCAACATGTCTCAGCAACAGCATTGGCAACACCACGATACTCAGCTTCAGCACTGGAACGAGAAAGCGTTGGTTGACGCTTAGATGACCAGGATAATAAGTTGTTGCCAAGAAAAACACAATAACCTGATGTAGACAGGCGAGTAGTAGGGCAACCAGCCCAATCAGCATCTGAATAAGCAACCAAGGACTCCATAGTGGAAGAAAATAACTGTAAACCATAAGCCAAAGTCCCCTGAACATACCGTAAAATCCGCTTAAGAGCAGAGAAATGAGGCTCTCGAGGATCATGCATATATAGGCAAACCTGCTGCACAGCATATGTAATATCAAGTCTAGTGAAAGTGAGATACTGAAGAGAACCTGCAAGACTCCGATATAACTTAGGATCAGATACCGAAACACCATCATCACCCAATTTAGACTCAGTGTCAACAGGAGTCTGAGAAGGGTTACAATCAACCATATGTGCACGCTCCAAAATCTCCATAGCATACTTACGTTGTGACAAAAACATCCCAGTAGAGTCACGAGTAACTGACACACCCAAAAAATAGTTAAGAGCACCCAAATCAGTCATAGAGAACTCCTTATGTAAAGAAGCAATAAGCCGCTGTAATAAACTATCAGAGGAAGCAGTGAGCACAATATCATCCACATATAGTAACAAGAAGGCAGTATCATCACCCTGTCTGTAAATAAACAAAGAAGAGTCACAACGACTAGGAGTAAACCCAACAGTAGTAATGTAAGCAGCAAACCGCTGAAACCATGCCCGAGGTGCCAGCTTAAGACCATAAAGAGACCTCTGTAATAAACAAACATAATCCGGATGCTCCGGATCTCGAAAACCGGGAGGTTGATGCATATAAACAGTTTCTGCTAAATCACCATGTAAAAAAGCATTCTTGACATCAAGCTGATGAATAGGCCAATGTCGAGAAATAACAAGGCTAAGAACAGTCCGAATGGTGCCTGGTTTAACAACTGGACTAAAAGTCTCATCAACATCAATCCCCTCAATCTGTGTGCTACCATTGGCAACAAGACGTGCCTTATACCGACTAAGAGTGCCATCAGCCAAATGTTTATAACGAAATAACCACATACAACTAACAACATTGACACCCTCAAGTCGAGGTACACGAGTCCAAGTTTTATTCTTAAGAAGTGCATTATACTCATCATATATAGCATTTCGCCAATTGGGATTGTGAAAAGCATCTTTATATGACCGAGGCAAAGGAGAAACAGTAGACACAAGACCAGCATACTTAGAATTGGGACGAGTAATCCCAGCACGAGAACGTGTGACCAAGGGATGAGTAGAAACAACAGGTGGAGGCGTAGGATCATTTGGTGGAGGTGTAGGTGGTGCAGGGATATCGGTTGTTGGTTCAGGAATAATTGGTGTTGGTTCAGGAGCAATTTGTGTTGGTTTAGGAGCAATTGGGGTGGTGCGAATAATGGTGGAAATGAGATTCGAAGAATCTTCCAAAAAATCATATGAGGGGGTGGGTTTGGAAGGATGGGATTGAAACGGAAAAACCGTTTCATCAAAGGTAACATGGCGAGAGATGATAATTTTGTAGGGGTGAGCATTACCGACCGAATCCCGACACCGAACCGATCATAATCGGGTCAGTAGTCGGTTTGGATTTTCAGCTTAGTCGGTAGTCGGGTCGGGACGGGTCGGGTCGGGATGGGCCAAAACCGAAGAAAGAACAAAGCGATACCGACATCCCGACCGAATCCCGACACCGACCGAACCGACCGACACAAACCGACTGGTAATCGGGTCGGGACTCGGTTATGATTTTGCAGGTAATCGGGATCGGGATGAGTCGGGCTCGGGGTCGGGACGGGTCGGTTCCGGCCCGATGCTCACCCCTATAATGTTGTTGGTGTTAAGATCAAGACAACGATAGCCAAAATGATTGGCTGCGTGTCCCAAAAAGATTGCAGGTGTTGCACGGGGACCTAATTTATGATTGGTATCGATATGTGGGTAACATAGGCATCCAAAAACACGAAGAACACTATAATCAGGTGTAGCACCAAAAAGTCGGGTTAATGGGATCTCATTATTAATGGCACGAGAAGGTAAGATATTCAATAAATAAACAGCCATATTAAGAGCCTCGGTCCAATAGTTGGGTGGTAGGTGTGCTTGAAACAATAAAGTGCGAATAAGAGTATTTATGGTACGAATCATGCGTTCAGATTTTCCATTTTGTTGAGAGGTGCAAGGGCAAGAAAATCTAAATTGGATGCCATAGGTGGAAAATAATTTATGAAAGGCAATATTAGCAAACTCACCACCATGATCACACTGAAACGATTTAATTTCATACTTAAACTGAGTACGAACATAACTACGAAACAACTGAAATTTAGATAAAACATCAGATTTATTCATTAATGGATAAACCCAAACATACTGAGAGTAATGATCCAGAAACAAAACATAATACTTGAAACCAGAAAGACTCGGAATTGGGGATGTCCACAAATCCGAGTGAACAATGTCAAAACAAGAAGTAGTAGAACTAGACGAACTAACAAATGGAAGGTTCACATGTTTACCAAGCTGACAAGCATGGCAAAGAACGGGAAGCTTCTCTTTATTACAAGAAATAGAATCACTAGACACAAGACGCCGCAACACTTCACTCCCTGGATGTCCAAGTCGTTGATGCCACGTATACTGACTGGTAAGATAAGCTTGAGGAATTGGAGAAGGCTTCGTAACAGGATAGACATCACCCGTGCTATCACAACGGAGGAGTACCCGTCGAGTTAGGAAGTCCTTCATAGAAAAACCAAACGGATCAAATTCAACAGTGCAATAATTATCATGAACAAATTGACGCACAGAAATTAGATTTTTTACAATGTGAGGCATGATTAAAACATTATTTAAATGAAGAGGGCGAAAGGAGGTAGACAAAAGACTATGACCAGAGTTAGTGACGGGAATGAAACGCCCATCACCAACCGCAACAGACGGATAAATGCACTCATTAAGAATATAACTAAGACTATGTACAGAATCATTAAGGTGAGAGCTCGCACCTGTATCCATATTCCAGTTGCCAGCAGCCGGTTCCTGAAGAGTGGTAGTAGTAAAGGGCATTAGGTAAAAGAGTCTATTGACCCGAACCCTGTGAACCTGATGCAAGTAGTTGACCCGGGTGAAAACCGGCTAGTGATGGCCCTTGCTGAACCATACCTGGACCGAACTGAACCCCAGGTTGTGAACCTGCAAACTGAACCCCCTGTGATAGACCTTGAACCCCCTGTAACTGCTGAGAACCTGCAACAAACAGAACCCCTTGCGCAACGTGAACCCCTTGTGGAAACAAACCTGTCACCCCAAACTGAACCCCCTGTGGTAGACCGTGACTTGCCCCCTGTGGTATACCTTGAACCCCCTGTGGAAACACTTGGGCCGAATAGAAAGGCTGGGATTGGTATTGTAGTTGAGCCGGTCCATAAGGATGGTGATTCATAGTATAAGCAACAGGAGATGTAGTTGGGCTAGGCGTAGAGGTAAACCCAAACTTAGCCAACAATTGTCGCAAGGTATCCATATCTGACATAGGAGATGATGAACCGGAAGTACGAGGGAGTACAGTAGACTTACCATGAACACCATTGTGAAGATACCGACACGCCTCACCAAAATGACAATGACCTTTAGCAAAAAGAAAACAAGGTTTGTTCACTTTTTCCAAAGGATTAGACGAAGGCCGAGCATTATTATTTGCCAATAGGACCATAGGAGAGGCAGATGTAGCAGCCACAAGTGGGTCTGGAACCTTAGATTTCATATGCATCTCTTGCGTGGTCAATAAAGAACGAACCGTCTTTAGATCGGGAAAGGGTTCCCTACTAGTAATAACTGTGGAAATCACATCATACGTGTTTGGCAAGCCTTCAAGTGCAAATGTAACAATATCATCATTGCTAAGAGGAGAACCAAGACCATTTAACACTGAAGCAATTGACTCAATTTTCTGAAAGTATGCATCAATTGTTAAGTCCCCAAGTTTCAAATTCCGTAGCTCTGCCTTCAAAGCCATGGCTCTTGGGCGTTTATTGTCCTGAAAAATTGTTGCAAGGGACTCCCACGCCTCTTTGGCAGTTTGTGGATTAAGAACAACCAACCGCTTTTGAAGATTCACTGCAAGTGTGGAAAAGATCCATGACCTAATAATGAAATCAACCTTTAGCCATTCCGGATCCCTAGTTGGTGGTGAAGAAGGTGTAGTCGAGGAGGACTCCGATGGATCAACAAGATGGTCCAAGATGCCATAGCCATGACAAAGGTGAGAAAAATAATACACCTATTGGGAGTAATTCATCTCATCAACATCAAGTTTGATGGGAACAAAAGTGGTTAGGTGATTCATAGCCATAAGTTTATCCGATAAGGTGAGAACCGGTGCGGAGGGAGGCGTATCCATAGTCATGTTTGAAACAGGTGAGGATGGTTTATGGTTTATAGATGGCAGTCAACTGTAACCAAATTCCAAAGTAACAAAGTCCAATCACGAACAAAAACCAAAAGTCTAAAGTTAACAAACCTGGAAATCGAAAAGGAATAAAATATCCAATACTCAAGTTCAAATTCACTAGCGTCCAATGCACAATTTAATAATGAATTCACAAATTAATAATGAATCCTCCACTAGCGTCCAAAACAACCAATTTAATAAGGAATCCTTAACTGTTTCTATTAGGAATCCACAAGCAGCAACTTGGACATCAACGAGCAACCAATGAAAATAGCAACAAGTCGACTGGTCACAACTGTAACCAACAATCGACTAAGAGAAACCTGGAAACGTGGTCAACAACTCAGAGGTCGACAAACAAACACACACGGTCGACAACACACACGGTCGACAAAAATAACCTTGAAAGCAAATCGACTGGAAAAAAAATAGGGTTAGGTTTGATGTGGATCGAAGTTAGGCTGTGATACCATGAAAGTTTATGTGAAACGTATGTATTCAATAATTAAGTTCGGTACATGTGAATGAATATATAAGATACGATATGGGCCAACGGGCCTAAACACCCAATATTAATTGTCTAACAAAAATTAGATGTCTACACCTGAATACTATCAGTATAACATGTCGATAAGTACATACACAAAGTAAAAAACGAAGTATAACAAAATGTTTTAACATGTCCTCAAGTTCCAGAGAAGTTCTTTTAAAAAGTTTAGCTAGTTGGTATACAGTAACATTGCTCAAATTTCACTTTTCTTTGAAAGCAACATTACTCATTATCCAATTTTATACAACTTAATTTCTCATTATAACTTGTATCCAATAACTTTATTCACATTTCTGAAAACTTGAGTTCTTTTGCCGTAAAATTAAGTCAATATCGTAATAAAAAAGAAGTGTAATCATATGTTAACATCCTTTTGTAAATTAGAGTAACATGAACTACAGGAACCAAAATAAATATAAAACACTAGTAGAAAGAAAGAAAACAAAATTGAACTGATGGCAAACAATAAATAAGTTCGGCAAAAAAATGAATTTTTCGTTAAAGAGATAATTATCTAAAATGTATCAAAATTATCACTTTCTAAATTCTTTTTAAATTATTTAATTTTTGCTATTATATATTTAGATTTTTTGCTACTCCATGTGTCTCATTTTAATATTTCAAATTTCCCTTTTGGGATGTTTTAAAAAAATTGTTCACTCTTCATATTAAGTAATAGAAAGAGAATTATATATAAGTGGTTGAAAATTATAATAGTTCGACTTTTATTAAACTTTGTGATTTTTGTCTTTTAATAATAATTTTGAGATATAGAGAGTATTATATATCTTGAATGTAAGATAAGAGGGTAAAGGTACAAAGAGATTCCTTTTGTCATTCAATTTATATCACAACACGGTATTTTATTAGTTTATATGTTCTATTTTTTCTATCAGTTTTAAGTTTTTAACTTATTAAATTACATATTTTTTGTTTCGTACTTTCAATTTTATAGTTTTTTAAGATAAAAAAATTATAAAAATAAAAATAATAAAAATAAATAAATAAAATGAAAAATTTTAGGGAGTGCCACTTGTAATTTAGGAGGTGGTGGTAATAACCTCTCCTATTCCGAAATTTTGAACTTTTTCTATTCACCTTTCCCATGAATAATTTTACGTTGATTCTCTTCTTTTTTTTTCTCATCAAAAGAAAAGCGATAAAAAAACAAATTTTCAAAAAGTTTCACAATTTTTATTCTCGATCTACCTGAGATTTGTGGTTAAAAATTTTGGTAAACTTTTGAGCTCTTTTCTTCCTGATCTTTGAACTTTGTTACAGCAAAAGCGCTTTTGTTTGATTTTTCCTCCTTGTATTTTTCCTCCATGATGTGGTAGACTGGTAGGTGTGCGTATGAAAATAACATTGACCTTGACTTAAATATTTAGCTACCACGTACCTCTACAAGTCATTAATTGACATGATGTACTAAAAACGGACAAATACTAGACATAAAATTGACCCTTGACCCTTGACTTAATTACATCCACAAGCCTAAATCAGACCGTATGTAAAAGGCCCTCCTCCACATGGATATTTATCACGCGTGGGGACAATTTTTGAAGGCAAATTGCGAGCAACTAAACATCTTCGCCGTGTGAAATCAAATCTTTGAGTGTGTTGTGTGTATTTCTCAATTCGTATATAAGCCTTTAGACATGGACTTAAACAAGTATTTTAGTTGGCCACGTTTCACTGCAGCATTTAAAACCGATGCGAACAAAATAAAAGGTTCAATAATGTGAGTTGTAGTTAATTTGATGAACACTAACGTATAGTTGTATAGTCACAAAAATTCAATTTATTGGATGATTCGATTTGTTATCCAATCAATTGATTTTGTCTCGTTCTTTAACAACTGAGTTGATCGAAGCAACTTATACATGACCTCAATAAATAACTTTCGTTTCGCTAAACTTTAAATTTATTCATAAAGCATTAAGGAATTGAAATTAGAAAGAATCGGTTCAATTGGGCATTAACACAAAACTAATTACGCAAATTGGCTGCAAATAACTTGTAGTATTGTTTAGATGTACATTCACTAATGTCAACATACTCTCTCAATTGTGGCTGACCCCTTGTGTCTTAGTTAATGACCTCAGTTTGCTATGTGTGGGCTTTGGTTGATGATCTCGTATGTGATTACATTAGTTGTATTCAGCAGAATGTGGCATCGTCATTTTAGAATATACAAAAAATTAGGTTTTTAGTTGCCTTGTTAGGAAACTTTTGATTGCAACAAAGACTCTAAATCTATCTAACCAGCTACGGAACTTTGGGTTATGTGGTATTCTCAGCAGCAAGTTGCTGCGGGTATAGCTGAACAAACTTCAATTTGAAATTAATAATCTTGTCAATATCACACCTTAGTGAGTGTATGCACAATTGGATCTCCAAAAAGTAATGTGACTTATAACGAGACACCCTTCTTCCCAAATAATATAGTCCACTTTTTTTCGGGAAGTTCTAATTTAATTTTTCATTAATAGAAATGGAAGTTTCATCGAGTTTATCATATTATCTTTGCTTTTTGAGATTATATTATAAACTTTAAAGAAAATATTAATTAGTTAATTAAAGGTAAAACTATTATTCTGATAAAAGGTACTCCCTCCGTCCCACATTGACTGTCCAGTTTGACTTTTTCAAGTCTTTTCTTTTCAACTTTGACCTTATATATTTGTGATTGTATTATATAATATTTGATAAAAATTATACCAATGAAAAGTACATTTAAAACTCAATCCATTCATACATTTTGCATCAAGTATTATATAACACAAGAAAAAATAATTGAGGTTAAAGTTGTAAAGGAAAGACTTAAAAAGTCAAACATGGACAATAATTATGGGACGGAGGTAGTAATAAAATAGTAACAATTATGTTTTTTTAAAACTGTGTGTTTTTTATAGATACAATCATTTGAGATGAAGAGAGTAACAATATGGGGCTTTTTGAAAAACGTAATGAAAATTATACATGGGATTAAAACACTTTGGTGCCTAAGGAAGAACATTATAATGACGAAAACAACGTTACGCTTACAATGAAATTATAATTGTAGAGCATGGATAAAAAATATTAAAAGATAATACATGAGTAAAAGCGAGAACAACCCATTAAAGTAGAATAACCACAGTGATAATCATGCAGCCTTTGAGTCCTTGACACTGTAGACAGTTTGAACCACGGTAAGAACAAACAGGGCGATTCCAGCAATTAAAGCAATGATACTCCATGGATTATTGAAATATCTACGCTTTAACCCTGCATTAAAGTTGGGCCAATAAGCATTGTAGTAGTAATCCATTTGCTTCCATTCATCTTGGTAATAATTTTTTTTAAAATAACCTCTTTCAACATGCTGTTTATTAGATTTGCTGCTTCCTCATCAGAACCTAAATAGTAACTGACAAGGACTCGTGATTTTGCCAACTTGGCAACATCTTCAGGAGTATCTATTAACTTATCCAGCGCAATCATATATGATGTGACACAAGTCTGAACTTTAGAGGACTGCTCATATATAATGGGGTTCCATATAATCGACTCAGTGCCATCGAAAAGATGTAGTACTACCATCTTAAGAGTAGGCTTTCTCCATGACAAAGGGAAGCATGGGAACCTTGAAAATTCCACAGTTCCATGGCCATTGGCCACTTTGCATCAAGTTTCTTACTAAACCTCACTCCTGACCTGTCCAATTCGACAACAGAGTGGGCTGTTATCATTTCATCTAGTGTTGATGACTTTCAGTCTGGATGCTGGTAGGATTTGTGGATAAAGCCAAGGATATGATCATGGGTTGAAGATATGCTGGAATTGTCCATTACTAACTCTCGTCCAAATATGTGGCAGCAAAATTGAAGATTAATTCAGACAGAGTAATGGTTAAGGGATAATGTTTCGAAAAAGTACACTCAAATATGTCTTGAAGAACAAAAAAGGGAATTTGGTTTTCTATATATGAACTATGTCAACGTATATCTTTGTGCGTACTAACTCGATTGGTCCTAATGAAGAATATCTTATGCCAGATCCGTATAGGAAAGAGAGTATGAAACAAGCATCCGTTACCATCATTTTGACAAGTTCAGAATCATAGTATGCCTGCGGTATCCCGATATAACAAGCCTTAATTCGGTCTATTGAACCACTTACCCTCATCACACATTCTTTTAATATTTGCTCGGGTGTGGAATCTAAAGGACGCAATACATTATGGAATAGATTATGCATATAAGTGGCTTTCTGCACTTCAAATCCTTTCAAAATGTTCATCTTGGTGGTGAAGAGGTCCAATAGAGACCACCCGGGGGGGGGGGGGGGGGGGGGGGCAAAAGCATGTGGACTAACATCTCGATAGACCTTAGGAACCATGAAAATCGATCCTGGATGTTTTCGCTAGGATTTTGTACTTCTACTCCATCGTATTTAAGAAGTTGGACAGTGTTGGCAATATCTACAGGTCCAAGTTCCACGTCACCTTCTGCCATTCGTAATGTTACAAAATATATAATTACTTTTGACGCGGCCGTTGTTGAATATACTATATATGGAATCTAGATGGAAGGAAAATATTTTAGAAAGAAAGCGAATGTAAGGGAAGAATATGAACGAGATCGATAGTACAGTATTATCTAGCAAAGGAGGGAAGAGTTTCATAAGTGGATGGAAGTAGTAAGAGCATCTACAATGGGGCATTTTACACAAAGCTTTTCACTATTTGATAAACCTTTCCAAAAACTTTTTACCATTATATAGGAAGACTTTTTAGAAGATTTGTAAGAAAGACTTTGCACCAGCCAAGTCTTTGAAGGAATAGCTTTTCATTTGCAAAAGTTGCCATAAATTTATCAAGACAAAACAATCTTAGCATTTATGGCCATAAATGCAAAAAGTCATCAAAGCTTTTTACCATTGCTCATGCTCTAAGGCTAGGAGTGGCGAAGACTGATTAGGGAATACGCGTATTATATAGGAAACTGCATTAAAAGACAAAAGTACTAAAAAAAAATTATTTGATGAAGTATAGTCTATATTCGGGTCACGCACCCAAATAATAAACATTACTAACGCACAAGCCCACCACGAGTGGGCTATCATAACAATGATTTAGGCCAGCATGCTAACGGTTTGGGTTCACGAAAGCCCAAACCAAAGTTATTTATGCTTTGGATATAGATATCTCCTATTTAAGGAATATATATATATCAAACCGGATATATATCGAAGAGTAAGGAGCACGTATCCAATAAGGATTACGTGCCTATATAAACAAAACCATAACTCTCGTTAAAGGTACGACTCACAACCCTAACTCTTCTACATAACCCTAAAATCGATTACTTACTCTCACGCCGGAGGATAATCGTGGGAGACAATCCCACGATAAGCCTAACGGTGTTCGTTTGCTTTCTTAGTGCGCAGGTTTCAAGCATTAAGATCTGATTGGTACGAGAGCAGGAACCTAAACAAGGAACGCCCAACTTTTGTATCAACAAGTGGCGCCATCCTTGGGAACCTATACTAAGAACTAGAATGACAAAGCACAAAAACTCAAGCCAGCGGACTCCGCAATTGGAAAAAACACGTGGTGACCCCCAGAAAAGGAACCATCAAGATTCAACTTCTAGGCAGGCCTCTAGGACAACCAATGCGCCTGGTCACCAAGAAACGGGAACAGCCCTACCTCTCCCAACGATAGAATTGCCCATAGGGGCTGCCCAGACCACCACGGTGGTCCCAAGCACTGAAGAACTTCAGCGCACTCTCTTCAATACTCCTCATCAAATGGCACCCATTGTGGACAACATTGTGCCACCAGGCGCGCCTAATCGAGATAGGGGACCTAATCCAGAAGCAGATATTGTTGCACTGGAAGAGGACGTACCTGAATTAACGCTAAGTAATTTTGTGTCACAAAATTACGAAGCTTTAACTAGCCTCATGCAAGAGGAGGCAATGAGAAGATCAAGCCAGAGCCTACAACCCGGCTTAACTTTAACCCAGAAACATCCCTACCGCGCTACCAGAGGGGGGGCGCGAAAATAATGAAAGACGTACCAATGTCCATGATAGACTTGGTACAGCATCTGATTCACAATACTCGGAGGAATACGAAGACGGTGAGAGGCGTACCAATGTTCATTCCAGACTTGGTAGTCGCAGGATACAAGATAGACTTGGACGGCAACACTCACCGAGCGAGGGCTCCTCAAGGTCTGGAAGCAGAAGAATTCACGACAGGTTGGGAAGACGAACTTCCCCAAGTGAAAGACCCTCAAGTTCTTCCTCTAAAGAAAAATGGCGCAAGCGCCACAAAAGGGATGACTTCTCCTCAAGTGACTCCTCGGACAACGAGGATAAAGAGACAGGACACTGGAAGTCCAGAGGAAGATGTCACGAGGAAGAAGACGAAGACATATCTCTTCCTTGGCGTCGCCAAAAAGTTGATGCATTCACACGGCGCATCAGCGATTACTCTGATCACAAGAAAAGGCGCATGCCCACCAATATTAAAACATATGATGGAATGGGTGATCCTGATGACCACCTAAAAATTTTTGAATTCGCTGCTACTATCGAAAATTGGCCACAACCTGTGTGGTGTCATATGTTTAACTCTACATTAGTGGGGAATGCGCGAACTTGGTTTAGCAAGCTTCCACGAAGGAGCATAGACGGGTTTGAAGAGTTGCGAAAAGCATTCCGCTTGAACTTCACTCAGAGAAGGAAGTGCGCTAAGAACCCTGTTGAACTGGCCAGAGTAAAACAGCGCCAAGGGGAATCAACCAGTGCTTACGTGGAACGCTTCAAGGATGAATGCATACACGTCAAGGCGTGTCCTGAAGTGCTAAAAATTTCAGGGTTCATGAATGGGATTAATAACCCAGAACTCATTAGGAAATTAAATGATAAGGTTCCCCAAACCTTCGATGAACTAATGAAGCACACAAGGTCCTTCATCCAAGGAGAAGCAGCTGCTGCGGACAGTAAAAAAAGGTACTTAAATTATAGGCAGCAAGAACAGCCTAGGAGACAATCCAACGATCAGAGTAGCAATCGCAGCAAGAATTATCGCAGTCAGGGAAGCGGACGAGATAATGACAAGTATATCCCCCTTACGAAGACTCCTAGGGAAATATTTGTAACAGAAGGCGTAAACTTCCCAAAACCCCCACTAATGCGCACTCCAGAAGATCGGCGTGTAGGGAATGGATAATGCGAATACCATGGACAAAAGGGCCATACCTCTAACGAGTGTGTCCAACTACGACAACTAATTGAAAAATTAGTAAAGGAGGGTAGAATGGATCATCTCGTTAAGAATATTAAATAAGGGAAGGATAAACAAAAGAATGGAGGTAAGAAAGAGCCATCCAAAGATAAGGCTGACATTATTTACATGATACAGTCATGGCAGCGCAAGACGAAGCAAAAGGTCGGTCAAAAATTCTCTTTTGGGAATGAAATATCCTTCCCTACTCTAACTGCGGACAACGCAGTAGTAGAGCCGCTAACCATTGAGATACATACTGGGGAACACGATATCCGTCGCATGTATATTGATGGAGGAGCATCCGCAGACATTCTGTATGAACACTGTTTCAAGAGGCTGCGACCAGAGATACAAAGTCAGTTAATTCCGGCCACAACGTCGCTGACTGGCTTCATAGGAGAAAAAATATGGCCTATGGGGCAGCAACGCTTACTTGTAGTCGTTGGTGATGAACAACACTCTACAGCAACCTGGATAAACTTCTTGATAATCAAGTCTCCTTCACCGTACAACGGCATCATTGGGAGACCTGAAATATCATCCATGCGCGCTGTACCATCCACAGCACACGGGATGCTCAAATTCCCAGTAGAAGGGGGCATTGTCACCCTCTACAATACTACCATGCCACCTAAAGAATGCAACACAGTAACTAGTGAAGTGGAGAGTGTTCCAGAACAGCGCACAGCTAAAATACCAAACCTAAAGGTTGCCATTCACCTTGATTACCCAGATCAACAAATATCAATTGGAGGGTCTCTATCTGACAAAGGCACAGCAGCCGTGTGCGCACTCTTGCAAAAGAACCTAGATATCTTTGCATGGGAACCAAAGCACATGACTGGAGTACCATGGTCTATCACGGAGCACAAGCTACAAATCCGAAAAGGATTTCTTCCAATACGACAGAAAAAGCGCGGCCAAGCCCCAGATCGCGCAAAAGCCATCTTGGAAGAAGTACACAAACTGGTAGACGCAGGCATCATGCGGGAAGTCTACTACCATCTACAAGAAATTGGGGTTTTTGGGACGAAACATTTTGGAACGGTCAAAATATCGTGCCAAATACACGTATTTGGCACTGGTGGGGTCACCGTGACAAAAAAGTAGGTATTTGAGACGGTTATTAAGAAACTGTTCTAAATACATATGCGTTTGGAACGTTTTCTAATAGTGGTGCCAAATACATGTGTATTTGGAAAGGTTTGAGTTACCAGTGCCAAATATTTATGTATTTGGGACGGTTTGTACCACCAGTGCCAAATTTTTATATGTATTTGGAATGCTATCTAGAGTTGGTGCCAAATACTCATATATATGTAATGGTTGGTATGAACGGTGCTAAATACCTATATGTATTTAGAACATTATTTAATGATGGTGCCAAATACTAATGTATTTGGAACGTTTTTATAGGTTGCGAAAAGTACGGATGTATTTGTGGTGATTTTTATAAACTATTTTTAGTTCTTATGTATTTGGAACATCTTTAAAAAACCGACCCAATTTACACTTGTTTTCTCGCACGTGTTGTCTATAATATGTTTTTATTATCTTGGACATCAAATTAACACTACTAGAAAAGGGGCAATAGTGACGGATTTATTGATGAAAACAAATCCGTCGGGAATTACTGACAAGCCATTACCGATGGAGAATGTTACCGACGGAATACCGACAGATTTACGACGGATTACTGATCCAAGAAATTCCGTCAGTAATTCGTCACTGAATACCGACGGACTTTTAACGGACAAGCGATGGATAAAGAATTTCGTCGGTATTGCGTCACAAAAACTAACGGATTAGTGACGGACGAAGATCCGTTGGTAATTTATTGGCAGGCCGTCAGTAATCTGTCGTTAATTAATGACGAATGACCGACGAATTAGTGATGTAGGATATCCGTCACAATCACCGACGGATTACCGACAATATTTTCCTTTTTCTCATACTTTACTGACGAGATTAGTGATGTAGGATATCTCAGTAAGCTTTGTGCTTACCGTTTTTAGTTCATGTTTTTATGTAGAGGCAAAATGAGACCAAGCTAAATGTTGATATGGGGCATATAGGGTTAAAATGGTGTATCTCGCGGGTTACACAACGAGCTTTTGATCACCATCTCATGTTATCGATTTGGAATGCCCCAAAGCAAGAGTCATTTTCTGTAACGAGTTTTCATAGAGTATGTCATGTATTTTGCAAGTTTACAAGTTTTAAAGGGGTTTTTGGAATAAGCCTCTTTTATATAGGAACTTATGCTTTCGACTATTTTATTAATGTAAATAGTTTAGAAATATGTTTTTAATGTAAATGATTCAAGTTTACATAATTTCATGCATTTAGGATAAGTGATGCGTGGGAATCGCACCTTGCTTTACCTCTCGAGGGATCTCGAGAAGCTTACAACCCCCACCAGGCAGTGACCTGATCGTTGTAGTATAGTATAGTGACAAGTATCGGGGGATTGATCATTCAGCTTAGGAATAGTGTCGCTAGGATTAGAAAACCTAATTAATAGTTCTAGAGGTGAAAGATGATTATTTTTGTATTTTTATATTTTTATGAAAGCAAGTAAAATCTCGGGTTTTGGAAGAGTGGGCGGAATTAGTTGCTATTCAACTAACCCAAAGCTATTATATAATTAAAATAAAATAATGAAAATGAAATTAAACTAAATTAAACTAAGGTTGTGAGCAGTGGTTGGAGAAATTGTGTTTACTTAGACTTCATTACTCCCTAGATATCTTTTACATGTTAATTACTTGTTACACTTGTATGGATGACGAATTGTATTCCTTAATACCATTCGTGGGGTGGCATACATAACTCCCCAACTCTATGAGCTCTTATCTCCTCCTACACCATGACCCAGCACAACTATAGGGATTGTAAACAGTGGCTCATGCATTAAATACAACCAATAAAGACCTAGTACGCCTCGGTTCATGTTTCTTAAGACGTTCAAGCATGTTACCATTTGGAGATCTGCCAGTTTTCTTAAGCCTAACATATAATATCATTCATCCAAAACAAGAATAGACAAGTAATCAACACATAATCAACATCTAGGTTTCATTAGATCTAAGCAAACACAAAAGAGATCTAGCCTAGCATAGTAGAATTAAGACAAGAACAAGATATAAACAACCAACACATAGACATATTGATTGAATTGAAAGTATACTTATCTCAATTACAATGCAAGGTCTCAAGGGTTTGGAACCCTTGAAAAACCTATAAAAGAGGCACCAAAATCGTCTTTAGGGTTTCACCAAAACTTCTCTCCTTTTAATGAAAAAACTAGAAAACTATATATAGGAAAAACAGGCTGACGGCGTCAAGAGTTACTTCTGACGCCGTCACCTCGCCGCCATATATTTCCTCGGACGTCCTTGATCCACTTATGACGGCCTATGTGACGCCGTCACCACCCACGGTATTTTATTCTTGCCACTTTGACGCCGTCATGAAGCCTTCTGACGCCGTCACCACCTACGGTGTTTAATTCCTCATGTCTGACGCCGTCAAGATGGTGGTCTTGACGCCGTCACCCTGTATCTTCAGCATGAAAATTTGGTACTTTGCCGTTTTCTTCACTTTTATGCTCCAAAAACGTCCAAAATGGCTTCTTTTCCAGAATTCACTCTCCAAACACCTAAAATCACAAAAGGAACGATTTAGGGCAATATTTGATCAAATAAAGTCGGATTCGGGCTTAAATGACCCCCTAAAAACGGATCATTTTCGCCTCATCATATACCCTTACACTTGAGATTTGCTTGTCCTCAAGCAAATGAGCTTTTATTCTACTCAAAAGACAAGTTAGGGGTCATTTAACACTAATATAAAAGTAATTACAACAAATAATCGTTCCACTAAAGACCAATAGACAAGCACGGAGGTCATACACAAGCACCTCACAAATAGTGTTTAGATACTCACATCTCTCGGGTGTAATAAAGTAATATAACATTATGGAAATGGAAGATATCTCTCACTACCTGTCATAGCAAAATAGATTACCATAGGCTTGGGAAAGGATCAAACCTCCACCACATGGCGTAAGCACCTAGGATAAACTATCAAGGAGGTCTTTTAAAGGGTTATAACGTTAGGTGTAGGGATATGAATTACACGGTTTTGTTGGAAAAAGGAAGTTTTACTGGTGGCGAGTTAACAATCTTAGTTAATTACATGTACAAGATGGCGTTGCTAAGCCAAGACTAGACTCGACTTAAGCTAATAAATGAAAAATAACAAAAACATAAAATGAACATAGAATGAAAACGGGATGGTAGTCCGTATGTTTTTTCTTTCTTTTTCCTTTCTTCTTTTTTTTTTTTCATACACTCTTACCCTACCATCCAAAATAATACATCATAGGGGTATGAGCAATCCCCTTACACTTGAATGTTTACATACTTTACATTAAACTAATCTAATGACTCGAATTAAGAAAATCAAAACACTTGGAGCACTTTTAAGATTAACGTACATATGGGGGTAATAATATGATGTTCTTCCCCATTACTCCATAAAATAAGTACTTTACCCATGAGTCCCAATCGTCCCAAAACAATATGTACAAGGATATGACTCGACTTAGCAACCATGTAATCAATTAGAAAGTTAACTTAGGGTTTAACAAATAACAATAATGCACTAAAAATGAACGCATACACGGAAGGCTAAGGCGATTTGGGTGTACATTTAAGTGGGGTGTAACAAATTCTTCCTTTAAGTAAGATGCTTAAAGTTAGAAACGAAAAGATAGGCTCGGAGGGGTGTACTAGGGGTATCGTGTACTGAAAATGAGTACAACGCAAAGGGTGTGGGAAAAATTAGTTGACTTAACTAGCCAAGTAATATGACTTAAATGGTCAAGTAATTATAATACGGGTTTAACACAAGGGTGATCATAATGCCTCTTATCATGTAGTAAATCCTACCACACGAATGTAGTCTCACTAGCGGTCTCGGGATGCATCACTAACGCAAGTTCTAGAATCTAAATACTACCGGTACACTCATAAGCACCAATAATAAATGCTTTTCCTATAAAATCTAAAGGCGAACCTCACATTTTTTGGTGGAAAATTTTTCTGAATATACGGTTATGTGCTAGTCATACAATCTCCTATCCATGAGACGCTTGCTATGGCTAAAGTTTCACTCCTAAATGTTGTAAAAAATTTTAAATTTGGCGCTAAAATTACACTAACAAGTATTTCTCATAGTTTTATTACACATCTACTATCAAAAAAAACAAACTCAAGCGAAAGTGCATATGTAAGGTATCATCTTTTTACCCTCCCCTTACACTTAAGATGAACATTGTCCCCAATGTTCAAGTAAAGAATGTAAAAGTTAAGAAGTAAAGAGAATGAAATCATATACTCCCCTGATTCGCTCGGTATGGATTATAGGTTGGCCAGGTTAAATCTTCCTCCATGAAAATGAACAATCAAAGCTTCCCTTCCAGAATATAAATCATCTTCTTGTCATAAATAACCTGTAAATCCTGACAACAGTAGACAAGGCAACCTCGCGTAAAATCGGCGGCATCCTATATAAGTTACTAAATCCTAGAAAACAAAGTAAGATATAATGCTTGTGGAATGAAGTTTGCAGATTTCCTGGAGATTATAAAACTTAATAATTCACAAAAACTATAAGACTCCGTTAGAAAAACAAAACCGGTAAAATTTCCAGATTTTTGACTCCTGACGCCGTCAAGAGCAATACCCTGACGCCGTCAGAATGGACCTGCAGAAATTCTTATGTTAAGTTTCCGAAAAATTTCTGGAAAAACTTTGTCCTACTTCCTGGAAAATCCTGCAAAACTTCATTATGACTCAATACAAGCATTTGACTCTAACAAATACGAATATACATGTTCATTAAATATTGTGGAGAATCATGATCGGTTTGTTTCTTAAAAACATATTTGGGGTTTCCCCTTACACTTATCTTTTGCAAAAATACCTTTAGGTTGAAGTTAAGACTAGGCCAAACAACATAATAAAGTATTCCCACATTTTAGTAGAGAGACATGATCAACCAACAATAAAAATAAAACATGCATACGGAAGCAAATAACAATCAAACAAATAAAATCACACAAAACATGGGTTGCCTCCCAAGAAGCGCTTTTCTTTATTTACGAGTCTTGTAGCTAGACTCAAAGTCATGGGTTACTACGTAACTTCATCATTGGTTCCACTCTCCGATTGTAAATATTCCTTGTAGAAACCAATCACCTTTTTCTCAATCGCCCCCATAATTACTCGGGCAAATTCTTCATCAACTTTATACCTTGGTCCAAGGGCCAAGCAATCCTTGTAGTAAAGACTTCTTTTTTCCCATACATAATCCATGCCCTTTTTCTTATCCTCCTCATAAATATCCTCAAAAGCACCAATGTTGTCCTGATCAAGACGAGATACAAAGCGAAATTCTTTCATCCTATTGGGCATCCTATAGGTGATACTATCGGTGTTACTTGCGAATCGGATCGTGCCTTCTACCTCATCATACTCTAACTTAGACTCCTCAACAAATGGTTTGCCAAACACAACATTGGATAATCGACAATCAATAACATTAGCAAGATCCTCCAAAATCATAAAGTCGGTGACAAAAGTGAAATTACCAACAAAGACACGTAAACCTTTAACTCTCCCGACAAAGTTACAAACTCCACCGGGGCACTTGGGATCCCTTCTAGGTTCAAGTCTTGTGTTCACTATATCATTATAAACCGTTGAGGACATACTGTTGATTGGAGATTTAAAGTCAATGTAAGCATTGCTAATGTGCCTATATCCAATCATACATGGTATCTTAGCATTCTTAGGATCGCCTCTCTTGATCTTAGGTTCAATCATGGTAAAGGGAGATCGCGGGTTATCAATAAGGTTATTATAGTATGCAATCTCCTCCTTAGTGGGGTGTAGGTTAAAGTAATCGTTAAGCCTCGGATCCATTTCCTCCTCTTCTGGTCTCTCAACAATACTCACAAAGTCATTAGGCCCTAAGTTCTTATTCGAATACAAGGCGGTTGCTAGGTCACTAAATGTATGTTCGAGTTCAATCTTAATCAACCTATTAAGCTCTCTAAGCTCCCTAATCTCACTCTCAATTTGTTCACGTAACAAAGCCACTTCTTCAGGGGAAAGGGGTGGATTCGCGTTTTCCATAATGGTCAACGGAATAGTCAATGAAGTTAGTTTACTAACAGAGGCACAAAGAAATAAGATAGACTAAAGAAGACTTAAAAATAAAAATAAAAATCTTACTAGAAAGGAATCTAGCAAGTAGACATAATAAAAAGAAATCCTAACCTAGACAATAACTATTCCCCGGCAGTGGCGCCAAAAACTTGATGCGTGGGAATCGCACCTTGCTTTACCTCTCGAGGGATCTCGAGAAGCTTACAACCCCCACCAGGCAGTGTACCTGATCGTTGTAGTATAGTATAGTGACAAGTACCGGGGGATTGATCGTTCAGCTTAGGAATAGTGTCGCTAGGATTAGAAAACCTAATTAATAGTTCTAGAGGTGAAAGATGATTATTTTTGTATTTTTATATTTTTATGAAAGCAAGTAAAATCTCGGGTTTTGGAAGAGTGGGCGGAATTAGTTGCTATTCAACTAACCCAAAGCTATTATATAATTAAAATAAAATAATGAAAATGAAATTAAACTAAATTAAACTAAGGTTGTGAGCAGTGGTTGGAGAAATTGTGTTTACTTAGACTTCATTACTCCCTAGATATCTTTTACATGTTAATTACTTGTTACACTTGTATGGATGACGGATTGTATTCCTTAATACCATTCGTGGGGTGGCATACATAACTCCCCAACTCTATGAGCTCTTATCTCCTCCTACACCATGACCCAGCACAACTATAGGGATTGTAAACAGTGGCTCATGCATTAAATACAACCAATAAAGACCTAGTACGCCTCGGTTCATGTTTCTTAAGACGTTCAAGCATGTTACCATTTGGAGATCTGCCAGTTTTCTTAAGCCTAACATATAATATCATTCATCCAAAACAAGAATAGACAAGTAATCAACACATAATCAACATCTAGGTTTCATTAGATCTAAGCAAACACAAAAGAGATCTAGCCTAGCATAGTAGAATTAAGACAAGAACAAGATATAAACAACCAACACATAGACATATTGATTGAATTGAAAGTATACTTATCTCAATTACAATGCAAGGTCTCAAGGGTTTGGAACCCTTGAAAAACCTGTAAAAGAGGCACCAAAATCGTCTTTAGGGTTTCACCAAAACTTCTCTCCTTTTAATGAAAAAACTAGAAAACTATATATAGGAAAAACAGGCTGACGGCGTCAAGAGTTACTTCTGACGCCGTCACCTCGCCGCCATATACTTCCTCGGACGGCCTTGATCCACTTATGACGGCCTATGTGACGCCGTCACCACCCACGGTATTTTATTCTTGCCACTTTGACGCCGTCATGAAGCCTTCTGACGCCGTCACCACCTACGGTGTTTAATTCCTCATGTCTGACGCCGTCAAGATGGTGGTCTTGACGCCGTCACCTTGTATCTTCAGCATGAAAATTTGGTACTTTGCCGTTTTCTTCACTTTTATGCTCCAAAAACGTCCAAAATGGCTTCTTTTTCAGAATTCACTCTCCAAACACCTAAAATCACAAAAGGAACGATTTAGGGCAATATTTGATCAAATAAAGTCGGATTCGGGCTTAAATGACCCCCTAAAAACGGATCATTTTTCGCCTCATCAATAAGCAGAAATGTGTTTTATGAAAAATGTATAAGTGCAGACTTTGCTCTTTTAGCCGACGGTAAAATTCAATTTGGCCACCGATTTGGGATCTAACCGCGTACATGTTATGGCCAACGGTGTAAAAAGAATCCGGTTTATGGGCGTTTCACTCATATTCATTATACTTAACTTATGTCAAAATATTGTGCGTGAACAAAATCCAAAACTAGTAAATTATAAATAATTTGGAAAAACTAATTGTATGTGAATTAACATTTAAATGTTTTAATTATTTCATAGTTATACTAAGAAATTATACAAACTATTCAAACACAAAAACTACATTTTAATAAATTACAAATAATAAAGCTAAAATTACAAAATACTTATCTCTATATATTTATCCTATTGCACATATTTCTAATCGAGCCTCAGTTTGTTTAACAATACATGTTTATAAAACACGGTTCTATTCGGGTAATCGCTAATATTTAAAAATAAAATCCAAAATCGAACCGCGATAAGAGGGTTTATCGATTTCTTAGTTATTGTTTTTTGCGGTTTCAGATTGAGCGGGTCGGCTCAATTTGTCCATTTCACATATTTTTTTAACACCCGTATCCATAAAACTTAACATTATATAAATCAAACATATATTTTGAACGACGAACAAACATTACTCAATAAAATATTTATTATCACAATCGTATAATGAAAAATACTGTTATTAGTTAAAGAGTTAAAATACGTCATATGTAATTTTTGATATCCATAAATTTATTGTCAAAAAAAAAAAAAAAAATAGAATACATAATCTACCAAAAAAATTTATGTTAAGGTACCCGTCACCGCAACGCTTGAGTACCGTGCTACTAGTTAATCTATACTATCTATAATGGAAAAATAGTCAAAAGTGAAATATTGAGTTTTCAACAATAGTTAAATGAGAGAGAAAGTGAAATGTAATTAATACTCTTATTAAAACACGCCAATACTTAGAAGTACAATTGTTTATTCACATTGTACAACCAAATTAAAGCATATCTACCAAATTACAACCAATCAAACACAAATCGGGTTGACCCGGGATGCTTCAAACCCGGCGGGTTGACCCAGTTTAATTTGACCCGTTTTCGACTCAACATAGCAAGTTGACCCGGTTTAACTCGACCCATTTTTCGACCGGAACGGTTCAACCGGTTGAACCAACCGGGTAGAACCGGGTTTGTAAAACCCGAAAATCCGTCTTTCTTAAATTTCCCATACAATTTGAATTTTTTGAGTTTCGTGAAATATAACCTAAGTATATGAACCTTAGAACTTGAATAATACACAATATATATAATCTACAACTTTATATAACTTTAAAATATACACAACTTGTACAAGAAATATAATCACACGCCTAGCAAGATTAAAAGGAGCCGAATATCACATTTTACTAATTTTAGAAGTTAAAATTCATCAAATCAGTATTCAAAACAAATTAGCAAAACTCCTCCATATATCACGATTGATTTCATGAAGTTTGGTCCATCACATCCTCCATTTCCTCCTTAATATCCGAACCTCCCTAAATTATTCCTCTCCAAAATCGTTTAATATAAACGTATATCTCTTTTCTCCCTAAACCTACATATGACCAAGGAAGATAACAACAAATTCTCACAGCAACTCAAACAACTACAAACGATCTATTATTGATCAGAAGGCACGACCAGAAGTTTGGAGGAAGGGTTTTGATCGTGGTGGACATTCGTTTCGAAGGGTACTGATTTGGCTCGTAGGTTATATTTATTGTTCTCTTCGATCCGTTCCGAATCCGATTTAGAGGTATCCACTGCTTTGTCATTTTATTCTTGCTCGATCTATATCATATATTTACTATGACATGAAAACCTAATCGATATCGACTCACACAATATTATAAAAAGTATCACATAAAATTCACAAGGTGTTTTCAAATTGGCTGGAATATATGTATTCATATTGTTTTCTAGTTCTCATGAAATCATACAAATCATCACCTAATACAACGAGGAACCAGACCCTATGTTATTCGGATTTAAAACTTTGCATGAAATATCGTTTTCGAAATTTTATCCATTCGTACCAAGCTGCTTCGAAATATGTATAGATTAACTTATGGTTTGAGTTTGAATTCTTTTCACCTTCACATGATTAAAATAAAAAGGATAAATTTCATGTATTAAACGTATATTAACGATCGCATAAAATCATGAAACAAGACATGTTATACGAGCTGAATGAAGAAGTTTTGCATGCATGTTTCGAATCGAATCTCGCATAAATCAAACATAAACATGTCACCACTGATATAGATTATACTATGAATATTATGTAAGACACATGAAATGATGATAGAACTTGTTGCATGAAATATACTGATATGGGGCTTGAGATTACATGCATGAAACCAGAATTTTAACCTTTGTGTCTTATATTATTTTGGAGCGTGAGGTGTGCATGGGAAATGTTAATTGGAGGATTTTATAACATATTAGAGTATTAACATGAAATGGTTCTATAACTATATGGGACATACGTTGTGAACAAGAATCGGTTAAATGTGTTTTCAAATAATTGTTTTGGGGCGTTAAGAGGTAATTGTGGTGAGTCAAGAGTCGTGGTTTGGTTTGTTAAATGTTTGTTCATTTTGGGTTTTCTTTGGTTCGTTAAGTATATATACGAGAAGGGGATGTTGGTTTCGTACTTGGGTTAATTCGAAAAGGGTGTTTGTCCCGGTGTCATTTTGGAGTCGTGTGGGTATGCTCTTGAGTGTTTGAAACATATTTTGGGTCATCGTGGCATAAATATTAATATCGTGGTTATGTTACTAATTTATATAAATTGTGATAACTGGTCCAAAATTATTGTCTTAACATTAATTTATCAAAGTAAACTTTAAAATAATTTTTGTTGACTTTTAATATTTAATTTTGATAATTTACACTTTAGACCCTATACTTTGCAATAATAATATTTTAACACTAAACTATGATAAATTTTCATAATTAACCCTAATCTACAATAGTAATCATTTTGAGCACTTTAATTAAATTAAATGTTAATTATAAGCATTTATGGCTAATCTAGCTAATTCGGGAAAGTTACTAAATATGGAAAGCTGCTTAAAATGGAAAGACAACCTAAAAAGGAATAATCTATTTTTAAAGTGAACTATTGAGTAATTCTCGACTTCTAATGCACTTAGGTTCCATGAAGAAGGAGTGGTTCCTATTTCCGTTTGATCTTTCTTTTGCCTGTTGTGTCATCGGGTTGAGGTACAGATATTCCATACTCTTTCAGTAAGAGTGCACACTTCCTCTCTCTTGACTTTGTCTTTGATTTATTATCGTGTTATGATTTCCATTTGGTTATGATCCTTCTTACTTGGCTCTATGATTGATGTGTTTCACCGGTATTTGTGATCCTATTGTTATTAGTTTGAACTCTTATGATCCGTTCGATAACCTTTTGTGACCTTAACCTTTGAACCTCTGTGAGACCTTGGATCTTCTTTGGGATATTGTAACGGGAGGTGAAACCCTTGTGAGACTTTGAATGTTCTTTTGGGATAATATAACGGGAGGTGAAATTTCTTTTCTTAATTATGATATGGGAATATTTAAAGGACAAACTATTTTATAACGGCACTTTTAATATGATTTAAAATCACTTATCTATGGGATTTTTATAAATGTCATCTTTGGAAGATCTTTTCTAAATGAATCCTTGTTATAAACCTTTCTAAATGGGATTGTACTACGAACCTTTTTAAGCAAGTGATGGGAACCTACTAAATTGAACTTTTGTTTAAAACTCTTATTATGACCCTTTGATGATGAACTTTGGGACTTTGGAACTTCGAATAGTGAACCTCGTGGATTGGAACCTTGACTTTGATCTTTCCATTTGACCCATTGACATTGATCCATTTGAATTGAACCTTGCTGTGAACCTTTGATTTGAACTCTGATTATGAACCCTGCCATTTGTAAACCTTTGACCTGAACCTTTGCTATGCACCTTGGATTATGATACTTTGATTTGACTTAGACTTTGTTATTTGATTTGCCTTTGACCTTTCAGTATTATACCCGAGCATTTTCCTAGTCATGAAGGTAACATGACCGTGGCATTGATGCACCAATGTCATGACTCCAGTGTGGTCGAGTGATGTTCCACACCGTCCCTTTTGTTTGATCTGCAATTGGTTTGGGTAGGGGCGTATGGATGCATCCTAGATTTGCTTTGATTTGATTTGCTACTACATTTGGTTTGGTGTCTGGTACTGTGTGCAATACATGCCTTTCACATATATTTGGGAGCTAGCTACTCCGTGGTTACTTGAGGACTCCCCTCCTACTACATTTGGTATTCTGAGGTCTCCCCTTTGAGTATATGGTTACTTTGCTGAAGACTTTGTTTTGTTTTGTTTGGCTCGTGGTAGAATGCTGATATAACCTAACCTTTAACTTATTCTTATCATCCTCTTATACCTTTTGTTTTCCCCAATGCACCCTATGATATTCTTTGTTCCTTATCTTTTGCTTCGTTTATATATATCTGTTCACTGAGCTTTTTAAGCTCAGCCGCATTTCTTTTCCTGCGGCAGGTTTAGTAGGAAGCTGGGTTTGTGGATGAGAGATCTTATTTTGGACTTAGAAGACTTCACCCTGATTAGCTACTGGCTGGACTTAGAGATGCTTAGAAGAAATTGATGTTGGGCTTAGTTCATCGTTGTTACTCTTTTGTATTTTGTTTAGTTCTCCTTGTAACCTTTGTATTACAAATGTATCTCTGTTCGCTTGTGTTCTGATTTGACTCCATAATGTTACACTTTAGCCCTTCTCGGGTTGGGGTGTTACAGGGTTTCAAAACATTATCCATTACTTAAAAAAGTACAATGATTTATTCACATTGTACAATCAATTAAAAACATATCTACCAAATTAAATACAACCAATTAAAACACAAACCGGGTTGACCCGAGACGCTTCAAACCCGGCGGGTTGACCCAGTTTAATTTGACCCGTTTTCGACCTAACCTAGCAAGTTGACCTGGTTTAAATCAACCCATTTTTCGACCGGAACGGTTCAACCGGTTGAACTACCCGGGTCGAACCGGGTTTCAAAACCTTATCCATTAGTTAAAAGTACAATGATTTATTCACATTGTACAACCAATTAAAACATATGTACCAAATTAAATACAACCAATTAAAACACAAACCGGGTTGACCCGAGACGCTTCAAACTCGGCGGGTTAACCCAGTTTAATTTGACCCGTTTTCGACCCAACCTAGCAAGTTGACCTGGTTTAAATCGACCCATTTTTCGACCGGAAAGGTTCAACCGGTTGAACCACCCTGGTCGAACCGGGTTTCAAAACATTATGTTTAATTCTCAAATCTTCAAACTTTTATTATTTTTCGTTTATAACATATAAAGTTTTTTTATCAATAAACTATTTGTCGCTATAAAATCCCGTTGCTATGCACGGGTACTCGGCTAGTTTATAATATATGCGTATCATTACTTATCTTGATAATTTCATTTGTGCCGCTCAAAATTTTCCCAAAAATCAAATCATTCCCTCCGTATCTTTATCCTCATCCACATATTTCTTGATAGATTAAAAGGATTACCTCATTGTTTAGTGGTTATTTTATTTTTACATTTTAGATGGTCAATGACAGTGATCTGGTTACAGGTGGACGCAATTCAGGCTTGTGGTGGTCATCCTTTAGTTATACATCTTGTGCATCTCAACTGCCGCCGCTCCACCAAACCATAGCCATCTCTTGCGCATCTCATATCTACCTCCACCGTAGTAGTGATTATAACCCTAACTACAACAGGAACCACCTTTTCACTTCCGAACAACCACAGTCCCCAAAAATCCGCACATGTATGCTTTTAATTGTTTAAACTTTTTTTTTTCTTTTTCAATTTTGGAACTATTATTATCTTTTGCTTACTATTTATTTTGTGCGATTTGGGTCTTAATAGTTTTTATAGTTTATGATTTCAGCATGTTTATGTTTGTGCACACAAGGTGGTTGTTGAAATGCTTGCACTTGTATTTATGTTTTCGTCAGGTTAGGGGCCAATCCAATTAAAATGGTTGGTGCACAATCTTTTCTTAGTGACACCTCTTGTCAGGTACGTGTATTCATAGTTCTCTTAATTTATTGTTTAGGGAAGGCTGGATGAAACAACGCTACATAATATGGACATGAAGTACGACTCTGGACTCTCGTGACCGTTCTTTGCCACTATATGAGCTCAATGTCCCCAGTAGTATTGTCTATCACGAAGAGCTAATTAAGCGTAACTGTTCTAATATTAAATATTGGATTAGGATTAGGGTGTTCGTATAAATGGTTATTTACATTTTATGCCTTACATAGATGTCACTCTAAGCTTATAGAGTATTATTTTGTGCCTTACTTAGATATCATTCTAATATTAAATATTGGATTAGGATTATAGGATTAGGGTGTTTGTTTGTGACTTCTTATTATAAGTATATATAGCTACGAGATATGTGATTTTGTGGTGTGAGTGAGATTATTGTTACGGCTTATTTCGTCTTGTAGTATGCTAACCTTGCTCTGATTTGCTTGGTTACTGACATACTATGTGGAATTGTTTAACATGATTTTACTACTCAAACCATGCTTAGTTTTAGGACCCCTATTTAGTGGCACGGTGAATAATAGTTAGAGGGGTCTTGATCTCATGGATAGGGGGATTTGGGATTGTTTGGTGGATGCGGGGTTAGATACTCGTCATTTGCAACATAATTGTGGATTAACCATGCTAGTGGGATGGGCTCAACCGAGTAACCTTTGTGAAGCATGGGGAGAGCGAATAGACTACTGACTGGTGTTTACATATATGCTGATATGACCATGAGGACATGGTTACTGACTGGTGTGGAATATATTTGTTTATATATATTTGTTTTGCTATCTTTGTTGTGTGTGGAATATATTTATTTATGTTAGTTTTTGGTTTTATATAATTATTTTTGCGTAATTGGCGTTCCGTAGAAACTCCATCACCATCCTAGCTACTTTTTAAACCTCATTATTGGCTACTTTTTTCTTCCATGTGTAAATCAACATGTAAAATTTAGCATGCAAATCAACATATCAGATAGCAGATAGTGTGTTTGTCAATTTGTCCCAATATGTACGAATTGAATTGTCTTCTCAATTATGCTTGTAAAATTTAGCATATGTAACTTAAACATTAGTTTGAATAAATGATGAAGTAGCTTCTGTATCAATGACATAAAAGTTATTAGTATTTATAGAACAACTGATAGTTACTAATTGTTTTATGATAACTTATATACTTAGCATGAAAACACCTTAAAAAACCATTTATGGCATCCTTTAAAACCATCTTGATCTTTTGGTCTATATTTCTATACTGTCGTTAGTACCACTTATCAGATGGAAGAACTCCTTATCACCACCATCATAAAATGCAATGAGTTCATGGTCTTCAAGAAATATTCAAAATCTTTGCAAAATTGCAACTGGACTAGTATTGTATGCAATGAAGGCAGTTTAGTCTCCAAGATTAACCTCCATGATTCATCAATATCTGGTACGTTAACAGGCTTTGAATTTTCTTCATTTCCAAATTTGACCCATTTTAAAAAATGTTAAATACTGCTTTTTGTGTAACCCCGTTCGATTGCTATTTTTTTATCAAACTTTTTTCTCGTTTCATATATATTTCTAATGTTGGGAATATTATATTATGCAGGGTTTATGAGGAGGAGGTGATCCGATGAGCTTTATTCGTTTCCGTTAGTAATAAATCATCTTAGTTATTTATATTGAGTTGTTATGATTTTTATATTTTAAAGACCATGGTTTACAAGGATGTTAGATGTATTGTTTTTTACTTTATTGTATTCAAGTATGTTGATTTGATTTTATTGATGATTAACAAAAATTGCGTTCAATTTATTTTTGGCTTCAATTGAATTATATTTGCGAAAAATTGAGATGGTTAGCTGCTACGATGACTAACTAATTTTTGAATGCAAAATCGTGCCAAATGACTTCTATAACAAACACAAAAACGTGCCAAATGTTTTTTAGCAAGGCGGATAAAAATGTGCCAAATACGTTTGGCACAACAACAGAAACCATGCCAAATACGTTTGGCACGGTAAATAAAAACCGTACCAAATAAGCATTCGTCATGGGAAATAAATTGGTACCAAATACGCATTTTGGCACGGTAATTAAAAACTGTACCAAATAAACGTTCGGCACGGGAAATGAATTTGTACCAAATATGCATTTGGCACGGGATATAAAAGTGTGGCAAATGCCCATTTGGGACGCAAGATTATCAACCGTGCCAACTACTTCACTCATGGCACCCCAAAGTTAAACCGTCCCAATAACCGTGCCAAATACTATTTAGCACGGTTTCAACCCGACCCAAATGTATTTGGCACCCTCATATTTAGGACGGAGCCAAAAGTGTGCCAAAGCCGTGCCAAATAGCATTTGGCACGGCTTTTTAAGTATTTGGCACAATTTTCCACCCTCCCAAATACCACTTTTTCTTGTAATAGTCAAAAAGAGTGATGGCAATTGGAGAATGTGCGTAGACTTTACTGATCTTAATAAAGCATGTCCACAGGACTACTACCCGCTACCAGAAATAGACTGGAAGATAGAATCTCTGTGTGGATATCCCTTTAAATGTTTCCTAGACGCATACAAAGGGTACCATCAAATTCTGATGCCCTTTGGTCTAAAGAACGCGGGAGCAACATACCAGAGATTGGTGGACATGGCCTTTGAAAAGCAAGTAGGTAACAACCTGGAAGTTTATGTCGATGACCTTGTTATAAAGAGTCATACTAATGAGGAATTGATGTGCGACATCGAGGAGACTTTCAAAACACTGGGAAAAATAAACATGAAATTAAATCCCAAGAAGTGCACTTTTGGCGCGACAAAAGGCATGTTCCTTGGATATTTAATAGAACTTGACGGCATCAAGCCTTGCCCAGAAAAGACAAAAGCTATCATAGATCTCCCTTCACCGCGCACATTGAAAGAAGTCCAGTCATTAAACGGAAAGCTAGCCGAGCTAAACCGTTTTTTGTCCAAATCAGCAGACAAGTCATTTCCTCTCTTTAAGACACTCACGAAGTGCACAAAAAAGGGAGACTTTCGTTGGACCGAGGAGGAAGAGGAAGCCTTCCAACAACTTAAGCAACATCTTGCAGCGCTTCCCAAACTTGTCGCACCCCAACCAGGGGAAGAATTGATCATGTACTTATTTGCAACTCATGGAGCAGTCAGTGCGGTATTATTGACAGATAGGAATCCGTTCAAACACCCATATACTTTGTGAGCAAAGCACTTAAGAAGACAGAGACGAACTATACTGCTATGGAAAAGCTGGTCCTAGCTTTAGTATTTGCAGCTAAAAGACTGCGCAGATACTTTCAGGTGCACCCAATAGCTGTAATAACGGACCAACCTATCAAACAAGTTATTTCTAAACCTGACGCATCGGGACGGCTACAAAAATGGAGTGTGCTATTGAGCGAATACAACATCTCGTATAGAACACGCACTGCAATCAAAGGGCAAATATTAGCGGACTTTATTGTTGAGAAGCCAGATACAGATACTCCACCTCCGACAAAGCAAGGTAGAATTACAAGAACCATGGATTCTATTCACAAACGGATCCTCATGCGTGGATGGATCAGGCGTAGGCCTTATCCTCACTAATCCAGATGGAGTGGAATTCACTTACGCACTGCGTTTCGAATTCACAGCCACAAACAATGAGGCAAAATATGAAGTCCTACTTGCTGGACTACGCATTGCAACTCAAATGGGTGTACGTAACCTAGAGGCAAATGTAGATTCCAGGCTAGTAGCCAACCACGTGCTAGGTGAATATGAAGCCAAGGATGAACACATGGTCCAATACCTCGAAAAAACAAAGTCTCTAATTCAGAATTTTGATAGGTTCACCATCAAACAAGTCCCTAGAGGAGAAAACAGGAAAGCTGACGCGCTTAGCAAGATCGCATCTACAAGCTTTGCGCACCTCTCAAAACAGGTATTGGTGGAGACTCTAAAAAACAAATCAATCTCGGAGATGGAAATATCCACGGTGATAGAGGAACAGGATCCTAAGTAGATGACACCTATCATTGAATTCATAAGCAAAGGAATCTTACCACAAGATCATAAGGACGCTCGTAGGGTACGGCGCACAGTGCAGAGATTTGAACTCCGAGATGGCGTCCTATATCGACGTTCATTCCTACAACCATGGCTCCGATGCGTTGGACCTCTTTAGGCAGATTATGTACTCCGAGAGATTCACGCTGGCTCATGTAGTATGCACTCAGGACCACGGTCTGTAGTAGCGTGCGCTCTGAGGTCAGGATACTATTGGCCTACTATGCACCGCGACGCGCGGGACATGATAAAGAATGCATTGATTGCCAAGTCCACAGGCCAATTCCGCGCCGACCACAACAAGAGCTAACCCCCATCACCTCACCATGGCCATTCTATAAATAGGGCATTGACATTGCGGGCCTTTTTCCGGTTGCAGCAGGAGGGCTTGAATTCCTCATTGTAGCTATAGATTATTTTACTAAATGGGTTGAGGCAAAAGCAGTGGCAAGCATCACAGGCAACCAAGTCAAATGCTTCGTGTTGGACAACATTGTATGTCGCTTTGGACTACCTGGAGAGATTATCTCGGACAACGGAAAACAATTCTATGATAACCCGTTCAAAGATTGGTGCGCGCAATTAAACATTACACAACACTTTGCTTCGGTGAAGCACCCACAAACCAATGGCTTAGTTGAATGCACGAATCATAGCTTGGGCGAGGGAATAAAAGCGCGCCTTGACAGACATAAAGGAAGATGGGTGGATGAATTGTCACATATTTTATGGGCGCACCGCACGAAAATTAAAACCAGTATTGGAGACACACTATTCTCTCTTGTCTATGGGACAGAGGCTGTCATACCAGCCGATATTGGAATGCCAACTATCCGTACGGCAGAAATAAATGTCACAACAAATGACGATGAGCGGCGCATAGACTTGGATCTAGTGGAAGAAAGACGCGAATGCGCAACTATACGTGAAGCAAAAGCTAAATCAAAGATGAAAAAGTATTACGATGCAAAAGTCAAACACACTTCATTCAGGCCAGGAGACTTTGTATACCGCCAATGATGCAAGCCACGCAGAAGACATAGGCAAGCTTGGACCCAAATGGGAAGGACCCTATGAGGTCACAAATGCACTAGGCAATGGTGCGTACAAGTTGCTCGACATGGAAGGCCATGAGCTGGCACACACTTGGAACATCTGCAATCTCAAGAGATGCTATCTTTAGGAAAGGCTACGGCCCACACGCAGACAACCTTGCACTTTAGTACGTGCCCAATAAATGTCTGTATTTGGTTTTTCTTTTCTTTTAGGAATTGTCTTTTATCTTAAAAAACTTGCAAGTATTAATAAAACGTTGTGGTTTTTAGCTAACTCATAACACATTTAACTTTATTGCTTACATTTTTCCTTATGTCTCAATACGGTTATTTTATATTTTTGCCTACATGGCGTGCATGCACTTATTAAGACCTACGATGGCAGAAAGGATGAGTAAACCTACCAACTAACTCGTTGAGTAAGAGGGTTGCAAACCCATCAACACTGGATCACACATCCTTGCTAAGCGCCTTACTTTCAAGACGTTGAAGTAAGTTTAAATGCACATCCCACGAAGGATGCGCAAACATCACGTATACTGTACATGCTTAGCAATTTACGAGCCAAGACTCTTGGTCATTTGATATAGTATTTGCAACACAATGCAAGTCTATCTTTACACTTATGAGTTTTTTTAAAGTTATGCACTTAATATAACTCATTTTAAGTATGTCATGGTTTCAATTTGACTCTTGGATGATCTTTTACACAAAAGAAAACAATCTAAGTACAAATAACAAGGCGTACGGAAAAAGATAAAAATTATTATAAGAACCATGAGTTTATACAAGTTGTAACTACAAAAACCCATTGACATCTAGATGCTATGTGCACGCCTGTGGCTTGAGCTACTAGCTGTAGACGCCAACTCCCCAGCCTCACTCAGCCTCCTTCAGCCTCCTTAAAAGGCTACTATCTTCCTGAGACATCGACGGTACGCTAACGGGAATCCCATCAAACCTGGGGAGATGGGCTGCGCCAACACCGCAAAGGATGGCATTCCCCTTCATGCCCTTCTTATGTGCAGCTCTTGTCTCATGCGCCTCTAAGCATTTCTTCAAACAAATCTCCTTATCAAGAGCGAAGGGATTGAGCATATGACGGGGACGAGCAAAGACAGGCACCTTCAGTTGCGACTCGTCTGGCTTCAAAAAGAAGTCAGGGTGCACCTCCGCGTCTTCAGCTATATGTTTGGCCAGAGTCAAGCCCTGCATGATCACACTTATTGGGTAATCCTGATCACGCTCTAAGCGGGCGATATGAGGAAAGTCAAAGACCTTCATCTTTTCCATAGCCTCCACCAGCTCATCAAAAGCATCCGCTCTATACCCAGGAACTTCTGCAAGCGGCACAGTCAGCATCTTGCTCTCATGAAGCTCCTCCGCAGGCTGGGCCTTTCCACGTGCTATGGCGTACTCCACGACCTTCCCAAAGGCCTCTACAACCTCCTGGGACTCCAACGTGCCCATGGCAGCCAAGCGCAGACCATGGCTGATCAACAACCTGCACATGCAACAACGCACGCGTTAGAAGATAAAGAACATTAAGGAAAGAGTAAATTACACCATTCGTCCTTGTGGTTTGCGTTGACCGCAGCCGTTCGTCCTTTGACCAAAAAAACTGCACCGTTAATCCTTAACGGGCATACGTTAGGCGCCATTAGTCCCTCCATCACTAACGCTCGTTAAGTGTTGTTACATTTTAAATCCCATGAGGGTATACTGACCACAAGGACGAACGGTGCAATTTTTTTTCTTTTATTTTTAATATGTTAGTAAGTTCCGTTTTCGTCTGTTTTTTTACGTTTTCATCCGTTTTTTTTTTCGTTTTCGTCTGTTTTTTTACGTTTTCGTCCGCTTTTTTACATTTTCATCTGTTTTTTTACGTTTTCGTCCATTTTTTTCGCTTTCGTCTGTTTTTTTACGTTTTCCTCCATTTTTTTACGTTTTCCTCTGTTTTTTTACGTTTTCGTCCGTTTTTTTTTACGTTTTCGTCCATTTTTTTACTTTTTCGTCTGATTTTTACGTTTTCGTCCGTTTTTTTTTCGCTTTCGTCTTTTTTTTTAAGTTTTCCTCTGTTTTTTTACGTTTTCGTCCATTTTTTTACATTTTTGTTCGTTTTTTTTCGTTTTCGTCTGTTTTTTTACGTTTTCGCCCGTTTTTTTTTACGTTTTCCTCTGTTTTATTTACGTTTTCATCCATTTTTTTACGTTTTCGTCTGTTTTTTTACGTTTTCCTCTGTTTTTTATGTTTTTGTCCCTTTTTTTACGTTTTCGTCTGTTTTCTTTCGTTTTCGTCTGTTTTTTACGTTTTCCTCTGTTTTTTTACGTTTTCGTCCCTTTTTTACGTTTTCGTCCGTTTTTGTCTGTTTTTTTACGTTTTCGTCCGTTTTTTTCGTTTTCGTCTGTTTTTTTTTACGTTTTCCTTTGTTCTTTTTACGTTTTTTTTACCTTTGTTACGTTAATTTGGGTCTTTCACTGCTGCAACTTATCACGTTTTTTTATGGACGAAAACGTAAAAAAACAGAGGAAAACGTAAAAAAAACGGACGAAAACGTAAAAAATGGGACGAAAACGTAAAAAAACAGAGGAAAACGTAAAAAAACAGACGAAAACGAAAAAAAAACGGACGAAAACGTAAAAAAACAGACGAAAACGTAAAAAAAGCGACGAAAACGTAAAAAAAACGGACGAAAACGTAAAAAAAACAGAGGAAAACGTAATAAAACAGACGAAAGCAAAAAAATGGACGAAAACTTAAAAAAAGGGACGAAAACGTAAAAAAACAGAGGAAAACGTAAAAAGACAGACGAAAACGAAAAAAACGGACGAAAACGTAAAAAAACGGACGAAAACATAAGAAAACGGACGAAAACGTAAAAAAATGGAGGAAAACGTAAAAAAAGGACGAAAACGTAAAAAAAGGGACGAAAACGTAAAAAAACAGAGGAAAACGTAAAAAAAACAAACGAAAACGAAAAAAAACGGACGAAAACATAAAAAAATGGACGAAAACATAAAAAAATGGACGAAAACGTAAAAAAACAGAGGAAAACGTAAAAAAAAACGGAGAAAAACGTAAAAAAACAGACGAAAGCGAAAAAAATGGACGAAAACGTAAAAAAAACATACGAAAACGAAAAAAAACGGACGAAAACGTAAAAAAACAGACGAAAACGTAAAAAAGCGGACGAAAACGTAAAAAAAGGGACGAAAACGTAAAAAAACCAGACGAAAACGTTTAAAAACAGACGAAAACGAAAAAAACGGATAAAAACGTAAAAAAACAGACGTAAACGTAAAAAAACGGACGAAAACGGAACTTACTAACATATTAAAAATAAAAGAAAAAAAAAATTGCACCGTTCGTCCTTATTGTCAGTATACCCTCATGGGACTTAAAATGTAACAACACTTAACGAGCGTTAGTGATGGAGGGACTAATGGCGCCTAACGTATGCCCATTAAGGATTAACGGTGCAGTTTTTTTGGTCAAAGGACGAACGGCTGCGGTCAACGCAAACCACAAGGACGAATGGTGTAATTTACTCTTAAGGAAAATAGTAGTAACCAAAGAAAAAAAAAGATACATACATGCGCTCAGCAATAGTAGACATAAGATGAAGATATAACTCCTCATCGTACTCTATACTTAGCTTACATAGCTTGCTCTCCTACACCTTCAGAGCACCTTCCACACGCTCGCGAAGTTCATCAATATGAGCGAAGTGCTTAGTTTTCTTTTCTTGAAGGTACTTTAAACCCCAAGAGAAGTTAGCTCTATACTGATGAACCTCACAGCACTCTCGCTTTACCTCAGCCATCAAAGACAGCTTCTCATCTGCGAGCCTCCTAGCATATGCAGATGTAGACTCTATATCTGCTCGCGCATCAGCCAACTGCGCCCTAAGCAGAGCAATCTCCTCATCCTTCTGAGTGAGACTGCTACCCTCACCAACATACCGCGCCTTCAGCTGAGTAACCAACTCAGCCTGACTCGCCGCAGCAGCACCCAACTCCTCCATTAGCTGCTGCGCGGACAGCTCCTCACTCACCTTCAGCGGCTCCTCCACATGCTCATGAGCCGCCTGGGGTGGTACCGACCCCTCAGCAAACGCTGCATCACCCCCTGCAGCACTGTCACTACACGCAAACATAAAGAAGTCAAAGAATGGCACTGCGTAACACGCATAAATATAAATACTCATATGAAGGTTACTTATGTAGGAGGAGAAGTCCCAGCATTCTCCTGCGCAGCAACAGACGATGACGTCTCCTCCTCTGTGGACTCATCAACAATGATGGTATGACGTCTGCGCTTGGAGGTACCCTCACCACCATCATCAATAGCTTTACGCTTCGCACCTTGGCGCTCCTCCTCAGAGTCGGTATCCACTTTGAGGATCCCAGCACTAGTGGACGACTCAACGCGCGCAAGCTCAGGCGCCACTGCTCCCTGCGCAGGCACAGTCTGCACTGGTGTTGCATTCACAATAGGCTGTTGTGGAAAACTAGAAGGGGGGTTGAATAGTTTTAGCGTTTTAAAATCTTTTTAACTTGTTTAGTTAGCTTTGAAACTTTCCGTTTGATCAAAGATATATGCACAAACACAATATATATAACATGCAAGTAAAGGAAAGAAACGATCAAACCACAACACGAGTATTTATCATGGTTCGACTACAAGGACTCTTTTTCCTTGCCCTACGTCCACGCCCCGAGTATCCAACTCGAGAGTTTCTTTCACTAGTTAACAAGCTCCTTTCACCGGCGGAGAAAACCTTACACGTCGCTTATACTTTTACCGACACAAAGCTAAATGTCGAGTTCTTTTACAAGGGCACAACCACTCCCGTTTAGTTCTTTTACTAGGGTACAACAACTCCCAACACTCTTTGTATTTTGAGGACTAAAATACTAACCACTCACTTCAGAATATACACAAACAAATGACGCGTAAACAACAAGAGTTTACACAATACTAAGCTACCAAGTCTTGCAACGTTGTGTTGGAAACTTGTAACTTTAGACGACCTTGTGAGCTTCTTTGCTACAAAAGGAAACTTCACATTTACAATGATAAGAGGTTAGAAGAAAAGGATCAGTGTGTGTGTAAAATATGTGCTCAAGAAGTTAGCCAAAAAAACAAGTTATGGCTTGGTATTTATAGCACAACAAACTGTGTGCTCGGCGGATCAGGCGGAACCCTCAAATGGGTTCCGCCCGTGTACCCCCAGGGTACCGCCGGGTCTGCAGTAGGTTTATGCAATTACTCTTCAAACCAAACAAGGTCTTGTCACATTACTTCTATCAACCAAACAATGTCACATCACTTCAAGTAAGTCAAACATGATACTTGCAAGCAACATGAAAGCAAGTCAAACACATAACTTGCCATAAATACATAATGACAAAACTTGCCATAAATGTGATGTGACTATTTCTAATTTAAGAAATAAACTTGTGTTATGTTTTATGAAATGTAAAATGTAGCAAAAGTCATGTTTATGCAAGTCTTAAAAACTAAGAATATGTTTTGCTTAAAACTAAAGTTTACATTTTGTCGTTAACAAAACTTAGCGAAGATCGTAAAATATAAATAACGTTTTTAGGCGATATTTGTATTAACAATCTCCCCCTTTTTGTTGATGACAAAACATAAACTTTGTTTTTAAGTAACACACAAAACTTTGGTTTTTAAGACTTAAAAAAAAATTATATTAACCTTGTTTTACTTAAGAGATGAAAAGCACATCAAGTATTGAAGGTATAATATATTTCTCCCCCTTTTTGTCGAAACAAAAAGTAGAGTAGCGAAGCGGAATAATCGCCATGCTCCCCCTTGGTCGATACTCCCCCTAAATGGAGTACCAATATGGGAAACATGGATTTTGAGACCTACAAAAAAATGGTTAGTTGGTGATATATATAGTTAAGCTTGTAGTTACCACACATAATGCAACCACAATGACAACACAACATTGATCAACCAACAATGCACACAAGTAAGTTGAAAGAAATTTCATTCCAAGTAAAATTTTGACTTATAAAAGTCAAAAGACAAGAAATGCTAACTATTCTTCTACTTAGTAACCAAGAACTAAAAAAAATAACCAAGAAAATAAAAAAAAAAATCCTACATTCCTAAGTTGGGGCAAACGGCCTCCAAGGGTTGTTTAGGATTTGTTGGGGTGGGAAAGTGCATCCAAACGTTCAATGACATGTTGGAATGCAAACCGGGTTTCATTTTGGAATTGGTGAAGCAAGGTTTTTATGCTTTCACCCATTTGCTCACAATTTGAGCAAACATGGGGATGGTTGGGTGAAAATAGGTTGGTTTTGGTTTCTTGGTTTAGGGGTTGGTTTGGTTTTGGTTGTTGGGTGGAGGATGGATTTGGTATTGATTCAAGCAAGGTGGTTTGAAATTCCATTGCTTGATGAAGGTGGTTTTCAACCATGCTTTGTATTTCCTCATAAGAAGGAAAGAAAGACTCATAGGTTTGGGGTTGAGAAGGTGGTGGAGTTGGGTGATCATGGTGTTCAAAATTTGGTTCTCCATAAAGAGGACCATGGATTTCACGGTAGATTGGGTGAAATAACAACGGTTTGGGTGGTTGGTACACTTGTTGTGGTGGTTGGTTAAGTTCAAGATCATCATCAAGATCGAGAATTGACCTTGGTGATTGGTTTGCAAAAGGTGGCGGTTGATTATGTCTTGGTGGAAGATCATTTAAATCTTGGACATATGGGTGTGGTGATGTTGGAGGAGACCCAAAAAGTTCCATAGGTTCAATTTTTGGTAATGGTGATGGTGATGAAGTCTTTGATGGTTGAGTTGGAGCACTTGGTGGAGTTGGGTCAATAGGTGATTTAGTAGGTGGTGGAGTGTGCTCATTTGGTTGTTTGGGTGATGGAGATGGAGATGCAAGATTCAAAAAGTGTTCATTTTTGATGGGTGATGTGAATTCATCCGAGGATGAGGAGCTAAGGTTGATGGATTGGTTTGACCATAGTGGTTTGACACTTATCCGGGCGGTTCTACTGATGGGTCGTGATGGTTGAGAGGTGTTTGTTGACTTGGTCATTGTTTAAAATGGTTTAAAGTTTCAGAATTTGTGATGAAGAAGGTGTGGTTTGAGAGTGTTTAGGATGGTTTAATTTATAATGATGAAGATTTGTGGGAAGGAGTGTTTGGATTTGATGTTAATCCATACAAAAATGGTGGTTCCTAATGATTTGGAAAACTTAATTGTGGGTTGTCATGTCATGGAAGTCAATCCAATGAAAATGGTGAAGTGAGAAGACAAGTTTTGCACTAAATGCTTAGTGGTTTTGGTGAGTTTGTTTGATGGAAAAATTCTCAGGGATTTCAAGGATCCCTTAAAAGGGTTCCTTCCTTTATGTTTGAGGGGTCCTTGAGGTTGTTATGGTTAAATTTGAATTTTGGCGGGAATTGGTTTTGGTTAAGTTCATGGAAGAAGGAGTATCCTATTATGCTAAACACATTGCAAGTAATGGTTTTCTACCTAAAAGGATTGGATTTGGATGTTTGAATGTTGAATTGGCGAAAAAGAAAACCAAAAATTCTGCAGGCATATGGCGGCACCCTGGAGATACACAGGCGGAACCCAAATTAGGGTGCCGCCTGGTTCGTTGGGCCAAAACTGGGTTACCCAGAATTTCCACTGGCGGAACCCAAATTTGGGATCTGCCGGATCCGCCAGGCCTGAAAAAGTTCACTGTCCGCGTTTTTGACCCGCGAAACGATTTTCAAAATTTTCGAAAACTCTTGGAACAAAAAATATAATTCATACCTGGTTAGGAAATGCAAAAATTAGACATGTAAACACTCATGTCATAAGACTTTGACCGGGGGCTAGCGAAATTCACTAAACTTAGTGAAAATTTGATAATCATGAAAATTTGACAACTTGCCAAAAGTTGTCTTCCTGCAACATTGTTAGTTAAAACATGTTCCATAGTGTATCAAACATTGTACTAACACACAAATACATCACAAAGATTGTTTAAACTAGCAAATTGTTCCAATAGCACCTTGTGCCAAACACTCCTAACACACCCGCACTCATTGACAGTCCATCTTCTTCTTCATCTTCCCGAGGAATCTCCCGATGTTTTTGAACATCCCCTTTGTTTGCTTGAACTCCTCTGACTCATTTGGAATATCTGGAAGTTGGGAAAGGTATTCTAGAGGTGGGAGCCTAGAGTTTGGCAAATTGTCATCTTCACTCATTGAGGAAGATGAGGAGGAGGTAGGGGGATGAGGACGTTTTCCTTGGGCTCTATACATTCTCTTATCACTTAGAGGGACAAATGTATGTGGAATGAGAGAGTAGTCAAGTTGAAGACGGTTAGGAGTTGGAGGAATGGGTGCAATGAACCTAAAGAGACGGGTCAAGAACATTCCATATGGCAAAGCCGTTGTGCCATGAATGGGAATGTCGGCCATTCTCTTGGCCATGTAATAAGCAAGATTGAAAGGTTGCCTAATGGACAAAGAGTAGAGCATGTATCATAGGCAAAGATTGATATGGTCTCGGTTTCCTATGGTGATTATAACATTGGCTCTAAGGACTTCCTCCCATTTCTTGAATTGGGGCAAGAGTTCATTAAGTTCCATTCCATATGGATCTTTATCAACCTCATTTCCCGTTCGGGTTCTCCTAGTAGTGGTTGTCCTAACAAAGAGGTGGTTACGGAGTACATCTTTTGACACGAGTGGGGTATCATAAGGATGGTAACGGTCATCTAGGGTGTCAAGGGTTGAGAGGGAGTGCAAATCGGAGTAGATACAAGTACCTTGGTTTGGAATACCTAGGATTTGAGCAAACTCCTCAAGAGTGAAGGAGTATTGATTGCCACTAACCCTAAAGTTGACGGATAAATAATCATAATCACCCGTGGATAGAGTGACGGATGCATAGAACTCAAGAATGAATCTAGGACAAATAGGCTCGTCTAAAGTCAAAAGACACTCAAAGTTGATTGTGGCAAATTCGGCATAAAGGTTTGTGCCTTCTAGGAAAGACGGGTCAATGGTTCTACCCTCATGGACATAGCGTTTTTCTAGGGCTTTGAAAATGTTGACTTGGTTTGGTGTAAGGCCTTTGGTTTTGTGGTGTTTTGGGAGGTACTTAATTGTGTCCTTATGGTCGTAATGGGTTAGAGGAGGCATGATGATACCTAGAACAACAAGAATTTCACATTTTAGTTTAAGTAAACTACTATTTTAATGTGGATGTTCTAGTGTGTGCCTATATGAAAACAATGTGGAGGTGCGGTTATCTTGACTTATTTTGATGCATCAAAGATGTTTTATAATGCAAGTTTTGTTATAAAAACAAAAGATAACCCAAACACTCCTAGTTCAATGTAGCTACGTTTGAATGTACCCGAAAATACATATTAATTATGTATTCCCTTTAGCATTCAAGAGACATTATGCAAGTGATGTTTTGAACATAACGTTTTGATTTTGTATTCTCAATGTGAGACGAAAAAATATTTGTCCTACTTGTGAGAAATTTTTGCAAAAATTTGACATGGGGTGGTTTAGCAAGTATGTTTACACTAAGTGAGAAAGCACTTCCTAACTATGGGAAACATGATTAGTTTTGTTAAACACCTAATTTTTATGCATGAGTTTGTTAAGTTTAATGCATAACCCCAAGTTTTTGTTTTTGTGCAAAAATAGAATTCCTAGACTCAGATCAGGATTGTAATCAAGATAAGATACTTACAATGATGATGGATTAGCAATGTGTTTGAATGGAAGACCAGAATTTCGTGGGTATGGATGAGAGGAATGGTGAATAGTAACAGTTTTGGAAGTGGTGGTGTGAAATAATGGGTGTTTGGTTTAATATAAACTAATGGATTGATTCTGCAGGTCGACGGACATGGCGGAACCCTGGGTTGGGTTCCGTCCGTTATGGCTGAGGGTTCCGCCGAACCTGCTGAGAAAAATTGTTTTGGATTTGTTTTGATTTTTGTGATTTTTGTCTAATGTCCAGAACTACAATGTAGGTTCCATGAGTCCTAAGCCTAGCCTAAGAAGATTAAAAGGTTCACGTTTAAGAGGTTTTGTGAGAATGTCGGCTATGTTATCTTCGGAAGAAACTTTCTCAATTGAGATATTTCCTTTTTGGACGTTGTCACGAAGGAAATGATGACGGATTTCAATATGTTTGGTACGAGCATGTTGAACCGGGTTTTTGCTAAGATCAATGGCACCTTTGTTGTCACAAAGAATTGTGATGTCGTTGAGTTGAATTCCGTAGTCGACAAGAGCTTGCTTCATCCAAAGAGCTTGTTGACATGCCTTTCCGGCCGAAACGTACTCGGCTTCCGTTGTTGAGATAGCAAGAGCCGTTTGCTTCTTCGAGAACCATGAGGTGAGACAATGTCCAATAAAAGTACAAATACCACTTGTGCTTTTTCTATCGACATAGTCACCGGCATGATCCGAGTCGGCATACACTATGGTGTCTATTCCCGTTCCTTTGGGATACCATAAACCTAAATGTGTAGTGCCCTTAATATACCTAAATATCCTTTTAACAGCTTCGAGATGTGTAGTCTTAGGATCTTCTTGAAAGCGAGCACATAGACAAACACTAAACATAATGTCGGGTCTACTAGCCGTTAGGTAAAGTAGACTACCAATCATACCTCTATATTTAGTGCTATCTACGGATTCACTTTCCTCATCCTTGGTGAGTTTAGTTTCCGTGGACATGGGAGTTTTGATAGGTTTCGAATCTTCTAATCCAAATTTCTTAAGCATGTCCTTAATGTATTTAGATTGGTTAAAGAAGATACCATCTTCAAGTTGTTTAATTTGGAGTCCTAAGAAAAAGTAGAGTTCTCCCATCATACTCATTTCAAACTCGTCATGCATGATTTTTGAGAAATTCACACATAATTCTTGACAAGTTGATCCGAATATAATGTCATCAACATAGATTTGGACTATGATAATATGTGAATCTTTCTTCTTAGTGAAGAGAGTATTATCAACTAAGCCCATGGTGTACTTATGGTCAACTAGGAAGGTTTTAAGTCGATCATACCATGCTTTTGGAGCTTGCTTGAGTCCGTAAAGAGCCTTTTTAAGTTTGTAAACATAATTAGGTTTTTCAAAATCGATGAAGCCCGGTGGTTGAGCAACATACACTTCTTCATTAATGACTCCGTTTAGAAATGCACTTTTGACGTCCATTTGAAAGAGTTTAAAATTATGTGCACACGCATAAGCAAGTAAGATTCTAATTGACTCGAGCCTAGCTACCGGAGCATAAGTTTCATCGTAGTCGATGCCTTCTTGTTGATTATATCCTTGTGCTACTAGCCTAGCTTTGTTTCTAGACACAATTCCATTTTCATCCATTTTATTACGAAATACCCATTTCGTTCCAATTATTGTTTGACTCTTTGGTTGAGGAACTAATGTCCATACATCATTTCTAACAAATTGGTTTAATTCTTCTTGCATTGCAATTACCCAAGATTCATCCTTAATGGCTTCATTAATATTTTTAGGTTCAATGGTTGACACGAAACAAAAATAATTACTTTCATTTTGGACTTTTGATCTTAGTGTTCTTTCATTAATGTTGCCTATGACGCTATCTAATGGATGACTTTTAGATTCTTTGACATTAACAATTTCTTTGTTTAATAGTTCATCTTCCTTGTCATTTTCTAAGATTTCTTGACTTTCAATTACTTGGCTTTCAACTAAGTCATCATCTACCAAAGGTGATGTCTTAGAGGGAGGTGGACTTTCGTCAAATGTTACGTTTAACGATTCCTCGACTCTTAAGGTTTCTTTGTTTAAAACAATGTAAGCTTTACTACTTTGTGAATATCCAAGAAATACACCTTCATAAGACTTTGGGTCAAATTTGGTGAGATAATCCTTGGTGTTAAGAATGAAACATTTACTACCAAACACTCTAAAGTATCCTAATGTAGGCTTTTTACCTTTGTAAAGTTCATAAGGAGTTTTACTAAAAAATGGTCTAATTAGGACTCGATTTAGAATGTACGTTGATGTGTCTACGGCATTACACCAAAACTTTTGTGGAATATTTTGTTCATTAAGCATTGTTATACTCATCTCTTGTAATGTCCGATTTTTACGTTCTACTACACCATTAGATTGAGGAGTATGTGGAGCCGAAAAGTTATGAGTAATTCCATTATTATCACAAAATTTTCCAAATTGAAATTCATTATCAAATTCACGACCGTGATCCGTTCTAATAGACACAATATTAGATCCTACTTGATTTTGAATTTTCTTACTTAGAATCTCAAATTTATCAAAAGCTTCATTTTTACTTTTCAAAAATTTTGTCCAAGTATAACGTGAGTAATCATCTACTATGACCAAAGTGTAGAAGTTACCTCCATAACTTTGTATAGCGGATGGACCAAATAAATCCATATGTAAAAGTTCTAGACACCTAGATGTAGAAACCAAGTTTTTAGCCTTATGGCTACTATGGACTTGTTTACCGACTTTGCAAGCATCACAAAAGTGTTGGTCATATTTCAACTTGGGTAGGTTTCGAACTAAGTCTTTGGAGGAGAGGTTGTGGATAAGTCTCATGTTAGCATGTCCTAAACATCTATGCCATAAAGTTGAAGATTCGTCTAATGAGGTAAGACAAAGTTTGTCTCTAGATGTAGAATCCAACTTCATGACGTATACGTTGTTCTTAAGGACACCTTTGGCTATGGTTATACCATCTTTAAGTATTTTACTACCGTTCTCACTAAAAAGAACATTATACTTATTACGACAAAGTTGACTAATACTAAGGAGATTAAATCCTAAGTTATCAACATGAGCAACATCATCTATAGAAAGGGAGTCATGAGAGATTGTACCTTTTCCGATGATTTTGCTCCTAGCATTACTACCAAACGTAACATTACCTCCATCACATTTGTGATATGTAGAGAAGAGGCTTTTATTACCCGTCATGTGCCTTGAACAACTGCTATCTTTGATCCATTCATCCGGATCCAAACAAACTTTGAGGCACACCTATTTTATGAAAAACACTCAAACATTTGGTCCCCAATTTCTCATGGGTCCATTTTGGTTAAGCATACCATTAATTTGTCCCAAATATGAAAATAGAGCATAAGGGTTCCATGGCATGTAATTTGAGGTTTGGTAATGTCCAGGAGTGTTTTGGTTCCAAACATGTTGGTAGTTTGGTCGAGCATTGAAGTTGCTCTTTGGAAAGGGGCGTTTGGGAATTGGAGTCTTAGGTCTTGGTTTAGTAGTCTTAGCTCTAAATTCATTTTTACTAAGTCCTACTCCAGTTTTAAAGGCAGGTTTGGTTCCATTTTTATGTGTAACTTCAACAAATTTAGAACGATCCGATGTGGATGGAGTTACTGCTGCAGCAGACCTGGCGGAACCCTCGGGGCCAACGGGCGGAACCCTATTTTGGGTTCCGTCTGGTCCGCGGGCTGCTGTAGCAGTTTTGTTTGTTTCATGTGTGTTCATTTCTTGTTTCGTTTGACCCTTAATGATTTCTACTTTCCTGAAACCTAGACCTGTTTTATCAAAAGGTGACTTTTGGAGTTTCATAATCTCATCCGCACATGAAATGCTCTTATCGAACTTTTTGAACTTTGTGGTTTGTTTGATTAGATCATTTTGAGTTATTTTAAGTTTCTCAATTTCAAGTTTAAGTTCCTCACATGATTTGCATGAGGTGTCAATACCTTTACTCTTTTCTAATCTCTTAGCTTTTTCTTTTAACTCATAAACTTCATTTTCTAAAAACTCCTTTTTAGTTTTCAAAAATTTATTTTTGTTTATGATTTTTAAGCTTAGCTCACAAAGTTTGTTATATTCATTTTGTAAAGTGTCATCATCAATAGAGGAGTAAGATGAGTCGGAGAGTACCTCATTTGAGTTGTGAGCCATGAGAGCAATATCATCGTTCTTTGGCTCATCATCATCTCCTTCATAGTCACTCCAAGCACCACCCACAAAAGCTTGTTGAGGCTTGCTCTTGGGTGGTTTTGGACATTCTCCTACAAGATGACTTGTGTCTCCACACCTATAACATTTTCGTTCAACTTTTCCTTTTCGATCATCACGATCTTTTCGGAAGGTTTTCTTGTCATCTTTAGGTTGTCTTACAAACCTCCCTCGCCTACGAAAGAACTTCTTGAAGTCTCTCACGGCCATAGCATATTCCTCATCATCACTATCCGAAGTAGATTCTTCATCATCACTTGATTGGACTCTAGCTTTCAAGGCAATGGACTTAACTTTTTCTTTCTTGCCTCTAACTAGTTCCGAATCTTTTTCCATCACCATTTCATGAACTTTGAGGTTTCCAATTAGCTCATCAAGTGACATGCTTGAAAGATCTTTGGATTCTTCAATTGCCGTCACTTTTGCTCTCCACTTCGGATGGAGTGCTCTAAGAAATTTCCTGACAAAGTTCTTACTACAAAAAGATTCATCAAGTGCTTTAAGTGAAGTAATAATAGTGTTAAACCTAGCAAAAGCATTATCAATAATCTCATCTTCGAAAATAACAAATTGTTCATATTGTTGAACAAGAAGATCAATTTTGTTATCTTTAACTTGTGAGTTTCCTTGATGAGTGACAATTAAAGATTGCCAAATATCTTTGGCGGTTTTACACAAAAAGACTCTTTCATATTCTTTCTTAGGCAAAGCGTTGTAAAGCATCATTTTAGCTTCATTATTTTTACCTATCAATTTCTTTTGATCATCATCTTTAATGTTAGTAACTATATTATCACCATCAACAATTATGTACCATAAATCTATATCTTTAGATTTCACGTAAGTTTCAAAACGGTTTTTCCAATATATAAAACCATTTGCTTCAAAGAGTGGTGGTCTTTGCATAGATTGCCCTTCTTTGTAATTTTCAAAATCCATGGATCGTTTCAAGTTTTAAAACACAATATATTTTAAAAGCTTGAGTAACGTAGCTCTTGATGCCAATTGTGGAAAACTAGAAGGGGGGTTGAATAGTTTTAGCGTTTTAAAATCTTTTTAACTTGTTTAGTTAGCTTTGAAACTTTCCGTTTGATCAAAGATATATGCACAAACACAATATATATAACATGCAAGTAAAGGAAAGAAACGATCAAACCACAACACGAGTATTTATCGTGGTTCGGCTACAAGGACTCTTTTTCCTTGCCCTACATCCACGCCCCGAGTATCCAACTCGAGAGTTTCTTTCACTAGTCAACAAGCTCCTTTCACCGGCGGAGAAAACCTTACACGTCGCTTATACTTTTACCGACACAAAGCTAAATGTCGAGTTCTTTTACAAGGGCACAACCACTCCCGTTTAGTTCTTTTACTAGGGTACAACAACTCCCAACACTCTTTGTATTTTGAGGACTAAAATACTAACCACTCACTTCAGAATATACACAAACAAATGACGCGTAAACAACAAGAGTTTACACAATACTAAGCTACCAAGTCTTGCAACGTTGTGTTGGAAACTTGTAACTTTAGACGACCTTGTGAGCTTCTTTGCTACAAAAGGAAACTTCACATTTACAATGATAAGAGGTTAGAAGAAAAGGATCAGTGTGTGTGTAAAATATGTGCTCAAGAAGTTAGCCAAAAAAACAAGTTATGGCTTGGTATTTATAGCACAACAAACTGTGTGCTCGGCGGATCAGGCGGAACCCTCAAATGGGTTCCGCCCGTGTACCCCCAGGGTACCGCCAGGTCTGCAGTAGGTTTATGCAATTACTCTTAAAACCAAACAAGGTCTTGTCACATTACTTCTATCAACCAAACAATGTCACATCACTTCAAGTAAGCCAAACATGATACTTGCAAGCAACATGAAAGCAAGTCAAACACATAACTTGCCATAAATACATAATGACAAAACTTGCCATAAATGTGATGTGACTATTTCTAATTTAAGAAATAAACTTGTGTTATGTTTTATGAAATGTAAAATGTAGCAAAAGTCATGTTTATGCAAGTCTTAAAAACTAAGAATATGTTTTGCTTAAAACTAAAGTTTATATTTTGTCGTTAACAAAACTTAGCGAAGATCGTAAAATATAAATAACGTTTTTGGGCGATATTTGTATTAACAGCTGTGATGCGTTAGAAGACTCTTCTCGGGCAAACTCCAGCAGGCGCCCAGCACTAGCCTCCAAGATGGGCACTTCATCTTCCCTAAGAGGGCGCACGCCCACAGTCACCTGCGTAGGCTTCGCTAACTTTACCACGACAAATAGATCCATCTCTACGCAACACATGAACGAACAAGAAAGGAGCAAGTTAGTGGAAAAATCAATATATACAAGGAAGCTTACATTATAAACGCGAGGATTAGAAAGGACAAGCACCCACCCCGGCCGCTTTCATCCAAAAATGTTGGCACTTCATCACTTCCCCCGAAGTAGTTGCGGCTCATTCCCATGTGCACCAAGAACTCCTCGGGATAGGTGTTGATTGGGATGCGGTTCTCATTAATGATCTTCGCATCCTCCACGCTGTACGTACCGGGATCTGGGCGCTCATCCTTTAGAAGCCCTCCTTGAGTATAAAACCCAAAGAGCGTGGTGAAAACCTTATCGTCTATCCAAAATTTTTTTTCCCTCCAACCCCTTAGGGCGTCTATTTTATCAGTGTAACACTGATAGCGCCCTGGGCGCTTGGAAAATGTCACCCACCCGTTCGACCAAGACGTGTGGTAGAACGCGCGGAAAAGGTTAATGGTAGGCCTCACTGCGAGTAAACGACAGTTTACCTCGAAATTCGTTATTTTCGCCGCACCTATACAGTGCAGCTGTGAAATATACAGGCGGTAAAAGTTGAGCACGTCGCTCAAAAATAGGGATATAGGCACGCGCTAGTTTGCGAACTCAAAAAAGCGCGTGTATACCCCTATTTTCCCCTCAGGGAAATCCGCGATGCACGCGTCGGCATCCGGTAATTCCGGATGCACATCGAGAGGGATGTAATAGTCGAAGGTGAATTGACGAAGTTCATCCTCGTCCATTTCAGAACGGAACTCTTCTAACTGACGGACCATTTTAATACGAACGCGTAATTACCTCTCAAAGATATTAGTTTTCTTCTAACTGACGGACCATGAGTGGGCTATCATAACAATGATTTGAGCCAGCATGCTAACGGTTTGGGTTCACGAAAGCCCAAACCAAAGTTATTTATGCTTTGGATATAGATATCTCCTATTTGAGGGATATATATCAAACCGGATATATATCGAAGAGTAAGGAGCACGTATCCAATAAGGATTACGTGCCTATATAAACAAAACCATAAGTCTCGTTAATGGTACGACTCACAACCCTAACTCTTCTACATAACCCTAAAATCGATTACTTACTCTCACACCGGAGGATAATCGTGGGAGGCAATCCCACGATGAGCCTAACGGTGTTTGTTTGCTTTCTTAGTGCGCAAGTTTCAAGCATTAAGATCTGATTGGTACGAGAGCAGGAACCCAAACAAGGAACGCCCAACTTTTATATCAACAGTATTAGTAGTGGATCTACTCCTGTATATTATAAGTATAATACGTCGCTAAGTATACACGAAGCAGTAAAAATGAAGAATATCACAAAAGGTTTTAACATGTCCTCAAGTTCCAGAGAATTCTTTAAAAAAGTTTAGCTAGTTGGTATACAGTAACATTACTCAAATTTCACTTTTTCTTTGAAAGCAACGTTATTGATTATCCAATTTTATACAACTTAATTTCTCAATACAACTTGTATCCAACAACTTTATTCACATTTCTGAAAACTTGAGTTCTTTTGCCGTAAAATTAAGTTAATATCGTAATAAATAAGAAGTGTAATCATATCTTAACATCCTTTGGTAAATTAGGGTAACATGTACTACTGGATAAGTGAACCAAAATAAATATAAAATACTAGTAGAAAGAAAAGAAAAAAAAAAAAAAAAATTGAACTGATGGCATACAATAAATCAAGTTGGGCAAAAAATGTATTTTTTTGTTAAAGTGATAATTATCTAAAATGTATCAAAATGTCACTTTTTCCTGCCTTGTAGTTAATTTATTTATTTTTTGCTATTATATGCTTAGATTTTTTGTTACTCTCTCCGTCTCATATTAATATTCATATTAAATAACAAAAATAGAATTTAGTAGAGGAATATTCTATATAAGTGGTTGAAAATTGTAATGGTCCAATTTTTATTAAATTTTGTGATTTTTGTCTCCTAAAAATAATTTTGAGACGGTGGGAGTATTATATACCTTGGATGTGACATAAGGGGGGGTAAAGTTACAAAAAGATTTCTTTTGTTCCTCAGTTTACAGCACAAAACGGTATTTTATCAGTTTCTGTTTCGTTTTTCTGTCAGTTTTAAGCTTTTGCTTATTAAACGTTATATTTTTTGTTCCGTACTTTCTGGTTTATAGTTTTTTATATTAAAAAAATTATAAAATTAAAAATAAAAATAATAATAAAAAATTAAAAAATGTTAGGAGCTGTCATTTGTAATTTAGGAGGTGAGAATACGAATAACCTCTCCCATTCCTAAATTTGACCTTTTCTATTCACCATTACAATGAATAATTTTTTTGTTTCTCTCTTTTTCCTCATCAAAAGAAAAGAAATAAAAAAACAAATTGTCAAAAAGTTACACAATTTTTTTTCCTCGATCAACTTAAGATTTGTAGTTAAAAATTTTGGTAAACTTTTGAGTTCTTTGCTTCCTGATCTTTGAACTTTGTTACCGCAAAAGCGCTTTTGTTTGATTCTTCTTCCTCCTTGTATTTTTCCTCCATGATGTGGTAGACTGGTTTGTGTGCGTATGAATATAACATTGACCTTCACTTAAATATTTAGCTACCACGTACCTCTATAAGTCATTAATTGACATGATGTGAAATTACTAAAACTGACAAATACTATAAATAAAATTGACCTTGACTTAATTATGTCCACATGCCTAAATTAGACCGTATGTAACCTCCTCCATAGGGGTATTTGTCCCGAGTGGGGACATTTTTTGAAGGCAAATGGCAAGCATCTTCACCGCGTGAAATCAAATCTTTTGTGTTGTGTGTATATTTCTCAATTCGTATATAAGCCTTTAGACATGGACTTAAACAAGTATTTTAGTTAGCCACGTTTTACTGCAGCATTTAAAACTGATGCGAACAAAATAAAAGGTTCAACAATGTGAGTTGTAGTTAATTTGATGAACACTAACGTGTAGTCGTATAGTCACAAAAATTCAATTTATTAGATGATTTGATTTGTTATCCAATCAATTGATTTTGTCTCATTCTTTAACGACTGAGTTGATCGAAGCAACTTAATTATATATGACCTCAGTAAATAACTTTTGTTTCGCTAAACTTTAAATTTATTCATAATGCATTAAGGAATTGAAATAAGAAAGAATCGCTTCAATTGGGCATTAACACAAAACCAATTCGGCAAATTGGGTGCAAATAACTTGTAGTTTTGTTTAGATGTACATTCACTAATATCAACATACTATCTCAATTGTGGTTGACCCCTTGTGACTTAACTAATGATCAGTTAGCTATGTGTAGGCGTGGTTGAGGATCTCGTATGTGATTACATAGTTCGTTGTATTCAACGGAATGTGGCGTCGTCAGTTTAGAATAGCCAAAAAATTAGATTTTTAGTTGCCTTGTTAGGAAACATTTGATTGCAACAAAGACTCTAAATCTATCTAACCAGCTACGGAACTTTGGGTTATGTGGTATCAGTAGCAAGCTACTGCGGGTATAGCTGAACAGACATCAATTTAAAATTAATCATCTTGTCAATATCACACCTTACCGAGTATATGCACAATTGGATCTCCAAAAATAATGCGACTTATGTTTGGCTTTTGACGGTCACAAAGTCTATTTTCCATAAGTAATTTGAAATGTGATGTGAATGTTTGTTTACTTTTTGTAAAATTTCAAGCTTACCCCCTTCTAATTTCTAGGCTTATAGGGTATGCATATCTAACATTTCTTGTGGTTCGATCATGCTTTGATTTATCTTGAGGTTGTTTGCATAACTGAAATAACTCCAATGGTTATTTTTACAATGTGTATTAAAGATTTCAACTCTTTTCCTGCAACTATGACAGTAACCACTTTTGTCAGAAACATTAAACTCTCACTTATATTAATCTCACTTATTAACCGTTACTTGTACTCAGGGCTGCATATTATATAAGTCTAACAGATGATGGATGGTCCCCTGAGATATTCAGCATCATCTCAGGAAACACTTCAATCTCTTGGGAAAAGCTTGACGTGTATGTATCAAAATTGGACATGCCTATACACAATAATTTCTTTAATAAACTGCTTTTCATCAATTGATTCTTACAATTATTACTTATTTATACCATCAGTGGTGCTCTTCTATCACACTCCTTTAAGTTGGAGTCAAATGTGAAAACCGTCTTCTATAGCACACCAGGTGCTATAACATTCCGTGCCCCCAATAAGGCATCACTACAGGTCAGATTTATGGAAAATCGAAATAGCTAGTATTTAGGTTTGTGTTGTGTTGATTCTTACAGTCTTTTTACAATTGCAGGAGACATATATGACTTCACTTCTGCCTTTGGAAATCCTATCAGATAAGCCTCAGGAGAATCAACTTGATATCGCAAGTTTCTTTCACTATCAGAGACAACATGATAAACGATTTTAGAAAGAAAAGAAAAACCTTTTAAAGCGTTTCTATATATGTTTATTTTTCCAGATTAATAACATAAACTGATAAACATGATTGATGACTGGTGGTTTTTCAGATTAAGGTATAAACTTCTGTGATCTACATATTTCTTTACGTTATCTTTTTCCTTGGCTGGTTTGTTCTTGGATTATAGGGAATTCGGCTTGATTTCCCTTTTTGTCTCATTCTTCTTTCTTGTTAAATTAAACTCTTTCATCTCTGAGATCACTTAATTGTGCAATCAACTCAAGCAAAAAAGAAGAAAAAAAAGAAGCCAAGAAACTTGATTACAAAACAACAACAAAATTGAATAACTATGCTCTATTAGATAATTGTCATGGTTTAGGGTATGTCCAAGCCACTTTTATGTTTTTGCATATTTGCATTTTTCATGTTTCGTCTGTGTATTACGGTTTCATTAATGTGATGTTCATGTTTATGTTTCTGATACATATCAAATACATATATGAACACATTATACATAGAAAAACTGAATCATAACATCTATTACATTTATTAACCATAACATAGTAATGTATACAAAAGAAACCCATCACCAATCTCCAACAACCAAGACCCTCATGGATATTTCTTCCTCACAACAAACTCAATCTTCTTAAAAATCTTGTCCTTGACTTGCCTGGCCATCATCAACAGTTCCTTCGCCCTACGCTTATCAATTGTCTGTAGTCTCCTAAGCTTCTTTGTAATGCTCCTTGCAATTCTTGCACGCGAACAGTTTCGAAGTCTAACAATCAGCTCCCCCTACGTCCGACCCTTTCAGTAAATTTTTTGGACTTGTTCTCCAAATCGTGTTCCTGCCGCAAGTATTGAAGAATCTCTGTGGGGTAAGGGCCAAGCATTGGTTCAGTTAGCACATACGAGTTATAGAGAACCTTTAGATCAATATCACATTCAGAGTTGTTCATGGTTAAGGAAATAGGGAGGTGTGTTTTGCAAGTTTTGACTTTCAACAAATGAGGTAGGTAACTATTAAATAAGAGAAATAAATGACACACATATAAACTAACCCATTAACCTAAGGTTAGTAGCAATGGTGACCAAGGTCACCCAAGTTTTCCGGCTGCCACGTCAGCGTTCTCTATCTAGTGACCAAACATGACCTATGTGCCACAATGGTGACCGACGTTTTTATTTTTTTTACATATTAAACAACAAATTTATAAATATAAAAATGTTAAAATTTAAACATTGCATATATTTCTTGGAATTTAAAAAGTACATAATTGAAAACATTACAGAAATATAACAAAAACATTACATAAAACCTTAGTTGTAATCCGGGTGATCCCAGGTCTGAGAGTTATCGGAGTGGTAACCGTCATCGTAAGGATCAAAGCTCGCAATCTTCTCGGCTTCTAACTGAGCTTCCAACCTGCTAAGCTCCCGCTCATTTTCTTCGTTCTAGCCCCCATCATCAGCTGCCACCACATTTTCCTCAAAGCTTAGCTGAAAGTGATCCAGATGAGGTTGTTGCTCAACAACTCTCGGTGCAGCAGATGAAGTGGACGCACCAGCATCACCGACTGCCACATTTTCCACATAAGTCCAACGGATCTTGTTGGAGATTTAGGACTGTATTTGAGAAACACAACCCCACAGCAAGTCAGCAATGGCAGCGTCCTTGCAATATTGATCGTACAAGAACCAGTCGATCACGGCTTTCCTCTCTGCTGAGATATCTTCACACGCTGCGTATCATTCTCTAAGTCAATTTTCAATTTTTTTGCAAGCTCAAACTGTTTGTTCACTTTGATGATAGCATTCTGGCGATCCGTGTCACCTTTCTTGGTCTGTTTCTTGATGTATGTTTGCAATTCTTCGACGGTGTGAGGAAGTTTGCAAGCCATTTTTTTGTTTGAAGTTTGTTTGGAATTGTGTGTGAAAAATTATGTTTGATGGTGGTTTTTATAGGAAGTAAAACTGGTAAGTTTTTATCATTTTTTTTCAAATGGTAATAAACAACTTTTTTTGTTTCAAACGGTAACAAACAAGTCAAAAAAATCGTTTGCTAATCACTGTTATTTCCTTGGCTAGATTGAATTGATATATAAGCACATATTCACTTGTTTGATGCATTTGACTTTACCAAGTCAAACATCATTATACATATCCAGGTTCATGGACGATTGTACAATAAATTGCACGACCAGGGCTTCAATGGTGATCAAAGGATATAGGGGATGTTGTAGTTGCGCCAAGCTTGTGTTTAACCTGAAATAAGAAATACGAAGACACTACGTTAAGTGATTGCACAGGGGTTGGGCCCTGCGAACCCCCTCGGGCGTGTGAATAAGTACTTGGTATGAAAAGTTTAGTGAAGATATAGTAAAGTAGGGTGATGGAGATTGCATACCATACTTATGACTCGTCCAAGACTATTTACAGGGGAGGAAAATAGCTTAGAGAGTGCTTGCACATTTTTAGGAGATCATGGGGGCGTCCCATGATTTGTGGCAACCGCTAGGGTTTAGTATCCCACTCCTCACGGTTTAGCGGGGGAGCTAAGAAGGGAGAGGAGACATGGGTAAGACTTGGTGATGCAATTTGGATTATCACACAAAAGTTTTACTTCTCAAGGGATCTTGAGAAGCTTACAATCTCCGCCAGGCAAGTGTACCAGACCGATGTAGTATAGTGTAGTGGTAAGAACCAGGGAATTGATCGTTCTCCACAGGGAATAGTGTTCGTTAGGATTGAAAATTATCTAAACTAGGTCTAGCGGTGAGGGATGATTTTTTTTGTATTTTTATATTTAATGGAAAGCAAGTTAAAATCTCGGTTTTTGAAGGAGTGGGCGGAATTAGTTGCTAGTCAACTAACCCAATTAACTACAAATGCAATAAAAATAAAATAACAAGAAAATAAATGTGTGTAAAACTAATATGGAGAAAAACGTGTTTACTTAGGTTTCACTAGTCCCTAGCTATCTTTCATTGATTGATAGATTTGTTACAATTGCGTGGATGATGGTTTGGAAAAAGGTTTTCTCTGGTACCTATAGTCTTTTGAGAAATGACTATGGTTAACCCTTTGTGAATTATTCCAAAATGGTTTATTCTCCCTTGGCATGTGGTTAGTGGACTTTGGGAATTTACTTAAATATTCTGAGTGTAAGTTACAGTCCTTAATCAAATGATTAAGACTATAGCAAACAAAACATAACTTTTGATCCCCAAATCCTCTTCCATTAGTTCTATGACCAAAACTAGCTTGTCTTTTTGGGAAATTTTGAAAAGGTTTTCTAAAGTTAGCAGTATTTTGAAAAGTTTTTCTTGAGGATACTGCTGGTTGTCCAGCAGTACTTTGAGAAGTTTTTTGAAGTACTGCTTGTTTGGAAAACACTTTATCACTCCCTGAGCCCTTGTTATCATCCCTAGGTTTCTCAACTGTCTCTCTTAAGGATTCAGAACCAGATGGACTTGAATTAGATTGACCTGTAAGCTTCTTCCTAAACACCAAATTGTCTACTCCAAAATAAGAAACATCTGTCCTAGGTGGTTGAAAACTACCAGTGGGTGGAGGAACTTCATTGTATCCCTTATTTTTCTTAAGTTTAGGAGGTGTTAGACTAAGTGATTCCTCGTCACTAGATGTGTTCTCTTCTAAGCTAATGAATTCTTCATCACTAGTTGAGACCTCATCTAAATTTATTTGTTCCTAATCACTAGTTGGGTTCTCTTCTGAACTATTATACTCAACATCATAACCTAGGCCAGTTTTAATGTTACTGTTCTTTGTTTCTCTACAAAACTAACATGTGACAGGCCTGATTCTTTCCAACTAGCAAGTTTTGTTAACAACTTATCCCTTTCTTTAGTGACCTTTTCAAGTTTAGACACCTTACATCCTAACTTCCATTCACTCAGCTTTAATTGATAGTCTTGTTGCTCATATTTTTCTGTCCAAGCCATTTCATTATTTTCATGAGTGATTATTTTGGCTTCCATTGACTCTAAAGTCAATTGATAACCAGCTACTTCAGACCTAGCCCTTCTAAAATTCTCTTTCAGTCTCATATTTTTAAGCAATTTTTGATAAAAATTACTACATTTAGAGCATACCTCAGAGATAGTGGATGAACTTGGTGAAGTAGCTATCATAGCAATCTGAACAGGTTCTTCTTCACTTTCCATGCTCCAATCAAAGCTTCCTAGACCATCTGTTGACTCCAAAGCAGCAAATCCTGGTTCTTCATCAAAAGTTGTGCTCCAATCAAACTCTTCCAATGCAACCATAGAGTAGGTTACTGGTTCATCATCAAATTCATTACTCCACTCAACCTTTGATAGATTTTCTTGAGCCACCAAACCTTGTGATTTTGGTTCAGAAATAGGAACTTCATTTCTTTCAAACTTGGGGTTTTCAATCATTCTATTTGCCTAATACTTTGCAAACTTGCATTCCCTTGCAAAGTGACTAGTCTTTTGACAATTGAAGCATTCAATCTTAGATTTATCAAATGCTAGACCCTGCTTGGCTTTAAAATCAATACCTCTTCCTGTTTTGTTCATGAACTTCTTGATCCTTGCAGTGATCATGGCAACCTGCCATCTTATATCAATTTCTTCTAGAGCATCATCATCAATTTACAACACATCTTCTTGATATGTAACAGGTAAAGTGGCTTTTTGAGCAAAGAAAGAACATAGAACATCATCAGAGTTGGTGTTGTTTGATGGTGATGAAGTGATAGTAGTCATGGTTGTGCACGGGTGCTGTTTCTCTTCAACAGTACTTTGGACAGGGTAAGCAGTACTTTTAGTGGAAGTACTACCTCTGTTTTCAGAAGATAGAAAAGCAATGTTATGAGTTTTCTGATAAGAACGTGAACCTATGTTACCTTTCATCTCATGCTCATACACCTTTAAATTATTGTAAAGATCATCAAAGTCCATAGAATCCAAACCAGGTTGTCCTCTAATCATAGTAACAACCACATGCCATGCAGATGGCAAACTTCTCAAGAACTTCAAGTTTGCATCTTCAACAGATGCCTTTGCTCCATATAACTCTAGCATATTAAGTAGATTTTGATATCTGTCATAGGCAGAGTCAAGGCCTTCTCCTTCACCAACAGTGAATGTTTCAAACTGTTGCTTCAATAGGTTTCTATGCATCTTCTTGGAAGCATCATTACCTCTAAATCTTGTCTTAATAGCAGCCCATAATTGTTTTGCATCCTTAGCATCATGAAACTTCCGTAGGCGACCATCAGGAATAGCAGACAGCAGTATGTTGAGAGCCTTATCTTGATTTCTTTTTGTAACTGCTGCCAAGGTTGGCTTAGGTGGTGTAGGTTTTCCTTCAACTAACAAAGGTTCTTCAATGACAACATTACCATTGACAATAACATCCCATAAAGCATGGTCTATGATAGTAATGTACTGCCTCATCTCCATGCTCAATAGATCATACTCTCCCTTTTTGACAATAGGAATTCTGATTGAGGTGATGGATGAAACTGGTGCAACTTCAGTTGACATATTTTAGGGTTTGTAGTAAAATCGGTTTTCAAGGGTTTCTTCTTAATCAGAGTTTCCACAAAAGGCTCTGATACCACTTGTTGGATCGATATATACTTTGACCAAACTACTTTGTAGCTTGTAAGGGTTTAACAATCTTGAATAACTTTCAAAACTATTAATAATGAAACACTGATGTAACCTTGTTAAGTATGCGGAATCTACTAAAACTAAGCTAAGAAAAATAACTTTCAATGATTATTTTAAACCAAACTTTGAACCTGCTTTCTATACAGATTCACTAACAACGCTAATAACTCTTTAATCGTATTCTAAAGTATTTGTACTAAATAAGCATAAGCCTATGTCTAATACCATCCTAAGGATCCTTTTATACGCATAAGGAAAACCTTAAGTCGGTTTACAATACTTGAACGACAAGTAAACTAATACTAATCTAATTCTAGAATATTCTAATAACTTTGCATTACAATCCTTTCACGATATTGCATAACAGTCCTTTATCATAGAAGTACTTTAACTTTCTTCATGCACGACCAATACTTTGACTTTTCAACATAAGCAGTACTTGACACAAGCAATACTTTGAGCTTCAGAGGTACTTTTGATCTTCATATCCCAACATGTTCATTGGATTTGGGACTAATTCCAAAACATCATTAGCCTTAAATTGATTTAATTCTTATTGCATAGCCATAACCCAACTTTCATCCTTCAACGCTTCATTAATGTTCTTAGGTTCTATTGCTGAGAGGAAATAAAAGAAATTATTTTTATCTTGGGCTTGTGACTTAAGGGTTCTTTGATTAAGACCTCCTATTATGTTATCTAATGGATGTGATTTAGATTCCTTAATATTTACTACTTTGTTATCTTCTAAGTCTATAATTTCATTATTATTTCCTAGGGGTTTTGTTTTACTAACCTCAATAGCTTCATCTTCAACTAAGTCATCAACTTCTAAATGTAATGTTTTAGGAGGTGGTTGTGTTTCATCAAATGTTACATTTAATGATTCTTCTACTTTCATAGTGTGTTTGTTAAGTATTATATATGCTTTACTATTTTGCGAGTAACCTAAAAATATTCCTTCGTATGATTTTAGGTCGAACTTAGTAAGGTAATCCCTAGTGTTTAAAATATAACATTTACTTCCGAATACCCTAAAGTAGCTTAAGTTAGGTTTTCTACCGCTTAGCAACTCATAAGGAGTTTTTCCTAAAATTCTCCTAATTGATACTCTATTAATTATATATGTCGATGTATCTATGGCGTGACACCAAAATTTTTGTGGGATGGATTGTTTATTTAAAATTGTTCTACTCATTTCTTGTAGTGACCTATTCTTTCTTTCTAGTACGCCATTTGATTGAGGAGTACGAGGAGCGGAGAAATTGTGAGATATTCCATTTAAATCACAATATTTTCCGAATTGTACTTCGTTATCAAATTCCCTACCATGGTCCATCCTAATAGATACTATTGTGCATCCTAATTTATTTTGAATCATTTTACTAAATATTTCAAATTTTTCAAAGGCTTTGGTTTTGTCACTTAGAAACCTAGTCCACGTGTATCGTGAATAGTCATCTACTATTACTAGGGTATAATGGTTTCCTCCATAGCTCCGCACAGCGGATGGGCCAAATAGATCCATATGCAATAATTCTTGGCACCTAGTAATGGATACTATATTCTTAGCTTTGTGACTTGCATGAGCTTGTTTTCCAATTTTACATGCATCACAAAAGTGTTTGTCATATCTTAGGTTAGGCAAGTTTCTAACTAATTCCTTAGATGCTAAAGATTGTATTTGTTGCATGTTTGCATGTCCTAATCTCCTATGCCACAAAGTGGAGTTTTCGTCTAGGGTTGCTAGGCATATCTTATATTCCGGTTTGTTTCCTAGTTTCATAACATATATGCCTCATTTCTTAATTCCTCTACCTATGACTTTTCCATTCTTAACTATTTCGCTATCCCTATCTGTAAAGGTAACCTTACATTTATTATCGCATATTTGGACTATACTAAGTAAGTTATATGTTAAATTATCTACATGCTCAACATTTTTCAATAGTAAGTGAGTCTTGAGAGATCGTACCTTTGCCAATGATTTTTCCATGCAAATCACTACCGAAAATAACATTACCTCCATTGTATGCCTTGTATATAGAAAATAGCTTCCGGTTCACGTCATATGCCTCGAACATCCGCTATCCTTGATCCATTCGTCGGGCTCCAAGTCTATTCCTAAGCATATTTCATCGGTCGCTTTGGATACAAACAATTTTTCGTCTCTTGGTTTTTCCTCTTCTTCTTTGTCGCTATCACTCCATGTTCCACTAATGAAGGCGCCTTGATTTTCATAACCCTGTGGCTTTGGACATTCGCCAATGAGATGATTTAGACTTCCACATCTAAAGCAATTTCTTTTCCCGTAGTTATCACTTCTACTTCTTTGTAATCTTCTTTCGTCTCGTGATTGTCTAGTAAATCTTCCTTGTCTCTTGAAAAATTTCTTAAATTCTCTTACGACCATTGCATATTCTTCGTCTTCACTTTCGTCACTTGAATCATCATCGTCACTAAGTTCCTTTTTGACTTTTAGTGCAAGAGATTTGACTTGCTCTTTCTTTCCTTTGATTGTTTCCGAATCTCTCTTTACAATTTCTTCATGGACCTTCAAATTACCGATAAGCTCATTGAGTGATAACGTCATCAAGTTATTTGATTCTTCAATTTCCGTAACTTTAGCTCGCCATTTTGGATGTAATGCCCTAAGAAATTTCCTGACACAATTCTTACTAGAAAAAGTCTCATCAAGTGCTTTTAAACTTGTGATAATAGTGTTAAATTTTGCAAAAGCACTATCAATTGATTCTTCTTCCGAAATCGTAAATTGTTCATATTGTTGTACAAGAAGATCTATTTTGTTGTCTTTGACTTGACTATTACCTTGGTGAGTGATAAGTAGTGACTCCCAAGTTTCTTTGGCGGTTTTGCACATAAAAATTCTTTCATATTCTATGAGCGGTACCGCATTATAAATTACCATTTTAGCTTCATTATTTTTTGCTAGTTTCTTTTTCAAATCATCATTTTGTTTTTCAAAAGGTACAATTTCATCCATTTTAGTTTTCAGATTTTGTTGAGTAGGAGGAAAATCACCAAAGGTAATAACATGCCAAAGATCAAGATCTTTAGATTTCACATAAGTTTTGAATCTATTTTTTCAATATAAAAATCCATCACTTTCAAATAGTGGTGGTCTTTGCATAGATTGCACTTCTAAATAGTTTTCAGATTCCATAGATCGTTGCATGTTTTAAAATACAATATATTTAAAAAATCTCGCTTGACGTGGCTCTTGATACCAATTGTGGAAAAATAGAAGGGGAGGTTGAATAGTTTTACGTCTTTTTAATATGTTATGAAAAACTTTATTTACGAGTTTTCTTTACTTTCAAAAATGTAGATTCGATATTATATGAATTCAATTATTGCACAATATAAACAACTATAGTTTAATACTAAAGCTATAATAATGTAAGTAATGAAATAAGTGAGAGATCGAAAGATCGAACCGCGAGACAAGAGATTTATAGTGGTTCGGCTACAAGGACACCCTTCTTGCCCTACACCACTCCCCGAGCACCTAACTTTAGAGTTTTCTTCACTATGTTAACAAGCTCCCTTATGGCGGAGAAAACCTTACACACCAATTTACACACCTTCTTGTCACAACTCGTAAAATTCTGGTCATTTCTCGAAGTTTTCAAAATCACTATTCATCAAAACACTATTCATCGTTTTACTATTCATCATTTTCGAGGTCAATTTGATATTCTGAGAAGCATTAAAAAATTTTACTATTCACCAAACACTATTCATTCCCGGAAAGAAAATACTATTCACGTGCATTGTTCATTTCATCGTAAATTTAGTTTACGAGTACTTAAATTCGTGTAACCGTATTGGTTCAGGGGCGAATTCATGCTTTATCATTAGGGACACTTCATACCGACTAGAAATAGTCTACATATCATCATAATAGCCTTTGCATACTATACCACTCATAGAATATTCATATTAATATCTTTGGTATAATTAACGTTTTACGAATAATTATTTTGATAAAACGTTAACGCGCGATTAATAAATATAACCTACATATCTAAAAATCCCCACGATGGTTCCGATATATTTTTAAACTCTTTACAACGTCATAAAAATTATAAAATTCATTTACCCGGTATTTTGGGAATTTATTAAGTTATAACGTAAGTTTAATATAATTACGATGGTTTTCGTGAAAACTAAATAATAATTATCCGAACGCTCAAATTATGTACCCAATATATTTTTAACATTTTTATGACTTTATTAAGTCCCGACTAACTTGTTCAAATTTATTTCTCACAAACCCGGTACTCAATTATAACTAAAAACTAATTACGATTACCTAAATTTAACACCTAAAAACCTATACTTATACTACAAATCATCCACTAACTATCCTAAATAAATCAAAGTCCATATCCTTGCCTTTGAACCCTTTGAAAACTGGCCATGAACCCCCCCCCCCCCCTTAACCTAGGGCATTAAAGTTTCTTTAACTTACTTAAACATCACAAAAATATCTACAAACTCATTTCCCATTTCACACTTAGAAATTCTAGATCAAAAAAATCACTTTTTCTCTCCTTTTCTCTTCAAAACCCACGACCCAAAATAATTTTCACCAAGATCCACCATATTTTACAAGATCAAGTTTAAATCAAGTCTAGATTGTTGTCCTTGTTAGGGTTTTGAAAGATAAACTCAAGGATTGTTAGGGTTTTGATCATACAAGCTTCATAATCATTCAAGTGAGTTTACAAAACTTTACTTTCTTCATTTCTTCAAGTACTTGTTATAATCATATGGTTTTCATACAATATTTCATGCATATGTTAGCTATTACCACTCATAATACATGTTTATGTTCTTGAAACCCTAGAAATGGAAACTTTGGTTAGATCTACTAGATTGTTGATCTTTAATAACCCATGACACCTTAAGAAGGTGTATGGTAGGATTAGACTAGATTTGTGGTGATTGGAAGTGATTTGGGTGGAGTAGAAACAAGTTTAGGACACTAGAAATGGATTTGGAATACCTATATATACCTACTGTCCCAAATTAGAAAACCTGGAAATCTCAGTAACTCAGGGGAACTTTTCAACCTAAGATTTAGAAAATACTTTCAAAAACGAAGCCGTAGGCGAAAGAACGGGTTAAAACGAGTTTATAAGGAAGGAGATATGATTTTTGCAAGTTTATTGACGAAAACTATTTTTCTGAAAATTGTTGCTGTTGGACGATTTTTGGTGGACAAACCGAGGCGTTAGACGAAACCTAGAGAAGCCGAGTTATCAAAAATATATTAGTACATACTAAGACGAACCCGTGGATATAAAGAACGAAGAAAATGAACTTAAAACGACCAAGTTATTCACGTTTCAATATTGACAAAAACTCACTATAATTGGCAGCTTTTAATAGAAATAATAATAATACTACTTCTACGTACTAAATTCTAGATTTTCTAGAAATACTACTAAATTGCCGAAATTTATAACTAACGAAGTACTTATGCTTATGAGCTTATTTTTACGACAATTAGATGTTACTTCAAGGTTTTCAAGACGAAGTATATAACACTAACTTTCTATACATATATATATTACGACAAGTTTACACAAGTCTAGTTAAAACTTATTATTTTTCTCAAGTATGGAATGTATTTTCATAAGACTATAACTAGTATATTTTCAAGTTATGAGTGGTATAGTTAACATGTGCATGCATATTCTCTACATCATTTCATGATCTAAATTAGATCATATTCATTCATCATAGGTTGCGGTTGATTCAGTCCTTGTTGTCCTTATCATTCCATTGCATTGTACTATCACTTCGAGGTGAGTCATAGCCTCGCTTTTACTATTTTACTACTCGTTTTAAACTAATTGGGGGAGATACATGCTAAACTACTTGCTTACTTGTACAAATACTCAAAACATCTATACTTGATTACATTGGTTTTTGACAACACTTATACTTGATTGCATTATACTTGATTTCATACATACATGATTGTGTTATACTTAACTGCGTTATACTAAATTGTGATACTTCCAGTGGCCCCAAATTAAGTTGTTGGGTGACCATTGAGACTGCCAGTGGCTCTAAATTAAGTTGTTGGATGACCATTGAGACTATCTAGTGGCTCCAAATTAAGTTGTTGGATGTCCATTAGCTTTGATACATCATACATGTGAGGTCTTCGGAGATGAAGTGTAGACGCACGACTAATTGCTTAAAAGTTGTGATGAACTTATACATGTTTGAATCATTTTATTTTAGCAGTGGGTTGTGAACACACAGGTTGCGAGTGTTGTTATGGGCGGGACTTACAACTGAGTGGATTCACAATGCCTTTGCTGTGTGAACATTCTTTAAAGTCTTTTTAACTGTTTTAAGACAAACTCTATGAACTCACCAACCTTTGTGTTGACACTTTTAAGCATGTTTATCTCAGGTTAGTAAGGTGATAGCAGGTGTGTGGAGCTGAGAGTCTTAGGGCATGCTTTTGGAGACTTTCGCTTTTATCGTTTACCATTCGATACACTTTAAAAACTTATGTATTATTCTACTTTGTGATCTTTGTTTTGTAAACTATGACTTTTATCTATTCGAATGGTAACTTTTCAAAACGTCTCATTTAGAGGTCGTTTTCTATATCTTGTACTTTGTGCCTTGAAGTAGCATCCCAATGACACTATCGTTCCGCTGCGATTTTTTGGGGGTGTTACACTTCTACACGACTTCTTCACACCTAGTGACTACTTAATCACACCACTACTTCTTCACAACTAATCACTACTTAATCTTCACTACTTCTTCTTCACACCTATCTACTTGATTTACACTACTTCTTCTTTACAACTTTCTTACTTCACAATATCAACACAACTTGCTAATCTATTTTCTATCAAATATTCACAACTAGTTAAACAAAGAAATAGATATAATGAATGATGCTCTAACAACTTCGACGTGGAAGTCACAACAAGTTGTAATACTTCTTGTCTTTGTAGATTGAAGTATTCTTCTCTTGCACTTGAAAAGGTGAGGTTTAGATCACTTTGAAACAAAGATTAATGTATATACGATCAAAGGATTTTAGGTAATGGAAATGGGGATTTAGATCAGAAAGTTTTGGGGTGCAAAAGGTAAGAAAAATCTGTGAAATGAATCAGTATTTATAGGCACAAAAAAATAGTGTTCTGGAGCGTACCTGATGCATGGAATTGCGCCCTCGCAAAACGTTTTACCTCTCAAGGGATTTTGAGAAGCTTGCAATCCCCACCAGGCAGTGTACCTGACCGTTGTAATATAGTATTGTGACAAGTACCGGGGGATTGATCGTTCAACTCAAAGAATAGTGTTCGTTAGGGTTAAAACTCACTAAAACAAGGTCTAGAGATGAGGAATGATTCTTTTTGTATTTTTATATTTTAAATGAAAGCAAGTGAAATCTCGGTTTTGGAAGGAGTGGGCGGAATTAGTTGCTAATCAACTAACCCAAATAACTAAAGATGCAATCAAAATAAAATAAACTAAACTTAAACTAAATTATGGCGAAAAGAATAATGAGAGAAAATTGTGTTTACTTAGAGTTCACTACACCCTAGCTATCTTTTACAGGTTGATTAGTTTGTTAAAATTGCATGGATGACGGGTTATATTCCTTAATACCACTCGTAGGGCCTGATGTGCGTTTTGTTAGTGCAAGTTTTAAATTTATAAGGGTGAATTACCAAATCTAGAAACAACACATACGAGCAAGTGTACTCGTCCGTTATAGCAAGATATGATGGTAAGTCAGGATCGTTCGCAGGGATTTGTGAGTGAATTGAAATATAAGTCTAAAAGTAAATCTCTAATGTACGCAAATATGATAATAAGCAAATTCAATAAATTAAAAACTACACTTGTTTAGACTAGTTTTCTACTTAATGACACATATGATTGTGATAACTTTTGATGACATGTTGGTTGAGATAATTAGATGGTGATCTAATCTATTGTTTCTACAAGTTAAACCTTTGTCAAGATTTTAGTTCATACAAATTAAAACATGTTATCACAATCATCACTATCACTAAGTATAAAACATCATCAAAACAAGTGTAAAAAGATTACTAGCCACTCATGGCAAACATGCAAATAAACTCAGAATATTTAACATAAGAATCCATGGTTATAAGTCTTACAATGCTTTGAAATTGATAACAAATGAGAAGGTATTGATAACTTAAGAGTTGGTGATGATTTCTTGAGATTTTTGGATTCACAATGTTGCTTCCTTGGTCCTCCAAAGTTCCTGGTTCTTTCTGCACGAATTTTCCTCCTTAGAGAGCTAGAAGATGATAATAATTGTGTGTAGTAATGAGAGTAAATGGTATCTTCAAATGTGTGTTGAATGGTGTTGAGTTATGCACTTTTTAAGTCCCCCATAGGCTTGTCCAACACTCTTGGTCATAAATAAGAACTTAAATGCTTGAACTTGGACAATAAGACACTAAAAAGGGCCTAGAACCATGGGACAAAAGACCAAGATTCGTGCACAAAAGTTGGCAAAAACATGCAGAACTGACCATCCGATCGGTTGCGGGTTGGCACCGATCGGTTGGTGAAAGGTAATTATGGCCATCCGATCGGTTTCACACCAACCGATCAGATGGTAATTTCTGGCAGCTTTGGACTTTGACTTTGACTTGTGTAGCTCTTTATGTACTATCCAAACTTGATTAACTTCTGAACTTGGAACTTTGAGATGACAAAACTTAGGTTCTCATATGAATTACTTCATAGATTGGACTTTTGAGCTTGGGAATCTTCGTGTAATCGTGTATACTTCATTTCCTTCACTTTTTCTCCATTTTTCCTGCATTTGGCTACATATGCTACAAAAACATACTTTGATATGATTTAGTGGCAAAAGCATATAAAAACAACCAAATAACATACACAAAAACACTAATAACGCTTATAAAAACATGTTAACTTTGAGCGTTATCAAATCCCCCGCACTTAAACTTTGCTTGTCCTCAAGCAAATCTAGAAGAAAACTAAATATCCAAATGGTAACCAAAAAATGATTAGAAAAATGTGATGCAAATCCACCAAGTACAAGTACAAGATACGATTCATCGTTTTAAGCTTTAGTAGTGAAAAAATTGAGATGTTTGACAATACCCAATGATTTTCTTGCTTGATTAACATTTCTAAATACCTCACGAAAAAGGAACGAAGTATAATTCACTCAATCACTCATTATTTAGGTGGTGGAGTATATTTAAGATAAATTACACTCATTGCTCAGTCATGATCTAATTATTACCATAAGCTTGTACAAGAAACAAAACTACACCGCAATGGCGTAAGCACCAAGTCTACATATCAAAGAGGTCTTTTATTCGGGTTATAATGTAAGGCTTAGGGTTGTACCTGGCTTATGTTTAAACATCTCATACAAAAACATAATAGATTTCTGGCGCGAGTTCTTGATTACTCAAAAACCGGATGGTCACTACAATATTCTTGTACTTGATATTCTCACAAAGCCATTACAATACCTGGATAGATAAAGTAATTTGGTAAGGGTAGGGATAAGGCATGGGAATATTTACGAAATTGGTTTTAAAGAAAAATAAAATAAAGTCTAAGTCTCATTGTTGCTAGTCACCAAACAAACCACGAACCCATAAATGATTATAGTTACAATCTTCCTCTTCTTCAAATAACGATACATCGATTCGCCATAACAATATTCTTAATACTTAGCACATTGGCTAACAACATATCACAAGATTTCCTTTATTCACATATATAGCACATTTGCTATAATTGTCACCTTATAGTTGCGATGACTTTTTTTCTTTTTTCTTTTTCAAATAAACTGACCCACACTTCGCATAAGCATCACCACAACAATACAAATAAGAAGCTGCAGTCTCCGTCTTTGTTGGAATGGCACACACATGATTGGTGAAGTGTGGCTAACTAATAATCATCAGAAAACTATCCAACAACCAAGCAACTAGCAACCCATCATTTAGACTTTGACAAGGGTTAGGTTAAGGTTTAAAATATAAAATATTTTTGTATTTTTCTGGATTTATCAAAAACGAAAAGGATGGATCGAAGGGTGTAACTAAGGGTATCTAGCGCTAAAAATGAACGCTAACAAAAGGGTTAAAAATTGGAAATTAACTAATCAATGTGAATAGCTAAAAATCAATAATGAAGGCTGTTTGGTTAAAATCCTAAAGTTGCCTCTTATCACGTATGTAAACTTATATTACAAAAATGTAATCTCACAACGGTCTCGTAATGATTTACAAGCACATGTTCTAGAATAAATAAAATCACCGGCACACTCCTAACAAAAGATTCAAGCATAAAAGATGTATGCTAGATATGAAATAGGCTCAAATCCTCACAATTTAGTGGAAAGGGTTATAATATGCGCTAGCAAATGTTATCAATCCCAGAAATGGATTGCAATATTAATCGGGACACATCTCAAATTTTTCAAAAATTACTAATTTTTACCATTGGATTAATCCAGTTATTCTAATAAATTATTCCTAAAAGTGTGAAAACAACTAGATTACAAGGACAAACAAAATTTAAAAATTAAATCGATATTAGACTTAATTTCTTATTTTACCTACTCAACCCCCCACACTTAAGTTAAAACATTGTCCTCAATGTGATAAACGAAAAAGCATGAAAGTAGGGAAAATGAGAAAATAAACCGTGATATCCAGTGTTATCCAATCTTCTGTTTCTTGTAGTCAACACCTGTATTTATTAGAAACAAAAACAAACAAACAAAAAGCATTGTAGTTTTATTCAAATTAGTGGCACACCCCCACACTTAAGTTCGACCAAGTAGTAAAACTTTGGGGTATAAACACAGAAAATCAAAAACAAAAATAAAAATAAAACACACGGGTTGCCTCCCGGGAAGCGCTTGTTTTATTAACGAGTCCTCAGCCGGACTCAAACTTCGAAATAGATTATGAAGTTTTAGTGTTATGTTTCCTTTTAAGGATATACAACACATTTCCTATCACAATTCCCTCTCCTGTTTCATCTATGTTTTCCAATTTAACATTTTCCCATGCTCTAGGAAGAGCATCATAGATAAAACCATTACTGTGTGCCCAAGGAACCATTTCCTTGTGTAGAGCCATGAATGTGATAGCTTCATATTCAAATTTGGATGAAATTTCCTCATTAGAAATCATGTTTAATTGCTCCTTATCATAATAGAGTTTAATTCGGTGCCCATTTACAATGAAACTTCCACCATGTTTGTCATAAAGTTCAACATAACCTGATGGAAATCCATGTTTCACTATATATGGTCCAAACCATTTTGGTTTGAGTTTCAGAGCTTTAAACTTGTATTTCATATTGAAAAGCAGAACTTTATCTCCAGCTTTGAATTGTTTTCGAATTCTTAGCTTCCTATCGTGATATGCTTTTGTTCTTGCTTTATATAGCTTGGAGTTTTCATAAGCTTGAAGTCTTAACTCATCAAGTTCATGTAATTGCAAAAATCTCTTTTCTCCAGCTATTTTTAAATCAGGATTACAGCTTCTTAACGCCCAGTAAGCACGATGTTCAAGTTCGAACGGTAGATGACATGTTTTCCCATACAAGAGTCTGTACGGTGTCGTACCAATTGGTGTCTTATATGCTGCACGAAATGCCCATAGAGTGTCATCTAATTTCCTTGACCAAACGGAAGGATTGTCTTTAACCGTTTTTTCAAGTATTCTTTTTATAGCTCTATTGGTATTTTCGACTTGACCACTAGTTTGTGGATGATAAGCTGTAGCAAAACGATGATGAACTCCATATCGTTTCATTACTTTCTCCATTTGTTTATTACAGAAATGGGATCCTTTATCACTTATTAAAGCTTTAGGAATTCCATAGCGAGCAAAAAGCTTTTTGAGAAAGTTGACAACAACTCGTGCATCGTAAGTAGGATGAGCTTTAGCTTCAACCCATTAAGAAACATAATCGATTGCAGCGAGGATATATTCGTATTTGTGTGATTTAGGGAAGGGTCCCATACAATCAATTCCCCAAATATCAAATATTTCAAAGACTTGAATGCTCTTTTGAGGCATTTCGTCTCTTCGAGAAAGGTTACCGGATTTTTGGCACGCATCACAATTTTGAACAAGAGTATACGCTTCTTTGAAAATTGTAGGCCAATAGAATCCAGCATCAAAAATTTTTCTAGCTGTAGTGGAAGGACCATTATGTCCCCCAGTTGGGCCATGATGACATTCATCATGAATTTTTCTTGTTTCGGCACCCAAAACACATCTTCGTATCATTCCATCCTTGCACATCTTAAAAAGATAAGGTTTCTCCCAATAATAGTGTTTAAGTTATGAAAAGAACTTACTACGTTGGTAGTGACTCATCCCTTTTTTAAGAATGTCTCCTGCAAGATAATTTGCGTAATTTGCAAACCATGGTATTTCCTCATCATCGTCTTTATCTATCGTCATGAGAGTTTCTTCTGAAAAATAATCATTAATTTCATTTTCTTTTAATTCTTCCAAATTTGAATTCTCGAGACGTGATAAATGATCAGCTGCAAGATTTTTTGCTCCTTTCTTATCTTTTATTTCGATATCAAATTCTTGCAGTAATAAAATCCATCTGATAAGACGTGGTTTTGCATCTTGTTTGTTAAACAAATATTTGAGTGCGGAATGATCGGTAAAAACTATCGTTTTTGAAATCACAAGATAAGATCTGAATTTGTCGAATGCAAAAACTACGGCTAATAATTCTGTCTCCGTAACCGTATAGTTTTGTTGAGCATTGTTGAGTGTTTTACTAGCAATGTAAATAGGACGAAAATGTTTTCCTTCATGTTGTCCTAAAACAGCTCCAACAGCGAAATCGCTTGCATCACACATGATTTCAAATGGTAGTGACCAATTAGGTGCAACCATAATTAGGGCACTAGTCAATTGACTCTTCAATGTTTTGAAAGCTTTGATGCAGTCAGTATTAAAATCAAATACAAAATCTTTTTCTAAATGTTTAGTCATAGGACGTGATATTTTTGAAAAATCTTTGATAAATCGGCGGTAAAAACCGGCATGTCCTAGAAAACTTGTAACGGCTTTAACGTTAGTTGGTGGTGGTAATTTGGTGATAACATCTATTTTAGCTTTGTCTACTTCCATCCCTGAACTTGATATCTTGTGTCCTAACACAATTCCTTCAGTTACCATGAAATGACATTTTTCCCAATTAAGAACTAGATGTGCATCTTCACGTCTTTCAAGCATTTTATCAAGATTGGAAAGACAAGTTTCAAAAGAATCACCAAAAACTGAAAAGTCATCCATGAAAACTTCCATAGATGTTTCAAGCATGTCTTGAAATATTGCGATCATACACCTTTGAAAAGTTGCAGGTGCATTACATAAACCAAAAGGCATACGCCGGTAAGCGTAGGTTCCAAAAGGACATGTAAATGTGGTTTTCTCTTGATCGGCTGGATCGATAGGAATTTGGAAATATCCCGAAAAACCATCAAGGAAGCAAAAGTATTTGTTTCCTGCTAATCTTTCGAGCATCTGATCCATGAACGGTAAAGCAAAATGATCTTTCCTGGTGGATTTATTAAGTTTTCTGTAATCAATACATACTCGCCATCCAGTGACAGTTCTAGTAGGAACTAACTCATTCCTTTCGTTTGTCACTACAATCATTCCTCCTTTCTTTGGAACACAATGAACTGGACTCACCCATGGACTATCCTCGATAGGATAAATAATTCCTGCGTCAAGAAGTTTAATGATTTCCTTCTTAACAACCTCTTTCATATTTGGGTTGAGTCGACGTTGTCTTTCTACAACGGGTTTAGAACCTTCTTCGCAATTAATTTTGTGTTTGCAAAAATTAGGACTAAGTCCTGGAATATCAGAAGTTTTCCACGCAAAAGCGCGTTTATGCTTCTTAAGAACAGAAACGAGTCTTTCTTTTTGATTTGTTTTGAGCAACGACGATATGACTACTGGAAGAAGTGAATTTTCTTCTAAGTAAGCATATTCGAGATTATTGGAAAGGGTTTTGAGTTCCAAATCAGTGGGTGGTTCTTCTAGAGATGATTTGATTTTCAATTGATCTTTATCAATGATATCTTCAAATTTCTCTTCTTCCTCTTCTTCTACTTTTATTTCCATGAATTCCTCAAATTCTTTATCAGAATCTGTTTCACTAATCTTTTCTGAAGTAGTCATGAATGGTTTCAAATCGTCAAGTAATGCATCCAATTCTTCTTCAGTGACTTCATCAATTACATCGATGTTATAGCATGTGTCATCACTGGAATTTGGATATTTCATTGCTTTATCGATTAAGAACGTGATTCGATCTTCTCCTACTCCAAGATTTAGTTCTTTACCTTTAACTTTAATCATTGCATCAGCAGTGTTTAAGAAAGGTCTTCCTAAGATTAAGGGTACTCGACTATCTTCTTCCATTTCTAAGATGACAAAATCCACAGGAAAAACAAATTTACCAACTTGAACAAGCATATTTTTAGCAACCCCAACAGGATATTGGTATGTATGGTTGGCTAATCGTATACTCATCTTAGTAGGTTTTAATGTATTGATGGAAAGTTTATTATACAACGAATAAGGCATCAAATTGATACTTGCACCTAAATCGGCTAAAGCATCACATGTGATGTTGTTTCCTAATGTACATGGTATAAGAAAACTTCGGGGATCTCCAAGTTTTGGTGGAATTTTGTTTTGAATTATAGCAGAGCATTCTTCATTGAGAACGGTAGCGGAAATTTGTTCTAACTTTTTTCGATTATTAAGAAGTTCTTTCAAAAATTTCCCATAATTGGGCATTCCAGCTAGAACATCAACGAGGGGTACGTTAATTCTAACTTCTTTTATCATCTCTAAAAACTTTTTATTTCGCTCCTCTCTTTTCTCTTTTCTTAGGGCTTGTGGATATGGTATTTTTGGTGTATAAGGCTTTATTGGTGGAACGGTTGGTTTTTGATTTGGTTCTTTTTCTATTGCTTCTTCCTCTTCTTCTTGAATAAGAGCAGTGTCGGTAGGAATGGGTGGTGGATCATATGAGAGACCACTTCGAGTGAATGCGGCATTGATATGCTCATTTCTGTTGTGTGGTGGATGATAATTCTTATCGTTTGATCCAGATGGTTTTGGATTGGATTGGGTGTTACTGGGTAATGTACCAGGAATTCGAGAAGAAAATTGATCAGAAAGTCTACCAAAATTTTTGTTCAAGATCCTGAATAGAAGCTTGATGATTTTTCTGACCTTGCTCAACTTTGGTTTTGAGATTGAAAAATTGAGTTTTTACAAACTCATTTGTGGTTCTTTGAGCGTTTACGAATTCTCGCATCATTTTTTCAAAATCAGATTCTTCCTTTTTATCTGAATTTGTTGGGTTTGGATTTTCTGTTCGAGGTTGAAAATCACGGTTGTTGTCTCTTTGTTGGCGATCTTGCCAATTTCTAGAACTTCTTCCATAATAATTACCACGAAAACCTCCTCCACGATATCCTCCTTGGACATAATTGGCTTCCCCTTCGTTGGGTCCATTCATAGGTTGGTCATCACACTCGGATGATGTGTGATTTCCTCCACAATTATTACAGCCATCTAGCATTTCTTTCATTTCTCCTTTTATATCTTTGTATTGCGAGTCCATTTTAGAAGACAAGGCTTCTATTTTGTCCATGAGTTTTGAATTATCTGAACTTTCGGCAAAAGCAACGGTTTTCCGTAAGGGTTTAGTTTTGGAATCTTTTGACCAATCGAGTTTAAGAAGTACTCGATCTTCAAGAAGTTGATATGCCTCATTTGGTGTTTTGTAAAGGAAAATTCCTCCGGCATCAAGGATTGCTTGAGATGCTTCATCAAGACCATGATAAAAGATTTGGATTATTGTTCCTCGTCCTAAATTATGACCATGACAACTGCGAAGCAAATCTTTCATGTGAAGCCAAGCTTCAGCAAGAGATTCATTAGGATTTTGTGAAAAAGCACAGATTTCTCTCATTAACCTATCATACATGGCAGGTGGAAAGAATCGGCTTACAAAAGCTTGCCTCATCTCCTCCCAAGTATTAATAGTTCCTGGGGTTAATTCGTTATACCATACTTTGGCATCTCCGGCGAGTGATGATGGAAAAAGTTTGAGCTTGATAGCATCGACATTAGTGTCTCCGTAACGAAACATGCCACAAATTTCAATGAATTTGGCAATGTATTTATGCGGATCGGCCCGCGAACGGCCATCGAATTGACGGTCTTTGATCATAGAAAGATGGTGACCTTTAACGGTAAAGTTTTCACCAAGGTCGGCGACAACAATAGCAGCTCCAGGAGTGGGTGCTACGGTTCTATTGGCGGCCCACATGGGTAAATCGTCAGCCATGGGTATTGGTTCAAAAAGAATAAAAATCGGATGTTCTTCGGAAAGATAATCAAACCAATTAAGAATAGTTGAAGATCTCTTCTTACGAAACAAACTTTCGGGATCGGATAAAGGTGTACTAAGCTTTTTAGTAGTAGAACGAGTGTTCATACAACTATCAAGAGAATCGAATTAATTACCTAAACAAAAGAACAAGAAAAATAAAAATAAAAAATAAAAACAGAAAATTTTCAAACCGAATCGGTTGAGAATCAAACCGATCGGTTGGACGCTACGGTAAAATTAAAATGTGAGAAACCGAATCGGTTGGAAGGCAAACCGATCGGTTGGTTGCTACGGATTTTTTTTTTATTTTATTTATTTATTTATTTTTTTTATAAGAAAACGAACACGTAAAGAAACGGACTTTTAAAACTTAAAGAAACACGATCAAAATCCCCGGCAGCGGCGCCAAAAACTTGATGTGCGTTTTGTTAGTGCAAGTTTTAAATTTATAAGGGTGAATTACCAAATCTAGAAACAACACATACGAGCAAGTTGATACGTGGGAATCGCACCATGCTTTACCTCTCAAGTGATCTTGAGAAGCTTACAACCCCTACCAGGCAGTGTACCTGATCATTGTAGTATAGTATAGTGACAAGTACCGGGGGATTGATCGTTCAGCTAGGAATAGTGTCGCTAGGATTAGAAAACCTAAATACTAGTTCTAAAGATGAGGGATGATTATTTTTGTATTTTTATAATTTTTTAGAAAGCAAGTAAAAATCTCAGGTTTGAAGGATTTGGGCGGAATTAGTTGCTAGTCAACTAACCCAATACTAAAGATGCAATCAAAATAAAATACTAAAATTGAAAATAAACTAAATTAAACTAAGGTTGTGAGCAATAAGTGGAGAAAATGTGTTTACTTAGATATCACTACTCCCTAGATATCTTTTACACGTTAATTACTTGTTATAGTTGCGTGGATGATGGATTGTATTCCTTAATACCATTCATGGGGTGGCGCACTTAATTCCCCAATCCTATGAGTGCCTACTTCACTCCTATGTCGAGCCGGCTAAGAAGCTCCTAACATGGGATCATTAGAATTTACTCATGCATTAAATACAATCAATAAAACCTAGTGCACGTCAGTTCATGTTTCCTAAGACGTTCAAGCATGTTACCATTTGGAGATCTGCCAGTTCTCTTAAGCCTAACATCGAATTCATTCATCCAATACAACCATAAACAAGTAATCAACACATAATTAACATCTAGGTTTCATTAGATCCAAGCAAACACAAGATAGATCTAGCCTAGTATGAGGAAATTAAGACAAGGACAAGATATAGACAACCAACACATAGACATATTGATTGAATTAAAAGAATACTTATCTCAATTACACATGAAAGGGATCAAGGGCTAAGAACCCTTGAAAAACATGTTAGGGCTTCTCCAAAACTTCTCTTTTTTTAATGTGAAAATTAGAAAACTATATATAGGAAATAAGGTCTGACGACGTCAAGAACAAATTTGTGACGCCGTCATCTCGCCGCCAAAATACTCCTCGGACTGCCTTGATCCAGATCTGACGCCGTCAAGTGTTATGTGTTTCCTGGCCGTCATGCATTTTCCTCTTGACGCCCTACCTTGTGACGCCGTCAAATATGTACTGGACCGTCATGGAAATTACTCTTGACGCCGTCAAGATTTTCTTCTTGACGCCGTCACCTACTGTTCCCAGCAAGGAAAATTAAGACTTTGGCGTTTTCTTCACTTTTTTGCTCCAAAAACGTCCGAATTGCTTCCTTTTCCAGATTTTTCTCCCAAAGTACCTAAAATCACAAAAGGAACGATTTAGGGCAATATTTGATCAAATAAATTCAATTCCGGGCTTAAATGACTCCCTAAAAACGGTTCATTTTTCGCCTCATCATATACCCTTACACTTGAGATTTGCTTGTCCTCAAGCAAATGCGCTTTTATTCTAGTCAAAATACAAGGTAGGGGTCATTTAACACTAATATAAAAGTAATTACAACAAATAATCGTTCCACTAAAGACCAATAGACAAGCACGAAAATTATACACTAGCACCTCACAAATAGTGTTTAGATACTCACATCTCTCGGGTGTAATAAAGTATAAATTACAATATGGAAACGGAAGATATCTCTCACTACCTGTCATAGAAAAATAGATTACCATAGGCTTGGGAAAGGATCAAACCTCCACCACATGGCGTAAGCACCTAGGATAAACTATCAAAGAGGTCTTTTTAAGGGTTGTAACGTTAGGTGTAGGGATATGAAATACACGGTTTTGTTGGATAAAGGAAGTTTTACTGGTGGCGAGTTAACAATCTTGGTTAATTACATGTACAATATGGCGTTGCTAAGCCAAGACTAGACTCGACTTAAGCTAATAAATGAAAAATAACAAAAACATAAAATGAACATAGAATGAAAAGGGATGGTAGTCCGTATGTTTTTTCTCTTTTTCTCTATTTCTATTTTTTTTTCTTTTTTTTTTTGCATACACTCTTACCCTACCATCCAAAATAATACATCATAGGGGGTGAACATTTCCCTTACACTTGAATTTTTACATACTTTACAATAAACTAATCTAATGACTCGAATTAAGAAAATCAAAACACTTGGAGTACTTTTAAGATTAACGTACATATGGGGGTAATAAATGATGTTCTTCCCAATTACTTCATAAAATAAGTACTTTACCCATGAGTCCCAATCGTCCCAAAACAATATGTACAAGGATATGACTCGACTTAGCAACCATGTAATCAATTAGATAGTTAACTTAGGGTTTAACAAATAACAATAATGCACTAAAAATGAGCGTATACACGGAAGGCTAAGGCGATTTGGGTGTACATTTAAGTGGGGTGTAACAAATTCTTTCTTTAAGTAAAATGCTTAAAGTTAGAAACGAAAGGATAGGCTCGGAGGGGTGTACTAGGGGTTTCGTGTACTAAAAATGAGTACAACGCTAAGGGTGTGGGAAAAATTAGTTGACTTAACTAGCAAAGTAATATGACTTAAATGGTCAAGTAATTATGATACGGGTTTAACATAAGGGTGATCCTAATGCCTCTTATCATGTAGTAAATCCTACTACACGAATGTAGTCTCACTAGCGGTCTCGGGATGCATCACTAATGCAAGTTCTAGAATCTAAATGCTACCGGTACACTCATAAGCACTAATAGTAAATGCTTTTCTTATCAAATCTAAAGGCGAACCTCACATATTTGGGTGGAAAATTTTTCTGAATATACGGTTATGTGCTAGTCATACAATCTCCTATCCATGAGATGCTTGCTATGGCTAAAGTTTCACTCCTAAATGTTGTAAAAAATTTTAAATTTGGCGCTAAAATTGCACTAACAAGTATTTCTCATAGTTTTATTACACATCTACCATCAAACAAAACAAACTCAAGCGAGAGTGCATATGTAAGGTATCATCTTTTTACCCTCCCCTTACACTTAAGATGAACATTGTCCCCAATGTTCAAGTAAAGAATGTAGAAGTGAAAAAGCAAAGAGAATGAAATCAAATACTCCCCTGATTCGCTCGGTATGGATAATAAGGTGGCCAGGTTAAATCTTCCTCCAAGAAAACGAACAATCAAAGCTTCCCTTCCAGAATATAAATCATTTTCTTGTCATACATAACCTGTAAATCCTGAGAAAATAGACAAGACAACCTCGCATAAAATCGGCGGCATCCTATATAAGTTACTAAATCCTAGAAAACAAAATAGGATATAATGCTTGTGGAATGAAGTTTGCATATTTCCTGGAGATTATAAAACTTAATAATTCACAAAAACCATAAGACTCCGTTAGAAAAATAAAACTGGTAAAATTTCCAGATTTTTACACGTGACGCCGTCAGAAGTGACCTGCAAAAATTCTTATGTTAAGTTTCCGGAAAATTTCTGGAAAAACTTGGTCCTACTTCCTGGAAAATCCTGCAAAACTTCATTATGTCTCAATATAAGCACTTGACTCTAACAAATACGAATATACATGTTCATTTAATATTGTGGAGAATCACGATCGGTTTGTTTCTTAAAAACATATTTGGGGTTTCCCCTTACACTTATCTTTTGCAAAAATACTTTTAGGTGGAGTTAAGACTAGGCCAAAACAACAAAGTAAAGTATTTCCACTATTCAATTGAGAAACATGATCTACCAACAAAAAAAATAAAGCATGCATACGGAAGCAAATAACAAACAAACAAACAAAATAAAAATCACACAAAACATGGGTTGCCTCCCAAGAAGCACTTTTCTTTATTTACGAGTCTTGTAGCTAGACTCAAGATCATGGGTTACTACGTGACCTCATCATCGAACGTCACATCCTCCTCACCAATCATTTCATTGTTATTTTCTTGATAATGTTTTACACGTTGTATGTTAACAGTAAATTCCCTACCTTCATCGTCTAATAACACCACGGCTCCAGTTTTAGAGGAATTCTTCACCGTAAATGGTCCATACCATCTAGACTTAAGTTTTCCCGGAAATAATCTCAATCAAGAATTGTACAATAGGACTTTGTCTCCCTATGAAAATTCTTTGGGTTTCTTAATTCTCTGGTCATACCATCTTTTTGCTCTCTCTTTATATGTGATGGAAGATTCGTAGGCTTCTAACCTAAGCTCATCAAACTCGTGTAATTGCAAGAACCTATTACTTCCCGCAATTGTGTAATCTAAGTTACATGTCTTGAGTGCCCAATAAGCCTTATGTTCTAATTCCACTGGTAAGTGACATGCCTTACCATACACCATGCGAAACGGGGTCGTTCCAATAGGTGTTTTGTAGGCGGTTCGGAATGCCCATAAGGCTTCGTCGAGTTTAAATGACCAGTCTTTTCTATTTTGACTAACCGTCTTTTCAAGTATTCTTTTAATAGCCCTGTTGGTGTTTTCGACCTGGCTATTGGTTTGTGGATGATAGGCAGTGGAGAACCGATGGGATACTCCATACCTCTTCATGACATTTTCCATTTGTGCATTGCAAAAATGGGTCCCCCTATCATTGATGAGAGCTTTAGGAATCCCGAATCTAGCAAAAAGCTTTTTCAGGAAATGAATAACTACTCTGGCGTCATTGGTCCTAAGGGCTTGTGCCTCAACCCATTTTGAAACATAATCGATGGCGACTAAAATGTATTCGTTCCCCCTGAAGATGGAAAGGGTCCCATGAAGTCAATTCCCCAAACATCGAAGACCTCACATACTTGTATAAAGTTCTGAGGTGCTTCATCCCTATGTGATATGTTACCGGCCCATTGACATGCATCGCATGCCTGCACCATCTCTTTTACATCATGGAAAATTGTGGGCCAATAGAATCCCGCATCAAAAATCTTTCGGGCGGTGGTGTTTATCCCATGATGCCCGCCAGAGGGACCAGAGTGACATTCCCTCATAATCTTTACTGCCTCACTTTCCGAAATGCAGCGTCTTATAATTTGGTCTGGATACCTTCGGAATAAAAATGGTTCATCCCAAAAGTAGTATTTTAGCTAAGAAAAGAACCTTTTTCTTTCGTATCTAGTCAGGTGTTCAGGAACAAGTCTACTTGCGAGGTAATTAGCAAAATCGGCGTACCACAACTTCGAATCAATCATTAACATGAGTTGTTCGTCAGGAAATGAATCCCTAATCTCACTTCTATCATGCTTATCCAAGGGGTTTTCAAGACGAGATAGATGATCTACGGCCAGATTTTCTGCCCCCTCTTATCGCGAATCTCAACATCGAATTCTTGTAGCAACAAGATCCACCGAATTAGTCGTGGCTTAGCATCCTGCTTCGCAAAAAGATATCGAAGAGCCGAGTGATCAGTGAAGACGACTGTCTTTGAAAGGACAAGATATTGTCTGAATTTGTCGAACGCAAACACTACGGCTAATAATTCTTTTTCGGTGGTGGAGTAATTCTCTTGAGCGGGATTCATGGTTTTGCTAGCGTAGTAAATAGGTTGGAAAAGCTTGTCACGCCGTTGGCCCAATACAGCCCCGACAACGAAATCGCTAGCGTCACACATGATTTCAAACTGTAACTCCCAGTTGGGTGTGATCATGATTGGAGCTTGTGTGAGTTCCTTTTTTAAGAGATCAAATGCATCCTTGCATTCTTGGGAAAAATCGAACGGAGCATCCTTCACAAGCAATTGAGTCATCGGCCGAGCAATTTTGGAGAATTCTTTGATGAATCTCTGATAAAATCCGGCGTGCCCCAAGAAGCTGCGTATCGCTTTAACAGTCGTGGGGTATGGTAACTTAGATATAGCTTCAACTTTAGCTTGGTACACCTCTATTCTGTTCCCTGAGATCTTATGCCCTAACACAATCCCTTCTTTTACCATGAAATGACACTTTTCCCAGTTTAACACCAAGTTGGTTTCCTCACAACGTTTAAGCATCTTTTCTAGATTAGCAAGACAGCGGTCGAAGGAGTTCCCGAAGACTGAAAAGTCATCCATGAACACTTCCATGCTGTCTTCCATGAGTTCGTGAAAGATTGCGGTCATGCATCGCTGGAAAGTGGCGGGGGCATTACATAGCCCAAAAGGCATCCTTTTGTAGGCAAATGTTCCATAAGGGCAAGTAAGCGTGGTCTTTTCTTGGTCCTCAGGTGCTATGGGAATTTGAAAATACCCAGAGAATCCATCCAAGAAGCAATAGTACTCGTGTCCAGACAATCTTTCTAACATTTGATCAATGAATGGTAAGGGAAAGTGATCTTTCCTCGTGGCATCATTGAGCTTCCGATAGTCAATGCATACCCGCCATCCAGTGACCGTTCTCTGGGGCACCATCTCACCCTTGTCATTCTTAACTACAGTCATTCCACCCTTCTTAGGTACAACCTGCACAGGACTGACCCATGGGCTATCCGAGATTGGGTAAATCAATCCTGCATCCAGAAGTTTGATAACTTCTTTCTTTACTACTTCCTTAATGTTAGGGTTCACCCGCCTCTGGGGTTGCACGGTAGGTTTATAATCTTCTTCCATGAGAATCTTATGTGTGCAAAAAGTTGAGTCAATCCCCTTAATGTCGGCTACACTCCATGCGAGCACCCCTTGATATTTCTTTAGGACCTCTAAGAGTTTACCTTTTTGTTCATGTTCCAAGGAAGAGTTTATGATTACCGGCAGTTGGTCCTCTCCCTGAAGGAAGGCATACTCTAAATGGTCAGGAAGCTCTTTAAGATCTATCTCAAGAGGTTCGATAATAGAAGGTTTGAGCTTGTATTCGGGCTTTCGGAGCTCGACATGCTCCGTTGCCTCTTGTCTGGGGTAGAAGGAGACTGCACCAACATCCTCCATCTTTTCTACCTCTAGCAAAGGCAGAAAACTCTCGTCCCGTAGCCAGCCTTCCTCGATCTGTTCATCGACACAACTATCAATGACATCTGTGAGTTCATCGACCTCCCCAATGAAATAGAGTTGGTTGGCTGCTTCGAGGGAGAGGTCCATAAAATCCTTAATGTCGAAGGTTGTGCTATCGGTTCCCACTCGTAAGGTTAATTTGCCGTCATAAACATCAATGACTGCACGAGCGGTAGCAAGAAATGGACTCCCTAAGATGATGGGTACCAATTCATCCTCCTCCATATCCAGGATTACGAAGTCGACCAGGAATTTGAATTTCCCAACTTTGACTAGCACATTCTCGCATATCCCTACGGGGTACTTGACTGATCTATTGGCTAGTTGGATGTTCATACGGGTAGACTTTAATCCAGAGTATCCTAGTTTAAGGAACATAGAGTGAGGCATGAGATTGATACTCGCTCCCAAATCGGCAAGAGCATTCTTGATTGATAGAGATCCTATGGAGCAAGGCAGGGTGAAGCTGCCCGGATCGTCTACCTTTTTTGGTAGCCCTCGATGGGTCACCACTGAGCATTCTTCCACCAGGGTCACAAGACCCTCGAGTTTCTTCCGGTTAGCAAGTAGTTTTTAAAGTATGCGCTATACTTTGGCATGTGATAGCAAGCATCAAGGAGGGGTATGGTGACAACCGAGTCTTTTAGGTACGACAAGAATCTCTTGTTATCATTCTCAGTTTTCTGGTTCCTTAATCGGGATGGAAACGGGATTCTCATAGGTTGGTTAGGTAGGGTTGATGGGGAAGGGGTCGTCAAGGGAGGTTGGTCGGGGGTCTCACCGCCTACATCTTCCTCCTCCTCGCCAGGTTTGTTTGGATCGGGGGCAATGGGGGACGAGCTTGGGTAAGGTGGGTCCTTGGTTGTTGTTCCAGCTCGAGTGGTTATCGGGAGCATGGGGTCTTTTCTGCTTACTGATGGCATTTCAAGATTATCTAGGGCTGAGTTAAGCTTGTTGAAAAATTCTCCAATGTCATCCTGCTGCTCGTCGAAAAGCTCATTAAGACCTTTCATTTGCAATGCTTTTTCTTGAGTGAAGTGACCAAGGTCATCTTCAAAAGAGCTCCTGATTTCGAATTCAGGGCCTTCCTCTCCTTCTTTTCTCTTTACCAGATTTCCCCAGAGGGTGTAATCGTCATTTTGGTAAAAAGGCAAAAGGGAGGGATTAGCATAAATGTCCCCTCCTGACAAGCATGCATGTTCAGTTGTGGCTGCTCCTCCGCATTCTTCTACCTCATGCGGGCCCCCACAGTAATCGCAGATTAAGTAAGGATTCGACAGTTGTTTAGGTAACTGCGATCCAGCTAGGTATTCCACTCTTTTGTGAATTTTTCTCAACCGATCTGAAGTGATTTCAGAAATGTTGACAGTCGACTCAGGTTCATCCCAAGTGTCATCCTGGTCTTGAGCATATTCTTCAATCCTATCCCATCCTTCTTCGGCACTAAGATTGGCCAATCTCCCTTTTCTAGATTGGTTAATTCCGTTTCGATCGTTAGAGGATATATTATCGTAGAAGATTTGGACCAAGAGCCAAAGCTCAATGCCATGATGGGGAACTTGTCTTATTAAATCTTTGAATCTAATCCACGATTTATGGAAGGGTTCGTCCTTCCCTTTTCGGAAATGGAGGATCCTATCTCTAAACGCTGAGGTTTTTCCAGGTGGAAAGAACTTCTCATAGAACTTGGATATGAGTTGCTCGCATGTGAAAACAGATTCAGAAGGGAGTTTATCATACCATTCTTGGGCCTTTTCATATAGGGTGAAAGGAAAGAATCGCAATCGGGACGTGTTTCTAGTAGCCCCATCCGTATGGAGGGTGTCTACTATTTTCAAGAAGTCTTTAATGTGTTAGATTGGATCTTCCTCATCTAATCCACAAAACTTACACACACTTTGGACAAGCCAAACATCGTTTGCATGCAAGACCTCGTTGGTGTGTTCGTTTGGGTAGACAATGGCGTTTGAGAAGCCACGAGGGGTCGGGGAGGAGTAGTCCTTAAGGCGCTTAGGAATGGGAGTTGCGGGAGTACTCATCTCGTCGTTGGGTTGGGAGCTAGGGGTTGTAACATGATTTTCTAAATTTTCTTCAGAAAGGGTGCATCAAAATCGATGGCAACGCTAGATGGTTCAGAAGTTGAGTGATATTGTCTCAATCTATGCATTTCTCTTTCAGGTTCCGCATAAGGCAAGACAAGGTTTATAGTGGAACTACGACTCCTAGTGATCCTAAGGTTAAAGGATTCGTCGTTTGCCATGATGGCAGGTGGTGAAGAGTTACGAACAAAAACACAAAGAATTAAGATAGACTAAAGAAAACCTAAAAATAAAAATAAAATTTTGCTAGAAAGGAATCTAGCAAGTAGACCTAATAGAAAGATATTCTAACCTAGACAATAACTATTCCCCGGGCTGCGGCGCCAAAAACTTGATACGTGGGAATCACACCAGGCTTTACCTCTCAAGGGATCTTGAGAAGCTTACAACCCCCACCAAGCAGTGTACCTGATCGTTGTAGAATAGTATAGTGACAAGTACCGGAGGATTGATCGTTCAGCTAGGAATAGTGTCGCTAGGATTAGAAAACCTAAATACTTGTTCTAAAGATGAGGGATGATTATTTTTGTATTTTTATAATTTTTTAGAAAGCAGGTAAAAATCTCGGGTTTGAAGGATTTGGGCGGAATTAGTTGCTAGTCAACTAACCCAATACTAAAGATGCAATCAAAATAAAATACTAAAATTGAAAATAAACTAAATTAAACTAAGGTTGTGAGCAATAAGTGGAGAAAATGTGTTTACTTAGATTTCACTACTCCCTAGATATCTTTAACACGTTAATTACTTGTTATAGTTGCGTGGATGACGGATTGTATTCGTTAATACCATTCATGGGGTGGTGCACTTAATTCCCCAATCCTATGAGTGCCTACTTCACTCCTATGTCGAGCCAGCTAAGAAGCTCCTAACATGGGATCATTAGAATTTACTCATGCATTAAATACAATCAATAAAACGTAGTGCACGTCAGTTCATATTTCCTAAGACATTCAAGCATGTTACCATTTGGAGATCTGCCAGTTTTCTTAAGCCTAACATCGAATTCATTCATCCAATACAACCATAAACAAGTAATCAACACATAATTAACATCTAGGTTTCATTAGATCCAAGCAAACACAAGATAGATCTAGCCTAGTATGATGGAATTAAGACAAGGACAAGATATAGACAACCAACACATAGACATATTGATTGAATTAAAAGAATACTTATCTCAATTACACATGAAAGGGATCAAGGGCTAAGAACCCTTGAAAAACCTGTAAAATTCGTACCAAGTTCGTAGTTAGGGTTTCTCCAAAACTTCTCTTTTTTTAATGTGAAAATTAGAAAACTATATATAGGAAATAAGGTCTGATGGCATCAAGAACAAATTTGTGACGCCGTCATCTCGCCGCCAAAATACTCCTCAGACTGCCTTGATCCTGATCTGACGCCGTCAAGTGTTATGTGTTTCCAGGCCGTCATGCATTTTCCTCTTGACGCCCTACCTTGTGATGCCATCAAATATGTACTGGACCGTCATGGAAATTACTCTTGACACCATCAAGATTTACTTAAAGGAAAATTAAGACTTTGGCGTTTTCTTCACTTTTATGCTCCAAAAACGTCCGAATTGCTTCCTTTTCCAGATTTCTCTCCCAAAGTACCTAAAATCACAAAAGGAACGATTTAGGGCAATATTTGATCAAATAAATTCAATTCCGGGCTTAAATGACCCTTTAAAAACGGTTCATTTTTCGCCTCATCACAAGTGTACTCGTCCGTTATAGCAAGATATGATGGTAAGTCGGGATCTTTCGCAGGGATTTATGAGTGAATCGAAATATAAGTCTAAAAGTAAATCTCTAATGTACTCAAATATGATAATAAGCAAATTCAATAAATTAAAAACTACACTTGTTTAGACTAGTTTTCTACTTAATGACACATATGATTGTGATAACTTTTGATGACATGTTGGTTGAGATAATTAGATGGTGATCTAATCTATTGTTTCTACAAGTTAAACCTTTGTCAAGATTTTAGTTCATAAAAACAAGCTTTAGGTGTAAACCAATCAATTCAAGATCTATCCAAGGTTCATAAGGTATGGTGGATATCTTAAACACAAGACAAACTTTTATTACCAATCAAATACTCTTAGGAAATGGTCAATACAAAAGGTAACCTCTTCATAGACAAAAGGTCACAATTGCTTATAAACATTTAAACTTTTGTCCTACTAAAGGTTTACAAATAATCCGATTTGACGTTATTAAAGAATTCTTATTACAATCATACTTTTTGTTTCTTTGTTTAGTCAAGAATAATTATGGTGAAAAACAATCATTCATAGACAAATGATTATAACTAGTTGAGTAATAACAAATCTTTCGACCTTTGAAACTATTATCAATTAGTTAACCTTGGCTAAACAAATGTCACGATGAAACTTAAGGTACAATTGGTTCTTAGGATTGACTTGAAATTGAATTAAAACATGTTCTCACAATCATCACTATCACTAAGTATAAAACATCATCAAAACAAGTGTAAAAAGATTACTAGCCACTCATGGCAAACATGCAAATAAACTCAGAACATTTAACATAAGAATCCATGGTTATAAGTCTTACAATGCTTTGAAATTGATAACAAATGACAAGGTATTGATAACCTAAGAGTTGGTGATGATTTCTTGTGATTTTCAGATTCCAAATGTTGCTTCCTTGGTCCTCCAAAGTTCCTGGTTCTTTCTACACGAATTTTCCTCCTTAGAGAGCTAGAAGATGATAATAATTGTGTGTAGTAATGAGAGTAAATGGTATCTTCAAATGTGTGTTGAATGGTGTTGAGTTATGCACTTTTGAAGTCCCCCATAGGCTTGTCCAACACTCTTGGCCATAAATAAGAACTTAAATGCTTGAACTTGGACAATAAGACACTAAAAAGGGCCTAGAACCATGGGATAAAAGACCAAGATTCGTGCACAAAAGTTGGCAAAAACATGCAGAACTGACCATCCGATCGGTTGTGGGTTGGCACCGATCGGTAGGTGAAAGGTAATTATGGCCATCCGATCGGTTTCACACCAACCGATCGGATGGTAATTTCTGGCAGCTTTGGACTTTGACTTTGACTTGTGTAGCTCTTTATGTACTATCCAAACTTGATTAACTTCTGAACTTGGAACCTTGAGATGACAAAACTTAGGTTCTCATATGAATTACTTAATAGATTGGACTTTTAAGCTTGGGAATCTTCGTGTAATCGCGTATACTTCATTTCCTTTACTTTTTCTCTATTTTTCCAGCATTTGGCTAGATATGCTACAAAAACATACTTTGATATGATTTAGTGGCAAAAGCATATAAAAACAACCAAATAACATACACAAAAACACTAATAATGCTTACAAAAACATGTTAACTTTGAGCGTTATCAGGGCCGTGTACGATCTTCCCTAACTCTATAAGCTTCTACCTCTTCCTATGTCGAGCCGACTACTAGCTCCTAACATGACCTAATTAGTAGTTACCTACGCATTAAATACAACCAATATATATTGTAGTAAACCTCCGATCATGTTTCTTAAGACGTTCAAGCAAGTTACCAATTGGAAGTCTGCCAGTTTTCTTAAGCCTAACATCGAATTCATTCATCCACAACAATTATAAACAAACAACCATCCCATAATCAATACCTAAGTTTCATTACATCTAAGCAAACACAAAGAAAACCTTGCCTAGCATATTAAAGAGAAGACAAGTGTAATATATAATCAAACAACACATAGACATATTGAATGATTTGATGAAAGACTTATCTTCAATTAAGCATGGATGAAACAAGGGTTTGAAACCCTCAAGATATCTGTAAAATTTGTCTTCGGTTTACTCCCTTCGAAGTTACACACAATGAATGGAAACTAGAAAACTGTATATAGATTTTGTATCCTGACGGCATCAAGAGATAGGTGTGACGCCGACAACTCGCCGCCAAAATAATACTCGTATTGTCTAGATCCACTTCTGACGTCGTCACTTTTTGTGGACTCTGGGCCGTCTCTCTTTGTATAATACGTGATGGCCTTGGCATTTTATAACGTGACACCGTCGCGAACTCTTTAGAAAACCTTTTGGCGCATCACGTGTAATTAATTTATCAACCTCTTTGTCAAGTCATGACGCCGTCACTAGCACCCGGTGACGCCGTCATGTGCAATTTCTAGCATGATTTTGAGACTTTGTCGTTTTCTTCACTTTTTCGCTCCAAAAACGTCCAAAATGCTTCCTTTTGTAAATTTCCTCTCAAAGGTACCTAAAATGACAACAGGAACGATTTTGGGAAATATTTGATCAAATAATCTCGACTTTGGGCTTAAATGACTCCCCAAAAGTGGTACACTTTTCGCTTCATCAAATACCCTTACACTTGAGATTTGCTTGTCCTCAAGAAAATGCGCTTTTATTCTAATCAAAATACAAGTTAGGGGTCATTTAACACTAATATAAAAGTAATTGCAAAAAATAATCGTTCCACTTCAACCAAAAACAAGCACGAAAATTATACACTAGCACCTCACAAATAGTGTTTAGATACTCACATCTCTCGGGTGTAATAAAGTATATATCATAATATGGAAATGGAAAACATCTCTCACTACCTATCATAGCAAATAGATTACCATAGGCTTGGGAAAGGATCAAACCTTCACCACTTGGCATAAGCACCTAGGATAAATTATCAAAGAGGTCTTTTAAAGGGTTATAACGTAAGGTGTAGGGATATGATAAACACGGTTTTGTTGGATATAGGCAATATTTACTGGTGGCGAGGTAATCATCTTGATCAATTACATGTACAATGTAGCGTTTCTAAGTCAAGACTTGACTCGACTTAAGTTAATCATAAACTAACAAAAACATAAACTAAACATGAAAGGAAACAGGATGGTAGTCCGTATGTTTTTTTTTATTCTTTTTTTTTTTTTTTTTAAATTTTTTTTTGCATACACTCTTACCCTACCATCCAAAATAATACATTATTGAGGATTTGCATTCCCCTTACACTTGAACTTTTACATACTTTACAATCAACTATTCTAATGACTCGAATTAAGATAATCAAAACACTTGGAGTACTTTTTTAAGATTAATGCACATATGGGTGTAATAATTGACGTCTTCCCCATTACTCCATAACTCTAGTACTTTACGCATGAGTCCCAATCATCCCAAAATAATATGTACAAGATATGACTGGACTTAGGAACCTTGTAATCAAGTAGACAATTAACTAAGGGTTTAAATATATAACAATAATGCACTAAAGATGAGTGCATACACGGAAGGCTAAGGCGATTTGGTTGCACATTTGGGGTGGAATGTAAACAAATTCTTCCTTTAAGTAAAATGCTTAAAGTTAGAAACGAAAAAGATATGCTCGGAGGGGTGTACTAGGGGTATCATGTACTAAAAATGAGTACATCGCAAAAGGTGTGGGAAAAATTAATTGACTTTACTAGTCAAGTAATTATGACTTTATTGGTCAAGTAATTATGATACGGAGGGTGATCCTAATGCCTCTTATCATGTAGTAAATCCTAACTACACGAATGTAGTCTCATTAACGGTCTCGGGATGCATCACTAACATAAGTTCTAGAATCTAACTACTACCGGTACACTCATAAGCACTAATATTTAATGCTTTTCCTACCAAATCTAAAGGCGAATCTCACATATTTGGGTGGAATTTTTTTAAGTGGTACGGTTTTTGTGCTAGTCATACAACTCCTATCCATGAGACGCTCATTAAGGCTAAAGCTTCACTCCTAAATGTTGTAAAAACTTTTAAATTTGGCGCTAAAATTGGCCTAACAAGTATTTCTCTTAGTTTTATTACACACCTACTATTGAACAAACAAAATCAAGTGCAATTGTATTCTCTAAGGTATCATCATTTACCCTCCCCTTACACTTAGGCTGAACATTGTCCCCAATGTTCAATAAAAAGGATGTAAAAGTAAAAAGGTAAAAGAATGAAAACAAATACTCTCCTGATTCGTTCGGTGTGGATAAATGGATAACACGGTTAAATCCTCCTCCAAGAAAATGAACGTTGAAAGCTTCCCTCCAGAAATATAAATCATCTTCTTGTCCAATATAACCTGTTAAACCTGAGAACACAAACACAAAAACCTAAAGCCTCAAACCGAACAAAGAAAACTGACAACTAGATGTAGTTCCAGACTTAGAAATAGAAACAAAACAATTAAAGATATAATGCTTGTGGAATGAATATTTGCAGATTTACTGGAGTTTATAAAACTAAAGATTTAACAAAAACTTTTACGACTCTGGCAGAAAAACAAAACTTGCAAAAATTTTCAGAATTTTTACACCTGACGCCGTCAGGTTATGATCCTAACGCCGTCAGAACGCTCTGACAGAAATCTCATGTTAATTTTCCATAAAATTTCTGGAAAAACTCATGCCTTAATTCTTGGAATTCCTGCAAAACATTATTATTACTCGATACAAGCATTTGACTCAAACAAATACTAATATACATGTTCATTTAATATTGTTGTGGTTCATGTCCAATACCATTCTTAAAAACAAATTTATATTTTCCTTACACTTATCTTTTGCAAAATACCTTTATATGTAATCAAGTCGAAGTTAAAAACAAAATAAAGCATTTTCACAATTTACTTTGAAACATGAGCCACAAAACAATAAAAATAAAACATGCATACGGAAACAAATAAATTAAAACAAACAATCAAACAAATAAAGCTTGGGTTGCCTCCCAATAAGCGCTTGTTTTTGTTTGAGTCATGAGCCTGACTCTACCCTTATTTAATGGAAATAGGGGAGGTTTTCCCTACACTTAGGATTAAGTGCGGGTGGTAGTAGCGATACACACCCTTAGGGTGGAAATATGCCACGTGAGGTGAAGGGGGTGAATGAGTGGCTTCCTTCATCCTAAAAGTACCAAGATAATATTGGTTGATGGGTGGGTCGGTTCCTCTTTTGAATCCTAGATGTAAATCTAAGGATGGAAAGTTATGTAAAGATTGAGGTTTCGGTTCATCAACACTAGGAAATTCCCTAGATCTAGGAGTAAGGATATCATTACAAGTATTCAAACCTATATCCTCTAGTGGTGCTTGGTCCAAGGGTTCTACCTCAATTGGGGTTCCTATAGTCTCTTCTATTTCTTTCGAGTAAGTCATGGGCAGTGTGTATGCCTCAAATGATGGTAGGACTTGTGGGGTACTTAGTGGGCTTTGGTTTTCTACTATTTCTTCCATCACATCAATATCATATATGTGTTCATCCATTATTATGGTAGTGCCTAACCATGATATGCAACTAGGTGGCTCAACTCTAACCTCATGTGTGTCGTATGTTTTGGTGAAATCTATCCCGCTCATGCAACTAGGTAGTTCAACACTAACCATCTCATAATCTTGGTTTGATTCTAAGTTCATGTTCTTAGAAACTAGGTCATCTTGCTTATACGAATCCACCAATTCGTTGAAGTTATGGGTCATGGTTAGGAAGCTTTTCTCAAAATTCATCCAATGGGTCTCACTAAAAGGAATTGATCCTGATAATGATCGTCTAATAGAAATCACACATGCATAGAATTCATCAAACCCATCTAACTTTACCCCCAACTTCTCTTGGATATCACTAAGATCACACAAAAATTCATTGGAATGATAAGAATCAAATCTATTAGTGAAATACAATTGTTCCTCTATTGTTAGTGATCTAAATGGGATTTCGTCCGCCATAGTGACAATTGAAAATGGTTTTACAAACAAAGGGCACAAAGAAAAAGATAGACTAAAAGAAAGCTAATAAAAAGAAAATAAAAATCTCACTTGATATAAATCTAATGAGTAGACCTAATTAAAATAAAATTCAACTTAAATAATAACTATTCCCCGGGCCGCAGCGCCAAAAACATGATGCATGAAATTGCGCCCTCACAAAAGGTTTTACCTCTCAAGAGATCTTGAGAAGCCTTCAATCCCCACCAGGCAGTGTACCTGACTGTTGTAGTATAGTATAGTGACAAGTACCGGGGGATTGATGTTCAACTCAAAGAATAGTGTTCGCTAGGGTTAAAACTCACAAAAACTAGGTCTAGAGATGAGGGATGATTCTTTTTGTATTTTGATATTTTAAATGAAAGCAAGTAAAATCTCAGTTTTGGAAGGAGTGGGCAGAATTAGTTGCTAATCAACTAACCTAAATAACTAAAGATGCAATCAAAATAAAATAAACTAAACTTAAACTAAATTATGGCGAAAACAATAATGAGAGAAAATTGTGTTTACTTAGAGTTCACTACTCCCTAGATATCTTTTACAGGTTGATTAGTTTGTTACAATTGTATGGATGACGGGTTATATTCCTTAATACCATTCGTAGGGCCGTGTACGATCTTCCCTAACTCTATAAGCTTCTACCTCTTCCTATGTCGAGCCAACTACTAGCTCCTAACATGGCCTCATTAGTAGTTACCTACGCATTAAATACAACCAATATATTATAATACACCTCCGATCATGTTTCTTAAGACGTTCAAGGAAGTTACCAATTGGAAGTCTGCCAGTTTTCTTAAGCCTAACACCGAATTCATTCATCCACAACAATTATAAACAAACAACCATCCCATAATCAATATCTAAGTTTCATTACATCTAAGCAAACACAAAGAAAACCTAGCCTAGCATGTTAAAGTGAAGACAAGCATAACATATAATCAAACAACACATAGACATATTGAATGATTTGATGAAAGACTTATCTTCAATTAAGCATGGATGAAACAAGGGTTTGAAACCCTCAAAATATCTGTAAAATTTGTCTAGGGTTTACTCCCTTCAAAGTTGCACACAATGAATGAAAACTAGAAAACTATGTATAGATTTTGTATCCTGACGGCGTCAAGAGATAGGTGTGATGCCATCAACTCGCCACCAAAATAATACTCGTATTGCCTAGATCCACTTCTGACGCCATCACTATTTGTGGACTCTGGGCCATCTCTCTTTGTATAATACGTGATGGCCTTGGCATTTTATAACGTGACGCCGTCACGAACTCTTTAGAAAACCTTCTGGCGCGTCACGTGTAATTGATTTTTCCACCTCTTTGTCAAGTCATGACACCGTCACTAGCACCCTGTGACGCCGTCATGTGCCATTTCCAGCATCATTTTGAGACTTTGTCATTTTCTTCACTTTTTCGCTCCAAAAACGTCCAAAATACTTCCTTTTGTAAATTTCCTCTCAAAAGTACCTAAAATGACATAAGGAACGATTTAGGGCAATATTTGATCAAATAATCTCGACTTTGGGCTTAAATGACCCACCAAAAGTGGCACACTTTTCGCTTCATCAGTACCGGTCCTCTTAATTATTAAGGGGGCCGCCTAAGGAATTAAGGGGGCCACACCTCCAGAATGTTGGACATTTTTGTCCTTTTGTGGAGAAGGTTTTTCTGGATTAATTTTATCATTTTTGGTTAAAAATTTGAATTCATATATTTATAATGATTTAAACATATTCTTTTAATTCCAAAAATGATTTTGTAAAAGATATAAAATGTTGTGACAATTTGTAAAAAATCTAGTGATTGAGAAAATGTCCCTTTTATCATAGAATGTAATAAATACTTTGTTTATCCATACCTTAAGTGATTTGGATGTAAAGTGAAATATTTATCACTAAATACTTGTTTACGTCATAATTTTTAGTTCAATGGATTTACGTTTTATGATTATCAAAACATAGAGATGTCGATGAATGTTAACAATGTTTTTAGGCGTTATTTATGTCAACACCCATTATATCCTTTGATCACCATCGAAGACCTGGTCGTGCAATTTATTGTACAATCAGATACGTACATAACTCTAACCCTAGGAATCTCCTTTTATAGACTAAGGACTCCTACACGGTTTACAATAGCTCTCTATACAAGATAATATCTTTTCTATAATTACAAAATGCGTACATATTATTATCTTTTAAGCAGCAGGATCAATACACTTAGCAACAGAATCTTCATCTCTTTGGCAGTAGAATCGTCTAGCAGCAGAATGTTAACACTAGCAGCAACATCTACTAGTCAGCAGTAGTATAACACTTAGACAAATTCTGAGCAGCTGAATCTCAAAACCCAACAATCCTCCCATAAACTTGATATTTGCATCCAAATCATCAAGTTTCTTCTAAGTACAATCATACACCAGGAGGATGCTTCCAAACACATTACTTCCTCAAAAGCTTCTCATATTTTTGCAATAAATTAAAACCTTGATCATCATAGCTGATGCGTGGTTTTGCAACATTTCAAAAGGTTTTACTTCTCAAGGGATCTTGAGAAGCTTGCAATCCCCACCAGGTTGTGTACCTGACTGATATAGTATTGTGAGTGGCAAGTACCGAGGGATTGATCGTTCTCTAGGGGAATAGTGTCGTTAGGATTAAAAGATACTAAGACTAGGTCTAGAGCTGAGGGATGATTCTTTTTGTATTTTATAGTTTTTTATGAAAGCAAGTAAAAATCTCGGTTTTAGAATAGTGGCCGGAATTAGTTGCTAGTCAACTAACCCAAAATTACTACGAATACAAATTAAAATAAAATAACAAGAAAAGTAAATTGGTGAACTCTTATAATGGGAAAAACTGTATTTACTTAGACTTCACTACTCCCTAGTTATCTCTTACCGGTTAATTGATTTGTTATAGTTGTTTGGATGAAGGGTTGTATTCCTTAATACCAGTCATGGGGCTGTGTACGTCCTTCCCCAATCTATAAGCTTCTATCTCTTCCTATCCATGCCTCGTAAATAGTTACTTATGCATTAAATACAACCAATAACATCATAGTACACATCTAATTACGTTTCTTAAGACGTTCAAGCCTATTACCATGTAGGAGTATGGCCAGTTTTCTTAAGCCTAACGAGAAAATCAATCAACCAATTCAACTAATAACAAACCAACAACCAATAATCAACAACTAGGTTTAATTAGATCTAAGTAAACACAAAGAAAATTACACTAGAATGTTAATGAAAAGACAAGATAAACTATAAATCAAACAACACATTAACATATTAAATGATTAAAAAGAAAACTTATCTTCAATTGAACATGAAGGAAAAGAGGGCTTGGAAACCTTAAAGTTACAGTAAAATTCATCTAGGGTTTTATCTCCCAAAAGTCACACACTTAATGAATGAAAAATTGAAAATATATATATAGACATACAACTCTGACGGCGTTAGGCTTTGGCCTCTGATGCCGTCAGATCGCCGTGTTTTGGGTTCTCGGATCACCTAGATCCATATCTGACGCCGTCCCATTATAGGAGTTCTGGGCTATCTCTTGTAGAGCTAAAGAGGGGCGGTCTTGGTTCTGTAACACCTGACGCCATCATGTGTTAACCTGATGCCATCAGGTGTGATGTGCTATTTTATAGTGCATGTTTTAAATTTATAAGGATGAGTTACCAAATCTAGAAACAACACATACGAGCAAGTGTACTCGTCCATTATAACAAGATATGATGGTAAGTTGGGATCGTTCGTAGGGATTTGTGAGCGAATCAAAATATAAGTCTAAAAGTAAATCTCTAATGTATGCAAATAAGATAATAAGCAAATTCAATAATTTAAAAACTACACTTGTTTAGACTAGTTTTCTACTTAATGACACACATGATTGTGATAACTTTTGATAACATGTTGGTTGAGATAATTAGATGGTGATCTAATCTATTGTTTCTACAAGTTAAACTTTCGTCAAGATTTTAGTTCATAAAAACAAGCTTTAGGTGTAAACCAATCAATTCAAGATCTATCCAAGGTTCATAAGGTATGGTGGATATCTTAAACACAAGAAAAACTTTTATTACAAATCAAATACTCTTAGGAAATGGTCAATACAAAAGGTAACCTCTTCATAGACAAAAAGGTCACAATTGTTTATAAACATTTAAACTTTCGTCCAACTAAAGGTTTACAAACAATCCGATTTGATGTTATAAAAGCATTCTCATTACAATCATACTTCTTGTTTCTTTGTTTAGTCAAGAATAATTATGGTGAAAAACAATCATTCATAGACAAATGATTATAACTAGTTGAGTAATAACAAATCTTTCGACCTTTGAAATTATTATCAATTAGTTAACCTTGGCTAAACAAATGTCACGATGAAACTTAATGTACAATTGGTTCTTAGGATTGACTTGAAATTGAATTAAAACATGTTATCACAATCATAACTATCACTAAGTATAAAACATCATCAAAACAAGTGTAAAAAGATTACTAGCCACTCATAGCAAACATGCAAATAAACTCAGAATATTTAACATTAGAATCCATGGTTATAAGTCTTACAATGCTTTGAAATTGATAACAAATGACAAGGTATTTATAACCTAAGTGTTGGTGATGACTTCTTGAGATTTTCGGACTCCAAATGTTGCTTCCTTGGTCCTCCAAAGTTCCTGGTTCTTTCTGCATGAATTTTCCTCCTTAGTGAGCTAGAAGATGATAATAATTGTGTGTAGTAATGAGAGTAAATGGTATCTTGAATGGTGTCTTGAATTATGCACTTTTGAGGTCCTTATAGGCTTGTCCAACACTCTTAGTAATGAATAGGGACTTAAATGCTTGAACTTGGACAGTAAGACACTAAGAAGGGCCTAGAACCATGGGACAAAAGACCAAGATTCGTGCACAACAGTTGGCAAAAACATGCAGAAGTGGCCATCCGATCGGTTGCGGGTTGATACCGATCGGATGGAAATGGTCATAATGGCAATCCGATCGGATAGACTCCAACCGATCGGATGGTAGATCCTGGCTGTTTTGGACTTTGACTATTCCTTGTGTAGTTCTTTATGCACTATCCAAACTTGATTAACTTCTGAACTTGGAACTTTGAGATGACAAAACTTAGGTTCTCATATGAATTACTTCGCAGATTGGACTTTTGTGCTCGGGAATCTTCGTATAATCGCGTATACTTCATTTTCATCACTTTTTCTCCATTTTTCCTGCATTTGGCTACATATGCTACAAAAACATACTTTGATACGATTTAGTAGCAAAAGCATATAAAAACAACCAAATAACATACACAAAAACACCTGACCAAGTAAAAGTACAAGATAAGATTCATCATTTTTAAGCTTGAATGGTGAAAAATCGAGATGTTTGACAATACCCAATGATTTTCATGTTTGATTAACATTTCTAAACACCTCACGAAAAAAGAATGAAGTATAATTCAATCAATCACTCATTTATTTAAGAAGTGGAGTATATATAAGAGAAATCACACTCATTGCTTAGTCATGATCTAATTATTACCATAGGCTTGTACAAGAAACAAAACTACACCGCAATGGCGTAAGCACCAAGTCTACATATCAAAGAGGTCTTTTATTCGGGTTGTAATGTAAGGCTTCGGGTTGTACCAGGCTTATGTTCAAACATCTCATAAAAAACACAATAGATTACTGGCGCGAGTTCTTGATTACTCAAAAACCGGATGGTCACTATAATATTCTTGCACTTGATATTCTCACAAAGCAATTACAATATCCATATAGATAAAGTAATTTGGTAAGGGTAGGGATAAGGCATGGGAATATTTATGAAATTGGTTTTAAAAGAAAAATAAAGTCAAGTCAAAGTCTCATTGTTGCTAGTTAACGAACAAACCACGAACCCGTAAATGATTATAGTTACAATCTTCCTCTTCTTCAAATATCGATACATCGATTCGCCAAAACAATATTCTTCATACGTAGCACATTGGCTAACAACATATCACAAAATTTCCTTTATTCACATATATAGCACATTTGCTATAATTGTCACCTTATAGTTGCGATGACTTATTATATTTTTTTTTTGCAAATAAACTCAGAATTCCCCCACACTTCGCATAAGCATCACCACAGCAATACAAATAAGAAGCTGCAGTCTCCGTCTTTGTCGGAATGGCACACACATAATTGGTGAAGTGTGGCTCACTAATAATCATCATAAACTATCCAACAACCAAGCAACTAGCAACCCACCATTTAGACTTTGACAAGGGTTAGGCTAAGGTTTAAAGTGTAAAATCTTTTTGTATTTTTCTGGATTTATCAAAAACGAAAAGGATGGCTCGAAGGGTGTAACTAAGGGTATCTAGTGCTAAAAATGAACGCTAAAAAAAGGGTTAAAAATTGGAAATTAACTAATCAATTTGACTAGCTTAATCAATAATGAAGGCTATTTGGTTAAAATCCTAAGGTTGCCTCTTATCACGTATGTATACTTATATTACAAAAATGTAATCTCACAACGGTCTCGTAATGATTTACAAGTACAAGTTCTAGAATAAATAAAATCACCGGCACACTCATAACAAAAGATTCAAGCATAAAAGATGTATGCTAGATATGAAATAGCCCAAATCCTCACAATTTAGTGGAAAGGGTTATAATATGTGCTAGCAAATGTTATCGATCCCAGAAATGGATTGCAATATTAATCGGGACACATGTCAAATTTTTCAAAAATTACTAATTTTTACCAGTGGATTGATCCAGTTATTCTAATATATTATTCCTAAAAGTGTGAAAACAACTAGATTATAAGGACAAACAAAATTTAAAAATTAAATCGATATTAGACTTAATTTCTTATTTTACCTACTCACCCCCCACACTTAAGTTAAACATTGTACTCAATGTGATAAACGAAAAAGTATGAGAGTAGGGAAAATGAGAGAATAAACCATGATATCCGGTGTTTTGTTTCTATCCAATCTTCTGTTTCTTGCAATCAACACCAGCATTATTAGAAACAAAAACAAACAAACAAAAAGCATTGCAGTTTTATTCAAATTAGTGGCACACCCCCACACATAAGTTTGACCAAGTGGTAAAACTTTGGGGTATAAACACTGAAATATAAAATAAAAATAAACACACGGGTTGCCTCCCAAGAAGCGCTTGTTTTATTAACGAGTCCTCAGCCGGACTCAAACTTCAAAATAGATTATGAAGTTTTAGTGTTATGTTTCCCTTTAGGGATATACAACACATTTCCAATCACAATTCCTGATACGTGGGAATCACACCAGGCTTTACCTCTCAAGGGATCTTGAGAAGCTTACAACCCCCACCAGGCAGTGTACCTGATCGTTGTAGTATAGTATAGTGACAAGTACCGGGGGATTGATCGTTCAGCTAGGAATAGTGTCGCTAGGATTAGAAAACCTAAATACTAGTTCTAAAGATGAGGGATGATTATTTTTGTATTTTTATGTTTTTAGAAAGCAAGTAAAAATCTCGGGTTTTAAAAGATTTGGGCGGAATTAGTTGCTAGTCAACTAACCCAATACTAAAGGTGTAATCAAAATAAAATACTAAAAATGAAAATAAACTAAATTAACTAAGGTTGTGAGCAATAAGTGGAGAAATTGTGTTTACTTAGATTTCACTACTACCTAGATATCTTTTACACGTTAATTACTTGTTATAGTTGCGTGGATGACGGATTGTATTCCTTAATACCATTCATGGGGTGGCGCACTTAATTCCCCAATCCTATGAGTGCCTACTTCACTCCTATGTCGAGCCGGCTAAGAAGCTCCTAACATGGGATCATTAGAATTTACTCATGCATTAAATACAACCAATAAAACCTAGTGCACGTCAGTTCATGTTTCCTAAGATGTTCAAGCATGTTACCACTTGGAGATCTGCCCGTTTTCTTAAGCTTAACATCGAAATCATTCATCCAATACAACCATAAATAAGTAATCAACACATAATTAACATCTAGGTTTCATTAGATCCAAGCAAAAACAAGATAGATCTAGCCTAGCATGATGGAATTAAGATAAGAACAAGATATAGACAACCAACACATAGACATATTGATTGAATTAAAAGAATACTTATCTCAATTACACATGAAAGGGATCAATGGCTGAGAACCCTTGAAAAACCTGTATAATTCATACCAAGTTCGGACTTAGGGTTTCTCCAAAACTTCTCTCTTTTTAATGTGAAAATTAGAAAACTATATATAGGAAATAGGGTCTGACGGCATCAAGAACAAATTTGTGACGCCGTCATCTCGCCGCCAAAATACTTCTCGGACTGCCTTGATTTACTTTTGACGCTGACATGTGTTATGTGTTTCCAGGCCGTCATGCATTTTACTCTTGACGCCCTACTTCGTGACGCCGTCATTTCTGTACTGGATCGTCATGGAAATTACTCTTGACGCCGTCATAAATTCCTTCTTGACGCCGTCGCCTACTGTTCCCAGCAAGGAAAATTAAGACTTTGGCGTTTTCTTCACTTTTATGCTCCAAAAACGTCCGAATTGCTTCCTTTTCCAGATTTCTCTCCCAAAGTACCTAAAATCACAAAAGGAACGATTTAGGGCAATATTTGATCAAATAAATTTAATTCCGGGCTTAAATGACCCCCTAAAAACGGTTCATTTTTCGCCTCATCATATACCATTACACTTGAGATTTGCTTGTCCTCAAGCAAATGCGCTTTTATTCTAGTCAAAATACAAGTTAGGGGTCATTTAACATTAATATAAAAGTAATTACAACAAATAATCGTTCCACTAAAGACCAATAGACAAGCACGGAGGTCATATACTAGCAGCTCACAAATAGTGTTTAGATACTCACATCTCTCGGGTGTAATAAAGTATAAATTACAATAGGGAAATGAAAGATATCTCTCACTACCTGTCATAGCAAAATAGATTACCATAGGCTTGGGAAAGGATCAAACCTCCACCACATGGCATAAGCACCTAGGATAAACTATCAAAGAGGTCTTTTAATGGGTTGTAACGTTAGGTGTAGGGATATGAAATACACGGTTTTGTTGGATAAAGGAAGTTTTACTGGTGGCGAGTTAACAATCTTGGTTAATTACATGTACAATGTGGCGTTGCTAAGCCAAGACTAGACTCGACTTAAGCTAATAAATGAAAAATAACAAAAACATGAAATGAACATAGAATGAAAAGGGATGGTAGTCTGTATGTTTTTTCTCTTTTTCTTTTTCTATTTTTTTTCTTGATTTTTTCGATTTTTTTTTGCATACACTCTTACCCTACCATCCAAAATAATACATCATAGGGAATGACCATTTCCCTTACACTTGAATTTTTACATACTTTACAATAAACTAATCTAATGACTCGAATCAAGAAAATCAAAACAATTGGAGTACTTTTAAGATTAACGCACATATGGGGGTAATATATGATGTTCTTCCCCATTACTCCATAAAATAAGTACTTTACCCATGAGTCCCAATCGTCCCAAAACAATATGTACAAGGATATGACTCGACTTAGCAACCATGTAATCAATTAGATTGTTAACTTGGGGTTTAACAAATAACAATAATGCACTAAAAATGAGTGCATACACGGAAGGCTAAGGCGATTTGGTTGTACATTTAAGTGGGGTGTAACAAATTCTTCCTTTAAGTAAAATGCTTAAAGTTAGAGACAAAAAGATAGGCTCGGAGGGGTGTACTAGGGGTTTCGTGTACTAAAAATAAGTACAACGCTAAGGTGTGGGAAAAATTAGTTGACTTAACTAGCCAAGTACTATGAATTAATTGGTCAAGTAATTATGATACGGGTTTAACACAAGGGTGATCCTAATGCTTCTTATCATGTAGAAAATCCTACTACACGAATGTAGTCTCACTAGCGGTCTCGGGATGCATCACTAACGCAAGTTCTAGAATCTAAATGCTACTGGTACACTCATAAGCACTAATAGTAAATGCTTTTCCTATCAAATCTAAAGGCGAACTTCACATATTTGGGTGGAAAATTTTTCTGAAAGTACGGTTATGTGCTAGTCATAAAATCTCCTATCCATGAGACGCTTGCTATGGCTAAAGTTTCACTCCTAAATGTTGTAAAAAATTTTAAATTTAGCGCTAAAATTGCACTAACAAGTATTTCTCATAGTTTTATTACACATCTACTATTAAACAAAACAAACTCAAGCGAAAGTGCATATGTAAGGTATCATCATTTTACCCTCCCCTTACACTTAAGATGAACATTGTCCCCAATGTTCAAGTAAAGAATATAAAAGTGAAATAAGTAAAAAGAATGAAATAAAATACTCCCCTGATTCGCTCGGTATGGATAATAAGGTGGCCAGGTTAAATCTTCCTCCAAGAAAATGAACAATCAAAGCTTCCCTTCCAGAATATAAATCATCTTCTTGTCATACATAACCTGTAAATCCTGAGAAAATAGACAAGACAACCTCGCATAAAATCGGCGGCATCCTATATAAGTTACTAAATCCTAGAAAACAAAATAAGATATAATGCTTGTGGAATGAAGTTTGCAGATTTCCTGGGGATTATAAAACTCAATAATTCACAAAAACCATAAGACTCCGTTAGAAAAACAAAACTGGTAAAATTTCCAGATTTTTACACGTGACGCCGTCAAGAGTTAACTCGTGACGCCGTCAGAAGTGACCTGCAGAAATTCTTATGTTAAGTTTTCGGAAAAACTTGGTCCTACTTCCTGGAAAATCCTGCAAAACTTCATTATGACTCGATACAAGCATTTGACTCTAACAAATATGAATATACATGTTCATTTAATATTGTGGAGAATCATGATCGGTCTGTTTCTTAAAAACATATTTGGGGTTTCCCCTTACACTTATCTTTTGCAAAAATACTTTTAGGTGGAGTTAAGACTAGGCCAAAACAACAAAGTAAAGTATTTCCACTATTTAATTGAGAAACATGATCAACCAACAATAAAAATAAAGCATGCATACGGAAGCAAATAACAAACAAACAAAATAAAATCACACAAAACATGGGTTGCCTCCCAAGAAGCGTTTTTCTTTATTTACGAGTCTATTAGCTAGACTCAAGGTCATGGGTTACTACGTGACATCATCGTTGGTTCCACTCTCTAGGTCATCTTCTAAACCCGTTTTGTATTCCGGACCTGGTTGCAAGCATTCTTTGTAGAAACCAAGCATCCTATCCTTTACATACTCGACTCCTCTACGTCTATCCTCCTCATTACTATAATAAGCCGCTTGCTTGTGTTCTTTTTCTATATTAGAGAGGAGGCGGTATTGCTCAATTTTGTAGGGCATTTGATAGGCAACCTCATCATTTTCTTCCTTGAATCTAACTATCCCTAGAGTCGGGTCATAACTCATCCTAGTGGCCTTAACAAATGGTTTTCCAAATATTACTTGGCTTAGGCAATCATCTATCACCAGACGAGTGTCTTCCACTATCATAAAATCGATCTCATAGGTGAGATTACCTATAATCACATGCAATCCTTTCACTCTTCCTACAAAATTACTTATCAAATTCCTATTGGGAATCATCCTAAAATCAAGTTGTTTCTTCATCACCCAATTGTAATAAGTCCTAGTCATGATGTTAATAGGAGATCTAAGGTGGATATAAGCTTTCCGTATATGCATGTGCCCAATATTGCATGGTATGTTAATGTTAGAGGGGTATCCCATTTTGATAAGGGGTGTGCCAAGAATATATGGTCTCTCGGGACTATCGAATAAATCCTTATGGTATTCCCGTTCTTCCTTGGTGGGCAACTTATCAAAGTACTTTTCTATAGGCTCTACCTCCTCTAATTCCTCTTCCTTTTTAACCTCAACTTCCCTACTTTCATCCCTAGTCTTGGTTTCTACTCTAACTTCATCCTTGTCACTTTCCTCTATTCCCTTATCTATCGGCTTAATGGTGACAACATTGACAAAGTGGACATGTTTGGATGATGAGGGGTCCTTATTTTGGATTCCGTTATTAGTGTCCCTAGTGTCCTTCCTAGGTGTGGTTAACGCTTGGTTGTTGAGGGCTTTCAACAAGTTGTCAATCTTGTTGGTCATCTCTGTTTGTTGTTGGTTGAATTCGGTTTCGAACCTAGCTATGCGAGCTTCTTGAGATGCCATAAACTTAGACATCAATCCTTCAAGATTGTTGGTACTACCATAATTATTAGAAGGATTGTTGTTGAAAGTACGGTTGGAGGGTGGACCGTTTGGTTGGTAACGATTAGGCGGGTTGCAAGAATTGGGTTGATTTTGTTTCCACCTAAGGTTTGGGTGATTTTTACAAGAGGGGTTGTATGAATCACCGTAAGGGTTTGGCTCGGGCTTGAAAGTGTACCACCTATCTCCCGCTTCGTCGGTACGCGTGGATGCGTAGTCCGCAAAAGCTGTTCTGGGGAGTTCCACAAAATCACGAGTGTCGTGGGGACCACTACATAATTCGCATGAAGAAGTGATTTTGTTCACTTAGCTTGAAGGCTTAGGAGCTTCGTAAGATTTCATGAGAAACTTGACTTGGTCCTCAAGTTCCATGATCCTACGGTCGGGAGTGCTAGAATTGTTCGAAGGCAAAGATATTGCCTTGACCGTTTTGTTCAAATCACGGGGATCATTCCAACTTTCGTTGTCATAGATAGCAAGATCTTCTATGAGTTCCCATGATAGTTCCACACTTAGATCACGTAGCTTACCACCGGCCGATTGGTCAATGGCTCGCCTCGTGGAGAGATCGATATGGTCATAAAAAATTTGGACTTGGAGCCAAAGATCTATGCCATGATGAGGGACTTTTTGGAGTAAGTCCTTGAAACGAGTCCATGCTTCATAAAGAGATTCATTTTGACGTTGTTGGAACATCAAGATGTCATTCCTAAGCTTAGTAGTTCTCCCCGGTGGGAAAAATTGAGCAAGGAAACGAGTGGTGAGATCATCCCATGTGGTGATGGATCCCGCGGGTAAACGCTCAAGCCATTGACTAGCTTGATCCTGTAGAGAGAATTGGAATAGGCGTAATTGGGTTGTCTCTCTAGTTTCAACACCTAGGTCTATGGAATCTACGATTTTTAGGAAGTCCTTAAGATGTTGGTTTGGATCTTTGGAACGAAGTCCATGGAATGCAGATCCGCTTTGCACCAACCGGACGGTGTCGGATCGCAAGGGGGTCACATTGGCTCCGGTGAGCTCAATGGTGTTTCGGTAGCCTTGGTGGCTAGGTCGAGAATACTCTCCCAAGGTTCGGGGCCTAAGAGGTGCTAGAGGTGGGTTTTGTTGTGGTGGGATGACGGGTTCAAGGATGTTCCCATCGTCCATGATGTCGGGTGGTGAAGAGTTACGAACAAAAACACAAAGAAATAAGATAGACTAAAGAAAACCTAAAAATAAAAATAAAATCTTACTAGAAAGGAATCTAGCAAGTAGACCTAATAAAAAGAGATTCTAACCTAGAAAATAACTATTCCCCTGCAGCAGCGCCAAAAACTTGATAGGTGGGAATCGCACCAGGCTTTACCTCTCAAGGGATTTTGAGAAGCTTACAACCCCCACCAGGCAGTGTACCTGATCGTTGTAGTATAGTATAGTGACAAGTACCGGGGGATTGATCGTTCAGCTAGGAATAGTGTCGTTAGGATTAGAAAACCGAAATACCAGTTTTAAAGATGAGGGATGATTATTTTTGTATTTTTATGTTTTTTAGAAAGCAAGTAAAAATCTCGGGTTTTAAAGGATTTGGGCGGAATTAGTTGCTAGTCAACTAACCCAATACTAAAGATGTAATCAAAATAAAATACTAAAAATGAAAATAAACTAAATTAACTAAGGTTGTGAGCAATAAGTGGAGAAATTGTGTTTACTTAGATTTCACTACTCCCTAGATATCTTTTACACGTTAATTACTTGTTATAGTTGCATGGATGACGGATTGTATTCCTTAATACCATTCATGGGGTGGCGCACTTAATTCCCCAATCCATTGAGTGCCTACTTCACTCCTATGTCGAGCCGGCTAAGAAGCTCCTAACATGGGATCATTAGAATTTACTCATGCATTAAATACAACCAATAAAACCTAGTGCACGTCTGTTGGGTCTGAAACTGCTGCTGAGTAAAACTGCTGCTAAGTGAAACTACTGCTAGTAGTAATGATTCTGCTGCTAATGTCAAAGTGCTGCTGAGGATAAATGATGCTGACAGAATCTACTGCTGATGGGATAAGGATGTATACGGTTTAGATAAATATAAAATAGATTGTGTAAATATTATATTTATCTAGAATATACTTATCTTGTAGAGAAAGGTATTGTAAACCTAGTAGGACTCCTTAGTCTATAAAAGGAGGATCCTAGGGTTAGTTTATGTACGTGTTATTATTCACTTCAAGGTTGTAAAACCCTAGCATTGTTGAGTGCTCGTATTAATAATATTGAAGTGTTGAAAGTGAATCATTATTCTTCTTAAGTTAAGCTTTTACATTCCGCATATTAGCTTAAGTGTTCAATCAGGTTAACTTCTATATAAGATCGTTTAAGCTCAACTGGGATCAAAAAGTGGTATCAGAGCTTGTGATCTAGAAGTTATTTACAAGAAGATTTTGTTTCTTAAAAGTTTGCTGTTCCAAATCTATTGCTACGATGGGTGATGAAACTCATATGGTGATTGCTTCAAGGGTACCCATGCTGAATCCTGCTAAGTATGAGCTTTGGAAGAGAAGGATCAGACAGTACATTCGCATGATTGATTTCAACATGTGGAATGTTATTGTTAATGGTGATTCTGTACATGAGAAGAGTGCTGATGGTAAGGAGATACCAATTAAGTTTGCTGAAGCTAACACAGTAAGGAAGATGGAAATCAAAGCACATAGTATTCTCTTAATGGGAATACCTAATGAATTTCAAATGGACTTTGACGACTGTGAATCTGGAAAAGAATTGATGGATGCTGTTGAATTCAGGTTTGGAGGGAATGATGCTACTAAGAAATCAAGGAAAAACATGCTGAAGCATCAGTTTGAGAATTTTACTTCTGAAAGTGGAGAGAAGATTATTGGCACATACAACAGGCTAAATCAACTTGTTAGCCATTTAAAGCTTGTTGGTTATGTGGTTCCACAAGAAGATGTAAATCTAAAATTTCTTAGAAGTCTTGCACCTGAATGGAGTATGCACACAGTTGTGTGGAGGAATAAGCCTGATTTTGAAACTATGAAGTTGGAGAGTCTCTACAATAATTTAAGAGTGTATGAATCAGAACTGTCTACCTCTTCTACTTCATCCTCTGGTACTCAAAATCTTGCCTTTGTATCCTCTAAAGGAAAAGAATCTCACTCTGCTGCTCATTCTACTGCTTATGGAGTCTCTGCTGCTGATGGATCTGCTGCCAGCTCAAATGATAAGATCTCTACTAGTGATATTGCTTTGTGTGCATTCTTGGCTGAGCTCACAACTACTATAAGGTCACATGTCTTAAATCAAGACTTGGATTATATTGATCCTGATGATCTTGAAGAAATTGATCTTAAATGGCAAATGGCTATGTTAACCTTGAGGGGAAGAAATTTTTTGAAAAAGACTGGAAAAGAAGTTAAGTATAAAGCTAAAGACAGTCCAGGCTTTGACAAATCAAAGATAGAATGCTACAACTGCAACAGGAAGGGACATTTTGCTAGAGAATGTAGAGCTCCAAAGAAGAATCCTGATGCTGCAAAGAAGGTTACTGAAGAATCAAAGACTGCACTAGTGTCTTGTGATGGACTGGGAGATTATGATTGGAGTGATATGGCTGAAGAAGAACCAAACTTCTCTTTGGTAGCTGTTGATCAACCCAAGGTGCAGAACTTTGCACTCATGGCCTATGGTTCATCATCAGGCTCTGACTCTGAGGTATCAAATGATTCAGACTTATCTATGTGTTCTTTTAAATCTTGTGCTGACACTATAGAAGAACTTAAGTCTAGGAATGAGAGTTTAAATAAAGAAATTGAACACCTAAAACTTGATAACTTAGGTTACAAAGTAGGTATTCAAAATGTTGAAAGAAGATTAGAATATCTTAAAGAGTGTGAGAAGGAATATGTAGATCAACTTAATCTCAGAGATATAGAAATTTTTAAGAAAAACAGTGAAGTAGAAGTTCTTAAAAATAAGTTAGTAGAAGCAGAAAAAGAAAAAGAGGAAGCTCTTGCTGAAAAAGATAAACATTTAGTAATAGTACAAAAACAACAATTTGCTTCTGATATGGTTCATAAATCTATTGAGAATAATTTGATGAGAAAAGGTAGTGGAATTGGGTATAATGAAGTGGCTCCTCCAGCCAAAAGTGCTTTTGCTCCACCAGGAAAAGAACTATCCTTCATTAGTGAGCTAAATATTGAAAAACCTGTAGGTGAATGTAGCACAAGTATAATTGAAACACCTAAGGTAGAGGATAGAAAATTTCCTGAAGCTCCAATTATTGAGGATTGGTATTTTGATACTGACAGTGATGAGGAACAGGTTAAACAAACACAAAATGTGAAAAAGGAAGAAATTTCTACAAAGTTTAAACCTAAAATTGAACAGGTTAAGTTTGTCAAACCTGTGTTAGGGAATAACTTCTCTAGGAAACTGGTAGAATACAATGAGATACCTAGAGAACAGATAGAAAGGTTCAATAATAAGCCTAGGGGTAACCAGAGAAACTTCAACAACCTAGTTTCAAACAGATTAGGTAATCAGTTTCAATTACAAAAGAAGGCTTGTTATGAGTGTGGTAGCTTTGACCACTTGATTGTTAGATGCCCTGAACACCAAAAGCCTGTTTGGAATCAATACACTAGGGTGAATCACAAATATGTAACTAAACAAACTCACCCACATCCTAATAGAAACATGGTTCCAAGAGCTGTTTTGTTGAGATCTGGTGCTACTAGATCTATTTATGCTGCTAAATCAAATGGTGTTTTCAAATCCACAACTAGTTCTTCTACTGGCTCTACTGCTAGTAAGCATTCTGCTGCTAGTATGCACTCTGCTGCTAGCAAGCAACCTGAGCTAGTACAAAACTTTCTACTTCTGGGCCAAAAGTTTTAACAAATACAGTTGTTGGTAATCACTTTTATGCTGTTAAGGCCTCAGCTTGCTGGACTTGGAAACCAAAAACAAATGTTTCAAATTCTGTTTCCAAGGATAGTAGTGCATCAAGTGATTTAAAGAAATTTGATTATGTTGATGCACAGGGCAGATCCAAGTCAGTAATGGCTTGGGTCGTCAAGAGGAACTAATGTCTCTAATTTTCATGTGCAGGTCAATCTACTGGATGAGCTTAAGGATATGGTTATTGTTGACAATGGATGTTCTGGACACATGACAGGAGATGAGTCTCAACTTGAAGACTTTGAGGCTTTTGATGGTGGTTATGTTGCTTTTGGGAATGATCCAAAAGGTGGAAAGATTGTTGGAAGAGGAACTCTTAAAACTGGAAATTTGGACTTTGAGAAGGTGTTTCTTGTGAAAGGACTTAAGTTTAACCTTTTTAGCGTCTCACAAATGTGTGACAAAAAGAACTTTGTTCTTTTTACAGACATTGAGTGTATGATCCTTTCTCCTGACTATCAATTGCCAGATGACAAATCTGTACTTTTGAAGGTCCCTAGAAATGAGAATATATACAGTGACCATATTAAGAACATTGTTCCTAAGAGGGCTTTGACTTGTCTAATTGCAAAAGCCACTGTTGATGAGTCCAAATTATGGCACAGGAGATTGGGACATCTGAACTACAAGACCATGAACAAATTGGTAAAAGGAAATCTGGTCAGAGGAATACCTACAAAGACTTTTGAAAATTGTGAAATTTGTGTTGCCTGTCAAAAGGGTAAAAAACACAGAGTTTCATTCAAGTCCAAGACTGTGAACACAAATACTGAGCCATTACATCTATTGCATATGGACTTATTTGGGCCTGTATTTGTCAAAAGCTTGAACAAGAAGTCATATTGTCTTGTTGTCACTGATGATTTTAGCAGGTTTACTTGGGTATTCTTTCTTGCTACTAAAGATGAAACTCCAGAAATACTCAAGGCATTCATTACAAGAGTTGAAAACCTGTACAATCACAAGGTGAAGATAATCAGATGTGACAATGGTACTGAGTTCAAGAACAGTGTGATGAATCAATTCTGTGTGGGGAAAGGAATTCTTAGACAGTACAGTGTAGCAAGAACTCCACAACAGAATGGTGTTGCAGAAAGAAGAAACAGGACACTTATTGAGGCTGCAAGAACAATGTTATCTGATTCAAAACTACCTATTCCTTTTTGGGCTGAAGCTGTGAACACTGCATGCTTTGTGCAGAACAGAAGTAAGGTAGTCAAGCCTCATAATAAGACTCCATATGAGTTATTTCATGGAAAGAAGCCACTGATTGATTTTCTCAAACCATTTGGATGTCCTGTTACTATTTTGAAAACTAAGGATCAGCTAGGCAAATTTGATGAAAAAGCTGATGAAGGAAATTTGGTTGGTTACTCTGTGATTAGTAAAGCTTTCAGAGTATACAATAAGAGGACCAAACATGTAGAGGAGACTTTGCATATCAAGTTTTCTGAGAACACATCTAATCCTGAAGGAAAAGGACCAGAATGGTTGTTTAATGTTGATATGCTTACCAAAACAATGAACTATGTACCAGTTATTGCCAGTGTTGACAAACCACAAGAAGAATTTGTTTTGGTTGAGAAACTAAAGGTTGGTCCTACTCTACTACCCTTTCAGACTGATCTAGGTCCTAAAGATGATGTGGTTATTCAAGAGAAAACTAAGGAAACTGAAGAAGATATTGAAATTCCTATTGAAGCAGAAAAAGAAACAAATGTGGCTCCCAAAATAGTTGTTGATGTCTCTCCTACAAAGCCAGAAGACTCTGCTGCTGACTCAGAAGACTCTACTGCTAGGCCAAAAGATACAACTACTGCTCCACCACATTCTGCTTCCAAGCCTACTAACTCTACTGCTACTTCAATGTTTCCTCATTTGGACCCTCAGGGTAGACCTATTGTTGATTCTATCTACCCTGATGATCCAAATATGCCTCCTCTTGAGAATATTTACTATGACACAGATGATGATGTACTTGATGGTCAGTTATTTGGAGCTTCTGCAGATTTTACTAACTTGGAACTCAATATTCCTGTTAGTCCTACAACTACCACAAGAGTACACAAGGATCATCCCAAAGATCAAATTCTAAGTGATCCACAATCATCTATTCAAACTAGGCAGATGACTAAAGCATTGAAAGATCTTCAACATCAAAGTTTCTTTGCCAGATCACTACATCAAAGAAATAGTCATAAAGATCTTCAAAATTTTTTGTTTGCATGTTTTCTTTCTCAAATTGAACCCAAAAACACTTACAAAGCCTTACAAGAAGCAAGTTGGGTGGAAGCAATGCAAGATGAGCTTCTACAATTTAAGCTGCAAGAGGTTTGGACTTTGGTTGAACTGCCAAATGGAAAAAGAGTGATTGGCACAAAATGGGTTTTCAGATGCAAAAGAGATGAGAGAGGAATTGTCATAAGGAATAAAGCAAGGTTAGTAGCACAGGGATACACACAACAAGAAGGCCTTGATTATGATGAGGTATTTGCTCCAGTGGCAAGAATAGAAGCAATTAGAATATTCTTGGCTTATGCTTCATACAAAGATTTTGTAGTGTATCAAATGGATGTGAAAAGTGCCTTTCTGTATGGGACCATTACAAAAGAGGTTTATGTGTCTCAACCACCAGGCTTTGAAGACCCTGATCATCCTGACAAAGTTTACAAGGTGAATAGAGCAATGTATGGCTTACATTAAGCTCCTAGAGCTTGGTATGACACTTTGTCAACATACCTGCTAGAATCTGGGTTTAGCAGAGGAAAGATTGATAAAACTCTGTTTCTCAAAAGACAAAAGGATGATATTTTGCTGGTTCAAATTTATGTTGATGACATCATCTTTGGGTCTACAAACAAAGCCATGTGTGTTAGTTTTGAGAAGCTTATGAAGGACAAGTTTGCTATGAGTTCAATGGGAGAACTCACCTTCTTTTTAGGTCTTCAAGTTACACAGAAAGAAAATGGCATATTTATCAGTCAGGATAAGTATGTCAATGATATTTTGAAGAAATTTGGTTTTGAAGATGCTAAACCTGCCAAGACTACCATGGACACCAATAAACCATTGCTGAAGGATGAATATGGAAAGGAAGTGGATATACACTTGTACAGGTCTATGATTGGCTCATTGATGTATCTTACAGCATCAAGGCCTGATATCATGTTTGCTGTGTGTGCCTGTGCAAGATTTCAAGTGTGTCCCAAAGAATCACATCTCAATGCAGTGAAGAGAATTTTTAGATATCTGAGGCATCAACCAAAATTGGGCCTTTGGTACCCTAAGGATTCACCATTTGATTTGGTCTCCTATTCACATAGTGACTATGCTGGAGCTTCTTTGGATAGAAAGTCTACAACAGGGGGTTGTCAATTTCTAGGAAGCATATTGGTGTCATGGCAATGTAAGAAGCAAACTGTGGTGGCTAATTCTACAACTAAAGCTGAGTATGTAGCTGCTTCAAGTTGCTGTGGACAAGTTCTCTGGATGCAGAATCAATTATTGGATTATGGGTACAATTTCATGAATACCAAAATTCATATTGATAACAACAGCACACTTTGCATTATTAAAAATCCTGTCTTTCATTCTAAAACAAAACACATTGAGATAAGACATCACTTTATCAGGGATTGCTATGAAAAGAAGTTGATCCAAATTGTTAAAGTTCATACTGATAACAATGTTGCTGATCTTCTCACTAAACATTTTGATGTGGGGAGATTTCAATTTTTAATTGCAAACATTGGTATGATAAATCTTTGAAAAACTTATCTCTTTGTTTTTGTATCAGTGTGTAAAGAAATTGTGCTGCTTGTTACTCTACTGCTTATCATAAAGCATATATTTGTGTTGAAAATGTACTATGCTGCTAACTCTACTGCTAGTACATATGTTTGTTTGCTTTGTGGTATTTGGTCTAATATTGTGCAGGAATAAGTCTAGATGATGATTTGAAATCACAATATTCAGACAACAAAAGAAGCACATTTATCATTAATACGATTCAGAAGTTTATACATCAAGAGAGATTACAAAAACTACTTCTGAAACTATAAAAGAGTGCAAGAACATAAGATGACTACAACCACTACTTCCTAGGGCATGGAAGTCCAAGAACAATCTTTCTTTCTTTTGGAAGAGGAGAGTTTGTCTTTCTTGTCTTCTTTGCCTTGGTGGACTTCTTTGGTCGTGGCCTTGATGACTGAGGCCTCTCAGGAGTGGAAGGTGGTTCATTTGGAGGCTCATCCTCATCTGATGAAGTGTAGATAAATGGGGAAACAAGCTCTCTTGGGGATGGTTGTCTGACAGGTATCCAAGCTGTATCTTCTGATGATTCTGAAGATGATGGAGATTTTGGGGACATCACAGCTTTACCCCTGGAAGTGCTTGGGGTTTGATTCAAATTGAGGAGATCCTTGAACACAGGGAGATCATGTTTTCTCTTCTTTGCTTGCTCCTTGGTTCTACAACCATCATGAGGAGGACGGAAGGGCGGCACATATGTTACAAAGGGTTTTTCATCTTCGGATGATGAATCAGAAGAGATATTGATGATTTCGGGTGTTGATTTCATGATTATTTGATTTGATTTGGGTTAATTGAAGTTTTGATTTGGTTGATTAGAGTTTTGATTGCGATTAGGGTTTGATTGTGATAAATTAGGGAAAAGATTTAGTCCGTTTTTATAGGGATTACGGCATATCATCACATTAAATGCTGAGGATACTTGACTTTTTGACCAAGATTGTTTCGTCAACTCTGCTGCTGGATTATTTCACTCTGCTGCCAGTTATACAACTCTGCTGCTAGTGTTATTGTGCTGCTATGGTTGAAAGTGTAAGGGTGGGATGTGTAACTTCCTCAATCCGTTTAAAACCTAATTGATCTTTCTAATTGGTTTTCTCATATCTCAAATTGAACTTATCACAAACCCTAATACCTTATTTCTCTCAAAGTCAATAATTCCCAATTTCCCTAAACCCTAACTCATGGAGTGCGTTCGTACCTGGGCAATGTAACACAACAGTGTAGTAGTTCTTGATGCAGAATCCATTAATGAAGAACTCACAGACATGGTAAAATTTTTGAATGCTACTTCTCTTAAGTATGCACTCACTGTGAATCCTACTATATTTGTTTCCAACATCAAACAGTTTTGGCTTACTGCTAAAATCAAAACTACAAATGGGGAAAAATATGTTAGTGCTTTAGTAGATGGGCAAAAGATTCGTGTAACTGAATCATTCATAAGAGAAACTCTTCTCTTAAATGATGAAACAGAGACCACTTGTCTTGCTAATTCTGCTATTTTTGCTGGGTTAAAAGATTTGGGGTATGAGGGGAATCATACAAATTTAAAATTTCAAAAATCTCTCCTCTGTCCTCAATACAAGTTTTTGATACATCTTCTTCTTCATTGTTTGAGTCCTAAAACTTCTGGATGGCATGAGTTTAGTACTACTATTGCTTCTGCAATGGTATGCTTAAGCAAAGGTCAGCCATTTAATTTTTCAAGAATGATTTTGGAAGGGATGTTTCAAACAATTAAAGAGTCTGGTTCATATTTGCTTTATCCAAGGTTTATTCAACTCTTTGTTCAAAAACAACTTACAAAGTTTAGAGGCCATGTTTCTACCCATGATGCTCCAAAATTGGTTTCTAAAACTTTTACTTTCTTGGTTAAACATGGAAAAGGTTTTTCAGGCAAAACTACAAATCTTACACCTTCTATGGTGCAACTTGTGCAAAACAATCAGGGTGAAGGATCAGGAAATCCCACTGACTCCCATCACACACCCAATTTTTCTGCATCTGCTACACAACCGAAAATACTCTATATCCGTAGGAACACCAAAAAGAACACTGATCTTCCTCAGGATAGTGTTAGTATGGCTGTACCAGATGAGGTTGTCCTAGGTGAACGGGAGGACATGTTGGCAAGGGCTGTCACTACTGCTTCTAGCTTAGCAGCAGAGCAGGATAGTGATAACATAAATAAGACCCAAACCAAGGCAACATCTAGAGATGATGACTCTTCTGAATCAAATTCTCAGGATGGTAACCCTAGCCAAATGGCAAAAACAGGGGGCTCAGATGATCAAACTAGGTTTGATACTGAGTTTATGTCCCAAGATTCACCTCTCGGACCAGGTTACACAGGTCGAAGTGATAAGGACAGACCAGTGACTAATGAATTGACGGAAAATCTTGTACGTGATGACAATTTCCATGATTCACCTCTCGGACCAGGTAATACAGGTCGAAGTGATGAGACTATTATGCAACTTATTTAGAAATTGACGGTTACTTGTACCAACTTGGGGCTGAAATGTACTACCTTGGAGGACAAAGTTCTTACTCTTTCATCTGTTGTTGCTGATCAGGACAAGACCATCATTAGTTTGCAAAAACAGATTAAGAACTTACAAAAATCAAAATCTTCAGCCTCATTGAAAAGATTGAAGAAAGTGGGCACTTCTCAGGTTGTTAGTTCTCCTGATGTCTCTACTCACTTGGAAGATGATGCTTTCAAACAGGGGAGGAATGAAGAGGCAATGGGTTCAGGGGAGGCAAATTTGGAAAAGGCTGATAGTGCTCTGGGTTTAAATGATGAAATGGTTTCAGGGGAGGCTCCAGTGATTGGTGATATGGATGTTGAAAGTCCTCAGGATGCTGGAGACTTTGTAGTTGCTGATAAATCAGGGAATGAGGTTGTTATGGAAGAGGTGATTGCTACACAAGACAAGGTGGTAGAACAACTTACAACTTTGGAGCCTGAGCAATTAGTAAAGGCGACAGGGTTGATGGGTGAAACATTGATGAAGTTGGGAGATTTAGAGAAAAGTCTTGACTCTGCTGCTCAAGAATCTACTGCTAAGGAAATCACTAACTCTGCTGCTAGTGGATCTGCTGATGCACAAGACTCTGCTGCTGGGTCTGGTGACAATGCTGCTGCTGAAGCTATGGTATTGCTGAGCAAGAAGACTACTCCATTACCAACTCCTTCACTACCACAACTAACAACAACACCAATCAAATTATCAGCCTCAAGAAAATGCTACTGCTAGAAGAAAGATAAAGATATTCAAAGGTTCAACTGTTAAACAACAAAGGAAAGAATATGAAAGGTATCTAAAGAATATGGGTGGATGGACATTGGTGCAGTTGAAACCTTATTCTGATAAAGAAGTTTTTGACTTGTATCAACAAACAAAGAAGAGAACAGATACTTTTTATGCTATGGGATGTGCTGATGATTTGGAACAAATTGCTCAGATGAATAAGAAGTTGGTACCTGAAAAGATAGCTGAAGCAGAGCATATTCAAGAAGCTAATGTTGTTGAACAGCTTGAGATTGATGCAGCAAAGAATATTTCTTCTGTGCAAAGTGATAAAAGAAAAGGTGTTATTCATAAGTCAGTTGCAAAGAAGAAGAGAAAGATTGGAGAAGGAAGCAGTTCTATGCCTGAAGGAGATATGTTTAAACATGATCTTGATCACATTCCTTCTAAGCATCTTAAAGAAAAATTGAAGGTGTATACTGTGGTTGGCAAGATGGAAGATCCTGAAGTAGTTGATGCTAAACCATTAGGAGTCAAATATCCTATTGTCAAAGTAACTACAGGATATGATACTAATATTGGAGCATTTCATGATGTTCAGAGATCTGATGGTAAGACTTACAGATTTCTTAGATTTCAACAGATGCTACATTACTTTGATAGAGAGGATGTTGAAGACTTGTGGAAGTTATACAAGGCAAAGTTTGGAGCTAAGAAATTTGATGGTGAAAAGTATGAGATAGATCAAATTGATCATATCTTAACTTCTTCTGATAATGTTATGTGGAGAGCTCTTAAACTTATGTTTGAACCTTCAATGGATGATTCTGAATGGACAGAGATAGTTGATTACAAAGTAAGAAGATGGAGACTCTTTCAAGATTATGGAGTTCATATGTTAACTATTGGACCAATTACTTTGTATATGCTAGCTGAAATGGATTATCCAGTGGTAAGATACTGGAATATTGTCAATCAGATGGTTAATAGTGATAGACCACTTAAGTTGCAGAAAGACTACGATTCTGATGATCAAGCATTCAATTTGCTGTCAAAGTATAAGAAGATATTTGATCAAATGAATTTTCAAGGTTTGAAGTGTTTGGAAGCATCCTCCAAGTGATTAATTGAGCTTAGAAGAAACTTATTTATTTAGAAATAAATAATAAGTTTAGGGGAGGATTGTTGGGTCTGAAACTGCTGTTGAGTAAAACTGCTGCTAAGTGAAACTGCTGCTAGTAGTAATGATTCTGCTGCTAATGTCAAAGTGCTGCTGAGGATAAATGATGCTGACAGAATCTACTGCTGATGGGATAAGGATGTATACGGTTTAGATAAATATAGAATAGATTGTGTAAATATTATATTCATCTAGAATATACTTATCTTGTAGAGAAAGGTATTGTAAACCTAGTAGGACTCCTTAGTCTATAAAAGGAGGATCCTAGGGTTAGTTTATGTACGTGTTATTATTCACTTCAAGGTTGTAAAACCCTAGCATTGTTGAGTGCTCATATTAATAATATTAAAGTGTTGAAAGTGAATCATTATTCTTCTTAAGTTAAGCTTTTACATTCCGCATATTAGCTTAAGTGTTCAATCAAGTTAACTTCTATATAAGATCGTTTAAGCTCAACTAGGATCAACAACGTCAGTTCATGTTTCCTAAGACGTTCAAGCATGTTACCATTTGGAGATCTGCCAGTTTTCTTAAGCCTAACATCGAAATCATTCATCCAATACAACCATAAACAAGTAATTAACACATAATTAACATCTAGGTTTCATTAGATCCAAGCAAACACAAGATAGATCTAGCCTAGCATGATGGAATTAAGACAAGAACAAGATATAGACAACCAACACATAGACATATTGATTGAATTAAAAGAATACTTAACTCAATTACACATGAAAGGGATCAAGGGCTGAGAACCCTTGAAAAACCTGTAAAATTCGTACCAAGTTCGGACTTAGGGTTTCTCCAAAACTTCTCTCTTTTTAATGTGAAAATTAGAAAACTATATATAGGAAATAGGGTCTGACGGCGTCAAGAACAAATTTGTGACGCCGTCATCTCGCCGCCAAAATACTTCTCGGACTGCCTTGATCTACTTTTGACGCCGTCATGTGTTATGTGTTTCTAGGCCGTCATGCATTTTACTCTTGACGCCCTACTTCGTGACGCAGTCATTTCTGTACTGGATCGTCATGGAAATTACTCTTGACGCCGTCAGAAATTCCTTCTTGACGCCGTCACCTACTGTTCCCAGCAAGGAAAATTAAGACTTTGGCGTTTTCTTCACTTTTATGCTCCAAAAACGTCCGAATTGCTTCCTTTTCCAGATTTCTCTCCCAAAGTACCTAAAATCACAAAAGGAACGATTTAGGGCAATATTTGATCAAATAAATTCAATTCCGGGCTTAAATGACCCCCTAAAAACGGTTCATTTTTCGCCTCATCAATTCCCTCTCCTGTTTCATTTATGTTTTCCAATTTAACATTTTCCCATGCTCTAGGAAGAGCATCATAGATAAAACCATTACTGTGTGCCCAAGGAACCATTTCCTTGTGTGGAGTCATGAATGTGATAGCTTCATATTCAAATTCGGATGAAATTTCTTCATTAGAAATCACGTTTAATTGCTCCTTATCATAATAGAGTTTAATTCGGTGCCCATTTACAATGAAACTTCCACCATGTTTATCATAAAGTTCAACATAACCTGATGGAAATCCATGTTTCACTACATATGGTCCAAACCATTTTGGCTTGAGTTTCGGAGCTTTAAACTTGTATTTCATATTGAAAAGCAGAACTTTATCTCCAGCTTTGAATTGTTTTCGAATTCGCAGCTTTCTATCGTGGTATGCTTTAGTTCTTGCTTTATATAGCTTGGAGTTTTCATAAGCTTGAAGTCTTAACTCATCAAGTTCATGTTTTTGCAAAAATCTCTTTTCTCCCGCTATTTTTAAATCAGGATTACAGCTTCTTAACGCCCAGTAAGCACGATGTTCGAGTTCGAACGGTAGATGACTGATACGTGGGAATCGCACCAGGCTTTACCTCTCAAGGGATCTTGAGAAGCTTACAACCCCCACCAGGCAGTGTATCTGATCGTTGTAGTATAGTATAGTGATAAGTACCGGGGGATTGATCGTTCAGCTTAGGAATAGTGTCGCTAGGATTAGAAAACCTAATTACTAGTTCTAAAGGTGAGGGATGATTATTTTTGCATTTTATATTTTTTAGAGAGCAAGTAAAAATCTCGGGTTTGAAGGATTTGGGCGGAATTAGTTGCTAATCAACTAACCCAATACTAAAGATGCAATCAAAATAAAATACTAGAAATGAAAATAAACTAAATTATAAAAAAGTTGTGAGCAATAAGTGGAGAAAATGTGTTTACTTTGATTTCACTACACCTAGACATCTTTTACACGTTAATTACTTGTTATAATTGCATGGATGACGGATCGTATTCCTTAATACCATTCATGGGGTGGCGCACTTAACTCCCCAATTCTATGAGCTCTTATCTCCTCCTATACCATGCCCAGCACAACCATAGGGATTATAAACAGTGGCTCATGAATTAAATACAACCAATAAAGACCTAGTGCACATCGGTTCATGTTTCTTAAGACGTTCAAGCATGTTACCAATTGGAGATCTGTCAGTTTTCTTAAGCCTAACATATAAATCATTCATCCAAGACAAGTATAAACAAGTAATCACCACATAATTAACATCTAGGTTTCATTAGATCCAAGCAAACACAAGATAGATCTAGCCTAGCATGATGGAATTAAGACAAGAACAAGATATAGACAACCAACACATAGACATATTGATTGAATTAAAAGAACACTTATCTCAATTACACATGAAAGGTATCAAGGGCTTGGAACCCTTGAAAAACCTGTAAAATTTGCACCAAGTTCGTACTTAGGGTTTCTCCAAAACTTCTATCTTTTTAATGTGAAAATTAGAAAACTATATATAGGAAAAGGGGTCTGACGGCGTCAAGACTAAACTTGTGACGCCGTCACCTCGCCGCCAAAACTCTTCTCTGACTGCCTTGATCTACATTTGACGCCGTCATGTGATAATCATTTCCAGGCCGTCATGACTTTTACTCTTGACGCCCTACTTCGTGACACCGTCAAATCTGTATTGGATCGTCATGGAATTTTGCTCTTGACGCCGTCAGGATGTTACTCTTGACGCCGTCACCTACTGTTCCCAGCATGGAAAATTAAGACTTTGGCGTTTTCTTCACTTTTATGCTCCAAAAACGTCCGAATTGCTTCCTTTTCCAGATTTCACTCCCAAAGTACCTAAAATCACAAAAGGAACGATTTAGGGCAATAATTGATCAAATAAATTCAATTCCGGGCTTAAATGACCCCCTAAAAGTTGTTCATTTTTCGCCTCATCATATACCCTTACACTTGAGATTTGCTTGTCCTCAAGCAAACGCGCTTTTATTCTAGTCAAAATACAAGTTAGGGGTCATTTAACACTAATATAAAAGTAATTACAACAAATAATCATTCCACTAAAGACCAATAGACAAGCACGGAGGTCATATACTAGCACCTCACAAATAGTGTTTAGATACTCACATCTCTCGGGTGTAATAAAGTGTAAATTACAATATGGAAACGGAAGATATCTCTCACTACCTGTCATAGCAAAATAGATTACCATAGGCTTGGGAAAGGATCAAACCTCCACCACATGGCGTGAGCACCTAGGATAAACTATCAAAGAGGTCTTTTAAAGGGTTGTAACGTAAGGTGTAGGGATATGAAATACACGGTTTTGTTGGATAAAGGAAGTTTTTTACTGGTTGCGAGTTAACAATCTTGGTTAATTACATGTACAATATGGCGTTGCTAAGCCAAGACTAGACTCGACTTAAGCTAATAAATGAAAAATAACAAAAACATAAAATGAACATAGAATAAAAAGGGATGGTAGTCCGTATGTTTTTTCTCTTTTTCCTTTTTCTATTTTTTTTCTTGATTTTTCGATTTTTTTTTTCATACACTCTTACCCTACCATCCAAAATAATACATCATAGGGGATGAACATTCCCCTTACACTTGAATTTTTACATACTTTACAATAAACTAATCTAATGACTCGAATTAAGAAAATCAAAACACTTGGAGCACTTTTAAGATTAACGTACATATGGGGGTAATATATGATGTTCTTCCCCATTTCTCCATAAAATAAGTACTTACCCATGAGTCCCAATCGTCCCAAAACAATATGTACAAGGATATGACTCGACTTAGCAACCATGTATTCAATTAGATAGTTAACTTAGGTTTAACAAATAACAATAATGCACTAAAAATGAGCGCATACATGGAAGGCTAAGGCGATTTGGTTGTACATTTAAGTGGGGTGTAACAAATTCTTCCTTTAAGTAAAATACTTAAAGTTAGAAACAAAAAGATAGGCTCGGAGGGGTGTACTAGGGGTATCGTGTACTAAAAATGAGTACAACGCTAAGGGTGTGGGAAAACTTAGTTGACTTAACTAGCCAAGTAATATGACTTAAATGGTCAAGTAATTATGATACGGGTTTAACACAAGGGTAATCCTAATGCCTCTTATCATGTAGTAAATCCTACTACACGAATGTAGTCTCACTAGCGGTCTCGGGATGCATCACTAAAGCAAGTTCTAGAATCTAAATACTACCGGTACACTCATAAGCACTAATAGTAAATGCTTTTCCTATCAAACCTAAAGGCGAACCTCACATATTTGGGTGGAAAATTTTTCTGAATATACGGTTATGTTCTAGTCATACAATCTCCTATCCATGAGACGCTTGCTATGGCTAAAGTTTCACTCCTAAATGTTGTAAAAAATTTTAAATTTGGCGCTAAAATTGCACTAACAAGTATTTCTCATAGTTTTATTACACATCTACCATTAAACAAAACAAACTCAAGCGAAAGTGCATATGTAAGGTATCATCTTTTTACCCTCCCCTTACACTTAAGATGAACATTGTCCCCAATGTTCAAGTAAAGAATGTAAAAGTGAAATAAGTAAAAAGAATGAAATCAAATACTCCCCTGATTCGCTCGGTATGGATAATTAGGTGGCCAGGTTAAATCTTCCTCCAAGAAAATGAACAATCAAAGCTTCCCTTCCAGAATATAAATCATCTTCTTGTCATACATAACCTGTAAAACCTGATAAAATAGACAAGACAACCTCGCGTAAAATCGGCGGCATCCTATATAAGTTACTAAATCCTAGAAAACAAGATAAGATATAATGCTTGTGGAATGAAGTTTGCAGATCTCCTGGAGATTATAAAACTTAATAATTCACAAAAACCATAAGACTCCGTTAGAAAAACAAAACTGGTAAAATTTCCAGATTTTTACACTTGACGCCGTCAAGAGTAAACTCTTGATGCCGTCAGAAGTGACCTGCAGAAATTCTTATGTTGAGTTTCCGGAAAATTTCTGGAAAAACTTGGTCCTACTTCCTGGAAAATCTTGCAAAACTTCATTATGACTCAATACAAGCATTTGACTCTAACAAATACGAATATACATGTTCATTTAATATTGTGGAGAATCATGATCGGTTTGTTTCTTGAAAACATATTTGGGGTTTCCTCTTACACTTATCTTTTGCAAAAACACTTTTAGGTGGAGTTAAGACTAGGCCAAAAAAACAAAGTAAAGTATTTCCACTATTTAGTTTAGAAACATGATCTACCAACAATAAAAATTAAGCATGCATACGGAAGCAAATAACAAACAAACAAACAAAATCACACAAAATGAATGACGTCACCATGAGCACCATTAATTATTTCAAACAAACGTAAACATGAAAATAAATTGTTCAAGGCCAACAGAGGCCGCATCTTAAGCTATTACAATACCAAATGTTTCAAATTACACAACCATCAATAAATTGTTCAGAAACAACAGAAATCAAGAGGAATCATTGGGGAGGAGGACCAAAGCGGTAGTCATAGCCAGGAGGGAGGTGTCCGGTGTACCCGTAGGGAGGGTAGTCAGTCTCACGGCCGGGGAATGGATCAATCTGCAGGTGAGGCTCAAGCTGATCTCGGGTGGAGAGGTGCTGCATCTGGCAGATGGTGTGATCATACATCCAATCAAAGCGCTGGTCAGTGGTGGTCCGCCATGCGTCCACCTGACCCATCCAGGCACCCTGGTGTGCCTGCCAGTCTCCCCGACTCATGTGTCGGTAGTAGTCAGCTGTCCCCTCCTCATAACCCTGGAACTGATGCTGCTGGGGCTCTACCTCATCATCAGCATCCTCCTCAACATCAGGCCCCCTGCCTCATACCAGTTATAGGTCTCGTTCCTCTCTAGCATCACAATGCTCATCTGCCTGAGGGATTTAGCCCTCACTACCCTACAGGCCCCACAGTCGCTCAAGTACCCCATGATTGGAGGAGTAAGAAGATCATAGGAACGAGCCAACCGGGTCACGAACATCCCCTCATACACCTTGTCTATATCCCTCTCACCTACAATGGTCCTCAAATAACTAGCCACCCAAAATGGGATGTTGCAGTAGACATCCGCTGAAAAGATGGTGTACAGGTAGAACAGGTCTGAAGCAGTGACACGGTGAGTGGTGCCATGACGTCCTGACAGGCTGTATGTGATGCACCTGTGGATCAACCTAACTATGGGGTCCCTGATGGATGCTGCCCCAGTAGTTGAGGTGTAAACCCCGTCCCCTATGGTCGGCCAAAAAGTGATACACCTCATCTCACTCCTCTGAGTCTCCCCATGTAACAACCTCTGCATAAAAGTCCCATCAACCTCCTCCCTAGTATACAACCCAATCCTCCAACCAAACTCAGTGACTGAACATGAACGCAATTCTCCTCCTAGCCTAAAATATATAGTGGTGCCCCCCACATCCGTCCTAGCCTCAGCCTGATCAAAATGGAAGGTCACAAAGAACTCCCTCACCAACTCACTATACACTGTCTCTCTAATCCTAAACAACCTCTCCCACTGAGGACCCGCAAACCCATTAGTGTGGATCCTCTCCAAAAACGCAGCTTCCAACCCTTGGGCCCTAAGAAACTCCCAATCAACCACAGCCCCAGCATCAATATGGTGGTTACAAAGTTCCGCATACTTGGTATTGGCGCCAACGGTGTCAAACTCGCTCCAACTATGGACCAATTCTCCATAATTAACCCTTTGGGACCTAGAGGAACTGCCCTAATGTTTACGAGATCTCTTGCTCATTTTCCTGGAAAAAGGTAGAGTGAACGGAAACGATTAGAACGACAATTTTATTGACTTTTTTGCTGTCAGACACATCTGACGCCGTCAGGAGTAGTCCTGACGCCGTCAGACTTAGCAGAATCCAAATCCATGCAAATGCGAGGGAAAAATCAATTTTCAAACTCTTAGCCCATTACCCAAATGCTCCTTTAATCAGAAAACATGGGTGGGGGTCAAAGAATCCGTGGCATGAGTGGCTTTCCCTAAACTAATGCATGATTCGATTGGGATAACATAATTAACGGGTAACCCCATGTTTACAAATCACCAAATGGATGTGTTGATATAAATAATGTGTGAAAACGTTATTCATATCTTTCGATATCTCTATATTTTGACGATCACAAAATGTAAAATCGTCAATCGTATAATTACTACGTAAACAAGTATTAAGCTAGTTTATATCACTATATCCAACTTAATCACTTAAGGTATGGATAAACAAGTGCTTAATACATCTCATGATCAAAGGGGTATTTAATTAATTAACACAGAGTTTATTTAATCATATAAACATATTATATATTTTTGAAAAACACTTTTGGTAATAAAGAAAAATGTTTTAATCATACTAAATATATGATTTCAAATATTTAACCAAAATCAGTTAGTTTTTCACCAAATAAACTTTCCCCACTAAAAGACAAGTTTTCTGGCCGTTACAGTTGGGCGGCCCCCTTAATTATAAGGGGCGGTCCCCTTAATTTTAAGGGGTCCTGCCACGATTTAAGGGGACCGGCCAGGCTCCCCTGTCAGAAACTGTCAGAATTCTTCTCCTATAAATACCACCTTAATTCTGGAATTTTTCCCTACCTTTTGCACAAAATTTTCATATCTATAACTCTCTAAACATCCTTGAAAACCCTTTGATCATTAGTATATTAATCCTTGTTTCAAGTGATTCAATCCCTAATCATCCATTGTCATCCAAAGTGCAAAAGAAGAACACTCTCTCTACAACCAAGTTCAAGAAGTGTTGAAGAATAGTTGTGCTTAGTGTATATATATATATATATATATATATATATATATATATATATATATATATATATATATATATATATATTCATTTGTAAATGTTGTGTTGTGCTTGTGATTAGTTGTGTAGATAATAGAAGTTGATAAGTAGTGAAGTAGGATAGTTGTGAAGATAGGTGTGAAGTAGAAGATTGGTGTGTAGAAGATAGTTGTGAAAAAGATTGGTGTGTAGTATATTGGTGTGAAGAAGTTGTGTAGAAGGTGTGAAGTTGTGTGGTGTGTAAATTGGTGTGTAAGGTTTTCTCCGCCAAAAGGGAGTTTGTTGACATAGTGAAGAAAACTCTCGAGTAGGTGACTCGGGGAGTGGAGTAGGAACAAGGAAGGTGTCCTTGTAGCCGAATCACTATAAATCCTTGTGTTGTGGTTTGATCTTTCTAACTCTTCTCATTACTTATTTATTTATCTTTACTATATTAGCTTTGTTTGTTAGTTACCATACAATTGTTCATATAGTGCAAGTATTGAGTTCACATAAACTAGAATCAAAGTTTTTAAAACAAACTTGTGTTTATAAATTTAAAAGGACGTAAAACTATTCAACCCCCCCTTCTAGTTTTCCAGAATTGGTATCAGGAGCCACGTCTAGCAAGATCTTTAAAATATATTGTATTTTAAAACATGTAATGATCTATGGAATCTGAAAAATATTTAGAAGGGCAATCTATGCAAAGACCACCACTATTTGAAAGTGATGGATTTTTATATTGGAAAAATCGATTCGAAACTTATGTGAAATCAAAAGATCTAGATCTTTGGCATATTATTACCAATGGTGATTTTTTACCTATTCAAAATAACCCTGAAACTAAGAAAGATGAAATCGTACCTTTTGAAAAACAAAATGATGATTTAAAAAGAAAACTTGCTAAAAATAATGAAGCAAAAATGGTTATTTACAATGCGCTACCACGTAAAGAGTACGAAAGGATCTTTATGTGTGAAACCGCAAAAGAAATTTGGAACTCTTTGTTAATAACCCACCAAGGTAATAATCAAGTCAAAGATAACAAAATAGATCTACTTGTTCAACAATATGAGCAATTCACTATTCCGGAAGAGGAATCAATTGATAATGCTTTTGCTAGATTTAACACCATAATCACAAGTTTAAAAGCACTTGATGAGAATTTCTATAGTAAGAATTTTGTTAGGAAGTTTCTTAGAGCTCTTCACCCAAAATGGCGAGCTAAAGTGACGGCTATTGAAGAATTGAAGAATTTGTCAACGCTAGAACTTGATGAATTAATTGGTAATTTAAAAGTCTACGAAGCTATAATAAAGAAGGACTCCGAAATGCTTAAAGGGAAACGAGAGCAAAGCAAGTCAATCGCCTTGAAAGCTAGAAAGGAATCCAACAACGAAGATAGCTCATCTTCCGAAAGCGAAGACGAAGAATATGCCATGGCCGTAAGAGATTTCAAGAAATTCTTCAAAAGGCGAGGAAGATTCGTTAGACAACCACACGATGAAAGAAGAACATCTCAAAAGAATAATGATAAGTATAGCAAGAATGAGAGAAAATGTTTCAAGTGTGGTGATCCGAATCACCTTATTGGAAAATGTCCAATGATGACAAGAGATCAAAATCAAAGAGCGTTTGTTGGAGGTGCTTGGAGTGATAGCGATGAAGATGAGAAAGAAACAACAAAGGAAGAAAAGTGTCTCATGGCTAAAACATCAAGTGAGGTACGTTCCAAAACCAAATATTTTAGTGATGAAAATTTATCATTAGATGAAAAAGACTTAGATAGTGAATACAATAGATTATGCAAACTAGGACAACATGTTATGGCTAAAAACAAGTCACTAAAATACATAAATAACCAATTAGAAAATGAAGTACTTGAACTAAAAATTAAAATACATCAACTTGAGAAAGGTAAAGAAACTTTTGAAGAATGTAAATCATGTCAAGTGCTTAGAAGTGAAACAACAAACTTAAGGAAGAAATTTATAAACTTGATAAATTTGAAAATAGTAGTAACTCACTTAGTAAAATTATAAGTTTTCAAAGAATATCCGGAGATAAAACCGGTCTAGGTTTTAACTCAACCGAAGCCTCAACAAGTGAAGTTAAAAATGTTAAATTTGAAAGCGAACTCAAGGAACTAAAACCTTCAAAATCTAATCCTGAGTATATACTCATAAATGATAAGAAAATACATCTAGCTAGTAATGAAGAAATAAAACCGTTTTATAAACCATCTTTAAAAACCGAAGTAGGATCGTCCAAAACTAAAACAAGATCTAAAACACCACCACCTAGGAAACCGAATAATTCTTACCCTAGACCTAAAACACCTCAACCAAGAGTAAACCAAAGTAGACAAAACTTTAACAATAATCAACAAATGTGAAACTTCAATCCATGGGGAATGTTTCCACCATATATGCACCCAAGTCAAATACAAAACATGTTCGGGACAAACAACTTTGGTCAAATGAGACCATGGGGACCAACGTGAAAACTTTCGCCATTCATACATGGAAATCTTTGATGTCACCTCGTGTTCGGACTTTCCTTTGAAGATTTTGAAGTTTAACGCATTGAAGACGAAAGGTACACATTTCCTTTTATTTCCTTGTAAACAAATGCATGCTTAGTTTAGTAGCTAGCTTTTATGTGATTTTGTTTGGTTAATTACTCTCTAGTCTTTACTTCTATACATATATATACTTATTTACTTATTCTATATCTATATATATATATATATATATATATATATATATATATATATATATATATATATATATACACTTAGTTATATCTAGGATCTTATAACATAGAAAACTCATTTGTTGATTTTCTAGAACTAGAAATTGTTCGTTTACGAACCTTTTCTTTTCCCCATTTGCCTTATTGAACTTTAATGTTCAAAAACACTCATGCTGATGAAGAGAGATGAGTCGAAAAATCTATGGATGAAACAAACTCCTGGCTTCCGTTGCATTCGTCTCCTTCCTTTATTCTCGTCTTATAAGCCCATACTACATACATATATATATACATATACTTATGATCCTTCCACAACGTTCTCGTGTACTTGACATCTTGATAAATTTCATCCGAAATGATCAAGAAAATTTAATTGGCAAATTGTCGATTAAAAGTGTCAAGTAATTCCTCTCCTGCGAATACCCTCCAACGTATTTTTGATTAAATATAAATCTAATATATACATATGAATAATTTTTGCTCTTTCCAGAAACCAAAATCACAAAAATCGAATTTTGGAGGGCGGCCCCCTTAATGTTTAAGGGGACCGACAGCCAAATGAAGGGCGGCCCCCTTAATGTTTAAGGGGGCCGGCCATCTGATTGTTCAAATCCGTTTTTCTTCTTTTTCCTTTTGCCAAACACTCCACTTTTTCATACACCCCTTCCACTGCTTCTGCTGTGACGAAAACAAAAACCCAATAACCTCTCAAATCACTTCCAAATCACATAATTCGGGCTGATTCGCAAAGGGCAAATTCATCTAACGCATTCACCATTACTTATTGTGAAAATGCCCAAAGCAACTACCGAAGATCTCTCTCACACTAAAAACTACATTCCTCAAGTTTGCCAACTCCCTACTACATCTCTTTCCATTGGACTTATATATCGTCAAATTGAAGATAGAAATGTTCATGAAGGACGTGTAGTAGATCTTGCTTTTGCTCAATCCGACTACATAAATCGCATGTTTACAAGCATCAACTTCAATTGTCTTTATGAAATTAATGAACCTATCATTCCTCGTTTCATAATGGATTTCTATAGCCAAGTCACCGTCCAAACCAATGAACTTGGTTTCATCACCATTTCTTTCATGATTCAAAATGAATTTATCACCCTCACTCTCGAACAATTTGGTCATATCCTCCAAATTCCTTTTAGAGGTCAATCCGTTTTCACAAACGAGTGGGACCTCGAATCTCTTAATCTCTATCGACCAACCTTCGGTCCCTATCTCGACGAAATTCCTCATCCCGACGAAATTCGTCAAATCCTTGGTGTGGACCGTGCCACCACAAGCCGAAAAATTAAATCCAAAAATGTTCAAATCTCTCCATACCAACTTCTCCTCAAGGAATTAAGCCCCCACATGAAGCGTTGGGAAGAACTCATTCGTGAGAATGCGTTTGGTACCGGAGGTCACCGGGACCATCTCCCGGCGTGCCTTGGTCACATGTTGTATTGTATAGCTGTCGAAAAGCCGTACAATTTGGCCTACTTCTTTATCAAACGGATTGAGTGTGCTAGAAAAACTCCAAAAGCCAACCTTCCATATGGAATGTTCCTCACTCGTCTCTATCGTCATGTTATCGAGTACTACCTCGATCTTGACAATAGTATCTATGAGTCCATGTACCCCACTCTACGTCCTCTCGCTCTAAAACAAGCACGACGAACTCAAAGTGACAAGGGTAAACCTCGTCGTCATAGCTTTCGTGGATCATCCTCAAGGCAAGACGATGACGATGAGGAGGAAAACATCCATGATGCTAGTACCCCTTCGTTTTCTGAGTTCGTTGACAATTTAGAGGATCTTGACTATCCCGAGTATTCTACCCCATCTCCTAGTGATCAAAACGAAGAAGTGCTTCATGAACGAACTACCGAGATGCTTAGAAGACAAAAGAGCTTGCACGAAGAAGTTAGAGGTGGCTTCAAATCTATCGGAAAAACTTTGAAGGGCATCTTCGGGAAGAAAAAGAAATACTGTGCTTGGATTATGTTTGTTAAACAATATTTAATTTTTATGTCTTGTGTGCTATTTGTCCGAAGTTTATTCGGAAGTACTTGTTATTTGGATATTTGTTTAGGATGCTAACTTGATTGTCTTTGATATGTTTTTTTTAATGCATGCTTCTCTTAATCTATATATATATATATATATATATATATATATATATATATATATATATATATATATATATATATATATATATATATATATATATATATATATATATGTTTGCATGATTAGTAAATGTTTATATAACTATATGACATGTATGCTTTCTAATAGACCAAAACAAATGTGAAATGTCCAAATAGAGCTTGCTGCAAATACAAAACAGAACATAACTTTTTTCCAGAAAATTTTGGTTTCTGGGTCGTCAGATAGGCGGCCCCCTTAAATCATAAAGGGCGGCCCCCTTAAAATTAAGGGGACCGGCCATCTGGAACAGTTTTTACACTGTTTTCTTTTGCATCTTGTGATCCCTTTTGCTAGTCCCAGCTACCATTTCCCTTAAAAACTAAACTGATTTTGGAATATAACATTGCAATTTCAAATTAATTCCACTTCTAAACATGTTTTCCCACTATATAATCTCCATGCATGTTTAATTCACATTCCATCATCCTCAAACATTCATCAAACATCATCATGTCATCACCAAGAACCACCTACTCAAACAATGCCAAGAAACAAAAACTTGTCATCATTCCACCCAAACAACTCTTCATTGATCTTACAAATGAAGACAACACCACTCCATCTCCACCACCTCAATGTTCATCTCCTAGTGCACCAAATGCACCCTCCAAAACACCTTCAACAAATGGAAACTCCACTTCCTCCATACAATCCACTTCATCCATAAATGACTACATCAACACCCACTTATCTCCTCCAATAATTGATCAACCATCACAACCTACCAATGAGAACACATCTCTTGCACTCATTCTCTCATTATCACCATTAACACCTCTTGATGCACATTTCTCATCATCTCCTATCAACCCACCAACCTATAACCCCGTCCCATGGAGCTTACTTGAAGCTCATGGAGACACATGCCTTTGTTGCATTCACAACCGAACAATTGTGTTCGGATTAAGAGATGAGATCCAATACATGTTTTCTCATATTGAAAACATGTTGCATCAACCACCAACAACAAACACAACACCTCCACCACCATCAACAAAACACACCTCCACCATCACCATCTCCATGTTCACCATCCATTCCTCCCAATTAAACATGCTTGGTGTTTCACAAATAAAATTGTGTTAAACCTTTTTGGATGGAAAGCTCTAGAGAGGACTCTCATGTTTGAGACTTGGTTTATTATTTCTATGATGATTGTAAGCCTTTAAAGGCTTTTGTTAGTTGCATTACCTATTTCACTTGTTGATGTAATGCTTGATTTTATTCCACTTGATTAATGATATGGTTATGTTTAGTTTACACTTTTGCATGCTATATACATATATATGTTCCTTGCCACTAAATATTTTTGCAAGATATCCATATCTCGATTCCTTTTGGCCTCAAAACAAGGGGGAGTATACTTCAAGGGGGAGCTTCCATTCACATGGGTTAACCTTTTTGATGCTAACAAAAAGGGGGAGAAGTGATATAAACTCACAATAATACTTGAATATATACTAATTTTCGATTAATGAGTTTAAATTTTATAATCATCAAAAAGGGGGAGATTGTTGACATAAATAATGTGTGAAAACGTTATTCATATCTTTCGATATCTCTATATTTTGACGATCACAAAATGTAAAATCGTCAATCGTATAATTACTACGTAAACAAGTATTAAGCTAGTTTATATCACTATATCCAACTTAATCACTTAAGGTATGGATAAACAAGTGCTTAATACATCTCATGATCAAAGGGGTATTTAATTAATTAACACAAAGTTTATTTAATCATATAAACATATTATATATTTTTGAAAAACACTTTTGGTAATAAAGAAAAATGTTTTAATCATACTAAATATATGATTTCAAATATTTAACCAAAATCAGTTAGTTTTTCACCAAATAAACTTTCCCCACTAAAAGACAAGTTTTTTGGCCGTTACAGTTGGGCGGCCCCCTTAATTATAAGGGGCGGTCCCCTTAATTTTAAGGGGGCCGACCACGATTTAAGGGGACCGGCCAGGCTCCCCTGTCAGAAACTGTCAGAATTCTTCTCCTATAAATACCACCTTAATTCTGGAATTTTTCCCTACCTTTTGCACAAAATTTTCAGATCTATAACTCTCTAAACATCCTCTAAAACCCTTTGATCATTAGTATATTAATCCTTGTTTCAAGTGATTCAATCCCTAATCATCCATTGTCATCCAAAGTGCAAAAGAAGAACACTCTCTCTACAACCAAGCTCAAGAAGTGTTGAAGAATAGTTGTGCTTAGTGTGTGTGTGTATATATATATATATATATATATATATATATATATATATATATATATATATATATATATATATTCATTTGTGAATATTGTGTTGTTCTTGTGATTAGTTGTGTAGATAATAGAAGTTGATAAGTAGTGAAGTAGGATAGTTGTGAAGATAGGTTTGAAGTAGAAGATTGGTGTGTAGAAGATAGTTGTGAAGAAGATTGGTGTGTAGTATATTGGTGTGAAGAAGTTGTGTAGAAGGTGTGATCAAGGTGTGAAGTTGTGTGGTGTGTAAATTGGTGTGTAAGGTTTTCTCCGCCAAAAGGGAGTTTGTTGACATAGTGAAGAAAACTCTCGAGTAGGTGACTCGGGGAGTGGAGTAGGAACAAGGAAGGTGTCCTTGTAGCCGAACCACTATAAATCCTTGTGTTGTGGTTTGATCTTTCTAACTCTTCTCATTACTTATTTATTTATCTTTACTATATTAGCTTTGTTTGTTAGTTACCATACAATTGTTCATATAGTGCAAGTATTGAGTTCACTTAAACTAGAATCGAAGTTTTTAAAACAAACTTGTGTTTATAAATTTAAAAGGACGTAAAACTATTCAACCCCCCTTCTAGTTTTCCACAGGATGGCATTATGATTTGTTAATGATGGGTCAAGAATGAGGTTTTGGGCGAAAGGGGTTTTCCAAATTGATAGATCCTAAGGACAATTGATCGAAAAAGAATGAAGAAAAATCACTTACCAAGTGAATATTGGATGCGGAAGACGTCGAATTGAAGGGTGGAGATTCGGAGTAGTAGCAGCACTTTGGGTGAGATTTGTGGGGTATGGGTTGAAAGTGATTGGTTTTGGGTTAATATTGCTGATCCATCGAGGTGACGGCGTTAAGAGTTATGTCTGACGCCGTCAGATGCCCGTGTGAAGTGAGAAATGGAGTAATTCCATGTTTAGTCCCGGCACTTTGTGTGAATAGCTAAACATTAGTAAAACCCATGAGTAGCTATTCCGTTAACGAGGTCCACCAGGGTCGAACGTCTCATTACTGTCACGGAAAGAGGTAAGGTTGTAGAAGGGGTTGGGTGACGTTTTGGCTAAGTTGTAACCTATGCACGGGTCACTGGTGTGTAAAAAGAGATGTTGTTCCATAGAGGGTTTCAAATCAGTGGTGTTTTTGAGGTACAACCTCTTTACACCGGGTTTAAAACCAAAAGAACGTCTCTTGGATAAGTTCGGGAATGTGGTTCGCAAGCATCCAACAAAAATGTTATGGAATTGCGAACTCTTCTCTGCATGGGGATGCTCATGAGAACGGGGGGGGGGGGGGGGGTAGTTAATGGTGAAGCACTTGGGGAAAATTTCCCGCTATCCTCTTGGTCAAACACCAAAGGGGTTGAAACCTCGAAGACTTTTTCAATTTTTTTAGGTACGGAATTTTCTTTGACCCTTGATATGAATTCGTCTGCTAAATTCATAAAAGCTTTGTGAGTGCTTTCCATGCGTGCTTCTAGGTGCTGGATTTGTTTTTCCTGATTATCCATGAAGGTTACCATTATCCCTTCGAATTCCTCTTGTCGTGAACGTTCAGGAAAATTGTGGTCGATAACCGTATTCCTACTTAAATTAGGATTCCACATGGGTTCAGCAGCAAGCTTCTCAATACTCATTAATTCTTTTACCTGCTTCTCGATGCTTCCTAACAACTGTTCTTGGGTGGCATATGCGTAGTCAAGTTTTCCCTTGCTTGGGAACATCGGGTCCTCCCATCCTTCTTCTTCGTATTGTGCCAACCCCTCAAGAACTTTCCAGCACTCGTCAATGCTAAGTCTATTTAGCCTGCCCTTGGCTGCGTAATCAATGGCTCTCCTTGTTTGATAGTCAACTTTATCGTAAAAGATTTGGATCTGGAGCTATGGTTCGATGCCATGATGAGGGACTTTTCGGAGCAGGTCTTTATATCGAATCCATGCTTCATAAAAGGTTTCATTTTGACGTTGTTGGAACATCAAGATGTCATTTCTAAGCTTAGTAGTTCTCCCCGGTGGGAAAAATTGAGCAAGGAAACAAGTGGTGAGATCATCCCATGTGGTGATGGATCCTACGGGTAAACGCTCAAGCCATTGACTAGCTTGATCCCGTAGAGAGAATTGGAATAGGCGTAATCGGGTTGTCTCTCTAGTTGCAACATCTAGGTCTATGGAATCTACGATTTTGAGGAAGTCCTTAAGATGTTGGTTTGGATCTTCGGAACGAAGTCCATGGAATGCACATCCGCTTTGCACCAACTGGATGGTGTCGGATCGCAAGGGGGTCACATTGGCTCCGGTGAGCTCAATGGTGTTTCGGTAGCCTTGGTGGCTAGGTCGGGAATACTCTCCTAAGGTTCGGGGCCTAAGGGGTTCTAATGGTGGGTTTTGTTGTGGTGGGATGACGGGTTCAAAGATGTTCCCGTTGTCCATGATGTCGGGTGGTTACGAACAAAGACACAAAGAAATAAGATAGACTAAAGAGAACCTAAAAAATAAAATAAAATCTTACTAGAAAGGAATCTAGCAAGTAGACCTAATAAAAAGAAATTCTAACCTAGACAATAACTATTCCCCGGGCTGCGGTGCCAAAAACTTGATACGTGGGAATCGCACCAGGCTTTACCTCTCAAGGGATCTTGAGAAGCTTACAACCCCCACCAGGCAGTATACTTGATCGTTGTAGTATAGTATAGTGACAAGTACCGGGGGATTGATCGTTCAGCTTAGGAATAGTGTCACTAGGATTAGAAAACCTAATTACTAGTTCTAAAGGTGAGGGATGATTATTTTTGTATTTTATATTTTTTAGAGAGCAAGTAAAAATCTCGGGTTTGAAGGATTTGGGCGGAATTAGTTGCTAATCAACTAACCCAATACTAAAGATGCAATCAAAATAAAATACTAGAAATGAAAATAAACTAAATTATACTAAAGTTGTGAGCAATAAGTGGAGAAAATGTGTTTACTTAGATTTCACTACTCCCTAGACATCTTTTACACGTTAATTACTTGTTATAATTGCATGGATGACGGATCGTATTCCTTAATACCATTCATGGGGTGGCGCACTTAACTCCCCAATTCTATGAGCTCTTATCTCCTCCTATACCATGCCCAGCACAACCATAGGGATTATAAACAGTGGCTCATGCATTAAATACAACCAATAAAGACCTAGTGCACATCGGTTCATGTTTCTTAAGACGTTCAAGCATGTTACCAATTAGAGATCTGCCAGTTTTCTTAAGCCTAACATATAAATCATTCATCCAAGACAAGTATAAACAAGTAATCAACACATAATTAACATCTAGGTTTCATTAGATCCAAGCAAACACAAGATAGATTTAGCCTAGCATGATGGAATTAAGACAAGAACAAGATATAGACAACCAACACATAGACATATTGATTGAATTAAAAGAACACTTATCTCAATTACACATGAAAGGTATCAAGGGCTTGGAACCCTTGAAAAACCTGTAAAATTTGCACCAAGTTCATACTTAGGGTTTCTCCAAAACTTCTCTCTTTTTAATGTGAAAATTAGAAAACTATATATAGGAAAAGGGGTCTAACGGCGTCAAGACTAAACTTGTGACGCCGTAACCTCGCCGCCAAAACTCTTCTCGTACTGCCTTGATCTACATTTGACGCCGTCATGTGATAATCATTTCCAGGTCGTCATGACTTTTACTCTTGATGCCCTACTTCGTGACGCCGTCAAATCTGTACTGGATCGTCATGGAATTTTGCTCTTGACGCCGTCAGGATGTTACTCTTGACACCGCACCTACTGTTCCCAGCATGTAAAATTAAGACTTTGGCGTTTTCTTCACTTTTATGCTCCAAAAACATCCGAATTGCTTCCTTTTCCAGATTTCACTCCCAAAGTACCTAAAATCACAAAAGGAACGATTTAGGGCAATAATTGATCAAATAAATTCAATTCCGGGCTTAAATGACCCCCTAAAAGTTGTTCATTTTTCGCCTCATCAATGACATGTTTTCCCATACAAGAGTCTGTATGGTGTCGTACCAATTGGTGTCTTATATGCCGTACGAAATGCCCATAGAGCGTCGTCTAATTTCCTTGACCAAATGGAAGGATTGTCTTTAACCGTTTTTTCAAGTATTCTTTTTATAGCTCTATTGGTATTTTCGACTTGACCACTAGTTTGTGGATGATAAGTTGTAGCAAAACGATGATGAACTCCATATCGTTTCATTACTTTCTCCATTTGTTTATTACAAAAATGGGATCCTCTATCACTTATTAAAGCTTTAGGAATTCCATAGCGAGCAAAAAGCTTTTTGAGAAAGTTGACAACAACTCGTGCATCGTTAGTAGGAAGAGCTTCAGCTTCAACCCATTTGGAAACATAATCGATTGCAACGAGGATATATTCGTATTTGTGCGATTTAGGGAAGGGTCCCATAAAATCAATTCCCCAAATGTCGAATATTTCACAAACTTGAATGCTCTTTTGAGGCATTTCGTCTCTTCGAGAAAGATTACCGGATTTTTGGCATGCATCACAGTTTTGAACAAGAGTATACACTTTTTTGAAAATTGTAGGCCAATAGAATCCAGCATCAAAAACTTTTTTAGCTGTAGTGGAAGGACCATAATGTCCCCCAGTTGGGCCATGATGACATTCATCAAGAATTTTTCTTGTTTCGGCACCCGAAACACATCTTCGTATTATTCCATCCTTGCACATCTTAAAAAGGTAAGGTTTCTCCCAATAATAGTGTTTTAGTTCTGAAAAGAACTTACTACGTTGGTAGTGACTCATCACTTTTTTAAGAATATCTCCTGCAAGATAATTTGCGTAATCTGCAAACCATGGTATTTCCTCATCATCATCTATATCTATCGTCATGAGAGTTTCTTCTGGAAAATAATCATTAATTTCATTTTCTTTTAATTCTTCCAAATTCGGATTCTCGAGACGTGATAAATAATCTGCTGCAAGATTTTCTACTCCTTTCTTCTTGCAGTAATATAATCCATCTGATAAGACGCAGTTTTGTATCTTGTTTGTTAAACAGATATTTGAGTGCGGAATTATCAGTAAAAACTATCGTTTTTGAAAGCACGAGATAAGATCTGAATTTGTCGAATGCAAAAACTACGGCTAATAATTCTTTCTCCATAACCGTATAGTTTTGTTGAGCATTGTTGAGTGTTTTACTAGCAATGTATATAGGACGAAAATGTTTTCCTTCACGTTGTCCTAAAACAGCTCCAACAGCGAAATCGCTTGCATCACACATGATTTCAAATGGTAGTGACCAATTAGGTGCAAACATAATTGGGGCACTAGTCAATTGACTTTTCAATATTTCAAAAGCTTTAATGCAGTCAGCATTGAAATCAAATACAGAATCCTTTTCTAAAAGTTTAGTCATAGGACGTGATATTTTTGAAAAATCTTTGATAAATCTGCGGTAAAAACCGGCATGTCCTAGAAAACTTCTAATGGCTTTAACGTTATTTGGTGATGGTAATTTGGTGATAACATCTATTTTAGCTTTGTCTACTTCCATCCCTGAACTTGATATCTTGTATCCTAACACAATTCCTTTAGTTACCATGAAATGACATTTTTCCCAATTAAGAACTAGATGTGCAGCTTCACATCTCTCAATCATTTTATCAAGATTGGAAAGACAAGTTTCAAAAGAATCAGCAAAAACTGAAAAGTCATCCATGAAAACATCCATAGATGTTTCAAGCATGTCTTGAAATATTGCGATCATACACCTTTGAAAAGTTGCAGGTGCATTACATAGACCAAAAGGCATACGCCGGTAAGCGTAGGTTCCAAAAGTACATGTAAATGTGGTTTTCTCTTGATCGGCTGGATCGATAGGAATTTGGAAATATCCCGAAAAACCATCAAGGAAGCAAAAGTATTTGTTTCCTGCTAATCTTTCGAGCATTTGATCCATGAAGGGTAAAGGAAAATAGTCTTTCCTGGTGGCTTTGTTAAGTTTTCTGTAATCAATACATACTCGCCATCCAGTGACAGTTCTAGTAGGAACTAATTCATTCCTTTCGTTTGTTACTACAGTCATTCCTCCTTTCTTTGGAACACAATGAACAAGACTCACCCATGGGCTATCCTCGATAGGATAAATAATTCCTGCGTCAAGAAGTTTGATGATTTCCTTCTTAACAACTTCTTTCATATTTGGGTTGAGTCGATGTTGTCTTTCTACAACGGGTTTAGTACCTTCTTCACAATTGATTTTGTGTTTGCAAAAATCTGGACTAATTCCTGGAATATCATAAGTTTTCCACGCAAAAGCGCGTTTATGCTTCCTAAGAACAGAAACGAGTCTTTCTTTTTGATTTGTTTCGAGCAACGACAATATGACTACTGGAAGAAGTGAATTCTCTTCTAAGTAAGCATATTCGAGATTATTGGGAAGGGTTTTGAGTTCCAAATCAGTGGGTGGTTCTTCTAGAGATGATTTGATTTTCAATTGATCTTTCTCAGTGATATCTTCAAATTTCTCTTCTTTCTCTTCTTCTAATTTAATTTCCATGAATTCCTCAAATTCTTTATCAGAATCTGTTTCACTAATCTTTTCTGAAGTAGTCATGAATGGTTTCGAATCGTCAAGTAATGCATCCAATTCTTCTTCAGTGACTTCATCAATTACATCGATGTTATAGCATGTGTCATCACTGGAATTTGGATATTTCATTGCTTTATCGATTAAGAATGTGATTTGATCTTCTCCTACTCCAAGATTGAGTTCTTTACCTTTAACTTTAATCATTGCATCAGCAGTGTTTAAGAAAGGTCTTCCTAAGATTAAGGGTACTCGACTATCTTCTTCCATTTCTAAGATGACAAAATCCACAGGAAAAACAAATTTACCAACTTGAACAAGCATATTTTCAGCCACCCCAACAGGATATTGGTATGTATGGTTGGCTAATCTTATACTCATCTTAGTAGGTTTCAATGTATTGATGGAAAGTTTAGAATACAACGAATAGGGTATCAAATTGATACTTGCACCTAAATCGGCTAAAGCATCACATGTGATGTTGTTTCCTAATGTACATGGTATAAGAAAACTTCTGGGATCTCCAAGTTTTGGTGGAATTTTGTTTTGAATTATAGCAGAGCATTCTTCATTAAGAACGGTAGCGGAAATTTGTTCTAACTTGTTTCGATTATTAAGAAGTTCTTTCAAAAATTTCCCATAATTGGGCATTCCAGCTAGAACATCAATGAGGGGTACGTTAATTCTATCTTCTTTGATCATCTCTAAAAACTTCTTATTTCGCTCCTCTCTTTTCTCTTTTCTTAGGGCTTGTGGATATGGTATTTTCGGTGTATAAGGCTTTATTGGTGGAACGGTTGGTTTTTGGGTTGGTTCTTCTTCAACTGCTTCTTCTTCAGCTTCTTCCTCCTCATCTTGAATAAGAGTGTTATCGGTAGGAATGGGTGGTGGATCATATGAGAGACCACTTCGAGTGAATACAGCATTGATATGCTCATTTCTTTTTTGTTGTGGACGATAATTCTTATCGTTTGATCCAGATGGTTTTGGATTGGATTGGGTGTTACTTGGTAATGTACCAGGAATTCGAGAAGAAAATTGATCAGAAAGTCTACCAAATTTTTGTTCAAGATCCTGGATAGAAGCTTGATGATTTTTCTTACCTTACTCAACTTTGGTTTTGAGATTGAAAAATTGGGTTTTTAGAAACTCATTTGTAGTTCTTTGAGCATTTACGAATCTCGCATCATTTTTTAGAAATCAGATTCTTCCTTTTTATCTGAATTGGTTGGGTTTGGATTGTCTGTTCGAGGTTGAAAATCACAGTTATTATCCCTTTGTTGGCGATCTTACCAATTTCCAGAACTTCTTCCGTAATAATTACCACGAAAACCTCCTCCACGATATCCTCCGTGGACATAATTGGCTTCCCCTTCGTTGGGTCTATTCATAGGTCGGTCATCACACTCGGATGATGTGTGATGTCCTCCACAATTATTACAGCCATCTCGCATTTCTTTCATTTCACCTTTTATATCTTTGTATTGCGAGTCCATTTTAGAAGACAAGGATTCTCTTTTGTCCATGAGTTTTGAATTATCTAAACTTTCGGCAAAAGCAACGGTTTTCTGTATGGGTTTGGTTTTGGAATCTTTTGACCAATAGAGTTTAAGAAGTACTCGTTCTTCAAGAACTTGATATGCCTCGTTAGGTGTTTTGTAAAGGGAAATTCCTCCGGCATCAAGGATTGCTTGAGATGCTTCATCAAGACCATGATAAAAGATTTGGATTATTGTTCCTCATCCTAAATTATGACCATGACAACTTCGAAGCAAATCTTTCATGCGAAGCCAAGCTTCAACAAGAGATTCATTAGGATTTTGTGAAAAAGCACAGATTTCTTCCATTAGTCTATCATACATGGCAGGTGGAAAGAATCACCTTACAAAAGCTTGCCTCATCTCCTCCCAAGTATTAATAGTTCCTGGGGTTAATTCGTTATACCATACTTTGGCATCTCCGGCGAGTGATGATGGAAAAAGTTTGAGCTTGATAGCATCGACATTAGTATCTCCATAACGAAACATGCCACAAATTTCAATGAATTCGGCAATGTGTTTATGCGTATCGGCCCGTGAACGGCCATCGAATTGACGGTCTTTGATCATAGAAAGATTGTGACTTTTAACGGTAAAGTTTTCACCAAGGTCGGCGACAACAATAGCAGCTCCAGGAGTAGGTGCTACGGTTCTATTGGCAGCCCACATGGGTTGATCGTCAGCCATGGGTATTGGTTCAAAAAGTTTAGAAATCGGATGTTCTTCGGAAAGATTGTCAAACCAATTAAGAATAGTTGAGGATCTCTTCTTACGAAACAAACTTTCGGGATCGAATAAAGGTATACTAAGCTTTTTAGTAGTAGAACGAGTGTTCATACAACTTGATGCGTGGGGTTTGCACCAGGCTTTACCTCTCAAGGGATCTCGAGAAGCTTATAACCCCCACCTGGCAGTGTACCTGATCGATGTAGTATAGTATAATGACAAGTACCGGGGGATTGATCGTTCAGCTAGGAATAGTGTCGCTAGGATTAGAAAACCTAAAGACTAGGTCTAGAGATGAGGGATGATTCTTTTTGTATTTTTATATTTTTTTAGAAAGCAAATTAAAATCTCGGGTATTGGAAGGATTTGGGTGGAATTAGTTGCTAGTCAACTAACCCAATACTAAAGATGCAATCTAAATAAAATGCTAGAAATGAAAATAAACTAAGGTTGTGAGCAATATATGGGAGAAATGTGTTTACTTAGATTTCACTACTCCATATACATCTTTTACACGTTAATTACTTGTTATAGTTTCGTGGATGACGGATTGTATTCCTTAATACCATTCATGGGGTGGCGTACTTACTTCCCCAATCCTATGAGTGCCTACTTCACTCCTATGTCGAGCCGACTAAGAAGCTCCTAACATGGGATCATTAGAATTTACTCATGCATTAAATACAACCAATAAAACCTAGTACACATCGGCTCATGTTTCCTAAGACGTTCAAGCATGTTACACAATGGAGATCTGCCAGTTTTCTTAAGCCTAACATTGAAATCATTCATCCAATACAACCATAAACAAGTAATCAACACATAATTAACATCTAGGTTTCATTAGATCTAAGCAAACACAAGATAAATCTAGCCTAGCATGTTGAAATCAAGACAAGCACAAGATATAGACAACCAAGACATAGACATATTGATTGAATTAAGAGAAGACTTATCTCAATAGCACATGAAAGGATTCAAGGGGTAAAAACCCTTGAATTTACTGTAAAATACGAACTAGGGTTCACAAAGTTCGGCCCTAGGGTTTCTCCACACAAGTTCCTCTTAATGAATGAAAAATAGAAAACTATATATAGATTTTAGAAGGTGACGGCGTCAAGAACAAATGTCTGACGCCGTCATCTGGCCACCAAATAGTTCCTCGGACTTCCTAGATCTGGGTCTGACGCCGTCATGTGTACACCTTATGCAGGCCGTCATGAATTTAACTCTTGACGCTCTTCTTGTGACGCCATGAGGTTTCTTCTGGGTCGTCATGGATTTTACTCTTGACGCCGTCAGGATTTCCTTCTTGACGCCGTCATGCACTGTTTCTAGCATGGAAAATTAAGTCTTTGGCGTTTTCTTCACTTTTAAGCTCCAAAAACGTTCGAATTGCTTGCTTTTCCAGATTTCACTCCCAAAGTACCTAAAATCACAAAAGGAACGATTTAGGGCAATATTTGATCAAATAAATTCAATTCCGGGCTTAAATGACCCCCTAAAAGTGGTTCATTTTTCGCCTCATCCTATACCCTTACACTTGAGATTTGCTTGTCCTCAAGCAAATGTGCTTTTATTCTAATCAAAATACAAGTTAGGGGTCATTTAACACTAATATAAAAGTAATTACAACAGATGATCGTTCCACTAAAGACCAAAGACAAGCACGGAGGTCATATACTAGCATCTCACAAATAGTGTTTAGATACTCACATCTCTCGGGTGTAATAAAGTATAAATTACAATATGGAAACGGAAGATATCTCTCACTACCTGTCATAGCAAAATAGATTACCATAGGCTTGGGAAAGGATCAAACCTCCACCACATGGCGTAAGTACCATGGATAGACTATCAAAGAGGTCTTTTAAAGGGTTGTAATGTTATGTGTAGGGATATGAAATACACGGTTTTGTTGGATATAGGCAGTCTTTACTGGTGGCGAGTTAACAACCTTGGTTAATTACATGTACAATATGGCATTGCTAAGCCAAGACTAGACTCGACTTAAGCTAATAAATGAAAAATAACCAAAACATAAAGCAAACATAGAATGAAAAAGGATGGTAGTCCGTATGTTTTTCTCTTTTCTTTTTTCTATTTTTTTTCTTCTTTTTTTTTTCTTAATTTATTCGATTTTTTTTATTTTTATTTATTTATTTATTTTTTTTTGCATACACTTTTACCCTACCATCCAAAATAATACATCGTAGGGAATGTACATTCCCCTTACACTTGAATTTTTACATACTTTACAATAAACTAATCTAATGACTCGAATTAAGAAAATCAAAACACTTGGAGTACTTTTAAGATTAACGTACGTATGGGGGTAATAATATTATGTTCTTCCCTACTACTCCATAAAATAAGTACTTTACCCTTGAGTCCCAATCGTCCCAAAACAATATGTACAAGGATATGACTCGACTTAGCAACCATGTAATCAATTAGATAGTTAACTTAGGGTTTAACAAATAACAATAATGCACTAAAGATGAGTGCATACACGGAAGTCTAAGGCGATTTGGGTGTACATTTAAGTGGGGTGTAACAAATTCTTCCTTTAAGTAAGATGCTTAAAGTTAGAAACAAAAAGATAGGCTCGGAGGGGTGTACTAGGGGTTTTGTGTACTAAAAATGAGTACAACGCTAAGGTGTGGGAAAAATTAGTTGACTTAACTAGCCAAGTAATATGACTTAAATGGTCAAGTAATTATGATACGGGTTTAACAAAAGGGTGATCCTAATGCCTCTTATCATGTAGTAAATCCTACTACACGAATGTAGTCTCACTAGCGGTCTTGGGATGCATTACTAATGCAAGTTCTAGAATCTAAATGGTACCGGTACACTCATAAGCACTAATAGTATATGCTTTTCCTATCAAATCTAAAGGCGAACCTCACATATTTGGGTGGAAAATTTTTCTGAATGATACGGTTATGTGCTAGTCATACAATCTCCTATCCATGAGACGCTTGCTATGGCTAAAGTTTCACTCCTAAATGTTGTAAAAAAATTTAAATATGGCACTAAAATTGCACTAACAAGTATTTCTCATAGTTTTATTACACATATACTATCAAACAAACAAACTCAAGCGAAAGTGTATCTATAAGGTATCATCATTTTACCCTCCCCTTACACTTAGGATGAACATTGTCCCCAATGTTCAAGTAAAGAATGTAAAGTGAAATAAGTAAAATGAATGAAATCAAATACTCCCCTGATTCGCTCGGTATGGATAATAAGGTAGCCAGGTTAAATCTTCCTCCAAGAAAATGAACAATCAAAGCTTCCCTTCCAGAATAATAATCATCTTCTTATCATACATAATCTGTAAATCCTGAGAAAACAGAGAAGGCAACCTCGCATAAAATCGGCGGCAATCTACATATACTAATAAATCCTTGAAAACAAAGTAAGATATAATGCTTGTGGAATGATGTTTGCAGATTTCCTGGAGATTATAAAACTAATAATTCAACAAAAACTTTAAAACTCCGTTGGAAAAACAAAACTGGTAAAATTTCCAGATTTTTACACGTGACGCCGTCAAGAGTAAACTCATGACGCCGTCAGAAGTGACCTGTAGAAATTCTTATGTTAAGTTTCCGAAAAATTTCTGGAAAAACTTGGTTCTACTTCCTGGAAAAATCATGCAAAACATCATTATGACTCGATACAAGCATTTGACTCTAACAAATACGAATATACATGTTCATCTTAACTACTTATAATGTAGATTTAGTCAAAAGAGAAAAGTGGAAAACTGAATTTTCAGTCAATCCCCATTTTGCCCTTCTATACTACAAGGGTGAGAGAAAATGAATTGTGTAATTAATGCTCTTATTAAAACACCCCATAACTTAAAATTACAATAATTTATTCGTATGGTACAACCAATTAAAAGCATATATATCAAACTAAAAACAATCAATTAAAACACCCATTACTAAAAAAAGTACAATAAAAATTTCACAATATACAATTTAAACAAGCTACAACATAATATAAAATATAAAATAATTAAACACACTAATTAATGTTATTTTTAAAACACCCTAAAATGAAAAGTATATGTTATTATACACATTATACAAATTAATAAAACACACAAAACTTTATACAAGCTAACAAGTTGATGTTGCATATAGTTTTGAAAACTGGACCGGACCAACGGGTTCAACTGGGAAAAACATATAGTTTTGAAAACTGGACACGACGGGTTCAGTTATTAAAAGCATGACTCGGTTTAAATCGACCCATTTTTCGACCGGAACGGTTCAACCGGGTTTCAAAACATTATGTTGACATGAGCTTAAGTATCAAAGTCAATAAGTCAACAAAGTCAATAAGTCAACAAAGTCAATAAGTCAATAAGTCAACACATTTAATCCCTAAATCTTCAAACTTTTATTAGAGGTGGCAAAACGGGCGGGCACGGGCTAAAATGGCACGGGTTAAAACGGGCACGGGCTAAACGGACAAATTATAAATCGGGCAAAACGGGCACGGGCTAAAACGAGCAAATTATAATTCAACTATTAAAAACATTCGGAACAGTCCTAAAAACCTCTTTAATTCATCTTGTAAAAAAAGATCAAGCATCTAAGTCTTAACTATATTTAATTATTTTTTCTTAAAAAAAATAGAGTAATAAATGAATAAAAATGCAACTAATTAAATATATCTATCAATTAATTAGAGTATTAAATAATTATGCATAAAATAGTTAATAAATGAGATAAATTAAAATTAAAATAGTTGGAATGTTTTATAGTTACCAGTGACAAGTGAATTGGTCGGAAAAAAAATGAGAGTAATCGCTTGAAAGTTGAATTGTGTGATTCGAAAGCCTATCTAATAATATATGTTTTTATCTTTTGCCTGTAAGAGTCCATCAAATAAATGCAAGGGGGCAAAAAACGCCACAAACTTTTTAAAAAGTGTCAAAAATCGCCCAAAAATTACAAATTGTGCAAGATTTGCCACCCCTAACTTTTATTATTTTTCATTTATAACCCATAAACTTTCTTTTATCACTAAACGATCTGTCGTTATAAAATCCCGTTACTATGCACGGTATTCGTCTAGTTTAATATTGTGGAGAATCATGATCGGTTTGTTTCTTAAAAACATATTTGGGGTTTCCCCTTACACTTATCTTTTGCAAAAATACCTTTGGGTGAAGTTAAGACTAGGCCAAACAACCAAATAAAGTATTTCTAATATTTAGATTTGAAACATGATCTACCAACAATAAAAACAAAGCATGCATACGGAAACAAATAACAAACAAACAAAATAAAATCACACAAAACATGGGTTGCCTCCCAAGAAGCGCTTTTCTTTATTTACGAGTCTTGTAGCTAGACTCAAGGTCATGGGTTACCGTGTATCTCTTATGCTCACATAACCAAGCGTGAGCCATCTAATGGTCGCCTCATCTTTCTTATACTTATTTCCTAACTCTAAACATCCGTGATAGTATCTTTTATTACTTTCATGAGTATACTTAAGCCCTTTTCTCTTATCATTTTCACTTAGAAGTTCTATGGGCGGATACCTACTACACTTCTCCATGGAAAAATCCTTGAACCTAGGGTGTGCACGGGGCATTTGGTAGAAAAAAATATTCATCCCCTTCCGAGAATGTAATTAACCCTTCCATAAGTTTTTCATCAAGGTTGGTTAATCCTTTGAAAGGTTTTCCAAACACAACTTGGGTTAACTTATTATCAATAAATTCTCCTAGATTCTCCATAACCATGAACTCAACGAGATAAACAAAGCTTCCAACAAATACATGCAATGGTATTGCCTTAGCAATAATATTTTCTCCTTTGTATTCTAACTCGTCAACCATGCTTTTATTATATTCAGTATGCGAGATTATGTTTATTGGGAGAGATGAGTTAAGATAGGCGTTAAAGCTCCTAAATCCGATCTTACAAGGAAATTGCATGTTGAATGAACTATCATTCTCAATCCTTGTTCTAGGGTCGACATACCTTAGAGGGTTCACTTCCTCTTCCATCCTATCCTCATTAATCACATCACCATCATCAAGATCCTCGTCGGAGTCTGAATAGTAAAAAGGACTAGCCCTATTGCCATTATCATGGTCAGACTCCTCTAACTCAGAATTATTGTCAAAGTGGTGGTTGGGCGAGAGGTTAGGTGGGTTCTCATTTTCCACTAAAGGGATTGGGACGGGCATTTGGAAAATCCTACGATGAAAAACATGAATAACAGGAATCAAACGATCAATGTTATTGTTATCCATCGAGATAATTTACGAACAAAGGAAACAAAGAAATAAGATAGACTAAAGAGAACCTAAAAATAAAAATAAAATCTTACTAGAAAGCAATCTAGCAAGTAGACCTAATAAAAAGAGATTCTAACCTAGACAATAAGTATTCCCCAGGCTGCGGTGCCAAAAACTTGATGCGTGGGGTTTGCACCAGGCTTTACCTCTCAAGGGATCTCGAGAAGCTTACAACCCCCACCAGGCAGTGTACCTAATCGATGTAGTATAGTATAATGACAAGTACCGGGGGATTGATCGTTTAGCTAGGAATAGTGTCGCTAGGCTTAGAAAACCTAAAGACTAGGTCTAGAGATGAGGGATGATTCTATTTGTATTTTTATATTTTTTTAGAAAGCAAATAAAAATCTCGGGTATTGGAAGGATTTGGGCGGAATTAGTTGCTAGTCAACTAACCCAATACTAAAGATGCAATCAAAATAAAATGCTAGAAATGAAAATAAACTAAATTAAACTAAGGTTCTGAGCAATATATGGGAGAAATGTGTTTACTTAGATTTCACTACTCCATAGACATCTTTTACACGTTAATTACTTGTTATAGTTGCGTGGATGACGGATTGTATTCCTTAATACCATTCATGGGGTGGCGTACTTACTTCCCCAATCCTATGAGTGCCTACTTCACTCCTATGTCGAGCCGGCTAAGAAGCTCCTAACATGGGATCATTAGAATTTACTTATGCATTAAATACAACCAATAAAACCTAGTACACATCGGTTCATGTTTCCTAAGATGTTCAAGCATGTTACACAATGGAGATCTGCTAGTTTTCTTAAGCCTAACATTGAAATCATTCATCCAATACAACCATAAACAAGTAATCAACACATAATTAATATCTAGGTTTCATTAGATCTAAGCAAACACAAGATAAATCTAGCCTAGAATGTTGAAATCAAGACAAGCACAAGATATAGACAACCAACACATAGAAATACTGATTGAATTAAGAGAAGACTTATCTCAATAGCACATGAAAGGATTCAAGGGGTAAAAACCCTTGAATTTACTGTAACATACGAACTAGGGTTCACAAAGTTCGGCCCTAGGGTTTTTCCACACAAGTTACTCTTAATGAATGAAAAATAGAAAACTATATATAGATTTTAGAAGGTGACGGTGTCAAGAACAAATGTCTGACGCCGTCATCTCGCCGCCAAATAGTTCCTCGGACTGCCTAGATCTGGGTCTGACGCCGTCATGTGTACACCTTATGCAGGCCGTCATGAATTTAACTCTTGATGCTCTTCTTGTGACGCCTTCAGGTTTCTTCTGGGTAATCATGGATTTTACTCTTGACGCCGTCAGGATTTCCTTCTTGACGCCATCATGCACAGTTTCCAGCATGGAAAATTAAGTCTTTGGCGTTTTCTTCACTTTTATGCTCCAAAAACGTCCGAATTGCTTCCTTTTCCAGATTTCACTCCCAAAGTACCTAAAATCATAAAATGAACGATTTAGGGCAATATTTAATCAAATAAATTCAATTCCGGGTTTAAATGACCCCCTAAAAGTGGTTCATTTTTCGCCTCATCACAACTATCAAGAGAATCGAGTCAATTATCTAAACAAAAGAACAAGAAAAATAAATAAAAAATTGAAACAGAAAAATCTATCCGAATCGGTTGGAAACCAAACCGATCGGATGGACGCTACTGTAAAATTAAAAATATGGGAAACCAATCGGCTGGAAGTCAATCCGATCGGAAAAGAAACGGACTTTTAAAACTTAAAGAAACACGATCAAAATCCACGGCAACGGCGCCAAAAACTTGATGTGCTATTTGTTAGTGCAAGTTTTAAATTTATACGGATGAGTTACCAAATCTAGAAACAACACATACGAGCAAGTGTACTCGTCCGTTATAGCAAGATATGATGGTAAGTCGGGATCATTCGCAGGGATTTGTGAGTGAATCAAAATATAAGTCTAAAAGTAAATCTCTAATGTACGCAAATAAGATAATAAGCAAATTCAATAATTTAAAAACTACACTTGTTTAGACAAGTTTTCTACTTAATGACACACATGATTGTGATAACTTTTGATAACATGTTGGTTGAGATAATTAGATGGTGATCTAATCTATTGTTTCTACAAGTTAAACCTTCGTCAAGATTTTAGTTCATAAAAACAAGCTTTAGGTGTAAACCAATCAATTCAAGATCTATCCAAGGTTCATAAGGTATGGTGGATATCTTAAACACAAGACAAACTTTTATTACAAATCAAATACTCTTAGGAAATGGTCAATACAAAAGGTAACCTCTTCATAGACAAAAAGGTCACAATTGTTTATAAACATTTAAACTTTCGTCCAACTAAAGGTTTACAAACAATTCGATTTGATGTTATAAAAGCATTCTCATTACAATCATACTTCTTGTTTCTTTGGTTAGTCAAGAATAATTATGGTGAAAAACAATCATTCATAGACAAATGATTATAACTAGTTGAGTAATAACAAATCTTTTGACCTTTGAAACTATTATCAATTAGTTGACCTTGGCAAAACAAATGTCACGATGAAACTTAAGGTACAATTGGTTCTTAGGATTGACTTGAAATTTAATTAAAACATGTTATCACAATCATAACTATCACTAAGTATAAAACATCGTCAAAACAAGTGTAAAAAGATTACTAGCCACTCATAGCAAACATGCAAATAAACTCAGAATATCGAACATTAGAATACATGGTTATAAGTCTTACAATGCTTTGAAATTGATAACAAATGACAAGGTATTGATAACCTAAGTGTTGGTGATGATTTCTTGAGATTTTCGGACTCCAAATGTTGCTTCCTTGGTCCTCCGAAGTTCCTGGTTCTTTCTGCACTAATTTTCCTCCTTAGAGAGCTAGAAGATGATAATAATTTGTGTGTAGTAATGAGAGTAAATGGTATCTTGAATGGTGTCTTGAATTATGCACTTTTGAGGTCCTTATAGGCTTGTCCAACACTCTTAGTAATGAATAGGGACTTAAATGCTTGAACTTGGACAGTAAGACACTAAGAAGGGCCTAGAACCATGGGACAAAAGACCAAGATTCGTGCACAAAAGTTGGCAAAAACATGCAGAAGTGGCCATCCGATCGGTTGCGGGTTGATACCGATCGGATGGAAATGGTCATAATGGCAATCCGATCGGATAGACTCCAACCGATCGGATGGTAGATCCTGGCAGTTTTGGACTTTGACTATTCCTTGTGTAGTTCTTTATGCACTATCCAAACTTGATTAACTTCTTAACTTGGAACTTTGAGATGACAAAACTTAGATTCTCATATGAATTACTTCACAGATTGGAGTTTTGAGCTCGGGAATCTTCGTGTAATCGCGTATACTTCATTTTCTTCACTTTTTCTCCATTTTCCTGCATTTGGCTACATATGCTACAAAAACATACTTTGATACAATTTATTGGCAAAAGCATATAAAAATAACCAAATAACATACACAAAAACACTAATAACGCTTATAAAAACATGTTAACTTTGAGCGTTATCAAGGTGTTAACCTGACATTGGTTCCTAGGGCGTCGCTTGCAATAATCCACCTTTATTCTAGTATAAGGTGACGGCGTCAGCATGTAAAGCCTGATGCCATCAGGTGTGATTTCCTGACTTTTCTTGGCTTTCTTGTTTTCTTCATACTTGAGCATAAAAATGTCCAAAAAGCTCCAAAATGCTCCATTTTCTAGAATTCATGTCCCAAATACCTAAAATGACAAAAGAAATGACTTAAGGCAGTATTTGATAATAAAAATTTGATTTAGAGCTTAAACGACCCCATAAAAGCGTAACAAATTTCTCTTTATTAAATACCCTTACACTTGGGATTTGCTTGTCCTCAAGCAAATGAGCTTTTATACCAATTAAAATACAAGTTAGGGGTCATTTAACATTAATATAAAAGTAATTACAACAAATGATTGATCTACCCAAGTTGAAAAAAGCAAGAAAATTACATACTAGCACCACACAAATAGTGTTTGCATATTCTCATCTCTCGGGTGTTATAAGTGTATAAATCATAAATGGTAATGGAATAAATATCTCTCACTACTTGTCATAACAAATAGATTACCATAGGCTTGGGAAAGGATCAAGCTCCCACCACTTTGGCATAAGCACCTAGGATAAACTATCAAAGAAGTCCTTTAAAGGGTTATAATGTTAGGTGTAGGGATATGGAAAACACGGTTTGTTGGATAAGGGATATTTTACTGGTGGCAAGTCAGTCGTCTTAATTAAGTACATGTACAATGCGGCGTTGCTAAGCCAAGACTCAACTCAACTTAAGCTAATAACTAATGGACATAAACATAAAAGGAATGGGATGGTAGTCCGTATATTTTTTTCTACTTTTCTTTTTCTCATTTTTTTCATTTTTGATTTTTTTTATACACTCTTGCTTTACTATCCAAAATAATACATTAAAGCAACTTGTTTCCTCCCCATAGACTTGAACTTTCACATAAATCAAAATAAAGACTAGAATCAAGATAATCAAAATGTTTAGAGTACTTGATAAGGCGAAAAGTGTACCGCTTTTAAGGGGTCATTTATGCCCGAATTCGTGATTAATTGATCAATTACTGCCCTAAATCGTTCCTTTTGTCATTTTAGGTACTTTTGAGAAGAAATCTGGAAAAAGAAGCATTTTGGACATTTTTGGAGCATAAAAGTGAAGAAAATGGAAAAGTCTAAAAATCCTTGATGGGAACAGTACCTGACGACGTCAAGACTTCACACATGACGGCGTCAAGCTTGGCAAAAGAGGTGGAAGTGGAAAATACACATGACGGCCCAGAACATTTTCTTTGTAATTGACCTGACGGCGTCACCAAGGCAGTCAGAGTCAAAATGTATGTGACGGCCCAGAGCTTAATTCCTTCTTGACGGCGTCAAGATTGGATCTAGGCAATACGATCCTTAATTTAGCGGTGAGTTGACGGCGTCAGAAACTACAACGTGACGCCGTCAGGATGTATTATCTATACATGTTCTTCCAATTTTTCATTGTAAAGTGTGGAACATTAGGAGAACTTTGGAGAGCTTAAACCCTAGACGAATTTTCTGTAAAAATAAGGGTTTCAACCCTTGTTTCATCCATGCTTAATTGAAGATAAGTTTTCCAATAATCATACGATATGTCTATGTGTTGTGTGATTCTATCTTATACTTGTCTTTTAATTAACATGTTAGGCTAGGTTTTTATTGTGATTGCTTAGATGTAGTGAAACCTAGATGTTGATTATTGGTTGATGGTTTGTTTATAATTGTTGTGGATGATTGTATTCGATGTTAGGCTTAAGAAAACTGGCAGACTTCCATTGGTAACTTGCTTGAACGTCTTAAGAAACATGATCCGAGGTGTACTATGACTTTTGGTTGTATTTAATGCATAAGTGAATTCTAGTGATCCCATGTTAGGAACTTTTAGCCGGCTCGACATAGGAGTGAAATAGGAGCTTATAGAGTTAGGGAATATTGTACACGGCCCTACGACTAGTATTAAGGAATATAACCCGTCATCCATGCAATTGTAACAAGCTAATCAACCGGTAAAAGATATATAGGGAGTAATGAAATCTAAGTAAACACATCTTTTCTCATTATTGTTTCTACCACATTAGTTTATTTTCATTTCTTTTTATTTTATTTTGATTGCATCTTTAGTTATTTGGGTTAGTTGACTAGCAACTAATTCCGCCCACTACTTCAAAACCCGAGATTTTACTTGCTTTTATAAAATACAAAAATACAAAAAGAATCATCCCTCACCTCTAGACCTATTTTAGTAGGCTTTCTAATCCTAGCGAACACTATTCCTGTGTTGAACAATCAATCCCCCGGTACTTGTCACTATACTTTACTACAACGATCAGGTACACTGCCTAGCGGGGATTGCAAGCTTCTCAAGATCCCATAAGAGGTAAAACCTATTGCGAGGGCGCAATCCCGCGTATCAAGTTTTTGGCGCCGCAGCCCAGGGAATAGTTATTGTCTAGGTTTGAATTTCTTTTTATTAGGTCTACTTGCTAGATTCCTTTCTAGTAAGCTTTTTATTTTTATTTTTAGGTTTTCTTTAGTCTATCTCATTTCTTTGTTCCTTTGTCCGTAACCATTACCATCCGACATCATGGAAGGTGATAATATCTTTGAACCCATCAACCTACCACAACAAAACCACCCACAAAACCTACCACAACCAAACCAAACTTCTAGACCCCGAACTTTAGGAGAGTATTCCCGTCCTAGCCATCAAGGTTATCGGGACACCATTGAGGTCACTCAAAGAGCCAATGTGTCTCCCTTACGATCCGACACCATCCGGTTGGTGAAAAGTAGATGTGCATTCCATGGACTTCGTTTCGAAGATCCTAATCAGCATCTCAAGGATTTCCTAAAAATCGTAGATTCCATAGACCTTGATGTTGCAACTAGAGAGATGACCCGATTACGTCTATTCCAATTCTCTCTACGTGACCAACCCAGTCAGTGGCTTGAACGTTTACCCGCAGAATCTATCACCTCTTGGGATGATCTCACCTCGCGTTTCCTTGCTCAATTATTCCCACCGGGGAGAACTACCAAGCTTAGAAATGACATCTTGATGTTCCAACAACGTCAATGTGAAACTCTCTATGAAGCATGGACTCGTTTCAAGGACTTACTCAAAAAAGTCCCTTATCATGGCATAGATCTTTGGCTCCAAGTCCAAATCTTCTATGACCATATCGATCTCTCCACAAGGCGAACCATTGACTAATCGGCCAGTGGCAAGCTACGTGATCTTAGTGCGGAATAATCATGGGAACTCGTAGAAGATCTTGCTCTCTATGACAACGAAAGTTGGAATGATCCCCGTGATTTGAACAAAATGGTCTAGGCAATATCTTTGCCTTCGAACAATTCTAGCATTCCCGACCGTAGGATCATGGAACTTGAGGACCAAGTCAAGTTTTTCATGAAATCCTACAAAGCTCCTAAGCCTTCAAGCAAAGTGAACAAAATCACTTCTTCATGCGGATTATGTAATGGTCCCCATGACACTCGTGATTGCGTGGAACTCCCCAGACAAGCTTTTGCGGATTACGCATCCTCATGTACCGACAAAGCGGGAGACAAGTGGTAAACTTTCAAACCCGAGCCAAACCCTTACGGTGATTCCTACAATCCTTCTTGGAAAAATCACCTGAACCTTAGGTGGAAACGAAACCAAAACATATCCCAAAACAATTCTTCCAATCCACCTAATCGTTACCAACCAAACGGTCCACCCTATAACCGTTCTTTCAAAAACAATCCTTCCAATAACTATGGTAGTATCAATAATCTTGATGGGTTGATGTCTAAGTTTATGGCTGTAACAATTCGCAATTTCAGGTTAACTTTTATTCCCGAAAATTTCACTATTTACTTTTCACTATTCATTTTTACTATTCACTTTTCACTATTCATCTCAGAAATTTTTATTTCATATTCTCGTAAGTTAAACCATTTTAACGATAATCCTAGAGTTTGACGCTCGTCGGATCATTTCTGCAAAAATCACAAAGCCGTGTCCGAGATTTACTTTTAGGTTTAAACGTCATTCTAGCATCCCGATATGTCCATAAAACATTATAAAAAATAGAAATATGATTTTCTCTCATTTTAGGACAATTCCAAAAGTTTTGGAATTTTGCGTTTTTCAGTTCAGCGTTTTACACGAATTACGCGTTTTAGACCCGTGTTTCCAGTTTTTAGCAGGGTTTTAGCACCCGATAGAACCTACCACTCATTTTATATTTTATTATGGAGTATATTGATAAGTTCTAGCATATTTATAAGTTTCATATTTTTAGGATACCCGGTTTTACGTTTTGTGAGTTAAAAACTTACGGTTAGCAATTTACGGAGTCAAAACTAGCTACATACTTAGGATATTATCATCCAAAGACCATGACTACTCATCTAGTCACCCTATCCATATACAAACCGACTTAGGAGGGGGGGGGTCACCATGTGTGGTTAAATCTTGACCATTGATTCTTTAGATCATTTTAATTACAACTTGGTCACCAAGTTTAGGAAGCTTACTAGTTACCTTCCTAACCTCCTCATTTTTAGTATAAAAGCAAGCTCATGTCTTCATTTATCCATCATTCAAACGCCACACCAATTATCTCTAGCACCATGATCCTTTGATCTTCAATATACAAATTACACTACAAAGTTCAAGGTCTTAGTATTCTCTACCTAGTTCTTAAATTTGTTTGGTGATTCCATGGTTGAATTAGGAGCTACACAAGGTTACTAGGGCTGAAGTTAAATGGTTTTCACAAGGGTTATATCAAGGCTAGCAAGGGTTACAAGAGTTGTGGTGAAGGGTTTACAAGCATAGGTTTAGTGTCCTAGTTCTATACTTGACTTTCTTTCTTTAGAAAGCCAAAAGTTGTAAGCAAACCCTAACATACTCCTTGCTTAATTATCATTTTCATGCTCTTTGTTTTTCTTTCATGCTATATATGTTCTTGTTATTGTGTTCATGATGTTTAAAAATGGAAAAACGAGTATTGGTATACATATGTTAACTTATGACAAGCAAACAAGCAAACTAGTGATTTTTATGGAAAACCACGACCACAATAGTATGACTTTGTTATTTGACACTTACTTACTGTTAAAGAGGACTTAACAAGGAAAACATAGCAATTTGAATCACCCAAAATGAGTACACGAGTCAAAAGTTATGACCATTTGAAGTTAGCGAAACCAAAACGGCAAAACTGCCTAAATAGCATTCTGATCAAATTTTGATTTTGAAAGTCCCACTTCTGTTCCGATTCATCAAAAAGTTAAAACACGAAAGTTGTCCGGAACGACGTTTTCGTTCAGGAACAAAGAAGCTCGAGCCCTGAAAACGCTTTCTGAGTGATAATTTTCTTCAAATTCTTAACAGCCCATTTTTAGACCAAAGTAACTATATAATGGTTATAATTAGATGAGACCAAGAGGTCTAATGACCTAAAGCCAAGACCACAACCATGGCTAAAGCAAAGGTTGAGTCTCAAGACCATGGTAAGAATGACCAAGGTCACGGCAAAGCCACGGCTAAAGACCATATAACTTTTAAAGATCAAAACCTATATATATGTTATCAAATACTACAATAGTAGGGAGCCTCATGTGAGGAGTTCATTAAGTAAGCCGTCGAGATGAGTTGTGGATTTAGGAATTAAAGTGTCCTGGCTCCTCGAACGTTTACTCCATGACTTCTGAATTATGTCGGCCCGAACGGTAGTAAGAGATATACAACTTATACATGTTTCATAAACCATTTATATTCAAAGACTTACCCTATAAACTAAGTACTACATCATGAACATTATGCAAGACATATATAGGTAATTCTTCGTATTCTTAGACGTTACTCCAAACCTAAGTCGCAACGTTCTATTATAGGCTGCTCTTAGAGACTTTCGCGATTCGACTACCACTTTCATTTCTCATTACATAGACTTAAGGTGAGTCATAGCCCCTACTTTTTCATACTTGTTTTAACTCTTTTGGGGGGATACATGCACAACTACTTGCTTACTTGTACAAATACTCAAAACATTTATACTTGATTGTTTTATACTTGATTGTTTTATACTTGATTGTCTTATACTTGATCGCATTATACTTGATGTCATATATACATGATTGCATTATACTTGATTGTGAGACTTCCAGTGGCTCCAGATTAAGTTGTTGGATGACCATTGAGACTTCCGGTGGCTCCACATTAAGTTGTTGGATGACCATTGAGGCTATTGATACATCCTAACATTTGCGAATGTTGGATACATCATAAACGTGAGGTCTTCGGAGATGAAGAGTAGACTCACGACTAATTGCTTAATTGTTTTGATGAATTATACATGTCTTAATCATACTATATTGTAGCAGTGGGTTGTGAACACACAGGTTACAAGTCTCTTATGGCGGGACTTGTAACTGAGTGGATTCTCAATGCCTTTGCTGTGTGAACATTCTTTAAGGCTTTTCAACTATTTTAAGACAAACTCTATGAACTCACCAACCATTGTGTTGACACTTTAGCATGTTTATCTCAGGTTAGTAAGGCGATAGCTAGTGCATGGAACTTAGAGTCAAGCTGCATATTCTGAAGACTTACGCTTTTATCATTTACCATTCAAAACATTTTGTATACATTTATGTATCATACTTTGGAATCCCATGTTTGTAACTTTGAATTCATTAATCGAATGGTAACTTTTCAAAACGTCTCATTTAGAGTTCGTTTTCTATAACTTGTACTTTGTATTATGAAGTAGCACCCCAGTGACACAGTCTTCCGCTGCGGTATTTATGGGGTATTACAGATTGGTATCAGAGCCTTGGTTATAGAGAACTAGGTTGCATTTAGTGCCTAGACTATAACTGCTATATACGTTGGGACCTTCCTCTTTATTTGCCTTACACACAATACATACGCATACGCTTCTTGGTAGTTGTTGGTTTAGTTCCACGCTGTTAGATGATGTGACTTTAGTATTATAAGGAGCCCCAGAGATTAGTCGAGTCATTAAAAACATGGAGCTCAGTAATAACTAATTATTTAACTTGATCTTGTGATAGTTCTTGTTTGATGAGACACAAGATTTGAGTTAAATAATATTATTGCTTAGCTTTAGGGATTTGATGACTTGATTATCTTACTATCGGCCTCAGAAGGCGGATTTTGTGTCGGAAATTCTTAAGTAGGATGTTTTAGAATCTCCTTATTTAAATGGATTGGGACACCTCTTCATTTAAATAAAGAAATTGTAAATCACCAAACCATAAGTTTATGAGACCTTACTTACATAAATTTGGACGCTTCTTTATGTAAGTAATGTGTTATAAATAAGTGGGCTTAATTGTAGCCGATACGACTCCTTAACCAGAACATTAGACGAATCAGAGTGAACACCACTATATTAGAGATCCCGAATTCTCTTAGACACACCGTAAGTAGTTAACATCAACTGAACTTCGGGACGAAGTTCTCCTTAAGGGGTAGAGACTGTAACAATTCGCAATTTCAGGTTAACTTTTATTCCCGAAAATTTCACTATTCACTTTTCACTATTCATTTTTACTATTCACTTTTCACTATTCATCTCAGAAATTTTTATTTCATATTCTCGTAAGTTAAACTATTTTAACGATAATCCGAGAGTTTGACGCTCGTCGGATCATTTCTGCAAAAATCACAAAGTCGTGTCCGAGATTTACTTTTAGGTTTAAACGTCATTCTAGCATCCCGATATGTCCATAAAACATTATAAACAATAGAAATATGATTTTCTCTCATTTTAGGACAATTCCAAAAGTTTTGGAATTTTACGTTTTTCAGTTCAGCGTTTTACGCGAATTACGCGTTTTAGACCCGTGTTTCCAGTTTTTAGCAGGGTTTTAGCACCCGATAGAACCTACCACTCATTTTATATTTTATTATGGAGTATATTGATAAGTTCTAGCATATTTATAAGTTTCATATTTTTAGGATACCCGGTTTTACGTTTCGTGACTTAAAAACTTACGGTTAGCAATTTACGGAGTCAAAACTAGCTACATACTTAGGATATTATCATCCAAAGACCATGACTACTCATCTAGTCACCCTATCCATATACAACCCGACTTAGGAGGGGGGGGGGTGGGAGTTACCATGTGTGGTTAAATCTTGACCATTGATTCTTTAGATCATTTTAATTACAACTTGGTCACCAAGTTTAGGAAGCTTACTAGTTACCTTCCTAACCTCCTCATTTTTAGTATAAAAGCAAGCTCATGTCTTCATTTATCCATCATTCAAACGCCACACCAATTATCCCTAGCACCATGATCCTTTGATCTTCAATATACAAATTACACTACAAAGTTCAAAGTCTTAGTATTCTCTACCTAGTTCTTAAGTTTGTTTGGTGATTCCATGGTTGAATTAGGAGCTACACAAGGTTACTAGGGCTGAATTTAAATGGTTTTCACAAGGGTTATATCAAGGCTAGCAAGGGTTACAAGAGTTGTGGTGAAGGGTTTACAAGCATAGGTTTAGTGTCCTAGTTCTATACTTGACTTCCTTTCTTTAGAAAGCCAAAAGTTGTAAGCAAACCCTAACATACTCCTTGCTTAATTATCATTTTCATGCTCTTTGTTTTCCTTTCATGCTATATATGTTCTTGTTATTGTGTTCATGATGTTTAAAAATGGATAAAACGAGTATTGGTATACATATGTTAACTTATGACAAGCAAACAAGCAAACTAGTGATTTTTATGGAAAACCACGACCACAATAGTATGACTTTGATATTTGACACTTATTTACTGTTAAAGAGTACTTAACAAGGAAAACATAGCAATTTGAATCACCCAAAATGAGTACACGAGTCAAAAGTTATGACCATTTGAAGTTAGCGAAACCAAAACGGCAAAACTGCCTAAATAGCATTCTGATCAAATTTTGATTTTGAAAGTCCCACTTCTGGTCCGATTCATCAAAAAGTTAAAACATGAAAGTTGTCCGGAATGACGTTTTCGTTCAGGTACAAAGAAGCTCGAGCCCTGAAAATGCTTTCTGAGTGATAATTTTCTTCAAATTCTTAACAGCCCATTTTTAGACCAAAGTAACTATATAATGGTTATAATTAGATGAGACCAAGAGGTCTAATGACCTAAAGCCAAGACCACAACCATGGCTAAAGCCAAGGTTGAGTCTCAAGACCATGGTACAATGACCAAGGTCACGGCAAAGCCACGGCTAAAGACCATATAACTTTTAAAGATCAAAACTTATATATATGTTATCAAATACTACAATAGTAGGGAGCCTCATGTGAGGAGTTCATTAAGTAAGCCATCGAGATGAGTTGTGGATTTACGAATTAAAGTGTCCTGGCTCCTCGAACGTTTACTCCATGACTTCTGAATTATGTCGGCCCGAACGGTAGTAAGAGATATACAACTTATACATGTTTCATAAACCATTTAGATTCAAAGACTTACCCTATAAACTAAGTACTATATCATGAACATTATGCAAGACATATATAGGCAATTCTTCGTATTCTTAGACGTTACTCCAAACCTAAGTCGCAACGTTCTATTATAGGCTGCTCTTAGAGACTTTCGCGATTCGACTACCACTTTCATTTCTCATTACATAGACTTAAGGTGAGTCATAGCCCCTACTTTTTCATACTTGTTTTAACTCTTTGGGGGGATACATGCACAACTACTTGCTTACTTGTACAAATACTCAAAACATTTATACTTGATTGTTTTATACTTGATTGTTTTATACTTGATTGTTTTATACTTGATCGCATTATACTTGATGTCATATATACATGATTGCATTATACTTGATTGTGAGACTTCCAGTGGCTCCAGATTAAGTTGCTGGATGACCGTTGAGACTTCCGGTGGCTCCACATTAAGTTGTTGGATGACCATTGAGGCTATTGATACATCCTAACATTTACGAATGTTGGATACATCATAAACGTGAGGTCTTCGGAGATGAAGAGTAGACTCACGACTAATTGCTTAATTGTTTTGATGAATTATACATGTCTTAATCATACTATATTGTAGCAGTGGGTTGTGAACATACAGGTTACAAGTCTCTTATGGCGGGACTTGTAACTGAGTGGATTCTCAATGCCTTTGCTGTGTGAACATTCTTTAAGGCTTTTCAACTATTTTAAGACAAACTCTATGAACTCACCAACCATTGTGTTGACACTTTAGCATGTTTATCTCAGGTTAGTAAGGCGATAGCTAGTGCGTGGAACTTTGAGTCAAGCTGCATATTATGAAGACTTACGCTTTTATCATTTATCATTCAAAACATTTTGTATACATTTATGTATCATACTTTGGAATCTCATGTTTGTAACTTTGAATTAATTAATCGAATCGTAACTTTTCAAAACGTCTCATTTAGAGTTCGTTTTCTATAACTTGTACTTTGTATTATGAAGTAGCACCCCAGTGACACAGTCTTCCGTTGCGGTATTTATAGGGTGTTACAATGGCATCTCAAGAAGCTCGCATAGCTAAGTTTGAAGCCGAATTCAATCAACAACAAACGGAGATGACCAATAAAATTGACAACTTGTTGAAAGCCCTCAACAACCAAGTGCTAACTACACCTAGGAAGGACACTAGGGACATTGTAGCGGTATCCAAATTAAGGACCCCTCATCATCCAAACATGTCCACTTTTTCAATGTTGTCACCATTAAGCCAATAGATAAGAATATAGAAGAAAGTGACAAGGATGAAGTTGGAATAGAAATTGGACCTAAGGATGAGATTAAGGAAGTTGAGGATAAAAACGAAGAAAAGTTAGAGGAAGTAAAAAATGTAGAGGAATACTTTGATAAGTTACCCACCAAGGAAGAACGGGAATACCATAAGGATCTATTCGATGACCCCAAGACACCATACATCCTTGGTTCACCACTCATAAAAACGGGTGATCCCTCTAACATCAACATACCATGCAACATTGGAAATGTGCATGTGTGGAAAGCCTACATCGATCTTAGATCTCCCATAGACGTTATGACTAGGACTTATTACAATTGGGTAATGAAGAAGCAACTTGGATATAGGATGATGCCCAACACGAGTTGGACGAGTAACTTTGTGGGAAGAGTGAAGGGATTGCATGTGTCACACCCCCAATTTACCTGACTGGCAGCGGAATGGAATACCTGGGGGTGTCTGTCATAGCACCATAGTTACAGTTACATTGAACGACCTAAAGTGTCGTTTGGAAAATACTGCATTTGATCATTGAAATAATCCATAGTTTACAAAATGAGGTCCCCAAAATGTGTTGCAAGTTTATGAAAACAAGTCCTACTAGATCAAATGTCTACATAAGTGCATGAAATAATGATGAGACGCGTCGACTCCGCGACTCCATGAAGGTCCAAATGCATGTCACATGAGCTACCTTAATAACCTGAAATACATTGCTAAAACGTCAACAAGAATGTTGGTGAATTCCATAGGTTTATAAAATGTAATGATGTACGGCCACCACAAGTAAAAGTGCAAGATAAAAATCTCATGAAAATTGTACAATAGACCTTATGCTCATGACCCCGAAGCTATGATTGATGAAATTATATGCCCCTCCCGAATGTTTTACCAGAACACTCGTAACTGTGTCAAAATGAAATGCATCCGCTTACTGTTGGTAATCACTACCACGGATGGAGGCGTCACCCTCGATAGATCTATCCACTCACTCTCGCTTACCGGCAAATTAACGGTTCATGATAATAAATAGGGGACTTTAACTGATTGGTAAGGCAGCTTAAGCAATGTACATATGTTTTGGTACTTGGGCTCGTACTAAGATAATTGATGCAATGTATTCCCCCCGTGGGATTTGAAAATCAAAATATTGTATTGAAAACGGGGCTATGAAAACTCACCAGATATGATGGTACCATGAACATGTAATGAGCTGAAAACAAGGCGCGTACACTAGCCGCAACCTAATATGAATGATGAACGATCTACTTTAGATCATGAAATGATGTTATGAATGTCCATGCACATGTTTCCTATACCACTCTACTCTTTGAAAAATACTTGTTGTTATAAAAAATATACATTTTCCAAGACTTAGGAAAATATGGCTATTAGAAAAATAAAACTAGTTGCAATATATATACTTATATATATATCGTATGTATCAATGTTAGTGTTGAAATCCTCGGGTTGAAATCCTTGAAATAACGCCTTGTAGTGATAAAAATATACTTGTGATCACTAATACTTCCATAGTTATGAATTGGGGTACTTGGTTAATATTTCTAGAAAATCTAGAATTTAGTACGTAAAAGTAGTATCATTATTATTACTAGTGAAAGCTACCAATTATAGAGGATTTTTGCCGATATTGAAACGTGAATATCTTTGTCGTTATAAGTCCGTTTTACTTGTTCTTTATATCCACGGTTACGTCTTAGTATGTAGTAATATATTTTGGAAAGCTTGGCTCCTCCGGGTTACGTCTACAGCCTCTTTTTGTCCGACGAAAAACGTCCAACAGCATGTATTTTTCCGGAAAATAGTTTTCGTCAATAAACTTGCAAAAATCATAACTTCTTCGTTATAAAATCTTTTTAATCCGTTCTTTCGCCTACGGATTCGTTTTGGAAAGTATTTTCTAAAAAATTTGCCAAAGTTTCCTTTGTGTTTACTAATTTTCCAGGATTTACCAAAATGGGACAGAATGTTTATATACTTGTTACAAACCCATTTTTCATGTTCAAAACTAGTTTCTACTTCAACCAAATCTCTTGCAAACACCACAAATCTATACTAATCCTACCATACACCTTCTTAGGGTGCCATGGGTTCCTAATCACTAGTAATCATGTTAATTTTACAAAGGAACACCTAAATCAAATTCTAGGGTTTGTATGTTCAAAATGTTAACAAAAATAATGTGGTATAGCTAACTTGTACATGAGATTAAGCATGAAAACCATAAGATACAAGTGTTAATTAGATGAAAACATGAAAATAAATTTGATAACTCACTTTGAAATAATGGGTGATTAGATGATGAGAAATCTTGTGTTACTTGTGTTTTTATTGTAAGATTCTTGATTAGAATGATGAAATGAACAACTTTGTAGCTTTGATCTTGGACAAATAATGGATTGATCATGGAGTTTGGTGTTTGGTCGTGGCTTATGAAAGGAAGAAGATGAGATGAGAGCTTTTTGATTTCTAAAATTATGTATGTTTATGTTTTGGTGGTTTTTGTAATTAAGTAAACAAGTATAATGTTTAATATGCATACATAAATGCGAAGGGTTAGGAAAAGTGTACAAATTTGCCTAGTGAGGACTTTAGGGGCTGGTTTTCAATGTATAAAAGAGTAGCAAAATGAGTTTTGAGTTGCTTAGGATAAGTTAGTGTAGTATTAGTTGTGGTTTAGTGTAAGTATTAGTTATAATCGGGTACCGGGTTTGCTAGAAATAAATATTAACGAAGTTAAACGGGACTTAATAAAGTCATAAAAATGTCAAAAATATGTTGGGTACAATTACTGAGTATTCGGGTGATTATTGTTTAGTTTTCACGAAAACCGTCGTAATATTCATAAGCTTACGTTATAAATAAAATAAATTTCCAAAATAATGGGTAAATGAATGTTATAACTTTTGTGATGATAAAATGGATATAAAAATATGTCGGGACCATTGTGGGAATATTTAGATATATTCGTCGTGTTTATAAACCGGGTGTTAACGTTTATTTATAAATAATTATACGTAAAACGTTAAATATATCAAATATATAAATTTGAAAATCCTAAGAGTGGTATAACATGTAAATGACCTACTGATGATATGCAGACTGTCTCTAGTCCGTATGCAGTGTCATTACTGATAATGAAATGAATTCGCACCTAAACCCATACGGTTACGCGAATTTTAATACCCGTAAACTAAATTTACGATGAAATGAATAATGCACGTGAATGATGAAATTTCTTCTGGAATGAATAGTGTTCAGTGAATAGTAAAATTTTTGAATGCTTCACGGAATGTCAAACTGACACAAAAAATGATGAATAGTAAACTGATGAATAGTGTTTTGATAAATAGTGTTTGATGAATATTGTTTTTCCAAAGTTCGGGAAATGACCTGAAAAGACCTGAAATGGTGAGTTGTGACAGTCTTCCCCTCTAAAAGGAACTTCGTCCCGAAGTTCAGTTTATGTTCGACCACACGGTCCATGATTTCTGTTTGTTCTCCTACCAGATTTATGTTTGACTTTGGGTTGGATTCCTTTCCAAATGGGATTATGAGTGACTAATCTGAAAAGATGATAATACATGGTTGTGTAATCCAGTTGTTCTCTGTCAAGGCTCAAGTCTGACGGCCACTAGGCCTACTCTGTCTGAAATATTACATGGTCCAGTGTATATCGGGTTTAACTTTCCAAGTGTTCTGAATGATATCATGCCTTTCTTAGGTAGAACTTTCTGCATAACTCTGCTTATCAACTTGAAGTTTTAATGGTTTACAACTTATTGAACTTGTAACTGATTCTTGACTTGTAAGAAATTTCTGGTTATCTCATGAATGCCTACTGGACTAGTGAGTTGAGCTTTTTCCGAGTTTGGCCCATCAATAGATGGTCTGCGCTTCTTAATGTTTTAAATGTGATACTGGTAATATATACTGCTGAATTCTGCCAGAACTCAAGTTTGTATGCTAGTTGGTCGATTCTAAAATGAATCTTAAATGGTCCAATATGCTAAAGGTTCAACCTCTCTTGTTATCCAATTGGTATCATGCCAATCCAAGGCAATGCTTTCAAGTTAATTTGTTCTCCCACTTGAATCTGGATGGTTTGTTGTTCAGGATACCCAATCCAAATGATGTGTGTTATGTACCAACCTAACTTCTGCCAGTTTCTCGTTGTTGGTGAGATAACTATTGTTGTAGATGAATTTGATTTATGTTAAATGATTGTTCCAACCATTTCTAGGGTCAATCACTCATGCTCTGAGCATACTTTCCTATGTTTGAATTGTTCTCGCGCTTTGACCATCGGCCTGAGGATGATAGGTGATGTTTACACCTAAATGGGTTTTTGAAGGAAATCCTGAAATGATTACCTGAAGTCCAAGGTGAACCGGTTTCCTTAACAGGAATAACTAAAATGGGTACAATGAACCTTTGTGACTAATTCCACAACGTTCGGTCCTTCGAACTCGGCGTTATCTGAAAAGGATAGAATATAGGTAACAATTTGATTCCTTGTGTTTCGTTCCAACGGATGATAAGACATATGTCCTTCTTTGTCTATTGGGTTTGGTCTCCACTACTGAAGTTCGTGATTAATTTGTGATGTCCTTCCTAATTCCTTCATCACATATTCCAAATATTCTTTATTGTCAAGTCACAAATCCTAAATGCATAAGCGATGTTGTAGGGAAATTAGTTCTAGAAATTTGTCTCGCGATTGTGAGTTTTAATTGAAATCCTTTTCTGAATAAACGAATTTAGAAAATGGAGCAAATGATTTACTAAGTAATATTTTTCCTGATGATTCAAAATTTCAGTAGTTATGAAGTAGAAAAATGTTTTCAAACATGTTGTGATTAAGACTGCTTACCAAAGTTTGATGTTTATGTATATTTCTCATTGTACAATAGTGTTGCTAAAGATTGACCAAAAAGGATCGTACTTGTTCAAAATAGGAATTTCAGAAATCATTTTTCCACAAGGTATGTGATTTATGTAAACGCATCAACTTTATTTAAAAGTGAAAACACTAACAAGGATAAAATGGTAGAATAGGAAATGTTCGCTTAAATGCATAGATGTCTTAACATTTAGTTCTTGAGGTTAGATAATGACTATTGGTGGTTATCAGGCATAACTACAAGCATAGGAATTTAGACTAACTTAAGTCCTGAAATATTTTATCGTTATAATTGTCAAGGCGAACGTATCACTTGATGTTGTGTCGATGAATGTCTATTCTATTTTCCCATGTAGATGAAGAGATATGTTCTGGTTTGATCCCTTGCTTGGTATGAAGGTGAGGTTATCTGAAATTTCTAGAGACATAATGCCTTAGAAGAATCTACATCGATATTCTTGATTCAAACAATTGTCCTTTGTAAAAACTTACTGCAGAAAAGTTTATGTATGGATGAGGCCATGTTTAAATGAAATTCTCTACAGTCTCAATTAGAAACTTGGTTTATTTCTATTGTGTTGTCCTGCGGGCATTTATATTGGGTTCAATCTTGTAGCTCAGTCTAGCTAGTACCTTTAAACGAAAGAATTTGACAACTGAGTCAAAGATGGTGATTCGGATGGTCTCGTGGTATCTTAGAATTTGTTGTTGAGTTATGAATTCTCTCACTATATACTTCTAGTCCTGGTTAGTAGTTCTGAAATCCTTTCGTTGCTTTTATTGTATGGAGGAATCCTGCATGTAATTGGTATGGAAAGTCTCTCTTAGGGAAGTCAATGGGAAAATCCAACTTAATGGCTAAGTGAGTGACAGGTGGGGTAAGTATCCAGGGATAGTTCGGCAAAAGGGATGTTTATGAAAGAGTTCCTTTGTTTAAAAAACTTTTAAATGAAGAATGTTATTAACAATCCTTTGAAAAGGTAATTATTTCCTTCATGGCATAATCCTTCCTGAATTTTACATAGGTGATCAGGCTATGTACAATTGAGGACTAATGATGTGATGTTAGATTTTGTCAAGATATCATAACTTTTCTCAAAAGTTTTAGATGGTGTTCAACGCATTGTTATTAAAATGGTATCCTGATGTTTTCTTTCAAATAACATGAAAATTGCCTCGCGTAATAATAGTAATTACTTGGTGTAATGACAGAAAATCAATTTATAGGATGGTAATAAAGTAGCTTACTTCAGAAATTTTTCTGTAAAACAATTTCCCCATATGATAGTAAAATAGTTTGAATGGTGTATTGGATACGTGGGCGAATCTTGTCGAATGGTAATAGTCTACTAATTCGTCAAAAACGAAATCAACCTAATCCCTGATAAGACGATGCTAAAATGTTGCGAAACGATTGAAGTCTGAGCAATTGGGATAGAAAATGGAGTAAACGAAGGTTATGATTATCACCTAGTTAACAAAAGATAGATATTACATTGGATAGGAAAGTGCTTAATACAACTAGGTTATGTCATCGTACCAATGGTAAGTACAAAAGGAAAGATACAATCCTAAAGGGCTCGGACTACGGTTTATATATTGAAACAAGGCTCCTCCTGCTGAAGCATTGTTGTTATCCTTGATGTTGCTAATATCCTGACGGTTCTCTTTCAACAACTCACGCTATTCCCCTAGCGATTCAGTCTTGAATCCAAGTTCCTGATTTTCCTTGTTCCTTAGTTCCGGGCAGTCATTCTTGAAATGCCCTAAGTTTCCACATTTGAAGCAACTCCCTGGGGTCTTCTGATTTGTGAGTTTCCTACAGTCTTCAGTCCAATGACCCCGCTTCTTTCACACTCCACACGGTTTACTGCAATGATCTCGGTGATGTTGATTACACAGGTTGCAGTAAGGTAACCTTCCAATATACCTTCTCTTTGTGTACGGTTCTGCAGCAAAGGCTCTATTCACTTCTTGTCCTTTGGGTGATTGTTGAGCAGCCTTGCAACCTAGATTGTCGTTCCACTTCCTTTTATTGTCACTATTGTTTCCTGATGTCTCGGGGTGAACTATGAGTTCCTTCGCTTCGATCGCCATTTTGATAGTCGCCACATTGAAACATTGATAGCTCCTGGGAATGATCCTGAAAAGTGCATGTGGTGAACTTAACCTTGTCTTCCTTACGATAGTCGCCACATTGAAATATTGTTTCTATTTCTTCGAACCATTTGAGAAATTCCTTTGTGTCTCTAGTTCCGCTAAAGGAGGGAGGATTGCACCCCATAAATTCCACGTGAGTAAGTTCCTTAGTGAGGGCGGTGGCTATGTTCTTGGCAATGACTTGTCTAACAGCAGCTTGCGTCATGCTTGGAGTGGTTTGCTTAAATCTCCCTTCATCAAATCATAAGAGACCATGAGGATATAGTTAATCAAAGTCATCATATCCATAACACATGAATATAATACATGAAAATTTCGGTCTATGTGAACCGATATCACAAATAGCACAACCATTCCTTACATAGTAGAGTCACACTTGATATTTTTGTTTGTAAAACAATCAAAAGACAACAAGTTCTTTAGACTATGTCCCACACTTTCTGTGGCTAGGATAATAATAAAAGCTAGTGAGGATATAAGTTTGGTCTAGGGACTTCCTGGTGTCCCTCTGTGTGAAATCAGGTTTGTGGCATCATAAGGTCGAGATAGTCCTGAAGTGGTGTCTGAAGTTGTGCATCGATCAAATCTTAGATAATGTAGGTTCTTAACCATTCCTGAAGAATCTGCGTAAGTTCCTGTTGAGTCCATGATATTGGTATTATCTACTAGGTGTTATCTAGTTCATGGCAAGTGGGAATGGAAAAGGAAAATGACAATGGTGGTACTAGTGAATGGAATACTACCCTCTTTCGCGCTACCTCGCGACATCTAAGAGGTAAAACTGAAGTACGCATTATAGGACGACCAATAGTGTAATAAGTAACTGATGGTGGTGGTAGTACCTGAATAGTGAGTGCTCTACTAGTGAAGGAAAGAAAACACACTATCTTCTTTGATATAAGCATCCTAATAAGTCCATTAAGATTAAGTCTGAATACTCTACCAAAAGGCATTCTATGTATGGGTTGAATGATAGGAAAACCCTGTTCCTATGACAAATCAACGGTGCTAATGGTGGTATAAGTGCAACTGGTGGTATAATGGTAGTGGAAGATGACAAGGTGATGAGGCGAAAAATGATCCGTTTTTAGGGGGTCATTTAAGCCCGAATCCGACTTTATTTGATCAAATATTGCCCTAAATCGTTCCTTTTGTGATTTCAGATACTTGGAGAGTGAATTCTGGAAAAGAAGCCATTTCGGACGTTTTTGGAGCATAAAAGTGAAGAAAACTGCAAAGTCTCAAAATTCTATGCTGGGAACAGTGCATGAAGGCGTCAAGAATTACTCTTGACGGCGTCAAGTCCCAAAGAATAAAATACCGTGGTTAATGACGGCGTCACACAGGCCGTCATAAGTAGATCAAGGCCGTCCGAGGAAGTATTTGGCGGCGAGATGACGGCGTCACACCCTTGCTCTTGACGCTGTCACCCCAGTTTTCCTATATATAGTTTTCTAGTTTTTTCATAAAAAAAGGGGAGAAGTTTTGGTGAAACCCTAAAGACGAATTTGGTGCATCTTTTACAGGTTTTTCAAGGGTTCCAAACCCTTGATACCTTGCATTGTAATTGAGATAAGTGTTCTTCTAATTCAATCAATATGTCTATGTGTTGGTTGTCTATATCTTGTTCTTGTCTCAATTCCATTATGCTAGGCTAGATCTCCTTTGTGTTTGCTTAGATCTAATGAAACCTAGATATTGATTATGTGTTGATTACTTGTTTATTCTTGTCTTGGATGAATGATTTTATATGTTAGGCTTAAGAAAACTGGCAGATCTCCAAATGGTAACATGCTTGAACGTCTTAAGAAACATGAACCGAGGCGTACTAGGTCTTTATTGGTTGTATTTAATGCATGAGCCACTGTTTACAATCCCTATAGTTGTGCTGTGTCATGGTGTAGGAGGAGATAAGAGCTCATAGAATTAGGGAGTTATGTATGCCACCCCATGAATGGTATTAAGGAATACAATCCGTCATCCATACAATTATAACAAGTAATTAACGTGTAAAAGATATCTAGGGAGTAGTGAAGTCTAAGTAAACACAATTTCTCCAATTACTGCTCGCAACCTTTGTAATAATTAGTTTAATTTCATTTTTAGTATTTTTACTTTGATTATATCTTAGTTTTGGGTTAGTTGAATAGCAACTAATTCCGCCCACTCTTCCAAAACCCGAGATTTTAATTGCTTTCCATAAAATATAAAAATACAAAAATAATCATCCCTCACCTTTAGAACTGGTAATTAGGTTTTCTAATCCTAGCGACACTATTCCTAAGCTGAACGATCAATCCCCCGGTACTTGTCACTATACTATACTACAACGATCAGGTACACTACCTGGTGGGGGTTGTAAGCCTCTCGAGATCCCTCGAGAGGTAAAGCCTGTTGCGATTCCCACGCATCAAGTTTTTGGCGCCGCTGCCCGGGGAATAGTTATTGTCTAGGTTAGGATTTCTTTTTATTAGATCTACTTGCTAGATTTCTTTCTAGTAAGATTTTTATTTTTTATTTTTAGGTTTTCTTTAGTCTATCTTATTTCTTTGTGCTTTTGTTCGTAACTCTTTACCATCCGACATCATGGAAGGTGGTAACATCCGTGAACCCGTCATCCCACCACAACAAAACCCACCACTAGTACCCCTTAGGCCCCGAACCTTAGGAGAGTATTCCCGACCTAGCCACCAAGGCTACCGAAACACCATTGAGCTCACCGGAGACAATGTGACCCCCTTGCGATCCGACACCATCCGGTTGGTGCAAAGCGGATGTGCATTCCATGGACTTCGTTCCGAAGATCCAAACCAACATCTTAAGGACTTTCTCAAAATCATAGATTCCATAGACCTAGGTGTTGAAACTAGAGAGACAACCCGTTTACGCCTATTCCAATTCTCTCTACGGGATCAAGCTAGTCAATGGCTTGAGCGTTTACCCGCGGGATCCATCACCACATGGGATAATCTCACCACTCGTTTCCTTGCTCAATTTTTCCCACCGGGGAGAACTACTAAGCTTAGGAATGACATCTTGATGTTCCAACAACGTCAAAATGAATCTCTTTATGAAGCATGGACTCGTTTCAAGGACTTACTCCAAAAAGTCCCTCATCATGGCATAGATCTTTGGCTCCAAGTCCAAATTTTTTATGACCATATCGACATCTCCACTAGGCGAACCATTAACAAATTGGCCGGTGGTAAGCTACGTGATCTTAGTGCGGAACAATCATGGGAACTCATAGAAGATCTTGCTCTCTATGACAACGAAAGTTGGAATGATCCCCGTGATTTGAACGAAATGGTCAAGGCAATATCTTTGCCTTCGAACAATTCTAGCACTCCCGACCGTAGGATCATGGAACTTGAAGGTCGAGTCAAGTCTCTCATGAAATCTTACGAAGCTCATAAACCTTCAAGCCAAGTAAGCAGAATCGCTTCTACATGCAAACTGTGCAATGGCCCTCATGAGACCTATAACTGCATGGAACTTCCAAAACGTGCTTATAACAAATTCACATCATCACATGTAGGTTAGGGTCCTCGAACTTCTGTCGAAGCCTATGAGGCATGGAAGGATAAACCTGATTTTAGAGGGTATCAAACACGAAGCGTATCCTTCAATGACTCCTCACCACTCACTTGGTCCAAGCATTTTCCGTCACAAGGTATCCCTAGGCAAAGCTGTGAAGATACTTTAAAAAAATTCATTCTATCTCAAGAACTACAGCTCACTACGCTCGAGGCAAAATTTAAACAACAGCAGGCAGACGTGAACAACAAGATTTGTAATCTGTTGACTGCTATCAAAGAGCATATTGATAATAAGCCCATTCACGTTGATGAGGTTAAATCTGCTACCGTCATGAGTCCACCAGCCTCCCCTGTAAAAATAAAAAGTCCTAGCAAGTTACTCAAACATCTATCTCCTAACGGAAAAGAACCTGTCAACCCCCCTGAACCAATCCACTTCATAAACACCATCACCACAATATCTGCTGCAACATCCAACCCAACCCAACAACAAACTAACAAATTCAGTCAGACAGCAAAAGATGAGACCTCGAAGGTTGACCATGCTTCGGCAAGAAAACCTACCGACTCACCCGAGCAATGCACCGCGCAATAATCCGACAAACCGGATGAAAGGAACGAGAAATCGGAAGAGCAGGAGAATGATCCAACCATTTTGGGTAAATCTATTATAGAAGAGTCCGAGAGAGAAATGGAGGATGTTATTAGTGTGGGTAGCAATCAGAATAAGGAACGTAACCCTAAAGTTTTCAAGGTCCCCAGTACCATTAAGGAAAAGCTCTTAGCCGATAGTCACATAGATCCTAGCTTCCCAGTCAACATAATCCCCTTTTCCCTATACCACAAAACCTTCCCAGAGCACATTGCGTGCGGGAGAGTAATAGAAAATTTATCAATTAGGATTGGAGAGCTTGTTTACAATACTGACCTCACCATGGTTGATGACATGGACCCTCTCACCAATCAAACGTTAACCCACCTTGTCCTTGGGATACCATTTATCAATGAATCGGGAGCAATCCTTGATGAGAAAGATGGTAGTGTAGTACTCACCAATGGTGTTAGGAAGGTAATTTTTCGTAGGGATAGTGAGGAGATGTACGAGTATCGTCCCTCCCTTGAGGGGAATCTATATGGAGGGGAATCTATATGGGTCAAAGGATGGAGAGTTGGGGAAGATAAGACAACGAGACCCGAATAATCTCAAAATCCTCTGCATGATCGGTCATAAGTACTTCGATAACATATACATTAATGTATTCCTGCCAAAGAATTTTATGTCACTGTTTCATTATAAAAATATCTGCAGATGGGGGATGATTTACAAGGGAGAGAAAGTGGTTGGTAAGGATCATGAAATCCAGGTTTTCGTAGGAAATATGGCATTCTCTATGGAATTCACGATTGTGGACAACATAGAGGACTATGTCGACCCTAGGTTATCACAAGTCGTCTTTGGAGCACCCTTTTGTGAAATCACTAATTTGATAGTGGATGACTTGAACGGAATCATGACCTTCACTGATGGGATTAGGAGGATTTCATACCAAACGCCATACAAGAGAAAAGACCTTAGGGGAATAGATTGTGACGGGCTTGATATGATGAGCTCCCAACTTATCTTGTGTGATGAAGATATTAGGAAAGGGTGTAGAAATATTTCTGATTTATCATGTGGATTCTTTAAGAATGTTAGTAAGCTTGGCTCTAAGTATCGACAAGATGTTTTTGAATTCGAAGATCCGAAGTACTTGCACTATGAGAGCGATATTAGTTTAGAAGACGACCTAGAGAGTGGAACCAATGATGAGATCACGTAGTAACCCATGACTTTGAGTCTAGCTACAAGACTCGTAAATAAAGAAAAGCGCTTCTTGGGAGGCAACCCATGTTTTGTGTGATTTTATTTGTTTGATTGTTATTTGCTTCTGTATGCATGTTTTATTTTTATTGTTGGTTGATCATGCTTCTCAATTAAAATGTGGAAATACTTTACTATGTTGTTTGGCCTAGTCTTAACTCCAACCTAAAAGTATTTTTGCAAAAGATAAGTGTAAGGGGAAACCCCAAATATGTTTTTAAGAAACAAACCGATCATGATTCTCCACAATATTAAATGAACATATATATTCGTATTTGTTAGAGTCAAATGCTTGTATTGAGTCATAATGAAGTTTTGTAGGATTTTCCAGGAAGTAGGACCAAGTTTTTCCAGAAATTTTCCGGAAACTTAACATAAGAATTTCTGCAGGTCTATTCTGACGGCGTCAGAGTTTTACTCTTGACGGCGTCAGGAGTTAAAATATGGAAATTTTACCGGTTTTGTTTTTCTAATGGAGTCTTATGGTTTTTGTGAATTATTAAGTTTTATAATCTCCAGGAAATTTGCAAACTTCATTCCACAAGCATTATATCTTATCTTGTTTTCTAGGATTTAGTAACTTATATAGGATGCTGCCGATTTTACGCGAGGTTGTCTTGTCTACTTTTTGTCAGGATTTACAGGTTATGTTCGACAAGGAGATGATTTATATTCTGGAAGGGAAGCTTTGATTGTTCGTTTTCTTGGAGGAAGATCTAACCTGGCCAACCTATAATCCATACCGAGCGAATCAGGGGAGTATTTGATTTCATTCTCTTTACTTTTTCACTTTTACATTCTTTACTTGAACATTGGGGACAATGTTCATCTTAAGTGTAAGGGGAGGGTAAAAAGATGATACCTTACATATGCACTTTCGCTTGAGTTTGTTTTGTTTGATAGTAGGTGTGTAATAAAACTATGAGAAATACTTGTTAGTGTAATTTTAGCGCCAAATTTAAATTTTTTTACAACATTTAGGAGTGTAACTTTAGCCATAGCAAGCGTCTCATGGATAGGAGGTTGTATGACTAGCACATAACCGTATATTCTGAAAAAATTTCCACCCAAAAATGTGAGGTTCGCCTTTAGATTTGATAGGAAAAGCATTTACTATTAGTGCTTATGAGTGTACCGGTAGCATTTAGATTCTAGAACTTGCGTTAGTGATGCATCCCGAGACCGCTAGTGAGACTACATTCGTGTGGTAGGATTTACTACATGATAAGAGGCATTATGATCACCCTTGTGTTAAACCCGTATTATAATTACTTGACCATTTAAGTCATATTACTTGGCTTGTTAAGTCAACTAATTTTTCCCGCACCCTTAGCGTTGTACTCATTTTTAGTACACGATACCCCTAGTACACCCCTTCGAGCCTATCTTTTCGTTTCTAACTTTAAGCATCTTACTTAAAGGAAGAATTTGTTACACCCCACTTAAATGTACAACCAAATCGCCTTAGCCTTCCGTGTATGCGCTCATCTTTAGTGCATTATTGTTATTTGTTAAACCCTAAGTTAACTTTCTAATTGATTACATGGTTGCTAAGTCGAGTTATATCCTTGTACATATTGTTTTGGGACGATTCGGACTCATGGGTAAGTACTTATTTTATGGAGTAATGGGGAAGAACATCATTTATTACCCCCATATGTACGTTAATCTTAAAAGTGCTCCAAGTGTTTTGATTTTCTTAATTCGAGTCATTAGAATAGTTGAATGTAAAGTATGTAAAGATTCAAGTGTAAGGGGAATTTTCATTCCCTATGATGTATTATTTTGGATGGTAGGGTAAGAGTGTATGAAAAAAAAAATCGAAAAAATCAAGAAAAAGAAAAAAAATAGAAAAAGAAAAAAAAGAGAGAGAAAAAACATACGGACTACCATCCCATTTTCATTCTATGTTCATTTTATGTTTTAGTTATTTTTCATTTGTTAGCTTAAGTCGAGTCTAGTTTTGGCTTAGCAACGCCATCTTGTACATGTAATTAACCAAGATTGTTAACTCGCCACCAGTAAAACTTCCTTTATCCAACAAAACCGTGTAATTCATATCCCTATACCTAACGTTACAACCCTTTAAAAAGACCCATTTGATAGTTTATCCTAGGTGCTTACACCATGTGGTGGAGGTTTGATCCTTTCCCAAGCCTATGGTAATCTATTTTGCTATGACAGGTAGTGAGAGATATCTTCCATTTCCATAATGTTATATTACTTTATTACACCCGAGAGATGTGAGTATCTAAACACTATTTGTGAGGTGCTTGTGTATGACCTCCGTGCTTGTCTATTGGTCTTTAGTGGAACGATTATTTGTTGTAATTACTTTTATATTAGTGTTAAATGACCCCTAACTTGTCTTTTGAGTAGAATAAAAGCTCATTTGCTTGAGGACAAGCAAATCTCAAGTGTAAGGGTATATGATGAGGCGAAAAATGATCCGTTTTTAGGGGGTCATTTAAGCCCGAATCCGACTTTATTTGATCAAATATTGCCCTAAATCATTCCTTTTGTGATTTTAGATACTTGGAGATCGAATTCTGGAATAGAAGCCATTTCGGACGTTTTTGGAGCATAAAAGTGAAGAAAACGGCAAAGTCTCAAATTTCTATGCTGGGAACAGTGCATGAAGGCGTCAAGAATTACTCTTGACGGCGTCAAGTCCCAAAGAATAAAATACCGTGGTTAATGACGGCGTCACACAGGCCGTCATAAGTAGATCAAGGCCGTCCGAGGAAGTATTTGGCGGCGAGATGACGGCGTCACACCCTTGCTCTTGACGCCGTCACCCCAGTTTTCCTATATATAGTTTTCTAGTTTTTTCATAAAAAAAGGGGAGAAGTTTTGGTGAAACCCTAAAGACGAATTTGGTGCATCTTTTACAGGTTTTTCAAGGGTTCCAAACCCTTGATACCTTGCATTGTAATTGAGATAAGTGTTCTTCTAATTCAATCAATATGTCTATGTGTTGGTTGTCTATATCTTGTTCTTGTCTCAATTCCATTATGCTAGGCTAGATCTCCTTTGTGTTTGCTTAGATCTAATGAAACCTAGATATTGATTATGTGTTGATTACTTGTTTATTCTTGTCTTGGATGAATGATTTTATATGTTAGGCTTAAGAAAACTGGTAGATCTCCAAATGGTAACATGCTTGAACGTCTTAAGAAACATGAACCGAGGCGTACTAGGTCTTTATTGGTTGTATTTAATGCATGAGCCACTGTTTACAATCCCTATAGTTGTGCTGGGTCATGGTGTAGGAGGAGATAAGAGCTCATAGAATTGGGGAGTTATGTATGCCACCCCATGAATGGTATTAAGGAATACAATCCGTCATCCATACAATTATAACAAGTAATTAACGTGTAAAAGATATCTAGGGAGTAGTGAAGTCTAAGTAAACACAATTTCTCCAATTACTGCTCACAACCTTTGTAATAATTAGTTTAATTTCATTTTTAGTATTTTTACTTTGATTATATCTTAGTTTTGGGTTAGTTGAATAGCAACTAATTCCGCCCACTCTTCCAAAACCCGAGATTTTACTTGCTTTCCATAAAATATAAAAATGCAAAAATAATCATCCCTCACCTTTAGAACTAGTAATTAGGTTTTCTAATCCTAGCGACACTATTCCTAAGCTGAACGATCAATCCCCCAGTACTTGTCACTATACTATACTACAACGATCAGGTACACTGCCTGGTGGGGGTTGTAAGCCTCTCGAGATCCCTCGAGAGGTAAAGCCTGTTGCGATTCCCACGCATCACAAGGCATCTTCAATGTCGGAATCCGATAAAAGGATGTCAGGGTGAGTATCTGAAGGCATGTCACTAGTGAACCAGGTCAATAAAATGATATACATATACAAATATAAGTATAAATAACTCGTATAGGGTATGCATGAAACAACATGTATCATGATTATGCACATATGATGAAATGATGAGATGCTATGATGATGTGGTTATAGTCTAGGGTCCAAGATACATCCTAGTTCGCTATAACCTTAGCTCTGATGCCAATCTGTCACACCCCCAATTTACCTGACTTGCAGCGGAATGGAATACCTAGGGGTGTCTGTCATAGCACCACAGTTACAGTTACATTGAACGACCTAAAGTGTCGTTTGGAAAATACTTCGTTTGATCATTGAAATAATCCAGAGTTTACAAAATGAGGTCCCCAAAATGTGTTGCAAGTTTATGAAAACAAGTCCTACTAGATCAAATGTCTACATAAGTGCATGAAATAATGATGAGACGCGTCGACTCCGCGACTCCATGAAGGTCCAAATGCATGTCACATGAGCTACCTTAATAACCTGAAATATATTGCTAAAACATCAACACGAATGTTGGTGAATTCCATAGGTTTATAAAATGTAATGATGTACGGCCACCACAAGTAAAAGTGCAAGATAAAAATCTCATGAAAATTGTACAATAGACCTTAAGCTCATGACCCCGAAGCTATGACTGATGAAATTATATGCCCCTCCCGAATGTTTTACCAGAACACTCGTAACTGTGTCAAAATGAAATGCATCCGCTTACTGTTGGTAATCACTACCACGGATGGAGGCGTCACCCTCGATAGATCTATCCACTCACTCTCGCTTACCGGCAAATTAAAGGTTCATGATAATAAATAGGAGACTTTAACTGATTGGTAAGGCAACTTAAGCAATGTACATATGTTTTGGTGCTTGGGCTCATACTAAAATAATTGATGCAATGTATTCCCCCTATGGGATTTGAAAATCAAAATATTGTATTGAAAACGGGGCTATGAAAACTCACCTGATATGATGGTACCATAAACATGTAATGAGCTGAAAACAAGGCGCGCACACTAGCCGCAACCTAATATGAATGATGAACGATCTACTTTAGATCATGAAATGATGTTATGAATGTCCATGCACATGTTTCCTATACCACTCTACTCTTTGAAAAATACTTGTTGTTATCAAAAATATACATTTTCCAAGACTTAGGGAAATATGGCTATTAGAAAAATAAAACTAGTTGCAATATATATACTTATATATATATCGTATGTATCAATGTTAGTGTTGAAATCCTCGGGCTGAAATCCTTGAAATAACGCCTTGTAGTGATAATAATATACTTGTGATCACTAATACTTCCATAGGTATGAATTTGGGTACTTGGTTAATATTTCTAGAAAATCTAGAATTTAGTACGTAGAAGTAGTATCATTATTATTACTAGTGAAAGCTGCCAATTATAGAGGATTTTTGCCGATATTGAAACGTGAATATCTTTGTCGTTATAAGTCCGTTTTACTTGTTCTTTATATCCACGGTTACGTCTTAGTATGTAGTAATATATTTTGGAAAGCTTGGCTCCTCCGGGTTACGTCTAAAGCCTCTTTTTGTCCGACGAAAAACGTCCAACAGCATGTATTTTTCTGGAAAATAGTTTTCGTCAATAAACTTGCAAAAATCATAACTTCTTCGTTATAAACTCTTTTTAATCCGTTCTTTCGCCTACGGATTCGTTTTTGAAAGTATTTTCTAAAATTTTTGCCAAAGTTTCCTTTGTGTTTACTGATTTTCCAGGATTTACCAAAATGGGACAGAATGTTTATATACTTGTTACAGACTCATTTTTCATGTTCAAAACTAGTTTCTACTTCAACCAAATCTCTTGCAAACACCAAAAATCTATACTAATCCTACCATACACCTTCTTAGGGTGCCATGGGTTCCTAATCACTAGTAATCATGTTAATTTTACAAAGGAACACCTAAATCATAATCTAGGGTTTGTATGTTCAAAAAGTTAACAAATATAATGTGGTATAGCTAACTTGTACATGAAATTAAGCATGAAAACCATAAGATACAAGTGTTAATTAGATGAAAGCATGAAAATAAATTTGATAACTCACTTTGAAATAATGGGCGATTAGATGATGAGAAATCTTGTGTTACTTGTGTTTTTGTTGTAAGATTCTTGATTAGAATGATGAAATGAACAACTTTGTAGCTTTGATCTTGGAAAAATAATGGATTGATCATGGAGTTTGGTGTTTGGTCGTGGCTTATGAAAGGAAGAAGATGAGATGAGAGCTTTTTGATTTCTAAAATTATGTATGTTTATGTTTTGGTGGTTTTTGTAATTAAGTAAACAAGTATAATGTTTAATATCCATACATAAATGCCAAGGGTTAGGAAAAGTGTACAAATTTGCCTAGTGAGGACTTTAGGGGCTGGTTTTCAATGTATAAAAGAGTAGCAAAATGAGTTTTGAGTTGCTTAGGATAAGTTAGTGTAGTATTAGTTGTGGTTTAGTGTAAGTATTAGTTATAATCGGGTACCGGGTTTGCTAGAAATATATATTAACGAAGTTAACCGGGACTTAATAAAGTCATCAAAATGTCAAAAATATGTTGGGTACAATTACTGAGTGTTCGGGTGATTATTGTTTAGTTTTCACGAAAACCGTCGTAATATTCATAAGCTTACGTTATAAATAAAATAAATTTCCAAAATACTGGGTAAATGAATGTTATAACTTTTATGATGATAAAATGGATATAAAAATATGTCGGGACCATTGTGGGAATATTTAGATATATTCGTCGTGTTTATAAACCGGGTGTTAACGTTTATTTATAAATAATTATACGTAAAACGTTAAATATATCAAATATATAAATTTGAAAATCCTAAGAGTGGTATAACATGTAAATGACCTACTGATGATATGCAGACTGTCTCTAGTCCGTATGCAGTGTCCTTACTGATAATGAAATGAATTCGCACCTAAACCCATACGGTTACGCGAATTTTAATACCCGTAAACTAAATTTACGATGAAATGAATAATGCACGTGAATGATGAAATTTCTTCCAGAATGAATAGTGTTTAGTGAATAGTAAAATTTCTGAATGCTTCACGGAATGTCAAACTGACACAAAAATGATGAATAGTAAACTGATGAATAGTGTTTTGATGAATAGTGTTTGATGAATAGTATTTTTCCAAAGTTCGAGAAATGACCTGAAATAGTGAGTTGTGACAGCATGTCTTTATAGGAAATTTCACTTATGTTACCGACTTTGTGAGTGTAGAGGATATTCGTTCGGTAATAGATGGTTGTTTAAGTCAAGTAGTATTCGGAAAGCCATTTGTTGAGGCATCTAAGATGAATTATGACCCGTCCCTAGGGATAGTTAGATTCAAGGATGAGAACGATGAAATAGCTTACCAAATGCCCTATAAGATTGAACAATTCCGTCTTCTATCAAACCTTGAAAAGGAACACAAGCAAGCGGTCTACTATAGGAATGATGAGGATAGACATAGAGGAGTAGACTATGTCATGAGTAGAATATTTGGTTTCTACAAGGAATGTTTGCAACCAGGTCCGGAATACAAAACTAAGATTGAGGATGACCTAGAGAATGTGACCGATGACGAGGTCATGTAATTGCCCGTGACCTTGAGTCTAGCTACAAGACTCGTAAATAAAGAAAAGCGCTTCTTGGGAGGCAACCCATGTTTTGTGTGTTTTTATTTGTTTGATTTTATTTGTTTCCGTATGCATGTTTTATTTTTATTGTTGGTAAATCATGTTTCAAAATAAATTGTGAAAATTCTTTATTTTATTTTTAACTTTTTCTTAATTACATATAAAGGTATTTTGCAAAAGCTAAGTGTAAGGAAAATAAAAATTTGTTTATAAGAACGAAAATGAGCATGATTCACTACAATATTAAATGAGCATGTATATTAGTATTTGTTAGAGTCAAATGCTTGTATCGAGTCATGATGATGTTTTCCAGGATTTTCCAGGAAATAAGGTATAAGTTTTTCTAGAAATTTTCTGGAAACTTAACATAAGATTTTTCCAGGAACATTCTGACGGCGTCAAGAGTTACAACTTGACAGCATCAGGTACTAAAATTCTAAAAAATTTTGCGAGTTTTGTTTAAACCGGAGTCTTAAAGTTTTTGATGATTCTTTAGTTTTATAAACACCAGGAAATCTGCAAACAATCATTCCACAAGCATTATATCTTAATTTGTTTTCTAGGATTTTTTATTATATATAGATTGCCGCCGATTTTACGCGAGGTTTGCCTTGATTGTTTTCTCAGGTTTAACAGATTATATATGACAAGAAGATGATTTATATTTGTGGAGGGGAGCTTTCAAAAGTTCATTTTCTTGGAGGAAGATCTAACCTTGTTGACACACTATCCACACCGAACGAATCAGGGGAGTATTTGTTTTCATTATTTTACTTGCTTTACTTTTACATCCTTTAATTGAACATTGGGGACAATTTTCATCCTAAGTATAAGGGGAAGGTAAATGATGATACCTTATAGGATACAATTGCACTTGAGTTTGTTTGTTTGATAGTAGGTGTGTAACAAAACTAAGAGAAATACTTGCTAGGGCAATTTTAGCGCCAAATTTAAAATGTTTTACAACATTTAGGAGTGAAACTTTAGCCTTAATAAGCGTCTCATGGATATGAGTTGTATGACTAGCACAAAAACTGTACCACTCAAAAAAAAATTTCACCCAAATATGTGAGGTTCGCCTTTAGATTTGATAGGAAAAGCATTCATTATTAGTGCTTATGAGTGTACCAGTAGTATTTAGATTCTAGAACTTGCGGTAGTGATACATCCCGAGACCGCTAGTGAGACTACATTCGTGTTGTTAGGATTTACTACATGGTAAGAGGCATTAGGATTACCCTTGTGTTAAACACGTATCATAATTACTTGACCATTCAAGTCATATTACTTGACTAGCGAAGTCAATTAATTTTTCCCACACCATAGCGTTGTACTCATTTTTAGTACACGAAACCCCTAGTACACCCCTCCGAGCCTATCTTTTCGTTTCTGACTTTAAGCATCTTACTTAAAGGAAGAATTTGTTTACAATCTACCCAAATGTGCAACCAAATCGCCTTAGCCTTCCTTGTATGCACTCATCTTTAGTGCATTATTGTTACATGTTTAAACCCTTAGTTAATTATCTAATTGATTATATGGTTGCTAAGTCGAGTCACATCTTGTACATATTGTTTTGGGACGATTGGGACTCATGGGTAAAGTACTAGTAATATGGAGTAATGGGGAAAACATCAATTTATTACCCCCATATGTGCGTTAATTTTAAAAGTACTCCAAGTGTTTTGATTATCTTGATTCGAGTCATTAGAGTAGTTTATTGTAAAGTATGTAAAAATTCAAGTGTAAGGGGAATGCAAATTCCCTGTGATGTATTATTTTGGAAGGGTAAGGCAAGAGTGTAAAAATTCAAGAGTGTATGAAAATATATATATACAAAGATTTTTACATTTTTTTACATTTTTTTGTTTAGCTAAATATTGGTGTTAAAAAATTGTTTATTATACAAAGATTTTTAAAAATTATTAGGTGAATGTATTACTTTACGAATAGCAAGATATATACTTATATGTACGATAATAACATATAGAGACACGTATAGTAAGCAGAGAATTGAAAGTTTAGTTCTATCAAATTTACACGGCAATTCATAACAATTTCCCATTCATCTCAAAAAGTTAACAACTTCAACAATTAATAACTTCACTAACTTAGGGAGATATCATTAAACATACCCATTGTGTTGCCCCATGTTGATACAATTAATCCAAGAGATTAATGCAGCGAGCTACACATTTCAAAACCTCATCATATATACGACTTCAAAGCTATTATTAGCTTACCAAACCTAATAAATCTCATCTACTTGTAACGAATTTGAAAACACTTCTAAGGTTGTAACATGCTTCACGTAACCTAAATCTACTCACAAGCAAAATTTAAACGGAATAATAAGTAGCAGGTTCACCAATTGACATTCAAAGGTGGATAAAAAAATAGCTTAAAATTAACCATTAAAATTCTTTATAGTTACAGGATCAACTTGTTTGATAGCTCATTGAGACGGCTAAAGTAAAGATCATCAATTCTCTTTGACTTTGGCCCCTCCTTTTGAAAATGTAAAAACTAACGACTTCTAATGATCAGCAAACGGTAGCCCTAACAAATATTTTGCAAAAATTGTAGTGCACTCCATACTAATTCATAAAAGGGTACACAACATTTCTTATCAACAAAAAGCCAAATTACATCTAAACAATTGTGTAGTCATTCAAATAAAGCTTTATCTCGTTTTCATGATTTTATTCCATCAACTTTATCACTCCCCAGCTGCTGCTAGTCCCAGTTGAGATTATAAAGTGGGAGTAGATGGTTCATCTATTAATTGAGACGGGGATTCGATACCATGAACGGATATTAATGGAGATGCAGGAATAACCACTTCTCCTTTGTTACCTTGAGCTTCATCCATATTCTATACCCCCGGGTTCTCAATGATTTTCTTTTCGGAAGTTCTTGTTTATCTTCTGGAGCCACATTGCTCAAGTTACTACTCTCATCAGTGACTTTCATTTCCTTTCTAGTTCTCTTATTTTTAGCTTTAGGTTTTAAAACCACATTATTATTATCTTCCTTCGAATTATATCTAAACCTTGTAACTGTAGCTGGAATCTCCTAAGCTCATGACATGTCCAACATTTTGCACATCTTTCACCACTTGTCCATCTCTCTTTTTCTTAACTTGAGGATTTACGTCAAGACCTGATGAGGCGAAAAATGATCCGTTTTTAGGGGGTCATTTAAGCCCGAATCCGACTTTATTTGATCAAATATTGCCCTAAATCGTTCCTTTTATGATTTTAGGTACTTGGAGAGTGAATTCTGGAAAAGAAGCCATTTCGGACGTTTTTGGAGCATAAAAGTGAAGAAAACTGCAAAGTCTCAAATTTCTATGCTGGGAACAGTGCATGAAGGCGTCAAGATTTACTCTTGACAGCGTCAAGTCCCAAAGAATAAAATACCGTGGTTGATGACGGCGTCAAACAGGCCGTCATAAGTAGATCAAGGCCGTCCGAGGAAGTATTTAGCGGCGAGATGACGGCGTCACACCATTACTCTTGACGCCGTCACCCCAGTTTTCCTATATACAGTTTTCTAGTTTTTTCATTAAAAAAAGAGGAGAAGTTTTGGTGAAACCCTAAAGACGAATTTGGTGCATCTTTTACAGGTTTTTCAAGGGTTCCAAACCCTTGATACCTTGCATTGTAATTGAGATAAGTGTTCTTCTAATTCAATCAATATGTCTATGTGTTGGTTGTCTATATCTTGTTCTTGCCTCAATTCCATTATGCTAGGCTAGATCTCTTTTGTGTTTGCTTAGATCTAATGAAACCTAGATATTGATTATGTGTTGATTACTTGTTTATTCTTGTCTTGGATGAATGATTTTATATGTTAGGCTTAAGAAAACTGGCAGATCTCCCAATGGTAACATGCTTGAACGTCTTAAGAAACATGAACCGAGGCGTACTAGGTCTTTATTGGTTGTATTTAATGCATGAGCCACTGTTTACAATCCCTATAGTTGTGCTGGGTCGTGGTGTAGGAGGAGATAAGAGCTCATAGAATTGGGGAGTTATGTATGCCACCCCATGAATGGTATTAAGGAATACAGTCCGTCATCCATACAATTATAACAAGTAATTAACGTGTAAAAGATATCTAGGGAGTAGTGAAGTCTAAGTGAACACAATTTCTCCAATTACTGCTCACAACCTTTGTAATAATTAGTTTAATTTCATTTTTAGTATTTTTATTTTGATTATATCTTAGTTTTGGGTTAGTTGAATAGCAACTAATTCCGCCCACTCTTCCAAAACCCGAGATTTTACTTGCTTTCATAAAAATATAAAAATACAAAAATAATCATCCCTCACCTTTAGAACTAGTAATTAGGTTTTCTAATCCTAGCGACACTATTCGTAAGCTGAACGATCAATCCCCCGGTACTTGTCACTATACTATACTACAACGATCAGGTACACTGCCTGGTTGGGGTTGTAAGCTTCTCGAGATCCCTCGAGAGGTAAAGCCTGTTGCGATTCCCACGCATCAAGTTTTTGGCGCCGCAGCCCGGGGAATAGTTATTGTCTATGTTAGGATTTCTTTTTATTAGATCTACTTGCTAGATTCCTTTCTAGTAAGATTTTTATTTTTTATTTTTAGGTTTTCTTTAGTCTATCTTATTTCTTCGTGCCTCTGTTCATAACTCTTTACCATCCGACATCATGGAAGGTGGTAACATCTTTGAACCCGTCATCCCACCATAACAAAACCCACCATTAGAACCCCTTAGGCCCCGAACCTTAGGAGAGTACTCCCGACCTAGCCACCAAGGCTACCGAAACACCATTGAGCTCACCGGAGACTATGTGACCCCCTTGCGATCCGACACCATCCGGTGGTGCAAAGCGGATGTGCATTCCATGGACTTCGTTCCGAAGATCCAAACCAACATCTTAAGGACTTTCTCAAAATTGTAGATTCCATAGATCTAGGTGTTGAAACTAGAGAGACAACCCGTTTACGCCTATTCCAATTCTCTCTATGGGATCAAGCTAGTCAATGGCTTGAGCGTTTACCCACGGGATCCATCACCACATGGGATGATCTCACCACTCGTTTCCTTGCTCAATTTTTCCCACCGGGGAGAACTACTAAGCTTAGGAATGACATCTTGATGTTCCAACAACGTCAAAATGAAACCTTTTATGAAGCATGGATTCGATATAAAGACCTACTCCGAAAAGTTCCTCATCTTGGGATCGAACCATGGCTTCAGATCCAAATCTTTTACGATAAGGTTGACTATCAAACAAGGAAAGCCATTGATTACGCAGCCAAGGGTAGGCTAGATAGACTTAGCGTTGACGAGTGCTGGAAAGTTCTTGAGGAGTTGGCACAGTACGAAGAGGAAGGATGGGAGGACCCGATGCTCCCAAGCAAGGTAAAACTTGATTACGCTTGTGCCACCCAAGAACAATTGTTAGGAAGCATCGAGAAGTAGGTAAAAGAATTGATGAATATTGAGAAACTTGCTGCTGAACCCGTGTGGAATCCTAATCCACGTAGGAATACGGTTATCAGCCAAAATTTTCCTGAACGCTCACGACAAGAGGAATTCGAAGGGATAATGGTAACCTTCATGGATAATCAGGAAAAACAAATCCATCACCTAGAGGCACGCATGGAAAGCACTCATAAAGCTTTTATGAATTTCGCAGACCAATTCATATCAAGGGTCAATGAAAAGATCCAAGAAAATTCCATACCTAAAAAAATTGAAAAAGTCTTCGAGGTGTCAACCCCTTTGGTGTTTGACCAAGAGGATAGCGGGAAATTTTCCTCAAACGCTTTACCATTAACTACCCCCCGTTCTCATGAACACCCCCATGCAGAGAAAAGTTCGCAAATCCATAACATTTTCGTTGGATGTTTGCGAACTACATTCCCGATCTCATCCAAAAAACGTTCCTTTGGTTTTAAACCCGGTGTAAAGAGGTCGCACCTCGAAAACACCACTGATTTGAAACCCCCTATGGAACAACATCTTTCTTCTCACACCAATGACCCGTGCAAAGGGATCAACTTAGCCAAAACGTCACCCGACCCCCTCTACAACCTTACCTCTTTCCGTGACAGTAATGAGACGTTCGACCCTGGCGGACCTCGTTAACGGAATAGCTACTCATGGGTTTTACTAATGTTTAGTTATTCACGCAAAGAGCAGGGACTGAACATGAAACTACTCCAAACCTTACCTTACACGGGCATCTGACGGCGTCAGATTTAACTCTTGACGCCGTCAGCTCGATGTATCAGCAATATTAACCCAAAAACCAATCACTCTCAACCCATACCCCACAAATCTCACCCAAGGTGCTGCTGCTACTCCGATTCTCCACCTCCCAATTCGACGTCTTCCGCATCCAATCTCCACTTTGTAAGTGAGTTTTCTTCATCTTTTCTCGATCAATTACCCTTAGGACCCGTCAATTTGAAAAACCCCTTTCGCCCGAAACCCCACTCTTGACCCACTATTTGCAAATCGTAATGCCATCTAATTGGTGATTTGTAATCATGGGGTTATCATTTGATAATGTTGTCTCGCTCGAATCACGCATTAATTTAAAGAAAACCCATCATGCCTCGGATTCTTTGACCCCCTACCCTTGTTTCCTGATTAAAGGAGCGTTTGGGTAATGGGTTAAGAGTTTGAAAATTGATTTTTTCCCTCGCATTTGCATGGTTCTGATTCTGATCAATCTGACGGTGTCAGGCTTACTCTTGACGGCGTCAGATGTGCCTGACTGCATAAAGTTCATCAAAAATTCGCGTTCTAATCGTTTCCATTCACTCCACCTTTTTCCAGGAAAATGAGCAAAAGATCTCGTCAACATAAGGGCAGTTCCTCTAGATCTCAAGGGTTCAATTATGGAGAATTAGTCCATAGTTGGGGCGAGTTTGGCGATGTTGGTACTAGCACCAAGTATGCGGAGTTCTGTAACCACCATATTGACGCTGGGGCTGTGGTTGACTGGGATTTTCTGAGAGCCAGTGGGTTGGAGGCTGCATTTTTAGGGAGGATCCGCACAGATGGGTTTGCGGGTCCGCAGTGGGAGAGGTTGTTTAGGGTTAGAGAGACAGTATATAGTGAGTTAGTGAGGGAGTTCTTTGCGACCTTCCGTTTTGATCAGGCTGAGGCTAGGGCTGATATGGGGGGCACCATTGTGTATTTTAGGCTAGGGGGAGAGTTGAGGTCATGTTCAGTGGCTGAGTTTGGTTGGAGGCTTAGGTTATATACTAGTGAGGAGGTTGATGGGGCTTTTCTGCTGAGGTTGTTACATGGAGAGACTCAGAGGAGTGAGATGAGGTGTATCACTTTTTGGCCGACCATAGGGGATGGGGTTTACACCTCGACTACTGGGGCTGCATCGATCAGGGACCCCATTGTTAGGCTAGTTCACAGGTGCATCACATACAGCCTGTCTGCACGTCATGGCACTACTCACCGTATCACTGCTTCGGACCTGTTCTACTTGTACACCATCTTTTCTGCGGATGTCTACTGCAACATCCCGTTTTGGGTGGCCAGTTATTTGAGGACCAGTGTGGGTGAGAGGGATATTGACAAGGTTTATAGGGGGATGTTCGTGACCCGGTTGGCTCGTTCCTATGGTCTTCTTGGGGTACTTGAGCGACTGTGGGAACTGTAGGGTAGTGAGGGCGAAATCCCTTAGGCAGATGAGCATTGTGATGCAGATGGTGGATGGGTCCTACACATGGTACATGGCAGCAGGGCCTAATGGTGAGGATGATGATGAAGGAATGCCCCAGTAGCATCAGTTTGCTGGGTATGAGGAGGGGACGGCTGATCACTACCGACACATGAGTCGGGGAGACTGGCAGGCACACCAGGGTGCCTGGATGGGTCAGATGGATGCGTGGCGAGCCACTACTGACCAGCGCTTTGATTGGATGTACGATCATACCGTCCGCCAGATGCAACACCTCTCCACCCGAGATCAGCTTGAGCCTCACCTGCAGATTGACCCTTTCCCAGGCCGAGAGACTGACTACCCTCCCTATGGGTATACTGGGCACCTCCCACCTGGCTACGATTATCGCTTTGGTCCTCCCCCTCAGTGATTCATTTTGATATCCGTGGTTCTTGAACAATTTATTCTCGGTTGTATGATTTGAAACATTTGGTCTTGTAATAGTTTAGGATTCAGCCTCTGTTGGCTTTGTACACTTTCTATTTTGTTCTTTTTACAAATATTATGCATGATCAGCTTTTAATTTTTATTGTTGGTTAATCTTTGCAACCCATGTTTTGTGTGATTTTATTTGTGTGATTGTTATTTGCTTCCGTATGCATGTTTTATTTTTATTGTTGGTTGATCATGCTTCTCAATTAAAATGTGGAAATACTTTACTATGTTGTTTGGCCTAGCCTTAACTCCAACCTAAAGGTATTTTTGCAAAAGATAAGTGTAAGGGGAAACCCCAAATATGTTTTTAAGAAACAACCCGATCATGATTCCCCACAATATTAAATGAACATGTATATTCGTATTTGTTAGAGTCAAATGCTTGTATTGAGTCATAATGAAGTTTTGCAGGATTTTCCAGGAAGTAGGACCAAGTTTTTCCAGAAATTTTCCGGAAACTTAACATAAGAATTTCTGCAGGTCCATTCTGACGGCGTCAGGGGTTTACTCTTGACGGCGTCAGGAGTTAAAATCTGGAAATTTTACCGGTTTTGTTTTTCTAACGGAGTCTTATGGTTTTTGTGAATTATTAAGTTTTATAATCTCCAGGAAATCTGCACACTTCATTCCACAAGCATTATATCTTACTTTGTTTTCTAGGATTTAGTAACTTATATAGGATGCCGCCGATTTTACGCGAGGTTGTCTTGTCTACTTTTTGTCAGGATTTACAGGTTATGTTCGACAAGGAGATGATTTATATTTTGGAAGGGAAGCTTTGATTGTTCATTTTCTTGGAGGAAGATCTAACCTGGCCAACCTATAATCCATACCGAGCGAATCAGGGGAGTATTTGATTTCATTCTCTTTACTTTTTCACTTTTACATTATTTACTTGAACATTGGGGACAATGTTCATCTTAAGTGTAAGGGGAGGGTAAAAAGATGATACCTTACATATGCACTTTCACTTGAGTTTGTTTTGTTTGATAGTAGGTGTGTAATAAAACTATGAGAAATACTTGTTAGTGCAATTTTAGCGCCAAATTTAAATTTTTTTACAACACTTAGGAGTGAAACTTTAGCCATAGCAAGCGTCTCATGGATAGGAGGTTGTATGACTAGCACATAACCGTATATTCAGAAAAATTTTCCACCCAAAAATGTGAGGTTCGCCTATAGATTTGATAGGAAAAGCATTTACTATTAGTGCTTATGAGTGTACCGGTAGCATTTAGATTCTAGAACTTGCGTTAGTGATGCATCCCGAGACCACTAGTGAAACTACATTCGTGTGGTAGGATTTACTACATGATAAGAGGCATTAGGATCACCCCTGTGTTAAACCCGTATTATAATTACTTGACCATTTAAGTCATATTACTTGGCTAGTTAAGTCAACTAATTTTTCCCACACCCTTAGCGTTGTACTCATTTTTAGTACACGATACCCCTAGTACACCCCTCCGAGCCTATCTTTTCATTTCTAACTTTAAGCATTTTACTTAAAGGAAGAATTTGTTACACCCCACTTAAATGTACAACCAAATCGCCTTAGCCTTCCGTGTATGCGCTCATCTTTAGTGCATTATTGTTATTTGTTAAACCCTAAGTTAACTTTCTAATTGATTACATGGTTGCTAAGTCGAGTCATATCCTTGTACATATTGTTTTGGGACGATTGGGACTCATGGGTAAGTACTTATTTTATGGAGTAATGGGGAAGAACATAATATTATTATCCCCATATGTACGTTAATCTTAAAAGTGCTCCAATAGTTTTGATTTTCTTAATTCGAGTCATTAGAATAGTTGAATGTAAAGTATGTAAAGATTCAAGTGTAAGGGGAATTTTCATTCTCTATGATGTATTATTTTGGATGGTAGGGTAAGAGTGTATGCAAAAAAAAAAAAATAATAATAAAAAAAAATAAAAATAAAAAAAAATCGAAAAAATCAAGAAAAAGAAAAAAAAAATAGAAAAAGAAAAAAAGAGAGAGAAAAAACATACGGACTACCATCCCGTTTTCATTCTATGTTCATTTTATGTTTTAGTTATTTTTCATTTGTTAGCTTAAGTCGAGTCTAGTTTTGGCTTAGCAACGCCATCTTGTACATGTAATTAACCAAGATTGTTAACTCGCCACCAGTAAAACTTCCTTTATCCAACAAAACCGTGTAATTCATATCCCTATACCTAACGTTACAACCCTTTAAAAGACCTCTTCGATAGTTTATCCTAGGTGCTTACGCCATGTGGTGGAGGTTTGATCCTTTCCCAAGCCTATGGTAATCTATTTTGCTATGACAGGTAGTGAGAGATATCTTCCATTTCCATAATGTTATATTACTTTATTACACCCGAGAGATGTGAGTATCTAAACACTATTTGTGAGGTGCTTGTGTATGACCTCCGTGCTTGTCTATTGGTCTTTAGTGGAACGATTATTTGTTGTAATTACTTTTATATTAGTGTTAAATGACCCCTAACTTGTCTTTTGAGTAGAATAAAAGCTCATTCGCTTGAGGACAAGCAAATCTCAAGTGTAAGGGTATATGATGAGGCGAAAAATGATCCGTTTTTAGGGGGTCATTTAAGCCCGAATCCGACTTTATTTGATCAAATATTGCCCTAAATCGTTCCTTTTGTGATTTTAGGTACTTGGAGAGTGAATTCTGGAAAAGAAGCCATTTCGGACGTTTTTGGAGCATAAAAGTGAAGTAAACGGCAAAGTCTCAAATTCTATGCTGGGAACAGTGCATGAAAGCGTCAAGAATTACTCTTGACGGCGTCAAGTCCCAAAGAATAAAATACCGTGGTTGATGACGGTGTCACACAGGCCGTCATAAGTAGATCAAGGCCGTCCGAGGAAGTATTTGGTGGCGAGATGACGGCGTCACACCATTACTCTTGACGCCGTCACCCTAGTTTTCCTATATATAGTTTTCTAGTTTTTTCATTAAAAAAAAGAGGAGAAGTTTTAGTGAAACCCTAAAGACGAATTTGGTGCATCTTTTACAGGTTTTTCAAGGGTTCCAAACCCTTGATACCTTGCATTGTAATTGAGATAAGTGTTCTTCTAATTCAATCAATATGTCTATGCGTTGGTTGTCTATATCTTGTTCTTGTCTCAATTCCATTATGCTAGGCTAGATCTCTTTTGTGTTTGCTTAGATCTAATGAAACCTAGATATTGATTATGTGTTGATTACTTGTTTATTCTTGTCTTGGATGAATGATTTTATATGTTAGGCTTAAGAAAACTGGCAGATCTCCAAATGGTAACATGGTTGAACGTCTTAAGAAACATGAACCGAGGCGTACTAGGTCTTTATTGGTTGTATTTAATGCATGAGCCACTGTTTACAATCCCTATAGTTGTGCTGGGTCATGGTGTAGGAGGAGATAAGAGCTCATAGAATTGGGGAGTTATGTATGCCACTCCATGAATGGTATTAAGGAATACAATCCGTCATCCATACAATTATAACAAGTAATTAACGTGTAAAAGATATCTAGGGAGTAGTGAAGTCTAAGTAAACACAATTTCTCCAATTACTGCTCACAACCTTTGTAATAATTAGTTTAATTTCATTTTTAGTATTTTTATTTTGATTATATCTTAGTTTTGGGTTAGTTGAATAGCAACTAATTCCGCCCACTCTTCCAAAACCCGAGATTTTACTTGCTTTCATAAAAATATAAAAATACAAAAATAATCATCCCTCACCTTTAGAACTAGTAATTAGGTTTTCTAATCCTAGCGACACTATTCCTAAGCTGAACGATCAATCCCCCGGTACTTATCACTATACTATACTACAATGATCAGGTACACTGCCTGGTAGGGGTTGTAAGCTTCTCGAGATCCCTCGAGAGGTAAAGCCTGTTGCGATTCCCACGCATCAAGACCCATGTTGTCATCGATCAGTTACGGCTTGCGCCTTTGACCTTGTAGCTCTAACACGACCAGCCACAGTGTCCTCAATTGATTCACTTCCTCAACTGATTCACTACCCTACTTAACATCTTTAACTTGCCCTTTGCTTTGCTTGCTGAAACAGGTCCAATTGATTCAGGAACCTGGATTACAAACTCTTCACATTTACACTCACTTGCCTATAGTTTAAAACTGAATATGCTATAAATCTTGAAGATTACAAAGAGTATGTAATATGGTATAAATCTTCTAAGATTACTACTTTCATTTGGTTTAATTTGTACCATTTTGGCTGTAATTGAGAGAACATTTTGATGTGTTTTAGAATGAATATTAAAGTTACGTTGTAACAAACCTAGTTACTTGAAGTTATAACTACGTAATAAGTAGAGAATACGTAAGACATCTTCTTTACAGTAAGATTACGTAAGACACAGTAAGCTTTAAAATATGCGTTAACAGACATTTTACCTCTTTACCCAGTTCATGGGTAGCTCATTTTATACTTGGCTAACGTTAATAATGTTGTTGTTGGCATGCTTTATGGTAATAGGACAATGGCTATTTCAAATTTCATGCTACTCGATTGAGCCCGACTTGTTAAAACCATAAAACTACTTAGTAGGTTCAACGTCATACTTTAAATTTTATGACAGCTTAAGAAAAGTACTTTCCTTATTTCCATTTAACTGTTAACATTATAATTTCAAAATTTAATTATGCAACAAAACTTATTAAAACATTTAAGCAAGTCATAAGGAAAAGTTTGACGTCGGTTCATTTTCATATTAAGTACCTAAAAAAACTTTTGAGTCAAGTCATTCACGTCAGTTCATTTTCATATTATGCACATTTCTTGAGTGAGAAAAGAAATAGAAGAGTTGATGAAAGATAAATAGAGACCTGACTCGCACATTGCCTCCATTAACTGCACATTAATTTGGTCCCCCGACATTCATTAATTGTAACTGAGGACCTGGGATATTACACAACAAAAATACAAATAAGCAACTCAGTTAGATCAATAAAACCATGATTTTGAACACACAATACTAACAAAACCATTATTCGGCAATACGATTTTCCTAAAACATACGCTATGCAATCAATATTAGCATATAGTTAATAAGATTTCTTATATAACACACACTATAAACATATTATTGATTATAAACAAACACTATAAACTGTTTTTCTACTAATTTAAAACACATCTATTTTCACAAATTACCTAACCCACCCAATTTGCCAACTCGTTGCCTATTGATAAAAATATTGATTAGGGTGTGGCTCCAATCAGTTATGTTCATACTTGATCAAACCTTCTCCTTCCCAAACTTGTATGAAAGACAGCCACTAAATCAACTAATTTCTAGATAAATGGAATTAAAGTAGCATCTTCAGTGAAAACGGGTATGAAGGATGGTGAAAGGTTTACTTAAGTTTATTCGTTTGCTTTTCACCACTTTTCCACTTCCGTGCACGAACAATTTGATAAAGCTCTGTCACAGCCTGAAAATTTAATCGGGGTCAACGTTTTTCTCTATATCTAAGAAACTGCACTAAACCAATAATCAAGTGTTACTGAGCAAAAGTTGGTTTTTATTTCACCCAGAGATAACATTTTTAGTGAATCAGCATCATCCATATCCAGCAATTGTAAAGTTTATGTAAGTGACTTGACCAGACCCACGTCTATAAATGTAACAAAGGATTTTATGGAATTTGAAGAGTCTGTGGGTGAGCATGTAGCTAGTACATCACCAAGAAGATCAACAAAAGATTGAATATCATTTTTAGGAGGCTGATGAACATTAAAATTATCACCAAAATCACTAAAAGCATTATTGACTTCTATAAAAATTCTCCTCCTTGCCTTTGTAGAACGTACACAAAAGGCCACCAAGAACTCGGTAGCTCTACCTGCTAGTTTGTGCCTCCAACAAACCTAGTTAGAATTTGCAATTGAAGCGTGTGGATAAAAAAAACACAAAACAATAAGTGATTGTGTGGATATTTTAAAATTACTTATAAGGTATAACCTATAAAAATTACTTTATGTTTACCTGTATGTATTTGTAAATGGCATACCTAAGTTGACATGATGCGAGGCTAATGAACAATAATATAATATTGTTGATGATCCATGGTTGTTGTTCAATGTCATATCCATATCGAAGCACTACAAATTCAATCAAGAATGTGATATCTAACTCTGTGTGAAAAAGAAAAACACAAGATTACTCAACGTGTAAGAAATGAAACAAAGTTTTTATGATTGAAAATAATAGCGTGGTAAGGATCTAATTGAGAAAAAATATATTATTTAGAGCTTATTAATATTGCAACAAATGCACTACCAATACGACCCGCAAATATGATTAAAGTGATCACAGGGCTTAACTCTCGTATGAAGGGTAAGGCTAAATTAGTTTTACCAAACACCCACTTAATTCTACACAAATATACGTGCAAATTTCAGCAGCCACATATACGTACAAACTTGTATCAGATACTAACCTTGCTGACTTTGAATCTTATTGTTGACGTTGCAACCTTAGCCGCTCCACTGCAGCGTTGATGTGGATGACGCCATTGCAGAAGAAATCTGGAACCAGAAAAAGTGGTGTCTTGCTATCAATTCAAAACAGAAGTTATAGTTCGAGAAGCAAGAAACTGAGAAACAAAAGACGCACTAAAAGTTCAAAATTACTTTTGTTTGCCCTCTCTTTTTTTTCCTCTCTATTAGAGAAGAAGTCCAGGATCATCTATATGTCTTTTCAGTTGTCCAGGAAAACAAAGGGAAAACGATATTTAAGAACGTAAAAAATATTTAAACGAAAAAATATAAATTGTATTGCTACAATAGTAGCAGTAAGTATAATCCGAGATCATATGATATTCGCTGTCAGTAGAATCATTAGGCATATTCAATGTAAAATATCATTCTCTTGTTGAAACTTAAAAGTACCTATAACATGATTTACTGAACGATATGGTACATAAATTGAGCAAGTCATGAATAAGCAGAATATCCAAGCACAAGCTTAGCCAGTCAAACGCACCAGCCGCATGTAACTTTTGGTTGGAATAGTTGTCAAGAAGCTTCAAACAGATGTCTTCAAATTGGTTGATACGTGGGAATCGCACCAGGCTTTACCTCTCAAGGGATCTCGAGAAGCTAACAACCCCCACCAGGCAGTGTACCTGATCGTTGTAGTATAGTATAGTGACAAGTACCGGGGGATTGATCGTTCAGCTAGGAATAGTGTCGCTAGGATTAGAAAACCTAAATACTAGTTCTAGAGATGAAGGATGATTATTTTTATATTTTTATATTTTTTAGAAAGCAAGTAAAAATCTCGGGTTTTAAGGATTTGGGCGGAATTAGTTGCTAGTCAACTAACCCAATACTAAAGATGCAATCAAAATAAAATTCCAAAAATGAAAATAAACTAAATTAAACTAAGGTTGTGAACAATAAGTGGATAAGTTGTGTTTACTTAGATTTCACTACTCCCTAGATATCTTTTACACGTTAATTAGTTGTTATAGTAGCGTGGATGACGGATTGTATTCCTTAATACCATTCATGGGGTGGCACACTTAATTCCCCAATCCTATGAGTGCCTACTTCACTCCTATGTCGAGCCGGCTAAGAAGCTCCTAACATGGGATCATTAGAATTTACTCATGCATTAAATACAACCAATAAAACCTAGTGCACGTCAGTTCATGTTTCCTAAGACGTTCAAGCATGTTACCAATTAGAGATCTGCCAGTTTTCTTAAGCCTAACATCGAAATCATTCATCCAATACAACCATAAACAAGTAATCAACACATAATTAACATATAGGTTTCATTAGATCTAAGCAAACAGAAGATAGATCTAGCCTAGCATGATAGAATTAAGACAAGAACAAGATATAGACAACCAACACATAGACATATTGATTGAATTAAAAGAATACTTATCTCAATTACACATGAAAGGGTTCAAGGGCTGAAAACCCTTGAAAAACCTATAAAGTTCATACTAAGTTCGGCCTTAGGGTTTCTCAAAACTTCTCCCTTTTTTATGAATGAAAATTAGAAAACTATATATAGGAAATTGAGGCTGACGGCGTCAAGACCAAATTGGTGACGCCATCATCTCGCCGCCAAAAGAATTCTCGAACTCGCTTGATCTACTTCTGACGCCGTCACGTTATAGCTTTTTACAGGCCGTCACGTATTTTACTCTTGACGCTCTACCTTGTAACGCCTTCATTTCTCTACTGGGCCATCATGAAAATTACTCTTGACGCCGTCAGGATTTTCTTCTTGACGCCGTCACCTTCTGTTCCCAGCAAGGAAAATTAAGACTTTGGCATTTTCTTCACTTTTATGCTCCAAAAACGTCCAAATTGCTTCCTTTTCCAGATTTCTCTCCCAAAGTACCTAAAATCACAAAAGGAACGATTTAGGGCAATATTTGATCAAATAAATTCAATTCCGAGCTTAAATGACCCCCTAAAAACGGTTCATTTTTCGCCTCATCATATACCCTTACACTTGAGATTTGCTTGTCCTCAAGCAAATGCGCTTTTATTCTACTCAAAATACAAGTTAGGGGTCATTTAACACTAATATAAAAGTAATTACAATAAATAATCGTTCCACTAGAGACCAATAGACAAGCACGGAGGTCATATACTAGCACCTCACAAATACTGTTTAGATACTCACATCTCTCGGGTGTAATAAAGTATAAATTACAATATGGAAACAGATGATATCTCTCACTACCTATCATAGCAAAATAGATTACCATAGGCTTGGGAAAGGATCAAACCTCCACCACATGGCGTAAGCACCTAGGATAAACTATCAAAGAGGTCTTTTAAAGGGTTGTAACATTAGGTGTAGGGATATGAAATACACGGTTTTGTTGGATAAAGGAAGTCTTACTGGTCGCGAGTTAACAATCTTGGTTAATTACATGTACAATGTGGCGTTGCTAAGCCAAGACTCGACACGACTTAAGCTAATAAATGAAAAATAACAAAAACATAAAATGAACATAGAATAAAAAGGGATGGTAGTCCGTATGTTTTTTTCTCTTATCTTTTTCTATTTTTTTTCTTTTCTTTTTCTTGCTTTTTTTTTGATTTTTTTTATTTATTTATTTTTTTTTTACATACACTCTTACCCTACCATCCAAAATAATACATCATAGGGAATGAAAATTTCCCTTACACTTGAATTTTTACATACTTTACAATAAACTAAACTAATGACTCGAATTAAGAAAATCAAAACACTTGGAGCACTTTTAAGATTAACGCACATACGGGGGTAATATATGATGTTCTTCCCCATTACTCCATAAAATAAGTACTTTACCCATGAGTCCCAATCGTCCCAAAACAATATGTACAAGGATATGATTCGACTTAGCAACCATGTAATCAATTAGATAGTTAACTTAAGGTTTAACAAATAACAATAATGAACTAAAAATGAGCGCATACTCGGAAGTCTAAGTCGATTTGATTGTACATTTAAGTGGGGTTTAACAAAGTTTTCCTTTAAGTAAGATGCTTAAAGTTAGAAACGAAAAGATAGGCTCGGAGGGGTGTACTAGGGGTTTCGTGTACTAAAAATGAGTACAACGCTAAGGTGTGGGAAAAATTAGTTGACTTAACTAGCCAAGTAATATGACTTAAAATGGTCAAGTAATTATAACACGGGTTTAACACAAGGGTAATCCTAATGCCTCTTATCATGTAGTAAATCCTACCACACGAATGTAGTCTCACTAGCGGTCTCGGGATGCATCACTAACACAAGTTCTAGAATCTAAATGCTACCGGTACACTCATAAGCATTAATAGTGAATGCTTTTCCTATCAAATCTAAAGGCGAACCTCACATATTTGGGTGGAAAATTTTTTCTGAATATACGGTTATGTGCTAGTCATACAATCTCCTATCCATGAGACGCTTGCTATGGCTAAAGTTTCACTCCTAAATGTTGTAAAAAAATTTAAATTTGGCGCTAAAATTACACTAACAAGTGTTTCTCATAGTTTTATTACACATCTACCATCAAACAAAACAAACTCAAGCGAAAGTGTACATGTAAGGTATCATAATTTTACCCTCCCCTTACACTTAAGATGAACATTGTCCCCAATGTTCAAGTAAAGAATGTAAAACTGAAATAAGTAAAACAAATGAAATCAAATACTCCCCTGATTCGCTCGGTATGGATAATAAGGTGGCCAGGTTAGATCTTCCTCCAAGAAAATGAACAATCAACGCTTCCCGTCCAGAATATAAATCATCTTCTTGTCATACATAACCTGTGAATCCTGAGAAAATAGACAAGACAACCTCGCATAAAATAGGCGGCAACCTACATAAGTTACTAAATCCTAGAAAACAAAATAAGATATAATGCTTGTGGAATGAAGTTTGCAAATTTCCTGGAGATTATAAAACTTAATAATTCACAAAAACCATAAGACTCCGTTAGAAAAACAAAACTGGTGAAATTTCCAGATTTTTACACGTGACGCCGTCAAGAGTTAACTCGTGACGCCGTCAGAAGTGACCTGCAGAAATTCTTATGTTAAGTTTCTGGAAAATTTCTGGAAAAACTTGGTCCTACTTCCTGGAAAATCCTGCAAAACTTCATTGAGACTCAATACAAGCATTTGACTCTAACAAATACGAATATACATGTTCATTTAATATTGTGGAGAATCATGATCGGTTTGTTTCTTGAAAAAATATTTGGGGTTTCCCCTTACACTTATCTTTTGCAAAAATACTTTTAGGTGGAGTTAAGACTAGGCCAAAACAACAAAGTAAAGTATTTCCACTATTTAATTGAGAAACATGATCTACCAACAATAAAAATAAAGCATGCATACGGAAGCAAATAACAAACAAACAAAATAAAATCCCACAAAATATGGGTTTCCTCCCAAGAAGCGCTTTTCTTTATTTACGAGTCTTGTAGCTAGACTCAAGGTCATGGGTTACTACGTAACCTCATCGTTGGTTCCACTCTCTAGGTCGTCTTCTAAACCAGTTTTGTATTCCGGACCTAGTTGCAAACATTCTTTGTAGAAACCAAGCATCCTACTCTTTACATACTCTACTCCTCTACGTCCATCCTCCTCATTCCTATAATAAGCCGCTTGCTTGTGTTCTTTTTCTATATTAGAGAGGAGGCGGTATTGCTCAATTTTGTAGGGCATTTGGTAGGCAACCTCATCATTCTCTTCCTTGAATCTAACTATCCCTAGAGTTGGATCATAACTCATCCTAGTGGCCTCAACAAATGGTTTTCCAAATATTATTTGGCTTAGGCAAGCATCAATTACCGGACGAGTATCTTCCACTATATAAAATCGATCTCATAAGTGAGATTGCCTATTATCACATGTAATCCCTTCACTCTTCCTACAAAATTACTTATCAGATTCTCATTGGGCATCGTCCTAAAATCAAGTTGTTTCTTCATCACCCAATTGTAATAAGTCCTAGTCATGATGTTTACGGGAGATCTAAGATCGATGTAAGCTTTCCATATATGCATGTGCCCGATATTGCATGGTATGTTAATGTTAGAGGGGTCTCCCATTTTGATAAGGGGTGTGCCAAGGATATATGGTCTCTCGGGACTATCAAATAAATCCTTATGGTATTCCCGTTCCTCCTTGGTGGGCATCTTATTGATACATGGGAATCGCAGCAGGCTTTACCTCTCAAGGGATCTTGAGAAGCTTACAACCCCCACCAGGCAGTGTACCTGATCGTTGTAGTATAGTATAGTGACAAGTACCGGGGGATTGATCGTTCAGCTAGGAATAGTGTCGCTAGGATTAGAAAACCTAAATACTAGTTCTAAAGATGAAGGATGATTATTTTTGTATTTTTATATTTTTTAAAAAGCAAGTAAATATCTCGGGTTTGAAGGATTTGGGCGGAATTAGTTGCTAGTCAACTAACCCAATACTAAAGATGCAATCAAAATAAAATACTAGAAATGAAAATAAACTAAATTAAACTAAGGTTGTGAGCAATAAATGGAGAAGTTGTGTTTACTTAGATTTCACTACTCCCTACATATCTTTTACACGTTAATTACTTGTTATAGTTGCGTGGATGACGGATTATATTCCTTAATACCATTCATGGGGTGGCGCACTTAATTCCCCAATCCTATAAGTGCCTACTTCACTCCTATGTCGAGCCGGCTAAGAAGCTCCTAACATGGGATCATTAGAATTTACTCATGCATTAAATACAACCAATAAAACCTAGTGCACATCAGTTCATGTTTCCTAAGACGTTCAAGCATGTTACCATTTGGAGATCTGCCAGTTTTCTTATGCCTAACATTGAAATCATTCATCCAATACAACCATAAACAAGTAATCAACACATAATTAACATCTAGGTTTCATTAGATCCAAGCAAACACAAGATAGATCTAGCCTAGCATGATGGAATTAAGACAAGAACAAGATATAGACAACCAACACATAGACATATTGATTGAATTAAAAGAACATTTATCTCAATTACACATGAAAGGGTTCAAGGGCTGAGAACCCTTGAAAACCTGTAAAATTCGTACTAAGTTCGGCCTTAGGGTTTCTCCAAAACTTCTCTTTTTTTTTTTGAATGAAAATTAGAAAACTATATATAGGAAATTGAGGCTGACGGCGTCAAGATCAAATTGGTGACGCCGTCATCTCGCCGCCAAAAGAATTCTCGGACTGCCTTGATCTACTTTTGACGCCGTCACGTTATAGCATTTTCCAGGCCGTCACGTATTTTACTCTTGACGATCTACCTCGTGACGCCTTCAATTCTGTAATGGGTCGTCATGGAAATTACTCTTAACGCCGTCAGATTTTTCTTCTTGACGCCGTCACCTACTGTTCCCAGCAAGGAAAATTAAGACTTTGGCGTTTTCTTCACTTTTATGCTCTAAAAACGTCCGAATTACTTCCTTTTCCAGATTTCTCTCCCAAAGTACCTAAAATCACAAAAGGAACGATTTAGGGCAATATTTGATCAAATAAATTCAATTCCGGGCTTAAATGGCCCCCTAAAAGTGGTTCATTTTTCGCCTCATCATATACCCTTACACTTGAGATTTGCTTGTCCTCAAGCAAATGCGCTTTTATTCTACTCAAAATACAAGTTAGGGGTCATTTAACACTAATATAAAAGTAATTACAACAAATAATCGTTCCACTAAAGACCAAAGACAAGCATGGAGGTCATATACTAGCACCTAACAAATAGTGTTTAGATACTCACATCTCTCGGGTGTAATAAAGTATAAATTACAATATGGAAACGGAAGATATCTCTCACTACCTGTCATAGCAAAATAGATTACCATAGGCTTGGGAAAAGATCAAACCTCCACCACATGGCGTAAGCACCTAGGATAAACTATCAAAGAGGTCATTTAAAGGGTTGTAACGTAAGGTGTAGGGATATGAAATACACGGTTTTGTTGGATAAAGGAAGTTTTTACTGGTGGCGAGCTAACAATCTTGGTTAATTACATGTACAATATGGCGTTGCTAAGCCAAGACTAGACTCGACTTAAGCTAATAAATAAAAAATAACAAAAACATAAAATGAACATAGAATAAAAAGGGATGGTAGTCCGTATGTTTTTTTTTTCTCTTTTCCTTTTTTTATTTTTTTTCCTTTTTCTTGATTTTTCAATTTTTTTTTTTTTTTTTTTTTTTTTTTTTTTTTTTTTTTTTTTTTTTTTTTGCATACACTCTTACCCTACCATGCAAAATAATACATCATAGGGAATGAACATTTCCCTTACACTTGAATTTTTACATACTTTACAATAAACTAAACTAATGACTCGAATTAAGAAAATCAAAACACATGGAGCACTTTTAAGATTAACGTACATATGGGGGTGATAAATGATGTTCTTCCCCATTACTCCATAAAATAAGTACTTACCCATGAGTCCCAATCGTCCCAAAACAATATGTACAAGGATATGACTCGACTTAGCAACCATGTAATCAATTAGATAATTAACTTAGGGTTTAACAAATAATAATAACACACTAAAGATGAGTGCATACACGGAAGGCTAAGGCGATTTGGGTGTACATTTAAGTGGGGTGTAACAAATTCTTCCTTTAAGTAAAATGCTTAAGGTTAGAAATGAAAAGATAGGCTCGGAGGGGTGTACTAGGTATTTCGTGTACTAAAAATGAGTACAACGCAAAGGTGTGGGAAAAATTAGTTGACTTAACTAGCCAAGTAATATGACTTAAATGGTCAAGTAATTATGATACAGGTTTAACACAAGGGTGATCCTAATGCCTCTTATCATGTAGTAAATCCTACTACCCGAATGTAGTCTCACTCGCGCTCTCGGGATGCATCACTAACGCAAGTTCTAGAATCTAAATGCTACCGGTACACTCATAAGTACTAATAGTAAATGCTTTTCCTATCAAATCTAAAGGCGAACCTCACATATTTGGGTGGAAAATTTTTCTAAAAGTACGGTTGTGTGCTAGTCATACAATCTCCTATCCATGAGACGCTTGCTATGGCTAAAGTTTCACTCCTAAATGTTGTAAAAAAATTTAAATTTGGCGCTAAAATTGCACTAACAAGTATTTCTCATACTTTTATTACGCATCTACCATTTAAACAAAACAAACTCAAGCAAAAGTGTACATGTAAGGTATCATCATTTTACCCTCCCCTTACACTTAAGATGAACATTGTCCCCAATGTTCAAGTAAAGAATGTAAAAGTGAAAAAGTAAAAAGAATGAAATCAAATACTCCCCTGATTCGCTCGGTATGGATAATTAGGTGGCCAGGTTAAATCTTTCTCCAAGAAAATGAACAATCAAAGCTTCCCTTCCAGAATATAAATCATCTTCTTGTCGTACATAACCTGTGAATCCTGAGAAAACAAACAAGACAACCTCGCATAAAATCGGCGGCAACCTATATAAGTTACTAAATCCTAGAAAACAAAATAAGATATAATGCTTGTGGAATGAAGTTTGCAGATCTCCTGGAGATTATAAAACTTAATAATTCACAAAAACCATAAGACTCCGTTAGAAAAACAAAACCGGTAAAATTTCTAGATTTTTTACACGTGACGCCGTCAAGAGTTAACTCGTGACGCCGTCAGAAGTGACCTGCAGAAATTCTTGTGTTAAGTTTCCGAAAAATTTCTGGAAAAACTTGGTCCTACTTCCTGGAAAATCCTGCAAAACTTCATTATGACTCAATACAAGCATTTGACTCTAACAAATACAAATATACATGTTCACTTAATATAGTGGAGAATCATGATTGGTTTGTTTCTTCAAAACATATTTGGGGTTTCCCCTTACACTTATCTTTTGTAAAAATACTTTTAGGTGGAGTTAAGACTAGGCCAAAACAACAAAGTAAAGTATTTCCACTATTTAGTTTAGAAACACGATCTACCAACAATAAAAATAAAGTATGCATACGGAAGAAAATAACAAACAATCAAACAAAATTAAATCACACAAAGCATGGGTTGCCTCCCAAAAAGCGCTTGTTTTTGTTCGAGTCACGAGCCAGACTCTACCCTTATTTAACGAAAATAAGTCAAGTTTTCCCTACACTTAAGATTAAGTGCGGGTGATAGTAGCGATACACACCTTCTCGGTGAAAGTATGCCACGTGAGGAAAGAGTGGTGGATGAATTATATGCTCAAAGGGCTGTGCTCCTATCATCATAACCTTATCCAATTCAATCGGGTTAATGGGTGGATTAAGATTTTCTCCTAGAAAGGGATCATCTTCTATCAACTTCAAGAGACTACTAGTTGAGGATCCATCTTGTCCTAATAAACCCGGTTTAAACCCATAATGTTTCTTGTGATCAATCATAAATGGGTGATGTAAGCATGTAAGGTCATTTTCCACTCCTATATTGGCTTCCTCTCTACAAGGCTTAGAGTCCACTACCTTTATCCTAAGACTACCCGGACTACATGGGTTGATGGGTGGGTCGGCTCCTCTTTTGTCTCCTAGATGTATATCTAAGGATGGAAGATTAGGTAACGGTTTTGGTTGAGGCTCCGATTCATCAAAACTAGGAACTTCCCTAAAACTAAGAGTAAGGTTATCATTATAAGTATTCAAACCTATATCCTCTAGTTGTGTTTGGTTCAAAGGTTCTACCTCAATTGGGATTCCTAAAGTCTCTTCTACTTCTTCCGGTAAGTCACGATTGGTGTGTATGGCTCAAATGATGGTAGGACTCGTGGGGTACTTGGTGAGCTTATGTTATTTACTTCATCATTCCCTGTGTCACGATCACCTATATCCTCAACATGTGTTTTATTATAATCTAACCCTAACATTTTCCCAAGTATCTCACGTGATTCTCTAGGCATCTCAACTTCTATATCTGAATCATAAGGATCATCCTCAATATTCTGATTGCTATATACAAATTGCCCAAAAGATTCATCATCTATTTCTTGAGATTCATCATCATTGATCATAAAACCTAGGTCTTTCTGATCAATGTGATCATGTTCGGCTACATCCTCCATCACATCAAGGTCATCAATGGGTTCATCCTGTATTATGGTAGTGCCTAACCATGACATGCAACTAGGTGGCTCATACGAAACTATCCTAGGTGAAGGCTCATATGGTGCATAGGTTTCACTAAGTGAGGCATTTTGAGGGGTTGACGGAGCTCCTAATGTGAATTCTTTAAAAGTCTTATGCCTTTGGCCTCTTTTCTCAAGGTACTCAATAAAATCAATATAAGATCCTGTCCTCCTCATTTCATTCGTCCATCTTGGTATATCCAAACTGGTGTAATTATACTTTTTTTGGTAAAACTCTAGCGTCGGACTTGGTGGATTCGCGTTCTCCATAATGGCAAACGGAATAGTCAATGAACTTAATTTACTAACAACCGTACAAAAAAAAAGATAGACTAAAGAAAACCTGAAAATAAAAATAAAATCTTACTAGAAAGGAATCTAGCAAGTAGACCTAATAAAAAGAAATTCTAACCTAGACAATAACTATTCCCCGGGCTGCGGCGCCAAAAACTTGATACGTGGGAATCGCACCAGGCTTTACCTCTCAAGGGATCTTGAGAAGCTTACAACCCCCACCAGGCAGTGTACCTGATTGTTGTAGTATAGTATAGTGACAAGTACCGGGGGATTGATCGTTCAGCTAGAAATAGTGCCGCTAGGATTAGAAAACCTAAATACTAGTTCTAAAGATGAAGGATGATTATTTTTGTATTTTTTATATTTTTTAAAAAGCAAGTAAATATCTCGGGTTTGAAGGATTTGGGCGGAATTATTGGTAGTCAACTAACCCAATACTAAAGATGCAATCAAAATAAAATACTAGAAATGAAAATAAACTAAATTAAACTAAGGTTGTGAGCAATAAATGGAGAAGTTGTGTTTACATAGATTTCACTACTCCCTAGATATCTTTTACACGTTAATTACTTGTTATAGTTGCGTGGATGACGGATTGTATTCCTTAATACCATTCATGGGGTGGCGCACTTAATTCCCCAATCCTATGAGTGCCTACTTCACTCCTATGTCGAGCCGGCTAAGAAGCTCTTAACATGGGATCATTAGAATTTACTCATGCATTAAATACAACCAATAAAACCTAGTGCACGTCAGTTCATGTTTCCTAAGACGTTCAAGCATGTTACCATTTGGAGATCTGCCAGTTTTCTTAAGCCTAACATCGAAATCATTCATCCAATACAACCATAAACAAGTAATTAACACATAATTAACATCTAGGTTTCATTAGATCCAAGCAAACACAAGATAGATCTAGCCTAGCATGATGGAATTAAGACAAGAACAAGATATAGACAACCAACACGTAGACATATTGATTGAATTAAAAGAACACTTATCTCAATTACAGATGAAAGGGTTCAAGGGCTGAAAACCCTTGAAAAACCTGTAAAATTCGTACTAAGTTCGGCCTTAGGGTTTCTCCAAAACTTCTCTTTTTTTTTTGAATGAAAATTAGAAAACTATATATAGGAAATTGAGGCTGATGGCGTCAAGACCAAATTGAAGACGCCGTCATCTCGCCGCCAAAAGAATTCTCGGACTGCCTTGATCTACTTTTGACGCTGTCACGTTATAGCATTTTCTAGGTCATCACGTATTTTACTCTTGACGCTCTACCTCGTGACGCCTTCAATTCTGTACTGGGTCGTCATGGAAATTACTCTTGACGCCGTGAGATTTTTCTTCTTGACGCCGTCACCTACTGTTCCCAGCAAGGAAAATTAAGACTTTGGCGTTTTCTTCACTTTTATGCTCCAAAAACGTCCGAATTGCTTCCTTTTCTAGATTTCTCTCCCAAAGTACCTAAAATCACAAAAGGAACGATTTAGGGCAATATTTGATCAAATAAATTCAATTCTGGGCTTAAATGACCCCCTAAAAGTGGTTCATTTTTCGCCTCATCACTTTTCAAAGTATTTCTCTATAGTTTCTACTTCATCTAACTCTTCTCCCTTATTAACCTCAAACTCCCTACTTTTATCCCTAGTCTCAGTTTCTATTCCAACTTCATCCTTGTCACTTTCTTCTATCCCCTTATCTATTGGCTTAATGGTGACAACATTGACAAAGTGGACATGTTTGGATGATGAGGGTTCCTTAATTTGGATTCCGTTATTGGTGTCCCTGGTGTCCTTCCTAGGTGTGGTTAACGCTTGGTTGTTGAGGGCTTTCAACAAGTTGTCAATCTTGTTGGTCATCTCCATTTGTTGTTGGTTGAATTCGGTTTCAAACCTAGCTATGCAGGCTTCTTGAGATGCCATGAACCTAGACATCAATCCTTCAAGATTGTTGGTACTACTATAGTTGTTAGAAGGATTGTTGTTGAAAGTACGGTTGGAGGGTGGACCGTTTGGTTGGTAACGATTAGGCGGATTGGAAGAATTGGGTTGATTTTGTTTCCACCTAAGGTTTGGGTGATTTTTCCAAGAGGGGTTATATGAATCACCGTAAGGGTTTGGCTCGGGCTTGAAAGTGTACCACTTATCCCCAGCTTCGTCGGTACGCGTGGATGCGTAGTCCGCAAAAGCTGTTCCGGGGAGTTCCACACAATCACGAGTGTCATGGGGACCACTACATAATTCACATGAAGAAGTGATTTTGTTCACTCGGCTTGAAGGCTTAGGAGCTTCTTAGGATTTCATGAGAAACTTGACTTGGTCCTCAAGTTCCATGATCCTACGGTCGGGAGTGCTACAGTTGTTCGAAGGCAAAGATATTGCCTTGACCGTTTTGTTCAAATCACGGGGATCATTTCAACTTTCGTTGTCATAGAGAGCAAGATCTTCTATGAGTTCCCATGATTGTTCCGCACCTAGATCACGTAGCTTACCACCGGCCGATTGGTCAATGGCTCGCCTCGTGGAGAGATCGATATGGTCATAAAAGATTTGAACTTGGAGCCAAGTATCTATGCCATGATGAGGGACTTTTTGGAGTAAGTCCTTGAAACGAGTCCATGCTTCATAAAGAGATTCATTTTGACGTTGTTGGAACATCAAGATGTCATTTCTAAGCTTAGTAGTTCTCCCCGGTGGGAAAAATTGAGCAAGGAAACGAGTGGTGAGATCATCCCATGTGGTGATGGATCCCGCGGGTAAATGCTCAAGCCATTGACTAGCTTGATCCCGTAGAGAGAATTGGAATAGGCGTAATCGGGTTGTCTCTCTAGTTTCAACATCTAGGTCTATGGAATCTATGATTTTAAGGAAGTCCTTTAGATGTTGGTTTGGATCTTCGTAATGAAGTCCATGGAATGCACATCCACTTTGCACCAACCAGATGGTGTCGGATCGCAAGGGGGTCACATTGGCTCCGGTGAGCTCAATGGTGTTTCGGTTGCCTTGGTGGCTAGGTCGGGAATACTCTCCTAAGGTTCGGGGCCTAAGTGGTTCTAGTGGTGGGTTTTGTTGTCGTGGGATGACGGGTTCAAAGATGTTCCCATCGTCCATGATGTCGGGTGGTGAAGAGTTACGAACAAAAACACAAAGAAATAAGATAGTTTAAAGAAAACCTAAAAATAAAAATAAAATCTTACTAGAAAGGAGTCTAGCAAGTAGACCTAATAAAAAGAGATTCTAACCTAGACAATAACTATTCCCCGGGCTGCGGCACCAAAAACTTGATACGTGGGAATCGCACCAGGCTTTACCTCTCAAGGGATCTCGAGAAGCTTACAACCCCCACCAGGCAGTGTACGTGATCGTTGTAGTATAGTATAGTGACAAGTACCGGGGGATTGATCGTTCAACTAGGAATAGTGTCGCTCGGATTAGAAAACCTAAATACTAGTTCTAGAGATGAAGGACGATTATTTTTGTATTTTTATATTTTTTAGAAAGCAAGTAAAAATCTCGGGTTTTAAGGATTTGGGCGGAATTAGTTGCTAGTCAACTAACCCAATACTAAAGATGCAATCAAAATAAAATACTAAAAATGAAAATAAACTAAACTAAACTAAGGTTGTGAACAATAAGTGGAGAAGTTGTGTTTACTTAGATTTCACTACTCCCTAGATATCTTTTACACGTTAATTACTTGTTATAGTTGTGTGGATGACGGATTGTATTCCTTAATACCATTCATGGGGTGGCACACTTAATTCCCCAATCCTATGAGTGCCTACTTCACTCCTATGTCGAGCTGGCTAAGAAGCTCCTAACATGGATCATTAGAATTTACTCATGCATTAAATACAACCAATAAACCCTAGTGCACGTCAGTTCATGTTTCCTAAGACGTTCAAGCATGTTACCAATTGGAGATCTGCCAGTTTTCTTAAGCCTAACATCGAAATCATTCATCCAATACAACCATAAACAAGTAATCAACACATAATTAACATCTAGGTTTCATTAGATCTAAGCAAACACAAGATAGATCTAGCCTAGTGTCACACCCCCAATTTACCTGACTTGCAGCGGAATGGAATACCTGGGGGTGTCTGTCATAGCATCACAGTTACAGTTACATTGAACGACCTAAAGTGTCGTTTGGAAAACACTTCGTTTGATCATTGAAATAATCCAGAGTTTACAATATGAGGTCCCCAAAGGTGTTGCATGTTTATGAAAACAAGTCCTACTAGATTAAACGTTTACATAAGTGCATGAAATAATGGTGAGACGCGTCGACTCCGCGACTCCATAAAGGTCCAAATGCATGTCACATGAGCTACCTTAATAACCTGAAATACATTGCTAAAACGTCAACACGAATGTTGGTGAATTCCATAGGTTTATAAAATGTAATGATGTACAGCCACCGCAAGTATAAGTGCAACATAAAAATCAAGTAAAATAGTACAATAGACCTTAAGCTCATGACCCCGAAGCTATGCTGATGAAATTATATGCCCCTCCCGAATGTTTTACCAGAACACTCCCAAAATGTCAAAATGAAATGCATCCGTTTACTGTTGGTAATAACTACCACGGATGGAGGCGTCACCCTCGATAGATCTATCCACTCACTCTCGCTTAATCGGAAAATTAACGGTCCATGATAATAAATAGGGGACTTTAACAGGTTGGTAAGGCAACTTAAGCAATGTACATATGTTTTGGTACTTGGGCTCGTACTAAAATAATTGATGCAATGTATTCCCCCGTGGGATTTGAAATCAAAATGTTGAATTGAAAACGGGGCTATGAAAACTCACCTGATATGATGGTACCATGAACATGTAATGAGCTGAAAAACAAGGCGCGCACACTAGCCGCAACCTAATATGAATGATGAACGATCTACTTTAGATCATGAAATGATGTTATGAATGTCCATGCACATGTTTCCTATACCACTCTACTCTTTGGAAAAATACTTGTTGTTATCAAAAATATACATTTTCCAAGACTTAGGAAAATAAGGCAACTAGAAAAATAAAACTAGTTGAAATGTATATATATATATATATATATATATATATATATATATATATATATATATATATATATATATATATATATATATATATATATATATCGTATGTATCATGTTAGTGTTGAAATCCTCGGTTTGAAATCCTTGATATAACGCCTTGTAGTGATAAAAATATACTTGTAATCACTAATACTTCATTAGTTATGTATTTGGGTACTTGGTATTATTTCTAGAAATCTAGAGTTACCACGTAGTTTTAGCGTTATTATTTCTAAAAGCTGTCAAAACAATATTAGTTTTGCCGATATTGAAACGTGAATATCTTTGTCGTTATAAGTCCGTTTTACTTGTTCTTTATATCCACGGTTATGTCTTAGTATGTAGTAATATATTTTGGAAAGCTTGGCTCCTCCGGGTTACGTCTAAAGCCTCTTTTTGTCCGACGAAAAACGTCCAACAGCATGTATTTTCAGAAAATATAGTTTTCGTCAATAAACTTGCAAAAATCATAACTTCTTCGTTATAAACTCTTTTTAATCCGTTCTTTCGCCCACGGATTCGTTTTTGAAAGTATTTTCTAAAAATTTTTCCAAAATCCCCTTTATGTTTACTGATTTTCCTGGATTTACAAAAATGGGACAGTAGGTTTATATACTTGTTACAAATCCATTTTTCATGTTCAAAACTAGTTTCTACTTCAACCAATTCTCTTGCAAACACCACAAATCTATACTAATCCTACCATACACCTTCTTAGGGTGCCATGGGTTCCTAATCACTAGTAATCATGTTAATTTAACAAAGGAACACCTAAATCAAAATCTAGGGTTTGTATGTTCAAAAAGTTAACAAAAATAATGTGGTATAGCTAACTTGTACATGAAATTAAGCATGAAAACCATAAGATACAAGTGTTAGTTAGATGAAATCATGAAAATAAAGTTGATAACTCACTTTGAAATAATGGGTGATTAGATGATGAGAAACCTTGTGTTACTTGTGTTTTTGTTGTAAGATTCTTGATTAGAATGATGAAATGAACAACTTTGTAGCTTTGTACTTTCAAAAACAATCACTTGATCATGGAGTTTGGTGTTGGGTCGTGGGTATGAAGAAGAGAAAGGGGAGGATGAAAACTTTTTGGATCTTGAAAAGTTATGTTATGATTTTGGTTTTTGGTTTAGATATAACATTGGAGGTTTATGGTATAATAAGATTATGTAAATGCATAAGGTTAAAAAATATAAGTCATGTGGTCTAGGGGTGTTTGTATGGCCGGTCATGGATGAGCAAGAGAAAGAAAAATCGGTTTTGGTAACTTAGGAAATGTAGGGTAATATTAGTTGTAGTTTAGTGTAAGTATTAGTTATAATCGGGTACCGGGTTTGCTAGAAATAAATATTAACGAAGTTAACCGGGACTTATTAAAGTCATAAAAATGTTAAAAATATGTTGGGTACAATTACTGAGTGTTCGGGTGATTATTGTTTAGTTTTCACGAAAACCGTCGTAATAATTATTGTTGATCCCAGTTGAGCTTAAACGATCTTGTATAGAAGTTAACTTGATTAAACACTTAAGCTAATATGCGGAATGTAAAAGCTTAACTTAAGAAGAATAATGATTCACTTTCAACAGTTCAATATTATTAATACGAGCACTCAACAATGCTAGAGTTTTACAACCTTGAAGTGAATAATAATACGTACATAAATTAACCCTAGGATCCTCCTTTTATAGACTAAGGAATCCTACTAGGTTTACAATACATTTCTCTACACGATAAAAATATTCTAGATAAATATAATATTTACACAATCTATTCTGTATTTATCCAAACCGTATACATCCTTATCCCATCAGCAGTAGATTCTGTCAGCAGCATTTAACCTCAGTAGCACTTTGACATTAGCAGCAGAATCATTACCACTAGCAGCAATTTCATTCACAGCAGCAGTTTCACTTAGCAGCAGTTTCAAACCCAACAATCCTCCCCTAAACTTATTATTTATTTCTAAATAAATAAGTTTCTTCTTAGCACAATTAATCACTTGGAGGATGCTTCCAAACTCTTCAAACCTTGAGAATTCAGTTGATCAAATATCTTCTTATACTTTGACAGCAAATTGAATGCTTGATCATCAGAATCATAGTCTTTCTCCAGCTTCAGTGATCTATTACCATTAACCATTCGATTGACAATATTCCAGTATCTAATCACTGGATAATCTTTTTCAGCTAGCATATACAAAGTAATTGGTCCAATATCTAGCATATGAACTCCAGAATCTTGAAAGAGTCTCCATTTTCTGACTTTGTAATCTACTATCTCTGTCCATTCAGAATCATCCATTGAAGGTTCATACATAAGTTTTAGAGCTCTCCACAGCACATTATCAGTCTTAGTTATGATATGATCAATTTGATCTTTCTCATACTTTTCACCATCAAACTTCTTTGCTCCAAACTTTGCCTTGTATAACTTCCACAAGTCATCAACATCCTCTCTATCAAATTAGTATAACATCTGTTGAAATCTAAGAAACCTATGAGACTTACCATCAGATCTCTCAACATCATGAAATGCTCCAATGTTTGTATCATATCATGTAGTTACTTTGATAATAGGATATTTGACCCCTATTGGCTTGGCATCAACCACTTCAGGATCTTCCATCTTGCCAACCATAGTGCAAACCTTCAATTGTTCTTTTAAATGCTCAGGAGGAATATGATCACAATCATTCTTGAACTCATCTCCTTCTGGCTTAGAACTGCTTTCTTCCCCTGTTTTCCTTTTCTTCTTTGCAAATGATTTATGAACTACACCTTTTCTTTTACCACTTTGCACAGAAGAAGTAGTCTTAGCTGCATCATCAAGCTGCTTAACAACATCAGCTTCTTGAACATACTCTGCTTCAACTACCTTTTCAGGTACCAACTTCTTTTTCATCTAAGCAATCTGTTCCAAATCCTCAGCACATCCCATAGAATACAAAGTATATGTTCTCCTCTTAGCTTGTTGATATAAGTCAAAAACTTCTTTATTAGAATAAGGTTTCAACTGTACCAATGTCCATCCAGCCATATTCTTTAGATACCTTTCATATTCTCTTCTTTGTTGTTTAACAGTTGGACCTTTAAGTATCTTTATCTTTCTTCTAGCAGTAGCATTTTCTTTTCTCTTCTTTGTAGTAAACTTTGTTAACCAAGATTGCACATCAAAAGTTGAAACTTCATTTCCTTCAATCTTGATCAGCTTATTGAGTTCAATATCAGCTTCTATTTTGATCTTCTCATTTATCCATTCATCATACCTATTTAAGTCTTCAGCCTCTTTCTCAGCTAACTGTTGACCTTCAATATTAATCAACTCTTGTGCTCTATGTACAGCAGCTGTATCATGTTCAACTTGTAATGCCTTAGGCCAAGACTCAAATGGTACATCAGTGAAATCAATCCCCTTATACATAATCCTTGGTTTTTCAACTTGCTTGCCCTTGCCTTTATCAGTAGAAAATAAAGAAATAATCTTCTTTTGTTGAGCAACAGGTTCCTTAATAACAATCCCTTTTTTAGGTTTTCTAGGTGCTGATGATTTGATTGTTGTTATTTGTTGTGGTAGTGAAGGAGTTGATAATGGAGTAGTCTTCTTGCTCAACAATACCATGGCTTCAGCAGCAGCATTGTCACCAGACCCAGCAGCAGAGTCTTGTGCATCAGCAGATCCACTAGCAGCAGAGTTAGTAAAATCCTTAGCAGTAGATCCTTGAGCAGCAGAGTCAAGACTTTTGTTTTTCACCAAATCTCCCAACTTCATCAATGTTTCACCCATCAACCCTGTTGCCTTCACTAATTTCTCAGGCTCCAAAGTTGTAAGTTGTTCTACCACCTTCTCTTGAGTAGCAATCACCTTTTCCATAACAACCTCATTCCCTGATTTATCAGTAACCACAAAATTTTCAGCATCCTGAGGACTTTCAACATCCATATCACCAATCACTGGAGCCTCCCCTGAAACCATTCCATCATTCAAACCCAGAGCACTATCAATCTTTTCCAAAGTTGCCTCCCCTGAACCCATTGCCTCTTCATTCCTCCCTTGTTTGGAAGCATCCTCTTCCAAGTGAGTAGAGACATCAGGAGAACTAACAATCTGAGAAGTGCCAATTTCTTCAATCTTTTCAAAGAGGTTGAAGATCTTGATTTCTGAAAGTTCTTAATCTGTTTTTGCAATTTAATGATAGTCTTGTCCTGATCAGCAACAACAGATGAGAGACTAAGAACTTTGTCCTCCAATATAGTACATTTCACCCCCAAGTTGGTACAAGTAACCGTCAATTCCTGAATGAGTTTCATAATAGTCTCATCACTTCGACCTGTGTTACCTGGTCCGAGAGGTGAATCATGGACATTGTCATCATGTACAAGAGTTTTCGTCAATTCATTGGTCACTGGCCTGTCCTCATCACTTCGACCTGTGTAACCTGGTCCGAGAGGTGAATCTTAGGACATAAACTCAGTATCAAACCTAGTTTGATCATCTGAGCCCCCTGTATTTGCCATTTGGCTAGGGTTGCCATCCTGAGAATTTGATTCAGAAGAATCATCATCTCTAGATGTTGCCTTGGTTTGGGTCTTAATGATGTTATCACTATCTTGCTCTGCTGCTAAGCTAGAAGCAGTAGTGACAGCCCTTGCCAACATGTCCTCTCCATCACCTAGGACAGCCTCATCTGGTACAGCCATACTAGCACTATCCTGAGGAAGATCAGTGTTCTTTTTGGTTTTCCTATGGGTATAGAGTATTTTAGGTTGTGTAGCAGATGTAGTAAAATTGGGTGTGTGATGGGAGTCAGTGGGATTTCCTGATCCTTCACGCTGATTATTTTGCACAAGTTGCACCATGTAAGGTGTAAGATTTGTATATGTGCCTGAAAAACCTTTTCCATGTTTAACCAAGAAAGTAAAGGTTTTAGAAACCAATTTTGGAGCATCATAGGTAGCAACATGGCCTCTAAACTTTGTAAGTTGATTTTGAACAAAGAGTTGTATAAACCTTGGATAAAGCAAATAGGAACCAGACTCTTTAATACTTTGAAACATCCCTTCCAATATCATTCTTGAAAAATTGAATGGTTGACCTTTACTTAAGCATACCATTGCAGAAGCAATATTAGTACTAAACTCATGCCATCCAGAAGTTTTAGGACTCAAACAATGAAGAAGAAGACGTACCAAAAACTTGTATTGAGGACAGAGGAGAGATTTTTGAAATTTAAAATTTGTATGATTCCCCTCATATCCCAAATCTTTAAACCCAGCAAAAATAGCAGAATTGGCAAGACAAGTGGTCTCTGTATCATCATCTAAGAGAAGAGTTTCTCTTATTAATGATTCAGTTACACGAATCTTTTGCCCATCTACTAAGGCACTAACATATTTTTCCCCATTCTTAGTTTTGATTTTAGCGGTAAGCCAAAACTGTTTTATGTGGGAAGCAAATATAGTAGGATTCACAGTGAGTGCATACATAAGAGAAGTAGCATTCAAAAATTTTACCATGTCTGTGAATTCTTCATTAACTGATTCTGCATCAAGAATGACCACACTGTTGTGTTGCTTTGCCCAGGTACGAACGCACTCCATGAGTTAGGGTTTAGGGAAATTGGGAATAATTGACTTTGAGAGAGATAAAGTGTTAGGGCTTGTGATAACTTCAATTTGAAACATGAGAAAACCAATTAGGAAGATCAATTAGGTTTTAAATTGATTGAAGAAGTTACACATCCCACCCTCACACTTTCAACCATACCAGCACAATAACACTAGCAGCAGAGTTATATAACTAGCAGCAGAGTGAAATAATCCAGGAGCAGAGTTGACAAAATAAGCTTGGTCAAAAAGTCAAGAATCCTCAGCAATTAATGTGATGATATGCCGTAATCCCTATAAAAGCGGACTAAATATTTTCCCTAAATCATCACTATCAAACCCTAATCGCAATAAAAATGCCAATCAACCAAATCAAAACATCTAATTACCCATATCCAATCAAATCATAATGAAATCAACACCCGAAATCATCAATATCTCATCCGATTCATCATCAGAAGATGAGACCCCTTATGAAACATATGTGCCTCCCTTTCGTCCTCCTCATAATGGTTATAGAACCAAGGAGCAAGCTAAGAAGAGAAAGCATGATCTCTCGGTCTTTAAAGATCTCCTCAGTTTGAATCAAACCCCAAGCACTTCCAGGGGTAAAGCTGTGATGTCCCCCAAATCTCCATCTACTTCAGAGTCATCAGAAGACACAGCTTGGATCCCTGTCAGGCAACCATATCCAAGGGAGCTTGTTTCCCCTTTCATCTACACTTCATCAGATGAGGATGAGCCTCCAAATGAACCACCTTCCACACCTAAGGCCACGACCAAAGAAATCCACCAAGGCAAAGAAGACAAGGAAGACAAACCCTCCTCTCCCTGAGGAAAGAAAAATTGTTCTTGGACTTCCATGCCCTAGGAAGTAGTGCTTGTAGTTTTTAATGTCATCTTAATTTGTTGCACTCTTTTGATGTAATTTCTCTTTTGATGTATGAACCTCTGTTCTTGATAAATGATGAATGACAGATGTTCTTCTTTGTTATCATAATATTGTTGTTGCAAGTCATCATTTTGACTTATTCCTGCACAATATTAGACCACACACCACAAAGCAAACAAACATATGTACTAGCAGTAGAGTTAGAAATAGCAGGATAGTACATTCCATCACAAACATATGCTTTAAGATAAGCAGCAGAGTAACAAGCAGCACAATTCCTTGATATACTTGTACAAAAACAAAGAGATAAGTTTTTCAAAGATTTATCATACCAATATTTGCAATTAAAAATTGAAACCTCCCCACATCAAAATGTTTAGTGAGAAGATCAGCAACATTGTTATCAATATGAACTTTAACAATTTGGATCAACTTCTTTTCATAGCAATCCTTGATAAAGTGATGTCTTATCTCAATATGTTTTGTTTTAGAATGAAAAACAGGATTTTTAATTATGCAAAGTGTGCTGTTGTTATCAATATGAATTTTGGTATTCATGAAATTGTACCCATAATCCAATAATTGATTCTGCATCCATAGAACTTGTCCACGACAACTTGAAGTAGCCACATACTCAGCTTCAGTTGTAGAATTAGCCACCACTGTTTGCTTCTTGCATTGCCATGACACCAATCTGCTTCCTAGAAATTGACAACCCCCTGTAGTAGACTTTCTATCCAAAGAAGCTCCAGCATAGTCACTATCTGAATATGAAACCAAATCAAATGGTGAATCCTTAGGATACCAAACACCCAATTTTGGTTGATGCCTCAGATATCTAAAAATTCTCTTCACTGCATTGAGATGTGATTCCTTGGGACACACTTGAAATCTTGCACAGGCACACACAGCAAACATGATATCAGGCCTTGATGCTGTGAGATACATCAATGAGCCAATCATAGACATGTACAAGTGAATATCCACTTCCTTTCCATATTCATCTTTCAGCAATGGTTTGTTGGTTTCCATGGTAGTCTTGGCAGGTTTAGCATCTTCAAATCCAAACTTCTTCAAAATATCATTGACATATTTATCCTGACTAATAAATATACCATTGTCTTTCTGTGCAACTTGCAGACCTAAGAAGAAGGTGAGTTCTCCCATAGAACTCATAGCAAACTTGTCCTTCATAAGCTTCTCAAAACTAACACACATAGCTTTGTTTGTAGACCCAAAGATGATGTCATCAACATTGCTCTATTTACCTTGTAAACTTTGTCAAGGATGATCAGGGTCTTCAAAGCCTGGTGGTTGAGACACATAAACTTTTTCTGTAATGGTCCCATAGAGAAAAGCACTCTTTACATCCATTTGATATACTACAAAATCTTTGTATGAAGCATAAGCCAAGAATAATCTAATTGCTTCTATTCTTGCCATTGGAGCAAATACTTCATCATAATCAAGACCTTCTTGTTGTGTGTATCCCTGTGCTACTAACCTTGCCTTATTCCTTATGACTATTCCTCTCTCGTCTCTTTTGCATCTAAAAACCCATTTAGTGCCAATCACTCTTTTTCCATTTGGCAGATCAACCAAAGTCCAAACTTCTTGTACCTTAAATTGTAGAAGCTCATCTTGCATTGCTTCTAACCAACTTGCTTCTTGTAGGGCTTTGTAAGTGTTTTTGGGTTCTATTTGAGAAAGAAAACATGCAAACAGGCAATTCTGAAGATCTTTATGACTATTTCTTTGATGCAGAGATCTGGCAAAGAAACTTTGATGTTGAAGATCTTTCAGTGCTTTAGTCATCTGTCTAGTTTGAATAGATGATTGTGGATCACTCAAAATTTGGTCTTTGGGATGATCCTTGTGTACTCTTGTGGTAGGTGTGGGACTAACAGGAATATTGAATTCCAAATTAGTAATGTCTACATCAGCTCCAAATAACTTACCATCAAGTGCATCATCATCTGTGTCATAATAAATATTCTCAAGAGCAGGTATATTTGGATCATCAGGATAGGTAGAATCATCAATAGATCTACCCTGAGTGTCCAAATTAGGAAACATTGAAGTAGCAGTAGAGTTAGTAGGCTTGGCAGCAGAATTTGGTGGAGCAGTAGTTGTATCTTTTGGCCTAGTAGTAGAGTCTTCTGAGTCAGCAGTAGAGTCTTCTGGCTGTGTAGGAGAGACATCAACAACTACTTTGGGAACTTCATTAGTTTCTTTTTCTGCTTCAATAGGAATTTCAATACCTTCTTCAACTTCCTTGGGTTTCTCTTGAGGAACATCAACTTCTGCAGGACTTAGATCAGTCTTAAAGGGTAGTAAAGTAGGACCAACCTTTAGTTTCTCAACCAAAACAAATTCTTCTTGTGGTTGGTTAGTGTCAATACTGGTACATAATTCATTGTTTTGTGATGCGTGGGAATCGCAACAGGCTTTACCTCTCGAGGGATCTCGAGAAGCTTATAACCCCCACCAGGCAGTGTACCTGATCGTTGTAGTATAGTATAGTGACAAGTACCAGGGGATTGATCGTTCAGCTTAGGAATAGTGTCGCTAGGATTAGAAAACCTAATTACTAGTTCTAAAGGTGAGGGATGATTATTTTTGTATTTTTATATTTTTATGAAAGCAAGTAAAATCTCGGGTTTTGGAAGAGTGGGCGGAATTAGTTGCTATTCAACTAACCCAAAACTAAGATATAATAAAAATAAAAATACTAAAAATGAAATTAAACTAATTATTACAAAGGTTGTGAGCAGTAATTGAAGAAATTGTGTTTACTTAGACTTCACTACTCCCTAGATATCTTTTACACGTTAATTACTTGTTATAATTGTATGGATGACGGATTGTATTCCTTAATACCATTCATGGGGTGGCATACATAACTCCCCAATTCTATGAGCTCTTATCTCCTCCTACACCATGACCCAGCACAACTATAGGGATTGTAAACAGTGGCTCATGCATTAAATACAACCAATAAAGACCTAGTACGCCTCGGTTCATGTTTCTTAAGACGTTCAAGCATGTTACCATTTGGAGATCTGCCAGTTTTCTTAAGCCTAACATATAAAATCATTCATCCAAGACAAGAATAAACAAGTAATCAACACATAATCAATATCTAGGTTTCATTATATCTAAGCAAACACAAAAGAGATCTAGCCTAGCATAATGGAATTGAGACAAGAACAAGATATAGACAACCAACACATAGACATGTTGATTGAATTAGAAGAACACTTATCTCAATTACAATGCAAGGTATCAAGGGTTTGGAACCCTTGAAAAACCTGTAAAAGATGCACCAAATTCGTCTTAAGGGTTTCACCAAAACTTCTCCTCTTTTAATGAAAAAACTAGAAAACTATATATAGGAAAACTGGGGTGACGGCGTCAAGAGTAATGGTGTGACGCCGTCATCTCGCCGCCAAATACTTCCTCGGACGGCCTTGATCTACTTATGACGGCCTGTGTGACGCCGTCATCAACCACGGTATTTTATTCTTTGGGACTTGACGCCGTCAAGAGTAATTCTTGACGCCTTCATGCACTGTTCCCAGCATAGAAATTTGAGACTTTGCCGTTTTCTTCACTTTTATGCTCCAAAAACGTCCGAAATGGCTTCTTTTCCAGAATTCACTCTCCAAGTACCTAAAATCACAAAAGGAACGATTTAGGGCAATATTTGATAAAAAAAAGTCGGATTCGGGCTTAAATGACCCCCTGAAAACGGATCATTTTTCGCCTCATCATATACCGTTACACTTGAGATTTGCTTGTCCTCAAGCAAATGAGCTTTTATTCTACTCAAAAGACAAGTTAGGGGTCATTTAACACTAATATAAAAGTAATTACAACAAATAATCATTCCACTAAAGACCAATAGACAAGCACGGAGGTCATACACAAGCACCTCACAAATATTGTTTAGATACTCACATCTCTCGGGTGTAATAAAGTAATATAACATTATGGAAATGGAAGATATCTCTCACTACCTGTCATAGCAAAATAGATTACCATAGGCTTGGGAAAGGATCAAACCTCCACCACATGGCGTAAGCACCTAGGATAAACTATCAAAGAGGTCTTTTTAATGGGTTGTAACGTTAGGTATAGGGATATGAATTACACGGTTTTGTTGGATAAAGGAAGTTTTACTGGTGGCGAGTTAACAATCTTGGTTAATTACATATACAAGATGGCGTTGCTAAGCCAAAACTAGACTCGACTTAAGCTAACAAATGAAAAATAACTAAAACATAAAATGAACATAGAATGAAAACGGGATGGTAGTCCGTATGTTTTTTCTCTCTCTTTTTTTCTTTTTCTAATTTTTTTTTCTTTTTCTTGATTTTTTTTTTTTTTTTTTTTTTTTTTTTTTTTTTTTTGCATACACTCTTACCCTACCATCCAAAATAATACATCATAGGGGTATGAACGTTCCCCTTACACTTGAATCTTTACATACTTTACATTTAACTATTCTAATGACTCGAATTAAGAAAATCAAAACACTTGGAGCACTTTTAAGATTAACGTACATATGGGGGTAATAAATGATGTTCTTCCCCATTACTCCATAAAATAAGTACTTACCCACGAGTCCCAATCGTCCCAAAACAATATGTACAAGGATATGACTCGACTTAGCAACCATGTAATCAATTAGAAAGTTAACTTAGGGTTTAACAAATAACAATAATGCACTAAAGATGAGCGCATACACGGAAGGCTAAGGCGATTTGGTTGTACATTTAAGTGGGGTGTAACAAATTCTTCCTTTAAGTAAAATGCTTAAAGTTAGAAACGAAAAGATAGGCTCGGAGGGGTGTACTAGGGGTATCGTGTACTAAAAATGAGTACAATGCTAAGGGTGCGGGAAAAATTAGTTGACTTAACTAGCCAAGTAATATGACTTAAATGCTCAAGTAATTATAATACGGGTTTAACACAAGGGTGATCATAATGCCTCTTATCATGTAGTAATTCCTACCACACGAATGTAGTCTCACTAGCAGTCTCGGGATGCATCACTAACGCAAGTTCTAGAATCTAAATGCTACCGGTACATTCATAAGCACTAATAGTAAATGCTTTTCCTATCAAATCTAAAGGCGAACCTCACATTTTTGGGTGGAAAATTTTTCAGAATATACGGTTATGTGCTGGTCATACAACCTCCTATCCATGAGACGCTTGCTATGGCTAAAGTTTCACTCCTAAATGTTGTAAAAAATTTTAAATTTGGCGCTAAAATTACACTAACAAGTATTTCTCATAGTTTTATTACACACCTACTATCAAACAAAACAAACTCAAGCGAAAGTGCATATGTAAGGTATCATCTTTTTACCCTCCCCTTACACTTAAGATGAACATTGTCCCCAATGTTCAAGTAAAGAATGTAAAAGTGAAAAAGTAAAGAGAATGAAATCAAATACTCCCCTGATTCGCTCGGTATAAATTATAGGTTGGCCAGGTTAGATCTTCCTCCAAGAAAACGAACAATCAAAGCTTCCCTTCTAGAATATAAATCATCTCCTTGTCGAACATAACCTGTAAATCCTGACAAAAAGTAGACAAGACAACCTCGCGTAAAATCGGCGGCATCCTATATAAGTTACTAAATCCTAGAAAACAAAGTAAGATATAATGCTTGTGGAATGAAGTTTGCAGATTTCCTGGAGATTATAAAACTTAATAATTCACAAAAACCATAAGACTCCGTTAGAAAAACAAAACCGGTAAAATTTCCAGATTTTAACTCCTGACGCCGTCAAGAGTAAACCCCTGACGCCGTCAGAATGGACCTGCAGAAATTCTTATGTTAAGTTTCCGGAAAATTTCTGGAAAAACTTGGTCCTACATCCTGGAAAATCCTGCAAAACTTCATTATGACTCAATACAAGCATTTGACTCTAACGAATACGAATATACATGCTCATTTAATATTGTGGAGAATCATGATCGGTTTGTTTCTTAAAAACATATTTGGGGTTTCCCCTTACACTTATCTTTTGCAAAAATACTTTTAGGTTGGAGTTAAGACTAGGCCAAACAACATAGTAAAGTATTTCCACATTTTAATTGAGAAGCATGATCAACCAACAATAAAAATAAAACATGCATACGGAAGCAAATAACAATCAAACAAATAAAATCACACAAAACATGGGTTGCCACCCAAGAAGTGCTTTTCTTTATTTACGAGTCTTGTAGCTAGACTCAAGGTCATGGGCTATCACGTGATTCGGGTGAGTTCCTCGTTGAGGACATCTTTGGGATCGAACTTAGGTTTCAACTTTCTATCGGTTTCCTTAGTATGGTATGACCTTTCAAACTTTTCTCCATCTGGATCATACACGATCATTCTAATATGCCATGACCCGTCACCTTCTTTAGGTGGCTTGTCCCATCTCCATTTACACTTATCTCCCTCTCTTTTCCATTTATTCATTTCTATGTTAATAGGCATTACGCTTAATAACTCAATCATCTTCCTAAAGACTAAGGGGTCCTCAAAGGGGTCTAGCTCTTCATCTCTAGCTATGAGTTGTTCTACCGAATGTGTCTTTTCAACAAAGTCTTTTTCTAGATAGAATGGGCATTGAGGTCCTATAAAGTTCCTCTCTATCCAAGGTCCATATCTAGACGGTCTCCTATTCATCTCTACCCAATACGGTGTTGGTTCATCATCACAATCATAACTATGCTTCTTAACATCATACACCGACCAAGTATCGCCTTCAACTACCGTTATCTTTGATTCCTTGCAATCTATCATGGCACTAGCGGTTGCTAAAAATCCTCTTCCTACCAATAATGGGCATGTAGTGTCACTAACCATGTCTAGGACATGAAAATCCGCTAATATAGTTAACTTTCCTACGTGAACAACTACATCCTTAATCATTCCAACCGGGTGTGCAATACTCCCATCCGCTAGACCTATCAATACCTCTGTTTCCTCTAACTTTCCTAGCTTAAGAGCGGTGAATAAGGATAAGGGAATCAAGTTGAGGCTTGACCTTAAATCGGCTAGTGTGTCGAAAGCTTCGGATCTTCCTATCTTACAAGGCAAAACAAATATACCCGGGTCATCAAGCTTTTTAGGCAACTTGTTTTGAACGAAGGCGGTCCCATTTTTGCCTAGCTTACATTTCTCATATTTTTCTAGGAGGGCACTATAGTAGGGAGCACGCGCTAAGACATCAATGACGGGGCGTTCTAGGTGAAGTTCTTTGAATTCATCGTCAAGGTCTTGCGTAAGAGGTGTTTCAACAATGCTTTTGACCGGTTCTATAGTGGGTGTTTTATTTGATTGGTCCTTTTGGGGAACTTGGTTTTGTTTGAAACACGTGCTCGTTGATTTAACCGAGTAATATTGTGGACACGAAGTGGGTGACGAAACTGAGGATATGGAATTAACGGTTAGTTTCGGATTCTTGACCGTGTCACTCGGGAGTGCTCCCATTTCTCGGTCATTGAGAACTTTCAACAATGCGTCAATCCTAGTGGTCATCTCGCTTTGCTTTTGTTTGAAATCGGCTTCAAACTTAGATATGCGAGCTTGTTGAGATGCCATGAACTTTGACATCAATCCTTCAAGATTGTTTGTACTACCATAGTTGTTAGAAGAATTGTTGTTGAAAGTACGGTTGGATGGTGGACCGTTTGGTTGGTAACGATTAGGCGGATTGGAAGAATTGGGTTGATTTTGTCTCCACCTAAGGTTTGGGTGATTTTTCCATGAGGGGTTGTATGAATCACCATAAATATTTGGCTCGGGCTTGAAAGTGTACCACTTATCTCCCACTTCGTCGGTACGCGTGGATGCGTAGTCCGCAAAAGTTGTTCCGGGGAGTTCCACACAATCACGAGTGTCATGGGGACCACTACATAATTCGCATGAAGAAGTGATTTTGTTCACTTGGCTTGAAGGCTTCGGAGCTTCGTAAGATTTCATGAGAAATTTGACTTGGTCCTCAAGTTCCATGATCCTACGGTCGGGAGTGCTAGAATTGTTCGAAGGCAAAGATATTGCCTTGACCGTTTTGTTCAAATCACGGGGATCATTCCAACTTTCGTTGTCATAGAGAGAAAGATCTTCTATGAGTTCCCATGATTGTTCCGCACTAAGATCACGTAGCTTACCACCGGTCGATTGGTCAATGGTTCGCCTCATGGAGATGTCGATATGGTCATAAAAAATTTGGACTTAGAGCCAAAGATCTATGCCATGATGAGGGACTTTTTGGAGTAAGTCCTTGAAACGAGTCCATGCTTCATAAAGAGATTCATTTTGACGTTGTTGGAACATCAAGATGTCATTCCTAAGCTTAGTAGTTCTCCCCGGTGGGAAAAATTGAGCAAGGAAACGAGTGGTGAGATCATCCCATGTGGTGATGGATCCCGCGGGTAAACGCTCAAGCCATTGACTAGCTTGATCCCGTAGAGAGAATTGGAATAGGCGTAAACGGGTAGTCTCTCTAGTTTCAACACCTAGGTCAATGGAATCTACGATTTTGAGGAAGTCCTTAAGATGTTGGTTTGGATCTTCGGAACGAAGTCCATGGAATGCACATCCGCTTTGCACCAACCGGATGGTGTCGGATCGCAAGGGGGTCACATTGTCTCCAGTGAGCTCAATGGTGTTTCGGTAGCCTTGGTGGCTAGGTCGGGAATACTCTCCTAAGGTTCGGGGCCTAAGGGGTTCTAGTGGTGGGTTTTGTTGTGGTGGGATAACGGGTTCAAAGATGTTACCACCTTCCACGATGTCGGATGGTAAAGAGTTACGAACAAAGGCACGAAGAAATAAGATAGACTAAAGAAAACCTAAAAATAAAAATAAAATCTTACTAGAAAGGAATCTAGCAAGTAGACCTAATAAGAAGAAATCCTAACCTAGACAATAACTATTCCCCGGGCTGCGGTGCCAAAAACTTGATGCGTGGGAATCGCAACAGGCTTTACCTCTCGAGGGATCTCGAGAAGCTTACAACCCCCACCAGGCAGTGTACCTGATCGTTGTAGTATAGTATAGTGACAAGTACCGGGGGATTGTTCGTTCAGCTTAGGAATAGTGTCGCTAGGATTAGAAAACCTAATTACTAGTTCTAAAGGTGAGGGATGATTATTTTTGTATTTTTATATTTTTATGAAAGCAAGTAAAATCTCGGGTTTTGGAAGAGTGGGCGGAATTAGTTGCTATTCAACTAACCCAAAACTAAGATATAATCAAAATAAAAATACTAAAAATGAAATTAAACTAATTATTACAAAGGTTGTGAGCAGTAATTGGAGAAATTGTGTTTACTTAGACTTCACTACTCCCTAGATATCTTTTACACGTTAATTACTTGTTATAATTGTATGGATGACGGATTGTATTCCTTAATACCATTCATGGGGTGGCATACATAACTCCCCAATTCTATGAGCTCTTATCTCCTCCTACACCATGACCCAGCACAACTATAGGGATTGTAAACATGGCTCATGCATTAAATACAACCAATAAAGACCTAGTACGCCTCGGTTCATGTTTCTAAAGACGTTCAAGCATGTTACCATTTGGAGATCTGCCAGTTTTCTTAAGCCTAACATATAAAATCATTCATCCAAGACAAGAATAAACAAGTAATCAACACATAATCAATATCTAGGTTTCATTAGATCTAAGCAAACACAAAAGAGATCTATCCTAGCATAATGGAATTGAGACAAGAACAAGATATAGACAACCAACACATAGACATATTGATTGAATTAGAAGAACACTTATCTCAATTACAATGCAAGGTATCAAGGGTTTGGAACCCTTGAAAAACCTGTAAAAGATGCACCAAATTCGTCTTTAGGGTTTCACCAAAACTTCTCCTCTTTTAATGAAAAAACTGGACAACTATATATAGGAAAACTAGGGTGACGGCGTCAAGAGTAATTGTGTGACGCCGTCATCTCGCCGCCAAATACTTCCTCGGACGGCCTTGATCTACTTATGACGGCCTGTGTGACGCCGTCATCAACCACGGTATTTTATTCTTTGGGACTTGACGCCGTCAAGAGTAATTCTTGATGCCTTCATGCACTGTTCCCAGCATAGAAATTTGAGACTTTGCTGTTTTCTTCACTTTTATGCTCCAAAAACGTCCGAAATGGCTTCTTTTTCCAGAATTCAATCTCCAAGTACCTAAAATCACAAAAGGAACGATTTAGGGCAATATTTGATCAAATAAAGTCGGATTCGGGCTTAAATGACCCCCTAAAAACGGATCATTTTTCGCCTCATCATTTTGGTAAGCATATCAACATTAAACAACCTTTCTGGTCCTCTCCCTTCAGGATTAGATGAATTCTCAGAAAACTTGATATGCAGATTCTCCTCTACATGTTTGGTTCTCTTATTGTATACCCTGAAAGCTTTACTAATCACAGAGTAACCAACCAAATTTCCTTCATCAGCTTTTTCATCAAATTTGCCTAGTTGATCCTTAGTGTTTAAAATTGTAACAGGACATCCACATGGTTTGAGAAAATCAATCAGTGGATTCTTTCCATGAAATAACTCATATGGAGTCTTATTGTGAGGCTTGACTACCTTACTTCTGTTCTGCACAAAGCATGCAGTGTTTACAGCTTCAGCCCAAAAAGGTATAGGTAGTTTTGAATCAGATAACATTGTTCTTGCAGCCTTAATTAGTGTCCTGTTTCTTCTTACTGCAACACCATTCTGTTGTGGAGTTCTTGCTACACTATACTGTCTAGGAATTCCTTTCCCCACACAGAATTGATTCATCACACTGTTCTTGAACTCAGTGCCATTGTCACATCTGATTATATTCACCTTGTGATTGTGCAGGTTTTCAACTCTTGTAATGAATGCCTTGAGTATTTTTGGAGTTTCATCTTTGGTGGCTAGAAAGAATACCCAAGTAAACCTGCTAAAGTCATCAGTGACAACAAGACAATATGACTTCTTGTTCAAGCTTTTTACAAATACAGGCCCAAATAAATCCATGTGTAGTAAGTGTAATGGCTCAGTATTTGTGTTCACAGTCTTGGACTTAAATGAAACTCTGTGTTGTTTACCCTTTTGACAAGCAACACAAGTTTCACAATTTTCAAAAGTCTTTGTAGGCATCCCCCTGACAAGATTTCCTTTTACCAATTTGTTCATAGTCTTGTAGTTCAGATGTCCCAATCTTCTATGCCATAATTTGGACTCATCAACAGTGGCCTTTGCAATTAGACAAGTCAAAGCCCTCTTAGGAACAATGTTCTTAATATGGTCACTATATATATTCTCATTTCTAGGGACCTTCAAAAGCACATATTTGTCATCTGGCAACTGATAGTCAGGAGAAAGGATCATACACTCAGTGTCTGTAAAAAGAACAAAGTTCTTTTTTGTTACACATTTGTGAAACACTAAAAAGGTTAAACTTAAGTCCTTTCACAAGAAACACCTTCTCAAAGTCCAAATTTCCAGTTTTTAGAGTTCCTCTTCCAACAAATATTCCACCTTTTGGATCATTCCCAAAAGCAACATAACCACCATCAAAAGCCTCAAAGTCTTCAAGTTGAGACTCATCTCCTGTCATGTGTCCAGAACATCCACTGTCAACAATAACCATATCCTTAAGCTCATCTAGAAGATTGACCTGCACATGAAAAGTAGAGACATTAGTTCCTCTTGACGACCCAAGCCATTACTGACTTGGATCTGCCCTATGCATCAACATAATCAAATTTCTTTAAATCACTTGATGCACTACTATTCTTGGAAATAGATTTTGAACCAATAGTTTTTGGTTTCCAAGTCCAGCAAGCTGAGGCCTTAACAGCATAAAAGTGAATACCAACAACTGTATTTGTTAAAACTTTTGGCCCGGAAGTAGAAAGTTTTGTACTAGCAGCAGGTTGCTTACTAGTAGCAGAGTGCATACTAGCAGCAGAATGCTTACTAGCAGTAGAGCCAGTAGAAGAACCAGTTGTGGTTTTGAAAACATCATTTGTTTTAGCAGCATAAATAGATCTAGTTGCACCAGATCTCAATAAAACAGCTCTTGGAACCATATTCCTATTAGGATGTGGGTGAGTTTGTTAAGTTACATATTTGTGATTCACCCTAGTGTATTGATTCCAAACAGGCTTTTGGTGTTCAGGACATCTAACAATCAAGTGGTCAAAGCTACCACACTTATAACAAGCCTTCTTTTGTAATTGAAACTGATTACCTAATCTGTGTGAAACTAGGTTGTTGAAATTTCTCTGATTACCCCTAGGCTTATTATTGAATCTTTCCATCTGTTCTCTAGGTACCTCATTGTACTCTACCATTTTCCTAGAGAAGTTATTTCCTAACACAGGTTTGACAAATTTAACCTGTTCAATTTTAGGTTTAAACTTTGTAGGTTTTTCTTCCTTTTTCACACTTTGTTCTTGTTTAACATGTTCCTCATCACTATCACTATCAGAATACCAATCTTCTATAATGGGAGCTTCAGGAAATTTTCTAGCCTCAACCTTAGGTGTTTCATTAACACTTGTGCTACATTCACCTACATGTTTTTCAATATTTAGCTCACTAATGAAGGATAGTTCTTTTCCTGGTGGAGCAAAAGCACTTTTGGCTGGAGGAGCCACTTCATTATACCCAATTCCACTACCTTTTCTCATCAAGTTATTCTCTATAGATTTATGAACCAAATCAGAAGCATATTGTTGTTTTTGTACTCTTACTACATGTTTATCTTTTTCAGCAAGAGCTTCCTCTTTTTCTTTTTCTGCTTTTTCTAACTTATTTTTAAGAACTTCTACTTCACTGTTTTTCTTAAAAATTTCTATATCTCTGAGATTAAGTTGATCTACATATTCCTTCTCACACTCTTTGAGATATTCTAACCTTCTTTCAACATTTTGAATACCTACTTTGTAACCTAAGTTATCAAGTTTTAGGTGTTCAATTTCTCTATTTAAACTCTCATTCCTAGACTTAAGTTCTTCTATAGTGTCAGCACAAGATTTAAAAGAACACACAGATAAGTCTGAATCATTTGATACCTCAGAGTCAGAGCCTGATGATGAACCATAGGCCATAAGTGCAAAGTTCTGCACCTTGGGTTGAGCAACAGCTACCAAAGAGAAATTTGGTTCTTCTTCAGCCATATCACTCCAATCATAATCTCCCAGTCCATCACATGATACCAGTGCAGTCTTTGATTCTTCAGTAACCTTCTTTGTAGCATCAGCATTCTTCTTTGGAGCTCTACACTCTCTTGCAAAATGTTCCTTCCTGTTGCAATTGTAGCCACTAGGGCAAAAACTGGAATTGGTTACACCAAATATGTGTGACGATATACATATAGTCACACATGGTTTTTTTCGTATGTGTGACTAAAGGTCGTGTGACCATAGGGTACCTACGGTCACATGTTTTGGTTCTTTTTAGTCTCACTTAAAAAAGAGTAACCAAAACTTTAAAATGTGTGACTAAATAGGTACAATTTTAGTTAGATTAATCAGCTTTGTGTGACTAAAAACTCTTATAGTCACACGAAGCATTTTCTTTTTGTATATTTAGTCACATACAATTAACCATAAAGTGGCCAAAAGTGTTAATAAGTGTGACCATATGGTGTTGAAAGTAAAGAAATGTATGGTTTGTGTGACTATAGATCATCCAATTGCCACATAAATTTGGTTTTCGTGTGGCCTTTTGTACCATTTAGTCACACAACTCATGTTTCTTTTGGGTATTTTGTCATATACAATTAAGCATAAAGTGGCAAAAAATGTGAATAAGTGTGACCATATGTTCTTTAAAGTGAAGAAATGTGTGTTTTGTGTGACTATTGATCATCCAATGGCCACATGAATTTTAGTTTTGTGTCGCCTTTTGTTACATTTAGTCACACAAAGCATTTTTCTTTTGGGTATTTAGTCACATACAATAAATCATAAAGTGGCCAAAAGTGTGAATAAGTGTGACCATATGGTGTTCAAAGTGAAGAAATGTGTGTTTTGTGTGACTATTGATCATCCAATGGCCACATGAATTTTATTCTTGTGTGGCCTTTTGTTACATTTAGTCACACAAAGCATTTTTTTTGGGTATTTAGTCACATACAACTAAGCATAAAGTGGCCAAAAGTGTGAATAAGTGTGACCATATGGTGTTTAAAGTGAAGAAATGTGTGTTTTGTGTGACTATTGATCATCCAATGGCCACATGAATTTTATTTTTGTGTGGCCTTTTATTCCATTTAGTCACACAAAGCATTTTTCTTTTGGGTATTTAGTCACATACAATAAATCATAAAGTGACCAAAAGTGTGAATAAGTGTGACCATATGGTGTTTAAAGTGAAGAAATGTGTGTTTTGTGTGACTATTGATCATCCAATGGCCACATGAATTTTATTCTTGTGTGGCCTTTTGTTACATTTAGTCACACAAAGCATTTTTTTGGGTATTTAGTCACATACAACTAAGCATAAAGTGGCCAAAAGTGTGAATAAGTGTGACCATATGGTGTTTAAAGTGAAGAAATGTGTGTTTTGTGTGACTATTGATCATCCAATGGCCACATGAATTTTATTTTTGTGTGGCCTTTTATTCCATTTAGTCACACAAAGCATTTTTCTTTTGGGTATTTAGTCACATACAATAAATCATAAAGTGACCAAAAGTGTGAATAAGTGTGACCATATGGTGTTTAAAGTGAAGAAATGTGTGTTTTGTGTGACTATTGATCATCCAATGGCAACATGAATTTATTTTTTGTGTGGCCTTTTGTTACATTTAGTCATACAAAGCATTTTTCTTTTGGGTATTTAGTCACATACAATAAATCATAAAGTGGTCAAAAGTGTGAATAAGTGTGACCATATGGTGTTTAAAGTGAAGAAATGTGTGTTTTGTGTGACTATTAATCATCCAATGGCCACATGAATTTATTTTTTGTATGTCCTTTTGTTACATTTAGTCACACAAAGCATTTTTCTTTTGGGTATTTAGTCACATACAATAAATCATAAAGTGGCCAAAAGTGTGAATAAGTGTGACCATATGGTTGAAGAAATGTGTGTTTTGTGTGACTATTGATCATCTAATGGCCACATGAATTTTATTTTTGTGTGGCCTTTTGCTACATTTAGTCACACAAAGCACTAAACAAACCGTGGCCAAAAATGTTAATAAGTGTGACTATATACATCTTTTAGTCACATTTAATAAATCTATATATATATATATATATATATATATATATATATATATATATATATATATAAACAAATTCAAATATATATTAAAACAAATTCAAATACAATAAAATTGGAATGTAAACCAAATATAAAATTCGTATATAAATCTATACCTTAGGACCTCCTTTTATACAACAAGGAGTCCTTGTCGGCTTATAATACTTTTCTAAGTATCTATAATTTTTTTTCCATAAACAATTAATACATATCATATAAGCAAAGATCTCCTACTATGTCAGTTTTCATTTCCTTGATCTTCACCGCAAAGATCTCCTTAACAAACGGCTCCAATGCCTTCACAAAGCTTTCCCTGAATCATTAGAAACACATCCTAATTAGCCGACGACAGTATATTGCATCAACATAAATCCACATTACTCTATTTTTTTTCTTATTACTATCCCAAAAAAGAAAATTGCAAAGAAAATGTGTAAACTAGAAGACAGTTGAGCTACATACCTTTCCTTTGGGTTGGTTCCCTCACGGAACCAGAGAAGTATAGTATCTTCATCAAGAACATCTTCCTCTTTAAGTATTCTAACGATTTCAGGAAACAGCTTCATTAGCTTGGTGGCTTTATAACACTCAAATTGGACATTGTATAGAAGTTCTAGCTGAAGCTCTTCAGTGGCGCAGAATTCTTTCAGTAACTTCGCCCATGTTTTCACCTGCCCAAGAAAAACCACTTCCATAAATGATTTCAGATACGCATCACAGTTTGTAAACAACATTCACACAAGCTTTGTTAGAATGTGATCAATTACCTGGTGGAGAACCAAGTCACCAAGCCGTTCTTGGTTCTTCCCTTGTTGTTGCTTCTTCCCTTGTTGTTGCTTCTTCCCTGACAATTGAACAACATACATCAAAGCTTCCCAAAGGATCCTGACAACCACAATTTCAGGCAATTCAGCATCCTTGACGTGCTGTTTCACGGTTTTAATCACTCCTGAAATTTCAGCTTCCTCTGGTATCTGAGTTATGGCAGTTTTCAATTTGTTGACCTTCATCTCGAAGATCTTCTTGTCATTCTATTCAACCAAAGGGATCATCTCTTCTTTGCTGCAATTTTAATATAATAAATGATTTATTCAGTATAAGCAGTTGCAGCAATGTTGTGAATATAAGCGTTAATAATTAAACTTACGTGAAATGCTTAGAAAAAGCTTCAGTAACTTCAGACTTAGCATCAGACTCAGGTTGAGATGTCCAATTTATTTTAGAGACCTTTATGTGCCTCCAATCCGAATCAGAATGAAGAAATACTTGAGCATGCACTACACTGAAGACCCTGAGATCAAAAAAATCAATTGATCACCTTCACCAATTAGCAAAGTAATTAAGTAGCTAAATTGTATACTTTGAAATTCAGCAAATAGCTTATAAGATGATGGTCGGATATTTTTTGATATATAGGATGATATGGTTGATGAACCTGGAAGTTTTGAATCTAAATCCCACATAAGATCCTCAGACTCTTTGTCTTTCATTCTCCATGAGTTGTTACCTCTCCCAAGATCCTTCATGAGTTGTTACCTCTCCCAAGATCATCACTATCGTCATAAATAATAACTGCCCTCCCCAAAATGGAATGATGTCCGCTTTGCGGAATAAAAAAGAAAATTTATGTCCAAGATTGAAAAATACCTAAATCATCGGTCTTGCTATCAAATATTAAGTCGGAATAAGTGAGTTATAAGATCATACATGGCTATCTGCTAGCGATACCTCAGCAACTCCTGCAAAAGTGAATAAAATTTGTTTAATAGTACAAAAACTAAACATAAAGCATAAAGGATTTATGCATCTATACCATTTCTTATCATTCTTTATCATCCATAATCCATTTCATGGCTACCATAACCATTTCTTAAATTCGACAGTAATCATATCTTTAGTGTTTACATACAGAATGGACCAACAAAAGATATTTTTCAAATAGTCTGACAGCAATAGAGACTATATTTTATAGTTTAAGCGCAACGGAGCACATACCGTCCTGGGCAGCAACAATGTTACCCAAATCGCCTGCATGGAGTACGTTATCCCAAGGAGCTCCATGTTCTTTGTTCAAAGGATTAAAATGAGGACCTGGTTTTTAAATCAAAAGAACACACAAACATATTAGATAAGCTCATATTGCAATCACCAACAAGTAAATAAAATCAACTGTTCATATTTTAATACATGTTTGAACCATATTAACTTTGAACAAAAATTTAGAAAAGCCTAAGTTGATTTCAGAATCCGAAAGCAAATGTGAACTCATAAAACCAAAAGTGACCCGCCTACCCCATCTGACTCACCTTCCCCAACTGACCCATATACGTCAGCTGACCCACCTACCCACCTGACTATTGAACCAATGGCGGCCTTGTTGCTTTGAGGGTATGGGCATAAGTGTAAAACTTGGTAGATCCCATTGGGCCCTACATTACTTTTTAATAAAAAAAGTTATGTTTATTGAAGTTATTATAAATAGCAGTAGCAATATAAAATATATAAGAAGAGGGAAAATTAGAGATATCTTACAATAGCTCAGCCTTCTTTGGATCCCACTGATATAATAGTTGCACATAAAACTCTTCTAAATGAGCAATCTGTAAAATAATTATAAGTACATCAAGTGACTGAAATCTAAAATAAGCAAAACAAGAATAACATTGAATCATTAAGAGAATGGCTGTCAAGTGCCAACACGGCATGTATTATGAAATCCTTCTAGTCAAAACATAAATAACTTGAAAACACCTAGTAACAACTAACAACATAATTTAAAGCTATCTACATATACGTAAAAAGACTAACAAAACTAGAGTGATTCTCCTAGTATAACAAACTAACAACACAAGTCATGCTATATCAAAAAACACGTAAAGATAAATTTCAAAATCCCTAAGTAACTATACCACATCAGACACTAACAAATCTTGTCAAACCACACAACCTTGTAAAACCAGAAATTAATAAAAACTGAATACTAATACCTTTACTACTAAGAGAATACATACACGTACACATAAATGCAACTTCAGATACTTATAGGCAACGAACAATGTAGTACATTTATCCATTTTATGTAAACTATGCCTTATCAAACTTTTTTAAAACAAGATCTAAAAATTTATATAAACATATACATGTTATTGGTAATTAAGCATTTAACAAGAATATATACACGAGAATACCTTGTGGTGAGCATCAATTGTATCAAAAAACATGTTCCAAACTCATATAGATTCGGGTTTACATGAACCCTAATTCCTAAAAATCACCCAAACACGAAATTGACACATAAAGACCTCAAATTGATGATTAAATTAAATATATAACATGTTAAAATACCTTCTTTGTGGATATATGACATAAAATCAGGAGTGATGATTATGAATCACCACAGTCTGGTGGGTGACTGGTGAGGATGTGACTAACGACTTTGGGTGGTGACTAGCAATGATAGATAACGGAGATGGTCAAGCAAATTTGGTTTGGTTGAAGACCAAAAGAGAGAACGTGAGAGGAGATGAAGATGATAAGTTTGTGGATGTGAGATGTGAGGCTACTTGGATTGGATGGAGGGATAATTTGATTTTTTTGAAAAACTTAGAGTGGGACAAATGAAAATGAGAGTGGGAAATTCTATTTCTTTGGAGGGATTATAGAATCTAATTTATATATTTTATAAAGAAATAGTTTTAGAACTCATAAACGCACGGGGTTTAGCCAGATATTATAACGGGTAATTCGTAATATTTCATTAATATTATTTTAAAGATAAATATTGTAACAATTCATAATTAACTTATTTTAAGATTAAATATAATACAATTATAACTCATATGTTTATTAGTAGCCGATTTGAAAAGGGTGATAATGTTTACTAATATACACTCATTAAGTTCTCAACTAATAATTGAGATTCATTGGCGATGCAAACTAATCATAGTTGTCATCTAGCTATTTATTAATTTAGTGTTTACAAGTAGCTACTTTAACCTAATAATATAGCAAGCGTTTATCCAATTAATGACATTTGTGTATCCCTAATCACTCATACGTGAGGCGTCTAAACATATGAATATCAATGTAAAATTTACTTAACATCCAAAGCTCATTCTATTGATAAAATCAAGTCATACACGTAGATGAAAGTAAATATGGATAAACTCAACAATTACGTATGGTATGTATTGAGGGTTTGGGTTGGTCCACCGTTCGGTTTCCCACGTTCGGTAAAGACCCCAAAATGTGATAAGAGTCACGAGTTGGGGTAATGCTCACGAGTCGACTCAGTTGGTTTGTGTCAAATACCCTAGAGGATAATAGACTTGAATTTGGAGTTCCCAAGGCAGGATATGTTTCTTGGGATTAGCTTGGACCATTTCGAGAAAAATGGTCTCGTATTTATAAGGAGACCTTTAGGGTTGTGAGAACCCGTAAAGGCAATCTGATGGTCCACATGGTGTGTAAAGTAGAGTGCGTTTATTAGCTATATGCCGGGTTATTATACAAAGATGTCAATAAAGTTTGCATGAAATTTGTCCTAAGGTAATAAAGTTTCAAAGTTGTCATCCAGGTTACTAAACTTATGAAAGTTGTCATCTAGGTTACTGACCTTATGAAAGTTTGTCCTCGAGGTTACTGAACTTCTAAATACCTGACATTTATGTTACTAAACATAGCAAAAAAATAAACGTAAAAATCACTGAAATTATAGACGTGTTTGCTTTTTATAGTTTAGTAACATGGATGACAACTTTGAAACTTTATTACCTTAGGACAAATTTCACGCAAACTTTAGTGACATCTTTGTATAATAACCCGCTATATGCCTATATGCAACTTTCTTGTTATTATCTTGAATGGAAGTGGTGTGTATAGTATAGTGGGTTGACGATCGCTATAGGCACCATGACTTATTATATATCATAAGAACGTAGTAGTCGTTTCTTTAAAAGGGAAGTCACGCTCGATGAAGCAGCTGATTGATGTCATTATCCCGATTACACATCTAAAATTGTCAACACTCAAAATGAAAGCCATCGGTGAATACTAAAGATGTTATGAACGTACGAAACTTGAAACCTGCTTGAGTTCCTACATCACGGGGGAATAACCGAGGTTTCGTGCGTGAATCCCTAAGTGTTACACATAAATAGCAATCCATAAATAAGTTTATATACAAACTTACAATTATTTACAACGATACAAATATATGTAGGTCTTAAAACCAAGTGTATCCTTGCCTTGAGAACTAAACTCCAAGACAAGGACAGGCTGAGAACTTATCCCAAAAACCGTTACATAGTAAAAGCCATTGTAGCTACCTCATTCACTCAGAGGTGGTCTCACGGGTATTTCGCTAGTGCATGAAGATCTGGCCAAAAATCCTAATAACCACTTGAGACAAGGATGTCACGCCACGTGTCGTTCTAGTCTCCGCCATATAATGATCACCACGTGGTCCATCTAAAACCACTAGATCACCCACGGCCGTTGGATCACATCCAGGTGTCGCACACAACCCGAATGCATTCCTATAAATACTAGTGCATTTGGTGAGAAAGATCCAAGCTAACACACACACACTAAACCATAATGTGAGTGTTACCCCGACTCATGATAACTATTCTTATCTCGTGTTCCTTACTAGTCTATTACTTAGAAAGCTTATGAGTTGTAACTAAATATGGCAAAATAGGTGGGTCGGGTCGAGTCGTGGGTCTATATGGCTTTGATAAATTTTGGTAATTCCCTCTAAATATTTTTGTTTGTCCCGCTAAGTGTTTTCACCAAAATTTCTCATTCTCCCTCCATTTCCATTATCCATCCATTTGGGTATTCTCTCATTGTTCACCCACAGTTATACTTTATCTCATTTTATATTTACCCCATCTGGTCTCCAACGCCAACCACAAACCATTCAAATTCAACTATGGATCCCCATCCTCCCAAGTCACGGACCACAATTCTGAGTCATACACCACCATTTTTAAGTCAACTAGTCTACAAATCAGGTATTTTAATGTCGTATATCTTCAATAACAGAACTAATTTGAGGTGTACAAGTGTCAATTTCTTGTTTTGTTGATTTTTGAATTTAGGGTTCATGTGAACCCGAATCTTTATAACCTTATAACGTTTTATCTGCTACAATTGATGCTTATTCCATGTATACTTCGTACATTATTCTCATTCAATGCTTAATTTAGAATATTAGATGTATTCTTTATAGGACTTGTGATAAATTATTTGGTTATGGTAAAAAATTAAATAGTTTGCATAGTTCTGGAAAAATGGCCTTTTAACGAAAAGGGAAAATGGTGAAACTTAATTCGGGCTTCTTTAAATTTATCATATTATCGATCATTGTTTACAGCTTATTATGTGTTTGTAAATATGTGTTGATACGTGCTTATTAGGTTTTAGGACTTTATTTTATGTGTAATGGTACATATGATGGAATTTTAATAGTTGAATTGGTAAGAAGTTAGATGTTAATTTGTGTACATATTAACGAGAATTTGAGCATAGAATTTCGGTTCTATTTACTGGACTAAACTCGATTGCTGATTTGTCGAAAAAAGAAAAATCGACGAGTTGTCGTGAATTTTGGTTAATAACCACATAAGATGTAATTGCGAGTTATTTAAACTGCGAGATAAGTGCTATTAGGGCTTTTGATTGATGTATGGCTTAATATGTTGAATTTGTCTCGTTAATTTTTTAATAACGTATGAAGCTGTTGTAATTGCGAGTTATTTGAGCTGCGAGATGTGATAAAATGATAAGGTGTGTGTAGTTTTTTTCAAAAGGGGTTGAGAAGTGAATGGTAATCACGGTAATTCTTAAAAACTTTATGTTTTGTATAGCTATGTTAAGCTTCAATAGGGAATTAGTAGTATTAGTCATTAAGTTGGTGTTATAGTGACTCGCATAGTGTGTGGTTTCTTACTTCATTAAGAAGCTGTCACATATGTACTTGCCGATTTTCGTAATTTAGTTGTTAATCAGCTGGAATGGAAAATAGGTGATAGAAGTCTGTCACTTAACTGTAGTTGATCAACTTCATTTATATTTTTTTAATCACACTGCAGATTGCTAAGTTTATGATGGACACTTCCATGTCACAGTTTTATTGAACGTTATTTGTTCTAGCTACTGATATACTAGACATGCTAGGTGACATGGTATGGGAGCGGATTAAGGAAAAAGCCGAGTTTGCAGATAATGGAACTAAAACACCGACAAAAGGTGTTATCCCAAATGAAGTTACATTTTTGAACAAATGAGAGAATTGGGATATGAACTGGATGAGATTACATTTGTTTGTGTGCTATCTGCTTGTAGTCATGGGGGTTTACTGACTCAAAGAAGAAGCTACTTCAAAGAGATGGAGATGACCTATGGGATAAAACCAGCACTAGAGCATTACGCGTGTATGATTGATTTACTTGGAAGAATTGGGCACTTGGATGAAGCTTAAGGATTACTAAATGAAATGCCAATGGAACCTGATAAAGTGGTTTGGGGAGCGGTTCCTAATGCATGTAGGATGCACGGAAATCTTGAGCTAGGTAAACTTGCTACCGAAAAACTCATAGAATTGGATCCAAATGATAGTGGTATTTATGTGCTTATGGATAGTTTATGTGCTGCTAGAAGTAAATGGGATGAGGTAAAGATGGTTAGAAGTATGATGAGGGGGAACGGTGTTAAGAAAATTCCAGGGCATAGTTCTATTGAAGTGGAGGGTGAGTTCACGAGTTCTTGGCTGCTGATAAATCTCACCCTCTGTCTGAAAGAATATATGAAGTTTTGGGTGAAATAATATCATTGTCGAGGTTGGAAGATGCATCTGATGCTAATTGTGTATACATTGCCAAGAATGATGTGTAGAATTCTCGAGTTAATTTCCATTGACTAGTGCAAGTGTATATTGTGCGGACGGTGTTGCCGCTTAAAACAAAGAAATGCAATCACAAGGCTATTTTGTTGTTCAGACCGTCCCTGCAACACACTTATCAGAACCAAGTCCGGACATAGCCTTTTGAGCCATTGAGGTCGTTGATTTATGCACTAAATTATAACTCTAATACCTCTTTGGTCAGTATCGTTGCACGGTAAGATTTGAACTAATCATCAATCATAGATACATATGCTGATCTCTAGATCACTTGCAAGCCATTTCAGTGGGTTACAAAGGTAACAATGGATCTTACAAACACACGCATATGCGTCTTTATTAAATCTTAGCGCATGGTTTTCTATATATGTTCCTGCAACAACATACTTTAATTCAATAAGCTTTCATTGTTAGAAGTGTGCTATATTTGCAGTTTGTTATGTGTGATCGGCTTCCAGTTACCACATTGGTTTATTCACTGCCCATGTTGTGAAGAGGCTGTCGAAACTAGTGATTGTATCTTGGTTCATTGTAGAATGGCTACATTAGTTCGGTCCGATATCTTTCCTTGGTGGAATTTGGGAAGCTTTAACGGGTCTTCTACAAGTGAAGTCTCACAAATGGTGGGTCTTCTACAGATGAAGTCTTACAAATGGCGGGTCTTCTAATTTAAGGTTCTATTGGCAAGCGGTAGTCTGGTGTACCTTTTACTATCTGTGGAAATGCCGCGATAACAAAGTCTTACAGTTGAATAAGTAGGATCTAGAATTAGCTTTTGGAATTCAGTTATCGCATTTTGGATTTCTAACAGTGGTATTCAAATGGGTAGACTGGTGCAAGGGTCTAGTGTTTCTGTGCTAATTTCAATTATTTTGGCTCAATTTTCTACTAGTTGTGCTGGACCTTGTGTCTGCTGGTTTCGTGTTTTCATGGCGGCATTGCTCTAGTTCTTTTCTTCATGAATTCTTGTTTGTAGGGTTGATTCATGGAAGAGTAAATCTGGTCTTCAATAGCTTACTTTTGATGTTCATGTCACACCCGCTTGTATTTTATTTTTGTTTTAGGCTGCTATTTGCTAGTGTAGTTACTAGTGAGGCTGTTTGGTTTGTTTAGGTTCATCAGAAAGATCCATATACTTGAGTTATGTAACAACAATCCAGTTGATTAACATGCATGAGATTAAATATGATGTGACATATTGATCCTGTTTAATACATATATAAGTAATATAATGAAAATTCTTTACTTAACAAGTTACCTGGTGATCAAACTGTTAAGTGATCATGAATATATCTAGAGTGCTCAGCTAGAACTTCTAAAATAGTATGCATATCAGTGGCAAGCTAAATTCATGAAAAAAACCATCGATATCGATCCAACTCCACCCAGGCGTTTTCGTGATATTCTGAGTTTCATCAGCTTTCTCGTCTTTAATGCATCTTCCCACTTATTGGTTTGACCGATAAACATTCCAAAGAAGTATGTAAACTCCATCATCAGAAGGTTCTAAATCAAGTACTTTCTTTGCTGCTATTTTAGCTAATTGCAGGTCTCTCTTTATCATATAAACACTCAATGTCGACCTCCAAATAACAGCATCTGGTTCCATAGGCATCCTATTAATCAAATCCATCGCTTCATCTACATCCTCCGCCGTACAATACAGATCCACATACAGTCGTGGTGTTTAATTGTCGGTTTAATACCATAACGATGAACCATTTTGTCAAATAAAGATTTCCTTTCGTTGATTAATCCTCTATGACCACAAGATGATGACACCGACAAAAGGTATTGATCATCCAATTGCCACATGAATTAGGTTTTTGTGTGGCCTTTGGTAACATTTAGTCACACAAACCATGGTTTTGGGAGTGTATTTACTCTCATATAACTAGCCATAAAGTGACCAAAAGTGTTAATAAGTGTGACCATATGATGTTTAAAGTTAATGAATGTGTATTCTGTGTGACTATTGATCATCCAATTGCCACATTAATTTGGTTTTTGTGTGGCCTTTACTAACATTTAGTCACACAAAGCATGTTTTTGGGAGTGTAATTAGTCACACACAACTAACCATCAAGTGACCAAAAGTGTTAATAAGTGTGACCATATGCTGTTTAAAGTGAAGGAATGTGTATTTTGTGTGACTATTGATCATCCACTTGCCACATGAATTTGGTTTTTGTGTGGCCTTTTGTAACATTTAGTCACACAAAGCATGTTTTTGGGAGTGAATTTAGTCACATAAAACTAACCATCAAGTGACCAAAAGTGTTAATAAGTGTGACCATATGGTGTTGAAAGTGAAGGAATGTATGGTTTTTGTAACTATAGATCATCCAATTGCCACATAAATTTGGTTTTTGTGTTGCCTTTACTAACATTTAGTCACACAAAGCATGTTTTTGGGAGTGAATTTAGTCACATATAACTAACCATCAAGTGACCAAAAGTGTTAATAAGTGTGACAATATGGTGTTGAAAGTGAGGGAATGTATGGTTTGTGTAACTATAGATCATCTAATTGCCACATAAATTTGGTTTTTGTGTGGCCTTTACTAACATTTAGTCACACAAAGCATGTTTTTGGGAGTGTATTTAGTCACATACAACTAACCATCAAGTGACCAAAAGTGTTAATAAGTGTGACCAAATGGTGTTGAAAGTGAAGGAATGTATGGTTTGTGTAACTATAGATCATCCACTTGCCATATGAATTTGGTTTTTGTGTGGCCTTTGGTAACATTTAGTCACACAAAGCATGTTTTTGGGAGTGTATTTAGTCACATACAACTAACCATCAAGTGACCAAAAGTGTTAATAAGTGTGACCATATGCTATTTAAAGAGAAGGAATGTGTATTTTGTGTGACTATTAATCATCCACTTGCCACATGAATTGGGTTTTTGTGTGGCCTTTGTTAACATTTAGTCACACAAATCATGTTTTGGCTAAACTTAAATAATGTGTGACAAACTGTTTAGTGTGACTATATGTACTGGATTTTGGCTACACTTAAATAATGTGTGACAAACTGTTTTGTGTGACCGTATATGGCATTTGGTCATACTATTAGAAGCAAATGTGACAATAAGTTTCGTGTTACCATATATGGCATCAAGGTTACTTGTATTTGTCACACGTTCCAAATGCATATGTGACTAAATGATCTGGAACAAAATCACCAGTTACGTTTAGTCACATAAGGGTCGATTGTATGGCAATAGAGGTCTTATGGTCACACAATCGAAATGCTCATGTGTGACTAATTCGTAAATGCTGTCAATTTCCTACCTTCAGCCACACATATATTTGAATGTGTGGCTGTTCTAAATCAAGCATGTGTGACCATAGGTCGTTTTTGGCCTAGTGAGCACTCTATCTTTGATTTGTCAAAGCCTGGATTGTCCTTAGCTTTATACTTGACTTCTTTTCCAGTCTTCTTCAAAAACTTTCTTGCCCTCAAGGTCAACATAGCCATTTGCCATTTAAGATCGATTTCTTCAAGATCATCAGGATCAATATAATCCAAGTCTTGATTAGTGACATGTGACCTTATAGTAGTTGTGAGCTCAGCCAAGAATGCACACAAAGCAATATCACTGGTAGAAATCTTATCATTTGAACTAGCAGCAGATCCATCAGCAGCAGATACTCCATAAGCAGTAGAATGAGCAGCAGGGTGAGATTCTTGAGATCCTTTTCCTTTAGAGGATACAAAGGCAAGATTTTGAGTACTAGAAGATGAAGTAGAAGAGGTAGATAATTTTGATTCATACACTCTTAAATTGTTGTAGAGACTCTCCAACTTCATAGTTTCAAAATCAGGCTTATTTCTCCACACAACTGTGTGCATACTCCATTCAAGTGCAAGACTTCTTGGAAACTTTAGGTTTACATCTTCTTGTGGAACCACATAGCCAACAAGCTTTAGATGACTAACAAGTTGGTTTAGCCTGTTGTATGTGACAATTATCTTCTCTCCACTTTCAGAAGTAAAATTCTCAAACTGATGCTTCAGCATGTTTTTCCTGGACTTCTTAGTAGCATCATTCCCTCCAAACCTGAATTCAACAGCATCCATCAATTCTTTTCCAGATTCGCAGTCATCAAAGTCCATTTGAAATTCATTAGGTATTCCCAATAAGAGAATACTATGTGCTTTGATTTCCATCTTCCTTACTGTGTTGGCTTCAGCAGACTTAATTGGTATCTCCTTACCCTCAGCACTCTTCTCAGATACAGAATCACTATTAACAATCACATTCCACATGTTGAAATCAATCATGCGAATGTACTGTCTGATTCTTCTCTTCCATAGCTCATACTCAGAAGGATTTAGCATGGGCACCCTTGAAGCAGTCACCATATGAGTTTCATCACCCATCTTAGCAATAGATTTGGAACAACAAACTTTTAAGAAACAAAATCTTCTTGATAATAACTTCTAGATCACAAGCTCTGATACCACTTGTTGATCCCAGTTGAGCTTAAACGATCTTGTATAGAAGTTAACTTGATTAAACACTTAAGCTAATATGCGGAATGTAAAAGCTTAACTTAAGAAGAATAATGATTCACTTTCAACACTTCAATATTATTAATACGAGCACTCAACAATGCTAGGGTTTTACAACCTTGAAGTGAATAATAATACGTACATAAACTAACCCTAGGATCCTCCTTTTATAGACTAAGGAATCCTACTAGGTTTACAATACCTTTCTCTACACGATAAGAATATTCTAGATAAATATAATATTTACACAATCTATTCTGTATTTATATAAACCGTATACATCCTTATCCCATCAGCAGTAGATTCTGTTAGCAGCATTTAACCTCAGCAGCACTTTGACATTAGCAGCAGAATCATTACCACTAGCAGCAGTTTCATTCACAGCAGCAGTTTCACTTAGCAGCAGTTTCAAACCCAACAATTATAAACTCACGTTATAATTAAAATAAATTTCCAAAATACTGGGTAAATGAATATAATAACTTTTATGATGATATAATGGATATAAAAATATGTCGAGACCATTGTGGGAATATTTAGATATATTCGTCGTGTTTATAAATCGGGTGTTAACGTTTATTTATAAATAATTATAAGGAAAACGTTAAATGTATCAAATATATAAATTTGAAAATCCTAAGAGTGGTATAACATGAAAATGCTGTTATGATGATATGCAGACTGTCTCTAGTCCGTATGCAGTGTCCTTACTGATAATGAAATGAATTCGCACTTAAACCCATACGGTTACGCGAATTTTAATACCCGTAAACTAAATTTACGATGAAATGAGTAATGCAAGTGAATAGTGAAAACTTTTCCGGCAATGAATAGTGTTCAGTGAATAGTAAAAATCTCAAACGTTTCTCAGAATATCAAATTGACCTCGAAAATGATGAATAGTAAAACGATGAATAGTGTTTTGATGAATAGTGTTTTTCCAAAGTTTGGGAAATGACCTAAAATGGTGAGTTGTGACAGTCTTCCCCTCTAAAAGGAACTTCGTCCTGAAGTTCAGTTTATGTTGGTTTCTGAAAACATATTGGTGAAAAGGTGATGATATTCGAGAATTCCAGCGAACCCTAACGATAGGAATTCGACTCTGCTTCAACTGTTCGACCTAACTGTCCATGATTTCTACTTGTTCTCCTGCAAGGTTTATGTTTGACTTTGGGTTGGATTCCTTTCCAAATGGGATTATGAGTGACTAATCAGAAAGGATGATAATACATGGTTGTGTAATCCTGTTGTTCTCTAACAAGGCTCAAGTCTGACGGCCACTTGGCCTACTCTATTTGAAATATTACATGGTCTAGTGGATATCGGTTTTAACTTTCCAAGTTTTTTGAATGATATCATGCCTTTCCTAGGCAGAACTTTCAACATAACTCTGCCTACCAACTTGAAGTTTTAATGGTTTACAACTTATTGAACTTGTAACTGATTCTTGACTTGTAGAAAATTTCTGGTTATTTCATGAATGCCTACTGGACTAGTGAGTTGAGCTTTTTCCGAGTTTGGCCCATCAATAGATGGTCTGCGCTTCTTAATGTTTTAAATGTGATACTGGTAATATATACTGCTGAATTCTGCCAGAACTCAAGTTTGTAAGCTAGTTGGTCGATTCTAAAATGAATCTTTAATGGTCCAATATGCTAAAGGTTCAACCTCTCTTGTTATCCAATTTGTATCATGCCAATCCAAGGCAATGCTTTTAACTTAGTTTGTTCTCCCACTTGAATCTGGATGGTTTGTTGTTCAGGATACCCAATCCAAATGATGTGTGTTATGTACCAACCTAACTTCTGCCAGTTTCTCGTTGTTGGTGTGATAGCTATTGTTGTAGATGAATTTGATTTATGTTAAATGATTAGTCCAACCATTTCTAGGGTCAATCACTCATGCTCTGAGCATAGTTTCCTATGTTTGAATTGTTCTCTCGCTTTGACCATCGGTCTGAGGATGATAGGTGATGTTTACATCTAAATGGGTTTCTGAAGGAAATCCTGAAATGATTACCTGAAGTCCAAGGTGAATCGGTTTCCTTAACAGGAATAACTAAAATAGTACAATAAACCTTTGTGACTAATTCCACAACGTTCGGTCCTTCGAACTTGGCGTTATCTGAAAGGGATAGAATATAGGTAATAATTTGATTCCTTGTGTTTTGTTCCAATGGATGATAAGACATATGTCCTTCTTTGTCTATTGGGTTTGGTCTCCACTACTGAAGTTCGTGATTAATTTTTGATGTTCCTCCTAATTCCTTCATCACATATTCCAAATATTCTTTATTGTCAAGTCACAAATCCTAAATGCATAAGCGGTGTTGTAGGGAAATTGGTTCTGGAAATTTGTCTCGCGATTGTGAGTTTTGGTTGAAATCTTTTTCTGAATAAACGAATTTAGAAAATTGAGCAAATGATTTACTTAGTAATATTTTTCCTGTTGATTCAAAATTTCAGTAGTGATGAAATAGAAAAATGTTTTCAAACATGTTGTGATTAAGAATACTTACCAAAGTTTGATGTCTATGTATATTTCTCATTGTACAAGAGTGTTGCTAAAAATTGACCAAAAAGGATCGTACTTGTTCAAAATAGGAATTTCAGAAATTATTTTTCCACAAGGTATGTGATTTATGTAAACGCATCAACTTTATTTAAAAGTGAAAACACTAACAAGGATAAAATGGTAGAATAGGAAATGTTCGCTTAAATGCATAGATGTCTTAACATTTAGTTCCTGAGGTTGGATAATGCCTATTGGTGGTTATCAGGCATAACTACAAGCATAGGTATTTAGACTAACTTAAGTCCTAAAATAGTTTATCGTTGTAATTGGCAAGGCGAACGTATCACTTGATGTTGTGTCGATGAATGTCTATTATGTTTTCCCATGTAGACGAGGAGATATGTTCTGGTTTGATCCCTTTCTTGGTATGAAGGTGAGGTTATCTGAAATTTCTAGAGACATAATGCCTTAGAGGAATCTACATTGATATTCTTGACTCAAACAATTGTCCTTTGTGAAAACTTACTACAGGAAAGTTTATGTATGGATGAGGCCATGTTTAAATGAAATGCTCTACAGTCACAATTAGCAGCTTGGTTTATTTCTATTGTGTTGTCCTGCGGACATTTATATTGAGTTCAATCCTGTAGCTCAGTCTAGCTAGTACCCTTAAACAATATAATTTGACAACTAAGTCAGAGATGGTGATTCGGATGGTCTCGCAGTATCTTAGAATTTGTTGTTGAGTTATGAATTCTCTCACTATATACTTCTAGTTCTGTTTAGTAGTTCTGTAATCCTTTCATTGCTTTTCTTGTATCGAGGAATCCTACTTGTAATTGATATGGAAAGTCTCTCCTAGGGAAGTCAATGGGAAAATCCAACTTAATGGCTAAGTGAGTGACAGGTGGGGTAAGTATCCAGGGATAGTTCGGTAAAAGGGATGTTTATGGAAGAGTTCCTTTGTTTACAAAACTTTTAAATGAAGATTGTTATTAACAATCCTTTGAAAAGGTAATTATTTCCTTCATGGCATAATCCTTCCTGAATTTTACATAGGTGATCAGGCTATGTACAATTGAGGACTAACGATGCGATGTTAGATTTTGTCAAAATATCATAACTCTTCTCAAAAGTTTTAGATGGTGTCCAATGCATTGTTATTAAAAATGGTATCCTGATGTTTTCTTTCAAATTACATGAAAATTGCCTCACGTAATAATAGTAAATACTTGGTGTAATGACAGAAAATCAATTTATAGGATGATAATAAATAGCTTACTTCAGAAATTTTTCTGTAAAACAATTTCCCCATATGATAGTAAAATAGCTTGAATAGTGTATTGGATACGTGGGTGAATCTTGTCAAATGGTAATAGTCTACTAATTCGTCAAAAACGAAATCAACCTAATCCCTAATAAGACAATGATAAAATGTTGCGAAACGATTGAATTTTGAGCAATTGGGATAGAAAATGGAGTAAACGATGGTTATGATTATCACAGAGGTAACAAAGGATAGATACTACATTGGATAGAAAAGTACTTAATACAACTAGGTTATGTCATCGTACCAACGGTAAGTACAAAAGGAAAGATACAACCCTAAAGGGCTCGAACTACGGTTTATATATTGAAACAAAGCTCCTCGTGCTGAAACATTGTTGTTATCCTTGATGTTGCTAATATCCTGACGGTTCTCTTTCAACAGCTCACGCTATTCCTCGGGCGATTCAGTCTTGATTCCAAGTTCCTGATTTTTCCTTGTTCCTTAGCTCCGGGCAGTCATTCTTGAAATGCCCTAAGTTTCCACATTTGAAGCAACTCCCTGGGATCCTCTTATTTGTGAGTTTCCTACAGTCCTCAGTCTGATGACCCTGCTTCTTGCACACTCCACATGTTTTACTGCAATGACCTCGGTGATGTTGATTACACAGGTTGCAGTAAGGTAACTCTCCAATATACCCTCTCTTTGTGTGTGGTTTTGCAGCAAAGGCTCTATTCAATTCTTGTCCTTTGGGTGATTGTTGAGCAGCATTACAACCTAGATTGTTGTTCCACTTCCTTTTATTGTCACTATTGTTTCCTGATGTCTCGGCGTGAACTATGAGTTCTTTTGCAGCAATGGCTCTATTCACGAAAACCGTCATAATAATTATAAACTCACGTTATAATTAAAATAAATTTCCAAAATACTGGGTAAATGAATGTAATAACTTTTATGATGATATAATGGATATAAAAATATGTCGGGACCATTGTGGGAATATTTAGATATATTCGTCGTGTTTATAAATCGGGTGTTAACGTTTATTTATAAATAATTATAAAGAAAACGTTAAATGTATCAAATATATAAATTTAAAAATCCTAAGAGTGGTATAACATGAAAATGTTGTTATGATGATATGCAGACTGTCTCTAGTCCGTATGCAGTGTCCTTACTGATAATGAAATGAATTCGCACCTAAACCCATACGGTTACGCGAATTTTAATACCCGTAAACTAAATTTACGATGAAATGAGTAATGCAAGTGAATAGTGAAAACTTTTCCGGCAATGAATAGTGTTCAGTGAATAGTAAAATTCTCAAACGTTTCTCAGAATATCAAATTGACCTCGAAAATGATGAATAGTAAAATGATAAATAGTGTTTTGATGAATAATGTTTGATGAATAGTGTTTTTCCAAAGTTTGGGAAATGAACTGAAATGGTGAGTTGTGACACCTAGCTTGATAGAATTAAGACAAGAACAAGATATAGACAACCAACACATAGACATATTGATTGAATTAAAAGAATACTTATCTCAATTATACATGAAAGGGTTCAAGGGCTGAAAACCCTTGAAAAACCTGTAAAGTTCGTACTAAGTTCGGCTTTAGGGTTTCTCAAAACTTCTCCTTTTTTTTTATAAATGAAAATTAGAAAACTATATATAGGAAATTGAGGCTGACGGCGTCAAGACCAAATTGGTGACGCCGTCATCTCGCCGCCAAAAGAATTCTCGGACTGGCTTGATCTACTTCTGACGCCGTCACGTTATAGCTTTTTCCAGGCCGTCACGTATTTTACTCTTGACGCTCTACCTTGTGACGCCTTCATTTCTCTACTGGGCCGTCATGAAAATTACTTTTGACGCCGTCAGGATTTTCTTCTTGACGCCGTCACCTACTATTCTCAGCAAGGAAAATTAAGACTTTGGCGTTTTCTTCACTTTTATGCTCCAAAAATGTCCGAATTGCTTCCTTTTCCAGATTTCTCTCCCAAAGTACCTAAAATCACAAAAGGAACGATTTAGGGCAATATTTGATCAAATAAATTCAATTCCAGGCTTAAATGACCCCCTAAAAACGGTTCATTTTTCGCCTCATCATTGGTCTTTCTGATCAAAGCTTCTAATTGTTGTTGATCCAGACATTGTTTTAGAAAAGTGTTGTGTGACCAGGGCTTTGCATACTCAAGCAAGTCGTATCAGTTCTCGTGATGAACGATTGCTAAAAATACAATAAATCACGTAATCCATACCTAATAATATCTATATTATTTACAATATAAGTCCGGCAGAGCTTATAAGATGGATACTGTATTTTCATACAAATATGACAGATGGTGAAATAAATTTAATTATAAGAAAGCATTTACCTTGCTTTGAACTGTTGTCGGGAGTTGCTTCTCGTGTCCAATGAGTATAACATTACAAAGACCAGTGAGTTGCAGCGAGATAAAAGATTCACATTTTTTAGTTGAGCAGCTTCATCAATCACATAAGGCCTGTCACAACTCACCATTTCAGGTCATTTACCATTTCAGGTCATTTTCCCAAACTTCGACTTTTTACTATTCATAAATCACTATTCATCAAAACACTATTCATCGTTTTACTATTCATCATTTTCGAGGTCAGTTTGATATTCCGAGAAACTTTTGGGAAATTTACTATTCACTGAACACTATTCATTTCCGGAAAAGTTTTCACTATTCACTTGCATTACTCATTTCATCGTAAATTTAGTTTACGGGTATTCAAATTCGCGTAACCGGATTGGTTTAGGTGCGAATTCATTTCATTAGTGTTAAGGACACTGCATACGGACTGGAGATAGTCTGCATATCATCATAACAGCATTTTCATGTTATACCACTCTCAGGATTTTCAAATTTATATATTTGATACATTTAACGTTTTTACGTATAAGTATTTATAGTAAACGTTAACACCCGGTTTATACACGACGAATATATCTAAATATTCCCACAATGGTCCCGACATATTTTTATATCCATTTTAACATCATAAAAGTTATAACATTCAGTTACCCAGCATTTTGGAAATTTATTTTATTTATAACATATGCTTATGAATATAACGACGGTTTTCGTGAAAACTAAACAATAATCACCCGATCACTCAGTAATTGTACCCAACATATTTTTAATATATTTTTATCATTATTATGACTTTATTTCATCCTGGTTAACTTCGTGAACGTTTATTTCTATTAAACCCGGTACCCGATTTTAACAAATAACACATAATAACACTTAACCTTACACTAATTTCCTAAATAAATCCCAAGTACCCCTACCCCCCCCCCCCCCCCCCCCTTGGCTCACCATAACCGGCCACATGAACACCCCTTAACCTCATGCATTAATTTCCTAGTATAATACTAATAAACCTCTAAATTATATACTTTAACCAAAACCAAGAATCATAACATCAAATTTCAAGATCCAAAAGGTTTTCATCCTCTCCTTTCTCTCTTACACCCCACGACCAAACCCAAAATCAAAGATCAAGTGAAGGTTTTTCAAAAGCTAAAGCACCAAAGTTGTTCATTATACTTGCCTAATCAAGAATCAAACAGGAAAAACACAAGAACAACAAGCATACTCATCATCTAATCATCTCATTTTATCAAGTAAGTTATCAACTTTATTTTTACATGAATCATCTTATATTTACTTGTATTGCATGAGTTCCATGCTAAAAACCATGTACAACTAGCTATACCACCATTTATTTTGTCAAAAATGGAACATACAAACCCTAACTTTTTATTTATGAATTCCCTTGCTATAATAACTTGGTTAGGAGCCCATGGCACCCTAAGAAGGTGTATGGTAGGATTAGATTAGCTATGTGGTGATTACAAGAGGTTTGGTGATGTTAGAAATTAGTTATAAACCTTGAAAACTTGATTTGGAGCATGTTTTAGACATGCTGTCCCATTTTGTGAAATCCAGGAAAATCAATAAATACAAAGTAAACTTTGGCAAAATTTTTAGAAAATACTTTCAAAAACGAATCCGTAGGCGAAAGAACAGATTAAAAAGAGTTTATAACGAAGAAGTTATGATTTTTGCAAGATTGTTGACGAAAAGTATTTTTCTGAAAAATAGTTGCTGTTGGACGTTTTTCATTGGTCAAAAAGAGACTTTAGACGTAACCCGGAGGAGCCGAGCTTTCCAAAATATATTACTACATACTAAGACGTAACCGTGGATATAAAGAACAAGTGAAACGGACATATAACGACAAAGATATTCACGTTTGAATATCGGCTAAACCCATTTTTATTTTGACAGCTTTTAGTAAAAATTGACACTAAAACTACGTAGTACTTTTATAAGCTAGAAATAATATCAAGTACCAAATTTTATAACTAAAGAAGTATTAGTTATTACAAGTATATTTTCATCATTTCAAGGCGATATTTCAAGGATTACAACCCGAGGATTTCAACACTAACATGGAAACATACGATATATATATATATAAGTATATATATTGCAACTAGCTTATTTTATTTTCTAATAGCAATATTTTTCCAAATTCTTGGATTATATATTTTGATAACACAAGTGTTTTTCCAAAGAGTAGAGTGGTATAGGAACATGAGCATGGACATTCATAACATCATTTGGTGATCTAAATGAGATCGTTCATCATTCATATTAGGTTGCGGCAGCTAACCGTGCATTGTTGTTCACTTCATATTATCATCAGTATCATCAGTTGAGGTGAGTTTTCATAGCCCCGTATACATTTTTATTGTTTTCAAATCCCACGGGGGAGAATACATTGCACCACTTAGTACGAGCCCAAGTATCAAAACCTATGTACATAGCTTAAGTAGCTTGTCTGCCATGTGATAAGTCCCCTGTAACATCATGAACCGTTAATTTACCGTTAAGCGAGAGTGAGTGGATAGATCTATCGAGGGTGACGCCTCCATCCGTGGTAGTGATTACCAACAGTAAGCGGATGCATGTCATGTCTTTTACATTTGAGTGTTTGGCAGAACATTCGGGAGGGGCATAGAATTTCATCAGTCATAGCTTCGGTGTCATGAGCTTAAGGTCTATTGTACTATTTTACGTGACTTTTGTCATGCATTTATACTTGTGGTGGCCGTACAAACATTACATTTCATAAACCTATGATTATTCACCAACATTCGTGTTGACCGTTTTCGCAATGTATTTTCAGGTAACTAAGGCATTATCATATTACATGCATGGAGTCACATTAGGATGTGCCAGGGATGACGCACTACATTTTGGATTTTCATGCACTTGTGTAAATTATCGTTTGACATTTCTGAACTTGTTTTCTGTAAACGTTTCAACCTTTGGGGACCTATGTTTTGCAGCACTGGATGCTTTTAAATAAATCAAACGATATGTATTTTCCAAACGACACTTTAGGTCGTTCAATATTTCCTTGTTATGGTGCTATGACAGTTACACCCCCAGGCATTCCATTCCGCTGCAAGTCAGGTAAATTGGGGGTGTGACAGATTGGTATCAGAGCTAAGGTTATAGAGAACTAGGATGTATCATTGACCCTAGACTATAACCACATTATCATAGCATCTCATCATTTCATCATAAGTGCATGTTCATTGTTTATGGTGATTTCATTACGAGTTATTTATTTTTATTTCACCTTGATTATCACAGAACCATGTCTGCAAACCCAAATGTTGTTATACTGTACACCATCACAGACTCCGATATTGAAGACTCTATGTCTTCTACAGCCCGTTCACCACCACCTATTCCTCTTGTACTTGAGTTGCCACTTTTGGCATCAGATGATGACACCGAGCCTTTCGAGGAGGAGGAGACGGCTCCTACTCCTCATGTCCATCCTACTGTACCACTTGATGTCACCCGTGTACCCACAGACACACCATCTCCTACTACTACTATCCATTCAGAGCCGAGACTTATGTTTCTTAGGGATAAGACTATCCAGGTTGCTAGTAAGAGAGTTCGTTATGCTACATCTACTTATAGGACCCTACCTAGTCCTACTGTGCCTACACCACCACCACCAGCCATACCCACTGCTACCCCTATATCCACCTCACTCTTGCCGCTCAGGAAGCGTGCTAGGTTTACTACACCAGATTCACCCACTACAGAGTCAGAATCAGCAGAACCACCACCAGTATACCACATAGGTGAGAGTTCTAGAGCGGCTGCGGCTAGGAGCCCTACAGCCGTCACATTAGAGGATCAGATGGGTGCTCAGCAGGAGCAAGTAGATAGGTTGGGGTATAGAGTTGATGAGATCATTACTACTCGACTTGAGACTGTCGAGGAGCAGGTTGAGGATTTGGTTCAGGGCAGGGTTAGTATTGATGTGTCATACCATGGACTCGAGGCACGACAGTTGAGGCACCAGGAGGAGATTGAGCTACTTAGGGATGAGTTACCTGAGATTCGTGATAGAGCTCAGGCAACACAGGAGACTCAGTGGGAGCAGGTAGATCAGTTGGCATTGCTTCGAGAGAGGTTGGTCATTTTGGAGCGCAGGGATGTTTCTTCTTAGTTACGAGTTCAACATCTGGAGGAGATCGTGGTTGCGATGGATCGTGAGATTCGCCGCTTGAGGGGAGAGCCTGGACCATCTGGAGCACCTGGAGGAGCATAGACATAGACTAGTATTGTATTAGCTTTTACTATTTCCTAGTCCCGAGGTGTGGGACGTAGTTCAAGAACTTGTAGTCTTTTGTTGTTGTACAAACAAATATATCAAGTGCGACTCTACTATGTTGGAAATGTTGTGCTATATATATATATATATATATCGGTCCATGTAGGCCGAAATTTTCATGTATTATATTCATGTGTTGTGATTATATTTATGATGTTTCATGGTTCCTCTTTATGGTTAACGTAATTATTACAGGTTGTGGTTGTACTCGTACATGTCGTGGTTGTATTTAAACTTGTTGTGGTTGTATATATACATGTTGTGGGCGTATATTTTTGTACGATGACTATTTCTATTATAGTTTTCTCATGGTTGTTGTCGATTATTATTTATCAGAAGTATGGTGGCAAAGAAAGCAAAGGCTACATCAGAAACACCCGCTATGACACAAGCAGCTATCCGCAAGTTGGTCAGGGATAGTATAGCAGAAGCTCTGGAGACTGAGAGAGCTGAAGTTGCTGCTAGGGCTGCTGAGGTTCCACCTACTACTGAAGTGGTTCAACCCACTACTAGGCGTGAATGTACTTGGAAGGATTTCAAGACTAGTGATCCTATCAAGTATAAGGGCACTGAGGGAGCGGTTGCTTTAATCCGCTGGTTTGAGAAGACTGAGAACGTTTTTCTCATGTGTGGTTGTCAGGAGGTTAACAAGGTAAAGTTTGCTACAGGTATGCTGCTGGATGAAGCCATGTCTTGGTGGAATTCGTATGCTCAGCCTATTGGTATGGAGAATGCCTACAAACTCACTTGGGCTGAATTCAAAAAGCTGATGACTAAGAAGTTTTGCCCTCGTACTGAGGTGCAAAAGTTAGAAACAGAATTCTACCAGTTAGTAACTAAAGGAGATGATATTGAAACTTATATCAGGAAGTTTCAGGAGTTGGCTACACTGTGTCCAACTATGGTTCCGGACGCTGAGAAAAAGATGGAGAACTTTACTGGGGGATTACCCGAAAGCATCCGAGGGGATGTGATGTCTTTCGACCCACAAACAATGGAAGAGGCCATTCGTATAACTCAGAAACTTATGGTCCAAGTGTTGAAAGGAAAGTCTGCTGCAAATAACAACAATAACCGTTCAAACAACACCAACTACAACAACACTCGAAACAACAACAACAACTATAACAATAACCGAAACCGCAACTACCCCAATAACCAAAACAACAATAACAACAAGGGGAAGTTTGATAATAACCAAGGTGGGAATGCTAACCAACCAGCACCTAAGAGGCAGGAAGTGGCAAAGGTTTATGCTGCAGGACCAACAGAGGGAAAAGGATATAATGGAAAACTACCCAAGTGTAACAAATGTCGAACTCATCATAACCCTGGAAATTGTCCTAGAGCTTTTCAGAACTGTGGAAAGGTCGGTCATTGGACTAAGGACTGCAAAGCACCACGAGGAATAATTAATCAGAACCAACCAGGAGCATGTTATGGTTGTGGAGAGTTGGGTCATTTCCAGTACAATTGCCCAAAGAGGAATGATCAAAGAGCTGGGAATCAGGGAGGAGTAGCTCGAGGAAGGGCTTATGTTATGGGAGGAGAAGATGCCCGTGAGGACCCGAATGTTGTTACAGGTACGTTCCTGGTTAATAATCGTTATGCATCCATTTTATTTGATTCAGGAGCGGATAGAAGTTTTGTTTCTATTACATTTGCACCTTTACTTAACATAGAACCAACTACCTTAGACATTCCCTACATTGTTGAATTAGCCGATGGGTCTTTAGTTAACACAAACACCGTTATCCGTGGTTGCACCATCAATTTCCTAAATCACCCATTCAATATAGACCTTATGCCCGTAGAACTTGGAAGTTTTGACATCGTTATCGGTATGGATTGGTTGTCTCGACATCGTGCAAGGATCATTTGTGATGAGAAAGTTGTTCATCTTTCTTATGGAGGTGAAACTTTGGTTGTTCGCGGGGAGCGAAGTGGAACTAGACTCAGTATCATATCATGCATTAAAACCGAGAAGTACATAAAGAAGGGTTGTTATGCATTCTTGGCACACATAACGGAAAAGAAGTCAGATGAGAAACGACTTGAAGATGTGCCAATTGTTAAGGAATTTCCAGAAGTTTTTCCGGAAGAATTACCAGGACTGCCACCTACACGTCAGGTTGAGTTTCAGATTGAGTTGGTGCCAGGGGCTGCACCAATTGCACGAGCACCATATAGACTTGCACCTTCTGAGATGCAAGAATTGTCTAACCAGTTACAAGAGCTTTTAGACAAAGGATTCATTAGACCGAGTTCCTCGCCTTGGGGAGCACCGGTTTTGTTTGTGAAGAAGAAGGATGGATCTTTCAGAATGTGCATAGACTATCGTGAGCTGAACAAGTTAACGGTGAAGAATCGTTATCCACTACCTAGGATTGATGACTTGTTTGATCAGCTACAAGGTTCCTGTTTTTATTCTAAGATTGATTTAAGATCAGGTTACCATCAACTCAGAGTTCGGGAAGAAGATATCCTGAAGACAGCATTCAGAACACGTTATGGTCATTATGAGTTTCAAGTGATGCCTTTTGGATTAACCAATGCACCTGCGGTATTCATGGATCTCATGAACAGAGTATGCAAACCATATCTTGATAAGTATGTGATTGTGTTCATTGACGATATCCTGATTTATTCCAAGAGTAAGGAAGAGCATGAAGCACACCTCAGAACAATATTGGAACTACTCAAGAAGGAGCAATTGTATGCCAAATTTTCAAAGTGTGACTTTTGGATACAAAGAGTTCAATTTCTTGGCCATGTCATTGATAGCCAAGGATTACAAGTCGACCCAGCAAAGATTGAGGCAGTAAAGGATTGGGCTACGCCCAAGTCTCCTACAGAAATTCGTCAATTCTTAGGACTTGCAGGATATTACAGAAGGTTTATCGAAGGGTTTTCTAAGATAGCGAAGTCGCTGACTAAGCTGACACAAAAGAATCAAAAGTACGAGTGGGGAGAGAAACAAGAATCTGCATTTCAGTTATTGAAGCAGAAGCTTTGTAGTGCACCGATTTTGTCACTACCAGAAGGTATTGAGAACTTTGTGGTATATTGCGATGCTTCGCATAAAGGGCTTGGAGCTGTGCTAATGCAAAACGAGAAGGTGATAGCTTATGCATCTAGACAGCTTAAGACACACGAGAAGAATTACACTACACACGACTTGGAGTTGGGTGCTGTTGTTTTTGCACTCAAGATTTGGAGACACTACCTTTATGGTACTAAATGTGTAATTTTTACCGACCACAAGAGCTTACAACATATACTTGATCAGAAGGAACTTAACATGAGACAACGTCGTTGGCTAGAATTGTTGAGTGATTACGATTGTGAAATCCGATATCACCCAGGAAAAGCAAATGTCATAGCAGATGCACTTAGCAGAAAGGAACGACTCAAACCTTTGAGGGTCAGGTCATTAGGAATGACTATTATTTCACCATTACCATCAAAAATCTTAGAAGCTCAGATTGAGGCTCTCAAGGAGGAAAATCGGCCACAGGAGAAACTTTATGGTATGCCAGAAAACAAGAATGGTTTCGTTAAGAGAGCAGATGGAGTGTTATGCTTCAAGGATCGAAGTTGGATACCACTCTATGGTGGAGTACGAGATTTGATTATGCATGAATCACATAAGTCAAAGTACTCTATTCACCCAGGTTCTGACAAAATGTATCAGGATCTCAAAAAGCTGTATTGGTGGCCGAACATGAAAGCAGAAATAGCTACGTATGTCAGCAAATGCCTTACTTGTGCTAAAGTGAAAGCCGAGTACCAGAAACCGTCAGGACTACTTCAACAACCAGAAATTCCACAATGGAAGTGGGAACGTATTACAATGGACTTTGTTACTAAACTACCCAAGACGTCAGGAGGTTTCGATGCTATTTGGGTAATTGTTGATCGTCTTACTAAATCAGCACATTTTATCCCTATTAGAGAGACTTATTCCATGGAACAGCTTGCCAGACTTTATGTCAAGGAAATAGTCTCGAGGCATGGGGCACCAGTTTCTATCATTTCAGACAGGGATAGTCGTTTTACTTCAAACTTTTGGAGGTCATTACAAGATTCCTTTGGATCCAAGTTAGACATGAGCACTGCTTACCATCCACAGACTGATGGTCAGAGTGAGAGAACTATTCAGACACTGGAGGACATGCTGCGAGCGTGTGTGATTGACTTTGGGAATGGTTAGGCTAACCATTTGCCATTAATCGAGTTCTCTTATAACAACAGTTACCATTCAAGTATTAAAGCAGCACCATTTGAGGCATTGTATGGTCGTAAGTGTCGTTCACCAGTTTGTTGGGCAGAAGTTGGAGAGGTACAATGCACAGGTCCAGAGATGGTTAGGGAAACAACAGAAAAGATAATACAGATTCGAGATAGGCTTGAAACAGCTAGAAGCCGACAGAAGAGCTACGCAGATGTTAGACGTAAACCATTGGAATTCCAGGTTGGAGACAAGGTCATGTTGAAAGTCTCGCCTTGGAAGGGCGTGATACGATTTGGAAAGCGTGGAAAGTTGAATCCGAGATACATTGGTCCATTTAAGATACTGGAAAGGATTGGTCCAGTAGCTTACAAGCTTGAACTACCATCAGAACTCAGCAACGTACATAATACATTTCATGTCTCAAACCTCAAGAAATGCCTTTCAGATGAGTCTTCAGTTATACCATTAGAAGAGATTCAGCTAGATGACAAGCTTAACTTTGTGGAGGAACCAGTTGAAATCATGGACCGAGAGGTCAAACAGTTAAAGCAGAGTAGAATTCCGATCGTTAAGGTTCGCTGGAATTCTCGAAGAGGTCCTGAGTTTACTTGGGAACGAGAGGACCAAATGCAACGCAAGTATCCACACCTTTTCACCAAACCTATTACCGAGACCAACACTAGCTGAATTCAGGGACTGAATTCCTATTTGGGTGGGCGGATGTCACAACTCACCATTTCAGGTCATTTACCATTTCAGGTCATTTTCCCAAACTTCGACTTTTTACTATTCATAAATCACTATTCATCAAAACACTATTCATCGTTTTACTATTCATCATTTTCGAGGTCAGTTTGATATTCCGAGAAACTTTTGGGAAATTTACTATTCATTGAACACTATTCATTTCCGGAAAAGTTTTCACTATTCACTTGCATTACTCATTTCATCGTAAATTTAGTTTACGGGTATTCAAATTCGCGTAACCGGATTGGTTTAGGTGCGAATTCATTTCATTAGTGTTAAGGACACTGCATACGGACTGGAGATAGTCTGCATATCATCATAACAGCATTTTCATGTTATACCAATCTCAGGATTTTCAAATTTATATATTTGATACATTTAACGTTTTTACGTATAAGTATTTATAGTAAACGTTAACACCCGGTTTATACACGACGAATATATCTAAATATTCCCACAATGGTCCCGACATATTTTTATATCCATTTTAACATCATAAAAGTTATAACATTCAGTTACCCAGCATTTTGGAAATTTATTTTATTTATAACGTATGCTTATGAATATAACGACGGTTTTCGTGAAAACTAAACAATAATCACCCGATCACTCAGTAATTGTACCCAACATATTTTTAATATATTTTTATCATTATTATGACTTTATTTCATCCCGGTTAACTTCGTGAACGTTTATTTCTATTAAACCCGGTACCCGATTTTAACAAATAACACATAATAACACTTAACCTTACACTAATTTCCTAAATAAATCCCAAGTACCCCTACCCCCCCCCCCCCCCCTTGGCTCACCATAACCGGCCACATGAACACCCCTTAACCTCATGCATTAATTTCCTAGTATAATACTAATAAACCTCTAAATTATATACTTTAACCAAAACCAAGAATCATAACATCAAATTTCAAGAACAAAAAGGTTTTCATCCTCTCCTTTCTCTCTTACACCCCACGACCAAACCCAAAATCAAAGATCAAGTGAAGGTTTTTCAAAAGCTAAAGCACCAAAGTTGTTCATTATACTTGCCTAATCAAGAATCAAACAGGAAAAACACAAGAACAACAAGCATACTCATCATCTAATCATCTCATTTTATCAAGTAAGTTATCAACTTTATTTTTACATGAATCATCTTATATTTACTTGTATTGCATGAGTTCCATGCTAAAAACCATGTACAACTAGCTATACCACCATTTATTTTGTCAAAAATGGAACATATAAACCCTAACTTTTTATTTATGAATTCCCTTGCTATAATAACTTGGTTAGGAGCCCATGGCACCCTAAGAAGGTGTATGGTAGGATTAGATTAGCTATGTGGTGATTACAAGAGGTTTGGTGATGTTAGAAATTAGTTATAAACCTTGAAAACTTGATTTGGAGCATGTTTTAGACATGCTGTCCCATTTTGTGAAATCCAGGAAAATCAATAAGTACAAAGTAAACTTTGGCAAAATTTTTAGAAAATACTTTCAAAAACGAATCCGTAGGCGAAAGAACGGATTAAAAAGAGTTTATAACGAAGAAGTTATGATTTTTGCAAGATTGTTGACGAAAAGTATTTTTCTGAAAAATAGTTGCTGTTGGACGTTTTTCATTGGACAAAAAGAGACTTTAGACGTAACCCGGAGGAGCCGAGCTTTCCAAAATATATTACTACATACTAAGACGTAACCGTGGATATAAAGAACAAGTGAAACGGACATATAACGACAAAGATATTCACGTTTGAATATCGGCTAAACTCATTTTTATTTTGACAGCTTTTAGTAAAAATTGACACTAAAACTACGTAGTACTTTTATAAGCTAGAAATAATATCAAGTACCAAATTTTATAACTAAAGAAGTATTAGTTATTACAAGTATATTTTCATCATTTCAAGGCGATATTTCAAGGATTACAACCCGAGGATTTCAACACTAACATGGAAACATACGATATATATATATATAAGTATATATATTGCAACTAGCTTATTTTATTTTCTAATAGCAATATTTTTCCAAATTCTTGGATTATATATTTTGATAACACAAGTGTTTTTCCAAAGAGTAGAGTGGTATAGGAACATGAGCATGGACATTCATAACATCATTTGGTGATCTAAATGAGATCGTTCATCATTCATATTAGGTTGCGGCAGCTAACCGTGCATTGTTGTTCACTTCATATTATCATCAGTATCATCAGTTGAGGTGAGTTTTCATAGCCCCGTATACATTTTTATTGTTTTCAAATCCCACGGGGGAGAATACATTGCACCATTTAGTACGAGCCCAAGTATCAAAACCTATGTACATAGCTTAAGTAGCTTGTCTGCCATGTGATAAGTCCCCTGTAACATCATGAACCGTTAATTTACCGTTAAGCGAGAGTGAGTGGATAGATCTATCGAGGGTGACGCCTCCATCCGTGGTAGTGATTACCAACAGTAAGCGGATGCATGTCATGTCTTTTACATTTGAGTGTTTGGCAGAACATTCGGGAGGGGCATAGAATTTCATTAGTCATAGCTTCGGTGTCATGAGCTTAAGGTCTATTGTACTATTTTACGTGACTTTTGTCATGCATTTCTACTTGTGGTGGCCGTACAAACATTACATTTCATAAACCTATGATTATTCACCAACATTCGTGTTGACCGTTTTCGCAATGTATTTTCAGGTAACTAAGGCATTATCATATTACATGCATGGAGTCACATTAGGATGTGCCAGGGATGACGCACTACATTTTGGATTTTCATGCACTTGTGTAAATTATCGTTTGACATTTCTGAACTTGTTTTCTGTAAACGTTTCAACCTTTGGGGACCTATGTTTTGCAGCACTGGATGCTTTTAAATAAATCAAACGATATGTATTTTCCAAACGACACTTTAGGTCGTTCAATATTTCCTTGTTATGGTGCTATGACAGTTACACCCCCAGGCATTCCATTCCGCTGCAAGTCAGGTAAATTGGGGGTGTGACAAGGCCACATATAAAAACCCTAATACACAACACCATTATGACGGTGGCAACTGTATTTACTAATAATTTCAGCATGATCCATAGTAGAGTATATGCTTGCATGTTAAAACTAACCTTAAATAACTGGATTATAATTTGAACAAACCGAAAGTCATGATCGATAATGCAACATTCACCAATTATAACTACCTACAATTGTTCCTGAATATCTAATGGTAATATTTAAATGAGCTTATGAAAGTGGTTTAAATAGAAGAAAATTTTAGCACTATATTAGTTAACGCACATGTTTCATTACAACTTCCTGTATTACTACCTACAAAATGTAATCATTAGCCCCAATTTAACTCCTCTAAGAAACTAACAGTGAAAATAATATTTTTCTTACTTGAGTTTGACTCCTCAAGCATTGGTCATTAAATGTGATAAATAAAAACTACAAAGATATTTCATCAAATGCAGAATAAATTACGCGCTTCACATGTGTACTCATAGTGTCCAGTATTCACTGATACAACATATATTCCTCCGGTCAAAACAAATACCATCATTGTATGCACTACGACTGTAAAAATGTTTCTATTTAATTAAGTGTACACATATGCAGATATCCATGTGATAGGTTTTAATTTACGTGTCTAAAAACAACATGAACCCGTAGCCAAACGGAACTGTTTTTTTGTTGCAGACCTCGGAATTAGTAGTTGGCAGCTGAAATTCTCCAAGTAGGCCTTTTTGTTTCCATGCAGTGAACTAAGGAAGTTCCCTATTGTTTCCATGATTCGCAAGCCACATTTTTTATCATATCATAATTATCTTTCTGTTCATACATAGTACTTGACAGTTGTAACGCTCATAACCCTTGATAGCATCAATCGCGAGTGTCATCCGAGACCTACACAAAACATTGGGAGAATCGTGTTACCAGCTACAAGGTTTAAAAAAACAACAAATGATGTAAAAAGACTCACATCAGAGATACTGTTAATAACGATCATTGTATCGACATCATATAACATGTAGCGTTAGCAAACGACATTCAAATTAGCTATGGATATCAAGAGTGAGTATAAAACTTTTAACAAAGGAATCATATACCATGATTTGTCTGATATAGGGATGGAACATTAGCATATGGATCAAATTCCACAATCAAAGTTGAAAGCCCAAATGGTCTGCACCTTCACTTTGTGTGGTTGTCACAGTAAGTGGCTTCAGATCCAAAATCCAGCGTGTGTTTTATGGCTCTGAAAATAAAAGCAATATATGAACCTTCAAAATTTGTGACTTAGAACCCGCAAAAAAGAAAATTAAAAATCAGAAAAACTCTAAAATCATGATGGAGTTTTCTGTGTGCTTGATATTAAATGTTGTGTATTGTTTGTGTGTTGTGTTTTAGGGTTTGCAGAATGGATTTGTTTTAGGGCTGTAAAAGATTACGTAGAATGAATGATATGGGATGAGTTGGGCTGGGTTGTTAAATCTTTATTTATTTATTACATTTTTTGGTTATAGTTATAGTTTTGGATTGTTAATCACAATCAATGGCTTGGCTCCATTGGTTGGGATGTTGCATTGAAACCTAAAGATATAGGTTCGAATCTCACTATGTTAAGTTTTTAAATTAGAATTTTCTTGATTAAATTTCGAAATAAAATTAAAAATATATATATATAAATATTGCTTACATGGCCTGAATGTGATGACATGGCTGATGACATGGCTCATAATGAATTACTGGGCATTGACTGGGCAATCAGGTGGCATAATGAATTACTGGGCATTGACTGGGCAATGAGGTGGCATATTCTTCAAATGCCTCCTGTTTTATATATATATATATATATATATATATATATATATATATATATATATATATATATATATATATAGAAAAAGAAAGATAAAAACATACGGACTACCATCCCATTTCATTTTATGTTTGTTTCATAGTTTGTTAGATTTTGGTTAGCTTAAGTCGAGTCGAGTCTTGGCTTAGCAACGCCATATTGTACATGTAATTAACCAAGATGATTAACTCGCCACCAGTAAATATTGCTTTTATCCAACAAAACCGTGTTTTCCATATCCCTACACCTAATGTTATAACCCTTTAAAAGACCTCTTTGATAGTTTATCCTAGGTGCTTATGCCAAGTGGTGGAGGTTTGATCCTTTCCCAAGCCTATGGTAATCTATTTGCTATGACAGGTAGTGAGATTTTTGTTTTCCATTTTCATATTGTGATATAATACTTTATTACACCCGAGAGATGTGAGTATCTAAACACTATTTGTGACGTGCTAGTGTATAACCTCCGTGCTTGTTTTTAGTTTTTAGTGGAACGATTATTTGTTGTAATTACTTTTATATTAGTGTTAAATAACCCCTAACTTGTATTTTGATTAGAATAAAAGCGCATTTGCTTGAGGACAAGCAAATCTCAAGTGTAAGGGTATTTGATAAGGCGAAAAGTGTACCGCTTTTAAGGGGTCATTCAAGCCCGAATTTGTGATTAATTGATCAATTACTGCCCTAAATCGTTCCTTTTGTCATTTAGGTACTTTTGAGAAGAAATCTGGAAAAGGAAGCATTTTGGACATTTTTGGAGCATAAAAGTGAAGAAAACGGCAAAGTCTCAAAATCCTTGCTGGGAATAGTACTTGACGACGTCAAGACTTTACACATGACGGCGTCAAGCTTGGCAAATGATGAGGCGAAAAATGATCCGTTTTTAGGGGGTCATTTAAGCTAGGAATTGAATTTATTTGATCAAATATTGCCCTAAATCGTTCCTTTTGTGATTTTAGGTACTTTTGGAGTGAATTCTGGAAAAGAAAGTATTTTGGACGTTTTTGGAGAATAAAAGTGAAGAAAACGGCAAAGTCTTAATTTTCCTTGCTGGAAACAGTACCTGACGGCGTCACAAGATTCTTAATGACGGCGTCAAGAGGAAAACAAGAGGTGAAGAGGATAGAATCCATGACGGTCAAGAAATATTTTACACTAGGGCATGACGGCGTCACCATAGGCCGTCATGGTCCCTTTATACATGACGGCCCAGAGGAGAATCATTCTTGATGGCGTCAGATCTGGATCTAGGCATTCCAATTTTATTATGGGCTGCGGGTTGACGGCGTCAGAATTTTCTTCTTGACGCCGTCACATTGGAAAATCTATATATAGTTTTGTAATTTTCATTCATTAAGAGAGGACAATTTTAGGGACAACTTCGAGAAACCCTAGCACGATTTTATCAGTATTTTTAAGGGTTTTCACCCCTTGAAACCTTTCCTGTTCAATTAAGATAAGTATCCTTTCAATTCATTCAATATGTCTATGTGTTGTTTGAATATATCCTACGCTTGTCTTGATTTTAACATGGTAGGCTAGATCTCTTGAGTGTTTGCTTAGATGTAGTGAAACCTAGATGTTTATTATGGGTTGATTGCTTGTTTATATTTGTTACGGATGAATGATTTCGATGTTAGGCTTAAGAAAACTGGCAGACTTCCCTAGTGTAACTTGCTTGAACGTCTTAAGAAACATGAACCAATGCGTACTAGGTTTTTATGGTTGTATTTAATGCATGTGCAAATTCTAATGATCCCATGTTAGGAGCTTCTTGCAGGCTCGACATAGGAGTGAAGTAGGAGCTTATAGAGTTGGGGAAGTACGTACGCCACCCCACGATTGGTATTAAGGAATATAACCCGTCATCCACGCAACTATAGCAAACTATCAACCTGTAAAAGATATCTAGGGAGTAATGAGATCTAAGTAAACACAATTTTCCCATTTATTGTTCACACCACATTAGTGATTAGCTTTATTTACGTTTTTGTTATTTAATTTTGATTGCATCTTAGTTATTGGGTTAGTTGACTAGCAACTAATTCCGCCCACTCTTCCAAAACCCGAGATTTTAATTGCTTTCATAAAAATATAAAAAATACAAAAAGAATCATCCCTCACCTCTAGACTTAATTTTTAGGCTTTCTAATCCTAGCGACACTATTCCTGAGTTGAACGATCAATCCCCCGGTACTTGTCACTATACTATACTACAACGATAGGTACACTGCCTGGTGGGGGTTGTAAGCTTCTCGAGATCCCTCGAGAGGTAAAGCCTGGTGCAATTCCCACGCATCAGCAAAAGAGGTGGAAGTGGAAAATAAACATGACGGCCCAGAACATTTTCTTTGTAATTGTGTAACACCCCCAAAATACGAGTCCAGCGGAAACATTCGGGTCACTGGGGTGCTACTCAATTGATATCACAACACAAGTATAAAGAACGGTTTTTAGCTCAACCGTTTAGAAGAACTTTCATAGTCAAAAGTATTTTGTTTACATCCTTCAAAAATAGTATGAAAATAAAAGCCCACAAGATGATTTAAGCGGTTCCAATTATATCAGAGTAGTATATAACCATGCCATGCCATGCCAAAAGCCTTCAACAGTTAGCTATCGCCTTAAACCTGAAAATACATGCTAAAAAGTATCAACACGAGGTTGGTGAGTTCCTAAGTTTGTATAAATAACAATGTAGAGCAAAAGTAATGTGAGTTCAATAGAAAGTTTTGCAGCCATTGTGTCACTCACAATGTCATAAAGTTTATCTTATAGCAAATTTTGAAGTGTGGACCATGAGCAGAGTATGTGACCATTACAACGAATATAATGTCACACAAAAGTAATGTCCATTACGTCAGCACTAAGTTCATGCAACTGAAGCTTGACAGTGTGCATGCTCTAGAAGCACGTTAAATAAAGCCCTTGCAAGTGTCTATCCCGTGACACTCGTGTTTCGACATGTTATACGCTCGCGTTTGCCTATCCGGTCAAACCGAACAGGGGTGTCATCCCCAATAGATCTATTTATAGCATTCGCGCTTCCCCACAGGAATTAACGGTTCATGAGTATGGGCATGTGGGATTCAGTGTCTTAGGCTAATTCCACGTAATAGTTTTGAGAAAGTAAAAACATTATAGTGGTCCAGAAAATGTTTTGCATGATTCTCACCCCATAGTTGTAAAACAAGTATAAGTAAAGTGGGGCTACAAACTCACATATATGATTTAAACTCTTGCGTCCATAATAAGGTAATCCAGTATGCAATAAGTAAATAAGTAATGTTTCAAGTAAGAGCAAGTAATGAGTTTAAGTATAAACAAGCATTGAGTTTAGTTAAAAACGAGCATGTATTCTCCCCCAAAACAGTTGTAAAACAAGTAAAATTAGGGGGTATGAACTCACCTTAGTAAAGCAGAATGATTAGAAATAAGTATCGAGTAGTGATAGTGAGCGGCACCGACACGTGACCTAGTTTAGTACGGCAAGTTTAGTTCACAATTCCAGTTTTAAGACTCGATGAAGTTTAGATAAGTTTAAAAGTTTTAAAATGTTTGTGTTGTTGTTGCTTGACAAGAGTGAGCTGAAAAGGTAGTACACGATTTCAAAAACTGATCACCAATTCATTTGGGTGAGGTCTCGACAGCAGGGCAAAAAAGGAAATGGATGAAACTGAGTTTCACTTATTAACACAAAAGCATACTCTATCGCAACCGAGACCGCGAGCAACGTAAGGTAGCAACAAGAAGAAACAAAATAACTACCCCAACTGTTGGAGTTGTTTGAACAGTGAGTTCAACCCAGACCACATTAACCAAATTCTAGTCCAAAACAAAGTCAAACATGTACCATTTTTAGTCTATTTAACCTTGGAAGTAGTTATTAAGAAAACAACATACCAAAACCAATCTCACTCACTATAGGAGCAGTGGGTCGACCACACAAGAAAGCCAACCTCAAACCAATTTACACGCAATCCGTTTAACCATTTTAACTATCAAAAATCAAATTCGGTACACAAACGAAGTCACCCACTGATTGGGTTGTGGTTCTCGACAACAGGTAAAAGAGACGAGGAGGTTTAGGACTATCTCAACTTATCAAAACCAACGAAACATATATTTCATCTACTAGTTTTTCAAGAGATGTAAAAGAAGGAAAACCCACTGTTGGGTTGTGTAGGTATCGACACACAAACAAAACAACCCAAATACAAATCAACTCAACCGACCCCATTAAATTAGAAGTTTAAAAATGATTTGTTAGAGTTTTAAATATTGCAATTTGAGATAAAGTTAGCATCGTCAATATGTAACTCACTGCTGGACAGTGGGTCTCGACAACACACACAATTTATATCATAACAACCATTAAGCGTGATGACAAGCAAAAATGTAAATAAGCACTTTCAAAGTATGAGCCAATCTTAGGTTTTAGTTGTGAGATTATCATTAACTTGCCACACATATACAATAATAACAAATTTTATTCCAAGAAAATATGAGTCGATCGATTCACTTAAATCAAAAACAAGGTTTATAACTTAGAATCCATAAAATTAACGAAGTGATAACAACAGAATACGAAAGGAAATTAAATCAAGAATAACCCTTACAGCGGTTTGAGAGTCGATTGACGGAGACCAAACAATGAGACCAGATTATAACTTAACTCCAAATCAGAATCCCAGCAAACCCACACACAGCCGATGCTACTTCTTGAATACTTAGATCTTGCAAGTGAGTCTTGAGTGTATGTTTACTGGTCTTCGTTTAGACTTAAAAAGAAAACAAAAGGAAAGTTCCTGACAAGCTTTTGACATTGGGAGTTGAGGAGTATACGTTTGGAGCTAAGATCCCTATCCATCTTTATCACCTCGTGATTCTCTTTGGGAAGAAGAGAAAAGCAGAAATGATATATCATCATCAAAATGTTCACGTGATGAATTTAAGGAAGGAGAGAAAGTAGGATGTGACAATCAAAATCTGTGTTTGGCTTTGAAAGTGACAAAGAGATAATGAACAAGGAAAAATAAAAAAAAATGTATACGGAGTATAAAAGTATTGGGCGACAGGTGTTATTTAAAGAGATAAGTGTCATTTAATTTTTACCTTGTGTATTCCGCGTCCCGTTGAGCTAGAGTAAAAACGTGGTATCTTAGTTTGGTGTAAACACGAAAATAAAATTTTGAAAACGTCTTCATAAAAATAATATAGAGACAAAGTTATTGACTCCGAAAGGTAGTTATAGAATTTAAGCCATTACTAATGCGGTGCCGGTACGCGTGCGGTGTCGTTATTCAGGAAAAATGAGATAACCTCTCGTTTTCAATTCAAATAAGTTCAGAAAAGTCCAAAAGTGAAACGTAGGAAATGATAAATATAATTTATTATTAAAAATCAGTTTGGAAAACTCCGGTTTGTTACAAATTGACCTGACGGCGTCACCAAGGCCGCCAGGGTCAAAATGTATGTGACGGCCCAGAGCTTAATTCCTTATTGACGGCGTCAAGATTGGATCTAGGAAATACGATCCTTAATTTGGCTGCGAGTTGACGGCGTCAGAAACTACAACGTGACACCGTCTGGATGTATTATCTATATATATTCTTCCAATATTTCATTGTAAAGTGTGGAACATTAGGAGAACTTTGGAGAGCTTAAACCCTAGACGAATTTTCTGTAAAAATAAGGGTTTCAATGCTTGTTCCATCCATGCTTAATTGAGGATAAGTTTTCCAATAATCATACGATATGTCTATGTGTTGTGTGATTCTATCTTATGCTTGTCTTTCTTTTAACATGTTAGGCTAGGTTTTTATTGTGTGTTCTTAGATGTAGTGAAACCTAGATGTTGCTTATTGGTTGATGGTTTGTTTATAATTGTTGTGGATGATTGTATTCGATGTTAGGCTTAAGAAAACTGGCAGACTTCCATTGGTAACTTGCTTGAACGTCTTAAGAAACATGATCGGAGGTGTACTACGATTTTTGGTTGTATTTAATGCATAAGTGAATTCTAGTGATCCCATGTTAGGAGCTTTTAGTCGGCTCGACATAGGAGTGAAGTAGGAGCTTATAGAGTTAGGGAATATTGTACTCGGCCCTACGACTAGTATTAAGGAATATAACCCGTCATCCATGCAATTGTAACAAGCTAATCAAACGGTAAAAGATATCTAGGGAGTAATGAAATCCAAGTAAACACATCTTTTCTTATTTTTGTTTCGACCAAATTAGTTTATTTTATTTCTTTTTATTTTATTTTGATTGCATCTTTAGTTATTTGGGTTAGTTGACTAGCAACTAATTCCGCCCATTCCTTCAAAACCTGAGATTTTACTTGTTTTTATAAAATATAAAAAATACAAAAAAAATCATCCCTCACCTCAAGACCTAGTTTAGTAGGCTTTCTAATCCTAGCGAACACTATTCCTGAGTAGAACGATCAATCCCCCGGTACTTGTCACTATACTATACTACAACGATCAGGTACACTGCCTGGCGGGGATTGCAAGCTTCTCAAGATCCCTTGAGAGGTAAAACCTGTTGCAAGGGCGCAATCCCGCGTATCAGTACTTTGAAATATTGACGTATATATGGGGTTAATAAATGATGTTCTTCCCCATTACTCCATTACACTAGTACTTTACCCATAAGTCCCAATCGTCTCAAAACAATATGTACAAAATATGACTCGACTTAGCAACCATGTAACCAATAAATAGACAACTAACCAAGGGTTTAAACAATTAACAATAATGAATTAAAGATGAGTGCATACAAGGAAGGATAAGGCGATTTGAGTGTACATTTGGGGGTGGATTGTAAACAAATTCTTCCTTTAAGTAAGATGCTTAAAGTTAGAAATGAAAAAGATAGGCTCTGGGGGTTGCACTAGGGGTATCGTGTACTAAAAATGAGTACATCGTAAAGGTGTGGGAAAATTACTTGACCAATGAAGTCAATGTAATTATATTATAGGCTTAAAACATGGATTATCCTAACGCTTCTTATCATGTAGTAAATCGTAACTACACGAATGTAGTCATACTAGCGGTCTCGGGATGCATCACTAACGCAAGTTCTAGAATCTAAATACTACCAGTACACTCACAAGCACTAATAATGAATGCTTTTCTTAACAAATCTAGGGGCGAACCTCAAATATTTTGGGTGGAAAATTTTTGAGTGGTACGGTTTTTGTGCTAGTCATATAACTCCTATCAATGAGACGCTTATTAAGACTAGAGTTTCTTTCATAAATGTTGGAAAAAAGTTTAAATTTGGTGCCAAAATTACTCTAACAAGTATTTCTTTTAGTTTTATTACACATCTACTATTAAACAAAACAAAAATCAAGTGAAGTTGTAGTTTCTAAGGTATCCCAATTTTACCACCTTACACTTAAGTCGAACATTATCCCCAATGTTCATTTAAAGGATTTAGAAGTAAAAATAAATGAGAATAAAAGAAACTAGTACTCCCCAGATTCGTGTAACAACCTACTAACTTCCCCTTAGGTTAGAAATGCCTTAATAACTTAACTTAGGCCCTCACTAAGCACAGTCTAGGATTAGAAATGCCTTACTGATGAGGCGAAAAATGAACCACTTTTATGGGGTCATTTAAGCCCGGAATTGAATTTATTTGATCAAATATTGCCCTAAATCGTTCCTTTTGTGATTTTAGGTACTTTGGGAGACAAAATCTAGAAAAGGAAGCAATCCGGACGTTTTTGGAGCATAAAAGTGAAGAAAACGCCAAAGACTTAATTTTCCAAGCTAGGAACAGTAGGTGACGGCGTCAAGAGTAACAATTTGACGGCGTCAAGAGTAAAATACGTGACGGCCTGGAAAAAGTTAATACATGACGGCGTCAGATGTAGATCAAGGCAGTCCGAGAATTCTTTTGGCGGCGAGATGACGGCGTCACCTGGCACACCCCCAATTTACCTGTCTTGCAGCGGAATGGAATACCTGGGGGTGTCTGTCATAGCATCACAGTTACAGTTACGTTGAACGACCTTAAGTGTCGTTTGGAAAATACTGCGTTTGATCATTGAAATAATCCAGAGTTTACAAAATGAGGTCCCCAATAGGTGTTGCATGTTTATGAAAAACAAGTCCTACTAGATCAAACGTTTACATAAGTGCATGAAATAATGGTGAGACGCGTCAACTCCACGACTCCATGAAGGTCCAAATGCATGTCACATGAGCTACCTTAATAACCTGAAATACATTGCTAAAACGTCAACACGAATGTTGGTGAATTCCATAGGTTTATAAAATGTAATGTTGTACGGCCACCACAAGTAAAAGTGCATGATAAAAATCAGGTAAAATTGTACAATAGACCTTAAGCTCATGACCCCGAAGCTATGACTGATGAAATTATATGCCCCTCCCGAATGTTTTACCAGAACACTCCCAAAATGTCAAAATGAAATGCATCCGCTTACTTTTGGTAATAACTACCACGGATGGAGGCGTCACCCTCGATAGATCTATCCACTCACTCTCGCTGTGACAACCGGCAGTTTAGGGAGCTATTTTAAAAACCCGCATTTCAATTTAAGTTCGTTTATAATTTTTATTTGAAATTTTCATTTCACAACGAACTTGTAAGACCTATTTTATGGATATTTTATATAACGACGTTATGGAATTCATGAATTATGTTCATAATTCATTTTTGATTATATGATCGGTGATGTATATTTGAATTCTCACTTGGTACTACGTTGACTTTGGCACTAGGATTACCTAACGACAATTTTATGATTCGTCTTAACGAGTCCGTTATATATATTTTTAATTATTTACGAGAGGTTCTTGAGTAATGTTGAAGTTTTAAAATGAGTTCGGGTTCGGGCCACGTGTTTTTACAATTACCCGCGTTACCCGCTCAATCGTAATAATATTATTATTATTACTATTATTATTATTATTCTTATTATTATTATTATAACTTTAAAAAAAAAAAAAAAAAAAAAAAAAAAAAAAAAGTTAAAAGGGTGTGTTGGTTCGGTTTTACCCACACACACAACACAAACCCACTCACTCACTCAACTCTCTCTCTCTTTTCTCCCTCATCTCCCCCACACCAAAACCCTAGCCGCCGACACTATTCCGGCCAGCCGCCGCCGCACCTCCGACCCCACAACAAAACTAACACCACCAATTTATTCCTCTCCTTCCCCTCTTTCTTTTGGTATAAGAAACGCGCCCTAAAACCATCATTAACACCACCAAATCTATAGTTTTCCATTCGAAATTTTGATAGTTTTCTAGATCCGTGCTTTTGGAGGATTTAGAAGGTGAGGAGAAGCTTTTTCATGAGTTTTGGGAGCCACGAATTGGTTCTATTCGTGGCTACACGAATGATTTATTGGAGAATCGAATTGATTTTTAAATGGAAATGAGTGTTTTGTGATTAAAAGATTGTTTGGTATCCGGGTTTCGTGGTTTGGGTCGTGGTCGACTTGGAACCGAGAGCAAAGCTCTCGACTTATTTTTATTTTTCTTGATTCGAGCCTTGTGTGGCTATGGTCTTTGTGGATGATTGATTGATTGGGTGTATTGTTGTCGAGGGTGTTGTGACCTCGACCCGATGCTAGCCGAGACCATGTGGTCTCGGGGTTCCTTTTTCTTGTGCTCTTTGGCCATACCGAGACCCTCATAGGGGTTCTCTTTGGGTGTGGTTCGAGCCGTTTGGCTCGTATGATTTTGTGGTTCGACTCTTTGAGTCGCGGCTTTTAGCCGAGTTCCATTCTTGTTGCCATTTGACCATTTGGGTCGAATGGAGTATATGATTCTTGGTTAAGCTCAAGTGAGCTATATGATACTTGTGTTTGGTTCGAGTCTAAACGACTCGCGGTTCGGAGCCGAGACTCAAGTGAGTCGAGGGCTCGGCTCGGCTTGGTAAACCGACCCACACATTAACTTTGTTAATGTTAATTTTTTTGTATAAGTGTGAACTTGTTTATTTGTTGTTGTGGTATTTATTTCTCGGCCGTATATATATGGGTCGATTTGGATATGGTTTTTGGTATTGAGAAGTTGTTGTCGATTGGTAAGTGTGATTGGGGACCGATTATGAGACGGTCGTTAGAATGACGGAGATAGGTTAGTCGGGTACCGTAGTCGGACCTTATTGTTGTAGCCCGTGGTTTGAGATTGTGATTGGACGGAGATTTATTATTTATGACTTTTGCTTATTATTGGACTTGGACAATGAGCCGAGAGTCATGACTCGGACATATGACCATTTCGTATAACTCAATAACTATTAAAAATTGAAACGAGAATAATAAAACTCGTAATAATAATTATTGATAATATGAACGTTTATATGAAAGTATATACGTGAATAACGTATATATAACTATATAAACGCGTATATTAATAATAATAATAATAATCACGAGTCGTATTATAAATAATACGATTAGATATATATTAGGCTACGAAAGTGGCATAATATTATTAAACGTATTATTATTATAAAAACTGTGTTATAAAACGGGAAACTCCCGACAACTATGAAACGTTTAATAAAATGTCATTTCGGATATATAACAAATAAACTTATTGAGTTAGGCGAAATTGTTGTCGCTCGGGTCCAGGTAAGTTATTATTTGCGACGTTCGTGTTGTCACGGATATATGACGACTAATATAGATGTTTTCTATAATTAAATAACCACTTAACCGTAAGGTTGAGCCGGGTTGTTTGGTTATACGAAACAAATATATTAGTGGGCATCGTATCCTATGACGCCCATCGGTTGTAGTATATGTAAAGTGTAATAGATTACGAGTGTATATATCGGGAAATCTGGCCAATTTGACGATATATACGAGGAATTTACTAAACTATGATATATACTATATAGTAATTATGTGCTATGTGCTTTATATGTGCTTTAGATTGGGTGTAATCTTGGAACGGTATATTACGTAAATAAATATGAGGATTATCAAATCGACGGATTTGGTAAACTTTGGCGATTTATTTAAATGATATATTGGGCTAATATTAGATCTATAGTTTATTTTATCTTTCTATGTGTGATCTTGTTGGTTTGTTTTGAGTTGACCCGCCACCCGTATGGATACCAAACGCAAATACACCAAACTAATACGAAATGGATTTTCGGAAATAAAACGGATTCTCGTCCGGGTTTGGGAATATTATATATTTGAGGAAATGATTTCTGAAAGAGTTAATATTGTTAGGTCGTGCCAAGTCCGTAGTTGCTGTTTCGTGAGTTATCGTACATCTTATTTCTACCTACCTCGTCTTGCTATTTTCTGGACTTGAGGTGAGTCATAGCCCCACTTTTTACTCTTGAACTATGTTTTCAACATTTGGGGTGAGAAACGTGCAAATCATTTTACGTGGACTATTATCGCTTTTATATTATTTCTAAACTTGCTATGCATATGGACTAGGATGTATAGTCAGCTTTAGTCACTTCTTATGTGTACTATTCAAGGTTGGCTTATTTATTATTGTCAGCTTTAGTCACGCGGTTCGTGTGTACTATTCAAGGTTGGCTTATTTAGATACTGTAGTGTGCACCTATAGGTTAGTAATACTGCGGAGGTTATCCGAGTATTTATTGGTATTGCGGGGGTTACCCGAATATCTATGTTGTTACGGAAGGGTATCCGTATGTTATGTTGAGAGCGGAGGGTATCCGCAGGCTTTTAGCGAATCCTTAGTCTAGCTAGCAAGCGTTTTGCGTATATGTCCACTATATTATTAGTTGAATTTAAACCTATGATCTCACCAGCGAAAGCTGACTTTTAGCACGTTTTCTCAGGTAATTAAGTGTTGAGGTGCATGCTTGGATTGGAAGGCTCGGCTAAGGCACACGGTTCATGGATCTATTTTTCTAAACTCTGATAACTAAATTTGGACCTATTGTTATTTTATTTTGGGCCTGACTCTGAATGATGTTGGGATAAATGTAAACCTTAAAACCCCGTTTTGGTTGTGTTTTTACTATGTTTACTTTATCTCGTTCCATATTGTCTTGTGTTGGATACCAATCCCCGTAGCACCCCGAAAGCTTGTTGAGTCTTCCGCTGTATCAAATTTTGGGGGTGTTACAGATTGGTATCAAAGCCAAGGTTATAGAGAACTAGGTAAATAAACGCCTAAACTATCACCGTATTTTTTTTATAGAAAATGATCCTTGACTACCGCCCGCCAGCTCGCCAAGCCGAAGCATCTTCTATTATTTGAGGTATTATGAGATATTTGAGATGATTGCTAGATTTGGGATTTATTGAGATGATTTGAGGTTTATGGATTTTAGTAATAAGATGGCGTTCTCGAGGATTTATATGGTCTATATGTTTTATAAACATTTTTAGGAATGCGGTGTTTGAAATTCTTTTATTAAGATTATATATGAAATTATTTGATGAGTATATTTGGTACGATTTTATGAGTTGTGATTTAAGTTGTTTTGAAACACTTACACCTACCCTACGCTGTTGTCACTGACTATGGCCTCCCATATGCCTGATGTCGTCGAGGACATCCTTATGGCACCAGTTTTACCTGCACAGTTCACTATGGCATCTGATGACCCTTACCAGATGGCCATGTCTTCAGCTATTGTGTCACAGGCAGCTTCTACTTCAGCACTACCTGCTGCATCTACGCAGGGACCCTCATTTTCTCTAGGGCTCCCTGGTACATCGAGGCAGCTTACTCTTCATCAGGCTTTGGCTCGTGTGGCACCACGCTTTGCCCACCGAGCTACGGCACGCATGTCGGTACGCCCTACTCCATCACCTTTACAGATTGATGCTCATTCTCTTCTGTCTGAGGCGCCACCCACATCATTGCGTCGTCGTCCTAGATTACCTACTACATCTTCACATGGTTCACCTAGTAGGAGACGACGAGTGATGAGGTACTCTTCTGAGGAGGAGGAGGAGTACGAGGGTGAGGATGAGGCTGATGACCCTGAGCGGGAGGATGACCCTCAGGAGGCTGAGCATGGTGATGATGATGACCCTGAGGAGGAGGATGACCCTCAGGAGGATGAGATGCCTGATGATGATGATGATGATGAGTTAGCACCACCAGCTCAGGCTGAGGAGCCTGATTCACCTGTACACCCGATTGAGCCCGATTCACCTGATCATCCGTTTTTGTTTGAGTTGCCACCTGGTAGTCCCGTTGAGTCGGATGCATCTTCTGAGGTTTCTGCTGAGCATGCAGAGTTAGGTGAGATTGGCAGGTTGTGGACTCAGATTACGGCTCTTGGTGAGAGAGTTACTCATATGTCTGAGCGGATTGATCGAGTGACTGTTGAGTTTATTGGGCAGTTGAGGGTTGATATGGTTATGGCTGAGAGAAGGGTTACCGAGATGAGGAGAGTTTTGATGGAGGTTCATGAGCATATCGATGGTATTCAGCGAGGATTTGTTACTGCTCGTGAGGCCGACCGTAAGCTTTGGCAAAGGAATGCCGAGCTAGAGAAGGAGGTGGCTGACCTCAAGAGAGACCGAGACACCCATAGCGTGGAGTTAGGATCGTTATGGAGGGATCTTGATGGCTTGAGGCAGGAGTTGAGGATTCTCCTTCAGCCACGTGGCTAGTTGTTGGAGTTATATTATCTTGTTGCTTTCTTAGCCGAGGAGTGTTCGGTTAGAAAAGCTAGTTATCATATTTTGATGTATTTTGTTCGATATTCGTCTCTTTTGGAACGATTAGTATGTTTTGTGTTATCCGTTAGTTGGAACGATATAGATCGCTATTGTATGGTTGATGGTTATTAGTATATGGTATTATGTGATTTTGGGTGTTATGGAAATTGAGTCCTTATTCGCTTATGGTTACGTGGCGTGTTGTTGCTATTCTTTCTATGACTTGATTTCGTTGAGATGTTTTGTTGAGCATGTCGATAAGTTCTATTGGAGACTCATGAACTTGTGTGATGTTACAGATCAATGGCACCCCGTCGAAACCCTGTTAGGTCGACCAGGACTGGTCCTGCTGTGACTACTCCTGCTCGTCGAGGTCGTCGACCTACTCGAAATGTTGAAACCCCTACTCCTGACAACCTGGACACCACTAACCGTAACAACAGGAATCAAAATGTTGATGTTCAGGGAGACAATGGTCATGTTCCACTTAATGCACCTACTGTGGATCAAGCAATGATCAACCAACTCGTGGAGCAAAGAGTTGCTGAACTACTCGCTGAGTCAAATCATTCCAACAATTCTGCTGCAACTTTTCCACCTGTTCGTGCTAATGGATGTCAATACAAGGAATTCAAGATTTGTGGACCCATTGAGTTTGGTGGAAATGAAGGAGTGGTTTACTTAGTCAGATGGATTGAGAAGACTGAGTCAGTGTTTAATGTCAGTGGTTGTGCGGAGAATGCGAAGGTAAAATTTGCTTCTTTTACTTTCAAGGATGAAGCTTTGACTTGGTGGAACAACTACCGAAATGCAGTTGGGAGTGATGTAGCATATGTTATGACTTGGAAGCAATTTAAGTCCTTGCTGATTCAGACTTATTGCCCAAGGAATGAGGTCAAGAAGCTAGAGATTGAGTTTTGGAACCACAAGGTGAAAGGTAAGGATATGGCGACTTACAATCGTCGTTACCAGGAGTTAGCCTTGTTGTGCCCAGATATGGTGAAAACTGAGACTCAAAAGATCGAGAGGTACACTGATGGTTTGCCTGTAGCTACGAGGAATGATGTAATTTCCGCTAGGCCTGCAAACATCCATGAGGCAATTACAATTGCTCAACAACTTATGGATTCGTTGGAATTAGAAGAAGCTGATAAGGAGAAGAATGGAAAGAGAAAGAGAGACCGTCACTCTAAGAGTAATGATCACCGAAGCAAGAGACAAGCTAAGGCTTATGCTATTGGGAATGGAGATAAGAAGAATCAGAATGGTGATGCACCCAAGTGTGATCGTTGCCATCAGCATCACACTGGATGGTGTAGTGTGAAATGCCAGAATTGCTCAAAGAAAGGACATGCAGCTAGGGACTGTAGAGCTCGACCTCTTGCAATGGTTCAAGCTGCTCCTGAGATGAGAAACAAGGCAGATGTTACCTGTTATGGGTGTGGAAGGAAGGGACACTATAGGAATGAGTGTAGAGAATCGTGGAACCGTGGAAATCAAGGCTCGGGTGGTAATGGGTACAATTATGGAAACCGTGGAGCTGGAGGAAATCGTGGACGACAAGATAATGGGGACCAACGTGTGGAAGCTGGAGCTGCTCAGGGAAGAGTGTATGCACTCGGGAACGAGAGAGGAGAAGATCCGAACGTTGTTACTGGTACGTTCCTTCTCAATAATCGTTATGCTTCCATACTATTTGATACTGGTGCCGATAGGAGTTTTGTGTCCACTACATTTGCGCCCTTACTAGAGAAACCCCCGATGGCCTTAGGAATTGGATATGATATTGAGTTAGCTAATGGAAACATAGAAAGGATAAATACCATCATTCGCGGTTGTACGTTAAATTTCTTGAACCACCCTTTCAACATAGATCTGCTACCCGTCACGTTAGGAAGTTTTGATGTAATCATTGGTATGGATTGGTTGTCGAAGTATCGTGCTCACATACTTTGCGACGAGAAGATCGTGCATGTACCATACGGAAAGGAGGTCCTAAATATATTAGGAGACCGAAAGGATTCTAGGAGCCCATCCCGATTAGCAGTCATTTCTTGCACTAAGTTACCGAAGCTAATGGAGAAGGGATGTTACCTTTTCTTAGCTCAAATTTCTGAGAAGGGAGAGACGAAGAAAAAGGAAAGGTGCATTGGAGATGTGCCTATAGTTCGTGATTTTCCTGATGTGTTTCCCGATGATTTGCCGGGAATCCCGCCGACTAGACAAGTGGAGTTTCAGATTGAGTTGATGCCTGGTGCTGCACCTGTAGCACGAGCACCTTATCGTCTTGCACCTACCGAACTGGAAGAGTTGTCGAAACAATTGGCGGAGTTAGCCGAAAAAGGATTCATAAGACCAAGTTCTTCACCTTGGGGAGCCCCAGTCCTATTTGTGAAGAAGAAGGATGGATCGTTTCGTATGTGTATTGATTATAGGGAGTTGAATAAGTTAACGGTGAAGAATCGATACCCGTTACCTAGGATCGATGACTTGTTCGATCAACTCCAAGGATCGAGTGTGTATTCGAAGATCGACTTGAGATCGAGATATCATCAACTTCGAGTTCGCGAGGAGGATATTCCGAAAACGGCTTTCAGAACCCGTTACGGGCATTACGAGTTTCAGGTGATGCCGTTTGGGTTGACTAATGCACCAGCAATATTCATGGATCTCATGAATCGTGTGTGTAAGCCATACTTGGATAAGTTCGTGATTGTATTCATTGATGACATTCTGATTTATTCAAAGAGTGAGAAAGAGCATGAGGAGCATTTAAGACTCATTTTGGAATTGCTCAGAAAGGAGAAACTTTATGCCAAGTTTTCGAAATGCGAATTTTGGATTCCGACTGTACAATTTTTGGGTCATGTGATTGATAGACAAGGAGTCCACGTGGATCCTGCAAAAATTGAGGCAATAAAAGATTGGGCTGCACCTACAACCCCAACCGAAGTTCGTCAATTTTTGGGTTTAGCAGGCTATTACCGAAGATTCATCAAGGGATTTTCGAAGATAGCTAAACCATTGACCAAATTGACTCAAAAGAGTGTTACGTATGAATGGGGAGATAAAGAAGAGGAAGCGTTTCAATTGCTTAAGAAAATGTTGTGTAGTGCTCCTATCTTAGCGTTACCAGAAGGTAACGAGGATTTCGTCGTCTATTGTGACGCCTCACATAAAGGCTTAGGAGCCGTGTTAATGCAACGAGAGAAAGTGATAGCTTATGCTTCCCGACAACTCAAAAAGCATGAGAAAAACTACACTACCAATGATTTGGAGCTCGGTGCTGTGGTTTTTGCTTTAAGAATATGGAGACACTACTTGTACGGAACCAAGTGTGTTGTATTTACTGACCATAAAAGTTTACAACACATCTTGAATCAAAAAGAGCTCAACATGAGACAACGACGTTGGATCGAGTTGCTAAGCGATTATGATTGTGAAATTCGCTACCATCCTGGTAAAGCAAACGTTGTTGCTGATGCTCTTAGTCGAAAGGAAAGAGTACCACCGTTACGAGTTAGGTCATTAAGAATGACTATCGTATCGCCATTACCATCTCAGATACTCGAAGCTCAAACGGAAGCGTTGAAAGCAGAAAATAGATCTGCCGAGAATATATTTGGGATGGCTGATAATGAGAAAGGATTTGTTAAGCGTTCTGATGGATTATTATGTTTTGGAGATCGGATTTGGGTACCTTTATATGGAGAAATTCAAGAATTGATTATGCATGAGTCGCATAAGTCAAAGTACTCCATTCATCCTGGTTCCGATAAAATGTACCAGGATCTTAAGAAGTTCTATTGGTGGCCAAATATGAAGGCAGATATAGCATCGTACGTTAGTAAGTGCTTGACATGCGCCAAGGTTAAGGCTGAACACCAGAGGCCGTCAGGACTACTAACGCAACCAGAACTTCCAGTCTGGAAATGGGAGCGGATTACTATGGACTTCATTACCAAATTACCGAGGACAGCTAGCGGTTGTGACGCTATCTGGGTAATTGTGGATCGTCTGACAAAGTCTGCTCATTTCTTAGCTATTAGTGAAGATGATAGTGTGGATAAGCTTGCGAGGTTATATGTGAAGGAAATTATTTCGCGTCATGGAGTCCCGATATCTATTATTTCGGATCGTGATAGTCGTTTTACGTCAGCTTTGTGGCGATCACTTCAAACGGCTTTGGGGACGAGGCTTGATATGAGTACTGCATATCATCCCCAAACCGATGGTCAAAGTGAGAGGACCATTCAGACGTTAGAGGATATGCTTCGTGCATGCATCATAGACTTTGGTAAAGGCTGGGAGAAGTATTTACCCCTTGCGGAATTCTCCTATAATAACAGCTACCACACAAGTCTTAAGGCTGCACCATTCGAAGCTTTGTATGGCAGAAAGTGTCGTTCGCCTATTGGTTGGGCAGAAGTTGGAGATAGTCAACTTACAGGCCCTGAGCTTATTTTGGAAACTACCGAGAAAGTAACTCAGATTCGTGATCGGTTGCAAGCGGCTAGAGATAGACAGAAGAGCTATGCCGATCAGAGACGTAAACCTTTAGAGTTCCAGGTTGGAGACAAAGTAATGCTGAAAGTCTCGCCTTGGAAAGGTGTAATACGTTTCGGGAAACGTGGTAAACTCAACCCGCGCTACATTGGACCATTCTCGATCTTAGAAAGAATTGGGCCCGTGGCTTATAGGTTGGAATTACCGCCCGAACTGAGCAAAGTTCACGACGTGTTTCACGTGAGTAATTTGAAGAAATGTCTTTCTAATGAAATGCCCGTCATTCCAATGAGGGACATTCGTGTTGATGAGAAACTGAATTTCGTGGAGGAACCGATTGAGATTTTAGATCGTGAAGTTAAACGACTCAAGAGGAGTCGCATTCCGCTCGTCAAGGTTCGTTGGAATTCCCGACATGGACCAGAATTTACGTGGGAACGTGAGGACGAGTTCAGGAAGAGATATCCGAAGCTTTTCACTTCGTAGATGGAAAATTTTTCCGAGTGAAACCCGGGACGGGTTTCCTTCTGAGACGGGGAGGATGTGACAACCGGCAGTTTAGGGAGCTATTTTAAAAACCCGCATTTCAATTTAAGTTCGTTTATAATTTTTATTTGAAATTTTCATTTCACAACGAACTTGTAAGACCTATTTTATGGATATTTTATATAACGACGTTATGGAATTCGTGAATTATGTTCATAATTCATTTTTGATTATATGATCGGTGATGTATATTTGAATTCTCACTTGGTACTACGTTGACTTTGGCACTAGGATTACCTAACGACAATTTTATGATTCGTCTTAACGAGTCCGTTATATATTTTTAATTATTTACGAGAGGTTCTCGAGTAATGTTGAAGTTTTAAAATGAGTTCGGGTTCGGGCCACGTGTTTTTACAATTACCCGCGTTACCCGCTCAATCGTAATAATATTATTATTATTACTATTATTATTATTATTCTTATTATTATTATAACTTTTAAAAAAAAAAGTTAAAAGGGTGTGTTGGTTCGGTTTTACCCACACACACAACACAAACCCACTCACTCACTCAACTCTCTCTCTCTTTTCTCCCTCATCTCCCCCACACCAAAACCCTAGCCGCCGACACTATTCCGGCCAGCCGCCGCCGCACCTCCGACCCCACAACAAAACTAACACCACCAATTTATTCCTCTCCTTCCCCTCTTTCTTTTGGTATAAGAAACGCGCCCTAAAACCATCATTAACACCACCAAATCTATAGTTTTCCATTCGAAATTTTGATAGTTTTCTAGATCCGTGCTTTTGGAGGATTTAGAAGGTGAGGAGAAGCTTTTTCATGAGTTTTGGGAGCCACGAATTGGTTCTATTCGTGGCTACACGAATGATTTATTGGAGAATCGAATTGATTTTTAAATGGAAATGAGTGTTTTGTGATTAAAAGATTGTTTGGTATCCGGGTTTCGTGGTTTGGGTCGTGGTCGACTTGGAACCGAGAGCAAAGCTCTCGGCTTATTTTTATTTTTCTTGATTCGAGCCTTGTGTGGCTATGGTCTTTGTGGATGATTGATTGATTGGGTGTATTGTTGTCGAGGGTGTTGTGACCTCGACCCGATGCTAGCCGAGACCATGTGGTCTCGGGGTTCCTTTTTCTTGTGCTCTTTGGCCATACCGAGACCCTCATAGGGGTTCTCTTTGGGTGTGGTTCGAGCCGTTTGGCTCGTATGATTTTGTGGTTCGACTCTTTGAGTCGCGGCTTTTAGCCGAGTTCCATTCTTGTTGCCATTTGACCATTTGGGTCGAATGGAGTATATGATTCTTGGTTAAGCTCAAGTGAGCTATATGATACTTGTGTTTGGTTCGAGTCTAAACGACTCGCGGTTCGGAGCCGAGACTCAAGTGAGTCGAGGGCTCGGGTCGGCTTGGTAAACCGACCCACACATTAACTTTGTTAATGTTAATTTTTTTGTATAAGTGTGAACTTGTTTATTTGTTGTTGTGGTATTTATTTCTCGGCCGTATATATATGGGTCGATTTGGATATGGTTTTTGGTATTGAGAAGTTGTTGTCGATTGGTAAGTGTGATTGGGGACCGATTATGAGACGGTCGTTAAAATGACGGAGATAGGTTAGTCGGGTACCGTAGTCGGACCTTATTGTTGTAACCCGTGGTTTGAGATTGTGATTGGACGGAGATTTATTATTTATGACTTTTGCTTATTATTGGACTTGGACAATGAGCCGAGAGTCATGACTCGGACATATGACCATTTCGTATAACTCAATAACTATTAAAAATTGAAACGAGAATAATAAAACTCGTAATAATAATTATTGATAATATGAACGTTTATATGAAAGTATATACGTGAATAACGTATATATAACTATATAAACGCGTATATTAATAATAATAATCACGAGTCGTATTATAAATAATACGATTAGATATATATTAGGCTACGAAAGTGGCATAATATTATTAAACGTATTATTATTATAAAAACTGTGTTATAAAACGGGAAACTCCCGACAACTATGAAACGTTTAATAAAATGTCATTTCGGATATATAACGAATAAACTTATTGAGTTAGGCAAAATTGTTGTCGCTCGGGTCCAGGTAAGTTATTATTTGCGACGTTCGTGTTGTCACGGATATATGACGACTAATATAGATGTTTTCTATAATTAAATAACCACTTAACCGTAAGGTTGAGCCGGGTTGTTTGGTTATACGAAACAAATATATTAGTGGGCATCGTATCCTACGACGCCCATAGGTTGTAGTATATGTAAAGTGTAATAGATTACGAGTGTATATATCGGGAAATCTGGCCAATTTGACGATATATACGAGGAATTTATTAAACTATGATATATACTATATAGTAATTATGTGCTATGTGCTTTATATGTGCTTTAGATTGGGTGTAATCTTGGACCGGTATATTACGTAAATAAATATGAGGATTATCAAATCGACGGATTTGGTAAACTTTGGCGATTTATTTAAATGATATATTGGGCTAATATTAGATCTATAGTTTATTTTATCTTTCTATGTGTGATCTTGTTGGTTTGTTTTGAGTCGACCCGCCACCCGTATGGATACCAAACGCAAATACACCAAACTAATACGAAATGGATTTTCGGAAATAAAACAGATTCTCGTCCGGGTTTGGGAATATTATATATTTGAGGAAATGATTTCTGAAAGAGTTAATATTGTTAGGTCGTGCCAAGTCCGTAGTTGCTGTTTCGTGAGTTATCATACATCTTATTTCTACCTACCTCGTCTTGCTATTTTCTGGACTTGAGGTGAGTCATAGCCCCACTTTTTACTCTTGAACTATGTTTTCAACATTTGGGGTGAGAAACGTGCAAATCATTTTACGTGGACTATTATCGCTTTTATATTATTTCTAAACTTGCTATGCATATGGACTAGGATGTATAGTCAGCTTTAGTCACTTCTTATGTGTACTATTCAAGGTTGGCTTATTTATTATTGTCAGCTTTAGTCACGCGGTTCGTGTGTACTATTCAAGGTTGGCTTATTTAGATACTGTAGTGTGCACCTATAGGTTAGTAATACTGCGGAGGTTATCCGAGTATTTATTGGTATTGCGGGGGTTACCCGAATATCTATGTTGTTACGGAAGGGTATCCGTGTGTTATGTTGAGAGCGGAGGGTATCCGCAGGCTTTTAGCGAATCCTTAGTCTAGCTAGCAAGCGTTTTGCGTATATATCCACTATATTATTAGTTGAATTTAAACCTATGATCTCACCAGCGAAAGCTGACTTTTAGCACGTTTTCTCAGGTAATTAAGTGTTGAGGTGCATGCTTGGATTGGAAGGCTCGGCTAAGGCACACGGTTCATGGATCTATTTTTCTAAACTCTGATAATTAAATTTGGACCTATTGTTATTTTATTTTGGGCCTGACTCTGAATGATGTTGGGATAAATGTAAACCTTAAAACCCCGTTTTGGTTGTTTTTTTACTATGTTTACTTTATCTCGTTCCATATTGTCTTGTGTTGGATACCAATCCCCGTAGCACCCCGAAAGCTTGTTGAGTCTTCCGCTGTATCAAATTTTGGGGGTGTTACACTCGCTTACCGGAAAATTAACGGTTCATGATAATAAATAGGGGACTTTAACTGGTTGTTAAGGCAACTTAAGCAATGTACATATGTTTTGGTACTTGGGCTCGTACTAAAATGATTGATGCAATGTATTCCCCCGTGGGATTTGAAATCAAAATGTTGAATTGAAAACGGGACTATGAAAACTCACCTGATATGATGGTACTATGAACATGTAATGAGCTGAAAAAGAAGGCGCGCACACTAGCCGCAACCTAATATGAATTATGAATGATCTACTTTATATCATGAAATGATGTTATGAATGTCCATGCACATGTTTCCTATACCACTCTACTCTTTGAAAAATACTTGTTGTTATCAAAAATATACATTTTCCAAGACTTAGGAAAATAAGGCAACTAGAAAAATAAAACTAGTTGAAATGTATATATATATATATATTTGTGTTCACTAATACATCATTAGTTATGAATTTGGGTACTTGGTATTATTTCTAGAAATCTAGAGTTACTATGTAGTTTTAGCGTTATTATTTTCAAAAGCTGTCAAAATAATATAAGTTTTGCCGATATTGAAAAGTGAATATCTTTGTCGTTATAAGCCCGTTTTACTTGTTCTTTATATCCACAGTTACGTCTTAGTATGTAGTAATATATTTTGGAAAGCTTGGCTCCTCCAGGTTACGTCTAAAGCCTCGTTTTATCCGACGAAAAACGTCCAACAGCATGTATTTTCAGAAAATATACTTTTCGTCAATAAACTTGCAAAAATTATAACTTCTTCGTTATAAACTCTTTTTAATCCGTTCTTTCGCCTACGGATTCGTTTTTGAAAGTATTTTCTAAAAATTTTGCCAAAGTTTACTTTATGTTTACTGATTTTCCTGGATTTACCAAAATGGGACAGAATGTATATATACTTGTTACAAACCCATTTTTCATGTTCAAAACTAGTTTCTACTTCAACCAAATCTCCTTCAAACACCACAAAGCTATACTAATCCTACCATACACCTTCTTAGGGTGCCATGGGTTCCTAATCACTAGTAATCATGTTAATTTAACAAAGGAACACCTAAATCAAAATCTAGGGTTTGTATGTTCAAAAAGTTAACAAAAATAATGTGGTATAGCTAACTTGTACATGAAATTAAGCATGAAAACCATAAGATACAAGTGTTAATTAGATGAAATCATGAAAATAAAGTTGATAACTCACTTTGAAATAATAGGTGATTAGATGATGAGAAACCTTGTGTTACTTGTGTTTTTGTTGTAAGATTCTTGATTAGGATGATAAAATGAACAACTTTGTAGCTTTGAATCTTGAAAAATAATCACTTGATCATGGATATTGGGTTTGGGTCGTGGGTTTTGATGGGGAAGTGATGAGAAATGAGCTTTTGATTCTTGGAAATTATTATGTTTATGTTTTTGAGGTTTTTGGATATTAGTATAGGTTTTAATGTATTATAATTGTACATAAATACATAAGGTTAAAATGAAATCACATGGTGTCTAGGGGAGGGCATGTGGCCGGTTTTCAATGTGAAAAAGAGAAGCAAAATCGGTTTTGATCACTTAGAAAATGTAGTGTAATATTAGTTGTGGTTTAGTGTAAGTATTAGTTATAATCGGGTACCGGGTTTGCTAGAAATAAATATTAACGACGTTAACTGGGACTTAATAAAGTCATAAAAATGTTAAAAATATGTTGGGTACAAGTACTGAGTGTTCGGGTGATTATTGTTTAGTTTTCACGAAAACCGTCGTAATATTCATAAGCTCACGTTATAAATAAAATAAATTTCCAAAATAATGGGTAAATGAATGTTATAACTTTTATGATGATATAATGGATATAAAAATATGTCGGGACCATTGTGGGAATATTTAGATATATTCGTCGTGTTCATAAACCGGGTGTTAACGTTTATTATAAATAATTATAAGAAAAACGTTAAATGTATCAAATATGTAAATTTGAAAATCCTAAGAGTGGTATAACATGTAAACGACCTACTGATGATATGCAGACTATCTCTAGTCCATATGAAATGTCCTTACTGATAATGCATGAATTCGCACCTGAACCAATACGGTTACGCGAATTTAAATACCCGTAAACTAAATTTACGATGAAATGAATAATGCACGTGAATGATGAAATTTCTTCCAGAATGAATAGTGTTTAATGAATAGTAAAATTTCTGAGTGCTTCTCTGAATGTCAAACTGACACCAAATATGATGAATAGTAAAATGATGAATAGTGTTTGATGAATAGTATTTGATGAATAGTGTTTACCCAAAGTTTGGGAAATGACCTGAAATGGTGAGTTGTGACATCACCTATTTGGTCTTGACGCCGTCAGCCTCAATTTCCTATATATAGTTTTCTAATTTTCATTCATTAAGGGGAACAAGTTTGGAGAAACCCTAAGGCCGAACCATATACGATTTTTACAGGTTTTTCAAGGGTTTCAGCCCTTGAACCCTTACATGTGTAATTGAGATAAGTGTTCTTCTAATTCAATAAATATGTCTATGTGTTGGTTGTCTATATCTTGTGCTTGTCTTAATTCCACCATGCTAGGCTAGATTTATCTTGTGTTTGCTTAGATCTAATGAAACCTATATGTTGCTTATGTGTTGATTACTTGTCTATGGTTGTTTTGGATGAATGATTTCGATGTTAGGCTTAAGAAAACTGGCAGTTCTCCAAATGGTAACATGCTTGAACGTCTTAGGAAACATGAACCGATGTGCACTAGGTTTTATTGGTTGTATTTAATGCATGAGTAAATTCTAATGATCCCATGTTAGGAGCTTCTTAGCCGGCTCGACATAGGAGTGAAGTAGGCACTCATAGGATTGGGGAGTTAAGTGCGCCACCCCATGAATGGTATTAGGAATACAATCCGTCATCCATGCAACTATAACAAGTAATTAACATGTAAAAGATATCTAGGGAGTAGTGAAATCTAAGTAAACACAATTTCTCCACTTATTGCTCACAACCTTAGTTTAATTTAGTTTTATTTTCATTTCTAGTATTTTATTTTGATTGCATCTTAGTATTGGGTTAGTTGACTAGCAACTAATTCCACCCATATCCTTAAAACCCGAGATTTTTACTTGCTTTCTAAAAAAAATATAAAAATACAAAAATAATCATCCGTCATCTCTAGAACTATTATTTAGGTTTTCTAATCCTAGCGACACTATTCCTAGCTGAACGATCAATCCCCCGGTACTTGTCACTATACTATACTACAACGATCAGGTACACTTCCTGGTGGGGGTTGTAAGCTTCTCAAGATCCCTTGAGAGGTAAAGCCTGGTGCGATTCCCACGTATCAAGTTTTTGGCGCCGCAGCCCGGGGAATAGTTATTATCTAGTTTAGAATTTCTTTTTATTAGGTCTACTTGCTAGATTCCTTTCTAGTAAGATTTTATTTTTATTTTTAGGTTTCTTTAGTCTATCTTTTTCTTTGTGTCTTTGTTCGTAAAACCATTTCTATTGACTCTTCCATTCACTACTATGGAGAACGCGAATCCGCCAAGTTTTTCATCCAATCGACCAAATCCACTACAAAATCTACCTTTTCCACTTCAAAATGACATCTTGATGTTTCGACAACGTCATGATGAATCTTTTCCCGTTGCATGGACTCGTTTCAAATACTTACTACAAAAAGTCCTTCACCATGGTCTTGATTTATGGCCTCTACTTCAATTATTTTACACTCGTATCGACTACGAAACCCAAAAGAGGCTTGACTATGTAACAGATGGGGAGTTTTGGGAATATGATGTTAAAGACGCGTGGGAAAACTTTGAGATTCACGCCCAATACAGAAGTGGAACATAGGACCCAAAAAACGTAAGTGTAGACCTATTTTCAATATGGAAGGCTCAATCAAAAAGTTTGCTTGGGGATAAAAAGATTAGAATCGAGCCACCTAGTTGCATGTCATGGTTAGGCACTACCACAATACAAGATGAACACATAGGCGATATTGATGTGATGGAAGAAATAGTAGAAAACCCAAGCCCGCAAAGTACCCCACAAGTCCTACCATCATTTGAGGCATACACACCGCCCGTGACTTACCCGGAAGAAGTAGAAGAGACTATAGGGACCCCAATAGAGGTAGAGCCCTTGAACCAAACACAACTAGAGGATATAGGTTTGAATACTTATAATGATAACCTTACTCTTAGTTCTAGGGAAGTTCCTAGTTTTGATGAGCCGAAGCCTCAACCAAATCCGTTACCTAATCTTCCATCCTTGGATGAAAATTTAGGAATTGAAATAGGTCCCGATCCACCCATCAAACCATATAGTCCGGGTAGTCTTGGGATAAAAGTAGTAGACTCTAAGCCTTGTAGAGAGGAAGCTGACACAGGAGTGGAAAATGACCTTACATGCTTACATCACCCATTTATGATTGATCGCAAGAAACATTTTATGTTTAAACCAGGTTTACTAGGTCAAGATGGATCCCCAACTAGTAGTCTATTGAAGTTGATAGGAAATGATCCCTTTCTAGGAGAAAATCTTAATCCACCCACTAAACCAATTGAATTAGGTAAGGTTATGATGATAGGAGCACACCCCTTTGAGCATATAATTCATCTACCAATCTTTCCTCACGAGGCATACTTCCACCAAGAAGCTGTGTTACTATCACCCGCACTTAATCCTAAGTGTAGGGAAAACTTCTCTTATTTCCGTTAAATATGGGTAGAGTCAGGCTCGTGACTCGAACAAAAACAAGTGCTTCTTGGGAGGCAACCCGAGCTTTATTTATTTATTTGTTTGTTTGTTTGTTTGTTTGATTTTATTTGTTTCCGTATGCATGTTTTATTTTTATTGTTTGTGACTCATGTTTCAAAGTAAATTGTGAAAATGCTTTATTTTGTTTTTAACTTCGTCTTAATTGCATATAAAGGTATTTAGCAAAAGATAAGTGTAAGGGGAAACCCCAAATATGTTTTTAAGAAACAAACCGATCATGATTCTCCACAATATAATATGAACATGTATATTCGTATTTGTTAGAGTCAAATGCTTGTATTGAGTCATAATGAAGTTTTGCAGGATTTTCTAGGAAGTAGGACCAAGTTTTTCCAGAAATTTTCCGGAAACTTAACATAAGAATTTCTGCAGGTCACTTCTGACGGCGTCAAGAGATTACTCTTGACGGCGTCAAGTGTAAAAACCTGGAAATTTTACCAGTTTTGTTTTTCTAACGGAGTTTTAAAGTTTTTGTTGAATTATTAAGTTTTATAATCTCCAGGAAATCTGCAAACTTCATTCAACAAGCATTATATCTTATCTTGTTTTCTAGGATTTAGTAACTTATATAGATTGCCGCCGATTTTATGCGAGGTTGCTTTGTTTGTTTTCTCAGGATTTACAGGTTATGTATGACAAGAAGATGATTATTATTCTGGAAGGGAAGCTTTGATTGTTCATTTTCTTGGAGGAAGATTTAACCTGGCCACCTTATTATCCATACCGAGCGAATCAGGGGAGTATTTGATTTCATTTGTTTTACTTATTTAACTTATACATTCTATACTTGAACATTGGGGACAATGTTCATCTTAAGTGTAAGGGGAGGGTAAAATGATGATACCTTACAGATAAACTTTCGCTTGAGTTTGTTTGTTTAATGGTAGATGTGTAATAAAACTATGAGAAATACTTGTTAGTGCAATTTTAGCGCCAAATTTAAAATTTTTTACAACATTTAGGAGTGAAACTTTAGCCATAGCAAGCGTCTCATGGATAGGAGATTGTATGACTAGCACATAACCGTATATTCAGAAAAATTTTCCACCCAAATATGTGAGGTTCGCCTTTAGATTTGATAGGAAAAGCATTTACTATTAGTGCTTATGAGTGTACCGGTAGCATTTAGACTCTAGAACTTGCGTTAGTGATGCATCCCGAGACCGCTAGTGAGACTACATTCGTGTAGTAGGATTTACTACATGATAAGAGGCATTAGGATCACCCTTGTGTTAAACCCGTATCATGATTATTTGACCATTTAAGTCATATTACTTGGCTAGTTAAGTCAATTAATTTTTCCCACACCCTTAGCGTTGTACTCATTTTTAGTGCACGAAACCCCTAGTACACCCCTCCGAGCCTATCTTTTCGTTTCTAACTTTAAGCATTTTACTTAAAGGAAGAATTTGTTACACCCCACTTAAATGTACACCCAAATCGCCTTAGCCTTCCGTGTATGCACTCATTTTTAGTGCATTATTGTTATTTGTTAAACCCTAAGTTAACTATCTAATTGATTACATGGTTGCTAAGTCGAGTCATATCTTTGTACATATTGTTTTGGGACGATTGGGACTCATGGGTAAAGTACTTATTTTATGGAGTAATGGGGAAGAACATCATTTATTACCCCCATATGTGCGTTGATCTTAAAAGTGCTCCAAGTGTTTTGATTATCTTAATTCGAGTCATTAGATTAGTTTATTGTAAAGTATGTAAAGATTCAAGTGTAAGGGGAATGTCCATCCCCTATGATGTATTATTTTGGATGGCAGGGTAAGAGTGTATGAAAAAAATAAATAAATAAATAAAAAATAAAAAAATAAAAAAATTCGAAAAATCAAGGAAAAAGAAAAAAATAGAAAAAGAAAAAGAGAAAAAACATACGGACTACCATCCCGTTTCATTCTATGTTTATTTTATGTTTTTGTTATTTTTCATTTATTAGCTTAAGTCGAGTCTAATCTTGGCTTAGCAACGCCACATTGTGTATGTAATTAACCAAGATTGTTAACTCGCCACCAGTAAAGCCTGCCTTTATCCAACAAAACCGTGTATTTCATATTCCTACACCTAACGTTACAACCCTTTAAAATACCTCTTTGATAGTTTATCCTAGGTGCTTACGCCATGTGGTGGAGGTTTGATCCTTTCCCAAGCCTATGGTAATCTATTTTGCTATGACAGGTAGTGAGAGATATCTTCCGTTTCCATATTGTAATTTATACTTTATTACACCCGAGAGATGTGAGTATCTAAACACTATTTGTGAGGTGCTAGTATGTGACCTCCGTGCTTGTCTTTGGTCTTTAGTGGAACGATTATTTGTTGTAATTACTTTTATATTAGTGTTAAATGACCCCAAACTTGTATTTTGAGTAGAATAAAAGCGCATTTGCTTGAGGACAAGCAAATCTCAAGTGTAAGAGTACATGATGAGGCGAAAAATGAACCACTTTTATGGGGTCATTTAAGCCGGAATTGAATTTATTTGATCAAATATTGCCCTAAATCGTTCCTTTTGTGATTTTAGGTACTTTGGGAGAGAAATCTGGAAAAGGAAGCAATTCGGATGTTTTTGGAGCATAAAAGTGAAGAAAACGCCAAAGACTTAATTTTCTAAGCTGGGAACAGTAGGTGACGGCGTCAAGAGTAACAATTTGACGGCGTCAAGAGTAATTTTCATGACGGCCCAGTACAGAAATGAAGGCGTCACAAGGAAGAGCGTCAAGAGTAAAATACGTGACGGCCTGAAAAAAGTTAATACATGACGGCGTCAGATGTAGATCAAGGCAGTCCGAGAATTATTTTGGCGGCGAGATGACGGCGTCACCTATTTGGTCTTGACGCCGTCAGCCTCAATTTCCTATATATAGTTTTCTAATTTTCATTCATTAAGGGGAACAAGTTTGGAGAAACCCTAAGGCCGAACCATATACGATTTTTACAGGTTTTTCAAGGGTTTTCAGCCCTTGAACCCTTACATGTGTAATTGAGATAAGTGTTCTTCTAATTCAATCAATATGTCTATGTGTTGGTTGTCTATATCTTGTGCTTGTCTTAATTCCACCATGCTAGGCTAGATTTATCTTATGTTTGCTTAGATCTAATAAAACCTAGATGTTGATTATGTGTTGATTACTTGTCTATGATTGTTTTGGATGAATGATTTCGATGTTAGGCTTAAGAAAACTTGCAGATCTCCAAATGGTAACATGCTTGAACGTCTTAGGAAACATGAACCGATGTGCACTAGGTTTTATTGGTTGTATTTAATGCATGAGTAAATTCTAATTATCTCATGTTAGGAGCTTCTTAGCCGGCTCGACATAGGAGTGAAGTAGGCACTCATAGGATTGGGGAGTTAAGTGCGCCACCCCATTAATGGTATTATGGAATACAATCCGTCATCCATGCAACTATAACAAGTTATTAACATGTAAAAGATATCTAGGGATCGAGTAGTGAAATCTAAGTAAACACAATTTCTCCACTTATTGCTCACAACCTTAGTTTAATTTAGTTTTATTTTCATTTCTAGTATTTTATTTTGATTGCATCTTAGTATTGGGTTAGTTGACTAGCAACTAATTTCGCCCATATCCTTCAAACCCGAGATTTTTACTTGCTTTCTAAAAAAATTATAAAAATACAAAAATAATCATCCGTCATCTCTAGAACTAGTATTTAGGTTTTCTAATCCTAGCGACACTATTCCTAGCTGAACGATCAATCCCCCGGTACTTGTCACTATACTATAATACAACGATCAAGTACACTGCCTGGTGGGGGTTGTAAGCTTCTCAAGATCCCTTGAGAGGTAAAGCCTGGTGCGATTCCCACGTATCACTTACTAACTTAACTTATACCCTCACTAAGCAAAATCTAGGATTAGAAATACCTATAGGATTTTCCCGTGCTAAATTCTTGCTTTATTATATCCTTATGACCTAACTAACCTCTAGACAAGCTCACGTATCCACCCATGCCAACCACTACCGTGTTTACTTAATGTAAACATCCCAGTATGTCAAGTCAAGGTTACAAACATATTTTCACTAAGAAAACTATCACTCTAGTACACCATACTTTCTAGAAAACCCTAAATGCACATATGTGTTCCCGGTTAGCTTTAAAACCCTAATCGCTTATCTGAACTAACTTGAAAGTGTTTAAAACTTAGGTATGACTTAAATTAGTTACTTTAGGATATATTAGACTCCCTAGATCATAGTACAACTCCCTAGAACTTAGGTATAAGTCATATAAGTACAAAACCCTAATTAGGTCATAACCTCTCGAAACTAGGTCTAAACTATCCCAAATCATTACCATAATTTATCACCACTTAATATAAGCCACTTAGGACGTTATATTAGTTACTAAACACCCTTAGGACCCTGAATGAGACACTAAACCCTAGGCAAAATCCTAAATTCTCACTAGACAAAACTAGGTTAAAATTTGACCTAAACACCTAAACTAAGATACTTAATCACCATAAAACTACCAAGTAACCACCCTAGAACCTCTCTAATAGTAAGCACACACCCTATCACCTCTAACCACCTAAGCAAGTAGGTGGATCACCTACTTGTCACGTCCTTCCTCCAAACCGCCTCCCTCGGCTTCCCCTCACCACAACCGGCCTATCTCAGCCCCCTAGCTACTCCATAGCGGCTCCTCATCACCTCCTAGACCTGCCACAATAACCCATAGCCTAGATTACTCTACCTCCCCCTCCTCGACACCTAGCAGCACCTTGCGTGCTCGCTACTCCTTACGTACCTATAAATACCCCTCCCCTCCCCTCCATTTCATTCCAAACCTCTTCTCCTCTTTACCTCAGATACATTCTATAGTATAAGACCCATAGAAGTTAAGTAGCAAAGCCTTAGTAGTTTCAAGTTGTGGTTTGAGCCGTGAGAAACCCTAGAAACCCTAATTGCCTCGTTAACCCATATACGACCTAGGATATGTGAGTGAGTTGTCTAAACCCCTACTTTACTTACCTTAAGACCTAAGTGAGTTTTCATAGCCTCACTTTTAAATGTTTTACAACCCTGTGAGGGGGATACATGCTTTAAACTGAATATAAGTCTTTTTCATTGGTTAATGCATGAGTAAACTAACTGCCACCACTACATAACTAAAATTCATGAATCTACTTGTTTGGTATATTTTACCCACGTGAACGCGAATATATTTGATAGATCTATCGGAGTTTTACAACTCCCATTGGTATTAACATCTCTCTGGATGGTACCAATAAGTACTATATTTGAACCCACTGAAGGATTAACTTTGGCAAGTTATCCTTCCCGTCCCCTCATGGTTTGGTCTATAGACCTCATGACCCAGACTATTAATGTGTGGTTCATGAGCTTATTGCAATATACCTTCTATCACTAAATCCTTTCCACACATAGGGTTTAAGCTGAACCTTGTGGAACTTGTATTCATACCCTATCTACTTAAACCTATGACTCTCACTCAACATTCATGTTAACTTTTAAGCATGTTATCTTAGGTAACTAGGCACTATAGGAACCCTGGCACGGAGAAGTACTGGACATGAGGACGTCCAGAATAGTTATCATTCATTAGTTTTGTGTCATAAAACATATCTTAGGGACCTCTCTTTTGGTAAAAGTACATCTTTTACTGTAAAAACTCTGATGAATAAATGAATGATAACATCTTTTTCAAAAATGTCTCTTTTCGAGTTGTTTTCTTTTATCTTGTCTTTAATTCCATGAGTAATACCCCAAACACTTAATCCGCTACGATCAGTGAAAAATGGGGGTATTACGGGTTGGTAACAGAGCCTTGGTTATAGAGAACAAAGGATTTTTCCTAAACTATAACCACTCTTTCAAAAAGTCCTCCCTGCCACTAGAATCCCCGAACTTGCCTTTAGGTTAGGATTCATGACTTGCCTTTAGGTCAGAACACCCGAACTGCCTTTAGGATAGATTCCTCACTATTACCTCTAGGATAGAATCCCCACTATTAGTATTGCCTCTAGGATATATCTACTTAGGTTAGAATTATGCTAAGATACTCTTTCGGGTATTACAGTTAGATATGTCATCCTTTAACAATCATATCATCGTGTTGGATACCGATGATACGAATACTTCATTCGATAATTATGAGTATTCTCCGGCTACTCCTACTCACTCATCTTCTGGTTCTAATTCTCTGGAAGAATTACCCAAAACATCTTAACTAACTTAGGTTTAGAACTTTTCGTGAATGATCCCTATATGCACGCATATAATGGGTATATGCAAGCATATGGTGGAGAAATTCCTACCGTACCTACTATAACCCCTACCCCATCTATACCCCACTATAATAGTCAAGATCATTATGTTCACGAAATAGTTTCACCTCCCCATAAGAAAATACGCATTATACCACCATCACCTCCCCCTAGGTTTGAAATAGGTAGTAGTTCATATAAAACGCCTTTAGAAAGGCATGAGGAACAGATAGAGGAAATAAATAATCATTTAGATAAGTTGTCTTTAGGACGCATATAAGAAGTAGAAAATAGTATTAGTGATCTAGGAATATGTAGAAATAGGTTAGAAAATGAATTAGAGAAAACACGTAATCAAATCTTTAGGTTGCAAACAAAATATGAGGGACACTCAGACGAAGTAGTTACTGCACATGTTAGACTTTCCACTCTAGAAATGATTATCGAGGATATTAGGGATAATCATAGGTTTGATACAAATGATGTTTTGGAAGCCATTCAGGAACTCAAGGGTAACAAAGAATCAAAATAAGGTTATAGACTTAGATAATATAGTTTTATAGGTAGATAACTTAGTTATAAACGGGTACTTGCTAGGTTTTCACTTTATAAAATAGAATTTTTAATCCACTCGTATTTAATTTTTCATAAAACTCGTATCCCGTATTAGGATTCCCTATTGCCTTAGGACACACTATAGATTGCCTTAGGACACACTATAGACTGCCTTGGGATTTAAGAACTAGAACTTATAGGAAATTAAAACAAGTAGACATATCTAGGAACACTAAAAACTTAAGATCCCTTAGAATCACTATGCCTTTAGACGGGGGAAACTAGCTTCGGTGGAATATAATGAATCTTGTTAGGAAATTCGCCCTTTTAGTTTTAGGATTCCTTACTCATCCGGTATCAGATAGTATTCTAAAAAATTAGGACATAAACTATGACACTATTCTTATCACATCTTACCTATAGAATGGCACGTACAAGAGCTACCACTCCTGTTACTCCCACTACTCCCGCCATGACTCAGGAAGACATCCATCGACTAGTGACTGACAATGTGACTGCAACACTAGGAGCTAAGGATACAAACATGGCTAGAAACCCCGAAATTCCTGTAGTGAAGAAGAGTAACTATAAGGAATTTATGAGTTGTTGATACGTGGGAATTGCACCCTCGCAATAGGTTTTACCTCTTAAGGGATCTCGAGAAGCTTACAATCCCCACCAGGCAGTGTACCTGATCGTTGTAGCATAGTATAGTGACAAGTACCGGGGGATTGATCGTCCAACTCAGGAATAGTGTCGCTAGGATTAGAAAGCCTACTAAACTAGGTCTAGAGGTGAGGGATGATTCTTTTTTGTATTTTTATATTTTATGGAAAGCAAGTAAAATCTCGGGTTTTAAAGGAGTGGGCGGAATTAGTTGCTAGCCAACTAACCCAATTAACTAAAGATGCAATCAAAATAAAATAACAGAAATGAAAATTAAACTATTATACTAATGTGGTGGAGACAATAATGAGGAAAGTTGTTTTTACTTAGATTTCATTACTCTCAAGTTGTCAATTAAGATTTCCATGAAGCATATCTTACGTTTGAAGTTGATCACAAAAGTCACCTCATATAAAGTGTTATTAATACTAATATTTGAAACATCAATGTGATTCTGCTTCACTTGTGTATAGACGCCAATGCATGACGAGTGTTAGTTTGCGAGGTAATTATTAGTCTACGAGAATTAAGATTTGCTAGATTATCTATTAGAATCTTCACTAAATCCGAACCACCTACATCATGTCTATCCATTCCATCTTCATTCATGCCATAGTGAATTTAATGTTCCTTATTAGCATTTAATCTTTGGAAAAAGCTCATTATTTAGTAACCAACTTTCACAAGTGTTCCACTAAAGTCACTCAATGGTGCGATACGTATTTCTTTGGTTTCGCATTCGGTTCGGCAGTCAGTTTGGTTTTTTTAGTATTGGTATTGTTATTGGTATTGTAATGGATTGTTGGTGATGGTGATGTTACAATCTTAACTAATCTGACTGTGTATTGAGTAGTTATGTGTAGCATCTCGGTATCTACCACATGTTTTGGTTCCACCTGGTTTCGCCTGGTTCTGCATTTGGTTATGTCTAGTTCTCAATCTGTCTGATTTCTCACATGGTTCTGCATTTAGTTCCGCCTGGTTTTGTCTGTAGCATCTGTCTGCCTGATTCTGCTCTTCGTCTACTATACCACTCTTCGAATCTTTCTGCCGCTGAATCTATCTCCATCTACTGCTGTTTTGCTGAATATGCTCTTCGTCTACCTCTATTCAGATCTCTTTGCCGCTGAATGTGTATATGTCTATTTGCATCTTCTGTCTGCTTGAATATGCTCTTTGTCTACATTTGTTCTGTTGCCGTTGAATATGTATATGTCTGTTCGTCTGAATCTGCTCTTCGTCTACCTTTGTTTGGACCTCTCTGTTGAATCTGCAAATGTCCGTCTGTTCTACTCTCATTCATCTCCTTAATTATGTTGCTCAGGGACATTCCGAAGCTACGTGTTTATTAACTAGTTTTAGTTTGTTTTCAGTTTGACAAACACTCAGTGTGTACCGTTGCAGCATTAATACAATTTTTCAGTATTCTCTTAATTTCTACAACATTTACAATGTCATAGTTTCATGATTTATAACAAACTTAATGCATTTTGGGTGATTAGATACATCTAATTAGATGGCTTTCAACATTTTACTTATATCTGAATTATTATAAGTTCACCTAAGTAGCATATATTAACCAAATACTAGTTGTTGAACATTGGGATATGCCATCAATAAATTATTCAAGACTTCAACATAAAAAAATCTATAAAAGACACAAAAGCCTACCAACCGGAAAAAGCGGAGAAAAGGTTACACATAAATTTCCACGCATCATAACACATCATCGTCTCATTCTATTAATACACAAATAAAAATATTAAACAAAAGGGAAACATAATGAACCTCCAAATTAACTCGAAAGACATCATCTCAGCTAAACATGGATTGGCAGCTTCCAGTCCACTTTAACCTTTAAAGAGCAATCATTCCCGTTAATAAAACCAACGCTGGAGCTACTATCAACGGGCACAAAGAATTCGCATATGCCTGACAAAATCATATGTTGGAAAATTTAGTGCTCTTGAGGGATCAATTCACACCTGGTAATGGGCTTGGAGGTATGGAGTATACACCCATTTGGTCACTGAATCCCCTGACTCAATAGTGGTTATGTATTGATCAAGGTACTGCTTGATCAAGGTACTGCTAGTAGACTCTGCAGCTAGTGTTGTGAATCTGCTGCTAGGATTCTGCTGATAGCTGATTCCGCTGCCAGCTGATTCTGCTGCTAGTTGATTCTGCTGCTGATAGCATTCTGCTGATAGTGTGATTCTGCTGCTAGCGTTTCCACTGATTTGTTAACATTACCACTGCTAGTGATAATGTTTCCACTGATCCCTATTATTATGGAAAGTATTATGTTATAATTAATGGGCCATTAATTATACATAATTCTATGGGCTAGAGTTTTGAGTATTCTCTATTATAAATAGAGGTCACATCATTCTGCATGGATATAGATCTTACGATATACAAAACACAAAACCCTAAACACTCTAATACGCATCTGGTTCTTGGTTTATGCCTAAAGCAAGAACATCACTTGGTCTTATCCCATAGAGATATTCGTGTAACTCAGGCATAGGGTCGAATAGTTTCTATTGGAAAGTGATACCACGATTTCAAGTGAATATCCGGTACCTTTATTGATTATCTTAACCCTAATCTGGGAACCCATTTACATATAACAACCAACAATCAATAGAAACTATTAGTGATAATCAATGGCTGCTGCTATGAGACAAATGGCTGCTAACTTTTCCAAGTTTGAAAAGTTTGAAGGTGTTGATTTCAGAAGATGGCAAAAGAAGATGCACTTCTTATTGTCAAGTATGAATGTGGTGTATGTTCTCACGACTGAGATTCCAGAAGATCATGGTGATAATGCTATTATGGATCAGATGAGAGCAAGGAGCAAGTGGGAGAATGATGAGTGCTTATTCACACATCATTTTTAGGCCTTAATTCAGACCAAATACACCAAATACTAACCAAATATGCCAAAAGAATGTATATTTTTGTATTTGTGTATGTGCAGGTACGGATATGTGAAAAATGAACAAAAACAAAGCCAAAACCGACAAAAACGAGCACAAGATTGGAAAAAGGTAAAAAGCCGAAGCCGAGGAAGAAATTTATCCAAGAAAAGCCAAAAATGACAAAAGTAATCCTTAGATATTCAAAGAATAACAAAAGAGGCTCTTAGTTGAAATATGAAGACCTTTACAATAATGGCCCTCCAAGTTTCAGCAGGTTGTCAACTTTGGTCCTTTGAAGAACTTTGGAAGAAAAGTCAACTCAATTCCTCCAATACAAGATCGTTACGTGTAGTATTTAGTTGCATTTGTAGCGTTTTAATATGTTTTAAAGTATTTTCTCATGTTTTGTAAAGGTCTAGGGGCTAAATATGCAACAAACTCAAAAATTAGAGAAGCCCTAGCCCCTAACCTATAAATACCCCTTAAACACCAACTTTGAGAGGTTAGTTGTTGAGGGTTGGTCCTCTTAGTAGTAGGAGTAGTGTAATTTTATTTTTATGAAGTATGAGTTTTACTTTCTCTCTCTAGCTTTATTTTTTTAAAAATCTTTAATTTTTAGTTGTTTAAATCTTGTTTTTATTGGTGGGATTTAAAATTTATGGTTAAACTAGTTAGTCTAGTGTTAAATTTGGTGAAAAATATTAGTTTTTAGGCTTTATTTTGGATCAAAATGGTGTTTTGTTACGGTTTTTATCGAGTTAGTACATGAACTTTTCGAGTTAGGCCTAGTTTTTTTTTTTAATTTTATCGAGTTAAATTTTTTTTAAAAATTCATCGAGTTACGGTTGAAAAGTTTCGAGTTACAAATTATCATTTGAAAAAAAAAATATTTTTCGAGTTAGGTGTTTTTTAAATGGTTTATCGAGTTTCAGTTTTTATCCCAAGGACTAACTTGCAAAAAAAGGAAATTATACTATCGAGTTTGAAAATTTAACAATTAATATTTCGAGTTTGGTTTTTAAAAAAAAAAACATACCGAGTTTGGTTTTAATTTTTTTTTTTTTTTTTGAGTTTGGTTTTATTTTAAAATTTTCGAGTTTGACTTTATAATGTTTTGCCGAGTTTGAGATTTTTGCATACCGAGTTTGAGTTTTATTTTATTTTACCGAGTTTCATTTTTTCTACTTTTTATTTTTTATCAAGTTTGATTTTACCAAGTTTCATTTCTTTTGGCGAGTTAGCCAAGATTATCGAGTTAGATAATCTATACCTCATCGTTTATCGAGTGAGGTCTCTTTAGCTTTATGTTTAGGCGAAACTCTGCCGAATTTTTGTTTGGCTTATCTAGTTTGTTTCTTTTATCGAGTCTTTTTCTTTTATCAAGTAACTTTATCTTATTAAAATGAGTTTCGAGTAGTTTTTTTTAGTGTTTGCTTGGTGGCACGAGTTTGTGAGTTAAGTGTGGATTACTTAAAAGGGGTCGTGATTAATAATTGTTATGATTATTTAGACTTGTAATTTTATTATTTGAAGGGCAAAAGCCGGAGAATAATCAAATTACACATCTAGTAATTATTTTCTTTCTAAAGGATTATTTTCAAAATAAACCAACGTTGTGAGAAAATAGTCTTGTTTAAGGAAAATAATTCGTCGTCAATCCATGACCCACACTTGATGAACTTATTCACGTCGCTTTGCAAACATATTGTTTTTAAATTCATTTCCAGTCTTAATTTCTTTTCGCGTTTTAAATCTCGTTTTTCTTTAGTTATTTTATCCAATGCTTGTTTTATTTGTTTGTTTTCTTTGCGTCGTTTTATTGTTTCTTTTTACTTTAACTGCGTTTTAAATCCTTTTAGTAGTGTAATAAAAAACCAACCAAATCATCTTTTTAATTCCATTCACTTCACAATCACGCGACTCAAAGCCGACTCAATCGTCGTCTTACCTTCGTTGGGACATAACGACCCGGGGAACATACTTTCACGAGCGTTTCTTCGGTAATAAACCTATACTATAAAAAAGATAAAATCAAAATGGCGCCGTTGCCAGGGATATTGATGACGAATAAATGATAGTAGTAGTAGTTATTATTCATGAAAATCGAAAAACGAATCATTTTTGAGAAAAAATGATTTTAATATCTCTTTTGAACATCATTGCTACTTTACAATGTTAGTAAAGAGAGGTTTTGAAATTATTTATCTCTTAAGCGTGAGGTGATGACATTGCGTGAGGGCACGGCAATACCTTAGTCTGGGGGATTTTGATGAGTGCTTATTCACATATCATTTTTAGGCTTTAAACCAGACCAAATACACCAAATACTAACCAAATATGCCAAGAGAATGTATGTTTTTGTATTTGTGTATGTGTAGGTACGGATATGTGAAAAACGAACAAAAACAAGCCAAAAACTGACAAAAACGAGCACGAGATTGGAAAAAGGTAAAAAGCCGAAGCCGAGGAAGAAATTTATCCAAGAAAAGCCCAAAATGACAAAAGTAATCCTTAGAGATTCAGAGAATAACAAAAGAGACTCTTAGTTGAAATATGAAGACCTTTACAATAATGGCCCTCCAAGTTTCAGCAAGTTGTCAACTTTGGTCCTTTGAAGAACTTTGGAAGAAAAGCCAACTCAACTCCTCCAAGTTACAAGATCGTTACGTGTAGTATTTAGTTGCATTTGTAGCGTTTTAATATGTTTTAAGTAGTTTTCTCATGTTTTGTAAAAGTCTAGGGGCTAATTATGCAACAAACTCAAAGATTAGAGAAGCCCTAGTCCCTAGCGTATAAATAGATCTCATGAGCCTCATTTGAGAGGTTGGTTAGTTTTGTGGTAAGTTTTAGGGTTAGTCTTAGGGTTGTTGAGGGTTGGTCCTCATAGTAGTAGGAGTAGTGTAATTTTATTTTTATGAAGTATGTGTTTTATTTTACTTTCTCTCTCTAGCTTTATCTTTCTAAAAATCCTTAATTTTTAGTTGTTAAAATATTGTTTTTATTAGTGGGATTTAAAGTTTATGGTTAAACTAGTTAGTCTAGTGATAAATTTGGTAGAAAAACATTAGTTTTAGGCTTTATTTTGGATCAAAATGGTGTTTTGTTACGGTTTTATCGAGTTAGTAATTAAAATTTTTGAGTTAGGAGCCTAGTTTTTTAAATTTTATCGAGTTAGATTTTTTTTTAAAAAATCATCGAGTTACAGTTGAAAAGTTTCGAGTTACAAAAATAAAATAAAAAGTTTCGAGTTACAAAGTTTCATTTAAAAAAAAATTATTATTATTTTTCGAGTTAGGTTTTTTTTTTAAATAGTTTATCGAGTTTCAGTTTTTTATCCCAAGGACTAACTTGCAAAAAAGGGAAATTATACTATCGAGTTTGGATATTTTATACTTTCCGAGTTTGAGTTTTTGTAAAACTTTCGAGTTTGAATTTTTGTAACTTTCGAGTTACAGCTTGCAAAAAAAATATATATTTAATAGTTTCGAGTTACATTTCATAAAACATTTATCGAGTTTGATTTTGTTTTAAAAAATTTTACCGAGTTTGGTTTTAGTTACAGAGTTTCGTTTTCGACCAGGGACCAAATTGCAAATACAAATTTCGAGTTTGGGTTTTTATAATGTTTTCCGAGTTTGAGTTTTTTTTTTTTTTTTTATCAAGTATTGTTGATGAGGGGAAAAATGATCCGTTTTTAGGGGGTCATTTAAGCCCGAATCCGAATTTATTTGATCAAATATTGCCCTAAATTGTTCCTTTTGTGATTTTAGGTACTTGGAGAGTGAATTCTGAAAAAGAAGCCATTTTGGACGTTTTTGGAGCATAAAAGTGAAGAAAACGGCAAAGTCTCAATTTTCCATGCTGGGAACAGTACATGAAGGCGTCAAGAGTAAACTCATGACGGCGTCAAACCCCAAGAATTAAAATCCGTAGTTGATGACGGCGTCAAGAGCATTTTGGTGACGGCGTCAAGAGTAAAATTGGTGACGGCCCAGAGAGAATGTGAAGGCGTCACCCAGGGCCGTCACGTGTTAACTTGTCAAAACTTGCGCGCGAAGTAGCTGATATTGTTTTGGTCATAACTTTTGCATACGAACTCGGATTGAGGTGATTCAAAAGCCCAGGCGAAGAGGACGAAGAGATCTACAATTTGGTGAAAAAATGGTTGTGACGGCGTCAAGAGTACGAGCTGACGCCATCAAGCCTTGCCGACAGAAAACATGCCTATAAATATAACTTCATAACTTCACTTTTTGTAAGCCCTAAACCCTAAAGTCGATTCTTGGGTTTAGGTGGGTGTTTTTCCAGCAACTTAGAGGGTTTCAATCACTCCATAAATATCATGTATTGGTTTGATGATTCTATCTCAACTATGTCTTTCATTATTCTTGTTGATTGTCTTTCTTTGATTATGTTTTGCTAATTCACCTTGTGTCTACTTATGATTATGTGAAACTTTTATATAATTGATTAGATCTCATTGATTTCTTGTTAATTTTGTGTCTATCTCCATCAATTAAGGCGTGACAACTTCAATAGATCTAGTTGATTTAGTTTATAATCCTTGTTTCCTATTGATTCTTGTTTTGATTGAATGATTTATATGTTAGGCTTAAGAAAACTGGCAGATCTCCAAATGGTAACATGCTTGAACATCTTAAGAAACATGAACCGAGGCGTACTAGGTCCTTATTGGTTGTATTTAATGCATGAGCCACTGTTTACAATCCCTATAGTTGTGTTGGGCATTGTGTAGGAGGAGATAAGAGCTCATAGAATTGGGGAATTATGTATGCCACCCCATGAATGGTATTAAGGAATACAACCCGTCAATTAAAACAAGGTTACAATTCAATAGGTAGGATTGGATAGCTAGCAAGGAGTAACATATCATGGGTAGACATGCTTCACTTATCTTGTAGAACCCTAGTTTACTTTTCTTGTTAATTAGTTTAATTAGTAGTTTTTGGGTTAGTTGATTAGCAACTAATTCCGCCCACTCTCCCAATACCCGAGATTTTTACTTGCTTTTCATAAAATATAAAAATACAAAAAGAATCATCCTTCACCTTTAGACCTACTTAGATTAATTTCAATCCTAACGACACTATTCCTAGCTGAACGATCAATCCCCCGGTACTTGTCACTATAATATACTACAATGATCAGGTACACTGCCTGGTGGGGGTTGTAAGCTTCTCGAGATCCCTCGAGAGGTAAAGCCTGGTGCAATTCTCACGCATCAAGTTTTTGGCGCCGCTGCCGGGGAATAGTTATTGTTTAGGTTGAATTTGATTTTTATTAGGTCTACTCATTAGATTCCTTTTTAGTGAGATTTTTATTTTCTTTTTATTAGCTTTCTTGTAGTCTATCTTTTCTTTGTGCATTTGTTCGTAGAAAGCTTTCCATTGACTCTTCCGTTCACCATTATGGAGAATACGAATCCACCATACTACCGACCATGAAACCCATTCTACCCTAATGACATCTTGATGTTCAAACAATATCGAGATGAACCCATATATGATGCATGGACTCGTTTTAAAAATTTACTCCGAATAGTCCCTCATCATAGTTTCGCTTTAGCATCCCTAACCCAGACCTTTTACTATCGTGTTAACCGATATGACCAAATGTGCATTGAGGATTTTGCCAATGGGGACTTTAGGGAATTAAATGCTGAAGAAGCATGGGATGCCATAGAAGATTGTGCCCAATATTATTATAGATTAGACAACCCGACAAACAACATAACAAATCATTTGACAACAAATTTGAAGGATCATGAAACAAGTTTGTTGGGGGATGAATATACTCATGTTGAGATACCTAGTTGGATGGCACCTAATATCATAGTACAAAACAAACATATAGGTAATCTAGGTACAATGGAGGATGAGGTGGATAATCCAAGCCCACAAAGTACCCCACAAGTCCTACCATCATTTGAGGCACATACACCGCCCGTGACTTACCCGAAAGAAGTAGAAGAGACTATAGGAACCCCAATTGAGGTAGAACCCTTGGACCAAGCACCACTAGAGGATATAGGTTTGAATACTTGTAGTGATAACCTTACTCCTAGTTCTAGGGAATTTCCTAATGTTGATGAACCGGAACCTCAACCTTTACACAACTTCCCATCCTTAGATTTATTTCTAGGAGACAAAAGAGGAACCGACCCACCCATCAACCTATATTATCCGGGTAGTTTTAGGATGAAGGAAGCCATTCACTCACCCCCTTCACCTCACGTGGCATATTTCCACCCTAAGGGTGTGTATCACTACTTCCACCCACACTTAATCCTAAGTGTAGGGAAAACCTCCCCTATTTCCATTAAATAAGGGTAGAGTCAGGCTCGTGACTCGAACAAAAACAAGCGCTTCTTGGGAGGCAACCCATGTTTTTAATTGTTTGATGTTTTATTTTATTTGTTTGTTTGCGTCATATATGCTTAATCATAGTTGTTTAATTTTCATGTTTCGAATAATTTGTGAAAATGCTTTATTTTGTTTTTAACCTCATCTTAATTGCATATAAAGGTATTTTACAAAAAGATAAGTGTAGGGAAATTTATATCTTGTTAAAAAGAACTAAATTCGAACATGAAAACTTCACAATTCATGATTAGCATATATTTTATCTTGTTTGTGTATCAATAATTGTGGATATGTTTTATGAGTTCCTATTTGTATTCATTCCACAAGTATCCTATCCTTTTGTTGCTTTGTCTTGTTTCTATTTCTAAGTCTGGAATTACATCTAGTTGTGATTTTTGTTCGGTTTGATGCTTTGGTTTTTGTGTTTGTTGATTACAGGACAAGAAGATAATTTATATTTCTGGAGAGAAGCTTTCAACGTTCGTCTTCTTGGAGGTAGATTTAACCATGTTGTCACATTATCCACGGTGAACGAATCAGGGGAGTATTAGTTTCTTTCATTCTTATTTATTTACTTTTACATCTTTTATCTAGAACATTGGGGACAATGTTCGGTTTAAGTGTAGGGAGGGTATATTAGAAACTATTACTCCACTTGGTTTTTGTTTTGTTTAATAGTGAATGTGTAATAAAACTGAGAGAAATATTTGTTAGGGCAATTTTAGCACCAAATTTAAAATTTTTTGCAACATGTAGGAGTGAAACTTTAGTCTTAATAAGCATCTCATGGATAGGAGTTGTATGACTAGCACAAAAAACCATACCACTCAAAAATTTCCACCCCAAATATGTGAGGTTCGCCCTTAGATCTTTAGGAAAAAGCATTCATTGTTGGTGCTTATGAGTGTACCGGTAGTATTTAGATTCTAGAACTTGTGATAGCGATGCATCCCAAGACCGCTAGTGAGACTACATTCGTGTAGTTAGGATTTACTACATGATAAGAGGCATTAGGATAACCCTTGTTCTACACCTGTAATATAATTACATTGACTTCATAGGTCAAGTAATTCTCCCACACCTTTGCGTTGTACTCATTTTTAGTACACGAAACCCCTAGTACACCCCTCCGAGCCTATCTTTTCGTTTCTAACTTTAAGCATTTTACTTAAAGGAAGAATTTGTTTACAATCCACCCCAAATGTGCAACCAAATCGCCTTAGCCTTCCTTGTATGCACTCATCTTTAGTGCATTATTGTTAATTGTTTAAACCCTTTGATTAGTTGTCTAATTGATTACATGGTTGCTAAGTCGAGTCATATCTTGTACATATTGTTTTGGGACGATTGGGACTCATGGGTAAAGTACTATTGTAATGGAGTAATGGGGATGATGTCAATTATTACCCCCATATGTGCATTAATATTTAAAAGTACTCCAAGTGTTTTGATTATCTTGATTCGAGTCATTAGAATAGTTGATTGTAAAGTATGTAAAAGCTCAAGTGTAGGGAGGAAACGAGCTCCCTTTGATGTATTGTTTTAGATGGTAGAGTAAGAGTGTATGCAAAAAAAAAAAAAAAAAAAAAAAAAAAAAAAAAAAAGAAAAAAAAAAAAAGAGAGAGAAACATACGGGCTACCATTCGTTTCTTTTATTTATGTTTAAGTCAAATAATGTCTTGAAAATCCAAAAAGAGTCGTAGTTAGTTTAAGTTGAGTCGAGTCTTGGCTTAGCAACGCCTCATTGTACATGTAGTTAACTAAGACAATTGACTTGCCACCAGTAAAATATCCGTTTATCCAACAAAACCGTGTTTTCCATATCCCCTACACCTAACGTTATAACCCTTTAAAAGACCTCTTTGATAGTCTATCCTAGGTGCTTACGCCAAGTGGTGGAAGTTTGATCCTTTCCCAAGCCTATGGTAATCTATTTGCTATGACAGGTAGAGAGTGATATTTCTCCATTTCCAATTATGACATATAAATTTTCAACACCCGAGAGATGAGAGTATCCAAATACTTAATGTGAGGTGCTAGTGTATAATTTCCGTGCTTGTTTTGACTAAGGTGGAACGATCATTTGTTGTAATTACTTTTATATTAGTGTTAAATGACCCCTAACTTGTATTTTGATTGGTGGAAAAGCTCATTTGCTTGAGGACAAGCAAATCCCAAGTGTAGGGATATATGATGAGGCGAAAAATGATCCGTTTTTAGGGGGTCATTTAAGCCCGAATCCGAATTTATTTGATCAAATATTGCCCTAAATCGTTCCTTTTGTGATTTTAGGTACTTGGAGAGTGAATTCTGGAAAAGAAGCCATTTTGGACGTTTTTGGAGCATAAAAGTGAAGAAAACGGCGAAGTCTCAATTTTCCATGCTGGGAACAGTACATGAAGGCGTCAAGAGTAAACTCATGACGGCGTCAAACCCCAAGAATTAAAATCCGTAGTTGATGATGGCGTCAAGAGCATTTTGGTGACGGCGTCAAGAGTAAAAGTGGTGACGGCCCAGAGAGAATGTGAAGGCGTCACCCAGGGCCGTCACGTGTTAACTTGTCAAAACTTGCGCGCGAAGTAGCTGGTATTGTTTTGGTCATAACTTTTGCATACGAACTCGGATTGAGGTGATTCAAAAGCCCAGGCGAAGAGGACGAAGAGATCTACAATTTGGTGAAAAAATGGTTGTGATGGCGTCAAGAGTACGAGCTGACGCCGTCAAGCCTTGCCGACAGAAAACATGCCTATAAATATAACTTCATAACTTCACTTTTTGTAAGCCCTAAACCCTAAAGTCGATTCCTGGGTTTAGGTGGGTGTTTTTCCAGCAACTTAGAGGGTTTCAATCACTCCATAAACATCATGTATTGGTTTGATGATTCTATCTCAACTATGTCTTTCATTATTCTTGTTGATTGTCTTTCTTTGATTATGTTTTGCTAATTCACCTTGTGTCTACTTATGATTATGTGAAACTTGTATATAATTGATTAAATCTCATTGATTTCTTGTTGATGTTGTGTCTATCTCCATCAATTAAGGCGTGACAACTTCAATAGATCTAGTTGGTTTAGTTTATAATCCTTGTTTCCTATTGATTCTTGTTTTGATTGAATGATTTATATGTTAGGCTTAAGAAAACTGGCAGATCTCCAAGTGGTAACATGCTTGAACGTCTTAAGAAACATGAACCGATGCGTACTAGCTCTTTATTGGTTGCATTTAATGCATGAGCCACTGTTTACAATCCCTATAGTTGTGCTGGGCATGGTGTAGGAGGAGATAAGAGCTCATAGAATTGGGGAGTTATGTATGCCACCCCATGAATGGTATTAAGGAATACAACCCGTCAATTAAAACAAGGTTACAATTCAATAGGTAGGATTGGATAGCTAGCAAGGAGTAACATATCATGGGTAGACATGCTTCACTTATCTTGTAGAACCCTAGTTTACTTTTCTTGTTAATTAGTTTAATTAGTAGTTTTTGGGTTAGTTGATTAGCAACTAATTCCGCCCACTCTCCCAATACCCGAGATTTTTACTTGCTTTTCATAAAATATAAAAATACAAAAAGAATCATCCTTCACCTTTAGACCTAGTTAGATTAATTTCAATCCTAACAACACTATTCCTAGCTGAACGATCAATCCCCCAGTACTTGTCACTATACTATACTACAACGATCAGGTACACTGCCTGGTGGGGGTTGTAAGCTTCTCGAGATCCCTCGAGAGGTAAAGCCTGGTGCAATTCCCACGCATCAATTATTTTTACCAAGTTTCATTTCTTTTGGCGAGTTAGCCAAGATTATCGAGTTAGATAATCTATACCTCATCGTTTATCGAGTGAGGTTCTCTTATGCTTTATGCTAAGGCGAAACTCTACCGAATTTTATTTTGGCTTATCTATTTTGTTTCTTTTATCGAGTCTTTTTATTTTATCAAGTAACTTTATTTTATTAATATGAGTTTCGAGTAGTTTATTAGTGTTTGCTTAGTGGCACGAGTTTGTGAGTTAAGTGTGGACATAAAAGAGGGTCGTGATTAATAATCGTTATGATTATTTAGACTTGTGATTTTATTATTTGAAGGGCAAAAGCCGTAGAATAATCAAATTACAAATCTAGTAATTATTTTTTTTTAAAGGATTATTTTCAAAATAAACCAACGTTGTGAGAAAATAGTCTTGTTTAAGGAAAATAATTCGTCGTCAATCCTTGGCCCACACTTGATGAACTTATTCACGTCGCTTAGCAAACATATTGTTTTTAAAAGTCTTTTCACGTTTTAGTTTTCTTTCTTTGTTTTAAATCTCTTATTGTTTTATTATTGTTTTTTTAATTGCTATTTCATTTCCTTTAGAATAAAAACTCTAAAAATTCTCAATTATATTTTCTCATTCACTTCACAATCACGCGACTCAAGCCGACTCAATCGCCGTCTTACCTTCGTTGGGACCTAACGACCCGGGGAACATACTTTCACGAATGTTTCTTCAGAAAAAAAAAAAAAAAAAAAAAAAAAAAAAAAAAAAAAACCTATACTATAAAAACGACTAACATCAACTACATATGCAGGGGTTTAATTCTCAATGGTATGTCTGATTCTCTTTTTGATATTTATCAGAATGTTGAAACTTCTCAAGAACTATGGGATTCCTTGGAAGCCAAATATATAGCTGAGGATGCATCAAGTAAGAAGTTCCTTGTAAGTAATTTTAACAATTACAAAATGGTTGATTCTAGACCTGTCATGGAACAATACAATGAACTTCTTAGTATACTTGGTCGATTCACACAACACAAGATGAACATGGATGAGGCTATTTCAGTCTCTTCTATCATCGATAAACTACCTCCCTCTTGGAAAGATTTCAAGCATATGCTTAAGCATAAGAAGGAGGAGTTAACTCTTGTTGAGTTGGGCAGTCACTTGCGCATTGAGGATTCACTCAAAGCTCAAGACATTGACAAGCCAAAGAGTAGCACTGCTACTGGTCCATCAGTTGTCAATATGGTGGAGCATAACAACTCCTCTAAGTACAATGACAACAAGGGCAAGCGTAAGCATCAAGATAACACCAAATCTGATCTTAACAAGAAACCTAAGGTGACTTGTTGGAAGTGTGGGAAACCTGGACACTTCAGGAAAGATTGCAAGGGTGGTAAAGTTGGAAACAAATCCAATGGATCAGGCACAAATGGAGGGAATGGTAACACCAATTCTCTGAAAGGTCAGAATGTGTTTAATAAGTCTTTTAAGATTTATTATGTTACATATATATCTGACATTTACTTTGTGCAGGATGATGATGTTGCGTGGTGGGTTGACTCTGGAGCAACAATTCATGTGTGTAAAGATAGATGCTGGTTCAAGACCTATAAGTCAATGAATGATGGTTCTATTCTTCACATGGGAAACGAGTCAACTGCCCTGGTGCATGGAAAAGGATGTGTTGATTTGAAGTTTAGTTCTGGAAAGATTGTTTCTTTATTTAATGTTTTACATGTTCTTGATATTAGAAAGAATTTGGTTTCTAGTAGTGTTTTAAATAATTGTGGTTATAAACAGGTTATTGAATCTGATAAGTTTGTTTTGTCTAAAAATGGTGTGTTTATTGGTTTTGGTTATTTATGTAATCAAATGTTCAGACTTAATATTGTTCATGATAATATTGATTCTGCTTTTATATCTACATCTAACCTTAATGATTCAAACCTATGGCATTGATGAGTGTCTAAATACTCATCATTTTATACTAATCTGAGCTGCCAAAACATCCAAAAACACTCAAATATGCATCAAAATACTTAAAATATCTTAGAAGTGTGTTTTATATGTTTCAAATGCAAAATGATCAAAAACAGATGAAAAACGTACAAAGTTTGCATAATTGGCAGTTTCAGTCCCTCAAGTTTTAAAAGTTGTCAAAACTAGTCCCTGGTTATTCTAAAAACTTGAGAAAGTCACCAAAGGTCCTTTTGAATCACAAAGTTACATATTTAGTCCTTTGGTGCAAAGTTTCACAAAATTACAAGTTTAGTCTCTGTACTTTGGAAATTGACATAAATGGTCCCTGGGATGTAAAAACTTTGATAAAATCAATTTTGGTCCTTGTATTAAAAACTATTTAACTATTTAATTAAACCTAATTTAAATCAAACTAAAAATTATAAATACTACAAATTAAACTAAAAACTTGTAAAAATAATTTCTAAACTTAAAAATGAACTTGAAGAAAGTATAAAAAATAAAAATAAATATTTTTGTCTTTTTATGAGCTTTTTATTAATTAAAAACTATTTATCTTAATTAAACTATTTAAACTAATTTAAATTACAAATAATACTAAAATGACTTAGAAAGTTATGAAAAAATTTATAAAACTATTTTATAACATATAAAAGCTAGGAAAAATATAAAATCTAGGTGTTGCTTTATAAAAATTATTTATGCTATTTATAACTTAATTATTGATTAATTATTAATAAAACTAATTTTAATTCTAATAAATACTAAATGCAATTATAAAAATCTAATAAAATTACTAAAAATACTTTAATATAAGAGGAAATTAATAAAAATATAAAAACACAACTTACTTAATAAAAATCTAAAAATGAAAATTAAAATTAAATTAAATTAAATAGAAACTATCGCTTATTTTTATATTTGTTTTTCTTGATTTTTCTTTTACCAACCTGTTTTATACTTAAAAATGACTAAATTTTGTAAAAACAATATTTTTATAACTTAAAAATAAGCTAATTATAAGCTACTAAGCTTATCAGTTGACTTTAGTTGACTAGCTAAGCAAATAAGCTCAAATGAGCTTGTGTGGGACCCACTATGGTTGAATCAGGTCTAAGTAAGTATGTTGGATATGTATAAGCTAAAACATGCCAAATAAGCTCAGTAGATAAGCTGATAAGCAAGATTAAGCAAATCCAAAACTCAAATACTACTCAGAAATGGGACAAACTAGATGGCTTAAATTAGGTGGGGTCCACTAAGTTTCAGGTCAAACAAAAGGTCAATATTAAGAGTCTGGTAGGAGGGGGTTGGGAGAACCTAAGTTGGAGGTGTGGGGCCCACTGTGGTGGTCACAAAACAACCACCAAGTTGTGGTGTTGGCCTGAGATCTGCTGGTGCAGGGGAGCTTTCTTCCCTGCAAGTGACTTTGGAGGTCTGTGGGACCCACAACAAAAATCACAAAATTATAACAAAGATGGGAACTTAAATTTGAGCTGGTAGGCTACAATTAGGAACAAGTTTCAAGTCAATTAAGCAACCACTAAATTCTAAATAAATCCTTGAAGTTTTGTAAAAATCTGAGATGTGCAAATTTGACTTTTGATCAAAACTTGTAACTTTGACTTTTATGAACTTCTAATGATCACTACAGATTAAATAAGTTAATATAAGCTATAATTAACCTAAATTAAGCTAAAACTACAACTTATAAGCTAAAGTGAGGGTCTATGGGCCTCAAATCCCTCACAGTTAACTGTGAGGGTACTTTATACTAGTATTTTGACTTTTGGTTTAATTGTGACCAAACTAATGGTCAAACTGACCTTATATGAAGTTAAGTAACTTATTAGAACCAAATTCTATCCTAATAAATAACAAGAGCACAGCAAAACAGTTTAATCCAAACACTCCCTTACAAACTGTCTTTGATGATTTTCAAAGCAAATGGTTAATTTAAAACACAACACTGATTTCAATTACTATATTATGATTATAGAAGATCAAATGAGCCTGAATCAACCACTCCACAAGCATGTACCTCAGATTTGTCAAGTATGAGTACCACACTGTATGATTTTTGATTTTTAGCACCAAGTTAATCTAATGAGCAAACAACCTATTTTAATTAATAATAACACTTAATCAAACCTCTGAAACATAAAAACACAAAGATTGAAACAACTAAATTACTTGAACAGTAAAATGGTAAAATAGATTCAAAAACTTACAAATGGCTTTTACTGAGACACAATGAACCAAGGACAAGTAACCAATCCTAACACCTCCCAAAAGGTACTAAACCAGAAACAATCCAAAAGTCACCATTCTCCCATCTTGATTCTTTATTACAACTATTTTTCTATTTATTTTCTATTTTCTTGTATTTTTTTAGAATTTTTCTTTTTCACTGAGTATTGCTAATTTATAGTTTCTAAAAGATTAATAAGCTTTGTCAAGGCTTATATAAGCTAAGAGAAGCCACTCAAACACTTAATAACAACAAATTTTACAACTTGATACTTTTGAAATTCAATGAAAATGCATAAACTAAGATATCCAACTGAAACTTGAAATTAACTTGAATTAAGGATTGAAATACATGAGATTATCTGGTACAAGCTTGTTTTAATTGAAAATACAACTTAATGAGTAAACTACACTACCTACGATTAAGCTACACTAAGACTAAAACTAATCATCCTTCACCATTGCCTCTTTTCTTCTTTATAGCGACTTCCAGGGTTTGTGGGACCCACTATGTCATTTCCCACCATATCTGAGCCATTGAAATGGTCAATTGAATCATGGCCGTTTAAAACGCTTTTTCGCGCCAAAAGTCGTGGGGCAACTGTGGATTGCGTGGAGAGGTTTTCAAGGGCATTAAATGCGCCTTGGAAGTTGTGGAGAGGTGGAGGGATAAGGTGGAGAGCTGGAGGGGTCAAGTGGTGGTGAAACAGGTGAGGTGGAAGGGTGGTTTTGGTTGCAGTGGTGGTGGTGGTTTTGGGAGCGAAAAGGTAAAGGGTGGTATTGGTCAAACGGGGGTTGACCCCGTTTTATTATTAAAGGGTGGGCTGGTAGTGTAGTTGGGCCAAGGGAGTGGGCTGGGTAAATAAAAAGGGGTAGGGTGGGCTTTGGTGTGGTATGGATTTGGATTTGTTTTTTTATAGTAATAAGGACCCGTTTGGTTTAGAAATTACATAAGGACGAAAACTGTAATTTCATGAAAGTTAAAGGGCTGACTTTGTGACTTTCCCATAGTTCTAATAAGGACCTATGTTGCCATAAATAAATAGTACAAGGGTATTTTTGATGTTTTTCATTTTTTTTAATACCTGGGGACTATTTTTGCCAAACTGTGAAACTTCAGGGACCATTTATGTAATTTTTCCAAATTTTACACCAAGGACCGTTCCTGCAAAAGATTAGTAATACAAGGACCAAAATTTATTTTCTCAAAGTTTTTACATCCCAGGGACCATTTATGTCAATTTCCAAAGTATAGGGACTAAACTTGTAATTTTGTGAAACTTTGCACCAAAGGACTAAATATGTAACTTTGTGATTCAAAAGGACCTTTGGTGACTTTTTCAAGTTTTTAGAATAACCAGGGACTATTTTTGACAACTTTTAAAACTTGAGGGACTGAAACTGCCAATTATGCAAACTTTGTACGTTTTTCATCTGTTTTTGATCATTTTGCATTTGAAACATATAAAACACACTTCTAAGATATTTTGAGTATTTTGATGCATATTTGAGTGTTTTTGGATGTTTTGGCAGCTCAAATTAGTATAAAATGATGAGTATTTAGACACTCATCAATGTCATAGGTTTGAATCATTAAGTTTAGATGTAGATATAAAAGCAGAATCAATATTATCATGAATAATATTAAGTCTGAACATTTGATTACATAAATAACCAAAACCAATAAACACACCATTTTTAGACAAAACAAACTTATCAGATTCAATAACCTGTTTATAACCACAATTATTTAAAACACTACTAGAAACCAAATTCTTTCTAATATCAAGAACATGTAAAACATTAAATAAAGAAACAATCTTTCCAGAACTAAACTTCAAATCAACACATCCTTTTCCATGCACCAGGGCAGTTGACTTGTTTCCCATGTGAAGAATAGAACCATCATTCATTGACTTATAGGTCTTGAACCAGCTTCTATCTTTACACACATGAATTGTTGCTCCAGAGTCAACCCACCACGCAACATCATCATCCTGCACAAAGTAAATGTCAGATATATATGTAACATAATAAATCTTAAAAGACTTATTAAACACATTCTGACCTTTCAGAGAATTGGTGTTACCATTCCCTCCATTTGTGCCTGATCCATTGGATTTGTTTCCAACTTTACCACCCCTGCAATCTTTCCTGAAGTGTCCAGGTTTCCCACACTTCCAACAAGTCACCTTAGGTTTCTTGTTAAGATCAGATTTGGTGTTATCTTGATGCTTACGCTTGCCCTTGTTGTCTTTGTACTTAGAGGAGTTGTTATGCTCCACCATATTGACAACTGATGGACCAGTAGCAGTGCTACTCTTTGGCTTGTCAATGTCTTGAGCTTTGAGTGAATCCTCAATGCGCAAGTGACTGCCCAACTCAACAAGAGTTAACTCCTCCTTCTTATGCTTAAGCATATGCTTGAAATCTTTCCAAGAGGGAGGTAGTTTATCGATGATAGAAGAGACTGAAATAGCCTCATCCATGTTCATCTTGTGTTGTGTGAATCGACCAAGTATACTAAGAAGTTCATTATATTGTTCCATGACAGGTCTAGAATCAACCATTTTGTAATTGTTAAAATTACTTACAAGGAACTTCTTACTTGATGCATCCTCAGCCATATATTTTGTCACACCTCGTAATTTCCAGTCATTTTTCCAAGCCTTGACAATTTACTATTCACAAGTTACTATTCATCATTTACTATTCATCGATCACTATTCATCGTTTTTGAGGTCAATTTGACATTCCGAGACATATTCAGAAATTTTACTATTCACTTGACACTATTCATTTCCGAGAGAAAACCACTATTCACGTGCATTATTCATGTCATCGTAAATTTTGTTTACGAGTGTTCAAATTCGCGTAACCATATTGGTTCAGGAGCGAATTCATGCATTATTGTCAGGGACATTTCATACGGACTAGAAATAGTCGACATATCATAATTAGGGCACTTTCATACTATTCCACTCGTAGGATATCTAAATTAATACTTTTGGTACGATTAACGAATTACGTACGTTTATTTTAAATAAACGCTAATACGCGAACTATAAATGTGTCTAACATGTCCGACACTCCCGACTATGATCCCAATACATTTTTATACTCATTTCTATAATATAAAAACTATAATATTAATTTACCCGGTATTTTGGGAATTTAACTAATACGTATCGTACGTTTAACTTAATAACGACGGTTTTCACCAAAATTGAACGATAATCACCCTAACTCTCCGTACTTGTACCCGACTTATTTTTACAACTTTTATAACTTTATTACGTCCCGAATGACTTCAACAAAACTTATTTTTAACAAACCCGGTACCCGATTAAACCTTAAACCTAAAACTAACTTAACTACATAATACTACTAACTTTTTCTAATTAAATTTTCCAACACAACCCCCCTTTTCCCTCACCAAAACCGGCCAACCCCCCCCCCCCCCCCCCCCTTGGTCATCAAACTTTAATTACCTCACCAAACTAATTAAATGCACACCAAACTCTTGTCCAAGTATATATTAAATTTTTTTCTCATTTGTTATCACAAAATCACTTTTCTTACAAACTAGCAAAGCTTTTTCTCTCATTTTCTTTGAGCTTGGTTCGAATTGGAGTAAACAAGGAGCAAGGAGGGTAAATTTTACAAGATCTTGATATAAACTAGTTAATATAATCATCCTTGTTAGAGTTTTGAAATAAAAACTCAAGGATTAGTAGGCTTTTTATCATCTAAACTCTCTAAACCATCAAGTAAGTATACAAACTCATTTTTATGATTTTTACAAGTTATTATTATGTTCATATAATTTTCTTACAAGATCTTATACATGCATCATCTTGTACCACTTCATTTTTGTACATATTAACTTTAAAGCCCTAGAAATGGAAACATATGAAACTCTTGTTAGACCTAGTGGTTTGGTGATATTTTAGGACCCATGACACCCTAAGAAGGTGTATGGTAGGATTAGATTAGTCTTGTGGTGTTTGAAAGTGGATTGGTGGAGGATGGAACTAATTTAGAGACTTGAAAATGGTTTTTGAAACTTTTGAAATACCTACTGTCCTTATTTTAAATTCGTGGGAAAATCAGTAGATTGTGACTAAGTTTTGACCAAAGATTTAGAAAATACATTCAAAAACGAAACTTTAGGCGAAAGAATGGATTAAAACGAGTTTATAACGAAGGAGTTATGATTTTTGCAAACTTAACGACGAAAACTACTTTTCCAGAAAACTGCTTGCTGTTGGGCAGAATACGACGGGTATTTTGAAGCATTAAACGTAACCTAAAAGAGCCGAGTTGTCTAAAATATACTAGTATACACAAAGACGAATCCGTGGACATAAAGAACAAGGAAAACGAGCCTAAAACGACAAAGTTATACCCATTCTAACATCGTCAAACTATATATATATATATGGACACAAATAAAAATAATAGCGTACGCGCTAAGCGGTATGTTTTCTAGTAAATATTACAAAGGACTATTTTCTTATCAAATGAATACGTACGACCCGAGAGAATACTTATACGACTTAACGACATATTTCAAGGTTTTCAATACAAGGAATTTAACGCTAACACTTTTTAACGAGATAGTACGACAAGTTATATACTCCTATATAAGGACTTATTTTCCTAAGTATGGAATCTATTTTACTACGACGATAACTAGTATTTTCAAATTACGAGTGGTATGAGTATCATGTGCATGTGCATTCATTTCATTACGGCTTGATCTAAGTTAGATCATGGTTATTCATTTAGGTTGCGGCTAGTACTCGCGCCTCATTGTCCCGACTACTTTCACCTCATTGCACCATCTTTGTACCATTACTTCGAGGTGAGTTTTCATAGCCCCGTTTTAATACTATATTTTGATTTCAAATCCCACGGGGGAGAATACATTGCATTACTTATTTTTGTGTACATGCCTAAGTATAAAATTCATACATTGCTTAAGTTTCCTTATTACCACGTCTTGAAAAGTCCCCTTTTATTATCATGGACCGTTAATTTCTGGTACTAAGCGGGAGTGAGTGGATAGATCTATCGAGGGTGACGCCTCCATTCGTGTTTGGGTTGCTCCAAATGGAACGAATGCATTTCATGTCTTTATTATTAGAGTGCCTGGTAAACACTCATTGGGGCCAAGTATCGTCTAGCTTCGGGGTCATGAGCTTAAGAGCCAATGTATATACTTTCCGGACATCCTAATTCATGGCATTACTTATGGCATTTTGTACACTTGATTTTACTTATAAACCTATGATTATTCACCAACTTTATGTTGACCGTTTTTCGCAATGTATTTCTCAGGTTATTAAGGTAGCTCATGTGCATACATTTGGACCTTCATGGAGTCGCGGAGTCGACGCGTCTCACTATAATTTCTGCACTTATGTAACGTTTGATCGTGTTGAACTTATTTTAACTAAAATGGCAAACTCTTTTGGGACCTAAGCTTTGTAAACTCTGAATGTTTTAATGATCAAACGCTGTATTTTCTAAACGACACTTTAGGTCGTTCAATATAACTGTAATAATGGTGCTATGACAGTCACCCCCAGGTATTCCATTCCGCTGCCATTCAGGTATTTTGGGGGTGTGACAGATTGGCATCAGAGCTAAGGTTATAGCGAACTAGGATGTATCTTGGACCCTAGACTATAACCACATCATCATAGCATCTCATCATTTCATCATAGGTGCATATTCACTATACATGTTGCTTTACGCACACACTGTACGAGTTATTCATACCCATACTCATATATATATATGATTATATTGACCTGGTTCACAAGTGACATGTCTTCAGATACCCACGCCGTTATCCTTTCGTCGGATTCCGACATTGAAGATGCCTTGTCATCTTCCACTACCATTATACCACCAGTTACACGTATACCACCGTTAGCACTATTGATTTGTTATAGGAATAAGGTTTTCCTATCATTCAGCCTATACATAGAATGCCGTTGGGTAGAATATTCAGACTTAATCTTAATGGACTTATTAGGATGCTTATTACAAGGGAGATAGCATGTTTTCTTTCCTTCACTAGTAGGACGCTTACTACTTAGGTACTACCACCACCGTTGGTTACTTATTACACTATTGGTCGTCCCATAGTGCGTACTTCAACTTTACCTCTTGGATATCGCGAGAGAGCGCGAAAGAGGGTAGTATCCCATTCACTATTATCACCATTATCTCCTAACTCATCACTAGGATCTCATTGTCATCAATGTTATCCTCATCCTTTGGAATACCACTATTGTCATTTCCCTTTTCCATTTCCACTTGCCACGAATTAGATAACACCTTGTGGATAATACCAAGATTACGGACTCAACAGGAACATCTGTAGGTTCCTCAAGAATGGTTTAGAACCTACGCTATCTAGGACTTGATCGATGCACAACTACAGACACTACTTCAGGACTATCTCGACCTTATGATGCCATAAACCTGATTTCACCTAGAAGGACTACAGGAAGTCTTTAGACTAGACTGATATCTTTACTAGCTTTTACTATTATCCTAGCCACGGGAGGTGTGGCATAGTTCAAGGAAACTTGTAGTATTTTGATTGTTGTACAAACGGAATCACCAAGTATTGACTCTACTATAAGGGAATGGTTGTGCTATCTATGATATTGGTCCATATAGACCGAAACCTTCATGTATTATATTCATGTGTTACGAATATGATGATTGTTATTACCGATAAATTCTCATGGACTCTCATGATTTGATGGAAATAGATTTAAGCAAACCACTCCAAGCATGACGCAAGCCGCTGTTGGACAATTCATTGCCAGGAACGCAACTACCGCCCTCACCAAGGAACTTACTCACGTGGAATTTATGGGCTGTAATCCCTCCTCCTTTAGCGGAAATATAGACACAAAGGGGTTTCTCAAATGGTTCGAAGAATTAGAAACAATCTTTCAAAGTGGTGACTGCCGTAAGGAAGACAAAGTTAAGTTCGCCACTTGCACTTTTCAGAAGCATGCCCAGAAATGGTGGACTAAGTATGTCCAGGTAGTAGGAGTTGATACTGCTTACTCACACTCTTGGGAGAAACTAAAAAGGATGATGAGTTTGAAGTTCTGTGTGAAAAGCGAATTACAAGCAATTGAACAAGAAACACTAAACCTTACCATGGAGGGAGATGATGTTGTCAAGTATACTGCTTATTTTTATGATTTTGCTCGACTAGGCTCTGAAATGGATGAACCGGAAAGCAAGAAACTCGAAAGGTACGTCGGAGGACTTTCTCCTGAAATTCGTAGAATGGTCATCGCATGTGAACCCAATACCATGTCTGAAGCTATCCAGATGGCAATCGAAACAAAGGAACTCATAGTTCGCGACAAGACATCGGGAGACAATAGTAACAACAAGAGAAAGTGGGTCGGTAATCAGGATGCTAATGCTACTCAACGACCATTTAAGATACAACAAGTGGTGGAGACCTTTACTGCTGGGTCAAGCCAAAAGAAAGGATATGTAGGTAAATTACCCGAGTGCAACAGGTGTCAGTTTCATCACAAAGGACGTTGCCCGGAACCATGTGGCAACTGTAAGAAGATCGGACACAAAGCCAAGGATTGCAAGACTCCCACCCTCGCAAAGCATCAGGAACTCACGGTAATCTGCCGTGAATGTGGAGTAGTGGGACACTTCAAGAGTGAATGCCCGGTGTTGAGAGACCGGAACTGGAGGAGGCAGTTCATGTTTTAAAACCATAGTTCGAGCCCTCTAGGGTTGTACTTTCTTTTGGTACTTTCCATAAGTACGTTGATGTAACCTAGTTGTATTAAGCACTTTCCTATCCAATGTAATGACTATCTTTTGTTACCTCTATGATAACCATAACTTTCGTTTACTCCGCTTTCTATCCCAATCGTTCAATTTTCAATCGTTTCGTAACATTATGTCATTGCCTTATTAGAGATTAGGCCGATTTAGTATTTGACGGACTAGTAGATTATTACCATTCCGTAGTATTTACCCATGTATCCAATAAACCATTCCACGAGTTTTATTTCAAACTATTTTACTACCTTATGGAGAAATTGTTTTTATCAAATTCTAAAATAAGCCGTTTTGTTACCATACTATAAACTGATTTTTCCGATACTACGCCATATATTTACTATTATTACGCGAAATAATTTTTATATTACTTTGAAAGGGAATATTTAGTATACCATTTTTAATAACAACGCGTTGAACACCATCTAAAGCTTTTGAGAAAAATAATATTATTTTGATTAAATCAAGCATCGCATCATTAGTCCTCAACTATACATAGCCTGATCACCTATGTATACTTCAGGAAAGATTATGCCATGAAGGAAATGGTTACTTTATAAAGTATTGTTAATAACAATCTTCATCCAAAAGCGTTTTACACAAATAAACTCTTTTATGAATATTTCTTTCTGACAAATTTTCTCTGGATACTTACCCCACCTGTCACACACTTAGTCATTAAGTTAGACTTTCCATTGACTTCTTTAGGAGAGACTTCCCATATTAAGTACTAGGAGGATTCCTTGATACAAGAAAAACAATAAAAGGGTTACGAAAAACTACTAACCTAGAATAGAAGTATACACCAAGGCAATTTATAGCTCAATAACAGTTCTAAGATGCCACTAGACCCTCCGACCCACCATCTCTGACCTAGTTGTCCGATTTTATTATTCAAAGGTACTAGATAGACTGAGCTACGGGATCAAACACATTGTGAAGGTACGCTGAGCAACACCATGGGAATAAACCAAGCCTCCTAACCGATACTGTAAAGTGTTTTGAGTTAACATGGTCTCATCCATACGCCAACTTCCCTGCAGTGAGTTTACGACAAGAATGATTGATTTGAATTATGGATATCGATATAGATTCCCCTAAAGCATTATGTTCTTTAGAACTTCTGGATAACCTCACCTATACATCGAGAAAGGCATCAGACTCAAGAATATCTCCCCAGCTACATGTGAAGACAATGCGGAAATTCATCGACATGGTATCAATTGAAACCCTCATATTGCCAACATGATAACAATTTCAACGATAAACCATCTCAGGACTTAAGTTGGTTGGATACCTAGACTTGTAGTTTTGTCGAATAATCGCCAATAGGCATTTTCTAATGTCAGGAACCGAAGGTTAGACACCTATGCATTTATGCGAATATTTCCGATTCTACCATTTTATCCTTGCTAGTATTTTTACTTTTAAATGAAGTGGATTTCAAAATTTTGTTCATACAAATCACATATCTCGTGGAAAATAATTTTGAATTGCCTATTTTGAATAAATACGACCCTTTTTAGCCAGTATTTACTTGAACCATTATACAATGAGAAATGTTTAAACATCAAACTTTGGTAAATAGTTCTATTCACAACATGTTTGAAAACCGCGTCACATTTCATAACTATTAAATTTTGAATCATCAATAAAGCTAATATTGAGTATACCATTTGTTCCATTTTCTAAAATTGTTTATTCAGAAAAAGATTTCGACCAAAAACTCGAAAATCGCGAGATAAATTTGGAAACAAATCACCATACTATATCGCTTGTGCATTTAGGGCTTTGTGACTTGACAATAAGGAATATTGGAATAGGTGATGAAGGAAATTAGGAGGAACATCATAGAACGATTACAAACGTCAGTAATGGAGACCAAGCACAGTAGGCAAAGAATGACACATGTCTTAGCAATCCATTAGACCAAAACCCAAAGAATCAAATGTTGTTAGCCGTATTTTATCTTCTTCGTATAACGCCGTGTTCGAGAGACGTAACGTTGTGGAATTAGTCACAAGATTTATCGTACCGTTTCAATTATTCCTGATAAAGGTGATTGAATCACCTTGGACTTCTAGCAATCATTTTAAGATTTCCTTCGGAACCTCATAAAGATGTGAACACCGCCTATCATCCTCAGATCGATGGTCATAACGGGAGAACGATTCAAACATAGGAAAGCTATACTCAGAGTATGAGTGATTGACTCTAGAAATGGTTGGACTAACCATTTACCATAAATCGGATTCTTTTACAACCATAGTTATCGCGCGAGCATAGAGACTACATCAATTGAGGCACTTTATGGTCGAAGTACCAATTACCCGTTTACCAACCGAAATCGGAAAGTTAAAAATTCACTGGTATAGAACTAAACCATGGAACAACAAAGGAAATTTCACAAGACAAGAATCGGTTACAAGCAACGAGAACTGGTAGGAGTTATGTTGGTACATGACGCACATCATACGGATTGGGTATCCTTGAACAAGCGAATTTACTAGATTCACGTGAAAGAACGAACTAAATTGAAAGATTTGCCTTGAAGAGGCATGATACGATTTTGGTAACACGAGAGATTGAACTTTTAAGTATATTGGACCATTTCAGATTCATGATAGAATCGACCAGCTGAAATATAAGACTTGAGTTCTGACAGAGTTCAGCAACATATATTACCCATATTACATTATAAACCTGAAGAAGCACTGATCATCTATTGACGAACCGAACTCGGAAAAAGCCAAACTCACTATTCCAGTAAGCATTCATGAAATAACCAGAAATTTCCTACAAGTCAAGAATCAATTACAAATTCTACAGGTTGTAAACCACAAAAACTTCAAGTTGATTGCCAAATCACGTTGAAAGTTCTGCCTAGGAAAGGCATGATATTATCCGGAAAGATGTGGAAAGTTAAAGCCGATATACACTGGAACACTTAATAGTTCGGACAGAGTAGACCTAGTGGCCGTCAGACTTGAGCCTTGTTAAGGAACAGCCGGATTACACAACTATGTTTCACCTAATCAAATCCAGGAAATGACTTTCAGATTAGTCAATTAAAATCCCATTTGGAAGGGAATCCAACCTTGAGACAAACGTAAACTTGGTAATAGAACCATTAAATGCATGGACCGTGAGGTCGAACGGTCGAAGCAAAGTCGAATCTTTATCGTGAAAGTTCGCTGGAATTCTTGAAAAGAACCCGAATTTACTTGGGAACGGGAGGACCAAATGCAACTCAAGTATCCACGACTTTTTACCAAATGTACTCCAGAGACCAACCAAAAACTGAACTTCGGGACGAAGTTCCTGTTAGTGGGGAAGACTGTCACACCTCGTAATTTCCAGTCATTTTTCCAAGCCTTGACAATTTACTATTCACAAGTTACTATTCATCATTTACTATTCATCGATCACTATTCATCGTTTTTGAGGTCAATTTGACATTCCGAGACATATTCAGAAATTTTACTATTCACTTGACACTATTCATTTCCGAGAGAAAACCACTATTCACGTGCATTATTCATGTCATCGTAAATTTTGTTTACGAGTGTTCAAATTCGCGTAACCATATTGGTTCAGGAGCGAATTCATGCATTATTGTCAGGGACATTTCATACGGACTAGAAATAGTCGACATATCATAATTAGGGCACTTTCATACTATTCCACTCGTAGGATATCTAAATTAATACTTTTGGTACGATTAACGAATTACGTACGTTTATTTTAAATAAACGCTAATACGCGAACTATAAATGTGTCTAACATGTCCGACACTCCCGACTATGATCCCAATACATTTTTATACTCATTTCTATAATATAAAAACTATAATATTAATTTACCCGGTATTTTGGGAATTTAACTAATACGTATCGTACGTTTAACTTAATAACGACGGTTTTCACCAAAATTGAACGATAATCACCCTAACTCTCCGTACTTGTACCCGACTTATTTTTACAACTTTTATAACTTTATTACGTCCCGAATGACTTCAACAAAACTTATTTTTAACAAACCCGGTACCCGATTAAACCTTAAACCTAAAACTAACTTAACTACATAATACTACTAACTTTTTCTAATTAAATTTTCCAACACAACCCCCTTTTCCCTCACCAAAACCGGCCAACCCCCCCCCCCCCCCCCCTTGGTCATCAAACTTTAATTACCTCACCAAACTAATTAAATGCACACCAAACTCTTGTCCAAGTATATATTAAATTTTTTTCTCATTTGTTATCACAAAATCACTTTTCTTACAAACTAGCAAAGCTTTTTCTCTCATTTTCTTTGAGCTTGGTTCGAATTGGAGTAAACAAGGAGCAAGGAGGGTAAATTTTACAAGATCTTGATATAAACTAGTTAATATAATCATCCTTGTTAGAGTTTTGAAATAAAAACTCAAGGATTAGTAGGCTTTTTATCATCTAAACTCTCTAAACCATCAAGTAAGTATACAAACTCATTTTTATGATTTTTACAAGTTATTATTATGTTCATATAATTTTCTTACAAGATCTTATACATGCATCATCTTGTACCACTTCATTTTTGTACATATTAACTTTAAAGCCCTAGAAATGGAAACATATGAAACTCTTGTTAGACCTAGTGGTTTGGTGATATTTTAGGACCCATGACACCCTAAGAAGGTGTATGGTAGGATTAGATTAGTCTTGTGGTGTTTGAAAGTGGATTGGTGGAGGATGGAACTAATTTAGAGACTTGAAAATGGTTTTTGAAACTTTTGAAATACCTACTGTCCTTATTTTAAATTCGTGGGAAAATCAGTAGATTGTGACTAAGTTTTGACCAAAGATTTAGAAAATACATTCAAAAACGAAACTTTAGGCGAAAGAATGGATTAAAACGAGTTTATAACGAAGGAGTTATGATTTTTGCAAACTTAACGACGAAAACTACTTTTCCAGAAAACTGCTTGCTGTTGGGCAGAATACGACGGGTATTTTGAAGCATTAAACGTAACCTAAAAGAGCCGAGTTGTCTAAAATATACTAGTATACACAAAGACGAATCCGTGGACATAAAGAACAAGGAAAACGAGCCTAAAACGACAAAGTTATACCCATTCTAACATCGTCAAACTATATATATATATATGGACACAAATAAAAATAATAGCGTACGCGCTAAGCGGTATGTTTTCTAGTAAATATTACAAAGGACTATTTTCTTATCAAATGAATACGTACGACCCGAGAGAATACTTATACGACTTAACGACATATTTCAAGGTTTTCAATACAAGGAATTTAACGCTAACACTTTTTAACGAGATAGTACGACAAGTTATATACTCCTATATAAGGACTTATTTTCCTAAGTATGGAATCTATTTTACTACGACGATAACTAGTATTTTCAAATTACGAGTGGTATGAGTATCATGTGCATGTGCATTCATTTCATTACGGCTTGATCTAAGTTAGATCATGGTTATTCATTTAGGTTGCGGCTAGTACTCGCGCCTCATTGTCCCGACTACTTTCACCTCATTGCACCATCTTTGTACCATTACTTCGAGGTGAGTTTTCATAGCCCCGTTTTAATACTATATTTTGATTTCAAATCCCACGGGGGAGAATACATTGCATTACTTATTTTTGTGTACATGCCTAAGTATAAAATTCATACATTGCTTAAGTTTCCTTATTACCACGTCTTGAAAAGTCCCCTTTTATTATCATGGACCGTTAATTTCTGGTACTAAGCGGGAGTGAGTGGATAGATCTATCGAGGGTGACGCCTCCATTCGTGTTTGGGTTGCTCCAAATGGAACGAATGCATTTCATGTCTTTATTATTAGAGTGCCTGGTAAACACTCATTGGGGCCAAGTATCGTCTAGCTTCGGGGTCATGAGCTTAAGAGCCAATGTATATACTTTCCGGACATCCTAATTCATGGCATTACTTATGGCATTTTGTACACTTGATTTTACTTATAAACCTATGATTATTCACCAACTTTATGTTGACCGTTTTTCGCAATGTATTTCTCAGGTTATTAAGGTAGCTCATGTGCATACATTTGGACCTTCATGGAGTCGCGGAGTCGACGCGTCTCACTATAATTTCTGCACTTATGTAACGTTTGATCGTGTTGAACTTATTTTAACTAAAATGGCAAACTCTTTTGGGACCTAAGCTTTGTAAACTCTGAATGTTTTAATGATCAAACGCTGTATTTTCTAAACGACACTTTAGGTCGTTCAATATAACTGTAATAATGGTGCTATGACAGTCACCCCCAGGTATTCCATTCCGCTGCCATTCAGGTATTTTGGGGGTGTGACATATTTGGCTTCCAAGGAATCCCATAGTTCTTGAGAAGTTTCAACATTCTGATAAATATCAAAAAGAGAATCAGACATACCATTGAGAATTAAACCCCTGCATATGTAGTCATCATTCTCCCACTTGCTCCTTGCTCTCATCTGATCCATAGTAGCATTATCACCATGATCTTCTGGAATCTCAGTCGTGAGAACATACACCACATTCATACTTGACAATAAGAAGTGCATCTTCTTTTGCCATCTTCTGAAATCAACACCTTCAAACTTTTCCAACTTGGAAAAGTTAGCAGCCATTTGTCTCATAGCAGCAGCCATTGATTATCACTAATAGTTTCTATTGATTGTTGGTTGTTATATGTAAACGGGTTCCCAGATTAGGGTTAAGATAATCAATAAAGGTACCGGATATTCACTTGAAATCGTGGTATCACTTTCCAATAGAAACTATTCGACCCTATGCCTGGGTTACACGAATATCTCTATGGGATAAGACCAAGTGATGTTCTTGCTTTAGGCACAAACCAAGAACCAGATGCGTATTAGAGTGTTTAGGGTTTTGTGTTTTGTATATCGTAAGATCTATATCCATGCAGAATGATGTGACCTCTATTTATAATAGAGAATACTCAAAACCCTAGCCCGGGGAAACACTGTATTCCACGGAAGCATTTGCCTTAGACGTTTGCCTTAGACGCTGCCGGGGAGGTTGTGCGCTTATTCTAAACGATTTTGCGTATTAGTGAACCTGAATACACGCTCATTGTATATTTATCCATCCTAGTTCATATTATTATCATATAAAAAACAAAAGTGTTCCCGAAATCTTTTTAAAATCAGTTTTCAACGAACACAAAAAAACCAAAACTATTTTCCTTCTTATTAGTACTACAAAAATTTTCAAAAACACCAAAAATATTCACCTTTACACTCCTACCTATTTGATTCTTCATTTCTCACCCCCTAAACCCTTTGATTCTTTCTATGTCTTATTCTCACCTTCTTGTCTGTCAATGGCGTGGTAGTCCTTATAATGGTGGTAATTGCCCCAGTTGTGGCATGGTAGAGTCAGGAAACGGGTCTGTCTATAACCAGAATCCCTATTCCTACTATGACACGACTGATTCATTCCATCAGCTTCCATACCATGAGACCCAACAGTTTTACTGTTGTGAGTATTGTGGAGGACCTCACTACAGCTCTGATTGTCAAACTAGGAATCAGTTTGTCTATGAACAGGTTCCTTGTAACAATCATGAATTTGGTTTTAACCAGCCTTCACAGTACACAAACCCTCAACCACTTCCTCAGGACGAGTTAGCTAAAGCTGAATTGATTACTAAGATGATGATTAATCAAACTCAATTCAACCAAACCATTCAAGATGGAATAAATAGTCTTAAGGATCAGATTCTTAGGAAACAAAAACCTCTTTTTAACTCATTACATCTTGAGGATGAAAGTGACGAGGATGAACCAATTGAAGAAGAAAACTCAAAGGACCCTTCAGATATCTTAATAATGGGGGACAAGCAATTCAAAGTAACTCCTTTTAAGGAAATAAATGCCCTTGTTCCAATCCCAAAGCTATCTGAGAAACCTTTTGATTCAACTTCAGTTGAAGCTACTTCAGTAGAAATACAAGGAGATAAGAATTTAACTGAATCACTAGCAGTAGAAATTATGGAACTTGTAGAAACCATAACTGCTAGTCCTTCTCAACTCCCTGAGTCTGCTGTTATCACACCCGAGGTTCCCACTCACTCTCTGAGCATGGGGGACGAGCATCTTGACACTATTCCTGCAAAGGAATCGGACGAATTCATAAAGTCTAGTGTTGAGAACCTTGTCTCAATCCCAAGTGAGTCACAGGGAATTCTTGATCATGTGTGTGATATCCCTCCCCCTCTTGTCTTCCCAATTGACCATATTGAGATGTTCTCTAATTCTGATGAGAACTATTCTTTATCTTGTGGAGACATAAGTTATGTGGGGGAATTACCTTCTGAGCTTGTCAACTCAGAAGAAGAGAATGATGAAGAAATAATCCAAGACGAATCTCTTCGTCTTACATTATTAAATGCTAATCTTCTCATTTCTAGAATCGAGGCTTTTAATGAAAAGCCTATTTCATCTCCTATCCCCGTCAAGGATAGTGAGGTTTTGATCAATAATTCTATTCCGGAATTGCAAACGTTCCATTTTGATCATACGGAAGAGAAGATAAGTGGTATCACCACTTCTCATTCTTATAATTCTCTTCCCGTTTATGAATCATTTACTTTTGAGGAGTTCCCCAATGAACTCACTCAAATCAATCCCGAATACGAATCATTCACCTTTGAGGAGTTCTCCGATGAACTCACTCATATCATATCTCCACCGGAGTATGATAATTTCTATTTTGATCTAGACATACCCATAATATGTCTTGATCAAACGAGCTTAAAAGAGGAGATTCATGAAACAATGAATTCTCCTATTGAAGATGAGGAATTAATCATGATTTTCATCATGACTTTCTTTCTTTTCTTCATATATCCCGTGGCTTCTCCTGTTCTTCACTCTTTTGGGAGTGAGGACATTATCTTTGACCCCGGCATTCTCATTTATAAATTTTGAGCCAGGGTCTCTCTGTACTTATCTCATCGGTGTGGAACTTTTACGTGCTTCAAATGTTTATCCAAACATCTTGAATGAAAGTCCGATGCAGATTGTCTCTTCCACATCATGCTTCCCCATGGACAAATGAATTCGGGGTCGAGTCAAGCTAGCGACTCGGTAAATAAAAACAGTAGCATGCATTAGGGTTTTCACCCTAAGTGTGGGGGAAATATTAACCCACATGTTGTATATATGTATATATCCTCAAAAAAAATAAAAAAATAAAAAAATAAAAAAAAAAAAAAAAAAAAGTGTACATAAACTTAAATAAAGGCTAAGGAGTATTTTCTTTCTTACGTTCTAAGTGTTGGTTTAACACCCGGTACTTTGAATATTGAGGACAATATTCAGTTCTAAGTGTGGGGGGAGATTCGTTATTCTAACGAATTTAAACACATGTTCCATCAAGAACCCCCATTTTAGCCAAAATTTTAAAAAATTTTCTCACTTAGAACGCAATAAATGGTTATCAGTCCGCCATGTCTAACCCGCATAAGGATTGGCCAATCCAGGAGCAAACGGTTCTTGGTAAAGATATCTTAAATCCGTTTATGGCTTGCAATTTGCCCAAAATTGTATGGTTCCTCAACTCCCCATATCCCATTAAGCGAATAAGTTGGCTAGCCCACAAGATTATGGCTTGTGGTAAAGGCCGTGGAAAAACCATAATTGGTAATCAGCTCACCAAGATGTTGACTACTCCATCAAGAGTTGGCTAGTCCAGAAGCAAACGGCTTTTGGTAAAGACAAATCAAATCCGTTGACAGCTGGTGATTTGCTCAAAATCACACGGTTATCAGATGTGCCACAGTTCTTACATCTGGCTACTCCAGAAGTGATGGCTTTTGGTAAAGAGTTTTTCAAATCCATTAAGTTTTTCTCAAAATATTGCTAGGGACTAGCAATAGTTTAGTATGGGGGATTGATGAGTGTGGGGGATTGATGAGTGTCTAAATACTCATCATTTTATACTAATCTGAGCTGCCAAAACATCCAAAAACACTCAAATATGCATCAAAATACTTAAAATATCTTAGAAGTGTGTTTTATATGTTTCAAATGCAAAATGATCAAAAACAGATGAAAAACGTACAAAGTTTGCATAATTGGCAGTTTCAGTCCCTCAAGTTTCAAAAGTTGTCAAAACTAGTCCCTGGTTATTCTAAAAACTTGAAAAAGTCACCAAAGGTCCTTTTGAATCACAAAGTTACATATTTAGTCCTTTGGTGCAAAGTTTCACAAAATTACAAGTTTAGTCCCTGTACTTTGGAAATTGACATAAATGGTCCCTGGGATGTAAAAACTTTGAGAAAATCAATTTTGGTCCTTGTATTACTAATCTTTTGCAGGAATGGTCCTTGGTGTGAAGTTTGTAAAAATTACATAAATGGTCCCTGAAGTTTCACAGTTTGGCAAAAATAGTCCCCGGGTATTAAAAAAAATGAAAAACATCAAAAATACCCTTGTACTATTTATTTATGGCAACATAGGTCCTTATTAGAACTATGGGAAAGTCACAAAGTCAGCCCTTTAACTTTCATGAAATTACAATTTTCGTCCTTGTGTAATTTCTAAACCAAACGGATCCTTATTATTATAAAAAAAAAAAAAAAAAAAAAAAAAAAAAAAAAACAAATCCAAATCCATACCACACCAAAGCCCACCCTACCCCTTTTTATTTACCCAGCCCACTCCCTTGGCCCAACTACACTACCAGCCCACCCTTTAATAATAAAACGGGGTCAACCCCCGTTTGACCAATACTACCCTTCACCTTTTCCCTCCCAAAACCACCACCACCACTGCAACTAAAACCACCCTTCCACCTCACCTGTTTCACCACTACTTGACCCCTCCAGCTCTCCACCTTATCCCTCCACCTCTCCACAACTTCCAAGGCGCATTTAATGCCCTTGAAAACCTCTCCACGCAATCCACAGTTGCCCCACGACTTTTGGCGCGTAAAAGCGTTTTAAACGGCCTTGATTCAATTGACCATTTCAATGGCTCAGATATGGTGGGAAATGACATAGTAGGTCCCACAAACCCTGGAAGTCGCCATAAAGAAGAAAATAGGCAATGGTGAAGGATGATTAGTTTTAGTCTTAGTGTAGCTTAATCGTAGGTAGTGTAGTTTACTCATTAAGTTGTATTTTCAACTAAAACAAGCTTGTACCAGATAATCTCATGTATTTCAATCCTTAATTCAAGTTAATTTCAAGTTTCAGTTGGATATCTTAGTTTATGCATTTTCATTGAATTTCAAAAGTATCAAGTTGTAAAATTTGTTGTTATTAAGTGTTTGAGTGGCTTCTCTTAGCTTATATAAGCCTTGACAAAGCTTATTAATCTTTTAGAAACTATAAATTAGCAATACTCAGTGAAAAAGAAAAATTCTAAAAAAAATACAAGAAAATAGAAAATTAATAGAAAAATAGTTGTAATGAAGAATCAAGATGGGAGAATGGTGAATTTTGGATTGTTTCTGGTTTAGCACCTTTTGGGAGGTGTTAGGATTGGTTACTTGTCCTTGGTTCATTGTGTCTCAGTAAAAGCCATTTGTAAGTTTTTGAAACTATTTTACCATTTTACTGTTCAAGTAATTTAGTTGTTTCAATCTTTGTGTTTTTATGTTTCAGAGGTTTGATTAAGTGTTATTATTAATTAAAATAGGTTGTTTGCTCATTAGATTAACTTGGTGCTAAAAATCAAAAATCATACAGTGTGGTACTCATACTTGACAAATCTGAGGTACATGCTTGTGGAGTGGTTGATTCAGGCTCATTTGATCTTCAGTAATCATAATATAGTAATTGAAATCAGTGTTGTGTTTTAAATTAACCATTTGCTTTGAAAATCATCAAAGACAGTTTGTAAGGGAGTGTTTGGATTAAACTGTTTTGCTGTGCTCTTGTTATTTATTAGGATAGAATTTGGTTCTAATAAGTTACTTAACTTCATATAAGGTCAGTTTGACCATTAGTTTGGTCACAATTAAACCAAAAGTCAAAATACTAGTATAAAGTACCCTCACAGTTAACTGTGAGGGATTTGAGGCCCATAGACCCTCACTTTAGCTTATAAGTTGTAGTTTTAGCTTAATTTAGGTTAATTATAGCTTATATTAACTTATTTAATCTGTAGTGATCATTAGAAGTTCATAAAAGTCAAAGTTACAAGTTTTGATCAAAAGTCAAATTTGCACATCTCAGATTTTTACAAAACTTCAAGGATTTATTTAGAATTTAGTGGTTGCTTAATTGACTTGAAACTTGTTCCTAATTGTAGCCTACCAGCTCAAATTTAAGTTCCCATCTTTGTTATAATTTTGTGATTTTTGTTGTGGGTCCCACAGACCTCCAAAGTCACTTGCAGGGAAGAAAGCTCCCCTGCACCAGCAGATCTCAGGCCAACACCACAACTTGGTGGTTGTTTTGTGACCACCACAGTGGGCCCCACACCTCCAACTTAGGTTCTCCCAACCCCCTCCTACCAGACTCTTAATATTGACCTTTTGTTTGACCTGAAACTTAGTGGACCCCACCTAATTTAAGCCATCTAGTTTGTCCCATTTCTGAGTAGTATTTGAGTTTTGGATTTGCTTAATCTTGCTTATCAGCTTATCTACTGAGCTTATTTGGCATGTTTTAGCTTATACATATCCAACATACTTACTTAGACCTGATTCAACCATAGTGGGTCCCACACAAGCTCATTTGAGCTTATTTGCTTAGCTAGTCAACTAAAGTCAACTGATAAGCTTAGTAGCTTATAATTAGCTTATTTTTAAGTTATAAAAATATTGTTTTTACAAAATTTAGTCATTTTTAAGTATAAAACAGGTTGGTAAAAGAAAAATCAAGAAAAACAAATATAAAAATAAGTGATAGTTTCTATTTAATTTAATTTAATTTTAATTTTCATTTTTAGATTTTTATTAAGTAAGTTGTGTTTTTATATTTTTATTAATTTTCTCTTATATTAAAGTATTTTTAGTAATTTTATTAGATTTTTATAATTTCATTTAGTATTTATTAGAATTAAAATTAGTTTTATTAATAATTAATCAATAATTAAGTTATAAATTGCATAATTAATTTTTATAAAGCAACACCTAGATTTTATATTTTTCCTAGCTTTTAGATGTTATAAAATAGTTTTATAAATTTATTCATAATTTTCTAAGTCATTTTAGTATTATTTGTAATTTAAATTAGTTTAAATAGTTTAATTAAGATAAATAGTTTTTAATTAATAAAAAGCTCATAAAAAGACAAAAATATTTATTTTTATTTTTTATACTTTCTTCAAGTTCATTTTTAAGTTTAGAAATTATTTTTACAAGTTTTTAGTTTAATTTGTAGTATTTACAATTTTTAGTTTGATTTAAATTAGGTTTAATTAAATACTTAAATAGTTTTTAATTAAATAATTAATAATAAATAATAAAATAATCTAAAAAATAATTTTCTTTTTAATTTAATTTTCTTTTAAGTTTAAGTTTATAGAATTTTCATTTTCAACCCCTGTAGTTTATTTTTCTTAAAACTCACATTTTTCTCAGCACGCAATCGCGTCTGATTTTTAATTTGGTTTACGTTTAAACGTTTTTAAATATCTAGGTTTTACGTAATCGTTAAAATAGTTTATTTAAGTCATTTTATTTTATAAAGCCCTAGTATAATCACTCTCACACACTTTCATACCTTTCCTGTTCACATTCACTCGATCACAGATTCGTTTTTAATAAACCATCGCACACCTCGTTGGGACATTACGACCCGGGGAAACACTGTATTCCACGGAAGCATTTGCCTTAGACGTTTGACTTGGTTGACCATCACCTGGTAAACTTAGTTGACTGTTTGAGGCGAATCAGGCATGCAAGACTTGGCCATGTACATTTTAAAAGAATGCAAGATATGTCCAAGGATGGGTTAATACCAGCTTTTGATATGAACACTGAAAAGTGTAAAACTTGTATGTTGAACAAGATAACTAAGAAACCTTTTCAAGGAGTAAAACGTGAAACTAAAGTTTTGGAGTTAATTCACAGTGACCTTTGTGATTTACATGCAACTCCCTCTTTGGGGAATAAGAAATACTTTGTGACTTTTATTGATGATGCTTCTAGGTTTTGTCATGTTTATTTATTACATTCTAAAGATGAAGCATTAGATAAATTTAAAGTATTTAAAACTGAAGTTGAATTGCAACAAAGTTCCCTGATCAAAAGATTAAGGACTGATAGGGGAGGTGAGTACATGGATACTCTGTATTTTCAGTCTGTTGGTATAATCCATGAAACGACTGCCCCTTATACTCCTCAGCAAAATGGTATTTCTGAAAGGAAAAACAGGGTGCTGAAGGAGATGGTTAATTCCATGTTGTCCTATTCTGGGTTGAGTCAAGGGTTCTGGGGTGAAGCTATGTTAACAGCTTGCTATATTTTAAATAGGGTTCCCAACAAAAGGAACAAAGTTACCCCTTATGAACTTTGGACTAAAAAGAAACCTAACCTTAATTATCTTAGGATATGGGGTTGTAGGGCTGTTGTAAGACTCCCTGATCCAAAGCAGAAAACTTTGGGTGAAAGAGGCATTGAATGCATCTTTGTTGGATATGCTGAGCATTCCAAGGCATATAGGTTTTATGTTATAGAACCTAATGAGTCTGTTTCGATTAACTCAATAATTGAATCAAGGGATGCACTATTTGATGAGAACAAATTCTCATCTATCCCTAGACCAAGTCAAAGGATTCCAAATGGAACCAATGACAATGGTGTTTTAGAGGTTCCTGCTGAGGTTGTGGAACAACAACCTGAACCTGAGCTCAGAAGGAGCAATAGGTGAGGACTCCAAAATCATTTGGACCTGAGTTTCAATTATACTTAATTGAAGGTACAAGGAGTGAGGTCTCTGACCAACACTCTTATTGCTTCATTATGGAGGATGATCCCAAAACATTTGAAGAAGAAATGAAGTCCTAGGATGTTGCTTTCTGGAAAGAAGCAATTAATGATGAGATGGACTCTATCATGGGCAATAACACTTATGTATTGACTGATCTACCACTTGGTTGCAAACCTCTAGGTAGCAAATGGATTTTCAAAAAGAAAATGAAGGTAGATGGAACTGTTGAAAAGTTCAAGGCAAGATTAGTTATTCAAGGCTTTAAACAAAAGTCAGGAATAGACTACTTTGATACTTATGCTCCAGTGGCACGTATCAGTACCATAAGATTGCTAATTGCTTTGGCATCAATTCACAATCTGATTATTCATCAGATGGATGTGAAGACAGCTTTCTTGAATGGTGATTTAGATGAGGAGGTTTACATGAACCAACCTCAGGGCTTCATCATGCCTGGCAATGAAAACAAGGTGTGTAAACTGATTAAGTCTCTTTATGGACTAAAACAGGCACCTAAGCAATGGCATCAAAAGTTTGATGTAGTGGTTTTGTCTAGTGGTTATTTACTTAATCAAGCTGACAAATGTGTATATAGCAAATTTGATGAATCTGGTAAAGGAGTCATCATTTGTCTATATGTTGATGACATGTTGATCTTTGGTACTGACCAAAATCAAGTTGATCTTACAAAAGAATTTTTGTCATCAAAGTTCTCCATGAAGGATATGGGGGAGGCAGATGTTATCCTTGGCATTAGGATTAAACATGAAAGTAACAAAATTTCTATCTCTCAATCTCATTACATTGAGAAGGTGTTAAAGAAATTTAATTACTTTGATTGTACTCCAGTGAGTACTCCTATGGATACAAGTGAGAAGCTAATGCCTAATACTGGCAAAGCTGTATCTCAACTTGAGTATTCTAGGGTAATTGGCTGCTTGATGTATGCCATGACTTGTACAAGACCTGATATTGCTTTTGCTGTGGGTAAACTGAGCAGGTATACTAGTAATCCTAGTGCTCATCATTGGAAAGCAATTCAGAGGGTCTTTAAGTATTTGAAGAGAACTATGGATTATAGTCTCTCATATACTGGTTATCCTTCAGTATTAGAAGGATACACTGATGCAAGTTGGATCAGTAACACTGAAGACAATTCGTCTACCAGTGGCTGGGTATTCCTACTTGGAGGAGGTGCAATTTCTTGGGCATCCAAGAAACAAACTTGCATTACCAGTTCAACCATGGAATCTGAATTTGTGGCTTTAGCTGCTGCTGGCAAAGAAGCTGAATGGTTGAAAAACTTGCTTCTTGAGATTCCATTGTGGTCTAAACCTATAGCACCTATTTCTATCCATTGTGATAGTGCTGCTACATTGGCAAAGGCTTATAGCCAGATGTACAATGGGAAGTCTAGACACTTAGGTGTTAGGCATAGCATGATTCGTGAGCTTATCATGAATGGGGTGGTATCTATAGTGTTTGTTAAATCTCAACAAAACTTAGCTGATCACTTGACGAAGGGTTTGGCTAGAGACTTGGTTTTGAAGTCTGCTAAAGGGATGGGTTTAAGTCCAACTTAGTCACTGAATGCAAGGATACCCAACTCCCTTCTAAGGAAACTTGGAAGCTGAGTTCAATGTGGAAAGCTGAACATTTAGTGGACTGAAGCACATGTATCACAAACATCCCAAGGTTGTGCTTGTTACCTGCTGAAAGGAGGATGAAGTCTTCACTTCTTAATGGTTAATTTTCTTTGAAAAAGTGCTAAGCAGGAGCATGAATTAAAGATGAACCACCTATGTGAATGTTGAAGTTTTGCCGCTTCAGGAAGTTTTGGACTTTTAGCTTTTACAACATTTATGAATTGGATATGGACACATGGCTTATATAGTGTCAGGAGTATTTTAGTGTTTGAAAACTTGTGTGTATTTATCATCAGGTATTCAAATGGGTTGAAGGGTTCAATTCTTAGAACAGCCTGATTCTCGAATATTTGAAAGTATATGTACTAATGTGGAAATTCAATCCGCAGGATATTTTCATTTATGCACTTGTTTTGGTTTGTGTTTGTTTTTTCATGCAAAGGAAGAGAACTAAATTTGGGGAGGATTGTTGGAAAATTTAGTGCTCTTGAGGGATCAATTCACACCTGGTAATGGATTTGGAGGTATGGAGTATACACCCATTTGGTCACTGAATCCTCTGACTCAATAGTGGTTATGTATTGATCAAGGTACTGCTAGTAGACTCTGCTGCTAGTGTTGTGAATCTGCTGCTAGGATTCTGCTGATAGCTGATTCTGCTGCCAGCTGATTCTGCTGCTAGTTGATTATGCTGATAGTGTGATTCTGCTGCTAGCGTTTCCACTGATGTGTTAACTTTATCACTGCTAGTGATAATGTTTCCACTGATAACCACGGATCCCTATTATTATGGAAAGTATTATGTTATAATTAATGGGCCGTTAATTATACATAATTCCATGGGCTAGGGTTTTGAGTATTCTCTATTATAAATAGAGGTCACATCATTCAGCATGGATATAGATCTTACGATATACAAAACACAAAACCCTAAACACTCTAATACGCATCTGGTTCTTGGTTTGTGCCTAAAGCAAGAACATCACTTGGTCTTATCCCATAGAGATATTCGTGTAACCCAGGCATAGGGTCGAATAGTTTCTATTGGAAAGTGATACCACGATTTCAAGTGAATATCTGGTACCTTTATTGATTATCTTAACCCTAATCTGGGAACCCGTTTGCATATAACAACCAACATCATATCCCCAGAGGTGAAGTCATGTAACTTTGCCTTAATTATGAGAGAGTATTGGGCTGGTACACCCAATGTAGATCGCGTAAGATTTATTTTGCAGCCAGGCTCAATATGACCAGGTTTTCCGATTTCAAAGAGCATTGCAGTGTAAGGAGATCTTTCAGAAGCATCACAATCATAACAAAAGTTTTTACCATAATAAGCCATTACGCTTTCAAAAACTTTGGTTTTCTTACAAGTTGCAACAAAGCCTACTTCCAGAGCTGCTTCTACTGCATACTTTAACGCAACATAATACACATCTAGATAGCCTTCTTTACCTTTTAATTTACAAGAACCGGAACCGCCATTGGGTCTATTGGCAAAATATTCTGAGAAGTTTATAAACACACTGCCATTGCAAACATCAACCACATTATCATTAAAGTATTTCGTCTTCGGCTGCTCTATTCTAGGGAATACGCCGTACTTTAAAAAATTTATGTACTTCTGATAATCACTATTACTCTCCATTTCACCCCCCCCCCCCCATGTAATTGGTACCATAGAGCTTCGCAGTGATCTTAACAAAGGTAGAAACTGAAAGTGAACAATAACAGATATCATGTGGAGATAATAAAGAACCAGCTGATTTGGTGATAGCTATTAAGAACCTTAACACTAGCATCAATGTCATGCCTAAGAACAACCTCACACAAATCAAACCGGAAGTAGGGACCTTTACAGAATAATTCCATCTTGTCATGAACATAAACCAACCAGCTAAAGCAAATGCTATAGTCAAATAATAACCATTCTTACCTAGTTATTATTTATAGAAAAATTAAATAATTTTTTTATGTATAAATAATAACAGGGGTTCGAAATTATTGTATTCATATGCTTAATTATACTTTAAAAAATTTTCTATATAAATAACCAGGTAAGAATGGTTAAAAATCATTGAATTCATATCCTTTATTATACTTTTTATTATATGATCGATGCTATCGAATTACAAACTCACTACTTAAATTCAGACAAAACATAATCGGTCTAAATTGGATTGGGTTTTAAATGTAAACTCACAGTTGTTGCTCGGTTAGATCTGAAAAGTATACACTACAACATTGACTGCTTTTCGAGGGGACTTTTTGAGGCTTTCGACAGGGATATGTCCCCGCCAATAACTTTCCACGAGGACATGTCCCTGCTGAAACGTCCCCGCAAAAACCCCCTCGCTGATCACTTTCCGCGGGGACAAATGAATGCGGTCGCAACTTTAATCTGTTGCTAGAGTCAAAAGTGAATAATAATGTTTGGAATAAAAATAATGAATTACATATAAAAAAGAAACGAATACTTACATTTTCTTATGAATAGGAAAGATCCCCAGAAGATGAAAGCACTTTCTCATGACCATTGCAGTTGCCTCACACAACAATAATTTGCTCGTCTTATCACTATACCCAGCAACCTGCCAAAAGTTTCAAAGTTGCGTTAGATCCTGATAACCAATAATCAGATAAACTTTAAAGTAACTTTGGTTTAAGATAAACAGGGATTAAATTCAATGTTGTATGAGAAATACCTGGCACATGCAGGAGTAAAAACTGTCAAACTTGTTGCATAAAGCATAAAGGTATTCACAAAGGATATGTGGCATAAGAACTGTGCAAACCTCTCCAAGAACCTAGAAGGAAGTTAATAGAATATTATTGTTTTTACATAACTATATTCAGCTATCAGGGGATCATGTAACTATATTTACCTCAGTAAACCGAAGTAAATGTAATCCCAGCTCACGTTCTTCATTGTTCTTGAATGTTAACTCCTCTACCTTTTCCCCCTGTCACAAACAATTATAATACATACCGTAATCCAGCCTATTTAGTGGATAAGCAACACTTATGTTTCAAAAAGAAATTCTTACCTTTAAATTCTTTTTTTAAGTTCTTGATGTCTTTCCTGTATTTCGTTGTAATTGAACAAACTTGAGCATGTGTATAGTGTAGATATACATGTAGACTCAATAATGATAGAAATCAATTGTATTAAGACTTATAGTATATTAGTTTATGTCTGTATTTTATTATGTAATTAGTAGGTCGATTTGTAAAGTTGTATTTGGTTAAATGTGGCGCCAAATCAACATGACAGTTAGTAGTTAAAACAGTTATTTTTCAAAGGTCACAACTTTTGGAAATAACTGTCATATAGATAGATGTGTCAATTTATGAAGCATTGTAATGCTTAGTACATGTATATATATGTTTTTCTCGGAAAAACATGTCAACACAATATATCATTATTATCAATAAAGTTTAAGTTTGCAGAATTACTTTGTCTCTTTACTTTTGCATACTGATTTCATTCGATCTTAAACCAAATGGCAAACTACAATCACATTCTTAAACAATCAAATGTTAGCATGAAACCTGTGAACAAATGGTATCAGAGCCACGGCTCTAATCCATGGGATATGCCAACATCACAGAACTTGGGAGGAATTCACACTGGAAAATATCTACTCAGAGAAACACCAAAACGTCTATACCAATGGAATCACAGAAGGAAAAGTATATCGCCCAAGGCAAAAGAAATGTTAGTACAGAAGGTTTTAGAGAATCAGGCTTTCAATGAAGCAAAACTGAAAGAGAAGGAGATACAAGACAGAATGAAAGCCAGAAAAGAAAAGAAAAAAGAAAAAAGGAAAGCAAGAAAGGAAGCAAGGAAGGCAAAATGCTATATTTGCAAAGAAAAGGGTCATGTTTTTTGGGACTGTGAATACAGAAAGAAGTTAGCAGTTGCAGAATCAAACAGAGAAGAGATGGTCAAATCAAGAATCCTTGATGAAGAAGCAAAGTACACCGAAACTGTACATGTAATAGGAGATTTCATGCTTGAAGGAACACAACATGAGACATGGAATGACATATGGTATATCAGCAATCATTACAAGCATCATTTCTGTCCCAGAATAAATTTATTCAAAGGAATACACTACAAATTCAAGATGGTGTGCAAGGAAGAAACATAAAAGAAATTCATCTTTTCATATGGTATGGGTGATGTTGCTGTAAAGATTGGAGATGAGGAAGTCATAATCAGAAATGTCCAATATACCCCAGAGGTATCCTTAAACATTCTGAGTTATGATCTTTTGGAGGAACAAAGATTCATGGTTAAAGTTGACAACACAAAGGCTGAGATTAAGTATATGTATGAAGAAACAAAGGCTGCAAATAATGATGATACATGGATAGAAAAGATGGATCAAACATGGGGACAACAGAAAGCAATCACAGATCACAACAATTACTTGGAAAATTATTTTGAATCTCTGGAACAAAATGAAGAAGAGTCTCTGGTTAAAGGATTAGAAGATCTCAGTTGTGATGATGCAGAAGTCCATGATTACATTGATGATGACTATATCAGTCATAATGGTACACTCTATTCACTGAAAGTTAATTCTTTTCTAGGTTTTTATCTTTCATAAATTTGATTAAAAGGGATAGCATAGTGTATAAAAATTGGGATGTGTTCAGGGAAAGGTACATAGATATGATTAAATGGTTTTATCTAGTGTATCTGAATTATGAGTACTTGGATGAGATACCACCAATGGTAGGGGTTATAAAGATAGATTTGCTTGCACTGCATAAAGTTGTAGAAGAATTAGGAGGATATGTTGCAGTCTCTTTAGGGGACAAATGGAGCAAAATTGCACAATTACAGGGATTAACAACCAAGGATGGAAGTATTATTAAAGATGTTTATCAAAAATTTGTGGATATAGTTGTGGTGTATCATGATACTGCTCAAGGAAAATGTACAATGGAGAAGCCAATCAATGAAGGAGGGGAAAGCAGTTGGACTGCACAGACATGGAACCCAGATGGCTTGGAAGGATTGACAGTTAGGGATGAGCATGCACAACAAGAGGAGAACCAACTTGGTGTTATAAATGAATCAAATGAAGCAAACATGGTTAAAGAAACAAGCAGTGGCAACAGCAATGATTTTACAGTCATTGTTTGAAGAATGGATGAAGTACTCAGAAGAAATATTTGATTTATATCATTAGGGAGGAAATGTAGACTCAATAATGATAGAAATCAATTGTATTAAGACTTATAGTATATTAGTTTATGTCTGTATTTTATTATGTAATTAGTAGGTCGATTTGTAAAGTTGTATTTGGTTAAATGTGGCGCCAAATCAACATGACAGTTAGTAGTTAAAACAGTTATTTGCCAAAGGTCACAACTTTTGGAAATAACTGTCATATAGATAGATGTGTCAATTTATGAAGCATTGTAATGCTTAGTACATGTATATATATGTTTTTCTCAGAAAAACATATCAACACAATATATCATTATTATCAATAAAGTTTAAGTTTGCAGAATTACTTTGTCTCTTTACTTTTGCATACTGATTTCATTCGATCTTAAACCAAATGGCAAACTACATTCACATTCTTAAACAATCAAATGTTAGCATGAAACCTGTGAACAAATGGTATCAGAGCCACGGCTCTAATCCATGGGATATGCCAACATCACAGAACTTGGGAGGAATTCACACTGGAAAATATCTACTCAGAGAAACACCAAAACGTCTATACCAATGGAATCACAGAAGGAAAAGTATATCGCCCAAGGCAAAAGAAATGTTAGTACAGAAGGTTTTAGAGAATCAGGCTTTCAATGAAGCAAAACTGAAAGAGAAGGAGATACAAGACAGAATGAAAGCCAGAAAAGAAAAGAAAAAAGAAAAAAGGAAAGCAAGAAAGGAAGCAAGGAAGGCAAAATGCTATATTTGCAAAGAAAAGGGTCATGTTTTTTGGGACTGTGAATACAGAAAGAAGTTAGCAGTTGCAGAATCAAACAGAGAAGAGATGGTCAAATCAAGAATCCTTGATGAAGAAGCAAAGTACACCGAAACTGTACATGTAATAGGAGATTTCATGCTTGAAGGAACACAACATGAGACATGGAATGACATATGGTATATCAGCAATCATTACAAGCATCATTTCTGTCCCAGAATAAATTTATTCAAAGGAATACACTACAAATTCAAGATGGTGTGCAAGGAAGAAACATAAAAGAAATTCATCTTTTCATATGGTATGGGTGATGTTGCTGTAAAGATTGGAGATGAGGAAGTCATAATCAGAAATGTCCAATATACCCCAGAGGTATCCTTAAACATTCTGAGTTATGATCTTTTGGAGGAACAAGGATTCATGGTTAAAGTTGACAACACAAAGGCTGAGATTAAGTATATGTATGAAGAAACAAAGGCTGCAAATAATGATGATACATGGACAGGAAAGATGGATCAAACATGGGGACAACAGAAAGCAATCACAGATCACAACAATTACTTGGAAAATTATTTTGAATCTCTGGAACAAAATGAAGAAGAGTCTCTGGTTAAAGGATTAGAAGATCTCAGTTGTGATGATGCAGAAGTCCATGATTACATTGATGATGACTATATCAGTCATAATGGTACACTCTAAAGTTAATTCCTTTTCTAGGTTTTTATCTTTCATAAATTTGATTAAAAGGGATAGCATAGTGTATAGAAATTGGGATGTGTTCAGGGAAAGGTACATAGATATGATTAAATGGTTTTATCTAGTGTATCTGAATTATGAGTACTTGGATGAGATACCACCAATGGTAGGGGTTATAAAGATAGATTTGCTTGCACTGCATAAAGTTGTAGAAGAATTAGGAGGATATGTTGCAGTCTCTTTAGGGGACAAATGGAGCAAAATTGCACAATTACAGGGATTAACAACCAAGGATGGAAGTATTATTAAAGATGTTTATCAAAAATTTGTGGATATAGTTGTGGTGTATCATGATACTGCTCAAGGAAAATGTACAATGGAGAAGCCAATCAATGAAGGAGGGGAAAGCAGTTGGACTGCACAGACATGGAACCCAGATGGCTTGGAAGGATTGACAGTTAGGGATGAGCATGCACAACAAGAGGAGAACCAACTTGGTGTTATAAATGAATCAAATGAAGCAAACATGGTTAAAGAAACAAGCAGTGGCAGCAGCAATGATTTTACAGTCATTGTTTGAAGAATGGATGAAGTACTCAGAAGAAATATTTGATTTATATCATTAGGGAGGAAATGTAGACTCAATAATGATAGAAATCAATTGTATTAAGACTTATAGTATATTAGTTTATGTCTGTATTTTATTATGTAATTAGTAGGTCGATTTGTAAAGTTGTATTTGGTTAAATGTGGCGCCAAATCAACATGACAGTTAGTAGTTAAAACAGTTATTTGCCAAAGGTCACAACTTTTGGAAATAACTGTCATATAGATAGATGTGTCAATTTATGAAGCATTGTAATGCTTAGTACATGTATATATATGTTTTTCTCAGAAAAACATATCAACACAATATATCATTATTATCAATAAAGTTTAAGTTTGCAGAATTACTTTGTCTCTTTACTTTTGCATACTGATTTCATTCGATCTTAAACCAAATGGCAAACTACAATCACATTCTTAAACAATCAAATGTTAGCATGAAACCTGTGAACAAATGGTATCAGAGCCACGGCTCTAATCCATGGGATATGCCAACATCACAGAACTTGGGAGGAATTCACACTGGAAAATATCTACTCAGAGAAACACCAAAACGTCTATACCAATGGAATCACAGAAGGAAAAGTATATCGCCCAAGGCAAAAGAAATGTTAGTACAGAAGGTTTTAGAGAATCAGGCTTTCAATGAAGCAAAACTGAAAGAGAAGGAGATACAAGACAGAATGAAAGCCAGAAAAGAAAAGAAAAAAGAAAAAAGGAAAGCAAGAAAGGAAGCAAGGAAGGCAAAATGCTATATTTGCAAAGAAAAGGGTCATGTTTTTTGGGACTGTGAATACAGAAAGAAGTTAGCAGTTGCAGAATCAAACAGAGAAGAGATGGTCAAATCAAGAATCCTTGATGAAGAAGCAAAGTACACCGAAACTGTACATGTAATAGGAGATTTCATGCTTGAAGGAACACAACATGAGACATGGAATGACATATGGTATATCAGCAATCATTACAAGCATCATTTCTGTCCCAGAATAAATTTATTCAAAGGAATACACTACAAATTCAAGATGGTGTGCAAGGAAGAAACATAAAAGAAATTCATCTTTTCATATGGTATGGGTGATGTTGCTGTAAAGATTGGAGATGAGGAAGTCATAATCAGAAATGTCCAATATACCCCAGAGGTATCCTTAAACATTCTGAGTTATTGATTGAGCCTGAACCACCTAACTTATATTGACCAAGGAATGGTCAACAAAGTCAGACAGCCTAGATCAATGCTCCGCGGAAGATAGTGGTTTCCCCGGGTCGTATGTCCCGACGAGGTGTAAATTGTAAACAAACGGTTATTTGATCGGGTGAAATTGGATGGGAAAAGGTTTTGAGATTGATTTAACTATGGAATCTACAAGAGAATAGCTTAAATAAGCTATATGAATAAGACGGGAAAGTTACAAAAACCAGAAACGTTTAAAACTTAAAAACGCGTACGTTACGTTTAAATAAAACGTAAACGTACAAAATAAAAAGTGAAAACGTAAATCTGAAAACACCCAGGGGGTGAAAATGACTTTTTTACAAACTTAAAACTAAAAGAAAATTTTTAGAAAAATAAAATAAATTTTTACACTATTTAATTATTTAATATTAATTAAAAACTATTTAATACTTATTATTAATACTTAAAACACTTAAATATAATTTAATACTAATTAAATACTAGAAAAATGAAAATAAAATTTCTAAAATTATAAAATAACTAAAAATAAGTTTTGAAATTAAAAATAACTATTTTTGTCTTTTTGTGAATTTTCTATTAATTAATTACTAATTAATTACTAATTACTAATTAAACTATTTTAAATTAAGAAAATTACTAAATGAACAGTAAAAATTCTAAGAAAATTTCTAAAATTACTTTATAACATATAAAAGCTATAAAAAAATATAAAAACTTGATTTTACTTAATAAAAACTAATTATGCTATTTTAAACTTAATATTAATTAATTTCTAATAAATCTAATATTAATTCTAATAAATACTAAATAACAAAATAAAAATCTGAAAAAATTATTATAAATACTTTAATATAATAGGTAATTAATAAAAATATAAAAATGACAAGTACTTAATAAAAATTTAAAAATGAAAATTAAAATTAAATTACATTAAATAGAAACTATCACTTAATTTTAAATTGGTTTTTTCTGGATTTTTATTTTAGAAACCTACTTTACATCTAAAAACATAAACTTTTTATAAAAACAAACTTTTTAGAACTTAATAATAAGCAAAATATAAGCAAAAAGGGTCAACAGTTGACCACAGTTGACCAAAGGGTGAAATAAGCTCAAATGAGATTTGATGGGGTCCACAATGGTTAATCCAGGTCCAAATAAGTTAGACTAACTTAAATAAGCTGGAATAAGCCAAAGGTTCACACAGAATAAGCCAAAAGCCAACAAATAAGCAATCCAAAACTTGCTACTATACTGAAAATGGGGACAGATTTTAAGGGTAAAATCAAGTGGGACCCAGGGGTTACTAGGTCAACCAAGAGGTCAAAACCTCAACCCTGGTAGGAGGGGGGTTGAGGGAACCTAATTATGGGGAGTGAGGTCCACTGAGTTGGCTGGAAAACCACCACCAAGTGGTGGTGGTGGTGGTGCATCTGCTGAGACAGAGCATCAGCATGCCCTGCAAGTCACTTTGGGGACTTGTGGGGCCCACAAGTAAAATCACAAAAATAAGCTTAAGCTGGGACTTCAGAGATGAGCTTGTAGAGAACAAATACAAACAAGATTTAAGCCCAGAGAACAAACACAAAAATCATTAAAATTATTTGAACTTTTGGAAAAACCTGAGAAGGCACAAATTGACTTTTTTCAAAAACTTAAACTTTGACTTTTTTGGATTATGATAACTAATTTTCTTACTTGTTTTGAGTAATTACACCACAATAAGCTCAGAATTAGTAAGAACTTGTATCTTAAAATTGAAATGATGCTTGGTGGATACTTACTGTCACCACAGATGGTGATTAAGCCAAGTTTTCTATGATTTTGACTTCTACTCACTTTGGTACTGACTTTATGGTAAATTTATCCTATACAACTCTAATGTAGCATGTATAAACCAGAACACAACAACCAAAGTTCCATGAACCTACTTGAAAAGCTTATGCCAAACACCCCTTTACAACACTAATTAAAAAGAAACTAGATTTAAAAAGAACTATAACACAACCTGCTGATTGAATCCTATCTAATTAGTGATTACAAAGCTAAATTAACACAGCTAAGAGATTAATACCACTATTATACTAGGATGCTAAAAAGTAAAATGAAAACCTTACAACTTTTAATGATATCAAGAACTTAGGAACCAGAACACCTAAAGAACCCCCCAGTTGGGTTCACTAAACCACATCCATGCACTAGCTACTTCTGATTCTTTCTTCTTCTGTCTCTCTTTTTTTTATCTTCAATCATTTATTTGTGAATTTTGGTGATTTTCTTAGATATTGCATAAAAGTTTAACTAAACTGAGATTTAAGAGTTCCAGTGAGTTAAGTCTACTAAATGAAACTTATTAGAACATTAAACCACCACTTTGAACAACTTTTAACTGAAAATGGAAAATTAAGCAATATGAGTAAAATATGAATTAACAAAAAAAAAACTTCAGTTATGATTTAATAAGCTTCTGAATTACACTATTTAAACTTGAAATACACTTGGAAGGATAAAAAGAACAAGTTCAAAGATACAAATACATTAGTACGATTTTAAAAACTAAGAAAAACTACACTACACTAACTACTACTTCTTCCTTCATTCTTTTTCACTTTTATAGGTCCTGGTTGTCTCTCTTGACTTTCCCACGCCTTCTAAGAGCCCTTGGATGACTCTTGTGTGATCCTGACCCTTGAATCAATTTTGGCGGGAAAAAAGGTATGTAGCAGTTTGGGTGGGAGTTGGTGAGTAGGTGAGCAATTAAATGAGGAGGGGGGATGAATGGGTGTAGGTGAGGGTTTTGTGGATTTTGGTGAGGAGGGGGGAGCAAATTACCCTGATAATTAGGGTGGTGGATTAGGGAAGATGAACAGTAAGCGTGGGTGTGGGGTTTGACTTAGGTCAACGAACGGGGTGGTATTAGCTTTGGTTTGGTGGGCCGGGTTAAGTGGGCTTGGGGTGTTTGTATTTCTGGATCAGATTTTGTTTTGGGTTTGTTTGGTTTGTTAGCTTATTTTGTAGAAAACCACAAGGACCAATGTTGTAAATTTTAAAAACCAAGGGACTGAAAATGTAAAATTCCCAAAGTAGTCACAAGGGACCATTCATGCATAGCTTCAATAAACCAAGAACCAAAAATGTAATTTTCCAAAATAAAACGCCCGGGGACCAAATTTGTCATTTTTGCAAAGTCCAGGGACCAAACATGTAATTTTCTCAAACATTTTACCCAAGGACCATATTTGCCACATTTTTATTTTCCAAGGATAAAAAAATGATTTTCCATCCAAAAATATCCCACCAGGGACCAAATCTGCCAAAGTTTGAAACTCCAGGGACTAAAAGTGTAAATTTCCAAAACTTTTCCAATTTTTCACCAAAGGACTAAATATGACAACTTATGATTTCAAAATGACCTTTGGTGATAATTTTCCAAATTTTGAATATCCAGGGACTAGATTTGTAATTTTATGAAAGTTGGGGGACTGAAACTGCCAGTTTTGCAAACTTTGTGCGTTTTTCATCTGTTTTTGCTCATTTTGCATCTAAAACATATAAAACACAATTTTGGAATATTTTCAGTATTTTGATGCATTACTGAGTGTTTTTGTATGTTTTGCAGTTCAAAATAGACCAAAAATGATGAGTGTTTGAGCACTCATCAGTTATGATCTTTTGGAGGAACAAGGATTCATGGTTAAAGTTGACAACACAAAGGCTGAGATTAAGTATATGTATGAAGAAACAAAGGCTGCAAATAATGATGATACATGGACAGAAAAGATGGATCAAACATGGGGACAACAGAAAGCAATCACAGATCACAACAATTACTTGGAAAATTATTTTGAATCTCTGGAACAAAATGAAGAAGAGTCTCTAGTTAAAGGATTAGAAGATCTCAGTTGTGATGATGCAGAAGTCCATGATTACATTGATGATGACTATATCAGTCATAATGGTACACTCTAAAGTTAATTCCTTTTCTAGGTTTTTATCTTTCATAAATTTGATTAAAAGGGATAGCATAGTGTATAGAAATTGGGATGTGTTCAGGGAAAGGTACATAGATATGATTAAATGGTTTTATCTAGTGTATCTGAATTATGAGTACTTGGATGAGATACCACCAATGGTAGGGGTTATAAAGATAGATTTGCTTGCACTGCATAAAGTTGTAGAAGAATTAGGAGGATATGTTGCAGTCTCTTTAGGGGACAAATGGAGCAAAATTGCACAATTACAGGGATTAACAACCAAGGATGGAAGTATTATTAAAGATGTTTATCAAAAATTTGTGGATATAGTTGTGGTGTATCATGATACTGCTCAAGGAAAATGTACAATGGAGAAGCCAATCAATGAAGGAGGGGAAAGCAGTTGGACTGCACAGACATGGAACCCAGATGGCTTGGAAGGATTGACAGTTAGGGATGAGCATGCACAACAAGAGGAGAACCAACTTAGTGTTATAAATGAATCAAATGAAGCAAACATGGTTGAAGAAACAAGCAGTGGCAGCAGCAATGATTTTACAGTCATTGTTTGAAGAATGGATGAAGTACTCAGAAGAAATATTTGATTTATATCATTAGGGAGGAAATGTAGACTCAATAATGATAGAAATCAATTGTATTAAGACTTATAGTATATTAGTTTATGTCTGTATTTTATTATGTAATTAGTAGGTCGATTTGTAAAGTTGTATTTGGTTAAATGTGGCGCCAAATCAACATGACAGTTAGTAGTTAAAACAGTTATTTGCCAAAGGTCACAACTTTTGGAAATAACTGTCATATAGATAGATGTGTCAATTTATGAAGCATTGTAATGCTTAGTACATGTATATATATGTTTTTCTCAGAAAAACATATCAACACAATATATCATTATTATCAATAAAGTTTAAGTTTGCAGAATTACTTTGTCTCTTTACTTTTGCATACTGATTTCATTCGATCTTAAACCAAATGGCAAACTACAATCACATTCTTAAACAATCAAATGTTAGCATGAAACCTGTGAACAAATGGTATCAGAGCCACGGCTCTAATCCATGGGATATGCCAACATCACAGAACTTGGGAGGAATTCACACTGGAAAATATCTACTCAGAGAAACACCAAAACGTCTATACCAATGGAATCACAGAAGGAAAAGTATATCGCCCAAGGCAAAAGAAATGTTAGTACAGAAGGTTTTAGAGAATCAGGCTTTCAATGAAGCAAAACTGAAAGAGAAGGAGATACAAGACAAAATGAAAGCCAGAAAAGAAAAGAAAAAAGAAAAAAGGAAAGCAAGAAAGGAAGCAAGGAAGGCAAAATGCTTATTTGCAAAGAAAAGGGTCATGTTTTTTGGGACTGTGAATACAGAAAGAAGTTAGCAGTTGCAGAATCAAACAGAGAAGAGATGGTCAAATCAAGAATCCTTGATGAAGAAGCAAAGTACACCGAAACTGTACATGTAATAGGAGATTTCATGCTTGAAGGAACACAACATGAGACATGGAATGACATATGGTATATCAGCAATCATTACAAGCATCATTTCTGTCCCAGAATAAATTTATTCAAAGGAATACACTACAAATTCAAGATGGTGTACAAGGAAGAAACATAAAAGAAATTCATCTTTTCATATGGTATGGGTGATGTTGCTGTAAAGATTGGAGATGAGGAAGTCATAATCAGAAATGTCCAATATACCCCAGAGGTATCCTTAAACATTCTGAGTTATGATCTTTTGGAGGAACAAGGATTCATGGTTAAAGTTGACAACACAAAGGCTGAGATTAAGTATATGTATGAAGAAACAAAGGCTGCAAATAATGATGATACATGGACAGAAAAGATGGATCAAACATGGGGACAACAGAAAGCAATCACAGATCACAACAATTACTTGGAAAATTATTTTGAATCTCTGGAACAAAATGAAGAAGAGTCTCTGGTTAAAGGATTAGAAGATCTCAGTTGTGATGATGCAGAAGTCCATGATTACATTGATGATGACTATATCAGTCATAATGGTACACTCTATGCACTGAAAGTTAATTCCTTTTCTAGGTTTTTATCTTTCATAAATTTGATTAAAAGGGATAGCATAGTGTATAGAAATTGGGATGTGTTCAGGGAAAGGTACATAGATATGATTAAATGGTTTTATCTAGTGTATCTGAATTATGAGTACTTGGATGAGATACCACCAATGGCAGGGGTTATAAAGATAGATTTGCTTGCACTGCATAAAGTTGTAGAAGAATTAGGAGGATATGTTGCAGTCTCTTTAGGGGACAAATGGAGCAAAATTGCACAATTACAGGGATTAACAACCAAGGATGGAAGTATTATTAAAGATGTTTATCAAAAATTTGTGGATATAGTTGTGGTGTATCATGATACTGCTCAAGGAAAATGTACAATGGAGAAGCCAATCAATGAAGGAGGGGAAAGCAGTTGGACTGCACAGACATGGAACCCAGATGGCTTGGAAGGATTGACAGTTAGGGATGAGCATGCACAACAAGACGAGAACCAACTTGGTGTTATAAATGAAGCAAACATGGTTGAAGAAACAAGCAGTTGCAGCAGCAATGATTTTACAGTCATTGTTTGAAGAATGGATGAAGTACTCAGAAGAAATATTTGATTTATATCATTAGGGAGGAAATGTAGACTCAATAATGATAGAAATCAATTGTATTAAGACTTATAGTATATTAGTTTATGTTTGTATTTTATTATGTAATTAGTAGGTCGATTTGTAAAGCTGTATTTGGTTAAATGTGGCGCCAAATCAACATGACAGTTAGTAGTTAAAACAGTTATTTTCCAAAGGTCTCAACTTTTGGAAATAACTGTCATATAGATAGATGTGTCAATTTATGAAGCAAAGTAATGCTTAGTACATGTATATATATGTTTTTCTCAGAAAAACATATCAACACAATATATCATTATTATCAATAAAGTTTAAGTTTGCAGAATTACTTTGTCTCTTTACTTTTGCATACTGATTTCATTCGATCTTAAACCAAATGGCAAACTACAATCACATTCTTAAACAATCAAATGTTAGCATGAAACCTGTGAACAAATGGTATCAGAGCCACGGCTCTAATCCATGGGATATGCCAACATCACAGAACTTGGGAGGAATTCACACTGGAAAATATCTACTCAGAGAAACACCAAAACGTCTATACCAATGGAATCACAGAAGGAAAAGTATATCGCCCAAGGCAAAAGAAATGTTAGTACAGAAGGTTTTAGAGAATCAGGCTTTCAATGAAGCAAAACTGAAAGAGAAGGAGATACAAGACAGAATGAAAGCCAGAAAAGAAAAGAAAAAAGAAAAAAGGAAAGCAAGAAAGGAAGCAAGGAAGGCAAAATGCTATATTTGCAAAGAAAAGGGTCATGTTTTTTGGGACTGTGAATACAGAAAGAAGTTAGCAGTTGCAGAATCAAACAGAGAAGAGATGGTCAAATCAAGAATCCTTGATGAAGAAGCAAAGTACACCGAAACTGTACATGTAATAGGAGATTTCATGCTTGAAGGAACACAACATGAGACATGGAATGACATATGGTATATCAGCAATCATTACAAGCATCATTTCTGTCCCAGAATAAATTTATTCAAAGGAATACACTACAAATTCAAGATGGTGTGCAAGGAAGAAACATAAAAGAAATTCATCTTTTCATATGGTATGGGTGATGTTGCTGTAAAGATTGGAGATGAGGAAGTCATAATCAGAAATGTCCAATATACCCCAGAGGTATCCTTAAACATTCTGAGTTATGATCTTTTGGAGGAACAAGGATTCATGGTTAAAGTTGACAACACAAAGGCTGAGATTAAGTATATGTATGAAGAAACAAAGGCTGCAAATAATGATGATACATGGACAGAAAAGATGGATCAAACATGGGGACAACAGAAAGCAATCACAGATCACAACAATTACTTGGAAAATTATTTTGAATCTCTGGAACAAAATGAAGAAGAGTCTCTGGTTAAAGGATTAGAAGATCTCAGTTGTGATGATGCAGAAGTCCATGATTACATTGATGATGACTATATCAGTCATAATGGTACACTCTAAAGTTAATTCCTTTTCTAGGTTTTTATCTTTCATAAATTTGATTAAAAGGGATAGCATAGTGTATAGAAATTGGGATGTGTTCAGGGAAAGGTACATAGATATGATTAAATGGTTTTATCTAGTGTATCTGAATTATGAGTACTTGGATGAGATACCACCAATGGTAGGGGTTATAAAGATAGATTTGCTTGCACTGCATAAAGTTGTAGAAGAATTAGGAGGATATGTTGCAGTCTCTTTAGGGGACAAATGGAGCAAAATTGCACAATTACAGGGATTAACAACCAAGGATGGAAGTATTATTAAAGATGTTTATCAAAAATTTGTGGATATGGTTGTGGTGTATCATGATACTGCTCAAGGAAAATGTACAATGGAGAAGCCAATCAATGAAGGAGGGGAAAGCAGTTGGACTGCACAAACATGGAACCCAGATGGATTGGAAGGATTGACAGTTAGGGATGAGCATGCACAACAAGAGGAGAACCAACTTGGTGTTATAAATGAATCAAATGAAGCAAACAAGGTTGAAGAAACAAGCAGTGGCAGCAGCAATGATTTTGCAGTCATTGTTTGAAGAATGGATGAAGTACTCAGAAGAAATATTTGATTTATATCATTAGGGAGGAAATGTAGACTCAATAATGATAGAAATCAATTGTATTAAGACTTATAGTATATTAGTTTATGTCTGTATTTTATTATGTAATTAGTAGGTCGATTTGTAAAGTTGTATTTGGTTAAATGTGGCGCCAAATCAACATGACAGTTAGTAGTTAAAACAGTTATTTGCCAAAGGTCACAACTTTTGGAAATAACTGTCATATAGATAGATGTGTCAATTTATGAAGCATTGTAATGCTTAGTACATGTATATATATGTTTTTCTCAGAAAAACATATCAACACAATATATCATTATTATCAATAAAGTTTAAGTTTGCATAATTACTTTGTCTCTTTACTTTTGCATACTGATTTCATTCGATCTTAAACCAAATGGCAAACTACAATCACATTCTTAAACAATCAAATGTTAGCATGAAACCTGTGAACAAATGGTATCAGAGCCACGGCTCTAATCCATGGGATATGCCAACATCACAGAACTTGGGAGGAATTCACACTGGAAAATATCTACTCAGAGAAACACCAAAACGTCTATACCAGTGGAATCACAGAAGGAAAAGTATATCGCCCAAGGCAAAAGAAATGTTAGTACAGAAGGTTTTAGAGAATCAGGCTTTCAATGAAGCAAAACTGAAAGAGAAGGAGATACAAGACAGAATGAAAGCCAGAAAAGAAAAGAAAAAAGAAAAAAGGAAAGCAAGAAAGGAAGCAAGGAAGGCAAAATGCTATATTTGCAAAGAAAAGGGTCATGTTTTTTGGGACTGTGAATACAGAAAGAAGTTAGCAGTTGCAGAATCAAACAGAGAAGAGATGGTCAAATCAAGAATCCTTGATGAAGAAGCAAAGTACACCGAAACTGTACATGTAATAGGAGATTTCATGCTTGAAGGAACACAACATGAGACATGGAATGACATATGGTATATCAGCAATCATTACAAGCATCATTTCTGTCCCAGAATAAATTTATTCAAAGGAATACACTACAAATTCAAGATGGTGTGCAAGGAAGAAACATAAAAGAAATTCATCTTTTCATATGGTATGGGTGATGTTGCTGTAAAGATTGGAGATGAGGAAGTCATAATCAGAAATGTCCAATATACCCCAGAGGTATCCTTAAACATTCTGAGTTATGATCTTTTGGAGGAACAAGGATTCATGGTTAAAGTTGACAACACAAAGGCTGAGATTAAGTATATGTATGAAGAAACAAAGGCTGCAAATAATGATGATACATGGACAGAAAAGATGGATCAAACATGGGGACAACAGAAAGCAATCACAGATCACAACAATTACTTGGAAAATTATTTTGAATCTCTGGAACAAAATGAAGAAGAGTCTCTGGTTAAAGGATTAGAAGATCTCAGTTGTGATGATGCAGAAGTCCATGATTACATTGATGATGACTATATCAGTCATAATGGTACACTCTAAAGTTAATTCCTTTTCTAGGTTTTTATCTTTCATAAATTTGATTAAAAGGGATAGCATAGTGTATAGAAATTGGGATGTGTTCAGGGAAAGGTACATAGATATGATTAAATGGTTTTATCTAGTGTATCTGAATTATGAGTACTTGGATGAGATACCACCAATGGTAGGGGTTATAAAGATAGATTTGCTTGCACTGCATAAAGTTGTAGAAGAATTAGGAGGATATGTTGCAGTCTCTTTAGGGGACAAATGGAGCAAAATTGCACAATTACAGGGATTAACAACCAAGGATGGAAGTATTATTAAAGATGTTTATCAAAAATTTGTGGATATGGTTGTGGTGTATCATGATACTGCTCAAGGAAAATGTACAATGGAGAAGCCAATCAATGAAGGAGGGGAAAGCAGTTGGACTGCACAAACATGGAACCCAGATGGATTGGAAGGATTGACAGTTAGGGATGAGCATGCACAACAAGAGGAGAACCAACTTGGTGTTATAAATGAATCAAATGAAGCAAACAAGGTTGAAGAAACAAGCAGTGGCAGCAGCAATGATTTTGCAGTCATTGTTTGAAGAATGGATGAAGTACTCAGAAGAAATATTTGATTTATATCATTAGGGAGGAAATGTAGACTCAATAATGATAGAAATCAATTGTATTAAGACTTATAGTATATTAGTTTATGTCTGTATTTTATTATGTAATTAGTAGGTCGATTTGTAAAGTTGTATTTGGTTAAATGTGGCGCCAAATCAACATGACAGTTAGTAGTTAAAACAGTTATTTGCCAAAGGTCACAACTTTTGGAAATAACTGTCATATAGATAGATGTGTCAATTTATGAAGCATTGTAATGCTTAGTACATGTATATATATGTTTTTCTCAGAAAAACATATCAACACAATATATCATTATTATCAATAAAGTTTAAGTTTGCATAATTACTTTGTCTCTTTACTTTTGCATACTGATTTCATTCGATCTTAAACCAAATGGCAAACTACAATCACATTCTTAAACAATCAAATGTTAGCATGAAACCTGTGAACAAATGGTATCAGAGCCACGGCTCTAATCCATGGGATATGCCAACATCACAGAACTTGGGAGGAATTCACACTGGAAAATATCTACTCAGAGAAACACCAAAACGTCTATACCAGTGGAATCACAGAAGGAAAAGTATATCGCCCAAGGCAAAAGAAATGTTAGTACAGAAGGTTTTAGAGAATCAGGCTTTCAATGAAGCAAAACTGAAAGAGAAGGAGATACAAGATAGAATGAAAGCCAGAAAAGAAAAGAAAAAAGAAAAAAGGAAAGCAAGAAAGGAAGCAAGGAAGGCAAAATGCTATATTTGCAAAGAAAAGGGTCATGTTTTTTGGGACTGTGAATACAGAAAGAAGTTAGCAGTTGCAGAATCAAACAGAGAAGAGATGGTCAAATCAAGAATCCTTGATGAAGAAGCAAAGTACACCGAAACTGTACATGTAATAGGAGATTTCATGCTTGAAGGAACACAACATGAGACATGGAATGACATATGGTATATCAGCAATCATTACAAGCATCATTTCTGTCCCAGAATAAATTTATTCAAAGGAATACACTACAAATTCAAGATGGTGTGCAAGGAAGAAACATAAAAGAAATTCATCTTTTCATATGGTATGGGTGATGTTGCTGTAAAGATTGGAGATGAGGAAGTCATAATCAGAAATGTCCAATATACCCCAGAGGTATCCTTAAACATTCTGAGTTATGATCTTTTGGAGGAACAAGGATTCATGGTTAAAGTTGACAACACAAAGGCTGAGATTAAGTATATGTATGAAGAAACAAAGGCTGCAAATAATGATGATACATGGACAGAAAAGATGGATCAAACATGGGGACAACAGAAAGCAATCACAGATCACAACAATTACTTGGAAAATTATTTTGAATCTCTGGAACAAAATGAAGAAGAGTCTCTGGTTAAAGGATTAGAAGATCTCAGTTGTGATGATGCAGAAGTCCATGATTACATTGATGATGACTATATCAGTCATAATGGTACACTCTAAAGTTAATTCCTTTTCTAGGTTTTTATCTTTCATAAATTTGATTAAAAGGGATAGCATAGTGTATAGAAATTGGGATGTGTTCAGGGAAAGGTACATAGATATGATTAAATGGTTTTATCTAGTGTATCTGAATTATGAGTACTTGGATGAGATACCACCAATGGTAGGGGTTATAAAGATAGATTTGCTTGCACTGCATAAAGTTGTAGAAGAATTAGGAGGATATGTTGCAGTCTCTTTAGGGGACAAATGGAGCAAAATTGCACAATTACAGGGATTAACAACCAAGGATGGAAGTATTATTAAAGATGTTTATCAAAAATTTGTGGATATGGTTGTGATGTATCATGATACTGCTCAAGGAAAATGTACAATGGAGAAGCCAATCAATGAAGGAGGGGAAAGCAGTTGGACTGCACAGACATGGAACCCAGATGGCTTGGAAGGATTGACAGTTAGGGATGAGCATGCACAACAAGAGGAGAACCAACTTGGTGTTATAAATGAATCAAATGAAGCAAACATGGTTGAAGAAACAAGCAGTGGCAGCAGCAATGATTTTACAGTCATTGTTTGAAGAATGGATGAAGTACTCAGAAGAAATATTTGATTTATATCATTAGGGAGGAAATGTAGACTCAATAATGATAGAAATCAATTGTATTAAGACTTATAGTATATTAGTTTATGTCTGTATTTTATTATGTAATTAGTAGGTCGATTTGCAAAGTTGTATTTGGTTAAATGTCGCGCCAAATCAACATGACAGTTAGTAGTTAAAACAGTTATTTGCCAAAGGTCACAACTTTTGGAAATAATTGTCATATAGATAGATGTGTCAATTTATGAAGCATTGTAATGCTTAGTACATGTATATATATGTTTTTCTTAGAAAAACATATCAACACAATATATCATTATTATCAATAAAGTTTAAGTTTGCAGAATTACTTTGTCTCTTTACTTTTGCATACTGATTTCATTCGATCTTAAACCAAATGGCAAACTACAATCACATTCTTAAACAATCAAATGTTAGCATGAAACCTGTGAACAAATGGTATCAGAGCCACGGCTCTAATCCATGGGATATGCCAACATCACAGAACTTGGGAGGAATTCACACTAGAAAATATCTACTCTGAGAAACACCAAAACGTCTATACCAATGGAATCACAGAAGGAAAAGTATATCGCCCTAGGCAAAAGAAATGTTAGTACAGAAGGTTTTAGAGAATCAGGCTTTCAATGAAGCAAAACTGAAAGAGAAGGAGATACAAGACAGAATGAAAGCCAGAAAAGAAAAGAAAAAAGAAAAAAGGAAAGCAAGAAAGGAAGCAAGGAAGGCAAAATGCTATATTTGCAAAGAAAAGGGTCATGTTTTTTGGGACTGTGAATACAGAAAGAAGTTAGCAGTTGCAGAATCAAACAGAGAAGAGATGGTCAAATCAAGAATCCTTGATGAAGAAGCAAAGTACACCGAAACTGTACATGTAATAGGAGATTTCATGCTTGAAGGAACACAACATGAGACATGGAATGACATATGGTATATCAGCAATCATTACAAGCATCATTTCTGTCCCAGAATAAATTTATTCAAAGGAATACACTACAAATTCAAGATGGTGTGCAAGGAAGAAACATAAAAGAAATTCATCTTTTCATATGGTATGGGTGATGTTGCTGTAAAGATTGGAGATGAGGAAGTCATAATCAGAAATGTCCAATATACCCCAGAGGTATCCTTAAACATTCTGAGTTATGATCTTTTGGAGGAACAAGGATTCATGGTTAAAGTTGACAACACAAAGGCTGAGATTAAGTATATGTATGAAGAAACAAAGGCTGCAAATAATGATGATACATGGACAGAAAAGATGGATCAAACATGGGGACAACAGAAAGCAATCACAGATCACAACAATTACTTGGAAAATTATTTTGAATCTCTGGAACAAAATGAAGAAGAGTCTCTGGTTAAAGGATTAGAAGATCTCAGTTGTGATGATGCAGAAGTCCATGATTACATTGATGATGACTATATCAGTCATAATGGTACACTCTAAAGTTAATTCCTTTTCTAGGTTTTTATCTTTCATAAATTTGATTAAAAGGGATAGCATAGTGTATAGAAATTGGGATGTGTTCAGGGAAAGGTACATAGATATGATTAAATGGTTTTATCTAGTGTATCTGAATTATGAGTACTTGGATGAGATACCACCAATGGTAGGGGTTATAAAGATAGATTTGCTTGCACTGCATAAAGTTGTAGAAGAATTAGGAGGATATGTTGCAGTCTCTTTAGGGGACAAATGGAGCAAAATTGCACAATTACAGGGATTAACAACCAAGGATGGAAGTATTATTAAAGATGTTTATCAAAAATTTGTGGATATGGTTGTGATGTATCATGATACTGCTCAAGGAAAATGTACAATGGAGAAGCCAATCAATGAAGGAGGGGAAAGCAGTTGGACTGCACAGACATGGAACCCAGATGGCTTGGAAGGATTGACAGTTAGGGATGAGCATGCACAACAAGAGGAGAACCAACTTGGTGTTATAAATGAATCAAATGAAGCAAACATGGTTGAAGAAACAAGCAGTGGCAGCAGCAATGATTTTACAGTCATTGTTTGAAGAATGGATGAAGTACTCAGAAGAAATATTTGATTTATATCATTAGGGAGGAAATGTAGACTCAATAATGATAGAAATCAATTGTATTAAGACTTATAGTATATTAGTTTATGTCTGTATTTTATTATGTAATTAGTAGGTCGATTTGCAAAGTTGTATTTGGTTAAATGTCGCGCCAAATCAACATGACAGTTAGTAGTTAAAACAGTTATTTGCCAAAGGTCACAACTTTTGGAAATAATTGTCATATAGATAGATGTGTCAATTTATGAAGCATTGTAATGCTTAGTACATGTATATATATGTTTTTCTTAGAAAAACATATCAACACAATATATCATTATTATCAATAAAGTTTAAGTTTGCAGAATTACTTTGTCTCTTTACTTTTGCATACTGATTTCATTCGATCTTAAACCAAATGGCAAACTACAATCACATTCTTAAACAATCAAATGTTAGCATGAAACCTGTGAACAAATGGTATCAGAGCCACGGCTCTAATCCATGGGATATGCCAACATCACAGAACTTGGGAGGAATTCACACTAGAAAATATCTACTCAGAGAAACACCAAAACGTCTATACCAATGGAATCACAGAAGGAAAAGTATATCGCCCTAGGCAAAAGAAATGTTAGTACAGAAGGTTTTAGAGAATCAGGCTTTCAATGAAGCAAAACTGAAAGAGAAGGAGATACAAGACAGAATGAAAGCCAGAAAAGAAAAGAAAAAAGAAAAAAGGAAAGCAAGAAAGGAAGCAAGGAAGGCAAAATGCTATATTTGCAAAGAAAAGGGTCATGTTTTTTGGGACTGTGAATACAGAAAGAAGTTAGCAGTTGCAGAATCAAACAGAGAAGAGATGGTCAAATCAAGAATCCTTGATGAAGAAGCAAAGTACACCGAAACTGTACATGTAATAGGAGATTTCATGCTTGAAGGAACACAACATGAGACATGGAATGACATATGGTATATCAGCAATCATTACAAGCATCATTTCTGTCCCAGAATAAATTTATTCAAAGGAATACACTACAAATTCAAGATGGTGTGCAAGGAAGAAACATAAAAGAAATTCATCTTTTCATATGGTATGGGTGATGTTGCTGTAAAGATTGGAGATGAGGAAGTCATAATCAGAAATGTCCAATATACCCCAGAGGTATCCTTAAACATTCTGAGTTATGATCTTTTGGAGGAACAAGGATTCATGGTTAAAGTTGACAACACAAAGGCTGAGATTAAGTATATGTATGAAGAAACAAAGGCTGCAAATAATGATGATACATGGACAGAAAAGATGGATCAAACATGGGGACAACAGAAAGCAATCACAGATCACAACAATTACTTGGAAAATTATTTTGAATCTCTGGAACAAAATGAAGAAGAGTCTCTGGTTAAAGGATTAGAAGATCTCAGTTGTGATGATGCAGAAGTCCATGATTACATTGATGATGACTATATCAGTCATGATGGTACACTCTATGCACTGAAAGTTAATTCCTTTTCTAGGTTTTTATCTTTCATAAATTTGATTAAAAGGGATAGCATAGTGTATAGAAATTGGGATGTGTTCAGGGAAAGGTACATAGATATGATTAAATGGTTTTATCTAGTGTATCTGAATTATGAGTACTTGGATGAGATACCACCAATGGTAGGGGTTATAAAGATAGATTTGCTTGCACTGCATAAAGTTGTAGAAGAATTAGGAGGATATGTTGCAGTCTCTTTAGGGGACAAATGGAGCAAAATTGCACAATTACAGGGATTAACAACCAAGGATGGAAGTATTATTAAAGATGTTTATCAAAAATTTGTGGATATGGTTGTGGTGTATCATGATACTGCTCAAGGAAAATGTACAATGGAGAAGCCAATCAATGAAGGAGGGGAAAGCAGTTGGACTGCACAGACATGGAACCCAGATGGATTGGAAGGATTGACAGTTAGGGATGAGCATGCACAACAAGAGGAGAACCAACTTGGTGTTATAAATGAATCAAATGAAGCAAACATGGTTGAAGAAACAAGCAGTGGCAGTAGCAATGATTTTACAGTCATTGTTTGAAGAATGGATGAAGTACTCAGAAGAAATATTTGATTTATATCATTAGGGAGGAAATGTAGACTCAATAATGATAGAAATCAATTGTATTAAGACTTATAGTATATTAGTTTATGTCTGTATTTTATTATGTAATTAGTAGGTCGATTTGCAAAGTTGTATTTGGTTAAATGTCGCGCCAAATCAACATGACAGTTAGTAGTTAAAACAGTTATTTGCCAAAGGTCACAACTTTTGGAAATAATTGTCATATAGATAGATGTGTCAATTTATGAAGCATTGTAATGCTTAGTACATGTATATATATGTTTTTCTCAGAAAAACATATCAACACAATATATCATTATTATCAATAAAGTTTAAGTTTGCAGAATTACTTTGTCTCTTTACTTTTGCATACTGATTTCATTCGATCTTAAACCAAATGGCAAACTACAATCACATTCTTAAACAATCAAATGTTAGCATGAAACCTGTAAACAAATGGTATCAGAGCCACGGCTCTAATCCATGGGATATGCCAACATCACAGAACTTGGGAGGAATTCACACTGGAAAATATCTACTCAGAGAAACACCAAAACGTCTATACCAATGGAATCACAGAAGGAAAAGTATATCGCCCTAGGCAAAAGAAATGTTAGTACAGAAGGTTTTAGAGAATCAGGCTTTCAATGAAGCAAAACTGAAAGAGAAGGAGATACAAGACAGAATGAAAGCCAGAAAAGAAAAGAAAAAAGAAAAAAGGAAAGCAAGAAAGGAAGCAAGGAAGGCAAAATGCTATATTTGCAAAGAAAAGGGTCATGTTTTTTGGGACTGTGAATACAGAAAGAAGTTAGCAGTTGCAGAATCAAACAGAGAAGAGATGGTCAAATCAAGAATCCTTGATGAAGAAGCAAAGTACACCGAAACTGTACATGTAATAGGAGATTTCATGCTTGAAGGAACACAACATGAGACATGGAATGACATATGGTATATCAGCAATCATTACTAGCATCATTTCTGTCCCAGAATAAATTTATTCAAAGGAATACACTACAAATTCAAGATGGTGTGCAAGGAAGAAACATAAAAGAAATTCATCTTTTCATATGGTATGGGTGATGTTGCTGTAAAGATTGGAGATGAGGAAGTCATAATCAGAAATGTCCAATATACCCCAGAGGTATCCTTAAACATTCTGAGTTATGATCTTTTGGAGGAACAAGGATTCATGGTTAAAGTTGACAACACAAAGGCTGAGATTAAGTATATGTATGAAGAAACAAAGGCTGCAAATAATGATGATACATGGACAGAAAAGATGGATCAAACATGGGGACAACAGAAAGCAATCACAGATCACAACAATTACTTGGAAAATTATTTTGAATCTCTGGAACAAAATGAAGAAGAGGCTCTGGTTAAAGGATTAGAAGATCTCAGTTGTGATGATGCAGAAGTCCATGATTACATTGATGATGACTATATCAGTCATAATGGTACACTCTATGCACTGAAAGTTAATTCCTTTTCTAGGTTTTTATCTTTCATAAATTTGATTAAAAGGGATAGCATGGTGTATAGAAATTGGGATGTGTTCAGGGAAAGGTACATAGATATGATTAAATGGTTTTATCTAGTGTATCTGAATTATGAGTACTTGGATGAGATACCACCAATGGTAGGGGTTATAAAGATAGATTTGCTTGCACTGCATAAAGTTGTAGAAGAATTAGGAGGATATGTTGCAGTCTCTTTAGGGGACAAATGGAGCAAAATTGCACAATTACAGGGATTAACAACCAAGGATGGAAGTATTATTAAAGATGTTTATCAAAAATTTGTGGATATGGTTGTGGTGTATCATGATACTGCTCAAGGAAAATGTACAATGGAGAAGCCAATCAATGAAGGAGGGGAAAGCAGTTGGACTGCACAGACATGGAACCCAGATGGATTGGAAGGATTGACAGTTAGGGATGAGCATGCACAACAAGAGGAGAACCAACTTGGTGTTATAAATGAATCAAATGAAGCAAACATGGTTGAAGAAACAAGCAGTGGCAGTAGCAATGATTTTACAGTCATTGTTTGAAGAATGGATGAAGTACTCAGAAGAAATATTTGATTTATATCATTAGGGAGGAAATGTAGACTCAATAATGATAGAAATCAATTGTATTAAGACTTATAGTATATTAGTTTATGTCTGTATTTTATTATGTAATTAGTAGGTCGATTTGCAAAGTTGTATTTGGTTAAATGTCGCGCCAAATCAACATGACAGTTAGTAGTTAAAACAGTTATTTGCCAAAGGTCACAACTTTTGGAAATAATTGTCATATAGATAGATGTGTCAATTTATGAAGCATTGTAATGCTTAGTACATGTATATATATGTTTTTCTCAGAAAAACATATCAACACAATATATCATTATTATCAATAAAGTTTAAGTTTGCAGAATTACTTTGTCTCTTTACTTTTGCATACTGATTTCATTCGATCTTAAACCAAATGGCAAACTACAATCACATTCTTAAACAATCAAATGTTAGCATGAAACCTGTAAACAAATGGTATCAGAGCCACGGCTCTAATCCATGGGATATGCCAACATCACAGAACTTGGGAGGAATTCACACTGGAAAATATCTACTCAGAGAAACACCAAAACGTCTATACCAATGGAATCACAGAAGGAAAAGTATATCGCCCTAGGCAAAAGAAATGTTAGTACAGAAGGTTTTAGAGAATCAGGCTTTCAATGAAGCAAAACTGAAAGAGAAGGAGATACAAGACAGAATGAAAGCCAGAAAAGAAAAGAAAAAAGAAAAAAGGAAAGCAAGAAAGGAAGCAAGGAAGGCAAAATGCTATATTTGCAAAGAAAAGGGTCATGTTTTTTGGGACTGTGAATACAGAAAGAAGTTAGCAGTTGCAGAATCAAACAGAGAAGAGATGGTCAAATCAAGAATCCTTGATGAAGAAGCAAAGTACACCGAAACTGTACATGTAATAGGAGATTTCATGCTTGAAGGAACACAACATGAGACATGGAATGACATATGGTATATCAGCAATCATTACTAGCATCATTTCTGTCCCAGAATAAATTTATTCAAAGGAATACACTACAAATTCAAGATGGTGTGCAAGGAAGAAACATAAAAGAAATTCATCTTTTCATATGGTATGGGTGATGTTGCTGTAAAGATTGGAGATGAGGAAGTCATAATCAGAAATGTCCAATATACCCCAGAGGTATCCTTAAACATTCTGAGTTATGATCTTTTGGAGGAACAAGGATTCATGGTTAAAGTTGACAACACAAAGGCTGAGATTAAGTATATGTATGAAGAAACAAAGGCTGCAAATAATGATGATACATGGACAGAAAAGATGGATCAAACATGGGGACAACAGAAAGCAATCACAGATCACAACAATTACTTGGAAAATTATTTTGAATCTCTGGAACAAAATGAAGAAGAGGCTCTGGTTAAAGGATTAGAAGATCTCAGTTGTGATGATGCAGAAGTCCATGATTACATTGATGATGACTATATCAGTCATAATGGTACACTCTATGCACTGAAAGTTAATTCCTTTTCTAGGTTTTTATCTTTCATAAATTTGATTAAAAGGGATAGCATGGTGTATAGAAATTGGGATGTGTTCAGGGAAAGGTACATAGATATGATTAAATGGTTTTATCTAGTGTATCTGAATTATGAGTACTTGGATGAGATACCACCAATGGTAGGGGTTATAAAGATAGATTTGCTTGCACTGCATAAAGTTGTAGAAGAATTAGGAGGATATGTTGCAGTCTCTTTAGGGGACAAATGGAGCAAAATTGCACAATTACAGGGATTAACAACCAAGGATGGAAGTATTATTAAAGATGTTTATCAAAAATTTGTGGATATAGTTGTGGTGTATCATGATACTGCTCAAGGAAAATGTACAATGGAGAAGCCAATCAATGAAGGAGGGGAAAGCAGTTGGACTGCACAGACATGGAACCCAGATGGCTTGGAAGGATTGACAGTTAGGGATGAGCATGCACAACAAGAGGAGAACCAACTTGGTGTTATAAATGAAGCAAACATGGTTGAAGAAACAAGCAGTTGCAGCAGCAATGATTTTACAGTCATTGTTTGAAGAATGGATGAAGTACTCAGAAGAAATATTTGATTTATATCATTAGGGAGGAAATGTAGACTCAATAATGATAGAAATCAATTGTATTAAGACTTATAGTATATTAGTTTATGTCTGTATTTTATTATGTAATTAGTAGGTCGATTTGTAAAGCTGTATTTGGTTAAATGTGGCGCCAAATCAACATGACAGTTAGTAGTTAAAACAGTTATTTTCCAAAGGTCTCAACTTTTGGAAATAACTGTCATATAGATAGATGTGTCAATTTATGAAGCAAAGTAATGCTTAGTACATGTATATATATGTTTTTCTCAGAAAAACATATCAACACAATATATCATTATTATCAATAAAGTTTAAGTTTGCAGAATTACTTTGTCTCTTTACTTTTGCATACTGATTTCATTCGATCTTAAACCAAATGGCAAACTACAATCACATTCTTAAACAATCAAATGTTAGCATGAAACCTGTGAACAAATGGTATCAGAGCCACGGCTCTAATCCATGGGATATGCCAACATCACAGAACTTGGGAGGAATTCACACTGGAAAATATCTACTCAGAGAAACACCAAAACGTCTATACCAATGGAATCACAGAAGGAAAAGTATATCGCCCAAGGCAAAAGAAATGTTAGTACAGAAGGTTTTAGAGAATCAGGCTTTCAATGAAGCAAAACTGAAAGAGAAGGAGATACAAGACAGAATGAAAGCCAGAAAAGAAAAGAAAAAAGAAAAAAGGAAAGCAAGAAAGGAAGCAAGGAAGGCAAAATGCTATATTTGCAAAGAAAAGGGTCATGTTTTTTGGGACTGTGAATACAGAAAGAAGTTAGCAGTTGCAGAATCAAACAGAGAAGAGATGGTCAAATCAAGAATCCTTGATGAAGAAGCAAAGTACACCGAAACTGTACATGTAATAGGAGATTTCATGCTTGAAGGAACACAACATGAGACATGGAATGACATATGGTATATCAGCAATCATTACAAGCATCATTTCTGTCCCAGAATAAATTTATTCAAAGGAATACACTACAAATTCAAGATGGTGTGCAAGGAAGAAACATAAAAGAAATTCATCTTTTCATATGGTATGGGTGATGTTGCTGTAAAGATTGGAGATGAGGAAGTCATAATCAGAAATGTCCAATATACCCCAGAGGTATCCTTAAACATTCTGAGTTATGATCTTTTGGAGGAACAAGGATTCATGGTTAAAGTTGACAACACAAAGGCTGAGATTAAGTATATGTATGAAGAAACAAAGGCTGCAAATAATGATGATACATGGACAGAAAAGATGGATCAAACATGGGGACAACAGAAAGCAATCACAGATCACAACAATTACTTGGAAAATTATTTTGAATCTCTGGAACAAAATGAAGAAGAGTCTCTGGTTAAAGGATTAGAAGATCTCAGTTGTGATGATGCAGAAGTCCATGATTACATTGATGATGACTATATCAGTCATAATGGTACACTCTATGCACTGAAAGTTAATTCCTTTTCTAGGTTTTTATCTTTCATAAATTTGATTAAAAGGGATAGCATAGTGTATAGAAATTGGGATGTGTTCAGGGAAAGGTACATAGATATGATTAAATGGTTTTATCTAGTGTATCTGAATTATGAGTACTTGGATGAGATACCACCAATGGTAGGGGTTATAAAGATAGATTTGCTTGCACTGCATAAAGTTGTAGAAGAATTAGGAGGATATGTTGCAGTCTCTTTAGGGGACAAATGGAGCAAAATTGCACAATTACAGGGATTAACAACCAAGGATGGAAGTATTATTAAAGATGTTTATCAAAAATTTGTGGATATGGTTGTGGTGTATCATGATACTGCTCAAGGAAAATGTACAATGGAGAAGCCAATCAATGAAGGAGGGGAAAGCAGTTGGACTGCACAGACATGGAACCCAGATGGCTTGGAAGGATTGACAGTTAGGGATGAGCATGCACAACAAGAGGAGAACCAACTTGGTGTTATAAATGAATCAAATGAAGCAAACATGGTTGAAGAAACAAGCAGTGGCAGCAGCAATGATTTTACAGTCATTGTTTGAAGAATGGATGAAGTACTCAGAAGAAATATTTGATTTATATCATTAGGGAGGAAATGTAGACTCAATAATGATAGAAATCAATTGTATTAAGACTTATAGTATATTAGTTTATGTCTGTATTTTATTATGTAATTAGTAGGTCGATTTGTAAAGTTGTATTTGGTTAAATGTGGCGCCAAATCAACATGACAGTTAGTAGTTAAAACAGTTATTTGCCAAAGGTCACAACTTTTGGAAATAACTGTCATATAGATAGATGTGTCGATTTATGAAGCATTGTAATGCTTAGTACATGTATATATATGTTTTTCTTAGAAAAACATATCAACACAATATATCATTATTATCAATAAAGTTTAAGTTTGCAGAATTACTTTGTCTCTTTACTTTTGCATACTGATTTCATTCGATCTTAAACCAAATGGCAAACTACAATCACATTCTTAAACAATCAAATGTTGGCATGAAACCTGTGAACAATACAACAGTATTTCCCTTTTATTTATCAATGAATGTGAGCAAATAAAACAAGTTCAATGCAAAGATTTCAAATTCAAAAAGAATTTACAATACACAATTGCTTGCAATGGAAAGAAGAGGGAAACCTTTTCATTAAGCATTTCATCAAAATTAATTATACACTTTGTCAATCTGTTGCTCTTCAAGACTGCATACCTATTTAGAACACAAGCGTATATAGAATATAAATTTACATGACCAAAAAAGTAAGGTACCATGTGTTATGAAACAGCGCGTAAACATTGTTTAAATTTGATATAAATAAAGCCACGTCTAAAAGGTCAAAAACTAAAATTCTACAGTCCTAGCCTTGAACCTCTTTTTGGAAATACAATTTTTGTTGCTTGGGAAAATGACAAACACAAGTGAGTTTATGATATTGATAGCATAAGTAACAGTCATAATAAGTATGAGAATCTTACTTGACAGCACCATATCCAAGTGCTTCAGCAGTATGCTCAAGCTCCTCAGCAGTCCATTCATCAGCCTTGCCTGCTAAAAAATTCATTTTAAGTCAACCCAGCCATTAAATTAAACTATTAATAGATTGATTTGAGATTATGACAAATATTTAACTAAAATCAAAATAGGTCAAATGCCAGAATGACCAAACCTTGTCCCACAAGGACAGCTTTACATCGAATTTTAGCTTCGTCAAGCAAATTAACCACTGTAGTACTACCAGTTCCAAGTCTCTCATAATCATCAGCTTGAACAAGACCAAATCCTACATGACTTAATGGGTACGGACAACCATCATTTGTGATCCACCCTGCACGTTTAGCAGCCTAGGAAAAAATTCTTCAACTCAATAAGTTTTCATTTCAATTTCTCCTTCTGCTTTTTTTTTTTTTTTTAAATATTATCAGTTATCATGTATAAAAGTTACTCAATAGCGGAACTATTAAGGGGCAGGGGAGGGTCCCGGCCCCCCCAAAATTTACGGCACCTAGTGTAAATATTATAGGTTTTAGAGGTAATTTAGTTGAGGTTACAAACAAATCTCCGATTCGCCCCCCCAAAAATAAATTCGGCCCCCCAAAAAAAATGCTCAAGTTCCGCCATTGAAGTTACTTACACTGATGCACATTTCAAAATGGTCTCGTTGCCCTACATCAGTCACATGCAATATCCAGTCAGCTTTTATCACGTTAAGTGCATGCCTACATATGCAGGCACAAGATTATGAATAATACAAATCCACGGCGAGTAGTCAAATAATATATATTTTTTAATATACAAAATAAAATTTAAACCTCCATTGTAGGTAAGTGTCTGAAATTCATATATGTTATATTAGGTAATATATATTTTTGATAAAATCTGCCTTCATAGCAAGTAAACTAACCATAAAGCTGCAAGATCCACGGAAATCGCCTCATTTCCTTCACTTTCAAATTCTGTCAAGGTCTCAATAATGTTGGGATCAAATGGGTCAAAACAAGACACCTCTTCTTTCACGTGGATCCCCATACGCTCATATACTTTTTGGTTACGTTCTCGGCTTATCATAGATATTTGCACCCATGCAATTCTGTGCCTTTCGTCGCAACCCTAATTCAAAAGTCATTAATTTAAATATACAAGAAAAATCAAAAAGACCAAGCAACTAAACTTTTAAATCATAGACTGACTTGTGACTGCAACTGCTGGACCCTCTCTCTGAATTCAGCATCTTCATCAAACCTCTCCTTCTATTCCTTATAAAACACCTATCGATGCACCAATTGAGAGAGAATGACATAATTAGAAATAACTGAAGCCTGATCAGAGTACATCAGGTATTATGACAATACTTTAGCAGTCGCAAATCAGAAAGAAGTTAGATGTTGACATAAAACGATATATCAACAGCCAAATGAAAGGAATAGCAAATCAGGTTTAAAATTGTGTGCATCCTTGCATTGCATTAAGAACTTGGCAGTATGATGCCTAATGCAAGACCAAATCCAAGATTAAATTTGGTTATAAGACGTTCAAAAATACAAAATATCGGCAATAACTTGAACTTTGCTAAGTATTCTGCTTCTTGCATTGCTTTTGACGTTTTTGTTTTTCAAAAGTAATATTGGCCATATTTAATTATTTAAGTGACTTGTTTGTAAGTTTATTGCACTTACTCAGTACTTTCTACAATATCCTATATTTTTAAGACCAAACGCATCACGCCCAAAATAAGCTTTCACTTGCAACACACATCACGGCTTTTGAGACCTTGAGCACATTGGATCGCAAAACACAATTTCAATACAAAGTTTCAAGAAAGTTGCAATTATTAACACTTGACATAGTACGTGTTACTAACAGTGTTTGACATCTAGTCGAATACTTAGCATATAACAAGGATATCTTTGGACCAAAACAAAATCAACAATTATTTCTATCAGTAAATAGTAACATTGTTTTACCAAAAAAAAAACAGTTTTAGTAAAATATAGAACACCCATGATTAAAAAAACAAAAAAACAAAAAAACAAAAAAACAAAAAAAAAAACACTATTTGACCAAGAAGATACACAAGAATATAGAACAATAGCAGTACCACATGCATGTGACTTTAACCCCAAAGTATATGTGCTCACCTCAAGGTCTTGAGAAGATAGATGGTTAACAATCCTGTTAGGGACAATGTCAACTAGTAACTCCACCATCATTTTTAACTGCAAATAAGAGCATGTTCAGTGTACGAAGTATGTATGATCGTATGTATTATATCATAGTACGTGTGTGTATCAAATAAATACACTCGATAAACCATTGATCACGCGTATGTGTATCAAATAAATACACTCGATAAACCATTGACGCGAGTTTAGACACCAGAATAAGATCTGGCTAAAATATAACTACATATCACACAACACACGTAGTTGCAGGTATAATATAATCTTATTTAACAAACATTCAAACAGCAAGACCAACTGCATGTACCTCGAGATCATCCTCTTCATGAAATCTTCGGATCACCTCAACTCCAGAATACTCAAGGATACGTGCCAACGTTTCTCCAATAACAGTGGAACGTAAATGACCCTCATGCATTTTCATATTTCCTGACAAAAAGTACAGAATTGCTCTTTCCACAGAACGTTTTAGCGCACATGCGCCTATACCAGCTTTGACCATCTTATGAATACTCTGTAACCAAAAAAAAAAAAAAAGTGATGATATAGAAGTAGACAATAGTTTAAGTAAAGAGTGTATTGTGTACTTTCAAACAGTTGAAAAAGAAAATACCTTGGCTATCCATCTCATAGATAACTTAAACATTAAAACACCAGGACCAAAGACGACGCATCTTTCGATCATACCAGTAGCATCCAAAGTCGTGATAAATGTTCTGAAATACTATATAAAAAGAGAGCAAATAAAACCTGGGCAGTATATTCAAAATCCATAATAAATTACTCACAAACAAATATTACCAATCCAGCAGATATTGGTCCTCCAAAAATACCCTTCTCTCTCAACGCAGGCCATATCTCCAAGATACTCGTGCTATTACCAAATGTAATGAATTAGTACTGATCACATCATGTTCAAAAGAAAGTAAAAGTGGTGCACAAGTATGTACAGATACCATAGGTAATCACCATCCTGTATGGGGCAAGGAGAAATACTACAAGACAGTACTCGTATTTATTATGAACTTTTAAATTTGTTCTAATAGGCACGCAAAATATGATGATTTTGGGTTAAGGTTTTAAATCATGTAAAAAATTCATGTATTTGTTGAGTTTTTCAAAATGTTTCGAGTAAAATTTTATAAAAGAAAAGGTATTCGTTAATACAAATAATCGTATAAAAGTATTATTTCTATTTAACGATTTTTGTGTGTGTGTGTGTGTTTAATGACAAATATGAAAACGCATTAAGTAAAAATTCAATTAAACAAGTTTTAGATTTAAATTATCTTTTGTCAATAATCACTTAAGGTATGAATATGAATTCCTAAAACTTGCATAATAATTAAAGAGACTTTTGCACCATTTTATAAAACGTCACATATTTAATATCACAAAATTTTACCTACACTTTATTTAAAAATACTACTTTCATTAAAATAAAATGTTTTATTCATTTTTGACCATATAAAAGAAGAGGTGAGTTATTTTACATACTAAGTTTTTGTTACAAACTAAGGGACAAATCCCCACCATCCATCTAGTTTGATCTAATGGTGGGGATTAACCTAAGATTTAATAAGACAACTTAAGTCCATGTTTTTTTTCTTGTCTTTTTTGTCTATTTTATTTATTTATTTATTTTTCCTTTTTTCTTTTCTTTCTTTTTTTATTCTTTTTATTCTTTTTTTTTCTAACATCACGTTTTTTCTATAATTCAATTTTATTTTTTTTTTCTAACTTCACGTTTTTTCTATAATTCATTTTTTTTTTTTTTTACGTTTTTTTCGTTTTTCATACATATTCGTCGGTTTTTTACGTTTTCGTCAGTTTTCGTTCCTTTTCATACATTTTCGTCCGATTTCATACGTTTTTGTCTATTTTTTTACGTTTTCGCTCGTTTTCATACGTTTTCGTCTATTTTCTTACGTTTTCACCCGTTTTCATACGTTTCGTCCATTTTAATACGTTTTCGTCCATTTTTATACGTTTTCTTACGTTTTCATCTGTTTTTGAATTTTTTTTCATACGTTTTCGTCTGTTTTCTTACGTTTTCGCCCGTTTTCATACGTTTTCGTCCGTTTTCATATATATATTCGTCCATTTTCTTACGTTTTCATCTGTTTTTGAATTTTTTTCATACGTTTTTGCTCGTTTTCATACGTTTTCGCCCGTTTTCATATATATTCGTCCGTTTTCTTACGTTTTTGTCTATTTTCATACGTTTTCGTCCGTTTTCATATGTTTTCATCCGTTTTCATACGTTTTCGTCCATTTTTATACGTTTTCGTCCATTTTTATACGTTTTCATATGGTTTCAATCTGTTTTCATTCATTTTCGTCCGTTTTTATACGTTTTCGTCCATTTTCATTCACTTTAGTTCGTTTTTAAATGTTTTCAAACGTTTTCATACCTTTCTGAATATCACAAGTGATATACTGTGATTATCAGAATATCACTTGTGATATTCAGAATATCGTGAGTGATATTGAATATCACTCGCGATATTCTGAATATTACAAGTGATTTTTAAAATTTTGTAACATGAAAATCACAAGTGATATTCAGAATATCGCAAGTGATATTCAAAATATTGCAAGTGATATCTGAATATCGCAAGTGATATTCTGAATATCACAAGTGATTTTCAACAAATGTTCTGTGACATGAAAATCGCAAGTGATATTCTGAATATCAAAAGTGATATTCTTAATATAAATCACAAGTGATATTCAGAATATTACAAGTGATTTCACGCTTTTTTTAATTCACGTTTTTTCAAAAGTGGTATTTTGAATATCACTCTGAATATCACTGAATATCACAAGTGATATTCTGAATATCACAAGTGATTTTCAACAATTGTTCTGTAACATGAAATTCACAAGTGATATTCAGAAAATCACAAGTAATATTTATTCCGAATATCACAAGTGATTTTCAACTAATATTTTGTAACATGAAAATCACAAGTGATATTCTAAAATATCACATGTGATTTTCAACTAACGTTTTGTAACACGAATATCACTTGTAATTTTCTGAATATGACTTGTGATATTCAGATTATCACTTGTGATTTTCATGTTACAAAACATTAGTTGAAAATCACTTGTGATATTCAAAAAAACACAAGTGATATTCAGAAAATCACAAGTGATATTCTGAATATCACAAGTGATATTCCGAATATCACAAGTGATGTTCAACTAATGTTTTGTAACGTGAAAATCACAAGTGATATTCTGAATATCAAAAGTGATATTCAGAAAATTACAAGTGTTATTCAGAATATTATAAGTGATTTTCACACTTTTTTAATTCACGTTTTTTTCACTTTCTTACGTTTTCTTTTGTTTTTGTTCGTTTTCATACGTTTTCTTTCGTTTTCATACGTTTCTGAATATCACAATTGATATTATTAATATCACAAGTGATATTTTGAATATCAAAGAAAATCACTTGTGATATTAAGAATATCAATTATGATATTCAGAAACGTATGAAAACGAACGAAAACATATGAAAACGATCGAATACGTATGAAAGCGTAAAAACACGCCTGGAAAGGGACAAAAACGTATGAAAAATTGATGAAAACGGACTAAAACGTATAAAAACTGCTGAAAGGTATGAAAACAGACGAAAGCGTCTGAAAACAGACAAAAATACATAAAAACGGACGAAATTTTTTATAAACGTATGAAAACAGATAAAAATGGATGAAAGCATATAAAAACAGACGAAAACGTCTGAAAACAGACGATAATGTAAAAAATTGATGAAAACGTCTGAAAACGTATAAATACTGCCAAAACGTATGAAAATAGACGAAAACGTTAGAAAACAGACAAAAATGTAAAAAAATGGATGAAAACAGACAAAAACGTATGAGTATCACCGAATATCACTTGTGATATTCAGAAACGTATGAAAATGTCTAAAATTGGCCAAAAAAATTGAAAAACGGATGAAAACCTATGAAAATGAACGAAAATGTAAGAAAACAGACGAATATGTAGGAAAAAGGATGAAAACGTCTAAAAACGGACGAAAACATAAAATAATGGAGGAAAACGTATGAAATTGGACGGAAACATATGTAAATATATGAAACTGGACGAAAACGTATAAAACCGGATGAAATCGTGTAAAAACGGATGAATACATATAAAAACGGACGAAAACGTATATAAACGTATGAAAACGGACAAAAACGTATAAAAACGGATGAAAACGTATGAAAATGGACAAAAATGTCTGCAAACATATAAAAACTGACGAAAACGGATAAAAACGTCTGAAAACGGACGAAAACGTATATTAACGAACAAAAACGTCTGAAACAGACGAAAACGTAAAAAAAGGACGAAAACGTATAAAAACGGTAAAAAAAGGTCTGAAAACGGACAAAAACGTCTGAAAACGTATATAATCATGTGAAAACAGACGAAAACGTAATAAAATGAGAAAAAATCGTGAATTTATTTAAAAAGAAAAGCTTGACTTATTTTAAAAAAAAAAAAAAAAAAAAAAAAAAAAACGTGAATTGAAGGTGTAACATTAATTGGAAAAAAGAGCAAAAAAAAAAGGGGGAAAGAAATAAAGAAAGAAAGTAAATAATAAAAAAGACAAAAAAAAAGGAAAAAAAAAAGACATGGACTTAAGTTTCCATGTTTAATCTTAGGTTAATCCCCACCATTAGATCAAACTAAATGGATGGTGGGGATTTGTCCCTTGGTATGTACAAAAAAACTAGTTCACAAAAGAACTTTTATCTATAAAAGAAATCTTCCCTATTGAGAGTAAATTCAAATCCATTCTTGCATTGAAACAGGGATTAGCTACTTTGGTAATAATCAAAGACTAAAATAGTAATCATCTAATCATAATTAGCCATTTTTTGAGTTTAAGTAAAATGAAATCAAGGTATGAATATTATTACTTAGTTCAGTTATTTTCAAGTTATCATTAAAGAGGAAAGATGTCAAACAAAACATGAATGCCAATGCAAAATGGCTATGAAAATCAGCCTCAGAAGAGGCAACGAATCCAGCTGAAGGACAGATCTCTTAAGAGATCTATGCCTCTTGAAGATCCATACCCTACGAAGTCACAACCAAGTCTGCCTATTCAAGCCACCCTTTTACATAGCATTTTCCTCACCCATTGCAATCATCTATTCAACATTATCTTTTACATCCAAACATTCATACACATCTATTTGATCATTCTCTTGTTCTATATACATTCAAGTTATCCATATAACTAACCCATCTTTCTAGCAAAGGAAAAACACAAAGAATATCTTCAAAGTATTATGTGTTATACTTATTTATTTTTCTTTTCTTATTATTATCGTAATTGATCTTATTTGAGTCAAGCACGAGCTAAAATATGAGATCATCGAGCTCGAGCTTCTAACAAGCATCTTGAACTTGAAAATTTTTCAAATAGCTAAACGAGCATCGAACTCGAGCTCAAACAACGAAAATATATTCGAGTTCGAGCTCGAGCCTAATCTTAAAACCATATTCTAGCTCAAGCCGAGTAATTCTCAAACGAGCCGAGCTCGAATATCCTGAAACTCGACTCGACTCGGATCGTTAACACCCATAGCCCAAACTAACGAGGTGGAGAGTTTCTAGAACTTTCCATTACCTAGTTTTTCAACTAAGTCCTTATACTTAATTACTAACAACATTAATTAACTTCCGTTAAGTAACAATTTAATTAACGACCGCTAGGGCTTATTGTGAAATGATAATTAATATAATACTAATTTAATATATTAATTACATTAATTGTATCTACGTGTTAACGTGTGTGACCCCATAGGTTCACGTACTTTCCGGGCATATATTTATTTTTGATATGGACATATCTCAACCGCTCCTATTTAGATATGTTTCAAATAAATATACTAACATTGGTAAGCGTCTAGCAACACACCAATGTTCCCAGAAATATATGTGTGCAAGTTCCATAAAGTCTCAATTAAATGATTTAATCATTCACCATCCCTTTGTTTCTGATACCATGTTAAGAATGGATATGGATCCATGTCATTCCATGATTTAACGATTCTATTTCTCATTTCTATAATTGATCAAGATTACCAAGTTCATCGAGACATATCTAGACCTTCTTTGGGTGTGGCCACCCAAACATCTGATCAATCCAACAAAGGGCCTGATGGTATCATACTTCAATAGCTAGTTGATGGAACAAATGCTATATTAATTGCACGTGTCATTCATGTGCTTCACAACACTTCTTAAAATAGTCCCTATAACTATCGTGTTCAGAATAATGTTAAACTAGATAAATAATAATAATAATAATAATAATAATAATAATAATAATAATAATAATAATAATAAATAAATAAATAAAAAGATGTTAGAGCTGCTTGCATCTCAAGTCTAAGAATTATCAAAGAAAATCACTTACAAGATTTACTTAGTGATGCCAATCCATAAAGTGATATCTCGTTAGTTGGGCTAGTCTATGCAAACTTGTGAATATCATGTGAGTTTAGGGACACATCTATCAATATTTAAAGAATAGTAGACGAGAATCCGTGCATAGCAACACAATTTTATAACGACATATAGTTAAAATGATATTCTGGTTAATTGAGCATAAAGAAGTCATTTCAACTAAAGTTATGACCGGTAATCGTTTTAAAAAATCGAAAAACCTTTGCAATGGACAAAAAATATCAAAATTTACTGAAGGAATTCACCAAACTTAAAATACATAGCACTACTAAAAGTTGTGTTCGATCATTCTGTAGCCTACATACAGCAACACAAAAGAAAATATACTAACCAAGCTGAAAGCCAAATCCGGCCGATCTCTACATAGCGTGGAACCTATATACTCCAAAAGAAAAAGAAAAATGCTAGCGATAGCCTCCTTGGATGCAAATTATTATTTGCAGAAAAAGAACAACAAATATAATCTCTTCAGCTCATCCCATACACTTGAACATTTTGTTTATGTTGGCCACCTCAAATATTGCAAACTACCTACTTGTAAAGTCTAACAGAGTTCTGAATGACAAATGATAGCTAGATTGTTGATGTATCAACATGCCACTAAAATGAATAAGGGGTTGAAGTTCTATATCAAATCCCATCCATAATTGTATCAACAAAGGTACAATTAGGAGGTGTTTGAATGTGCATTTTGAATATGAAAATTATTCAATTAATAATCAAACTAACATTGTGACTTGAATTCCCCGTCGATAACGCGTTTTAAACCACAAATTTAAAGGCGTGAAACTAATTATCCATAAATGATTACATTAGAACGTTATCTATTTATCCAAACATTATAAAAAATATTACGAGTTAGTTTTTTAACTTAAAATTATTATTTATTTATTAATTGGGATTTACATCAAGATGGTAGGTAAGCGGACAACAAGCTGCGCTGCCACTCCTTTCTGAATAGTGAACCCTATTCTACTGAAAACATAATCGTAACCCCTCGGGGCCGATATATTGTTGCGAACAATCTTACGAACCCGATCCAAGAAGCGCATAGCTTCAGGGGCTAAGGAACCAAAAGTGTCAAATGCAAAAGGAACAAACACGTGTTGATTCTCGGAGCAGGCTTTATCATGTTTGTCCACTTTCTTCATCTCAGCCTTCATAACAGCTTGCCCAACCGTAAACCCATTACCCCGAAGATCCACGAGGGGGGACACACCTGTGAGGTCCACACAAGCATGTTTCCCCCTGCCTTCAAGTTAGTTTGAATGGTTAGTTTCAAACTTCAATCCGAACACCCCCTTCATCTATGACTTGTTAAAGAAAAGTTATAATCCTGTGAATTGCTGTTGATGTGTCAACCATCTGACTTTGTGGATTACGTAAGACGAAATCGTTACACTAAAGAATATGAAAAAAACCATATGAGATTTCGAGTCATTAAATTCACATACATGTAACTATGAGCACAACTGAAACCATGTCAATTGCAAAATCTTAGAAAGTCAGATTCACATAATAGCTTTATATTTTAGTGAGTAATAGACAAATGGAGTCTAATATTTTTTTGACGGGAAAGTTAGGACTTAGAAAAGTGTATACATTTTGTATATTGTTGTATATAAGCTAGCACAGTTTCTTTTCATGAAGTATATCTTACACTTGAAGTTGATCATCAACGTCACCCCACATTCACAGCAAAGTCATCTCATTCGCCTGCCCTCCGTGAGCTACCAACATGCTATCGAACCATGTGTTGCTTTGTCTTACATTATCAAACATGAAATCCGACTTTGGTCCTGTTAGAATCTTCACCAAATCCGAACCACCTTCATCATGTATATCCATTCCATCTTCATTCCAGTGAAATCTAATGTTTCTTATTAGTAATTAATCATTTATCTTATGATTTTCGAGATAGTTTTATACCTTTTGTAGAGTTTTCTAGAGTTCATATAAAGTTTCGGCAGGTACTATCTTCACCATTGATAAGCTTTTATCAATGCCGTGTAATACATGCCGAAGCTTTATATTAATCCAGTCATGCATGATCTATATACATTGCAGTATATAAGCATGCATTGTTTCTTGTATTTAAACGATGTGGGACTCAAGTTGTCGATTAACGTTTCCATGCAGCATATATTACATTTGAAGTAGATCACAAAATTCACCTTACATAAAATATTATTAATATTAATATTTTTTACATCCATGTGATTCGGCTTCACTTGTGTATAGACGCCATCATGCCAATGCACGATGAGTGTTAGCTTGCGAGGTAATTATTAGTCTACGAGAACGAAGCACTGCTAGATTATATATAATCAAAACATCACCTTTATTCCAAGGTATATATGTCGACTCATTCCTCCTCCAAGATCTTGATATAGTCGCACTCCACATGACGCGCAATGGCTTACCATTATCAAACGTGACCAGTTCTGGTTCAAACATTATGTTATCTCGTTCTCATGGCCCTCCATGAGCAACCACCATGTTGTTGAACCATGTCTTGCCTTGCATCATCAACTCTAAAATCGGCTTTGGTCACATTAAATCTTCAATGAATACGAACCATCTCCATCTATCCATTCCAACTTCATCGCAATATTTGCAGCCCTACTGTAATTAAAATTTTCATGTTAAGCAACATAAACAGAGATTATAGAAAATAAATGCATAAGCCATTTGTGCTGAAAAGCAATATGTTGATCAGGTGTAGCCTCATTCACGGTATAGAAGTTTGTGTCCTAAGTGCACCGCGCATATATATTCCATGGGGAAAAAAACCTGCTGCTTTAGCAATGTCGTTAAAACCATAAGGAGAATCAACAGGTTAGCCTCGAAAGAATATAGCCCGTTTTTCTTAAGAAGAACCTCTAGCCATGTGTTATGAGATTATCACTTTTGTAAGGTGAAGCAGATCAATATTCACACCAACGAGATAAGATACAGCAAGGAAAACGCGATTGTTGAATAACATATAGACTTTTTACATGTTCAAATTTATTGATGATCAACCTTAGGAAATCATATCGCCATATTAAGTTTGCATTTTGTCATCACTTGTTGAGGGCTTGTTTTTTAAACTGTTTTCAAAGTGTAGTAAAACCAATTCGATATAAGACTTAGATTAAGGGTGCGTTTGGTTCACAAATGGTTTTAGGATTTGGGAATGGTTTGAAAGATTGAGGAAATGTTTGAGTTTGAAATTGTAAGAGAGAGAAATTATATTATAATAGATATAAATATTATTTTATAAAATTGATATTGATTTATATTGTATTTAAAAATTATGTTATAATAAAAAAATTAAATGAATGTGAGACAAAAAGAAAATAGACCCACAGGTATCAAAAGAATCCCACCATTTTTGGTTGGAATGAAAAAAATTATGTCAGTGGTAATGAAACCATAGATTCCATCAACCAAACAACTTTTTTGATAGTGACACCCACTTCTATTATTTCACACCCTCCAACCAAACGCATTGTAAGTTTTCTGTCTGATAAAATAACTTAAAAAAAAAAAAAAAAAAAAAAAAAAAAAAAAAAAAAAAGGTGCATCACTAGAGATTATATTAAATCCAGATACATACGACGCCGTATAGGCGTCTTTTTTTCCCGCCAAAAATTGGCCCATATGCTTAGCCTACTAAAGCCCTCTTCATTAGCCCGAACCCTAGCCTGCTTCTTTTTTGATCCGGTTCTTTGATAAGTCAAGCGAGATCCAGAACTCCAGAAGCTTCACTACCATCAACACAAACAAGAGACTATTAAGAATGAGTACCAAGATGAGAAGATTCCAGCTTTTTGTGAAAGATTCAAGATGTATCTTTGTTGTATAAAATTATTTATATAAAATCTGATATGAAATTAGGGTTTTCTTATAATTTGGGGGTTTTGCTAATTTCGGGTTTATTTATAAATTTTAGGTGTTTTGTAGATTTTTTGTTTACTGGCCGGAATGATTGACGGTGGTGATGACGTGAACGACCGATGCTGCTAACAGAGTGTTGTTATGAAGAAGAGTGTTGTTATGAAGAAGATGTTGATTTTACTCAGGTTTCTTCGAATCTTTCTTGATGTTATATGTTCATATCTATGTTTCTTTAATAGTGGTGGCTAAAGAAGTGTTTTCGAAGTGCTTATTTAAGTGCGTATCTGCTTTTTTTAAATAGGTATCTGCTTCTTTGATTAGTGTTTTTAGAGGGTGGTTGCTTATTTTTATGCTTATAAGCTGCTTATATCTACAATTTGGAGTTGCTTATTCTGCAAAAAAAATTAAAAAAAAAAAAAAAAAAAAAAAAAAAAAAAAAAAAAAAAAAAAAACAGTTTCTAATTTCGTTAAAATTAGGCTTTTGATTGTGTTTGTATTTTTATGAGTTTCGTATTGGTTGGCCTGTTTTCTTAGCCCAAGTGATCCCTTCAAACGATCCAGTCTTGAGTTGTTAGTGGTTATAACAGTCTTTGGAAGCTAAATACACAGCTGCAGTGGGTTGTCCAACGTCGCTTTTGTCCCGGCTTTTCCTATCCTTTTTTGTGTGTTACCTTTGCCATGCTGACTCCGGTCCGTTTTGTTGTTCATAACTAAAAAAATGCATTATCCCCTTCCGGCATTTTTTGTGGGCTACATGTGGTTCATAAGAGCTAGGTGTGTGACTCGAATGAGGTAGGCGAGTAAAGCTTAAGTTAAATTTTGTAAAAGTTATGTGTAAAATAGATTACAAAAAATGCTTTAGGTGACTTCTAAACGGTTTCAATTTTTACCTATCTATTGATTTCTCCGTTACAAAATATAAAATATTATGGGTGTAAAAAGCCATCTCTACTCAGCGTTATGGCACATTTAGTTGAACCTTCTCACTCTTTATTATGATTTTAAATATTATTCATGTACAGGTCCTTGAAGGTAGAGGTTATCATTTGCAAGATCCGTCACAGGTATAATCGATTCATTGCAAAATATATGTGCTACTTCGCGCAGACCCTAACAGTAGTAAAACGTACCTGCCATTTCATATTTTCACGGGCTAATATTGGTCGTCCAAAGTCGTTAGCAACACCTAAGCCGACTTCCAGTTCCGGCGAACATTTAACTAATATGTCATAAATATGTAACTGTATTTTTCCTGTTAAATACTACTCGGGTCACCATTTACTGATTTTCTGAATGTCATTATGATCTTAGATACGGACACACAAATATGAATAGGTATCAGCACGTTACACAAAAATAATACGCCTGTACGTACGCCCACTTAAGGTGATTTGATTATTTGTTTCAAACCACATTTGTCTGAATTTCAGGCTACCGTGTGGTCATTTCTTGGTGGTTGTCTTTTTAACTGCTAAGGCCAGGTGTGAGCCATTACAGAAGGAAATGACTGTTGCACTGTTTCAGATTGATTACTCTCTTAAAAGCAGGTAATTATTATACTAATTAAGCTTCAAGTGCTTAAGTTTTTTACATTAGAATAGTCATGGATTACTCTCTAGAGTGTTAACCTTTGATATCGTGTTACTTATTTACCAAGTTGTGGAGCAGGAAGGGAAACGAATAAAGATGCCTCTGATTTTACCAACCTCTACGAATGGGTTAATTTCTCACACTACGTTTACAGGTAATCCATTCGTGGACAATAGACTAATTTTCCATTAACGTTACTAATAACACCAGCAAATCGTCCTTGCAACCGATTTTGGTTTACAGATTTACACTACTTTAATTGTAACCTAATTAGCCTAATATGAAAAATTATTCAGTTCTATTGTAATAATGATATGTTTTTTACTGGTAAGATGTGTTATTGGCGGTTAATCCTACACAATCTACTATACATTTATTGGGTAACATTGCCAGTCTTCATTTTTTTCCCTTATGTAGTGTTAAGTGGTCTGATTTTGTGTCTTTTTGTGTTTTTCAGGGTAAACTACAATATTTGAATAAATGGTTAGTGGTTCTTTTTCGTGTTTGTATTTGTAAAGTTAGTGGCTGCCAGTAGCGGCCCTGATTCACTGTCTAAAAGTGCAGCAAGATGAATATGACCAGGACATTAATTATCAGGTATGCTGCAAGACCCGACTCTAAAACAAAGAATGGTAGGTGATATCAATTTTAGGAAACTTCATAATGGTCAAAACTCCCAGTTACGTTTGCATCATTTATTATAGGCTGAAAACATGAAATACCACCCACCCCTTAAATGTTCATATTTGCCTTTTATTGTTTAAAGTTCTATTGCTTAACTTGATTCCACCACCTAAGTTTATTATTCAGTTGCAGGCTTGCCGTGAAAGAGAAAAGAGGGTGGTTTGGTTTTCAACCCGTAGGAGAAGGTGATACATTATAAATCACCAGTTGCATGAAAATTGCTACGCATTAATCTTAAAGGAGTGCATATTCAACCCTAGCTCAAGACACAAGATTGCCATGTTATAGCATCGGCAAACCTTTAAAGAACAGGTACATATCTACACCTCTTTAAATGTACATTATTTAGAAGAATTTGTGTCTATAATCAATTAAAAGAAAGGTTAATGTTATTTGTTGTTTCTGTCTTATTCATGTCTTAATCACATGTCCTTCTGATAATGACCATCGGCGATCTGTTGACGCTGCAAAAGAACATGCAGAACTGACTGGTACGCTTGCTTAAGGTAACCATGATTGTCTGAGTATTTTCTTATGATTACCTGGATTTTTTTTCCATGTGACTTTTAGCTCTTTGTTGTGACAATGACTCTGGGTTCATAATATTTTGCAGGCCTGACTTTATGTTGCAAACCGACAGAGAATAAAAAACCATCTGAAAACGTGGTGATACATGGTCAATGTTGTGTCTCAAAACGAACTGCCAAATGTTCAATTATGGGATATGCAACAGTTGATGCAAAACTTCAGGTCGATTCATGCTACAAAATTCGATGATTCGGCACTAAGAAAACTGAAAAATGGCAGCGGACTCTGCCCATTAACATCACACTCCTACTTGGCAAGTACACACAGGTCACGCCTATTGAAAACCAAGGTTTCCCGCTGCATCCCTTTAATTTTACAGCTTACAAAATAGGTCACCGGGCAGACTCACGAGACTCCATTATTACAGGTACCGTACAAAACTGAAAACACTTTAAAAACACATAAGATACTAATACAAAAAATGTTTCAACAGATTACATAAGCACAATCCACAACATAGGAGCACTACGAGAGTTTGAAGATTCAACAAGAAATCGCACCACTCGAAGGAACATCGACATACAAAATCTCAAGTACGTTGGTTCACTGTCATTTTACATTATTCAAAACTATATGCAGCGGTAACACTCTGACATTCACTCTGTCGAATGAGATTTCGATAGCCTTCGAAGTCGCTAAATGCGCAGCCATGGAACAGCCGGTCATCATTGCTATAAGTTCATGTTGGGCCAGGCGCTTTGCAAGTGTACCTCTACACGAAATGTAAGCTTATGGAACAATGCATATAACTATCTGCATAAATAAAGTTACTGATACAGGGGAGCTACAACTATCTGCAACCCCGGCAACAAGATGCTATCTGAACCTGATGTCCGAGAGACCGACCAAATTAGACATTTTTAAGGCCTCTCACAAATATCTTGAAACATTAAACCTCACTTTATTTTTTTTATTTGAACCAGATTTATATCGGCCTTTCCACGTGTTACATCAACAGGTATGCGAAGTTAATGGGACCATCACAACCAGTCATTCTCCCATTTCCTGACACCAAGGCACAGGAACATGAAATTCCTGAAGGTCCCATATCATTGGCAACACTTATGTCACTAAACCCGTAAACTCACATGGTAAGAAACAATCTTAACACACTAAGATATACAAAACACACACTCCTTATATTTTGCATACCGTTATTCCAGGACCAAGTGTTTACTGCCGAGGTTGTCATAGTGTACATCGTTGAAGCAAAAGGTTGGTACTTCATTAAGTGTCGTACATGTCATATGAAAATTGAAGAAGGACATCCACACCGCCACTGCCAGTAGCTTGGAACAAAGCCAACGCCAAATTATGGGTACACTTGAAACGCCATACCACCAAAATTAATAAAGATGTATAAGCTCTTTTCAATTTAGATGTCGCCTTTTTTCTGAATTTCAATCATTTGTAAATAAATAACTTCTCTCATGGAATGCGTGCAGGAGTCGAGCAGTAATGGAGGCGCTTCAATATCCTTTCTTTAACAGTTAAGTGTCTCTTATTTTCAAACTGATGGCCCTATACAACAGCTTATTTTCCTATTTATGAATTCATTTTTAATTTATTATGGCGATGAAGATAGTATTACTTTGGTGCGTTTAATATTTTCCAGCTATTATAACGTACTCGAACATGATGGCTGGAAACGACCCGTATCTTGGCAGGGCATCGTGATCAGAAAACTGATTGCTGCCATGGCGGGGCTCGCTTACCCTTTTGGCCAGTTCCGCACTTGAAAATCTGAGCCAGAATTAAAATAGATTTTTTTTATGATTGCTATGTTTTTTTAATTTGTCTTCAAACCTAAATTCGCCTTAAAAAATCTGCATAAAAAAAGAAACCAATCGTTAAAAAAGTTTGAGCAAACTGAAATCAGCATGTTTATGCACGCATTTATTATTTATTATAGCCTTGGTACTGTTGTGACAACCCGTTTGGATCAGCCCGATACTCCTTCCCATAATGTGAACACAGGTTCTAGGCGACAAAAGCATGTGACACAACGTTTGACTAAACAAGTGATTGAAAAGATTTGGCTTGCTATACTTTGGGAGCTGGAAAAGTTGGATGCTGAGATAGCTACTTTTGAAAAAAAAATAAATAAAAAAAAAATAAATAAAAAAAAAAAAAAAAAAAAAAAAAAAAAAAACCCGCGCACCTGCAGCAACATCGGATCCAAATCCAGGTATGCAGTTAGATGAATTTAAGATGAAAAATACAGGCGTTTTTGTCCTCCATATACTTGTAGATGAGTTGCACATGTATATTGTTACACATGTATATTCTACATACTTGATGTCTTCCAACGCCTAAATATTCTACTTTATTTATGCAAAATCGCCTCGGCCAAAAAACCGGCACGCCGGCAACGCGGCGATCGTTGCCATCCTTGTGTTTACTATTATACACCATATAGAGCCACCAAATGTAAAAGGCCCAACACTATTTAAGCCCAACTAGTATGTAATTTCGGGACATCAAAGCCCAACATACAATGAAGTACTATAGTTCTAACTTCTAAAGCACGTTTTTGTTTAAGTTTTAATATTTATTCCAAATTTATAGAACTTCATATTGTTCTATTAACACTTCATATTTATAAAATTGTATATTTGATCAATGGACACTGATATTTAAATAAGCCATTAACATTCTATTTATAGAACTTCATATTTTAAAGAGGCAGCTCTTTAAACCAAGTCACATAATCGATATATTTACCCTTCTTCAATTTGATCAATCTTTCATAAACTATAAGACCGTTTTACTAAACCATGAAAGAGCGTAAACTATGAAAGAGCATGCATCGTATTCTTGTTGTCTGCTTATAATGTTATGTATTTTACAAAACCATAATGTTCTGTATTTTACAACCATAAAAAAAAAAAAAAAAAAAAAAAAAAAAAAAAAAAAAAAAAAAGGCGCGAAGAATACTTACTTTTTTAATACAATGATTATAAGAGTCCTTAAAAAGCTTAGTTTCATCAACACTAATCATATTTCTCTTAAGTCATAACCATTTCAAAAAAGGTATTTCTATCTTGGCTCTAAAAGTATATTTATTTTTACAAAACTAACTTTACTTTTGAGGATACATCGCATATCTCCTCATTCTTATTCATAAAAATATTAAACTATAAACTATAATTGACCGAATATTTAATAACTTAAAATGAAGTTGTTAATATCATGCTTATCATATCTTCAAGATTTCACTTGAGTAATTAAAGTGATTTGTAAAGTACTAAAGTAGAATTTTTTTTTCATGACCAAAGGAATTCTTGAAAATTAACAAAAAGAGACTTTATGCTTTTTTATATCTTTCCATCTCTAGATTTAACAAATGGACTATTTCTTTTTCTTTTTCTTTTTTAATTTCTAGGGTAAACTGCAAATTTATTCCTTAATCTATCGCGAAAATGCAAAAAAGCCACCGAGACATAAAGGCGTGCAAAAAAACCATCCACGTTACGGATAAGTGCAAAAAAGCCACCGAGAGCTACTTTTGGCTAACGCCGGTTAGTTTTGCCGTCAGTCAAGGGTATTATCTTCATTTCAATCGTTTCCCGCCTTTGACTAGCCACACTTTATTTGAATGACCAATTTTGCAAAGTAGTAAATTAAGTTTGCAGCCAAAAACACATGTTGCAACTGAAGAGTTTGCCTCGGGATTTTTTTTTCAATGAATACGTTTGCATCGTCTTGACCTTACCCTCCTAAAGTAACTCGGCAACCGAAACGATAGCATAGGGACTATTCATTTTCGTCTGTATCCCTCTTAATTAAACGCACCAAACCAGACAGACATTCCACCGAAACACACTTAATCTCAACACACACATTCCACCGAAACACACATAATCCCAATGATCAAAACAACTGACGATGGCAAAGAATGGTAAAGGGAAGGGTATCTACATTGGTACCGAGGAAGAGGAATTTGATAAAGTTTTAAGAACCTATTATCTAAACGATTTACTTCTTGATGCATATGGCGGAGAACCAATTGATGAGTATGGTTCTTATAGGAAGATACCTAAGGAGTTGAGAACAAAGATTCTGACCTATATGAGGAAACAAGATGGCTACTATGAAGCGCTTTTGAGTGATGAGGAGGAGGAGAAGAAAGAGCATGTGGATACCGTTTTACCCAAGGTTGATGACTTAGGCCATAGGATTTCCAATCTTAAAAAGGTGTTCAAGTATCTAAAGGAGAAGAAGGACAAGATAGAAAAAGAATTGAAGAAAAAGAAGAAAAGGGGTGATGCGGAGGGTAGCGGTTCAAACTACTAAACAAATGTTTGTTTAGATATCTTTTTCGAAATTTGTAATGGTTTTTAACATCCTATGATCAATTAAAGTTTCGATCTTTATGTTAATGATATGTTTGTGTTTCAATTTAGGATCTTTATATTTGTGTTTCATTTTTATGTAATGTTGATGATGTTTGTTTTTGTGTAATTTTGATGATGTATGGTAATCATCTTTGCAACTAAATTATGTATGATACCATGCTGATTTTGGATGATATGATTTTACTGTTGTATTGTCAACTGTATTCATTTTACAGTAATGTTGAGATGATGTTTATAAGCAAAAAAGAGTTTCCAAGTTATGTTTTATGTATGTATTGACTCATGAGTTATGGTCTGTATCTGTAATAAGAATTCGGGTCATAGATGTAGCAGTTCATATACCTGTTATTAAGTCAAACGGGTGATGTTTGGCATGAAAGTCAAACGGGTGAAAGTCTCTTAGTTAATTGACTAGCACTTGTAAGAAGTAAATATTGCTTTACCTACCTCACATAGTGAAGTAAATTATCCTACCAACTAGGATAGTAAAATCTCCTTCCAACTTTGTCAAAAACATAGATATGGCTTAATCTTTAACTCAAAAAATAAAGGACAGAAAATGAGTAGTAATGATACAAAGTCAGAGGAAGTAAGTGGTTGTGTAATTGGTCTTGGTATTAGAAGTGGGAACAAAACAGCAGGGGGTGGTGCACAGGTAGAGGTGTTGGACGAAAGATGTGTTGTCTGTTGTGGGGATGTTAAGTGTTAGAGGCATGCTTACACAGGTGGAAGTGTTGTTATACTTGAAAAAGCAGGTTGTGCAACGGCAGAGGAAGTAAGTAGTGGTATGATTGGTCTTGGTATTAGAAGTGGAAACAAAAGTGCAGGGGGTGCTGTAGGGATAAGTGCAGATGCAAGTCAAGGAACTCAAGCAAAGAAGAAGAATAAAAAGAAGCCAAGAAACTTCATTAAAAACAACAACACAAATTGAATCACTATGGTTTTGGGCATGTCCAAGCCACAACTATGCATACTAATATTTCCCTTTTCATGTTTGGCACTTTAGTCTGTGTTTTAAGGTTTCATTAATGTGAGTTTCATGTTTATGTTTGTGATACGTATCAAAATCTGGATCACATTATTCATACAAAATCTGCATCATGAGATCCATTACATTCATTAACCATAACATGGTAATGTATACAAAAGAAACCCATCACTAATCTCCAACAACCAACCCCCTCATGGATATTTCTTCCTCACAGCAAGCTCAATCTTCTTAAACATCTTGTCCTTGACTTGCCTGGCCATCATCAACAGTGCATTCGCCCTACGCTTATCAATTGTCTGTAGTCTCCTAAGCTTTTTTGTATTGCTCCTTGTAATTCTTGCACGTGAATAGTTTCGAAGTGTAACAATCAGCTCCCCCTACGTTCGACCCTTTCAGTAATTTTTTTGGACTTGTTTTCCAAATCGTGTGTCTGTTGCAAGTCTTGAAGAATATCTGTGTGGTAAGGGCCAAGCATTAGTTCAGTTAGCACATACGAGTTACAGAGAACCTTTAGATCAATATCACATTGAGAGTTGTTCATGGTTAAGGAAATGGGGAGGGGTGTTTTGCGAGTGTTTTGAGAGATGATTGAATATGAGTTAGGTAGATGCATATTTAGTACCCCACACATTTTCAATCAACGTAGTGTAGCCTTCATGTGTTTACCTATAACACGGCTTATAAAATCGCCACGTACTGTAGCCTTAATGTGTTTGCCTATAAAAGGACTTATATAGCATTGCATTTTAGAATGTCAATGTTTAGGTCAGTTTGGATTTTTCCCCATACATAGCATTTTCATCCCAACTTCACAATGCATAAAATGATTAATTAAAGACAATAAAGTCATACATAACATTGTTCAAATAGGCATACATAACATTGTTTGGGTCAGTTTGGCTTTTGACCCATACATAACATTGTTCAAAAGACTATTAAGTCAAACATAGAGTACAAACATAGAATACAAAAGACATGAACATTAACAGAATTTCTATTGTTCAAAGATCAGTGGTTAACACATGAACAAAATTACCAAAACATCTGAACGCATTCATGATAGACTTTGATCGTGGCCATGCAAACATTTTGTCAACCCTACGAGGGGCCCAGCAGTATTAAACTTCTGAACAAATCAGAAGGAATGAATTCTCTCTTGACTACAAGAATAACCCATGAACTTCGCAACAATTCTGAAAACAACCCTTATGACTTCCAATTACGGTAAGCGGTAGATTGTTCCACAAAATGCACTACATCCATGACACTTATTTGGTATCTCAAGTCTGAGGATAACTTTAAATATGATTCTCACAATAAATTTAAATCATATTGTTTGGATAAGTCCAATACTCAATTCATTGAATATCATGTGAAATTGGTATGACTACGCATTAATATACTTTCAAGTATATCCTTAACCAATACTCAAAATTGTCTTAGTTTAATGATATTCCCATATCATTAATCGACAACGGACTATTTAGAATACTAAATTATTCATGGATCTTAAACATGCAAATATAGGATATATTATTAAGACAATGAATAAATAAACATAAACAATACTTTATTTCATTAAAATAATAATTGTACATTACATCCCTTATCCAAATACTAATCACAAATGGGCATGAAACTATCAGCTAATTGAAGTCCTATTCCTTCAGCATGCTTGTAAAGCTTGGTGCCAGGTAAAGGCTTTGTAAATTGATCAGCTAAGTTTTCATCTGTGTGAACTTTGAGCATTTCGATTTCACCTATCTCAACTTGTTCTCTGACATAGTGGTGCTTAATCGGGAAATGTCTGGTGCCTTTCATGATTCCAGGTTCATTGGCAAATGTAATTGCAGTTGAGTTGTCACAATACATTTTTATAGGTCGCTGAATCGAAGGCATAACCCCAAGCCCTGAAACAAACTTCCTAATCCAAACAGCTTCCATTGCAGCTTCTGAAGCAGCTATATACTCACTTTCTGTAGCAGACATTGCTAGTACACTCTGCTTTCTGCTCCATCAATCCACAGCTCCTCCATTAATGACAAAAACATAACCAGTCTGAGACTTCGTATCATCTTTATCACCTTTCCAAGAAGCATCGCAATAACCTGTTACATCAAGCTCTGCAGATGGAGTACCCCCATAAACTAAGAACATCTCTTTAGTAGCCCTAAGGTACTTAAGAATATTCTTAACAGCAGTCCAGTGTTTTTCACCTGGATTCTGCTGATATCGACTGGTTAAATTCTGAGCAAACGCCACATCAAGCCTTGTGCTCTTGCGTTGCACCTCTTCAGGTGTTGAAGCACAAACTTTCTCGCTCAAGCCATGTTGCTCTTGCATCGGCAAATATCCTTTCTTGGAATTTTGCATATTGAATCTCTTCAATATTTTATCAATGTAAGCACTTTGGCTTAATCCAATTAATCGCTGAGATCTATCTCTATATATCTTGATTCCCAGAATAAATGCAGCTTCCCCTAAATCTTTCATAGAAAAACAACTTCTAAGATATGCCTTAACCTTTTGCAAACTCAGAATGTCATTTCCCATGATCAATATGTCATCGACATATAATATAAGGAAAATTACATTACTCCCACTAGCTTTGTGATATACACATGGCTCATCAAGATTTTGAGTGAATCCATACTTCTTAATTTCACTATCAAATCTCTTATTCCATTGTCGTGATGCTTGCTTCAATCCATAAATGGATCTTTTAAGCTTGTATACACGATCTGGGAATTCTGGATTCACAAACCCCTCAGGCTGCGCCATATAGATGTCTTCATCTAGGCTACCATTTAAGAATGCGGTTTTGACATCCATTTTCCAAATTTCATAGTCATAGTAAGCGTCTATGGCTATAAGAATCCTAATTGCCCTTATGTCAGCTACAGGAGAAAAGGTCTCCTCATAGTCAACACCAAAAGTTTGAGTATAGCCTTTAGCTACCAAACGGGCCTTATAGGTGTGTACAATGCCATCCATATCAGTCTTTTTTCTTGAAGAGCCATTTACTCCAAACTAGCTTGGCACCCGGAGGTAGGTCTACTTCTTCCCAGACTTCATTGTCTTTCATGGATTGCATTTCCCCATTCATAGCTCCCTGCCATTTTTCCTTTTCAGGACTATTCATAGCAGCTTTATAACTTGTAGGTTAATCAAGATCCCCTATCAAGTTGTCATCACACTCCATGTTAAGACATAGACGTGTAGGAGTCTTCACAGATCTAGAAGACCTGCGAACGGGAACCACTTCAACTTCAGGTGGAGGACCTAAACTTTCAGGTTCTTCAGGAAGTTGGCTAGTGTTTTCAGAAGGTGTTACATCTTCATGATCGTCTTCCAGATCATATACTCTCCCACTGAATTCTTGATATATGAGCTCCTTTTCTAAGAAGTCTCCATACCTTTCAACAAAAACTTTGTTTTCAGCTGGGTAATAAAAGTAGTAACCCATAGTTTCCTTAGGGTAACCTATGAAGATGCACTTTACAGATCTTTGTTGAAGTTTGTCTGCTGAGTCACGTTTAACATAGGCCTCAAAACCCCAGATTCCAAGGCATAATCCCAAAACGAGTAAGGAAGAATTTTTAGATTAAACATAGATCGTATCAGGTCTTGCAATGTACGATTCCTTCTTTCAAATAAACCATTTTGTTGTGGAGTATATGGAGAAGTAAGGTGCTGGACAATTCCCTCCTTTGCTAAGTAATCTTCAAACTCTTGACTCAGGTATTCACCACCTCTATCGGATCGAAGAGCTTTAATCTTCTTTCCAAGTTGCAACTCTACTTCTGCTTTAAACACTTTGAATGTTTCAAATACCTCATGTTTATGTTTAAGTAAATAAACATAACCATAACGGCTGTAATCATCCGTAAATGTTAAGAAGTAGCTAGCACCTCTCCTTGACACATGTCTAAGTGGTCCACACACATCTGTGTGAATAAGACCAAGTAGATCATTAGCCCTTTCAATCCTATTTTTAAAGGGTTTCTTAGTCATCTTCCCAGCAATGCAAGATTCGCACTTATCAAATGATTCATCATTGATCTTTTCTAAAATCCCATCATGTTGCAGCTTTTTCATGCGATCTTTGCCAATGTGAGCAAGTCGACAATGCCAAAGATAAGACGAATCCAGACTTTTCTTGATTCTCTTATTGTTGATGCTATACATTGAATTATTTTTAACAAAAGCATTGTCATTATTATTCATATCAATTTCAAAGACAACATTCACAGCAATAGCATTAAAGTAAAAAACACCATTTAAAGAAACTGAAATTCCATTGCTAGAAATAGTATGCTTAAAACCAAGGTTCAATAAACATGAAAATGAAATTACACCTCTAACAATTGACGGTGCATAATGACAATTATTTAAAGATAGTCCTAGGCCCGAAGGCAACACTAAATCATAAACTCCTATAGCTTCAACTCCTGCATGCGCTCCGTTACCAACGTGCAAGAATTGTTGTCCGTAGGCCAGCTTTCTCTCAACTCTTAACCCCTGCAAGGTATTGCAAATATGAATGCCACATCCCGTATCATATACCCATGAATTCAATTTAGGAGTAAGAGTGAATAATTCAATCATAAAGAACGCACCTGATGAGCTGGGGTTACCAGCTTCATTCCCCTGCTTCTTGAGTCGCAAGTCATGAATGTAGAGAGGGCAATTGCGCTTCCAATGGCCCTTTTCATGACAATGGTGACATGCCTGGTCCTTCTTGTTTGGTGGATTCACCTTTTTCTGCTTAGGCTGATGTTGCTTCATCTTGGGTTCAGGTTGATAGGCCATGACCTGCTTGCCTTTGTTACCTTTCCCTTTGCCTTTGTTCACATGCGATTTCTTCTGGATTCTCACACCATTAATTGCCAACACTTGCGGGGTAGGAGCCTTGACCTTGGCTGGTAGACTTTTCTCATAATCAACAAGCAGTGCGAGTAATTCTGAGACTGTCTTCCCCGAGCAGTGCATGTTGAAATTCTGCAAAAAACCAGCAAAGTCCTTGTTAAGGGCCCTATTGATCAAGTGCACTTGCACATTCTCGGGGTAACCAAATCCAATTCTGTGAAGCTGGTCAAAATATTCCTTCATCTCAGTCACATAATCTTCAACTGGTTTACCATCACCATGCTTGCAGTTGTGTAGCTTGTCCAGTTCATCATGCAATTCAACTACAGGAGGTTTCTGATGAGGTGAAAAATGATCCGTTTTTAGGGGGTCATTTAAGCTCGAATCCGACTTTATTTGATCAAATATTGCCCTAAATCGTTCCTTTTGTGATTTTAGGTGTTTGGAGAGTGAATTCTGGAAAAGAATCCATTTTGGACGTTTTTGGAGCATAAAAGTGAAGAAAACGGCAAAGTACCAATTTTCCATGCTGAAGACACAAGGTGACGGCGTCAAGAGTTACATCTTGACGGCGTCAGACATGAAGAATAAAATACCGAAGGTGGTGACGGCGTCAAAAGTCATCCTGACGGCGTCAAAGTGGCAAGAATAAAATACCGTGGTTGGTGACGGCGTCACATAGGCCGTCATAAGTAGATCAAGGCCGTCCGAGGAAGTATTTGGCGGCGAGGTGACGGCGTCACATGGTAGTCTTGACGCCGTCAGCCTAGTTTTCCTATATATAGTTTTCTAGTTTTTTCATTAAAAAGAGAGAGAAGTTTTGGTGAAACCCTAAAGACGAATTTGGTGTATCTTTTACAGGTTTTTCAAGGGTTCCAAACCCTTGAGACCTTGCATTGTAATTGAGATAAGTGTTCTTTCAATTCAATCAATATGTCTATGTGTTGGTTGTTTATATCTTGTTCTTGTCTCAATTCCATTATGCTAGGCTAGATCTCTTTTGTGTTTGCTTAGATCTAATGAAACCTAGATGTTGATTATGTGTTGATTACTTGTCTATTCTTGTCTTGGATGAATGATTTTATATGTTAGGCTTAAGAAAACTGGCAGATCTCCAAATGGTAACATGCTTGAACGTCTTAAGAAACATGAACCGAGGCGTACTAGGTCTTTATTGGTTGTATTTAATGCATGAGCCACTGTTTACAATCCCTATAGTTGTGCTGGGTCATGGTGTAGGAGGAGATAAGAGCTCATAGAGTTGGGGAGTTATGTATGCCACCCCACGAATAGTATTAAGGAATACAATCCGTCATCCATACAAGTATAACAAGTAATTAACGTGTAAAAGATATCTAGGGAGTAGTGAAGTCTAAGTAAACACAATTTCTCCAATTACTGCTCACAACCTTAGTATAATTTAGTTTAATTTCATTTTCAGTATTTTATTTTAATTATATATTAGTTTTGGGTTAGTTGAATAGCAACTAATTCCGCCCACTCTTCCAAAACCCGAGATTTTACCTGCTTTCATAAAAATATAAAAATACAAAAATAATCATCCCTCACCTTTAGAACTATTAATTAGGTTTTCTAATCCTAGCGACACTATTCCTAAGCTGAACGATCAATCCCCCGGTACTTGTCACTATACTATACTACAACGATCAGGTACACTGCCTGGTGGGGGTTGTAAGCTTCTCGAGATCCCTCGAGAGGTAAAGCCTGTTGCGATTCCCACGCATCAAGTTTTTGGCGCCGCAGCCCGGGGAATAGTTATTGTCTAGGTTAGGATTTCTTTTTATTAGGTCTACTTGCTAGATTCCTTTCTAGTAAGATTTTATTTTTATTTTTAGGTCTTCTTTAGTCTATCTTAGTTCTTCGTGCCTTTGTTCGTAACTCTTTACCATCCGACATCATGGAAGGTGATAACATCTTTGAACCCATCATCCCACCGCAACAAAACCCACCATTAGAACCCCTTAGGCCCCGAACCTTAGGAGAGTATTCCCGACCTAGCCACCAAGGCTACCGAAACACCATTGAGCTCACCGGAGACAATGTGACCCCCTTGCGATCCGACACCATCCGGTTGTTGCAAAGCGGATGTGCATTCCATGGACTTCGTTCCGAAGATCCAAACCAACACCTTAAGGACTTCCTCAAAATCGTAGATTCCATAGACCTAGGTGTTGAAACTAGAGAGACTACCCGTTTACGCCTATTCCAATTCTCTCTACGGGATCAAGCTAGTCAATGGCTTGAGCGTTTACCCGCGGGATCCATCACCACATGGGATGATCTCACCACTCGTTTCCTTGCTCAATTTTTCCCACCGGGGAGAACTACTAAGTTTAGAAATGACATTTTGATGTTCCAACAACGTCAAAATGAAACCTTTTATGAAGCATGGATTCGATATAAAGACCTACTCCGAAAAGTTCCTCATCATGGGATCGAACCATGGCTGCAGATCCAAATCTTTTATGGTAAGGTTGACTATCAAACAAGGAAAGCCATTGATTACGCAGCCAAGGGTAGGCTAGATAGACTTAGCGTTGACGAATGCTGGAAAGTTCTTGAGGAGTTGGCACAATACGAAGAGGAAGGATGGGAGGACCTGATGCTCCCGAGCAAAGCAAAGCTTGATTACGCATGTGCCACCCAAGAACAATTGTTAGGAAGCATCGAGGAGCAGGTAAAAGAACTGATGAGTATTGAGAAACTTGCCGCTGAACCCATGTGGAACCCTAATCCACGTAGGAATACGGTTATCAGCCAAAATTTTCCTGAACGCTCACGGCAAGAGGAATTCGAAGGGATAATGATAACCTTCATGGATAATCAGGAAAAACAAATCCAGCACCTAGAGGCACGCATGGAAAGCACTCATAAAGCCTTTATGAATTTCGCAGACCAATTCATATCAAGGGTTAAAGAAAAGATCAAAGAAAATTCTATGCCTAAAAAAATTGAAAAAGTCTTCGAGGTGTCAACCTCTTTGGTATTTGACCAAGAGGATAGCGGAAGATTCTCCTCAAAAGCTTTACCATTAACTACCCCCCGTTCTCATAAACACCCCCATGCGGAGAAAAGCTCGCAAATTCATAGCATTTTCGTTGGATGCTTGCGAACTACATTCCCGATCTCATCCAAAAAACGTTCTTTTGGTTTTAAACCCGGTGTAAAGAGGTCACACCTCATAAATACCACTGATTTGAAACCTCCTATGGAACAACATCTTTCTTCTCGCGCCAATGACCCGTGCATAAGGATCAACTTGGCCAAAACATTGCCCGACCCCCGCTGCTACCTCACCTCTTTCCGCGACAGTAATGAGACATTCGACCCTGGTGGACCTCGTTAACGGAATAGCTACTCATGGGTTTTACTAGTGTTTAGTTATTCACGCAAAGAGCAGGGACTAAACTTGAAACTACTCCAAACCTCACCCCACACGGGCATCTGACGGCGTCAGATTTAACTCTTGACGCCGTCAGCTCGACGGATCAGCAATATTAACCCAAAACCAATCACTTTCAACCCATACCCCACAAATCTCACCCAAGTGTTGCTGCTACTCCGATTCTCAACCCCCAATTCGACATCTTCCGCCTCCGATCTCTACTTTGTAAGTAAGTTTTCTTCATCTTTTCTCGATTAATTATCCTTATGACCCGTCAATTTGAAAAACCCCTTTCGCCCGAAACCCCATTCTTGACCCACCATTAGCAAATCGTAATGCCATCCAATTGGTGATTTTTAATCGTGGGGTTACCATTTGATGATGTTGTCTCACCCAAATCATGCATTAATTTAGGGAAAACCCATCATGCCTCGGATTCTTTGACCCCCCCACCCCTGTTTCCTGATTTAAGGAGCGTTTAGGTAATGGGTTAAGAGTTTGAAAATTGATTTTTCCCTCGCATTTGCATGGCTGTAATTCCGATCCATCTGACGGCGTCAAAGATTACTCTTGACGGCGTCAGATGTGTCTGACTGCATAAAGTTCAAAAAAAAATTATTATTATCGCGTTCTAATCGTTTCCATTCACTCCACCTTTTTCCAGGAAAATGAGCAAAAGGTCTCGCCAACAAAAGGGTAGTTCTTCTAGATCTCAAGGGATCAATTATGGGGAATTAGTGCACAGTTGGGGCGAGTTTGGTGATGTTGGTACTAGTACCAAGTATGAGGAGTTGTGTAACCACCATATCGATGCTGGGGCGGTGGTTGACTGGGATTTTCTGAGAGCCAGTGGGTTGGAGGCTGCATTTTTAGGGAGGATCCGCACAGATGGGTTTGCGGGTCCACAGTGGGAGAGGTTGTTTAGGTTGAGAGAGACGGTATATAGTGAGTTAGTACGGGAGTTCTTTGCGACCTTCCGTTTTGATCAAGCTGAGGCTATGGGAGATATGGGGGGCACCACGGTATATTTTAGGCTAGGGGGAGAGTTGAGGTCATGTTCTGTGGCTGAGTTTGGTTGGAGGCTTGGGCTATATACTAGTGAGGAGGTTGATGGGGCTTTTCTGCTAAGGTTGTTACATGGAGAGACTCAGCGGAGTGAGATGAGGTGTGTCACCTTTTGGCCAACCATAGGGAATGGGGTTTACACCTCGACTACTGGGGCTGCATCGATCAGAGACCCCATGGTTAGGCTAGTTCACAGGTGCATCACATACAGCTTGTCTGCACGTCATGGCACCACTCACCGTATCACTGCTTCGGACCTATTCTACTTGTACACCATCTTTTCTGGGGATGTCTACTGCAACATCCCGTTTTGGGTGGCCAGTTACTTGAGGACCAGTGTGGATGAGAGGGATATTGACAAGGTTTATGGGGGGATGTTCGTAACACGGTTGGCTCGTTCCTATGGTCTTCTTACTCCTCAGATCATAGGGTACTTGAGCGACTGTGGGAACTGCAGGGTAGTGAGGGCGAAATCCCTTAGGCAGATGAGCATTGTGATGCAGATGGGGGATGGTTCCTACACATGGTACGTAGGGCCTGATGATGAGGAGGATGATGGTGATGATGAGGGACTGCCCCAGCAGCATCAGTTTGCCGGGTATGAGGAGGGGACGGCTGATTACTACCGACACATGAGTCGGGGAGACTGGCAGGCACACCAGGGTGCCTGGATGGGTTAGATGGATACGTGGCGAGCTACGACTGACCAGCGCTTTGACTGGATGTATGATCATACCGTCCGCCAGATGCAGCACCTCTCCACCCGAGATCATCTTGAGCCTCACCTGCAGATTGACCCCTTCCCAGGCCGAGAGACTGACTACCCTCCCTATGGGTACACTGGACACCTCTCACCAGGCTATGATTATCGCTTTGGTCCTCCCCCTCAGTGATTCATTTTGATATCTGTGATTCTTGAACAATTTATTCTTGGTTGTATGATTTGAAACATTTGGTTTGTAATAGTTTAGGATTCAGCCTTTGTTGGCTTTGGACAATTTCTATTTCTGTTCTTTTAATAAATATTATGCATGTTCAGCTTTTAAATTTTTATTGATGGTTAATCTAGGCAACCCATGTTTTGTGTGATTTTATTTGTTTGATTGTTATTTGCTTCCGTATGCATGTTTTATTTTTATTGTTGGTTGATCATGTTTCTCAATTAAAATGTGGAAATACTTTATTATGTTGTTTGGCCTAGTCTTAACTTCAACCTAAAGGTATTTTTGCAAAAGATAAGTGTAAGGGGAAACCCCAAATATGTTTTTAAGAAACAAACCGATCATGATTCTCCACAATATTAAATGAACATGTATATTCGTATTTGTTAGAGTCAAATGCTTGTATTGAGTCATAATGAAGTTTTGCAGGATTTTCCAGGAAGTAGGACAAAGTTTTTCCAAAAATTTTCCGGAAACTTAACATAAGAATTTCTGCAGGTCCATTCTGACGGCGTCAGAGTATTACTCTTGACGGCGTCAGGAGTTAAAATCTGGAAATTTTACCGGTTTTGTTTTTCTAACGGAGTCTTATGATTTTTGTGAATTATTAAGTTTTATAATCTCCAGGAAATCTGCAAACTTCATTCCACAAGCATTATATCTTATCTTGTTTTCTAGGATTTAGTAACTTATATAGGATGCCGCCGATTTTATGCGAGGTTGCCTTGTCTATTGTTGTCAGGATTTACAGGTTATTTATGACAAGAAGATGATTTATATTCTGGAAGGGAAGCTTTGATTGTTCGTTTTCTTGGAGGAAGATTTAACCTGGCCAACCTATAATCCATACCGAGCGAATCAAGGGAGTATTTGATTTCATTCTCTTTACTTCTTAACTTTTACATTCTTTACTTGAACATTGGGGACAATGTTCATCCTAAGTGTAAGGGGAGGGTAAAAAGATGATACCTTACATATGCACTTTCGCTTGAGTTTGTTTTGTTTGATAGTAGATGTGTAATAAAACTATGAGAAATACTTGTTAGTGTAATTTTAGCGCCAAATTTAAAATTTTTTACAACATTTAGGAGTGAAACTTTAGCCATAGCAAGCGTCTCATGGATAGGAGGTTGTATGACTAGCACATAACCGTATATTCAGAAAAATTTTCCACCCAAAAATGTGAGGTTCGCCTTTAGATTTGATAGGAAAAGCATTTATTATTGGTGCTTATGAGTGTACCGGTAGCATTTAGATTCTAGAACTTGCGTTAGTGATGCATCCCGAGACCGCTAGTGAGACTACATTCGTGTGGTAGGATTTACTACATGATAAGAGGCATTATGATCACCCTTGTGTTAAACCCGTATTATGATTACTTGACCATTTAAGTCATATTACTTGGCTAGTTAAGTCAACTAATTTTTCCCACACCCTTTGCGTTGTACTCATTTTTAGTACACGATACCCCTAGTACACCCCTCCGAGCCTATCTTTTCGTTTCTAACTTTAAGCATTTTACTTAAAGGAAGAATTTGTTACACCCCACTTAAATGTACACCCAAATCGCCTTAGCCTTCCGTATATGCGCTCATTTTTAGTGCATTATTGTTATTTGTTAAACCCTAAGTTAACTTTCTAATTGATTACATGGTTGCTAAGTCGAGTCATATCATTGTACATATTGTTTTGGGACGATTGGGACTCATGGGTAAGTACTTATTTTATGGAGTAATGGGGAAGAACATCATATATTACCCCCATATGTACGTTAATCTTAGAAGTGCTCCAAGTGTTTTGATTTTCTTAATTCGAGTCATTAGAATAGTTTAATGTAAAGTATGTAAAGATTCAAGTGTAAGGGGAATGCTCAAACCCCTGTGATGTATTATTTTGGATGGTAAGGTAAGAGTGTATGCAAAAAAAAAAAAAAAAAAAAAAAAAAAAAAAAAAAAAAAAAAAAAATCGAAAAAATTAAGATAAAAAAAAATAGAAAAGAAAAAGAGAAAAAACATACGGACTACCATCCCTTTTCATTCTATGTTCATTTTATGTTTTTGTTATTTTATATTTATTAGCTTAAGTCGAGTCTAGTCTTTGCTTAGCAACGCCATCTTGTACATGTAATTAACCAAGATTGTTAACTCGCCACCAGTAAAACTTCCTTTATCCAACAAAACCGTGTAATTCATATCCCTATACCTAACGTTACAACCCTTTAAAAGACCTCTTTGATAGTTTATCCTAGGTGCTTACGCCATGTGGTGGAGGTTTGATCCTTTCCCAAGCCTATGGTAATCTATTTTGCTATGACAGGTAGTGAGAGATATCTTCCATTTCCATAATGTTATATTACTTTATTACACCCGAGAGATGTGAGTATCTAAACACTATTTGTGAGGTGCTTGTGTATGACCTCCGTGCTTGTCTATTGGTCTTTAGTGGAACGCTTATTTGTTGTAATTACTTTTATATTAGTGTTAAATGACCCCTAACTTGTCTTTTGAGTAGAATAAAAGCTCATTTGCTTGAGGACAAGCAAATCTCAAGTGTAAGGGTATATGATGAGGCAAAAAATGATCCGTTTTTAGGGGGTCATTTAAGCCCGAATCCGACTTTATTTGATCAAATATTGCCCTAAATCGTTCCTTTTGTGATTTTAGGTGTTTGGAGAGTGAATTCTGGAAAAGAATCCATTTTGGACGTTTTTGGAGCATAAAAGTGAAGAAAACGGCAAAGTACCAATTTTCCATGCTGAAGACACAAGGTGACGGCGTCAAGAGTTACATCTTGACGGCGTCAGACATGAAGAATAAAATACCGAAGGTGGTGACGGCGTCAAAAGTCATCCTGACGGCGTCAAAGTGGCAAGAATAAAATACCGTGGTTGGTGACGGCGTCACATAGGCCGTCATAAGTAGATCAAGGCCGTCCGAGGAAGTATTTGGCGGCGAGGTGACGGCGTCACATGGTAGTCTTGACGCCGTCAGCCTAGTTTTCCTATATATAGTTTTCTAGTTTTTTCATTAAAAAGAGAGAGAAGTTTTGGTGAAACCCTAAAGACGAATTTGGTGTATCTTTTACAGGTTTTTCAAGGGTTCCAAACCCTTGAGACCTTGCATTGTAATTGAGATAAGTGTTCTTTCAATTCAATCAATATGTCTATGTGTTGGTTGTTTATATCTTGTTCTTGTCTCAATTCCATTATGCTAGGCTAGATCTCTTTTGTGTTTGCTTAGATCTAATGAAACCTAGATGTTGATTATGTGTTGATTACTTGTCTATTCTTGTCTTGGATGAATGATTTTATATGTTAGGCTTAAGAAAACTGGCAGATCTCCAAATGGTAACATGCTTGAACGTCTTAAGAAACATGAACCGAGGCGTACTAGGTCTTTATTGGTTGTATTTAATGCATGAGCCACTGTTTACAATCCCTATAGTTGTGCTGGGTCATGGTGTAGGAGGAGATAAGAGCTCATAGAGTTGGGGAGTTATGTATGCCACCCCACGAATAGTATTAAGGAATACAATCCGTCATCCATACAAGTATAACAAGTAATTAACGTGTAAAAGATATCTAGGGAGTAGTGAAGTCTAAGTAAACACAATTTCTCCAATTACTGCTCACAACCTTAGTATAATTTAGTTTAATTTCATTTTCAGTATTTTATTTTAATTATATATTAGTTTTGGGTTAGTTGAATAGCAACTAATTCCGCCCACTCTTCCAAAACCCGAGATTTTACCTGCTTTCATAAAAATATAAAAATACAAAAATAATCATCCCTCACCTTTAGAACTATTAATTAGGTTTTCTAATCCTAGCGACACTATTCCTAAGCTGAACGATCAATCCCCCGGTACTTGTCACTATACTATACTACAACGATCAGGTACACTGCCTGGTGGGGGTTGTAAGCTTCTCGAGATCCCTCGAGAGGTAAAGCCTGTTGCGATTCCCACGCATCAGTTTCTCATAAGATTGCTGAAGTACTTCAAGCATATCTTTTGGGAAAAAGTACTCAAACTTCTTTTGTAACTGAGCACTCATGCTAGTGAGCATTAAACAAGCAACCTCATTAAACTTAGCATGTTTCTCCCTCCAAGCCGCCTTAACTGCTTCTGATTCAGTAGCAGCAGGCTCAGCTGGGCATTCATCGGTCAAGTAATTCATCTTACCGGTCGACCTCAAGACAATTCAAAGCGAGCGGTACTAATCATTGAAATTCTTTCCAGTCAGTTTTTCTCTCTCAAGATGACTCTTGTAAGCAGAAATCACAGATGGGGTATCGGGTTGAGCCATATCTACAGATAAAAGTTCAAACATTAGTATTTTCGATAATAAATATCTTCAAGAAAATAAAATACCCATAGCTATATTCATATAACCACCAAAATTTTCTTGAAAACCTAGGACCTAACTTTACATAGTTCCACCACATCAGTTGATCTGCTAGTGGTGAAAGTACAAAAGATAGTAATCTGTCGAACAATAATTGGCAAACAAGATTTCCAATTCCTAGATCATTATGGGAATTACATCAAATTGATTCATCAATTTGCCTTGTAAGCATGTTTCATCCCATCTCATGCCTTAAGTTCTAGGTCTCACGCACAACTTAATTAAGTCGTCTATCTTAGAAACTGTAAAATTACAATTATGGTCTCACGCGTTAAAAGAATTTTACCTTGTTATAGTAATTTAGCCTAGGTCTCACGTTTACTAAATTAAAATTCCAAGTGTTCCTTATAGATAGATGGCATGTAACTTAAATTATAAGGGTATTTAATTTTGATGTGTAAATCAAAATATGTATAAAGATGCATGCACTCATCTTTATAGCATAATTTTTCAAAACCTTTTTATTACCAATTCGTGAAATTAATACACAAAGTTTTACTTGAGGTTTAAAAAATCCTAAGATGACTTTCTAAAATTATGATTTTAAAAGTAATTCGTTTAAGACATATTTAAAATTGTGATAACCAAGGCAGACTCTAAGACTCTTTTCTAAGCCTTCAAATCACGGTTATGAATATCGTCTTAAAGGACTTAATTTTAAAAGCATATTTGTATAAAACATCAATCAAGCAAAAGTTTATGGATTCAATCTCAAAGTTATTTAATAAAGATTCAATCTTTATTACTTTAGGGTTTCACCATTATTAGTATATATTATTTTCTTTTATAAAAATCACCTTTTTTATTGCTTACATCAAGTCAAACAATTTAAGAAAACAATAAAAACAAGTAATTAAAAGAAAAATAAACAACTAATAATAATAACGTGAAACAGTTAGCCACATGCAAACCTTGTAAAAAAGATCCTAATAAAATCAATTCTAGGTATAATAACGCATGTAATCAATTAAGGCCTTCTCCTCTTAATGGAGGAGAGTCACATACATTGACGAATCAATTGCGTAGGCCAAAATCAATATACACACCACATAGCATATAGATTGATTTTAATATATATATTAATTGGAGTCTTCCCCAATTTTAGATCTATTTAAAACATGTGACAAAAAAATAAAACAAGCAATATCCATGACTAACATGCATGTTTCGTCATGGAATAAACCTAACAATTAGCACATAGGTCACAAGTATCTTCACATAACCGGTTAAAGACCTAGGGTTTCTATATGATTACAATATAATCAAGAAAACCACAAACCTTAATTAGGGTTTTAAGTGGAAATCGACCCCCCCCCCCCAAAATTAGGGTTAGGGTTTAAATTTTATTAAAAAAAATTAAAGAAAACCCTAGAAAAAGAATGTATCTAAAACAATTAAAGATTCGATTTTTATTACATTTTAGTAATCAATTACATGTTATCCATGGCTCGTGATGCCACTGTTAGAGTTTGACAATCAAATAGCACATATTGCGGAAGCTAGGATCAATAATAACACGTATAAAGATAACTAAAACATAAATAAGAACATACCCGATGCACTTCAATAAACCTTGAATCTTGTGTAAATTATATCAATGATAAACCCCTTACCGTTTTGTTTATCGATCTCTTGATAATAACTATAGTGAATTATTACCTCGTTCTTGTACACACAAATTAAACCGTATTAAGGTTATGCAAGTAACTACACAAGAAAATAGTTTTGATCACCAAAAATCGAAACCCTAAAAGTTTAGGGGTGTTCGACCGGTTTTGAGAGAGCAAGAAAAGGAGAGGAAAAAGTTAGGGATAATTGTGTGCACAAAAGTTATGAAAAACAATTACCCTAAGATTTGTATTTATAGTGTTTAAGTAACTTTGGGAACAAGCTAGGGCAAGGGTTGCCCCTTTGTGGATGTTCGGCTGACCCAACCCAAGGAGGGGGGTTCTAGACCCTTCCTTGGTTACCAAATTACATAAACACCCTTTTCTTCTCTTTTATCTAACGGTCGTTAGTCCTTTTACCGTTAAGTACTAACGGTCGTTACATTCTCGTGTCTAATAATAAATATAATAAAACATTTATTATTTTTCCTCAATACTCATTTGTAATGTGTGCAATCCCGAGGTCTCAGGTTCGATACTAGCATTTACATATTAACATTTATACGTAACTTTTAACAAAAGATACATTTTTTTCTTTATATTCCAAGGTTCGGTTAGAAAATGGTTGTTAGTAAAAGGAATTTTATAATACTTAGTACTAGTACTAGTTTACCATTTAAAAGAACTAGATAACGATTACTAGTATATGCTAATTCTTTGACTTTCTAATCAATATTTTTTATCAGGAGATTATCGAAGTATAACGCGTCTTAGAATATTTTCAAAGACTCGAATACTCATCAATACACATTTACATTTGTCAAATCTATGATGAGTAATTGTGTAAATTTCATACATTTCGACTAGAGTACGTATAGTACTCTTCAAAAATTACGTACCTTGCGCGAAAAAATTGGTTCAAGAAGATAACGAACCAATATTACATATTATGAACATGTTGTCCATGAGGCCGGTCGCTGAGAGCACGAGAACAATCAATGATGAATCCCCCCCCCCCCCCCCCCTCCCCCTCCCCCAACCCCAATAATACACGTACCGAATGGATAGATTAATAACTTAGCATGTGCTTGATGGCCATCACATATTTCATCACTCGACGTCTCGACCCCTCATTCGTAACCATATTCATAAATTTTGGACGATAATAATAGACTCACAACAATAATTGATCTCATATTTTCCAAATTATGATCCCACATGCAGATATTACTCGTTACGTCTACATCCTTCAATTCATTTTAAACTCGTCACATTCATAATGCTCCCCTACCACGTATAAGTTCTATAAACACCACGTATCGTTCCACTCGATTCTTGAACTCCAACACAAAATCTTGCCTCAATGTCGCGTGTTTTTGCAGACAATAGTAGAGAAAGATTGTTATCACGAGAGAGTTACTTGGAATCAGATCTTTTTAGTGACTTTGGTAGCACCGATGACATTAAGCATGCTTCGTTTCTCGATAGAATCAAGAAATGGTGGAAGAGTTTTCGACAGTGTTTTGTTCATGGTTTTGAAATGGGTCGATCAGATCCTAAACAAATCATCTTTGCTGCTAAATCGGGCTTGGCAATCGCTATTGTTTCTGCACTATCATTCTTTACTGAACAACTTCCTTATATTAGCAACGATCTTATATGGGCTATTCTCACTGTCGTGCTTTTGTTCGAGTTCAGCTTAGCTGGTAAGTAACACTAAATGCATACTTCTAAATTTATTAGTTTTTGTTTACATGTTTATTATGGTCATATCGCAGTTTTAGAATTTGTTATCATAGGTGAATTTATTGTTTTTACCATGTGTTTTGTCACATTGAATGTTATAAAACTAGTTACATAAAACCGATGTCTTGTTATGACTTTGCTTATGTGACACATGCATCTTCTTCATATTAGTCCTAAACGGCATCGTGGGTTCTAGTAATGTATATATCTTATAATTATAATGAAATATATTGGCTACAGTTTTTTTAATCAATTGGCTACAATTTTGTGCTATAAATATGGGTATCTGATTCTTTTTGTAAATCCCTAATTTCTTTCTGTGTTTCTATGATTCATTACTTGTGTATTTTTTGTGAAGAATTATAGCTAATTTGTTACAAAAATTGTAACCAAGCTATCCCCTAATTATAATTATAATATAATAAGAGAAGAACAAAAGCACAAGTTTTTGTGATATGCAAAATATACACGTTGTACATATAACAACGACTCGTGTATTTAAATTTAAAGAAGGATCTGTAAAAAAGTACTTTTTTACTATCCACGTTTAATAACTCATGCGTACACAGGTTAAAAAGCTAAATACGGGTTGTTACAGAGTATAATTGACAAAGACCCGTTAAGGTTGCTATGTCATTCACATTCATTATATAAAGTTAGGGTTACATGGATGAGGATACATAATTACAATAAAGTCCCTCTACTATACAAATTAAATATTTAACACTCCCCCCCCCCCCCCCCCCCCCCCCCCACCCCCCGCTGGAGGATCCTGAATGCTCATACTGGACCTAAACTCGAAAAACAATAATGATGGTAATCCTTTAGTAAAAGTAGCTGCAAACTTATGTGCACAGGGAACATGTAACATAAGTACATGTCTAAAAGCAACAAGTTCCCTTACAAAGTGTAAATCTATCTCTATATGTTTGGTTCTTGGGTGCTATACTGGGTTAGAAGCTAAATACATTGCACATAAATTATCACAAAAAACAACCGTAGAACTAGAAACGACATGTTGTCGCTTGGAAGACCAAGAGACACGATTATCGCCTGGAAAGACACAAAAACCAAAAGTAGACCGATGTTTCTCGGGACAACCCGCCCGGTCTTCATCATTGTACAAGATTAAACAATCATCTGGTGAAGGACGAATAAAAAGCCCAAGAGACAAAGTCCTTTGCATGTAACATAAAATACGTTTAAGTGCATTCCTATGTGGTTCACGAGGATCCTGCATAAAGAGACAAACATGCCGATCAACATACTAAATATCAGGAGGAGCGAATGTAAAATATTGCAATGCACCTGCAAGAATACGGTAGAGTGTAGGATCCGAGCAAGACTACCAAGTGAGACGCCAACTTAGATTTAGTACATATTGATGATGTGTCACGTTATAAATGGTGTTACGTGTCCGACTTTTAGGTATGACACGTCATAAAATTATGCAGATTGAAACACTTTATGAAAGTTTGTTATATTTACACAAGTTTTTTAAAATTCACGTACCAAATCGTTATATTTGAAAAAGTTTATTGCTATTATTTACAAACACTTTTTCTTTATTTCCAAGGTTTGGTTATTAGGTATGACTAGTTATAATGCCCGCTCACGCGCGGGTTTTTTTTTAAAAAAAATTTTTGAATAATATATTTTTATTTATTAAAAAACAAATAATTTAATATTTGTTTTGTTTGATTTATGATATTTAATTATAGTTTTTTATTATTAAAGATAATTATTTAAAATTTTTAATCATATTGTTAATTGCATCTTATCTATATTTTTTGTATTTATCTTTTACTTGTGTTATGGATAAATATAAAATGTTGCCTAATAAGAAAATATATATATTTTTTTTAAATAAAATTATTACTAAATAAGGTATGAATGCATTTTTTTTGAACTGAAAAATTTTAAATAGGGGTTTTATTTTATTATATAAATTACTATATGATTGTTAGAAAACGGGAATTATATAATACTTGGTTTTGTTGTACTTGGTCTGCATCGTTTACAATAACTTAATTGCATCAGTTATTTACTAGTTTAACATTTAGAAGAACTAGCTAGATAACGACATATTAATATTAAGGGATAATTACCAAAATAGATCGTTGACTTTTTGACTAGTCACTTTTTATACTTTCAAATTTCACTTTCTAAAATTAGATCGGGCAACTTAAAAAATTGAGCAACTCAATATAAACGCGACACGTGTCCAAAAAGATTATAGAATATTCCAAAAAGATTCTAGATTCTGTACTATAGATTCCAAAAAGATTCTAGATTCTGTACTATATTAATAAAAAATTCGACACGTGTCGCACATATATGAAGTTGCTCAGTCGCCAAGTTGCCCTGATCTAATTTTGGAAAGTGATTTAAAAAGATCTATTCAAGGAATGTGCTTTGGGCGACTGATCTATTTTGGTAATTTTCCTTAATATTAATGCTAATTCTTTGACTTTCTAATTAATATTTTTTTTATCAGGAGATTATTGAAGTATAACGCGTCTAAGAATATTTTCAAAGACTCGAATACTCATCAATGCACATTTACATTTATCAAATCTATGATGTATAATTGTGTAAATTTCATACATTTCGATTAGAGTTCGTACTCATAAAAAATGACGTACCTTACGCGAAAAAAACTGGTTCAAGAAAATAACGACCCGATGTTACATATTATGAACATGTTTTCCATGAGGCCGGTCGATGAGAACACGAGAACGATCAATGATCAATGATTATTGATCAATGATCAATCCACCCTGATAATACACGTAGCCAAATGGGTAGATTAATAACTTAGCATGTGTTTCACGTCCATTTCATCACTCGACCCCTCATTCGTAACAATATCATAACTTGTGGACGACAATAATACATACTCATAACAATAAGTGATCTCATATTTTCCAAATTTCGATACCACATACAGAAATTACTCGTTTAGCCACATTCATAAAGCTCCCCTACCACGATACGTTCTATAAACACCACGTATCATTTCACTCAATTCTTGAACAACAACCGCTAAAACTACACACATTCTTGCCTTAATGTCGCGTATTTTCAGAGACAAAAGTAGAGAAAGATTGTTATCAAGAGAGAGTTACTTGGGGTCAGGTCTTTTTAGTGACTTTGGTAGCACCAGTGACATTAAGCTTGCTTCGTTTCTCGATAGAATCAAGAAATGGTGGACGAGTTTTCAACAGTTTTTTGTTCATGGTTTTGAAATGGGTCGATCTGATCCTAAAAAATCATCTTTGCTGCTAAATCGGGCTTGGCAATCGCCATTGTTTCTGCACCATTATTCTTTACAGAACAACTTCCTTATATTAGCAGCAACAATATTATATGGGCTATTCTCACTGTCGTGCTTGTGTTCGAGCTCAGCGTAGGTAAGTAACACTACTTCTAAATTTATTAGTTTTTGTTTACAAGTTTATTGTGGTCATTATCGCAGTTTTAGAATTTGTTATCATATGTGAATTTATTTTTCTTACCATATGTTTTGTCACATGGAATGTTATAAAATCAATGGGTTTGTATCCTAATGGTACCTTGTGTGAGAAGCTCCTTTATCAAATGGTTTTGAGTTCAAATCCTGCTTATTACATGTGAAATAGATTTGTGCTGTAAATGTTGCAAAATAGTTAAAATTATCAAAATCATGGAATGTTACGTAGTATAAAACTAGATACATAAAAAAAGGAGCTAAGTACGTATTTCGTCCTTGTAGTTTACACACAATCGCATCTTTTGTCTTTTTTAGCTTTGCTTGCACCATCCGTCCTTATGGTTGCAAAATCTTGCAACGTTAGTCCTTTTGACCAACATCCATTAGTTTTTGTCGTTAATTCCCTCAGGTGCTAAAAACATGAGGGCACTTTGGTCTTTTTACACATTGTCATCTTCCTTCAATATAAAAGTATTAAAGTAAACAAACTTCAATATTATTTCTCTAGTGAGCTGATCTTTTGGTTAGGCCAAATATAAGCCCAATAGCAATAAACAGAAAAGTTTTGGCACTAATACGGCTTGAACTTGCGAGCATGAGGTTATTTGTTTTGTGTTTTAAAAGTTTTTCCAACAGCTATTGAGGTAGCCTTTACTTCTATCTGTTACTCTGTTAGGAGATTTTTTCTTTAGTTTGAGAAAGCTTAAAAAAATATATAAAAAGGGAAAAAATGACACCACCATGGCTAGAACTCGTGACCATTGGATTAAAGATTATCGGTCTTATGTCTTAACCATTAAACCAATGTCGTGTTATGCCTTTGCTTATGTGACACATCAATATCTTCTTGATATTAGTTCTAAAGGGCATCGTGGGGTTCTAGTGATGCATATATCTTATACCTAGTAATAAGACCCGTGCATGTGAGGGTTTCATATTTTGTGTATGTTTAAGAATTGATTTCTAATTATTACATAATGATTTATATGAGTTGTTAATATGCGTACAATTCGTGTTAATTTTCGTATCATAATAATTTGTGCTTTATTTTAATATTTATAATCTCGTGAATATACAGAGTTTGGAATTAAGAATAAGATAAAACTTGAAGTTAAATTTTGTGATAATATCATTAATATGAAACATCGGTGTGTTAGAAAAGAAAGGATGTTACCAAAAGTCATTTGGTCTAGCGGTGTGTAAGTTGCATCAACCAAAAAATTAAGGAAGTGATTGACACACTTATAAATTTGATTGAGACACTCAACGTATAAACAGTTAAAAGTGTTCATAGTATTGAAAATTTAAAACTTGTATATACAATAAAACAAAGTATAATTAACATTTAGAATAAATTGCATGAATAGTCCATGTGGTTATACCAAAATTTCACATTTAGCCTGTAAATTTATATTTTTACACTGATGGTCCTTGTTATTTTCAAATAAGCACACTTTTAATCCCTAGCACAATTGACATTTTTAGATGACCACATTACCCTTTAATTTTAACAAGCGACAATCCAACACTTATATAAATCAACAACAACAACAATACTCAATATCGTATGCACGAGGTATGGGAAGGTGAAATTTAGACACATCATATCCCTACTTTAGAGTAAACCAACCAACACTTATATAAATCTTTACTAAAAATCAAATATGTTGTACATATAACAACGACTCGTGTATTTAAATTTAAAAAAGGATATGTAAAAAAGTACTTTTTTACTATCCACGTTTAATAACTCATGCGTACACAGGTTAAAAAGCTAAATACGGGTTGTTACAGAGTATAATTGACGAAGACCCGTTAAGGGTTGCTATGTCATTCACATTCATTATATAAAGTTAGGGTTACATGGATGAGGATACATAATTACAATAAAGTCCCTCTACTATACAAATTAAATATTTAACACCCCCCCCCCCCCCCCCCCCCCCGCTGGAGGATCCTGAATGCTCATACTGGACCTAAACTCGAAAAACAATAATGATGGTAATCCTTTAGTAAAAGTAGTTGCAAACTTATGTGCACAGGGAACATGTAACATAAGTACATGTCTAAAAGCAACACGTTCCCTTACAAAGTGTAAATCTATCTCTATATGTTTGGTTCTTGGGTGCTATACTGCGTTAGAAGCTAAATACATTGCACATAAATTATCACAAAAAACAACCGTAGAACTAGAAACGACATGTTGTCACTTGGAAGACCAAGAGACAAGATTATCGCCTGGAAAGACACAAAAACCAAAAGTAGACCGATGTTTCTCGGGACAACCCGCCCGGTCTTCATCATTGTACAAGATTAAACAATCATCTGGTGAAGGACGAATAAAAAGCCCAAGAGACAAAGTCCTTCGCATGTAACATAAAATACGTTTAAGTGCATTCCTATGTGGTTCACGAGGATCCTGCATAAAGAGAGAAACATGCCGATCAACATACTAAATATCAGGAGGAGTGAATGTAAAATATTGCAATGCACCTGCAAGAATACGGTAGAGAGTAGGATCCGAGCAAGACTACCAAGTGAGACGCCAACTTAGATTTAGTACATATTGATGATGTGTCACGTTATAAATGGTGTTACGTGTCCGACCTTTAGGTATGACACGTCATAAAATTGTGCAGATTGAAACACTTTACGAAAGTTTGTTATATTTACACAAGTTTTTTAAAATTCACGTATCAAATCGTTATATTTGAAAAAGTTTATTGCTATTATTTACAAACACTTTTTCTTTATTTCCAAGGTTTGGTTATTAGGTATGACTAGTTATAATGCCCGCTCACGCGCAGGTTTTTTTAAAAAAAAAATTTGAATCATATATTTTTATTTATTAAAAAACAAATAATTTAACATTTGTTTTGTTTGATTTATGATGTTTAATTATAGTTTTTTATTATTAAAGATAATTATTTAAAAATTTTAATCATATTGTTAATTGCATCTTATCTATATTTTTTGTATTTATCTTCTACTTGTGTTATGGATAAATATAAAATGTTACCTAATAAGAAAATATATATATTTTTTTAAATAAAATTATTACTAAATAAGGTATGAAACTATGAATGCATTTTTTTGAACTGGAAAATTCTCAATATGGGTTTTATTTTATTATATAAAAGATTACTAGTTATAATACCCGTGCATGCACGGGGTTTTGACATGAGTTTTTTTTAACACGTATTAATATTATAAAGATTTTCTTAAGATTGTATACGAATCAAATACCTTTTTCTTTTTTTTTTCTTTTTTTTAAATAATTTAATAAAAAAAGTTGCATTAATAACCATCTACAAATCAATCGGACCTAAGGGGGACCAGATAAGTTATAATTGCATAACATACTATAAGAAGCTTATGTCTTGTCCTATTTAGATCCTCAATATGCCCTATTTAAACAACATTTAGGTTATTAATCATGGTTAAAGATATACCAACACATGTCATCAATATGAAAACCATACATTACCTTTTTAAATCCACCAGTCGCTTCTCTGGATGCCTTCATCCATCTTATAATGACATGAGAGGTCACGAAATAGCGATGTATAGATACATACAATATGACCACATCCTTCCTCATAAATTTTGGTTTCATGCCATAAATAAATTTGATACCTAATATAAAATCGCCACAGAACATAACAAAGTCAAACAAATTTGATACCTAATATAAATTTATTAATCTACTAAAATCAACAGCTCATTTACTAAACTATATACCTAGAAGACTTACTCCAGTCATCTATCTCACTGTCAATCATTGGCATAAACCTCCTTGCATACAATACTGCTATAAAAGCCTATTCATAAAGCAGTCGGACATACATTTTCATAATTGATATCCAAACCAAACCACTGGACTGTAGAACCCTCCATACCTATCCTTTATGTGATCAGTAGTTTAATAAAGATGTGTTATTTGATTCTCATCACCAAATATAAAGGGCTGACTTTGCACACCCATTTTGAGGCTGTTAATGGTTTCCATGCATGAACTTTTGAGTAGTAGATAGTTAACAGTCCTTCCATCTTTAATACTTGTAGCAATTAGGTACGAAGTACAATTACTCGACAACAATAAATGGTCCTATTATTTTCTTTTTCTAATTTCTACTGTATATAAAGCATTTAATAGCAAAAGGCTAATGTAAGAGACTAACGCTCCGTTCTCGAGTTTATTTTTAGAAGGAAAGGAAAGGAAATGATAAGAAAATTGAATTTTTATTGTGTTCTTGAGTTTTTCTTAGACAGAAAGGAAAGGAAATGAAAGGAAATACAAAGGAAAATTCTTATCATTTTCCTATAGGAATTTTCTGCCCCAATATGGGCGGATTTGGAAGGAAACAATTCTACACCCCCAATATATAATAACCAATATAACTTTCAATATTTACTCATATTCGACTCTTATAATAAAATGAACATATTTAAAAGTGTATAATGTAATTATGTCTTTTTTTCTTTCTTTTCTTCCCAATTCGAGAACTAACATTATTTCTTTTCCTTTTATTTCATTTCAACTCGAGAACATGAAATATAAAATCAACTTTCTTTCCTTTCCTTTTCCTTTCTTTTCTCTTCTTTACACATCATTTCTATCCTCACCTAAAAAAACTCGAGAACGCAGCGTAAGAGTCATATGCTTGTTTTTTTTGCTTATGCAACCTATGATGCTCAATATTCTATATCTTTCTACATTAAAACTAATATAAGCCAGCCTGTGAACTGCAGTATGTTTCAAATTTAGCAAACACCTGCCTTGTTTTAGTTATCATGTTCTCTAGATCAATTTCTTTGCGATACGAAGAAACTATCAAATAATTATTTCTTGAACGACACAAAAAACACAAACCAGCTGATTAATAGAGTCCTGACATCTTAGATTTGCATAATAAAGTTTATCGGTTTCTAAGTAACTAACATAGTCAACATGAGCTCCTAAGATATCAAATCAACCAGAATTCAAAATTGGCAAACATATTTGACCTTGGTAGCTATCTGATCATAAAACTACTAAATCAAACAGTAATCAGTTCCTAAACGCAAATTCACATACCTCAAATGAGGGTCACTCGATCAAAAGTGTAGTATTCAAACGGGTAGGAATGGGTTGACCAAAAACGTATATTGTAATATTGCATTGCAGCACATTACACCAGGTAGACACTTTTACCCATCAACATCTTACCTAATTCGTCAACATAATCACATTTATCAGCAATCACTATTCACAACACATTACATAGCATGAATTCTACAGAACATGATTTTCACTATTCACTATTTAGGAAGTAAATGCGACTTGTATACTTGTGTGTGTTTTGGGTGAAACAAAAGACTTTTGTGGTACCATTTTAAAATTTAGAGAATATTCAAAAAAAAATGGTATGTCAACAGATATACTTATTCCCGCTCCATAACATAAGTTTAGATTTCTTCACATCCAATCTAATCACACAACTCACATGGTTCAGCAAACTGATAAAAGCAACTATGAAAATTAAAGCGTCAAGATGTAAAAGCCACAAAATCTTAAACAATATAATGTGACTCATAAATTACAAATAAAACTTACCCTTTTGGGCCAACAGATTCATAATATTTAGGGATAGATAACCTTGTAATCTCACCAAACATCCGAAAGTGTCCCTCGAGATTAGTACTAAGCTGCAAAACACTGTCGTGTACCTTTACATTAGATGAGGAATTGTCACTGTTTTATTGTAATCTTTCTTCCTTATATGAAAGTTCATCCATCAAAGCAGAATCTTCTCGGGTGGTAGACTAATAAGCTCCTCCACATTCTAGTAGCATTAATAGAAAAGAATTACAAAGGTATCAGACTCATTTACTGCACATTTATATATCACCGCTGTTCAAACATGAAAGCAACGAACTCCATGGTAACAGAAACTAATAAATCTCATATTTTATAACCAATGGAGGAGTCTATTGAAAGAGGCACATCCTTAAGTAGTTATGTGAAAGAACGTTCCGTTACCTGGTTATCACCGACCAATTCAACCAATTGAGGAGTCTTATTTAAATCGAGGTCTGCCAATAATTGTATCTGTAGGGAAAAACATTACAAATGTTTAACAATCAAAAAATCAATACATATAATATAATTTTCTTTTTAGTGCGTTAATATAAAGAGTTTAAACTCTATCTCCCGGATTGTATAATATATGATCCCAAAAGCACAAAGTACTTGGCAAGTTGGTGATGAATTGAACTCACCTTTATAATTTGTGATATCACTCCAAGCACAAGATGCCTCTGAAACAAAAGAAAAGATTGATCTTAATACACAATACGATTAATAATAGTTAGTTTAGTCAAGTTAACTGGAAGATTGTAGAAGCACGCTTCCATGGTCAAAACTTAATAGTCTGGCTTCGTGATTTAACCCACTATGACATCATCATATAAGAAACTTCGAAGATAAAATGTGATAATAACCAAAATAAATACTGTTTGAATGAAAACACCCAATGAGCATACTACGCACCCTTCCTTCAATGAAGTCTTGTGTTCCAATGTTAACAACCGTACATCCAATTGCCTTGGCAGAGTTAAGGCATAGCGTATGATTCTCATTTCTCTCCCAAGGATTCAGAACCGTCTTAGTGTTAATCGCTCTTTCATCAATAGTCCCCGAGACTGCCACATTAATAAGCTTACTGCATCAATCACAACAAACAAAATTCTCGTTAGCAAAACCAATGGAACAAAACCCCATCAATTACAATCTCAAACAATCATTCGTTAAACATCACCAGATAAGAACTCCATCTTTTTCAAGCTCAAACAGATCATTTGTTGAAGGATCTAAAGGAAGAAACTTTTCAAAAAGTTATCTTCTCCTAAGTAATTATTTATGTGTCCAACATACGAAGCCTTCTTGGATTCACTAATCGTGTGAAGCAAAGTAGATGTGGGCGATTTGAGAAACACTGACGAGTTTTTAGCACCCTTGCCCATCCGTGAAGTTGCATGGGCGTGTAAATTCAGGTAGACCTATCATCACATCAAGTACATACTTAAAGATTCTGGATTCAAACCCGTCCCATTTTATTACCAAAATCCTACAACTTCACACTCTTAAATCATCTTAAAATCAAAATCTCAGACAACATACTTTCTGAGCTGGTTACCACACTCAGCTGCACCATCGATTTATAAGGTATTATCGCGAGTTTGAGCCAATACACAAAATAATTTATTAGCTACGGTGAGGTGATGTACTTAGAAGTTTTTGAGCAACAATATCAATATCAATTGAAAGGTCATCAATTAAAGTACAAATACTTGCCCAATCATTAATTGCTCGTCTGAAGACCATTTGTTGCGTGATCTTAGATACTTGTATGCAGCATTGCTTCATCCTCAATCCATGGTACCAAAAGGACAACAGCAGTGAACTCCATTCTTGATTGCAAGATATTCATGAAGAACTACTACCCTATGCACTTCATGTCAAAAGAAAGCCCAGATTCGTTAGTACTCACAGCTACGCCTGAACTCACTGAAGAAACCGAAGACAATCAAATTATCAATATTTAGTTCCGTTTCATAAACAGACTTTAATTGTGTCTAGGATTGCTTATTACATTATTGATTAAAAAAATCAATGTGGATGTTTGGATAATCTAAATTGCTTTTATACTTGGTTGATGTTAAATTAGAAAAACACGTTAACAATCACACACCCCTTAATCCAGAAACTGTTGCTACATCCTTAATTTCATCGAATAAACAAAGAACAAAAATCGTTTAATACTTGAAGGTTTTGTTTAATAGTGATTGGCAAATTTTTGCTCAGATTTGAAAGAAATTTTGAAAAAAAATAATAATAATAAAAAAAATAGCCAAATATCAGGTTTTGCTTACCTTTGATTGCAGTTCAAGATGGTTACTTGTTGGTTTAAAACTGATTAAAGCTTTTAGCTACAGTCTGAAGTCCTCAAGATCAATCCTCTTTGCAGCTACAACTTTTGAGGTACTTCTCCCCCACATTAACAAACTGCCACTAAATTTGCCTGTTGTAAAGTAACCGTAAATAGTGAGCATGTTCTATCTGATAAGCAACTTTCGTATTATTAATTTTTGAGACTACTGATCTACCACACAATCAACAAAATATACAATAAAAATCATACCTCACAAATTAACCACAACTACTATCAATGATCTAGCAAATTAACATGAAATTGTACCACATGAGCACGGAATTTTTATCACACCATTTAAGCCATACCACATCAATTAAAAGCACAAGAACACAAAGCCATAACTTAATTACCAAAAAAATGATACATAAATCAAAAATTTATAGATTAATATACCTTAAATTTATTTACCGAAAACAATACCTCATCAAATTTAGAGCAACTACAATAACACCTTCTTCAATCGACTTTTTCAATTTGATTTCAGAATGATAGAATTAGGGTTATCTCAAAACGATTTTGATTTAGGGTAATAAAAGATGAGGATGAACAATACCAATCACTCATAATAACGGGACACAATTGGTTTTGAATAGTCGATTTCTTGAAAGATTTGAATACTTTTAATTTAGGGTTTTGGGAATGTAGTTTATGTGTGTCGATGATGTTAAGAGGTTGAGTTTAACTGATTGAGGAATTATTTGGTAATTTAGGGACTTTAGGATTTTTAAGTTATTATGATTATGAATTTTAACTTTCAACCCAAAACTTTATAGACTTTGCTCCACCGTTTCTAATTGTTTTCGGTTTTAACCTTTAACTTATTTTAGTTTAACCCCACCTTATCAAAGTTTTGTTTTTTTATATATTTGACACATGTATCTTTTTACTATTTTTTCTAAAAAAAACGAAAATAAACAAAGGTTTAGCCAAATAAAAACGTTTTTAATACACTTTTTACACAAAAATGGTAATTTTTAAGGTTAATTTGATAATTATGAAACTTTTTTAAAAATCTAAATAAAAAAAATTTACTAAAAAAGGAATGAATTGATTTTTTTGAAATGGAAAAATTTCAATAAGGGATTTATTTTATTATATAAAAGATTATATGATTGTTAGAAAACGGGAATTATATAATACTTGGTTTTGTTGTACTTGGTCCGCATCGTTTACAATAACTTAATTGCATCAGTTATTTACTAGTTTAACATTTAGAAGAACTAGCTAGATAACGACATACAGTATTAATATTAATGCTAATTCTTTGACTTTCTAATTAATATTTTTTTTTTATCAGGAGATTACTGAAGTATATATAACGCGTCATAGAATATTTTCAAAGACTCGAATACTCGTCAATACACATTTACATTTATCAAATCTATGATGTATAATTGTGTAAATTTCATACATTTCTATTAGAGTTCGTACTCTTAAAAAATGACGTACCTTACGCGAAGAAAACTGGTTCAAGAAATAACGACCCGATATTACATATTATGAACATGTTTTCGCCGGTCGATGAGAACACGAGGCGATCAATGATCAATGATCAATCCACCCCGATAGTACACGTAGCCAAATGGGTAGATTACTAACTTAGCATGTGTTTCACGTCCATTTCATCACTCGACCCCTCATTCGTAACAATATTCATAACTTGTGGACAACAATAATATATACTCATAACAATAACTGATCTCATATTTTCCAAAATTTCGATACCACATACAGACATTACTCGTTTAGTCACATTCATAATGCTCCCCTACCACACGATACGTTCTATAAACACCACGTATCATTTCACTCGATTCTTGAACACCAACCGCTAAAACTACACACATTCTTGCCTTAATGTCGCGTATTTTCAGAGACAAAAGTAGAGAAAGATTGTTATCAAGAGAGAGTTACTTAGGCTCAGGTCTTTTTAGTGACTTTGGTAGCACCAGTGACATTAAGCATGCTTCGTTTCTCGATAGAATCAAGAAATGGTGGACGTGTTTTCGACAGTTTTTTGTTCATGGTTTTGAAATGGGTCGATCTGATCCTAAACAAATCATCTTTGCTGCTAAATCGGGCTTGGCAATCGCTATTGTTTCTGCACCATTATTCTTTACAGAACAACTTCCTTATATTAGCAGCAACAATATTATATGGGCTATTCTCACTGTCGTGCTTGTGTTCGAGCTCAGCGTAGGTAAGTAACACTACTTCTAAATTTATTAGTTTTTGTTTACAAGTTTATTGTGGTCATTATCGCAGTTTTAGAATTTGTTATCATATGTGAATTTATTTTTCTTACCATATGTTTTGTCACATGGAATGTTATAAAATCAATGGGTTTGTATCCTAATGGTACCTTGTGTGAGAAGCTCCTTTATCAAATGGTTTTGAGTTCAAATCCTGCTTATTATATGTGAAATAGATTTGTGGTGTAAATGTTGCAAAATAGTTAAAATTATCAAAATCATGGAATGTTACGTAGTATAAAACTAGATACATAAAAAAAGGAGCTAAGTACATATTTCGTCCTTGTAGTTTACACACAATCGCATCTTTTGTCTTTTTTAGCTTTGCTTGCACCATCCGTCCTTATGGTTGCAAAATCTTGCAACGTTAGTCCTTTTGACCAACATCCATTAGTTTTTGTCGTTAATTCCCTCAGGTGCTAAAAACATGAGGGCACTTTGGTCTTTTTACACATTGTCATCTTCCTTCAATATAAAAGTATTAAAGTAAACAAACTTCAATATTATTTCTCTAGTGAGCTGATCTTTTGGTTAGGCCAAATATAAGCCCAATAGCAATAAACAGAAAAGTTTTGGCACTAATACGGCTTGAACTTGCGAGCATGAGGTTATTTGTTTTGTGTTTTAAAAGTTTTTCCAACAGCTATTGAGGTAGCCTTTACTTCTATCTGTTACTTTGTTAGGAGATTTTTTCTTTAGTTTGAGAAAGCTAAAAAAAATATAAAAAGGGGAAAAATGACACCGCCATGGCTAGAACTCGTGACCATTGGATTAAAGATTATCGGTCTTATGTCTTAACCATTAAACCAATGTCGTGTTATGCCTTTGCTTACGTGACACATCAACATCTTCTTGATATTAGTTCTAAAGGGCATCGTGGGGTTCTAGTGATGCATATATCTTATACCTAGTAATAAGACCCGTGTATGTGAAGGTTTCATATTTTGTGTATGTTTAAGAATTGATTTCTAATTTATACATAATGATTTATATGAGTTGTTAATATGTGTACAATTCGTGTTAATTTTCATATCATAATAATTTGTGCTTTATTTTAATATTCATAATCTCGTAAATATACAAAGTTTGGAATTAAGAATAACATAACACTTGAAGTTAAATTTTGTGATAATATCATTAATATGAAACATCGGTGTGTTAGAAAAGAAAGGATGTTACCAAAAGTCATTTGGTCTAGCGGTATGTAAGTTGCATCAACCAAAAAATTAAGGAAGTGATTGACACACTTATAAATTTGATTGAGACACTCAGCATATAAACAGTTAAAAGTGTTCATGGGCATTGAAAATTTAAAATTGGTATATGCAATAAAACAAAGTATAATTAACATTTAGAATAAATTGCATGAATAGTCCATGTGGTTATACCAAAATTTCACATTTGAACCTTAAATTTATATTTTTACACTGCTGGTCCTTGTGATTTTCAAATAAGCACACTTTTAATCCCTAGCACAATTGACATTTTTAGATGACCACATTACCCTTTAATTTTAACAAGCGACATCTAACACTTATATAAATCAACAACAACAACAATACTCAATATCGTATGCACGAGGTATGGGAAGGTAGAGTGTAGACACATCATATCCCTACTTTAGGGTAAACCAACCAACACTTATATAAATCTTTACTAAAAATCCAAACACCTCCTTTACTTAACCATTCATTTATCCTAAACTTAAAACACTAAAGAATACAAAACTAAAATAAAGGTACTAATATTATTGTTGATTTATGAACCTAAAAAACAAAACTAAAATAAAAGTACAAACATTATTTGAAGATACATAATTAAAGGTTATGAAAGATGAATATTTTTGAATTATAGGTTTTATTTATTTGTTTGCACATTTTGATTGTTATATTGTAAAATTTTGATATAGCGTACTTTTTTATACTATTATATTTAGTTATTTATTTGAAAGAGTTAACTACATTTTTGGTCCTCGTGGTTTACCGGGTATAACAGTTTTGGTCCAAAATTTTGAAATGTAACGGATCTTGTCCAATATCCGCTGACTCGTAACACTTTTGGTCCATCTTTACTATCACCGTCAGTTGACTAATGTTTGACCGTTAATTAAAAGGGTATTTTGGTCTTTTCACATCAAACACCACAAATCACCCCCTCACCCACAACTCACAATCTGTGTTAAAGGGGTCCATTCACACACCAAACATCACAAACCAAACTCCCAACATTATCTCTCTCTTTACTTTTATCACCATCAACCAAGACCCCTGCCACAACATCATCACCGAACCACCACCACCACCACGACGCCACCACAAACCAAACACGCAAAACATAGTTCTTCATTTCTGCGAACCCAAGCTCTTTCTTCTTCTTTTTAAAAACCGAACGTGAATGGTCTTTAAGATCTTTGATTGGTCTCGGGTAGGTTCTTGTTTTTTGTTTTTGTTGTTTTTCGTGTTTTGTTAAAAAAAGATTTAATATGATAAAAGGTGTTCGGTTCGTTTTTTGGAATTGGTGATGATGGATTTTGTGGTAGCGACAGTCGGGAGGGGGAGGGTTAAAGAAGAAGATGAACAAGAAACAAGGAAGGTGTGAGTTTGTATTCGGTTTGGGTTAAAGAATAAGAAAGAATTGGGTTAAGTGTTTTTGTGTGCGATTTGGGTTAAAGAAGAAGAAATAAATCATATAAAGGGTTTTAGTTTTTGATGGGTTTTGGATCTTGAGTTCTTATAGGTTAGAGAAAAGGGAAATGGATGGATCTGAAAACAATAGGATTGAAGATGATGATTTATAAGAATGGGTCATGTAACAGTTGAAGAAGAAAGGAAAAAAATCTGGTTGCGTATACGTTTCGAGTTGGAACATTTGAAAATCTGGGTGTGAATATGTTTTGATTTGGGATTCTTGAAAATATGGATGTGTATATGTTTTGGTTTAAAGAATGAGAAAATGATTATATTTTCAATAATAATAATAATAATAATAATAATAATAATAATAATAATAATAATAATAATAATAATAATAATTAATAAATGGAGGAAAGGGCATTTTAGTCATTGTACATCAACATTTGAGGGTATTTTAGTCATTTCGCATGTTTTTAACTAGTCAAACTAGCGGTCAACAAAAATTGGACCAAAAGTGTTACGGGTCAGCGGATATTGGACAAGATCCGTTACATTTTAAAATTTTGGACCAAAACTGTTATACCCGGTAAACCACGAGGACCAAAAATGTAGTTAACTCTATTTGAAATTACGGTTTCAGGTTGAAGATGGGGCGTTAGGCTTTATGTTTAATGGAGAGATATGTATGTCTTGACTAAGAGGGTGTACGGGTAAAAATTGTAAGGTATTATTGTCATTTACATAATGCTAATGGCATTACGGACCAGAAATACACAGATTTGTTAACCACAAAAACTATCAGTGTAATATTAAAATCTTAGAGATTAAATGTGAAACATGTGGTGCTTTTCAAGTGGTTGTATGCTAACATTTATTAGACTTATAAATATCTTTTATATTTAAAATTTTATGGTAAATGACGACGGTTATGTTATTGTTGGATTGTATTTTTTGAGCGATCATTTTTTTTTTTTTTTTTTTTTTTTTTTGTCTCTTTGCAAAGAAAATAAAATTTTGGAAAATTTTGAACTCTTTTTGTTTTTCTGCAAAAAAACATAAAATTGTCGCACCATATTTTATCTTTTGCCAAAAAGAAAAAGAAAAAAATAATTTTTTTTTTAAATAAAATTGATTTTGCGCACAAAAAAAAAACGCACATAAAGTACGATCTTGAACAAAACATAACAGTCGATCTAGCAAAAATCCCACTAACTTTTTGGACACGTGTCAACATGTTATGGAGTCGCACGATTTAATGTTCAATCAAAAACCAATTTTGAAAATAAGAGTTTTTTTTTTTTAATTTTATTTAACAATGTGAGTGCACTTTTAAAAAGATCATTTTTGACATTTTCTAACAAAAAACACTTCAAGAAAAACAAGTTATGAAGTACTATTTACTTAACTTGTTGAAGAGATCGTCAGTTTACAATAATCTACCTATTTCAAATTTAAGATTCTTTCTCTTTAAAATAACATCTTAAGTGTGTTTCTCTTTTATTATAAAAAAGATTTCAATTATGCAAAATATCATAACAACTGATAAGGACAGTTAATTATAATCAAGTTTATTATGCACATGTGAGAGATGATGTGTGGATCAAGAAGAAAACAAAATATAAAGATCGATGTCACTCCAAAAATTATAAATTATGTTAGTCGGTCACCCGGTGTTATGATCGTGAAGAAAAATAATAACAAGATAATATAACAAAAAGTCAATGTAAACGTGTTGCCAAATAAGATTTCACGATAAAGAATTACACGACTATATATCCAAGGTTGCCCAAAACTACTTCTTCTGGGGTGAACCCAAAAAAGCATTCTCGGTCAGGGTGTTTCCACCGATCTACACCTTTTTATGGATCCAAAGTTCCAAACAAGAACGGAAAATAACACAATGCACAAGGATATTTATCAGTTAAACTTCTCACGCTTAATCCACTAAAAAAACACATTAACTATTTATGACTAAAATAGCTGAGACGCTCAAACTCTCAACACTCTTCGATACTTTGACAAATCTGTCTCACATGTTTTGCTCGATCTTTTTCAAATATTCTTACCACATTATCAACATATAGATAATAAAGTTGCACTTGACATTATACTGTTAAGCCTCTCAATTTTCTCACAATCTTCTCAAAATTCTCTAACTGATGAATCATATTTAGATTACATCTACTTGTTCACTAAATTTACTTATTTCCAAAAATAAATTTGTTTCTTTAATTAAACATAAAACTTTGCTTCTACCATTCAATTCATAGAATAAATTTCAAACCGTCCTAACCGTGCCCGTCTCTACAACTTCAAAAGTATATGTGTATTCTTTATGAATAATTTTAGTCAATTAATGTTAAAGATATTAAACTTTGAAAGGGCGAGGCACTACTAGTCAGAGAAGATATTAAATGTGATGGTCAGTAATTTTATGAAGACAGGTGGTCAAAATGGTTAACATCAACTTGTAATCGCAATTATTAAAAAAACTTAGGCCCTTGGCAACACATGCGGGGAGGCACGGCACGGCATCCCCACCGCACGGGAACACTGCCGCCGATGCCTCCTTACCGCACGGGGGTGTGATTTTCGGGGAAGCTTACCGAACAAAAACTATCCGTTGTGCAATAAAGTTTTGGAACGTTGGGCATTAAAAAGGGACCAACGGATACTTTTGATTCTTTGTGTATATATACATTTGCAAAACAAAGACACAACATCAAAAAAAAAAAAAAAAAAAAAAAAAAAAAAAAAACACCACCGATCCATTCAATAAAAAAAAGCCGATTCCAAAAAAAAAAAAAAAAAAAAAAAAAAAAAAAAAAAAACACATCCGATCCAAAAAAAATATCCGATTCAACCGCAAGTATATGGCGCATAAAAAAATTGGTTCGACTTTTTTTTCTAGATGAGCCGTTCGAGTGGTCTAACAATACTAGTCTCGAAATTTTTGCTGACGCGATTGACGAAGATAAAGAAGATACGGCTGGGTCGACACGAAAATCAGTGAAACGCAATCGGATCTCTGTTGCACAAAGATTGCATCGTGATTATTTTTGTGAAGATCCAAAATTCGACGATGAATTTTTTGAAGATAGGTATCGTATGCCTAAAAGTTTATTTTTAAAAATAACGCGAGCTATTGAGGCTAGATTCGAGTATTTTCAGGAAGGTTATGATGCTAGAAAGAATTAGAAAAATAGTTTATACGTGTGTCATATTGCATAACATGATATACATAACGCCGGTAACGCAATCTCACCAGTTTATATTCAGGATCCTCCAATTGAACCGGTGTTTGACGAAGCAGCTTTAGGCGAGATACGAGATGAGGATACACATTTTCGTGTCAGATTTGATCTTATGGAGCATGTTCACGCTCAACAATTACCATACGTCCATACCTCGAGGTGGACGATGAAGTTTAGTTTTTTAGTATTATGTAATGGTATTTTATGTTTCTTAATAATATTATGTAATGTTTATTTTAATTTTAATGAATTTTAGTTTTTAATAAATTTTAATAGAATTTAAAAAAGAAAAAAGAAAAAGAAAAAAAAAGAAGTGAGTGAAGGGTGAGTGATGTGATGCCAACAAAAAATGAGTGAGTGAAGGGAAAAGTGGGAGGGTGATGTGGCATAAGGGGATTGGTTGTTTGTGAGTGAAGGGAGATGGAGTGAGTGGTGTGTTGCCAACCCCTTATAGTCGCAAACATATTCAGAGTGCTTAATAGAATTTCAAAATCAAACTCAAAACTTTTAACAAGAGGTTAATCTTTAATTGAATTTTATGTGTAAATTTCTCAATTTATTAATTTATAATTCAAAAAATATTTCACGGAGTTTAAAAATTTATAAAAAAATCCTTATTATTATTATTATTATTATTATTATTATTATTATTATTATACTAAAACTACGTGTATATATAATGGTCATAAATCTTTTATATAATAAAACAAAACTTCTATTGAGAATTTTTCATTTAAAAAAATAAATTTATACCTTATTTAGTAATAATTTTATTTAAAAAAATATATATTATTTTCTTATTAGGTAATATTTTATATTTATCCATAACACAAGTAGAAGATAAATACAAAAAATATAGATAATATACAATTAACAATAGGATTAAATTTTTTAAATAATTATCTTTAATAATAAAAAAAACTATAATTAAACATCAAAAATCAACAAAACAAAGATTAAATTATTTGTTTTTTAATAAATAAAAATATATGATTCAAATAAATTTAAAAAAAAAAAAAAAAAAAAAAAAAAAAAAAAAAAAAAAAAAAACTCTGCACGTACACGGCATTATAACTAATATCAAATATAAAATTTGACAAGATAAAAGAGGTAAAAAACAAATGATACAAAACAAAAAACAATAAAAATAATGTCTTGTCAATGGTAAAAAGAAATGTAAGAGAGGTAAGACGTACCAATAATATTATCCTAACTTTAGGTGAAAAGTAAAAATTAAAAATAAAAAAGACAAGATCATGGTAAATCAAGACAGACACGAGTTTCACATAGATCTCAAAGTCAAACTCAACTCTTAATGATCTTCTTGTCTTCTCAACATATATTTAAACCCACAAACATATCTCTCTATCTTTCTCACGTAATGTCCCACCACCCCACAAACTTATTATTGTCATCATGTCAATGGCAGGTTCAATGTCACGTAAATTTTCAGAAAAAACTAAAGAACCATTACTTTCACGTAAAGGGTACTCAGAGCTAGGAGGCTTTTATCCAGAATCATATACTACAACAACTTTCCATAATGATCATCAGCATGAAGATGGTTTTCTTGATAAGATCAAGAAAGCATGGACTGATCTTTGGTTGTTTTTTGTTAATGCATATGAAATGGGAAGATCTGATCCTAGACAGTTTATATTTGCTGCTAAATCTGGTTTGGCACTTGCTCTTGTGTCTACTCTTATATTTTATAAGGGTGCATCTAATATGATTAGCCAGTATTCCATCTGGGCTATACTTACTGTTATCGTGGTTTTCGAGTTTAGTATTGGTAAGGAATCATTTTTTTTTCATTGGTTTTGTATGATTTTTGGTTATGAAGTTATATAATTGGTGTTTTTTGTTTGATTTGTGGAGTTTGTGATAGGTGTAAGGTCTTTGGTTATAGCTAAATGATCAAAGGTGCTTGTTAGATGTGTATCGAAAATTTATAAATTGATTAGCTTAAAACACCCCTTAGATATATAGGGTATGTTAGGAAATTTGGTTGCGGATAACTGGGTGTTTGGGATTGCTTCTTGAAAATTGCTTATGAAGAAGTAAATAATCAGTTGTAACGAAACGTGATTCTGAAACTTAGTGTTTGGATTTAGTTGTGTTGCTTAGTTGTATAGAAGTGTGTGTCAGTTTAGCTGGAGTTGTGAATTGCAATAGTTGTGAGATCTGGATGCCAATTTAGTTAGAGTTGCGAGTTGTAGCTTTCAGTCTAGTTTGAGCGCTCAGCTGCAACTGCGAGTTTAGTTGGACTTGTGAGTTGTAGCTGTATAGAAGTGTGTATCAGTTTAGCTACAGCTATGAGTTGAAAGCTATCGGTATAGTTATATAGAAGTGTGTGACAAAAGTAGTTGTGCTGCAGTTGTGGGAGCGGATATAAAAGTTCCCAGGTCGTAAGCATTGATAAGAACTAATAAGCGGTAAAAGGGTCTTTTTCTATATTAGAAGCTCCCAACAGATTCGCTATCCAATTTCTGGAAAACCTTATTTGATCATTCACCGAGAGCTTTTTTTATAAAAATGAAAGCTAAAGTTGTCAAAAGTTCCTTAAGTTGCACGCCAAAATACCAATGTAGTTACTTTTGTTGGATTCACAAATGTGCAATTTAAATTCAAGAAACTACTTTCAGTAACTATAAGAACTGATCTTATGTGCCTCATTGACTCATTCGGTTTTATGTGTTGGAATATATATAGGAGCAACACTTAGCAAAGGATTTAATCGTGCTTTGGGGACATTTACTGCTGGCGTGATTGCATTAGCTATTGCCGAAATATCTATAAGGGCAGGGGAATGGCAAGAGGCTGTGATAGTTGTCAGCATCTTTATAGCAGGTCATCTTTAATCCCGTTTTTATAATATTTTATCAGTGTAGAAAATTTTATTCTATATTAAACATCGTGGTCATGTTTTCAGGTTCTATTTCAAGTTATGTGAAACAATACCCGTCAATGAAGGCATACGAATACGGGTTCAGAGTTTTTATGTTGACATTCTGTATAGTACTCATTTCGGGTTCTTCAAGTTTTGTTCATACAGCCATTTCTAGATTGTTGTTAATTGCGGTTGGGGCATGTGTATGCTTGGTTGTAAATGTATGTGTTTATCCCATTTGGGCTGGCGAAGATTTGCATAAATTGGTTGTCAAGAATTTTCAAGGTGTTGCAACTTCCTTAGAAGGTAATATATTGAGAAAAAAATAATACAGTAATATTTATATCCATGCAGTTGCATAAATCTGTGGTTTTGATAATAGTGTCGAACTTGTTTTTATAGGATGTGTTAATAATTACATTAAGCATTTTGAATACGAAAGGATACCTTCGAAAATCCTTGTATACCAAGCGGTGGATGATCCGTTGTATAGTGGATATAGATCAGCAGTACAGTCAACAAGTCAAGAAGATGCTTTGGTATGAATTCGTTTTCTGGATTATATAGTCTTTGAGTTAAGTAGGAAGCCCTTAATGGGTAGCCAACGAGTTTAATTTTTGTTTTGTAGCTGAGTTTTGCTGTTTGGGAACCGCCTCATGGACGTTACAAAATGTTGAGTTATCCTTGGAGTAATTATGTCAAAGTTAGCGGTGCACTCAGGCATTGTGCTTTTATGGTCATGGCAATGCATGGTTGTATACTTGCAGAAATACAGGTAATTTTAAGTGTATATTTTTGTTTTGGATATACAAACCGGTTATACTATTGTGATCGTGATATTAATCTGATGCACTATAACCAAATCTATCTTTAGTATTGTCCTTTATAGATCTCCGTAAGTGGAGAAATGTTTCACTACCCTGTTCTCAGCTCCCATAGTTTTTGGAGTACATCCACTTTTGTTGCCGCAATTGTTCCTAAGATAAAGGTCTGATACAAATCTGATAGGAACTAAAGATTATATTGAAAACTAACGCGTATCAGAATACAAACTCAGTGTGCTTTAGAGAGGCAGCCGTTTCTCTATTGATGCTCAATTGAACTCTAGAATGCATATCAAATAAAAAATGGCTTCTTTTTTCAACTAACTTTTTAAGAACATAATTTTAGGAAAAAATCTAGGGATGGCTGAACAGATCCGTTGATTCTTGTTACTCTTTCGGTTCCAGGGATATAATGAAATGATACAACGATGCTCAAACACTTTCCTATATAAGTGAAAATTTATTTTTTCGGGGGTAAAAGTTTCTCCTTTAAAGCATCCATCTGACTTTGTCGATGATAAGTATTTATGAGAACTTTCTTTGAATGTGTCGTAATGTTTTTAACTTCTACCTCATTATTTTTACTAAACTATCCCGGTTGCTTCTTCTGTCACCATTGATGCATACGTAGCTTTTTGATGAATGCTGCAGTTGCAAATCTCAAAGATGTTTTCCATATCATAAATGCAATTTGTTGCTACAATTGTAGTCATTGAAAGAGCAATGAACTTCAATAGACTTTTCAATCTTCAGAAATTCGTTACTTAGCCTTTGCTATTAGAAGTAATAGGTTAGTTATATTGTCAGTTGGATTGGCTGGGTATGCATCTAATACATGTGGAGGTAATTCTTTTCGTGGTCTTCCCTTGCTCGACTAGTTGTTGATGGTGTATCATTTTGTTTCCACAGGAAGACTAGTATTTTTGTGCCTTGACATTCTCTGATATAGAATTTACTTTTTAAGTGAATCACCATAGTATCCTTAGCAGATCGTATGGAAAATACCAGTACTAACTGATAACATTCTTATATCAAAGCCATTTTTCTACAACAAAATGGAGAATGTTCCTTGTTCAGGCTACACGGGGAGAGTCGATCCTTTTTGGTCTAATAAGCAACCTCACGGGTATTCCTGTGGCTGTTTCCGTACTCTTGCCTGGCCGTCCCAAGATTTATACCCAGTGAGGTTCAAACCGGGTCTCTTCTGAGGCATTCTGGCTGGATAACACTAGGCCACCTTAGGAATGTTTTTTCTACAACAAAATGCACTCCCGTTTTAGCAGTCGATACATAAACTACCTACTGTATTAGGTCTTAGAAGTAAAGTAGTGTCTTAAACAGCTGTAGTACATAATATTAGTATAATTCTGTGCGTTGGTTGGTTAAGAGGTAAAAGTTAAAACACGTATTTAGACTTCATTGTTTTACCTTACACTTCCTACTTCATTTTTTTTCTTGCAGCTAAACCGTGTTGATAATTTTTGAGCCTTATTTTTCTAAAATAGTTGTTTTTCCATGTCAATAGGCACCACCTGAACTAAGAAATATGTTCAAAAATGAGATTCAGAAGGTCGGTACAGAAGGTGCGAAAGTATTACGTGAGCTAGGAAGCAAAGTGGAAAAGTTAGAAAAATTAAACCTAGATATCGACTTGCTGGATAAAGTGCATGAGGCTGCAGAAGAATTACAAATGATGATCGACCAAAAATCTTACCATTTAGTCAAGTCAAATAAATGGGAATCTGGAAAACAACCAAAAGATTTTGAAGACCCTGACCGTCTACAAGACCTAAAAGAAGAAGAAATGAAACCGAATATCATCAACTCTATAAGTGAAGCGGTTTTAAAACCACCACTTCCCCCCAAAACTTTTGAGCGTAACATTTCAACTCTGTCACACCATCCTTCAATGGTGCATTGGGGTTCTTCTGAAGATATGCTAAAACATCAAACAAATTGGCCTTCACGCCTCTCGATTCTTGGTGACCAAATATTAAATGTGCGTGAAGTGAATACTTATGAAAGTGCAAGTGCTTTGTCTTTGGCTACTTTCACTTCTCTACTAATCGAGTTTGTTGCAAGGCTTCAAAATCTTGTGAATGCATTTCAAGAGCTTAGTGAGCTGGCAAAATTTAGTGATCCTCCGAATCCTCTTGAACCGAAGGAAGAGGTAAGTTGTTGGACAAGAGTGCTAAAGTGCATTGGCATCAAGTGATGGTATTAAGTTTTTTCTTTCTTTTCCATTTTGGGTACCAAAATAAACTCGTTTTGAAGGATTCGGATTGGTTTTTGTGTGCGAGTTATACTTTGGTGCGTCTTCTTGTCATGTTGAGTATTGTGTATTGTAAAGATGAAGATAAAGTGAAGGGAACTGAACAATTTTTTGTTGTACATTCAGGTTCTTGAAAATACAAAGACTAGTGGTGCCAGAAATGGTACTCCCAACTGTAAAAGTGTATTGGATTTCTGATTATTTGTATCAGAAATAATCATAGTATTTGTTATAGATTCAAATCTTAATTTTTTAATAAGTGTGTATTATTTTAATTCATTGTTATTATTTTATATTGCTAACTGATTAGAATCTGAAGAGATTCAATTTAAAATACAGCTGAGGGAAGCAACATGTCTAGCACGATTACGTTGAAGATGCAGCAAGAAAACCAGCATTCTAAACCTATTAAAAACCTGATAAACCACCAACCGTTGAAAACAGTGAACCATGATTAATGATTTAATGAAACTTAAATTCTTCGGCTTTAAAGTTTTTAACAAGTTGCACTGAGAAATCAAGCTTGCAGAACATTTGAGCCATAGGTAGATCACACTTTTAGAAAAACTAACTCGGCTAAAGCTCGACACACCTGCGCTTCAAGTATAGAACTTTTGAGACTTGAATGTTAACATATAAGGTTTGAACTTTTAGAAACTTGCTAACATCCGTTTGTCTTGTCTCATAGTCCTAAAAGAGTAAAACCAAAGCAGAGCCACACTGCCAAAGAAACAAGTAAAAACCACCGTCTCTAGAGATTGATGTAGCTGAAGCTAGGGGTGTAAAGTACTGCCAAGCTCAAGCTCGAGCTCGACTCGACTACTAAAACTTGAGCTCGAAACTCGACTCGAGCTTGGACGAGCTTTGGATTTCAAGCTTGAGCTCGGCTCTTCAACTCAAACTCGAGCTCAAAACTCAAGCTCAAGCTCGGTTATTTCCAAATTTAAAGCTCGAACTCGATAAAAAAAAATGGGCATATCAACTCGATTTTATGACAATTACGTAACTACATATATATAAAATGGTAACAGTGTAACATCATTGAAGCTCGATAAGGGCTCGCAAGCCTCGCAAGCCGATTAGTTTTTAGCACAAACTAGACTCAAAAGTGCACTCGAGTACCTTGAGTCATTTATATCGAGTCGACTTTGAGTAGTTTACAAGTCATCTTGAATAGTTCGCGAGTTTTCTCGTCTCGTTTATAACTACAGCTTAAGCTCTAGATAAACTTTGTAAATAGAAAGAAATCACTAACGATACACTTCTTTCAACTTTCAATGCCAACGCTAATGCAGTTGTTGATTCAGTTTTGACCATTTTTAGACATCTTAAAACACACATCTACATGTCTCATGTAGCACTTGCAAGCAAGACATACCGCTAAATAAGGTTACACAAGCACTTGCCTTAAAAAAGCTAGCCAGTAAGAAGTTCAGGAAAGCAAGTAATAGCAAAGGCAAGCTAACAAACAAAGTGAGGTTGAAGGGGGGTCTTGCACAGCCTTAAGATTGTTGGAAGCACAAGATTTGACCCCTTAATAAACTGCCTCTAATTTCTTTAACAATCAACAAGCAAACACAACAGAACTGCAACCAAAATTTCATTCATTGAACAATTGTATCCTAATAGAGGCTCAAAATGCTAAAACATGACCGTCTTCTACAGATTCATCAGGTTTAAGATAACAAATAGAAATTTTAAACTCAACACATGAGTAAACATACATCTTAAAACAGTATCGACATCTTGTCATTTAACTGTCACCGGGAAGAGACTTGATGATGTCAGAATCACCTGAGAAAGTTGCAAAATCAGTGTTAGCATAAATGAAGCCAACTAATAAAAAGGGTAATTTCAGTAAAGAGTTGAGCAGATTGTTACCTGCATCAATGATGCTAAGGCATGACACACGGAAATACTTTCCACATGCTGTTCCAAGATCAACATTGTCTGATCATAAAGAAAAACAAAAAATTAAAGTTAGTAAATTTATCCACTGCTTCAAGAATGAATAAAAATAGATGAGATGGTCAGTGTTTTTCGCTGTTTACACACGTAGTCTAACCACTATTGAAGAATCACGGATAGTCCCGAAATTAGAAACTGCGCACACAAATGGTGACTATCCAACATCAGATAGGAACCGTCAATGGGCATAATTCCCCAAATTTGAGACTACCCGTGATCTTTCAAGCAGTGGAGGGGCTTTGAGTGCAGCTATAACAAAGCCAAATGATACATGTAATCGGTGCAATTGGTGTGAAACAGCATGCATCATCTAAACTTTCTTGACAATAATGATATTTACTCATAAAATGCATCATTGATGACAAAAAAACATAAAAATAAATAGCATAAACATAATAACAAATACTAAGAGTAAGAGATGAGAAGAGCAGCTAGTCACATACTTCCGTTGTAATGATGAACTCCAACTTTGGCAAGCATAGCATAGTACTCAATTTCAGACTTCCTCAATGGAGGGCAATTGTTTGAGATGATAATCAGCTTTCCTGTAGTTAGCATCCAAACAAACTCATCAATATTATCATAAAACATATAGTATAAACTTCTTAATCACTCTCTTGAATCACACAAAATTGGCATTCTTATCTCAATTAAAAAATAGCAGCTCACAATTAATTCCATTTTATTCATTCATGATTATTCCTTCCAATATCAGCAAAACTATAGTTTTATTTGTAATAATCTCCACAGTCAAATCCAATACAATTAAGCTTAACTTAACAACCAAAGAAGCCATCAAAAAGTACCCAGCTTTCAGATAAAAGAGTACTGCGATGTGAATAACAAGATCTAAAGTTCTTACAAGCTCATGTGACATTGTTTTTGGTGTAATTAGGTTGTCAATCAGACATCCAGATGAACTAAGTTAACACTATTAGATAAGGTTCAACTCCTAAAATCAAAAAACGTAAACTCAAATTCGGTGAATTGTATTGCCATTCAAAGACATTGTTACCTATATGTATGAAAGAACGTATATACACATAGAGTAGACACAAACTGAACTATTATCATCAACGCCTTTGTGTTGAAACTACAATATTTAAAGCTATCAGAAATAAAAAAATAAAAAAACTTAGTATCATCCTTTAATCAATCATTCCTAACTATTAATAACAATTTCATAAATCTTAAAGACTAAACTACAAACCCAAAATAATCACCTGTCAACTTAGAAAAATAGAAGAACGAAAAGAAAAAAAGTATACCCTTGGAGCTCCTGAGAGACTCGAGAACAGTTTTGTAACCAAGAGTGTACTTTCCACTCTTCATGACAAGTGCCAACCTGTTGTTGATACTCTCATGTGTCTTCTTCTGCACATTTTACATCACATAATCAACAACTTCAACAATCACAAACACACACCAAAACACACACGTATACATAGCGATACATATATACATTCACAGTCAAAAGTCACTAACTAAACAAACACTAACACAGGCACAAGATGTAAAATAAAGATCGTAATTTCCAATACCCAAATGAAAACCAATAATAAAAATGATCATAAGACACACTTGCATACATGAGATTATCCATACTACTATATAAATCATTTGGGACTATTCTATAATTAGAAAGGCTTAAAAATCAGACTTTTAAGTTCTTATTATGGGAGGATTTCAAAATTAATTGGTTAGTAAGTTGTTAGGAAGCAGGTTGGTTGTTCAAACTAAAATTATTTGGCTTAACCATCTGTACCCTCTACTTATAAAGCATAAACACAACTAAATGTGTAGCCGAATAACGCAAAATATTACCATTCTAGTCATAACACAGAGTAAAACACCAACTTACTAACATACCAATACTAATACTAAAAATGCTCAAAACACATACTAAAAAACACAATACATTGAGATAAAGTCATATAGATGGTAAATCCAAATACTCTTTTCAAAACCAATACTAAAAAAATGCTCAAAACACACACTAAAACACACAGTTACAAGAAAGATATGAATATAAAGATAGTAATTTCCAATACCCTTTTCAAAACCAATATTATAAATGATCATAACACAAACTAAAATAAACTGCAAAAACACACACTAAACACACACACATACATACATAAATGAAGTTATCTTAAAAAACACACATAACATAAAGATAAAGATAGTAATTTACAACACCCAAATAAAACCCAATATTGAAAATGATTAAAACACACACTAAAAACACACACATAGATATGTAGATGTGATTTTTATTACCGTTTTCTTTCCTGACACCATTTTTGCTCCCTTCAACAGCTAACAAACGTATACCTGTTATTAACAAACAAATAAATAAGGGATTGAATGTGAAACTGAGCTGTACAGAATTAGGGTTTGGGTGGTTACCTGTGGCGGCTTCAACAAGATGACACAGAGTGCTTGTGTGTGTGAGAATATGTGTTTAGGTATTTATGTGGACCTAATGTAAGGGTTTTTTGTTGGGCTGTTGTTATTGGGCTTTTTATTTAGGCCCTTGTTTTGTAAATGGTTAAGACTTGATGTTCATGGGTTCTTGTGAAAATAAACCGAACCGCATTCAAATTTGATCAAATTGAACAGAAAGTCAAATTAAATTCGGTTCGATTTTTAAGTTGACTTTAAAAATGTAAATTATATAACTTATAAATTTTTAATTATACATTTTTATAGAAAGGTTATAAATAGCGTGAGGTGTGGTGTGACGGCATAACTAAGTCTCATGCCTTTGCAGGGCCTTTGTGAGTCTTTTAGAACCATGAAAAAAGTTTAAAAAATGATAAATATATATTAAAAAAAGGTATATGCATATTAATTGAATTCAGTTTTCGGTCCGACGTTTCGCCAAACCCAGCGCAAACTGAATATCGAATATTTAATTCAATTTGGTTCGGTTTCACAATTTCGGTTCCGTTACAAATTTGGTTTTGTTAACCACGAGATATCAAGATCCAAACAGTGATCGGGAGGTCAAGGTTGACCGAAAAATACAAAAGAAGACATGGCATATCTAGAGAGAGAAAGTAGATATATGGTGATATGTGAAAGAATTTTATTCAATATGTAATTTACCAATAAACAAGCACACCCCTCTGTGAGAGAGACTACAGGGGTATTTAATTATTTATAGACGAATCAAGCTAACTTTACAAGTATAGCAATAGTAGTCCACGAGTATATGCTAACTAGTTAACTAATGTAAATCGCATTACTGTCGTCAGTTTTAAGGCTAGCAGGTTTGATTCGGTTTGGCTTTCAGATCTTGTGGGTATTATCCGAATTGTGACCCCTAGTAACAAGTGAGTTCAACCCATTGAGCCCGTCCTATTTGGTAGTAATTGTTTTTCATAAACAATCCCATATAGTGGTTTGTCATCATGATGACCTCACGAGTTCTTAGTTTCGAACCTTAATAGGTAATTTTGAGGCTGATTTGGTGAAAGGTGAAAACTGAAAAATGGTCACGATGATACTTAGTGAGGCCACTTACAACTTAGTGAAAGACTACGGAGCTAGTGGTCAGCGACCCGAAGAATGGTGTCCAGGTCGGGTTTTCAAAACTTTGAGTTCATGACGTCGTTGTGTGTTTTCTATTGCAGGCGATGTGTTGTGTGTCACAGTGGGATTAAATGAATAAGTTTAGAGGGTGTGATTATATGATTTGACTATGTGTTCTGGTGGTGTGTCTGACCAAAATGGAAGTAGGAAAAAAGAAGTAGTTTATTCATTAAAAAATTACTTGGTCAATAAATGATGACTTGGCAGGTGACTTGCTCCAAAGTCGCAGCAACATGTTTTATATGTAAATTAATATTCAAAATAGAAGAAATTCGAAACTTTGGGATAAAATGTGAACAAATTTTTGTTTGATAATTATCTGAAAAAATGACAAGTTCGATACATTTATGAATTAGCGTTATTCGACAGTACACATACATCGATAGAAATATCCGACTTGGCTGGTGACTTGCTCCAAAGTGGCAGCATACTCAAAATAGACGAAATTGAAGACGTTGGGATCAAATATGAACTAATTTTTGTTTGATGATTAAATTTGAAAAAATGACAAATTTGATACATTTACATGTGATTAGCCGCCCCCGCCCCCAAACTTATATACATTGACAGTTTAAAGACTGGCAGTTTGTTTTTACTCCTTTAATAAAATACCACCCCACAAACCAACAACATTATACAAAATTACAAATCACAATTTACAAAAGCATATGCACCGCATTATATTATGAGGCAAACTTTCTCCTCCTTGATCTACGTGGGATTGTCAAAAAGAGCTTTTAGCCTTTTTGAAAAGGAATTGTACAAGTTGTTCTAGTTAAACGGTATACCAATATACCTTTATTGCCGCAATTGAATATTAGTGTTAAACTATTAATCTTCATTTACATATTGTTTTATTCTTTTCAAGTTAAAAATTCATATTAAACCCAAATGCACTTATTAACTGACTATGCACTTGGAGTGGGATATCCTCCATGTTGGTTAATAAGGTATACTTTTCGTTTGTGTTTCTTATTATAAGATAAATAGGTCCAAACCGGGTCTGTGTGCTTAAAGTCCATTTATCTTCTAATGATAAACATGAAAACGTAAATCTTGTATGTATCATGTCTTTATTGATAACTATTTATAATGATACAATACATGAAAGCCTATTCATAAACTCTAATGGCCACGAAGCTGAACCTATATTTATGAGTAAATCTTTTGAAACAAAAATGAGTTGCCTTGCATGTAAAAGTTAACCAGACTCCCTCGTTAGTGCATGATAGTTTATAAGGCACAATGATTAATCTATAACATTTTGTATCTGCAACTCATTAACTGACTAAAATATATATATATATATATATATATATATATATATATATATATATATATATATATATATATATATATATATAACAGGAGGCGTTTGACCATTGACTGCCAAATAATCATGCATTAAGTCCATGTCATCATGTTTAGTGCCATGTCATCAGCCATGTCATCACATTATAGGCACGTAAGCAATTTTTTAAATTTATTTTGTATTTTTTTAATTTATTTCGAAAACATCAGCATATTTGAGCCATGTCATCACAATTAGCCAACTAAGCACGGATTAAATGAGCTAAAATTCGGTATTAATTAATTTAAAAAATGACAGCATACAGGATCGAACCTTGAGTTCTTAGAAAGATTAACTCACATATAACCACTAAACCAACAGACCTTTTGATTTATATATTGCAATTCTAAATCTTTAAAGGTTTGTTATTAATTATTACTGCTAATCCAAATACAATTAATTGGAATACTATACGCACTTAAAAAGATAGAATTCAGTTTTAATCCTTTTATCAAAACCCTAAACATATCAAAGAAGATGTATCATAGAAATCACTGCAACTATCCATGTCCCTTCATCAATCTGTAAACACGTTTGAGGACAGTGAAGAAGTTACCTTTTTATCAAAACCCTAATATCATTCATTCATCATCCAGAGAATTGCATGAGTCGGTTCAAGGTTTTTGTTTTCTGAAGCTTTGTTATTCTTATGCATAGAATGTATTTGAGCTAGGTTCTTTATTTTTGTCACGGGTAACTCAATCTTTTTAGAACGTACACAATGGTAAGATAACTCACTTCCATTTTTTGACCTGTTCATGTTTTGTATCCGAATATTATACATGATTTTTTATAATTTATATTTCTTCTGCTTCATCGACTAATAAGGTGATAATAATCTCCTTCACAATTAAATCATACTCACATCATTACAGGTTTCATTGATTTATTTTAGGTTTTTGTTTTAGCGATAACATGTAATCTTTTTATATAACTATTGATACTTTGTAATATTAATTGTTTGCAGGATTTGATCAATAATTCGATATATGAAAGATTCAATTCTAAAGAGAGCATTGATTTAAGTTTGATCATTCATTGATGTATTACTTCAGGTTTTTTGCTATGCTCTATCTTTATGGCAACTTGGCATGAATGATTAGTCTTTGTCCCTGGTGAGGATTCTAGCTGCATGTGCTAAATCATTGGAACCGAGATTGGCTTCAACATCTATAAGTTTCATCAAACAATATTGATGTATGAATGAGTAAGTTCTATAAAGTATTACAACTACATTGTAAAAGGTGCAAATTATAGAAGTGTGTTACCTTTTGGCGCAATTAACCCGCATGACGTACTTCCACAATACTTGCTTCTTTAAGTTGGTCTTTCAAGATTGTTAAATTTGTTAGTGTAAATCAGTATGTGACAATTGTTTTTTTAGGATTGCAGGTTTTTTGTCACATCTAATTGGAGTGCAACACGGCCTTAAGAGGTTGAGAGTTTAGTGAGGCAGTTCTTACATACTTCATTGAAGGTGTTACTATTCTCACCCTTATGATCCACATATGAAATTATTTGTTCTTATGTTATGTGGCATACACCTTTAATCAATGCTTATTTATTTCTTTATAAATTCATAAATGACTTGGGGATACCTCACATGTTTTCATAAATGACCCACTTTGCACTTAGACCCATTTTGACCCGCTACCTGAGCCGCCCAGTTTTCATTTTGTAATAGCGAAGGAAATTTGGTATACATATTGTTATCTTATATGGGTACACATAAGTTGAAATTGGTAAATGTATCTCTTAAAATACATTTAATATATGGATTATGATCTGATTGCAGCTCCCATTATGTGGTGTAAAGGATAGGGGATTTGGACGGTTTGCTGGTGTTGAAGGATTGCGTGCTTGCTGTCTTATAAAAACAGTGGTATATATGATTTTAATTGGTGAATCAATAAGTTCATATATTAAGCTTATCGATATAACATGACAAGCTTTTTGTTTTAGCTTTGGTACCTAAAAGGCATTGGTTTTTTTAACTACAGAGTGGTCCACTTGCTGCCTATTACAAACTCATTCTAAATTGAGTGGTGGTGGTATTATCTCTTATTTCACATTGTACATAATTGGTCTTAAAAATGTTGACAATTTTATATTTCGGGTAGAGGCGGCAAAATGATTGGGTTTGGGTGGCCGGCGAAAGAGCCAGTATGGGTTGGGTTGGTTCGGCCCAAGATAGTATTTGTCCAAAGTTCTTAATTTGAACTATAATAGTTAGTGTGTCAAATATGATTCAACCCGTTTTGTTTTTAGATACGTTTTGTCTGTTTGACCCGTTATAGATCTAACATAACCCAAATAGACCTATTACGCTTACTCTCAGGCTACAGGAATCACTTTGATATGAATCATATAAACATTGGACATTTTGAGATATATAGCTCATGTTTAGATACAATTGCTAAGCTTTTGATTAATGATGTCATCACCATAAAATCACTGGTATAGCTCTTTTCAGTTTTTGTTACTACTACTGTTATTAATGTAGAACTTGATAAACCAGAACCAACTCCAAATGTGAAGCTGCCATTATAGCACATGTAAGGATTCTCTTATCTTTGAAAAAACTTTGGCTTACTGGAAATTTCACACTGAAAATTATTATGAGACTGCCTATATTAAAAGTACATGATCAAAATGGTATTGGACCAGCCTAGATTAGAACTCCTAATGTTTAAGGTCTAAGGTGTTATAATATAGAATAAATGGACAAGTCATGGAATGAGAAAAAATGAGTAAATTTTGGTATGAGTTGAATCAGGAAAGTTAGATAATATAATCACAAATTTTGTATAGAATAAATTTGTATAAAAAAATTTAGCATGTTTTTTGCATTAATAATGCATTTTTGACAACTTTCTATCCGTTTGACACCTTCCTAACAGATTGACCCATTTATAATGGGTTAAAATTGCCGCCTCAAAGTCGCTATTGTACATGTTACTGAAGATTTTCTCTTCTACTTGTACGTTTCAGATTGCTAGGTTGCTGAACAAGATGCAATTACATATGGAGGAAGCCAATTTAGAGGATAAAGGCAAACTTACTGTATGAACGGCATGATTCTTTTAAGCTAATGTGACTAACATGTTGCATAATTTGGTTTATTTAGTATCTTGAGGGTGTTATTATTATCCAATAAGTCTTACGGAGTATGTTTTTTGGGATTATTTCAGCGCAAAATTCAGCATCTAAAAGAAAACGGATAGTTGCAGAACACATTGGAAGTGATCGTAAAAAATGATACAAGCCCGACTGTCTCTTTAGTGATTGCTTTTCTTACCTCTGACAACTTTATGGCTAACTTAAAACTTAATAACATAAACGCATTATAGATTGTTTTTTAATAAACAAGTTTTATTTAGAACAAAGATAAAGACCTTATATTATCCTATTATGACTATAATTGTACCGTCAAACTATTTAGTAAAGTAAATGGACAATTGTATGCCATTGACGTTCCATTAAATAAAACCATCAAAATAATAATTAAGCTCCCCGTCCTCAAACATGAATTTCAGTTAACTAACACCATCAAAAGAATAATTATTAGTCATGCCCGCCCATCGGGCAGGCTTCGAATATTTATTCATATAGTGTTTTGGAGGTGGACATAAGAGAGGGTGTGGGTCGACTCAAAACATTTCAACTAATATTGGATGGTATGCACATGTGATACAAGGCACGGGCCATAAACAAAGGTACCCTTTATCATATTTTTGTAAGGAAAATAACAACTACAAGAGCCTCTAATTAGTGTGAGTAACATAAGTATTTATACACGTGTATGTCATTGGATACTCGAGAAAATTGTGTTAATTTTTATCTACATGAATCATGAATTTGTTATTTCTTTAGCAGTTTGATGGAAGTGTTAGACCAGACCAGAGTAGAGATGGGCATGGATAGATATAGATAGAATTTTTATAAACACAAGATCTACTTAAATCATTAACGGATTCAGCTCTTATTTTAGTTTATTTTTACTAAGTTTCACTTCATTGTGAACTTTAGTGGAGGATTAGAAATTGATAAAAAGAAATTTCAAAATACGTACCATTCACTTATAGATTATGACTCATGTGTGTTTATATCGGCGTATTGCTACATGTTGTAACTTGATAAATGATATTACCTCAATAATAAATTAGAGTCACCTATAGAATAAGTTTTAAGATCTTGAATAAGTAAACCTAAAAGTTTTTATGTACAACCCTTTCTTTTAACATGTACACTTTTCATCCATTTTTAATCACTTCTTTTGCTATAGTAAAAGTTTCCAATAAAAATTATAAGACGTGCCCACCCAGTGGGCGAGCTTATATGTCCGAGAGGGCTTATAAGTCATGCCCGCCCATTGAAAGGAGATTGTGTTCCAAGAAAGGACGTATTATGTATAGGCTGTCTCAAGAGTGAAGAGCATAAAAGGATTGGAGATTCTTTCTTGTGATAAAGTTGGTAATTACACAAAATCAACAACAAACATTGTATAAAAAGAAGCTTTATTTTGAATTTCAATTTATTTGGTAGTATATGTTGTTCTTGTGGACCACTTTGTAACCTTTTTTCATAATATTCGATAAAACATATAATTAGTATGTTTATAGCTTATCTTTATTATGTTATTTGTTTCAACAATATTCATAAGTGTAATCCAACCATCGGTCGGGCTATGGCTAAATATGAAGATATAAGAAAACATGGTCACAAGCCTTTCTTAACCATAGAACAACTTTACCATAAACTTAAATCTATTTTTTAAGCTTACGTTCCCTTCTTTCAACATGTCCACTTTCTAACCATTTTTAACAGCCTTCTTTCGCTATGCAAAAAAATTAACCAATGATATTTATAAGTCAACTATATATTAATATAACTCAACAATTTTTAGATAACAGAATTACATCTATATGAATTAAACTTTCCTGTTAATATGTCTGTTTAATTACCACCATTCTTGCGCAATAGAAAAATATGCCAATGATATTATAAGTTATGCCCGCCTTTCTTATACGTTAACTAATACATTTCAACGATAATTATAAGTCATGCAACTAAAAAAATGAATAAGTGTACATGCAACTCATGCAATTAAAACCAATAAAAAGTAACACCAAAATGACATATAACAAAAACATTAAGAGAAACAATAAAAAGTAACACCAAAATGACATATAACAAAAACATTAAGAGAAACAATACATCCATATAAAAAAATTATTTAATACTCAATCACAAATAATCAATAATTACAATTAATTAACGACCATCTAATATTAAGCAACAAATAATTACAAGTCATGCCCGCCCATCGGGCGGGCTTCGAAATCTAGTATATATATATATATATATATATATATATATATATATATATATATATATATATATATATATATATATATATATATATATATATATATATTCAAATGGCATTCCTCTTGTTCGCCTTTTATAAAGTAATAATGGTGAAATAGTGAAATATATGCACTGATTTATTTATAGATTAAATACGTATGTTTAGCCTTATTAAGTACTTGTAATGTAATCAGTGGAGTGATGTTGCATCTTGATCGACCTCAATTTGTTTTGCTTCGTATAACTAAATATAATTGTTAGGTCTAAAATGGATGAGTGAGTGGTTTTATCTTACGCTAAACAAACGTACACACTCTTCTTATGTCAACTCGTTAAGCCAACATATATAAACGGTATAAAAGATTACTTCTGATTATCTGAATTGTCGTTGGATAACCAAACAGATCCATTATTACAAAGAAAAGTATAATTAAAGAATTAGCATGTTCATGAAAAAATATATATTTGCCACAATTAGCCACAAACTTACTTACATATAGAATTCAAAATGACAAAAACTTAAGACCTCGTGTGAATTGATGAAATGAGAGGTCAGCTCCTAATATTTTGTGTTAATCAAGAACCAACATCACATTTTCAGCAACATAATACACACTACACTATATTAAGAAGCAAACTTTCCTTTCTTTTATCCATGTGGGACTTAAAAACTTAGAGCAAATTTCAGAAAAATGCTATTCTAGCTAGAGACATAATACGGTCATTTATTGAGTGCAATTGGGGTTGGATATTCTCTATGGATGTGGTACTCTAAACCCCGCACAATAAGGGTGCGTTTAGTTAGTGAAAAATATCTCATTTTTCTAAGAAATTTTTCATGTGAAAATGAAAAAATTGAAAATCCGTTTAGTCACATTATTTTCCAACAGTTTAAAAAAAAAGTAAAATTTTCATTTTCTAAATTTTAACTAATAAATAATTAAATTGAAAAGCCCATTCTACCATTCTTACTTTTTTCTTTTTCATTTTTCTCTCAACTACAAAAAAAACACATACACCATTTTACCTCTAATCTCTCGTGTCATCTTCCACCGCCCACCGTCGCAATTTTAGGTAATCTTCTTATCTATACTACATATAATGTAAAAATGGTCAATGTGGAATGTTGAGTTTTCAACAATAGTCAAATAAGAGAGAAAGTGGAATGTAATTAATACTTTTATTAAAACACCCAATACTTAAAATTACAATTATTTATTCACATTGTACAACCAAATTAAAGCATATCTACCAAATTAAATACAACCAATTCAAACACAAATCGGGTTGACCCGGGACGCTTAAAACCCGGCGGGTTGACCCAGCTTAATTTGACCCGTTTTCGACCCAACCTAGCAAGTTGACCCAGTTTAAATACAACCAATTCAAAGACAAATCGGGTTGACCCGGGACGCTTCAAACCCGGCGGGTTGACCCAGTTTAATTTGACCCATTTTCGACCCAACCTAGCAAGTTGACCCGGTTTAAATCGACCTACTTTTCGACCGGAACGGTTCAACCGGTTGAACCACCCGGGTCGAACCGGGTTTCAAAACATTATCCATTACTTAAAAGTACAATGATTTATTCACATTGTACAACCAATTAAAAACATATCTACCAAATTAAATACAACCAATTAAAACACAAACCGGGTTGACTCGGGACGCTTCAAACCCGTTTTCCGACCGGAACGGTTCAACCAGTTGAACCACCCGGGTCGAACCAGGTTTCAAAACATTATGTTTAATTCCCAAATCTTCAAACTTTTATTCTTTTTTGTATAACCTATAAACTTTTTTTTTTATCAATAAACTATATGTCGCTATAAAATCTCGTTGCTTGCGGGTTGCCCCCTCATTGCTTGCGTTTGAAAATAGGATGTCCGATTATTCTTTTAAGGAATCTCGATCCGGAAAATGGATTATGTAATGACACGAGGTTGATATGTAAACGTTTTGACCCTAATGTCATCAACGCCGAGATTGCTGTCGGGCAACACGCTGGAGTTAGAGTGCTCTTGCCAAGAATTCCTCTTGCTCCATCTGAAGAAGACATGTTCCCTTTCAAACTAAAAAGAACACAATTCCCTATTCGCCTTAGCTTTGCGATGACTATTAATAAAGCTCAAGGTCAAACAATTCCAAATGTGGGTGTCTATTTGCCTGACTCTGTTTTCTCCCATGGCCAGCTTTATGTGGCATTGTCTAGAAGGATTTCCTGTAGAACAACAAAGGTATTGGTTAATCCAGTCAAAGAGTTCCGTCAAGCAGGAATCTACACCTCGAATGTCATTTATCAAGAAGTTTTACACAAAGAGTAACGTGTGTTGTTAGTTTTTATTTCATAACTGATGTAATGTTTTACTTTCAATTTCATTAAATGTTTTTATATGTTGTTTGATAGATGTTAAAAAAAATTTATATTTTAGTTATCGTATAATACAACCGTTTGCAATTACATTCTGATCGGTTCACATTCTATTTTGAACTCTACACAAAACACTCACCACAATATCACAAATCGTTAATTATCTGCCGCTAGGAATTCCGTTGCTATGCACGGGTACTCGCCTAGTTTTTTAAAAAAGAAAAATATAATTCCAACTAAACGGGTTTTCAAAATTCTCAACTCTTCTCTAAAGAAGAAAAATCATTCACTTCACAAGGAATTTAGAACTAAAAAACAGAAAAAAAAAAATTTACAACTAAACGGCACCTAATTTATCTTAAAGATAAACTGTTTCAAAATTTTGGTTTTCAAATGATATATCTTATACTTCTGGTTTTGTTTAAGTTTATTTACACTAAAGTGTAGACAACAAGTCAAAGATTAAATAAAAGTTACAAGGTTTTCTTTTTCTTTTCTTTTTTTCTCTTTTTATTTTATTTTTTTTAATGGTTAAAAAATATACATGTTCAGTACATTTAAATTAAAGTCAACTGTAAGCAAGATTATTATTGTAACTTTTTATAAGCAATGCATTACTTATTAATGTGAATGTGAACCGGTTAAACTAAATAAAACAAGGCAAAAAAAAATGAAAGATAAAAACTGCAGCATCAAAATGATTTTCTAAGTACTACTACTTGCATCGCTAGTGACAGTTGTAAGGTGCCTCGATCGATCGGTTGTGTCGATCTCAATCGATCGCCTCTACTGTGGAACTATTGTGTGATCGATCGCCAGGACGAAAAAAACCCAAATGGGTCGAGTAGCCGATTGACAATCTTCCAATCTTTTTTGTATATATATATTTTTTCTTTTTTTCTTTCTTTTTTTTTAAATGGGTTGAAGAAGATGATTGTGTCTATTTAGTGTGTGTCTAAATAGGTGAAGAAAAGAAGATGTTTTTTTTTTTTTTTTTTTTTTTTTTTTTTTTTTTAGTTGGTAGTTTTTTTGGCTGTTCACATGTGATGTTTATTTTTATTTTTTATTTTTTTTGGTCTTGTAATTTTTTTAGATATTATTTGAAAAAAAAAAAAAAGAAAAAAAAAAACTGAACTTGGTCGCCCTTACTGGGGCACTGAATCGCCTGCAGGTCGCTGGAGAGAGAAAGCTGACGTGACAGAAAAAAGTAAGGGATTGAATCCCCTTACTATGTCTAGCCTCAGCATGTTTGACCAACCCGGTGTAAACCAGACTATTTTTTGTCGGACAATCATTTTTTTGGTCAATTTTACTATCCCAAGCGATGTAGGAAGTGGGAGGTAATAAAAAGCATTCAACATATGATTTAAAAGACAAAATTAATATTTCATTCGTCTCAAAACTACTGTTTATTTTTTTAATGCACAAAGTTTTAGGAAATTTTCTAACAAAATTTTATCAATCATTTACACACGCTAAACTTTTATTTGATTGATTATAATTCAAAATGAACATTTATTTTAAAACCTCACAAAATGAAAAAATAGATAAAAAGGAGCATAATTTGTGTGTGTTTTCATGAGTATGAACAACAAAGTACTAACATATAATAGGCAAAAAGAGTAGCATATCAAATATTCTCATGTTACTGCTAAGTATAAAAGAATCAGACCTACTTTATCAATCTTAAAATAATTGTCATGTTTTGACTTTTTGAAGTTTTTATTATTCAGTTTTAACCTTAAGTATTTTTCTTTGTATTATACAGTATTTGATGAAAATTATACCAATGAAAATACATTTAAAACTCGATGCATTCGTATATTTTGCATAAAGTATTATATAACACAAAAGAAAATAGTTAATGTCAAAATCGAAAAAGAAGACTTTAAAAAGTCAAAACAAGAAAATTATTTTGAAACGGACGGCTGAATCCTATAACGCCAACTTTTGAAAGAATAATGTTTTATGTTGAGTTATAGGTTTTGTTGTTATCTTAAAAAGCTGATGACTTATATAAATTAATCTTTCATACCAACACATGCTAATATATCTTTTAATTTACCAGCATACCTAGTTATGTTTAGGCCAGATGTGTCCTATAATGCCAATTTTTGAAAGGAGGATGTCTTGTATCAAGTTATAGGTTTCGTTGTTATATAAAAAAGTGCTAAAGTGACATCAATTTTTCCCTAAAAAACGAGTCTATGGCTACAAGAGCACCTAGTGCTCTATTACACTAACACCAACTTATAAAAGATAAAATACTAAGCAAAATAGTTTAAGAATATACTGTATGATCTCAGTACTTTAGTTTGTATTTAGCGCAACTTCAATCTTACATTTATAAAAGATTAGCCGAAAGCTTATAAACAACTTTTGATGAACTACTTCTCTTGTTGGGTCAATTGGTTAAACTTATATAGACTATAGTAGTCGAGTATTTGAACGTCACATGACTCCAACGATGAACGATCAATAGCAATAACATGATCAACAAGAAGTATTCAAATTCAGCAAATCCATTATATAATCCGTTTTGTTGAAATGAATAGTCGGTATATTCTAAATCTTAAAAAGTACATAACTTGCAATTTTTTTCTTTCGAAGCTATGAAAAAAATGATACCAAACTCATATACGGTTTTTAATCGTACATATGTAAACACAATTTATCATGAAACGGTGGAAGGTATGTTCATCATATGATACTACCTTAGAATTCGGAATTAGATAATGTGCTACTACATCAGAAATATCAAAGTCGGCAAAAGTTGAGTACGACTTCAACGTATAACAAAGCACATATGCATATCGAATAAAAAGTTGACAACTTGCATGAATTTAGAGTACCTAACTGTTTATAATGATATATTTATTTATACCATCATAAGAGTGAGTACATCTAGATAATACTTGTTTCAACTTATGTGATGCATCTACACCACAGTATATAATCAAAAAACATTTCTTGGCTTCAACCTATGTGGGACAAAGTTCATAAAAGTTATTAAAATAAGTTTGCTAGAACAATACTTTTCTCTTTATATAATGTTTTTCTTTTATAGCTATTAAAAGAATTGATAGAACGGACACACTCAAATGAGTTTATGAAGGTCTTGATAAGTCTTTTTTTGGCATATGAGCATATATATTTATCAAACAACTATGAACTCCATGATCTAGAACCATATTTCTAGTTACAAATCATATATATTCGTTTTGACAAATTGCAACCTTGGAACAGAAACAAATACTTAGGGTGCATTTAGTTAGCGTAAAACACCCTTATTTTTCATAAAATGTTTTGTAAAAAACAAAGAAAACAACAATCGGGTTCAAATTAGTGTTTTCCAACAAAATTATCTACAAAACAGAAAATTTCTATTTCCCATTTTAATACACAAAACTACAAAATATTTTTTGGCTCACGAATAATTCAGAACACCATAAAGAAGATAAGACTCTTCGAGAGATCGCGTTTAAATTAGTGTTTTCAAACAAAATTCTTCACAAAACACAAAATTCCTATTTCACTCTTTAATACACAAAACTGCAAAACATTTTTTGGCCAACGAATACTTTAGAACACCATAAAGAAGATAAGACTCTTCAATATGATAGATGAAAAAAGTTAGAAATTTGTATAAACTGACGGTTCATACTGTTAAATGTTACGTATAAACATTAATAAGTAAATGTCTAGTATCGAATCCGAGACCTCGGGATTGCACACTTTACAAACAAGAATAATGTAAAATAAATATATACAGGTTAAATGTATCGTATATGTATATTTATAAACACTTAATGGACTAAATGGTCGTTAGTTATTAACCGTATGGACTAACTATCGTTAGTGACGAAAGATAAGGACTAGATTGTAACTTGGGAGTCAAGAAGGTTCTGGAACACCCCTAGGGGGTCCATGGCCGGTCTAACAAGGGGGGAAGCCCAACCCATGTTTGTCTTGTGCTCCAAGATTCATCTAGTATATATACAAGGCTTAGGATTAGGGTTTCACATCTTTTGTGCACACACACTAAACCCTAAAATCTTTGTTTCTTTCTTTCTTTTTCTTGGCCGATCGTCCACCCCCCTCCAAAGGGATCTTGGGTCGATTTTGTCAAAGCAAAATTTTAAGTGTTTTGTTTACTTGCATCAAACCTTTATTCGTTGGTAGTTTGTGTGTACAAGAACGAGGTAATTACTTACTTTAGTAATTATCAAGAGATCGATAAACAAAACGGTAAGGGGTTTATCATTGATCTATTTGTACAAGAATCAAAGTTTATTTGAAGTGCATCGGGTACGTTTACTATTTATGTTTTAGTTAATATTTATGTGTTATACTTGATCCTAGCTTCCGCAATACGTGCTATTTAATTGTTAAACTCTAACAGTGGCATCACGAGCCATGTATAACATGTAATTGATTACTAAAACGTAATAAAAATCGGATCTTTAATTGTTTTAGATACATGTTTTTTGATCTAGGGTTTTTCCTATTTTTTTAATTAAATTCGAAACCCTAACCCTAATTTTAGGGGGGGGGTCGATTTTTCCATGAAACCCTAATTAGGGTTTTGTGGTTTTCTTGGATTATTTGTAATCACTAGAAACCCTAGGTCATTAACCGGTTAATTGAACGTATCTTGTGACCTATGTGCTAATTGTTAGGTTTTAATCCGTGACTTACATGCATGTTTGTCATGGATCTATATTTTATTATTATCACATGTTTAGATAGATCTTAAATTGGGGAAGACTCCAATACATATTAAAATCGATTTATATATGCTATGTGGTATGTTTATTAGCTTTGGCCTACGCAATTGATTCGTCAATGTATGTGACTCTCCTCCATCAAGAGGAGAAGGCCTTAGTTGATTACATGCATTATTATACCTATAATTGATTTTATTAGGATCTTTTCTAATACGGATTGCATGTGGCTAATTGTTTCACTTATTTATTATTGGTTGTTATTGTTTTTCTTTGATACTTGTTTTATTGTTTAGTTTGACTTGTTGTAAGCAATAAAAGGGTTGTTTTTATAAAGAAAATAATACGGACTAATAATGGTGAAACCCTATAAAGTAAGAATCTTGCAAGGTCTTAAGTGCCGATAGTGGTCCGATTCGCACGGTAATCAGCTCCCAGGCGAGACTAGCAAAATTCATACTTTATTACATAATTTTGAGATTGAATCCATAAACTTTTGCTTGATTGATGTTTTGTACAAGTATGCTTTTAAAATTAAGTCCTTTAAGATGATATTCATAACCGTGATTTGAAGGCTTAGAAAAGAGCCTTAGAGTCTGCCTTGGTTATCACAATCTTGAATATGTCATAAACGAATTACTTTTAAAATCATATATTGTAGAAAGTCATCTTAGGGTTTTGGAATAAACCTCAAGTAAAACTTTGTGTATTAATTTCCCGAATTGGATATAAAAAGTTTTTATGAAAACTTATGCTATAAAGATGAGTGCATGCATCTTTGTACATATTTTGATTGACATATCAAAAATAATACCCTTAATAATTTAAGTTACATGCCATCTATCTATAAAGAACACTTGGAATTTTAATTTAGTAAACGTGAGACCTAGGCTAAATTACTATAACAAGGTAAAATTCTTTTAACGCGTGAGACCATAATTGTAATTTTATAGTTTCTAAGGTAGACGACTTAATTAAGTTGTGCGTGAGACCTAGAACTTAAGGCATGAGATGGGATGAAACATGCTTACAAAGACAAATTGATGAATCAATTTGATGTAAATCCCATAATGATCTAGGAATTGGAAATCTTGTTTGCCAATTATTGTTCGACAGATTACCAACTTTTGTACTTTACCACTAGCAGATCAACTGATGTGGTGGAATCTATGTAAAGTTGGATCCTAGTTTTTCAAGAAAATTAGTTGGTTATATGAATATAGCCTTGGGTATTTTATTTTTCTTGAAGATATTGATTATCGAAAATACTAATATTTGAACTTTATCTGTAGATATGGCTCAACCCGATAACCAAACTGTGATTTCTGCTTTCAAGAGTCATCTTGAGAGAGACAAACTGACTGGAAAGAATTTCAATGACTGGCACCGTTCGCTCAGAATTGTTTTGAGGGCGTCTGGTAAGCTAGACTATGTGACCGAGGAATGCCCAGTTGAGCCTGAAGCTACTGCTACACCAGAAGCAAAGGCGGCTTGGAAGGTGGTAAATGCTAAGTTTAATGAGGTTGCTTGTTTAATGCTCACTAGCATGAGTGCTCAGTTACAAAAGAAGTACGAGTACGCGTTCCCAAAAGACATGCTTGAGATGCTTAGACAGTCTTATGAGAAGCCACCTGCAGTTGAATTGTATGATGAACTTGACAAGCTACACAACTGCAAGCATGGTGATGGTAAACCAGTAGCTGATTATGTAGATGAGATGAAAGATTCGTTTGATCAACTTCACAGAATTGGTTTTGGTTACCCCGACAATGTGCAAGTGCACTTGATCAACAGGTCCCTCAACAGGGATTTTGCTGGTTTTGTGCAGAATTACAACATGCATTGCTCGGGGAAGACAGTCTCAGAATTACTCGCATTGCTTGTTGATTATGAGAAAAGTCTACCAGCCAAGGTCAAGGCTCCTACCCCACAAGTGTTGGCAATTCATGAGGGAGAATCCAGAAGAAATCGCATGTGAACAAAGGCAAAGGTAAAGGTGATAAAGGCAAGCAGGTCATGGCCTATCAACCACAACCCAAGATGAAACAACATCAGCCTAAGCAGAACAAGACAAATCCTCCAAACAAGAAGGATCAGGCTTGTCACCACTGTCATGAAAAGGGCCATTGGAAGCGCAATTGTCCTCTCTACATTCATGACTTGCGACAGAAGAAGCAGGGTAATGAAGCTGGTAACCCCAGTACTTCAGGTGCGTTCTTTATGATTGAAATATTCACTCTTACTCCTAAATTGAAGTCATGGGTATATGATACGGGATGTGGCATTCATATTTGCAATACCTTGCAGGGGTTTAGAGTTGAGAGAAAGCTGGCCTATGGACAACAATTCTTGCACGTTGGTAACGGAGCGCATGCAGGAGTTGAAGCTATAGGAGTTTTTAATTTAGTGTTGCCTTCGGGCTTAGTACTATCTTTAAATAATTGTCATTATGCACCGTCAATTGTTAGATGTGTAATTTCATTTTCATGTTTGTTGAACCAAGGTTTTCATCATACTATTTCTAGCAATGGAATTTCGGTTTCTTTAAATAATGTTTTTTATTTTAATGCTATTGCTGTGAATGGTGTATTTGAAATTGATATGAATAATAATGATAATGCTTTTGTTACAAATAATTCAATGTATAGCATCAACAATAAGAGAATCAAGAAAGGTCTGGATTCGTCTTATCTTTGGCATTGTCGACTTGCTCACATTGGCAAAGATCGCATGAAAAAGCTGCAACATAATGGGCTTTTAGATAAGATCAATGATGAATCATTTGATAAATGCGAATCTTGCATTGATGGGAAGATGACTAAGAAACCCTTTAAGAATAGGATTGAAAGGGCTAATGATCTACTTGGTCTTATTCACACAGATGTGTGTGGACCATTTAGACATGTGTCAAGGAGAGGTGCTAGCTACTTCTTAACATTTACGGATGATTACAGCCGTTATGGTTATGTTTATTTACTTAAGCATAAACATGAGGTATTTGAAACATTCAAAGTGTTTAAAGCAGAAGTAGAGTTGCAACTTGGAAAGAAGATTAAAGCTCTTCGATCCAATAGAGGTGGTGAATACCTGAGTCAGGAGTTCATAGATTATCTAGCAAAGGAGGGAATTGTCCAGCACCTTACTTCTCCATATACTCCACAACAAAATGGTGTATCTGAGAGAAGGAATCGTACATTGCAAGACATGATACAATCTATGTTTAATCTAACAACTCTTCCTTTTTCGTTTTGGGATTATGCCTTAGAATCTGCGGTTCGCATTCTTAATATGGTTCCAACAAAGAAGGTTGATAAGACACCATATGAGGTATGGACTGGAAAAGCTCCTAACCTGTCTTATCTTAAGGTCTGGGGTTGTGAGGCGTATGTTAAACGTGACTCAGCAGACAAACTCCAACAAAGATCTGTGAAGTGCATCTTCGTAGGATACCCTAAGGAAACTATGGGTTACTATTTTTATTACCCACCTGAAAACAAAGTATTTGTTGCAAGGTATGGAGACTTCCTTGAAAAGGAGCTCATATCTCAAGAATTCAGTGGGAGAGTATATGATCTGGAAGACGGTCAAGAAGATGTAGCACCTTCTGAAAACACTAACCAACTTTCGGTAGAACCTGAAAGTTTAGGTCCTCCACCTGAGGTTGAAGTGATTCCCATTCGTAGGTCAACAAGACCAGTTAAAGCTCCTACTCGTCTATGTCTTAATGTAGAGAGTGATGAGAATTTACTGGGTGATCTTGATGAGCCTACAAGTTATAAAGCAGCCATGAATGGTCCTGAAAAGGCTAAATGGAAAGTTGCTATGGATGGGGAAATGCAATCCATGGAAGACAATGTAGTCTGGGAAGAAGTAGACCTACCTCCGGGTGCCAAACTAGTTGGGAGTAAATGGCTCTACAAGAAAAAAGACTGACATGGATGGCGTTGTACACACCTATAAGGCCCGTTTGGTAGCTAAAGGCTATACTCAAACTTTTGGTGTTGACTATGAGGAGACCTTTTCTCCTGTAGCTGACATAAGGGCAATTAGGATTCTTATAGCCATAGCCGTTTACTATGACTATGAGATTTGGCAAATGGATGTAAAAACCGCCTTATTAAATGGTCGCCTAGATGAAGACATCTACATGGCGCAGCCTGAGGGGTATGTAAATCCAGAATTCCCAAATCGTGTATGCAAGCTTAAAAGATCCATTTATGGATTGAAGCAAGCATCACGACAATGGAATAAAAGATTTGATGGTGAAATTAAAAAGTATGGATTCACTCAAAATCTTGATGAGCCATGTGTATATCACAAAGTTAGTGGGAGTAATGTAATTTTCCTTATATTATATGTTGATGACATATTGATCATGGGAAACGACATTCCAAGTTTGCAAAAGGTTAAGGCATATCTTGAAAAGTGTTTTTCTATGAAAGATTTAGGGGAAGCTGCATTTATTCTGGGAATCAAGATATATAGAGATAGATCTCAGTGATTAATTGGATTAAGCCAAAGTGCTTACATTGATAAAATATTGAAGAGATTCAATATGCAAAATTCCAAGAAAGGATATTTGCCGATTGTAACACCCCCATTTTTAAGTTTGTCTCAGCGGAAAAGTAATTTGGGTGTTACGGTGAGGATCGAAGTTTTAACCACATAAAACGGTTTAAAAGAAACGTTTTGAAAATTATTTGTCATTTAAAATGATAATTTTGATAAAAGATGAACCATTTGATTTAAAATCTTATAAAAAGATATAAAGACTTGTAAAAATGACAAATTTGATTTTTACACCATTTTAATTTATCAGAGTAATAAATGCCCACTCCGTGTCTTGTCCTGCTCCATTCAATTACCTGAGATACACATGCTTAAAAGTGTCAACACAAAGGTTGGTGAGTTCATAGAGTTTTTGGAAAAACCCTTTATTTTGTTAGATTTCAGGAATATTTGGTATTGTTAAAATACAAACAGAAATGAAACAGTTATCGAATATATTCACAAATAAATCATATAAGTATTCAATCACATTCAATAAGGAATCAACAATCTTAACATGAGCTGGAAACTCATGATACTAAATCGATCAGATAAACAATTCACATATGGGCGAACCTATACAGCTGTATCTAAATATATATGTTGAATACATATATATATATATATATATATATATATATATATATATATATATATATATATATATATATATATATATATATATATATATACTATTCCTTTATAGATATTACACCAAGCCTCATGACACGCAAGACGTTAACAAATACCGTAAACGGCGGGTGTTCATCAAATCAATGATGAATTTGCCCTCGTGTAATAGGTGATTTGCCAATTCCTATTTTTACTCAAATATAGTGTATCACGACTAATGCGACTAACCACATGCATAATGGCATTCCGTCAAGCATTAGTGGGATCGGGGGTCAATCCAAAACAGGTTTCGAATCTGTCCACTATATTCGCGCTCACATTACAGTGATTAATGGTTCATGATAGAGTGGCTTTATGGCGATAAGTTAACTTAGGCAATATCAAGGACCTTAGGGCTCATTTAGCATAACATCATGAAATCAAGTATCGTATCACAGAGATCAATTTGAAAACAGTATCATTTGAGTATCAGAAATTCAGTTTGAAAATAGTATCGCTTGAGTATCAGAAATTCAGTTTGAAAATATCATCATTTGAGTATCAGAAATTCAATTTGAAAATAGTATCGCTTGAGTATCAGAAATTCAGTTTGAAAATAGTATCGCTTGAGTATCAGAAATTCAATTTGAAAATATCATCTTTTGAGTATCAGAAATTCAGTTTGAATATATCGCCAGTAACACATTTATATCACATATCACAATAATCGAATTGGGAACAATTTTCATATGAATATCAATATTTCAGTCAAATAATTCATCAATATAGATTTTTCACATACCACAATAATCACATTGGGAATATCAATATATTATAAATCACAAATTATATTATTTTAATATCAATTAGGAAATTGATTTGAATCATGTATTTTATTTTATTTCATATACTTATCAAGTTATCAAAGTATATGTAAGCATGTATCTCCCCCAATGAGTTAAAAACAATTATTGGAAATGGGGCTATGACTCACCTGGATTGATTTGGAAATGATGAAAAGTAAAGATAGGATGAGATTATGGAAACGATTTATGGAAACGTCTTTGATAAGGAACCTGATAAATAAATTTATCTGAGAATTTGACCAAATACGATTTGGCAAATATGAAGCGAATAACGATTGATAAATAATCGTTATGATGAATGAATGATATGCAAATGATATGCTTATGTTTAAAATAATATGACAAGTTATGTTATTATTTCTAAAGCTTTTCCATTTTTAATGATGATGATAATATGTAACAAAAATTAGTTAATATAAAGTTATATATACTATTAACGAAAATTTAATAAATACATATATATATATAAAATGAAACAAAAATGCATATGACGTGAGGGTTGTCGTAAAATAGAAAATAAAATAAGAATGTCAAATAGATTATGTGTAGTCCTTGTCCTTTTCCAATTTTACACTTTTTATACTAACGGCGTTAGCGTTACACCGTTAGTCCTTTTTATATATAATTTACAATTATAGTCCACTATATGTCCAATATTACAATCTAAGCTTGGAAATTAATAATAAATCATTTTCTACCTTAATAATTCTGTTTTACAGTTTTAGTCCTTAGTTTTCACAGTTTTCAATATTAGTCCTTCTAGGTGTCGTCGCGTTACATTTTTAGTCCAAACGTTCAAAAATTATGGGAAAAATTATCTTAAAATTTCTGGAGCTTATTGAAGCTTATTAAAACTTATTTCAACTACTTATTTACAAAAATAGCTTATTTTTCAATCAATGGGCTTTAACGAGCTAAATTAAAGGCCCGTTAACGTTTTAAAATCCGTGAGCGTTGAGACAAGTTGGGCTTATCCCTAGACTCATTTTTAATGTTATAAAATCATATCAAAAGAGCTTTTTGGTCCAGCTTATACGGAGAGCTTATTTTCAGCTTATTGGGCTTTTCAGTCCATTAAGCCTTATAAATAGTTTTTGAAAAATGAGTTTTTGTGGTTTACTTTGGCCAATTTAAAGGGTCTAAACGAGCTTATTATTAAAAAGTATAAACACGAAACTTGTAGCTTGTAGCAAGGAGAAATAGGTCGTGTAAAAATATTGGGTGGTTATTAAGTCGGATTGAGTTTTAAAGGGTCATTTTGGTCGCGATCTGAACCAGTTTTCTGGGTAAAAAGACTTAGAAAATTTCTAAGTGTTTTTGATATATACGAGTTTTGCAATTTACTTTGGTCGATTTAGAGTGTCAAGACGGGGTTATTTTTACATGTTATTTATACGAAAGTTGTAGCTAGCCATGGTGTCTATTAGATGGTGTAAAAATATGACATACTTGTTACGCTAAATTGTGAGATAAAAGACGGTTTTATAAGTGACTTGAGACGTATTTTTATTATTAAAAGACTTAGAATTATTTCTATGTTTTGTAACATTTTTATATATTTGATATATGTTTCAAAATGAGTTCGTGTGATGCATGTAACATAAAAATAAACGTGAAACAAGTGTGCTACGTGACTCCTAGGCCTTCCAAGATAGAGGCTAGTCACGTTGGTGTTGCTAAAATTATATATACGTACATAAAATTTATATATGAAACTATATATGATCGAATAAAAATTAATATGATGCATGACCAATATTTAACGTGTAACATGGATTCAGAAAGGATGGAAACTACTTACAAACACCTTAGAGGTGATAGAGAGGTCGAGTGAAATAGAATGGAACACAAGAATTTATCACGTTCGAAATATAACCCAAACGTTATATATATAATTCAAACCTGATATTCCCTTTCTTGCTTCCAACAAATTTAACAGTCGACCTATGTTCTTGTAAGAGTATTTTGAAGGATGAAATATCTATGTGAAGGAATATGAGAAGAGTAAATGAAAGGTGCATGCATGTACGTTTATATGTATCAATTGAAATGAATTCGCATGGTTCTAAATTCATCCAAGGAAACATTTGTACAATGCATGTCAGGGATATTTGGATTCAAGGACAAAATAAATAGATAAAATATGGGATGTGAGTGCATATTTCATGGGATATGTTTTGATGATTCATGTACTCATGTCGACAACTATATATATGTATAAACGATTTGCATAATCTAGTACTACTTGATTATAGTTGATCATCATTAATATTTAGACATGAAAACATGTTAGAAATATTATTAGGATCATTTAGAAACAAACCGGATTAAAACGGTTAAGTTTTGAATAATATATAAATCGATTGAGTTGATTTTGGTTCAATCACTTTGCCACTTAAAAATGTATCAAACGTCGTCCAATGAACTTGGGATTTGACACACTAATATTTGGCTAGGTGGTGAATGAGACGGTGCAAAAATATATATATGTCGTGTGCACGAATTAAGTGTAAATGGATTTTGGTGTTTGGGCCGGTTGAATAGTGAATGATGGATTGGGCCGAGTAATTAAGGGTCCGGTTTATTAATTAGAATTAGTAAATATTAATTAGGTTTAGTGAATTATTAATATTTTGTTAATTGTGTCGAGAACTTATTTTGTCGTTTGGTGAATTTTGCAATATCGTAATCGTGACCATTTTAATATACAAAGAAAATTTTAAATTTCCCCGTAAAAATGGTGATTACAATAATGACAGAGATTATTTATTTAATTAACCGAAGTTAATTATACGAATTTTTGCGAGGTTTTACACCGATGCAAGAACAACATGGCTTGAGCAACAAGGTTTGTGCTTCAACACCTGCAGAGGTGCAACGCATGAAGAGAGTCCCTTATGCTTCGGCTGTGGGATCTATTATGTATGCGGTGAAAAGTACAAGACCTGATGTAGCGTTTGCTCAGAATTTAACCAGTCGATATCAGCAAAATCCAGGTGAAGCTCACTAGACTGCTGTTAAGAATATTCTTATGTACCTTAGGGCTACTAAAGATATGTTCTTGGTTTATGGGTGAAATCCATCAGCAGAACTTGTTGTTACAAGTTACTGCAATGCTTCTTGAAAGGTGATAAGGTTGATACGAAGTCTCAAACTGGTTATATCTTTGTCATTAATGGAGGAGCTGTGGATTGGAGGAGCAGAAAGCAGAGTGTACTAGCGATGTCTGCTACAGAAAGTGAGTATATAGCTGCTTCAGAAGCTGCAATGGAAGCTATTTGGATTAGGAAGTTTGTTTCAGGGCTTGGAGTTATGCCTTCGATTCAAAGACCTATTAAAATGTATTGTGGCAATTCAGCTGCAATTACATTTGCCAATGAGCCTGGAATCATGAAAGGCACCAGACATTTCCCGATTAAGCATCACTATGTTCGAGAACAAGTCGAAATAGGCGAAATCGAAATGCTCAAAGTTCACACAGATGATAACTTGGCAGATCAATTAACAAAGCCTCTACCTGGCACTAAGCTTTACAAGCATGCTGAAGGTGTAGGACTTAGATTAGCTGAAAGTTTCATGCCCATTTGTGATTAGTGTTTGAATAAAGGATGTAATGTACAATTATTATTTTAATGAAATAAAATATGTTTTATGTTTATTTATTCATTGTCTTAATAATATATCTATATTTGCATGTTTAAGATCCATGAATAAATTATTATTCTAAATTGTCCATTGTCGATTAATGATATGGGAATAACATTAAACTAAGACAAATTTGAGTATTGGTTTAGGATATACTTGAAAGTATATTGATGCGTAGTCATACCAATTTCACATGATATTCAATGAATTGAATATTGGACTTATCCCAATAATATGATTTAATATTTAATGTGAGAATCATATTTAAAGTTATCCTCAGACTTGAGATACCAGATAAGTGTCATGGATGTAGTGCATTTTTGTGAAGCAATCTACCGCTCACCGTAACAGGGAGTTATAAGGGTTGTTTTCAGAAGTGTTGCAAAGTTCATGGGTTATTCTTGTAGTCAAGAAAGAATTTATTCCTTCTGATTTGTTTGGAAGTTTAATATTGCTGGGCCCCTCGTAGGGTTGACAAAATGTTTGCATGGCCATGCCCAAAGTCTATCTGGAATACGTTAAGATGTTTTGGTAATTTTGTTCAATCATAAAGAAACGAGAAACATAAATTTAATAAAGAACCTCACATCTTTATTAATGTGGTATTAGTAATGAAAGGATAATTAAAATGATGAATCATTAAAGGTTTTTCCAGGAAACCTAGCTCGGATTGAACTAGGGGCATTGGAATGTTGCAAGACGCTAACCAATGTCATTTTACTATTAATGGATATACGAGTGGGAGCTGTTAAATGTTACGTATAAACATTAATAAGTAAATGTCTAGTATCGAACCCGAGACCTCGGGATTGCACACTTTACAAACAAGAATAATGTAAAATAAATATATATATATATATATATATATATATATATATATATATATATATATATATATATATATATGTTAAATGTATCGTATATGTATATTTATAAACACTTAATGGACTAAATGGTCGTTAGTTATTAACCGTATGGACTAACTATCGTTAGTAACGAAAGATAAGGACTAGATTGTAACTTGGGAGTCAAGAAGGTTCTGGAACACCCCTAGGGGTCCATGGCCGGTCGAACAAGGGGGGGAAGCCCAACCCATGTTTGTCTTGTGCTCCAAGATTCATCTAGTATATATACAAGGCTTAGGATTAGGGTTTCACATCTTTTGTGCACACACACTAAACCCTAAAATCTTTGTTTCTTTCTTTCTTTTTCTTGGCCGATCGTCCACCCCCCTCCAAAGGGATCTTGGGTCGATTTTGTCAAAGCAAAATTTTAAGTGTTTTGTTTACTTGCATCAAACCTTTATTCGTTGGTAGTTTGTGTGTACAAGAACGAGGTAATTACTTACTTTAGTAATTATCAAGAGGTCGATAAACAAAACGGTAAGGGGTTTATCATTGATCTATTTGTACAAGAATCAAGGTTTATTTGAAGTGCATCGGGTACGTTTACTATTTATGTTTTAGTTAATATTTATATGTTATACTTGATCCTAGCTTCCGCAATACGTGCTATTTAATTGTTAAACTCTAACACATACATCTCAAATTGCCATTTTTTTTTTTTTTTTTTTTTTTACAATATGCAATGCTAAAAACCACCAATATAATACCAACCTCAACTTATATAAAACATGTACACAAATGTATATAACTAAGCATAACTTCTTCTCTTTATCCCATGTGCAAGGTTTTGAAACCCGGGTCGACCCGGCCGGGTTAACCGGTTCGACCGGTTCCGGCCGATAAAACGGGTCAAAACAACCCGGGTTTCTAAAACCGGGTTAACTGGTTTGACCCGCCGAGTTTTGAGTGACCCGAGTCAACCCGGTTCTCGAAACTCGGCCGAGTTTCATTTTTTTAAAATATTTTAATAAAAACCCGGGTTGACTTGGTGGTCGACCTGGTCAAAAAAATAAAAAAATAATAAATTGAAAACCGGGTTGACCCGGCAATCCAACCGGTCGAACCGGTGCCCGGTGACTCGACTGGGTCGATTTCAAACCCAGTTTTCAAAACATTATCCATGTTGGATTCAAAACTTAAATAAGTTTTGAAAAAGTAAGTTCAAACAAAAAGTTGTTCAAATGACGTAATGTATTGGTTGACGTAATCAAATACTTTTTTCGTCTCAAAATTATTGTCCCATTACAAAAAACCTACAGTTGAAAAAAAGTAGTATCACTATAATTTTTAACCAATCAAATATCATCCTCGATCGCTAAACTCACTATTGTTTGATTAACACAAAATGAAGACTATTATTTTAAGTTATTCTAAAATAAAAATGAAGACTATAATTTTTAAACGGAGTGCGTATTGTCTATGCTCTCTTTTCAACTCAATGTTTTATCAAGCTCTATTACTCACATAACAATTTACCCCACATAAAAAATGTTGGGACAATTTGGTTAAAAAGTAGATATCAAATACTTTTTGTGTAGTTTTTGTTAATTTGTGCTATAGTCAGCTGGTTAGTGTGATATTGTTAATTTTGTTGGGATAGTTTTTGTTAACAAAAAAGACAAACTTATTCGACAAAGGAACCGTACAACACAAAAAATCCCGTCTGTGCCGGTTTGTATTGAACCGAACCAGTAATACATGTACACAACTTTTATACCTTTTCTTTGATTTCTTCAAAAAAAAAAAAAAAAAAAAAAAAAAAAAAAAAAAAAAAAAAAAAAAAAACTTAGTCATCCTATTTATAATCTTTTTGTTTGTTTGTTCTTTTAGAATACGAGTTGTGTGTATCATTTCTTGTTGAAGATAGGCCTTCCATATCACCTTCATTCAAACTAATAAAGGTAATGCAATACATATACAATTGTTAAGCTAGTCCAAAGAATAAACCACTGCCTTTCGCGCAATATACATACGGCAAGACATGCAAATTGGTCAGCATTGCTCGTTATTAATGATTTTCTTAAAATTGACCCGAAATGAATTTATCTTTTACTCTACTACAAATAAAATGGTAAATATATTCGAAACCAAAGAAGCAAATGACGTCATTTCACCATTTTCATTAAGGCTAGTAGGCAAGGTGACTACACCTTCATCATACACATCAGCGCCACGTCAGCTTTCTCTCTCCTCTCACTTCCCTTCACCACTCTTCACCTTTTAGAGGGCAAGGAACCTATAACTTCACATTTCATTAAATACCCACTTTATAAAAATATACCCCACTAAATATCTTACACACACTCACAAACAAAATAAAAAATAATAAAAAAAGTGAGATGGGACCTTTATTCTTCTTTTTCAATTAGTGAACCTTTCACCGAATATTGTTTCGGTACATGTGCCTAGCGCGTGATCCATGTTGGAAGGCAAGGAAATGATGCGTGATGTGGGGCCCTTAGGTGAAAGTTTCACACCCTTGCCCTTCAGTCTAACACTATGTTTGCTCCTCCGTTCACCAATGCAACATCAAGACTCTTGTATCCATATACCATTACTATATTGGGGTTTCAAATGTAAATTTAAGTACGGTATATAGGTCGGTAAAATTGAGTATCAGTATCATAACATCAAAATAAATTTACACACTAATATACGTGTTTGTCGTATTAATTACAATCTTCGTTAACGATCGGTTGCAATTTCATCAAATGACGTGATCGACGTTGCTCGTAAATGTTTAATATATAATACTTTCAACTTTCATAAATTCAACATGTTACTACTATGAAATTCGGAATTTAATAGCTTGTTATTTACATCACAAAACATCAAAGTCACGAAAAGTTAAAACTTAAAACTTGTATGAACTAGTCAACATGGCCCGTGCGATGCACGGGTCTAGCTTCTAATTTACGACGACGAATCAATCTCATACACCACTCATTCATTCTATACGTAGACTCGGATAACAATCTTGAACGACCACTTAATTTAGAAGACTAAAAATGCACATAATATGAAGTTGAAGTAATTGTTTATTGTTGTAGCTTAGCTCGGAATAAAAGTTCTTTGATTCTTTAATCAAAATTTTAACACAATTTTACAAATTTACTCAACTTTTTTATGATCCACATATATGTTATAAGACTTACCCATTGATTAACTAAGCTAAAAAATATATTAAAAACCTAATAAACAAAAAGAAACAACAACATGCATGGAAATATACTGGAAGCCTAATTTTAAAAGGTTTTTTTTTGAACATAAATTTCATTTCACGCCTCACAAATGGAGGAAATTTGAACACAACAAGTTACATTGAACATAACAAGTTAAGCCAAAACAAGATATACACCAAAATAGTTGTGACCACCGACAGCAACACCATACAAGGGTGGGGGAAATCATCAGAGTGAGCTTTTGGTAGACACAACCATATTGCGTATTAAAAGGTTGATATGAGTTATTTCTTTAATTTCAGGTTCTTATGTTCCGGCATTGAAAGGGATGGATATTGCGTATTAAGACTCGGTTGTATTTTGGGATACTGGAATCTGGCATCCTTTGGCTTCGTGTATGTATGATGATGTAAAGGAGCATTTGAATTTTTATAATGCGAGAAGGGATACCAATGAGAAGATAAAGAAACCGGATGCGCCTGATGTTTGTCTGATTTTGCAGTGTTTGTCTGATTTTGCAGAGGAGTCATATTATGACAGGAGACGAGAGTCATTATGTGGAAGCAATTAACCCATTGTTGAAGTAAAAGTTTGCTTCTACTTCGAACAAGCGAGAAGAATCCTTCGGACTGGAGTTGGTCCTTCGGATTCGAGGTGACTCTCAATCACGGTGTGTTCTTTCGGATATCTGCAAAACAAATACGTCCGTTAGACTCGCCCTGGGAATGTATCCCAGGACCAACCTCCGGCGTGAGAGTAAGTATATGTTCTTAGTGAGAGAAAGTATGAATAAAACTAGAGAGTAGGGGAGAATTAGTTAACCTTAAATGAAGATTTCCTCTCTATTTATAGACTCTCTATATGAAGTGCCAGGCTGGTTCGTACTTAGCCCTTAATGTTAGCTAGTTTGGACTCCATTACCATATACTTTGGTGTACTTGTTTGTACTTTGGTCTAGGTACTTGTTGGCTTATCCGAAGGGTTTGTGATCTCCGGACGTCTGAGATCATGCGGACATTCGTAACCCTTCGGATATCGGTCTGTATTGTTTGAACACATCTAAGTACATTTTACCTGATACGGGTCCGGAGGGTATATCCTTGTACGGCATGTATCCAGAGGGTACATACGTCAACATGTCCCCCCCAGTATCATAGTATTGGTTGTGCCAATGGTGTGATACTAAGTTTATTTTTTGCGATTTTCCGGAGGCTAAGTCATAGCTTTGTTCTTTTGCTAGAGTCATGCAAAATGCCAAAAGCAATTAAGGTGTCGTTTAAGGTGTGCCGTCGTTTCTTACCGCGTCGTTTGGATTGGAACACGTATGCGCTTTCTGAAAGACATGGTGTGGATGGCTGACACGTTAGCCCTACGGGTGACGTGTCCCTTTCCCGCTCATTTTTGACTGCCTATAAATAGTCCCATTTCTTTTATTTACAGCACCGTAATTTTATTTCACACACATACTTCTGACACATCTCATCTTCTCCGTATTCTGAACGATTATTCTCGTCGTCTTTGAGGTACGTCCCAGCCTGTTTAGTTTTTTGTTGCTTGGCTATTCTCTTCTCCTTCTTGCCCATTATGTCGGAATCTACCGCATCGTTTGAGTATGAAGATGTGTCCAATCCGGAGGGTTCACATGTTAAGAAAGACATGCATTTAAGAGCGTCGGCGATGGACGAGTCTGATGTAATTGCTGTGGTGAAAGCGTTCGGATTACCGGAGGATTTACATCCAAGGGTACCTCCAACGGGTATGACGATGAACCGGCTACCTGAGGATGCCATCGGTTTGTACGCGGAGTACTTCTTTGAGGGCGGTCTCGTTGTCCCTTTTTCCACTTTTCTTTTAGATGTTATTAGGTATTTTAAAGTTCACATTTCTCAGCTAGTTCCGTTGGGTATGCATCGTGCTACCCTTTTTGAGGTGTATTGCCGTAGCATGCACATTCCTCCGACTACTCCTCTATTCCGTGTCTTCTATAAGCTTAGCAAGCAGGGTGATTGGTTTTCTTTCGAGAAACGCATTCATAGGAATAGGAAGGTTTGCTTTGGGGAATTTCCCTCCTGTCTGAAGGGTTGGAAGTATAATTTTTTCTTTATCGATAGGCGAGCTATTCCGTTTGCCATGCCGTGGAGGCATTCAGATTCGGACGTATCGGATCCGTTTCCAAAGGCAAGTGAGTATGATGTTACTCATGCCGAAAGGCTTTCCGAGACGATCATTGAACCCTGTCAAATTCCGCAAGCGTTCTTGTATGCCCTGGGTTTGTCGGATCACTGGGAGTTTCCTGGTTACCGTCCGGCGTTGAGGGATGAGCAGGGGAAGGGTATAGCCTTTGTTATAATGTGTGTTTTTATATTGTGCATCTCTTTTCGTTTTTAACGCTGGGTTTTGTTTGTCCGCAGGTATAACCATGTCGAGTTATCTAAAGAAGCCTCCGCTACGTAGGACTGCGAAGATTGTTCAAGGTACCCCGTTTCCGGAAGGGCATGTTCGTGAGGTGCATGTTACTCCTCCCTTGGCTTCCAACACTGAGGTACCGGAAAAGTCGGAGGAGTTGAAGAGTGTTGAAGTTGCTGATGATAAGGTGATAGCTGCCAAGGATAGAAAAAAGGAGCAAGCTGTGAAGACGGGTTTGAAGAAGCCTCCGTTGAAGAAAACTGGAGCCGGGAGTGTCTCTTCTCGCCTTCATAAGAGAAGCAAGATTTCCGCTGGTGATACGGTTATTGATTTGGACACCGGAGAGGCCGTGGAGAGGCCGGAGCCTATTCGTTCTGTGCACCCGAATGATTTGTCATCTGGTACGTTCGGATGATCTTTTATGGTTATACCTTCGTTTTTTTTTTTTTTTTTTTTTTTTTATATTTGTTAACGGAGGTTCTTTCATTGTCAGGGGGTTCAGAAGGTGCATCCCGGCGTCCGGGGAAAGAAACACTTGTGGATGAGGAGGATACGGAGGTTGATATAGAGGGGGATGGTGAGGATGATGCCCTCCACGTACCCGCGTGGTCTGTGACGAAAGGAACTCGTCTAAACACTGCCACTGCTTGCCGAGATATGTTGATAAATTTTGCAACTCCCAAGGAGGAGAAATATCTGGACGATCAGGAGGATGAAGAGGCTGTCCGCAGGTCGTAGCTATTGTTGGGTAAATGTGTCACGGCTCAAACGGATATGATTTTCCGTTTCGAGTCTCTTTCGAAGGAGTACAAAAAATTGTTTGATACCCACAAGATCTGTGATAAGACCCTTGATGATAACTGGAAGACGTTCCAACAGATGTCCGGAGAGTTTCATGAGTTGAAGAAGGTTCATGCAGAGTGTTCCGAGGTGAATCCGGAGGGGTTGAGAAAACTTCGCGCAGAGAATGCGAGTCTGGAGGAGAGGGTTGGTAATCTTGAGTTAGAGAAGAATGAGTGGAGGAAAGTTTCCGGCGAGCAGGCCGAGAAGATCAGGTCGTTGGAGGGGCAGTTGTCTGAGGCCAAGCAGAAGCTAAACGATGAAGAGAAAGCTTACAGGGAGCTTTGTCAAGAGAAGGTGGATATTGATGTGGCTGCTGGTAATGCCGAGGTGGAGAGGAACCGCATTGTCAACGAGTTTATCCCGGAAGCTATCCACCGTTTTCTCGGGAGCCACGAATTCCGGACAGCCTTGGCAGAACCATTCAACTTGTTTTATCTTTCGGGGCTGATTGACGGGGCAGGTTTGTTTGAAGAGCCGGAGAAAGCGGCTAAGTTGTTGGGAGAGGTCGAAGGAATGGATATGGAAGCCGGGGCTAAATATGGTCCGTTGTATGACAAGGCCCTATCTCAGGATTATCCTTATATTCAGAAGATTCGGGAAACCGTTTACCGGAAATTTGATGAACTGAGCGCCTTAGTTCCTGACCCTGCTCCGGCTGAAGAACCGACTACTGAGGGTCCGGAGGTTGAATCTCACGTCGAGAATCCCTCCGAGACCCAGAATGCTTCGGTTTTTGCTTGAAGCTGTTTATCCATGTTTAAGAGATGTATGTTGGGGGTCCGGATACCTCCATTTTGACTATGGATTCAGGTATCCCGGATTCCCTGTGAAGCTTATCAATCGATGTAATAGAATAGGTTTGAAGTTCATCTTTTGTTATTCCGTTATTTCGGAATGTTTGATGTAACCAAATTTTGATCATATGAATATATCACTTTCTTTTGTTATCTGTATTCTTTAAGCTACATGTGTGTTTTTCCGAGCAGTACGTAACTTATGGAACTTGACTTTTAATTATATACTCGTGGGGTTCCACTTTATCGGACAATATATGCCTTACGGATCTTGGCCATGGCTTATTCCTCCTAGTTTTATTTGATGGGGAGAACCTGTACCCTTCGCCGTTTGGCCTAAAATTATACCCACTTGGGGTTGTATTTGACGGGGTGACCTGTACCCTTCGGCACTTGGCCTAAAATTATACCCACTTGGGGTTTTCTTTGACGGGGTAACCTGTACCCTTCGGCACTTGGCCTTAGTAATACCCACTTGGGGTTTTCTTTGACGGGGTAACCTGTACCCTTCGGCACTTGGCCTTAGTAATACCCACTTGGGGTTTTCTTTGACGGGGTAACCTGTACCCTTCGACACTTGGCCTTAGTAATACCCACTTGGGGTTTTCTTTGACGGGGTAACCTGTACCCTTCGGCTCTTGGCCTTAGTAATACCCACTTGGGGTTTTCTTTGACGGGGTAACCTGTACCCTTCGGCTCTTGGCCTTAGTAATACCCACTTGGGGTTTTATTCATTGGACAACTTGTGTCTTGCGGAAAATAACTCTATATATGGTCAAAATGCATCGGATTTTTCATTGATGCGAAAATGGCTCATGCCTTACAATAGATCCTGAAAAATCAAAGTACATAATAGGTTACATAAAACATTTCTTTAAGTTAATTGCATGCCAAGTTCGAGGTACTTCCACGTCTTCCATGGTTTGGATTTTGTATGTGCCGTGCTGATAAGCCTCTGTTATCCGGTAGGGGCCTTCCCAATTAGGTCCCAATTTTCCTTGATCTTCCACTCTGCTGGCTTCATTTTTCCGGTACACAAAATCTCCCACTTTGAAGGCTTCGAATCTAACCCTTCGGTTGTAATACTGCTCCACTTTCTTTTTGTACTTCGCCTCCCTTATGGCTGCCATTTCCCTTCGTTCTTCTAATAAGTTTAGATTTAGATTTATCTCATCGTCATTGTTTTCTACGTTTGCCATCATGGTCCGGAAGGTAGGCATACCGATTTCTGCCGGAATGACTGCCTCACTTCCGTAAGTTAGACTGAAAGGGGTTTCTCCGTTGCTAGTTTTCAGGGTGGTTCGGAAAGCCCATAGTACGTTTGGTAACTCGTCTACCCATCCGGCTCTTTCTCTTCCTAGCCGGGACTTAAATCCCTTCATTAGGCTTTTGTTGGCTCTTTCGACCAATCCGTTGGCTTGAGGGTGAGCCACGGCCGTGTTGATTTGTGTGATATTTAACCTCTCGCACCAACTTTTGAACGGATCTCCCACAAAGTTGCTTCCATTGTCCGTGACAATTATCTTGGGTAGTCCAAACCTGCAGACGATGTTGTCCCATACAAACTTTTTGACCTCTTTTCCGGTTGTCTTGGCCAACGGTTTTGCTTCCATCCACTTCGTGAAATAGTCTATTGCCACAATAACATACTTAACTTTTCCTGGAGCTTCGGGCAAAGGCCCTAAAATGTCAATTGCCCACTGGAAGAAGGGCCATGGTGCCATGACGGAGGTTAGTACCGTTTTTGGCAACTTGGGGACCGGAGCATGTATCTGACAGGCATCGCATTTTCGGATGACTTCCCTAGCGTCCCGGTGCATGGTTGGCCAATAGTAGCCTTGCCGCATGAGTTTAGCTACCACAGTCCGGGGTCCAGAGTGCATGCCACATGCTCCTTCGTGCACCTCTCGGATTATGTAATTGGCTTAGAGGGGTCCGACACATCGTAACATCGGTCCTAGGTAGGATTTTTTGAATAGTACGTTGTCAATTAGTGTGTAGTGGCTTATTTTCATACAGAGGTTTCGAGCTTCATTTTGATCTTCCGGCCATATACCTTCGTTTAAACATCGGAATATGGGGGACATCCAATTTTCCTCCTCTTCTTCCACTATTGTGTTGACTGTTTCTTCCTCGGTGGACGGCTTCTCCAACACCTCTACCAGGACCTCTTTCGTTAAGTGGTTAAATGCTACGGATGCTAGCTTGCTGAGTACATCTGCTTTTTGGTTCTGAGCTCTTGGGATGTTCTTTATTCTGAAGCGTTTGAAACAAGTGATGTATTCTTTGGCTTTCGCGAGGTATTTTGCCATGCTCTCCTTGTATGCAGTAAACTCTCCATTGATTTGGCTTACCACTAAGTTAGAGTCCACTCGTACGTCCAACGCCTCTATATGCATCTCCTTTGCAATTCTTAATCCGGCCAGGAGTGCTTCGTATTCTGCTCCGTTATTGGTAGTTTCGAAATTTAACCGGAGAGCATATGTGTATTCTTCTTTTTCCGGACTAATTAACACTAATCCTGCTCCGGCACCCTTCCTATTGGAGGCCCCATCAGTATATAGGATCCACTCTTCCGGTTGAGAAACGTTGCATATCTCTTTGCTTCTCTTCTTTGGGTCCGGGGAGGCTATGCTGATGGGTATTTCATTAATGAAGTCAGCAAGCACTTGCCCTTTGACAACATTTCTGGGTACGTAGGTAATGTTGTAGGCCCCCAATTCTACTGTGTATTTGGCTAATCGTCCGGACGATTCTGCCCGATTCAGCACTTGTTTGATGGGATGGTCCGTTATGACCTTGATGGGGTGGGCTTCGAAATACCGCCTCAATCTTCTTGATAAATGCAGGAGGGCTAGAGCCAACTTTTCAACCGGAGCGTACCTCTTTTCGGCCTCGTGCAAGGTTCGACTTACATAATGGATTGGGATCTGCCGCCCCTCTCTTTACCATCAGCACTCCACTTATTGCTTCTGCTGCGGCTGACAGGTATAGATACAAATCTTCTTTAGATTTCGGAGTCGTTAGGCAGGGGAGCTCCAGAATCATTTTCTTCATATCTTGGAAGGCTTTTTCAGTCGCTTCCGTCCATTGATATCTTTCCTTGTTGTCCTTAGTGATGTTTTTTAAAGTTTCAAAGAAAGGGAGAGACCTTTCGGCTGATTTTGATAAGAAACGATTGAGTGCTGCGAGTTTGCCACTTAAGCTTTGCATTTCCTTAAGTGATTTTGGTGATTGCATATCGGCGATTGCTCTGGTTTTCTTGGGGTTAGCCCTAATCCCCTCGGACGTCACCATATATCCGAGGAATTTTCCTTCTTCCACTCCGAAAGAACATTTTTTAGGGTTTAACTTCATGTTTATTCCCCGGAGATTGTCGAACGTTTCAGCAATATCGGCCAATAGCTCTTTTTCCGTTTGACTCTTTATCACCATATCGTCTACATACACTTCCAAGTTCCGGCCGATTTGCTTCCGGAAGACAGAGTCTACCAACTTCTGATAGGTTGCCCCGGCATTCTTCAAACCAAACGGCATTTTTACATAACAGTATGTTCCCCGATCCGTATAGAAGGCCGTTTTCTCTTCGTCTTCCTTTGCCATTTGCACTTGATGATATCCTTTGTAAGCGTCCAAGAAACACTTGTATCGGAATCCTATCACCGACTCGATCTTCCAGTCTATTTCAGGCAACGGATAGTAGTCCTTTCGGCACGATGAGTTCAGGTTCTTAAAATCAATGCACATCCTCCAGGTATGGTCCGGCTTCTTCACCAGTACTGGATTAGAAATCCAGGTCGGATACCGGACAGGTCTGATTATTCCGGCCTTTAGCAACTCTTCTACGTCTTGATTTATGGCTTGGTTCTTCTCTTCCTAGAAGAATCTCTTTTTCTGTGCTACTGGTTTGTCCTGGACGTTTACGTTGAGCTTATGTTCAACTACCCATCGGGGAATGCCAGTCATATCCGAGGGTTCCCATGCGAAAATGTCTCGGCTATTTTTGAGTAAGGTTATCAATTGCCTTCGCCCCTCTTTTGAGAAATTCCTTCCTATTGTCACTAGTTGTCCCGGATACGCCGGATGAACCAGCACATCTTCGGTTCCAGTAGTCTCTTCAATGGGTGTTTCCGAGGAGGTCTCTGTTTGGGTTTCCCTTTCCATTAAGAATTTTTCTTCCAGCTTTCTGCACTCTGAGATGATGATCGATCGGGTTACCAGAGTGGCGATGCCTCTCGGTGTCGGGAATTTCATCATGGAGTGTATAGTTGACGGGATGGCTCTTAGTTTTTTGATTCCGGACCGACCAAGTATCACATTGTACGGAGAGGGAGATCTAACCACCGCGAACTTCATGATAGTTCGGCGGTATAGACCTTCACTCCCGAAGCATACTTCTAGTTCTATTTTCCCCAATGGATTTATGCTTTCTCCTGAGAATCCCACCAGTGGTGTGTTTGTCTTGGATAGACGCGACCGGATGGAAGAGTCCAGATTTAGGAAGCAGTGCTCGTACATTACTTCCACCGATGCGCCTTGGTCGACATATATTCTCCGTACAGTATATCCTTCAATCTCTGCCTCCACTATAAGTGGCTCATCGGAGGCGTCCCCCGGAAGGATCGGAGGAAAGCTTATGGGGGCTCTCATCCACTCTTCTTCCTGATCTACCGTCTTTCGCTTCGGATTTCTTTCTTGATGCCGGACCATATTGATGATTCGACCTTGGTTGTTTTGATGGTTATTTCTGGGTGGTGCTCTGTCTCTTTGTCGGACATCCCTGATCAGGTGGTCAAGCTTACCGGTATCCAGGGCTATCTTGAGTTGCTCCTTCAGATTGTGACAGTCATTGGTGAGATGACCTTTCTCTCCATGATAATCACAGTATTTATCCATGTTTTCTCTTGACGGCCTTCCCCTTAGTGGCGGGGGTGCCGGTAGTCTGAGCTGATGCTCCGTTGATAGGATCTCTTTAGGGGCCTTTGTGAGCATGTTCAAGTCTAGTGGTCTGGTATCTCTTCTGTTCCCGTCGTCACGCCGATAATCCCTCCGGTAGTCTATCCGGTAGGTATTATTGTCATTTCGCCTGGGCACGTATGGTGCGAAATTATCATTTCACCTGGGTTTAAAGTCTTGAACATCTTTCCTGTGGTTTCCTCTAAAGGAGGATCGTTGTGTGTTCTGGTCATTTCGGCTGTAGAGATTAGGTTGATAATCTCTACGAGAATTATCTACCCTCTCTCCTTTCGGTACTTCCGTCAGTCGATACACTCTTTCGGAACGGATGAAATCATCAACCCGTATCATCATTTCGGTTACGCTCTGGGGAACCTTCTCGGAGAATCTCTTCGCTAGCTCCGGACTTTTACAAACATCAATAAAAGAGGATATCTGCATCAGCTCTGGTACTCCTGAAATGCGACTAGTGTAACAATTCGCAATTTCAGGTTAACTTTTATTCCCGAAAATTTCACTATTCACTTTTTACTATTCACTTTTCACTATTCATCTCAGAAATTTTTATTTCATATTCTCGTAAGTTAAACTATTTTAATGATAATCCGAGAATTTCACACTCGTCGGATCATTTCTGCAAAAATCACAAAGCCGTGTCCGAGATTTACTTTTAGGTTTAAACGTCCTTCTAGCATCCCGATATGTCCATAAAACATTATAAACAATAGAAATATGATTTTCTCTCATTTTAGGACTATTCCAAAAGTTTCGGAATTTTACGTTTTTCAGTTCAGCGTTTTACGCGAATTGCGCGTTTTAGACCCGTGTTTCCAGTTTTTAGCAGGGTTTTCGCACCCGATAGAACCTACCACTCATTTTATATTTTATTATGGAGTATATTGATAAGTTATAGCATATTTATAAGTTTCATATTTTTAGGATACCCGGTTTTACGTTTCGTGACTTAAAAACTTACGGTTAGCAATTTACGGGTCCAAAACTAGCTACATACTTAGGATATTATCATCCAAAGACCAAGAGTCATCATCTAGTCACCTTATCCTCATTCAAACCGCCACTAGGGGGGGGGGGGTTCACACTTGTGGTTAAATTTTGACCATTGATTCTTTACTTAATTACAACTTTGGCTCCAAGTTAACCTTGGTCACCAAGTTTATGTAGTTTCCTAGTAAGCTTCCTAACCTCCTCTTCATGCTATAAATAGAGAGCTCATTCCATCATTTCTTCATAAATAAAACGTCACAACCTCAATCCTAGCACCATGATCCTTTGATCTTCAATATACAAGTTACACTACAAAGTTCAATGTCTTAGTATTCTCTACCTAGTTCTTAAGTTTGTTTGGTGATTCCATGGTTGAATTAAGAGCTACACAAGGTTACTAGGGCTGAAGTTAAATGGTTTTCACAAGGGTTAGATCAAGGCTAGCAAGGGTTACAAGAGTTATGGTGAAGGGTTTACAAGCTTAGGTTTAGTGTCCTAGTTCTATACTTGACTTCCTTTCTTTAGAAAGCCAAAAGTTGTAAGCAAACCCTTATACACTTTCTTGCTCAATATCATTTCATGCTTATTATGTTTCTTTCATGCTATATATGGTCTTTGTATTGTGTTCATGATGTTTAAAAATGGATAAAACAAGTATTGGTATACATATGTTAACTTATGACAAGCAAACAAGCAAACTAGTGATTTTTATGGAAAACCACGACCACAATAGTATAACTTTGATATTTGACACTTACTTACTATTAAAGAGGACTTAACAAGGAAAACATAGCAATTTGAATCACCCAAAACGAGTATACGAGTCAAAAGTTATGACCATTTGAAGTTAGCGAAACCAAAACGGCAAATCTGCCTAAATAGCATTCTGATCAAATTATGATTTTGAAAGTCCCACTTCTGCTCCGATTCATCAAAAAGTTAAAACACGAAAGTTATCCGGAACGACGTTTTCGTTCAGGAACAAAGAAGCTCGAGACCTGAAAACGCTTTTTGAGTGATAAATTTCTTCAAATTCTTAACAGCCCATTTTTAGACCAAAGTTACTATATAATCATTATAATTAGATGAGACCAAGAGGTCTAATGACCTAAAGCCGAGACCACAACCATGGCTAAAGCCAAAGTTGAGTCTCAAGATCATGGTAACAATGCCCAAGGTCACGGCAAAGCCACGGCTAAAGACCATATAACTATTAAAGATCAAAAAGCTTATATATATATTATCAAATACTACAATAGTAGGGAGCCTCATGTGAGGAGTTCATTGAGTAAGCCGTCGAGATGAGTTGTGGATTTACGAGTTAAAGTGTCCTGGCTCCTCGAACGTTTACTCCATGACTTCTGAATTATGTCGGCCCGAACGGTAGTAAGAGATTTACAACCTATACATGTTTCATAGACCATTTATATTCAAAGACTTACACTATATACTAAAGTACTACATCATGAACATTATGCAAGATATATATAGGCAATTCTTCGTATTCTTAGACGTTACTCCAAACCTAAGTCGCAACGTTCTATTATAGGCTGCTCTTAGAGACTTTCGCGATTCGACTACCACTTTCATTTCTCATTACATAGACTTAAGGTGAGTCATAGCCCCTACTCTTTTCGTACTTGTTTTAACTCTTGGGGGGGATACATGCTCAACTACTTGCTTACTTGTACAAATACTCAAAATGTTTATACGTGACTGTGTTATACTTGATTGTCTTATACTTGATGGCATTATACTTGATTTAATACATACATGACTGTCTTTTATCTTTGGGAAGTGGCTCCCAGTTGTCTTTGGGAATTGACTCCCAGTTGTCTTTGATACATCCTAACATTTGCGAATGTTGGATACATCATAAAAGTGAGGTCTTCGGAGATGAAGTAGAGACTCACTTCTAATTGCTTAAATTGTCTTGATGAACTTGTACATGTCTTATTCATACTATATATGTTAGCAGTGGGTTGTGAACACACAGGTTACAAGTCCCTTATGGCGGGACTTGTAACTGAGTGGATTCACGATGCCTTTGCTGTGTGATCATTCTTTAAGGCTTTTTCAACTGTTTTAAGACAAACTCTATGAACTCACCAACCATTGTGTTGACACTTTAGCATGTTTATCTCAGGTTAGTAAGGCGATAGCTAGTGCGTGGAACTTAGAGTCAAGCTGCATATTCTGAAGACTTACGCTTTTATCATTTACCATTCAAAACATTTGTATACATTTATGTATCATACTTTGGAATCTCATGTTTGTAACTTTGAATTCATTAATCGAATGGTAACTTTTCAAAACGTCTCATTTAGAGTTCGTTTTCTATAACTTGTACTTTGTATTATGAAGTAGCACCCCTATGACACAGTCTTCCGCTGCGGTATTTTGGGGGTGTTACAACTAGCCTCATCTGTCCATCGTTCCTTGAATTCCGAGAGGGCCTCGTTAGCTCTACGGATGATTTTGGTAATTTCCATCGGATCTCTGATGCACTTTCTACGAAGGGCGAACCTCTGAATGAATTGCTCACTTAATTCATCCCAATTATCAATACTACCCCGCGGAAGACGATCAAACCACACTCTAGCAGCATCATCCAGGGTCTGCTGGAACATCATGCACCAAATTGGCATGGGCCACTGATTAACACAAAACCAGCCTGTTTATTTAGTCAACCACTGTAGAGAGGTCAATTCAACAAGTCAAACTAGAAATATGCTAATGCAATAATCCGAGGTAGTACAGTTATATTCCCGGGTCGTTTATTCCCCAACGAGGTTGTGATATCCTGTGATTAAACGAATGTGTGATATAGTTGGTTGATCAGGAATAGGGGTATGATTGATTTGTCACAATACTAAAAGTATAAATAACTTAAATGAGTTATATCAACTAATAAGTACGATCAAAAACCCTAGAAACGTAAGACGTATTAAAACGTACGTTTAAATTGAATTAAACGTAAACGTACAAAAAATAAAAATGAAAAGTGATCAATATAAACCCTACAAATGTAAAATTTATATTTTTGAGATCCTAAGAATAAAAGAAAATTATTAGAAAAAGAAAATTATTTATTTAACTATTATATTATTTATTATTAATTAAAAACTATTTAATTAATTATTAATACACTAATTAATTAGAAAATGTAAAATAAGTTTAGAAAAATAAAATTAAAACTTAGAAAAATCTAAAATACTATAAAACTTATTTTAAAAATGCAAAATATATTTATTACACTTATTATCTATATATTATTAATTATTAACTATATAATTATTTATTAACTATGTAAACTAATTAAATTAAAAATACTATAATATGAACAGTAAAAATTCTATAAAAATTCCTAAAAATGTTATAACTTATATAAAATCTAGAAAAATTATAAAAACTATGTGGTACTTAATAAAATATAATTATGCTATTTAGTTATTTAATATTAATTATTAATTAATTAAACTAGTATTAATTCTAAATATTACTAGATGACAAAAGAAAAATCTAGAAAAATTTATAAAATTACTTTAATATAAAAGAGATTTACTAAAAATATAAAAATACAGAAGTGCTTATAAATAAGCTAAAAAGAAAATCAAATAGATAGTTTCTATTAAATAGAAGCTATCACTATAAGTAAGTTTGGCTTTTTTGGTTTTTTCTTTTATAAACTTATTAAAATACTTAAAATAAGAAACTAATACAAAAATAACTAACTTAGAAACCCAGAATAAGCACTGAAAGTGCTTATTACCCAAAACAGTTGACTTTTTTGTTGACTTTGAAGGAAATAAGCTCAAATGAGATTATGTGGGGTCCACTAGGGTAGATTCTGGTTCTAATGAGTTAATTGGACTTGAATAAGCTAGACTTGATGATATAAGCTCACTGAATAAGCCAAAAGACCACAATAAGCACTTGCTTATTTGGTTCCTGAGACAGAAATTGGGACAACCTTGTGAGGTAATTCCAGGTGGGGTCCACAGGTTCCAAGGTCAAACAAATAGTCAAAACTTCAACCCTGGTAGGAGGGGGGTTGGGAAAACCAAGATTTAGGGTGTGGGACCCACTGATGAGCTCAGAAAGAGCTTGGGAAGTGAGGGGTCCAAACTGGTTCACTCAGTTAAGTGAGTGAGTGAAACAAGCTTATAAGCTTGATACAAGCTTTAAAACAAGCTTAAGAAAGAAAATAAAAGATTAGTAATATGTATATATAGTATATTAATAAGTATTAACAAGTTACTTCACTGGACTAAGCTAATAAGCTTGTAAAAAGATTATAAGCAAATCCAATAAATCTGAGATCCAAACACCCAGACAGGCAACCAAGATGGGCAAATTGAGCTTATGAAATAAGCTCAATAGATCTTATTGAATGCTGAACTATAAAGTGGGGCTGGTTAGGATTCCAAATTGCCAAAGCTTGACCAATGGAGACCACTGGGTAGCTTATTGAGGGGCTTATGAAGTTGGGTGGGTTGACTGGTTCACTCAGTTAACTGAGTGAAATGGACAAGCTTAAGCTGAGATGCAGCCCTAGTGAAAGGGCTTGAGAATGAGAAACAAGCTTAGAACTTTGAAGAATGGTTGCTTAGCTTCTTAATGAGCCAAAAATCACAAGCACAAGCTCAGTAATGAGCTTGTGATGGACTTGTGATTGTGCTTGTTTTCACTGGGTGACCAGTGAGTTGTTTGATATTGAGGTACAAGTTAAACAAGATAAGCAGTTCAGATAAGCAATCAATGGACAGATCAGCACTCACTCAAGTAACTAGCCACAAGGGCATCACAAAGGACCAAAATACTCAGACTAATACTCACTAATCAAGCTTATGCAAGCTTGTGAAAGTGGGTATCAAATCTGTGTACAGGGGATGTTTGTGAAAAACCACTTAAAATTAAGCACAAGATAAGCACTCTAATCAGCTAAATAAAAATTATTAAAAATAGTAACATGCAGATCAGCAACAAGACTTAATTATCCTACAAGCTCAAGTCCTATTATCAATTAACAAACTCACAATTTAATTCCAAAGTTTATTCAAAAATAATTGTGACTGAAAAATTGACTTTTTAAATTAACCACTACTTTGACTAATCTGAGCTTGGAATCTAATTTACTGATTACTTTGGTTATATTAAGCTATGATATGATGAAATTAAGCTAGGTTATTAACTTTTAAGCTAGTGTGATGAATTTGGGACAGATTATACTAACAGTTAAACAATTAGACTAGATTAAAACTAATTTTGACTTTTACACTACTGAGACCTCTATATTATAACAGATATGGGCTATATTAACCTAGACAAACATGCAGCAACAAGAACTAGAGACAATAACAGGTCTAAACCTAGTATGGCAGCTTGATCCAAACACCCCTAGACAGGACTGTTTTTGTGATTAGTGTTACTCAACACTGAATTAAGACATGATATTGATCCCTAACACTTGATTATGATGAACTATGATCAGATAAACACAATTACACAGATAACAACAACTATAACCTATGAATCACTAATATGCTAATTTGACTGTCTAACACTAACAACTAACTATTTAGATTTCCAACAAACAAACTACCAATATTACACTAGATTATCACTAACCAATATCAAATAAGCATGAAACAAAAGAAATTATACTAGATTAACAACTAAAAAGTAAATGGCAAAAATCAAGAGATAAGCTTACAACTTGAGTTAAAGCCAAAATCTGAGAACCAAGAACTGAGTACCACACCTAAATGCTCTCCACAGAGCTCTAAACCAAAGCAATCCAAGATGAACCTTGCTCCTTTGCTTGTTCACAGATTTCTATTTTTTATTTATTTTCTATTTTCTATATTTTTGTATTTTCCTACTTTATTGATTATTGCTGGTTGAGAGTTTCTACAAGCTTGCAATAGCTTACAAAGAGCTAAGTAGTGTTTGTTAGGGTCCTCTAATCAACAAGTATCAACAGAATTAAAGACTTAAAATATAAATGGTACGAATTGAAGATTACTTGAAACTGAAAGATAGATTGATATTGATGAAACAAAGTTGTTTATTACACTTTAGCAAAGCTAATAAACTTCTGAGAAAGATAAAATGACAAATACACTAAAGATTACACTAGATTGTTACACTACGATGATCATAAACTAAGTTAAAATTATGATGCCTCTCTTCTTCTCCTTTCTTCTGTATTTATCATCAAAATGCATCCCACTAGCATCCAGATACTTTCCCACTTTGTTCCACAGCCATTGATTGAGTCAAACTCATCTTGTCCGTTTAAATCCATTTTGGCGCCAAAACGAGCCACGTGGTACTGAGGCAGTTCTGATACAATTAAGGATTCTTGTTGCATTGTGGAGGTGTAGGGGACACGTTTGGTGTAATTTTGGACCAAGTTGGGGTTGTATTGCTCAATACTGTGGGTACTAGTGGTATTGGGGTGAAAATGGGTGGGAATGGCATTAATTGTGGAGTGTTCTGTGGAAAGAGGTGGTGTAAGGAGTGGGTAGGAAAGCAGAGGTGAGCTGGAAGGGGGTGAGGGCAAGTGGTGATGTTACAGGTGGAGTGGGAGGTGGAAGGTGAAGAGGAAAAACGGGGTAGGAGGTGGTTGTCTGTTTTATTTATTTACAAAGGGTGGGGGTGGGCTGATATAATTTTGGGCTTTAGGTTTTAGGTTAGTGGGCTGGGGTGGTAACTGGGTTTAGTTTGGATTGGATTTGGATTGTGGTTTTGGTTTATAATAATAATAGGGTCCGGTTTGGTATTTAGTGAGCACAAGGACCATTTTGTAAATTCAGCAAAGTTAAGGGCTGTAATTGTAACTTTCCCAAACTTCTCATAAGGACTGAATCTGCAATTAATCATTAGTACAAGGACCACATTCGAATAATTTTATTATTTTAAACCTCAGGGACCAAATCTGTCAATACCACAAATTCCAGGGACCAAACTTGTTATTTCTCAAAACTTTTCTCATAAGGACCAATTATGTCAAACATGAATAGTACAAGGTTTATTTTGATTAATTTCCAATTTTGAAACCCTAAGGACCATTTTTGACAGTTTTGCAAAGTTGAGGGACCAAAGTTGTAAATTTGTAATTTTAAACTTCAAAGGATAATTTTGAACAACTTGTGAATCCCAAGGACCTAAAATGATATTTTTACAAGTTTTGATTAACCAGGGACTAGTTTTGCCAATTTATCAAAGTTCAGGGACTGAAACTGTAAATTATGTATAATTTGCATGTTTATCATCAGTTTTCATCCCTTATGCACTTTAACACCTAAAAACACAATTTGATGATATTTCCTGTATTATGAGGCAAATCTGTATGTTTTCATATGTTTTATAGCTTAAATGTGACAGAAATGATGAGTATTTAGACACTCATCAGCCACGCACCTTGATTGGCCGCCCTTTCGAATCTGGTGACATGATCATCAGGATCTGTAGATCCGTTGTATAACTTCAAGTGAGAAGGCATCAGATACTTTGAACCCTTCGGCCCGGAGAAATCAATGATCCTTCGGGTAAAAGGACTCTTGGATGCCGCCTTGAAAGGTTTGGATAAGTCGTCCGTCCTATTTTCTTCGGCCTTTTGGGCTTCGACATCATGGGATCCGGCAACCTCAAAGTCGAGTTGGATGGGGTCAATCGGTGTTTCTCCTGAGACATTGTATTGTTGGATGAGAGATTTTAGAGTAGCAAAGTGGCTTTGGATTTGTTCAAGGTTGACAGGGTTGGTATTATTATCCGGACGACTTCCGGATCCCTCGGGTGTTGCTGGGGAAGGACCTGTCATTTCTTAGCTTCGGTAGAGTGAATGACGTGTCCCACGGATGACGCCAATTTGTTGAAGTAAAAGTTTGCTTCTACTTCGAACAAGCGAGAAGAATCCTTCGGACTGGAGTTGGTCCTTCGGATTCGAGGTGACTCTCAATCACGGTGTGTTCCTTCGGATATCTGCAAAACAAATACGTCCGTTAGACTCGCCCCGGGAATGTATCCCAGGACCAACCTCCGGCGTGAGAGTAAGTATATGTTCTTAGTGAGAGAAAGTATGAATAAAACTAGAGAGTAGGGGAGAATTAGTTAACCTTAAATGAAGATTTCCTCTCTATTTATAGACTCTCTATATGAAGTGCCAGGCTGGTTCGTACTTAGCCCTTAATGTTAGCTAGTTTGGACTCCATTACCATATACTTTGGTGTACTTGTTTGTACTTTGGTCTAGGTACTTGTTGGCTTATCCGAAGGGTTTGTGATATCCGGACGTCTGAGATCATGCGGACATTCGTAACCCTTCGAATATCGGTCCGTATTGTTTGAACACATCTAAGTACATTTTACCTGATACGGGTCCGGAGGGTATATCCTTGTACGGCATGTATCCGGAGGGTACATACGTCAACACCCATTTAATTAACTTAATCAACTAAAGCATATCCCAATGACCCATATCATCCTTGTTACGACCACCGAGCTAATAGTAATGGTGTCCAGTCGGGTTTCCGGAACCCGGAGAATGGTGTTCGGGTCGGGTTTTCCGAAACTTTGAGTTCCCAGAGATTTTATTTATTTATTTATTTTTTTAATTGCAGGTATTGTGTTGTTTGTCACAGTGGTATTAAATGAATAAGTTTAAGGGGCGTGATTATATGATTTGACTATGTATTTTAGTGGTGTGTTTGACCCAAATGGAAGTAGTAGGGAAGAAGTAGTTTATTCATTAGAAAAATGACTTGGCCGATAAATGATGACTTGGCTGGTGCCCATCTCCAAGCCTCCAAGGAGGCAGCAACCGGTCTTATATGTAAATTTATACCCCAAAGAGACGAAATTCAAAACGTTAGGGTAAAAGGTGAACAAACTTTGTTCGATGATTAAATCTGAAAATGATGACATTAGCCCCTTTTCTTTTTAAATCAACATCTGATAATATCAATATACATACACCGATACAAATCTCAACCTCCATGACAAAAAGTTGGCAACTTATATAAATTGAGACTTTGAAGTTTTGAAGTTTGTTTTTTCTCTTTAGACAAAATCCCACACTTGAAACCAACAACATTACACAAATCACAATTTATATAAGCATATGCACCACACTATATTAGGAGGCAAACTTTTCCCTCCTTGATCAATGTGGGATTGTAAAAAAGAGCTTTTTGCCTTTTTGAAAAGTAATTGTACAAGTTGTTCTTGTTAAACGATATAACAATAATAATACCTTTATTGCCGTAATTGAATATTAGTATTAATCTTCATTTACATAGAGTAAGGGATCGAGTGAGAAGTAAATTAAAATAAGAAGTGGCGAGAAGTGACCAAAACCACGCATTTGTGATGCAACGACTTGCATTAGATGCATTTTTACTCATATATATGCAACATCTTGAGTTTCGAAAGTTAATTTGACGTATAGATTGTGCAAATTGATTTTAATGATTTCAGCACGTGCAGAAAAACAAAAAACAAGAGAAATCATGAAGTGCATCTAATATACGTATATGCATCTGATTAAAAGATAGAAAATATACTATGGTGCGTTATAATGCATCTAAAATTATAGGGATGTATCTAATTTAGGTCGGTGCATCTCGGATTTGCGGTTATAGTTCTTTTTATTCTTTTTTATTTTAAGTAATCTTCTTACTTGATCCTAACTAATTGTGTTCTATTCTTTTCAAGTTAAAAATTCATACTAAACCCAAATACACTTATTAACTGACTATGCACTTGGAGTGGGATATCCTCCATGTTGGTTAATAAGGTATACTTTTGGTTTGTGTTTCTTATTATAAGACAAATAGGTCCAAACCGGGTCTGTGTGCTTAAAGTCCATTGATCTTCTAATGATAAACATGAAAATGTAAACCCTATATGTATCATGTCTTTATTTTATTGATAACTATTTATAATGATACAATACATGAAAGCCTGTTCATAAACTCTAATGGCCCCGAAGCTGAACCTATTTATTTTCTAATATTTATGAGTAAATCTTTTGAAACAAAAATGAGTTGCCTTGCATGTAAAAGTTAACCAGACTCCCTCGTTAGTGCATGATAGTTTATAAGGCACAATGATTAATCTATAACATTTTGTATCTCCAATTCATTAACCGACTAAAATCCATTTTTTTTTTCAAATGGCATTCCTCTTGTTTGCCTTTTATAAAGTAATAATGGTGAAATAGTGATATATATGCACTGATTTATTTATTTATTAAATACGTATGTTTAGACTTATTAAGGGGGTGTTTCTTTTTCTCCACAGCTAAGGGACCATGTGGGGTCCACCTCTATTAGAGCCTCTTAGTGAGGAGAGTTTAAGGGGGTGTTTCTTTTTTTTTTAGCTAAGAGATGTGTGGGGACCATGTGGGACCTATAACTCTTAGTGTGTCTTAGGGGGCGTTTCTTTTTTTCTGTTAGTGGAAGGAATGTGTGATTCACCTATTTAATATTATTACTTTTCTTATTCGGGCCCACAAATTCTACTAAATCCTCTATATGTATAGAGTGTTAAAATGAAGCTCCTCCCCATTAAGAGGCATTAACAAAGTTGAGACCCACTAAACTCTTAGGCTGTGTTTATTTTTTGTTTTCTGCCTCTTAACAGCCTCTGAATGGGCATTATGTCTGAATCGGTCAGACATTTTGATTTTTGACGTTCAGACCGTTTGTTTTTTTATTGTCGTTCAAACGCATTCAGATGCAGTAAGATCTTAATGGTTTAGACTTGAGAGGCGTGTCTGAACGCGTCTTATTGCCTCTTGCTGACACAAATAAAAACAAAAAAAAATTAGCACGAGCAAGCAAATGTGCGGTTCAAACATGAGTTTTTTTTCCCGTTCAGATGCGGTCAGATTCAGACATTTACGCATCAGATTCAGATTCAGATGTGCGGTTCAGATTCAGATTCAGACCCTCTTAACAAACAAACACCACCTTAGCTTAGAAAAAAAAAAGAAAAGAAACACCCCCTTAATGGGGAGAGAAAGAAATATTATGCCATCTAGATATAGACTTATTAGTGAAAATAAGTGGGCTCCACATTAAAAAGAAATATTATTAAATACTTTTGTGGACCCTTATGGACCCAAACCCTTAGCTAAGGGAAAAAAGAAACACCCCCTAACATTTTTAGCCTTGGTGATACAAAAGAACTAAGAGAAACTAGCAGGGTACCCGCGCGTTGCGACGGCGGGTACCCTGAAATATAATTTTCCGGTGAATCGTATTTTAGTTTATTATATTCTTTTTTACAATAAATTTACGGATATTAAGAATTTCGTTTAGCCCATGCTCAAGCCCATTTGGCCCGCGCCTGTTCAGGCTAAATCTCATTTGCCCCGTTGCCCGTTCAGGCTTGAATATTTGTATAATGTGCATTATTATTTGTATTAATGACGAATTGAATTTGCCAAATAAATCGAGTAGGCATAACCTTAAAAGCACGAAACGAATCGAATTTGCCAAATAAATTGACTTTGTGAAAGTTATACGTATTTATATTCGTTTTATTGAAAAAATTATTTCGAGAACAATGACGCAAGTTTCATAATTTTTCGAGTCCATTTGGTACGTCAAAATGAGTCCTTGTAGTCCTTAAAGGAGGTCGACAGAATTGCTGTACATGTACAAATACTTGTGCTTTAAATTCTTGTGCATTGTTTTTTATAACTTGTATTAATATGTGATAGGGGTGTATTAATTGTAAGAGATATGTGGTCTTTAAAATATTATGCTTTAAATACTTGTTCTTTGTGTTTGATAACTTGTATTTTACTTATAAGGGGGTTGGCAATGGGTGCGGGGAGGCACGGTACGGGGTTGTTCCCGTGCGGGAACACCGCCGCCGGCCATGCGGTACCGCACGAGGGGAGTCCCTCACGGCAAACTTTCACGCACGGGAAGCTTGGTATTTTCGAACGTCGGAGCTTTAATGAAAACCAAATGTGGAACAAAACAAAGTAATAAAAAAAATACCTGGGTTTGAGCTAGAGCAAATGAAGGTCGACTACACTGCTACAGAGTGAAGATATGAAAAATATGAGATGTTTATCTATGAATGACAACCCTAAATAAATCTAATGGGCTGGTGGTAAAGCTTCTTGTCAAGATGGGCCTGAACCCATTATGGGCCAATTATGTGGGTCGCCCAACTTTTTAAAGTATAATGTCTTGTAATGTTTTTTTAGTAATATTATGTAATATTTTATGTTTTTTAGTAATATTATGTAATATTTTTTTTTAAGTTTTAATGGAATTTTGTTTTTTCTATAATTTTAATAGAATTTAAAAAAGAAAAAAAAAGTACGTGAAGGGTGAGTGATGTGATGACAACAAAAAATGAGTGAGTGATGGGAAAAATGGGATAATGATGTGGCATAAGGGGATTGGTTGTAAGTGAGTGATGAGATTTTGAGTGAGGGGTGTGTTGCCAACCCCCTAAGTAGTATAGATATGTGGATCCTACTTAAAAAATAAATACTATTAAATGTTTAGTGGACCCAATCTCTTAGCTAAATGAAAAAAGAAACACACCCTTGTAATGTAATCAGTGGAGTGATGTTGCATCTTGATCGACCTCAATTTGTTTTGCTTCGTATAACTAAATATAATTGTTAGGTCTAAAATGGATGAGTGAGTGGTTTTATCTTACGCTAAACAAACGCACACACTCTTCTTATGTCAACTCGTTAAGCCAACATATATAAACGGTATAAAAGATGACTTCTGATTATCTGAATTGTCGTTGGATAACCAAACAGATCCATTATTACAAAGAAAAGTATAATTAAAGAATTAGCATGTTCATGAAAAAATATATATTTGCCACAATTAGCCACAAACTTACTTACATATAGAATTCAAAATGACAAAAACTTAAGACCTCGTGTGAATTGATGAAATAAGAGGTCAGCTCCTAATATTTTGTGTTAATCAAGAACCAACATCACATTTTCAGCAACATAATACACACTACACTATATTAAGAAGCAAAGTTTCCTTTCTTTTATCCATGTGGGACTTAAAAACTTGGAGCAAATTTGAGAAAAATGCTATTCTAGCTAGAGACATAATACGGTTATTTATTGAGAGTGCAATTGGGGTTGGATATTCTCCATGGATGTGGTACTCTAAACCCCGCACAATAAGGGTGCGTTTAGTTAGTGAAAAATATCTCATTTTTCTGAGAAAATTTTCATGTGAAAATGAAAAAAATTAAAAATTCGTTTAGTCACATTGTTTTCCAACAGTTTTTTTTTAAAAAAAAAGTGAAATTCTCATTTTCTAAATTTTAACTAATAAATTGAAAAGTCCATTCTATCATTCTCACTTTTTTCTTTTTCATTTTTCTCTCAATTACAAAAAAAAAAAAAAAAAAAAAAAAAAAAAAAAAAAAAAAAAAAAATCATTTTACCCCTAATCTCTCGTGTCATCCTCCACCGCCCACCGTCGCCACCACTGTCGCAATTTTAGGTAATCTTCTTATCATTTTTAAAAAAGAAAAATATATTCCAACTAAACGAGTTTTCAAAATTCTCAACTCTTCTCTAGAGAAAAAAATCATTCCCTTATCAAGAAATTTAGAAACTAAAAAAGAGGAAAAATTTTCTACAACTAAACGAAACCTAATTCTCTATATATACTAATTAGCTTGATGCTAATAAAAAATAGTTTATTGTTGGGCCTCATGTTTGGGCTTATTTCGGCCCATGCATGGCTTGCTAATATTAACATGTAGTAAAACACATTATCGGCTGTAATATAATAACATGTCCCGCTCATACTTTAGTATTCTCATTGGGCCTAAAATTTGATTCCCCCCTTGAGCCCATTTTTTGGATGTTAGTCCACGCCACAAAACAAATATTTGAAAATTGCAGGCCACCTTTATTACACTAGAGTACTAGACTGTTATAACATCAGTTCATTTTTGTCCATGTGGGATAGTATCAAATGTCTTTCTTCTTTGAATTTTCTCTTTATTAATCTTACCAAGATAACTTGCAAATTCTCAAAAAAAAAACAACTCAACCCGCCGCAACGCGGCGGGGCAACCACCTCGTTTATCCTAAAGATAAACTGTTTCAAAATTTTGGTTTTAAAATGATATATCTTACTTTTGGTTTTGTTTAAGTTTATTTACTCTAAAGTGTAGACAACAAGTCAAAGATTAAATAAAAGTTACAAGTTTTTTGTTTTTTTTTGTTTTTTTGTTTTTTTTTTTTTTAATTTATTATAATTATTATTTTTTTAGTTAAAAAATATACCGTACATGTTTAGTACATTTGAATTAAAGTCTAACTGTAAGCAAGATTGGTATTGCAACTTTTTATAAGGCTGGTAGCAGTGGGTCTGAAAAAATCGATCGTCAACATCGGTTGACCGATTTGAAGATCGGTCGTGACCACTGTGAGGAAATCGATCGCCGGCCATTTTTTTGCAATATCGATCGGTTAGACGATCGATATTAACACTTGAACGTATGTACTATATTTAATTTGAGGATCGGTTGTGCCACTGTGAAAAGAGATGTGAATATGGGTTGAAGAGAGAGAAAACTGAGGTGGCAGCCGGAAAGATGATGCAATATGGGTCACCACTGTGAGTAGCCTAAGCAATGATTGAAGGTTAGTGAGAGGTATTAGGCTACTCACAGTGGCAACCCATATTGCATCATCTTTTCGGCTGCCACCTCAGCTTTCTCTCTCTTCAACCCATATTCATCTCTCTCATCACAGTGGCAACCCATATTGCATCATCATTTTTTTTAAACATTTTTAACACAAACACAAATTTTATTAATAAAACGTAAACATCATATAAACGAAACGATACGAAATTAAACCATTCTTCCACTACATGCAACTTTATATCTATAGTACATACGTGTTTCCATCTAGTTTCCACCACATGCAACTTTATATCATACGTGTTTCCATCTTAGTGAAAAACTTACATGCAACTTTATATATGTCTACAAACCCTTCCAACTTGCAAATCCATTGCTCTCAGTATCTATATACTCTCAGTATATCCATTTGCTTAAATATGTCTACAAACCCTTCCAACATGCAACTTTATACGAAAAACTTATATATGTTTCCATCTAGTTTCATTGTTGTATCTATACACTCTCAGTATATCCATTGCCCATCAACTTTGCATACCACCTTGCAAGTTCTATATGTATCCAAAGTGGTAAATTGTGTTTGAAAACTTTGTGGAATATCGGTTGGCAAACCGATCGATTTTGATTTTGGTTGACCGGCGATCGATTTCCCACATTGGGAATGATCGATGTTAATATCGGTCGACCCATATGGTCAAACGTTTTTTTCCGACCCACTACCACCAGCCTTACTTATTAATGATTGAGAGGTAAACCGGACCATTTTTTGTCAGACAACCATTTTTTTGGTCAATTTTACTATCCCAAGCGATGTAGGAAGTGGGAGGTAATAAAAAGCATTCAACATAGGATTTAAAGGGAAAATTATCTAAAAAAATATCATATTTGATACTTTTTACCGTTGTGTGTACTCAATTTTTTTTTCTTCCTAAAGTATCACTAAATTTTGTAATTTGATACATTGTGTGTACCCGGTGACTTGATAACCAGGCTCGTCCTACGTGGAGCCGGTTGCTTGACAACTCAGCTTGTCTTACGTACACATAATGGTAAAAAATGTCGAATATGATACATTTTTAGATAATTTTCCATTTAAAATTCCAAAAAAACATATTTTCGAAAAAAAATTTAAAAAATTCGAATTTTTTTTTTATTTTTTTTTAATTTCTAAAAATATTTTTTAGAAAAAAATAAAAAAAATTCTAAAAATTGTCGAGGGTTTTAGCGGCGCCGTCATACTTGACCCTCCAGTTGGCGGCGCAGTTGTTTCAGAAGCAATGGTGGTAGAAATCTCCTCCCATGATTCTTCTTCATGATCTTCAACTGTAGCTGACCTTGTTGAAGATGGCATAAAAGGGTCCCAGAAATCCCATGTGAGCCACATCAACATGAAGGAAATGAGGAATAGTTTATAGTGGTGGTGGCGGTGTATATTAACGCGAGGTGGTGGTAGTGTATTTGGCCGGAATTTGGTCAGAAATGATGAGTGTGGGTGTCGGCCGAGAAGAAGAGAAAAATGATGAGTGTGGGTAATGGTGGATCAGGGTTTTTTTTGGAAATAATATATTAAGTTGTGGAAAAAGGAAAAATAAATAAAGGGAAAATTATCTAAAAATGCATCATATTTGACACTTTTTATCATTGTGTGTACGTAGGACGAGCTGATTTGGCAAGCAACCGGCTCCACGTAGGATGAGCCCGGTTATCAGGTCACCGGGTACACACAATGTACCAAATTACAAAGTTTAGTGATACTTTAGGGGAAAAAAAGTTGAGTACACACAACGGTAAAAAGTGTCAAATATGATGCTTTTTTAGATAATTTTCCCGGATTTAAAAGACAAAATTAATATTTCATACGTCTCAAAACTAATATTTGCTTTTTTAATGCACAAAGTTTTAAGAAATTTTATAACAAAATTTTATCAATCAAATATCATTTACACCTGCTAAACTTTTATTTGATTGATTATAATTCAAAATAACATTTATTTTAAAACCTCACAAAATGAAAAAATAGATAAAAAGGAGCATAATTTGTATGTGTTTTCATGAGTATGAACAACAAAGTACTAACATATAATAGGCAAAATGAGTAGCATATCAAATATTCTCATGTTACTGCTAAGTATAAAAGAATCAGATATACTTTATCCGTCTTAAAATAATTGTCATGTTTTGACTTTTTGAAGTTTTTATTGTTCAGTTTTGCCTTTAAATATTTTTCTTTGTATTATACAGTATTTGATGAAAATTATACAAATGAAAATATATTTAAAACTCAATCTATTCATATATTTTGCATAAAGTATTATATAACACAAAAGAAAATAGTTAATGTCAAAATCGAAAAAGAAGACTTTAAAAAGTCAAAACAAGACAATTATTTTGAAACAGACGGGCGAATCCTATAACGCCAACTTTTGAAAGAAGGATGTTTTTTTGTTGAGTTATAGGTTTTGTTGTTATCTTAAAAAGCTGATGACTTATATAAATTAATCTTTCATACCAACACAAGCTAATATATCTTTTAATTTACCAGCATACCCTTTTATGTTTAGGCCAGATGTGTCCTATAATGCCAACTTTTGAACGGAGATGTCTTGTGTTGAGTTATAGGTTTCGTTGTTACATGAAAAAGTGCTAAACTAACATCATTTTTTTTCCCTAAAAAACGAGTCTATGGCTTCGAGAGCACTTGGTGCTCTAATACACTAACACCAACTTATAAAAGATAAAATACTAAGCAAAATAGTTTAAGAATATATTGTAAGATCTCAGTACTTTAGTTTGTGTTGAGGGCAAACTCAATCTTACATTTATAAAAGATTAGCAGAAAGCTTATATACAACTTTGATGAACTACTTCTCTTGTTGGGTCAATTGGTTAAACTTATATAGTTATATAGACTAGTTGTCGAGTATTTGAACGTCACATGACTCCAACGATGAACGATCAATAGCAATAACATGATCAACAAGAAGTATTCAAATTCAGTAAATCCATTATATAATCCGTTTTGTTGAAATGAATAGTCAGTATATTCTAAGTCTTAAAAGGTATATAACTTGCAATTTTTTTCTTTCGAAGCTATGAAAAAAATGATGCCAAACTCATATACGGTTTTTATCGTACATATGTAAACACAATTTATCATGAAACGGTGGAAGGTATGTTCATCATATGATACTACCTTAGAATTCGGAATTAGATAATGGGGATAATGATTTCTAAATGTATCCAACTTGACACGTTTTACTAAGTTACTCATGTGATGACCGTTAGGACTTATTTTGCAACTTGGTACTAACAAGAAGGACGACTTATGTAAATAACTCTAACGGAAAACCTTAAACAACCCGTTAGTACACAAGTTAGCAAAGATTAGTAAGTTTAGATACCAAGTTAGCAAAATTAAAAGTTCTATATACAACTTAGTAAAACGTGGCAAATTAGATACATTTAGAAATTATTATCCCTTAAATAATGTGCTACTACATTAGAAATATCAAACTCAGCAAAAGTTGAGTACTGACTTCAACGTATAACAAAGCACATATGTATATCGAATAAACAGTTGACAACTTGTATGAATTTAGGGAACCCACTTTTTATAATGATATTTATGTATACCATCATAATAGTGAGTACATCTAGATGATACTTATTTCAACTTACGTGATTCATCTACACCAGAGTATATAACCAAATAACATTTCTTGGCTTCAACCTATGTGGGACAAAGTTCATAAAAGTTATTAAAATAAGTTTGCTTAAATAATACTTTTCTCTTTATATAATGTTTTTCTTTTATAGCTATTAAAAGAATTGATAGAACGGACATACTCAAATGAGTTTATGCAGGTTTTGATAAGTCTTTTTTTGGCATATGAGCATATATATTTATCAAACAACTATGAACTCCATGATCTAGAACCATATTTCTAGATACAAATCATATATATTCGTTTTGACAAATTGCAACCTTGGAACACAAACAAATACTTAGGGTGCATTTAGTTAGGATAAAACACCCTTATTTACAACAAAATGTTTTGTGAAAAACAAAGAAAATAACAATCGCGTTCAAATTAGTGTTTTCCAACAAATTTATCTACAAAGCATAAAATTTCTATTTCCCACTTTAATACACAAAACTACAAAATATTTTTGGCTCACGAATAATTCAGAACACCATAAAGAAGATAAGACTCTTCGAGAAATCGCGTTTAAATTAGTGTTTTCAAACCAAACTCTTCACAAAACACAAAATTCTTATTTCCCTCTTTAATACACAAAACTGCAAAACATTTTTTGGCCCACGAATACTTTAAAACACCATAAAAAAGATAAGACTCTACAATATGATAGATGAAAAAAGTTAGAAATTTGTATAAATTGATGGTTCCTACATCTCAAATTGCTTTTATTATTATTATTATTATTATTATTATTATTATTATTATTATTATTATTATTATTATTATTATTATTATTATTATTATTATTATTATTATGATTTTTCATTGAAACCATGGAAATTACATGAAATTGGAAGGAAGTCTAGACACAATCTGTGCTCCCACTCCTTTTTGAATACAAAAACCAATTCGATGAAAAATAAAGGCACCGCTTTTAACGTTGTTAGTGTGGCTGCTGGCAAAAGCTCCGACACGCGAAAGTGTATTCAAAGCTTCCACATCAAGTTCCCCAAACGTAGAAAAGGCGAAATTATTATTATTATTATTATTATTATTATTATTATTATTATTATTATTATTTCCTATAAACAATATGCAATGCTAGAAACCACCAATATAATACCAACCTCGACTTATATAAAGCATGTGCACGAATATATATAACTAAGCATAACTTCTTCTCTTTACCCCATGTGGGATTCAAAACTTAAAATAAGTTTTGAAAAAGCTAGTTCAAACAAAAAGTTGTTCAAATGACATAACTCATTGGTTGACGTAATCAAATACTCCTTCCGTCTCAAAATTATTTTGCCTAGAAAAAAACCTACAGTTGAAAAAAAGTAGGATCAGTGTGATTTTTAACCAATCAAATATCATCCTCGATTGCTAAACTCTCTTTTGTTTGATTAACACAAGATGAAGACTATTATTTTAAGATATTTTAAAATACAAATGAAGACTAAAATTTTGAAACGAAGTCCGTATTATCTATCCTCACATTTCAACTCAATGTCTTATCAAGCTCTATCATTCACATAACAATTTACCCCACATAAAAAACATTGGGATAATTCAGTTAAAAAGTAGATATCAAATACTTTTTGTTTTGTTTTTTTAAATTTGTGCTATAGTCAGCTGGTTAGTGTGATATTGTTAATTTTGCTCGGATAGTTTTTGCTAACAAAAGTGACAAACTTACTCAACAAGGAACCATTCAACACAAAAATTCAGTCAGTACCGGTTTGTATTCGAACCGGACGTAACCCTTCTTGAATTTGCTTCATTATCTACTTATGTTATCGTTTATATAATCTTTTTGTTTGTTTGTTCTTATGGAATACGAGTTGTGTGTATCATTTCTTGTTGAAGATAGGCATTGAATATCTCCTTTATTCAAACTAACAAAGGTAATGCAACATATATAACATTCGTGAAGCTAGTCCAAAGTATAAAACACTGCCTTCAGCACAATATACTTACGGCAAGACATGCAAATTGGTCAGCATTGCTTGTTATTAATGATTTTCTTAAAATTGATTCAAAATAATTTTTTCTGGAGCTCACGGATCTGGAGGTCTTTGTTTTCAAACTCCAGCAACCGGTTATATTCCTTCTGAGAGGGGGCTAAACACTTTCAAAGTGTGGTGGATTTCGTATTAAAGGTAGGTTGGCTGCGCTTGGGTCTCCTTCTCTTGTGTGCGTCTTAACTATTTCTTATTGAAAGGATAGGATCAGTATGACCTCTGGCTCAAGGCCCTTAGGCTGAGCCCATTCATTCCATTCGATCGATCTGACCTATTAAGCGATAATAGCAGAGGAGGATTTCTTTTCATTGAAAACACTTGATTCCCAACTGAACTTTAAAACGAAAGATCTCTATGACATAGGCGGGGCCCTCGTTTTTGAGCCTTTGTCTCACATCACCCAAAAAAGTCAAGTTCCTTTCCGTCTCTATCGCATATTAAAGCAGGGAAGAGATGGTCCCATTGGTCGTAATCTTTATTTAAGAAGTCATTAAATGCTTCTTTTACTTGACTATTACAAATAAAATGGGAAACATATTCGAAACCAAAGAAGCAAACGACGTCATTTCACCATTTTCATTAACACTGTGTTTGCTCCTAGGTTCACCAATGCAACATCAAGACTCTTGTATACATATACCATTGCTATGTTGGGGTTTCAAATGTAAATTTAAGTATGGTATATAGGTCGGTAAAATTCAGTATCAGTATCAAAACATCAAAATAAATTTACACACTAATATACGTGTTTGTCGTATTAATTACAATCTTCGTTAATGGTCAGTTGCAATTTCATCAAATGACGTGATCGACGTTGCTCGTAAATGTTTAATATCTAAAACTTTCAACTTTCATAAATTCAACATGTTACTACTATAAAATTAGGAATTTAATAGCGTGTTATTTACATCACAAAACATCAAAGTCACGAAATGTTAAAACTTAAAACTAGTACGAACTAGTCAACATGGCCCATGCAATGCATGGGTCTTCTTATTTACGACGATAAATCAATCTCGTACACCACTCATTCATTCTACACATAGTCTCGGATAACAATCTAGAACGACCACTTAATATGAAGTTGAAGTAATGATTTATTGTTGTAGCTTAACTCAGAATAAAAGTTCTTTGCTTCTTTAATCAAAATTTTAACACAAGTTTACAAATTTACTGAACTTTTTGTGATCCACATATATGTTAAAAAACTTACCATTGATTAACTAAGCTAAAAAAATATATTAAAAACCTAATAAACAAAAAGAAACAACAACATACTTGAAAATAGCGGAAGCCTAATTTTGAAAGGTTGAGATGAGTTATCAGTTATGTATAGATTAAGGCTACATATTTGTAATCATGATAGTATATAGTAGGAGTAGCAAAGTTTATTGTCTTTGATCCATGTGGGATTGGAGAGTGAGACTTACTTTTTAGAAATATTAGTACTTTTTTTCTTTTTTCGTGTGAAGTTATGACAAAATTGGTACCCAAACTCGAATAAGTTTATTTACTGAAATTTATTTGAGTTAGATATACACTTTATCCCCAAGATAAAATACTTAGCAAAATAGTTTAAGAATATACCGAATGATCTCACTTCAGTTTGTATTGAGGGCAAACTCAAACTTACATTTATAAAAGATTAGCTGAAAGCTTATATACAACTTTGATGAACTACTTCTCTTGTTTGGTGTATTTAAACATCACATGACTCCAACTATCAATAGTAATAACATGATCAACAAGAAGTATTCAAATTCAGTAAATCCGTTATAGAATCCGTTTTGTTGAAATGAATAGTCAGTATGTTCCAAGTCTTAAAAAGTACACATAACTTGCATTTTTTTTTTCTTTTCTTTCGAAGCTATGAGAAAAATGATACCAAACTCATATACAATTTTTAATCGTACATATGTACACACAATTTATCATGAAACGGTGGAAGGTATGTTCATCATATGATACTACCTTAGAATTCGAAATTAGATAATGTGCTTACTACATCAGAAATATCAAAGTCAGCAAAAGTTGAGTACTAAATAGTTGAAAGACTTCAACGTATAGCAAAACACATATGTATATCAAAGGTTACAAAATAAGTTGTGTACAAGTTATAAAAAGTTGACAACTTGTATAAATTTAGCGGTTTGTGCCGATTTGTGAGGATGAATATTTGTAAATCATCACAATAGACACAATACATTTACATAATACTTATTTCAACTTATGTGATTCATCTACACCAGAGTATATAACCAAACAACATTTCTTGGCTTCAACCTATGTGGGACAAAGTTCCTAAAAGTTATGAAAATAAGTTGCTTAAAAGACAACACAATAATCAAATACGGAGTATTTTTTTAGTTCTCTTTATATATTGTTTTTCTTTTATAGCTATTGAAAGAATTGATAGAACGGAGTCTTGTTAGTTTTTTATTTTTATTTTTATTATTATTATTATTTTTAATTTATCTTTTTTTTACGCGTGCACATATGAGCATATGTAACTTTTTAGACATTTTTTCGAACTTTTAATCATAATCTAATCAAATACTCAAACTTAGTTTATGACTTATCTATTATAAGCCATAAGCTACTTATTAAATATAAGCTTAAACGAAAAAATAATGTAAGACAAACATCCCTAAAACCACTTTAGACTCGTCCCATCTATCATTAGAAAAAAGATTAAAAATAAATAAATTGTAAAACAAACAATCAAAATGACATCGTTTCACCATTTACGTTAAGGCCGTATTTCACTCCACTGTTAACCACTTTAACACCTTGTGATACGACCCGATTAGGGGTTGTATCGGGATAAGACACCACTTCAAGCGTGTGCTGGCTCCGTAAGAAAATAGAAGAGAAGAACTAGAGATTTATTTATTAACTTTTGATTGATTGATTCATAATAACCCTAGCTTGTAAAACAAGCCAAACATAAAGATATATCTAAACATGACACTTTCCTAATACGACACAAAGACATATATCCTAAATAAATAAATGACATAAAGCTCGGGGCGTATCATTCCCCACTCCTTCGAAATCACCTTGTCCTCAAGGTGTGGTCTTGAAAAATTTCTCTTGATTCCGGGATCCCATATCTTAGTCCTATCTTCCGCTCCCATAGTTCTCTTGTCTTCCGCTACCGCAACCAACACTTTTTTCCTCTTCCGCCTTCCACTACCTTGGACATAACACAACATAATTCTTCCGCCTTCCACTACCCATGCCGTAACACTCCTCACTCCTTCAAAAATCACCTTGCCCTCAAGGTGATACGAAGAATATACAGATTGAGAATCCGCTAATTCCTCACTTAAATTCAAATTTATTTCGCCCAAACGATCATCAAATTCACGACCACCCACAACAATCTCTTCTATACTTTTCTTATTTTTTGAATATTCTTCAAACTTGCTGTTAACTTTATTACTCTCACCAATATCGAAAACATCATCTATCGCGTTATTAACCACATCAATACCAATATATTCATCAATTATATGCTTTTTCTCCTTCTTTTCAATTGCCTCAAAATGAGCCTCGACTATATGGGCTAAGGAAAAGGCTTCTCTTAAAGTTGTAGGTCGTGCCCTCAACAGTTCTATTTGTAATGTCAGTTTAAGTCCGGAGATATAAAACGATGTAAGTAAAGATTCAGAGATCCCTGTTACTCTATTTGCAAGTACCACAAACTCACTCTCATATTCGGCCACCGTACCCATTTGCAAAAGCTTAGAGAGTGCGTTTTCCGCGTCCTGATCGCTGCCGCCTGATTTCATGAATAATAACTCGAAGAACAAAAAAAAATTCTGATGAATAGTGCCGATGAACAGTACCAATGAACAGTACCGTGAATAGTACCAGATGAACAGTATTTTTTTTTTTTTTTTAATTGAAACCCTAATCAAAAACCCTCTCAACGAGAGCTCTCAATGAAAGCACCAATTGATACGACCCGGTTAGGGGTTGTATCGGGATAAGGCACCACTTCAAGCGTGTGCTGGCTCCGTAAGAAAATAGAAGAGAAGAACTAGAGATTTATTTATTAACTTTTGATTGATTGATTCATAATAATGATTCGGTATATATAACCGAATAACCCTAGCTTGTAAAACAAGCCAAACATAAAGATATATCTAAACATGACACTTTCCTAATACGACACAAAGACATATATCCTAAATAAATAAATGACATAAAGCTCGGGGCGTATCACCTTCTCTATAGGTTTCAAATTAGCTTCTGATTTCACATTAAAGCCGGTCAAAACGAAGATACTTGAAGTGAAATAGGGAACGATTACAAGGAGCTTGAAGCTGAGCCGAAGAAAATGTCATCTGGAAATGGTTGAACTTGTAAATGAAAAGAGATAAGACCTTTTTGTATTTAAAATGATAAAAGTTGAGAAGCTATATGACTTGTTATCGAGTTGTGCTGGTTGTTGTTAGATTTGTTATAACATCAGCCAACTTATATTAATATCAGCCTTATACACTACAATGTTTAAGCGAGAAAACTTTCATTTCTCTATTCCTTGTGGAATTAAAGATCTGGGAACAAGTTTTACAAAAGTATACCTTGTTGAATAAGAAGTATGTATCATTAGACGTTCGGCCTGGATAAATTCTTGTAAAAAAAAGTGACCAACCACTATAAACTAGTACTTGCGACTTGCGAGTCTTCAATGCCCTCTAACACAAATACCATAAACAAGCCTAAGGTTGTAATTTCATTGAGGCGTTATGACTTATGACAAATACGTAACCTTTTCAAACAAGAATGAACTCCATGATCTAGAATCAAATTCCTAGTTACAAATCATGTATACTCGTTTTGACAAATTGCAACCCAAGACCGTAAACAAATACTTATTCATATCATTCAAGTAAAGTTGGCCCACGATTACTTTAGAAAACCATAAAGAAGATAAGACCCTAAAATATGATAGATGAAAAAAAAGTTATAAATTTGTATAAACCAGAAGTTTCTAATACCGCAGTTTGTTTGTTTTTCTTCTTTAAACAATATGCGATAGATGAAACTACCAATATAATACCAACTTCAACTTATAGAAGACATGTACACGAATGTATATAACCAGGCATAACTTCTTCTCTTTTCCCATGTGGGATTCCAAACTTAAAATAAGTTTTGAAAAAGCAAGTTCATACAAAAGTTGTTCTAAAGACATAGAGGAATACATTGGTTGACGTAATCACATACTCCTTCTATCTCAAAATTATTGTCCCCAAACAAGAAATTCACAATTGAAGAAAAGTGGGACACTACATTCTTTAATCAATTAAATATCATCCTCACCACTAAACTTTTTTTTGGTTAATTAACATTAGATAGAAACTATTATTTTAAGATGTCTCAAAATAGTAATAAAGATTACAATTTTGAAACAGAGCGCTTATTATCTGTGCTCTCTTTTCAACTCAATGTCTTATCAAGCTAGGGTAAATGATACATAATCAAATACAATTGGAGTTGGACATCCTCCAAGGATGGGTAAGCTCTCCACAAACAGTGTGAATTGGCGGGAATATCCTGACCTCGGGTGCTTTTTGGCACAAGTCATCATCTACTTCACAAGGAATAGCTCCGGCAACTCTCCTGGCCCAGTAGGGCACCAACTAGAGTGACCACGAGCCAAGACTTGAACCCATGACCTTTTATCCACAAAATCTCTCCAGTTAGCCAATTGGTTTTTCGAAGGTGGGTACCAACTGAGCCAAAGCTATTTGGTAAGGATGGGTAGCTCTATCATTCACACAACAATTTACCCCATATAAAAGGTTAGGATAAATTTGGTTAAAAAGTATATATCAAATACTTTTTGTGTAGTTTTTTGTTAATTTGTGATATAATCAGCTGGTTAGTTTGATATTGTTAATTTTGTCGGGATAGATTTTGTTAACAAAGAAAAAAGACAAACTTGCTCGACAAGGAACCGTACAACACAAAAATTCAGTCAGTAACGGTGTATTGAACCGAACCAGTAAACCGGACATAACTCTTCTTGAGCCATTTTCAGACAACCACACTTTGTCAATTACTATATATTTGAAGCGATATGAGATCTTGGAACAAAGAAAGAAAACTCAACTTCATAAAGTAGACAACTTTTATAGCCTTTCTTTGATTTCTTCAACTAGTAAATACGAGTTAATGTTTACTCCGTAATATCTAAAAACTTTCAGACTTTCACATTTAAAACTTTTGACTTTCATAAATTCAACATGTTACTACTATGAAATTTGGAAATAACATAGCGTGTTATTTACATCACAAAACATCAAAGTCACGAAAAGTAAAAACTTGTATGAACTAGTCAACATGGCCTTTGCGATGCATGAGCTTCTTACTTAAAAATGTACTTCTCAAAGAAAAATGTTCTTTAGTAGCTAAATGTGACTTCTTACCAATGAGGTCATGTGCTTTTTTTTCAACACATTTTCTTGACATAATTGTGACGTGTCATCACAACTGCAAGAAGTACCGAGACTTGTAGTTTTGCGGGATAATTGTTTTGAAATGTATCTACTTTTGCATTTTTTTTTTCTTTTGTTGTGTACTTTTTTTTTTTTTTTTTTTTTTTTTTTTTTTTTTTTTAATTGTATGTATCAAACTCTATAACCTTTTTTATTGTATGTATCACTCTTTCAATATTTCTTATTATATGTGTCATTCGTGTTAAGTAGGGCTGAGCAAACGGACCGGATGGACCGGACCGACCAACAAAACCGACCGGACCGGACCGACCACATTCGGTCCGGTCCTCGGTCTAAGCTTTTTGCCAAATTCGGTCCTCGGTCCAGTCGGTCCGGTCCGGTCCGGTCCGGACCGACCAAAAACCCGAAAAAACTTGCCTAATTGGACCGGACCGACCGAAGACCGACCGGACCAGACCGGACCGAGACCGGACCGACCATATTCGGTCCGGTCTCGGTCTATGGTTTTTCCGGTTCTCGGTCCTCGGTCCGGTCCGGTCTTGGTCGGTCCGGTCCGGTTTTCGCCCGATGCTCAGCCCTAGTGTTAAGTGTTGTATTTGTTAAGAGTTAATTACACTTTTGGTCCTTGTGGTTTGACGAGTATAACACTTTTAGTCCATTTGTTTGATACCCAATACTTAACAACAGTTAGTCCGAAATACATAACCACCGCCCACCACCACCACCACCTACCATCGCCGTCCATCACCGCCACCCACCACTTACCACCACCGCCACCTACCACTTACCACCACCGCCACCAATCACCACAACCACTCACCACCGCCACCCACTACTACTACCGCAACCCATCTCCCACCACCACCACCACCTACCATCGCCGTCCATCACCGCCACCCACCACTTACCACCACCGCCACCTACCACTTACCACCACCGCCACCAATCACCACAACCACTCACCACCGCCACCCACTACTACTACCGCAACCCATCTCCCACCACCACCACCACTTACCACCACCACCACTGACCACCGCCACCCATTGCCACCACCGCCACCCACTAACAATCACCACCACCATGCACCACCGCCACCCATCGCCACCCACCACCAACTACCACCACCACTAACAATCACCACCACCACCACCCACTGCCACCATCGCAACCCACCACCACCCACTGCCACCAACGCAACCCACCACCACTACCTCCTGCCATTACCGCCACCAACCACCACCTACCTACCGCCACTACCATGCACCACCATTGCCACACCACTACCCACCACAACTACCAATCACCACCACCACGATCACCACCATAACCAACCACCACCACCACCTGCTGCTACCGCCACCCACTGCCACCACCGCCACCCAGTGGGTAGCGTTGGTACGTGGTGGTGGTGATTGGTAGTGGTGGTGGTGGGTGGCTGTAATGGCAGTGGGTGGCGGTGGTGGGTGGGAGTGGTGGCTGTGGGTGGCGGTGGTGGCTGTGAGTAGCGGTGGTGGGTGGTGGTGGTAGGTGGTAGTGGTGGTGGTAGGTAGTAGTGGGTGACAGTGGTGGTGATTGGTAGTGGTGGTAGGCGGTGGTAGTAGTGGGTGGCGGTGGTGAGTGGTGGTGGTGATTGGTGGTGGTGGGTGGTGGTGGTGACAGTGGGTGGCGGTGGTGGATGGCGGTGGTGGCGGTGGTGGACTAATTGATGTTAAGTATTGGGGATCAAACAAATGAACGAAAAGTGTTGTACCCGTCAAACCACAAGGACCAAAAGTGTAGTTAACTCTTAAAAAATACAACACTTAACACTAATGATACATTGATTCATATAATAAGAAATATTAAAAAGAATGATACATAGAATAAGAAAGATTAAAGAGTTTTATACGAAAATTAAAAATTGAGTATAAAACAAAAGAAAAAGTGTCAAGTTGGATACATTTCTAGACAGTTATCCATGGTTTTGCTTATATGAGTCGACCCTTATAGCTCAATGATTAATTGCAATTAAGGCTACATATTTGTAATCTATAAATGAAACAACACGTAGATGAGTACATAATATATGGGTATCACTACACATGTTAGTGCAGTCGTATACATGCATTATAAACTTAAAACTGGTTGGTTTAGCTAAAATAGATTTTGTTTATCATCTTACAAAAATAACGAAATAGTTGCTCATGAACTTACATATAAATATTGTTAACATCCCAGTCTAGCAAAATCATTATATTTCGGTGCATAAACATCTTTCTCCAATGAGTGAGGAAGATACTTAGATGCTTTGTTTGGCTTACCAAGATTAGAACTTGTACGCGTTTGATGAAGTTTCACTATTTTTCACGATATATTAGTGGTGAAATTATAACAAAGTAAGTTATATTCAATGTAGATAGTGTATTATGATTTATGGCTCGTGAGCATGTTTATTTTGATCTTCTTATACAAGGCAAATCAATAGAAATGCTAATATTACACAAATGAAACCATGGTTGTACGATCAAATGAACTGAATATATTCCAACATGTACATAAAATCAGATTAAAAACTTATTAGTCTAATTATAACATTAGTATCTTCCTTCTAACAATGGCACTGAAATGTAACAAATATACATTATTAATGAATGTTAAGTAAAAGAAAAGATCATAGTTATCCACATAAGACATGTGTGAGAAACGTCACCATCTTTCGCAGTAATATAACTAACTATACGTTCTCGGTTTTAACTTGAGACATGTTGCTTTCCTTGCTGCAAGAATGATCCATCTATGCTAATTAAGTTTTATGTGTAACGAAGATGTCAAAAACTTAATCTATGTCACTGTATTCACATCGATCATGAGTATGAAATTTATGAGATTCCTTGTAAGTTTTATTATCGCAAGCATGCACGTAAGTAATTAGTAATTTAGTATGTAATCACAACTAGTATTTTACAGTAATAAACTGACATGGTTCCAGATTGTTTGTAAAATTTGAATAACTGGTTTCATACTGTAAAAAGCATATAAAACACTACATCCTGCAACACGTTTCAAAATCACATAGTTAATTTCAAAAAGCACATTCTAAATATCGATCCCCTAGATATATTTAAGGTTCCAACTCACAGAATGCGGGATATTCAAAAAGAGCTAAAGAATCCGGAACGAAAATACTTGATATGATTCCTTAAGCTATCAAAACTATGAATCTGTTCCCGTTGGTGCCATGTACAGGATGGCATATTAGGTAAGTTCGCAAAGAATATGCTGCAACCGGACGGCTACACATGAATAAGACAACAATATTGTTCTTTCTTACATCCACATCCAAACAATATAACAACTGGTCATAATCTCAAAACAAACATACAAAACAACACTTTATTTCTTATATTTCAAAGCCACGAGAATATGCATTTAAGATTCTAAGATGCGTCATTATATATATTATGTAGATAAGTACAAACCATGCATAAACAGAAAACGAAAGTTAATAGAATAGCTAGCATTTCATGCACAATGGGGAAAGCCAGCATAGAAGAAATAACGGACGAAGAAAAGGTAAATTTGAATGATCAACCATTGCCGTTCACCAAGCTTTTAAGCTATGCTGATGCATTGGATTACACGCTAATGGCTCTTGCTTCGTTGGGTTCGATCATACATGGGCTTGCACAGCCACTTGGTTATCTTTTGCTTGGGAAAGCCATAGATGCCTTTGGTACCAATATACACGATGATAAAGCTATGGTTAAAGCCCTCTACAAGGTAACATTTACGTGTCATTTTTGCGAATCTAGCTCTACCAGTACTACACCATATATGTGATTCGAAAACAAAGTTTAGGAAAATGTGTTAAGTTTTGTCAAGTTTGTTGAATGTATAAAGTGGAATTTTTGTCAAAAAAAAACTGTATTAAAGTGTAAACTATGCTTACACTTGTAAGCAACAAGAGATAAATAAGGTGATAAGAATTTTCGCAATTCTAGTTGCGGAGAAGCTGATAGCTAGCTCATTAGTGTAATTATAGTGTACTAAATCCTAACTTAATTACGTCTACTTTGTATGCGGATATTAGGTGTGACAATAATCTTTACACTGTTATACGTTGAAATATATAACAAGTTTAAATTTTTTTACATCTTTATAAGTGTGAACAATCAATTACTTTTTTAACATTTTCCAAATCAATGACATATTTGTACGTTGTAGTGTAACAGATATTTACCGTTTTCATTTTCACTCAGGTCATACCATATGTATGGTACATGGCGTTTGCTACATTTCCTGCTGGAATTATTGGTAAACTTCCTTTACAAGTTTCTCGTCTTTTGTTTGATGATTTAGTAAAATCACAGTGTTTACGTATGTTTGGTTTGGAATATGCAGAGACTGGAGGATGGATGTATGCAAGTGAGAGACAAGTTACAAGATTGAGATTAGCGTACCTTAAAGCAGTTCTTAAACAAGAGATTGGTGCTTTCGACACAGAACTGACAAATGGAAAAATTATTACTGGGATTAGTAATCACATGAGTATTATACAAGACGCTATTGGCGAGAAGGTAGTGATTTGTACTTACACTTGTAGACTATTGTTTCATACAGAGTTTTTGAAATGGATTGATAAGTGATATAGCAAAATAAGTTATTTATCCATGGTTTACCAAATACACAATCACGCGGCTTGATCACGCTTGATAAGAGTTTATGGTCCTAACTAGGCTGGTCAAGCGCTACAAACGGCCTGTTGTATGTTGACCATTTCTAACCGGCCCGGAATATATATATATATATATATATATATATATATATATATATATATATATATATATATATATATATATATATATATATATATATATTTTTCTCTTTTCTTTTTTTATTTTATTTATTTATTTAAGTATAAATCTTTACTGCGAAACATATGAAAACTGTTTTAAGTTCAAACAAGAGTTTTAATATAAACGTCTATTAATTTAGTTTTATTAACAGAATTGTAAGTTTAAAAAAAGAGTCAAATTTGTTATATAGAGCATAAACATAACAAATTTACATTCACATTACATGTAAAAGTAATTCAACTCCAAATAAGATTATTTTTAATATACGAAAAACTGAAGCACACACATATATTACATGTAGATTATCTTTATATTTAGAGGATCAGCCTTATGACCAGCCATTCGGTCCTAACCTGTCTAAGGATAGATTCTAAGTTCCTAACCGGCCTTTAATATCGAGACTGGTTGCATCAATCAGTCCTTACCGTACCTAGAGGGAACAGGCTTTTTGGTTCGGGTCGGGCCAAGCCTAGGACTGGTCTCGGGCTCAAGAGTGTTTGTGCATATCTAATTTGCTATAATCTATGGTTAAATGAAATTTCCTCCTATACACAGTTGGGCCATTTTTTATCATGCTTCGCCACCTTCTTTACTGGAGTTGTAATCGCTTTCATATCATGCTGGGAAGTGTCACTCCTCACCTTGTTGGTTGTTCCTATGATTCTTATCATTGGAGCAACTTATACAAAGAAAATGAACTCTATATCGGCCACAAAAGCAACATACCTTGCAGAAGCCACAGCAATGGTGGAACAGGTAAAGACTCGTCTATAAGTAGTTATAACTCATGAACTCATTTATTCCAAACATGTTTTAAGACTTAACTTTGAAAGCTTGCAGACGGTTTCTCAAATTAGAACAGTGTTCGCTTTCGTTGGAGAGAACTCTGCAATAAAATCTTTTTCAGAGTGCATGCAAAGACAATTAATTATTAGTAAAGGAGAAGCGTTGATTAAAGGAATTGGAACCGGCGTATTTCAAACAGTGACATTTTGTTCTTGGGCTCTGATCGTGTGGATTGGAGCCATTGTTGTTGTAGCCAAACGAGCTCAAGGAGGTGATGTTATAGCTGCAGTGATGAGCATACTCTTTGGAGCCATGTAAGAATCAAAAATCAAATATTAACATTACAAAATGGGTTGACTTAAAACAGGTCAAAATGGGTCGATTCGGATTGGTTTGCCGTTTGCCCACAAATACCTTAAAAATTAATCATAATTATACATTAGTTAAACATGAACAGTAAAACAGTTTCACTACAATAATAATATAATCGTTTTTCTAAAAAGACTTTAAAACTTGTAACAGGTTTGACACATTTTCATCTTAGCGAAAATTTTAATGTGACCCATTTCCCTTCTAGCATTTCTATTATATGACCAATTTCCCTTCTAGCATTTTTATTCAAGTCATCTCCCTGTGTGTTACCAGATCAATCACATATGCAGCACCCGATATGCAAATTTTCAATCAAGCAAGAGCTGCAGGAAAAGAAGTGTTTGATGTAATTGACAGAAAGTCTGCTATCAGTTATGATTCAAAAGGAGAGACGCTTAAAAAGATTAATGGAAACATTGAGATTCGTAATGTGTATTTTGCTTATCCGTCACGCCAAGAAAAAATGATCCTTCAAGGATTCTCGTTATCCATCCCAGCAGGAAAGGTTGTGGCTTTAGTGGGTAGTAGCGGGTGCGGAAAAAGCACCATCATTTCTCTCTTACCAAGATTTTATGATCCCGAAAAAGGTTTGCATCCAACCAACCATCATAGGCAGATGTCGCAAAAATTCAACTCATTTTGTTACCAATAGGCCGAATTTTGCTATGTTCTTATCTCTAATGGGTCAAATGGGCAAAGTAAAAAATGTAGCTCCATAATGGAAAGGGTCAGGTTCACCCAAAGTCTATTCTAAAAATCCTGGATAGAAAGTGTTTCAGGTCAACCCGGCTGTATAAAAAATTTACCACTTGCCTAGTCCGACCCGCCCACATTGCTTCATATAAATATAGGGTACTAAGAACATAGTTTGAATCAGAGCTAATTCACTTCTGATGCCCAGGTGAGGTGCTCGTTGACAACCGTAATGTCAAGGATCTTGACATAAAGTTCCTACGCAAAAATATAGGAGCAGTTTCACAGGAGCCAGCACTCTTTGCTGGCACAATCAAAGACAACATGAAGGTAGGAAACAAAGATGCAGATGATGAACAGATCGAAAGAGCATCAACTATGGCGAATGCACATTCTTTCATATCCCAACTCCCAAATCAGTACTTAACAGATGTAAGTTGAATTGCTTGCGAGTTATTGCATAAAAATTAATCAACTTTGCTCCAATCTCTCATTCTCGCTAACAAGATTACAATGTTGATCTATAAAATAAATAGGTAGGGCAGAGGGGTGTACAGATATCAGGTGGACAAAAACAGCGAATTGCTATTGCAAGAGCCATATTGAAAGATCCTCCGATTCTTTTACTTGATGAGGCAACAAGTGCACTTGATTCAGAATCCGAGAAGCTGGTTCAAGATGCACTTGAGACTGCAATGAAAGGAAGGACAGTCATTCTAATCGCACACAGGATGTCAACAATTGTTAACGCAGACATGATTGTAGTTGTACAAAATGGACAAGTCACAGAGACTGGAACACACAGTAACTTGCTACAAACGAGCGAGTTCTATTTTAACTTATTTAGTATGCAGAATATCAGCACAGAAGGTGAATCAAGGTCAGTATTGACTCCTATGCATCTAATAAACTATATGTATGAGCACAAAACGAGTTCAGGTAAAAAAGTGTACTTTTTGGTACTGGTAAAAAAGGGTCGGGTTGGGTTGAATCGTAAAACTTTTTCTAATGCTTTTAACGTTATATATAATGATGTTCTTCCACAGCTATTCTAGACAGAAAACTGCATTACTGATTAATATGATTTCCTTTCACAGCACTATGAACCCCATTAAAGAGACTGAAACAACAGATCAACGGGTTTCTAAACAACCAGACCAACTCGATACGCCTATAGAAACTAACAACGATACTCCTAAAGAAGACCAACAGGATGAAAGTGCGAAAAAAGATATATTTTTCAGAATCTGGTTTGGTTTAAACAAGCAAGAATTCATTAAGATAGGTGTTGGCTCGTGTGCTGCTGCATTTTCTGGGATCTCAAAACCTGTTTTTGGCTACTTTATAATAACAATCGGAGTTGCATATTATAATGATGGAGCGAAAGAAAAAGTGGGTTGGTACGCATTACTCTTTTCTGCAATCGGTTTGCTTTCACTCTTTAGCCACACTTTGCAGCATTACTTTTATGGAGTAATCGGGGAGAAAGCAATGACTAATCTTCGACAAGCTTTGTATTCAGGTACTGTATTCATACCATTTACTTTTATATGAATGGGTCGATTCGGGTTATGCATTAAAACGTCCTAAATCAGCTTATATCAAGAATTAGATTATTATTAAAAGAAAACAACTTTTGGAAACATATCTGACACATTAATAAAAACTCAGGAAAAAAACTCAAATATGGACCAGAAATTGTTTAATTTAACCTGACCCGATCAGTACCAAAACATATCATCAGAACCCGTTTTGACACTATTAATCTATAAAAACGAGGTATTAGTACTTCTGGACAATAAAGTGTTTAGGGTCAACTTGACCTGACCTGCACCAAAAAGTACCCGTACTGACCCACCCATTTTCTGTCTATCCTATGCAAAAACTGACGTCGCGATTTGTGTATCTTATAGCGGTACTCCGAAATGAATTAGCATGGTTCGACAAGACTGAGAACAGTGTTGGTTCCCTAACCTCACGAATCATCAACGAAACGTCCACAGTCAAGACCATAATATCTGACCGCATGGCAGTCATTGTGCAATGCATTTCCTCAATACTGATAGCAACTATAGTTAGCATGATCGTTAACTGGCGAATGGGTCTGGTAGCTTGGGCTGTAATGCCATGTCACTTCATAGGAGGTCTAATTCAAGCTAAATCCGCTAAAGGATTTTCAGGCGACACTGCTGCAGCACATTCAGAAGTTGTTGCTCTCACTTCTGAATCAGCAACAAACATAAGAACCGTTGCTTCTTTCTGTCACGAAGAACAAATACTACAAAGAGCTAAAACGTCTTTGGATAAACCGCTGAAAATAAGTAGAAAACAAAGTTTGTGGTATGGATTTATTCAAGGTGCGTCACTTTGTTTATGGAACATTGCTCATGCTGTTGCTTTATGGTATGCAACGGTTTTAGTTGACAGAAAGCAAGCGACTTTCAAAGACGGCATTCGGTCATACCAGATTTTTTCGTTAACAGTACCTTCGATCACAGAGCTATGGACTTTAATCCCGACTGTAATATCAGCTATCAGTGTACTAACTCCAGTCTTTCAAGCTCTAGACCGAAAGACAGATATTGAACCAGATGAACCCAACAACCCACCTAAAAAGATCATAGGAGACATCGAGTTTCAAAACATTAACTTTTGTTATCCGTTAAGGCCGGAAATCAAGATTCTTGATGATTTTAGCTTACGGATCAAAGCAGGGTCAAAGGTGGCTTTAGTGGGACCAAGTGGAGCCGGTAAGTCTTCCGTTTTAGCCCTTCTGTTAAGATTCTATGTTCCATCACAAGGAATGATACTAATTGACGAGCTAGATATAACAAAGTACAACTTGAGAAACTTAAGGAAACAGATTGGGTTAGTACAGCAAGAACCATTACTGTTTAGCTGCTCGATACGCGACAACATATGTTACGGAACAGAAACATGTTCCGAAAGTGAAATCATAGAGGTGTCAAAAGAAGCAAACATTCATGAATTTGTAAGCAATCTGCCAGATGGGTACGATACCGTGGTTGGTGAAAAGGGGTGTCAGCTTTCTGGTGGACAAAAACAAAGGATTGCAATTGCAAGGACTTTGTTAAAGAAGCCGGCTATCATGCTTCTTGATGAAGCAACGAGTGCTCTTGATGCTGAGTCGGAACGATCCGTGGTGACTGCAATGGAGTTGATAAACAGGAATGGAATGACTACACAGGTTACGGTTGCACATAGGCTTTCGACAGTTGTGCATTCAGATACTATAGTTGTTATGGAAAAAGGTAAAGTGGTTGAAATGGGTACACATTCGAGCTTGGTAGCAGAATCGGAAGGAGTCTACTCGAGATTCTACAGGATTCAAAGCATGAAGTAGAACTTAGCTTAGAGAACAAGCTCGAGTTGGTGATTTTTGCGTAGCAATCAAGTTCACACGAGCATGATAGTTTCTTCATCTTTTGTTGTTATATGTCAGGTAGGTCTGATAGGGACATTCTAGTGTTCAAAAATGTATTTACCAAATGGTTAAATCATCAAGAAAAGGAAGATATTTATATGTTTTTTTAGACCAGAAACATTATAACTTCTTGATCTAATGCAGTTATCTAAGATAATCCATTTTCAAGCACCACGCAGCGTCAAATCAGGAAACAAGCCAACGTGACAAATGATCAGTGGCCACAACATCATTTGACAGGCTACCAATCAATATCAGATCAAATTTAAGCTGGCAACAAAGAAAGATCCATAATACGAGCTCGAGAAAGTACCAAATGCAGGATTTTGAACCCATTACCTTCAAGATAAGAGTCATGAACTAAATGCTTAATCATTATTCATGTTAATATAATTAAATTAAACTATGACTCGAAAGTTTTCGGTTAAGGTTTAGGAATTCTTGTTCCAGCTGCAACTACAAGCTTCTATTCCTAAAAAATATAAGGTCAAATATATAGATACATTGAACCTAGACATTGACATTTATGCTTATAAATAACACAAGCAAAAACATATCAACCTAACCTCAACAATCCTCAACAATGGAGGAGTTGCAGAGGCGAAACGAGGAACTCGAGAAACAGTTGATGAGGAGCCTCCAAAGGGAAGAGGAGTTAAAGATGGAGCTGCAAAAGCTATGGGAAAGGGTCCGGGTCGCAGAAGAAGCAGAGGAGCGACTTTGCGCACAGCTTGGTGAACTCGAGGCTGAAACTGTTGATCATGCACAAGAGTACCAAGAACATCTAGTTTCGTTAATGGAACAACTCTCATCTGCTCACAAGTTCATTGAATCAGCATCCAATGATCATTAGTGAGCGTTTTTTCCTATGGTTTTGTAAATCATAGTCGGTGTGTTGTAATGTTAAGATTGAATTGTAAATTATTAAGATGCTGTGTTGTTTGTTTGTTATTGTTGTTGTTTAATGTTATGAGTATCTGTTTGTAATCTGTAATAAAGGTATCTTGAGAGATTATCGATTTGAGTTCAAATCGAATATTTAAGTTCTATAATCTTTTCGAATCAAAATTCAAAGTAGCAAATGAAGACACATTAGTAACTATTGGATTAATATAGAAAGAGGTATATTCTCATGTAAATCTTTAATGAGACAATCTTTTATTACATAAAAATGAATTTGCTGACTAAACCGTAACTCTCTTCTCAGCTTTTTTTTTTTCTTCTTCTATGATCTCCAACCACCCTTCTTCACTTCTTTGTTCCTGCATGATCAACATTATCCGATCCCGATTAACCTTCAAGCACCGAACACTACATCTTGGAGCTCGCATCATTAAAATGACTATCTTATTTCCTATTATTATTACTATAAATCTTTAGTATGACCTTTTCGTACCAAGGAAGGGACAAGATTCAGACTTTTTGGATGTGGCTAATGTCTCAAATAATTCATTTCAAATACTATTAAAAACAAATACAAAATAGGAACATAACCATTAATCTTAGATGTTACCTTTTCAGGGCACCAAAGGGCAAGATTCATACCTTTGGTTTTGGACATGATCAAGAATCACAAGCCTTGGTCCAGGTGGAATATTTACATCTCGTAGAGCACTGATTCATACATTGCAAGAAAACAATCGTCAGTTAAGATATCGGAAAAAACTTCGATATGAAAAAAAAAAGAAAGTGAGAGTCAGATGGGTTCGGGTAAAAACCATTATTTTTGTACGAATCGGGTTGGCCCGGAACAATTTTCCAAATTTATCTTTTTTTTTTTTTTTTTTTTTTTTTTTTTTTTTTTTTTTTTTTTTTTTTTTTTTAATAAATAACTTGTGTCATGTATAAAAAACTGTGTTGCAAAAAACAGCCTAGGCGGCCAATTAATCGGCACCTAGGCGCTACTCGGCCACCAACCAATGGGATTTGAGGTTAATCGACCAACAGAATCGGAAAGGTCAAAGATCGGTCAACATCCCGACTAGTCAGGCCAAATCGGCCGACTAGGTCATTTTCGAATCATTTGACCTGTTGTACTTGAAGTACTTTCTAGAAATGGCACGATAGGAGACTAGGAGTATGGTCCAGAATTGGTCCATTTATAAGCAAATGGGTTGTCAATGCAACCTCTGCATTAAAGAATTACAAACTTGCCTGTCGGTAAGCAGCGGCAAAGTGCTGTCGTTTAACAACCCCTTTTTGAAGTTTTTCTCATAGTTCTTAAGACCAAGTGTATTCAACATGTTTCGAGTTTCACTATACATCACATCTTCAACTTTTGGCTGTGAGAATTTTTCCCCTACCTGCACAATTAATCTAGTTAATTAACAGCAAGCTCAAGTACCACATTAATAAAGATACTGAAGCTGATATTGAAAAGAAGTTCTGTGAGCCACGGAATTGACCATATCCATGATCATTAGTGTGTAACGACAAATACGGCGAGTTCAAACTTCTATGTCATGCGAGGAAAAAGTTAAAAGTGAATGAGTGAAATTCTTTTTTCTGTGAAAAAATGTAACGAGCAAAGTGATTTCAAAGGCAACACATCCAAATGGGCGAAACCTAAAAAGGGGTTAAAACCTAATGGGTCACACGAGTCCGAGTGTGTTGATCCTGTAACACTTCTTTGTCCTTTTTCATTGAACTATATAAACAACGAATACGTTCAATCCATTTCATTGTTGTCAACTTGTCATTGACTCATCAAGGTTACTTTCACATTTTTGAATTTTGATGCTACAATTATTATTATCAGTTAAAAATGATACCGTAACTTAAATACACATCTAACACAGTGCTACTCTAACATTTAAAATATATATATATATATATATATATATATATATATATATATATATATATATATTAGCGGGCCAACATGAACCATCCAAACCCGTTACCCAACCAGCCATTTTGACACATCTAGCCCTAAAAAAGCTCAAACAGACACCAACACGGAGCAAAACAATCACCTTAAAGAGTCCACCTTGAACGAGTGCAAAGAAAACGCCAGATGTGATTACATTGGTAGCTTGATTAGGACCCCCCATGCCACTAACCAAAGAAAACATCACTCCAGAACCGAAAGCTGCTACCATACTGCAATTATACATCAATAACAATTTAATAAAGAACCTGTGAGTTACATTAACGTAAACTCTAAAATCAGGATACACTTACCTTGTTTGAACATCTTCTTTGCCTCTTAATCTTTTCATGACACAAGATATGCCTGCATTAACACCCGTCATAACAGCAAAATTACGAGCCTGTATAAGGGGCCCACCAGCAAGAGCCTGTAAACCAACAATAAGTTAAGAAGCCATATCAGTAAGCACTCTCAATATGTAAGTTTTAATACATAATGTCAAAGCTATTCATCTAAAAAGTGTAATCGTAAGTCCTTAAACATGACAACTAACTTTCTAACTGGAAAGTGGAATCTCATTTCATACAAAGCGTACTCATTTCTGACAGTAAAAAGATAAAACAATCTCTAAATGATGCAAGATAACATACAAAAACAACAGCAGCAACAACAATACCCAATCCCGCCGGGATGGACTAAGGAAGAGGTAGGATGTAGGCAGTCACACTCCTACCCGAGGGTACTCCTTCCGGAAAGGCATCCAGCAAGAGTGTGTAGGTATACATGTAAGCAACGATGCAAGATAACAAGTAAACTTTAAAGTTTTTAACTTGCATGACTTGATAGACGAAGAAATCGATATTAATTCAACAACTTTACTTACAAAAACTGAAAACTAGACTAGACATATACATGTCGTATAAAGTTTCGTTAAATAATTAGGAGGTTTAAGTTCAAGATTAAAGGTCTCGTATATTTAGTCAAGTAAGAGGGTGTTTAAGACCACAGTTTGAAAGTGATCATCTGATTATTGTGTTAGAAAGTCCAAGGGAATCGATTTCTAGTGTTTGGGTGAATAAGTGATTCGAATTATCAATGAACAGATAACATTTTCAGAGTATCTACTACAAAATCGATATTACTTGCGTAATTATTTAGTGGCCATTAGTTCATTGCTTATCTTACCTGTTTTGTTAATATTACGTATACACAAGAAGAAACAAGATGATAAGCTACACAAAAACGCACAATTTGCATGGTCTGGTTGATCAATTTGGTCGGCCTACTTTAACTACTTTAACTGGGAAAAGAAGGCCTCCTATGCTCTATAGTCCATACAGCTGATTTCAAGTATCAGATTCATGGAACCCTGCCTAAAACATCTACAACTCTAAGGTGGTTCATACAATTAGAGTAATCTTGATACCTCCAAGACCAAACTAGAGAAATGGGTAAATAAATGAGGTTTTCCCTGTTCAGGTTACTAGGGGAGGGCGAGCCTTTTTGACTCAGATGTATGCGGCCTCACCGGGTTAATCCCGAGGCCTTTCCGACCCTTCCCTGGCCACCCCCAAATGTACACACCGAGCGAGGTTTGAACCCTTGACCTCTTGTGAGGAAACCAATGACCTTACCTTACCCCTAGGCCATTTGGTGGTGGTTATAACCAAACTAGAGAGATTATTTCATTATCGAATATAAGGTGCAAGTTTACAATCACATACGAGATGTGTATATAACTATATATTGGTGGAAAACTCGTCTAAAACCAAAACTTAATCCCCAAGATTGCCATTCTGGCGATAAGGTCATTCCTAGAACCATCGGTCAACACAACTCAAAAGTATCATCCTACCACATATATTCATCCTGTTACAGTAATCGTAACTTGTAAGTACCACTTAATTATAATTGATATACTCTCATGTAAGGTCCAGCATTACTTACATAATCTCAATCCAAATATGACCCTTTCAAATCACAATGCCAAACACTCCTAATCACACTATCAATCCGTAAACATAACAGTATAACACCATTTTATATATCTATACTACATACAAAAAGTGAATAACTTTCCTTAAAACTTAAAAAACTTAAAAATGAGCAATGTATTATACCTAAAATACCCTTTTATTATTACTTTCTAACAAGAAATAGTTTGACTTGTTTTTGAATATGTTGCCTTATAACTATCATTAAAAAGTTTATCAATCACATTTAATACATATTATATATTTTTATCATTTCAACTATATATATACACATCATTTGTGGAAAAAGCTAGAAATCTAATTTTATAGAAGACAAGAAATGTTTCAACTAATTGTTGTCATGTTTCATTTTCAGTTGAATTATCGTATGTTAAAAACATTTCAATTACATTTTGATTATTTTAAGCTGTATGCATAAACGTTACCTGAAACAGTTGACCGAAATATCACATCTATAATTATTCGCCGCTATAAAGTCTCGTCGCTATGCACGGGTACTCGTCTAGTCATTAATCATACTCCTAAATCTTTTTTCACAATTCTTAAAACCTTAAACCCACAAATAAATTCTTAAAAAAAAAAAAAAAAAAAAAAAAAAAAAAAAAAAAAAAAAAAAAAAAAAAAAAATCTTTTTAACAAATCCTCAAAACCCATTACTCAAAACTCAAAACCCACAAATAAAATCATATAAAAAAACAAAAAATATAAAAAAGATGAAATCTTTAAAAGCACCTGAGCTTGCTGAAAAGAAGCCATAGCCTGAGGATTCCCAGCAGCAGCTGGCGGCGGCGCAAAAGAAGACGAGACATCATTAGTCAAAGTACCCATAAAGCCACCCATGGCGGCGCCTTGTGCGGCGCTAGTGATGGTAACAACAGCAGCTTCAACTGGTAAAGACTGTTTGGATAGCCATGTTTTGAACCCATTTTCAACTTCTTTGAATTTTGTTTGGATTTGTGTTATTGGGTTTTGGTGAAGGACTAGTTGCTGTTGTTGGTGGTGGTGATCTTGGTGGTTTCCCATTGTTGCAGGTGGAAGGGTTTTGGATTGGGTTGGAGAGAAAAGTGGAGGAGTGTTTGGATATTTTTAGGTAGGGGGTCTTTTAGAAAAAAATATTTTAAAGTTTCTTTTAAATAGTTAATGAGTAACTTTTTTTACTACAGACTGAACCGAACCGAACCGAACCGAACTGAAAAGTGAGCTGACCGGAAGAGACCGAACATATATTGATTCGATCTTTAGTCCGGTCCACCATTTTTCTTGTATATGGTCCTTGTTTTGTTTCGATTTGGTTTAACGTACAACCAGTCATTATGTTTTGTTGGACTAGACCTACCTATATTGAACATTTCGGTCTAGTATGTTTTTGGCAAAATTGGTTTCGGACCATTATCATCCTTTGGTATGACATACACATAAAATATTTGAAATTCTATATGTTTGACTAAAAAATTTAGATGTGCTAAACAATATTTAAGTTCGTTGATAACTAGGATGACAAAGGGCAGAGAATATACTGGCGATCGTATTTTCCATCCATATCTTTGTTTTCCACTCTCCATCCCCGTCCCCTCCCCCATTCTCATCGAGAATTTGACCCATAAAGTATCTCAAGAAACATACATCACTTATACTTGAATTAGATACAATGTTGGTCCAAGTTTAAAACATCGTAGATATTGAGACAACACATATAATATAAGAATAATGTGCATTGTATGTGAGTATTTGAACAAAGGCATTGGTTAAGTAATATATAATAATTATTGTTTAATTGTTTATGTTTTTTAAAGCTATTTGATCATTTAAATATCACACATGCATATACATTATATGTTAATGCTCATAGAAATATACATACAAAAGTAAGGGCTTGTTTGTCTAATTTTTTCATTAAGTCTTGTTAATTAACAGATGACTTAATGTAGAGACCCTCACTTTTGTCACTTTTTATTTTAAGTCATTTTTTTGATTAAGTGAAAAACAAACGACTTTTCACATGACTTAATTTTTTTTTTTTTTTTTTTTTTTTTTTTTTTTCATATTAAGTCAATTAAGTTGAAATCAAACACCACCTAACTTTTGTATGGCTATATACATATAATTTTTATATATTTATATATTAAAAATATTAGGGCCGGGTTCGGGATTAATGTTATTCCCATCCCCAGTTACGTAATTCGAGGATTCCCTCTCTGGTCAAATCGGGAATTCCCCAGTCAAATCGGATTTGGAATCGGGTCACCGTCAAGTATGAGTTTTTTTTTTTTTTTTTTTTGCCATCCCTAAATAACTGATAACACTAACTTGTCCTTACAATCCGCTCCAATGATAATGTGGAAAATTATTTGGAACATGTAAATAGTTTGCTTCTCTGAAAAAGCTAAGAAGCTATGCAAATTGTCTGTCGACTCAGTAAACCCAGAGTTATTTTTTTAACCTCGAGTAACATGGTCAACGAACAACATAACCATTAATCTCAACTTGTAAATGTTTTGTACACCAAAGTTTATAATTAAGCAACAACTCTTTCCTCTAGCCAATGTGGGATTGAAAAGTTGACACAGCAGGAAACAAGGTTTTTTGTTGACCGTGTGTTTAGTCATGTTTTAGGTTATAACAAGACTTTATAGTAAGTTACAAAGATATTTTCAGACATTCAATTAAATGATATTCCATTTTCTATTATTCATATCACATAATCACATTCAATTTGCAAAGCCAAACACCCATAAGAGTCTAGCATTAATATTGTACTTTTCTCTAATTCACTAGATTTACCCATTGTTTTTTGTATTTAGGTAACACCCATGTTCTGAAGTTATAATTCTTGAAGGTTTTTGTTGGGTTTAAGCATGGATTAGTTTGTTACAACTTCCCAATTTGCATTATTGCTTTGCATCTCTTAACAAAAACTAACACGTTTATACCAAAATGGAATAAAGAGAATTGTTTGTCCATCGAATTAGATGCTACTTTTATTTTTGTATGATCACCAGAAATTATAACAGTCACAAATAGATCAAATTTTAACAAGACATTATAACTTGTCTAAAGACCGAATACAATTACCTAACATATCTCTATGTATGTGTATCTACATCTATTATAGTACATAACACAACTAAGAAGCATTACATATGTACCAAGTACAAAGATAGAAACGAAACTAAAAGGAGACGTATGGATGCAGGAACTTGTAACATGGAGTTTGATGTTGTGTTTCCCTTCCTGCCATTTTGCATTGTTGGAGCTATACTAATGCCCGAGGCTCAGGTGTTTGCTCCATCCTGCATTCTGAAAAGGCGACAATTTTAACCACTTTATTAATGATTTAAAAAACTTTTAGTGGGTAAAATGATATTTAATTAATTGAAGAGTCTAATAATCACGCTTTTTTAAACTGTGTGTTTTTATCTAATGAGAATAAATTAAGACGTATGGAGCATGACATAACACATAAAATTGATAAAATTGATAATTGAAGTTTTGAATGGTTTACATGTTTTACTAAAAGAATTAGATGTGGAAGACAATACTTAAGATTGTTGATAATTCATACAACCCGCACTGATGGTAATGTGAAAAATAATATTAAACATGTAAATAGTTTGCTTCTCTAAATAAATAAATAAATAAATAAAAGCCAAGAACTTAGGCAAATTATCAAAGGATCATATCTCTTGATGTTGTTTTTTCTAACATCAAGGAACATGACCGACCAACAATATAATATTAATCTCAACTTGTCAAACCCTTATGCACCAAAGTATATAATTAAGTAAAAACTCTTTCCTTTAACCGATGTGGGATTAGAAACTTGATAACAAACAAGGGGTTTTTTTTTTTTTTTTTTTTTTTTTTAACGTTGTTTCTGGAAAATTTTATTAGTTAGTCATGGGATTAGAAACTTGATAACAAGCAAGGGTTTTTTTTTTTTTTTTTTTTTTTTTTTTTTTTTTTTTTTTAACGTTGTTTCTGGAAAATTTTATTAGTTAGTCATGGTTTGCCTTACTGAGTTCCTTAACTTAAAATTCTTGTGATGTCACCTTTCTCATTTCTCCTATTTTGAGATACTCATTTGTATAGTTTTGGTTAAACCATAACGTGAACAACTCATATTATTCTGCAATTCATTTTACAATACACTAAGATTTAGTGGATCTGATTTCAGGTCTTTAGTTTCTAACGCTACGCCTAAAACTAAAAGCTAATAATAATGGTAACAACAACATTAATAATAAATGATGAAGATAACAATAATAACAATGAGGCTTTCCACAACCCGTGCGATGCACGGTCTTTTAGTTGATAAATTAAGGGGTTTTTCGTAATGTTGATGCAGCCTATTGTATAAGCATATGACGGTAGATGCATTGTAATGTTTATTTTCATGAAAAGTTTTAATTAACATAAACGGAAAAAATTTATATATCAATATAAAGATAAATTATAATCATTATTTTTAAGTTTAGGATGTAAATTGTAATGCATTTTGCATGGAGGGGTGTATTTTGGTATGCATGGCTGATGAGGCGAAAAATGAACCACTTTTAGGGGGTCATTTAAGATTGGAATTAAATTTATTTGATCAAATATTGTCCTAAATCGTTCCTTTTGTGATTTTAGGTACTTTGGGAGAGAAATCTGGAAAATGAAGCAATTCGGACGTTTTTTGAGCATAAAAGTGAAGAAAACGCCAAAGTCTTAATTTTCCTTGCTGGGAACAGTAGGTGACGGCGTCAAGAGCAAATATCCTGACGGCGTCAAGAGTAATTTGCATGACGGCCCAGTACAAACACGAAGGCGTCACAAGTAGAGCGTCAAGAGTAAAAGACGTGACGGCCTGGAAGACCATAACACATGACGGCGTCAGATGAAGATTAAGGCAGTCCGAGAAGTATTTTGGCGGCGAGATGACGGCGTCACCTATTTGGTCTTGACGCCGTCAGCCTCAATTTCCTATATATAGTTTTCTAATTTTCATTCATAAAAGGAGAGAAGTTTGGAGAAACCCTAAGGCCGAACCTATTACGAATTTTACAGGTTTTTCAAGGGTTTTCAACCCTTGAACCCTTTCATGTGTAATTGAGATAAGTGTTCTTCTAATTCAATCAATATGTCTATGTGTTGGTTGTCTATATCTTGTTCTTGTCTTAATTCCATCATGCTAGGCTAGATTTATCTTGTGTTTGCTTAGATCTAATGAAACCTAGATGTTAATTATGTGTTGATTACTTGTTTATGGTTGTACTGGATGAATGATTTCGATGTTAGGCTTAAGAAAACTGGCAGATCTCCAAATGGTAACATGCTTGAACGTCTTAGGAAACATGAACTGACGTGCACTAGGTTTTATTGGTTGTATTTAATGCATGAGTAAATTCTAATGATCCCATGTTAGGAGCTTCTTAGCCGGCTCGACATGGGAGTGAAGTAGGCACTCATAGGATTGGGGAATTAAGTGCGCCACCCCATGAATGGTATAAAGGAATACAATCCGTCATCCACGCAACTATAACAAGTAATTAACGTGTAAAAGATATCTAGGGAGTAGTGAAATCTAAGTAAACACAATTTCTCCACTTATTGCTCACAACCTTAGTTAATTTAGTTTTATTTTCATTTCTAGTATTTTATTTTGATTGCATCTTTAGTATTGGGTTAGTTGACTAGCAACTAATTCCGCCCAAATCCTTCAAACCCGAGATTTTTACTTGCTTTCTAAAAAATATAAAAATACAAAAATAATCATCAATCATCTCTAGAACTAATATTTAGGTTTTCTAATCCTAGCGACACTATTCCTAGCTGAACGATCAATCCTCCGGTACTTGTCACTATACTATACTACAACGATCAGGTACACTGCTTGGTGGGGGTTGTAAGCTTCTCAAGATCCCTTGAGAGGTAAAGCCTGGTGCAATCCCTACGCATCAAGTTTTTGGCGCCGTTGCCGGGGAATAGTTATTGTTTAGGTTGAATTTGATTTTTATTAGGTCTACTCATTAGATTCCTATGAAGTGAGATTTTTTCTTTTTACTTTGTAGCTTTCTCGTAGTCTATCTTTTCTTTGTGATTTTGTTTGTAATTTGCTTCAAATGGACTTTACACTTAGACTTCTAAGATTACAAGATAGGGTTGAGCGGCTAACACACCAAAGAGTTCAAAATACCTCATTTAGAGACACCTATGAATCATATGAGCCTTCACCTAGGATAGATTGTTATGAACAACCTCCATGTTTAAGATCTAGTTTTAGTGAGGCCAATAGGAAATGTGACCTAGTTTGCCAAGGAATTATGGAGAGAGCCATTGCAACAAATCATAAGTTGGATGAAGCACTAGGTTTGCTATTATCACTACCTAAGAAAACAATTGAGGAGGATTTAGCCGAGCATGACCACATTGATAAAAAAGACCTAGGTTTTATGATCGATGATGATGAATCTCAAGAAACAGATGATGAATCTCTTGGGCAATTTGTATATAGCAGTCAGAATATTGAAGATAATCCTTATGATTCGGACATAGAAGTTGAGATGCCTAGAGAAGCACGTGAGATACTTGGGAGAATGTTAGGGCTAGATTATAATAAAACACATTTTGAGGATATAGGTGATGTTAACACATTGAATGATGAGGTAAATAACATAAGCCCACAAAATACTCAACCATCATTTGAGGCACACATACCGCCCGTGACTTACCCGGAAGAAGTAGAAGAAACTTTAGGAATTCCGATGGAGGTAGAACCCTTGGACCAGGCACCACTAGAGGATATAGGTTTGAATACTTGTAGTTATAACCTTACTCCTAGTTCTAGGGAATTTCCTAATGTTGATGAACCGGAACCTCAACCTTTACACAACTTTCCATCCTTAGATATATTTCTAGGAGACAAAAGAGGAACCGACCCACCCATCAACCAATATTATCCGGGTAGTTTTAGGATGAAGGAAGCCATTCACTCACCCCCTTCACCTCACGTGGCATATTCACACCCTAAGAGTGTGTATCGCTACTTTAACCCACACTTGATCCTAAGTGTAGGGAAGACCTCCCCTATTTCCGTTAAATAAGGGTAGAGTCAGGCTCGTGACTCGAACAAAAACAAGCGCTTCTTGGGAGGCAACCCATGTTTTGTGTGTTTTTATTTGTTTGTTTGTTTGTTTGATTTTATTTGTTTCCGTATACATGTTTTATTTTTATTGTTTGTGGCTCATGTTTCAAAGTAAATTGTGAAAATGCTTTATTTTGTTTTTAACTTCGTCTTAATTGCATATAAAGGTATTTTGCAAAAGATAAGTGTAAGGGAGATCCAAATTTGTTTATAAGAACGAAATTGAGCATGAACCACAACAATATTAAATGGACATGTGTATTAGTACTTGTTAGAGTCAAATGCTTGTATCGAGTCGTAATGATGTTTTGCAGGATTTTCCAGGAAGTAGGACATAAGTTTTTTTAGAAATTTTCCAGAAACTTAACGTAAAGATTTTTGCAGGTCACTTCGGACGGCGTCATGAGTTTACTCTTGACGACGTCACGTGCAAAAAGCTGGAAATTTTACCGGTTTTGTTTTTCTAACGGAGTCTTAAAGTTTTTGTGAATTATTAAGTTTTATAATCTCCAGGAAATCTGCAAACTTCATTCCACAAGCATTATATCTTATTTTGTTTTCTAGGATTTAGTAACTTATATAGAATGCCGCCGATTTTATGCGAGGTTGCCTTGTTTGTTTTCTCAGGATTTACAGGTTATGTATGACAAGAAGATGATTTATATTCTGGAAGGGAAGCTTTGATTGTTCATTTTCTTGGAGGAAGATTTAACCTGGCCACCTTATTATCCATACCGAGCGAATCAGGGGAGTATTTGATTTCATTCTTTTTACTTTTTCACTTTTACATTCTTTACTTGAACATTGGGGACAATGTTCATCTTAAGTGTAAGGGGAGGGTAAAATAATGATACCTTACAGATACACTTTCGCTTGAGTTTGTTTGTTTAATAGTAGATGTGTAATAAAACTATGAGAAATACTTGTTAGTGCAATTTTAGTGCCAAATTTAAAATTTTTTACAACATTTAGGAGTGAAACTTTAGCTATAGAAAGCGTCTCATGGATAAGAGATTGTATGACTAGCACATAACCGTACTTTCAGAAAAATTTTCCACCCAAATATGTGAGGTTCGCCTTTAGATTTGATAGGAAAAGCATTTACTATTAGTGCTTATGAGTGTACCGGTAGCATTTAGATTCTAGAACTTGCGTTAGTGATGCATCCCGAGACCGCTAGTGAGACTACATTCGTGTATTAGGATTTACTACATGATAAGAGGCATTAGGATCACCCTTGTGTTAAACCCGTATCATAATTACTTGACCATTTAAGTCATATTACTTGGCTAGTTAAGTCAACTAATTTTTCCCACACCTTAGCGTTGTACTCATTTTTAGTACACGAAATCCCTAGTACACCCCTCCGAGCCTATCTTTTCGTTTCTAACTTTAAGCATATTACTTAAAGGAAGAATTTGTTACACCCCACTTAAATGTACACCCAAATCGCCTTATCCTTCCGTGTATGCACTCATCTTTAGTGCATTATTGTTATTTGTTAAACCCTAAGTTAATTATCTAATTGATTACATGGTTGCTAAGTCGAGTCATATCCTTGTACATATTGTTTTGGGACGATTGGGACTCATGGGTAAAGTACTTATTTTATGGAGTAATGGGGAAGAACATCATACATTACCCCCATGTGTACGTTAATCTTAAAAGTACTCCAAGTGTTTTGATTTTCCTAATTCGAGTCATTAGATTAGTTTATTGTAAAGTATGTAAAAATTCAAGTGTAAGGGAAATTTTCATTCCCTATGATGTATTATTTTGGATGGTAGGGTAAGAGTGTATGCACAAAAAAAAAATCGAAAAAATCAAGAAAAGAAAAGAAAAAAATAGAAAAAGAAAAAAAGAGAAAAACATACGGACTACCATCCCTTTTTATTCTATGTTTATTTTATGTTTTTGTTAATTTTCATTTATTAGCTTAAGTCGAGTCTAGTCTTGGCTTAATAACGCCATATTGTACATGTAATTAACCAAGATTATTAACTCGCCACCAGTAAAAAACTTCCTTTATCCAATAAAACCGTGTATTTCATATCCCTACACATAACGTTACAACCCTTTAAAAGACCTCTTTGATAGTTTATCCTAGGTGCTTACGCCATGTGGTGGAGGTTTGATCCTTTCCCAAGCCTATGGTAATCTATTTTGCTATGACAGGTAGTGAGAGATATCTTCCGTTTCCATATTGTAATTTATAGTTTATTACACCCGAGAGATGTGAGTATCCAAATACTATTTGTGAGTTGCTAGTGTATGACCTCCGTGCTTGTCTATTGGTCTTTAGTGGAACGATTATTTGTTATAATTACTTTTATATTAGTGTTAAATGACCCCTAACTTGTATTTTGACAAGAATAAAAGCGCATTTGCTTGAGGACAAGCAAATCTCAAGTGTAAGGGTATATGATGAGGCGAAAAATGAACCACTTTTAGGGGGTAATTTAAGTCCGGAATTGAATTTATTTGATCATATATTGCCCTAAATCGTTCCTTTTGTGATTTTAGGTACTTTGGGAGAGAAATTTGGAAAATGAAGCAATTCGGACGTTTTTGGAGCATAAAAGTGAAGAAAACGCCAAAGTCTTAATTTTCCTTGATGGGAACAGTAAGTGATGGCGTCAAGAGCAAATATCCTGACGGCGTCAAGAGTAATTTGCATGACGGCCCAGTACAAACATGAAGGTGTCACAAGTAGAGCGTCAAGAGTAAAAGACTTGACGACCTGGAAGACCATAACACTTGACGGCGTCAGATGAAGATTAAGGCAGTCCAAGAAGTATTTTGGCGGCGAGATGACGGCGTCACCTATTTGGTCTTGACGCCGTCAGCCTCAATTTCCTATATATAGTTTTCTAATTTTCATTCATAAAAGGAGAGAAGTTTGGAGAAACCCTAAGGCCGAACCTATTACGAATTTTACAGGTTTTTCAAGGGTTTTCAGCCCTTGAACCCTTTCATGTGTAATTGAGATAAGTGTTCTTCTAATTCAATCAATATGTCTATGTGTTGGTTGTCTATATCTTGTTCTTGTCTTAATTCCATCATGCTAGGCTAGATCTATCTTGTGTTTGCTTAGATCTAATGAAACTTAGATGTTAATTATGTGTTGATTACTTGTTTATGGTTGTACTGGATGAATGATTTCGATGTTAGGCTTAAGAAAACTGGCAGATCTCCAAATGGTAACATGCTTGAACGTCTTAGGAAACATGAACTGACGTGCACTAGGTTTTATTGGTTGTATTTAATGCATGAGTAAATTCTAATGATCCCATGTTAGGAGCTTCTTAGCCGGCTCGACATAGGAGTGAAGTAGGCACTCATAGGATTGGGGAATTAAGTGCCCCGCCCCATGAATGGTATTAAGGAATACAATCCGTCATCCACGCAACTATAACAAGTAATTAACGTGTAAAAGATATCTAGGGAGTAGTGAAATCTAAGTAAACACAATTTCTCAACTTATTGCTCACGACCTTAGTTAATTTAGTTTTATTTTCATTTCTAGTATTTTATTTTGATTGCATCTTTAGTATTGGGTTAGTTGACTAGCAACTAATTCTGCCCAAATCCTTCAAACCCGAGATTTTTACTTGCTTTCTAAAAAATATAAAAATACAAAAATAATCATCCATCATCTCTAGAACTAGTATTTAGGTTTTCTAATCCTAGCGACACTATTCCTAGCTGAACGATCAATCCCCCGGTACTTGTCAGTAAACTATACTACAACGATCAGGTACACTGCCTGATGGGGGTTGTAAGCTTCTCAAGATCCCTTGAGAGGTAAAGCCTGGTGCAATCCCAACGCATCAATGGCTTTATTCAACCCGTGCGATGCACGGTCTTTGGTTGAATATCTACGTGTTTTGTTCATTTGGTGCAGATGGTTGAATGAGCATATGGCGGAATTTAGATGCCTTTTAGATAAGTCTATAGTTTTTTTTTTTTTATATGTAATGTATTGTATTTATTTTAGTTGATTTGATTGTGATGTTATCATAACTTTTGTATTTAAATTAGTTTATTTGCATTAAAAGTTACAATTAAAATTATCTTTTCGCATGTAATCTTTTAATATGAATAAGTTACATAAATTTTTTTTTGCCTATCGGGACAATATCATGTATGACTTAACACATATTATATCCCATACATGGAAGCAAAACATTGTTTGTGACTATAAAAGTTGCTCCAATGTAACTATGTGTAGCATCAGACAATTATAGCTTACTAACTAACTCGTGCGATGCACAAATGTTGTATTTAATTGTTCATCACGTAATGTTTACCTGTCGGCTCTACGTATACTTTTTTAAATCAATTGTTGTTTATCATAGAATCAGTCCTCACTCGATTTGAAAAGTGGAAATCTCTCTTTTTCTGGTGGAAAGACCAAATGAAATTTCATGCTAATTATAAGTTGCACTGTCACATATGAGAATGAACTGATAATTCCTTAAGATTTTAATTATATGTTGACTCGTGTGGTCATAATCAGTATCAGGTCGAAAATAACAGAGAATGAAACAATCTTGTTTTTGTTATCTCTTTTAAGATTTCGAATAAATGATTGAAGCTATGCTTCATATAGATCAGTGATGGTTTCTTGTTTACCGACGAAAATCTTTAAAGGTTTAAGCGATGGTTTCTTATTCACCTTGATTGCTAATTTCTCGGGTAAGGTTAATGTTGTATGTTTTGTTTTGTTTTAGATCGGTGATGATATGGGTTCAACTGAAAAAATCTTTAAAATATTAGTAACAAAGTTGAACCGATTCTGAGATCTTTTTTTTTAGAGTTGGAATGATATTGAGGAGGATGGGAAATAGGAAAGTGATGGTCTGTGTTGCTTGAAATGTTCCAAATTGCTTGTGATTTTCATTTGATTTTTTTCTTGCGTATGAAACAGAAATTGGAGGAGATGACTGTCATTTCCTTTTTTTTCATTTCTTTTTGTTTATTGCGTATGAAACAGAGATGGTGTTGACTTCTCATTCCTTTTTTTCATTTGATTTTGTGATTTTCCGATGAATATCATTTTTTTATTGTTTCATTTGTTGTTGTTGTGATATTTGTGAGGAAAAAGGTGACAATCTTATTTTTGTTGTATGGTAAATTGTTTGTTGTTGGTTGTTCGAATCTGGTTTTTGGATCACCATCGGAACTGCTAAAACAACAATGAAACCACCAAGCTCGAAACACCACCTCTTAAATTTAGATTTGGTGGTGTCGGCGGCGGAAACAGTTGATCTTGGCAGCGGTTCCGGTGGCTGTGGCGGTGAAAGAGTATGCTGTGAACCTGTTTGGATTGTCATATTTATAGGGGAGTATAATACTTCGGTTAATAATTGTTGTTGATGGTTCATATTCATCTCCTAAAAATGCAGTCTCTTTATATTGCAAGTTGTAAATGTGAAACCTTTCAAGTTCAGTAACAGATGTTTTCATTTGATAGTGCAATGTCTTGGGTTGTACCGAACTGCATTCATGATGAAATTGGTTGTAGTTATTTTGGTATGCTATTCATGTTTGTACCGTACTTTTGGTTGTGCACAACCCCCCTTGCACATTAAATTAAGGGGGATAATGATGAGGCAAAAAATGATCCGTTTTTAGAGGGTCATTTAAGCCCGAATCCGACTTTATTTGATCAAATATTGCCCTAAATCGTTCCTTTTGTGATTTTAGGTGTTTGAAGAGTGAATTCTGGAAAAGAAGCCATTTTGGACGTTTTTTGAGCATAAAAGTGAAGAAAACGGCAAAGTACATAATTTCCATGCTGAAGATACAAGGTGACGGCGTCAAGACCACCATCTTGACGGCGTCAGACATGAGGAATTAAACACCGTAGGTGGTGACGGCGTCAGAAGGCTTCATGACGGCGTCAAAGTGGCAAGAATAAAATACCGTGGGTGGTGACGGCGTCACATAGGCCGTCATAAGTGGATCAAGGCCGTCCGAGGAAGTATATGGCGGCGAGGTGACGGCGTCAGAAGTAACTCTTGACGCCGTCAGCCTGTTTTTCCTATATATAGTTTTCTAGAAAGAGAAGTTTTGGTGAAACCCTAAAGACGATTTTGGTGCCTCTTTTACAGGTTTTTCAAGGGTTCCAAACCCTTGAGACCTTACATTGTAATTGAGATAAGTGTACTTTCAATTCAATCAATATGTCTATGTGTTGGTTGTTTATATCTTGTTCTTGTCTTAATTCTACTATGCTAGGATAGATCTCTTTTGTGTTTGCTTAGATATAATGAAACCTAGATGTTGATTATGTGTTGATTACTTGTCTATTCTTGTTTTGGATGAATGATATTATATGTTAGGCTTAAGAAAACTGGCAGATCTCCAAATGGTAACATGCTTGAACGTCTTAGGGAACATGAACCGAGGCGTACTAGGTCTTTATTGGTTGTATTTAATGCATGAGCCACTGTTTACAATCCCTATAGTTGTGCTGGGTCATGGTGTAGGAGGAGATAAGAGCTCATAGAGTTGGGGAGTTATGTATGCCACCCCACGAATGGTATTAAGGAATACAATCCGTCATCCATACAAGTGTAACAAGTAATTAACATGTAAAAGATATCTAGGGAGTAATGAAGTCTAAGTAAACACAATTTCTCCAACCACTGCTCACAACCTTAGTTTAAATTAGTTTAAATTAGTTTAATTTCATTTTTAGTATTTTATTTTAATTATATAATAGCTTTGGGTTAGTTGAATAGCAACTAATTCCGCCCACTCTTCCAAAACCCGAGATTTTACTTGCTTTCATAAAAATATAAAAATACAAAAATAATCATCTTTCACCTCTAGAACTATTAATTAGGTTTTCTAATCCTAGCGACACTATTCCTAAGCTGAACGATCAATCCCCCGGTACTTGTCACTATACTATACTACAACGATCAGGTACACTGCCTGGTGGGGGTTGTAAGCTTCTCGAGATCCCTCGAGAGGTAAAGCAAGGTGCGATTCCCACGCATCAAGTTTTTGGCGCCGCAGCCCGGGGAATAGTTATTGTCTAGGTTAGGATTTCTTTTTATTAGGTCTACTTGCTAGATTCCTTTCTAGTAAGATTTTTATTTTTATTTTTTAGGTCTTCTTTAGTCTATCTTATTTTTTCGTGCCTTTGTTCGTAACTCTTTACCATCCGACATCATGGAAGGTGGTAACATCTTTGAACCCATCATCCCACCACAACAAAACCCACCATTAGAACCCCTTAGGCCCCGAACCTTAGGAGAGTATTCCCGACCTAGCCACCAAGGCTACCGAAACACCATTGAGCTCACCGGAGACAATGTGACCCCCTTGCGATCCGACACCATCCGGTTGGTGCAAAGCGGATGTGCATTCCATGGACTTCATTCCGAAGATCCAAACCAACACCTTAAGGACTTCCTCAAAATCGTAGATTCCATAGACCCAGGTGTTGAGACTAGAGAGACAACCCGATTACGCCTATTCCCATTCTCTCTACGAGATCAAGCTAGTCAATGGCTTGAGCGTTTCCCCGCGGGATCCATCACCACATGGGACAATCTCGCCAATCGCTTCCTTACCCAATTCTTTCCGCCGGAAAAGACTGCAATGCTCAGAAGGGACATTTTGATGTTTGAGCAACAGCGGGGTGAACCTTTCTACGAGGCTTGGGCCCGTTTTAAGGATCTCCTCCACAAGATCCCTCATCATGGCATAAACCTTTGGTTATTAGTTCAGATTTTCTATGACCATGTTGATTATCACACTAAGCGCACTATCGACAGGGCCGCAGGAGGCAAATTGCGTGATAAGAATGCTGAGGAGTCGTGGGCGATTATAGAAGAGCTCGCTGTCGATAATAATGAGATTTGGGAGTTTAAACATACGGTAGAAGCGGCCATCAATGCAGTCTCGGCATCTAGAGGAACCACCGAAATCCCCGATGAACTCTTATGCAAACTTGAGGCAAAAGTTGACTATTTTGAGGAAAGGCAAAGGAGACCCTTAAGTCCTAGACAAGCCATTGTCAATTCTGTCTCAAGATCAACTTCGGCACCATTATCTGAATCACCTTCTAGAGAACATGTCGAAACTTTTTAGAGATACACCCCACCTTGCTCCCCTCCCAAGGAACTTAGCTCGGAATTTGAGGCTAGGATGAGAGAATATATGGCAACTCACTCTGATCGGCTTGCTAGATTCGAAGAAGCAGTTTATAAGCAAAAAGAGGAGATGCAGGAGAAAATGAATGAGATGTTGAGTCTATTGGAGGAGTATGCCAATCAGAAAACCCCCGAACGAATACTGCTAAGGAAAGAAAGCGCCACTCCCACCACCCAATTTGTTAACTCCATCACCATTGTCCATAAAGATAATGAGAAGGTAGAAACTCCTGCAAAACAAACCTTAGAAAAACCGCCTGAGTCCCAACCTTTGAGCTACTACCTGAAACATGACATAAATGAAAGCACCATAACAAATTGGATTAAGGGTGATAGGCGTAACCAATCCTCCGAACAGGTTCCTGAGAAAGAGAAAGAAGAGGAAGATGAGTATGATACGCTTCCTGGAGGATCAGTGGTCGAGAGATTACTGGTACAGAAAGTGGCTACTAAGCAGGTAGCATGTGGGAATTTTGAAATACCAACGAGCATCGGGGACTTGAAACATCTTAGTGCTTTCGCCGACCAAGGATCGGAAGTAAATCTTATGCCCCTAACTATTTACATCCTACTAACGTCAAAAATGCCAGCACCCACTCGTGTTAGGCTATCTCTTGTTGGACACTCGTACGTATACCCCTAGGAATCGCAGAAGATGTATTAGTTAATGTGGCAGGATTCATGTACCCCGTTGATTTTATGATCATTGATGATAAAGGGGATGGATGCATGCCAATAATCCTTGGGGCACCATTCCTCACCACCGCTAGGGCTGTCATTAAGTATGAAGATAGGAAGATTGAGCTTAAATCCGGAAAGAGAAAGATTAGCTTCCACATGACTCCGCGAAGTGGGCATGAGAATTTGAGTTGAAGAATGATTAAAAACAACATTAGCACGACACCCATTCGTGTTCAGAATAAAATTCTTGCATGGGAGGCAAGAATCAAAAGCTATAAGAAAGCTAAGGATGAAAGAAGAAAAAGCAATAAGGTTCCGATTGAACTCAAACATACTCAACACGAAAGCAATCATACACCGTTTGAGGAAGGGAACTTAGTACTCTTGAGACACTTAGAAACAACAATACCACCCGATAAACCAAGTCCTTGGTGGTATGGGCCATTCACAATCGAAGGATTGAGCCAAGATGGGGTAGCTAACTTGAGAAGCAAATTAGGTGGGAAGGTGATTGCGAGTATTGATAGATTGAGGCACTACCATCATAACAGTAATGATCGCAATTATATGGGGTACATCATTTCAAATGATGAGATTACGTAGTAACCCACGACTTTGAGTCTAGCTACAAGACTCGTAAATAAAGAAAAGCGCTTCTTGGGAGGCAACCCATGTTTTGTGTGATTTTATTTGTTTGATTGTTATTTGCTTCCGTATGCATGTTTTATTTTTATTGTTGGTTGATCATGTTTCTCTACTAAAATGTGGAAATACTTTATTATGTTGTTTGGCCTAGTCTTAACTTCAACCTAAAGGTATTTTTGCAAAAGATAAGTGTAAGGGGAAACCCCAAATATGTTTTTAAGAAACAAACCGATCATGATTCTCCACAATATTTAATGAACATGTATATTCGTATTTGTTAGAGTCAAATGCTTGTATTGAGTCATAATGAAGTTTTGCAGGATTTTCCAGGAAGTAGAACAAAGTTTTTCCAGAAATTTTCCGGAAACTTAACATAAGAATTTCTGCAGGTCCATTCTGACGGCGTCAGGGTATTGCTCTTGACGGCGTCAGGAGTCAAAAATCTGGAAATTTTACCGGTTTTGTTTTTCTAACGGAGTCTTATGGTTTTTGTGAATTATTAAGTTTTATAATCTCCAGGAAATCTGCAAACTTAATTCCACAAGCATTATATCTTACTTTGTTTTCTAGGATTTAGTAACTTATATAGGATGCCGCCGATTTTACGCGAGGTTACCTTGTCTACTGTTGTCAGGATTTACAGGTTATTTGCGACAAGAAGATGATTTATATTCTGGAAGGGAAGCTTTGATTGTTCATTTTCTTGGAGGAAGATTTAACCTGGCCAACCTATAATCCATACCGAGCGAATCAGGGGAGTATTTGATTTCATTCTCTTTACTTCTTAACTTTTACATTCTTTACTTGAACATTGGGGACAATGTTCATCTTAAGTGTAAGGGGAGGGTAAAAAGATGATACCTTACATATGCACTTTCGCTTGAGTTTGTTTTGTTTGATAGTAGATGTGTAATAAAACTATGAGAAATACTTGTTAGTGTAATTTTAGCGCCAAATTTAAATTTTTTTACAACATTTAGGAGTCAAACTTTAGCCATAGCAAGCGTCTCATGGATAGGAGGTTGTATGACTAGCACATAACCGTATATTCAGAAAAATTTTCCACCCAAAAATGTGAGGTTCGCCTTTAGTTTTGATAGGAAAAGCATTTATTATTGGTGCTTATGAGTGTACCGGTAGCATTTAGATTCTAGAACTTGCGTTAGTGATGCATCCCGAGACCGCTAGTGAGACTACATTCGTGTAGTAGGATTTACTACATGATAAGAGGCATTAGGATCACCCTTGTGTTAAACCCGTATTATAATTACTTGACCATTTAAGTCATATTACTTGGCTAGTTAAGTCAACTAATTTTTCCCACACCCTTAGCGTTGTACTCATTTTTAGTACACGAAACCCCTAGTACACCCCTCCGAGCCTATCTTTTCGTTTCTAACTTTAAGCATTTTACTTAAAGGAAGAATTTGTTACACCCCACTTAAATGTACAACCAAATCGCCTTAGCCTTCCGTGTATGCGCTCATCTTTAGTGTATTATTGTTATTTGTTAAACCCTAAGTTAACTTTCTAATTGATTACATGGTTGCTAAGTCGAGTCATATCCTTGTATATATTGTTTTGAGACGATTGGGACTCATGGGTAAGTACTTGTTTTATGGAGTAATGGGGAAGAACATCATATTATTACCCCCATATGTACGTTAATCTTAAAAGTGCTCCAAGTGTTTTGATTTTCTTAATTCGAGTCATTAGATTAGTTAAATGTAAAGTATGTAAAGATTCAAGTGTAAGGGGATTGCTCAAACCCCTATGATGTATTATTTTGGATGGTAGGGTAAGAGTGTATGAAAAAAAAAAAAAAAAAAAAAAATCAAATCGAAAAAATTAAGAAAAAGAAAAAAAATAGAAAAAAAGGAAAAAGAAAGAAAAAACATACGGACTACCATCCCATTTTTATTTTCATTTTATGTTTTTGTTATTTTTCATTTATTAGCTTAAGTCGAGTCTAGTCTTGGCTTAGCAACGCCATCTTGTACATGTAATTAACCAAGATTGTTAACTCGCCACCAGTAAAACTTCCTTTATCCAACAAAACCGTGTAATTCATATCCCTACACCTAACGTTATAACCCTTTAAAAGACCTCTTTGATAGTTTATCCTAGGTGCTTACGCCATGTGGTGGAGGTTTGATCCTTTCCCAAGCCTATGGTAATCTATTTTGCTATGACAGGTAGTGAGAGATATCTTCCATTTCCATAATGTTATATTACTTTATTACACCCGAGAGATGTGAGTATCTAAACACTATTTGTGAGGTGCTTGTGTATGACCCTTGTGCTTGTCTATTGGTCTTTAGTGGAACGATTATTTGTTGTAATTACTTTTATATTAGTGTTAAATGACCCCTAACTTGTCTTTTGAGTAGAATAAAAGCTCATTTGCTTGAGGACAAGCAAATCTCAAGTGTAAGGGTATATGATGAGGCGAAAAATGATCCGTTTTTAGGGGATCATTTAAGCCCGAATCCGACTTTATTTGATCAAATATTGCCCTAAATCGTTCCTTTTGTGATTTTAGGTGTTTGAAGAGTGAATTCTGGAAAAGAAGCCATTTTGGACGTTTTTGGAGCATAAAAGTGAAGAAAACGGCAAAGTACATAATTTCCATGCTGAAGATACAAGGTGACGGCGTCAAGACCACCATCTTGACGGCGTCAGACATGAGGAATTAAACACCGTAGGTGGTGACGGCGTCAGAAGGCTTCATGACGGCGTCAAAGTGGCAAGAATAAAATACCGTGGGTGGTGACGGCGTCACATAGGCCGTCATAAGTGGATCAAGGCCGTCCGAGGAAGTATATGGCGGCGAGGTGACGGCGTCAGAAGTAACTCTTGACGCCGTCAGCCTGTTTTTCCTATATATAGTTTTCTAGTTTTTTCATTAAAAAAAGAGAAGTTTTGGTGAAACCCTAAAGACGATTTTGGTGCCTCTTTTACAGGTTTTTCAAGGGTTCCAAACCCTTGAGACCTTACATTGTAATTGAGATAAGTGTACTTTCAATTCAATCAATATGTCTATGTGTTGGTTGTTTATATCTTGTTCTTGTCTTAATTCTACTATGCTAGGATAGATCTCTTTTGTGTTTGCTTAGATATAATGAAACCTAGATGTTGATTATGTGTTGATTACTTATCTATTCTTGTTTTGGATGAATGATATTATATGTTAGGCTTAAGAAAACTGGCAGATCTCCAAATGGTAACATGCTTGAACGTCTTAGGGAACATGAACCGAGGCGTACTAGGTCTTTATTGGTTGTATTTAATGCATGAGCCACTGTTTACAATCCCTATAGTTGTGCTGGGTCATGGTGTAGGAGGAGATAAGAGCTCATAGAGTTGGGGAGTTATGTATGCCACCCCACGAATGGTATTAAGGAATACAATCCGTCATCCATACAAGTGTAACAAGTAATTAACATGTAAAAGATATCTAGGGAGTAATGAAGTCTAAGTAAACACAATTTCTCCAACCACTGCTCACAACCTTAGTTTAAATTAGTTTAAATTAGTTTAATTTCATTTTTAGTATTTTATTTTAATTATATAATAGCTTTGGGTTAGTTGAATAGCAACTAATTCCGCCCACTCTTCCAAAACTCGAGATTTTACTTGCTTTCATAAAAATATAAAAATACAAAAATAATCATCTTTCACCTCTAGAACTATTAATTAGGTTTTCTAATCCTAGCGACACTATTCCTAAGCTGAACGATCAATCCCCCGGTACTTGTCACTATACTATACTACAACGATCAGGTACACTGCCTGGTGGGGGTTGTAAGCTTCTCAAGATCCCTCGAGAGGTAAAGCAAGGTGCGATTCCCACACATCAGATAAGCTTTAAGAATAATAGATAATATTACCAAAATGCTTGTAGCCTAACGGTATTTGTGAGATGCTCTTCAACCAAGAGGTTGTGTGTTCAAGACTCCTCATTTGAAATAATTCTATGAGAGCATTGGATACGTGCCTAGCTCGTTTTTAAGTATACTAGCAGGGTACCCGCGCGTTGCAGCGGCGGGTACCCTGAAATAAATTTTTTTTATGGAATTAATAAAAATGTCACGGGAAGTCATTCCGACACTTAAATTTGCCTTGAGAATGAAATACTAAAAGATTTGGTAATCTACACTTCCCACCCTAGCATATATTTACAATCTTAGTCCCTAAAGGTGCAATAGGGTTCACACAAGGTACAAAACACTTCCTATATAAACCACATTATACCCTCACTTAGGGTTTGACACTCTTTCTCTCTCAAACCAGCCGCACCCTATTTCTTCTTCTTCTCCAGTCGTTTTTCCGGCCAAACAAACATCACCGCCGGCCACTTAAACTCACTGCCACTACCACCACACTCCTTACAACCCCCATCATTTTGTCGTAACGCACCAAGAAACACCTCCCAACACCACGATTAACACCACCACAGCTCGAGTTCATCACCAAAACCATCTCTCTCTTGTTTTGTTGATACCGGCGGTCGAAGGTAGGAAAACCACCACCCTTTTTGTCGTTTTAGTGACGGTGGGGGATAAGTACATGAATTTTCAAGAGTTTTTGATTAAATAAAGATTAAAACTGATAAATATTAAGCTAAATTAATTGTTTGGGAATCATTTTCTTTCTTTTTATTGTTGTCGTTGTTATTGAGTCGCGAAAACAAGGGATACCGTGAGCTTGAGCTCACAGCCTTTTGTATCAAGTCGAGTTTTATTGAGTCGAGTCTTGGTCACAGGTTCGTGTCTAGGTTAAGATAGAGGGTTGTACATTGTGTTTAAATGATTGTAATATTGGGTGTAGGGGTGTTTTTAATGCTATTAATGCAAAATGAGGGTTGTACATTGTGTTTAAATGATTGTAATACTGGGTGTAGGGGTGTTTTTAATGCTATTAATGTAGAATTTTAAGGAAAGTGGTCTGAATTTTGATTCATGTGATGAGGCGAAAAATGAACCGTTTTTAGGGGGTCATTTAAGCCCGGAATTGAATTTATTTCATCAAATATTGCCCTAAATCGTTCCTTTTGTGATTTTAGGTACTTTGGGAGTGAATTCTGGAAAAAGAAGCATTTTGGACGTTTTTGGAGCATAAAAGTGAAGAAAACGGCAAAGACTTAATTTTCCATGCTGAGAACAGTACCTGACGGCGTCAAGAAGGGAATTGTGACGGCGTCAGGAGTAAAATCCATGACGACCCAGTGAAAACCTGAAGGCGTCAAGAGTTATTTTGGTGATGGCCTGAAGATGGACTACACGTGACGGCGTCAAACCTAGATCTAGGCAGTCCGAGGAGTTTATTGGCGGCGAGATGACGGCGTCAGACATTTACTCTTGATGCCGTCACCTCACAAAATCTATATATACTTTTCTATTTTTCATTCATTAAGAGAGGAACTTGTGTGGAGAATACTAGGGTCGAACCTAATAAACCCTAGGTCATTTGTAACAGTATTTTCAAGGGTTTTTACCCCTTGAAACCTTTCATGTTCAATTAAGATAAGTCCTCTTTCAATTCATTCAATATGTCTATGTGTTGTTTGAATATATCTTATGCTTGTCTTGATTATAACATGCTAGGCTAGATCTTTCATGTGTTTGCTTAGATGTAATGAAACCTAGATGTTAATTATAGGTTGATTGCTTGTTTATAGTTGTAATGGATGAATGATTTCAATGTTAGGCTTAAGAAAACTGGCAGATCTCCATTGTGTAACTTGCTTGAACGTCTTAAGAAACATGAACCGATGTGTACTAGGTTTTTATGATTGTATTTAATGCATGAGCGAATTCTAGTGATCCCATGTTAGGAGCTTCTTAGCCGGCTCGACATAGGAGTGAAGTAGGAGCTTATAGGATTGGGGAAGTAAGTACGCCACCCCATGAATGGTATTAAGGAATACAATCCGTAATCCACGCAACTGTAACAAGTAATTAACCTGTAAAAGATATCTAGGGAGTAGTGAAATCTAAGTAAACACAATTCTCCCATATATTTCTCACACCACTATCTTAATTAGTTTATTTTCATTTTTAATATTTTATTTTGATTGCATCTTAGTAATTGGGTTAGTTGATTAGCAACTAATTCCGCCCACTTCTTCGAAAACCGAGATTTTTATTTGCTTTTATAAAATATAAAAAATACAAAAAGTATCATCCCTCATCTCTAGACCTAGTCTTTAGGTTATCTAATCCTAGCAACACTATTCCCAAGTTGAATGATCAATCCCCCGGTACTTGTCACTATACTATACTACAACGATCAGGTACACTGCCTGGTGGGGGTCGTAAGCTTCTCGAGATTCCTCGAGAGGTAAAGCTTGGTGCAATTCCCACGCATCATCATGCTAGTTTTTGTTGTACACAATGCTTTGGTTGTTGTAATTATAAAAATTGCTTGCTTTAAAGTGTTGTAAATCATGCATTATTTTTTGTACATCTGAATTTTTTTGGAGAGAGAATCCTTCCTCTATTATAAGTAGTATAGATTTGTTTGCTTTGAAAAGTGTAGCCGTTTTTTGCGAAGTCATTTGATTTATAACCAACAACGTGCATAAAAGTTGGTCTTTAAATTGATATATGAGATTTAAACTCGAATCTATGTTGAAATCTCAAGCCCCCATGATGCTACTTAATACTTTGATAGTTAAAACACCCATACTATATGATTTATATGGTTAAAACAGTTCAAACGTTTAATCAAGTGTATTGAATAACTAATTTTAATGCTCGTGCAAACACATGGTTCATACTATAAGTACAACTAATAATTATATTTTAACTATATTTGTTCGATGTAAACTTATAAATCTTATTAATAATATATAGAAGAGAAAAATTACCCGTTGTTGTTGGAATTGGGGCAAAAAATTATGGCGTATTCATAAGCATTGCAAGTAAAGGTGCTGGTTCCACCATCAAATGCATAGCTATAAGCTCGTGGACAAGCTCTTTTAAAGATACTTGAATAGTAAGATGGTTTGCAAGCATTAGGATTTGCGTATTGCTTGCTGTAACAATATTGATCCATATTAAATGCACCACAAGCACTATTGCAAGCGATTACTCCACCTGAAGCTCCTGATCCGCTATCCCCGCCAACCACTTGAAGCTCTTTCGGGCAACCTATATACATTAGTACACAAAATTTACATTATCTAGAAAAAACTATCAGAAATATATATACATAAAGTTAAGAAATATAGATTTAAGACTCACCCATGTTAATATCATACGCGCAACCCGTGGCATTACAACTACTAATTGTGGATCGTGGCACAACAATGATACGCAGATTGTAAATTTGTAACCATCAACAAAGCTAACATCATAATAATCCAAATTATGGTAGCCACCAATCGTTATCTCAAATAAGGATGCAGACGAAACCCAAACACCACAATCTGCAGTTTGACACTTACCTACACCAGATGCATCAAACGTGCAACCCGTTCTAGCCCATACTCTCCCAGAATTCGTTAGAGTAAACACAACAGCAAAAGAAACACAAATGACAATAAAAAAAACAGATTAAACTGCAAATATACGCCTTGATAATTATATTCTAAGCATGTTAAAACTTACGGATGTTAGTTTTGTTCTAAAAAGAAGGGTCTAGTTGTTGCATCAACAAAGCTAACATCATAATAATCCAAATTGTTGTAGCCAAAAATCGTTGTGCTTTGTTGGACTGGACCGGACCGGACCGACCTAGAACCTGAACCGAACATTTTGGTCAGGTCCTTGGCCTTGTGTTTTTTGCCAAATCGATTTTCGAGCCGTGATCATCCCTAGTATGACATACACATAAAATAACAAAAAGAAAGTAAATAGTAAAGAGAAATCAATAGGGAGAGAAGTGTTAATCTAATTACTACTCTTGTTAGGTCATGACTACGTTTTCTATTAAATGCATCCTATCGTTTCATATAGGGATTAAACTCGACTAGACTCAGATGGTCAAATCGTCTGGTCCTTTCTGCCACCTTGCCCTATTCCGTACCTAAAGATTACAAGAGTTCGCTGGTCATACAAGATGGAAGAGTCAATAAGTGCCTATACTAACTTAGACTTATTTAATGGGATCCGGCCTTTCGAAACTTAGATCCCTCCTAATTCCTTAAGCAATTCCGTTTGGTAGGTGGTCGTTCGTTGAAATTTCCATACGAGTAGTGATAGTCCTATGGTCAATTCTTATCACTAAACACAACCTTATTCACTATGGGTCTTAAGGTCAATTATGCTAGCTTCATAGATACCACCAAACTTCCATGCTACCAAAACAAGGGTGTCCCAAAATATGCTAAGAAAGTATACAAATAAAACGATAGAGATACGAGAAAACTAAATCATAACGATAAAAATTTCATAACAAGGCTAACACCAAAGGTGTTTAGCCACTCATATTAAAATATGAAGTAAAATTTATGTTCAACATTGTAATGGAAAACATGAATCAAATACAAGAATGTAATATGGAAATGGTAAAACTTATGAGTTGGATGTGTGAATTCTCCCTTGGAAATGACTTGTATGTTTGCAGAAATTCGTCCTTCTTGATCCCTAATTCATCCTCTGGTTTTTGTATGTGAGAAAGATATTATAAAATGCGGAATTAGGGCTGGTATTTATAGTCTCGACTTTGCTACGGCGTAACCCCTAGGGTTAACTATGCCGTAGCCTTTGAATCTTGATACTACGCCATAACTTATTGATATGTTACGGTCGTAGAACTCTCATACAACATTCTACGGCGTAACCTTATGAGTGGTTACGTCATAACTCTGTCTTAGATCACGAAAATTCTTCTAAGTGTTGAAGGAAGATATACAGCGTAACCTCAAGGTGAGTTACACCCGTAATAGTATCGTACTCACATCTACGCCGTAACCCATAAGTTGGTTACGTCTTAGTTCTTGGTCAGCGTTGACTTCAGTCTTCAGTGTAAAGAGATGTTGCGGTGTAGGTTGAGAGATGATCTACGCCCTAGTTAGTGTTCAATCAGTATACTTCAACTTATTTCATTAATAATCTTCAAAATCCGCGTCTCTTCGTTCCAATGCTCATTTTTATCCTGAAAATGAAATATAAACAAATAAGAGTATATATTCTAATAAATTGATATAAATGATGAGCATAATAGGGGAAAATTAACACTAAAATATCGGAACTATTTGATGTTATCAAATATCCCCCCACTTGAACTCTACTTGCCCTCAAGTAGACCTTATTAGAATTATTTTCAAAAAGATATCTCCCGGAGATTAGAAAATATGAATTTAAAAACTTCATATGCTAGAATTTATCAAAGCCGAACACCTCACGAAATGAGAACAAACACTTATACTCTCTCTCTCTACTCTAAGTGTTAATTTCGAGGTGATCACTCAATGCACAGTCATAGTATGTATTTTATTATAGGCTTGGCGATTACACAAATCTCTACCACTAGAGCTAAGGTCGAAACAATCTTTAAAGGCAAGATTGGGTGAACAAATTCTAAGGCTAAGGTGTAGTGTTGTTACTAACATACTACGGCGAAGGCAACAAAGACCATTGGTACATGACCAGAACGCTGGGCAAGACACCAATGACTGCTCAAATCCCTCATCTAAGCATGATTCACAACCAAAGGGTAGGATAAGGCATGGGATACACATAAATGGTGAAAAATAAAAAATGAAAGCAAATACTCTTAGCCTACAATCGAGTCATTACCGCATGCCGTTCATCAAAAGATAAAGCTTCAAGACGCAAAAATTGGATCATACTACAAGTGAGTGTGCCATTAGCGGACGTTATGATGGGCACACCACTTGGTCTTCATGTTGATGGACATAAATTACCAACTCAATTATTCATATGTGATCGAAGTGGCCTCATCGATACTAAATCCTGATAAGCTCATAACTTTGTGTTATAAATTGTTGCACCATAAATAAACTATCTACATGCAGAAATTCACATTATTTATTTATTTATTTATTTATTTATAATAACAATAAATTACAAGTATAATACCATCCCCCACTTGAGATGAATCATAAATGAGAATACTTGGGGGGTCTTTAATGATCTTCAAAGATAAGTCTTCAACGTAGGCGTGATTCTTGAATCTCTTTACTCTAACCTCAAACTTGGGCAAGTGGTGACTTCTTAATCATAGACCAAGACTACACGGTAGGCTAAGGCGAAAAGGTGTATTGATACATGGGAATCGCACCAGGCTTTACCTCTCAAGGGATCTCGAGAAGCTTACAACCCCCACCAGGCAGTGTACCTGATCGTTGTAGTATAATATAGTGACAAGTAACGGGGGATTGATCGTTCAACTCAGGAATAGTGTCGCTAGGATTAGAAAGTCTTCTAAATTAAGTCTAAGGGTGAGGGATGATTCTTTTTGTATTTTTATATTTTATATAAACAATAAAATCTCGGGTTTTGGAGAAGTGGGCGGAATTAGTTGCTAGTCAACTAACCCAATAACTAAAGATGCAATCAAAATAAAATGACATAAATGAAAATAAATCTAATTACTAATGTGGTGTAAACAATGATAGGGAAAGTTGTGTTTACTTAGGTTTCATTACTCCCTAGATATCTTGATGCGTGGGAATTGCACCAGGCTTTACCTCTCAAGGGATCTCGAGAAGCTTACAACCCCCATCAGGCAGTGTACCTGATCGTTGTAGTATAGTATAGTGACAAGTACCGGGGGATTGATCGTTCAACTCAGGAATAGTGTCGTTAGGATTGAAATTAATTTAACTAGGTCTAAAGGTGAGGGATGATTCTTTTTGTATTTTTATATTTTATGAAAAGCAAGTAAAAATCTCGGGTATTGGAAGGAGGGGCGGAATTAGTTGCTAATCAACTAACCCAAAAGCTACTAATTAAACTAATGTGCAAGAAAACTAAACTAAGGTTCTACAAGATAAGTGAAGCATGTCTACCCATGATATGTTACTCCTTGCTAGCTATCCAATCCTACCTATTGAATTGTAACCTTGTTTTAATTGACGGGTTGTATTCCTTAATACCATTCATGGGGTGGCGCACTTAACTCCCCAATCCTATGAGCTCTTATCTCCTCCTATACCATGCCCAGCACAACTATAGGGATTGTAAATAGTGGCTCATGCATTAAATACAACCAATAAAGACCTAGTGCACATCGGTTCATGTTTCCTAAGACGTTCAAGCATGTTACCATTTGGAGATCTGCCAGTTTTCTTAAGCCTAACATATAAATCATTCAATCAAAACAAGAATCAATAGGAAACAAGAATTATAAACTAAACCAACTAGATCTATTAAAGTTGTCACGCCTTAATTGATGGAGATAGACACACACATCAACAAGCTCTCATTGATGGAGATAGACACAACCATCAACAATAAATCAATGAGATCTAATCAATTATATACAAGTTTCACATAATCATAAGTAGACACAAGGTGAATTAACAAAACATAATCAAAGAAGGACAATCAACAAGAATAATGAAAGACATAGTTGAGATAGAATCATCAAACCAATACATGATGTTTATGGAGTGATTGAAACCCTCTAAGTTGCTGGAAAAACACCCACCTAAACCCAGGAATCGACCTTAGGGTTTAGGGCTTACAAAAAGTGAAGTTATATTTATAGGCATGTTTTCTGTCGGCCATTCTTGATGGCGTCACCTCGTTTCTCTTAATGCCGTCAAGACCATTTTTTCACCAAATTGTAGATCTTTTCGTCCTCTTCGTTTTCTTTTTTGAATCGCTCAAATCCGAGTTCGTATGCAAAAGTTATGGCCAAAACGGTGTCAGCTACCACGCGCGCAAGTTTTGACCAGTTAACACGTGACGGCCTTGGGTGACGCCTTCACATTCTCTCTGGGCCGTCACCACTTTTACTCTTGACACCGTCAGGTACTGTTCTCAGCATGGAAAATTAAGTCTTTGGCGTTTTCTTCACTTTTATGCTCCAAAAACGTCCGAATTGCTTCCTTTTCCAGATTTCTCTCCCAAAGTACCTAAAATCACAAAAGGAACGATTTAGGGCAATATTTGATCAAATAAATTCGAATTCCGGCTTAAATGACCCCCTAAAAACGGATCATTTTTCGCCTCATCATATCTTTTACAGGTTGATAATTTGTTACAATTGCATGGATGACAGGTCGTATTCCTTAATACTAGTCGTAGGGCCGTGTACAATATTCCCTGACTCTATAGGATTCTACTTCACTCCTATGTCGAGCAGTTAGAAGCTCCTAACATGGGATCATTAGAATTCTCCTACGCATTAAATACAACCAAAAATCATAGTACACCTGTGATCATGTTTCTTAAGACGTTCAAGCATGTTACCAATGGAAGTCTGCCAGTTTTCTTAAGCCTAACATCGAATACAATCATCTGTAACAACTATAAACAAACAATCAACCCATAATTAACATCTAGGTTTCACTACATCTAAGCAAACACAAAAGAGATCTAGCCAAACATGTTAAATTGAAGACAAGCGTAAGATATATTCAAACAACACATAGACATATTGATTGAATTGAAAGAGTACTTATCTTAATTGAACATGAAAGGTTTCAAAGGGTAAAAAACCCTTGAAAAAGCTGTGAAAATCGGACTAGGGTTTCTCTCCAAAGTTACACCCTAAATGTTACACCTTAATTAATGAAAATTGCAAAACTATATATAGATTTTACAGGGTGACGGCGTCAAGAAGAAAATTCTGACGCCGTCAACTCGCCACCCATAATGAAATAGGATTGCCTAGATCCACTTTTGATGCCGTCGTGTGTAAAATAGTTCTGGGCCGTCACTAATATTTGGACCATGACGGCCTATGGTGACGCCGTCATCTCCTTAGTACAAAACTTTCTGGATCGTCATGTGCACCATCCACTTCCACCTCTTGTATTGCTCTTGATGCCGTCATTAAGAAACTTGTGACGCCGTTAGGTACTGTTCCGAGCAAGGAAAATTAAGACTTTGCCGTTTTCTTCACTTTTATGCTCCAAAAACGTCCAAAATGCTTCCTTTTCTAGATTTCACTCCAAAAGTACCTAAAATGACAAAAGGAACGATTTAGGGAAATATTTGATCAAATAAATTCGAATCCGGGCTTAAATGACCCCCTAAAAATGGTTCATTTTTCGCCTCATCATGTATCGAAACATCATGATAAGGGTATGAAATGAAAGAATGGCTCGGTAGGGTGTATCTAAGGGTATCTTGCACTAAAAATGAGTGCAACAAACGGGTTTTAAACACGGGGGTCGAAGAGTCAATGTGACTAATCGATAAATGCACACATATGGCTAGTTGGATGTTAATCCTAAAATATTTCCTTCTTAAATAGTTGCTTCCAAATGTATCAAGTAAACTCGATTCACTACTCGTCTATGGTCTCAAAATGATGGAAATGCCAAGTTCTAAAGTTTACAAACTACCAGCACACTCAATATTTGGTGGGTTTTAGTAATACGGGGAAAACGAAAAGGCTTAAATCTCACCCTGGAAGTCAAGGGTTAAAATGTGCTCGGCTAAGGTTTATTCTAGTTAGGTTCGGAAAAACATGTCAAAATTTAAAAAATGACATAATTTTTCAAAATAAACTAGAAAAATGGGGCAAATAAAATTCAAGTTATAATTCTACTCCCGTCCCCCCACTTAAAATGTACAAAGACCCTTTTGTACGAAAATAAGCCATAGAAATAAAGGAGAAATGTAGAATTAGAACGAGAACTTCTCTGAAATTTGCTCTTGAAAATGGTAGAAGAATCATGTTTGAGAAAACGTGCCTTCGCTTCGGCTAAGGAGCAAAACTTCAAATCCCTGAAATCACGCAACTACCCACAAGCATAAAATCTAAAAAAGAAAAATAAAAGAAAATAAAATCTTAACTCACTTTCTTAGGAATCACGGTTGCATTTAACATATGCAACAAGCCTTTTAAACCACTCGGTGTCCCGAGTGGACGAGTGAAGTCTCGTGAGGGTTTACAGTGAACATACCCACAAAGTTCATTTAAAAACTAATACAAGGTTAAAGTATGTTTCTTATTGAAAATCTTAAGGTATTGAAGAAAGTTACGGTGTAGACTTGGAAGTAGTGCCTACGCTGTAAATAATGACACCTGCAAAAGTCGAACATCTGATGGTGGCTACGGCATAACCGTAAAATATGTTGAGCCGTAGTATGTTTCTGAGGTAAATTCCAGGAGTGAAAACACCGAGGCCAGCTCCTCCACCATCTTCCTTTCTCAATTACCTGTACAAAATGAATGAAAAAAAAAATACCAAACCAACTAAATTAATAAAAAGGGAGAAGAAAGGGATAATTCGGGTTGTATCCCGAATAAGCACTTTTGTTTATTAACGAGTCTTTAAGCTAGACTCAAGGTTGTGGCTTGTCCACATGTCACACACCATGTTTGGTGTTCATCTCTTCTCTGATCAAACTTTTGAATTTTTCTCCATTCATTCATCCCACAGGAAGTTGTTTATCTCTTGTTTTCTCAGTGCATATGAAGCTTCCTATTCCCTCAATAGTATATCTTGTACCTTAAATATTTCGAGCTTGACTTCTGGTGGGTTGTATTTAACCCCTTCAATTTGGCACCCATGTACTTCCATTGCTTCTAATTCATCTTCATGCCAGAACGTTTGCCCTTTTTTGGAAGTTCTTTCACACTTTTCCCAAATATCATGAAGCATGTATCCTTTTTGTCCTATTTTAAGTCTATATTCATCAAGGAGTTGCAACACTTCCCTTTCAAACTATAGCTTGAACATCTCGAAACTTCTACTATATGGATCATTATCATCATCAGGTGCACCGAATTTATCCGAATAGCTATCAATCATCCATTCTACGAACACCTTAAGTTTATTTTTCTTGTCGATGTTCGTAGTGCTAAATCTTCTTCTTAACCATTCATCGAATGAAAAGTCGCGCCCCTTAAGCTCCTTGTCTTGATTAATGCATTTCAACTTGAAATGCTGATCATCTTCGTCTTGGTCATCAGAAAAGGAACTTTTTGAACATTCCCCTGTTTCGATTGAGTAAACCTTTTCCTTCAAAGGTCTTTCAGACAAAGGGTTTGAGCATTCGTCAAACGACCATTCCTTTTTTTAATTCAAGGGTTAGATGATAATTATCAAAGTCTCGTTGAAATCTCTTTATCAATTCTTCATTAATTATAGTATTTCCAAACCGAACTTTATACCATTCTTGAAAAGACCGATTCCTGAACTCGATATCGCGCCTTTCAATCCCATGAAAACATGTCCATTCCAAATGGGCTCTTTGGATTCCGTTTAATTTCCCATTATCTTCCCCATTACAGTTGTTACAGAAGGGGTCACAAGACGGCCAAGCTTGTTCAGATCCCTTATTAACTATTATTACTGGGTTACAATAGTGGTTTTTCAAGATGGGACTTCTTTCGCCTTCAACTCTGTCCATTATCCGGTCATGTTTATCCTGTACCAGCTGAGAAGAATCAACATCATTTCCCCCAATCTTGTTAAATTCACAATTTTCACATAACCGCGTATTACACAAAAATGGGTTAGTGTTGACACCTAAGGTTTCATGAGAATTTACTTCCTCAGATGCCCTAATCATGCAAACTTCTTCAGGAGATGTACTGATAGGTTTTAAAGACCCATCATGATTAAATGTAACCCTACCCTTACCATCCTTTAGAGTAATTTGTTTTTCAAAAACTTTTATGTCTGGATGTGACGTAGCCAGAAATGGTCTCCCAAGAATTATATTATTTCTTTTCCCTTCAATCATGTCAATAATCAAAAAGTCACCAAGGAATAAAATTTGTTAATTCTGAGTGACACATTGTCAACTACTCCCCTAGGTGTTGTTCTAGACGTATCTACCAATTTAACCATAACTGTTGTTCCCTTAAGGTTAATAATATTTAATTTTCTAAATAATGAATATGACATCATATTAACACTAGCTCCAAGATCAGCCAAAGCAAACATATTAAAATTACCGATGATACATGGCAGCAGAAACTTTCCCGGATTGGGTTCCTTCTCAGGTAAATGGCTAGGCATCCCTTCGAATGCAATTCCTCCACAAAATTCGTTACCAATTTCAGAGATAGTTTTGGTTTCGTCTACCTCCTCTTGTGTAAATATGGCCTTGCATTCTTCTAATCATGCCTCAGACTTTTTTGCTCAGACATTATTTGCATGTTGTCCAATTTGAATTTCTAGGTTTTTGATTGCGGCATTTTGATTTCGTAAGTTTCGTTCTGTATCCTCCTTCATTTTGTTCATCCATTATTGGAACTTATCATTCTTTTTTGAAGATTTTTCGATATGCTTATTGACCATTTCTTCAAGGCTATGTCTCCTATTTTCATACGAAGGTCGGTTATCAATTCTATGGGTGTCCAAAAGAACCGAGGAACTGTACCGGCACCGTAACGGAACCGAACCGTATATTAGAACCATGGTACGGTTCTTGGGTCCTAAAATTCCAAATTTTAGGTTCTCGGGACGTTTCGGGTTGGAACCGTCCGGTTCCGGTACTTTCCCGAAAGAACCGACTACTTTAAAAATATGAAATTTTATAGGGTTTATTTGAGACAGTGAGTAATGTGTATAGCATTTTAAAGAGAATAAAATATATGTATATATATATATATATATATATATATATATATATATATATATATATATATATATATATATATATACACATATATATACATACCTACTCATTACTCCGTATTAAACTGTAACATAAAAAATCTAAACTTAAAAACACATAATAAAATTAAAACACAAACTTTTAATCCATTCAAAGATCATCATCATCGTCATCATCATCGTCATTTATTAACATGAAAGTATGTTTATCTTGATATCATTATCGTAAATTTGATAGTTACCTATAGTAATAGAAAAATCAAGTGAATTCAATAATGCAATATGTGACGAATGACGAATATGTAGTTAACGAGTATAATGGGTTGGAAGTATGAATGCATGTTATGTTATATAAAAATGTTGGTCAGTTGGTGTTGGTGTACTTCATGCTTTTTGATTCAATATAATGCACAATATTTAATCAAGTATAATAAATAACTAAATCAAATATATATGTTGTTGTTTAAGTATACAATATTTAATCATGTACATTAGTTAAATATCATGTGTATATGTATTGTTATAGCATTATTAGCAAGTCTTTATGAATGATCGACGACAAAAAAAAAATAAAAAAAAAAATTAGACACTGAGATTCTTGTGGGAATTACCCGAAATTCCCATACCGGAACCGAGTACCGTACCGGAACCGTACCGAAGAACTTGGGATGGTTCTTGGTTCCACTTTTTCCATGTTTTCGGTTCTCGGTTCTTTCGGGACGGTTTCGGTTCGGGACGGTTCCAGTACCATGGACACCCCTAATCAATTCTGGTGTAATATCCTTGAGGTCCTACTCGGAATTTAACTCAGTCTCCTCCTGGTCCTTGAAATGGTTTACTTGACTCACCATACTTGGCTTCTTCGACCCTTTTTACTTCCCCCTTCAATCTACAGTCTTTAGCCAAATGGGCCCCTTCACAAATTTCGCACCCAACTTGAATAGCATGTACATTTTCCTTGAGTTTTTTCATGTTCGGCCCAAGCTTTAAAGTTTGTTTATGATTAGAAAAATACCATCCGTACTTCCTCCAATGCTTCTACTACTATCTCAATCGTGCCATTTCTGAGAATGGTCTGCCATGTCTTCTATTGCCTTTAAGGCTTGAATAGGGGTCATCCCAGGGATCGGCCCCTGAGAGTCAAGCATTTGCCCTGTGGAAATGTTGATTCCTTTGTAGAAGATGGTTACTACTTGTTGTTTGTTGAGGTCGTGAGTCGGGCACTTGTAGAAAAGATCATTGTACCTTTCCCAAGCTTGGTAACAAGTCTCATCTTCATCTTGCTTGAAGTTGTGAAGATCTTCGAGTTTTTTGGCCGTCCTCGAAGGAGGGCAATACCTTTGGATGAATTGTCTCTTCAAGAGATCTCAAGTGTTGACAGTTCCCGCTGGCAATCTATTAACCCATCTCTTAGCAGCTCCCGTGATTGTCATAGGGAAAACTCTAAGCATGACTGCATCATGAGACACTCCCAAAATGTTGAACAAGCTTGTAATGTACAACACATTGTCAATATGCTCATGAGCATCCTCCGTTTTACTTCTTGAAAATGGGTCTTTCCGCAACTCCCTTATAAATTGATTCTTAATCTCGAATTGGACATTTGCTCTAATAGCTGGCCTAACCAAACCAATGCCTTGTTCTTCTCTTATCAAAGCTAGGTACTCCTCGAGAGTAAGAGTGTCGATGTCAAAGTCACCCATTGCACCTGAAACTAGAAAATAAATCGTGAAATTACGAAAAACTAAAAAATGTAAAACTTAAACAAAATCCTAAAAAGCTCCCCGGCAGCGGTGCCAAAAACTTGATGCAGGATTTCTCACCAGGTTTTAAATTTATAATTATCTCATCTACCTAAGGTCTACCTAATGCATTATCAGGCAGTGTACCCGGTCGTGTATAGTGTAGTTTTCGGTAAAGCCGAGGTCATACCAAGAGCTATGCGTGCGGATTATACTTAAGTCTTAATGTCACTGGTTTTAAAAGGGGGTTTGTACTTGATTAATTAAAATAAAGAAATAAAATAAAATAACGAAAAGCAAGTAAATATTAAAGAGAAATCAATAGAGAGAGAAGTTTTAACCTAATTACTACTCTTGTTATGTCATAGCTACGTTTTCTATTAAATGCATCCTATCGTTTCATCTGGGGATTAAAGTCGACTAGACTCAGATGGTCAAATCGCCTGGTCCTATCTTCCACCTTGCCTTATTCCGTAACCTAAAGATTACAATAGTTTTTTGGTCATACAAGATGGAAGAGTCAATAAGTGCCTTTACTAACTTAGACTTATTTAGTGGGATCCGGCCTTTCGGAACTTAGATCCCCCCTAATTCCTTAAGCTTCTGTTGGTAAGTGGTCGTTCGTTGAAATTTTTACACGAGTAGTGATAGTCCTAAGGTCAATTCTTATCACTAAACACAACCTTATTCACTATGGATCCTAAGGTCAATTCTCCTAGCTTCATAGGTACTACCAAACTTCCATGCTAACAAAACAAGGGTGTCCCAAAATATGTTAATAAAGTATAAAAATAAAACGATAGAGATACGTGAAAACTAAATCATAACGATAACAATTTCATAACAAGGCTAACACCAAAGGTGTTTAGCCACTCATATTAAAATATGAAGAAAAGTTGATGTTCAACATTGTAATGGAAAACATGAATCAAATACAAGAATGTAATATGGAAATGGTAAAACTTATGAGTTGAATGTGTGAATTCTCCCTTGGAAATGACTTGTATGCTTGCAGAAATTCGTCCTCCTTGATCCCTAATTCCTCAAATGGTTTTTGTGTGTGAGAAAGATATTGTAAAATACAAAATTAGGGCTGGTATTTATAGTCTCGACTTTGCTATGGCGTAACCCCTAGGGTTAACTACGCCGTAGCCTTGGAATCTTGATACTACGCCGTAACTTATTGATATGTTACGGTCGTAGAACTCTCGTACACCATTCTACGACGTAACCTTATGAGTGGTTACACCGTAACTCCATCTTGGATCACGAAAATTCTTCTAAGTTTTGAAGGAAGATATACAGCGTAACCACAAGGTGAGTTACGCCCGTAAAACTCTCGTACCCACATCTACGCCGTAACCCATAAGTCGGTTACGTCGTAGTTCTTGGCAGCGTTGACTTCAGTCTTCAGTGTAAAGAGATGTTACGGCGTAGGTTGAGAGATGATCTACGCCGTAGTTAGTGTTCAATCAGTATACTTCAACTTATTTCATTAATAATCTTCCAAATCCGCATCTCTTCGTTCCAATGCTCATTTTTATCCTGAAAATGAAATATAAAGAAATAAGAGTATATATTCTAATAAATTGATATAAAAGATGAGCATAATAGGGGGAAATTAACACTAAAATATTGGAACTATTTGATGTTATCAACTTCAGTTAGTTATATCAATATGATTAGTTAACAAGTTAATTGTGGCATTAACAAGATTATAAAGTTTGAACTTTGAATTTCAATAATCTCTCTTACATTGATTTGTCCAACTTAAACCTATTTCGCCTATATTAACCACATTTCCCTCCTTCCAAGTGGTTAATAACACGCTTCCCTCTTTTTTCCTAATCAAGCCACATTCATTTAAATTTGAATTTGAAGTTTGAATTCCAAATGGGAATCACCTATGCATGGCTTTGTCCATCTTTCTCCTTCCACAAAGCCTCTTTCCCCTCCATTGTCCACATTTCCTTTTCCTAAATGGACAATGAGGTATTTTCATCCTTTTGCCAGAAGCCTAAAACCAATGCTTATTTGAACCCCGCTTAACCATGGCTAATGAGTTGGCTTAACCTAACCCTACTTGTGGCTTTAAAATGGACTTGGGAAACTCAAAAATGAAGTGCACATGAGGGTTAGCAAGAGGCAACGACTATATATCAATGAGAAGACAAAACAGGTCTGGCATGACACAACTCCTGTGTCAACGTGCCAGGTGTAGCGTGCCAGCTTCTATTTGTCTTAGCTTGCCTATATATATCACCCTCTTACCATGTTTCACTTTACCCCTTGCCAAACATTTCTCCCCTCTTATTTTCTCTCTAATATCTCTAAGTCTTTCAATCATCTTATATCTACATCTTTCTATAATCTATTGAAAGCAAACTTTTTTGCAGGAGAAGAACACACAAGAACTTAATCTATTCATGTGTATTGTGTCTAGAGTCTTCTTCTACTCTATTCTTCAGACTCATCTTCTTCTTCTTCTTACTCGATATTCTTGGTGTCTTGTTGTAACAAATACTTATACACTCTCATTCATTTGTAAAGTCTTATCCGGGTGCGGATAAGCAATTGTAAAGTCTTATCAGGGTGCGGATAAGCAAGTGTAAAGTCTTGTCCAGGTGTGGATAAGCAAGGGTATAACATTCTTTGTACCGAGTGCGGTCTAGCAAGGGGTTCGATACTTCTTTAGTAGAAGTGTTTTAATAAGTGTGAGAGTTCACGAGCTCTTTGTGTGTGGTTCCGGGTGCGAAACTCCGTTAGGTGCTAGCTCGGGTGTAGGTGTATATCGGTGAGAGCTAAGATGTTCGGTAAATCCACCACAAGGATTTGGTACTAGTAAATAATATAGTTGTCGCGGATTTGCAACTGGAGGTACGAATGATCTAAACCCCTCATCCCGTATCAATATAAATCGTTGTGTTTGTCTCTTTTCCTTTAATTTATTTACTTACGATTTATGTTGTTATATTGTTCACACCCTTGCATGCAAACTTGACACTTAACATACATAAACCTAAAATAATTCGAAAAAACGTATTCAACCCCCTATCCACGGTTCTACAGAACATATGCACGTGAATTCAAAGTCAAAACTAGCTTATAATTTTAGCTTATAAACGTGACCAATGCTAATTTTACCCGTGTATAATATTGTAACCCATGTACGCACGAGTTTTTAAACACATATAGTACAAAAAACACTTTTTCGGATATCATTATCTAAACTTTAAAGAAGAATCACATTATTAATTGCTATATGTACAATCTCGTCTATTCATTTGCATATCACAATAACTTGTGCTTTCATTTTGATATTTAGAATATCATGATTTTTGGTATTACAATGTAATTTAGTCGTACATAACTTTTTAGCCACGTGCGCGCATTATACGTGGATTGTCAAAACGATAAGCTTTCTTGATATCTTTACTTAAATTTTAAAGACACATGAAGTTTTACAGATGCTACTTAACGAGCGTTGAAATATTAAAGCTATTGTTTTGAACCCATTTTCAACTTCTTTGAATTTGTCTTATTGGAGTTATTGTTGTTTGTGATCATGGTGGTTTTCGGTGATACCTATTGTTGTAGGTGGGAGGGTTTGGGTTTTGGATTGGGTTGGAGAAATTGAAGGAGTGTTGAGATATTTTGGTGAGAGATCTTTTAAATAATTTTAATTTAAAATGTGTTCGCAAGTTTTAAAACAAAACAAAAGAAAAAAAAAGGAAAAAGAAAAGGAAAATAAATGGAAAAAATAAAGTAATTGTTGTTTGATATGTACTTGAGATAAATGAAAGGAAAATAAAAGTTATCATAAGTCATGTTTTTAAGTTGAAGAAAAAGGAAACAATTTGTTCAAAGTAAATATATGCCTTTAATTGTTATTCCAAAAAATTTAAATGGTCATAATAGTTTTTAAAGAAAATATGTTAATGTCCCCTTTCCTTTTCCTCCAAAAAATGGGGTGAAGATTTTTTAAGAAAAGTTCATCTCATTTTCTTCTCCAATTCTAAGGGTGTGCATTGTTTGGGTAAGAAATCGAAATTATAACCGAACCGAATTTGTCAAAATCGAACCGAACCGAACTAAAAATTCGATTTTCAGTTTGGATGTTGTTTTGGATATCTGACCTGAAAACTGACTTTACATAAATATATGTATTTTTATATATTTATATATACAAAAAGACAATTAAAACTAATATAAAAAACACTTTTTATGCTTGAAATAATTTTTATTTGCCAAAAATCTATATATTAAATTAAAAAATATATATAATGGTGTTATTCGGGTCAACTCGAAAACTGAACCGAATTCAAATTCGGTTTTCGGTTCGGTTGAATTCTAGTTCGGTTCGGCTTGGTTTTTGGTTTGGCCCAGGAATTTTTTTTTAACCGAACTAACCAAACCGAACAACCAGATAACCGAACTGATGAACGCGCCTATCCAATTCCCTTTCATTTTCTTTAAATAAACTAAAAATAAAAAAATAAAATAAAACCACTTTCTTTTCTTTTTCTTTCCCCTCAAATTTTAACTCAAAAACACACTTTTAAATTTTCTTTCTTTTATATTTAATAAGTAACTTACAGCGGACCAAACCAAATCGAGAAATCATGTTGACTGGACCAGACATAATATAAGTCTGGTCCTCGGTTCACTTTTTTTTTTAACCACCCCGGGGTGGTTCAGTTTGGTCTTATGCACAACCGACCATTATGTTATGTTAGATCGGACTTGACCAACGAACCAAACTGGCCTAGAGTTGTACCGAACCTTTCGGTCCGGTCCTCTGTCGGTATTTTGGGCCAAATTGATTTTCGATCTGGTCCGGTTTTCAAACGATTGATAAGTCATAATATGACATAACACATAAAATATCTCAAATTGTTAAACACTAACAGGTCAAAATAAATAAATAAATAAATATATAAAAATAAAAAACTGTTACACACTAACTGGCCCAAAGAAATTTAAAATAAATAATAATAATAATAATAATAAAAAAGCTAAGTAAATTAGCAAATTGTGAACGGACCATGAAGTTCACTGTTATTCATTTTAACACTGAACTACATGGTCGACTGACAACATAACCATTAATCTCAACTCAACAATGCTTTGTAAACCAATGTATATAATTAAGCACAAACTCTTTCCTCTAGCCGATGTGGGATTGAAAACTTGATCGTAAACAAGGTTTTTTTTATTGTACTTACGTTTAGACATTCAATTAAATTTGATTTTCTTTCTTTTAATATCACATAATCACATTCAATTTGCAAAGCCAAAACACCCCATAAGAGTTTCGCATTAATATTGTACTTTTCTCTAATTCACTAGATTTACCCATTGCTTTTTGTATTTAGGTAACACCCATGTTCTGAAGTTCTAATTCTTACAAGGTTTGTGTTGGTTTTAAGCATAGATTAGTTTGTTATGACTTCTGAATTTGCATTATTGTTTTGCATCTCATAACAAAAACTAACACTTTTATACCAAAATGAAAATAGAGAATTGTATGTCCATCGAATTATACACTACTTTCGTTTTTATCAGTGGTTCATTATATGATCATCAGAATTGATAGCACTCGCAAACAGATCAAATTTCAATAAGGCATTATAAGTTTATAACTTATCTAAAGATTGGGTACAAGTACCTATCTATGTATGTGTATCTACATTTATTATAGTACATAACGCGACTAAGAAGCATTACATATGTACCAAGTACAAAGATAGAAGCGATACTAAAATGAGACATACTGACACAGAAACTTGTAACATGGCGTTTGATGTTGTGTTTCCCTTCTTGCGAATTTCATTGCTGGAGTTATCAATGGCCCAGGCTGAGGTGTTTGCTCCATCCTGCATTGCAAATTAAAAGCATCCGGATTCAGATAACTTAGAGGCGACAGCTTTAACTAATTTATTTACTAATGAGTTAAGTTTGGCTGTGTTTTATCTTAAACGGGTTCAGAAAAAAGGAGATCCAATGGGTCGAAACTCGAAAGCCATATAAAGATGGACAATGAAGTGTATATGGGTCAACTCTACTTGATTCAGCCCGTCTCAACATGTACTAAAAAGTGATATGTATTTCAATCCATTCCCCATTGACCCGTTACCCAACTTGTTTAGCCACATTGGCATCTAGCGTGCAAAAACTATGTTGATCTAAGCATGAGATATAGAAGGAAGAATTACCCATTGTTGTTGGAATTGGGGCAAAAGATAATGGCGTATTCATAAGCATTGCTAGTGAACGTGCTGGTTCCACCATCGAACGCGTAGCTAGCTTGCGGGCAAGCTCTTTTAAAGATACTTGAATAGTAAGATAGTTTCCATGTGTTAAGATTCGCATATTGCCCGCTACAACAATATTGATCCATATTAAATGCACCACAAGCACTATTGCAAGCGATTACTCCACCTGGAGCTCCTGATCCACCATCCCCGCCAACCACTTGAAGCTCTTTCAGGCAATCTATATACATTAGTACATAAAATTTCCATTATCTAAAAAAACTATCAGAAATACATATACACAAATTTAAGAAATATAGATTTAAGACTCACCCATGTTAAGATCAGATGCGCAAGTGCGCAACCCGTGGCATTACACCTACTAGCTGCGGACCGTGGCACAACAATGATAGGTAGATTGTAACCATCAACAAAATTAACATCATAATAATCCAAATTGTCATAGCCACCAATCGTTATCTCAAATTAGGATGCAGGCGGAGTTGCACCCATACCACCACATTCCATCTTACCACCACAATCTGCAGTTTGACACTTACCTACACCAGATGCATCAAACGTGCAGCCCGTTCTAGCCCATACTCTCCCAGACCATTTTGGAGTGGTGGGTATCTGCGCACTTTGGCCCGAGTTCAACTGAAAGCCTGAAGTTGGAAGCGGAGTTATTCGTTATAGTTAACATAGCAGCCGAAGAATACACAAACGCCAACAAAAAACAGATTAAAACCGCAAATATAGGCCTTGATAATGATATTTTAAGCATGTTAGAATCTTTTGAATTTTAGTTTTGTGCTAAAAAAGTGTCTAGTTGCTGTTGCATATATCATAATCAACATGGCAATAGAGGTAACCACCAATAAATTAATGACATCTCGATTTAGCACATATTTAGTCAAATATTTAGGTTACTCAATCATTTTCCGATTTAGGCCTTTATATTATGTAACTCTTTTCTTTATAAATTGATCAGAAATGTATAAATATAAATAATGTATAATATTGGTGAGTTGAACGAGTTAAAATACTCAAATTGTCAGCGACAAAATATCTGGATGTTGTTCGTTTTAAGATCAAGCAGCATGATCAACTGACAACATAAATATTACTCTCAACATGTCATTGCTTTGTACACCAAAAGTATATAATTAAGCAAAAACTCTCTCCTCTAGCCGACGTGGGTTTGAAAAGTTGATAGTAAAAAGGGTTTTTTATTGTCCCTCAGTCATGGTTTACTTTATAACAAGCCTTTACGGTATGTTACAAAGATATTTTCAGACATTCAATCAAAGGATATTCCATTTTCTATTTTAGTTCATATCACATAATTACATTCAATTTGCATGTGTTCAGAGTGCCAACTTCTCTAATGTACCAATCCATCTTGATCATTACCGAACGCTCAGAGTCGTAAATTAAGTCATCATTCGGTTGTTTAAATTAAGTCACGGTTTGGTTGCTCCTATTTACAAAGAACAGGTTGCCATTTTCTTTTCAAGTCAAACGGACACGGAAGTGTTGTTTGCATCAGTTCTACAAAATCCTGAACAAATGTTTTATTGCTTAGTACAGATGAAAGTGCAAGAACCTGTGTGGTACTCTTCCTCGTTTCTTATAACCATCACATTAGAGATAAACAAACTCTAGTAGGAGTTAACACATAATATGTATAATAGCTTATAATGTTGATTCAATAATGCAAATCACAGACACAAATATTAAAAGAGATGAACCATTTGGAAAATTGCCAAATCGGGCCATGACTAAACGATGGTCTAAACTAGGGGTGAGCATCGGGCCGGTCCCGACCCGTCCTGACCCGATACCGACAAGCCCGAATCCCGAGATCGCGGGAAAAACCAACCGACTCCCGACCCGAAACCAGTCGGTTCGGTATCGGGACGGTCGGGATCGGTCGGATTTGTCGGTTTTCTTTGTTGTTTTCCGGTTTTCATCCCGTCCCGACCCGATACCGACAAGCCCGAATCCCGAGTTCGCCGGAAAAACCAACCGACTCCAGACCCGTTTACTAGTCGGGATCGGAATCAGGCCCCTCACTACAGTATATTTGTAAGTATACCTACAAGACTCTTCGTCCCAATAGCAACCTTCATCGTCACTCACATGACAGCTTTTCTTATAACCACACTCTTCGTTAACATAACGAGCCTTCTGATCACCACTAGACTCTTCGTCCAAGTCATCAGCCTCATCACCAGTCACATTACCACCTTTATCGCAGCTACATTCTTCTTCGACAAAAACACCCTTGTGATCATGAGTACCATAGTCTTCGTCGTCCCAATATCGAGAATACTCAGACTCATCATCAGTATACTCATCATTCACATAACGACGTTATTTCTCATCCCTGCCCTCTTCTTCGACACAATCAACCTTATCACAACTTTTCAAAACAACAAATTTTGGAGGGTCGAGAAACAGATATATCATCATCAGACTCGGAACGCTTTCTTGTTCCTTTAACAGCCATTACAAACCTATAAGATCGGTATGTTAACCTAAAAGATCGATAATATCAGAGATAGAACGTGGAATGAAAGTTTGTTAAATATACTAAATATACTAGCAGCAGCAGCGGGTACCCTGTGACAATTAATCGGAGAAATAGATCCCGATGAGTCATGGCTCACAAGTTTGTAGGTTCCAACGGTCCTCTTGGGTTCATTTTCGGATGGCTTTTATTGGCTAGCCGAACTAGTGGCAACACCGGTTCTCGGTTGAACCCGTGGTCCAGGTTTTCAAAACTATATGTACCATCAACTTGTTAAATTGTATAAACTTTTATGTCTTTTATTAGTTTGTACAATATGTATAATAACATGTACTTTTTATTTTAGGGGTTTTTATAATTATTTTATTTTTTGGATTATGTTGTAGCTTGTTTAGATTGTACATTGTGAAAATTTTATTCTACTTTTTAGTAAGGGGTTTAATTGGTTGTATTAATTTGATAGCTATGTTTTTAACTGATTGTACAATATGAATAACTCATTGTATTTTTAAGTGATGAGTATTTAATAGGAGTATTAATTATGTTTTAATTTAATGTTGTAATGCTGAATTTTAAGGTATTAAATGTATAATTGTGTTGATATTACTTGTATCTTTAACATTAAAAGGTGTAATGTTGAATTTTAAGGTTTGCATTAATTTTTAGGCCATTAATGGCCGAAAGTGGCATGTACATGTAGCTACAAAACTTGTAAATATCTAATTGTATTGATTTTAATGTATTAAATGTTTAATTATGTTGATATTACTTGTACTTTTAGCATTAAATCTGTAATGCTTAATTTTAAGTATTTTATACTTAGTAGGACTAAATGTTTTATAAAATAGTTAGATTAGATTAGATATCTCTCTAACGTCGTCGGTGGATGGTAAATGTTTGCTATTTTTTAGAAAACTAACCTTATTCTTAACTTTTGTTGTTTATTTTAACCTTTGGATCAGACTTTTTTTTTGCCATAACTTTTTACCTTAACTTTTATTTGTTTGTTATTATTAATATTTTATTGTTTGATTGTGATTTTATATTTTAAGATGTAATTGATTATTTTAGAAAATATTAATAAAAACACATTTTTCTAATTTTTTTAAAGAAATTTCCAAAACCCAGAAATAAAGTCAAATAAATTTTACTTTTGATAAAAATAAATAAATAATAAAATCAAAATCAAAACTTTAAAAGCACCGAGCTTGCAGAAAAGAAGTCTTAGGGTATGGTTGGCACACAATATTATTGGGACGAAGAGATTATTTGACAGACAAAGCTACTTAAAATATATGTTTTATTTGACAGACAAAGCTTATAAGAGATTATAAAAAAATGATAATCTTTTAATGCTACTTCACATAACTTTTAAAATTAATCTCTTTTTATAATCTCCTGCTCCATCTCCATCTACAACTTCATCTCGAGTTCTAGCAACATTTACTTTTGCCAAATATACCCTAGCCCGAGGATTCCCTGGCGGAGCGCCGCAAAAGAAGACAGGACATCATTAGTCAAAGTACCCATAAAGCCACCGATAGGCGGCGCGCCTCATGTGGCGCTAGTGATTGTTAACAACAACTTCAACCGGTAAAGACCGTTTGGATGGCCATGTCCACAACCAATTTTCAACTTCTTTGAATTCTGTTTGGATTTGTCTTATTGGGTTTTGGAATGAGTATTTCTTGCCAAGAACTAGTTAATCTTGGTGGTTTTCGTTGATACCCATTGTGTTGGGAGGTTTTGGGTTTTAGATTGGGTTGAAGAGAAGTGAAGGATTGTTTGGATATTTAGATAGGAGACTTTTTTTTCTTTTAAATATTTGGGGTATGTTGGGCGAAAATGGCAGTAGCAACATAATCACAAAAAATTAGCAATAGCAAAAAGTAGTAATTGTTTATTTTGATAAATTATTTGGTAACATAATTGTACGTTTGTAATTATTAGGAATGATACTTGCTTGTTGCTAATCAAGCATTGCACATAAAATATTAAACATTAGTTTCTTCAAAACGATTCTTAACGCTCGCTGCCAGACATACTCTTAATGTGTAAACTTTTTTTTACCGCAGACCAAACCGAACCTATTAGATGATTAGATTATGACCCAAACCCGGTTGGGGGTTTGAGTCCATTATATTTAGGGTTAGTTGGCTTATTCTCCAAAATATATTTTATTATAAATAGAGATGATATTCATTATGTAAATCACAAAAAAACAGAATCAATAAAATCTGTATATTTGCTATTTTACATAGTATCACAGCTCTAGGTAAGATCCACCAATAAAAGTTGTTAACCTCCGGTCCTGAGCTATTTGTCGGTGATCCGAATGTATCATGTTTTTTTTTCTTCCTGCTTTATTGTTTTTTAATTTAGGATTTTATTTTCGTATTTTAGTTATAAACTCTAAACTCTAGCCATAAAATAAAATAAAATAAAATAAAATAAAATAAAATAAAATAAAAATCGATCAATTATATTTTTTCTTCATCATCTATTTGATTTTATTGTCGAAGATCATTGTTCTTGACAACAAAAGTTGATCATCAAATTGCCGCTCCCTTCTAAAGGCAAAGCAAGACATGACGTAAAAGCAATCGTCACGCAAAGAAGGATGCCGCAAGCAATACACAACTATGCCGCAAAATACAATTATGTTTCCGCTTGAACAAAAATAAAATAAAATAAAAAGCGGCTTTCAACCTTCATTCCAGTTTGTCCATCCACAATGCTGCCGTTCAAACTGCAGGGGAGTATTAGACGATTAGATTATGGCCCAAACCCGGTTGGGGGTTTGAGTCCATTAGGTGTAGGGTTAGTTGGCTTATTCTCCAAGATATGTTTTATTATAAATAGAGATGATATTCCATTATGTAAATAAAAAAAAAATACAATCAATAAAATAGCCAGGGTTCATAGCCCACCTCCTGATAAGTACAGTCACTGGGACAGGTGCTCATTGCCTGGGGCCGGGTCCTTGGGGGAGGGTCCGGTTGGCATCCTTAGGATGCATGGGACCAGGGTGATCCCACCGATCTTCACCTTTTGAGACAATCAATAAAATCTCTATATTTGCTATTTTACAGAGCCGAGAAACTAGGCCGACATGACCAGATCGAACATTTTTCTCATATTGTGTACATGGTCCGTTTCGGTTTGGTCTTACGCACAACCGGTCATTATATTTTGTTGAACGACTCCGACCTGGACCGAACATTTTGATCCAATGTGTTTTAGGTCAAATCGAAAAACTGTGATCTTCCTAGATGACATACACATAAAATATTAGATGTGGGAAGACAATATTTAAAATTGTTGATAACTGATAACACAGCTTAAAAATAAATAAATAAATAATAATAAATAAAAAAAAGCTAAGAACTTATACAATTTATCAGACACATTATTTTTGTGAATGTTTGATTATTACATTGACAACCTAATATGCCTGACAAGATATACATTAACCTCAACTTGTTGATACTTTGTATGCCAAACTATATAAACAGCCAAAAACTCTTTCCACTAGCCGATGTAGGATTGAATTTTTTTTTTTCCTTTTATTATTATTATTTTATTAATTATTGTCCGTACATTTAGACATTAATCAAATGATATTCCATTTTCTATTGTTTCATATCACATAATCACATTCAATTTGCAAAGCTAAACACCCCGTAAGAGTCTTGCATTAATATTGTACTTTTCTCTAATTCACTAGATTTACCCATTGCTTTTTGTATTTAGGCAGCACCCATGCTCTGAAGTTCTAGTACTTGAAGGTTTTTGTTGGTTTTAAACTTAGATTAGCTTGTTACAACTTCCGATTTTTTTTTTTTTTTTTTTTTTTTTTTTTTTTTTGAACGGCAAATTAGATTAAAACTCTAGTAAGAAGCTAGAAAAAAAGATGACAAAATAGCAAGATTAGGGTCTTTCATCTAAGTTATCCGATTAAACTTGAATTTACATCGATTAGAACACCAAGTATAAGATTGGGACACAATTTCATCAAAAATGGTCGCCCTTCTAGGAATACTTGTACCAAATAAGAGTTGATTCCTAAAGCTCCAAATCTTCCGCCACATATATCACATAAAAGATACCCTCTAGCACATTCTTCACTTTCCAGCTTAAACGAAAACTAACATATTTATACCCAAATGGAATTAAGAGTATTGTGTGTCCATCGAATTAGACGCTACTTTTATTTTTATATGATAGCCAGAAATGATAACACTCCACAAATAGATCAAATTTTAGCAAGACATTATAACTTTTCTAAAGATTGAGTACAAGTACCTAACATAGTAACATATCTATGTATGTGTATCTACATCTATTATAGTACATAACACAACTAAGAAGCGTTACATATGTACCAAGTACAAAGATAGAAGCGATACTAAAATGAGACATACTGTCACACAAACTTGTAACATGGCGTTTGATGTTGTGTTTCCCTTCTTGCGATTTTTCGTTGCTGGAGTTATCAATGGCCCGGGCTGAGGTGTTTGCTTGACCCTGCATTGCAAATTAAAAGCATCCGGATCCAGATAACTTAGAGACGACAACTTTAACCAATTTATTTATTAATGAGTTAATTTTGGTTCTGTTTTATCTTAAACGGGTTTAGAAAAAAGGAGATCCAATGGGTCGAAAGACATCTAAAGATGGACAACAAAGTGTATATGGGTAAACTCTACTTGGTTCAGCCCGTTTCAACATTTACTAAAAAGTGATATGTATTTCAACCCATACCCCATTGACCCGTTACCCAACTTGTTTAGCCACATTGGCATCTAGTGTGCAAAAACTATGTTGATCTAAGCATGATATATACAAAGAAGAATTACCCATTGTTGTTGGAATTGGGGCAAAAGATAATGGCTTATTCATAAGCATTGCAAGTGAACGTGCTAGTTCCATCATCAAACGCATACCTATAAGCTCGCGGGCAAGCTCTTTTAAAGATACTTGAGTAGTAAGATGGTTTCAATGTGTTAGGGTTTGCATATTGCCCGCTATAACAATATTAATCCATATTAAATGCACCACAAGCACTATTGCAAGCTATTACTCCACCTGGAGCTCCTGATCCACCATCCCCGCCAACCACTTGAAGCTCTTTCGAGCAACCTATATGCATTAGTACATAAAATTTCAGTTATCTAAAAAACTATCAGAAATATATATATAAAACTTAAGAAATATAGATTTAAGACACACCCATGTTAAGATCAGACGCGCACCCGTGGCATTACAACTACTAGCTGTGGACCGTGGCACAACAATGATAGGTAGATTGTAACCATCAACAAAACTAACATCATAATAATTCAAATTATCGTAGCCACCTATCGTTATCTCAATTAAGGACGCAGGCGGAGTTGCACCCATACCACCACATTCCATCTTACCACCACAATCTGCAGTTTGGCACTTACTTACACCAGATGCATCAAAAGTGCAGCCGGTTCTAGCCCATACTCTCCCAGACCATTTTGGAGTGGTGGGTATTGCTCACTTTGGCCCGAGTTTAAATGAAAGCCTGAAGTTGGAAGCAGTTGTTCCTGCACCAGAAAGCATGGCAGGCCATATTGTAAACAAGCAGTTATTCGTTATAGTAAAAACAGCAGCTAAAGAACACACAAATGACAACACAAAACAGATTAAAACCGCAAATATACGCCTTGATAATGATATTCTAAGCATTTTATTTTATTTTTATTTATTTATTTATTTATTTATTTTGTGAAAGGAGAAATTTTATTACTTCACAAAAAGTACAAAGATCCACTAATGTACATGGGACATTCCCCATTACATTCTAACCTTTGGATCCCATAACTTAGCTCACTTTTATCAAGCATTCTATAACTACATTCTATTAACAAAACATCAGCAAAATACAAACCAAAAACTACTTTATACTACACTTCTCTTCAAGGTAATCTTCCATTTTCTTTCCACTTCTAATACTGTTACTGAATCTTTAACATGGAAACTCATCATTCTCATCTTGACTGTTTCAACAATACTCTGCACTAACACATCCTCTCTTCTTGTACCTTCATTAAACAACCTATTATTTCTCTCTTGCCACACATAGTAAACTGCTGCTCCAATCACAATTCTCCTCAATATGCTCCAGATGTTACTATTAGCAGTCAACAATGAAATCTCTTTGTGGACGTATGGTCCGGACTGGATCCTACATGGGCCAGGCCCGGCAGACATCGGCCCACTCTATGCCTAAACCCTAATTCATGCCTTATAAATATAGGGCTGGGATTCCATTCACCATATCTCATAACAGGTTATCCTAAACCTAATTATTATATGCTCCGCGCATCACATACTAACTTGACCGTCGGAGGTGGATCCCGGGGCTACGGCCTCGGGTCCACTCCTAACGGGTTCTCTTTGTTGACAGGTCTACTTAGGGCTTGAGAAGACGACTAACGGCCCAAGGAGAGTCGTTGAATCAGTCCGCGCCAGATTATGCATCAACAAGTTGGCGCCATCCGTGGGACCACGACAAGTTTCGTGCTCTCGCATCGCACCGCGACAAGCGGCTGTGTGGTTCATGACTACGGTTACCAACTGCACCAACTGCGTAGTTGATAAATCATATACAAAGTCGGTAACCTCCATGCTTACTTTATCATACCTCTTCAATTGACTTTAATATATTTATTAAAGTACGATGCATCTGCCTACTATTGTTGACTTTTTCAAAAGGCAATAACAAGTAATATTCTCGTAATATTCGTAATATTCATAAAAAGAAGGGATTTGATTGTTTTTGTTTGTTTGACGCAAGCAGACAAGAAGTGACAAGCTTTATTTTCTAGCATATCTTTTAGCATACTACGTATCTTTTAAAAATTGAAAAGATTTTATGCATCATTCGTGCATATCTTTTGTGCATATCTCTTAAATATTAAAAAGATTTTACATAAATCTTTTAAAATTGGGTAAACATGATTTTACCTATAATATTCTAAGTCCGCACGATTGGACCTATTTTATCTTTTTAAAGATTAAAATGATTTTACATAAATCTTTTACTTTGATAAACACGATTTTATCTATCGCTATGAGCGCATTAAATCCACACGGTCGGACCTATTTTATCTTTTAGCCGCGAAACAGCGCAGTCGCAATAAATCTACCCGCGTTCGACCATACGTTAGGTAATCTTCGCAGACTGGCGCCATGTGCGCATTGTCACGTACAGTCACCACAATGCTAGTCAATCGCTATGCGCGCACTGGACGAAAGCCGTGGTCAGCTGCGATCATCCACAAAACGTTAGAGTCTATGCGGTCACGATAAATCTATCTGCGTCTGTGCGTGCAACAGAAACTATTAGTCGCGGTCATGGTACATCCATCCGCGCCATTGTTTTTATTATAATACAAAAAAAAAAAAAAAAAAAAAAAAAAAAAAAAAAAAAAATCACCTTAATCGCCATGCGCGCACTGTTTTTTAGCTACATGCTACTTCTTTTATATAGTTTGTAAAACCTCACGATAGGTGTAATTCGCACTACTACTTCTTTTATGTGATTTTATATGCTACATGCTATATAATTGCTTCACGCTTATATTTTATTTCATTAAGTTTTATATGTTGCGATGCGCGACATATACTTTTAATATTTGCATTGAGTATTTTTCAGGATTTGAATACTTAAGTTTAACGCTCCTACACAAGTAGCACCATCAAACTTGGGGGGCTACCAGGGTATCAACAAGATACTACTGTTTCCGTACAAGTCACGCAGGCATATTTGGAAGCAGATCGTACGTAAGAGGCACTGCAGGCCCGGTACAAAGACGAATTTAAATATTCACACCATCTTACCGCAGGGGAGACGTTCTCTGTCGGTTGTAAAGACGAATGTAATGTTCGCGCACAGCGCGCATAGCGCGCACCTTTGTCGCGAACAACGCGCATACTTGTCGCGCACAGCGCGCACCTCTGCCACAGGAGCACGTCTTCTGTCGCACTATGTTGCATTGCTACTGGTACAAAAGGTACGCCCTTACCTAGGATACAGCATGCGGAATCCACCTTCACCATTGTGAGACAATCACAATCGCAATCCCAGTGCGCATTGTCGCATTTGGGCTGCGCAGTATGATTCGTCCCATGCGCACACATGGGTCACGCCATCATGGTTAATTGGGCCTACGCAGCCATGAACAGAACTTAAGTTTAGCATAACATAGCCACGCACTATGTCATACTAAACTTGGGGGGCTTGTGGACGTATGATTCGGACTGGATCCTACATGGGCCAGGCCCGGCAGACATCGGCCCACTCTATGCCTAAACCCTAATTCATGCCTTATAAATATAGGGCTGGGATTCCATTCACCACATCTCATAACAGGTTATCCTAAACCTAATTATTATATGCTCCGCGCATCACATACTAACTTGACCGTCGGAGGTGGATCCCGGGGCTACGGCCTCGGGTCCACTCCTAACGGGTTCTCTTTGTTGACAGGTCTACTTAGGGCTTGAGAAGACGACTAACGGCCCAAGGAGAGTCGTTGAATCAGTCCGCGCCAGATTATGCATCAACACTCTTCAATAATATTCTTCCAATTATTAGAAAATCTTCTATCAAGTAAAACCTGCACTTCATTCTAAATTGCACTTGAATAGTCACATTTGAAAAATAGGTGTTCATGAGAATCCATACATTTCTTACATAAAGTACATTCCATGACTTCATTCATTCTCCATTTTGCAATCTTATCTTGTATCATCAGTCTTTCCTGCACAACCATCCATAGCACAAAAGTGTGTCTAGGTATACTCTGAGGAAACCATATCACAGAACTCCATTTCACTTTAGCCCCATTATTGCTTCCAGTAATGTCATTCCAGACTGTTTTAGTCTTGTACTTAGTTTTCAGTCCAGCCCTAGTCACCCACATAGCCTCATCACCAACATCTTCATTAAGAATAGGAACCTGTATGTTACTTAACTGAGGATATTTAGTCAACCATTCATCTGGCCAACTTATGATTATATCAGTAACAGAGTTATTAGAGCATCCACTATATTATACCTTTATAAAGGTTTATAGTTTTATGATGACATTAATTAACAAACCTTGAACCTATCTTCACTATGCATAAACCTCATAAAGCTTTATAAAAAGTATACAAAATTCAAATGCATTAAATTATGAAGAGGTTTAATATTCTAGACCTATTCATCATAAACCTATTTATAAACCTATCTTCACTATGGTTTATAAGTTCTTAGACCTATTCATCATTTTATAAACCTTTTCATAAACTACTATAGTGGATGCCCTTAGTTTTGAACCTTGCATCATAAATCTCCCTTGCAGACAAGAAATCACATAATGGACCTTCTAAGCACCATTTATCATACCAAGCTGATGTTGTCTTCCCATTACCCAGCTTAAAGTAATTGTGTTTCCTCATCTTATCCCTAAGGTTCAAAATACTCTTCCATCCACTACTACAATTCTTCTCACAAGCCACCTCCCAAATACTTCTACCTATCAATTTTTTAACATTAATCCATTTAACCCATAGATTATCCTTTTTAGTAGCTATATTCCACAATTGCTTAATAATAAGAACCTCATTCCAGCTATATTCTAAGCGTGTTAAAAACTATTGATGTTACTTTTTTCTAAAAAAAAAGGTCTAGTTGTTGCATATATAATAACCAACATGTTAATTAAAAACTAATAAGGTTGCTTTAATAATAGGTGGCCTTTTTAGACCCGTTTGGTTTGTTGCTAGGAATGACAATGAGTATTGGATTTGGTATGAGATATAATGACAATGGGTATGAAAAAGTGTATCATTACGATTGTTTATGTTTGGATGACAAAATATGGAATGAAAAAGTGTATAGATATTTGAGTTTTGTAGTGAAAAAAATATGGGCCCACGGGAATGGATTTCATATACATCAAATTAATAAGTAATGAATCTATGGCTATGATATACTCATTTCATTACCGGGCCCATAAAACAAACACATTTAATGACTTTCAAAGTCATAGACTTATTCCCATTAACCCCAACCAAACGGGCCCTAAGTAATCCCTTTCTTTATAAATTAATGAGATACCCTTTACCGCGAACCAAACGGAACCGAGAAACCAGGCTCACCAAACCTGACCGAACATATTTCGGTCCGGTCCACCATTTTTCTCATATTCGGTCTTTGGTCCGGTTCAATCTTACGTACAACCGGCCATTATGCTTTGTTCAATCGGACCGAACCGACCCAGAAGTGGACCGAACATTTTGGCCAGTCCTCGACCTTTGTTTTTGGCCAAATTGATTTTCAGACCATGATCATAACTCATAAAATATTTGCTTAGCCATAGTATGACACTAGCAGGTACCCCTGAAATAAAAATTTTCGATGAATAATGTATTTTTGTTTATTATGTTCTTTTTGACAATAAATTTTCGGATATCTAGAATTTCGTATAGCCCGTGCCCGTTTGGGCTCGAACCCGTTGGCCCGTGCCTGTTCGGGCTCGAGCCCGTTTGGTCCGCGCCCGTTCAGTCTCAAGCCCATTTGACCCGTTGCTCGTTCGGGCTTGAATATTTGTATAATGTGCTTTATTATTTGTAGTAGTGAAATTTAAAGCAGGAATTGTGTTTAATTTCGTTGTACAATATGTTTGATAATATGTATTTCTTATGTAAGGAGTGTTTTAATAATTGTATTTATTGACTAGTTAAATAATTGACTATATTAAATAGCATTAATGTGGTATTTTGTTGTACACTATGCTTCTTGTCTTGTACGTCTGAAAATTACGTACATTAAAGTGTTGTACACTATGTTTCTTTTATTGTAAGTAGTAGTCATTATAGTCATTAATAACATTGACCACTTTAATAGCATTAATGTTGTAAGTCTGAAAATTACATCATGATTATTTTGTTATACGCTATGCTTATTTTGTTGTAAATCTGAAAATTGGTTGCAGCTATTGTATATTATGCTTAAATGGTTGTACTTTTTAGTGAATGAGTGTTTTTAATAGCATTAATGTTGTTTAATAGAGGCTATGTTTGGCAAAAGTAGCAGTGAGCTGTGAGCAGTAGCCAAAAAAGCTCACAGCTTCATAAAGAAGCATTGGGAAAATGAGCTTTCTAAAAAAAATAGCAAAGCCCACAGCTCTCATGCCAAACGAACACTAAAAATCAAAAAGCTCATTATTCACCGCTCCTTGCCCAAAAAAGCTCCAAAAAGCTTTGTGTTAAACATAGCCAGAATTTTGGTCTTAAAATGACACCACGCTTTATTTTGTTGTACAATATGCTTACTTTGTTTTATTTCTGAAAATTGGGTGCATTAAAGTGTTGTAAATCATGCTTAATTTCTTATAAGTTTTAAAATTTTGAAGAGAGAGTCATTCATACTTTATATGTAGTATAGATAACACATAAAATATTTGCTTCGCTAAAAAAGCTAAAAGCTTACGCAAATTGTCGATGACAAGGTTTATTCAATATTGTTCTTTTTAAGATTGAGTACGGACAAATATAAATATTAATCTCAACTTATCGATTTCACCAAAGTATATAGTTAAGCAAAAACTCTTTCTTCTAGCCGACGTGTTAATCTCATATTTCGTCATGGTTTATGGTATAACAAGACTTTATGGTATGTTACAAAGATATTAATCTCATATTCGGTCCCGTCCTTAGTCTGGTCCACCATTTGTTTTTTCATATTCGGTCTTCAGTCCAGTTTGATTTGATCTTACGCACAACCAACCATCATGCTTTGTTGGACCGGACCAGACCGAACCCACCCGGAACTGCATCTAACATTTTGGTCCCTCGGCCTCGTGTTTTTGGCCAAATCGATTTTCGGACCGTGATGAGCCATAATGTGACATAACACATAAAAAATTCGAAACTATTTGGTTAGACTTCCCTAATTGATAATGTCTCCAAAATGTGTAAATAGGTGAGAACACCCTGATCCCATGCATCTTTGATGCTAACCGGACCCTTCCCCCAAAACCCGGCCCAATGCAATGAACACTTGTTCTCATTGACCTAATCAAGCACCCTTCCCTAATTGATAATGTTGATTCATTTATATGTTTGACTAATAAACTTAGATGTGAAAGACAATATTTTAGATTGTTGATACCTACTGTAACACCTACTTGCCTTACACTTCGCTCGGATGTTAATGTGGAAAACTATGTGAAATATGTAAATAGTTTGCTTGTCTAAAAAAAAGCTAAGAATTTACACAAATTTGCCGATGCCCTGTGCCATCAACGTTGTTCTTTTTAACATCGAGTAGCATGGTCATTGGACAAACATAATGTTAATCTCAACTTATGAATGTTTTGAACACCAATGCAAAAACTCTTTCACCCAGCCGATGTGGGATTGAAAAGTTGATTCTAGTAAACAAGTTTTTTATTTTATTTTTTTATTTTATTTTTTAATTTTTTTATTGTCCGTATGTTTAGTTATGGTTTACGTTCTAACAAGACTTTATGGTATGTTAAAAATATATTTTCAGACATATTTTTTAACTAATTTCCGGACATTCAATCAAATGATATTCCATTTTGTGTTATTTCATGTCACATTCAATTTGCAAAGCCAAACAACCCATAAGAGTCTTGCATTAGTATTGTACTTTTCTCCAATTCACTAGATTTACCCATTGCTTTTTGTATTTAGGTAAGACCAATGTTTTCAAGTTCTAGTTCTTGAAGGTTTTGTTGGTTTTAAGCATGGATTAGTATGTTACGACTTCCGAATTTGCATTATTGTGTTGTATCTATTAGTAAAAACTAACATGTTTATACCAAAATGGAAAAATGAGAATTGTGTGTCCATCAAATTATGCGCCACTTTAATTTTTATATGATCCCCAGAAATGATAACACTCACAAATAGATCAAATTTTAATAAGACACTATAACTTATCTAATGATCGAGTACAAGTACCTAACATATGTGTATCTACATCTATTATAGTACATAACGTGACTAAGAAGCCTTACATATGTACCAAGTACAAAGATAGAAACGAAACTAAAAGGAGATATATGGATCCAGGAACTTGTAACATGGAGTTTGATGTTGTGTTTCCCTTCCTGCCATTTTTCATTGTTGGAGCTACTAATGGCTCAGGCTCGGGTGTTTGCTCCATCCTGCATTCCAAAAAGGAGACAATTTTAACCACTTTATTAATGAGGTAAGAAACTTTAGTGGGTAAAATGATTTAATTGATTAAAGAGTGTAATAGCCACGTTTTTTTTAAACTGTTTGTTTTTATCTAGTGACTATAAACTAAGACGTATGGAGCACGACATAACACATAAAATTCATATAATCGATAATCGAAGTTTTGAATGGTTTATATGTTTGACTAAAATAATTAGATGTGGAAGACAATACTTAAGATTGTTGATAACTCATACAACACGCACCGATGGTAGTGAGGAAAATAATGTTAACCATGTAAATAGTTTGCCTCTTTAAAAAAAGCCAAGAACTTACACAAATTATAGAAGGTGACATTACTTGATAGTTGTTTTTCCTAACATCAAGTAACATGACCACCGACAATATTATATTGATCTCAACTTGTCAATGCCTTATACACCAAAATATATAAATATATAAATAAGCAAAAACTTTTTCTTTTACCCAATGTGGGATTGGAAACTTGATAGCAAACAAGGTTTGCGTTATTCGTTTTAACATTGAACTACATTAGCGACTGACAACATATCTCAACTTGTCAATGCTTTTTACACCAAAGTATATAATTAAGCAAAAACTCTTTCCTCTAGCTGATGTGGGATTGAAAAGTTGATAGTAAACAAGGTTTTTTATTGTACTTACGTTTAGTCATGGTTTACATTATAACAAGACTTCATGATATGTGTTGATTAAACTTCAGTGGGAAACATGTCGTAAATCTCACACATATTAGCCACGGCCAAAAGTCCATGGCAAATTTTAGCTACATTACTCACGGATTTCACACGGTCTTATTTAATAAAATCACCATTTAATTGGTATGTGGGAAATCCATGGGTCACTAACCGCGTATTTCTCTCAAAATAATATTTTTGTGTTTGTCATGAATCACTACACGTATATGTTCTGTATGTCTATTTATGACTTTTATTATATCTTTAGATGTTTTGTATGTAATAAATCCGTATGAAATATGTGTGTAAATACCCACGGATTCCCACCACAATATCGTTTTTATGTTTTGTGTATGCTTACACATTCGCACATTACTTAGTATGTCTTCATATGTGTTTTTAGTTTCATATTATATGTATTTTTTAATTAATGTAACTATTTATGTGAGTATCGCAAGTGTATGTGTATGTTTAGGTAAAACTTATCTATAATACTTATAATACATTTTGCACATTCTCTCCTATTTAATTTTTAAGATTTCCATATTTAGATTTTTAAGTAAAATACAAGTTATCAAACACAAAGAACAAGTATTTAAAGCACAATATTTTAAGTACCACATATCTCTTACATCTCTTACAATTAATACACCCCATCACATATTAATACAAGTTATAAAACACAATGCACAAGAATTTAAAGCACAAGTATTTGTACATGTACAACAATTCTGTCGACCTCCTTTAAGGACTACAAGGACCCATTTGACGTACCAAACGGACTCGAAAAATTATGAAACTTGCGTCATTGTTCTCGAAATAATTTTTTCAATAAAAACGAATATAAATATGTATAACTTTCACAAAGCCAATTTATTTGGCAAATTCGATTCGTCATTAATACAAATAATAATGCACATTATACAAATATTCAAGCCTGAACGGGCAACGGGGCAAATGGGATTTAGCCTGAACGGGCGCGGGTCAAACGGGCTCGAGCACGGGCTAAACGAAATTCTTAATACCCGTAAATTTATTGTAAAAAAGAATATAATAAACTAAAATACGATTCACCGGAAAATTATATTTCAGGGTACCCGCCGCCGCAACGCGCGGGTACCCTGCTAGTATTTATGTAACAAACCATTGCACATGTATGAATATCTACATGTCTATGTTTCGTATGTTCGTTTGTCTTTATATGTTCTATATGTCCGTTTACTTACGATTTATATTGTTATATTGTTCACACCCTTGCATGCAAACTTCACACTTAACATACATAAACCTAAAATAAATCGAAAACGTATTCAACCCCCTCTCCACGGTTCTATAGAACATATGCACATGAATTCAAAATCTAAACTAGCTTATAATTTTAGCGGAATAAGCGTGACCAATGCGAATTTTACCCCTGTATAATATTGTAACCCATGTACGCACGGGTTATTAAACACACATAGTACAAAAAACACTTTTTCGGATATCATTATCTAAACTTCAAAGAAAATTACATGAGTAATTGCTATACGTACAATCTCGTGTATTCATTTGCATATCACAATAACTCGTGCTTTCATTTTGATATTAAGAATTTCGTGCATATACGGGTTTTTGGTATTACAATTAATGTAATTTAGCCGTACTTAACTTTTTAACCGCGTGTACGCATTATACGGGGATTGTCAAATGATATAGCTTTGTTGATATCTTTACTTAAGCTTTAAAGACGCATGAAGTTTTACAGATGCTGCTCAACAAGCTTTGAAATATTAAAGCTATTGTTTTGATTTTCAACTTCTTTGAATTTTGTTTGGATTTGTCTTATTGGAGTTATTGTTGTTTGTGATCTTGGTGGTTTTTGGTGATACCCATTGCTGTAAGTGGGAGGGTTTTGGAATTTGGATTGGGTTGGAGAAAGTGAAGGAGTGTTGAGATATTTAGGTGGGGGATCTTTTAAATATTTTAATTTAAAATGTGTTCTCAAGTTTTAAAACAAAACAAAAGAAAAAAATAGAGTAAGAAAAGGAAAATAAATGAAAAAAATAAAGTAAGTGTTGTTTGATATGTTCTTGAGATAAACGAAAAGAAAATAAAAGCAATCATAACCCATGTTTTTAAGTTAGAGAAAAAAGAAAACAATTTGTTCAAAGTACATATATGCCTTTTAGTTGTTATTCCCAAAAATTTTAAAGGGTCATAATAGTTTTTAAACAAAATATGTTAATGTCCCCTTTCCTTCTACAGAAGGAAAGGTGTGCATTGTTTGTGTAATAACCGAATAAACCGAAAACGAAAACCGAACTTATAATCGAACCGAATTTGTCAAAACCGAACTGAACCGAACTAAAAATTCTTTTTCGGCTTGGATATTGTTTTGGCTATCTGAATCGAAAACCGAATTTACATAAATATATATATATATATATATATATATATATATATATATATATATATATATATATATATATATATATATATATATATATATATATATTTATATATACAATAAAACTAATATAAAAAAGCACTTTTTATGCTTGAAATAATTTTTATTTGACAAAAATATATATAATTAAATTAATATATATATATATATATATATATATATATATATATATATATATATATATATATATATATATATATATATATATATATATATATATATATATATATATATATATATATATATATAACGGTGTAATTCGGGTTATTCAGGTCAACTCGAAAACCGAACCGAATTCAAATTTGGTTTTCGGTTCGGTTCGGTTCGGTTTGACCCAAAAATCTTTTAACCGAATATATCGAACAACGTGATAACCAAACCGATGATCACCCCTATCCAATTCCATTTCATTTTAAAAATAAACTAAAGAACATTAAAAAAAACAAAAAACAAAAAAAAGAAAAAAAAACAAAACATTTTCTTTTCTTTTCTTTCCCTTCAAATTTTAACTAAAAACACGCTCTTAAAGTTTCTTTCTTTTAAATATTTAATAACATTTTTGACAGCGGACCAAACCAAATCGAGAAACCATGCTGACCGGACCGGACATAATATAAGTTTGGTCCTCGGTTCACGCTTTTTTTCCCATACGGTCCCCTGGGTGTTCAATTTGGTCTTATGCACAACCGGCCATTATGTTTTGTTAGACCGGATCGAACCAACAAACCAAAATGGCCTAGAACTGTACCAAACATTTCAGTCTAGTCCTCTATCGGTATTTTGGGCCAAATCGATTTTTGATCTGGTCCGGTTTTCAGACGATTGATAAGTCATAATATTACATAACACATAAAATATCTCAAATTGTTAAACACTAACCGGTCCATAAAAAAAAATTCTCAAATTGTTAAACTAACTGTAAAAATAATTAATTAATTAATTAATTAATTAATAATAATAATAATAATAATAATAATAATAATAATAATAATAATAAGACAAAAATACACCGTTGGTCCCTAAACTTTCCAAGAAACATCACAGGGCACCTTAACTTTTTTTTTAGTCGTCAGGCGTCCAAAACTTGAGATTTTGAGTCTGAATGCGTCCCTCCACCACTATTTGTTGTTTTGTTTTGTTTTTAGTGAAGGGCATAACGGTCATTTCATATATTTGAATTATTACTCATATAATTCTCCTCATCTACTCTTCTTCTTCCTCTACTCATATAAAAATGCTATTGATCAATTTTATGATCTTAACTGAAAGTAGTATGGAAGTCTTCATGTTTAGATGTATACAATGTCAAACTATCAGTTCATACTCCATGTAACAAAATGACTTCTTTCCACAAATTTAATAGAAAATTATCCATATTTAACAACGCGCTTATTATTTTCTCATGAAAGTTTGTGAAATATTGGGTTCGTATATCATAATTTGTCAGAAGTCAAACATCACATTATCTAAGTATTACAACTTCAACCGAATAATTACTATCATATAGAATTTGTTTTGTTACCCGCTTCACCCATGATTTATCTGATTCTAATTACACAATATCAGATGTTACTTAACATTCATCCAAACACCCCTAGAAGTTTTTAACACACCGAAAGGCCTTTGGCCTATTGGTATGCAAATGGCCCAGCAACCAAGACGTTGCGGGTTCAAGTCTCGTTCTAGACATATGTGAGAAATTGTCGGTGTGGTAGGTGGTGTAGGTTGTAGAATTATGATTTCCTAAAAAAACAAAAGAAGTTTTTAACACATATGATAGTTGTAGAAAAAGGGGGAGCATGGCTATAGGCTCTCTTTCACTCCATTACCAGTTGTTTAGATGAGAAAGAGTTCAATATTCACATACGCACTTTTTTTTCCAAGGTGAAATGGCATTACTGGTTGAAGGCTTAGGAGTGGGAGGTGAAACAACAGTAGAAGAGTATGTGATCAATGTTGATAGCGAGCTTAGTGAAGATCACGTTGATGACAAAGATCAAATCAAGTTATATGGTGCAGAAGAGGGTCAATCATGGGTGGCTAAGCCAGTTAGGGGCCAAAGTTCTTTAGTCCTTGCTTCACGTCAAGGAAGCATTGTTCAACACATGAAGGATCCAATGGTGACTCTATTCGGAAGTGTTCATGAGAAACAATACGAAGGAGGAAGTATGAAAAGTATGGTTTTTCCAAATTTTGGAAGCATGTTTCAGGCAGAACAACATAAACCTGAAAATTGGGACGTAGAGAGCAATCATGAGAGAGGGAATATATCTGGTGATGAATCTGATGATAATGTCAAAAGTCCATTGCTGTCACGTAACTCAACAGGTGTAGAAAAAGACATGATTGCTCCTGTATCAAAGGGAAGTATGTTAAATGCTAGGCAACCTAGTGAGACAACAAACGCTATGGGAATATATTGGAAGTGGTTGGCAGTTAGCCTATAGAAAGACTGAAGATGGGGAAAAAGGTGGTGGGCTTCAAAGGATCTACTTGCATCAAGAGAGTGGTGCTGAATCTAGACGTGGGTCAATTGCTTCACTTCCTGTTCCAGGTGATGTTGATGCGGTTAGAGCCTCGGCTTTAGTAAGTAGATCAGTTCTCTATCTAGACGACACAACTGGTCAGAACTCAATACAGGCAGGTGTGATGAAGGCACCAACATCTGCTAAACAAGACGCTCATTGGACTGTACTTGTGTCTGAGCCTGGTATCAAACAAGCCTTAATTCTGGGTGTTGGAATCCGGATACTTCAACAGGTGATTCAAAGCTCTGATCTTCCATTTTTTTTTTTGGAAAATGTATGAATTAAGTATTAAGGAATTGTTTTTTCAATATATCAAACAGTTTTCTGGAATAAACGGAGTTTTGTACTACACCCCTCAAATTCTTGAACAAGCCGGGGTTGGTCTCCTTTTGGCTAATTTGGGCATTGGTTCAGAATCAGCTTCTTTTCTAATTAGCGGCGTGACAACCTTCTTGATGCTTCCTAGCATCGGTATCGCCATGAAACTTATAGATGTAGCAGGACGAAGGTAAATTCTTTCTTCCTTACCAATGTTTAAACCTTTTTTTTATTTAGTTTTCTTCATACTGACATAGTTTATAACATTCAGCTTTATATGCATAGGAAGCTGCTGCTAGCTACACTTCCTATTCATTTGGTATCACTCATTGTAGTGGTTTTGAGCAATGTTATTCCAATGGGATCGGTTGCTCACGCAGTTATCTCCACCATAAGTGTTGTAGTTTACTTCTGCACTTTCGTGATGGGTTTTGGACCGATCCCCAACAATTTAACACAACAACTTCTGCACTTTCGTGATGGGTTTTGGACCGAGTTGTGTTATATATATCTTTACAGGTGTTGTAGCATACATAAAACGATATTAGTTGAATTTCTAAGAGTAGAGGAAGAAGAAGAGTAGAGGAGGAGAATTATATGAGTAATAATTCAAATATATGAAATGACCGTTATGCCCATCACTAAAAACAAAACAAAACAGCAAATAGTGGTGGAGGGACGCATTCAGACTCAAACTCAAAATCTCAAGTTTTGGACGCCTGACGACTAAAAAAAAGTTAAGGTGCCCTGTGATGTTTCGTAGAAAGTTTAGGGACCAACGGTGTATTTTTGTCTAATGATAACAAAGCTAAGGACTATAGCAAATTGTCGATAGCCCAAGTCGCACAGTGTTATTCGTTTTAACATTGAACTACATGGGCTACGGACAACATAACTATTAATCTCAACTTGTCTATGCTTTGTACACCACAGTATATAATAAAGCAAAAACTCTTTCCTCTAGCTGATGCGGGATTGAAAAGTTGATAGTAAACAAGGTTTTTTATTGTACTTGCATTTAGTCATGGTTTACGTTATAACAAGACTTCATGGTATGAAAAGATACTTTCATACATTCAATCAAATGATATTCCATTTTCTTTCTTTTCATATCACATAATCACATTCAATTTGCAAAGCCAAAACACAGAGTTTTGCATTAATATTGTACTTTTCTCTAATTCACTAGATTTACCCATTGCTTTTTGTATTTAGGTAACACCCATGTTCTGAAGTTCTAATTCTTAAAAGGTTTGTGTTGGTTTTAAGCATAGATTAGTTTGTTACGACTTCCGAATTTGCATTATTGTTTTTAAGCACAGATTAGTATGTCCATCGAATTATACACTACTTTTGTTTTTATCAGTGGTTAATTATTATATGATCACCAGAAATGATAACCCTCACAAACAGATCATATTTCCATTATGACATTATAACTTATCTAAAGATTGGGTACAAGTACCTAACAAATCTATGTATCATGTATGTGTATCTACATCTATTATAGTACATAACGCGACTAAGAAGCGTTACATATGTACCAAGTACAAAGATAGAAACGAAACTAATAGGAGACATATGGATGCAGGAACTTGTAACATGGAGTTTGATGTTGTGTTTCCCTTCTTGCGAGTTTTCATTGCTGGAGTTATCAATGGCCCAGGCTGAGGTGTTTGCTCCATCCTGCATTGTAAATTAAAAGCATCCGGATTCAGATAACTTAGAGGCGACAGTTTTAACCAATTTACTTATAATTTTGGCTGTGTTTTATCTTAAACAGGTTCAGAAAAAAGGCAATCCAATGGGTCGAAAGCCACCTAAAGATGGACAATGAAGTGCTTGTGGGTCAACTCAACCTGATTCAGCCTGTCTAAACGTGTACTAAAAAATTATATGTATTTCAACCCATACCCCATTGAACCGTTACCTAACTTGTTTGACCCACCTATCTTGCCACCCCTAATAGCCGCATTGGCATCTAGGGTGCCAAAAAACTATGTTATCTAAGCATGATATATAGAAGGAAGAATTACCCATTGTTGTTGGAATTGGGGCAAAAGATAATGGCGTATTCATAAGCATTGCAAGTAAAAGTGCTGGTTCCATCATCAAATGCATAGCTATAAGCTCGCGGGCAAGCTCTTTTAAAGATACTTGAATAGTAAGATGGTTTGCATGTGTTAGGATTCGCATATTGCCCGCTACAACAATATTGATCCATATTAAATGCACCACAAGCACTATTGCAAGCGATTACTCCGCCTGGAGCTCCTGATCCACCGTCCCCACCAACCACTTGAAGCTCTTTCGGGCAACCTATAAACGATAGCATTTCGGTTATTAAAGTGATTGAAAATGTATACTTAAAGTTGAGAGATAAAAGATATAACACTTACCCATGTTAAGATCAGAAGCGCAACCCGTGGCATTACAACTACTAGCTGTGGACCGCGGCACAACAATGATAGGTAGATTGTAACCATCAACAAAACTAACATCATAATAATCCAAATTGTCATAGCCACCAATCGTTATCTCAAATAAGGATGCAGGCGGAGTTGCACCCATACCACCGAATTCCATCTTACCACCACAATCTGCAGTTTGACACTTACCTACACCAGATGCATCAAACGTGCAGCCTGTTCTAGCCCATACTCTCCCAGACCATTTTGGAGTCGTGGGTATCTGCGCACTTTGGCCCGAGTTCAACTGAAAGCCTGAAGTTGGAAGCGGAGTTGTTCCTGCACCAGAAAGCGTGGCTGGCCATATTGTAAATGGACAGTTATTCGATATAGTAAACATAGCAGCCGAAGAACACACAAATGACAACACAAAACAGATCAAAACTGTGAATATGCGCCTTGATAATGATATTCTAAGCATGTTAAAATTTTTTGAAAGTTAGTTTTGTCCTAAAAAAAGGGTCTAGTTGTTGCATATATCATAACAAACATGTTAAAACTACTAATTATAAGGTTGCTTTTATAATAGGTGGCCTTTATATTAAGTAATCCCTTTCTTTATAAATTAATCAGAAATGTAACACCTGAAGGTGTGTTTATGTCGGGATGATAATATATAAAATGTACAATATTGGTGAGTGAACGAGTTAACTCATTATCCTGGAGTAGGGTCAAGGTTGCATAAAGATTTGTTTTGAAAAGGGCAATCTAAAGATTCCTTAATGTGTATGAAGATCTCAGGGGACACTCTTTTGAGAAAAAAGCAAACAAAATTCCATCTTATAAGCTTATGTATATTTTAAGGTAATGCGAAATATTAGATTAACTACTAGCTTAGGGCATCTCCATATTCTGTTAATGTTAGAGACTTGCATTATATCAATTATCAAGTGTCGAAATGTCTCAAGTAATATGGTCGTATATTAATAATGTTTAGGAGCATTTAAGAGCGGTGAAAATTGTGATTTTTAATGGTCGTTTGTCAAGCAGCAAATAGTTTTATCTTTTTTTATACTCAGGATGCTCTTTTTTCAACGCTTCATAAAGTAGCATTTATGAGTTGTTTCACACATTGTGATTTTTTTTGCTTAGGAACAAAAATAAACAATCCAAAAGTGAGATAAGACTTTTATCTCTTTTGGCTAAAGTGTCTTTCCTTGGAGGCTTCAAGTCAAAACAAACACGTTACAATACCTCCAAATAACCCAAGTCGTTGTTGTTTGGATCACCACGTCAAAGCATGTCTTGATCTTATTAATAAGGTTAACCGAGTCACCCCAAACAATAAGAATAGCAAAGCTGTTTCGGATAATCTGTTAGACCCCAAATCGGTATCAAATCCCAAAGATGAGAAAATGAGACATTCAACAGATAAGTGTTGGGGACTGGGGAGGTTATGTTCAATCCCATCCGTCTGGGCTCTTGTTTACCTTGAAGTTATTAAGCAATTTCAGAAGCCCATTTAATTGTGTAGTCTCAGGCCTGGATGGACCTTCTCCAATTGAAGTTAAATAATTGTGCTCCATTACTTGGACTAGAGCTCCAAGTAGAGGTGCAAGTCCCCGACCGGTTTTTTTTTTAACCGGTAGTAAAACCGGTAACCGGTTTTCACAAAACCGGTTTTATAAAAAACCGGTCCGGTTTTCTAAAACCGAACCGGTTAGACCGGTTATGAGTTTTCATAATATACCGGTTTTTTCTGGTTTTATATCCGGTTTTATTCGGTTTTAAAATAAAACCGGTTTTAACCGGTTTTATTTGTTTTTTATTAAAAAAAAAAAAAAAGTAAAAAATGTTACCGTTTGAAAAAAAACCGGTTTTAACCGGATTTTTTCAAAAAAATATAACCGTTTTAAAAAAAAAAAAAAAAAAGTAGCCGTTTGAAAAAAAACCCGGATTTAACCGGTTTTAACCGGTTGTTTTCAAAAAATATAACCGTTTTTTTAAATAAATTAAAAAAAAAAAAAAAAAAAAAAAAGTAGCCGTTTGAAAAAAAACCGGATTTAACCGGTTTTTTCCGGTTTTTTTTTTAAAGAATACCGAGCCAAACGGCTAGTATGAATATAGCCGTTTTTTTTGAATTTTTTGAGGGTTTTGGGTAGTTTTAAGGCACTATAAATAGAGGTAATGTGTTGGGGTTGAAAACACATCAAAAACAATCTCATTTCTTTCTCTAATCTCTCAAAAATCGCTATTTCGTATTTTCGCTATAATGGAAAACTCACAATCACAACAAGCTTCCACTACTCCCTCCGTTGCTACTAGCAATGTCCGAAAACAACATTACACAAACGATGATGTTGAAAAGGTTAGACCAACCACCCGAAAAGGTGATGTGTGGACTAATTTCGATATGTGTGTTATGAAAGATGGTAACGTAAAAGCGCGTTGCCGGAAATGTGGGAATTTTTATAGCACCGGGTCTAACTCTACACTTAGGAATCATATTGGTAGTTGTAAGGCGGGTCAAAATACTAGTTCGCAAACTACTATTGGTGCGGATGGTCAAGTTTTTATATATGATGCGGATGCGCTTCGACTTGATTTTACGAAGTTTGTCATTCAACAAGGGCTTCCATTCAACCACTTCGACAACGTCAAGCTTACGGAGATCATCAAAAGGAGGCTACAACCGCGGTATCAACATGTAAGTCGTACTACTCTTAGAAGTGATGCTTTTAAATTATGGAAAACGGCTAAAAAAGAAATAATTGAAGGTTTTCGTGATTATAAATATGGTGTTTCTATAACTACGGATACTTGGACCGCACCACATGGTACGGCAAATTCTTATCTCGCCGTTACGGCTCATTGGTTTAATCCCGAATCTTGGTTATTAATGAAACGGACAATCGCTTTTAGTTTTAAAACAAATTTATGCTATGACGGAAAAATTATATGATTTAAAAAACTCACCTTCACGAATGTTTAGAAAAATGGTTAAAATTATAAAAAAGAAATTTATAAAATATTTTGCTAGTTTACCTTTAGTTTTTACTTGTTCCGCCGCACTTAATCCATGTTTAAATGTTGGAGGTGTAGAACTTTTAATAAAAAAAATAATGGAAAATTTAGACTTATCTTTTGGGTTAGACGGTGATGACGTAGGCTATATAGAATCTCAAATTTTTAGATTTAACGATCATTTTCAAAAATTGTTTGGCATTTATGCAACAAAATATGGTCACCAACAAAACCCAATTGTTGACCAAATGCGGGCCGGATCGTCCCAAATGACAAGAGACATTAATATAAACCTTTATAATTCTTTATTTGAAGACGCTACAAGGCGTCAACGATCATCGGCTCCAACAAGCGAATTGGGACAATATATGGCTACAAACTTTTTAAGAACTTTAAGTCCCAATGAGTTTGCAAACTTTGACATTTTGGCTTGGTGGAAAGAAAGGGAAATCCAATATCCGGTTTTATCCGCTATGGCTCGTGACTTATTAGCGGTCCAAGCTTCGACGGTAGCTTCCGAATCGGCCTTTTCGGTTAGTGGTCGAATTATATCGGATAGAAGGACAAGACTAACATGCGAATCCGTGGAAGTATGTGTATGTTTGAAAGATTATTTGGACGGAGTAGATAGGATACAACATGAATCGTCGTTGGATGATCCAATAATAGATGAAGATGTTGAAGAAGGTATAATAAGAGAAGAAGAAGAAGCGGGGATATCACCTTCATCTTCGACTACGAATACCGAAGGCGAATTAGATGAAGGTGAGTTTGAAGAATTTGAAGTTGAAGATTTAGATGTACAAGATTTTTTGGAAGAAAATGATCTTGATGACGACTTGAGTGACTAGTTGAGTATAACGGGTGATGGCAATGCCGAAGCTCGATATACTTGATTACACTAATATGTTTTCGGGTGATGGCCATACCGAAGCTCGCAAAATGTATTAGTATTTATATGTTTTTATGATTGTATTGTTTAAATAAAAGTTATGATTGTATTGTATAAATAAAAGTTATGATTGTATTTTTTTGTTGTATAATTGTATTGTTTAAATAAAAGTTATGATTGTATAATTGTATTGTTTAAATAAAAGTTATGAGAATATTGTTTAATTATATGTTTGATAATTAACAATTTTATTAAATAAATGTTCGAAGCTTTTAGTAAAATTCCGGAAAAAAATGAACCGAAAAAAACGAACCGGTAAACAACCGATAAAAAATCCGAATCCGAACATTTTTAACCGAAAAAAGCGAACCGGTAAAAAACCGAAAAAAACCGATTCCGAAAATTTATAACCGAAAAAAACTGATTCCGAACATTTATAACCGAAGAAAACCGATTCCGAAAAACCAAAACCGAACCGAAACTGGTTATTCGAAAAACTGGTTTTTTTATAACTGGTTATTAAAAAACCGAAAACCCAAAAAAAACCGATTTTTTTTGCACCTCTAGCTCCAAGAGGCAAGAACTGGCTTTAAAAGAGTGATTCTTCTACCGTTCTCGAGTTTATTTTCTGGAGTAAAAAGAAAAAGTTTGGGATGGTAATAAAAAAAATTGTGTTCCTAAGACTTTTTAAAAGGGGAGAGGAAAGTAAAGGATAGTAAATTACATCAAAATTACTCTCCTAATTTACTTCTTAAATTGGGATAAATGGAGTGAAGTTGAGTTTAAAGTTTTTTTTTTTTTTTTTTTTTTTTTTTTTTCTTTTTTTTTTTTTAACTCGGGAATACAAGATAACAAAAAATAATTTCTTACCTTCTCCTCTTTACTTCACTCCTTTTTCCCTTTCCATCTCTCTTCTTTACGTTTTATACTCGGAAAATTAGCTTTTCATAATGTAAGTCTTTTATGGAACTTGATGGGCTTCCAATTGCAGGCTTTGTTCATGTCGCACCTATTGGAAGACCGAGATACCGACACAGGAAGGTTGATGGTTGGCAATTTAATATTGAAGCAACAATGTGGGTTTATTATGTGTTGACTTACAGCAAAATGACTAACTTGTTTACAAATCAATAATTATTGATACATTTATTTTGACGTACAATTTAAAAAAAAAAAAAAAAAAGTCTTTTATTAAACAAACACTACAAAAAGAAAAAGTAGATAGCCTTATTTCTAATTAAAGTAAAGAGGCTCTTTCCGATTCTATCAAATGTAGAAAAAGAACTCTGATCTTGCAAAGGATGAGGATCGAACCCTTGACCTCTTTCTTCAGAGGCAAGGGTGTGCACTTGATCCAACTTTTCTTTTCTTTTCATTACAAAAAAAAAAATAAAAAAAAAACCTTCTACTATAAGAGCACCGGGTACAGTCAAGCCGTCAGGCTGGTGCCGTGGGAAAATTTTGCTGCCACATCAGTGAAAAGCTCCACGGCACAAGAAATCCCACGGCACCACATTTCAGGGGTATCCGTTGACACCAAAATTTCTGGTGCCGTCGGCCATTTTTTTTTAAAACAAAAATTAAAATATACACAATATAAACTAAAATAAACTTCATTAATATTAAAAACAAACATTACATATAAAAAAACAAACATTACATGTAATAAAAACACACATTACATTAAAAAAAAAATACAAACTAATTATACAAGTTCCATAAATGCTCCACAAGGTCATTTCGAAGCTCGTCGTGAACTATTCGATCGCGAAGTTCTTTACTTTTTCTAAGATGTAAATCACATCTTTCGATCCAATTATCTGGCATGTTCGGGCGTGGATCGACGAATGTCTCTCTTAAATTCACTTCGAATCCTTCGTCTTCCAATATCATGTTGTGTAACATTATACAACAATACATGATTAGTTTCAAAGTGTTGATTTGAAAAGCACGTGCCGGTTGTCGTATAATCCCCCAACGACCTTGTAGGACTCCGAAGGCTCGTTCAATATCTTTTCTAGCACTTTCTTGTACTCTTTGAAGTTCAAATTTTTTCCGACCTTGCAACACTAAACGTTTTCACAAACACGGACCATGTTGGATAAATGTTGTCGGCTAAATAGTAACCTTTTGTGTATGTATGTCCGTTTACTTCAAACGGACATTCCGGAGCTGCGCCGGCAAGTTCTTGATCAAATATCGGGGAACCATACAACACATTAAGATCATTATTTGCCCCTGGAACCCCAAAATATGCATGCCAAATCCATAATCTTTGATCCGTAACCGCTTCCAACATAAGAGTGAAAAAATGAATATGGAACGGGTCTTTGTGATTAATTGGGTTGTTTGGATTCATGATTGAACGATTTGTATGAAAAAATGAATATGGAATTAGATAAATAAAAGTAGATATTTAAGGGGTATTTATAAATAGACGATGGCGCGAGCGACGGTATCGTGCGCCCCCAAGCTCTAAAAAAGGAATTAAAGAAGTGTTTTTAGATAAAGACTTCTTAAACTCTTTTACCATTAGCAGTTACAGTACAAAAACACAACCAAAACAAATGTCAAAACTCAGAACAACAGTCCATCATTAAAAAACCACCCAAAAACCCTTTGACCCTGATACATTCATCCATACAAAAAAACCATGGTCTTGAAACGTATAATCTTGTTCATATTCACATTCTTGTACATATTCTATGACAACTGGATCCCAACACCATCATGTAGTAACATCACACCCAACTATCAACAACATATTCAAGAAGATGCTCTTAATGATACTGCTGCTGATGATGATTTGAAAGTAATGATGGTTGCTGATTTGATGTTGTCGGGTCATCATGGATCCTCATCCGGATATGGGTCTTTCTTGGATTTGGATCTTTATTTCAAAGACTATTACTTTTCAAGATTCTTTACTGTATGTACTCACTTTTATATAATCTTTATAACTATTGTCTTGGTACCATGTCTATAAGGTGTGGCTTAGTCATCTGATTCTCACTACCATGTTTTGTGATTTTTTGCTGAAAAAGTTGGCTTTTTTAATGGGATAATTAGTAAAATAGCCAGGGTCTAGGCATATTTAGCCCGTTTTTGAAAAATTCCCGTTTTAGCCCGGGTTGCCCTGGGCAACTAGTGCATAGCCAACTACATAGTGCCACGTCGGGGCAACTTTTTTGTATTTTGGGCAACTTGAGGACACTTGTCATCTTTCGGTTGGCTATACGAAAGTTGCCCAGGGCAACCTGGGCTAAAACGGGAATTTTTCAAAAGCGGGCTAAATATGCCTAGACCGCAGGGCAACGGGCCATTTTGGTAATTTTCCCTTTTTTAATTAGTGTTTGGCATTGTGTGTTGGAAATGATTATGTTATTGTTGGGTTTTTAAGTGTATATGAAGGGGTGTTTGGGATTGCTTATTGAAACTGGTAGGAGGGTGAGTCTTTGACTTATATGTACGACCCTTTCCTTGGCCATCCCCAATATGTATACGTAGTGAGGTTTGAACATAAGACCTCTTGTGAGGACATGAGGTTGTGTGAGTAGTGCGTGACTACTCTAAAAATAAGCAAGTAACCATGTTCCATGAAAACACTTAAAACTGCTTTAGGTAGCGATTAAATAAGCAATCCCAAACACTTAATTACCTGATTAGTTTGAGAGTGAAATAAGCTGTTTTGAATAGTCGCTTAGGAGTTGCTTATTCCAAACTGCTAAATGCTAATTTCGAAGAAAGTAAGCATATAAGCAGTTTTTATATGCAAACTTGCAGACCCCATTATTCTCTAGTATTTGGGTCTAGCAGTTTTTCTCGTTACACTTGATGGGGAGATGAGCTATCAGATAACTTAATTTGTTTGTAATTGCCGTATGTTATTAATTGTTTACCACTTATTATTTGATTTATGATCATTGCCTGACGCATACAGGATTTATCTTATGAAAGTAATACTACACTCGATAGTAAATATCATGATTGGATTATTGTGTGCCAAATCCAATGAAAACTTTGGACCCAAATGGTACCGTATAACATTTGTGTAATCTGATTGCCGAATGCTGAAATCTGAAAACCAATTCTGAATTTTAAGAGCTGGTGTCTGAAGACTAAAGTCCGCTTGGTTCAAAGTGGGGAAAGGGAAAAGGAAAGGGAAAGGGAAAGGAATGCAAAGGAATGAGCGGGGTGGGTAATCAATACCTTACCCCCCAATTTACTACATAATGGTTGATTACCCACTACGGGATAATCAATACCTTACCCCTCCATTACCAAGCACCATTATTTGAAAGGATGTGGGCCCTTTTCAATTCCTTACTCATCCCCCCCCCCCCCCCCCCCCCCCCTTACCCCCCACCAAGCAAAAATGTAGAATTAGTAAGACCGTGTCAATAATAGTTGAACGAAATATCTAAATGTTGAGTTTATTTGTAGTCACCTGAAAAGTTTGATATGGCTGTTCATCATCGATAGCTGAATATATGATTCCTTGTAAATTTATAATTTTAGGATGAAATGCCAAACACCCACTTAGGTTTTTTTGACTTAATTAGCAATTTGGCATGGTGGTTACGATGGTTGCTTATTTATAGTTTGGTCATGAAACTGCCCCATCTAGGTGCTTAATTCGATCTACACTTGAATGAGTTATATTTTTATTTTAGATTATATTGACTTATAAATTATGTAGTCATCAGTAGGAGATACGAATGTCAATATTTGCTTCAAATTTGGTCCGTGAAGCTATTTCTTTCAGTTTATTGAGTTTTTTTAATAGATAGTTTATGCAAGATCTAATTGGTCTATTGCTGTTATGTTGCTACAACTATTGCTCAAGCTTGTATACAACTGTTTTCATAATATGCTATTATTTTTCATTTACGTTGTATATTTCTTTGGCCAGCCGAGTGCTGTCTTCCTTGAAGAATTTCACAGCTTCATAATCTGATCCTTCACATGTTACTATTTCAACCAGAAATCATTTGAATTCCTGAAGCCTGATATGCTGATTGTATTAGGGGATGTATCTGCTCACGGATCAGAGTTGAGTCGAAGCAAATGGACACTTCTACTCCAACAATTTCACAATTTATTAGGCCCTTTTCTTGATCTTCCATACCACGTTGTTCCTGGAGACCGAGACATTGGAAAGTGCAATGATCTAGATGAAGTATCCGTTAATAAAGTAACTAGAAGCTTCCCAGGATTGGATTCATCTGGTTGTGGCGCATTTGATATTGAGAATATCAGTTTTGTTTCACTTAATTCTGTAGCGTTGCTGTGTGGAAATAATGAGTTGCGGTTTAGTGTTGAAAGAGCATTGGAAAGAGAACGTATAGAAATGCAGACAGAAAGTGAGCTAGTGAAAAATGTTATAAACGAGTCTTCTGGAATCAAGATTCCTAAACATGACATTAACTGGAGGGAAAATGATATGTCATCTGGGTCGGGTCCTGTACTCTTGCTTCACATTCCATTGCATCAAACAGCAGAAAAGAATTGGCGAGACGAAGACCATGATGGAAACATGCAGGATAGCACAGAATCATCAAAAACAAGGTAAAATGAAATCAACGCATAGAACATCATATTTAGACGTGTAGGTGGAATCGGGTGGCATTGTGTTTTGGAAATGAGTATCTGGTTATTATGTTTTCAGGTCATACTTAATCTGCTTTCCTGTCGGAGTATAAAGCACACCCAAACACTATTTTTTTCAGCCCTGTAACAACGTTTTGTTGCAGTTGGTTATCTGATGTTGATTATTCCAGATCACATAATTACCTTCAAACGCAATGCTATCACCCCATTTCCACACATTATTATAAGCTGGTGTTTACGATGTCATATCTAACATAATTAAACATCTTTTATAGGACACTTGCCGAGGCTGGACCATATGAGTTATCGCAAACGCTTCCTCCAAATGCAACAGAATATATCTTTCATGCTCTTAGGCCCAGGTGATATTTTGTTCTTAATGTTTGTTCTGAGTGTGGCTGTTAACGGGCGGGTTGGGTAACAGGTTCAAACCAATATGTGTCATTTTAGGTACAATGCTAAACATGCCGGGTCACCGTCACATTGGGCTGATTGCTAAACAATTTTGGTCCATATTTTGAATAAGTTTATGCGTCCATTCTGATTACAAAAAAGAATGTCATTACAATAATAATCTTTAAATTTTCTATGTCATAGGATGGTTTTCAGCGCACATGCTCAAACGTTTTCTGATCGCATACATCCAGACGGTACCCGAGAGATAGTCGTACCTTCCATGTCATGGGATACAGGAAAAGACCCTGAGTTTGTCGCAGTAACTTTCAGAAGGAATGGCACTTACGCTCTTGTAAGCCATTGCAAGCTTTCTGGAAGATCTCATGTACTAATCTATTACGTCTCCCTTTTTGTTGTATTCATATTAACTGTTCAAACATCTTTTAGAACTTGATATTAACTGGTTTTATTTTTTCATATTGATCAAAAAATAGGTTTATTTAAAGTAACAAAGTATTATGTTATAACTCATAAAGTTATCGTGTTACGATAAGCCGCATCTAAATAAGCTTAGCCGAACTCCCCCTTCAGTATCTTCAACAGCCAAGTGTTTCATGTGTCGACTCTATTAGAATCCAAGACCATTTCATACCCCTTCCTACAGTATACTTCAATCAATCTGAAAGTGAAATTGTACTTTGTCATATAACACGTCATGGAAATACCAACAAAACAAATTAACAAATTCAATAAACATAGCTCACTCATGCTAAGGATGCACCAAAACCGTATATGAGAGTGCGTTAAGTCTGCGATTGCACAAGGCTTCCATTAAGTTAAATACGCCCCTTAGAAAGCACAGCGCGTGTGTCATTTTAGCACCTATGGCACCCCTACAAAACTTATATTGCAGCGCCCCAACATGTTAAAGTTGCCAGTGCCATAGCGTTAACATCCGTTATGCGTCTTTTACTTTATTTTTTCTTTTTTGCGACTGAGTGAGTATTTTTGTTGGTGTATTATTATAGTGCAAGTGCACCGCGCTCTAACATGCACCACAGCTATTTTGTCATCATATGAAATGCCACGTTGTATCTCCTTCGACCAATGACCAAAAATTGTAGAAAAGTTTGAAGCATATCTTAGCATCAAGAACAAAACAAGGAAAAAGAAAAGAAAAGTTGTGTAGTAGAACTGATACGATCCATTCAATAAATTGTGGGTCCTCGACTTGTTTTACATGCCCTATTGACTATATTCGTGTTTCTTTCAACATTCGTATAATATCAAACCGAATAAAAATATCGTCAAATATTTATTGGTAATTTCATATATAACCTTCTAAACGTTTAAAATGTTGTATTTTGCCTTAGAATATTATAAACCACATTCATATACCCATTCTTCATTTGTATTGTTAAATGGTAAGTGAATTAGTCAATGAGATTTTGCTAAAAAATTATGAGATCGTGGATACCATTTATAGATATGAAATAAACCTTTATTTCAACGTTTTGATCCCTCCACTCATGTAACGTAGTTATTTCACTTGGTCTTTAATAATGTTTTAGATATTACAAGTAGTTTGAAACTAGTTCATTTACTCGCTTCATCTAACGAATACATATGAAGAAAGCAAAGCTAAATCGATACAGATATGTTTTCATCCGACTCACTGTCATCCGAGAAACCTAGTGTAACGATTAAAATCTAGCTCAATTGGCCATCAAGGGAGATCTTGAGGAGGTTGTTACCACATGCGAGAGGTCTCGAGTTCGAGTTTCTATCTATGGGGTTTTGCCCCATAGATGCGTCGATTTAAGGCTGGCAGGGATTACCTTCTGGGTATGTACTGTGAAATTGAATCACTAATTATTATTCGAGGCTGGCAGCCTGGCAGGGACAACCTTGTGGAATCGAATAACTAACTTAGTAACTCTACTAACTTGCCGTTCAAAAAAAAATCTAATGATGGACTAAAGATATAACTTTGAGCAAACTACACGGACCATTTATGTAACTTAACTTTCTATAAAGTATTCATGCATTTAATCATAGACAACGATGCCTCAAACGAATAACATCTTCTTCTTTTGCAACATGATTGTATGTACGTACAATAACCACGCATTTATATTTCATATGAAAGCGAATTATACGCCATAAGCACCGCACATTCCAAACCCAAAAATCAAAACCAATATTCACGTTCATATATAAATCTCACATGTTCATCATCATCATTGGTTGGCTTTTATTTCCCATGAAACTTTAATAATAGTTATAGCACAACCCAGAATGCCCCCACACAATTTAATCTTGTTTCTTCATTCATTAGTTATTTCCATCATGTTTTTATACATTCAAGGTATACATTCACAAAGTTTATAAAATATTTTCATATCTTTTTTCTAAAGTTTATTTTATAAAAATAAAAACTTAGGAATCATGGGGAGGAGGAACAAAGGAATTGCTAATAAAAGAAGCCCATCAAGTTATGTAATCAATTCTGCCATTGATGACCCAACTTGTTTTTCATGCACAACTTTTAATATTCTTGCTCCTATTTACAAAAGATTGATTCATGAGGTAATATATACATATCTTTTTTGAATTTTGTTTGATGTTCAGTGATGTTTTTTTATAAATTTAGTTTCTTGTTTATGTTTGTTCTTGAAATTGTAATTGTTTTCTTGAATATCAAGTTTTTGTTTTTTTTTTTTAGAAAGGCAGCAATATATAAAAGATCCCCCAAAAAGGAAAAAAAAACGAATTACAATGCAAGGCATCCCTCCTCCATTAACAAGCTAGTTAAAGAAGAAGGGACCCAAAGAAAAAAACAAGGACAATAATACATATCACAACATACTAAACTTAAATGTCTAAACAAGCTAAACACAGAACTAAAAACTAAACTCAAAAGGCCATAAAAACAAGTGACCAAATTGAACACTTTCAACTGGTGCATTAGTCCATACGAGAAAAAAAAAAAAAAAAATCCCACCTGAACCTGGGCCACACCAAGCAAACTACCAGCCAAAGCTTGAGAATAACTACCCGTTTTAATAAAGTATGTTTTGAAAGGGTTTATGATAATTGAACATAATATAAAGTTGCCATTTAATTTACTTAATTATTCATCTATTAGATGATGTTCTGTTTTGTTTGATATCCTGTTCCTTGTAAAAATATGATGTTATGTCTCTAATTTGAAATTGTGGTATGAAGAACAGGGCCGGGCTTGCAGAGAAAGTCATATTAAAGCGAATTGGTTGAATAGGAATCAAAGGATTTTGGATCTGTTGTTACATGAACGATCGTCGATTATATGTCTCCAGGTTTTAATCTTTGCTTATTTTCATGTTTTAAGTTTTTGTCGCCGCATTGCTTGTTGAAAGTGATTATATGGTTAAATGCGTTGTCCCTTCTAAAGTGTTTAGGTATATGAAAACTAATTGGATTTAGATTATTTAGGGGCCAATTAGTATGCAAAATTTCTATATTATCTTAGTTCTCTAAACACTCGCCCAACATAATCAATCCAACCATGAAAAAATTAATATAACTGACATCTTATGTTGATTATACCATGTTTCAAGTTGCGGGTAGTCAGTATATCTAGTGTGTTAGTATAATGAAACCGATTGTGATTAGTTAAGTCATATAGTTAATTTTGGAGTAGTTCACTACTACAAAAACGGCCTTTTAGACCGGTTGTAAAAGGCTTTTAGACCGGTTACACAGCAGGTCTAAATGAGGGGAGGTCTAAAAGCTTTTTGTTATTTAGACCGGTTGAAGCACCGGTCTAAAAGGGGGTTATTTAGACCGCTGGATACAATTATATAGACCGGTTGAAGCACCGGTCTAAAAGGGGATTATTTAGACCGGTTTATACCATTATAACCGGTCTCTATACAGTTTTTCCAAAAAAAAAATATTGGCTGTTTGAGATTGCTTAATTGAACTGATTATGAAAGGAATGAGACTGTTTGGGACTGAATATTGAAACTAGTGCTTGTATTAAGGGGTTGTTTGAGATTGTTTATTGTAACTCCTTATAAAAGTACGCAGTTTCAATAAGCAATCCCTAACAACCCCTTAATAAAAAAGCAACAGTTGCAATAGGCAATCTTGAACAGTCTCAATTCCTGGATAAGCAGTTAAATCAAGCAACCCCAAACAGCCTTTATAAGCTACAATTTGTATAAGCAATCCCAAAACAATCACTAACAAGTACTTTCAATAAGGAATCTCAAATATCCCTTATAAAGGGTTTTAAATAAGCAGAACATTCCCTATATGTAAGTTCAAACATCCCTTGTACCTAAATCTTCAAACGCAATCATATAACAAGCCTAAATATTCTAAACTTGAATTCCAACATTCTTTATATTCTTCATGCATGCGTCCTGCAAGTTATAGCAAACCAAAACAATAAAATTTGGACTCCTATTTAAAGTGTAGGGTTGTAAAAACATTGCTATAACAAACTCGTAGTCTTGCCTTTGGCATATCTTGATATAGTGAAGATAGTCCCTTCAAACGATGATGGTCCTCACCATCTTGGCGTTATGTCATGTACCAGCTAGGATACGACTTAATACATGATGACTTCATGAGCGAATGGACACTTCGTATCATTGTAAGTCCCTAAAATCAACAAATCATAATGAATACGACTTTGACATCTTTTCTTGTCCTTGCAACAAACCAGGAAGCATGTCTGCAAAGACGAAACAACAAATGTAAAAATCATGTTAATTATGTAACAACAAAAAACAACGCGGGATATAGTTTAGGCTCTTACGATGAGACAATATGATAGGCAATATAACATTGAATTCTTATATTAAAAAAACATATACGAACATAACAACGCAGGATTGCGCATTACGCTCAACAATAGGCAAATACTAAGAAACATATAGTAGCGTTAAAAGACAGGAACAACATGGACAACAATATAAACTCAAGCTACCCATTGCAAGTTTTGTATTCAACTAACAGATTCTTATAAGCAATCTTTACCTAACTAAAAAACTTGATATTAGTAATCAATAGTTCTTTTTTTATGATGTCATAACATATCTAGTTTCATGTGCATCTATCTAAAAGTATATGTTATTTGTAACAGTTACAGTAATCTTATCTATATCTAGTAAACAAGTTCTGAGCATTTTTTAGCCATGATTTTAGACATAGACAAACACATCTGACAAAGGACTTAAACCATACTAGACGATTTTTGCCCCAAATCATGAGCTTTAATATGTAATTGGCACAGTAAGTAAATACTATTTTTGAATTGGTTTTGACTTTTGAGCATTTTTTAGCCATGATTTACACATAGACAAACACATCTGACAACGGACTTTAAACCTTTTGTATTTGATTTTTTTATTTAAACTTTGAAAAGGGAACAAAGAAATACTATTTTTAAAGTAAGTAAGATGAAATGGTGTAGCGTAGCATAGTCCTGATAGATGCAGTAAGTTACCTTGGTTAAGACGATCCTCAAGATAGTTCACCAAGTTTTTGTACTCATTCCATAGTATGCAAATCTTCACAGCATTCATTACCCATAAAACAAGTAAATTAATCTAGTAAAACTTTAAAACAAGCTAATTAAGCATAATATGTTAACTATATAGAACTAATATTGATTTATATCATACCAAGAATGAATGGGCAAGCCTTCCAATTTCCGGTTCTGCTTCTAATAACACAATTCGCTTGCTTAAACCATGGAAATTACTAATCAACTAAAGGGAATGTACAACTTTCAGCTTATAGAACATAAGTGTGAAAGCTGTGAAAACACACAAAACAAAAAACACAATATATGATTATATAGGCCGTTTGGTATAGGGAGTATTCGGAATGACTTATTTATTTAGCTTTCAAATTCCTCTTTTTATTAAAAATCAATGTCTCGGGGTGTTTTCTAACTGCTATATAAGTATATATCTTAATTATATTTTAAGAGTACCTCAAATATCACTATACACATTTATAACCATGAAAGGCAACATTCAACAAAAGTCAACAGCTAAACATAATAAATATCACTGCCTAATCGAACAAAAAATATATAAACAATAAAAATAAACAAAATCAAGATTGCAACATATATAAACTTAATTAGGTAATCAAGATGACTCACTGGTGAGAAGTTTGCAACGACAGCGGTGGCAGGTGACTGTCGTGATTAGAGTTTGGTGACGGATCTGATAGTGGTGGTGAGGTGAAGCGGTGCTGGAGGTGGTGCAGGTGATGGCGGCTGGTGCTTTGGTAGCTTAGGGTTTGGTGTGAGAAAGAATTGTGTGTGTTATTTGATAGAGTAGATCTTAAAGGGTTTTGGTGGGTAGTTGAAAATTTTGGAGAGTTGAAAATTTTGGAGTTGAAAATTTGAATCCCACCAAAAACCTTATAGACGTGTCCATTTGATTTTAACACGTCTTAAAACGGTTTTCACATTTAGACGGGTGGAAATCAACAACACCGGTCCATAAAAATAGTCTTTTAAACCGGGTGTTTTGATTCTAACCGGCCCAGATGCAATTTTCACATTTAGACCCGTTATTTTCATTGTAACCGGCCTAAATTTTGTTAAATCCTTTTTTAGACCTGTGCTATACATAAAGGGTCTTTATAAGAAGGTCTAAAAGACCATTTTTGTAGTAGTGGTTGCTACAAAATTGAAAAAAGTTTATTTGCTTGGAGTTTACATATAATCTTTACTTATTTTCATGTTTTAAGTTTTTGTCACCGCATTGCTTGTTGAAAGTGATTATATGGTTAACGCGTTGTCCATCCTAGAGTGTTTAGGTATATGAAAACTAATTGGATTTAGATTATTTAGGGGCCAATTAGCAAGCAAAATTTCTATATCTCTAAACACTTAATATTTTATGTTGGTTATACCATGTTTCAAGTTGCGGGTAGTCGGTATCTAGCTAGTGTGTTAGTATAATAACCAACTGGGCTAGCTCAGATGGCCACTAAGATTCCTTAGGGGCTTGGGGAGGGAGGTTTGGCTAAGGGAGTTCTCAAGTTCGAGTCCCTCCTGAGACTTTTACCCCTTCAGGCGGAATAGGAGGAACTACAGGGTTACTGCTACCTGAACCACTAACAACTAACAAGCCGGTAAAAAAAAAAAAGGTGTGTTAGTATAATGAAACCGATTGTGATTAGTTAAGTCATATAGTTAATTTTGGAGTAGTTGCAACAAAATTGAAAAAAGTTTATTTCTTTGGAATTTACATACAAGTAATTAAAAAATCACAATTTGTGAATCACTCAAGCAAGTGACTGTCACAACTTCGAAAAGGAGAAGCACATTGGAACATAAGTACTGACTGGATACAATGCCAAACACCCTCATAGCTATAGTATACCAAATGTTGACATTATTAAAGTTGAATAGCGTTATCTATTTTTATTAGGAATTTTGGGTTGACAATGAAGAACTGGTTGATATGTATGACACAAGGCTTGGGGATGCAGGTTATGTAAATTTCAAGCTTCCACGGACCAATAATCGTGGCGATGGTACGCTACTACCCAAAACAGCATTTTTTTTTTTTTTTATTAAAGAGCAAAGCTTTTACTTCAAGTTATGATATTCTATGTGTGTCTTGAAATATGACAGGCTTGTTGACAGCTGTGCATAAAGACTACTTTCGTGTAATCAACCACAGAGAGTTCTTATTCAATGATTTCGGGGACCGTGTTGCTCAGCTTTTGCATGTGGAAGTAATCGCACCCTTTGCACAATGTCGATCCAAGAATGTTTATCGAGAAATGCTTATAGTTAACACTCACTTGTTATTTCCACATGATTCAAGCTTGTCTTTGGAAAGATTGAGACAGGTAAAAGTATCATACTTTTGCAAATCTATACATTTGCTACTATGACTTCAACAGGTGTTTACTTGTCATGTGTTCGTGTTATCTACACTTCTTTAACTGACCTCTTTTTATGCATTATCTTTAGGTATACAAAATTTTGCGGTCCATTGATGATTATCAAAAAGAGAACAATCTTAGTCCTTTGCCAATCATTCTCTGCGGGTAAATATGATTGTTTTCTCGATGGTTTATCTTCCATTTTTAAGCATGTTTTGTTAATATGGGGCAACACATCACAGTGACTGGAATGGGAGCAAGCGAGGGCACGTTTACAAGTTTTTGAGGTCACAAGGATTTGAATCATCATACGATATTGCTCATCAGTACACCGATGCTGATGAACACAAGGTCAATATTTTTAATTACTCTTTTATTTCATTTATATGCTCATATGCCACCAGTTTTTATTGATCGGACTTGCTTTACTTTTTATGCAGTGGGTGAGCCATAGAAATCATCTTGGAAACATATGCGGTGTGGATTTCATATGGCTTCTCAATCCAAATAAATATCGGAAATTACTAAAAGCAAGTTGGAGTGAAGCTGTCTTTGGGTTGTTTAAGGTACATAAAGACTATCGTTTCTTGTTTCTTAAGCCTTTTAATCCGTCATTGTGAAAGTAGGTGATATAATCTATGGTTATGCAACAATGTATAGTAGTTGTTTACAGGAGAATGTGCCGATTTAGTTAGATAAACAGATTCTGTTATGATCTAATTCATACCAGCTTCAACAAAACAAATGTGATATTGGTGAACAGATTTACCTAAGTAACTTTCTTTTAACTTAATTTGAGACATTTTTACTCATATCACACAAGACATATCTTTTTTTATTTCCCATAAGAATATATGTGTTGTGGGCTTGTGGCCATTTTATTTATTCACAAAAAGGTTGGTATGAAGGGCAACCATTACCCGGGGTCCATTATGGACCCAATGCAACCCTTCCGCAAGGACCACACCTCAGGCAATGTTCGACTATTTCGGAGAACACTTAAGTGTGATTATTACATCTTCGAATAAAAAAAGCATATCCAGACACTATTATTGCTTTTGTTGATTGTTCAAAATAACATCACTTTCACAACGCACATCCAAACACCCCGTTAGTTTTTCATTCATTATTAAAAAGGAATTTTTTCTTTTCAGTATCAAGTGAGTCGGGCTTCTCTTACTGATGAAGATGCCTTTGCAATCTTTAAGGCTGTAAGCGATGGTGATCATATAACTTACTCCGGATTTTGTGAAGCATTACGTCAGGTATAAAAAAGAGTCTTGCATTAGTACAAAAACACATGCCCTTTTCATCAAAAAACATATTTACATTTTCTGTTGCTTCAATGCAGCTTAATCTTATTGGTCAATCATGTGGCCTTACCGAAGAGGAAACAAAAGACTTATGGATTCAAGCCGACTATGATGGAAATGGTGTTCTTGACTATGAAGAATTTAAGCAACGGATATGGAATCCAATATGGAGCTACGAGATGGAAAACACGACCAGTGATCAAGACGACAATGTGAATGACACACATTTCACGATGGGCATGGACGTAAAGAATGCAGAGTTGTTTCCTACAGAAACCGAAAAGGGGCTATGGCCAGAAGACTATTCACTATCAGATCATGCTAGCCTAACGGTCGTGTTTTCACCTACTAGAATGACATGCTCTCGGCTGATTTCTTAATCGTTTGGTACTTTCGTTATAGATATGAAGAAACAAGTCAAAATGACGATTTTGATCACTCTCGACATTAAAATGGCAAAGTGATCATTTCAAATGTGTGGGGTAAACTGGGAACTTGATAAAAAAGAAAAGAAATATATAGCAAATTTCCCCGATTCATTTTCTAAAGCTATTCTAATTCTGATTATTCAGTATCTGCGTTTTTTTACCAATACGATATATACTAAGGGTGGCAATTCGTATCGGGTTCGGGTTGAGAGGTTAGCGGGTTCATATATCTCAACCTAAACCGACCTGTTTAGTTAATTGTGTCGAGAAGTTCAACTCTGAACACGTTTATTAAACGGGTTAGTTGTATCGACCCATTTAAAAGTTGAATTAAAATTTAAAAGTACACATTAGAATTTAGAAGATGAATGTTAGAAAACATATATAGGTAAAAGCATAAAAACATCAAAAGTCGATGGTATATCATAAGGTATAGACGCAAAGTCGTTGGGTTTTTGTTACAATCTTACCAAATACATAAATTCTAATATTTAATGTTTAACTATAATATTTAACTATATTTTAAAATGGGTTGGCGGATTGGAATCAGGGTGAGAATACCTAACCTATTTATTAAACAGGTTAGTTGTGTTGACCCATTTACAACCCATCCTGTTTATTTTTGTGTCAATCTCATATCAGATCGTGTTCGTTGTTGGGTCAGAAACTGCCGCCCCTAAGATTATATACCATAGCCAAACACATTTTACTATCTGTTAACACAATAAAATATGGTTAAAAAAAATAACTGGGTTTAGAGATTTGTCTTTACATAAACCACTTCTAAAGCAAGGATTTGCTTAGTAAGTTTTTCTTATAATTTTTTGTTTTAACCTTTTATATATGATATAAAATTATTTGAGGACCAAACTTTTTTTACATACCAAGGGACTAATCTTCACCCTCCATCTTCCCTTCATCTTTATTTAATCTAATGGATGAGATTAATCCCAACAATTTAAAAAACTCACTTTCATCCTTTTTTTTTAAATATTAATATCTTTCAAACCGTTAATCGTTAAGCGAAAAAAAATATACCGATACAGCGAACATTTAATTATCTTTCTATAGATAGACTATTTGATATATTTTCGACAAAAAAAAAAAAAAAAAAAAAAAAAAAAAAAAAAAAAAAAAAAAAAAATCGTTTTTTTCCCCTTTTTTTTCATGGCCGAAAAAATCATATATGATATGTAATATCATATATGATTTTTTCGGACACGAAAAAAAACGTGAAAAAAAAATGTCGAAAATATATCAAATAGCCTATCTATAGAAAGATAATTAAATACTCGTCGCGATGGTGTAATTATTTTCGCTTAACGATTAACGGTTTAAGAGATATTTAAATTATAAAAAATTAGTGAAACATTAAAATGCTTTTAATCTCAACAATTGATTTCCTTTTAGATGGATGGTGAGTATAAGTCCCTTGGTATGTAAGAAAAGTTTGGTATTTAATATAACTCTCCTCTTTATATATTCATTAACATTAAAAAAAAAAAAAAAAAAAATGTCAGAGGTTTATCTTAGTTTAACTTTTAAGTAAATGAATGTAATATGATTTTAATATGTCAATGTTTGTATATTATCTCTAATCTCTACTACATATAAAGCAAAAATGATTTTGCTTAAAAAAATTCTTAAAAAATACGTAATGTTTAATCTTTACAAACCCTTTCAAAACTTAAATTTCTCATTTCAAAATTTAAAAATCTCACCTTAAAACCATTTTTAAATCCATATTATACACATGACAAGTTTTTTTTAAATATTTAACTTAATAATGTTTTCACATAACATTTTGACAACAATCAAAATGAATCATAAGATGGCCAGTGCAAGCAACGATTGTTTTGTGGTCCCAAAATTGCTTGTAACACTACATCTCCACTTATTTAGAAATGGACATTTGTCGATTTTATTTACTTTTTCACCTATAATTTATCACTTTTTTTCGTGACCTTACAAATGCTCAAGGGTATGTGTTCTCATACATTTGTTGGAAATTAATGTTCATACTTCAAAAAGCTAACTAGTTTTGGAATATGTATTGATCAATTATAGCCATTCATCGCGAAAAATATCTTATGATTGTTTTTGTTGTCATAAGGATTATATCAATGCAAATTCAAAGACTTGTTAGGTTTTTGAAGTATGAACATTAAATGAAAAAATATCTTCAAAAATGCCTAATTGGGAAAGCTTTATTACAAAAATATCTTTGAAAAATATCTTATAAATGCCTCGTTGGAAAAGCATATTATTGTTTTTAGAATTGCGTTATAGGCTAGTCATAATAGGGTGTCCATTGTCACACGTGACATTCACCGATATCACTCTATCACCATTATTTTTTGCGCTTAATGGTCACCACTCTCACCATAATGTTTTTTTGGTATGTGAGTGTGTATGAGTTATTTTGTGATGTATGTTTCTAAAATAGGTATTTTTAATGGTGATGGTCATTGAAGCAGAAAGATGATGATAGTGATAATGTGCTGAATGGTGATGTGACATTAATGTGGAGGTGAGGATATATACTACCATTTTGTCCGGTCTAAATGAGTACTTGTTTAGAAAGATAAGGGGTTTCATCGATTCAGTTATCGGGTTGTTTAGTTTATTCGGTTCGGTTGGTTCGAGTAGTTCGGTTAAAAAATTTTCTAGGTAAAACCAAACCTAACCAAATTCAAATTGGATTAAACCGAGCCGAATAACCGAAAGACGAACTCAATAACCAAAAACTAAACTGAATAACTCAAATTACATAATTTTTTTAAATAAATTAATTAAAAAATTTATATATTTATGTGAATTCGGTTTTTGTTAGGTTCGGGTTTCACTTTGTCAAAATCATAACCGAATCGAAAACCAAATATTTAATTCAGTTTGGTTGATTTTGGTCAATTCGGTTCAATTACAAATCCGATTCAGTTTTGATTTTTAATTTTTGTGGGTCATACCCGAATTCTGCACAACCCTAAAAAAGATGAAGATTACAAGATTTTGATAGGGATGTCAAAGCATAAAAGTATATGCCACTACAAAAAATATATGAAATTTGCAGCGACACATAGTTAACATCTCGGTGTACACAAACATGTCGGTAAAACAAAACACTTGAAAGAACAATAATTTGAGGATACACATTCAAGTATTCAACTATGAAACATTTCTGTCAATTCTATGATTTGTCAATACTTCAAAATGTCCGTTTCGCCAACTTTTTTTATTTGCTAAGTATATACATATAGATTGCATTAACATATGACAAGTAGGCCAAAATCTATTTACAGTGATATTATTCAAAATATAGCTAATAAGTTCTTTAAATGTAGCTTTTCTAGAATGAAAATTAAAAAAATCTTAGAGTTATTAAATAAATGCATCAATAAAAATAAAAAACATAATAATAATAATAATAATAATAATAATAATAATAATAATAATAATAATAATAATAATAATAATTAAAAAAAAAAAAAAAAAAAAAAAAAAAAACATGACCATAACTATATGCAGATAATGTACTTTATAAACCTAGTTCATTCGTTACCAAAAAATCAAAATTTGTCTTGGAAATCAATTCCAGAAACCCATAACGATCCTAAAACAAAAATACAAACATAACAGATGAAATAAATTTATTTTAATATGTCATTAAACAAACCAAAAATAATTTAGAACAAATATAAGATTTAAATTGGCTCCGTCGCAAAGCGTAGTAGCCCAATTCCTCGTTATAAAACATCTTAAATATCATGTAAGAATCTGTTTTGAAAGATTAAACTTTGTAAGGTAAGAGGGAAACCGACTTTGAAAAACCAAACATGTGAAGACAGAATTTGGCGCGTTGTCACACGACCTGAGCTTGTTGGATATTGTTTTCGTGTGTTTTTGGTTTTGAGCTATCGCTAATGATTTTAAATGTCTCCTAATATATATATTTATCATCATTAAAACACAAAGGAGATATGTGTACAACATTTGCACCAACATCAACATATTCATTTGGAGAGCCCTAATTAAAAGGAAGACTTGCGGTTTGTGAGGAGCTAGATAAAAGAGGTATTGACTTTGACGCATTACTTTGTTCGTGTTGCAACAATGTGGTAGAATCATGTAAGGTTGGTCTTGTGTGATCTTGCTATGAGTGTGTGGGGGAAAAAATCTTAAGTTGGTGGAGGTTATGGAACGTTACGCCTTTTCAATTGTCGATATTTTCTCGCCAATGGGTATGTTAATATTCCTAAACCTTAACTCTGGCGAGTTTCACAAGCGTTAATTTGGACTTCCGACTACTACATTTGGAAAGAGAGAAACACACGTCTTTTTAAAGGAAAAGTTTCAAGTACGAATGAAATCGTGCAAGATATTCAACTTAAGAGTTTCGAGTGGATTGTTAGAAAGTCAAAGAAAAAAGCACTTATAGTGCGTGATCCAATAAAATGTCTGAGTTCACAAGTAAATGAGGATTGCTGGCTGCATATAGAAGTTGTCCGTGTTGAGCAGCTTGAGCTAAATATCTGTTATATAGTTCTGTTGGGGTCCAGATTCTATCATGGGAGTCACGCTTTGTTTCTTATGTAGGTTAGATCTTACACAATGGGGGCATATTATTGTTTGATAGTGGTCGATCTTTATTTTAGTCAGTTCAGTGAGTCATGGTAGTTCGAATAGTTGGGACAGAAAGTACTTTACAGGTGCTCTTAGTCTTTATTGTATCTTTAGTTTAGTTGTATTTTACTAGTTGGGGTCCCATAGTACATCATTTTGTTGGCTTGTAAGGATTGCCTATAGTTTGTATTTTGTTTCAATATATGTCGGCTATTCAAAAAAAAAAAGAATATGTGTTACATTTACTAAGGTGGTGTTTGTTTGTTAAGAGGGTCTGAATCTGAATCTGAACATCTGAATCTGAATCTGATGCGTAAATGTCTGAATCTGACCGCATCTGAACGGGAAAAAAAATTCATGTTTGAACCGCACATTTGCTTGCTCGTACTATTTTTTTTTTTTGGTTTTTATTTGTGTTCGCAAGAGGCAACAAGACGCATTCAGACACCCCTCTCAAGTCTAAACCATTAAGATCTTACTGCATCTGAACGCGTCTGAACGGAAAAAAAAAACAAACGGTCTGAACGACCAAATGTCTGACCGATTCAGACATTTTGGCCATTCAGAGCCTGTTAAGAGGCCAAAAAAAAAATCAAACACAGCCTAAATCTAAACTAATGAATCGACTAATAAAATACAGTATTCATTTCGATGTTCATTTATCACATTATCTTTATTTTTGTTAATGGTAACAAATTAAATACACAAGAATACAAGACATATAAATTTGGAGTTTCAAATATTATGTGTTCGCTACTTGACTGCAATTTGCATTTGTTTCTTTCTTTTCATGCATGCAGTACGCTAACGGCAAATGTTACGTTCATTATAGTAACTTGGTATGGAGTTCGTGGTGGTTCGTTACTCCGACATATCATATGCTTTGGTTTTTGTTTGATAAATTTGGTTGCTTCATCTTAATTTGTTAAAGGTTTAAGCTCAAGTTATCAAATAGGTAAGTTATGCTTTCACGTTCCTTAACTATTGGTTATCACTTTTTGCAAGCAATCAGGGGCTGTGCGTCATGCATAGTCGACAACCTTCCTGGTACTCAACTATGAAACATTTCTGTCAATGCTATGCTTTGTCAATATCTCCACGTAATGTCACAAATTTTTATGCTAATTTTACGAATACATGTCGAGTGTTCGAACTTAAAAATTAATGTTATATCACATGTCAAAGTTTAATATAGATCCAATATTGTCTAAAGATTTAATGAATCAATCCTAGTAATCCATTTCTTGATCAAAACAAAAAAAAATTAAACTTTCACTATTTTTTTAAAATTAAATATCACATCTCGAAAACCGTTAATTGTTACGCGAAAGAATCATACCATCACAATTGAGAATTAAATCATCTATCTATAAAAGGGCACTTCTATATATTTTCGATAAAAAAAAAAATTGACATTTTTTTGTAAGTGTTTAAATTTACGTCTAAAGAAATCACATGTGATTTGCTATTTTCAAATCACATGTGATTTTATGAAATCACACGTGATTCTTAACATACATATCACATATTCACATGTGATTTTTCAAGACACAAATTTTAACACCAAAACAAAACTCGGATAAAAAGGTATATCGAAGTGTCCGTCTACCGAAAAAAAAAATTCTCGTCACGATGGTTTATTTTTTATCGCTTAACGATTTATCGTATGCAAAATATTCTATTTTAAAAAAATGGTGAAAACAAGTGTTTTTATTAATTTTTATAAATGGATGGTAGGATTATTTCATTGGAACTATGAAGAATATAGAATCTATATTGATCTAAACTCGCACATGTGATAAATTAAGTGAGTTTTACTTTCAAAAATAAAAGTATTCTTTTTTCTTAAACTTATAAAAATAAACTGTATTGATTTTGAAGTTCAAAAATCATGAGTGATATATGGTTAGCAAGTTAAAAATATGCATTTTCAATGCCAAAAATGATATATCATTCATTTGAAATTCTGCACAAATATTTGCCATTTTATTACTAGTATAAGATGTTGAATGTTCGAACATACATATTAATATTATATCACATATGATTATCAAACAAAATATAAGTAAAATGTTTGACAAAAGTATATGAAAATGTCTTTTACTTTATTTTGGTCAATTCGGTGAGAGATTGAAATTTATCCATTAATATGCAGGGAAATAATAGTTTTTGATTAAACTTTTCACATAACTTTTAAATGCCAGCTCTAAGTGGGTTTTTTTTTTTTTTTTTTTTTTTTTTTTTTTTTTTTAAAGGTGAATTTCAACTTAGAAACGACCACCTTCGCGGACAGCGAAGGCCCCATCGCCACCCCGCCAGACTATGTTGTCTTAACCGGGTCCACGCTGATCTCAGGCGGTAACGGGTTTCCCCCAGAAATCGTACTGCCTCCACACAAATTTACCTTGCTGGAGAAACAGCCGGTTGAAAACCGGACCATGCTCAAGATTTGAACCCCCGCAACGAGTGGCTTAAAGGTTCAAATCTATCATTGCAATATATCTCCGGAACAATATGGTCTACAAGTGGACCACAAGTGAGGACTTCCCGGATGGTCACCCACCCGGTACTACTCTCACTTGTGGCTCGCTTAACAAGTTAAGCCTCACCCACTAGACCACAAGTCCTTTGATAGCTCTAAGTGGTTTAGAAAAATTTGTAAGTTTTCCGTTTTTTTTTTTTTTTTTTTTTTTTTTTTTTTTTTTATACGAAAAACATATATTTTTAAACACCAATGTCAAAGTGGTAAAACTTTTGAATATTGAGCGATCATAAAGATGACTCACTAATGTGCTTTAAATACATGCTTAAATCATTCAACATTTCACGGACATTAGCAATTTCTCTGGACTCATTTTAACCTTTGGTGTCACATGTCTCATTCATGTAACTAAGCATATCTTTAGTGTGGAGGGTGTCGACGGGAAAAAGACACGAGTAAGCGGTCGGGTTTCTTTTGCAGGAGCTCAAGAAAAACCCCACCACGCTTCACAGAAAAGACAAAAAATATTTATTTACGGAACTTGAGTCCCGAATCAATTTAGAGAGAGGAAAATGATTTATGTGAAAATAGAGTGCACGCAATTGGTTATTGTGAGTGTAGGTGTGTGTTGATATTTTTAAATAATAAAAATTAATGAAATAAAGAAAATGTATTACTATGGTTGAAGGAAAGAATAAACGAAATATTTTTTGATAATGTGTTACCAATCACACTCTCCACCTTTAGGCACAAGATTCAGAGATGAAAATCATTTTTATTTAATATTACGGTAACCAATTTCTCCTACAACTAATATCTTTTAAGAAATATTACGGTAACAAAACTAAGAAAAAATCAAATTTATATTATAGATTGTCGTGACTCATGATTATTCAAATATAAAATTTCGTAGTGACACAAAATTACACCAACTTTATTGTACACAAACATGTACGTATGTAAACAACACTTGAAAGATCAACTAGATCAGATCCCGTGTTCAACACGGGAAGTTAAAGTAAATTCTTAAAAATACAATAAAACATACGGATTTTATAATGAAGTAGATATTTGGTGAAAATGCCCAACAAAATAATAAGACTGAGAATGTGTACGAATATCGTATGCTCAATTTGTTTTGAAACAATAACTTTTAAAATTAATGAGCATACATTTAATATAGCATTGAGTTGAGCATACCGGTTGGAAAATATAATGCTGAAGGGTTTTAAATTGTTCTTAAACCAATAGTCATTGAATAAAGTTAGACGCAAATGACCTAGTTAGGGCATTTATAACGAAATGTTCATGAAAAGCTTTAAAAATCATGAAAAGGTTTATCGTTTGGTTCAAGCATAATGAGTTTGAAGTTTACATTTATAAATGTCTAAAATCATAGATCTTTTCATAATTTTATAGTATCAAACTCTTTATAAATTATTGTTTTAACATGTTATAAACCTATTAAAAAGTTTCACCCATTTGATGAACAAGGAAAGCAACGGCCGGCCGCGTTGCGGCCTGGCGAGGTTTTTTTTTCTCGTATTTGTTTTGCTATGGTGTCTAGTAAAGAAATAGGATAAATTATTATACTTTTAAACGTTTTTGTTTTGTCACGTTGTTTAGCAAACAAAGAGTATAAATTAGTAACGATTAAATTAGTATAATGTAACCGATTTGCCATAGTAAAGGATGTTTTGGTTCTGTTTTATTGTGATTGTTGTAAAGGAAGTATTTTTTTAAAGCGTTAGCAATTTTTATTGTTACATTTGAATGTTGTTGTTAGTTTTTATAAGTGTTTATAGTTTTTGTGCTTTTAAAAGAATAATGTGGGTAGATTTTGTCATAATATAAATTTGTGTACTGTTTATTTAACACTATATCTGTGTACTTTGGTTTCTGATCTTCACATACGTCTTCCCCTTTTTCTATTCAAAACCCTAATTGTATCACTTTAATCAAAATGGCCACGCCACCCACACCGCATGCCATGGTCCATACGCCTATGTTCCAAGAGCTTAAGAAAGCTGCTGATTCCAATAATCTTGAGGATATCTTTCACTTTCTCTTTAGTCAAGAATACACTGAAAATGAGGGGTTAATCATGTTGCTTGGGAAAATGCGGGACGATCTTGCTGAGAAGATTAGGGGCCTTGAAAAATTGATTGAAGAAGGGGAGGGTTTTTGTCCTTTTCATGAGGAGGGGGATACGGGTTTAGAGTTTATGAAAGAGACATTGGAGAGGGATAAGAAGGTTCTTGCAGCGTTGATTGTGGTGATGGATCTGGCTCGTAAAGGAAGGGAAGAGAAAAAGCTTCATCTGTCCTGGTTTGGGTGAATGTATGACCTGCTTCTGTGGTATATTTTGGTGTTCCTCTGCTTGTCAATGGTCTAGGGTTGTTGTTTATAAAGCTGTTTAGGGTTAGTGATTTGGATGTTTTAGTGATTTGGATGTTTTAGTAATTTCGAATATGTGATATAATGTAAGCCTTTGGCAATTTTGGTGCGGCCATTGTATATGGCTGCCGTTTGTGTACGGATTCACCTTAAAGGTGTTATTTATAAAAAGCTCGATTATTATAAATATTGTTTTCAATATATTTGTTCTTGCTCTGGTGCAATGGTTGTTGCAATAGTTTTCTTGTTTGTATAATGAAACATAAATTGATAATAGAAAGTCAGAAAACGGGATGAGATAGTAATTACATTCATACATAGACGCTATTTCTTACCATGTTCAAAAGCTAATTAAGTTTGCAACATAGTTGTGACAAAAGAGAGTGGCCATGCAGCTGAGATAGTCATACATAGATAGTTAAAGTTAACGTCCTATTTATTTGGATATATTACAGAAAAGCTGCTAGGCATGTACCTAGGTAATAGAAAGAGTAGTTTGGCGGTGTTTTTCAGAGCACGTGATTTGTCATGTCTTTTTACGGTCCTTCTTTTTTAGTCTTCTTGGAAATGGAAACCTTTTCTGTCGCTTCATCCTTTTCTTGCGAGAAAAGCATTCTTCGTGCTGAAGCTTTTCTGGGACCATACACGGGTTTTGATTGTGTTGCCGGGCTGTTTTGTTCCTCTACTTTTGATGCTTGCAGCAAAGTTGGAGCATGTTCTAGAGGTGTTGATGCTGGTGGAGTGATATCTGCCGAAGAGTTTGGAATTGATTCAGTTTTCGGGGACGGGGTGGTGATCAAGTCTTCCTGTTTTGAAATGATGATTGGTGAAGAGGTTTGTTCGATAGGATATGCGACGGTTTCAGTGAGATTGTTGAGGCCTGCTGTGAGTAACGATGTGGCGTCCCAAGCTTTGTCCAGAAAGAACACGCGTTTTTCTTTTGTGCTCTCGGGAGCATAGTGTAGCTGGAAGATTTTTCTTTGGCCTTCTAGTGCAAGCAACTCTGGGTGATATTTGTAGCGATCTTTGTCGTGCAGACTTTGTATCACGTCGTTGCAATCCTTAACCATTGAGTTTGCTTCAGTGCTAAAGCATGTTAAGTATACTTTGGCACTGCCATCAGATATTAAGACTCTGAAGCAATAACTGTATAAAAATATAGAGATATCGTTTTTAGTATGTATAACATAGTTGCATTACTCCCAGAGTTTATAAATGTTTTGCTGACCTGCAGTTAGGATTTGTGTCAGAAGTTGATTCCTTGCAATGGGCATGTGGGAATTGGTCTGTTATTTTTTCCTTGCAGGTAAGGCATCTCTTGTAATACCATGGTATGTTGGTATCTAGCTGTTCAATTGTGGCGTCGACAGTGAACCTTACATTCTGCGTATGCAAAATTGTTGAGATATGAGAAAGTTTTGTTTGATTATGTTTACAGCAATTTTTTTCATACATGTTGGTTTTCGGGATTTTCTTCCAACAGCTCATTAAGAGTTACTCTGTTTCTTTTCTTTTCCTGCTCTGTGTCCAGACATCGTTGTCGTTGCACATTGACTATGATTGGCGGGTCTATGAACTGTTCATACCTGCATCACCATGTAACCTGAGTTTAGTAGCATGTTATCTGACTTTAACATGTTTTTTGTTGTATAGGCGTGTCGCTAATGCAGCTTGCTAATGACTTACACATTCCGGATTTCGTCCGATTCTGGTATATCCGGATTCAAATAGTATTTTGTTGCAGCTGTGTTTGATAGTTGCAGACCTGTTTGATTTTGGACAAATGTTAGTGTATTATTTTCTTATCATGTATATACGAATAAGTTAAAAGGCATACCGCCATAGTGTTTTACTAAACATGAAGTGACTGCTATAACAGCTGGTTTTTCACTGTTTTCGTATTCTTCCATGTTGAAAGCATGTGCTTTATCGTTCCATAAAGTGAATCGGACACTGTGGCCACTGATATAGAGAACTGGTTGTTAGTCTTTGGTAACATAAAAAATAAAACGTTAATAAAAAAGCATTCTACTTACTCTAGATTTTGGATGCCGATATCTCTCCATTGCAGAATTTCATTTGTAGGTTTGACCGATTCTTGTACTCCGGTTACATATTGAATGCAACCAATATAATCTGTAGATAGGAACCGCAGCGTATAATATTTCATTCCACAATATGTAGTAAAAAAATTTAGCCAGTGTACCTGTCAAAAGGCCTTCTTTTTCGTCGATTTTCGAATATAGATCTTTGTACTGGCTGAATCTGAAATAATGGTTTGGAAACCCTGTGTCTGGTATTGGTTCAATATCTGTAGAGGTCCCAAAAACCAATGAGAGTGGATGCGGTAAGGTTTGCATCCACACTTTTGCAGGCTGCAACCCATAACCCGTTATCTTGTAGGCTTGATTTATCTGCAGTGCGTCATCAAACCTAGGTTTCTCGCGAACGTTGATGTTTGCATGGATAACTCCTCCCTGTAAATACAATATTAGTATATAAGCATGTGTTTGATTTTTTCTACGTTTTAAGTGAATATGCGCGTATTTCATTTTTATAGAACAGGGCATTGTACCTGCTGGTCAATGAACATGCAACAGAAGAGAGTTGGTTTTCCATGCTTGTTTGTGACTGTCCACTTGCGGTATGCCTTTACACGCAGGACCTTGCCTATGTCTGATGGTTTTATGATCGCAAGATTGATAGTTTTTGATTCAGTCATAATTTCTTTGCCTGTAAATGTCGCTGACGTGACTATGCTAGACTACTCGTCCATTTTCCTGCACGAAATCGATTGTAGCTAAGGTATGTATTACTTAAAATAAAACATGAATGTGTTTATGCACTGAGATTAGTAGTACATGTAAACTGAGCAAATACCTATAGCAATAAGAGTAATATGATATGTAAACTAAGCAAGCAAGCGAGAATACTAAAGTAAGCAAGTAACAAAAACATGAATGACCTGTGCAGATATAACTAAGTCTAAAAAATCCTTGTAGACTATATTCTTAGTTGTGTTGTCATTTTTTCCTTCCTGTTGGTCGATAAGAATTCTAAGGCCTTCTGGAGATGTTGCTCTGGACAGGGCAACATATAGTTGCCCGTGACCAAAGAGAGGTTGCGGTAGATATATTCCAATCTTATTGAGCGACTACCCTTGGCTTTTATTTATGGTCATTGCATAGCACACCTTAACAGGAAACTGTGTTCTTTTAAAAATAAATGGCAACTTTTCGTCCTTATTGATCCACAAAATCCTTGGAATGAAAACTTTCTCAGACATCCTAGTGCCTGTGATAATCTTTGCTTGTATAAACTTGATGTGATAACCTTAGCATCATTATTAGCGCTCCTATTTTCAATTTAAGGTTATGTGGAGGCATTCCTGTAAATGAGAGTGTGTTAAGATACTCTGTAGGGTAGAGTAGCTCCGCTGCCCCTCCATCATTTGTTTTTGGTACGGCTTGATCAAAACTTAAGAAAGAATAGGCTTCACCATGCAACATATCGAGGACGGTTGAGTTAATGACATCTGCAGTCTCATTTTTCGGGCAAACTATGGCTTTTTCCTGTAAGGCTGCTGCAGTTGGTCTTTGTAGCGTTTCTTCGTCGTATATAAATCTAATCAGTTCTTGGATACATGTCTCATTGCTGATAATGCAACACTTATCTGGTATATGGATCCAAGATGTATTTTCCGGATCATTTTCATCTTCATCTCCAATCATGCCGTCACCAATCTGCAATAGCCATTTAGAAAACGCTGAAACTGCTTCCTGTTCTTCGGCGGACATTCCTGGCCTTTTGAGCCTCATATTTTCTTTAAGACGGACGACTCTGAAATGCGGCCAAAGATATGAGAGTGTTATAGAAGATGCTATGATTTCCTGTTTTGTAGCTTTTTTTTTAACAGGCAGCGTTTGTCTGAAATCTCCGCCTAAGATAACCGTTTTTTTTCCAAAGATATCGTCTGGAGCATTTAATATGTCTCTGAAGGTACGAACAAGTGCTTCGAAGCACCTCCGGTCATTCATCGGAGCCTCATCCCATACAATAAGATTGGTTTGCTTGATTAAGTCAGCCACTTGAGTTTTTTTTTAATGTGACAAACCGATTCGTCTGTTAGATCCAACGGTATTTTAAACCTTGTATGAGCAGTCCGTCCTGATGGGAGCAATAGAGAAGCAATACCAGAAGAGGCAACCGCCAACACAATTTTTCTATTCGACCTTAGAGTAGAAATTATGCTTCTCCAAATGTAAGTTTTGCCTGTCCCTCCGTGACCATAAACAAACAGAAGTTTCTGTTCATGGTTGTTGATTCCATTTATGACTTCGTCGAAGATAAGCCGTTGTTCAGGATTGAGCTTGGCGACCAATTCTGTACTTTCATTTCTCAACATTTCGCGATCGTAGTTTCGTTCTTCCATTCTGGCTTTGTTTGTTAAAATTTGAAGCAGCTCAGGCGGAGGTAACTCCATGCCAAAATCTTTTACAGACTTTCTGTAGAAATTTAGAATTCCCTGTAGCTCATACATGAGGCCACCTTCTAAATCGCTCGGATTTATGTTAATGTCAGATATGTTCAGCGTGCCTGACAATATTAGAGGAATATCTTCGGACATACTATCAGCATGTGACCTGAGCAAATCAAGGGGTCTTGATACGTCACAAAAGATAAGTATTTGGCAAAAGAGTTTCCGCATTTCATGTTCAGTTGCTGTGAAAGAAGCTTTTTGTAGTGCGATGTTCCACTCGTGGTCATTTCCTAGCAAGCCCATTGCCTCACAGGCACTCCTATATGTATCATGAAGGTGCTCATCAACAGTACGTAGATGTCGAAATTACGTGGAACCTTTCTGATGGCAGAGTAGCATTCTTTCGTAAAAGACGTCGCCTGAGGTTGGATGCACATACGCTAATTGGCCTATGGCATAGGTGGCCGTTCTCTTCCTCCGTTGCCAATATTTCCCGTCTTTATACCATACGAATTCTTTAGGAAAATTGAGATACGTTAAGTGGCGGCCATATGTGTTGTAAGTGTTATACTTGAACCATTTAGTTAGTGTCGTTCTTTTGTTGTATTCGCTTTTACCACTGATTCTAAAGATTGTCCTGCTCTGAAAGCGACGCGTTGCATGTTTTCAAGGTGCACGGCAAGTATCTGAACAGGTGGATCTCTTGAATGGACATTGAACCCTAAAATCCTCCAACATGCTTCATGTGGCCCAATATATCTAGCATTCTGAAAGTTTTTAATTTCATCGATCTGTATTGTACTCTGATTGTTATCTTGCCCGCTATCTCCAATTCTTCGCGTTACTTGAGTAACTATTCGATCAGTACCTTTAGAAATGTACTTAAACAAATATTTTATCAGCATTGTCCACTCACAATACTCGACGTTGATGTGTGCATAGAACCGCATACATAACAACAGATTGTACGGAACAACGTAACCGTTGTCAAGATCAACGTTCTGCCTCGTTGTCAGTATGCCCGTGTCTCTTCTGCAGTAATGGACAAAACCTTTCTTGTCGATAAATGTGTCAGCACATAATGGCTTGGGAAATGATTTGCTACATTCATCGCCGCGTTTCATACATGGTGCTGACTTATTCACCAGCCCGCACGGGCCATGCATCATAAACTCCGAAATAACTCGATAGCCTTCAGGATCTTGCGCTGGGTTTGGCAATTCTGCTGATACATATTTGTCTATATCTGCATTGCTTGTGACACGTGAATGCTCTTTCACCCACAACAATAAATGACAATGTGGCAGTCCTCGCTTTTGGAATTCCACAGTGTAGAGAACTACAATATAAATCCCGACAAATCAGTGATCCCAAGTAGCTATATTTATAGGAAAAAAGGCCATTTGCATATGTGTAACAGAAAAATACCTGCTTGGACATCACCAAAGGGTTTTGCATTCCTTAGAAATGCCACTAAATCATGTATCTTTTGCTCAAAAACACGATCAACAATATCAGGCCTGTCTGCGACTGTCACATGCGGGAATTGCTGCATATATTATTCTATTTCCGGCCATTTGACATTGCACGTAAATGTAATAAAGAAAGATGGGTTTCCATGAGCACGACATATAGCCAAAGCATCAAGGTAATGGCTATACATGTAGCGTGGGCCGCCGGTGAAAGATGCAGGAAGTATTATCCGTTTCCCTACATCAGAGCCTTGTCGGTCGCCTCTCGAGATAGCATCGCATAAACCTGCCATGTAATCATTTCTGATGTCGTTTTGCTTCTCTCTAATGTAGTCCAGCCGTGACTGCTCGATGCTGCAATATGCGGTCACAACATACTGCTGAAATAAACGTCCGCTTCTCGTGGCTAAATTATATTGGCCCACGCGGTCATGAAGGTGGTATGCATAGTACATCTTCATCGACATCTTCTTTTGGACCGTCATCTGATGCATTTGTTGCCTTAGATAATGTAAGTCCTAGATGGTATCCGGGTTCGCCGTAGATGAAAATAAGCGGAAAATGCAGTGACATGTACGAAGCATTCAATTTGTTGATGCGTTCTGCGTTACCACTATGTTTCTCAATAACAACATCAAAGTTAGTTTCTACATCCGGACCACCTTCAAACACTATTGCACCAATCGCATCTCCTGATGGTAATTCATGTTGCTTTGAACCAACAACACCAAAGAGCTTTACCTTAAAGCTTGGAATGTCAGCGTCTTCCATCTTATTTTTGGCTGTTCTAAAAATCTGTACCAGTTCATTGTGCTAGTCCAAGAATTCTATCAAACCCTCAACAATATCTCGGCGCAGCCCTTCACCGTTCTTCAACATGTTTTCTAAACGATTATCGACCTCATTGTCGGTGTCATAGATATAAAGCTGTAAAAACTTAGGGCGTTTTCCTTGTTCTGGACACATACCCCCTATTTGATGATAAATTTGGCCAGAGATCTTGAAAACATAAGGACCGCGTCCTCTGTTAACTGATTGATCGATCTGAGCACCTAAAGACGTCATTGTAAACATCTGATTGTATGCTCTTATGTTTTCAATGAAATGGCTGTCAGTGAACAATCGTTTGATATACTTTGGGTAGTCTCCGCGCATAGGCAGCTGCACCTCACCTTTGTTACAACACCTGTGATAATCTGGCCGCACTTTTGAACTTGCACTGGTCTTCTCATTATACCAGAAAAGAGCCTTGCAGTGGCGACAAACACAGCTGCATGAGCCCATAGAAACGTATGTTTGTGGAGGGCCTGCACACGGGAAACACAAATTTAAAAAAAAAAAAAAAAAAGAACAGGAATTTCTAAATGCAACTGAAAACAGTAAAGATCTTACAGACCTTGCCTAACCCGCGGCCTTCTATTTGTTTGCAAGTTTGCGCTGGAACCGGCATTTAACGACTGTCGCACTGAAAGTTTAGCTTAAGGAACCTTAGATTGAGTACATGAAACACAAATAGTTTAGAAAAAAAATTAATATAAACCTTCTTGTGGTCGCCGTGGTCTAGTAGATGCATTACGTGTAGGATGCTGTTTTGTCGCTGAAGAAACTGAATGAAATGCAGGAAAAATAAAAAAAGCATTAACAACGAAGTAAGAATAATGTGGCCATTCGTTAACAGAAAAGTGGTCATGAACACATGAAATGTTGAAAACCCAAAAATGATAACCTTGTGGATGCTGCATTTGGTGTATGTGTTTAGTAGGTGGACGGTGAATGGCTGCAGCTGAAGAGCACCCGTCATCTGTAACATGTTTATGCATAGAAACAAAATATCCAGGTCATAGAATTTGCCATCAAATAGTCCTAGATAGTTTTAATGTATAAACAATAGGCAGGAAGAAGTAAGGACCTTTTGTACAAAGTGCCGAAACAGGCAAGAGCCGTGGATAACTGGTATCGCGGCCTGCAGTAAGTGATGGAAGTATTTTTAATACACCAATAGGTAAGAATAATTACACAAAAGCATAAAAAACAATAGAGACAAAGGAACCTTGCGCAAGTGGGAACTGGTGTTCGGATTGAATACTCGTTGCTGATGTTAGATCTGTGGACAATAGAGGTATAGTGAGATATATATACATAAATGTGAAGTGTATTTTCTCTATGTGTAGACGGCGAGAACTGACCATAAGGACAGACATAGCACTCATTCAAATCATATATTTCGTTGGCCTCTATCTCACACAACGACTCATCAGCTGGCAAATAAAAGATGTACAGAGTCATTTCAACATTTTTTTATGGCGTAAAATAGTAAAAGAAATTGTAAATTCCTAAGCAGCATACAACATACATAATAAATCTGCCACTGGATCGTTGCTTATGGAACATGAGTGTGCAGGGCCTGTTTTTTCTTGTGGAATGTTGCTGGCTTCGGCCGTGGTTTCAAACAACTTGCGCTTCCCTTTGGCAATCACTGTTCTAGCAAAACCATGGCGCGATCCTACGTTTTCAGAAGGGATGGTAAGTGCATGTTGTAGCTCATGGTGTCTGCTAACACCTGTACAAACAACATTTTGAAAAATTGTTGGTAATGAACGATTTATATACAACTGTGAACATGAAATCGACAAACCAAACATCGACCATTTTACATACATTTTATTTTTTGGGCTGGCTCTTCACTGTAAGAACAGGTAGTGATTTTGCGCTTTCCTTTATCTAACGGGACGGGAGTGACTGGCTCGCATAAAGTAAGACTATCCGTGGCCATTGTGCGAGTATACTGCAAGCGCGCCTGCTCGTCATGAGCTGAAAAACGATATTTACAAACAATGAATGTAAAAGCAATGGTAAACATCAAAGAACTGAAAATAAGGAAGAATACTAACCTTTTTTTTTGGCGGTGAATCAGGTATGGAGGTAGCATCGGTGAGGTGGCTGTATTGAGAAACAGTTGTCGCGGGTAATTGATAAGTATCTAACTGTTTTCGTTTGCGTGGGTTGGATAGTTGCATAGGATCATCGGAAGGCTGCAAAGTTTGAGGCGTCAGACTATGGCGGGCAACCTCATCAGATTTTGTACCCGCAAGGTACTCAACAGCACAGGGTTCGCGAAAAAAAATAGGTAAGCATGTAGCAGGGTGACCTATATCATTTACCACTGTCCCAGACACCATAACCACCTCCTGAGGGTGCAACCCTGCTGAAGGTTCAGTTTCATGTGTACATTCTAAAGGCCTAAGAGAGGCAACCCTAGGCTTAGCCTTTCCTTTTGTACGCATATCCAGAATACTATAGCAAACAACATGCAATGCAAAAGATAGTAGGTAATATGGGCCAAAAAAAGTAAAAAACTGGAGTCGATAGTGAGCGTAAGCAATTAAAGATGGAGTAGAGACATGGTAGGCAAATAAGTTGCATGTAACTGCTTAAAAGAAGCACAGATCTAAAGTCTTTGCATGCTACATAGGCACCTCAAACCTTCCTGTAGATTCAAGCACTTGAACCATGGAAAGGAAGCACAACAAAGCAATAAGCACCTCAGAAGTAAGAAAGACAAACATACTCAATTGAATATACCTTTCCCTAAGCTACCTTCCTGGCACGTGGCTGCGCATCAAACAAATGACGAAGTTCAAAATTCATGCAAAACCAAAGAACAGCCGAGCTGCATAGCAAATGAAGAAATACCTTTTGCAAAGCTGCTCCTGCTCTCTTGCAGCAACCTGTGTATGCTTAGTTTTTCCTGCACCTTTCTCTGGCTTGGTATGATTTTTTTTGACAATGTACAATGTATCATAGATGGAAGGTTCTAATAGCATGGGTATGTGGGTGCATGTGCACAATGTACCTTTAACAAAACCCCAGCCGCATGATCAAGTAGTTTGGTGGAAAAAGCAAGATCTAGCCATTAGATGCTCAACACCTCATATTGTAGACATGTGCATAATATTGCCCATGTGCATAATATTGCCCAACACCTCATATATGTGTATAACATTGCCCATGTGCATGAAACCCTGGATCACATAACAGGCAACATAACAGGCCACTGGGTTATCAGAAAACGGGCTGCAGTAGGCAAGGCAGAGCCCAACATTTTGGCGGGAAACTGTCTATGCAAAACGACGTAGTATGGTTTGTGTTTTAATATATATTGTTAATGGTGTAATAGTCATCATAGTTGACTTTTTTCTATTTTTTTTTTAAATAACAATGACATGATATCAACCAATAAAATATAGCCAAATACCAATTCAATAAGTTCACTTAACTATTTTTTATCTCAACAAATTTTACTTATATTACATAAAAAGGCAAAAGGTACCATTTAGCCGTGAAGCTTACAGAAGTGTCACAGTTACCGTAACACAGTAAATTACAAATTTTTAAGCCCCAATATTTTAAGAAAGGGAATATATTGGCTACAATTGAATTGTAGTCAATTCTCTACAATTTGTGCTATAAATTGTGGGTCTTGAGTCATTTTGTGGTCCCTGACTTCTTTTTGTGGGTCCCTGATTCAATTTCTTGTGTATTTTAGTGGAAAATTGTAGCCAATTGGCTACAATAATTGTAGCAAAGTTATCCACATAAATATTTGTAGCAAGGTTTTTAAGATCGTGATTCTACCTATCATAGTTTTCGTATTTGCAAGATTGTGATCGTAAGATCGGATCAGGATCCTAATATCTTATTATAATGCCATTTTTTAATAGTATTTGTAATGTTCTTCAAATATACAAATTATTATATATAATAAATTATATGAATTTTTCATTGAAATGTTGTTCTAAATTATGAATATTTATAAAGAATTATATGTTGTTTTTTTAAATTCTACTAAAACATGATCCATAACTTTTTCGTTTACGGTTCGAGAAAAGTAAGATTGGATCATATTAGACCTTAAGATCGTATGGTTAAGATCGGGATCCTATAAGATCTTAAGATTGCTAAGATCCTACGCAGGATCTGGATCATTTTTGCTTTGTATAATCGTGAGATCGTAAAATAATAAGAACATAATCGGGATCTTAACAACCATGATTTGTAGTGACACAAACTTATACAAACTTCGTTATACTCATACAAAGTATGTAAACAACACTTGAAATATCAACTAGATTAGATCGAACACGGGAAGTTAAAGTAAATTTTAAAAAATACAACAAAACTTAGATATTTCATAATGAAGTAAATATTTGTTGAAAATGCCGAACAAAAATAATAAGAGAATGTGTACGAATATCATATACTCATTTTGTTTTGCAACATCAACTTTAAAAATTAATGAGCATACATTTAATATAGTAGACATTGAGTTGAACATATCAATTGGAAAATATATGAATGGTTCAAAATTGTTCATAAACCAATAGTCATTAAATAAAAAGTTAGACGCAAATGACCTAGTTAAAGCATTCATGACGAAAGGTGTATGAAAAGCTTTAAAATTTATGAAAAAGTTTATCGTTTGCTTCAACCATAGTCAGTTAAGTCAGTTTGAAGTTGACATCGGTGTAATATGAAAATGTTTAAAATCACAGAGCTTTTTACAATTTTATAGTATCAATTTTTATTTATTTATTTATCTATTTATTATTTTTTTAGCATGTTATAAAATTATTAGCAGGGTACCCGCGCGTTGCAGCGGCGGGTACTCTAAATTAAAATTTTCCGGTGAATCGTGTAATTTTAGTTTATTATGTTCTTTTTGACAATAAATTTACGGATATCAAAATTTCGTTTAGCTCGTGTCCGTTCGGGCTCGAGCCAGTTGGCTCGTGTCCGTCCATTTGACCCGTTGCCCGTTCGGACTTGAATATTTGTATAATATGCTTTATTATTTGTATTAGTAACATTTAATGCAGGAATTGTGTTTAAGTTGGTTGTACAATATAGGGCTGAGCACAGGTTCGGAACCGACCCGAACCGAACCGACCCGAAAAAACCGAGAACCGAATTTCACAAAAGACCGGAACCGAAACCGAACCGACGGGCCGTCGGTTCGGTTCGGTTTTCGTCGGTTCGGTTCGGGTTTGTCGGTCCATGTGTATTTTGGCATGTTTTTGTCGGTTTTGGGCCGAACCGGACCGAACCGAACCGACCCAAAACCGAAATTCAATAAAAACCAGAACCGAAACCGAACCGACGGGCCGTCGGTCCGGTTCGGTTCTTGTCGGTTCGGTCCGGTTCGTCGGTCCGGTTCGGTTTTGAACATGCAATGCTCAGCCCTAGTACAATATGCTTGATAATTTGTAATTCTTATGTAAGGGGTGTTTTAATAAGTGCATTAATTGTATTTATTGACCGGTTAATTAATTGTATTTAATGTACATAATGTTTTATTTATCTTTTACATCATTTTGGAGTGTTTTTACAAAACCCTTCTGATTGAAAAAAAAATAGACCAATAGGAGAGCTCGATTTTGACACATAAGCAAAATCAAGCAATATGATTGGCCAATAAAAAGTCAAAATTGAATTGATTTTGGTCAAACTTTAATAACTTTGGTGTAGAATTTGATTGATAAAAAAAACACATAAAAATATAGGTGTCAAATTTATGAAAATAAAAACTTAAAAAAAGAGAAGTTAATTAATAAAACCTTAGTGGTTAAGTGTAAAATTATAAGTCTCCATGTTTTTTAATAACTTTAGATAATAAACAAATAACCCCTTACACTTCATACCCCCTATACTTTATAATGTTAACGTTGTTTAAAATTACATGAGTAATAGTATTAGTTTTTTTGACTTTCATCTATTAAAATAAATTTGCTAAATATGCGAATTAGTTTTAATATACGTTAAATATTTTTTAAACTAATGTTAGTTTTAAACTTTCATCCATTAGAATATTTTTTTTAAATAAGGACTCATGTTACAATTTAAAAGTTTAATTTATGCGTACACGGGTTTGAAATACGGTTAAATTATTAGTAACGGGAATATAAATATCAAATGGTAAGCATGAGTTACTGTGATATAAAATAAATATACGTGATTCTACTTATAATAATGACTCATGAAATTGTTATTTAAAATTTATATATGGATATCCATAAAAATATTTTAAAAACTTTACAGAACATATTTTAGCTTTATCAACGCTCATTATGTGCCACTAAACTCGCACATTTTGTACAACATGATATCAATAGTTAAAGTTAAACAACAACATTAACCTCAAACTCAACATCTTTGTCAGTTAAAAATGTTATACAAAGCTAAAAAAAAAAAAAAAAAAAAAAAAAAAACATCGGCTAGATAGTCATTCTTTAATATAGAAGGTGTTTTCCTTAAATTAAAAAAAAAATGCACGCATCACAATCATTATTTGATAAGAATCACCTCCTAAATCAAAAAAAGAAAAACTACGTAGGTGATAACCTAACTTTATTCATTGACTTGATGTTTCAAAAAAAAATAATAATAATAAAATAAAAAAATAAATAATAATAGTTGGTTGTTGTAAAGGAATTAAAAGTATGTACATGAGAATTATTCAGCAACAATATATAGTTTTTAATTAGGTTATTACGTTACTATACTGCGATAATGTTATTGACTTGGTAATCACGGATGTGAGATACAACCATTATTCTATACTTATGATTTATTTGTAAACCCCTTTTTGCTTCTGAATAGAATTCGAAAGAGACCTCAACAGCACTTTAACTTATGCCTTATCTAGCTGATAGTTTTTAGTAAAATTTTTTATGGTTTAACTTTTTTTGTTATACATACCAACTTTTAGTAATTTTTTTTTTTATGTTTTATTAAAAATTTCTACACTTAATATTTGTGTTTTTACTATAAACACACTAAGCTATGATAGAATTAGTTGGGAGTTCAGGGGGTTTTTACTAAGCTTCTCAAAAAAGCTTATAGTTTTATCATAAACTTATTGTGTTATGAGAATTGAATAAGCCAATAAGCACCTTTAATAAGCATGACTAAACACCCCTTTAGTTCTAATCTGAAGATTTCTGATTTGATGTTATGACTAACTTTGTTGTTATCCTCACTATAATGCAACATGTTAGTGGTTTTTGCAGTTTTATGATCTTCTCGGACACACTAAAGTGTAATTCAATTTGTTGTGTGCGCTTTTTAGAGGAGGATTAAGTATCAACACATAATTGTCATGGAAGGTTAATGTACAAAAGATGTGTTTTAGTGCCTATATGGGAAATTTTATGGTAGGAATTCTTTTCGGAGTGTAATTTGTCTTTAAATGAATTAATAAAACTTAGCAAGTGTTTGTCGTCATTGATAACACTATGGGTGTCAACCAATTGTCTAAAATATGGGTGTGTTTTACCTTGATGATTTAGGCCAATTGTGAAGAAAGTTGCATTAAAGTGAAAGGTCGGTAAGGATTCAAACAATCCTAAAAGACTTGCGAATGTACTCTGTCATTTTTTATGCATTTATAATTTACTTATAGAAGTAATAATAATTTCCTTATATAGTTCGGGTTTAGAGAAAAATTATTCTTATACATTATAAATAATCGTAAGATTAAATTTGAGTTCTACCAATTACATTTTTTTTTGTTTCTCTTTTTATGTAATAAAGAAACTATAGTGTAAGCATCTATATTAATTTGGTAATTTTATGATCAAACATGAGAAGTAAATAGCAAAAACTTATGAAATATAAATTTTCAAACAAAAAGGTACATTAGTAAACATGGTATGATGGTTATTCATAATCAAGAAAATGAATTAATCTTCAAAGCTATCTAAATATGCTACATATATTAACGAAAATATAAGTAAAAGAAATACCAGAATTACAAAACACATCGTAAATTGATAGCACGGGTTTGCAAAACTAAAAGCATATATCACTAACATCTCATGCAAGTCAAATATCATCATGTGATTTTGCTTGAATAATAAAATATAATTTTTAATTCAAAATCATTCTCCTAAAATAATAGGTAGATTATAACATATATACATATGATTTTTTATTTTTAGTCCACTAAGTAAAACTATTTGAAACATGTTAAGTGGTTCATTTCTTAATCGATAATAATATATAATCAAAACGAAATTTTAAAAACCATGTGCGTGCACAGGTATTATAACTAGTTATATTTAATGTTAGTATTAATGGTATGTTAGAATTAAATGAGGGGAAAATTAGTGTGTACTTTAAGCTTATTACGTAGTAACTTGTAAATGTCTAATTATATTTTCATCACTTGTACTTTAAGCTTATTAATTTGTAAGACTTAAAATTAAGCATGCTAAAATTAGAAGACATTCCTCCTTTATAATATAGTAAGATAAGATTTGAGGAATGGTTTAATAGTCATTAAAGTTGACCTTATTTTAATGATGAATAATAAGATATCAGCCAATACAATACAACCAACGGTTATTCAATTAGACAACTTAACTGCGTAGTATTTTTTTATCTCTAACAAATTTTAATTATTGTTACATAAAATGGAAAAAAGTACCATTTACCCATGAAGCTTAGAGAAGTGTTATAGGTGTTGTGTCGTAACTAGGGTGTTGTTTGGGTTGACCCTGTTGGGTTCGGGGCAATTCGGGTCAAGGCTTAAAAAATATACTTGGACCTTAACCTATTTAGAACTCGAGTTAGTTGAGTTCGGGTCGATTCGGATTCGGGTCAACCCGAGTATATGTAAAATGATTAAAAATGGCTTAGTTCAATATTTTTATACTGTAAAAGTGTTAGCGAGTCGAGTTAGTCGGGTTGGTTGGGTTCGGGTCAATTTGAGTCAGGTTAATTCGGGTTGAGGCTAATAAAAATATACCTGAACCCGACTCTATTTTGAACTCGGGTCATTCATGTTGACCCGAATAGACCCAAATATAATTTTGAACCCGAGCAACCCGACCCGAATAATCATATTAGGGATACACCCCTAGAGGTTTGTGGACACCCCTCGTAAGCCACTTTTACCCACTTTGTCTACTCTGTGGACAGGAAAAAAATAGTTTATTTATTGATTTTTTGTTTGTTTCGTATTTTTTGTCTGTTAATATTTTTGACTTATTAAACTTTATTTTCTTTTGTTTCACACTTTTAGTTCTGTAGTTTTATAATAAAAACAAACTTATTAAAATAAATTAAAATTAAAAGAAAATAAAAAAAGAAAAAAAGAATGAGAGGTGCCATATATTTAAGCCCTAATATTTTAAAAAATAATACAGTAAAAAAAAACTAAGAAAAAATTCAATTTATATTATAGATTTTCGTGATTATTATTCTAATATAAAAATTGGTAGTGACACAAAATTATACAAAGTGCGTTGTACACAAACATGTAAGTATGTAAACAACACTTGAAAGATCAATGATTTGAGGATACACAACTAGAGCATGTGCAGTGGTAATGCAAATGTTGCGTTAAGGTGCCCTTAACGCGCGTTAAGGCTCAGGTTATTGTTGCATGTGTGTGCGTTAAGCCGGCGTTAACGCCCTGCGTCAAGTCACTGACGCAACGTTAAGGCAGTGAACGTTAAAAAAAAAAAAAAAATCAACTCACCCCATCCAATGGTACAAAATCTATCCGTTACTTTAAAAAAAAATCATTTTCAACCCCTAGACTATATATAACGGCTAGTTTGCATATCTTAAAAAAAAATTTCAAAATCATATAAACACCACTATAAATACCAACTAAACACACACACACACACACACACACACACACACACACACACACATATATATATATATATATATATATATATATATATATATATATATATATATATATATATATATATATTTCACACATCCACTACTAATTTTCAACTTTTTATACTTCCTCAAAAAAAAAAAAAAAAAAAAAAAAAAAAACCCTTCTTGATTCACAATGGATCCAAATCAAAATAACGAACTAGGTCGGAGCTGGTCAGACATTGATGACGAAGAAGATATACAGTTTATGGTTGACGCGTACGAGGATCAGCAATGCTTAGAACAAGAAACATATCATCCTCAGGTGCCCCGTACCCATATATATCGTGAACGTGAGCTTGCTAAAGAACATTTGCAAAACGACTATTTCGTTCAAGGTTGTAAGTATACGCATGGTAAATTCCGTAGAAGGTTTCGTATGAGCCGAAGACTATTTTCTATAAATAGTCAAAGGTATTGAATCTTATGAATCCGATCATCTTCCAGATCATTTTAAATACTTTAATGTAGGACCCGATTGTACGGGTCGAACGAGTATTAATGCTCTAATGAAGTGTACATCTGCCATACGCCAATTGGCATACGGCACCTCACCCGATGCGTTCGATGAGTATTTGCAAATTGGTGAGACTACTTCACGTATTTGTCTAGATAATTTTAACATGTGTGTTATGGATTTGTTTATGCATGAGTTTTTAAGAAAACCAATCTGGTCTGACATTCAAAGTATTTACGAAAAGCATGAACGTGAACATGGTTTTCTGGGAATGCTTGGTAGCATTGATTGCATGCATTGGGCGTGGAAAAATTGTCCGGTGGCTTGGCAGGGGCAATTTGGTAGGGGTGATAAAATATATCCAACAATAATGCTTGAAGTTGTTGCTTCACAAGATTTGTAGATTTGACATGCATTTTTTTGGTATGGCAAGGGCAAATAATGATATTAATATTTTAGATAACTCTAACTTGTTCGACGACATTCTTACTAACGAATCCCCAAGGGCACCCTATATGGTAAATGGAAGAAAGTATGAACAGGGGTATTACTTAGCTGACGGAATTTACCCACAGTGGGCAACTTTCGTCAAATCCTTCTCGGTAACGACTGACGAGAAACATAGCTATTTTAAAAGGAAGCAAGAAAGTGCACGAAAGGATGTCGAACGTGCTTTTGGTGTGCTTCAAGGACGTTGGGGTATACTACAACAACCGACACGTGCATTGGAAATTGTCAAGATACAACGAATCATGTATACCTGCATTATTTTGCATAACATGATTCTGAAAGATAAAAAATTTGCACTCCGTGAGTATCACAAAATGTGGGTAGATCCGGCACCACATTTGAGGCAAGAAAGGTGGATCGACAGATGTGATATGCAGCGTTGCAAAACAAGGGAAATGCGCGACTCCGAAATGCATACTCAACTCCAACAAGACCTTAATGGAGCATGTTTGGCAGAAACTTCTTCAACGACAACAAGAAGAGGAAGAAGAATACTTCGAAGGCGATGAATAAGTTGTTGTAATTCGTATGGTTTAAATTTCCTATGTTTTGTTTAATTTAATCGTTGTAATTGTTATTTTAAGTTTTTAATTGTTGTAATCGTTGTATTGTAATGTTTAAGATTTAATGTTATGTGATTTATTAAATGAATTGTTAGTTTTAATTTAGGGGTTAAATATGAAAATAGTTGAGTTAAAACTGAGTTATTGTTGAAGGTGGTTTTTTCTAAATTAAGATTAAAGTGTTAAAATTGATGTGACGCTAACATGAAACTCAGTTAAGTTATAACATGTGTTACCATTGTGTGCTCTTGCTCATTCAAATATTCAACCATGAAACACTTCTGTCAATTCTACGATTTGTCATTATCTCCACGTGTCACCATCTCATTAGCCCCATGACTTCTCCTCCTTATCTTCCCCATTAAGCCTTCTAAACTTTTATCCCCATTCTACCCTTACCCACCATAAACAAAACAAGCACATAGTTTCAAAACCGTGTGGTATTTTCGTAATTAAAAGCCACTAATTAATAACACACGGTTTATACACACCAGCCTGCTTTTTCCACGAACTTCACTTCACACTTTCCTCAAATAACTTCACAAAATAACACAATATATTTCCACAAAAAAGTTAAATTTCATACAAAAAGTTATATTATCAGCTTCAAGATTCTTGATCTAGGAGTAAAAATTTCAAAACTTGTTTACAGTTTCGGATACCCTTTTGGCTGATCTTCAAAGCCCACAAATTAATTTCACTGAAAATCGCTCAAAAAAAAGTTAGGGTTTTTAGGGTTTTGATCTCAATTTCAATTATCTTGATCTTGGAGTGGAGATTTTGGAATCTGATTGCAGTTTCGGATACCCTTTTGGCTGATCTTCAAAAGCCCTAAATCAATTTTCGCAAAATAACTATAAAAAAAAAGCTGAAAATTTAGGGTTTTGGTTTCTATTTTTAGTAAGAGTTTATAAAAATGGAGGTGGCACCTATACAAGCATTACCAGTGCAGAAACTACCAGTTGGGTATCGATTTCGTCCCACTGATGAAGAGCTTGTGAATCATTATTTACGGTTAAAGATTAATGGCCATGATAAAGAAGTTAGCTGTATTCGTGAAGTTGATGTTTGTAAAAAAGAGCCATGGGATTTACCAGGTTTGTTTCTATTTTTAGAAAGTTAAGATTTTTAATTTTTGTTAATGTTTTTGATGATGTTAAGGATTTAGAATCTTGAAATTTAATGTTGTTTTCTTTATTGTGGTGGTTGTAGATTTATCGGTGATCGAGTCGATTGATAATGAATGGTTCTTTTTCTGCCCGAAAGATCGAAAATATCAAAACGGGCAAAGGTCGAACCGGGCTACGGGTTTGGGGTATTGGAAGGCTACTGGAAAAGACAGGACGATTAAGACGAGTAGAGGGAGTAATGTGATTGGTAAGAAGAAGACACTTGTGTTTTACATGGGTCGGGCCCCGAAAGGGGAGAGGACTCATTGGGTGATCCATGAGTATTGTGCTACTGAGAAGGAGCTCGATGGGACTCATCCTGGTCAGGTGTGTGAATTTGATGTTTTGGGTATCAAAATTTTAAGTGATTTTTGTGTTTGATATATTTTCTTATTGTGTTTTGATTCGACAGATTAGCGGTTTAGTTTGTTTGTTTGGGAGTTGCTTATTTCAAACTGCTTATTTGATAATTTTAAGCACATAAGTAGTCTAAATGGGGAATCTTAGCCACCTCCTAAAATAAATTTTGTTCGTGTTATGACAATAATAAGTTAATTTGATTGGATTCAAAGCTGTGATTCTCATAGTTTATGCTTTGCCTCCAAAATAGTATAAATTACTTATTCGGGCTACCGGCTTAGATATAGAGAATCGTGATGAGAATGTTTAAGATGTTCATTTCCTTATTTGATAAGTATATTTTGTTTTATATCTGCAAACAAGTTTTCACGTGCTCATTTGTTTATACACTTGTTAATTATACACGATAAAAGGGTCTTTTATGATACGTTCATTTATTGGCTAGTAGAAAATTCATGTTCTTTAATTTTATCTATAAATGCAAAACGCTTTTTGTAACTATTTAATGAAACTTACTGTTCTTCACAGAAGTATATGATTTGTTGCATCAAATAATAGGGAAATTGTTATGTTGCACCAAGTTACTAGAAATTGCATATCGTGGTTAGAAATGTTAAGTTTGTTGGTTTAAAATTGTTTAAAAAGGTATGTTGGATATATTAGTAAAACGGGAATGATACATTGCATTTTCTTTCAGTTTGCGCATGTTAATAATCTTTTCTAAACTACTAGTTTTACATGCATCTTGCAGAGTCCTTATGTGCTATGTCGGTTGTTCAAGAAGCATGATGTTAAGGATGATAATGGTGAGAGCTTCGATGTTGTTGATGTTGTTGATGCTGATCAGAGCTATGCTTCTCCTCCATCAGTTGTAAAATCTTCACCAGAAGATGTTCAATCCGAGCCCGTAACCCCGGTTGTGACTGATCAACTAACTGTCCATCCTTCAAACAATGGAAGTTTGAAAATTGAAAATTCTGAAGTGAAAAACGATCCTATGCATTATATTGATTGTCCGCTCACTCAGTTTGACATTGATCAAATAAATTATGAAATGGTGCGTGCAACTGATTCTGACTGTCTGATTCGTTAGGTTACATTTTATACATAAGCTCTAAATTAATCAAAAAAGTCAAAACATTCCTTCAACTTTTAACGATCATTTTTTTTTCCTTTTGTTTTTTTGTTTTTGTTTAGCAGCCAGATATGGATCTGGAGAAGGCTTTAGAAGGTTTCTGGGATGCGTCACCCGAACATTTTGATTCAAAGATCTTCTCGCCGTTGCACTCTCAGATGCATTCGGAGCTTGGATCTACATATATGAATAACTATGGAATGGTGAACTCTGGAAATGAACATAATGGAATGCAGAACCAGTACGGGACGAATGGTATGGACTTCTTGGAAACTTTCATGGTGGAATCAGAGCAGTTTTCATATGATGATTCCGGTTATAAGGATGGTTCAGTTGCTCAAATATCGATTCCTGAAGTTCATGTCAAGGATCATGAATATAGTAGTGAGTCAGATGGTGAAGTCATACAAGTACAGGTATATTATACTTTACTACTTATGACTGGGTCGATTTGGGTTGTGTTCACCTCAAAAGGGGTCAAACGAAATGGAACTCTCCAAAAGGTGTTTTCAATGCATTTAAGCTCTTAACTTGTTTTTATTATTGGAATGATTACGTCTTTTTTTTAATCATTGTTAAAAAAGGTATAAAAATGTTTGCCCCTCAAAGTCTCAAACCAACTCGGCTTGCTCCTAACCGTACCAAAATTTATGTGTTTTGACCCATACTAAATTTAAAAAGTTTTTTATGTAATAGTTAGTAGTGATCAAATGGACACAAAAAATGCTTATGGCGACCCAACTGATCCCAGCCCATTCTACTACGAATGATGTGTTTTAACTTGACCCTCCAATGTTGCCCCACCTCTATACTCATTTAAACTCAAAACACGCATCTTTATATATAATTTTGTTTTTTGTTCTTGATAGGCGGCTAGCAGAGATTTTGCGTTTGATCAAAGTTATATCCTGCAAAGCGCTAAACCTGAAGAAAATCCTGTCTTCCATATTCGCCCCAAAGAAGATTCTCCCAGCAGCAGCGGTAGCAACATTGCATTTGCATCCAACAGCGATAATAATAATTTTGATACGGGCATCATAATAAGGAGCCGCCCACAAAGAGCTGGCCCAACCACTAATAATAGCCAAGGAACCGCACCGAGAAGAATCCGTTTTCAAAAGAAATTACAAATGGGGCCGGTTAGTATCCAAGCCAGGCCCACAATGCCCATGGTTACTGAGGTAGTTTTTCATCTCTCTTTTAAGTAAGTTACAGGAATCGGTCCCTGTGGACCTGTGGTCATGAGCGTGATTTTTTTCTAGATAAAGTTGTTGATTTTGTAACTGGCCTTTACAGGAAAAGGAAGCCAAGCATAGCCCGACTGCTAGTGATGCTATCTCAACGAATGGCAGTGGATATGACCAAGAATTGAGTTCAAAAGTGAAGCCAAAAGCTGATTCACTTATAAGTTTTCGCGTGCATATGCCTAAGGTGCTTTTGGTTCTTGGCTTGTGTCTAGGAGCTGCTACTTTATTATGGTCATGTTTAGTTTACTGAGGGGTTTGGTAGGAATAGCTGACTGGTTATTTTGTGGTCTAGTAAGCGTAGAGTGAAAAACGACTTTCTTATTGTTCATATGACGTATCTATCTTTAAACATGAAGACTTCTTACATTTTTGTAATTCCACGGGTTGTAAATAATGCTTTTCAAATTTTGGTTGATCTTTGCTGAGTTTGATAGCCTTGAAGGAATACGTGGCGATTCCCACTTTAGTCTTGTTAGAAACGTGTATGGTACCATATTTTTCTACCAAAATCTTATATGTTGCATACTTACATATTTTTGAACCCTGACCTCATGTAGAAATCAAAAACTTTACCATTCAGGGTAAAAAGTCAACGGTATCCCATCTTTCACAAGTTATGGAGGAGGTCAGAGGCGATGTTACCCCTACCCGAAGGTAGAGAGACTGCTTCCAAAGGACCTCCGACTTTTTTGATAGGAAGTGAAGAACGAACCCTCGCCTCTGTTTCTAAAGGAGATGAGTTTTTCCGACTGATCCAACCTTTACTTGTTACACGTGGGGTAAAAAGTAAATATCACATTCGTACCACTTGCTACAAAAGGAAAGAACATGCTGCAAGTTATCGTAAACAAAGTTGATTTTGGCGTAAACAAAGTTGATTTTGGCTTTTCGAAAGTTCAGATTAGGCAAAAAGGCCAAAAGTGCCCAAAGTTACCAATTATTGATCCTTAAAAGATGTTCTATCACTTCATTTCATCTCAAACACATCACATCCCTCTTTATTTCATGAATATTCAGAATAACAATTTTAAAGACGTAAAGTAACAAACCAAATCACACATGGAAATGGTAGAAAGTTGGCAAATTTAGGCACATCAAGTTTACTAGTGAAACAAACTATTTTATTTCACATGTGACACTAAAAACAGATAACCGAAAACCGGTGTTTTGGATGATATAAAGTTATTCATACATATAATGCTGAACCATTCGTCGTTCAATTCCACCATCATTCCTCAAGAATTTAAATCTTCCCCGTACGGCAAAGAGTGGACGAGAAATAACTAGATGATGAAAGTGGGTACTGTGGCCGAACTTCTTGAAGAATGCAACATGATAATATTTATGTTGGTAGAACGATTTTGTCCTCTCTTATGGCGCATGAGTGTGCAGGATACTTCATCGTCGTCATCAATCTCTTCACTAGACTCGACGTTTTTTCTTATTATCTTATAGTTAGTTTTATGAATAAGCACTAATCCTTGTGCTATTATTTCCTTTTTAACTTGTTATGTTTTTCATCTCTTTTCACGTGCAGATTTATGCTACATTTCTCATTTCACAATGTAATATTGTGAAGGTGTTATATTTCTAGCAATAAAAATAAGACTGCCTATAACAAAAAGAATAGGCATGCGGGCCCTTACTTTTTATGCAATTCCCCTTAAATTTTTACTAGTACTTGTTTAAGTGTTGCTTCAACCAAAGTTTTCAAGATCGGGATCTTACCCAGGATCGTTTTCGTTTTTACAAGATCGTGATCGTAAGATCGGATCGGGATCTTAAGATCCTACTATAATATCATTTTCTTAATAGTTTTTTGTCAATGTTGCAAAAATCGTGAATCGGTAGTCGGGCGGTCGACCACCCTGCAGCCTGTAATCGGTCAAGGCAGTGATTAATCGGTTTGGCATTTCCTGCATGTTTTGGGAATTTCTAGAGAGCAAACTAAAGATCTTAACTGATTCCAAGCCTTCTATGTTTACAAACCTCAATAAAAGGCTTCAATTCTGATTATGAGGCCCATTGTATGTTATAAGTGAAATAAACGATCCCCAAATTAAGTAAAATGCCTAAATTTCTATTTTTTTTAAATTGACCGATTCGGCCGATTTTTGACCGATTCGACCGATTTTTGGCCGATTCGGCCGATTTTTGACCGATTCGGCCGATTTTTGACCCATTTTTTCTGATTTTTTTGCCTAGGCCGATTTTTTCACCGATTTTCGAAAATCGACAAGGTGGATCACCGATGAGCGATTAATCGGCCGATTTGGCCGATTTTTGCAACATTGGTTTTTGTAATATTATACAAATTTACAAATTATTATATATCATAAACACAAAATTATATGAATGTTTCATCGAAATGTTGTTCTAAATTATGATTATAAAATGTTTAATAAGATTAACATGTTATTTTTTAAATTCTACAAAAAATAATTCAGAAATTTACAGTTTTTTAGTTTGTTATCCGAGAAAAGTAGGATCGGATCGGATTAGATCTTACGATCCTATGGTCAAGATTGGGATCCTATAAGATCCTAAGCTTTCAAAGATCCTATGTAAGATCCGGATCGTTTTTGCTTTGCAGTATCGTAAAATCGTAAGATCCTAAGATCAGGATCGGGATCCTGACAACCATGCTTCAATAGTATCACTCATTCATCGCAAACGTTCATGTAAAAAAGAGTTTTTGAGAAAGTATGTACTGGTTTCAATCCCAACTCCTGGCTAAAAGAGACGAGGTCTTTGGGGAATGGTTGATCAACACGAATGCACGGCCAGGATTTCCCCATCAATTTAAACTTTCTGAAAAATTTCTTAAAGTTAAACTTTTACTACCTCTTGGCCAAGGGCTTAAGAGTTAAGGGCACAAAAGATGTTCCCAATAATTGCTTCTTATTAATTTACAAACAAGATTATCTTTTTCTCATAAAATTATTAGAGAAAATGTTAATTTGACTTTTGTTTTCATGAGAACTTGACATATGTTTTGTAAATTGATGTTAAGGTGAGCCATCTTTGTCTTTTTACATTGTCAACTCCAACTTTTTAATATTTGGTACCAAATATTTAAAAAAACATAACAAACTGGATTAAGAATGAAAGAAGAAAGTACTATCTTCTTTACCATTTAACAACTACATAAACAATTCCTTATTAAATGTCTTCAACTTGATTATTCGTTGAAGGGCATTTTTATAGTCCATTCTAGAAGAAAAACTTAAAATGATCAAATATCCCCGCTTATCCATAGAAAGAGGGAGAGAGAATTTTCTTTTGCAATTGACCAACTTTATTTACGATTAATCTTCAACTTACATTTTCCCTTCATCTTTATTTGATCTAATGAATGAGATTAATACCAATAATTTAAAAAACTCAATTTCATTTTCTTTTTGTCAAATATTAATATCTTTCAAACTGTTAATCGTTAAGCGAAAAAAATATACCGTTACGACGAGCATTTAATTATCTTTTTATAGATACTGATATATTTTCGACAATTTTTTTTTTCATTTTTTTCAATATTTTTTCGTGGCCGAAAAAATCACATGTGATATATCACATGTGATATTACACTAATATCACATGTGATTTTTTCGGCCATGAAAAAAACGTGAAAAAAACGATTTTTTTTTTCAAAAGTGTATCAAAGTGTCCGTCTATAGAAAGATAATTAAATGTTCGTCGCGATGGTATAATTATTTTTCGCTTAACGATTAACGGTTTAAGAGATATTTAAATTATAAAAAATGGGTGAAATATTAAAATGCTTTTAATCTCAACTATTGATTTCTTTTTAAATGAATAGTAGGATGAGTCCCATGTAAAAAAAAACTTTAATTTTTAATATAACTCGATTCTGCAATCTAAATATGACCAAATCCGATATAGTTTTCTCGAAGAAAATACTTTAATAAGTTTGCATTTTGCAATATGTCTGGAAAAACTTATTCAAACTTTAACTTTTGTTTCTGGAAAAACTTTTGTTTCAAAATGGGTAAGCGAATGAGGTTAGTCAGGAAGGCGAGGCTTTGACTCATATACGGCCTAATGGGGCATCCCCGTGACCGTTTGAATATGAAACCTCTTGTGAGGACATCTGACCACTAGGCCACATGTTAGTGATTTTAATGTTATCAAACATTTTGTGTAATTAAAATTACTCGAGATCAAAATGATTTCAAGTTAAATTCTAATACAAGTTAGGAGGTGCGGAGTGGACGCTTGTATAAACTAAATAACTTGATTTCGGATACGACGAATGACAAAGTTTGTGACAGAAAATTCATCACTAAGACGTTGCAACCATTTTATAGATGTGACTGTTGTAAATAGTAACAGAAAAAAAAACTGTCACTAATGAAGTGTCACTACATTCTATATGGAAAATGGTTAATTTTCATCGAAAGGTGCAATCATTCATGAAAGTGTTGTGACTATTCATAAAAAGTCACATTGTTTATTATATATAGACACTATTTTGGTCTTTCATTAAAAGATGAACAATCATTACAACAAATATAACAAAGTATATATGTTTTTGTTCTCTTACCTTTGCCTAAAATTTGAGTGTTCATTCTTTATCCCTATCAAATTTCTTGTAACCCAAGGCAATCAATAGGGTGAAAATATTGTATCTTGCTGGTCTTAGGGTCTTGGTAATCATTGATTGCTTTGATAATTCTTGAATCGTGTAAAAGTTCATTTTTCTAATACAATATTTCTATCTATTGATTGCCTTGAGTTACAAGAAATTTGTATATGGATAAAACAAAAATGAACACTCAAATTTTAGGCAAAAGAAAAAGAGCAAAAACATGAATACTTTGTTATATTGTTGTTTGGGAAAATGATGCCTGCTTTCCACAGCAGGCAATTACCTGCTTTCCTATATAAAAAAAAGAAGGCTAAGGGAGAAAGCGTATCAGTGACCTGAATTCAGGGGCTTAATTGTAAAAATTTTTAAATTTTTTCAAAGGAAAAGCAGGCAAAAAGTCTGCTTGTTGCAGCAGGCAAGTTTTCCCATTGTTGTTAATATGAATGAAAGACAAAAACCATGTTTGTATAGTAAATAAAGTGAGTTTTAGTGAAAAGTCATTTCATGAATGATCACAACTTTTGGTTCAAAGTAACGAACTTTCAATAAGATTTCAGCGACATTTAATAGCGCCAGTTTTTCTGTTCAGTCACATCTATTAAATGGTTGTAACGTTCTAGTGACGAATTTTTTGTCACAAACTTTGTCATTCATAGTATTCGAAAACAAGTCAATTAGTTTACACAAGCGCGCACTCCGCACCTCCTAACTTGTTTGGTCTCGGGTAATCTTAATTATATAAAATGCTTGATGACACTAAAATCAATCGGTGGTTCTAGTGATTCAAAACATTAGCTCATTTTATTATGCCATTCTATTTCGTCCAACAAGATCATATGTTATGCTTCTATCCTCTATATCAAATTTGCGACCTTGGCCACCTCAAGATGTGTACTTAGTGAGGTGTAAGGAGGTTTAAATCTGCCACCTCTTGTGAGGACATTTGACCACTAGGCCACTTTGGTGGTGGTTCTAGTAATTCAAAACATTAGCTCATTTTTATTATGTCATTCAGTCATTCTATTCCATCCAGCAAGATGTACCACTTCGGCACTTCCAGTCTTCCATCCTCAGCTGCATCATTTAAGAAAATTTAATGTTGAGTTATGTGAGCTCATCTAATCTTTAATTCAATTGTGTCGGGGTTATATATATCTATGGTACTACCTTAAATATGTCTGTCTGATGATCATTAACTGGAACTCTCTTGGATTTAATCTCTAACATGCAATTTGACTAACTGCTTCTCTTAGATTAAATATCTAACACGTACGTCAACTTCAGTATTGCACCAAGAACCATCCTACTGATCCTCAACCTCTTGACAAATTCAAAATCCATGTAACTTAACCGAGCAGTTAACCTCTAATACTTACTTTAGTTTCTTATATTCGCATTCTTGATCGAGTCAAAAACCATAATTTAAGCTTTTTGCTGATGCATATTAACACGGGCTAAAAAAAAATTACTATAACATATTGGTCTATAAATAAGTAAATATCTTCCATCTTTAGTTTGCACAATGAAAATGAGTTCCATAATCTTGAATCATGTTTGTAACTCAATTTTCATATTGGTTTTACTAGGTTGTGTTTTTAACTCAAAAGCCCACCTTCAAGTTGGATTCTATTCAGAATCGTGCTCCATTGCTGAGTCGATTGTTAAAGATGAGGTTTATAAAGCATACTCATATGACAGCGGTCTCGCTGCTGGTGTCGTGAGAATCCATTTTCACGATTGTTTTGTGAGGGTACGACAATGTTATTTTAGTTTTGTCTTTATTATTCATTTACGTGTTGCCATTTAATGATGTGATTATTGTTGCCATGCACTATGCATGGGTGATGAATCTAACACTTGTTTCAATTCACAGGGTTGTGATGGATCGGTCTTAATAGACTCAACTCCTTCAAACACAGCAGAGAAAGATTCTCCTGTAAATAATCCAAGTCTCCGTGGATTCAATGTTATCGATGACGCCAAAGCTAGACTAGAAGAAGCATGTCCAGGAGTCGTTTCTTGTGCTGATATAGTTGCATTTGCAGCTCGAGATGCCATCCAGATTGTAAGACAAAAATGAGCCACTTAACGCTTACACATACACGAGTACAAGCATGGCCACACCAAAAACATGTTTTGTTGAGTAATTTACTTTCGAAACAAAAAAAAAAAAAAAAAAAAAAAAAAAAAAAAAAAAAAAAAAAAAAAAAACAAACAAACAAACAAAACTAAACTATGATTAATGAACATAAACTCAAGAACTTTTGCTTTTTCATTACACATTTTAAGTTGCACTCCTTATATTTGTCCGGTTTGGGTCATTTTGCAACAAATCCCTTAGAATTGGTACTTAATATTACGAATTTTATAAAAAAGGATAATTACATATGTTTTTTGCATGCCCTTGAAATGATTCGAACTTGACACAAAGCAATCTTATGTTTTTTGCATGACTATGATCTACAAAAGAAAAAAAAATAATGGATAGAACGGGACAAATGAAATGGAAACTTCCCTTATGGCTTGGATTCAACTATTCAAGTCATATACTCGTATGTATTAAAATGTATAACCATTGTTTATTTCAGACTGGGGGATATGGATACGATGTCCCAGCAGGAAGAAGAGATGGCGTAGTTTCACTATTTGCCGAGACTATAGCATTGCCTCCTCCAACATTCAACCTCAGCCAACTCACTCATATGTTCGAGAGCAATGGATTGACACAAGAAGAAATGGTTACTCTATCTGGTTAGCCATCATTCATCTTTTCATTATGATATCTATAAATAAAACAAGATAAAAAAAACTTAAAAAGTTATGATCTTTTTATAGGAACTCATACCATTGGCCGAGCACATTGTACTTCCTTTGCTGATAGACTTGTAAACCAAGACCCTACTTTGGATGCGTCATATGCTAGCAGCCTAAAGCAGCAATGCCCCAACGGCGGTAATGATGTGAATTTGGTGGTACCAATGGATCCTAGTTCACCAGCCGTCACAGACACAGCATACTATGTGGATATCTTGCATAATAGAGGTTTGTTCACATCAGACCAGACTTTACTCACATGTGCGTCGACTGCACACCAAGTGTATCAGAATGCTATATACCCGTCACTCTGGAAGAGTAAATTGGCAGATGCAATGGTGAAGATGGGTAAGATTGGTGTTTTGACAGGTGATCAAGGAGAGATTCGGTTAAACTGTCGAGTGATTAACAAATAAAGAGGCCAAATGTTATGGTGCTTAAGTATCTTATTGTTCTTTTATAATTACATGTTATTTACGAATAAATCAAGACAAAAGGACTCTTGAAGTATCGGTTATATGATTTTGAGTGTACTTTTGTTTTTCATTTGTAATAATAAGTGTTTTGTATGTTAAAAGTAACTAGAAAGGTGCCTGCGCGATGCAGGGGCGGATTGTTGGCGTGAAGAGGAGGGAGGTGGGGTGGTGGAAAGTGGTTGTTGGGGTGGTTGTTGAGGTGGTTATAAATTGTTTGGGGTGGTTATTGAAGTGGTTATAAATTGTTGGGGATGATTGTTAGGGGGTGGTTGTTTCCATAATTAGTAAGCAAAAGTCTGAATTTTTAAGCCTTTCTAATTATAGAATAATCCCAAATACATTATATATTAGTATAGATAAAAGGATTTTTAAGTGTTCATCAAGTTGCAATATAGTTTAGTGAGCTAACATGCAGCTTTGCAACTTGGTTTATTCAAGTCATTGTCAAACTTAATTCAGCAACAAACTCCTTGTTTTAGTCCCTAAGTTTCTTAAATAGTTATTCAATACTATTGTTTTGGATCCTTACAATACTATAATCACTACATTTTGAAATTGTAATTGTGAAGAAATTTCATAAATCAAAACCTAGTTCTGTAGAAGGCTCGATCACTGACCAAATACAATGTCACATATGATAAAGCAACTCATGCTTTAGGATTCTGATTAGATAGCAAACCGAACGAACTGCAAGATTCCATACTATTATATTGATTATACGTTTTATGTCTCGAACTAACAACCTGATCTAGCCCTTTTGTCTACTTCATCTTGCCGCCTCAACTAAGTTATAAGCAACCACATGGTTTAGTTTAATGATTAGAGAAGTTTCCAAGTTATTGCGTGATCTTGATTCTATCATGTTGACCTTATGTCGATTCGATGGCTTAACTACTTCACTTGTATTTAATGCAACAAGTCCACATCAATCAATAGCAAGAACTATCAGACTACTAACTCTCAACCTCTACAAATTCAAAAATCATAGAACCTGACCGAGTAACCCCCTAACACTTAATATGTTTGTTGACAAGTCAGATATGATTCTATCTTTGCTGATGCCTTCAAACATGCTACTAAACAAATATTACTATATAACACGTACGTTCACACAGACACTTACTCTATAAATAAGTTGAAATCCATCATATCAGCAGTAGTTTATTATACTAAAATGAGTTACATTTATGCAATCTTCATTTTGGTTACATTGGGATGTGTTGTTCATTCAGAAGCTCAGCTTCAAGTTGGATTCTATTCTCACTCATGTCCGGCAGCTGAGTCTATTGTCAAAGATGAAGTTAGTAAAGCCTTCTCTCAAAACAAGGGTCTTGCTGCTGGTCTCGTTAGACTCCATTTTCATGATTGTTTTGTGAGGGTAAGATTATAATACTCAACGCTTTCTTGCTTTTGTTAAACTTTTTTGTTTATATTTGTTGGTTTTACAAATAAGATATTGTTACGCAGGGTTGTGAAGGATCAGTCTTAATAGACTCAACTCCTTCAAACATAGCTGAAAAAGATTCACCAGCAAATAATCCAAGTCTTCGTGGATTCAATGTCATTGATAATGCAAAATCTAGACTCGAAAAAGCGTGTCCAGGAGTTGTTTCTTGTGCTGATATAGTTGCATTCGCAGCCAGAGATGGTTTCCAGATAGTAAGTAATAAAATGAACATTTACGCTTACACACAACACGAGCACCACCTTGTTGAGTAATTTTACTCTTGAGAACAAAAGCAACTGACATATGTTTTTAGTACATTGTTAGAGACTAATAGTAATATAAACTACTACGTACTAAACAAGTAACGGTAGTAGTCTCTTACTAATTAAGTGGAACGACACCGGCCTCCCCTTTAACATGGATTCAAGTCACGTATCTTATCGTATAACGATTGTCATTGCAGACTGGGGGATATGGGTACGACGTCCCAGCAGGGAGAAGAGATGGCAGAGTGTCACTGATAGCTGAGACGATAGGATTGCCTCCTCCAACATCTAATCTCAACCAACTCACTCAGGTGTTTGCGAGCAATGGGTTGACACAAGAAGATATGGTTACTCTATCTGGTTAGCCATCATTCAACTTTTTCGGTTTACTATTTATGCTATAAAAACGTATCTTGAAATTATAATATTTTTACAGGAGCTCATACCATCGGCCGATCACACTGTACTTCCTTTGTTAACAGACTATACAACTTCAGTTCATCCGCAAAGCAAGACCCGACTTTGGACAAATTGTATGCTAGCAAGCTAAAGCAGCAATGCCCTAAGGGAAGTAACAATGTGAATTTGGTGGTACCGATGAACCCAAGCTCACCTACCGTAAGTGACACAGAATACTATGTGGATGTATTGAATAATAGAGGTTTGTTCACATCAGACCAATCTCTACTCACGAGTAAGTCAACTGCAAATCAAGTGCATCAGAACGCTATAGACCCGTTGCTTTGGAAGAGTAAGTTTGCAAAAGCAATGGTGCAAATGGGCAAGAATGGCGTTTTGACAGGTCGTCAAGGAGAGATTCGGAAAAACTGCCGTGTAATCAACAAGTAAAGAGGGTGATCATGTGATTCATGCAAAACATTCTGAATAAAACTCAAGCAGGAGGGCACAGCATGGCAAACTGAATCTTGAATATTGTTGTTCTCTTAGGTGTGCTTTTGAAGGCGATTGTGTGATTTTTAATGTTCTTTGTAAATTGTAAACGTAGGTGTTTGGATGTGATCTGCAAGCAATTATCTGATTTTGAGTGTTCTTTTCCTGTTGAAGTTGTGCGACTTTCTGCGTTTGTATTTAGTTCTAATAATCAGATCAGATTATAAATCATCTCACAGTGTTTGACCAATTATGATTCCTTAAACATAAAATAAGCAAACGTTGAAATTCTTGGAGCTTTTAACAAGACATAACTAGAATTTTCACGGTAGATAATAAAACTGGTTGCAACCAATCGGAAAGCTGATTATGAGTTCCATTAGCTGATTATGTAAAACTAGTGCGAGACAGCAACAACAAATCTTTTTCAGGAGACAGGCTAAACACACGCACCATCAGGTCAAAGGCCGTATGCACAAAAACTTACGATAACAATGAAAAACCTAATTACAGACAATGTGCAGTGACATCATATATCTACTAATTAGATTAATCGTGTCAATCATAGACTTGAGCTAAATACACTCATATCATCTGGTCAAACGCTGTGATAAAAAAAACTTACGACAATAACAAAAAACCTAATTACAGACAACATGACATCATATATCTACTAATTAGTTAAATCGGGTCATTCATAGTAGGTACTGAAACAATAGTAAATAAGAAAAGATATCAACAACTTCAACCTCATGATTAAGCGGAAAAACATAGCAAAATCATTGTTTTTATGCAAAATACCAACTCCAATCAAGTGGCTAATAAAGTTCAATATATTTCCCCCAAAGGAGAGTGCAGACCATAGTGAACTGGCACGATAAATTTCAAAACTTGACTTCATTAACACAAATACAATATCCAAACCTAAGTGGTAAGCTCCATAATTGCGCTGACTATGTCCCCATTATGAGTCTTGAGAGCCTTCACAGCCTTAGGCTTCGACACTCCTGCCTGTGTCATCACAAGATCAATGTCACGTGGTTCAACACCGCTCTCATCTACTTCCTCCTCTTCTTCATCTGCTTGCGCTGCTGCTGCTGAAATTTCGGGTTTGCCCACCACAGATCCCATGTCGGGCATTCTGAATTGTTGGGCTGCTTGAGTTTGAAGCTGTGAGCTCAGGTCCTCAATCTTTGCCTCTCCGAATATGACGTAGGTTTCAGAGTTGGGGCTCTTGAAAACATCGGGCTTTGAGATGAAAAACATGATCTGTATTGGCGCAAAGAGGTGGTTTTAGTTTTCCATATAACAGAATTCATCAATAATGAAAATATTTTAGATACAAAACTATTTCAAGTAAGATACTAAGAAAATGTTTACGTTTTTTGCTCTTTTGATGGTGACCCTGCTAACACCAGTAACAGGTTTCATTCCCAGCTTCAACATTGCCTTTCGGCTCTTCTTCTCACTCCTGCTTTGCTTTGAACTCTCACTCCCAACTAAAATTTCATTTTACAAAGCATAAAGTTCAAGCCCAAGATTGAATATAACAAACATTATAACATAATAATAGAAAAGTAGCGACTGCCACAGCCGACAAGTAACAAAACACGGAAAAAAATTAGAAAAATCCCGCACGTATGTGACTTATAAAGCATTAAAGATGCCCTACAAAAATATATCAGGCTACTTTACAATTGCAAGTTGCAAAAATGAGTTCCAATAAAAAACAGAATGAAATCAACTATAATGAGTCAACAACAAGCTCCTTAAACATATAGAAGCAGATCGTTAAGGCCCTAGAAAGTGTAGGCTGCCACTAAACTGGGACTCAAGAAAATCAAATTTTACAGCAATCAATCAAATTTTACGGATGTGCTTATGCTGTTTCATGCTGTGAATCGTACAAAACGCAGTTTGAGTGTTTGTCAAAGTCTAATCATTTAACAAATTACAAGCAAAACCACCATCTAAACTAATTATCCAAAACCGATTACTTGACTCCAACAATAATAGTTAGATACACAACTCTAAAACTACTTATTCAACCAGGGGGTGTTTGTTTGAGCTTAAGTTGGGCTTCCAAGCTTATGTGGTTTCGGCTTATGTTTCATAAGCGGATTTCTTCGGCTGACTTTGAAACTAATGAGCTTATAATGTCATAATCAATGAACTTATATAAGCTTATAAGTTTCAAAATAATCCAAAAAAATTGCTTACTAAACAAGAATATACACAATCAAAACAGATTATTTGCTGTATGAAAAACACAATAAGCATATAACTACTTTAACAAACAATTACCAATTCACAACTATTAACAACGTTAAAAAGGATCAAAACTTCATATCTAAAAAACCCTTACAAAAAAAAAAAAAAAAAACTACTATAAGCACATAAGTTTCAAAATAAGCCGGAAAAAATCGGCTTATTAAACAAGCACCCCCTCACTATCCACACACTCAAAACAGCTTATTATTGCCATATCCAAAACACAATAAGCCATATAACTAATCAACTACTTTTATCAACAATGGCATACTATTATCATTAAAAAGCATCAAAATTTCATATCTAAAAAACCCTTACAAAAAAAAAAAAAAAAAACTACTATAAGCACATAAGTTTCAAAATAAGCCGGAAAAAATCGGCTTATTAAACAAGCACCCCCTCACTATCCACACACTCAAAACAGCTTATTATTGCCATATCCAAAACACAATAAGCCATATAACTAATCAACTACTTTTATCAACAATGGCATACTATTATCATTAAAAAGCATCAAAATTTCATATCTAAAAAACCCTTTTAAAAAAGAGTAAGTAAGTACCTTGAAGACCATCATCCTCATCATCATCAGAGTCAGCATCCACGTCATCATCATTATGGTCATCTTCTTCCTTAACATCCTCAACAACCCCTTCAACAACCTTATTAACAGCAACCTCTTCCTGTTACACACATACATTTTTTATAACAATCTTTAACAAAAAGTATGAATCTTTAGTATTGAAATCTCAAGAAATGAAAAGGGTTAACCTCAATTTTCTTCTCAGATTCAATTTCCTCAACTACTGGGCCTGGCATCTTTATTAACTTTCTTCTGTGTGTGTGTTTTTAGTGTGTGTTTGTGGATATTCTCTTGAATGAAATGATAAGATTTTTGCTCTTTTAGGGTTTTAGGTTCTTGTTGGGCTTTGTTTGGGCTAAGCCCAAGTTATTTTTGTCGTGTTGCGTTTTGAAAGTGATTATGTTGATCCGTTTATAGGCGGTGCAGACAAGTCGAGCTTTTGATTTTGAGCTTGTGATATAAGCTCAAAATGTATAAGAGCTAAGCTCGGTAAACAAGGGTTGAAGCTTAGGCTAGGGTTACGGTTGGTTTTTTAGATGTTTTGTGTCTAATCTGCAAAACCATGTCTGCGAGAGAAGACGTGACTATAAAGTCTTTAAGATACAATAAGTGATACTTAGACAAAAAAAAAAAAAAAAAAAAAAAAAAAAAAAAAAAAAAAACCCCTAAATTGTAGAGGAAAAAAGTCATTTTTGCCGCTTCTCTCTAAAAATAAACAAACGCACTTCTTTCATTTCTTATTCCGGCCTGCAGACATAAGAGGAAAAAAAAACACACTTCTTTGATTTCCTCTTCCAACTTGCAGACAAAAGTGGAAAAAAGTGTTTCTTTTAAAAAACAAACATTGTCTAAATTTCTCTAGCCATTCTCTAGCGTTGTTGAACTCGGATAAACCTAAAACTAAAAGAATGAGGTTTTCCTTCTTAGTTTTTACCATGTGATGGAGAGTCTTATGCTTAGATGTAAGCAGCCTACTCGAAGTATTACCATGAGTCCGTGACCGTTTCCGACCATTTTCATGGTCATCCTAAAAATGTGTATCTAGTGACTAGTGAGGTTTAAACCCAAAATTCATTTGATGATATTAGATTATTAGCTTCCTAATCAGTAGGTCATTTTGATAATAGTTACCAGTTGAACTGGAGTGCTTGACAATAATGAGTTTACAAATGTAATTTCAAAAACCAGTTAAGAATGTCATAGATACAAGTTAGATGAAAACAACGTGTATATAAATAGGCAAGCATTAATCGATGCCTTAACAATTATTATAGCCATGATCTTGTTTTTTAGTTTTAGTTTAAATAAACAATTATTATAGCCATGATCTTGTTGTTTAGTTTAGTTTAAATAAAGGATCTACTTTTCGTTTAGCTTATGTTCAAGATCTTATTGTTTTATGAGATAGAGATGATTCAGATACAAAAGAAAATGAACATAATTGGTAAAGTATTGGTGGATTGACCTTCATATGAACTTTCAGCTTAAACATTTAGACTTTTGCCCTTCGAGAAAACTAAAAGCATCCCACAACTGAATGATCTTGAGAAGCTGTAAACCGAGAATATGATATGCACAAAGCTCCAGGCTCCAGCACTGAATCTTACTCTTGTGATATCTATTTGTAACACCACAAGCTCAAACGAGTAAAGTGTTCCAATATATGCAAATCAGCTTAAACCATGTCCACGCTGTATATATTAACTCTCTGAAAGAAATGTACAAAGCTTCCAATACTGTTCAGGTGTTCCACGCATTACTAGCATCAGTTTGAGACCCGTTATACCTTAGTGTGCACTCCTTGTTCGGCTACTACCGTCAATATTGTCCACCTAACAATAAAAAGACAATCTCGGATATGTAAAAAGGCAAGGGATTCAATATTAACAGCCAAAAAAGGATGCTGCTCCAACTTGAATCAAAGAAAACCAAGATAAAACAATACAATAACGAACACCAAAGTAGTTCATTTCCTTACTCGTTTAACCAAGCCTGTACATATTATACCAATGTAAATTCGGCCACCAGTTCCACATCCATAAAGCGGATTACAACGATAAGCAACAGTACAAAAAGTATTCGCACAAATTACCCCACAATTAAACCTTGCTTAAGCATTTCAAATACTATAACGTTGCTTATCATCCATCATTCAAAACACAAAAACTCTTTACACTATCCAAAACTGAGATTTGGGTGGTCACTTAACAGCATATAAACACTAAACCCTTAACATGACAAGAACATATCATTTAGATTCAGTAGACGTTCTTCATGGATTTTTGATCTTTCTCTTGTCTTTCCTAATGTTCTTCCAAGCTTCTGTGTCAAGAGCATGACAGTGACCACCACCTCCATACCATGTCTTGCAAGGTGCAGCAACATCACACACATAACAGTAGCACTGCAGTTAACAAAATAGCATGAGGACTAAGAAAACCTCAATCCTAAAAAGCTTCAAAAGAGTTGCAGTATAATTCATTATCAGTTTAAGAGGTGTTTCACGCTGCTTGTTAGAACTGCTTATTGCTTATAAAAATGAACAATTTGAGGTCGATTATTGTACTGCTTATTTCAGATGAAAAAACAAATGACGCAGTTTAACTAATCAATCTCAAACACCCATAAAAATACTACTGCATATGCTGGACAAACAGTTCTAATAAGCAATCCAAACACCCCCTAACTGTTTTGCAAATACTAATTATTCCCCGATTTACACGCAAATGATCCCAAACATTACATAAAAAAAATCGATTTCATTACAGCTAGTGGTCTGCAACAGGCCAAAACAGGACTGGACTAGCCGGAAACAGAAAATATGAAAAATGACAATTGTTTTACTCGGTTGTTCAGTACAGTTCAATTTGCCGATTTCAACAGTTTAGACGGCGTTTTGCAAACTCTAGTCCTAAACTAATCATTTAACATCAATTTCGCTATACCCAAAAAACTAAAACCATATATCTACCACTTAAAAGCGCAACAATCGAAACAAAACACATTTTATCACAAAAAATACATATTTGACTATACCAATTTGCAGTAGCTTTCATGTGACGTAGTCGCAAATGGAAGCTTCGCACACAAATGCCTCGAATGCGGGTAATCTCTGCACGCAACCTAAACCCCCAAACACCAAACACCAGAAAACAAAAACCCATTACTCAAAAACACACAAAAACCTCAAAAAACACAACAAGATTACATCTTTATCACAAAAACCTGTCCTTTTTCTGCAACCATGAACAAATCCTCAGAATCTAGAACATTGTCATTAGCTTTAGAAAGATCCACAGACTCTTCTTCATCCGGGTTGAAATCAAGTATAAAGCAATCCTCTTTATCATCAAAATCTTTAATTGCTGATCTTCTTTTCAAACAAAAGATGGGTCTTAAAGGAGTACCATCATCTTCAAGATCAACTTCATCATCAAGATCAAGAATGGTGCATTCAATGGGTATTTTTTTGTTGGGTTTTTTTGGTGTGGTTTTGTCTGCCATTGATTTGTGAAACCCTTGAAAACCCTTGAAGGAATTTAAGGGAAAGATTTTATTTTTATTTAGTTTTTATTTGGTTTTGATTGTTGTGATAACCGTTTGAAATTTGAAATGTTATTAGATGAAGGGTTTTTTAATTAATAAGAAGTTTGGGCCCTTTTAGACTTGTACAGTTGTACTTGTGAAAAACTGGGCCTCATGTGATTGCAAAAAGATTTTTTTTTTTTTTTTTTTTTTTTTTTTTAGCTTTTTTCCTCAACAGATTTTTCTTTTTTAAAATACCCGAGTTGACCTGGATGGTTTAACTGTGAACAAATTCGATGACCGGAAACCAATTTTCAGAAGAAAAAAAATCTGGTTGAATCGAGAACTTGATTGGGTCGATTAGAAAACCAGTTCTTAAAACATTGAGGATAACTATAAATTTGAACTATCTATATTTTAGTTATAAATTGTGAAAATTGGTTCCTTTCCGAGAGAGAAAATTTAGAAAATACTTATGTTGAACAAGTTTTTTTTTTTCTTCTTTTTTTTTTTTTCATTTTTTAGAAGGTTTTTTTTTTTTTTTTTTTTTTTTTTTTTTTTTTTTTTTTTGAAAATCCTCCCAATGTTGCACAACTAAACAAACCCTAATATTCCAGCTTTCTATTTTGATTTGTCTCTAACTTGTTACATGCAAATACGAGCTAATCAAAATGTTTTATATTCATACTGATAAAATTTAATTGTCACGCAGTTAGAGGTCTTAAGTTCAATTTGTGTTAGGTACAAATAACCCTGATGTGACCACGCCAACCTCTAAAAATAAAAGGCTTTACCGATTTGAGTTTGTGTGGCAATTAGTACAAATCTTGTAGATTAGTCGATTAAAAGATCGGAAATCATGATTATATAAAAAAAATCATTTTTCTGAAAAATTGTATATTTTAGAATTGGAGATTCAATTAGGCATCATTTATTGGGTAGTTCCACATTTGTTTTGTTTGATTCATCATTGTACAATCTTTTGTTCATGTTGATTTACTTAACTTGATTAATGGTTTAGCATATCATCATTGTTGTTGAAAAACATCTCTTATATATCAAGAGAATATACAAATGTGAAATCAAATCTTGTAAAAGGTTTCAATAACAAAAGAATATACAAATATGAAATCAAATCTTTTAAAAGGTTTCAAGTGGACCAATGGGATCAAAATTTTGTCACCTAAAAGAAATGGAGTCATCACATTGAACAATAGAATGTCAAAATTGAAAAAAATTGATCAAACCTAACAAAATTTCATCCAATAAAAAAATATGTATAAAAACAATTGTGTCGATTTTGTTTTAAAAAAATGTGTTAATTAATAAAACTATAATTGTTAAATTTTAAATAAACTAGCGGGGTTGCCCGCGCGTTGCGGCGGGTGTGTTTTGTGTTTTGTATTTTGTCGGTTGTACGGTATAATTAATAATTTTGTTATTTGAAGTATGCATATGTTTACTTGGAAGCATAATTTGTTTATATTTACGGATTGTTTTTTTTTTTTTTTTTTTTTGCGTTGCGGTTGAAATTTTTTTTGGTTGTTTGTTTTGTCGGTATGTTTTTTTTTATTTTTTTATTTTTTTTATTATTTTTTTTTTAAATAAACAAATTTGTATAAGTAATTTTTTTTAAGTGTATTATTTTTTGTATTTTTTTTAAAAACAAATTTTCTTAAAGAAATTAATGTTAAAAAAAAAAAAAAAAAAAAATGTACCGAGTACTGTAGCGACGCAAAAAAAAAATGTATTATTTTTTTGTATTATTATTATTTTTTATTTTTTTTTTAAAAACAAATTTTCTTAAAGAAATTTATGAAAAAAAAAAAAAAAAAAAAAAGAAAAAAAAAAAAAAAAAACGTACCGAGTACTGTAGCAGCACTAAAAAAAGGTAAGTTACTGTAGCAAATCACTGTAGCACTATTCAGCTACAGTGGTTTGCCACGTGTCGGATTGTGGGAGAGTGCCTGGGTTTTAGAATATACTAGCAAGGTTGCCCGCGCGTTGCGGCGGGTGTGTTTTGTGTTTTGTATTTTGTCGGTTGTACGGTATAATTAATAATTTTGTTATTTGAAGTATGCATATATTTACTTGGAAGCATAATTTGTTTATATTTACGGATTTTTTTTTTTTTTTTTTTTTTGGCGTTGCGGTTGAAATTTTTTTTGGTTGTTTGTTTTCTCGGTATTTTTTTTTAAATAAACAAATTTGTATAAGAATTTTTTTGTGAGTGTATTATTTTTTGTATTTTTTTATTTTTATTTTTTGTATTTTTTTTAAAAACAAATTTTCTTAAGGAAATTTATGTAAAAGAAAAAAAAAAAAAAAAAAAAATCTGTACCGAGTACTGTAGCGACATAAAAAAAAATGTATTATTTTTTGTATTTTTTTATTTATTTATTTATTTTTTAAAAACAAATTTTCTTAAGGAAATTTATGTAAAAAAAAAAAATGTACCGAGTACTGTAGCAACGCAAAAAAAAAATTCAAAAAACAAATTTTCTTAAAGAAATTTTTGTAAAAAAAAAAAAAAGTTACTGTAGCGAATCACTGTAGCACTGTAGCTGCTACAGTGGTTTGACACGTGTCGCGGTGTGGTGACTTGCCTGGGTTTTAGAATATATATATAATTAAATGGCTTAAGTGAACTTATCAGTTTTCATTTTTTTAGAAAAATTTTATAAATACCCCCTAGACTTCATATGTTTTCTAAAACAACATGTACGCTAAATATTATTATCATTATATATTAAATTAATGTATATGAAAATGAAATTATAAATATCAAAATGAAAGCACGAGTTAGTGTGACATTTAAATGAGTACATGAGATTTTACATTTACAAACAACTCATGTTATTTATCTTTATAATATCAAGCAAGGATCTTTCCAAAATTTTTATTATTACCATTCACGTTCAATACGACTCATTTTAAACATCTTTATAAGTTTAATAGCACGCGCGTCACATATGGTTTGACTAGCCCCTTGTTGATATAAAAATTGGGCGTTCCTTATTCGGGTTCCTGTTCTCGTACCAATTCAACCTTAATGCTTGAGACCTACGCAGTAAGAAAACAAACAAACACCGTTAGGCTTATCGTGAGATTGTCTCCCACGATTATCCTCCGGCATGAGAGTAAGTAATCGGTTTTTTAGGGTTATACTTGAAGAGTTAGGGTTGTGAAATCGTACCTTTGATGGGATTTATGATATTGTTTATATAGGCACGGAATCCTTATTGGATGCGTGCGCCTCACTCTTCGGTATATATCCGGTTTGGATATATATCCCTTAAATAAGAGATATCTATATCAAAACTATAAATAACTTTGGGTTTTGGCTTTCGTGAGCCCAAACCGTTAGTATGATAGCCCAATCATTGTTATGATAGCCCACTCGTGGTGGGTTTGGGTCTTAGTAATGTTCATTAATCGGGTCCGTGACCCGAATATGGACTATACGTCATCATGTCCCCCCAGTCTAGTATGCGTGGGGGATAACCGCGGATGCTAGACTAGAGATATTAGCAGCAAGCATGGCGGGGAAAATTATAATATTTCCCGCAAAAAATGTGATACGGTGTATCTAGCCTTGAAGTGTCCCACGTGTCCCTTGAAAGACATGAAAAAGTGCATGTATCGGTTTGTATTCTACAACACGATGGAGATAGTGGGATCCACGTGTCATTCATCCGTTGCAAGAGAAAACCCTATATAAGGGGCTCCCCGTTTCACTGTTATAACCACAATGAAAAAACGCCATTTCCTTTATTTAAAAATCCTTCTTCAAGAAAACTAATATCTTCGAGAGGTAATTACGCGTGCGCATTTTAGTAAAAATGGTTCGTCAGTTAGAAGAGTTCCGTTCTGAGATGGACGAGGATGAACTTCGTCAGTTCACCTCCGACTATTTCATCCCCCTCGAGGTGCATCCGGAATTACCGGATGCCGATGCATGTATCGCGGACTTCCCTGAGGGGAAAATAGGGGTATACACGCGCTTTTTTGAGTTCGCAAACCAGCGTGTGCCTATATCCCTATTTTTGAGCGACGTGCTCAACTTTTACCGCCTACATATTTCGCAGCTGCACTGTATAGGTGCGGCGAAAATAACGAATTTCGAGGTAAACTGTCGTTTGCTCGCAGTAAGGCCTACTATCAACCTTTTCCGCGCGTTTTACCACACGTCGTGGTCGAACGGGTGGGTGACGTTTTCCAAGCGCCCAGGGCGCTATCAGTGTTATACTGAAAAAATAGAAGCCCTTAGGGGTTGGAGGGAGAGATTTTTCTGGATAGATGATAGGGTATTCACCACGCTCTCTGGGTTTTATACCCAAGGGACGCTTCCAAAGGATGAGCGCCCAGATCCCGGTACGTACAGCGTGGAGGATGCAGAGACCATTAGTGGTAACCGCATCCCAATCAATTCCTATCCTGAGGAATTTCTAGTTCATATGGGGATGAGTCGCAATTACTTCGGCGCAAGTGATGAAGTGCCGACATTTTTGGATGAAAGCGGCCGGGGTGGGTGCTTGTCCTTTATTATCCTCGCATTTATAATGTAAGCGCTCTTGTATATTTAGATTTTATCAACTAACTTGTCCTTTTCTTGTTTGTTTACGTGTTGCGCAGAAATGGATCTATTTTCCGTAGTGAGGTTGACAAAGCCTACACAGGTGACCGTGGGCGTGCGCCCCCTGAGGGAAGGTGAAGTGCCCATCTTGGAGGCTACCACTAGGCGCCTTCTGGAGCTTGCACAAGAAGAGTCTTCTGATGCATCACAACCTATTGTGAATGCGACACCAGTGCAGACTGTGCCTGCGCAGGGAGTGGTGGCGCCTGAGCTTGTGCGCGCTGAGTCGTCTACTAGCGTTGGGATCCTCAAAGTGGACACTAACTCTGAAGAGGAGTGCCAGGGTGTGAAGCGCAAAGCTGCTGATGATGGTGGTGAGGGTACCTCCAAGCGCAGACGTCATACAATCATTGTGGATGGATCCACAGATGAGGAGACGTCGTTGTCAGTTACTGCGCAGGAGAATGCTGAGACTTCACTTCCTACATAAGTAACCATTGTTTGGGTATTTATATATATGTTTTTTGTACGCTGTGCCATTCCTTGACTTCTTTGTGTTTGCGTGTAGTGACAGTGCTGCAGGGGGTGATGCAGCGTTTGTTGAGGGGTCGGTGCCACCCCAAGCGGCTCATGAGCATGTGGGGGAGCCGTTGAAGGTGAAGGAGGAGATGTCTGCGCAGCAGCTGATGGAGGAGTTGGGGTGCAGCTGCTGAGCGTCAGGCAGAGTTGGTTACTCAGCTGAAGGCGCGGTATGTAGGTGAAGGTAGCAGTCTCGCTCAGAAGGATGAGGAGATTGCTCTGCTTAAGGCGCAGTTAGCTGATGCGCGAGCAGATGTAGAGTCCACATCTGCATATGCTAGGAGGCTCGCTGATGAGAAGCTGTCGTTGATGGCTGAGGTGAAGCGAGAGCGCGCTAAGACTGATCAGCACAGGGCTAACTGCTCTTGGGTTTTAAAGTACCTTCAAGAAAATAGGGCCGTGCACTTCGCCCATCTTGATGAACTTCGCGAACGTGTGGAGGAGGCTTTGAAGGTGCAGGAGAGCAAGCTGCGTAAGCTGAGTATAGAGTACGATGAGGAGTTATATCCTCATCTAGTTTCTTCTATTGCTGAGCGCAGGTATTTATTACTTCTTTTTATTATTATTTTTTTTGTAGCTCCTTTGTTATCTTCTAACGCGTGCATTGTTATGTTCTCAGGTGGTTGATCAGCCATGGTCTGCGCTTGGCTGCCATGGGCACGCTTGAGTCCTAGGAGGTCGTGGAGGCCTTTGGGAAAGTGGTGGAATGTGCTATGGCTCGTGGCAAGGCGCAGGCTGCGGAAGAGCTTCATGAGAGCAAATTGCTGACGGTGCCACTTGTAGAGGTGCCTGGGTACAAGGCAGATGCCTTTGATGAACTCGTAGAGGCTATGGAGAGGATGAAGGTTTTTGACTTTCCTCACATCGCCCGATTGGAGCGTGATCAAGATTATCCAATCGGCGTGATCATGCAGGGTCTAACTCTGGCTAGGCACATGGTCGAGGATGCGGAGGCGCAGCCTGACTTCTTTTTGAAGATAGACGAGTCGCAGCTGAAGGTGCCTATTTTTGCTCGTCCCCGTCACATGCTCAATCCCTTCGCCCTCGAGAAGGAAATTACTTTGAAGAAGTCCTTAGAGGTGCATGAGACAAGAGTTGCACGTAAGAAGGGCGTGAAGGGGAAGGCTATTCTCTGCGGTGTTGGTGCAGCCCATCTCCCCAGATCTGATGGGATTACCGTTAGCGTACCAACGGTATCTCAGGAGGATAGCAGCCTGTTGAGAAGACTGAGTGAGGCTGGGGAGTTGGCGTCTACAGCTAGTAGCTCCAGTCATAGGCGTGCTCATAGCATTTAGATATGTATGGATTTTTGTAGATATAATTTGTATAAACTCATGGTTCTTATAATAATATTTATCTTTTTTGTATGCCTTGTTTGTATCATTTGTACTTAGATTGTTTTCTTTTGTGTAAAAGAGTATCCAAGAGTCAAATTGAAACTGAGACATACTTGAGATGATTTTCATTAAGCACATAACTTAACAAAAAATCATAAGTGTAAAGATAGACTTGCATTGTGTTGCAAATCAAATGACCAAGAGTCTTGGCTCGTAGATTGCTAAACATGTATAGTGTACGTTGTGTTGCGTATCCGTCGTGGGATGCGCACTTTAAACTTACTTCAACGTCTTGAAAGTAAGGTGCTTAGCAAGGATACGTGATCCAATGTTGATGGGTTTGCAACCCTCTTACTCAACGAGTTAGTTAGTAGGTTTACTCATCCTTTCTGCCGTCGTAGGTCTTAGTATTTGCATGCACGCCATGTAGGCAAAATATAAAATAAAAATATTGAGACATGATGAGTGCTCAAACACTCATCATTTTTGGTCTAATCTGAACTGCAAAACATACAAAAACACTCAGAAATACATCAAAATACTAAAAATATTTTAAAATTGTGTTTTATATGTTTTAGATGCAAAACGAGTAAAAACAAATGAAAAACGTACAAAGTTTGCAAAATTGGTAGTTTCAGTCCCCCAACTTTCATAAAATTACAAAACTAGTCCCTGTGCATTTATTTTGCAAGAAAAGTCAACCCAAGTCTTTTTAAAATAAAAAGTTATTAAAAATAACACTTGGGTAAAATGTTTTGAGAATTTACACTTTTGGTCCCCAGAATTTGGAAATTACAAATTTAGTCCCTGGAGTTTCAAACATTGGCAGATTTGGTCCCTGGTGGGATAATTTTGAAAGAAAAATCATTTTGAGTCCTTGGGAAGTTACAAAAATCATTTTTAGTCCTTGGGGTGAAGTTTGAGAAATTTACATATTTGGTCCTCATAGTTTGGAATTTTGGCATAAATGGTCCCCGGGAATTTGAAAAATGAAAAATACAAATTTGGTTCTTGGTTTATTTGTTACTTGGCAAAAGTGGACCCTTGAAACAGGTTTGGAATAATGACATAATCAGCCCTCAAGTTTGGTTCAAATACAAAATTAGTCCTTGTAATACTTTAATACCAAATGGACCCTTATGTTATTTACCCAACTGCCAAACAAAACCCAATCCACCATCACCCCTAGCCCACAACCTGATCCAGTCCAATATCCCAAGCCCAAACCTAATAAATAAAAAACCCCCACCCCCGTTTTCTTCTTTCTTCCCCGCCAAAACAATGCCCTGCAACTCCAACAATATTGTCCCCCCAACATAACCTACCATAGCCCCCCTCCTCTGACCTTGTTCCTACATCCAATAAGTCAACTCCAAACATCATCATTACCATACCCCCTCCAAAGGTTACTTAAACTAAACCAAGGGCCAAGATGAAGACTTAAGCATCCAAGGGACCAAGATTGATGTGGGAAAGCACTTGTGGGCCCTTAGAAACCCTGAAGTATCAGAATAAAAGGAAGAAGAAAAGAGGAGAGAAGGAGTGAGTAGTTAGTCGATTAGTAGATAACAGTAGTTAATTTAGATTTTAGGTTAATTTCTTAAGTATGAATTGTAGTAAAAGGTATTTTTAGTTTAAATTAATGCAAGAAATCTGTACTCTTTATTCTCAATCAAGTTTAATTCAAGTTTTTTTTACAAACAAATTTTAATCAGTGTATTATCTATTTTATTCCTATTTGCTTATTTTTGCTTATTTAAATGTTTATTCTTTGTTGTTGATGTTGTTCATTTGTATCCTCATGCTAAGTTTGCCTACTTGAGTGAGCTTTATGCTTATTTGTTGAATTTCAGTTGGTAGATCCCCCAGTTGTCTACTTTTGCAGTCTAGCTTAAGCCTTAGCATAACTAGATATAGCCTATGTGAGTGCTTATTTTAGATTCATTTCAGCTTAGTTATGCTTCATATAAGTTAAATGTTGATTTGGCATCAGTGTTATAATCTAGATTGGTCATAATCACTTAAACAAAGAAAACAGTTCAGTAGGATTCTAATAGTTAAGATAGATTTTAGTATAATTTAGTGTGGATATAATTAGTGTAATCTTTATTGTTTTTTTTTTAGTTTTTACTTTCACTATTGTACTCTTTGAAAACTCAGTTCAAGGTAATTTCAAGTAATTTTTTCATTTTAGTTGTAAAATTTATTTATCATTAGTCTTAAACTACCATATTCAAATTGTACCTATTTTATAGCTTGTATCCTGTTCAAAAATGCTCATTTAGGTTATTTACAGCTATTACAATCATTTACAAGTTGCAGTTTTGAAAATACCTTTTGTAGTTTGAAAATCTCAATCAGACACCCCTGAAAAGGAGTGTTTGGCACAAGCCAAAGTTGAGGCCAAACCTTGTTTTTAACCAAATCCTCTAGCTTAATCAGCTTTCTTTGATTGTTTCTAGTAGTTTTGAATCAAGTTTTTGAATGCCCTAACAGTGTTTGAGTATTTAAGTTTGTTTTTCATAATTCATTTTATCGAAACTGTTTTAGGTAAACAAGTTTTAGTAGAATCTGTTTTAGGCAATTTTAGTTACCTCTTTTGCTTCATCTTAGTTCCATACAGGTTAATACATGCATCTTTACATCCGGTCTTAGCATTTTCAAGTCAAATCCACCCATTTTGACCCATTCCTTGCACATCTGTCCTGTAGCAACTGTCCAAAATCCATCTCCACAGCCACTTGGAGTTGCAATTTTAGTTTCTTTATTTTAAGCTCTCATGTCTTGGAATTTGGTACTATTGATCTCCCCCAGCTTGTCTACATGTACATATTTTTATTTTATTTTTATGATTTTTTTTAAGCTTATCTCAGCCCCTAAACTCATCCTTTTGACCACTATTTCACTTTTGCAGCCTAGGATTAGTTTTTGCTTATTAGTTGTTAAGCTTTCCTAACTGCTTATTTACTGTTCCTCTAGCTTTTTAGGAATCCCCTAGTTGCCTAGCATGTTTTCTTCCCCCCTAGTTCAGACTTTGGTGCCTGCTAGTTCCCAAGTAGCCCTGCACATCAGCAGGTCTGTTATCTTTTGCAAGTCCCCTCATAAGCTCCCTATTGGTCCACACTAGTTCATGTTGGTTTACTTATTCCCTGGTAGATAGTCCCAGATTAGTGAGCTTATTGGTCACTTTTAATCATTATAGATAGCTTATTTTAGCCCCCTTGCCCATTGGTCTGTTTGATCCCATGTTTCCCTGCACCACTTGGTTCTGGCCAAGCAGTGGTTTAACAAGCTCATTCCTGAGCTTGTTTCTTAGATTTGGGAGAGGAAATGTGGCTCTTTGAGAAGCCTGTAGCGTTGGCTTTTAAGCTCTGTGCTAATTTTCGGACCAGGAGCTTGATTGCTTAGCTTACGTGTCAATTCTAGGTACCCATTTGGACTGACTTGGGCTGCAATCTCTGCCAAGTTGCTTGATCTGTTATTTTTAGCCTTATACGTTTTTGTTTTTGATTATTTTCAGTCTTGTCAGCTTATCTAGGTTAGATTTTAAATGATTTGTAGCTTATTTGGTTAAGTTAGTGGCTTGTGTGAGCTTATTAAGCTTAGCAGTTAAGCTTGTTGCTTGTCACTAAGCTTCGCCCCAACTGTCAAACCGAATAAGCTGTTCCAGCTTATTCCTTAGCTTTTCAAAAAAGTCTCTTTCACAAAAGAATGTTTAATTTTATTGGTTGAATCATTTTAGAAAAGAAAATCTGAAAAAGAAAAATAAATTGAAAAAAAGTGTTTTTGCTAGGAATTGAACCCTGGCCCTCTTGGGTTGACCTGGTCAACACCAGACCCAACCCACGCACCATCTCCCCTAGGTGTATCCTAGTGTTTATTATTTCCCTTTTTATTTTTATACTAGTCTTGTTCATTTGTAGCTTATTTTGCTTATTAGCTTAATTTTCCAGCTTATCTATAGGCATTTCCAGCTTTTTATATTTTTATTAGCTTATTAATAGTATAAAGTATTTTTAGAAAAAGTTTTATAATTATTACTCTTTATTTAGTATTTTTAGTAAATCAAAATAGTTTAATTAGTTAATAAATAGTTTTTAATTAATAATAATTAATTAAATAGTTATAAAAATTATTTTCTTTTTTCCAAAATTTTCTTTTATCGTTAGGATCGTAAAAATATAATTTTCATGTCCGTAGGGTTTGCGTAGCGTAAATTTCACTTTTTATTTCGCGCACTCGCGTTTATTTTAATTTTAACTCGCGTTTTGTTTAAATAACTTTTGTGTTTTTAAATTTAGGTTACGTTATTAAAAGTAGTTTGTAAAATAAGAAAAACCAAAAACATAAATAAAGTGATAGCTTCTATTTAAGCCGTTTGGCTTATTTTTCTGCTTATGTATAAGCAATTTCTGATTTTAAGTTTTTTAGATTACGTTTTAGGTTAATTAGGTTTCGCGTTATTGTTAATATAGTTTGTTTAAATCGTTCTCATTCGTTTTTCCTTAGCGTAATCATTCAAAACCCTTATAAACCCTTTTTCCGTCCAATTTCACCCGATCACAAAGCCGTTTTAATACCATCCACACCTCGTCGGGACATAACGACCCGGGGAAAACACTGTACTTCCACGGAGATTGCTTCTAAGCCTTTGACCTTGTTGACCATCACCTGGTCAATTTAGGTTGACCGTTTGGCCTCAATCAATTTTTGGCGCCGCTGCCGGGGAGGTTGTGTGCGTATCTAAACGGTTTTTCTGATTAGTGTCTTTGGAATTCGTTCCATTGTACATTTATCCATCCTTTGTTCATATTTTCCCATTATCAAAACAAAACCGTTCCCGAAAACTTTTTAAACTCAGTTTTCAACGAACACAAAAAATACAAAAACATTTTCTTTTCTATTTGTACAAAATGTCTTTCCAAAAACCCAAAAATATCCCTCTTCACCCCCCTACCCTTTTGATTCTCATTTCCTCACCCTCTATACACATTTGATTCTTTCTATGTCTCATCCACACTTTCTGGTTTGCCATTGGTGTGGTAATCCTTATAATGGTGGTAATTGCCCCAGTTGTGGCATGGTAGAATCAGGAAACGTGTCTGTCTATAACCAATATCCTTACTCCTACCATGACGCGACTGATTCATCCCATCAGTTACCACACCATCAGTCTCAGCAGTTTTACTGTTGTGAGTACTGTGGTGGTTCACACTACAGTTCTGATTGTCAATCAGGAAACACGCTTGTCTATGAGCAGTTTCCCGATAACAATTATGACTCTAGCACATACGACTCACAGCCTCAACAGTTTTACTGTTGTGATTACTGTGGAGGTCCACACTTCAGCTCAGATTGTCAAATGGGTAATCCATATCCTTGTGACAATTTTGACACACCTTATTACGACCAACCTCCACAGTACGATATGAATCAAGCACTTCTTCCAGAAATGCAAAATATGTTGAAAATCGTTGATGAGCTTAAGGGTTTAGTTCAAGACTTTGCCCAAAGACACACTCATCAAAAATCCATGGAAGAATTGCTTGCCGAAGAGCAGACTGCTAGAATAAATTCCCAAGATGCCTATGAAAAATCTGTGACGGAATCCATTGCAAGAGAAAAAGCAGAAAAAGCAGCCAAATCTAGCTCTTTGTTGCGTTTCATTCCTGATGACAGTGATGATGAGGATACACTTGATATCCTTGAATTTTATAAAACTTCAAGCTCATCAGTTGATACCCCAGCAGTTGAGATTCCATCTCAAACAACTGCTATCACAACCGAGGTTCCCACTCACTCTTTGATCATGGGGGACGAGCATCTTGACACTGTTCCTGAAAGGGAATCGGACGAATTCATAAAGTCTAGTGTTAAGAACCTTGTTCCAATCCCAAGAGAGTCACAGGGAACTCTTGAGCATATGTGTAATATTCCTTCCCCTATTGAGTGCCCTAAAGATCAATTTGAGACTTTCTCATATTTTAGCGATGATTATATATCTTATGGAGACATCGAGTATGTTGAGGCGTCAGTTCCACATCCTGATGCTGATCATCTTCTTGAGGAGTTCGCTGATGAACTTGCTCACATCAATCCACTTTCATTGGAAGGTGATGATGGCCTCCTTGACTTCGAAGCCGATCTGGGAGAAATTGAAAGTCTCCTATATCATGATCCGTCACTCACTTCTGATCCCGACAACCCAATAGAGAATGATAATCTCTTTGTTCCCGAAACATTTAATATGACTCTCACCAATCCTCTATTTGAATTCGAATCTGAATTCACTATGATTTCTAACAATCCAATCTTTGACGAGGATTGTGATGAGTCCACAATGGAACATGAGTTCACAGATTCACATCTTGTGAATAATTCTCTTCATGAGGAGTTCTCCGGTGAACTCACTCATCATGTCACGACTCCTCCGGAGTTTGATATCCCGGGGGGAGATGCTCTCAATTATGAGAATTTGCAAATTCCCACCCACCCTCCCGGGTTGTTTACGAGCTTACCTTTTGCAATCCAAACTCAGGCTACGGAGCCTGCTCTCGAGGAAGAATATCAAATCATGATTTTCATCATGGTTTTCTTCCTTTTCTTCACCTACAGGGTGACTTCTCTTCTTCACTCCTTCGGGAGTGAGGACACCATATTTGATCCCGGCATTTTCATGTATCATTATCTTGAGCCGGGTACTTATCTCATCGGTGTGGAACTTTCACGTGCTTCAAATGTTTGTCCAAACATCTTGAATGAAAGTCCGATTGAGATTGTTTCTTCCACATCATGCTTCCCCAAGGACAAATAAATTCGGGGTCGAGTCACGCTAGCGACTCGGTAAACAAAAACAGAGCATGCTTATAGGGTTTTCACCCTAAGTGTGGGGGAGTCCCCCATGCTATGGTTACAAATGAAGTGAAAAACAAATGGTGTTTTCCACGCTTAGCTTGTAATGTTGCCCTTTTACGTTCAAAATGTCGGCATAATAGCCGGGATTTTGAATATTGAGGACAATATTCATGCTTAGTGTGGGGGGGTATTCGCTATTCTAGCAAATTTTATCACATTTTACTATCTAATACCCCCGTTTTTGACCAAAATTTTTCAAAAATTTTTCACTGGAGCTCAAAATTTTTTGTGGTAATCAGTCCGCCTTGTCTAACCGACAAAAGGGATTGGCTAGTCCAGGAGCAAACGGCTCTTGGTAAAGACATCTCAAATCCATTTACGGCTTGCAATTTGCCCAAAATTGTATGGTTCCTCAACTCCCCAAAAACAAATGAGTTGGCTAGCCGCAAGATTATGGCTTGTGGTAAAGGCCGTGGAAAAACCATAATTGGTAATCAGCTCACCAAGATGTTGACTATTCCATCAAGAGCTGGCTAGTCCAGAAGCAAACGGCTTTTGGTAAAGACTACTCAAATCCGTTGACAGCTGGTGGTTTGCTCAAAATCACACGGTTATCAGGTGTGCCACAGTTCTTACACCTGGCTACTCCAGAAGTGATGGCTTTTGGTAAAGAGTTTTTCAAATCCATCAAGTTTTCAAAACAGTTATTGCTAGGGACTAGCAATAGTTTAGTGTGGGGGATTGATGAGTGCTCAAACACTCATCATTTTTGGTCTAATCTGAACTGCAAAACATACAAAAACACTCAGAAATGCATCAAAATACTAAAAATATTTCAAAATTGTGTTTTATATGTTTTAGATGCAAAACGAGTAAAAACAAATGAAAAACGTACAAAGTTTGCAAAATTGGCAGTTTCAGTCCCCCAACTTTCATAAAATTACAAAACTAGTCCCTGTGCATTTATTTTGCAAGAAAAGTCAACCCAAGTCTTTTTAAAATAAAAAGTTATTAAAAATAACACTTGGGTAAAATGTTTTGAGAATTTACACTTTTGGTCCCCAGAATTTGGAAATTACAAATTTAGTCCCTAGAGTTTCAAACATTGGCAGATTTGGTCCCTGGTGGGATAATTTTGAAAGAAAAATCATTTTGAGTCCTTGGGAAGTTACAAAAATCATTTTTAGTCCTTGGGGTGAAGTTTGAGAAATTTACATATTTGGTCCTTATAGTTTGGAATTTTGGCATAAATGGTCCCCGGGAATTTGAAAAATGAAAAATACAAATTTGGTTCTTGGTTTATTTGTTACTTGGCAAAAGTGGACCTTTGAAACAGGTTTGGAATAATGACATAATCAGCCCTCAAGTTTGGTTCAAATACAAAATTAGTCCTTGTAATACTTTAATACCAAATGGACCCTTATGTTATTTACCCAACTGCCAAACAAAACCCAATCCACCATCACCCCTAGCCCACAACCTGATCCAGTCCAATATCCCAAGCCCAAACCTAATAAATAAAAAACCCCCACCCCCGTTTTCTTCTTTCTTCCCCGCCAAAACAATGCCCTGCAACTCCAACAATATTGTCCCCCCAACATAACCTACCATAGCCCCCCTCCTCTGACCTTGTTCCTACATCCAATAAGTCAACTCCAAACATCATCATTACCATACCCCCTCCAAAGGTTACTTAAACTAAACCAAGGGCCAAGATGAAGACTTAAGCATCCAAGGGACCAAGATTGATGTGGGAAAGCACTTGTGGGCCCTTAGAAACCCTGAAGTATCAGAATAAAAGGAAGAAGAAAAGAGGAGAGAAGGAGTGAGTAGTTAGTCGATTAGTAGATAGCAGTAGTTAATTTAGATTTTAGGTTAATTTCTTAAGTATGAATTGTAGTAAAAGGTGTTTTTAGTTTAAATTAATGCAAGAAATCTGTACTCTTTATTCTCAATCAAGTTTAATTCAAGTTTTTTTTACAAACAAATTTTAATCAGTGTATTGTCTATTTTATTCCTATTTGCTTATTTTTGCTTATTTAAATGTTTATTCTTTGTTGTTGCTGTTGTTCATTTGTATCCTCATGCTAAGTTTGCCTACTTGAGTGAGCTTTATGCTTATTTGTTGAATTTCAGTTGGTAGATCCCCCAGTTGTCTACTTTTACAGTCTAGCTTAAGCCTTAGCATAACTAGATATAGCCTATGTGAGTGCTTATTTTAGATTCATTTCAGCTTAGTTATGCTTCATATAAGTTAAATGTTGATTTGGCATCAGTGTTATAATCTAGATTGGTCATAATCACTTAAACAAAGAAAACAGTTCAGTAGGATTTTAATAGTTAAGATAGATTTTAGTATAATTTAGTGTGGATATAATTAGTGTAATCTTTATTGTTTTTTTTTTAGTTTTTACTTTCACTATTGTACTCTTTGAAAACTCAGTTCAAGGTAATTTCAAGTAATTTTTTCATTTTAGTTGTAAAATTTATTTATCATTAGTCTTAAACTACCATATTCAAATTGTACCTGTTTTATAGCTTGTATCCTGTTCAAAAATGCTCATTTAGGTTATTTACAGCTATTACAATCATTTACAAGTTGCAGTTTTGAAAATACCTTTTGTAGTTTGAAAATCTCAAACAGACACCCCTGAAAAGGAGTGTTTGGCACAAGCCAAAGTTGAGGCCAAACCTTGTTTTTAACCAAATCCTCTAGCTTAATCAGCTTTCTTTGATTGTTTCTAGTAGTTTTGAATCAAGTTTTTGAATGCCCTAACAGTGTTTGAGTATTTAAGTTTGTTTTTCATAATTCATTTTATCGAAACTGTTTTAGGTAAACAAGTTTTAGTAGAATCTGTTTTAGGCAATTTTAGTTACCTCTTTTGCTTCATCTTAGTTCCATACAGGTTAATACATGCATCTTTACATCCGGTCTTAGCATTTTCAAGTCAAATCCACCCATTTTGACCCATTCCTTGCACATCTGTCCTGTAGCAACTGTCCAAAATCCATCTCCACAGCCACTTGGAGTTGCAATTTTAGTTTCTTTATTTTAAGCTCTCATGTCTTGGAATTTGGTACTATTGATCTCCCCCAGCTTGTCTACATGTACATATTTTTATTTTATTTTTATGATTTTTTTTAAGCTTATCTCAGCCCCTAAACTCATCCTTTCGACCACTATTTCACTTTTGCAGCCTAGGATTAGTTTTTGCTTATTAGTTGTTAAGCTTTCCTAACTGCTTATTTACTGTTCCTCTAGCTTTTTAGGAATCCCCTAGTTGCCTAGCATGTTTTCTTCCCCCCCTAGTTCAGACTTTGGTGCCTGCTAGTTCCCAAGTAGCCCTGCACATCAGCAGGTCTGTTATCTTTTGCAAGTCCCCTCATAAGCTCCCTATTGGTCCACACTAGTTCATGTTGGTTTACTTATTCCCTGGTAGATAGTCCCAGATTAGTGAGCTTATTGGTCACTTTTAATCATTATAGATAGCTTATTTTAGCCCCCTTGCCCATTGGTCTGTTTGATCCCATGTTTCCCTGCACCACTTGGTTCTGGCCAAGCAGTGGTTTAACAAGCTCATTCCTGAGCTTGTTTCTTAGATTTGGGAGAGGAAATGTGGCTCTTTGAGAAGCCTGTAGCATTGGCTTTTAAGCTCTGTGCTAATTTTCGGACTAGGAGCTTGATTGCTTAGCTTACGTGTCAATTCTAGGTACCCATTTGGACTGACTTGGGCTGCAATCTCTGCCAAGTTGCTTGATCTGTTATTTTTAGCCTTATACGTTTTTGTTTTTGATTATTTTCAGTCTTGTCAGCTTATCTAGGTTAGATTTTAAATGATTTGTAGCTTATTTGGTTAAGTTAGTGGCTTGTGTGAGCTTATTAAGCTTAGCAGTTAAGCTTGTTGCTTGTCACTAAGCTTCGCCCCAACTGTCAAACCGAATAAGCTGTTCCAGCTTATTCCTTAGCTTTTCAGAAAAGTCTCTTTCACAAAAGAATGTTTAATTTTATTGGTTGAATCATTTTAGAAAAGAAAATCTGAAAAAGAAAAATAAATTGAAAAAAAGTGTTTTTGCTAGGAATTGAACCCTGGCCCTCTTGGGTTGACCTGGTCAACACCAGACCCAATCCACACACCATCTCCCCTAAGTGTATCCTAGTGTTTATTATTTCCCTTTTTATTTTTATACTAGTCTTGTTCATTTGTAGCTTATTTTGCTTATTAGCTTAATTTTCCAGCTTATCTATAGGCATTTCCAGCTTTTTATATTTTTATTAGCTTATTAATAGTATAAAGTATTTTTAGAAAAAGTTTTATAATTATTACTCTTTATTTAGTATTTTTAGTAAATCAAAATAGTTTAATTAGTTAATAAATAGTTTTTAATTAATAATAATTAATTAAATAGTTATAAAAATTATTTTCTTTTTTCCAAAATTTTCTTTTATCGTTAGGATCGTAAAAATATAATTTTCATGTCCGTAGGGTTTGCGTAGCGTAAATTTCACTTTTTATTTCGCGCACTCGCGTTTATTTTAATTTTAACTCGCGTTTTGTTTAAATAACTTTTGTGTTTTTAAATTTAGGTTACGTTATTAAAAGTAGTTTGTAAAATAAGAAAAACCAAAAACATAAATAAAGTGATAGCTTCTATTTAAGCCGTTTGGCTTATTTTTCTGCTTATGTATAAACAATTTCTGATTTTAAGTTTTTTAGATTACGTTTTAGGTTAATTAGGTTTCGCGTTATTGTTAATATAGTTTGTTTAAATCGTTCTCATTCGTTTTTCCTTAGCGTAATCATTCAAAACCCTTATAAACCCTTTTTCCGTCCAATTTCACCCGATCACAAAGCCGTTTTAATACCATCCACACCTCGTCGGGACATAACGACCCGGGGAAAACACTGTACTTCCACGGAGATTGCTTCTAAGCCTTTGACCTTGTTGACCATCACCTGGTCAATTTAGGTTGACCGTTTGGCCTCAATCAAGACATAAGAAAAAATGTAAGCAATAAAGTTAAATGTGTTATGGAGTTAGCTAGAACCCACAACGTTTTATTAATACTTGCAAGTTTTTGAAGATAAAAGACAATTCTAAAAAAAAGAAAATTCAAGTACAGACATTTATTAGGCACGTACTAAAGTGCAAGGTTGTCTCTGTGTGGGCCGTAGCATTTACTAAAGATAGCATCTCTTGAGATTGCAAATATTCCAAGTGCGTGCTAGCTCATGGCCTTCCATATCGCGCAACTTGTATGCACCATAGCCTAGTGCATCTGTGACTTCATAGGGTCCTTCCCATTTGGGTCCAAGTTTGTCTGTGTCTTCTGCGTGGCTTGCATCATTGGCGCGGTATACAAAGTCTCATGGCCTGAATGAAGTGTGTTTGACTTTTGCATCGTAATACTTCTTCATTTTTGATTTAGCCTTTGCTTCACGTATAGCTGCGCGTTTGCGCCTTTCTTCCAACAGATCCAAGTCTATGCGCCGCTCATCGTCATTTGTTGTGACATTTATTTCTGCCGTACGGATAGTTGGCATTCCAATCTCGGCTGGTATGACAGCTTATGTCCCATAGACAAGAGAGAATGGTGTGTCTCAAGTGCTGGTTTTTATTGTCGTGCGGTGCGCCCATAAAACATGTGACAATTCATCCACCCACCTTCCTTTATGTCTGTCAAGGCGCGCTTTTATTCCTTTGCCCAGACTGCGATTCGCGCGTTCAACCAAGCCATTGGTTTGTGGGTGCTTAACTGAAGCAAAGTGTTATGTAATGTTTAATTGCGCGCACCAGTCTTTGAACGGGTTGTCACAGAATTGTTTTTCGTTGTCCGAAATGATCTCTCCGGGTAGTCCAAAGTGACATACAATGTTGTCCCACATGAAGCGTTTGACTTGGTTGCCTGTGATGCTTGCCACTGCTTTTGCCTCAATCCACTTAGTAAAATAATCTATAGCTACGATGAGGAATTTTAGCCCTCCCGCTGCAACCGGAAAAGGGCCTGCGATGTCAATGCCCCATTTATAGAATGGCCATGGTGAGGTGATGGGGGTTAGCTCTTATTGTGGTCGGCGCGGAATTGGCCTGTAGACTTGGCAATCGCTGCATTTCTTTATCATGTCCCGCGCGTCGCGGTGCATAGTGGGCCAATAGTATCCTGACCGCAGGGCGCGCGCCACTACAGACCGTGGTCCTGAGTGCATATTGCATGAACCAGCGTGAATCTCTCAGAGTACATAATCTACCTGAAGAGGTCCGATGCACCGGAGCCATGGTTGTAGGAATGAACGTCAATATAGGATGCTATCTCGGAGTTTAAATCTCTGCGCTGTGCGCCGTATCCGAGCGTCCTTCTGATCTTGTGGTAAGATTCCTTTGCTTATAAATTCAATGATAGGTGTCATCCACGTAGGATCCTGTTCCTCTATTACCGTGGATATTTCCATCTCCGAGATTGATTTGTTTTTCAGAGTTTCCACCAATACCTGTTTTGATAGGTGCGTAAAGCTTGTGGATGCAATCTTGCTAAGCGCGTCAGCTTTCCTGTTTTCTCCTCTAGGGACTTGTTTGATAGTGAACCTGTCAAAGTTCTGGATTAGAGACTTGGTTTTTTCGAGGTATTGGACCATGTGTTCATCCTTGGCCTCGTATTCACCTAGCACGTGATTGGCTACTCGCTTGGAATCTACATTTGCCTCTAGGTTACGTACACCCATTTGAGTTGCAATGCGTAGTCCAGTAAGTAAGGCTTCATATTCTGCCTCATTGTTTGTGGCTGTGAATTTGAAACGTAGTGCGTAAGTGAATTCCACTCCATCTGGATTAGTGAGGATAAGGCCTGCGCCTGATCCATCCACGCACGAGGATCCGTCTGTGAATAGAACCCATGGTTCTTGTAATTCTACCTTGCTTGTCGGAGGTGGAGTATCGGTATCTGGCTTCTCAACAATAAAGTCTGCTAATATTTGCCCCTTAATTGCAGTGCGTGGTCTATACGAGATGTTGTACTCGCTCAATAGCACACTCCATTTCTGTAGCCGTCCTGATGCGTCAGGTTTAGAGATAACTTGTTTGATAGGTTGGTCCGTTATTACAGCTATTGGGTGCGCCTGAAAGTATCTGCGCAATCTTTTAGCTGCAAATACCAAAGCTAGGACCATCTTTTCCATAGCAGTATAGTTAGTCTCTGTCTTTTTGAGTGCTTTGCTTACAAAGTATATGGGTGTTTGAACGGAGTTCCTATCGTCAGTAGCACCGCACTGACTGCTCCATGAGTTGCAGATAAGTACATGATCAATTCCTCCCCTGGTCGGGGTGTTACAAGTTTAGGAAGCGTTGCGAGATGTTGCTTAAGTTGTTGGAAGGCTTCCTCCGCCTCCTCAGTCCAACGAAAGTCTCCCTTTTTTCTGCACTTCGTGAGTGTTTTAAAGAGAGGGAGTGATTTGTTTGCTGATTTGGACAAAAATCGGTTTAGCCCAGCTAGCTTTCCGTTTAATGACTGGACTTCTTTCAATGTGCGCGGTGAAGGGAGATCGATGACAGCTTTTTTCTTTTCTGGGCAAGGCTTGATGCCATCAGGTTCTATTAGATATCCAAGAAACATGCCTTCTGTCGCGCCAAAAGTGCACTTCTTGGGGTTTAACTTCATGTTTATCTTTCCAGTGTTTTGAACGTCTCTTTGATGTCGCGCACCAATTCTTCCTCAGTATGACTCTTTATAACAAGGTCATCGACATAAACTTCCAGGTTGCGACCTACTTGCTTTTCAAATGCCGTGTCCACCAATCACTGATATGTTGCTCCCGCGTTCTTTAGACCAAAGGGCATTTTTATATAGCAAAAGACCCCTTGACTCGTGTGGAAGGCTGTTTTCTCTTCATCTTCCTCAGCCACCTGAATTTGATGGTACCCTTTGTATGCGTATAGGAAGCATTTAAAGGGATATCAACACAGAGATTCTACCTTCCAGTCTATCTCTAGCAGCGGGTAGCAGTCCTGTGGACATGCTTTATTAAGGTCAGTGAAGTCCATGCACATTCTCCAACTGCCATCACTCTTCTTTACCATTACTGGATTGGAAATCCAGTCGTGGTAGTAGACTTCTCGCATGATACATGCATCTACAAGTTTGTGTACTTCTTCCAGGATGGCTTTTGCGCGATCCGGGGCTTGGCCGCGCTTTTTCTGTCATATTGGAGGATATCCTTGTCGGATTTGTAGCTTGTGCTCCGTAATAGATCGTGGCACTCCAGTCATGTGCTTTGGTTCCCATGCAAAGATATATAGGTTCTTTTGTAAGAGTGTGCACACAGCTGCTCTGCCTTTGTCAGACAGTGACCCTCCAATTGATATTTGTTGATCTGGGTAATCTGGGTGAATGGCAACTTTTAAGTTTGGTACTTTGGCTGCGCGCTATTCTGGGACATCCTCCACTTCACTGGCTACTGTGTTGCATTCTTTTGGTGGCACGGTGGTATTGTAGAGGGTGACAATGCCTCCTTCTACTGGGAATTTAAGCATCCCATGCGCTGTGGACGGTACAGCGCGCATGGATGATATTCCAGGTCTCCCAATGACGCCGTTGTACGGCGAGGGGGATTTGATCACCATAAAGTTCATCCAGGCTGCCGTAGAGTGTTGCTCATTACCAATGACCACAAGTAAGCGTAATTGCCCCATGGGCCATATCTTCTCTCCTGTGAAGCCTGTCAGCGATGTTGTGGCTGGAATTAGCTGACTTTGTATCTCAGGTCGCAGCCTTTTGAAGCAATGTTCGTACATAATGTCTGCGGATGCCCCTCCATCGACATACATGCGGTGAATATCGTGAACCCCTGTATGTATTTCAATGGTGAGTGGCTCCATTACTGCGTTGTCCGCAGCGAGAGTGGGAAAAGAAATTTCATTCTTAAAGGAGATTTTTTGGCTGACTTTTTTCCTGGTCTTTCGCTGCCATGATTGTATCATGTAGATGGTGCCAGCCTTGTCTTTGGGTGTCTCCTTCTTACCTCCATTCTTTGGTTTGTCCTTTCCTTCTTTTATATTCTTAACGAGATGATCCATTCTACGTTCCTTTACTAGCTTTTCGATTAGTTGTCGTAGTTGGACGCATTCGTTGGTGGTATGGCCGTTTTGTCCATGGTATTCGCAGTATCCATTCCCTACGAGCCGGTCTTCTGGGGTGCGCATTGGTGGAGGTTTCGGGAAGTTTGCGCCCTCTGTTACGAATATCTCCCTTGGTGTCTTTGTGAGGGGGGTGTACTTATCGTTATCTCGTCCACTTCCCTGACCATGATAATTTTTGCCGCGGTTGCTACTCTGGTCATTGGATTGTCTCCTAGGCTGCTCTTGTGACCTGTAATTTGAGTAGCCTTTTTTACTATCCACGGCTGCTGCTTCTCTTTGGATGAAGGACCTTGTGCGCTTCATTAGCTCATCAAAGGTTTGGGGAACCTTATCATTTAATCTCCTTATGAGTTCTGGGTTATTTATCCCATTCATGAATCCTGAGATTTTTAGCACTTCAGGACACGCCTTCACGTGTATGCATTCATCCTTGAAGCGCTCCACATAAGCGCTTGTTGATTCCCCTTGGCGCTGTTTCACCCTGGCCAGTTCAACAGGGTTCTTGGAGCACTTCTTCCTTTGGGTGAAGTTCAAACGGAATGTTTTTCGTAATTCTTCGAACCAATTGATGCTTCTTCGTGGAAGCTTGCTAAACCAAGTTCGCGCATTCCCTACTAATGTAGAATTAAACATATGGCACCACACAGGCTGTGGCCAATTTTCGATGGTAGCAGCAGATTCGAAAATTTTTAGGTGATCATCAGGATCACCCGTTCCATCATATGTTTTAACATTGGCGGGCATGCGCCTCTTCTTATCATCCGAATAATCGCTGATGCGTCGCGTGAATGCGTCAACCTTTTGGCGACGCCAAGGAAGAGACATGTCTTCGTCTTCTTCCTCGCGATGTCTTCCTCTGGACTTCCAATGTCCTGTTTCTTTGTCCTCGTTGTCCGAGGAGTCACTTGAGGAAGAGTTGTCTCTTTTACGGCGCTTGCGCCGTTTCTCCTCAGAATCTGAACTTGGAGGACTTTCACTTGGGGAAGCCCGTCTCCCCAGTCTATCCTGAATTCTTCTACTACCAGACCTTGAAGAGCTATCGCTCAGTGAGCGTTTCCGTCCAAGTCTGTCCTGTATTCTGCGGTTACCAAGTCTAGCGTGGACATTGGTGCGCCTTCCATTATCTTCATATTCTTCTGAGTACTGCGAATCAGATGTTTCATCTTCCGCATTTTTCCTTCCAATTCTGGTGAATACTGGGGGTCGGCGTGTACCCTTTTCCCGCATCTCATTCTGATAGCGTGGTGGGGATGTTTCGCGCTCAGGGTCAAAGTTGAGCCGGGCTTGCAGGCTCATACTTGACCTTCTCCTTGCTTCCTCTTGCATGAGGGCAGTTAAGGTTTCGTAATTTTGGGATACAAAATTACTAAGTGTGAATTCTGGAGCCTCTCTTTCTACTGCGAGGACATCTGTTTCCACATTAGGCCCCCTATCACGATTAGGCGCGCACGGCGACACAGTGTTGTCCACAATCAATGCCGTCTGATGGGGAGTGGTGAAAAGACTGCGCTGAAGATCTTCAGCGCTTGGGGGCATTGTGGCCTGGGTAGTCCCCGTAGGTAACTCTTCCGTTAGGAGAATTAGAGTAGGGCCCCTTTCTTGGTGACCAGGCGCACTGGTTGTTCCAGAGGCCCGCTTTGAGGTCGAGTCTTGATGCTTCTTCCTCTGAGAATCACCGTGTGTTTTTTCCAACTGCGGAGTCCGCTGACTCGAGTTTTTGTGTTTCGTCATTCTAGTTCTTAGTGTAGGGTCACACGGATGGCGCCACTTGTTGATAAAAAAGTTGGGCGTTCCTTATTCGGGTTCCTGTTCTCGTACCAATTCAACCTTAATGCTTGAGACCTGCGCACTAAGAAAACAAACAAACACCGTTAGGCTTATCGTGGGATTATCTCCCACGATTATCCTCCGGCGTGAGAGTAAGTAATCGGTTTTTTACGGTTATACTTGAAGAGTTAGGATTGTGAAATCGTACGTTTGACGGGAGTTATGATATTTTTATATAGGCACAGAATCCTTATTGGATGCGTGCGCCTCACTCTTCGGTATATATCCGGTTTGGATATATATCCCTTAAATAAGAGATATCTATATCAAAACCATAAATAACTTTGGGTTTGGGCTTTCGTGAGCCCAAACCATTAGTATGATAGCCCAATCATTGTTATGATAGCTCACTCGTGGTGGGTTTGGGTCTTAGTAATGTTCATTAATCGGGTCCGTGACCCGAACATCACCCCTCATTTGTGCTCTTAATTTTTCACGGGTCAAGTTATCCACACCCTCCCATAAAGAGAGTATCCAATAATTGGTGCATCGTTGGCTTGTACGATGTGCATTACGAGTTGTACGGTTTGACCAAACATCACTGATGTGAAACATAGGGTGGGTACGTATAACACATCCCTTTTTCACATCAAAACAAACAACTTTCACATTTTTTTAGATGTATCAATTTCGAGAAACTACATACATTAAGGAGTCGGTTCGGTTCATGTCTTATCTCTTACAAGTTACACATATAACATTCTGAAATTAGCTAAAACGAAAACAAACCGAAAGTCTCTCGAAGTGCATTTAATTACGGAGTATTAAACTTCCTCATGTCAGTTTACTAATAACATGGATTCTTAAACTCATATTTCATGCATAAGTGTTAGGGAGCACCAAAACCTTGCCCATACCAAAATTTACTTGTATGACCCGTTTCCAAATCCTCTAATTTTTCTACCAAGCATCATCTTTCACCGATTCAGATATAGCTGCCGACTATCCTAGTTCTTTAAACAAATCAAGCATTTGTAAAAACTTTTCAAACGCTTAACAGCTTCCGTATCCACATGATGGTTCGACTTTCCGAGTTCAAGAATATCCTGTTTCAAACTATCAACATAGACACACAATAATCACTTAATCAGTCCATATCATATTTATGAATATGAACATACCATCTTTTCATATGTAAAGATTATACTAAAGTTCTCCGTAGGTGACAAAATAGGCAGGTTTGTAAAAAAAAGTGGGTTGTCCAGTCGATTTAACCCCCGTCTATATTAAAGCTATTATGCATTGCAAAGATAGATCAACTTGTACCACTCATTAGTAAAAGGATTAAAATTTTCAATATATATGGAACGATGGGAAGAGATTTAATATAATTTGAGATAACAAAAAGAAAAAGAAAGATAACATACCTCTCCCAATCTCCCGTTATGTATGCGTGTATCTCAATTTCTTTGTAGAGCACATCCAAAGAGCACAAAGTCAATCCATGTAAAAATGCACTCATTTCGTTCTGCAAAGAGAAAACAATGTCTGCTTAGAGAACATGGATTTTGAACTACAATGGAAATTATCGATATTCTGATATAAGCATATAACTTAATACTGGGAGACAATACTGGTGGTGATATTCCATGGTTGATGGTTTTGTGTGCCATAAAGCACTCTTAATTCTTTGCGAAAAGAAACTGAAAGAGTGAAACCCGTGTAATTATAAACGGAGGAGAATGGAGAGCTTGAATTGTCATATGTAAGCTAAAGATATTATACAACCCTTATCAAGTCTACAATAAAGTGTCTGGGCTGCTTCAAATCTACTTAATTCGAACAGCTTAAACTCCTATATTCATATGATAAGTGTATAGCCTTTATAAATGATACATGCACCCTAGTAGATAAAACGGGTAATATTTCAAGTTATTATTATGTATCAAGAGTAAACTTTCCACATAAAAGTTAATAACAAAATAAGCTCTATATCACCCATAAGAAAATCAGGTACGTGATCGATACCCTTAAGAACGATTCATGGAAACCCATGCCACTTAACTGTGTCTAAATGTATGATCCATATAGTTTGCTTTATGCCTCATCATGTTGACATTTACTTGCATTAAATTATAACAACGGACTCCACTACTTCTGCATAGGATATCTTGGAAATGAAAATTTATAACCATCCACAAAAATCTCTACGGTATAGGGTTATATGTGTAATATTCATGCAGGTTTTATTATGTTCCTGGGAAATGCTTCATATGCAACCAACAGGGACATGTTCCTTCCTGAACGCGCAGAAGGTTTTAATTTATTATTATTATTATTATTTTTTTTTTTTAAATAATTCATGCTTGTTAAGGAATATGATTACAAAATGTTGGAAGATAGAATTAGTGTTAACCTACAAGTCCTAACGCTAAACTATCTACAGCAAACTGGGCGTTTTTACTAATTTAGTCTGTTTGAGAATAGAGAAATGAAGAGTAACATGATGGCATAATCTAAACAGTTAAAAAAAGTAAACTTTACCAATCGTTGTCCATCAGCTTGGTTAGAATGCCGCAAGAAATCGTTAATTCTCTTCTCAACCTCTGTAACTAACAATCTAGGTTTTGATTTCCTTTTATCTTTTGCCATAGATAACTGAGACACAAGATTCGTAAAATAATGAGTGGATGTACCAAACAGGAACACATGTATGCAAGACAAATCAACTTCATATATCACTACAACAAAATAGTAACATGCTCACACTTATTAGAGCATGGCGACACACTTTAATGTGTGAAGAATTAAAAAGTTCACACTAGCATGTGTGTGAACCAATTGGGTGTAGCAAATATTGTCACACTTTTATGTGTGAAGGTTTATAAATATTTTCACACTTTTAAGTGTGAGGGTTTTAAAATAATTCTTCACACTCTTTAGTGTGATGATTTTGATTTTGAAATAAATCTTCACACTTTTAAGTGTGATGCTTTTGATTTTAAAATAATTCTTCACACTTTTAAGTGTGAGATTGAAATTCTTCACACTTTTTAAGTGTGAAGATTCTAAAACAATTATTCACACTCTTAAGTGTGAATACCTTTAAGAAAAAGTTCACACTTTATAAAGTGCGAAGAAAAAAGCGTGTAAAAATGACAAATTTGTTGTAGTGATACTAAGAAGTATTACCTGGATCTTATATTATTTTTCAAACATGGATACAACAACAAATTTCCCTTTTGCCAATTTAACTAACATTAAACTTATATTAGAAAACGAGAGATCGTTTGTGCTTCCTGATTTTAGCCGCAACACATATGAATTAGTCACTAAAAACATTAATTTCAATTATGATTACGAGCCATTTAATGACTGATGAGGTTATTAGTCAAACAAATAAAACGTAGAAAAAACATTAAAGAATGAGGAATATATCGATCTTTCGTTCTACTCTCTAGCACATACCAAATCATGATAATAACATTAGCTAAAAGGAATATATATATGGCACACCTTTTTGAGGCATGCACGCGATAGCTTGATCACAGCAATGGAGAATACTACTTTTGGTAAAGTAGTAAGTAATTCAGTGTAAATCTTTTTATCACAGAGAAAACTCTTCAACTCGTTGTTTGCCCTGTTTGAAATAAAACATTGTAATTAGAATCCAATTAAAAAAATCATTAGATAGAAAATAATTAAACTCACATCTCACAGTAAACACAGAACTTCTGAACCTGTCAATGGCCAACATTTTGTCAATATCATGTGTCTGTTTAGAATCGATTGACAGGAAAGAAAAAATAAAAAAGACAGTGAGGGTAGAAGTATTCTACGTAGATTAAGATTTCTTGAGCAAGTTCCCCTCCCGACATAATACCAAGGATCGGATAGTTGATATGATTCTTGAACCTACATTCAAAAAGCTCACTGATAATCACGCAATTCATGAAATAGTACAATGTATACCAAAAGTAAAAGTACTCATACCTACTCTGGACGAGTTCATACATTTCCTCGTCGGATGTATTTTCTGAAGACTTGTTACCTGTATAATTTACCAACATGCTGCAAAACAGGATTTCTTATTAAAGTCCCCAATCTGTACAAACTACACACCGATATGTGTAAGGATGAGTAATAAGACATGAAATATGTGTAAAGTGCATGTTCTGCTACAAAGATATGTTTGTGGAAGTAAAACTGTGTTATTTGAGACTTGGAACAAGAAGATTTAGATGATACCATTTGTTTGATTGCCAGTTCATTAAAAAGAAACAAAAAGAGTTGCATAGTTCCAAAATGTTAACTCTCCAACTAACCTGTGTAGCACATCAGAAGCCTTATTGTCTCTCTCTCTAGACGTCTTAAAAAACTCATTTTTCAAAGATATAAGCTGTGATGAATGATATGTCATCATTACTAACTTGTAAATAATAAGCAATGAGAATAAGAGGGTGGTGGATGCACATGTATATTTGATCATTATAAACACGGATGCAAATATATGAAATTATTAAGGTTTTGAGGGGGTATATGAAATTATCTAGGCGTGAATTATATATTGTAAACTTCCCTTGCAATTTATGTACTTGAAATGATATAATTTTACCGGAAGATCAATATCAAGACAGAAGTCTTACTCGTAGCTCTGCACGTTCACTGAAGAAGTGACTTATAGCCTTAAGAACAGAAATGTCACCATGACGCAGAAGCCATACTGATAATATCGAAATTCCAATAGCCCCAAAGTATATCCATTTCCGAGATCTTGGCTTACGATATTTGGAAACCTAAAATGGGACATTTGGAATCTTAGTACTGATAAATAAATTTAGCTACTACAAAGTAATTATGCATTGAACATTTAAGGCGGTCTTGCAAAGTTGCAAGAAGGTCATTTTAACTTAAGAGAAGACACCTGCTACAAGAGTCGAGGAGCAATAGCTTAGCTCGCATTCCGAACAACACCATAACACAGAAACAAGTATATCGTTATGTGTTGACTGGACCACCTAAATCAATTATTATTTAGAGGTAAAGGGCATACGGCCAGTACTAATACCAACGTTTTTCAGTGTTGGTGCTACCATGTAGTCTTAATAGTGGGCAACACCATCAAATGAGTAATGAATAATGATCATCGTGGCATGTAGTTTAAGCATAAGGGACAAGGAAAATTGTATGACTTGTTGTGTTTGAATTGCCACCAAGTGCTTTTATATATAGGATCAAATGTTAAGCTATACTTCATGTATATTTGATGGTTTCCGAATACTATAATATGAGACTGATTACCTTGCGTCCAAATGAGCAAAATGTTTTTCTAACACAAAGTATTAGCAAACTTTCCCTTCGTAAGCAAATTACGACACCATTTTTAAAGCTATCGAATAAATACATGAAGCAGGTCGAAAAAGTAGAAAGCATCGCATAGAGTAGCACTATTTGTATTGAAAACTTATAATGTTACTTTCTAGAGTTGAGCTTTGACAGATAGAATTTTATCAGTTTGTATTGGGAAACGTTTAAGAAAGTATGATCATTAATCATTATGAAGAAAATCTTACCATCATCGATAAGCATGTCTCCAGCTTTTCTACATTTGCATAAGTTAAGGTGATGGCAGCCTCAAGTTGTGCATCAGTCCATTGCTCCTCATGACCCAGTATTTTGTCAAACGACAAAGAGCCAGGCTGCATATTCATTTTCCGTTGTAAGAAGAAAAAAACATGTGATATGATGTAATGTAACGGGTATGAATTGAATTGAAGGTATCTTACACTAACAGTTGCTACCGATTCTTCCAAATCAAAGAAATAACCATTGATATTGACTAGTAACGAAGCCATTAACTCATTTCCCTGTACGATCGCCTTTCTAGACTGTTCGATCTCCGTATATACCTAAACAACAGTAACAACACTAATGCTGTCATCATGTTTAAGCGCGCACTTGATTAGATACTACTAAATGCTGATAAAAGACGAACTAACCCGTGAAATAAAAAGAGCCAAATGGTATCTTAAAAAGTATAAGACATGAATTGGCTGAATCACAGGTCCTTCGACGGGGTATTTAGACTCCACCTCCTTAAATAGTAGAGAGTGTTTTGCTGTCCACTGTTACAAAAAACATATCATAACATAACATCATACAAAAAAAAAAAAGGCATATATAGACTATAATAATAATAATAATAATAATAATAATAATAATAATAATAATAATAATAATAAAGTGATGTTATTAAAAAATAATAATAATAATAATAATAATAATAATAATAATAAGGGCTTTGGTTATTAAATAGCGATAAACTTTTCCAAATGTACCTAACTGGTACGTGAATTTTGAAAAAGTTGTGTAAATGTAATGGATTTCATAAAGTGTTCCAATTTGCACATTTCGATGACGTGTTGTGGCATCATTGATAATGTAACACGTCATCAAAATGTACAGATTGGAACACTTTATGAAAATTTGTTACATTTACACAACTTTTTCAGAATTTATGTATCAAAACGAGACAATGAAGAAACTTCATTGTTGTTTAATGACCAAAGCACTAATGATAATAGTAAGTACAAGCAGTGACGGAACTAGAGGGCATGTTATTTTTTCAAAAAACCTCAATTTTGTCTAAATGCACCCGGCCCAAAAACTTGTGTCTACTATTAAAAAAAAAAAAAAAAAATCTTTTAGTTCTAGTTCGGTCCCTTAGTACAAACCTCGTGCTCTTTCTGGTTGGGTGTGGAATGCTGCAACGCCATTTGGATTGCATCGAGATGAACCAAACTACGTTTGAATGTAACACTTAAAACAGGAAGAATGCTGCAGTACATTATGATTAAAAAAATATATATTACAATTTGCAAAACCTAAATCAATCAGCATAAGAATAAGTAAAAAGAGACATACTCAAAGATTTCAATGTTTCCTGGAACAGGTAAACCTCGACGTTTTGGTCTCGTTAATAAGACACCAAACAGACTCATCTTCAACAAGGGTTTTTGCTACTTTTTCCCCGTTTGCTCAATTCTTTTCTTTTTGTAGTAGTGTTTTTGAGAGCTTTTCTCTTTTTTCTTTTCTTTAACTTGTAGTCCTTGTGCTTTTGCGTTTGTCCTTTTACCTCAAGAGTTGCACTCTTGTGAGCACAAAAGATTGATTGAGCCGACCGAAACCGAATTAAATCGAGAAACTATTTCGGTTTTATATATTTATTGTTTTGAGTTTTGGTTCAACTCGTTTCGGTTTAGAACCGATAAAAACACACTAAAACCGAACCTTGTGACACGAAACAGATCTTGACCGAGGTTGAGTTTTCGGTTCATGTTTTCCACAAAATAGGTTTTTGGTTTGGGTTCCACAAAATAGGTTTTTGGTTCGGGTCCATTTTGACCTATCATCTTTTATGCCTAAAACTATTTAGTATAATCTTGTTGGTTATAGTTAAAGTACAAACTTTTTCACAAAACAATAAAACGCTGCCAAGTAAGTTTAAGCATGAAACTAGTCATATATTTTGGTCGAGAAAAGTCCTTTATAGACCCTATTTTCTTTTTATACCCAATGAACCAATCACAACCCTCTATTTTTTTTATCAAAACAAAAAACTCATTTTCATCATTTAAAAACAATATATATATATCTCACAACCCGTTAACCGTTACGTAAAAAGAATCATATCATAACAACGAAAATTAAATTATCTTTTTATAGATGAGCACTTCTATATATAATTTTGACGAACTTTTCTTTGATTTTTTTTTGTGAGTGTTAAAATTTACGTCTTAAATAATCACATGTGATTTGTTATTTTAAAATCACAATCACATGTGATTATTATTTTAAAATCACAGATGATTTTATAAAGTCACATGTGATTTATAAAATCACACGTGACTCCTAACATACAAATCACATGTGATATTTTTCATACAAAAATTTCAATGTTAAAACAAAACTTGAATAAAAAAAATCGTCGAAATTATATCAAAATACGCGTCTATTTTTTTGTTACGTAACGATTATTGTTTACAAGAAGATATTATATTTATAAAAACAAGACAAAAAGTTTTTTATTTTTTATTTATTTTTAGTTGAAAAAATGAAACCTCTAACTCTATTTAAGTCTTTCAATCATTTCTCGCCTTACAAACTATATATATCTCCATCGTTTGTCCCTCTCTCGAACATCCGTTGTTCAAATACATTAAATCCCGTACATAAACGTATTATAGTCTTTTTATCCTTTTAGACCTTGCTAGTAATAAGTCATTGAACCTATTAACGAAAACAAAATTACATAAATTAGACTTATTATTTCACCTTTATATATACTTTAACAAGACCAAAGCAAAGTAATGTTGGAAAATTTAGTGCACCTGAGGGATTAATTCACACATGATAATGGGTTTGGAGGTACGGAGTGTACACCCATTTTGATCACTGAATCCCTAACTCAATAGTGGTTATACTAGTGTGAATCTGTTTCTGCTGATCTGATTCTGCTCTGATGACAGTGGATTCTGCTGCTAGTAGGATTCTACTGCTAGTGGATTCTGCTGATAGTGTGATTCTGCTGCTGGCATCAGTTTATTCTGCTGCTCATTTTTAACCACTAATTCCTACTATTATGGAAAGTATTATGATATAATTAATGGGCCGTTAATTACACATAATTCCATGGGCTAGGGTTTGAGTATTCTCTATTATAAATAGAGGTCATAACATTCTGCATGGATAGAATACAACACAAACCCTAAACACTTGAATACGATTCTGTTCTTGATTTGTGCCTAAAACAAGAACATCACTTTGTCTTATCCTATAGAGATATTCGTGTAGCCCAGGCATAGGGTTGAATAGTTTCTATTGGAAAGTGATAACACGATTTCAAGTGAATATCCGGTACTCATTGATTATATTAACCCTAATCTGGGAACACTCAAACACTAAACAACGAACAATCAATAGAAACTATTAGTGATAATCAATGGCTGCTACTATGAGACAAATGGCTGCTAACTTTTCCAAGTTGGAAAAGTTTGAAGGTGTTGATTTCAGAAGATGGCAAAAGAAGATGCACTTCTTGTTGTCAAGTATGAATGTGGTGTATGTCCTTACAACTGCTATTCCTGAAGATTATGGGGATGATGCTACTATGGAACAGATGAGGGCAAGAAGCAAATGGGAGAATGATGATTATGTTTGTAGAGGTTTAATTCTCAATGGTATGTCTGATTCTCTTTTTGAAATTTATCAGAATATTGAATCTTCTCAAGAACTATGGGATTCCTTGGAAGCCAAATATATGGCTGAGGATGCATCAAGTAAGAAGTTCCTTGTAACTAATTTTAACAATCACAAAATGGTTGATTCTAGACCTGTCATGGAACAATACAATGAACTTCTTAGTATACTTGGTCGATTCACACAACACAAGATGAACATGGATGAAGCTATTTCAGTCTCTTGTATCATTGATAAATTACCTCCTTCTTGGAAAGATTTTAAGCATATATTGAAACATAAGAAGGAGGAATTAACTCTTGTTGAGTTGGGTCGTCACTTGCGCATTGAGGATTCACTCAAAGCACAAGACATTGACAAGCCAAAGAGTAGCAATGCTACTGGTCCATCAGTTGTCAATATGGTGGAGCATAACAACTCCTCCAGGTACAATGACAACAAGGGTAAGCGTAAGCAACAGGATAACACAAAATCTGATCTTAACAAGAAACCAAAAGTGACTTGTTGGAAGTGTGGTAAAACTGGACACTTCAAGAAGGATTGTAAAGGTGTTAAGATTGGCAATAAAACCAATGGATCATGCACAAGTGGAGGGAATGGTAACACCAATTCTCTGAAAGGTCAGAATATATTTAATAAGTCTTTTGAGATTTATTATATTACATATATATCTCAAATATATTTTGTGCAGGATGATGATGTTGCATGGTGGGTTGACTCTGGTGCAACAATTCATGTGTGTAAAGATAGAAGCTGGTTCAAGACCTATGAGTCAATGAATGATGGTTCTATTCTTCATATGGGAAACGAGTCAACTGTCCTGGTGCATGGAAAATGATGTGTTGATTTGAAGTTTAGTTCTGAAAAGATTGTTTCTTTATTTAATGTTTTACATGTTCCTGATATTAGAAAGAACTAGGTTTCTAGTAGTGTTTTGAATAATTGTGGTTATAAACAAGCGATTGAATCTGATAAGTTTATTTTATCTAAACATGGTGTGTTTATTGGTTTTGGCTATTTGTGTAATCAAATGTTCAAGCTTAATATTGTTAATGATATTGGTAATTCAGGTTTTATGTCAACCTTTAAACTTAATGATTCAACCATATGGCATGCAAGACTTGGTCATGTACACTTTAAAAGAATGCAAGATATGTATAAGGATGGGTTAATTCCAGCCTTTGATATGGACACTGAAAAGTGTAAAACTTGCATGATGACCAAAATTACTAAGAAACCATTTCAAAGTGTAAAATGTGAAACTAAAGTTTTGGAGCTGATTGATAGTGACCTATGTGATCTTCATGCTACTCCCTCTTTGGGGAACAAGAAATACTTTGTGACTTTTATTAATGATGCTTCTAGGTTTTGTTATGTTTATTTGTTACATACTAAGGATGAAGCATTAGATAAATTTAACGTATTTAAAACTGAAGTTGAATTACAACAAGGGTCTCTAATCAAAAGATTCAGGACTGATAGGGGAGGTGAATACATGGATACTCTGTATTTTCAATCTGTTGGTATAATCCATGAAACGACTGCTCCTTATACTACTAAGCAAAATGGTATTTATGAAAGAAAAAATAGGGTGCTGAAGGAGATGGTTAATTCCATATTGTCCTATTCAGGGCTTAGTCAAGGGTTATGGGGTGAAGCTATGTTAACAACTTGCTATTTATTAAATAGGGTTCCCAATAAAAAGAACAATGTTACCTCTTATGAACTCTGGACTAAAAAGAAACCCAACCTGAATTATCTCAGGGTTTGGGATTGTAGGGCTGTTGTTAGACTCCCTGATCCAAAGTAGAAAACTTTGGGTGAAAGAGGCATTGAATGCATCTTTGTTGGATATGCTGAGCATTCCAAGTCATATAGGTTCTATGTCATTGAACCTAATGAATCTGTTTCAATTAACTCAATAATTGAATCAAGGGATGCACTCTTTGATGAGAATAGATTCTCATCAGTCCCTAGACCAAGTCAAAGGATTCCAAATGGAACTGATGACATCGGTGTCTTAGAGGTCCCTGATGATTTATCATCTCAGGTCCCTGATGAGGTTGTGGAACAACAACGTGAACCTGAGCTCAGAAGGAGTAATAGGGTCAGAACTCCAAAGTCATATGGACCTGAGTTTCAATTATACTTAATTGAAGGTACAAGGAATGAGGTCTCTGACCAATACTCCTATTGCTTCATTGTTGAGGATGATCCCAAAACATTTGAAGAAGCAATGAAGTCCCAAGAGGTTGCTTTCTGGAAAGAAGCAATTAATGATGAGATGGACTCCATCATGGGCAATAACACTTATGTGTTGACTGATCTACCACCTGGTTGCAAACCTCTAGGTAGCAAATGGATTTTCAAAAAGAAAATAAAGGTAGATGGAACTGTTGAAAAGTTTAAGGCAATACTAGTTATTCATGGCTTTAAACAAAAGTCAGGAATAGACTATTTTGATACTTATGCTCCTGTGGCTCGTATCAGTACCATAAGATTGCTGATTGCTTTGGCATCAATTCACAATTTGATTATTCATTAGATGGATGTGAAGACACTTTTCTTGAATGGTGACTTAGATGAGGAAGTTTATATGAACCAACCTAAGGGCTTCATCATGCTTGGCAATGAAAACAAGGTGTGTAAACTGATTAAGTCTCTTTATGGACTAAAACAGGCACCTAAGCAATGGCATCAAAAGTTTGATGAAGTAGTTTTGTCTAGTGGTTATTTACTTAACCAGGCTGACAAATGTATATATAGCAAATTTGATGAATCTGGTAAAGGAGTCATTATTTGTCTATATGTTGATGACATGTTGATCTTTGGCACTGACCAAAATCAAGTTAACCTTACAAAGACATTTTTGTCATCAAAGTTCTCCATGAAGGATATGGGGGAGGCTGATGTTATCCTTGGCATTAGGATTAAACATGAAAGTAACAAGATTTCTATCTCTCAGTCTCATTACATTGAGAAGGTGTTGAGGAAATTTAATTACTTTGAGTGTACTCCAGTGAGTACTCCTATGGATACAAGTGAGCAGCTAATGCCTAATACTGGTAAATCTGTATCTCAACTTGAGTATTCTAAGGTGATTGGCTGCTTGATGTATGCCATGACTTGTACAAGACCTGATATTGCTTTTGCAGTGGGTAAACTAAGCAGGTATACTAGTAATCCTAGTGCTCATCACTGGCAAGCAATTCAGAGGGTTTTTAAGTATTTGAAGAGAACTATGGATTATAGTCTCTCATATACTGGTTATCCTTTAGTATTAGAAGGATACACTGATGCAAGTTGGATCAGTAACACTAAAGACAATTCGTCTACAAGTGGCTGGGTATTCCTACTTGGTGGAGGTGCAATTTCTTGGGCATCCAAGAAACAAACTTGCATTACCAGTTCAACCATGGAATCTGAATTTGTGGCTTTAGCAGCTGCTGGCAAAGAAGCTGAATGGTTGAAAAACTTGCTTCTTGAGATTCCATTGTGGCCTAAACCTATAGCACATATTTCTATCCGTTGTGATAGTGCTGCTACATTGGCAAAGGCTTATAGCCAGATGTACAATGGGAAGTCTAGACATTTGGGTGTCAGACATAACATGATTCGTGAGCTCATCATGAATGGGGTGGTATCTATAGAGTTTGTTAGATCTCAACATAATTTAGCTGATCACTTGACGAAGGGTTTGGCTAGAGACTTGGTTTTGAAGTCTGCTAAAGGGATGGGTTTAAGTCTAACTTAGTCACTGAATGCTAAGACACCCAACTTCTTCCTGAGGAAACTTGGGAGATGAGTTCAATGTGGAAAACTGAACATTTAGTGGACTGGAGCACATGTTTTATATTACATCCCAAGGTTGTGTGGTGAGTGCTTATTTACTCACCTTTTCTTGACCATAAATGGACCTAAAAAGACCAAAAACCATGCCAAATATATGTGTTTTTGTATTTGTGTATGTGCAGGTACGGATATGTGAAAAATGAACAAAAACAAAGCAAAAACCGACAAAAACGAGCACGAGATTGGAAAAGGTAAAAAGCCGAAGCCGAGGAAGAAACGTCAAAGCTAATCCTCCAAGTTACAAGAAATGCATTTGGATCGTTATCAGTCGTTACGTTTAATATTAAGTTGTATTAGTTACATTTTATAATGTTTTAGGCTTGAATTTTATGATTTGTAAAGGTCTAGGGGCTAAATATGCAACAATGTAAAAGATTAGAGAAGCCCTAGCCCCTAGCCTATAAATACCCCTTAAACACCAACATTGAAAGGTTGTTGTTGAGGGTTGGTCCTCATAGTGGTAGGAGTAGTGTAATTTTATTTTTATGAAGTCAAGTTTTATTTTACTTTCTCTCTCTAGCTTTATATTTCTAAAAATCTTTAATTTTTAGTTGTTAAAATCTTGTTTTTATTGGTGGGATTTAAAGTTTATGGTTAAACTAGTTAGTCTAGTGTTAAATTTAGAGAAAAACATTAGTTTTTAAGCTTTATTTTGGATCAAAATGGTGTTTTGTTATGGTTTTTATCGAGTTATATTTTTATTATATCGAGTTAGACTTTTTTTTTCTTGTTTTAAATGTATCGAGTTTCATTTTAAAATAGTTAGCGAGTTTGATGTCAACTAGGGACCATTGTGCAAATTAAGGAGAAATTAATATATCGAGTTTGAAAAGTAATTCCGAGTTTGAGAATCTTTGAAATGGTATCGAGTTTGAAAACAAAAGAATAAAAAGTATCGAGTTAGGCTAGGGACTAAAATGCAAGATTTGCAAAATTCTTGTTTTCTTTTCGAGTTTGGATTTGTTTGACTTTTGTGATATCGAGTTTCGGTTTTTATAGAATATATCGAGTTTGATTTTTTTGTACTTTCCGAGTTAGAGTTTTTTTTAATATCTATCGAGTTAGACATATAGAGTAGTATCGAGTTAGAGTCAACATCAGTTTCGAGTTAGAGTCACACAAATTTTTATCGAGTTAAGTTTTTTTTTATTTTATTTTTAGTTTTAATTTTTCTCAAGTTTCATTTCTTTTGGCGAGTTAGCCATGATTATCGAGTTCGATAATCACTCCCTCATCGTTTAGCGAGAGAGGTTTTCTCTTCTTAAAATCTAAACGAAACTCTGCCGAAATTTTCTAAAATTTTATCAACTTAGGTTTTATTACATAACAAGTTAATATCATTTTATTTGGTCACGTTATCTAGTAGACATTTTTTTAGTTTAAATATAAATAGTTTTTATTTCTTTTACGTATTTCCGTTTTAATTAGTCTTTAAATCATTTTCATTTATAAAAATTAAAAAGCCAAAAATATAATTTTCCTTTTACTTTATCAAGTCTTTTTATTTCTTTTATCTAGTCTTTTAATTTTATCGAGTAACCTTATTTTATTAATATGATTTTCGAGTAGTTTTTTAGTGTTTGCTTGGTGGCACGAGTTTGTGAGTTAAGTGTGGCCATAAAAGAGGATCGTGATTAATAATCGTTTTGATTATTTAGACTTGTAATTTTATTATTTGAAGGGCAAAAGCCGGAGAATAATCAAATTACAAATCTAGTAATTATTTTCTTTTTAAAGGATTATTTTCAAAATAAACCAACGTTGTGAGAAAATAGTCTTGTTTAAGGAAAATAATTCGTCGTCAATCCTTGGCCCACACTTGATGAACTTATTCTCGTTGCTTAGCAAACATTTTGTTTTTAAATTCATTCCCCGTCTTAATTTCTTTTCGCATTTTTAAATCTCGTTTTCTTTAGTTATTTTATCCAAAGTTTGTTTTATTTGTTTGTTTCATTTGCGTCGTTTTATTGTTTCTTTTTACTTTAAATGTGTTTTAAATCCTTTTTGTAGTGTAATCAAAAACCAACAAAATATTTCTCCTATCCTCATTCACTTCACAAGATTCACAAACCGTGTCGACAAGATCAATTCAACGCTTCGTTGGGAAAACGACTCGGGGAACATACTTTCACCGGTATTTCTTCGGTTAAAACCTCTATACCACAAAAAGAAACGAATCAATTTTGGCGCCGCTGCCGGGGAAGCGTTGTTAAGATTTCGTCGATCGTTTGTTTGATTTGTGTTTTGAAGAACCTTCCTTTGGAAGTTATCGCTTAAAAAAAAAAGGGTATATAAAAACACAAAAAGATTTTCCTTTTCTACTTTTGATTTTCTTTTTCAAATAATTCAAAAACCAAAAATAATCTTCTTATCTTCTTATCATTTAATTCTTTTTCTCAATCCCTCTTACGTTTAATTCTTATGGATCCAATTTGTTTTAACTGTGGAGAACCGTTCTTCGGAGGGTTGTGTGTATGGTGTACGTGCGACGAATGTGGAGATAATATTCGAGATGGCGTTTGTTTGAATTGTAATTCTCATTCTTATGACCAAAATTCGTTCAAAAATTCGTCTAACATTTCCGATTTTTATACACCACCACCACCGTCGTTTTCTTGCTATTTTTGTGGAAAACCTTCCGAAGAAGGAATGTCGTGTGGGCGATGTTTTTGTGATGGATGTGGATACACCGATTGTATGTGCTATACTTCGAATGCTGATACGTCTTTCGATTACAATCCGAGCCTTGATTGTTATCCTCAAAATGATTTTTTTGAGCCAAATTCGTGCTACAACGGTGATTCATTTCAAAATCCATCGGGTTTTGAAAATTGTGGGGGATCGTTCGAAAATTCTTATCTTGAATCAAATTCTTATTACAATTCTAATGATTTTTATCAACCCCCACAATCTTCCAATTTCAATAATCAAATTCTTGAACTCAAATCAATGATGGATAAGTTGAAAGAGATGGTGATTAATCGTTATACATCTACTCCAGCGCCTTCTGAGAGACCGATGGAAGTACCTCGTGTCGAAGAAAGAAAATTCCAGTTTTGCGAGTGTTGTTTGTACGATGATGATTCCACAATTACCATCAATATAAATCCTCAAAATGATTCTATCTCTTCTCCCGTAGAACCCGTGGACTCTCTAACAATGGGGGACGAGCCTCTTGACACTATTCCGGCAACGGAATCTGACGAATTCAATGAGTCAAGTGTTGAGAACCTCGTTTCAATCCAAAGTGAGTCCGGGGAAAATTCTAACGGTGATTCTTCTCTCCATCCTTCTTTCACACCGGTTGAAGGAAGTGATGTCATTCTTGATGAGATTGAAGCGTTTCTTGCTAATGATTCTATTCCAATAATGATGGACGATGCTTATTTTGATCCGGAGGGAGATATTCGTTTACTTGAAGAATTATTGAATGAAGATCCGTCAACTTCTCTCCATCCGATGAGCAATGAAGATTTAGTAGAAGTCGAAAGTTATTCCGATTCTCACAATGAGTATACTACGAGTGATGAAGACTCTTGTGGAGATATCGATGAAGATGATGATGCGGAAATTCAAGATGAAGCTCTTCGTGAGAAATTATCCAAAGTGTATCTTCTCATTTCTAAGATCGAAGCATTAAATGATTCTCCGACTTCTTCTCCTATCCCCGTTATGGATAGTGATTCTTTACCCGAGCTTGAAATTTTTCGATTTGAAGAGACGAGTAGTGGCAGTCCCACTATTCATGCTGATATCTCTCTTCCGGATTATGAGTGTTTTCACTTTGAGATCGACTCTATACCTATTTCCGATAATCCGTTACGTGACCCTCTTTTAGAGGATGTCGATATATTTCTTGCTGCGGATGACTCGATACCACCGGGTATTAAGAATGACGAGAATGATATTTCTTCCGGTTTGCTTTCTTCTCGTCCACCTGCAAAACCACCCGATGAAGTTTTTAAATCCGGTACAACTAATGATATTTTTGGAGTGGTGGACGAGACTTATGTTCCTATGCTTGATATTTTACCCACCCAACCCACCCGTGATTCAGATATCGACTTTGCTTTTATCATTTGGGTGTTTCAACCATTCTTTGATTATCCCATCATTTCTTCACTTTTCCACTCCACCGGGAGTGAGGATACCGTTTTTGACCCCGGCATCTCCGTTTATGCCGGTTGTCTGTTCCATCTGCTCTCCCCAAGGACGAATTAATTCGGGGATCGAGTCAAGCTCATGTGACTCGGTAATAAAAAACAAGCGCTTCGTGGGAGGCACCCCATGCTTATCCATTTCATTTTCTTTATTTTCTATTTTCTTTAATAACGTAACTTGAGGAGGGCAACCTTTTCTATATCTCGTGTTTTCGTGGTTGTTTGTGAATGTTCAGGAATTTCCCCGAAGTTTGAGGACTCTCGTGCTCGTGGTTTGTCATTCTCTCCACTCGAGTCTCATCCTTCGCTGCTCTTTCGGAAATTCACCATATCCAAAATCTTATCGACTAACGTTTATCTCTTGGCATACTTAATAAACGGCCTTAGATATTTCGTAGGATTACCCATGCCTTTAAAACATTGAGGACAATGTTTCACTTTAGTCTGGGGGGGGGTGAATCTTCGATTCGATTTGACCTGTACCATCGTCTGAGCTGTTAACTTACGCAACTCCGTTTTCCACCAAAAATTTGAATTTTTGTCACCGCTTTATTATGCAAAAAAAAAAAAAAAAAAAATGAAAAAAATATATATGATATGAATAATAAGTTTTGACACCTTGTTTTGACTTTCCTACCGGCGAGAGTAGAAATAAATGTTTCGACTTGACCGGGCGTGTTGAGCCCTAGCTCGTCTCCCTTAACCAATATAATCAAAAGATTATGGCTAAGCATCCGCGGATCTCATTATTTGGGATTTTAAATTTGCGGAGATCGAGGAATGATAGAGTTTATTTAGAAGTTTCGTGCTATACACGGATCGCATTACTGGGATTTAAAAAACCCACGAGAGGTACTTGTGGCCTCCTTGTTCCCATCAGAAACGTCACCCATATATAATAGATGTTCTAGGTTAATTAGTGGTATTTAGGTTCGAATAATACTTAGTTCTTTGTTTTCTTAAGAGAATTTTTGCTTTAGAAATTGGGTACATATCAAGGAACATCAATAATAAGAGCAAAAAGTGAAAAAATCAAAAGTCAAAAGTTGATTATCTATGTGGTTTTGGAGCTACCCAATAAGCTTCCATTGATGTTGAGAAAAAAAAGTCAAGAAAAGAAAAAAAAAAGTGAAAAATATGAGAAAAGTGAAAAAAGTGAGAAATGAAAAATATGAAAGTTGTAGTATTGTTGAATAAGAGCTATGTATGTATCAATAAGTTGTTGGCACGTGAGGTGCATGTGATACGTGATTAGTAATCAGTCACATGAGGTGCACGTGATCGTACTCCGCAACTTATATCCTTGATATTGTATGTACCCAAATTCCTTGATGTGGACCGAATTTCTATTGCAGTGGTTCTTAAGAGAAAATGAATAACTACTTATCGTTTTAACTTAGGTGTCACTATCGGACTAACAAATATCGAAACGAGAAAATATGAAGCAATTCATTTCTCACAAATTAAAATCTTTAGATAAAAAAACTTAGGACCTGGGGACAAGAGGTAATACACAAGTAACTTTTGTGGGCAGTGTTAGCATCTAACTTCTAGTTAAACAATGATCTCGATTTTACGCTTAGTTTGGGGGCTTGTGAAAAATCAAGGATGACGATTTTTATCCGTATGGTCTCTTCTCCTTGAAGTGTTTCTACTCGTTGACCCTGAAAATTATCAACAGATATGAATTGATAATGAAAGCCAAACAAACTGTCACATATATATAAATGAAAAATACAAAAAGAGTAGTAGTAGTTGGTATTTATGAAAATAGGAAAACGGAGCGTTTTTGAGAATAAATGATTTTACTATCTCTTTTGAAAGTCATTGCTACTTTACAACGTCAGTAAAGAGAGGTTTTGAAATTATTTATCTCTTAAGCGTGAGGTGATGACATTGCGTGAGGACACGGCAATACCTTAGTCTGGGGGATTTTGGTGAGTGCTTATTTACTCACCTTTTCTTGACCATAAATGGACCTAAAAAGACCAAAAACCAAGCCAAATATGCCAAATATATGTGTTTTTGTATTTGTGTATGTGCAGGTACGGATATGTGAAAAATGAACAAAAACAAAGCAAAAACCGACAAAAACGAGCACGAGATTGGAAAAGGTAAAAAGCCGAAGCCGAGGAAGAAACGTCAAAGCTAATCCTCCAAGTTACAAGAAATGCATTTGGATCGTTATCAGTCGTTACGTTTAATATTAAGTTGTATTAGTTACATTTTATAATGTTTTAGGCTTGAATTTTATGATTTGTAAAGGTCTAGGGGCTAAATATGCAACAATGTAAAAGATTAGAGAAGCCCTAGCCCCTAGCCTATAAATACCCCTTAAACACCAACATTGAAAGGTTGTTGTTGAGGGTTGGTCCTCATAGTGGTAGGAGTAGTGTAATTTTATTTTTATGAAGTCAAGTTTTATTTTACTTTCTCTCTCTAGCTTTATATTTCTAAAAATCTTTAATTTTTAGTTGTTAAAATCTTGTTTTTATTGGTGGGATTTAAAGTTTATGGTTAAACTAGTTAGTCTAGTGTTAAATTTAGAGAAAAACATTAGTTTTTAGGCTTTATTTTGGATCAAAATGGTGTTTTGTTATGGTTTTTATCGAGTTATATTTTTATTATATCGAGTTAGACTTTTTTTTTCTTGTTTTAAATGTATCGAGTTTCATTTTAAAATAGTTAGCGAGTTTGATGTCAACTAGGGACCATTGTGCAAATTAAGGAGAAATTAATATATCGAGTTTGAAAAGTAATTCCGAGTTTGAGAATCTTTGAAATGGTATCGAGTTTGAAAACAAAAGAATAAAAAGTATCGAGTTAGGCTAGGGACTAAAATGCAAGATTTGCAAAATTCTTGTTTTCTTTTCGAGTTTGGATTTGTTTGACTTTTGTGATATCGAGTTTCTGTTTTTATAGAATATATCGAGTTTGATTTTTTTGTACTTTCCGAGTTAGAGTTTTTTTTAATATCTATCGAGTTAGACATATAGAGTAGTATCGAGTTAGAGTCAACATCAGTTTCGAGTTAGAGTCACACAAATTTTTATCGAGTTAAGTTTTTTTTTATTTTATTTTTAGTTTTAATTTTTCTCAAGTTTCATTTCTTTTGGCGAGTTAGCCATGATTATCGAGTTCGATAATCACTCCCTCATCGTTTTGCGAGAGAGGTTTTCTCTTCTTAAAATCTAAACGAAACTCTGCCGAAATTTTCTAAAATTTTATCAACTTAGGTTTTATTACATAACAAGTTAATATCATTTTATTTGGTCACGTTATCTAGTAGACATTTTTTTAGTTTAAATATAAATAGTTTTTATTTCTTTTACGTATTTCCGTTTTAATTAGTCTTTAAATCATTTTCATTTATAAAAATTAAAAAGCCAAAAATATAATTTTCCTTTTACTTTATCAAGTCTTTTTATTTCTTTTATCTAGTCTTTTAATTTTATCGAGTAACCTTATTTTATTAATATGATTTTCGAGTAGTTTTTTAGTGTTTGCTTGGTGGCACGAGTTTGTGAGTTAAGTGTGGCCATAAAAGAGGATCGTGATTAATAATCGTTTTGATTATTTAGACTTGTAATTTTATTATTTGAAGGGCAAAAGCCGGAGAATAATCAAATTACAAATCTAGTAATTATTTTCTTTTTAAATGATTATTTTCAAAATAAACCAACGTTGTGAGAAAATAGTCTTGTTTAAGGAAAATAATTCGTCGTCAATCCTTGGCCCACACTTGATGAACTTATTCTCGTTGCTTAGCAAACATTTTGTTTTTAAATTCATTCCCCGTCTTAATTTCTTTTCGCATTTTTAAATCTCGTTTTCTTTAGTTATTTTATCCAAAGTTTGTTTTATTTGTTTGTTTCATTTGCGTCGTTTTATTGTTTCTTTTTACTTTAAATGTGTTTTAAATCCTTTTTGTAGTGTAATCAAAAACCAACAAAATATTTCTCCTATCCTCATTCACTTCACAAGATTCACAAATCGTGTCGACAAGATCAATTCAACGCTTCGTTGGGAAAACGACTCGGGGAACATACTTTCACCGGTATTTCTTCGGTTAAAACCTCTATACCACAAAAAGAAACGAATCAATTTTGGCGCCGCTGCCGGGGAAGCGTTGTTAAGATTTCGTCGATCGTTTGTTTGATTTGTGTTTTGAAGAACCTTCCTTTGGAAGTTATCGCTTAAAAAAAAAAGGGTATATAAAAACACAAAAAGATTTTCCTTTTCTACTTTTGATTTTCTTTTTCAAATAATTCAAAAACCAAAAATAATCTTCTTATCTTCTTATCATTTAATTCTTTTTCTCAATCCCTCTTACGTTTAATTCTTATGGATCCAATTTGTTTTAACTGTGGAGAACCGTTCTTCGGAGGGTTGTGTGTATGGTGTACGTGCGACGAATGTGGAGATAATATTCGAGATGGCGTTTGTTTGAATTGTAATTCTCATTCTTATGACCAAAATTCGTTCAAAAATTCGTCTAACATTTCCGATTTTTATACACCACCACCACCGTCGTTTTCTTGCTATTATTGTGGAAAACCTTCCGAAGAAGGAATGTCGTGTGGGCGATGTTTTTGTGATGGATGTGGATACACCGATTGTATGTGCTATACTTCGAATGCTGATACGTCTTTCGATTACAATCCGAGCCTTGATTGTTATCCTCAAAATGATTTTTTTGAGCCAAATTCGTGCTACAACGGTGATTCATTTCAAAATCCATCGGGTTTTGAAAATTGTGGGGGATCGTTCGAAAATTCTTATCTTGAATCAAATTCTTATTACAATTCTAATGATTTTTATCAACCCCCACAATCTTCCAATTTCAATAATCAAATTCTTGAACTCAAATCAATGATGGATAAGTTGAAAGAGATGGTGATTAATCGTTATACATCTACTCCAGCGCCTTCTGAGAGACCGATGGAAGTACCTCGTGTCGAAGAAAGAAAATTCCAGTTTTGCGAGTGTTGTTTGTACGATGATGATTCCACAATTACCATCAATATAAATCCTCAAAATGATTCTATCTCTTCTCCCGTAGAACCCGTGGACTCTCTAACAATGGGGGACGAGCCTCTTGACACTATTCCGGCAACGGAATCTGACGAATTCAATGAGTCAAGTGTTGAGAACCTCGTTTCAATCCAAAGTGAGTCCGGGGAAAATTCTAACGGTGATTCTTCTCTCCATCCTTCTTTCACACCGGTTGAAGGAAGTGATGTCATTCTTGATGAGATTGAAGCGTTTCTTGCTAATGATTCTATTCCAATAATGATGGACGATGCTTATTTTGATCCGGAGGGAGATATTCGTTTACTTGAAGAATTATTGAATGAAGATCCGTCAACTTCTCTCCATCCGATGAGCAATGAAGATTTAGTAGAAGTCGAAAGTTATTCCGATTCTCACAATGAGTATACTACGAGTGATGAAGACTCTTGTGGAGATATCGATGAAGATGATGATGCGGAAATTCAAGATGAAGCTCTTCGTGAGAAATTATCCAAAGTGTATCTTCTCATTTCTAAGATCGAAGCATTAAATGATTCTCCGACTTCTTCTCCTATCCCCGTTATGGATAGTGATTCTTTACCCGAGCTTGAAATTTTTCGATTTGAAGAGACGAGTAGTGGCAGTCCCACTATTCATGCTGATATCTCTCTTCCGGATTATGAGTGTTTTCACTTTGAGATCGACTCTATACCTATTTCCGATAATCCGTTACGTGACCCTCTTTTAGAGGATGTCGATATATTTCTTGCTGCGGATGACTCGATACCACCGGGTATTAAGAATGACGAGAATGATATTTCTTCCGGTTTGCTTTCTTCTCGTCCACCTGCAAAACCACCCGATGAAGTTTTTAAATCCGGTACAACTAATGATATTTTTGGAGTGGTGGACGAGACTTATGTTCCTATGCTTGATATTTTACCCACCCAACCCACCCGTGATTCAGATATCGACTTTGCTTTTATCATTTGGGTGTTTCAACCATTCTTTGATTATCCCATCATTTCTTCACTTTTCCACTCCACCGGGAGTGAGGATACCGTTTTTGACCCCGGCATCTCCGTTTATGCCGGTTGTCTGTTCCATCTGCTCTCCCCAAGGACGAATTAATTCGGGGATCGAGTCAAGCTCATGTGACTCGGTAATCAAAAACAAGCGCTTCGTGGGAGGCACCCCATGCTTATCCATTTCATTTTCTTTATTTTCTATTTTCTTTAATAACGTAACTTGAGGAGGGCAACCTTTTCTATATCTCGTGTTTTCGTGGTTGTTTGTGAATGTTCAGGAATTTCCCCGAAGTTTGAGGACTCTCGTGCTCGTGGTTTGTCATTCTCTCCACTCGAGTCTCATCCTTCGCTGCTCTTTAGGAAATTCACCATATCCAAAATCTTATCGACTAACGTTTATCTCTTGGCATACTTAATAAACGGCCTTAGATATTTCGTAGGATTACCCATGCCTTTAAAACATTGAGGACAATGTTTCACTTTAGTCTGGGGGGGGTGAATCTTCGATTCGATTTGACCTGTACCATCGTCTGAGCTGTTAACTTACGCAACTCCGTTTTCCACCAAAAATTTGAATTTTTGTCACCGCTTTATTATGCAAAAAAAAAAAAAAAAAAAAAAAAATGAAAAAAATATATATGATATGAATAATAAGTTTTGACACCTTGTTTTGACTTTCCTACCGGCGAGAGTAGAAATAAATGTTTCGACTTGACCGGGCGTGTTGAGCCCTAGCTCGTCTCCCTTAACCAATATAATCAAAAAATTATGGCTAAGCATCCGCGGATCTCATTATTTGGGATTTTAAATTTGCGGAGATCGAGGAATGATAGAGTTTATTTAGAAGTTTCGTGCTATACACGGATCGCATTACTGGGATTTAAAAAACCCACGAGAGGTACTTGTGGCCTCCTTGTTCCCATCAGAAACGTCACCCATATATAATAGATGTTCTAGGTTAATTAGTGGTATTTAGGTTCGAATAATACTTAGTTCTTTGTTTTCTTAAGAGAATTTTTGCTTTAGAAATTGGGTACATATCAAGGAACATCAATAATAAGAGCAAAAAGTGAAAAAATCAAAAGTCAAAAGTTGATTATCTATGTGGTTTTGGAGCTACCCAATAAGCTTCCATTGATGTTGAGAAAAAAAAGTCAAGAAAAGAAAAAAAAAGTGAAAAATATGAGAAAAGTGAAAAAAGTGAGAAATGAAAAATATGAAAGTTGTAGTATTGTTGAATAAGAGCTATGTATGTATCAATAAGTTGTTGGCACGTGAGGTGCATGTGATACGTGATTAGTAATCAGTCACATGAGGTGCACGTGATCGTACTCCGCAACTTATATCCTTGATATTGTATGTACCCAAATTCCTTGATGTGGACCGAATTTCTATTGCAGTGGTTCTTAAGAGAAAATGAATAACTACTTATCGTTTTAACTTAGGTGTCACTATCGGACTAACAAATATCGAAACGAGAAAATATGAAGCAATTCATTTCTCACAAATTAAAATCTTTAGATAAAAAAACTTAGGACCTGGGGACAAGAGGTAATACACAAGTAACTTTTGTGGGCAGTGTTAGCATCTAACTTCTAGTTAAACAATGATCTCGATTTTACGCTTAGTTTGGGGGCTTGTGAAAAATCAAGGATGACGATTTTTATCCGTATGGTCTCTTCTCCTTGAAGTGTTTCTACTCGTTGACCCTGAAAATTATCAACAGATATGAATTGATAATGAAAGCCAAACAAACTGTCACATATATATAAATGAAAAATACAAAAAGAGTAGTAGTAGTTGGTATTTATGAAAATAGGAAAACGGAGCGTTTTTGAGAATAAATGATTTTACTATCTCTTTTGAAAGTCATTGCTACTTTACAACGTCAGTAAAGAGAGGTTTTGAAATTATTTATCTCTTAAGCGTGAGGTGATGACATTGCGTGAGGACACGGCAATACCTTAGTCTGGGGGATTTTGGTGAGTGCTTATTTACTCACCTTTTCTTGACCATAAATGGACCTAAAAAGACCAAAAACCAAGCCAAATATGCCAAATATATGTGTTTTTGTATTTGTGTATGTGCAGGTACGGATATGTGAAAAATGAACAAAAACAAAGCAAAAACCGACAAAAACGAGCACGAGATTGGAAAAGGTAAAAAGCCGAAGCCGAGGAAGAAACGTCAAAGCTAATCCTCCAAGTTACAAGAAATGCATTTGGATCGTTATCAGTCGTTACGTTTAATATTAAGTTGTATTAGTTACATTTTATAATGTTTTAGGCTTGAATTTTATGATTTGTAAAGGTCTAGGGGCTAAATATGCAACAATGTAAAAGATTAGAGAAGCCCTAGCCCCTAGCCTATAAATACCCCTTAAACACCAACATTGAAAGGTTGTTGTTGAGGGTTGGTCCTCATAGTGGTAGGAGTAGTGTAATTTTATTTTTATGAAGTCAAGTTTTATTTTACTTTCTCTCTCTAGCTTTATATTTCTAAAAATCTTTAATTTTTAGTTGTTAAAATCTTGTTTTTATTGGTGGGATTTAAAGTTTATGGTTAAACTAGTTAGTCTAGTGTTAAATTTAGAGAAAAACATTAGTTTTTAGGCTTTATTTTGGATCAAAATGGTGTTTTGTTATGGTTTTTATCGAGTTATATTTTTATTATATCGAGTTAGACTTTTTTTTTCTTGTTTTAAATGTATCGAGTTTCATTTTAAAATAGTTAGCGAGTTTGATGTCAACTAGGGACCATTGTGCAAATTAAGGAGAAATTAATATATCGAGTTTGAAAAGTAATTCCGAGTTTGAGAATCTTTGAAATGGTATCGAGTTTGAAAACAAAAGAATAAAAAGTATCGAGTTAGGCTAGGGACTAAAATGCAAGATTTGCAAAATTCTTGTTTTCTTTTCGAGTTTGGATTTGTTTGACTTTTGTGATATCGAGTTTCGGTTTTTATAGAATATATCGAGTTTGATTTTTTTGTACTTTCCGAGTTAGAGTTTTTTTTAATATCTATCGAGTTAGACATATAGAGTAGTATCGAGTTAGAGTCAACATCAGTTTCGAGTTAGAGTCACACAAATTTTTATCGAGTTAAGTTTTTTTTTATTTTATTTTTAGTTTTAATTTTTCTCAAGTTTCATTTCTTTTGGCGAGTTAGCCATGATTATCGAGTTCGATAATCACTCCCTCATCGTTTAGCGAGAGAGGTTTTCTCTTCTTAAAATCTAAACGAAACTCTGCCGAAATTTTCTAAAATTTTATCAACTTAGGTTTTATTACATAACAAGTTAGTATCATTTTATTTGGTCACGTTATCTAGTAGACATTTTTTTAGTTTAAATATAAATAGTTTTTATTTCTTTTACGTATTTCCGTTTTAATTAGTCTTTAAATCATTTTCATTTATAAAAATTAAAAAGCCAAAAATATAATTTTCCTTTTACTTTATCAAGTCTTTTTATTTCTTTTATCTAGTCTTTTAATTTTATCGAGTAACCTTATTTTATTAATATGATTTTCGAGTAGTTTTTTAGTGTTTGCTTGGTGGCACGAGTTTGTGAGTTAAGTGTGGCCATAAAAGAGGATCGTGATTAATAATCGTTTTGATTATTTAGACTTGTAATTTTATTATTTGAAGGGCAAAAGCCGGAGAATAATCAAATTACAAATCTAGTAATTATTTTCTTTTTAAAGGATTATTTTCAAAATAAACCAACGTTGTGAGAAAATAGTCTTGTTTAAGGAAAATAATTCGTCGTCAATCCTTGGCCCACACTTGATGAACTTATTCTCGTTGCTTAGCAAACATTTTGTTTTTAAATTCATTCCCCGTCTTAATTTCTTTTCGCATTTTTAAATCTCGTTTTCTTTAGTTATTTTATCCAAAGTTTGTTTTATTTGTTTGTTTCATTTGCGTCGTTTTATTGTTTCTTTTTACTTTAAATGTGTTTTAAATCCTTTTTGTAGTGTAATCAAAAACCAACAAAATATTTCTCCTATCCTCATTCACTTCACAAGATTCACAAACCGTGTCGACAAGATCAATTCAACGCTTCGTTGGGAAAACGACTCGGGGAACATACTTTCACCGGTATTTCTTCGGTTAAAACCTCTATACCACAAAAAGAAACGAATCATTGTGCTCAGAACCTGCTGGAAATGGAGGACGAAGTCTTTACTTCTCAATGGTTATTTTCTTTGAAAAAGTGCTAAGCAGGAGCATGAATAAAGAGGAACCACCTATGTAAATGTTGAAGTTTTGCCGCTTCAGGAAGCTTTGGATTTTAGCTTTTACAACATTTATAAATTGGATATGGACACATGGCTTGTATAGTGTCAAGATTATTTAAGTGTTTGAAAATGTATGTGTATTTTATCTTCAGGTATTCAAATGGGTTGAAGGGTTCAATTATTTGGAACACCCTTATTCTCGAATATTTGAACGTGTAATGTACTAAGATGAGAATTCAATCTTTAAGATATTTTCATTTATGCATATGTTTTGTTTTGTGTTTATTTTTCATGCAAAGGAAGTGAACTAAATTTGGGGAGGATTGTTGGAAAATTTAGTGCACTTGAGGGATTAATTCACACCTGGTAATGGGTTTGGAGGTACGGAGTATACACCCATTTTGGTCACTGAATCCCTGACACAATAGTGGTTATACTAGTGTGAATCTGTTTCTGCTGATATGATTCTGCTGCTAGTGGATTCTGCTGACAGTGGATTCTACTGCTAGTAGGATTCTGCTGCTAGTGGATTCTGCTGATAGTGTGATTCTGCTGTTGGCATCAGTTTATTCTGCTGCTCCTTTTTAACCATTGATTCCTACTATTATGGAAAGTATTATGATATAATTAATGGGCCGTTAATTATACATAATTCCAAGGGCTAGAGTTTGAGTATTCTCTATTATAAATAGAGGTCATAACATTCTGCATGGATAGGATACAACACAAACCCTAAACACTTGAATACGATTCTGTTCTTGATTTGTGCCTAAAATAAGAACATCACTTGGTTTTATCCCATAGAGATATTCATGTAACCCAGGCATAGGGTCGAATGGTTTCTATTAGAAAGTGATAACATGATTTTAAGTGAATATCCGGTACTCATTGATTATCTTAACCCTAATCTGGGAACACTCAAACACTAAACAACCAACAAGTAATTAAATAAATAAATATTGTTTTGTTGTGTTACCCAACATGATTATTTTGTTATTGTAAGAGAGCTAGGTGCCGATCAAACGTAGGTTATATCACTGTTTTGAAGATCTATCTGTGTACACGGGTTTTAGTCTGCACAGGTTCTGTGTTTATTTTTCCGCTGTGCGTGTGTCAGATGTGAAAATGACCACCAAAACCCTACATGAAAAGCTTTAACTCTTACGACTTATATCAATACGTCGTACGCGTACGGTGGTCTAAAACTAGTATGCATCTAAAGCAGAACCTCGTAAACTTTTAAGGAACAATGGGTATAAATGTATAATTGATTAAAACAAGGATTACCGTGCAATTTAATCTCTTCTTATTTAAATATTTTTATTAAAGGGGGAGTGCTGAATCACATGCATAACGCTTGAAGAACAAACAAAAAACCCTAGGAATATACTGAACCAGCATCATCGTCGATGGATTCAAAACCCACATCCAGATTGTCGTACTTTAAAGGAATCTTACACAAACTTTTGTCAGAAAGCATTAGGGCATTATCAGGAAGACGTGGCCCGTCCTGTCTCCCTATTCGTCTCCCTCTTTCTCTCGAAATTATTAGCGAGTATGTTAAGTTTTTTTCTCCAAGGGATATATATATGGGAATATATTAGCTACAATTGAATTGTAGCCAATTCCCTACAATTTGTAGCACAAGTTTTAGTATTAATAAGTTTACCATTGTTGTCTTTGAATTCCTGCAGAGATGATCCTGTGTACACTCTTCTACAAGAGATTTTAAATCGCACTTTCTTAAATTTACATGCTCTCGACAAGACATTACTTCAGTGGGATTCTACTGTATGTCAACAACAACACTACTGATCTTTCTCGTTTGTAATTATTACTATGTATTTACCTACAACGACACATTGATTTACTGTGTTTTTGTTGTTTCAGGGATCAAGGCCAAATTCCAACCGATTTACTGATGTCAAGGAGCCTCAAACATTTGGTACTAGTTTACACCTTGAACACGTTGCAGATTCTGCAATAGCCACTAAGATACGTATCTTATATAACTTAAGACACTCCTTGGCTGTCTTTTTATCACAGGTTAACTATCCCCGGCCTTTCATCCAACTTCAAATTATCATAATAATTGCATTAGAAACTTGTATATATTGATGCTATTATTTCATAGGTATATATGGAGATTGATAATTTTGGGAAGACGCTCTCTTCAGACTCAGACAAGTCATCTTTGGGTTCATTGCTAGTTACTACAAATGGCTGTTTTTTAAATTTTGAAGCATCTATTTGCATGTTTGGTGTAAGTAACTTTCAACTGAATTTGATACATTGGTATTTATGTATTAAGTTAAAACCACATTTTAAAATTTATAGGTTGACTCTTTTTTGTTTGACAAATTACTGGATTATGACGAGCCATGGACAGATGAGAACACAAGGGACGCTGTCACTTTGATTTATGAAAATCAAAACAAGCTGGACATGTATATATCCAAGATGGTACACACTTTGATTGCTAATGTCTGTTCATATTTTAACAATCTCTTTCGCCATAAAGTTTCTTGCTAGAGTTGCTAATAAAAAACGGCATTAAAAAACAATTTTGTGACATAATCTTGATTAAATCCATAGTAACCTTTTCTTTTATGTTCCTATACGGGCAGTGGCGGAGCCAGACATCGTAGTTACAGGGGGCAACATACGATAAAAAATATTTTTAGTGACTTGAGCGAATCGGGTCGGGTTTAGTTAATAGCAACAAAAGCCCTCTCTTGATGCATATCACTAATTAGTAAACTTTAATTTTACTGAGTTTTAAACTCCTAAATTACATTTAACATTATACAACTAACATGTTAAAAATATACATATTGAATTAGTGATATCTGAAAAAATTATTTATAACAATACAAACTTTGTCACTAGAAAACAAAAGAGAGATGAAAAACTAAATAGGAGGCATAAAATATACTAGTACTCCATATATTAAATTGGTATTACAGTTACTGCCGTGAATAATTAAGTATATTAATTAGATTGTTTTTGTCGTCTATTTAATGCCATATTCAATCATGAACCCCTATGTCCCCACCATTCATTGTCTCACTTTCCCATAATAACTCTTCTTCTTCAACTTTTTTTCTGATGAACCAGTCTACCGGAGAATCGAAGATGATATTCGCATTAATAAACATCATCATTTTTAGGAACCTGTGAGATTGTAGAGGGCACTCGGGTTATTTTCATGAGGGCACCACACATTTTTTCTAGTAATTTGACTTTTTTTCTTATATACTTTGTGTGTCGCGCCGGCCCCCGCTGCTATACACATGGCTCCGCCCCTGTATACGGGGCTCTGGTACGTCTTCATTAGTCCACTGACCAGTTTATGTATGTAGGGAAAATTTGTTGCATTTGAATTTATAGAGGGTAACTAAGGATTTCCTCATCTTCTTATTAGCGAATTAATCTTATATATTAAAATTCCACATGCTGTTGTTTTGTTTTAGGTTTCTAAATACCAGCCAAGGAAAATTGCTCAGCACTGGATGTGTTACACTTTTGGGGCTATAGGAATTTCGTTATTTTCTGTATGGGTTATACGATCAGGCATCGTTGACTTCAAATGGGTTCTTGGGACAAAGAATATAATTTCGGAAGAGCGAGCGGTAAGACTTCCAGTGCTTCCTACATTAACTCATCATAAAATTGATGCTCTTTTTGTTCATTGTTACTCAAGTCCTTGAAATCTTTTGAACTGATAATTTTTTAGTTTTCCATATACACATGGTTAGGATGATATAGCTGATCCTGTAAAGGCATTTCTTCTTCTCCCTCTCACACATGCACATACACACATAGACACACATCAATTTATTTTTAATCCTATCTACTGCATAAATCACTGATGATGACATATCAATTTTGTCTCAGCTGAAAGCTGAAAGAGATGAACATCTTGAGAATATGAGAAATAGGCAGAAGAAAGAGACGGAACAACTGCAATCAACTTCTAATTTGCTACACAGGTTCGTTGGAGAGTTGACATTTTGGAACTGACAATATACGCAACTATTTTGTTTTTTCCTTGTTTTTTTACTGAGTTTTGAATCACCTTGATAACTTGAAGTGCAAAGATATTAGTGTACTTTTTATATCATATGAAAATCAGACCATGCATGCAGGTTTTGGTTCTTTGTCGGGGACAATGCATATTATCTTTTTCTTTAAAATTAATAATGTTTATGTATTAGTGAAGAGAAGTCTTGCTTTATTGAATCTAATCTGATGTTTTTAAGAGGATCAGTAATTTTATATGTAATCTTGTATACAACTCCTTTTTGCAGCATGTTATTGGACATCACTGAGCGGATAAAAGGTGAAAAGTCCCCAACAAATCTATCGGACCATGAGATGCTTGAAATGGCAACGACCCGGTATGTTTACTTCTATTTTTGGTGCTCACAATACTTGGAATACTTGGTTCTTATTCTACCAAACTTTTATTAATATGGATTACTTGGTTCTTATTCTACCAAACCTTTATTAATATGTATCGACTTTGTGAGATGATGTTTGCAATTAGGATGTCAGTATTTATGTACTCATAGTGAACTTACATCGTGTTATATGTGAGTTTATAGAATGTATTAAGTGCAACTTTTTACAAAATGCACATGTTTATTTAATTTTCTTACTGTGAATGTTGATATTTATGTAGTTTTGAGGAGCAACTAAGGCATCCAGTCCGAAATTTCATCTGGCCGGGGGAGCTTTCTCGTTTGACGCAAATCCAGGTAACATACTACCACTCTCTCTCTTTTTTCTAATTAGTGAATTAAAGTATATATGTAAAGTAACATTTTTTATTTTATTTTTTAATTTTATTTATTATTTATTTATTTATTATTATTATTTTTTTGGCGATTGACAGATTCAGAAAAAAATACTTGACATCGAAGCGTTAGTTGTTACAAGCATTTCATTTTGGCGATTCAGTAATCATCTAATTATTGCTATTAGTACTCTGCGTTTCTGATAACAAGGTATTTCAAACAGGTCAAAGTGTGAGCTGCACCACGAGATGTTGATGGACGCTGAGAAAACATCTGCCACTCTTAATTCTTTGCCTATAATCGTTATTTCCTTCTGGGTGCTCAAGATATCATGCGCAGGGGTCAAACAGGTATGCATGATATAATTCCTTTTAACTATCTGGTGTTGTGCTTTAACTGATACATTCTTTTAATCTGAAAGCAGTTTATAGCTCTAGCTTTCTTAAATGTTATTTTGCATGAATGGAAATATAGAATTTTATCCAAATGTGCTTAATTAGCTATCCAAATCAAAGCTATTGTTGACTGTTCAATATTTATTGGTGGTTTTTCTCCTATTTGTTACTAGTCCAATGCATCATAGTACGCTTTTAGTAGGTTGTTTTGTTCAGTTTGTCGATTTTCTTTATAATTTATGTGCTCAGATACAACAATCTAAAGGGAGAAGTGCTCAAGTTCAAAGAAGACTATTAATCAAGGAACTTGAGGAAAGAATTTCGGAGCTACCGAATTTTCCGTTGTTGGTATAGTTCTACTTTTCTATTATTCTATTACTAATAACTTGCAAGATAGGCCCTATATGACATAATTGCATCTGCTGGTGGGCTTTATTTATAGCTTTTAATATGTGCTCAAAGACTTGTATGAATCCATTTTTCGTTCATATAGACAACTTTAGTAAGCCATGGTATATATAGCTAGAGCAAATGAAAGATGGAGTCATACAATCTCTGCCTATTTTTTTCTTGGTATATAATCGACACTGTTTTTTGTTTATTTTTATAAACTAATGAAATTAAAGATTTTTTAACTGGTCATCGTATATAGGTTGAATTTTAATGGGTGTCTCTTCGGGTCTTATAATGTACCTATTTGAGATTAACGAGCTACATTTATTAACCTTCTCAAAAAAGGTGAAGGTTTTACCCGGTTTGTGTCTGTAGCGGTGGGCTCAAACCCCCTGAGAAACCATGGTTAAAATAGAATTGATATTATTGTTCAAAATGTATATTCTCTTAGTAGATATTGTTCTCTCTTTGCAGAACAAACATGGTCATTACATGAATGGAATGGTTTTGTATACTTTAGGCCGCCTTTACAGAGCAGTGGAGAGGCATGCAAAGGCAACCGGTGAATGGCCGTGGTTAGTTACTTCATTTATATCTCAAACTATTATTTAACTGGACTCGTGCATTGGTGTGCCCTACTAAAAATGGCCCAAACTTTGACCAAAGCAACTGCCTCTTCCTGTGATCCTGTCTATCCTTGCATATACTGAAGCCGGAACTGGGTGGTTCCGAAGATACCCAAAATTTTGTTTTTACTGCATAAAACCTCCTATATGGCTTTGATCAGAAAGCAGTATATCCTCTTACTAATTAAATTATCTTTTTGTGCAATCACACTTAACACACTAGCTTGAACAATGTACAGGTTTAGTTAATTCTTTTTGTCAACCTAATTTCCAATCTACCCGTTTTGCTTCTTACATGATTTGGAAATATAAGTCACATATGACACAGGCATAAACACATATTTAACATTCATAGGATAGTCAATAGTGAACTAGGACACACTACACACACATGTACCTACATACATCTATCAATGTATGTCTCCATGTCCATGTCTATGTCTATGTATACGTGTATATACTGTAACTATATACACAATCTCTATTTATCCAAACCTACACTCAAACATACTCTTGTGTGTTTGCAAGCGTATGCTTGTATGTTTGTTAGTTTGTAAGTAGTGTGCAGAGACATCTATACATATCTAAGCATTGGTGGCTGATTATATTTGGTTCTATTGAACAGGGTGAGAAATGATATCACTTATCTAGGAGACCCATACCTTACAACACCAGAAAAGCTAATAGTCACAAAACGTTTGAAAGAGATGTACAGCTGCTTGTTTCCCCTTACGCGCCAAGAGCTCATTGATTGCATCGATGACGATTAAGGGGTTCCTAGATAAGAGGGAATGGTGCAGCACAGAATCAGGGATTAAGGGACTGATTCTCATGTTTAGAATGTAGTGTTATCACCTTCTCAACTACGATATTTTTATATCTTATTTCACTCTTTTATAAAGAGCCTATATTAATGTGCAAACTAGTTTTGCTTATCATACAAGACTTCAATGCAAATATTGTTAAGACATTTTAAGTATTCTGTTATTCATAATGTACATACTTGCTAGCATTCAAAAATGTCCATTATTTATGACTCAATTGAAAAAAATAAAAAATAAATAAAAAAAAAATAATAAATAAAGCGTGAATATGGCTCAATGATAACCAATTACGACATTTTTTTTTTTTTTTTTTTTTTTTTTTTTTTTTGTGCGCAGCAATTGTAAAGATGCAATCAAGGTTATAAATAACGTGAGGCGTGCCGTGGCGGCAAGGTCAAGCCTCAAGCCTTAACGTGAGGCATGGCGGCATGACATTTTTAAGGCGGAAAAATTATTTATAGATTTATAGATTTATATTATATTTCATTAGTATATCATATTTCATATACATCGAGTTTACAAAAAGTGTTATGCATAAGAAATAAAGTCAAGAAACTCTCTTTACATTTGTAATCTTCTTCAAATACTAGTAAACCCCTAAATGCCAAATATCAGTAAACCTCAAATACGATTGCCAAATTCCGATTACTAGTAAATCCCCTAAACGTCTTAAATACCAGTACACCTTATCGTGCCTTATCGCACCTCATCTCATGTCAAGCCTTAAGACGACGCCTTGGTCTATTACGTGGTGTGGAGGTGACGTCTCGCGCCTTTGCAGCGCCAAAGCGCGCCTTTTAGAACACTAGATGCAATATACTTAAGTTCCTTTGTAAAAAAAAGAGAGGGACGGGGACTTAAAAAGATAGAAGCATGAAAGTGCAGGGACTTAATTGTAAATTTTCTGCAAAAGAAAGTGGAGCAGTTCTATTAGACAATAGAAAGTAAAAATTCTAGTCAAACCCATCAAAATTTCATCCAACAAAAAAATATGTGAAAAAAAAGATACATGTGTCAATTTTGTAAAAAAAAAATAACAAAAAGAAGATTAATAAAACTTTAATTGTTAATTTTCTAATAAATTAAATCAACTTAAGTAAACTTTATAAATTTAATAAACAGTTCCAAACTTTATATTTTTTTTAAACAAGATATACGTTGTTATTTATAAATATTAATATCGTCATATATTAAATTAATTTATACGCACCTGATTATAAATATTAAAATGAAATATATAAATGCATTAGTTAGTGTGATATGTAAATGCGTACACGACACTGTACATATACGAACAATTCATGCTATTCCTCTTTCTGAGTAATTTATATGCACGTGATTATAAATATTAAAATGAAATATCAAAATAAATGCACTAGTTAGTGTGATATATAAATGCGTACACGACACTGCACATATACGAACTATTCCTCTTTCTGAGATAAAATAAGGAAGTCCAAATTTATTTTTTATTTTATTTATTTATTTATTTATTTTATCAGCGTTCAATAACGCCCCACGTTATTCCTCTTTATAAGATAACCCACGTATACCCATGTTTAGAAGTTAAATACGGCTAACTTTATTACTAACAGTAATATAAATATCAAAAATAGTACATATAACAATGATGGATGTAATCAATAAATACGTATATCTGAAAATATATTTTTTTCAAGGGTTATTATGTGTTATTAAACATGCAAAATGTTTTAAATGTCTAAAACATAATATCAATACTCAAATTTAAATATATCAACCTCAACACTGTGTCAAATAAACAAAGTCAAATCCATTATCCAACCCAAAAAACTGTATAAAATATTAGTCAACATTCATACATAATGAAAATATATGTAAAACCAGTGGGCTACATAAGTATAAAAAATTATGCGTATTGATATAGAAAAATCTTATTTTACAACTTTGTGTACGCAATCGGGTAGACTTTACTACACCAATATAAAAATTTACAAGACACAGTAGAAATTTACATTCTTAACAAATGAGTATTGCTAAAATTAGATAATAAATATCTTGTGACTTATATTACTATATATATAAATTTAGCGTCAAATGCGTTGCGTTTTGCGTGCGTAAACTTGACGCACTTTTGGGAGCCCATCAAACAGCCCGTACTTGGCCCAAATCAAAGTTGTAACTTTATATTGTAACTTTATAATAAATTGTATTTTATTCTGCTAGCCAAACATACTTGCGGATTCAGTTGGTGGCTGTGTTTTTTTATATATGTCATGGCTTTTCACGTTTTCCTTTTCATGTTTTAAACTTCACAAGTTACAACGTGTGGATGGAAGTGAACTATTAAGACAAGTATTAGATGTTGCTATACATATGAGAATTTAGTTGATAGTTTAATAAATGCAAGTTTTACGCACTTGAGCGAAGAAAAAACATACGTACGTTAATGCCTTTTTCTAAAACGCAAACCCTGAATGCGCAATGAAAGACTGTCACTATCACCCATTTAAACGCATAATCGGCGCCCCGCCGCAACGCAACGGCGACCTCGTTAAAACAATTTTAGGTCGATAAGAATATAAATGAATATATTTTATGAAGATTCGCTATTCGCGAGGGAAATGAAAGAAATAAAATTTGTTTTGGGCTGGATCCTAGGAATGTGAAGTGATAACCTTTTGGACTTGGGCCATTTTATATTTTGAACATCGAAGTGAAGATCTTATGATATGTATGTAAGGCCACATTTATTTTGCATATCTAGTGATGTAGCTTGTGACAACTGGCAAATTAGGGAGTTATTTTGAAAACCCGCATTATATTAAAGTTCGTTTATAAATTATATTTGGAATTTTACTCGTAACGAACTTGAAAAACCAATATTTTGGTTGATTATATCTAAAACTTTTATGGAATCGAATTTGGATTATCGATGGGATGAGAATTTAATTCGAGATTCTCATTTGGCACTACGTTGACTCCGGCACTAGGATAACCTAACAGAAATTTTATGTCTTGAGTCTACGGATTCGACTATATATATATTTAATTATTGAACGTATTGTGATATTTTTGGGAACGAGCTCGGTCCGAGAAAGAGTTGGAGTATTTTATAAAGTTACGGGTTTTGGTCCGTGTATTTTACACCTAGCCACCTTAACCTTAAATGTAATAATACTCTTATTACTATCTAAATTATTACTATTATTATTGTTTAAGTAAAGGAAAGAAAAGGGAAAATAATAATAATAATAATAACATTAATAAAAAGAGTGAACTACAAAAACGTCCTTGTGTTTTTTTTTTCTAATAATCACCAAACATACAAGCACCACATCTCCCTCTCTCTCCCATCATCTTCTTCACCAAACCCTAGCCACCATCACCATTAGATGGCTGCCGCCGCCTAACCATCCTCCACCGACATCTAAAAACACTTCCAAACAAACCCCCATCACTAGATCTATTAGATCTACTAATTTAAGCTCGAGTTTTCTTGATTTTGAAGATTTTTTTTCGTGACCTTTTCGTGTAATATTGAAGGTTGTGCCGAGTCCGTAGCTGCCGTCTTTAGAGTTACCATACATCTTAACTTCTACCGATTTCTTATTGCTGATTTATGGACTTGAGGTGAGTCATAGCCCCACTTTTTAATCTTGAACTATGTTTTCAATACTTGGGGTGAGAAACGTGCAAATTATTTTATGTGGACTATTATCGCTTCTATATTCTTTCTAAAACTTGCTATGCGTATGGACTAGGATATATTGTCAGCTTTAGTCACACATTTTGTGTGTACTATTCAAGGTTGGCTTATTTGGTTATTGATGGATTGTCAGCTTTAGTCACACATTTTGTGTGTACTATTCAAGGTTGGCTTATTTGGTTATTGATGGATTGTCAGCTTTAGTCACATATATGTTGTGTGTACTATTCAAGGTTGGCTTATTTGGTTATTGGTGGATTGTCAGCTTTAGTCACATATTTGTTGTGTGTACTATTCAAGGTTGGCTTATTTGGATTGTCAGCTTTAGTCACACGGTTTCGTGTGTACTATTCAAGGTTGGCTTATTTAGATACTATAGTGTGCACCTATAGGTTATTAATACTTCGGAGGTTATCCGAGTATTTATGATATTGCGGGGGTTACCCGAATATCTATGTTAGAACGGAGGGTATCCGTGTGTTATGTTGGAGCGGAGGGTATCCGCAGGCTTTTAGTAAATCCTTAGTCTAGCTAGCAAGCGTTTTGCGTATATGTCCACTATATTGAGTATGAACTTAAACCTATGATCTCACCAGCGAAAGCTGACTTTTAGCACGTTTTCTTAGGAAATTAAGCGATGCTCTATGGATGCTTGGATTGGAGGCTTGGCAATGGCACCGGTTATGGATCTATTTTTCTAAAACTCTGATAAACTATTGTGGACCTATGTTTATTTCTTTTGGGCCTTACTTTGGATAATTCTTGGGATAAATGTAGACTTTAAAAAACCCGTTTTGGTTGTGTTTTTCTTATGTTTACTTTATCTTGTTCTTTCATGACTTTGAATGGATACCAATCCCCGTAGCACCCCGAAAGCTTGTTGAGTCTTCCGCTGTATCAAATTTTAGGGGTGTTACAGATTGGTATCAGAGCCAAGGTTATAGAGAACTAGGTAAATAAACACCTAAACTATAACTGATTTTTATAGAAAACGATCCTCGACCATTGCCCGCCAGCCCGCCAAGCCGAAGCATCATTGTTATTATTGAGGTATATTGAGATGATTATTGGATATGGGATTCTTGAGATGATTTGAGGATTTGAGATTTATTGATTTAGTGATATGATGGCGTTTTGAGGAATTATATGCGTTTTGAGGAATTATATGGCTTAATTGTTTTACGAATGATTTTAGTAATTCGGTATATTAAATCTTTCTTGATATATATGATTGGGAATTATATGAAGATTTTGATATGGTATTTTGAGTTCGCGGTTTAGTTGTTTTGAAACACTTACACCTACCCTACGCCGTTGTCACAAATCATAGCCTCCTTTGCATGTGTTGTTATTAAGAAGTGTTATTGCTAGTACGCGTCGCCCCTCGTAGATCACTATGGCTCCTGATGACCCATACGTGATGGTCATGCGTTCAGCCACTAGTTTATCGTCTCATTGACGCCCTAAGTCACCGATTTTATCGCCTCGTGGTTCACCTGCTCAAAGATGACGATTGATGGAGTACCCCTCCGACGAGGAGTACGAGGAGGAGTACGAGGGTGAGCAGAATGATAACCCTCAAGATGAGGAAGAGAATGATGACCCTCAAGATGAGGAAGAGGATGATCCTCAGGAGGAGGAGATGCCTGATGATGATGGGTCGCTAGCACATTCAGTTCATTCTGCGAAGCCCGATTCCCCGATACATCCGTTAGAGCCGGTTTCACCTGATCATCCGTTTTTGTTTGATGCACCACCTGGTAGTCCTGCGGCGTCGGATGCACCTTCTGAGGTTTCTGCTGAGCATGCAGAGTTAGGTGAGACTAGTAGGATGTGGGCTCAGATTTCTGCACAGGGCGAGAGGATCTCGCGGGTGTCTGACCGACTGGAGATGATTAATGCTGAGTTTATTGCTGAGTTTGTTGCGGAGTTGAGGAGTCTACGCCAGCATCATGGCTAGATCGATTTGGATTTGTGTTGTTGTTATGTTGCTTCCTAAGCGAGGGAGCACTTGGTTAGAAGAGTTGGTTATTCTATCTCTGAAGTCATGTTATTCGGAATGTATGTTTGTCTCGTATGGAACGATTAGTATTTATTATGTCTTTTGGCATTTTGGAGCGAAGTATCGATTGCTACTTGTATGGGCGATGGTGATTTCGTATGATATTCTACGGTTTTTGGCATACATGGAGAATTGTGTTCCTATTTGCGTGGCTGATATTGTATTGGTATTACGTTCGTATTTCGACTTTCACCAATCGGATTCTTGTTAGACGTTATTGTACGTGTTAGTGGAGACTTACGAACCTCGTATTGTGACTTATGTTAATTGCCTCACGACGAAACCCTGTTAGAGCTACCAGAACTGGTCCTACAACGACTACCCTTGGTCGTTGAGGACGCCGTCCTACTCGAAATGTTGAGACCCCTACTCCTGACAACCTGGACACTACCAACCGCAACAACAAGAATCAAAATGTTGATGTTCGGGGAGACATAGATCATGTTCCACTTAATGCAACTACTGTGGATCAAGCAATGATCAATCAACTTGTGGAGCAACGAGTTGCTGAGCTACTAGCTGAGTCAAATCATTCCAATAATTCTGCTGGAACTGCTCCACCTGTTCGTGCTAGTGGATGTCACTACAAGGAGTTCAAGATTGTGGACCTATTGAGTTTAGTGGAACTGAAGGAGTGGTTTACTTGGTCAGGTGGATTGAGAAGACTGAGTCAGTGTTTAATCTCAGTGGTTGTGCGGAGAATGCAAAGGTAAAGTTTGCTTCTTTTACTTTCAAAGATGAAGCTTTAACTTGGTGGAACAATTACCGAAATTCGGTTGGGAGTGATGTGGCTTATGCTATGACTTGGGAGCAATTTAAGTCTTTGCTGATTCAGACTTACTACCCAAGGAATGAGATTAAGAAGCTGGAGATTGAGTTCTGGAACCATAAGGTGAAAGGTACCGATATGGCAACTTACAATCGCCGTTATCGAGAGTTAGCCTTACTTTGTCCCGATATGGTTAGGACTGAGACTCAAAGGATTAAGAGGTACACCAATGGGTTACCTGTGGCTACAAGGAATGATGTGATTGCTGCTAGACCTGCAAATATCCATGAGGCCATCACAATCGCCCAACAGTTAATGGATTCTTTGGAATTGGAAGGAGCTGATAAGGATAAGAATGGAAAGAGAAAGATAGACCATCACTCTAAGGGTAATGATCACCGAAACAAGCAACAAGTTGTTGCTAAAGCTTATGCTATTGGGGATGGAAATAAGAAGAACTATAATGGTGATGCACCCAAGTGTGGTCGTTCCTACAAGAATCGTACAGGACAATGTACTGTGATTTGTCAGAGTTACTCAAGGAGAGGACATGTAGCTAGGGATTGTAGAGCACGACCCCTTGCTATGGTTCAAGCTACTCCTGAAACTATGAGTAAGGCAAATGTTACTTGTTATGGATGTGGAAAGAAGGGACATTATAGGAATGAGTGTAGAGAATCGTGGAACCGAGGAAGTTAAGGATCGGGTGGTAATGGGTACAATCATGGAAATCGTAGAGCTGGAGGAAACCGTGGACGTCATGACAATGGGGACCAACGTGTGGAAGCAGGAACTGCTCAAGGGAGAGTGTATGCAATTGGGAGCGAGAGAGGAGAAGATCCGAACGTCGTTACTAGTACGTTCCTTCTCAATAATCGTTATGCTTCCATACTATTTGATACTGGTGCCGATAGAAGTTTTGTGCCCACTACCTTTGTACCCTTATTAGAGAAACCCCCGATGGCCTTAGGAATTGGTTATGATGTAGAGTTAGCTAACGGAAACATAGAAAGAATTAAGACTATTATTCGCGGTTGTACATTAAATTTCTTGAATAACCCTTTCAACAGAGATCTTCTACCCGTCACGTTAGGAAGTTTCGATGTCATCATTGGTATGGATTGGTTGTCGAAGTATCGTGCTCACATACTTTGCGATGAGAAGATCGTGCGTGTGCCTTACGGAAAGGAGATTCTAAATATACAAGGAGATCGAAAAGGTTCGAGGAGCTCATCCCGATTAGCAGTCATTTCTTGCACTAAGCTACCAAAGCTAATGGAAAAAGGGTGTTACCTTTTCTTAGCTCAAATATCTGAGAAAGGAGGGAAGGAGAAGGAGGAAAGGTACATTGGAGATGTGCCTATAGTTCGTGATTTTCCTGATGTATTTCCTGATGATTTGCTGGGAATCCCGCCTACTAGACAAGTGGAGTTTCAGATTGAGTTGATACCTGGTGCTGCACCCGTGGCACGGGCGCTTTATCGACTTGCACCCACTGAACTTGAAGAGTTATCAAAACAATTAGTGGAGTTAGCCGAAAAAGGATTTATAAGACCAAGTTCTTCACCATGGGGAGCCCCGGTTTTATTTGTGAAGAAGAAGGATGGATCGTTTCGTATATGTATTGATTATCGAGAGTTGAACAAGTTAGCGGTGATGAATAGATACCCGTTACCGAGGATCGACGATTTGTGCGATCAGCTTCAAGGATCGAGTGAGTATTCGAAGATCGATTTGAGATCGGGATATCATCAGCTTCGAGTTCGCGAGAAAGATATTTCAAAAACGGCTTTCAGAACCCGTTACGGGCATTACGAGTTTCAGGTGATGCCGTTTGGGTTGACTAACGCATCGGCGGTATTCATGGACCTCATGAATCGGGTGTGTAAGCCTTACTTAGATAAGTTTGTGATTGTTTTCATCGATGACATTCTAATTTTTTTCGAAGAGTGAGAAAGAGCATGAGGAGCATCTGAGGCTTATCTTAGAATTGCTCAGGAAAGAGAAACTGTATGCCAAGTTTTCTAAACGTGAATTTTGAATTCCGACGGTACAATTTCTGGGTCATGTGATTGATAAACAAGGAGTTCATGTAGATCCTGCTAAGATTGAAGTGATTAAAGATTGGGCTGCACCTACGACCCCAACAAAAGTTCGTCAATTTTTGGGATTAGCCGGTTATTACCGAAGGTTCATTGAGGGATTTTTGAAGATAGCAAAACCGTTGACCAAATTGACTCAAAAGAGCGTTAAGTACGAATGGGGAGATAAGGAAGAGGAAGCATTTCAATTACTTAAGAAGATGTTGTGTAATGCTCCTATCTTGGCGTTACCTGAAGGTAGCGAAGACTTTGTCGTCTATTGTGACGCTTCGCATAAAGGTTTGGGAGCTGTGTTAATGCAACGAGAGAAAGTGATAGTTTATGCTTCCCGACAGCTCAAGAGGCATGAGAAGAACTACACCACCCATGATTTGGAGTTAGGTGCTATGGTCTTTGCCTTGAGGATATGGAGACATTATCTGTATGGTACCAAATGTGTTGTATTCACGGATCACAAAAGTCTACCACACATCTTGAATCAAAAAGAGCTCAACTTGAGACAACGACGTTGGATTGAGTTGCTAAGCGATTATGATTGTGAAATTCGTTACCATCCTGGTAAAGCAAACGTTGTTGCCGATGCTCTTAGCCGAAAGGAGAGAATACCACCGTTACGAGTTAAGTCATTAGGAATGACTATCGTATCGCCATTACCGTCTCAAATATTAGGAGTTCAAACGGAAGCGTTGAAAGCAGAAAATCTACCTGCTGAGAACATATTTGGGATGGCAGAAAATGAGAAAGGATTTGTTAAGCATTCTGATGGAGTATTGTGTTTTGGAGAGCGAAGTTGGGTACCTTTGTATGGAGGAATTCGAGAGTTGATTATGCACGAGTCGCATAAGTCAAGATACTCTATTCATCCTGGATCTGATAAGATGTACCAGGATTTGAAAAAGTTATATTGGTGGCCAAATATGAAGGCAGATATAGCGTTGTATGTTAGTAAGTGTTTGACATGTTTTAAGGTTAAAGCCGAACATCAAAGACCGTCAGAATTATTGACGCAGCCAGAACTTCCAATTCAGAAATGGGAGCGGATTACAATGGACTTTATTACCAAATTACCGAGGACAGCTAGCGGTTGTGACGCTATCTGGGTAATTGTGGATCGATTGACTAAGTCTGCTCATTTCCTGGCAACTAGTGAAGATGATAGTGTCGACAAACTTGCGAGGTTGTATGTGAAGGAAATTTATTCTCGACATGGAGTCCTGATATCGATTATTTCTGATCGCGATAGCCGCTTTACGTCAGCTTTGTGGCGATCACTTCAAACCGCTTTGGGGACGAGACTTGATATAAGTACTGCATATCACCCCCAAACCGATGGTCAAAGTAAGAGGACTATTCAGACTTTAGAGGATATGCTTCGTGCATGTATAATAGACTTTGGTAAAGGCTGGGAGAAGTATCTACCCCTTGCGGAGTTTTCTTACAATAATAGCTACCACACAAGTCTTAAAGCTGCACCATTTGAAGCTTTATATGGTCGTAAAGGCCGTTCGCCTATTGGTTGGGCTGAAGTTGGAGATAGCCAACTCACAGGTCCCGAGCTTATTTTGGAGACTACTGAGAAAGTGACTCAAATTCGTGATCGATTTCAAGCAGTTAGAAATAGGCAGAAAAGTTACGCCGATCAAAGACGTAAACCCCTAGAGTTCCATGTTGGAGACAAAGTGATGCTGAAAGTCTCGCCTTGGAAAGGTGTGATGCGTTTCGGGAAACGTGGGAAACTCAACCCCCGCTACATTGGACCATTTCTTATTTTGGAAAGAATTGGGCCCGTGGCTTATAGGTTAGAATTACCACAGGAACTGAGTAAAGTTCACAATGTGTTCCATGTTAGTAATTTGAAGAAGTGCCTTTCTGATGAGACCCCGGTTATACCGATGAAGGATATTCGTGTTGATGAGAAACTGAACTTTGTGGAAGAGCCGATTGAGATTTTGGATCGTGAGTTTAAGCGACTCAAGCGAAGTCGCTTTCCACTCGTCAAGGTTCGGTGGAATTCCCGACATGGACTGGAATTTACGTGGGAACGTGAGGACGAGTTCTGAAAGAGATATCCGAAGCTTTTCACTTCGTAGATGGATTGTTTCGAGAGAAACCCGGGACGGGTTTCTTCTGAGGCTGGGAGGATGTGACAACTGGCAAATTAGGGAGTTATTTTGAAAACCCGCATTACATTAAAGTTCGTTTATAAATTATATTTGGAATTTTACTCGTAACGAACTTGAAAAACCAATATTTTGGTTGATTATATCTAAAACTTTTATGGAATCGAATTTGGATTATCGATGGGATGAGAATTTAATTCGAGATTCTCATTTGGCACTACGTTGACTCCGGCACTAGGATAACCTAGCAGAAATTTTATGTCTTGAGTCTACGGATTCGACTATATATATATTTAATTATTGAACGTATTGTGATATCTTTGGGAACGAGCTCGGTCCGAGAAAGAGTTGGAGTATTTTATAAAGTTACGGGTTTTGGTCCGTGTATTTTACACCTAGCCACCTTAACCTTAAATGTAATAATACTCTTATTACTATCTAAATTATTACTATTATTATTGTTTAAGTAAAGGAAAGAAAAGGGAAAATAATAATAATAATAACATTAATAAAAAGAGTGAACTACAAAAACGTCTTTTTTTTTTTTTTTTTTTTTTTTTTTTTTTTTTTTTTTTTTTTTAGTAATCACCAAACATACAAGCACCACATCTCCCTCTCTCTCCCATCATCTTCTTCACCAAACCCTAGCCACCATCACCATTAGATGGCTGCCGCCGCCTAACCATCCTCCGCCGACATCTAAAAACACTTCCAAACAAACCCCCATCACTAGATCTATTAGATCTACTAATTTAAGCTCGAGTTTTCTTGATTTTGAAGATTTTTTTTCGTGACCTTTTCGTGTAATATTGAAGGTTGTGCCGAGTCCGTAGCTGCCGTCTTTAGAGTTACCATACATCTTACTTCTACCGATTTCTTATTGCTGATTTCTGGACTTGAGGTGAGTCATAGCCCCACTTTTTAATCTTGAACTATGTTTTCAATACTTGGGGTGAGAAACGTGCAAATTATTTTATGTGGACTATTATCGCTTCTATATTCTTTCTAAAACTTGCTATGCGTATGGACTAGGATATATTGTCAGCTTTAGTCACACATTTTGTGTGTACTATTCAAGGTTGGCTTATTTGGTTATTGATGGATTGTCAGCTTTAGTCACACATTTTGTGTGTACTATTCAAGGTTGGCTTATTTGGTTATTGATGGATTGTCAGCTTTAGTCACATATATGTTGTGTGTACTATTCAAGGTTGGCTTATTTGGTTATTGGTGGATTGTCAGCTTTAGTCACATATTTGTTGTGTGTACTATTCAAGGTTGGCTTATTTGGATTGTCAGCTTTAGTCACACGGTTTCGTGTGTACTATTCAAGGTTGGCTTATTTAGATACTATAGTGTGCACCTATAGGTTATTAATACTTCGGAGGTTATCCGAGTATTTATGATATTGCGGGGGTTACCTGAATATCTATGTTAGAACGGAGGGTATTCGTGTGTTATGTTGGAGCGGAGGGTATCCGCAGGCTTTTAGTAAATCCTTAGTCTAGCTAGCAAGCGTTTTACGTATATGTCCACTATATTGAGTATGAACTTAAACCTATGATCTCACCAGCGAAAGCTGACTTTTAGCACGTTTTCTCAGGAAATTAAGTGATGCTCTATGGATGCTTGGATTGGAGGCTTGGCAATGGCACCGGTTATGGATCTATTTTTCTAAAACTCTGATAAACTATTGTGGACCTATGTTTATTTCTTTTGGGCCTTACTTTGGATAATTCTTGGGATAAATGTAGACTTAAAAAAACCCATTTTGGTTGTGTTTTTCTTATGTTTACTTTATCTCGTTCTTTCATGACTTTGAATGGATACCAATCCCCGTAGCACCCCGAAAGCTTGTTGAGTCTTCCGCTGTATCAAATTTTGGGGGTGTTACATAGCTGTAAACCCAAAATTCTTGTTATCAATTATTTATAATTATAACTACATAAATGCAAATGCTAAACAGAGGACTGAGTGTTAGATTTGAGAAATTATTGCAAGTGATGAAACGCACAATCACGGGTCAGGTTTTATGGGACTAGATCGTTGATCTAGGCACCGGGAGTGCAGACCGGATATCTGACATCATTTAGAAAGGTAGAATTATTGCGTAAATGGTAGATGTGATCATGTACAATATTATGATAAGACCGTTTTTACTTTGGGGGAGAATGGTTTTCTGGGTGGCGATTCCCTTGATGGTAACTCACATTTATGTATGCAGTTTTACGCCACATTTCCTAAATGGAACCGAATTGCCATGTTGTGAAGATTTATAATGATTTTGAGATACTCTCCGTATGCTCGTGCTTACTTGTTTCAAAGCATAAGAGAATAATGATCTAGAGAGAAGTGAAGGGTGAGAGGATGATCGTTACTCTTTTCCTCCTGTAGATAGGCAAAGGGAAAGTGAGATTTTTTATCTTTTGAAGATGATAAGATTTTGATCAATTCGTATACATGTTCTTAAAAGATCTTGCTAGACCTTATGAGATATCCTCATTATTTTGATCAATCTGTATATATATGATCTTAAAAGATCTTGCTAGATATTCTATAAGATATCCTTTTTCTATATTTGCAACTTGTATACTACTCCTCTGTCCAGAAAAGAGTCAATCTTACTATTATATTTGTCTCAAAATAAGTGTCCGGTTTTTATATATGGATATTAATTATTACTGGTTTTTTTATGTTACCATTCTAATTAAAACATACATTAGTTACCCATTTTTTATTTCTATATTAACTATGAAGGTAAAAATAACTTTTTATCAATCAAAACTGCATTAGTTACACATACCATAATTTCTACATTTTTTGTTTGTGGACTTTTTTTTGATACGGAGGGAGTACTATAACTTATTGAATAGTTTTTGTATATTAAATAGGTTATACTCGTATTGGTTATACTATCAGCAAGCATTACCTTGTTATACTTTGATGATGTTATCTACTTAGGCAATAACCACTTCAATCACTTTGATGTGTCACACTTTGTGCCTAATAATTTTATTTGTTAAAAAATCCATATATAATATTCAATTCAAAGTCAATAATTATAAGTTACATGTGATATGCTACAAATACTCTGTATCATAATCATATTTCAATTATTTATTTCCCTACCCGTGATAGGTGGAAATTGGAAATTTATTCAGAATCAGACCTACAAAAGTGCAAAAGACAAATCATGTGAGTTTGGTTTGTGGTTCACTTCATGCTTAAATCCATTCCTTATTTGCTTTAATATATATTAAAATATAATATAACTTATAAATGTTTGAATATCACATACATAAGTGATCTACTTATTTAAAATCTACTAATAAAGCTAGTTAAAACCATCAAATTAATATGTGGGATGGATGGATGATGTGAAGAAAATACATCAAGCTAGTTCTTAAAGAATTCTAAGCAATGTTGTTCTTGGTCTAGATTTCGACTCCAAAACTTCTTGTAGTACTCTGCATATGTAAAGTCTTTGAAAACCGGTTTTGATCCATCTTTGACTAGTTCTTTAGGGGCACTTAGAACGGAGTCGTTACAAGGACATAAAAATGAAGCTATCGACATTCTTGGTTTGTCCGAGTTGACCACAGCACGATGCCACACGCTTTTATATTCACCGTTACTCACTGCCTGTTTCAAAAATTATAAGCTAGTTAGGATTTGAGTTAATTGACCAATACTTGCATTTCTAGACGGGGTTTAATAAAGAGACAAGTACCTCTAGTTGGTCGCCAATGTTAATGACAAACGCGTTAGGATGTGGTTTAATGGATACCCATTTTCCATCTTTAAGAACTTGAAGGCCGGAAACAAGCATGTCTTGTAGTAGGATGGTGAGCGCGTTAGGGTCTGTATGGCCAGGCAACCCGTATGTTAGCTCAGGTTCAGGGCACACCGGATAGTGGTTGATAGCCATATGTTGGCCTTGGTCTCCTAATATTTTTATAATTCGATCTTTTTCTAAGCCTAAACTTTCCGATATCGACTCAAGTACTCTCATCCCTAAATCGCGTACCGCCGTGACATAATTTCCAACATATTCCCTGGAACAAGAATCATTCGTAATCAAGATAACGATTAGCCAACCAACAAAATTAAATAGTCATTGTGCCAAATTCAAACCAATAATCAAATCAATGTTAAATATAATATCTACACATTATATGTGGTCACTGACGTTATACTTGTATTTACTATTCAGAAACAAACATGGCTCTAGAAAAGTATAGAAATTGTAAACGAATAAATAATATGGTGACTATTTTAAGAAATGCAAATGGCTGACGTCAACACGTAATTGGATTTATGACATCAGCAGATTGGTGTCTTCCCACTAACGCAATAATGGACAACCACAAGTGATTGAAACCAAGATGTACTTGTGCTACCAATCGTTAAAATGTCACATGCTGTGTTGTCTTCTAGGTACTTGTATTATTTGAATACTGTACCATTTTTTTTTTAATTTGTATTTTCAATTAGTAGAGTAATTAAAACAGGTCCTCAAAGCCTCAAAGTCAGGTTAGTCGGCACTATAAATTACATACGAGGTCATGGTTTTCCTCCAATTCAAACTTTCTAGAGATTCTTTCTGTCTAAAATTATACGACTAATTTAATATTGCACGAAGTGTAAGAAAAGTGAGATTAGAACACTGTCCACCGATAAGACGTCAATTCTACTTTTGAAAATATTTTAAGTAGTTGAAATATAAAAATAAACAATTATTTTGAAACAGATAGAAAAAACCTTATGAACATATAATTTGAGACATGTATCAGCTATCAAAAGTTGATTTACACACATTGGGTATCGATTAGTACACTATAAGGCTAGTAATAATACAGAATCACCACAATCAACGTCACCACACCATCTAAACGCTACGTCAGCTTTTCTCTCCACAACCAACATCATTAAAAATATAGTGTAATAAGACAACCACATCACCACTCAAATATATTTCGCTTAAATACAATATACCCCACCAAAACCAAAATCACACACACAACTACAACTCCCACAACTCGGTCGTCTGAACTACAAGGTCTCTCAAAACAGCACATAAGACGCGTGCGTATGGGGTGGAGGCTAATAGAGTTGGACGGGTTGAATTGGTGCCACTTAGACTTGCGTCTCTTACAACCACCGGTCTAATACATGCATTAGATATTTTTACAATATTAAATTTGTGTTTTAAATGATTGTACATTAAGATATGCAAATAAAAACTCTCTGTTTGAATATATTATTCCCCTAAAATGTCGGCATTGACACAAATATCAAATCATAGAGCATCCATCTAGATGTAGACTCAGTCAAATTTATTTTTCAATAAAACACTTATAAACTTAATTAATCTTCTATACGATTATAATAGTCAATCTAACACAAACCATATATACATTATCTAAAACTTCTTAATACAAACCATCTGTCACATAAGTAGAAAATATTATTTTTACTAACTGTTTCACCTGAGTTAATAGAATAATCCTACAAGATAATTTAGATTAAAGAACAACATCAATGATTTCGTGTAGTTTGTGTCTTGCAATGGCTAATCAAAGTCAAAGACGTCCAATATGAAGCAATTGAGTCATATAACATAAATGGTAGTTACTAACGTTTAGAAGAAGAGTGTAGCAAAAACAAAAAACGAAAACTACTAAGGTTTTATTTGCACACGAAATAGTATATATGTGAGTATGTGACACGACTGTGCATATTTACAAAGGTTCGTGCAAAATTCAGTTTAATACAAAAGTACAAAAGCAACGTCGACAACTATGTGACCTTTGGGCATCTTTTGTGAAATCATGTGATAGAAGAATAAAGATGAGTTAAGACAAAAGAGTTGGGAGCTCAATTTTACACTCCGAGCTTAACTCAATAAATCAAAAGATCTTCATACGATAGGCTCAAATTCGACTAAATGATATTATGATATCAAATAATACAATGATACTCAATTCACATACAGTGCGTATAGAGATGTAAACGAACCGAACGTTCATTGAATATATTTCATGAATCGTCCGAGAAAAAGCTTATCTATGTTCATTTATATGTTAAATGAATGAACATGAAAGTCTAATGAACGAACATAAATAAAAGTTTCTTTTCTTCATTTAAGAACGTCTAATTATGTGTTCATTTGTGTTCATTGATTTGCTTTTGTTCATATACTGTATCTTCTATCATGTACATAAACTTTAAAAACTATACATAAAACTTTAAAATAATATAGCAACAATGTCTGAAGAATGATATTTCCTAGTAAAGAGAAACTATTATTCTGTTTAAGGAAATAATTTTTTTTTACCAAAACTTGATCATCTTAAATTCATTAAAGGGATAAAGTTGAAACAACTTATTGTCACATAAGTTTAATGTTGTATTATTAAAAAGGAATGTCTAACCAATGCCCTAAGGGCATTGGATAACACTTGTCTTTTAGTACCAATTAATGTGGGTCCATGTTAATTTTTGAATTAAAATTATTTTTTGTGTGTCATTTTATGTTTTTTGAGTGGGGTTCTTGCACAAGAAGACAAGTCTTATCCAATGCCCTTAGGGCATTGATTAGACATTCCCTTAAAAAAAGACGCTTTATTACACATTTTTGTATTAAAGGTAAATTAATGAATAACTTTTACAAAGCCTGGAATCTAGAAACTGATACGGAGTATTATTATATCATTTTTGAAAAACTTTAATGCATTAAGAAAAGGTCTTACAAAAAGTTAATGCGTTAAAGATGGTGTCATAAAAATCAGTTTATATTTTCACACGTTGTAGCTAGTACAGACAACCTTTCGGCATTAAGGGTCCATATTTTCGTCTTGTACTCATTTTTTTTTCATTTTCAAATTTTTTATGGGCCGACATATATTTACATATTGCATACTATTGTATTTATTGTATTTGACTAGGACATTCTAAAATATACATTAGATAATTGTATTATAAATATAAAATGCTTTAAATGTTTAAATATTTATTGCCTTAATCAAATTTATGACCATGTCAATTACTTCTTTTTATAAATTTATCATAAATCTTGGCGCACTCATTTGGTGTTGCATATCACTAAACTGTCTTTAATGTTGGTGAGTGTGTGCAGTGGCGAAGCTAGAAAATTTTCGGTGGGATGTCGGGATTTAAGTTTTTTTCTAACGCTATTTTTCGGGTAATATGTTCGGGTCGGTGATTCGATTCGGGTCGGGTTAAACATTAAATACTATTATTATATATAAAAAAAAGTTTCAATCACTAAAAAACTAAACATTTGACCAAGACAACTAAATATTAAAAAGGAGACAAACGGTTGGTACATGGTTCGATTTATTACAGAAACACATGTCAAACAGAGAAGAAACACGAAAGAAAATACGTAATACTTATTATTTGGCAATTACAAAGACGTCACACATAGATACGAATGAACGAACAAACAAACATAACCAATAACCTAATTGAAAAAGAAATTATTAAAAACCAATAACCTGGTGGGACTTGGGAGGAGATGAGGGTCAACAGTAGACTTTGAAGGGGAGGGTTTGTTCCGTTATTATTATTATTATTATTATTATTATTATTATTATTTTAATGAGATTTGGTTTATTAATGGGCTAAGTAAGTAAGTAATGGATTTTAGTTTTGGATTTGGTTTATTAATGGATTTTAGTTTGGGTTGGGTAGATGGGTTTATGTAAAATGTAATGGATCAATTTTATTGGTTAATGTATAAAAAAAATTTCACAATTAAAATGGGGGTCGAAACCGAATATACCAAAATTTTTCTACACGAAAACTATATACCCCCTACATCGCAAAAAAAAAATTCGGGAGGTCGGGCGCCCCCTCCCGCCCCTTAATAGCTGCGCCACTAAGAGTGTGAATTATATTGTAGATTATGTTTGTATAAAATGAGTTATGTTTATATTTTTAGTTTGATGATAATCACAAATTCTAAAAGTTAGTAGTTTGATGGTGTATTTAATGACGATGTGCCGCTAATGGGAAGATAATTTATTTGATTTTATCACCAATCACATCATTGTCACAAATAATGCGAACAAGATAAATACACGTGTGTTGTTATGCATATCCTTAGCTATTAATAGTATAATACAATTTTTTATCAATTTCATTTTGTATTTTTCTTGTCTTTCATCAACGTCTGTTCCGTATTTTTTGTCAAATTTTGTATATTTTGATTCGTAGTTTAATAATTAAAAAAAAAATTAAATGGAATGGGGGATCCAAAATAATAGACCTATAAACAAAATGCATGCAAAAATTAGTGAGTAAATTGGAGAATAGAGTAATTATTACTTGAAGTAAGCAGGATTAGAAGGCCATTCGGGAGAGTATTTATCCAAAGGATGGCAATGAAGCCGAAGATAATCTCTCCAATTATGAACTTGCTCTTTTTGAACATTGAAGCTCGTCGATAACCTCATCGTTTTCGTCGGATCTTCTGAGTACAACTTCATTTTCTCTTCCACTGGCAGCTCGAAAAAATCTCGACCTACTTGTTGCATTTTCTTAACTATTTCATCCGGCACACCATGGTTTATCACCTGTAATTTATTCTTTATATCAATAGCAGTAGCAGTAGCAATAGCAGAATTTAAATATTTTTTTATCAACATTTTGATACTATAAAAATTTATATCAGAAACCATGACAAAATCGTATCTTTTTAGTTTAATTATTGTAAAAAAAATTATTTTGCAGTTGACTGCAAATTATAAACAGATATTGTTTGTTGTTAATATCAGTCATTAGTTTATATTTTTATTAAGAATTATATTATTTATTTATATATAATATCACGTGGAGCATGGGAAAAAATAATTATATATTTTACCATGCTCCACCCAACTTCATGTATTATAAGAATATACGTTAATAAAGAACATTAAGGGTTCACATGGTTTGCTCATAACTAGAGTATCGATCCTCTTCAATTCTAATAACTGACATAGTATCAAAAAACATGGATTGGTTTCATATTGGGTCACGTTTAGATTACTTACGTATTAAGAGCTCTAGGTACGCTGGACCATGGCCTTGCACCATTCTCAAAACGCTACCAGAAAATGCGAGACCCACACCGTTTGCAGAGTTTTTGTGTCTCACACTGTCTCTGTCAACCCAAATGGTCTCGTATTTTATATTATTATTTATTTATTTATTTGTTGTGTTGTATTTGTGTTTTAATAAGTTATGTGTGGACCACTGTCCCATGGCACTAGATATAAGGAGGGGTGTTTTGTGTGGTTTGATGAATTTTGATGTTATGAGAAAAAATGTTGTGATGACAACACTTTGCTTACGACATCAAATATGAAAGCAAAAAAATGATTCTTATATATCTATAATTAATAATTAATATCAACTAGTACGAATTTCGTAAAATGAGTTTTTTTTTGAACTTGTAAAATGAATAATTCACAAAGCCAAATCATATCACAAACCTGAAAAAACCCATAGTGTCGGCAAGCATCACCAATTTGCTTACTTATAAGCTCCCTATCACCACATCCGATATCGATAACAGGAACATCGTCACACTCGGACACTTGTGACAAGTTAGGCCTATCCGTAACGGGCCTAACATAGCTTTCAGGCAAAGAAGTGTACCTAAAACCACTAGAAATAACTTTTGCAGCCATATGGGACGGTGGCTGATTATAGTGGTTAGTGGTGGTGAGATTTGTAGGACCAAGCTGTAAAGATTCTGTTTAATATAAGTGAAGGCAATTGCAAGGAAATGAGAGAAATGTGAAGGTCTATTTATAATGAATTTTTTGAAAAAGAGTTGAATTTTATGTGACATGTGATGAATGGCGTATTTTATGTGATTCATTTTGGTAGACGTCATTTTAAATTTACACAATTACCCTCTATATACTCCAAAAGGAGTAAATCGGTGGGAACACATCGATTCATGCATCTTTTGATATCAACTGTACTATTCCTCAAGGATCTTGCATCAGACAATGATCACATATTCTCAATAACCTAATTAGTCAGGAGTGGGGATTGAACCAAACCATTTTCTGTATACTAATATACCATCAATTAAAATTAAAATAACATCTATTAAGTTACTACCCCTGTCTTATAATAAGTGTCTACTTTGACATTTTTTAGTATTTCTTATTAAACTTTAACCATAAATATTTTTATTTGTGTTATGTAATACTTGATAAAAAAATATATGAACGGATTGAGTTTTAAATGTATTTTCATTTAGTATAATTTTCTTCAAGTATTATATAACACAAATAAAAATATTTATGCTCAAAGTTGAACAAAAAAAAAAAAAATCATTTCTTATTTAACTTTAACCATAAATTTTTTTAGGGGTTTTGCATATATATCATTCTGAAAATGCATAATTGTATATATATCCAAAGCATGCATAAAAACAATTGTATTGTATTCCTAAAAAACTTGTACAAATGATATATATGCAATTATTCACTTTGTGAGGGATATATATATATATATATATATATATATATATATATATATATATATATATATATATATATATATATATATATATATGCAATTTTGCCTATTTTTTATTTGTGTTATGTAATATTTGATAAAAAAAATATATGAACGGATTGAGTTTTAAATGTATTTTCATTTGGTATAATTTTCTTAAAGTATTATATAACACAAATAAAAATATTTATGCTCAAAGCTGAACAAAAAAAATAATAAAAAAATTCAAAGTGCACACTTATTATGAGACAGGGTGAGTACTAGTTTAAATAATTTTTATATCCTTAAACTTTTAACATTTTCGGTTCAACTCATTTTTTTTCCCCTGGTAATGGCTACAATCAAACCTTTGACAGTTGCGGGTTCGGGTCAGATCAAAATAAAAAATTCACAAGGATAATTATTTGTTACTATACATTATCGTTATATACGGATACTCGCCCAATTGTATGTGAAAATGAAAGTAAAAAAGCGGTTAACCTTGACTAAAAGGTAAAGTTGTCGATGTGCATGTGGTACTACACTTTTATCTCTATTTTGCACAAGGTTTTGCTGTATTATACTTATTAAAATGTGCGTAATATTTGTGGGCTTCAACCATAATTATATAAGATGGTTTCACTTTGAAGTGCAATAATATTTAAACGTGTTATAAACCTTATAAAAATAGATCTTAATTGTTTAAATAATGTTTTTATTGAATTAGAATTAGTCAAATATAGTATTGAATTGAATGTACAATTATTTTTGTCTGTGGAAATCAACAAGTGGCTATATAAGCAAGAGAGGGAATTGCAAAAATCGTCCCTAAACTTTGACCAATTTGCATGTTTCGTCCCGGAACTGTTGAAACTGCAAAAATCGTCCCTGTGGCAAACTTTTGGGGCAAATATCGTCCCAAATTGGTCAAACTTTAGGGACGATACATGCACACGGACCAAACTTTAGGGACGACACATGCACACGGGCGAAACTTTTAGGACGATCCTTGCAGTTTCGAAATTTGTAGGACGAAACATGCAAATTGGTCAAACTTTAGGGACGATTTTTGCAATTTACTCTAAGCAAGAAGATGTATATAAGAATTGTCATTGACGATAAGTTTCTAAACTTTGATTATAACGAACTTTATTACTATTTGTGTATGAAACCGAATGTTGTATTTTAAGTAAGTAAAATTTAGATACGAGTAGGACGGAAACAAGTCGAGTTAAGTTCGAGCTAATCAATGCTCGAGCTCGGCTTGTTTAGAATTATAAAGTTTGATCGAGCTCGTACCTTCAATTTTTAATTATTCAAGCACGGCTCGTGGCAAATTTCACGAACTCGGACGCGACTTAATTTTATGACCAATAAAACGAATAAAGCTCGTATTAATTATTAAACTCGGTTTGTTACACTAGGCTCAAGGCTCGTCTATTTATTTTTAGCTCGTTTACACATAGTTATACATGTATGCAATACATATATAAGTATGTAATTTACAGCTCATTAAGGCTCGCGAGGCTAGTAAGTCTTTATATATGTTTGCTCGGGCTCAAACTCAGACTCGATTATTAAATGAGCCTCATCTTAGCCTCGATCTCGGGCTCGTTTGTACTTAGCTCGTTTCGAGCTTTTACGTACCGATCTTATCTGAGCTTTTTACGAGTGGCCTTGATCATTTCCACCCCTAATATATGAGCAGTACGAGTAGCTTACAAATGAAGTGATTGCTACGCTACACAGGTTCGTCTCATTGATTTTGGTGACCATGTGCCGAAATTTGAAAACAGGCCCTCAAACGCAATAATTTAAACAATAGCCTTATTATAGTGTTGTAAATCTCTTTTGTAACACCCCCATTTTCACAGATAGCAGCGAATGCTAGATCTGGGGTATTACTTCATGGAAACATAGTCACAGTAATAGAAAATGACTTAAAAGAGACGTTTTTGAATATAATGTTACCATTCATTTAAAATATCAGAGTTTTATAAAATGAGGTCCCAAAATCTATGTGAAACATAGAGTTTGAATGATAACAGATTTGAAAGTCCTTCCAGTCCAATGCCACTCCGTGCCATAAGTTACTCAATAACTTAGGATATATGCTTAAAGGAGTCAATACAAAGGTTTAGTGAATTCATAGGTTTTAGTGTGTAGTGGGTGAATACAACTTCCATTGGGTTCAGTTGTTACACCCATCAAGGAAGATGTAGTGTTTGTGATAATTGCAATGCATTTACAATTATCACGAGGAAATAGTATTATTGCACTAAGCTCATGACACCCCACGTTAACATGTCCAGGTCATGCGGTACTACAGACCAAACCATAACGGGACGTAACAAGGATTAACTTGCCAAGGTTAACCCTTTTAGTTCTCAAATATAGTGCTATTGGTACCCGGCAGGGGCAAACCAACGGGAGTTGTTAAACTCCAAATAGATCTATTCACTATACTCGCATTCACTCGTAAGTGATTATCGTTCATGATATTTTGTAATGTAATGATGGCATAGAAGGTACTCGTGCAACAACCAAAGAAAAAGATTTGTATTCGGTTTAAAGCATGTATCCGCCTCACAGGGTTTGTAAAGCATTTAAAAAGTAAGGCTAGGAATTCACCTAGGATTAGAGATGAGTGTGGGTGCTACTAGACGGTCTACTCAAGTAACCTGGTGTAGTGTGTATGTCAAGCCTGAGTGGGTGCATTATAAGTCCTCCTAATTAAGTATTCTTAAGGTTTTTAGATTTAGATATAACATAACACCGTTCGGGCCGTCGTAATTCAGAAGTATAACTCCTCACATGAAGCTCCCTACTATTGTATTTTGTGTAACATAATACCATTCAGGCCATCATAATTCAGAAGTATATAACTCCTCACACAAAGCTCCATAGTATTGAGTTATGTTGTTATATGCTTAAGTTATAAATAGAACACAACACCGTTCTGGCAATCATAATACAGAGGTCATGTAGTAAACGTTTGAGGAGCCAGGGCACTTTAACTAGTAAACCCATCAAACTCGTCAAAACGAATACCCAAATGAAACCCCTCACATGAAGCTCCCTACTATTCTATTATGTTTTATTTAAGAAAAATAGGTTTTATATTTATGAAAATACTTAAAATATATCCTTAAGTTTAATAATTGACATAATATACCCTTAACCTAATAACTTTTACGGTTTTAGTCCTTAACGATAATAACTATATATAACTATATCCTTATGCTATATAACTTTCCAAAATAGGTCCTAATGCTTTATACCTCTAAGATATGACAAAAACAGCCCTTAGACCTAATATTTTCAGAAAGTTATAATATATACCCCTATGCATGAAAACCTTTGCAAAACTAGTACTTTTTCTACATAAACTATATTTTTATGAAACAAGAAGCTATCCTAGCTTATGGTTAACTAATATAAGCCTAATAAAGTATCCTAGAGCAGCTCATGGCTCATGAAATGGGCTGGTTACATGTAAACAGAGGTTCGACTCATTTTAGGGTTTCAAAATGAAAGCGAACAAAAGAAAATGACCAAGGATTATTCAAGGGTTACTAGATGATCTAATACTCCTATATAGCATGCTAGGTCAGTACTAAAGCTAAAATGATAAAAGTTTAAGCTTACTTGGGCGAGACTAGGGTTAACGAGGGTTTAGGGTTTCTCGATGGAGTTTTCACTTTGACAGGGGTTCTAGGCTTGCTTTGCTCGATTCCTACACTTACTAGAGCTTCTATACTACTGAATTTTTGAGGTGAAGAAGAGATAAAGGTGTGCTTTGAAGTGGAGAGGTAATGGGGGTATTTATAGGGTGCGTATGGTTTATCGAGCAAGCAAAGGAAGACCAATGTGGCATGAAGGGGAGGGAGTGACTAACTACTGCTACTAATGACTCTTAGTACCTAGGGGAAGTGACTAATGATGGCTAGAAGTAGCTAGGAGTGGTGGTGAGTGGTGGTTGGACCTAAGGGTGCCGCGGCCTATGGTGATCACAAGGAGGTCACATGTAGGTGATGGTGGTGTTTGGTTGGTTGCTTGGTAGTGTCAAGGTGGTGGATAAGCTACTAGGATGGTAGCTTGAGGTGCTTAAGTAGTTTAATTCTAGGTTTAGGGTTTAGTTTAAGCTTAATCTTGCTTAGTGAGTGATTAGGGTCTAGCTTAGGTTCTAGTGCCTAGATTAGGGTCCTATAAGTGCTTAGTGACTTAGGTTAAGTTCTAGAAGCTTATACTAAGTGGTGGTAGTTTATACTAGAGATTCGGGAAGGTTTTGACCTAGTTCCAGGACTTTAAAGCCTATTTAGGGTTTTGAGCTTAAAGGACTTGTACTATGAGATATGAATAGTAGTACTAGGGTTTTCATGAGGAAATGTAGCTAAGATATCATATACATGAGCCTCAAACACTTTCAAGCTAGTTTGGTTGAGAAATTAGGGTTTTAAAGAGAACCATAAACACATAGGGCTTGTTTAGGGTTTGTAATAGCTATAGTATACTAGATTGATAGAATACTTATTGAAATGATGTTTAGAACTTAGGCTTGAAATACTAGGAGGTTTACAAGGCATAACCTTGATGATATTTGACAATAGTGGTTACGTAAGTCGTCTAAGGGGCTATGTAAGTTACTTTACATAGTAGAAATGAGTAATGATACTTACGGGAATTTGTAATGTAATAGGTGTTGAGATATAGTGGGGAAATGTATTCTAGCATTATGTTAAGGCATAGTGGGGATAGCTAAGGCATAGTGGGGATAGCTAAGGCAAAAATTTCACCCTAAAAAGTGCTATATAGATAGTATAAGTACAGTAACTTAGGTGGGTTTTGTGAGTTACTACAGTCTTCCCTCCTAAAAGGGAAATCTCATCCCGAGATTTAGTTATAAGTGATGGTTGAGATGGATGAACAAGTCTAGGATTTGAAGGGGATTGAGGTAATGATGATTTAGAAAAGGAATCATTTCGTACAAACGGTTTATGAATTGTTTATACGAATGCCATATACTTAGGCCCACTTATTTATAATTCGTTACTTACAAACAGGGGCGTCCCAATCCTTGTAAGAAAGAATATATAAATTTATGGTTTGGTGGTTTATAATTTCCTTATTCAAATGAAGAAGCGTCCCAATTCATGTCAATAAGATGATTATAAATCATCCTTAAGTAATCTCGGCCAAAAAATGGTGTGGAAGTGACGATAAGTAGAAAAACGATTCTTATGTTTTTTTTTCCAAAATCATAAAGAGTGGGGTGAGTGTTTAAAAGCCTACTGACTAGACACGAGTGTTTCAACTCATAGTTGAATATCTAGGAATTGATAAGATTGACATACCATGTTAAATTTCGATATCATCTAGAATGATATTTTACGAAAGAAAGAGTTGGGATGAACGGGGTGTTTGGGAAAGTTTTAAAGAACATTGTGAAACTTACAATGTTTTGAGGGAAGGGTTTAGCGATTTTTGGGACTTACGGGTTATGAGCCTACTGACTAGACACGAGTTTCTATTTGCGTTATCGGTGTTAGCCATATTAGCAGCTTAGAATTCCAGTGAAGCAGTTACACTGTCAGCTACTAGTTACCGGATGGCATCCTAATCTATGGCGAGAGTAATCATTGACAATCTCGGCGGGAGTAATCGTTGACAATCTCGTGAAAGCCATTCTAACAAGTTGTGTAGAATAACACGAGATAAAAGGAATATCATAAGTCGGGCATAATATGAAATTATGAGAATTCCGACGAGATATTTTGTTTAATACAAGTTCTAACTAATAGAACATTGTAGGGAAAGACGGAGGATTAGGAGTGGAGTAATATCATAAGTCGACCATAATGACGATTATGAGATCGACATAGATATTCTTACAATGTTCTAACTAATAGTACATTGCGGGGAAAACAGAAGATTAAAAATACAAGTTCTAACGCTTAGAACGTTGTAAGATAAAACGGAAGACTGAAGTTACAAGTTCTAGCATTTAGAACATTGTAGGATATAACGGAGGAATGGAAATCTAAAACTAAAGACGGGAATCCTAATAAGCACTAGGTTTCTTAGGGGCTAGTTCATCCCTAAAGGTATCGGTATAATCTATAGCGAATTATCTAATTCTCTAATCATAGATTCCTCAAAGGAATAGTCGGGTGTAGCTAGTCTGACTAGGGATGAAGATCCTACAGAGGATGATGGACTAAGCGGGAAAGAGCATCCTACGGATGATAAACTAAGGGATGAAAAGATCCTACCGATGATGACGTAGACTCGTCATAACATTCGGCAATTCTAGGTAAAATCTCTTGCTTAATTTCTTGCCTATGAATTGCTATAATCAATCCTAAGGGTGGTGCTATCATAAGTTCGGAGCCTAAGTTCCTAGGTCTTAGGGTAGTCTTGGGATAACCGGGAGGTGTAAATTCCATAGTAATTTCTAAATCCACCAAGATATAATACTTAAGAAATCTTAATACGGGATAGTTAACTAGGTATGAGAAATACTATAACCTCATGATGTCATAATGACTTGTTCACTTATCTTACAGGGTGAAAACTTTACAAGTACCCTTATCCCGTAACTAGGTTTAGTACAAAGACTATACACACTTAAGGATTCTAGGCTAGTAAGTTTGATAGTTTACTATTCTGCTGTTGCTCATTCGTTATCCTTAAGTTCTTGGATTGCATCTAAAAGACTCCTTATATCTAATCGATAACTAACTTAGATATCCTCGATGATCATAAGATTAGAAAGCCTAACACAAGCTAGATCATGTCTCTCTTGTTTCTTATGTAACTCTAAAATCTAGGCACAAGCTTTTTCTAGTTTAGTTTCTAACCTACCAAAGTTTCTTTGAATAATGACTCGACCTTTTCCAAGATCGTAAATCTTATTTTCTATTTCCTCAATATGCTCTAGAGATATCTTATCTAGGTGATTCATAATTTCCTCAATTTGTTCCTTATGCCTTTCTAAAGGACTCTTATAAGAACTATTTCCTATCTCAAATCTAGGAAGTGTAGGTGGTATAATAGGGATTTTCTTACGGGGTGGGAAAACTACTTCCGAAACATAGAATTCTAGGGGATCAAAGAGTGGTAATGGTGGAGTAGGGAATAAAGAGGGAACGATATGAATATCTCTATTATATACTTGCATATAACTGTTATATACGTGCAAATAGAGATCATTCGAGGAGGGTTCTATGGCTAAGGCAACTAAGAGAATTGAGCTAATTCTTTAGAAGAATTAGTGTCAGGAGAATAGCTTATTGAGTTCAAGATATATATGGAGCATTATGATGTAGAATAGGAATTCTCATCATTAGTATCATATGTAATGATAGAGTGAGTGATTTTTGTAGGAGGCTTAGTGTTTCTAAGGAGTGTAGGTGATGAGAAGTCATGGCATAGGTTAGACAACCATGATATTATGAATTAACAAAAGATAAAATCATAACTAGGTTATGTCATAAATAACTTGTCAGACTTAAAAATGATAAGTGTCGTTATTTATGCCACACGTCTCATAGTTGGATTTGATGGAAAAATTGAAAGGATAAGGATTTGGGCTAATTGCCTAGGAGGAAAATTAGTAGTGAAAGAAGAATAGAGAATTGATCTGTTTCTTAGGGTCCACTTTATCAACACCTACTAAATATCTAAAGGGTGATTTCCTAGATTTAACCTTAAAATGTCTAAATTTTAAGAACAGATATCCCTACAGGATAGTTTTCTATCTTAAAAGGTTTGGGTTTGGAATCAAGGTATCGAAACTACTTAGCATAAAAACCTATGGGTTCTAAGTAATACATATCCTTTAGTATTACTTTGCGGAATCTAAGATAGGTTATAACAAGTATCCAACTTGTTGGGTTTCTTAGAAGCTATTCAATCTCTAGGGGTAGTGATAAGGTTCGGAATGACTTAAGATAATCTAGTAAGGGAATGGTCGGGTGAGGGTGTTCCTATCCTAAGTGATGATTAAGGAATGACAACTAGGAATGTGCATAAGAGGATGGCAAGGTATAACTAAGTCATAACTTATCTTATATCATAGGTAGCCTATCTTACATATCCTATATCTAGTAAGTATTCTTATCTATAGTATATATCCTAGGGTGGAATTCTAACCAGAAGCTGTAGGTAATAACTAAAGGTTTCTTAGGGATTGGAATTGGAAGGGCTTCCTATCTCCGATTGAATAAAAACCTGATTATCATTAATCATCTTTTCTAAGGTAGTAATCCTAAAGCGGGCAAAAGAAAATTTATTGTTATGTCTCATTTGTTCCTTCTGAAGTTTAGAAATTTGGGTACGGGTTTGTTGAAGTTTGGTCTTTAATTCACAAAAATCCTATTGGGTTACTACCTGGCTATTACTATGACCTTCTTCTATCTTCTCAATAAGGTCAATAGAGAGTTCATCTAACTTATTTAGAATATCCTCAACCTAATCTTCCTGGAGTTCTAAAGGTTTCCTACAGAAATCTCTTTCAACCTCAAATTTCTAAGGTGAGGTAGGAAGATTTGTGGGGACATAGGGAGGTGCTAAAGTATAGGAACGTTTCCTAAATAAGCTAGGCTCATTTCTAGGTAAGTGTGATAAAGGATGTGAGGGTCTCCTAGGTAACATTGATCCTTCGGGAATAAAGAACCTTTAGGGATCAAATGTTGGTAGGGGTAGTACTAGGGATGAAGGCAAAATAGTGGATAGAGTGATAGGAGCTAGTGGGGGAATAAGTGATGCTTTTAACCATAAGATGGATTATCGGGAAAAGGCGAGAAACTTAGAGAGACTAGTGAATCTATACTATTCCTACGATCTACCGAATTGTTATGAGGGATGTTTCAAGGAGTATCAGGGAAATAATCCGGTGAAACTAACGTATAGTTAAGGATATCTGTAGAGGAAAGATCATCCTCTACATCTAAACTAAAAGGGATGATAATAGGATAGATGGGAGTAGGCATGACTATACAACCCGGTGGAAAATAACCTAAGTTATCTATATCTAAGGTGATAGTTGTGAAATATATGCTAACCTTTTGCACATACGGTTTCAGGGAAGGGCAGTGGCACTAAGGACTTTCTTAGGCATAGGAAAAGTAGTTGTAGTCTAGGTTTTAACCTTGTTCTCTACAACCATGGCTCTGATACCAATTTGTAACAACCCCATTTTCACTGATAGTAGCGGAAGCTAGATCTAGGGTATTACTTCAAGGAAACATAGTCACAGTAATAGAAAACGTCTCAAAAGAAACATTTTGGAAAATAATGTTACCATTCAATTAAAATATCAGAGTTTTATAAAATGAGGTCCCAAAATCTATGTGAAACATAGAGTTTGAATAATAACAGATTTGAAAGTCCTTCTAGTCCAGTGCTACTCCGTGCCATAAGTTGCTCACTAACTTATGATATATACTTAAAAGGGTCAACACAAAGGTTGACTAAATTCATAGGTTTTAGTGTGTAGTGGATGAATACAAGTTCCACTGGGTTCAGTTGTTACTCCCATCAAGGAAGATGTAGTGTTTGTGATAATGGCAATGCATTTACAATTATCACGGGAAAATAGTATTATTGCACTAAGGTCATGACACCCCACGTTAACATGTCCAGGTCATGGGGTACTGCAGACCAAACCATGACGGGACGTAATAAGGATTAGCTTGCCAAGGTTAACCCTTTTAGTTCTCAAATATAGTGCTATTGTGATACGTGGGAATTGCGCCCTCGCAACAGGTTTTACCTCTCAAGGGATCTTGAGAAGCTTACAACCCCCACCAGGCAGTGTACCTGATCATTGTAGTATAGTATATTGACAAGTACCGGGGGATTGATCATTCAACTCAGGAATAGTGTCGCTAGGATTAGAAAGCCTACTAAACTAGGTCTAGAGGTGAGGGATTATTCTTTTTGTATTTTTATATTTTATGGAAAGCAAGTAAAATCTCGGGTTTTGAAAGAGTGGGCGGAATTAGTTGCTAGCCAACTAACCCAATTAACTAAGATGCAATCAAAATAAAATAAAAGAAATGAAAATTAAACTAATTTACTAATTTGGTGGAAACAATAATGAGAAAAGTTGTATTTACTTAGATTTCATTACTCCCTAGATATCTTTTACCAGTTGATTAGCTTGTTACAATTGCATGGATGACGGGTTATATTCCTTAATACGAGTCGTAGGGCTATGTACAATATTCCCTAACTCTATAAGATCCTACTTCACTCCTATGTCGAGCCGTTAAAAGCTCCTAACATGGGATCATTAGAATTATCTTATGCATTAAATACAACCAAAAATCGTAGTACACTTCCGATCATGTTTCTTAAGACATTCAAGCAAGTTACCAATGGAAGTTTGCAAGTTTTCATAAGCCTAACATCGAATACAATCATCCGTAACAATTATAAACAAACAATCAACCCATAATCAACATCTAGGTTTCACTACATCTAAGCAAACACAATAAAAGCCTAGCCTAACATGTTAAAAGAAAGATACACGCAAGATAGAATCAAACAATACATAGACATATTGAATGATTAATGAAGTACTTATCTTTATTCAAACATGGAAGAAAGAAGGGTTTGAAACCCTTTCAAGATGCAGGAAATTCGACCTAGGGTTTTTACAAAACTTGTTCCCCAAAAGTTCCACACTTTACAATGAAAAATTGGAAAAATATATATAGACTATGCATCCTGACGGCGTCATGTGTTAACTTCTGACGCCGTCAACTCGCTGCCAAGATGAATTCGTATTGCCTAGATCCACTTCTGACGCCGTCATGTAGACAAACACTCTGGGCCGTCACTAGTATTTGGACCATGACGGCCTAGGTGACGCCGTCAGGCCAATAACAAAGAAAATGTTCTGGGCCGTCACGTTATAATTTCCACATCCACCTCTTTTGCCACTCTTGACGCCGTCACTAGTAAAACCTTGACGTCATCAGGTACTATTCCAGCAAAGAATTTTGAGACTTTGCCGTTTTCTTCACTTTTATGCTCCAAAAACGTCCAAAACGCTTCCTTTTCCAGATTTCTCCTCAAAAGTACCTAAAATGACAAAAGGAACGATTTAGGGCAATAATTGATCAAATAATCTCGAATTCGGGCTTAAATGACCCCTTAAAAGCGGTACACTTTTCGCCTCATCAAATACCCTTACACTTGAGATTTGCTTGTCCTCAAGCAAATGCGCTTTTATTTTAATCAAAATACAAGTTAGGGGTCATTTAACACTAATATAAAAGTAATTACAACAAATAATCATTCCACTAAAAACCAAAAACAAGCACGGAGGTCAAACACTAGCACCTCACAAATAATGTTCAGATACTCACATCTCTCGGGTGTAATAAAGTATATATCACAATATGGAAATGGAAAACATCTCTCACTACCTGTCATAGCAAATAGATTACCATAGGCTTGGGAAAGGATCAAACCTCCACCACTTGGCGTAAGCACCTAGGATAAACTATCAAAGAGGTCTTTTAAAGGGTTATAACGTTAGGTGTAGGGATATGGAAGACACGTTTTTTTGGATAAAGGCAATTTTTACTGGTGGCGAGTTAATCATCTTGGTTAATTACATGTACAATATGGCGTTGCTAAGCCAAGACTCGACTTGACTTAAGCTAATAAATAAAAAATAACAAAAACATAAAACAAACATAGAATGAAACGGGATGGTAGTCCGTATGTTTTTTTTTTCTTATTATTTTTTTTCATACACTCTTACCCTACCATCCAAAATAATACATCATAGGGAATGTACATTCCCCTTACACTTGAATTTTTACATACTTTACAATAAACTACTCTTAATGACTCGAATCAAGATAATCAAAACACTTGGAGTACTTTTTAAGATTAATGCGCATATGGGGGTAATAATTTGGTGTTCTTCCCCATTACTCCTAAACACTAGTACTTTACCCATGAGTCCCAATCGTCCCAATACAATATGTACAAGATATGACTCGACTTAGCAACCATGTAATCAATTAGATAATTAACTAAGGGTTTAAACATGTAACAATAATGCACTAAAGATGAGTGCATACAAGGAAGGCTAAGGCGATTTGGTTGCACATTTGGGTGGGTTGTAACAAATTCTTCCTTTAAGTAAGATGCTTAAAGTTAGAAACGAAAATATAGGCTCGGAGGGTTGTACTAGAGGTATCGTGTACTAAAAATGAGTACAACGCTAAGGTGTGGGGAAAGATTAATTGACTTTACTAGTCAAGTAATATGACTTAAATGGTCAAGTAATTATGATACGGGTTTAACACAAGGGTGATCCTAATGCCTCTTATCATGTAGTAAATCCTACTTCAATAATGTAGTCTCACTAGCGGTCTCGGGATGCATCACTAACGCAAGTTCTAGAATCTAAATGCTACCGGTACACTCATAAGCACTAATAATAAATGCTTTTCCTATCAAATCTAAAGGTGAACCTCACATATTTGGGTGGAAAATTTTTCTGAATGGTACGGTTTTTTGCTAGTCATACAACTCCTATCCATGAGACGCTTGTTAAGGCTAAAGCTTCACTCCTAAATGTTGTAAAAAATTTTAAATTTGGCACTAAAATTATACTAACAAGTATTTCTCTTAGTTTTATTACACACCTACCATCAAACAAACAAACTCAAGTGCAATTGTATCCTATAAGGTATCATCATTTACCCTCCCCTTACACTTAGGATGAACATTGTCCCCAATGTTCAATTAAAGGATGTAAAAGTAAAATAGGTAAAAGAATGAAAACAAATACTCCCCTGTTCGTTCGATGTAGATAGTATGTTAACAAGGCTAGATCTTCCTCCAAGAAAATGAACGTTGAAAGCTTCCCTTCCAGAAATATAAATCATCTTCTTGTCATATATAACCTGTTAAACCTGAGAAAACAATCAAGGCAACCTCGTGTAAAATCGGCGGCAATCTATATATACTAACAAATCCTAAAAAGCAATTTAAGATATAATGCTTGTGGAATGAATGTTTGCAGATTTTCTGGAGTTTATAAAACTAAAGAATCAACAAAAACTTTAAGACTCCGGTAGAAAAACAAAACTCGCAAAATTTCCAGAATTTTACACGCGACGCCGTCAGGTTTTAACTCCTGACGCCATCAGAAGTGACCTGCAGAAATCTTTATGTTAAGTTTCTGGAAAATTTCTGGAAAAACTTATGTCCTATTTCCTAGAAAATCCTGCTAAACATTATTATGACTCGATACAAGAATTTGACTCAAACAAATACTAATATACATGTTCATTTAATATTGTGGCGAATCATGATCATTTTCGTTCTTATAAACAAATTTGGGGTTTTCCCTTACACTTAGGTTTTGCAAAATACCTTTATATGAAGTTAAGACGAAGTTAAACAACAAAATAAAGCATTTTCACAATTTAATTTGAAACATGATCTACCAACAATAAAAATAAGACATGCATACGGAAGCAAATAACATCAAACAAATAAAAAACAAACAAATAAAAACACACAAAACACGGGTTGCCTCCCATGAAGCGCTTTTCTTTGTTTATGAGTCTTGTAGCTAGACTCAAGGTCATGGGCTATTAGGTGACCTCGTCATTGGTCTCATTCTCTAGGTCATCCTCAATCTTAGTTTTGTATTCCAGACCTAGTTGCAAACATTCCTTGTAGAAACCGAGTATTCTACTCATGACATAATCTACTCCTCTACGTCTATCCTCATCATTCCTATAGTAAACCGCTTGCTTGTGTTCCTTTTCAAGGTTTGATAGAAGACGGTATTATTCAATCTTATAGGGCATTTGGTAAGCAATCTCATCGTTCTCATCCTTGAATCTAACTATCCCTAGGGACGGGTCATAATTCATCTTAGAGGCTTCAACAAACGGTCTTCAGAATACTACTTGACTTAAGCAACCATCTATTACCGGACAAATATCCTCTACAATCACAAAGTCGGTAATATAAGTGAAGTTTCCTACAAAGACATGTAATTCTTTCACTCTTCCTACAAAGTTGCTCATCCAATTCGTGTTAGGCATCATCCTATATTCAAGTTGCTTCTTTATTACCCAATTATAATATGTCCTAGTCATAATGTTTATAGGAGACCTAAGATCGATGTAAGCTTTCCACACATGCATATGCCCAATGTTGCATGGTATGTTGATGTTAGAGGGATCTCCTGCTTTGATAAGTGGTGAACCAAGGACGTATGGTGTCTCGGGGTCATCGAATAGATCCTTATGATATTCCCGTTCTTCCTTGGTGGGTAACTTATCAAAGTATTTCTCTACATTTTATACTTCCTCTAACTTTTCTTCCTTAATATCCTCAACTTCCTTAATCTCATCCTTAGGTCCAGTTTCTATTCCAACTTCATCCTTGTCACTTTCTTCTATATTCTTATCTATTGGCTTAATGGTAACAACATTGACAAAGTGGACGTGTTTGGATGATGAGGGGTCCTTAATTTGGATTCCGCTACTAGTGTCCCTAGTGTCCTTCCTAGGTGTAGTTAGCACTTGGTTGTTGAGGGCTTTCAACAAGTTGTCAATTTTATTGGTCATCTCCATTTGTTGTTGATTGAATTCGGTTTCAAACTTAGCTATGCGAGCTTCTTGAGATGCCATAAACTTGGACATCAATCCTTCAAGATTATTGGTACTACCATAGTTATTGGAAGGACTGTTGTTGAAATTACGGTTATAGGGTGTACCGTTTGATTGGTAACGATTAGGTGGATTGGAAGAATTGTTTTGGGGCATGTTTTGGTTTTGTTTCCACCTAAGGTTCGGGTGATTTTTCCAAGAAGGGTTGTAGGAATCACCGTAAGGATTTGGCTCAGGTTTGAAAGTGTACCACTTGTCTCCCGCTTCGTCGGTACGCGAGGATGCGTAATCCGCAAAAGCTTGTCCAGGGAGTTCCACGCAATCACGAGTGTCATGGGGACCACTACATAATTCGCATGAAGAAGTGATTTTGTTCACTTGGCTTGAAGGCTTAGGAGCTTCGTAGGATTTCATGAGAAACTTGACTTGGTCCTCAAGTTCCATGATCCTACGGTTGGGAGTGCTAGAATTGTTCGAAGGCAAAGATATTGCCTTGACCATTTTGTTCAAATCACGGGGATCATTCCAACTTTCGTTGCCATAGAGAGCAAGATCTTCTATGAGTTCCCATGATTCTTCTGCACTTAGATCACGTAGCTTGCCACCGGCCGATTGGTCAATGGTTCTCCTTGTGGAGAGATCGATATGGTCATAGAAGATTTGGACTTGGAGCCAAAGATCTATGCCATGCTGAGGAACTTTTTGAAGTAAGTCCTTGAAACGAATCCATGCTTCATATAGAGTTTCACCTTGACGTTGTTGGAATATCAAGATATCATTTCTAAGCTTGGTAGTTCTCCCCGGTGGGAAAATTAAGCAAGGAAACGAGAAGTGAGATCATCCCATGAGGTGATGGATCCCGCGGGTAAACGCTCAAGCCATTGACTAGCTTGATCACGTAGAGAGAATTGGAATAGACGTAATCGGGTCGACTCTCTAGTTGCAACATCAAGGTCTATGGAATCTACGATTTTAAAGAAATCCTTAAGATGTTGATTAGGATCTTCAGAATGAAGTCCATGGAATGCACATCCGCTTTGCACCAACCGGATGGTGTCGGATCACAAGGGGGACACATTGGCTCCTTGAGTGACCTCAATGGTGTTTCGATAGCCTTGGTGGCTAGGACGGGAATACTCTCCTAAAGTTCAGGGTCTAGGAGGTTGGTTTGCTAGTGGTGGGTTTTGTGGGTGGTTTTGTTGTGGTGGGTTGATGGGATAAAAAATATTACCACTTTCCATGATGTCGGATGGTAAAGGTTACGAACAAAGAAACGAAGAAATGAGATAGACTAAAGAAAACCTAAAAATAAAAATAAAAATCTTACCAGAAAGAAATCTAGCAAGTAGACCTAATAAAAAGAAATCCTAACCTAGACAATAACTATTCCCCGGGCTGCCGCGCCAAAAACTTGATATGTGGGAATTGCGCCCTCGCAACAGGTTTTACCTCTCAAGGGATCTTGAGAAGCTTACAACCCCCACCAGGCAGTGTACCTGATCGTTGTAGTATAGTATAGTGACAAGTACCGGAGGATTGATCGTTCAACTCAGGAATAGTGTCGCTAGGATTAGAAAGCCTACTAAACTAGGTCTAGAAGTGAGGGATGATTCTTTTTGTATTTTTATATTTTATGGAAAGCAAGTAAAATCTCGGGTTTTGAAGGAGTGGACAGAATTAGTTGCTGGTCAACTAACCCAATTAACTAAGATGCAATCAAAATAAAATAAAAGAAATGAAAATTAAACTAGTTTACTAATTTGGTGGAATCAATAATGAGAAAATTTGTATTTACTTAGATTTCATTACTCCCTAGATATCTTTTACCGGTTGATTAGCTTGTTACAATTGCATGGATGACGGGTTATATTCCTTAATACTAGTCGTAGGGTGATATGTGTCTAAAAACACATATATTTTACCTTGTTTAAACCTACAAAAACGACCAAAAGCACACAAATAAACAATAAAATGTTACAAATATCTTTGAAATGTGTTTTTGCGTACTTCGTATGCAAAAGGATTGAAAAAGATTGAAAAACAATAATGTTTGCATAAATGGCAAGTCTAGTCCCTCGAGTTTCAAAAAAGTGACATATTTGGTCCCTGAAAGTTTAAATTTTGGAAAATAATAATTTTGGTCCTTACACTTTTGGAACATTGCAAAGTTGGTCCTTATAATAAATTTTGGAAAGTTACATAACAGGTCCTTGAACTTTGCAAGTTTTACATTTTTGGTCCTTATGGTTACATTTGCTAAACCAAACGGACACCCTTTTGTTATATAAGCCCAACAATCCAAACCTAAAACAAACACAAAACATAAACCCAAAACAAAATCCAGTCCAACTCCCTACCCGGCCCAAACCTTAACCCCGTTTATTAAACCTTCGTTGACCCGGTCAAATCCACCCTAACCCCCCTTTTCCCTCCACCATTAACAACACCATCACCTCCTTAAACCCAGGGTGATTTGTCCACCCCAGCCTCACCTATAGCCACCTCAACCATACCTTCTTGTCCCCCCAGTACACCCCACCATTAATAACCCTACCTTCACATTTGTAACTGCCCAACTCACTACTCCCAGTTTTCCCGCCAATTTGCAATTCAACGGATAGGATTAATTCTACTCATCTTATGGCTCAGAATAAAAGTGGGAAAGAGAGAGAAGCTTCCTGGAGTGCTTATAAGTCAAGAATTGAAGAGGAAGGGAGGGCAAGTAGTGTAGTGGTAAGAGTAGTGTAGTTTAGTTAAATCGTTGGTAGTATAACTTCCTTTTCAGTTCCAAAGTGTTGTATTCAGTTCTTTTAATCTATTGTAAACTCAATTTAACTTTAATTTCAAGCTTGGTTATCAAAATTCAGTTTTTGGCAATTTATAGTGAAACTGACAATCTCTCTAAATATTGTTAAAAGTTATTGTTTCATTTTCTTTTAATCTCATCTAGGCCAATTTATCAGTTTTCTTAAGTTTTTAAGGTGTTCAAATCAATTTCGTTTAATCATTCAGAAAAAATCTAAAAAATAATCAATAAATATAGCAAAATATAAAAATCCGTTTGAAGAAAGAAGGAGCAAAGGAAACTGGTTGCTTTTGGATTCTCATGGGTTTAGAACTCCAAGGGGAGTGACAGGAATGTGTTCATGGTCCTTGGTTCCTATCTCAGTGCTTGGATGAAGCTTGTAAGCATTTTCTCATAAAATTGCATGTTACTGCAGTTTAAGCTTGAAGCTCTCATTTCTGTGTTTTTATTGTTTCTTTGGTGTAGTTAAATTAAGTTGTTGCCTAAATTTGCATGTTTGTTCAGTAGAATTTACTTGTGGCTTTATTTATCAATTAACTGTTAAATTAGTCTACTTTTGAACCTTGGTGCTTTGTTGTTAGCATTGTTGATTTTGTGCTCACATAAGTTCATATAATCATAATCAAGCTTATGGAATCATTCTCATGGCCTTTAACAGACATTTGCTTTGAAATCATGAAATTAGTGTTGTGAAAGGAGTGTTTGGATTTAGTTCTTAAACTGAGATAGAAGGTGTTTGTATGCTTGTTCTTGTTTGATGTATCACACATTATGATCCAATAACTCAGTTCAATCATAAAAATCAGTCACTCTTTGATAAAAAGTCAAAATGCCATTTGATTTCTTTTCATGTGTTCACTGTTGAGATTTATGAGTCCTTGATCATCCATATCTGTTCAAAAGTTGTTTCTTTAGCTTAATTTCTTCTTTTCATAGCTTATCATTACAATTTCAGTCATTAGATTAAGATCAAACTGCAAATAAGTCAACATATCATGTTCTTATAAAAAGTCAAATTTACCCTTAGGCAGAAAAAACCAAATGTTGCAAGAATTTTAGAGAATTTTGTGTGTGGTTTCAGGCCTTGAAATTTTCAGGACTTGTAGCCCCCAGCTAATCTTTGAAATCCCACTCCTACTTTATTTTTAGCAATTTTTCTGTGGGCCCTACACTGCCCCAAACACACCTGCAGGGGAAGCACCTCCCCTGCACCAGCTTATTTGGTCCAAAACCCCAACTTCCAAGGGATATTCCAGGCTTATTAGTGGGCCCCATGGTTTGGTTTTTGGCTTTTTAGAAAGCCATTAAGCACATCTTGAGGTTTCAGGGCTTATTTTGAGGTTTGCACCTCATTTACTAGGGCTGCAAGGTCCATCAACCTTGTCCCATTCCTGATTGGTCTGTGGCTTTTTGGATATGCTAATCAGCTTGTTTTAGCTTATCATTGTGTTCCCTCTGCTTGTTTTAACTTCTTTCAAGTTCCTATAAGTTGTTTGCATCTTATTTTTCTGTTTGTGTACCCTGGTAGCTTATTCTTAGCTTTTTCTTAAGCTTGTTTGACCAAAAGTCAACTGTCAAGCTTATAAGCCTCATAGTGCTTATTTTTGGGTTCTAAGCTAGTTGTTTTTACAAAAGTTACTTAATTTTAGTTATAAAATAGTTTTCCAAAAGAAAATCCAGAAAAAACCAATTTAAAATTAAGTGATAGTTTCTATTTAATATTATTTATCTATTTAATTTTCCTTTTTATCTTTTTTTAAGTAAATTGCAATTTTATATTTTTCTTAAATTTCATTTATATTAAGGTATTTTCAGTAATTTTTCCAAATTTTAATATTGTCATTTAGTATTTATTAGATTTAATATTACTTTAATTAATTATTAATTAATATTTAAGTATTAAATAGAAAAATTAGTTTTTATTAAGCAAACCTTAGTTTTTATATTTTTCCTAGCTTTTATAAGTTATAAAATATTTTCAGAAATTTTTCTAGAATTTTTGCTGTTCATCTTGTAATTTTTATAATTTAATTAGTTTAATTAGTAATTAATTAATATTTAGTTTAATAATTAGTAAAATAGTCTAAAAATATATAAAACCAAGTTTTTATATTTTTTTTTAGGATTCCTGTGATGGTTAGTTAGATTTATAAAAAATTTCTTAATTTTCTAAGTCTTTTAGTATTTTTAATAATTTTAATTAGGTGATTAATATTAAAGTAGTAATTAATTAATATAAAATCCACAAAAAATACAAAAAGACATATTTTTAATTTTAAAATTTGTTTTTAGTTATTTTATAATTTTAGAAATTTAATTTTTATTTTTCTAGTATTAGATTAATATTATATTGTATTTAAGTTATTTAAATATTATTAAATAATTAATTAGTGCAAAAATTCATTTTCTTTCATTCTTAGGTTTGTAAAAAAGTTATTTTAACCCCCTGAGGGTTTTCAGATTTCAGTTTTCACTTTTTATTTTGTATGTTCATGATGAGTGCTCAAACACTCATCATTTTTGGTCTTATCTGAACTGCAAAACATACAAAAATACTCAGTAATGCATCAAAATACTGAAAATATTACAAAATTGTGTTTTATATGTTTTAGATGCAAAATGAGCAAAAACAGATGAAAAACGTATAAAGTTTGCAAAATTGGCAGTTTCAGTCCCCCAACTTTCATAAAATTACAAAACTAGTCCCTGGATATTCAAAATATAGAAAATTATCACCAAAGGTCCTTTTTAAATCATAAGTTGTTATATTTAGTCCTTTGGTGAAAAATTGGAAAAGTTTTGGAAATTTACACTTTTGGTCCCTGGAGTTTCAAACTTTGACAGATTTGGTCCCTGGTGGGATAATTTTGAAAGAAAAATCACTTTTGGTCCTTGGGAAGTTACAAAAATCATTTTTAGTCCTTGGTGTGAAGTTTGTGGAAATTACATGTTTGGTCCTTGTATTTTGCAACTTGTCACATTTGGTCCCCGGGAATTCCAAAAATGGAAAAATTGCAAATGATGGTTCTTGGATATTGATAAATGGCAGGTTTGGTCCTTATGGGTACTTTGGATTCTTGGCAAAACAGCCCCTTGAAATTTCAGTTTTACAAAAATGGTCCTTGTGATTAATAGTTAAAACCAAACGGACCTTATTCATATTACCACCCAACAACAAAAGCCCACCCATCCACCTAAACCCCCCCAAGCCTGATCCAACTCTTTCCCTTGGCCCAAATACACCCCAAGCCCACCCACTTCTAAAAATATAAAAAAACAAACAAACCGTTCTATTTAATCCCCCGGTCAACACCCTTCGTTGACCCACCTTCTCCCCCACTTGAACCTGCTAAACAGCCTGACACACTCCACCCTCCTCACCTCCACCTCAACTTCCCCATCCCTTGTCTCCCCTGCCAAACACAAACCTCCAAGAATTCTTAATTTCTCACAAATTCTCACACTCAAACCACAATCTGCCAAAAATTCATTTCCCGCCAAAAAGGGATTCAACAGCTGAGATCAATTTAAGATATCCAAGGGCTTATAATGAGTTGGGAAAGTCAAAGAGAGACCCCAGGAGCTATTAAAAGGAAGAAAAAATGAAGAAGGAAGTTAATTAGTGTAGCAGTAGAGTAATATTATTTAGGTGTAGTTTAGTAATGTAATTTTAATCATGTAATCCATTTATGCTGTGTATTTTTTGATTTTCCAATTAGTTTGCAAGTGTAATTTTCACAGTTCAAGTTAAATTGGAGTTTTATTCTAGTTTATGCAAATTTGAATTTTCACTTAAATTTTCAAGTCTCTTGCTACTTCATTTAAGTACCTTGCATTTTACATCAGAATGTTTCTTGGATATTTTTAAAGTTGTTTGAAATCAAAGAAAGCAGAAAATTAGAAAAAAAAAAAAAAAATCAAAATCAAAAAAAAAAAAAAAAAAAATGGTGTAAAATGTGAAATCAGTGGTGAAGGAAGGAAGTGGTTGGAAGCATGGGTATTGTGGATATTTATATGGTGTAAGTGCCTCAGGGAGGCTTTAGGTTAGATTTGAGTACTTGTTCTTGGGTTGGAATTCACTTGAGCTCACTGTAAGCCCCATCTCAGTTTCACTTTATTAATTTGCAAATTTAGTAGGTGTTAGATGTAACTGTTCTTGTTAGTTAGTTTAGGCTTATTTATGTTTTTTATGTGTTAGTAGAAGTTAAATGGTGAAATTCATGGTCTAAAATATCACATTGCTTCACAAAAAGCCTTTCTCAGTTTTTTTAAGGGGTGTTTGGCACAGGGGATTACCCTGTGCATTTGTAATGTTTAATGGCTAAAACTCACTTAGGCATGTCACATTAGTTCCTAGTAGTGTTATTTGGTCATCAAATTCAAGCCTTGACCTCAGAAAGTCAAAAATCCATTCCATTGGATCATAGCTGTTCACTGTTGGGTCATTTGGGTCCAAAACTCACCCATTTTGCTTGAAATAGTCCCTAGCAACTTAATTTAGTCCCATTGTAGTTTATAAACATGTATCTAATCAGTAATGATCATTGAAAGTTCATCAAAGTCAAAATACAAAGTTTTTGCAAAAAGTCAATTTGCCCATTTTCAGATTTTTACAAAAGTTCACAGATTTTTATTGAATTTTGTGGTTGATTTCATGGATTGAAACCTGTTTTATCTTGTTCTCTGTCAGCTCATCTTTGAAATTCTACATAGCATACATTTTTATGATTTTTCTGTTGGTCCCTAGCTTGCCCTAAAGTAGCTTGCAGGGCAAGCTGCTCCCCTGCACAACAGAACCACCACCCACCACCACCACTTGGTGGTGGTTTTCTGATCACTCCAGTGGTCCTCAGGCCTTCACCTTGGGTCATTTCAACCTCCTCCTACCTGGCTTGATACTTTGACCAATACTTTGACCCCAAACCCAGTGGACCCCACTTGGACTCAACCACCAAACCTGTCCCATTTTCAGTCAAACATCAAGCTCCAATTGCTTATTTGTTGGCTTATTGACTTATTCAGTGGTCACCCCTAGCTTTTTCTTGCTTAAACAAGTTAACCTAACTTATTTAGACCTGAATTTGCCATAGTGGGCCCCACACAAGCTGGTTCAAGCTAGTTTCCTTGTTTGGTCAACTTTGGTCAACTGCCATAGCTTATTGCTTATAGTTGGCTTATTTGTAAGCTTTGTAAATTTTGTTTTCACAAAAGTTTTATGTTTTAAGTATTTTTAGAGTTTTGTAAAAGAAAAATCAAGAAAAAACAATTTAATATTAAGTGATAGTTTCTATTTAATGTAATTTAATTTTAATTTTAATTTTTATATTTTTATTAAGAACTTAGCAATTTTATATTTTTCTTAAATTCCTATTATATTAAAGTATTTATAGTAATTTTCTCAGATTTTTATTTTATCATTTAGTATTTATTAGAATTAATCTTAGTTTTATTAATTATTAATTAATAATTAGTATTAAATAGCATAATTAGTTTTTATTAAGTAAAACCTAGTTTTTATTTTTTTTTATAGCTTTTATATGTTATAAAATAATTTTAGAAATTTTATTAGAATTTTTACTGTTCATTTTCTATTTTTATTAATTTAAAATATTTTAATTATGTAATTAATATATAATTAGTAATTAATTAATATAAAAATCACAAAAAGACAAAAATACTTATTTTTAATTTTAAAACTTATTTTTAGTTATTTTATAATTTTAGAAATTTTATTTTCATTTTTTCTAGTATTTAATTAGCATTAAATTATATTTAAGTGTTTTAAATATTAATAATAAGTATTAAATAGTATTTAATTAATAATAAATAATTAATTAGTGTTAAAATTTATTTTCTTTTTCTAAAAATTTTCTTTTATCTTTTAGTTTGTAAAAAAGTCATTTTCACCCCCTGGGTGTTTTCAGATTTCCGTTTTCACTTTTTATTTTGTACGTTTACGTTTTATTTAAACGTGAACGTACGCGTTTTAAGTTTTAAACGTTTCTGTTTTTTCCTACTTTCCTGTCTTATTCATATAGCTTGTTTAAGCTATTTCATTGTAGATTCCTTAGTTCAAATCATTCACAAACCCCTTTCCGTCCAAATTCACCCGATCACAAAGCCGTTTGTTAATCATCCACACCTCGTCGGGACATAACGACCCGGGGAAACACTATACTTCCGCGGAGCATTGACTCTAGGCGTTTGACTTGTTTGACCACATCCGTGGTTGAATTTATGTTGACGGTTTAGCATCAATCAGTTCACGTAAATTTAAACTGAACGTACGCGTTTGTAGGTTTTAATCGTTTCTGGTTTTTCTAATTTTACAATCAGGTTAATATAGCTTACTTAAGCTATTTCCTTTTACATTTCAGTAGTGTAATCAATCTCAAACCCCTTTCTGTCCAAATTCACCCGATCACAAACCCGTTTAATACCTTTGCACACCTCGTCGGGACATAACGACCCGGGGAAACCCCTATACTTCTACGGAGATTGACTCTAAGCTGTTTGACTTTGTTGACCATTTACTTGGTCAATTTAGTTGACCGTTTGGAGCCAGTCAAATTTTGGCGCCACTGCTGGGGTGGTTGTGCGCGTAGTCTAAACGGTTTTGCAGATTAGTGAATCTGGATATACACCCATTGTATATTTAGCCATCATAATCCAGAGGTCATGTAGTAAACGTTTGAGGAGCCAGGGCACTTTAACTCGTAAACCCAACAAACTTGTCAAAATGAATACCCAAATGAAACCCCTCACATGAAGCTTCCTACTATTATATTATATTTTATTTAAGAAAAATAGGTTTTATATTTATGAAAATAATTAAAATTTATCCTTAAGTTTAATAATTGCATAATATACCCTTAACCTAATAACTTTTATGGTTTTAGTCCTTAACGATAATAATTGTATATAACTGTATCCTTTTGCTATATAACTTTCCAAAATAGGTCCTAATGCTTTATACTTCTAAGATATGACAAAAACAGTCCTTAGACCTAATATTTTCAGAAAGTTACAATATATACCCCTATGCATTAAAACCTTTGCAAAACTAGTCCTTTTTCTGCATAAACTATATTTTTATGAAACAAGAAGCTATCCTAGCTTATGGTTAACTAATATAAGCCTAATAAAGTATCCCATACCAGCTCATGGCTCATGAAATGGTCTGGTTAAATGCAAACAGAGGTTCGACTCATTTTAGTATTTCAAAATGAAAGTGAACAAAAGAAAATGACCAAGGCTTATTCAAGGGTTCCTAGGTGATCTAATACCCCTATACAGCGTGCTAGGTTAGTACTAAAGCTAAAATGATCAAAGTTTAAACTTATGTAATACTCCGTAAATTCCCAGGTCATTTATTAATGCTAAATTTCGACACTAATCTAAACTAAGCCATTTTTGCAGACTAATTTGAAATTTTTATATGAGACACCGTTTGTTTAACACCCGATTATTTTAGTCACCGTTTGTTTGACACCCGATTATGTTTTGTCACCTGATATCACCCGATTGTCACTCTTGGATGTCACCCAATGAGGTTAACACCGGTAACTCCCACTTGCGACCCGACACTCTGATTGGACACCGATATATTATTAATATATATGTAACGAAATATATATAAATTATTACGAACTATTATCACTATGTATATATATAAGTATATATATATGTATGAACGACACCGTTTATATTTTCATGGTTTTCATGAACCGACATCGATACCGAAACTAAAGTCACGATTATACTAGTCACCGATACCTCGTTATATTTTTGGGCCGATCATCACCCTAAGCCCACCCCATATTCTTCTTTTGCTATGGGCCGTATACCACAACAAGCCCAACAACCAATCTCTATTTCTATGTTTATTTGGGCCAAACACCATCACAAGCCCACACGGTTCTCTTTTGATTTTTATGATGCAGTTGGGCCGAGTTTTTGCGCAAGCCCATATGGCTGTTTTCTTTCCTTTGCGATTGCATGCTACTCAAACGAACCAAACTCATCTGCAACATGAGTAATATTACACACGTTTTTCTCTTTGGTTCCCTGATCACATGACACAAACATGCAACCTCTCATTGACCTTGTATCATACGACAATGAGCCACGCTTTGTAGCCGTTAACCCGTTGGATAATCACAATAAACACCTAGCGATCCTAACCAACTATTATCCCATGGATCGAGTATTTCATATCCTCCCAACATAAATTTCACATGTGCTCTAATCTCATTTGTTTATTACACTACTAACCTAAGCTAGGCTTAAACTAATCCAAAGTAAACCATAGTTGCCCCTTACTACCTCAACTCGACTTGACTAGAGATTCAAGGACAAGGGACAAGGTTGTCTCCCATCGAATGACCACTGAGAGACATGTCTCACCATGTCAAACATACAACTACTCTTACTACCCTATATAAGTCACATTAAATGCTAACTTACTCACACTCTCAAGTTTCACCAAGTTCTCAATCACAAAACTCTCTACTTCTTTCTTGGTTGCTGTCGAACGAGAATAGGACGCACACGCAAGGTTTTGGATCAAGAATACGAGTTGGGTAGCTAATATTGGATAAAGGTCACTACACGAAAAGGGCATCACTTTTGCTTGTTCTCGTTTGCTCATATCACGCGAACTCTTCACCACCATTTTGGTGTTGTAAGTTACCATCACCCTTTTCAATTCCTACTTTAGTTTTATGCATATCACTTTAAGATTCTCACACGATGCACGTTATTTTCTTAGTATATCACACTCGTTACACTTATGACTATTTTTTTACACGCCTCGACACCCTTGAGGAAGGGCCTCGCCATTTCATTTTTACACGTACGATATGTAAATATTTTTCGACAACCTACATCTTCGACTCACAATTAACCAAACCTAACTAACATGCAAGCCATACACAATCGTATACTATAAAACTAAACCTAAACCAAATCAATGTCGAGCAATGTTTTAAGCAAAATAAAAACACCCTTGGGCCTAGCATGGGCTAACGAGCCCATTGAGATTTTCAAAAGGAAATTTCGGTTCAAAAGTTTGAGAATAACGAGAAGTATAAAAACAGATTTTAAAGATTGCTACAAGTTATAATTACCATTTTATTGTAATAAAAAGGTTTGTTTTTCGAAAACTTAACCAAGGACTATTTTTGCAAAAAGTCGCGTTAAAGGACTAAAAGTGACAAATCATGAAAACTTTTGGACTAAATAGCATATTATCGATTTCTAATAGAAGTTGAGGGTGAAAACTGTAATTTTCAAAAGTTTGAGGAACAAAGTGCAAAAAGTACTAAAGGGACTAAAAAGTAATTCTTTTTGACCAAGGGATAAAAAACGTAACTTTATTAAAGTCAAGGGTAGATTTTGATAAAAGGATATTTTAACTTTTATATAAACCTATATATTGTAACTTTTAAAATAAATATGAATTTCTACTAAAAATATTTAATTATAAATATTTTTATTAAACAATATTATTTTGACAAATAAATAAATATTTAATAGACACCGTTTTGAAACAACGTTGCAAATAACTACGTAAAGTTATTTTGAAATATGCTAAGACACCCGAATGGATATCACCGTACACGAGACATATCACATGTCATTTATGAATCAAATCTAAGACACCGATGACTATATATATATAGGTCGCAAGTCGGAGGAATTTCATTGCTAGTCATAGCAGTACACCGTCACTTTTGAGCACCGTTGTGATTCACACACACCTGTCAGGTGAGTTCATGGTCCCACATTTTTAATTGTTTTTAAATCCCGTGGGGAGATACATGCTATAAATCGAACACAAGTATTTTTCTGTATGCTATCACTATCTGATATTGCCTAAGTTGACACCCGTGCTACAAGTCCCTCATATTACGAACCTTAATCACTTGCGAGTGAGCAAGAATATAGTTGGTAGATCTATCGGAATGGCAGCCCACCTCTGTCAAGGTGATCACTTGGCAGGAGGTGTGCTATATTCGAGGTACCATGGAAATTTGGCACATTTCCTGTCACCAAGGGCCCCTTGTCATTTACATCCTCTGTGGTGTAGGTGATTGTTATTATCTTTATGATATGTCGAATCAATGTTAAGGCTTGCGTTTCATGAGGCTTAGGAGCATTATTTCACCAGTTTAGTCAAGACCTGTCTATCTTGGCTTGTTTATTTCAAATCCTTGACTTGTGTTCACACTATTACTATTTAAACTACTATAGATTCACTCAACCTTTGTGTGGACTTTTTAAGCATGTTTATCTCAGGAAACTAGCAGGCATGGTGGCACGGAGCTGGCAAAAGGGCAAACAGGACCTCCCTAGTTATTTCAATAATTATATCATTCTTTTCAAACTCATCACTTCTTTTGCGAAACAATTAACATTTTGGAAAATGTTTGTAACTCTGACTATTTGAGTTTTCATGGAATGATATTGACTATCTTTTGAATTGTTTTCTATGAGTATGACTGTGTACTAAACTGTAATGACCCCGATTAGACTTTCGCTGCTTATCAAATTTTCAGGGTGTTACAGATTGGCATCAGAGCCATGGTTATAGAGAACCAAATGATTTTTCAAAACATTGGACTATAACCTCACCGGATTTCTAAACAAACTTTTTATCACCAAAGTGCCCTCCGTGCTAGCGCTTGCCAACGTCATGTTTTAAGGTTTGATTTTAGCACCCATTGCATTTAGTTCACTATGTTAGGAATACAAATATTACTGTAAAAGTCTCGGTCACCTGATTATTGTAATAGCATTAAGATGGCTCGTAGTTTGTTTATTAGTTAGTTAGATATTAGTTTAGATTAAGTAACACCGTGGAAGAAGGACGGGTCTTTACCCACTGTATGCCTGATCCACAGCCCGGGTGTGGGCGTTTTGTAGAAAACTATAAATACCCCTCTCCACATGTGGAGAGGGTTGGAACTTCTAATCATTCAATTTCTTTTTCTTTCACTTTCTCTCTCTAGAGTTCCCACTCTCTCAACTCTCTCTCTATAAAACTCTTACCATGGATACCTTAATCTTCCACAATCCAAGACCACCCGAAACCACATGAATCATCATAACATTTCGATCTTACAATTGGTATCAAGAGCCAAGGTTTCATCCTAGGATTGTTGGTGCTCAAATTTGTGGCTTGATTTTTGGTTCGAAATATTTTTCAATCAATCACCTCGAATTGATTTTTTGGTTGAAGTGTTGTTGATGATTTGGTGGTATTGTTGTGTTTTGAGGTGTTAGTAGTTCTTAACTTTTCACTTGGGTTGGTTGAATTAGTTGTTTGGGTGATGTTTGATGTGATTTAGTGCATGATTCTTGGTTGAGATTAGCTTGTTTCTTGGTTGAGATTAGCTTGTTTCTTGGTTGAGATTAACTCTAAAATAGGAAAAAGACGAAAAAGGACGAAAGTGACTGTTTTGTCTCTATTCTGCGGTTAGCTTTGGTCAACTGCGGTTAGCTTTGGTCAACAGCGATTATCTTTGGTCAACTGCGGTTATCTTTGGTCAACTGCGGTTAGCTTTGGTCAACTGCGGTTAGCTTTGCTCAACTGCGGTTAGCTTTGGTCAACTGCGGTTAGCTTTGGTCAACTGCGGTTATCTTTGGTCAACTGCAGTTAGCTTTGGTCAACTGTGGTTAGCTTTGGTCAACTGCGGTTATCTTTGGTCAACTGCGGTTAGCTTTGGTCAACTGCGGTTAGCTTTGGTCAACTGCGGTTATCTTTGGTCAACTGCGGTTAGCTTTGGTCAACTGCAGTTAGCTTTGGTCAACTGCGGTTTGCTCATTATTGCGGTTAGCTCCAGCGTTTCAGTTTGACCAAAGTTGACTTTTTACGTCAAAACTTCAAACGGTCATAACTTTTGAACCATAACTCCGTTTTCAGCGAATTAGCTGTCAAAACGTCCGGAACAGGTTGAATATTGTGTGGTTTCACCACGAAGTCGTGAAACGAATTTTTCGAGGCCCAAATCACCTCCGGAGTGAAGTTTTTGAGGTTTTAAGTTTTCAGACCAAAAATTTCACCGTAAAAACTTGCATCAACCGAACCAAGATCACAACTAAACAACATATAACCTTGTCAAAACAAACAATCACCACTCTTAACATAAAATCACATTCCGGTATCAGGATTGAGTATAAATTTTGGGCAACGACTTTGCTTGAGCTTCAAGAATCCAGGATTGAATATTAATCTGGGTTGTGATATTCTCGAGTTTAGTGGATATAATTTTGGGGTATATATATATGTCGACGTGATTACAGAGTGTTTAAGTTTGTCAGCATTGTGGATGCCTATGATTTGAGTGAGCCTGCAATTTAATTTTTGCGACTTGAGTTACAATTGACAACTTGCGATTTGATTAATTGCGGTTCGTCAAATCGCGTTTTGATTTGTTACGACTTGACTGATTGCAATTTGACCAATTGCGATTTGACGTTGCGAGTTAACGCTTGCGATTTGACGTATTGCAATTTGGTTGTCTGCAATTTGACTTGTTGCGATTTTTCAAACTGCGACTTGACTTGCTGCAATTTGATCAAGTTGATACTTGACTTCGTTGACTTAAGTTTTGAAGATTAGTATTGCATCTCATCCTTAGATTCTTGTTTATTTCGCGGTTACACTTGATGTTTTTTGTAAATCCCGCGAAAGATTCGATAGGCTGGACTTGGTTTTTGACATATTAAAACTTACGGGATCTGACTATTATCTTCAGGATAAGTTTGTGCTTCGAGAACAGCAGTAATTGGGAAATTACGGTGACTTGGTTGGTGTGTTAATTCACGGGTTGGTTTACTTAGTGTCACAAACATCTCGGGGTGGATGGACGCATGATGTTTGGTGACCCTTGCTCGAGTGTATTTAAGGTGATTAGACTTGGATGTTCAAGAAGTGAATATATACAATTAAGGATGGAAGGTTGGATATATCACTACCTATATTTAAAGGAGTTACGTTGTTGTGCTCAATATAGGTTCTAAATCACGATTTTAGTGCAAGTATAAGTCACTAACTTGTCCTTTATCATGCTTCATCAAGAGATTGTTGTTTCTCAAGCTTCTAATGGGATTGTAGTACAAGAACTTCTCAAGAGATGGTCAGACTTAAAGACAGGAGGTGATTTGTTTAGAGACGTGCTTTAACCCGTTACTCACACTATAGTTAAGCACATTTCATCCAGTGGTCTAGCATATTCCGAACTTCAATGAATCATTAATCTGCTAAATCATTGATGAGGAGTCCAGCAAGGTGTTACTACAAGCATGTCTTTATCACCATCTTCTCTGCAGTAGGTTTATGTGTCTCCTTCCATGTATCTGTTTTGCACATGTCAAATTCACAACTATCACAGACTTTTAAGTTTTTGGCAAAAAGGTCATTGCATGTCCTTTTTGAGGGGGAGAATTTGCGCAAGTTTCCTAGCGATTCCGTCTCCTGTAGTGTGAATGTTTGCAGTTCCGGTTTCAACAATTCAGGATTCAGTGGGTCAGTCTCTAGAGGTTTGCTCACTCTTTAGCGACTATCTCTAACTTATTGGCAAGTTACTAAGTGATGAGATTCGTGTGATTGGTTAATCATTTTGCAATTGGTGAATTGTTGTAACTTAAGTCGTTTCGATTTATCAAATTGTTATCTGACGTTGTGAGTTAATCCTTACGACTTGACTAATCTCAATTTGATATATTGTAACTTGACTTGTCACGACTTGACACTTAGTGCGAATTGTGACTCATCCGGTATCTCTCTCTTAGTTTAACTTGCTGAATATATCTTCCGGTTTCTTTTGTTGACTTTAGTAAAATCCCTAGAAAGAAACATTTCTCGGTTTAAGTCACTTAAGTTGTAAAATCCCGTTTGAAGATATTGAGATGTCGACTGTTTCGGATGACATTCAAGCAGCTGGGTCAGACAGCTATGTTTGATTGGTCTGACTATGAGTCATGGGCACTCCTAAGAATTTGCGCATGTTTCTTCTCACTTTGATTGCTCAACCGCACAAAATGATCACGAAGCTAATTTGGTATCCCTTGCTTGAGGGTGAAGTTGGATTTCACGAAAGAGTATACCTATTTTATCTTGAAATTGGGGATGGTTGGATGCAGGATTTCAATGATAGCTTGCTCGCGCATATGATGTAAGTTGAAGACTTGGGTTATCTAGTTTCCAGATGTCGGGGTGGATGGTTGAAGACCTGGTTAACTATCACTTAAAGGAGTTACGTTATTGTACTCAGTGTCACACGTTGATGACGTTGTGGATAATCGCAAGAGGTGATGATTGTCTCATACTTTGTCAAGATAGTATTGAGTACTTAGAGATTTGCATGGTTCACAAATTCTCTACACCGTTCTTCCTAAAACAATGCAAGCTTAGGTAACAAATTTGAGTAATTCTACTTCATTTTCAAGATTGGTATATCGGGTTCCTTCATCATGTGGTCAAAATTGTTTGTGTTCAAGGTTGGTTAATTGGACAAAGACTTTAAAATTGTGATGTGATCTGTAATTCTCACCTGATATTCTTAACCCAAACCGATGTTTGCCATAACCAAATCAGTCATGCCACATTCAACCTGTTACTATCTCACGGTTTCTTCTTGGTTTTGTAAAATCCCGCGAAAGAACTTATTTCTCGGTTTAAACTATAGATTTGTAAAATCCCGTGATGATGGGCTATGTGCTCTTGACCATGGTCGGGTTAAAACCATTATCAAAGTTCAGCCATAACATCACAAATGGCTGGATTGAGGCATTGAATTGACAAAATGTGACTACGGGGTTAGTTCAGTATTATTTATTTGAGGCTGAAGTGAAATTTCATGGGTGCGTGTACTTAGTATCTGAAGATATCGGGGAGGCTGGATGAAGATTCTTCGAGATCCTTGTTCGAGCTTTCAATACAATGACAAGGACTTGGATATCTAGTTATTTCTTCTTTCTCTCTATTGCAAAATAACTATCACTTTAAGGAGTCACGTTGTAGTGCTCAGTGTCACACGTAGTTGTGGATATTCAAGAGGTGATGTACATCTTATACTTGATGGTTGGTTGGTTGAAGAGTATAGATTACTTAGGAATTCGATGTTGCACGAAGTCTCTACACCGCTCTTTGTCTCGCATTAGTACAAATTTAAGTCACAAATTCGGGTCATATTACTTAGGTCTCAAGTTCATCATATTGGGTTTCTCTCCATCAGTAGTCACGACATATATCCGACAGAATGATAATGGGGTTGGTAACGAGTTAGCAAGAGAGTAGATGAAAAGAGAGAGATGACGTTTGGACACTTCGGTTCAAGCCTCGTTCTTCAACATTATGGCGTCTGCTGACAACTCTTCAGGCCCCGCTCATCAATGAAAAGAAAGGTGTACGATTCAGTGCACTTTATCTTCAAAAGAAGAGGAATCTTCTTATTTATGGCCATTTTCATCAACAAGTTCATGCTCTTTCCGTGCTTATTCTGTTTTCAAGTGGATCGGCGCATATTGGAGTATTCTATTATTCACTTATTCAACCAAAACTTGCATTCGACAGGCATATGCAATTTTTGAGGGGGGGAAAGGGTGAATAAACAACATGTCAGTCCTCAAGAACTGTCAAGTGGAGCTTCCTACCGTTGATGGTATTCATATTCACTAGTTCAATCATCAAAAATTGCAGTTGGCTGGCATATGCAATTTTTGAGGGGGGGAAAGGGTGAATATTAATCTACATGTTGGATGATGATTGAGAAATGGTCATACGACTCCTGAATACGTCAGTTCAGGAGTCGTGCAAACCATGGTTCTCCAACACTACATCTTCCTCTCTATTAAGGTGTTGAATAACATGGTCATGGTATGCATGGTTCTCCAACACTACTTCTTCCTCTCTATCAAGGTGTTAAAGAACATGGTCATGGAATGCTAACCGACATCGTCTCACGGGCTGATTCAATCAGTAACAAAGGGTTTCTAGTCAATGCTTCATGTATACGTCATCAGGCTACATGTACACATAATGATGATGATTCCGATTAATTGTAACCATCATGGGGGAGAGAAATGTGTACACCAAGGACGCACAAAAGGTTCACGTGATCGGGCGTAATCGTGTATTCCGATGTTGAAAAGCCGCAGAGATAATCAGTGGTTCAACTTGTTACCTTGGTATTAACGTTTCACTGTTACGTCATGGTATGATTAATCGTAACCATCAGGGGAGAGAGAATGTGTACATCAAGGACGCACAACAGGTCTACGTGATCAGGGCTTAATATCCAAGGATGGATACATTCTATAGATGATCAGTGGTTTAACTTGTTACTTTGGTGTTATACTAAAGACTGAAGAAGGTCGAGTCGTCAGTCTATTCTTTATTCTCGGTTGGGTGTTATCATCTCATGTGTACGCTGCGGGCTGATGGGTTATATATAAGGTTACTGGAAGGCTTTTGGTGAGATGAAGATGGTTGGTATTCTGTTCCTCTATATTGGGCAATCTTGAAGTAGGTCGTGTCTACAGTCTACTCCACATTCTCCGCTATGTGATTAGAAGACTAAAGACGGCATGTATTTGGTTATCAAAAGACCTCTTCATATTATGGGTGTTCGTCCAAAGTCTTCCTTCTATTGTGGGTGTTCATCATAAAGGTTGTCAGGATTGGGGGAGAGCACTAATTAGGGGAGAGGGTAATGCCTGAATCAATCCCTGGATTAAATGTGCTTACGTTACTCTTCAGCATGTCAAATGATGGAAGCGGAGAAAAGTCTGGAAGCTGAGGAGTAATGATTTTGGTGTGGTATCCTTTGTACATATCTTATACCAATACGTAAATAGAAAAATATAAAACCTTAAAACCATAAAAATCTGAAAAATCATAAAAAATACAAAAATATTCTTCTCACGACATGTCTCTTGTGTAATCAATATTATGTACGTTTTTAGAAATGTCATTCAATAATGACACGGAATCAAACATATGCTTGAGCAAGAGTTTTTCGGTTTCAAATAAAGTTTTTTCTAAAACATGTCGTTCCTCAAAATATTCTTCAAAAATATGGCTTGTAGTCATTTCAGGCTACAACCCGAACATTAAATTATGGCTTGTAGTCATTTCAGGCTACAACCCGCAATTCAAAATTATGGTTTGCTATTACTTCAGATAGCAACCCGCTTTTCAAAATTAAGGAAAACACGTTGCCAAAAAGACGGTTGTTCCTAACAAAGGGTGCCGTTCATCCGAGCGTGAATTACTTTATATTCATGCACCCTCGATCTAATGTACGCTTCAGTGCATTATTTCTTGATAAAGAAGAGAAATCTTCTTTTTTATCGCCAAATACTTTCTCTTCTATGATTTTTCCGGAAAGTGTTTGTGCAAAACTTGGTGGTACCATGAAATTTTGAATGAAAATCAAATTGAACTCAAAAGTTTGATAAAATTTTCACTCAATCAATGACGCTAATAGTTTATGAAAATATTTATGCTTTAACATCCGTCATTGATTGAGGGGGAGAGTGATTTCTCAAAATTTTATGTATCATCAAAACTCCCCACACTTCGTACATAAAACCTTGCAACAAAAAGATTTGTGATGGTTATGTGTCAGAATGAGTAAACTTTCAAAGAGTTTTCGTTAAAACTTCGAATATTTTGATAACTCTTCAAATCTGACACATAACAACCTCCCTCACAGTTTGAGGGGGAGCAAGAAACAGTTCCTTTTATCAGAAAATATTAAAAATTAACCGCATTTCTCTCCCAAAAGTTTTCTAAATTATTTAAATCAATTGAGATCAAAAATCTCGAAAGATTTGATATTTTTGATCGGGGGAGAGAATGTGATTTAAATATGAAATCTTGTTAGGTCACCATTTAGTAAACACAAGTATGATATAAGAAGAAATAAGATGAGAAATGAGATTGGTTGATTATGAGACAATATGAAAGGTGAAAGTGCAAGAGTTTCCTTAAGGTAATCAAATAACCAACAAATGAAATGTAAACATAAGCTCACTATTTATAAGGAAGGAGTTAGGGCAACACTCCCTTCCTCCCCTATCCTTTCAATTTGTGGGCTTTAAGGCCTCTTGGGCTTTTACATGTTGCCCATTAACTTAAACAATAATAAGAAATAATACTTAAGCAACCTATTACAAAATGTAATGACCGAGACTTGACTAAATACTAAAAGTATGATCCCAACAATCTCCCCCTAAGGGTCGGTCATCACGGTTGCTTGACGTCTTCATCTTTGTCGTTGACTTGTGACATGTGAAACTCTAGACGTCTTCAAAATGAATGAATGATAGTGAAAGTACTTTGCTCTTTGTCTTTGTTCATTGGTGATGATGCAGTGATTAAGTTATGAAGTTGTCTGCCGTTCGTCACTCCTGCGTCTGGGGTGGTTGTCTGCCATTCCAACATACTCATACATCTTTGGACTTTGACTTTTTCGAACAAGAAGTTCCTTTTCATGCTTTGAGATCTTTGTCATTATTCTTTGTAGATTCTTCTTAATGGTGTAGAATCTTTCTTTGAACTTTGTGTTGTTGAGATCTTTTTGGGGGAGCTTTCTTTGACTTCAAGATGTATGTATGAGCATGTTGGAATCTACCATCATGGAAATGAGGTACCTGCGAGTAAACAGTTAGCAATAAAACAACCGGTACTTACGGATAAGGAATTAGAGCTCATCAACAGCATAGTGTGAAGACTCCTTCTAATCCTTATCCAGGCCGTTCCCATATCAGATACTCCCGAAGGAGCTTACGAGACCTACTAAGTATCTCAATGACTGGGTGAGTCGCTGGGGATCACTCCACGACTGTAGACCGAGATGGAACCACCGCAAACACTAAGCGTAACCCTTGTGGGGTTACCGAAGTGACCTGCTGTCAGGGCTGTTTAATGTTGACCCTGGCAGGATTTCCGTTCAATCATTGAGAAATACTTACGTAATCCTCTCATAAACATTCTCGGCAGATTGCTAAGATCTGCGAAGGACTCGATAGTTTACAACTGATGCCCATTGATGTAGAACACCAGCTGTAGAAAGACTAAGTGTTCCTAAGAGATCTTTGATGTATCTTGAGGCTCTAGACTCTATAAGTGCACACCTAGGTTTCCTATGCGGAGACTGGGGAGGTGTCTCCTGCTTCAATATCAACCGTCTCTAAGAGATAGGTTGATAGGTTACGCAGGTTCCCCGTGAGAATGTAACAAGTTCTTTTAAGAGAACTTGAGTGATTAAGAAGGTTTAGTGCATTGCGTCACTGGGTCCATGACGGCTTAATCTTCAATACCGGTGTTGTTTTTTGCAACAGCCAGTAGCATACGTATTGAACCCGGTGTCTGCCCTAAGGTTGAACATATGGAGGGCTATTTCTTTTCACCCTTTACTTTACTTTTCTTTTTAATTCTTCAACTCCTTCTTTCCCTTTCATTCATTTCTCCTTTTTTCGTATCATACCTAAGGACTTCTAATACTAACTATGGGAGATGTCCTTGGGTAGATCCCTCCGGCTCTGGCGGATCATAGGACGGATATTCCTATCTTAATCACCTTATAACTCCGACAGTAGCCAAGAAACCTTTGATTGAAAATTTCTCAAAGTGTTAGTAATAATCAAATAATTTGGTTAACACTTTGAGAGTTTTGTGTACACTTTTAAAGGGCTCCCCCTGCACATGTGCTCATAAGTGATTAATAAATTTGCACATGCGGGAGGAGCAAGCACTTTTGAATTGATCCACTTTCCGTGAACAAGACCGATTCGAGACACGCTTACATCACTAGTTAGACTAGCTTGAAGTTATTACCCGGCCTGATCAAGTTCACAGAAAGCTTCTCGAGACGGTACATTTCTACTAAGACATATCCTTTTCGAGACACGCTTACGTGGTTAGTTAAAGAGATGCATTGTCAGTTTTTAGGTGACAACTAGCTCTAGTAACTAACTTGATGTTATTACCCGTCGAGGATAAGTCCTTTCGATGTTACTAACTTGTATTATCTCGTCAATTCCTGGGTCAATACTGAGTCTAGCTCGCACATGATACAACTTAAAGCTTTGACTTCGTGTATTTTAATCACTTTTACATTTTCTCCCCCTCAAAAATAGCATATAAAATGGTGTTTTTGACAAACATTTAGATTAAAATATGCCTTTTGAGTCTTACGGGGAGATTCACCAAGAACTTTTGATTTAGAGCAAAGTATTTAGTTTTGACAAGTGCTCCCCCTCAACAAGTGATTGGGTCTGATTGAGGTGAAATACTTGTTCTTTTGAGCAGAATTATGAAAAAAAATCATAAAAGTTTGATTAATTCTACTCAAAAGTAAGAAGCCTTCGCTCCTTATATTTAGGATTGAGGCACTGATGCGTACCTCAGGGTCCTTTCTTTACAAGATCGGGTTGTGCACTGTAATGCGTACACAAGCCATTATGAAGTAAATTACTGACAAATCAAATCAAATTTCTTACAATGATCTACCAATCAGGTCTCTGAAAGGTCAACACCGGAAATTTCTGTCTGCCTCCCACATAGCTCTCCAACCTTCGAAACTGATCCCTGCGCCTTAAGCGGTTCTCGATCCTTGAGATGAATCTGCGGGCATCCCTAACCTCTGTCGTATTCCACCGTTTCGATTTACCCAGAGCAATGTCATCTACTCTGCTTTTGATGCCGTCTCTGACGAACTTTAACGTTTCATCACAGAACTTCTGAACTTCGGTGTAAGCCATAAAGCAGTTTCGACCATTAATGCTGCGGTAGGTGAATCCGAAAGGATGTTTGATCAGGGTGTACTGAGGCAGATGTTGAAGGTCGGGAATATCGAACATGTTTGGTTTGGTAAGATTGAGCTTCTTCTGGTAACTTTCCACTCCTAACTGAAGATCTTCGACACGTTCTTTGATTACGATTTGCCTGATATAAATGAGGAGTGCTTGGATGAAGGCTAGTTGAATGTCTTGGGTAAACCACAAAGTTTGCCTTGCACTTTGAGTAGGTACAGGTCTTCGATATCGTTGAGAAGTAGGCGAGGAAAGTCTGACTCGGAAATGTCGTACTCCTGTTCATCAATCCTTTTCAGTGTAATTTTGCTGAGAAAGGGGTACCCGAAGTGAGTGACAGTTGAGATGAACTGAATTGAGACAATCTTCAGATCACTTGTCACTTCTCCCATTGTCTGGTTCAGTCTGCTGCTACGATAGTATTGTGCCCTGGTTTTTGGCCAGTGATGAATACCGTAAAGTGCATTTCTGTCATACTCAACAAGTTTGTCGACGAATAATGCTGAGGCTTCTTCTTCGATGGCATTGTTAAGATAACGAGCAGCCGGGAGAAAGGCGAGTGAGGTGACGTACTTCTTCTCAGTAGCACTGCCAAGTTTCAGAAATTCCAAGTCTGTGTTGTAGAAGAACTTGTATGGGATCTTTGGTTCCTTGGGCCTCCCAATCATCGGTAGTGGTTTTGACCAGTCAGTGATGTAAGGTGCTGACTTCTTCGTGACTGGGTCGACAATAGATTCTGGATTAATCCAGTCAATATCGCTTGACATGGCTCGAGCAATATTTTCCAGATGGTACTCAAGCTCGATGGAGTTTGCAGACCGATCTCTGAGAAGATTAAATGCATCATTCTTAATTCTGCGCAGTTCTTTCTTGTTCATCTTTTTCATCTTGAACTTGTGCTGAAGTAATTGAGCATATTCCACTGTACGACCATCTTGTGGTTCCTGATTGTCTTCCAGTGGGGGTTAGGAATTAATCATCTTCTCAAACCAGGAATACTCGGCAGTCTCATCTTTATCGAGCCATTGAAGGACGGTTTTGGGTTTCTTGGGTTCCTTTTCTTTAGATGAGGTGTCCGGTTGAGGTTGGTGATGTTTTCCTTTCCTTTCTTTCTTCTTCTTCTTGGTTGATGGTTCTGGGACTTCATCGGTTTGAGGAATGTCGTCACCACCGGTGTATTCGAAGTGATCGTGTTCCTTGGGAGCAGAACCTGATGCCTTCGGTTGGTGTGTTGAGGTTGTAGTGGTAGGGGGAATGACCGGTGTTCGAGATGAGGGTCCTTCGGCTTGTTTTTGTTTCTTAGCCTGTGAATTGGGATCCCTGTCTTCGTCATCTCTTTGACGTTTCAGCTTATCTGCCTCTGTGCTGCATGTTTCTTTGTTCATCTTGTCTTTAAGTGCTTCCAGTACTTTTGCTTCTTCAGGAGTCAAGGTGAACTTGTTTGCCAGCTTTTCTAAGAGTTGAGCTTCCAGATCATCCACAGAAAGTCCTGGTAGAGGAGCAGTAGACTTGTCAGCACGAAGAGTGAAGGTTGTTGATCGGATAACTTTCTTTACTGCTTGCTCAGCGAACTTGGTGAGTTCGTCTCTCATTGGTGCCAGCAGATCTATAAGCTCAGCAACTAAGTGTTGTGCCATGTATTCCTGTGCTTGTGCTGCTAGTGCGGCTTCCAAGTTCTCTGTAACATCTTTAGCTAGGAAAATATCAACCTTATCTTGTAGCTCTTTGACGTTCGAGTTCAGCTTAGATAGTTCAGCAACCTGAGTTGCAAGTGTAGTAACCTGATCTTCTAGCTTGCTTCTCTTCTTCTCATGCACTCTTTTGAAAGCCGACTTGAGTAGTTTGGATGCAACAGAGGCCTTGGAGCTCGGTTTCTTAATAGATTTGTCACGTGTTGATTCAGATGCAGGAGGTGATGACTGTGTAGATTCAATGATGGTGGTGGAGTCTTTGTCATCACTTTTCTTTGTTTCGGGTTGTACAACTTCCTTTTCTTTGGCTGCTGCTTCTTTCACCCTTAGTTCTTCTGCCAGTTTATCAGCTTCAGCTTTCAGTCTTAGCTCTGCAGCAACCCTGGCTTCTTCTTCTTTCTTTAATATTTCTTCAGCCAGTTTGGCTGCTTCAGCCTTTTTCAGTTGTTCTTCAGCCAGCTTGGCTGCCTCCTCTGCTTTCCTGCTCTCTTCCATTCTTATTGTTTCTTCCAGTTTAGCTTGAGCAATTTCTTCAAGCCTGGCCTCCTCAGCTTCTTGATTCTTCTTCAATTCTTCTTCCTGAGCCCGTTCTCTACGCTCCATTTCTTCCATGGACATAAGTCTTGGAGCATCAGTATCCATGGGATCATCTTCTCCTTCCTCTCCCATTGCTGTAGTCATCTCAACGTCAGTGGGAGATACCGAGGGATTATCATAAACTACTAAGTCAGTATGGATCTCAGTGGTAGGCTCAGGAATGCTGCTTGAAGTGCCAGCCTCGGTGGTGGTTTGGGAGATCACTGGAAGTGGTGGTATGTCAGCATTGAAGGTGTCGATTCGGCTGTGGAGGAGACCAAGTTTGAGAGCTCTTTCATTTTCTTCTTCTACTGAAAGTCCTTCAGGTTCTTGTACAGCTGTGATTGGTTCCTTCATCTTTTCCCTTCTGATCCTTTCTTCTTCCAGCATTGTCTGTGCTTTGGTGAAAGGTCTTTGATTGAGATGTGCTGGGTAAACAGCATTATCGGCAAACTCATCAATGTTAGTTGCCCAATCTTCGAATGTCAAATCCTTATCGTCAATTTCATCAAGATTGACTTCCTTGGTGATATTGGCATAGGCTTCACTGTAAATCGGACCTTCGTCGGATTCGGTTTGTTCAGAGTCAGCAGGTTTTGGAGAAGGTTGTGATGAGGGAAACCACTCAGGTTCGGGAATAGTAGCGGGCTGTTTGGTAGGAATTCTTCTCTTTGGAGTACCCTTCTTCTTCTTAGACTGAGTGGAACTGCCGGAGCTCCCAGTCTTACTATCTTTCTTACCCTTCTTTTGCATGAAGGAGGGTAGAACATCTTCGTCCAGAAATCCAACTTTATTAGCTTCAAGAGCTTGAAGGTAGTACTTGTAATTATTGCATTCTTGAACCTTCTTAGTCAGAAGACAATCAGGAAGTTTCTTTCCTTGTTTCCTTGTACTAGTATCCATTCTCTTGATGACCTTGAGTGTATCCTCATTCTTGTAAGTGTGCTGGAACTCATCATTCAATCTCTGAGGAATGTCATCATATTCATGGAGAAAGCTAGCAATTAGAAGCTTGGTGAAACGGACGAATGGAATGTTGGTCGTCTTGTGTTGTATATGCCACACAATGTCTTCCCAGATGATGCTGGCATAATCGACCTTCTTGACATTTGCAATGGCCCAAAATAGCTTGAGATGTTGGAGCTTGAGATGTTCATGGCCTGTGTCTCTGCCAGACAGTGACTTGGCAATGATGATGTAGAGAGTTCTCCAAGGTTGTGGAAGAAACCTGATATTGACCTTGGAGTGCCTAGTAATGACTCCTTCAGACTCATCGTACCCAATATCTCTTAGCCATTCAATCAACTCTTCTTCACTGGGAACTTGGTCATAATCTTCATTAGGTTCAAGTTCGGGAAGTCCAAGAGCACTACGGAGAAGATCCTTGTCGACCGTGACTTGTCTCATGTGAAGCATACAAGTAAAGGATTCTTCAAGGAGGTCCAAGTGGATTGTGTGCCAAAACTGATGTATGTAGAAGCATGCCACTGCAGCAGATTTGGTGAGTAGAACTTTGCACGGGTGATAGATAAGAGCATCTACTGCAACAAGGCAAGAGGACTCATTGCATGTAAGTTTGTTGAAGTTGACTCTCAGATTGTTCCTTCCTATCTTTCTGGAGTAGTTCTCAGGAAAGGTGTCTTCCCATGCACGTAATGGTTCAGGCACTGGTACGTGTGGAATATCGTTGTGTTCTGCCATCTGAATAGATCATAAACACACACAAACATGGCAATTGTTGACGATGTTAGCATAGACATTCATTTAAGATGTGTACATAGAGATTTGCATGTTTGACATTGATCAGTGGGAGTTTGTGTGTGTGAAAACTTTTGATATGTGACAAACTTGAGTTATTTTACTTGTTAGAAACATAAAACAATTCAGTTACAACATAAGTTTATCATTTACAACAAGTTACACATTGAAAAATTTCCAACACTTAGGAAAAATTTGGATTTTTACAAGTTTACGCGTAAGTAGTTGTTTTACGCGTAACCTGACTTAAGCGTAAGTATAGAAATAATGCGTAAGTGCAAAATCTACGCGTAAGATAGAATTTTACGCGTAAGAGTGAAACTTACGCGTAAGATCAATTTTATGCGTAAGATAAATCTTATGCGTAGAAATTGAAGTTACGCGTAGGATTACCCTTAGGCGTAAATTGTAACTTATGCGTAGGTAATGACTTACGCGTAAGTTCTAGACTTATGCGTAAGATCAGAACTTATGCGTAAGAACAATTTTTATGCGTAAACTGTGTCTTATCCAAGACACAATTTGTCCACGTGTCGAATCTTACGCGTAGGATGAACTTTTAACGCGTAAAGACGCCATTTCCAGAAATTCACCTTTTGAAATTCGAGTTATGAGTTTCCTAAAAGTGCACAAACATTACCACTGATCAATACTTAGTTCAACACACTTAATCCAACCATTTTAACGCGTAAACATGCCTAATACAACTTTAACGCGTAAACACGCATGAACACATAATCACAATCTCAATTAAACATGTTTCTGGGTAAGATTAAGCATAGGGCAAATGATACTTACAACCTAAGGATCATATGGACCAAGTTACAACAAGTTTCATCCACACATTCATAAGATTGAATCTGCTATTGACCTTCGAACCCTAAACCTTAGATTTATGCTTTAAACATGTTTGTGATGCAATTAATCTACTGGGATATGATCCTTATCACTAATACACCCTATCCCTATCATTAATCACAATCCAAACATTCACAATCAAGAATCCCTAATTATACGCATGAGCCCTAATACACCAAATCACTCAAATCACTCAATTGATGATTCTGGGTGAGATTGGAGTTAACTAACATGTTTAATAACATCATATGAACAAATCCCATCACCAAATTCAATCAAATCAACACATAATTCTGGGTTTGATTTTTACGCATAACTCAAACAACGATTTAATCGATTGTGTAAAATTTAGCCGTTGGATTGGAATAAAATTAAAAACCCTTGTTAGCAATCATAATCAAAACAAGTTATCACTTACAGATTCAAGAATGGTGGATTAGATCACTAGAATGATTGTGAGTCGTAGGATATGGTTGGTGAAAGAGTAAATGTTTTGCAGAAAAAATTAAATGTGAGTGGTCAATGGTAGTTTTGACTGTGGTTAATTCAAGTTTCAAAATGTGACAGTTTTAGTCCCTTAACCCTAACTAACATTTATTTTAAATGCTAACATACTTATTCACATGTAACTTTCGTTAGTCAACACCACGATATGATAAGAACAACTTGTCATACTCCCCCTCGACCTTAGAATCATGGTAAAATTAAATTGGTTTTGATCAAGGAGAGTAACCCGAAATCCTTTTGAATCAACACTTAAAATTTTATTTAATTTTTTGTTAAAAAATGTAAATGTTTTTGGTAAAATGCAAGTATAAAAGGTAAAATAATATAAAAAAATGTTACTTTTCCTCCCCCTCAACACTAATTTTAAATGATTTAAGACTTTTTAGAAAAAATAGTGTTGAAAGAGTTTTACACTTGCATTTTTTTTTTTTTTTTTTTTTTTTTTTTTTTTTTTTTTTTTTTTTTTTAAGAAAAATGACCAAAAATATTTTTGAGTTTTTCATTGGTTTTATATTTTTTGTATTTTGTTTTTGAAAGAATATTTACAAAGATAGTATTGATGTTTGACAATCAATTGTGTTTTAAAAACTTTTCCAGATCCTCTGGAGTCAAACATCGCATACCAATTTGGTGAACTAAACTAGCAAACCTGGATGGTGCCAATGATTTGGTAAGTAAGTCCGCCAATTGGTACTCAGTTCCAACAAAATAAAGCTCAACTGTACCCTTTTCCACATGCTCTTTGATGAAGTGATATCGGAGATCAATGTGTTTGGATTTGCAGTGATGGACAGTGTTGCAGGAGATAGCAATCGCACTCTTTGAATCACAGTAGATGGGAATCTTGTTGAATAGGTAGCCATAGTCCTTAAGTTGTGATCTCATCCAGATGACTTGAGCACAACAAGCAGACATGGCTACGTATTCAGATTCTGTTGATGACAGTGAAGTGTAGTCCTGCTTCTTAGATTGCCATGACACAAGTTTGTCTCCAAGAAATTGTAATCCACCAGATGTACTTTTGCGTGTGTCTAAGCATCCTGCATGGTCAGCATCTGAAAGCGCAATTAGTTCAAAGCCAGAATCCTTCGGATACCAGATCCCCAAATTAATGGTTCCCTTTATGTATCGAAGGATTCTTTTGACCTCACTGAGGTGTTTTTCAGTTGGTCTAGACTGATAGCGGGAGCACATGAAGACAGCAAAAACTATATCAGGTCTACTAGCTGTGAGATACATGAGGGACCCAATCATACTTCGGTATTTGGTAGGGTCAACTGGAGTCCCATGTAAATCAGCATCTAGTTTTGTGGTATAGCCCATTGGTGTATTATAGGTATCTCAAGACATCATTCCATATTTCTTTAAAATTTCAAGAGCATATTTTGATTGATTTACAAAAATTCCACGTGGTGATTGATGAACTTGTAGTCCTAAAAAGAACGAAAGTTCACCCATCATGGACATTTCAAAATTATCTTTCATTAATTTTGCAAAATCATTAGAATAACTTCTTTTTGTTGAGGCAAAAATGATGTCATCGACATATATTTGAACAACAAGTAAGTCCTCCCCGTAGGTTTTTGTAAACAGTGTGGGATCCACTGATCCTTTAGAAAATTTATTGGTCAGTAAGAAAGTGGACAGTTTGTCATACCACGCCCGTGGGGCCTGCTTGAGTCCGTAGAGAGCCTTTTTGAGTCGGTAGACGTGATTAGGACGCTCAGGATCAACGAAGCCTTCAGGTTGGCTGACATAAACTTCTTCACGGAGATCTCCATTCAGAAATGCTATTTTTACATCCATTTGGAAAACCACCATATTCCTATGTGCAGCATAAGCCAAAAAGATCCGAACAGCTTCATGTCTTGCCACTGGAGCAAAGGATTCGGCAAAGTCAAGACCTTCAAGTTGGGAGTATCCTTTTGGTACCAGACGTGATTTGTTGCGGATGACTGTCCCTTCTGCATCAAGCTTATTCTTCCAGATCCATTTTAACCCGATGACAAAGACTCCGTCAGGTCTTTCAACTAATTCCCAGACTTCTAATCTTATGAATTGCTGAAATTCCTCTTGCATAGATTCAATCCAGTTGTCATAAGTCATTGCATCTTTAATGTTCTTGGGTTCTTCATGACAAACTGTGAGTGCGTAGATGCAAGTATCGCCATCGGTGTGAAGTCGTTGTCTTGTCATAACAGGTGCATCTGGATGGCCAATAATATGAACTAGTGGATGGTCACGGGTCCATTTGTGTGTTGACGGGTGTAGTTGATACGTATCTCGCATGTTGGCAGGATCCAAGTTGCGTGTTGATGACTCAGCTATATTAGGAACTGTAGTAGCTGGTGCAAACGGATTAAAGAACGCATCAGGATCATGCTCTGCGGATTGTGGAACTGATAGTAGTTGTGGATCTGCAGCTGAAAGGCGGGAAGTAGAACCAGTTTGTTCTGCTGTAGATGGTGATACAACTGGAGGACCGTCTTTCTCAACACTTGTAGTAGTTTGTTGAGGTGAGTCTGGTACTTGAATGTGATCAGGTTGAGCAGCGGAATTTGGTGAGACCTCAGTAGGACGGTACTCAATTGTGTCATCAAATAGTGGAGCAAACAAGGTTTCTAATTCTTTGCGGTTAAGTGGCAAAGGTTCAGCTGAAGATGCCGGAGAGTTAAGACGGTTAAATTCGGGTCCTAAGCTGTGTTGCTCAGAAGCCATTTGGGTGAGTTCATCAAAATTAGCGTGAATGGTTTCTTGAATTTCTCGAGTACGACGATTCCAAATTCGAAAACCTTTAGAATTTTCACAATATCCAACGAACACTCCGATGTCAGCCTTTGCTTTAAGTTTACCTAAATCATCACGATCATTTTTCGGATAACAGAGTGCTCCAAAAACATGAAAGTAATCAATGTTTGGTTTCCTTTTGTGAACAATTTGATATGGTGTTTTGCGATGACGTTTTGTGATTATACAATGGTTTTGAGTGTAACATGCAGTTGAAACAGCTTCTGCCCACAAGTAATCTGGTAATTGAGCATTAATCAACATAGTTCTAGCAGCTTCCACTAACGTCCTGTTGCGTCTTTCAATTCCTACTTTCTCATAATAAGACCTAAGTGTCTGATTCTTGAATTCAGTTCCATTGTCAGTTCTGACTATTCGGACCGTGTTGCGTAACTGAACTTGAATTATAGTGAGAAAGGTGATGATCATTGAAGGAGCCTGATCTTTACTTCGTAGAAAATAAACCCAAGTCCATCTGGAATAATCATCCACAATTACAAGAATGTAGCGTTTACCGTTGATACTTTGAACACGCATCGGTCCACACAAATCCATATGAAGCAGTTGCAGAACATGATTCGTACTGTGTTCAGGTTTAGAAGGGAAATGAGCACGAGTACTTTTTCCTTGTTCACAGGCTGAACATAAGTGATCTTTGGTAAAACGGAATCTTGGAAATCCATCAACAAGTTTATAACGAGCAAGGTCCGTCATGGTTTTGAAGTTCAAGTGCGAAAGACGTTTGTGCCATAACCAAGATTTAGTTGACTCTGCTTTGGAGAGAAGACATATCGGAGATGTTGCAATCATATCTGACATTGATATAGTGTAAAGATTGGAGTCACATGAGCCAGACATAAGATCGTTTCCTTGTAAGTCACGAACAAAGCAAGTTTTCTCACGAAATGCAACTTCTAGATCCCCATCACAGAATTGACCAACAGAGAAAAGGTTGTGTCCAAGGCCTTCCACATAATAAACACGGCTTATTTCGATGTTCCCACTTACATAGTCACCATATCCCATGATTAAAGCGTAATGATCATTCCCGAATCTGACAGTACCAATGAACTTTGAGACAAAGTTTTTCAACAGTTTGAGATTGCCTGTCATATGTCGGGTGCATCCGCTATCAACAATCCATAGAATGATCTGTACCACCTGCATCACAAGAAGAGGACACAGATGGAACAGAAGTAAGGGTGGAACCCAAAGACAGTGCGGGTTCCTGTTGGTTAGAAACACATTTATTCAACAATTTAGGAATCCATTTAAAGTCTGGTTTGTGTTGTAACCAACGTTGCCAATTCCAACTAGTATTAGCTTTCTTAATGTTAAATGCACTAGTCGTGGGTTCATTCCTAGATTTGTTCTTGGCACCTATGGGGGTAACTTCAGCTTCATTAGAGACCGTAGAAGACGGCTTTCCTAAGTTAGACTTAGAGGCAATAGTGGGCCTAGAAGGAATGCGTGTTCCACGTTTCTTATGACGATTTAGAAGAGAATTAGCTAAACATTTTGTATGATCACCAGATGATACACTTTTACGACAAAACACACAAGATGCATTAATATTCAAAACATTCAAAGGTTCATCATTCGTTACATTTAGATTTTGATTACAATTTGCCAGATTAGAATCTAAATCTGATGCAACATGAGTTTTATTCAAATTCCTAAGTTGGTATTCTACTTCTTGAGCTTCTAGGTGTCCTCTCTTACGTTGCAAGATCCTATTCTTCCTTTTACTTTTCCACTTGAGTCTGCTAACGCTAGTAGTGGAGACTAGTCCTGTAGAAGTGGAGGTATCAACATTAGTATTATGAACAACCTTTCCTTTTTCTGTTTTGTCTAATTTATACATTCCTGGTGCTATCACTGTGGTGTCAACCATCTTTCCTTTTTGAAGTAGCCTAACTTTCTCTTTTAAATCTATGATGATGTGATTTTTATCCTGAATTTCAGACTCGAGTAAACCATTGCAATATTTGATGTCATCGCGGTTTTGTTGCCATTCGACGTTTTCAATTTTTAAGTCCGCAATTTCTTTTTCATATTTGAGACACAAACTTTTGAAAGACTCAATGTTTTTGCAAAGCTGACAAGAGTTAGAAACATTTTGACTTTGAAGTTTGAGTTCCTTATTAAGACTCTGAGCTTGACACCAATCAAGCTTTTGTTTGAGTTGAAAAATTTCTTTTGAAAACTGTTTTGTCACATCATCATTCTTTTTCCTCAACTTATCATTTTCCTGTTTAAGTGTCTCAATTTCCGTATTCAACAAATTATTATCAACACAAAGATCATCCATAAGCATAGAAGTACCAGATTTATAGAGATCATTCATGATAACCGACAAAATATCAGCACAGAGAACTTGTTCCAAGAGTCGATCAGCATCATTTTTGAAAACTTTAGTTTGTAGCTTTTGGACTAAAATCTCATTTTCAGCAGTATCAAAAACGTTTATCATATTTTTGACCTCCTTTTGAAGTTCCTGATCCCAACGTGTAGCACATAGACGGAGGTGTTGAACAATTGGTTTCATTTGTTTTTGAAAAATATCTCTCTTTTCTCGCTCGTAAGCGGATTGAAAAGTTTCAATTTTTATTTCAGAATTGCGTTCAATTGTTTCCTCCAAAATATCGATGTCTTCCATAAAGGTTTTGAAATAATTTAAGACACGACATTTTGGTAAACGTGTAAGTTCACCGGATGATGGTAAAGGACCATTTATTTGTGCTACAGGTGGGACAGGAGCTGCATTGTGAGATGAAACATATGACTCTTCGATAAACCATGATTTCTCAGGTAATTCCTTTTGAGTGACAAAAGATTTTGAAAGTGGAGGAGCTTTTGAATAGTCATATGGTGTCCAATATTGAACATTACTCATTTTTGACCGACTCTCGTCTTCAAGTTCTTCTTCTTCCTCAGTATCAAAAACAACAGCACGCACAACCGTATTATCCATCAAATAATCCATACTGTAAATTTTTGGAATATCTTTGAATGCCGTGTGAAGAAACATTGAATTGTAATCACCAAGTGCAAATCGTTTATCGGGTCTCGGTTTTAAAGTAAATTTCTGAATTGTGGTGACAGAGTTCCCGTGTTTGTAAACAATGTGACGAAATTCTTTGAGTTGTTTTTCAAGATCAACAATATCACCGAGTAAGTCATCGATGTATTTTCTTTTTCGTATTTTATGTTCACAAAAATCTTTTTGACAACTTGACAATTCTGTTTCTGTTTTTGAAAGTTCTGTTTGAAGATGTTCAACTTGCATTTTCAATTCACACTTTTCACTTTCAAGTTTCGAAATTAACTTTCCGTTTGACTCAATTAAATCTTGCATTTTGCGTTGAAGATCTTGTTCTTTATTGTAAGAATCCTGAAAAGCATTTTCAAAACTTTTTGCATTTTTAATCTTTTCTTCCTGATTTGAAAGTTGAATTTTATAACATTCAATATCTCTTGCAAGTGACGCATTTTGTTCTTTTAAAGCTTTATTAATTTCGTTGCATTTTATTATTTGCAATCGTTGATCATCCAGTTGTTTAGATAACAATATTAGGTCAGGGTCTGGATCAAATGATGGTTCATGTTGTTCTAAATTATCATGTTCATTATTCTCAATAGGATCATCAAATGAAACAACTGTGTCATCATCGAATATGACAACTGTGCTTATTTGTTCATCTTTTTGAGATGATGAAGATGATTTAGATGGAACAACTTGCGCCATATCTGATTCATAAGCAGAAGGTGAGACTATTTCATTAATAAAGCATTCATTGAGGTCATGTACCTGAGACAAGCCGTCAGTGTCATACACTGGACCTGAATCATTGAGCTTAAGTTCCTGCATGTTGGCCATAAGCATCACAGCTGCATTAGCTTCCAGATCTTCCATGTCATCATCATTGTTCACATTTGCCATGAAGTTGTTATCTTGTTCAGGGAAATGTCTGTCTTTTTCATCTTGAAGAGCCATGAGTAATGCCTGCTTGTGAAACTTACTACCGCGAGTTCTCGGTTTGGGACATGCTGTAGCTATATGACCTTGCTCATTACAATTGCAGCACCAAACTGCATTCCCTGAGTTGGAGTTCCTTGTTGCAACTGAGTCAGACCTTTGTTGAGAAGATCCGGAGTTGTTTTTGAACCCCGTATTGTTACCAAACCTCTGATCATTCCCATAATTCCCAGAAGAACTTCCTGAACCAAATCGACCATAATTGCGATTCTGTATTTCCACTCTTCCATCATGGACAACCGCTTGATTCCTTGTATTCGAAGATGACCGTTGACGGTTGTTTGTTTTGTTGGAGAATTTGCTGAAAGCACGAGCAATAAGAGCAAGTCCCTGATTCAACGTATTAAAGTCATCATCGTCATCCTCATTGGAGTTGGAGTAGTACACAACATCATTGTTGTTTAACGGAATAAGTTGAGTAGAAGTATTCTGTAGAGATGACTCATAAGGGACCATTTGGTTCGAGGTGGAAGATTGTGGATAACTGAAGTAGTTCTGCTCTTGAACATATGCATGATTAGACATTGGTGGTGGAGCGTAGGAAGACTGAGCTACGAGAGCCAAAGAATTTGGTGTAGAAGTTGGTGTGTATCCTCCTCGTAGAGCTCGATCTTTTTCCACTTCAGGTTCATGGTGTTTCAGAAAATCATACAACAAACCATATGGAGCATCATGCAAATTCTTTGTTTGACGAACAAATGTCACATATTTATGCCAATTAGGGCCAAGACTACCAACAAATTTGGAGTTCACAGCGATCCTTGGTACTGTGATTTTGTGACGTTCCAGATCATTGACCACATTTGTGAAACGATGATAGTAGGATTCAAGGGACTCTCCTGGTTCAATTGTGATGTCAGTGTATTCCATATAAAGCTTGGATTCCATGTCATCTTTGTTCAATTGAGTGCCTTCCATAAGGAGATGAACGTGTTCCCACATAGCTTTGGCTGTTTTCTGAGCATCGACACTTCGATAGATCGGATTAGGTATACCTTGAAGTATATAAGCCATTGCATACTGATCAGCTTCACGATGTAGTTTCTGTTCTTCAGTGAGTGCAGATTCTGGAAGGGGTCTATCACCAGGAGGACGTGGAGGATCAGCATGTGGATCACCAGCTTCAAATCTAGTTGGCCACTCAAATGGTCCTTCAAGTATCACTTGCTTCAAGAATTTCCCATGAGGTTTCTTTAGCTCAACAAATCGTAAGAATCGACTTGACCATTGAACATAGTTCCCAGGTGTAAGCATTGGAGGTGTCTCAAGTGATCCTGCCTCATGTCGGGATTGTTGAGTTGTAATAACTTCACACATTCTGTCAAACCAGTGAGGTTGTTTGGAGGAAAACTGATTGGTTTGTTGTGGCACTTGATAGGATTGTTGTTGAGGAATGAGCTGATGTTGCATCATTAGGTAATTCTGTAGTGGATTGTATTTAGGAGGTTGTTGATTCATTATGTGCGGAAAGTATTGTTGTTGCTGATACTGCTGATGCTGAGGTTGCTGAGACTGCTGATGTTGAGGTTGCTGAATATGAGGGAAGTAATGATTTGGAGGTTGAGACATCTTAGAACACTTGTGTAGAAATGGATCTTTGTAGAAGATTGAAATGCACGTTCCTTTGAGTAAGTTCCAGAATCCTTGGGGTAAGTTTAATTCTTACGCGTAACTTAATCTTACGCGTAAACTTTAGGTTATGCGTAAAGAGTAGGTTTATGCGTAAACAAATAGTTTATGCGTAAGTTTTCTCTTTACGCGTAAGCTTAGGCTTATGCGTAAGTTTAGACTTATGCGTAAGGTTGAAACAACCAAACAAATCTTTCAAACTTATCCAAGCTTGAAAGATGTCCGTAGTCGAAGTATTCCACTAACTTATCCAAGCTAGGGAAGTACTGAGTCACCGTAACACGAGGAGAAGATCGTTGATGAAGCTTACGCGTAAACTCTGGCAAGTTACGCGTAACTCTGACTTACGCGTAGAATCAAACTTAAGCGTAGGATTTAAGGCGTAGAGGAGCAGTTTACGCGTAGGATCAGGGTTTTAGTCTATTTAACGCGTAAGAAAAGGGTTTAAGGCCAAAGTTATGCGTAAAAAGGACAAAAAGTACTATTGACAGCTACAGAATCGTACTATTCACCAATATTACGCGTAAACTGGTCAGAAACTTGAAAAATCTCAAATTTTTGAAGGAAAAATGCCTAGAAATAAGGTACTTTTGATCAAATAACTTCACCAATACTTAGAAAACAATAACTTTAGAAGATTGAGCTACCAAAAACTAGTTTTCCAATATCAAAGAAGCTATAAAACCTTAACAAAAACCTTAAAAATCACAACTTTATGCAAAAACTAAGCTTCAAATCACTATATCAACCTTGAAACTTATCCAAGCTTCAAGATTTGAGTGAAAGAAACAAAGAAAAATGCAAAAAGATGAAGAAATAAGCACCACTCTCCACGTTAACCAAAGAAACACACTTCAAACTTCTAGTAGGCGAATGATACCACTTGTTAGGTCACCATTTAGTAAACACAAGTATGATATAAGAAGAAATAAGATGAGAAATGAGATTGGTTGATTATGAGACAATATGAAAGGTGAAAGTGCAAGAGTTTCCTTAAGGTAATCAAATAACCAACAAACGAAATGTAAACATAAGCTCACTATTTATAAGGAAGGAGTTAGGGCAACACTCCCTTCCTCCCTTATCCTTTCAATTTGTGGGCTTTAAGGCCTCTTGGGCTTTTACATGTTGCCCATTAACTTAAACAATAATAAGAAATAATACTTAAGCAACCTATTACAAAATGTAATGACCGAGACTTGACTAAATACTAAAAGTATGATCCCAACAAATCTGATAATCAAATGTGATCTTTAAGACTCAATAAAAGGCTCCCACATATGTGCCAAACTCTTTCGTATATCGATGCACATATTGAGGGGGAGCAAAGGCGTTTGTGGAAGTAATACCAAAGACCGACCATTTATCTTTATGCATGGAGTTATAAGGACGGTTAAGGTTAGGTATGAATTCCCATGATCCACCAGAACCGGAAGGATCTTCCCAGGGACAATCCATAGATAGATCAGAAGTCCTTAGGAATGATTGAAAAAAGGAGAAAAGTGAGAAAGGGAAGAGTGCGGACTGAGATAGAGCTAGGACTGGAACAAACCCAACAAGGTTCTAGTGGTGAAGTCTCGGTAAGCACTGAAGGGGTTGAAGAATTAAAAAGAATTGAAAAGAGAAAGGGTGAAAAGAAATAGCCCTCCAAATATTCAACCTTAGAGCAGAAACCGGGTTCAATTCATAATCTACTGGCGGTTACTAAGGTAACACCGGTATTGAAGACAAGACGTCATGGACCCAGTGACGCACTGCACCAATCTTCCCAACCACTCAAGTTCTCTTAAAAGAGCTTGTTTCAATCTCACGGGGAACCCTGTGCAATGTATCGACCGCTCATTGCGAGCTACGTTGATACCTAAAACAGGAGACGCCTCCCCAGTCTCCAGGAGCCATGAGATCATCCATAAATCTCGATAGGACACATTCCAAATATGCTTATTGTTTCACACAATGTGGAAAATAAGATAAAATATTTAGAGTCCTACGCATTATCCTTGTGGTATTGCCAGAACATCCGAGTGATATGAAAATATTCACAATGAAGATGGAAATCCTTCTAGAGTGAACATCACTCAAGCTCTTGGTAGGTGACATGTGAGATCCATCTTGGATCAATGATCAAGTGACAACTGGAATGCAACGATGGTGCGATTCATAATTGAATCAAACTTGTTCCAGGATATGGATTGACGGATACTTTTGCTAAAACCTCTAAATGTGCTCACCAACTAATCTTTCGAGCACATTGATTGTGTAAAATCTCTCAAACAAAAGTATTTTTGATGGAAATGTGATTCAAAGTATAAAACTCTCGTCGTGTCTCAAAAAAATGTTTATCATATGACACACGAGTGATTTTTATAAATCAATTTCTCATCAATCCGTGAATATCTATTCACCGATTCACTCTATCGTGCTGTCTGCTTTGAGATGTTCCGGTATGAGAACATGCTTAGTATGAAGATTCCAAAGTGGATTCTTTGGAAAATTCATTACTACAAGCTGGAAATTTCTGTCAAGGAGAGTCTTCTTTAAAAGAGACTCTACCTGATCACAGGTCGGTTTTCACAAAACCGGAGGGTAGTCTGTCCTCGCAGAATGAATGACAAAGCCATATTCGTTCTCTATCTTTATTGCTAACTGTTTTATTTCAGGGACACATATAAAGATGGTGTTGATAGCTCCTATTTCCAGCTGAATCGGGTCAATCTATACCTCATGCTCACACATCCTCCACACTATCTATGAAGATGAGAGACTTGCTACAACAAATGTTGAGAGATTACCAACAACGTTTCCGCAACTCTGATGAAAAAGTCTCCTGATCCACAACTCCAATGCAACGTCTCCAGATACAGAAGGGTGTGAGCATGATGGTCCTTAGTCACTGCATCACATGAAGGCAATACAACTATGGATGAGGCTGGAGATTTACTTTGGCTGATGATCTCAAAGAAGCTCAAAGATCACACATCACAAAGGAACTCAAATCACAAGTTCATTGCTGGATGTACAAAGTGTGCTGAAAAGTGAAGAATCAGAACCTACGAGCTACAAGATCAAAATAATGCTTGAAGAACAAAGAGCTTAATTTCAAAGGTGACCTCGCTTAGGGGGAGATTGTTAGGAATACAAATATTCCTGTAAAAGTCTCGGTCACCTGATTATTGTAATAGCATTAAGATAGCTCGTAGTTTGTTTATTAGTTAGTTAGATATTAGTTTAGATTAAGTAACACCGTGGAAGAAGACGGGTCTTTATCCACTGTATGCCTGATCCACAGCCCGGGTGTGGGCGTTTTGTAGAAAACTATAAATACCCCTCTCCACATGTGGAGAGGGTTGGAACTTCTAATCATTCAATTTCTTTTTCTTTCACTTTCTCTCTCTAGAGTTCCCACTCTCTCAACTCTCTCTCTCTAAAACTCTTACCATGGATACCTTAATCTTCCACAATCCAAGACCACCCGAAACCACATGAATCATCATAACATTTCGATCTTACACACTATGACACTATGATCACTGTGCATGTAGCATTATGTAGACTAAATGACTTATATTACTGCTATTTTGGGATATTACAATACCATGTCGCCCCCGGTCATTATTTTGTCCGACAGTGACGACGTCATGCCGGCATCATCCACCTATCCCACCATTGACCTATCTGACTATGACACCCGAGACACCCATGATTCTGACCATGACACCCAACCTGTATCACCTGCCATACCATCTCCTGTTCCATCTGGAGACCCATCTGCTGATACTGAGCCCTTTGAGGAGGGTGTGGTTGCTTCTACACCCATTGATTCTTTTGCTATTCAGCCTCTTTTTCGTCCTGTCTGTGGACCTATGACACAGGGGCAGTACCTATATGATCAGTACCTTACGTCTCAGCAGTTTCTTGTGGCTGATGACCGTCCTACACCACCTGCTAGTCACCACACCGGTTCAGATGCTGATGACGAGTCTTCTGACTCCGATACTTCTGACACTGCTGCTTCTATTCCACCACAATCCCCGCCTGCACCGATTCGTCGGCGCAAGCGAGTGAGGATTCTTGAGCCCTATGAGCCTGAGCCTTTCGGAGAGTTATTTCGATATCATGAGGGAGACTTTACCCGCAAATTCACGGCTCGGAAACGAGTCTGTATTTTGCCTGCTTCTACACCACCTGTACCTACATCTGTACCATCACCCACATCTGTACTACCACCTGTTTCTATGCCAGAGCTGACACCTGTGGCATCACCAGCACCTCCACCATCACCCGTATCACCCCCACCTGAGCCACATCCTTACATGCTACCTACTTACACCGCACCCCACACTTCTGAGGTTTTGCCACCCATGCCACTGATTCATGAAAATCAAGTTATAGTATAAGTATAGTATTACTCAAGAGATCCGCAAAGAAATACGGATAACCCGAGGTCGTAGTCCGTGTGAAGGATGAATGGAATTTCGAATTCCTGATTCGTGAAACGTGTCGTGAAATTGGTAAAAAGTGATTTTGATGGGATTACAGTAATGAAATAGTAAATGAAGCACAAATAATCAACTAAACACGTAATTCAAGTGAATAAACCAAAAACGTAACGTAGAATCGAAAATGTAAGCTAAAACGAAAAATAAACGTTAACGTACGAAATAAAACGCGACTTTTAAGCTACACGACTCCTACGGACTTGGAAATAATTTTCAAAAGTTAAAAATGATAAAAGAAAATTTTGAGAAAAAGAAAAATATTTTTTTGACTTTTTATTTATTTTTTTTATGAATTAAAAACTATTTAACTAATTAAAAATTAATAGAAAATGCCAATAAAGTGAGAAAAATGAAAAATTAATTTTGAAAATTATAAAATAACTAAAAAGTAATTTTAAAACTAAAAACTAATTTTTTTTGGCTTTTTATGTAATTTTTGGAAATTAAAAACTATTAAATCTAATTAAAAATTCAAAATAAATTCATAATAAATGAGAAAAATGCAAAATAAATTTCTAAAATTCTAAAATAACTAAAAATAATTTTCTAAAATATTTTTGGATTTTTCTGGGGTTTTTCTGATTTTTTTGTATTTTTCAGTAATTAAAAAGTAATTAAAAATGATTAAAAATGAAAATTAAATAGGAAAAATAGCAAATTAACTCAGAAAATTATGAAAATTTCAGGGAAAATCTAAAATAATATTTTGAAACTAGGAAAAATATAAATTTTGAAAAATAAGCACTGGAAGTGCTTAATGACCCAAAACAGCTTATTTGAGAGTGCTTATTAATAAGCAAAACTTGACCAATCAGTACCCAACTTTGACCAGAAGTGTTTTTGACTCAAAAATGCTTAATGAAACAGATCTCAGGCCAAACACAACTCAGAAACACAGATAGGGTTCAAAACAGGTCAAATAAGCAACTGAGAATAAGCAATAAGCTAAGTAGTTCAAGCAAATGGTAAGATCTCAATGAAATGAACAACTAGGGGCACAAAGTGACTGGAAGGAATCACAAAACTTAGATTATTATCAATGGAAAGTAATAGCAGCCCTGATCTTAATGGGCAGACCTCAGTTCCAATTACTCAACTTGAATAAGCACTTAAGGTGAGCAGATAAGCTGAGAAAAGCAAACTTGTGGGTTCAAACTACTTACTAACCAGCTGAGATAAAAAATCCACCAATAAAATAGATTATAGAACCAATTTACTGAATCTAAGGCTGCTTAGAAATAGCCCTATGAGCTGATGTGCAGGGGATCTTATAGTTCAAACAGGCAAGTTCCAACAGCTTTTTAGATAAGCAAATAAGATCTAAACCAAAATTTTCTTTTTGATTTTACTTCACCTACTGCCAAAGTGTAGAAAACAATAATCCAAAAGTATTTCCAATCAATAATGAACTCTACAAGAGCTCACCAAATCCTGATCAAAACCTGATTTTCAACTTTTTTTGACTTTTTTAATTTGAAGGAACTTTGACCAAAATAAAATTGAATTGCCCAAAATTTTACTGAAAATGATATATAACGCTGATTTATAATTGAAATAAGCTAAAACTAATACCTATGCTATCCCTTAACTGATTATGCACCCTCTTGACTAACTGTTATGAAGATTGAATTCTAATATGACTTTTGTACTATAACCTACTACTTTTATGAAAGACTAAGCCTATTTGAACCTTGAGTGTGGTGTCTAAACCTTCAACTCCTCTTAAAACCACAAGTGCACAGCAAATCAACCAGAACCAAACACCCTTTTATGATGACAGTGTTAACCAAAACACCACAGATCCAACCAAATGTGGTCCAAACTTAATCCAATCCAACTTAAATGATCACAAAATTATTCAAACACTCAAATGAATCAGTGAAACAGATCTTAGATGCTCTATCAATCCAAATCACCAACAACTCAGATCAACAGATATGAAATGAATGAAACAGTATATTAGTGAATTCAAACTCAAAACTATCAAAAGTGATTAAATGAACAAGTAATAAGCAACTAGCAGACTAAATAAGCAACAATAAACAATATTTAAACAAACAAAATGAGATCTAAACTACTTATGCTATTAAATTCAACAGAAACTCAAATGGAATGAACTTACAACCAAAATCCCCCTCAGCTCAAATAGAGGGGGTTCACTATGCTTGCCTATCTTTTGACAGGCCAAATGGACACCTTATTGGCTGTCTATAATCTCCAAATACGCTCAGCTTATCAATTAAGCTCAACCAGTTGACCAGTGTTGACTTTTTGTATATTTGAGAAATTTTGAACACAACAAACTACAGTAACTTTTTGAAAGCTTATTTTGATTGATTAAACAGAAAACTAAATTGTTTCTAAGCTTGAATTTAAATTGAGACTATATATATATATATATATATATATATATATATATATATATATATATATATATATATATATATATAACAGGAGGCATTTGAAGAAAATGCCACCTCAATGCCCAGTCAATGCCCAGTAATTCAATTTCAGCCCTGTCATCACATGTAAACAATTTTTTTTATATAATTCATTATCAGCCATGTCATCACGTTTTGTCTACCTAAGCATTCATTATTAAGACTTAAAATTCGGAATTAATTCTAAGTATTCATTATTAAGACTTAAAATTCGGAATTAATTAGTTCAAAAAATTCAGTGGGGAGGCTCGAACTTGAGTGGTTCCTAATATTAACACATTTGATAACCATTAGACCAAACACCTTTTTGATTATATTTTGCAGCATTAAAATCTATAAACCTTTATTCATGCACCATTCATTCCCTCCTAAATCCTTGATCTTTTTCTCCTAAATTATGCACGATATAGCCCAATTCATTCATTATATCGTTTAATAAAATCAAAACCCTAATATCATTCTATTCTACAAGTGGACTCCTCAATTTTTTCCTGAAAACCCTAAATATCTGTTCTTAAGTTAATAAGAGCCCTTCTTTAAGTTTTTGATCTTTCTTTTAGATGCATTGGTTGTTTATCTGCAAGATGCTATTTTATGCGGCTAACTATTTTTTTTCTTCCTTTGAAGGCAAGGTGAACGATGCTACCAAGGTTCAAACAGTTCTGTCAGTGCAACTTTACCATCTCGGGTGAATCATGTATGTGTCCAGTTCTTCAGGTATTAATTTATCTGTTCATGTAAAAAACAAATAAACTCATTATCGTGCCTATTAAAATCAGGTTAGAATACTCCCTAATGAATTTCGTTTGGATCATTCTATGGTGAATGATTTAAGACTTGAGTATGTCGTTTCTATTGAAGCTATTGTGTGGCACATTCCATATGGTTCAGTTGATAAGAACATGAAGACCATCGTGATAATGGTTTGTTCGATTTTTATTGCGGCTTTTATAGTATAATATATTTACTTTATCGGTTTCTGTCTATGTAGGGAAGTTTTATAGGCCCAACACTTAACTGCTCAGGTTCCAGCTTACGTACTGAATCTACTGGTAATGGGATGTTAATTCTTTTTCTCTTTATGTGCTTTTGCAATTTTCTACATTTTGGTGAGAAAAGATTTGACTAATTTAGTTGGTTTCTATAGGTTTTCTTTGTGCAACTTATATTCACAATATTTTTACATTAGCTTACAAGCAGACCAATAAGTAAGCTAATCTAACAGCCCACAAGTATGTGTGGGATGCGAAACTGATCTTTTAATGTTTCGATAAGCTGTTGGTGAGCTTATGTTATAAGATTACGTAACATACTAAGCCCATAAGCTGTTAAAAATGATCTTATAATTTGTTATTACTATATATGACTCCTGTTTGTTTTAATCTGTAGGTGAGTCTCCTTCTTCTTCTGCATCTGATATTGATAAGTTGAACAACCCAGCAGCTGTTGACAAAGCTGCCTTAGCCAACGGTGTTAATGATCCTCAAATTGATGGCAATCATGTAATTGTTGCTCGAAATAAACAAGTTAATGCTACTTACAGTTCAGCACTTCAACCAAATGTTCAACCAGGAACTCTGTTTCGCAAGGTTGAAAGAACTCGATTTCCTAAGTTAATACTAATAGTTCTGTTACTAAACAAATTATCCTATGGCAGGTAGATGTTTGATTATAAAGTTTTGAATTGTATTAAATTTGTATAAATAATTTGTTGCTGAAAAAAAACATTACACTACGAAATGATATATGAAGTTTCAAGATTGCGGGTTTTAATTTGTTTCAAGAACTAAATGGGAGGTCTGAAAAAATGAAATTAAAATTTTTATATTGAATATGTCTAAGAAATATCTCATTATACAGATTTGAAAGCTCGGTGGGGTTGCTGTAGTAGGTTGTTTGGGATTACAGATCAATGAAATGTATTTTAACAGGAAACCGTTTGAATGGACCTAAACATGTAAATAGGCGTGGAAGACAAGCTTAAGAAATGAAGACTAATATCACAAAAGTTTATAACATCTTATACTTATTGTACAAAAAAATTAAAGAAATAACCTGATGTTATTCTGGTTTTATTGTGCAGGTTATTTTAAAGGTATTTCAGATAAGGTGCTAGGAGCAGCTGTGCTCAAGCGTCCTCGCAAAGATCTGGGCGAGTCAACTGGAACTGTTGACACACTTTGTGGTATCAATTACATCAACTCAACTCTTATTTTTAAAGTGGTTAATTAGATGGGTTTTTACCTTTAATTAACTGGGATTACTATATCTAATCAATAAACTTAGACTTTGGATATTGTAATTAGTTGAAATTACTTTTGGCTTAGGTAATATTTTGTTGGTTATTATATAGGTATTGCACATGTACTGCCGGGAGCATCTGTTCTCAAGCGCTTCTGCAAGGAGCTAGGCGAGTCAAGTGAAACTGTGGCTGAAGATTCAATCACCCCGATCTACTTGAGAGGGAACATGCTGCCGGAAATCCTGAAAGAAGTGGCAAGATGAAAGTCGTTGCACAGGTTTAAAAAATCCACATCAAAGAAGATTTTTTAAGGCACGAGACATGTCTGATCTCTTTACATTGAATGATGATACAGAACATGGTAGTACTGAATCTTCTAATCTTTTTGGTGAATTATCTAAAAATGCAAACGTTGTCGCGCCTAATGCAAATAATCAAAAGATACAAGGTTCAAACGGAGCAACAATTGACAACAATGAAAATGCTGTAACGGGTGCCAGAAAGTCATCTAAAAAGAAAGATTAGGAAAAGACTGATTAGAGCAAAGAAGGGGAAGGCGACAAAACAAACATCTTGAGGAGTCTATTTGATGCTCAAGGAATCCATGTAAGCCTGTCATCTTTTCCACCATTTACCAAGCATAAATATATATTCATTTATACACCATTGATTTGTATTGGCAGCTTTCGTAAGCAATCCCAAACAGTCCCGATAAGCAGTTGTAATAAGCAATCCCAAACAGCCGACATGTTTGAAATTGTTTACTAAAGGTCCTTATAAACTAATTATCTGACAGATATCACAAGTAGAATCCACTCATCGGAATGGCGACTTGAAGTAGCTATAATTAGATAATCCAAATACCCCCTCTATATCTAAATGTTCTATTTATCAGTAGATAATTAACCACAAGTCGCATGGAAAAGTACTTTTCTTGAAAACTGATTTTTAGTAATCATTACCATAGGTGTTTTTACCTTTCACCTAAAAAACATAACATTAATAGTGAGCAAATAAAATAGGGGCTGTTCAGACAGATGTTGTTTCAGAAGCTGTTTAGGACTTCGGACAGTAAAGTCTTAAAGGGCCAGTTTGGACGTTATTTATTTCTGTCACCTGTTAGATACCTTACAGTAGCAACCAAACACCCCCTTTCAGTAGCCATCCAAACATCCCATGTCAGAAATCGAACACCCTCTTATAACTTCCATCAAAAAGTGCAGGTACATTTTTTAGTATATTAATGTTAATTGTTTGGTTTCAGCGTACCTGCAGCGGGGGTAATAAATTATTCAGGTTCCAAACAAACCGCTGGCCAATATGCAGTCAATAGGAGACGTGGTTTGTGCTGTGGTGAGTGAACACAGGGAGGAGCTCAATCGTTTGAACGCATTTATACAAGGTGAGGTTTTGTGCAGCAACACTTGGGCATGGGATGAACCCTCTAACCTTGCCATCATATTCTATCATGATTTCTGGATTCTCAATCCTCCGGTCTCCGATAGTTTTATTTGCTATGAATTTAGCTAGGGAAGTGGGTAAGTGATCGTATTTGTTGTCCATGTGAGTGTGAAAAGCAGTTGGTTGGAATTCTTCCCTTGGTTGTCCTAAATGTTTTGAATAATTATTGTCTTTTGTGAATTTGTATTTTTGCAATTATAAACAGTCATTGGATTATCTACTAATATTCTAGAAGGTGGAAATGCAGCTAATGCCACATGAATCACCTCCAATTAGACCCAAGTGATGAGCTAAGGTAAACAGTTCATATGTATCAAAGTATGTGTCATTTAAAGGGTGTTTTGGATTCTGTTTTATGAGTTATAATCTGATTATCCTGAGTTATTATTTGATTATCGGGTTTGCAAGCAGCGTATGATTGAGTTTTTGATCTTCAAACTAATAATTATTCAGTCCCCTCTGCTGAAACTCATGATCGTGCATCTGTTGAAAGCTAAAGTCTACCTGTAAAACCTACACGTAAGTTTCCATTGTTTAAGTTTATTGCTTTCAGATGTGGTGACCGTTGTTTTTAGTGTTGAGGCTGCTTTCGTTTCTCACTATCTATTGCAGGCTGTCTGATTGCTAAAAGGGGCACGGTCACATCAGATTTAGGATGTGGAATACACACTCAAGCTGGCCTACGTAGTGTACGTGCTTGCCTAACCACGATTACTTCCCAGAATTTTCAGCCTGCTGGTGGTGTTCCACCTGACTTGACATCCACTTTACCATCTAAACATGGTCTGTTCTTTTTTCTCCACGCTACGCCTAAATATTACCTAACTACAGTGTTCTATGCTGTCTTTGTGTAGTTAAATTAATTTCACTTCTTTGAAAGGCGTGGTAGTGCAACGGTTAATATGGGTAATTTTGTGGGCCTGGTTTGACCTGTAGCCAAAAGTGTTGGTGACATTTGACCCGTTCGAGATAAAACGTCACCGACATTGATCAATTCATTTTGCAGATGTGTACAAATTGTCGCGTGTAGTTTTAACTTCATATTGATTAACTTTGCCACCAATAGTACACTTTGTACATGTTATCGAAATTGATCAGTCTTAACACTTATTATCCAGAAATACTTTAGCGATAGACGTTTTTGTATTGCCGCATTTTTGTATTTTTGCTATAAGTGGTGATTTGGAAAAGTATACCACTCTTCTGATACATAAAGAGTATTACTATAAATGAGGTATTTTTCCAATAAAATCTATAAAGATTCATGGTAACAGATGTTTTGGTTTAAAATACAGACAAATAAGAAAGCAAGGAGATTTGTTTTTTTAGATTCGTGAATGTATTCTGCATAGGTGAATTATAAACTTTTATCTATTTAGAGTTTTTAATAGAATCATGATGCACAAACAAAGAAATAAATAGCCTAACATGTTGTCGTTGCCCTGTTACTAGATCAATATACGTCAACTTGGCCATCAAAATATCTTTACTAAAGTTATCATATAGCTCATGTGATAATGTTTTCCCATTATTTTAGTAGGCATGGATTTGTGCTCTCCATTGTGTTTCTTTTGGTGGCAGCTTGGGTGACACTTCTAATCTTCAATTCCGCGCTAATTGTGATTCCTATCTCACTTGCTTGAGTTTGGTTCAATGCACTTTCCCTACTCCCAATCACACGCCTCATGAAAAGTAATGGTAAGAAATACTAAGGCCTGAACCTATTTCGTCATTGTTTAATTCGGATATTTAGTTGAAATTTTATTGATAAAATTTGTAATGCTTAATAGTATGACCTGGTATGTATTTTAATTGCTATAAACCATTTCCTTTTTTGAAACTGAATCACATGGAAATATAATTTTAAACCATTTTAATTATGCATTATAGAAAAATATGGGTGTTTGGTACTAGGAATGAAGTTGGGATATATCATTATTTTGTGTTTTGTTCACACAAGAATAAGGAATAAGTGCAAGATGAGACTTCAATGATGGAGGGATCATGAAGATGAACCAAGTAGCTAACAATATCCGTATGTAGAAGAATTTACTTTGTTTAACTGTGGAAGCTTTCAAGATGAATCTATGCAAGTGTAAATAGAAGGTAACTCTCAATTTTTGACTTGTATGAATTCACCTTGATGAATTTATGTTTTCTGTCATTTTATTCCGAGTTCTATCCAATACTTGAGACATTTTGACTTGGCGACGATGATGCGGTTAATGTTAGTCCACTCATAACTAGATTAAATTCTATTAGATTGTAAACAAAACAACATTGGAGAGTGTAAAGTATATGTTTTTATGTCTTCCTTTCAAAGGCTTTCCTAAAAATATACTACATTTGTTATTAATGGCTGTTTTATTTTTCATTAATGTCGATTGTATGACCCATTGCAAGAACAATTTAAACAATTAATTACCTAGGACCTTTCAACAACTGAAATGTTTACACAACTATAAACTAAGCGTGATAAAAAGAACGTAACTGGTACAGAAAATAAACCGCCAAAAGAACCTGAAACCAGAACCACTAACGAAAGATCTCCAATTTGAACTTTTTATTTCTCATGTACGCTCTTGAGTAATTATAAGTTGTAGATAGAAGGTTTTAGTTTGAAAGAAAACTAGATCATTGGTTGTCATACTCTTGCACTATAAGGTTAAAGGCAATGTGCTCAGAAAGTCAAAGTTTTGTGTGGAGTAATTTGTACCATGTATATTCATATATTTAAAGGATTACTTTGTAGGAATTATGTATGATTAGTTCTGTCATAAATGTTGTAACAATTGTAATATTTATAGGTATGCTTTTATCTATCTGCTGTTAAGGGCTGCGTCGGATCTCAGTTAGCAAGCTTTTTTTCTCGATCAATAAATGTGCCGTAGTGGGTGATTGGTTGAGTGAATAATAGTTCCTTCATTAATGAGTTGGGTCAATTTTACACACTTTTAGCTCAGGTTTTAGGATTTTAAAATAGGAAGTCTGAATGTGATTACCAAAAACTATGATATTTGAATGATGATATCAGTGTGTGAAGGACTTGTGGTTGTATGCGCAAATATATTACTTAGTTGAGACTTGAGACCTATTTGACCCGTTTCATATTTAGCAAGTTTTTGGCCCGTTAACCACTAGACAAGGAACATTACTTGAAGTGACCCTTTGCTAATTACACTCTTAAATACTGCTTTGGCTATAGAGTTGTTCGCATACACTTTAGGAGTTGACTTGATGCAAGAACAGATCATATCATCATAGCAGCGTGCTGTATATGTAGGTGGTTTAGGAGGAAAATGAAATTGTATATCAGATTTGCAACATAACTGAAATACTTTCAAGAGGTCGTGTTTGTGCAACACCCCATTGTGTTCATGTACGTTCACATTAATTTTCTTTCCATTTATGAGCAATTAACTATTAGGACCATCATGATCAGATCACCTCTCTTTTATTTTATTTGCAGGCACCAAAAGGCGATAAAGCAACACGACTTGAAAGATCCACATTTGCATTTGGACAACAAATTTGGTTTTGCTTTAGAGTTTCACATCGATTTTTGTGGTTGTTGTAATTACTACTAAATAATACTTATTATAAAGAAGATATTCACACCTCATACTTCACCCCAAAACATCTCCAGGCAAATGTACAGTTTTGTTGTGTTTCGGTATATATGATAATGATGGTCCAATCAATAATGATGACCTGCTTGACCGGAGAAAGGTGTGAGATGAACTGGTAATGTTATGTGCAAGCACCATCATTTTGTAACCTTCAACTCAAGACAGTTGGTTTCTATTCTTTATTCCAAATGCGTCAAAGTAGGACTAATAAAAACCATAGCCTGAACGTTACAAGTTGTTGACGTTGTTCCATCTTTCAACAAGATGTCCTTTTTTCGAGGTAACATATTTCTCCAATTGAATTAGGTGTATTATTCGATACGAAATGAGCTTTAATTCATTTCTTAAACTGATTATTACTACTAAGTAACCATTTAAACAGTTCATATAATTATATGAGTTTATATTCATTGCTTCAATTTTCTTTTTGTTCTTTTCAGGTTTTAGCCTATCGGACATTAAGATGTCGTTTAAACTCAGCCATAGGCAATTCCTTGTCTCGGTCTGTTTTGCAATGATAAATAATAAAACTCAAGGCCAAACTTTGTCGAAAGTTGTGTTGTTTCTATAGAGGTTAGTTTTCTCACATGGACAACTATATGTAGCTTTCTCAAGAGTAAAGAGCAGAAAAGGATTGAAGATTCTTTGTTGTGGTAAGGATGGTAATTACGCAAAATCAACAACAAACGTTGTATACAAAGAAGCTTTATTTTGCATTTTAGTTTATTAGGTATTTTGGTTATATACTTTAATCTTGCGTACCAATTTGTAAATTTTTTCTCTCATATGCGCTAAACGTTAGTTTTTTTTCTTATTTTTTGGCTCTAATGCATTCAATAAATAGTTTTGTATGTTTATATCTTATTTTTCATTAACTCAATTTTTTAACGATACTCGAAATGCTCGGCCACTCATCGGACCGGCTATGCAACTAAGATGCCTTTTAAATTTAACCATAGCCAATTCCCTGTTGCGGTATGTTTTGCAACGACTATTAATAAAAGTCAATACCAAACATTGTCACATTTCTCAAGAGGTTAGTTTTCATCCATGGCCAACTTTATGTAGGTGTCTCTTGAGTGAAGAGCATAAAGAGAATGAAAATTCTTTGTTGTGATAACAGGTAATTATGCAAAATCAACAACAAATGTTCCTTATATATTATTTTCCGTTAACTAATACCTACCAACGATAATTATAAGTCATGCCCGCCCATCGGGCGGGCTTAGAAGTCTAGTATATATATATATATATATATATATATATATATATATATATATATATATATATATATATATATTATAAGAATAAACAGAAACTTAAAAGAGATGATTTGAAACAAACTATAAGCTACTGAATTAAACTAAATAGACAATTAATAAACAAAACTAAATTTGAAATTTAAAACAATAAGCTATAAATGAAAACTGACTTTATATTAATAAGAAAAATGCAGTACAATACTTGAAATTGGAAAATTACAATTAAACAGAAAAATAAAATTATATTAAAACCTCCACACTAATGACTGAAGAAGGAGGGGTATATATAGCTGAATGAGCAGGGAGCTTGTGAAGGTTCTAGGAGTCCACCTCAGCAATCCGTGTGAGAAGTGTGCTTCTTTGAATTAATATGAGCCCTTGATCTTTCCTTGGTCCCTAAGTTGTGATATTAGCCCTTTGATTGATTGATGGATGTGATTGATCCTCGTGATGTTGTCCTATTGGTCCACGTACACCTCTGACATTCTCTGTCCTGCCTGACACCTTCTAGAACCCCAATGATTGGGTAATAAGTACTTAATTGGGGGTAATTTGGGTGTGGTGATTTTAGGGTTCTCAGGGGAACAGTAATAATCTGGGTTTGGGTAAAATTTGGGGAGCGGGAATGAATAGAAAGTGTTTTTATTATTTGGGAGGTGTGGGTTGACCAGTGATATAGGTTTGACCGGGTAAAGGGTGACTGGATCGGGTAATGTGAAAGGTGGATTGGGCTTGAATGTTTTTTTGGGCTTTAGATATCTTTGGGTTTGAGGAATGTGGATCCAGTTGTATTAATTTGTATTTAGGAGTAGTAAAAATCACAAGGACCTATTGTGTAAACTCTGAAAATTCAGGGATCAATTTTGTAATTATACCAAACTTCTATCCAAGGGTATAAATTGTAATTTCCTGAATATTGGAGGACCACTGATGATTTTTCTTCTAAAATTCATTAAAGGACCATATTTGCCAAGATTTGAAACTGCAAGGACTAAAATTGCCAATCTCTCCAAACTTTATCCAGGGACCAATATTGATATCTTTTGAATCACTGAGGACTTCTAATGACATAATGAGCTTTCTTTGATCATTTTGCTTCTCCGGCTTCGGCTTTTGACCTTTTTCCATTCTCGTGCTCGTTTTTGTCGGTTTTGCTTTGTTTTTGTTCATTTTTCTCATATCCGTACCTGCACATACACAAACACAAAAACATACGTTCTCTTGGCATTTTTGGTTAGTATTTGGTGTATTTGGTCTGATTTTGAGTCTAAAAAGGATGAGTGATTAAGCACTCATCAGCCACCACCTACAGTTTTCTTCTCCCAGACTACTACCGTACCGATACCATCACCTACTTCATCACCTGTTCCATCACCATCACCTGTTCCTACTGAGACCCCCACCTCACCCGGCATTCATAGATTGGTTGATGCCCGCCGATGGTCGTTCTTGTTGGATTACATTCATAGATGGAGGATTGTTGAGGGATCACCTAGGGCTGCTGAGCTTGGAGATGGCTCTTTAGCGATGTTACCGGTCACTAGAGAGCCGATACACCATACTATCCCTCTTTTGGCTGCTAGGTTAGTTAGACATGAGGATCGTCTTGATGAGTTGCTGGGCGTTATTGAGGAGATATCCTTGGAGAGGATAGAGGGTATGCAGGAGGAGGTCGAGAGCCTCGTGGTATATAGGACAGCCTTAGAGATGGTATTTGAGATGATGGGGACAGAGATCGAGGAGGCACAGGCTACCATCACTGAGTTTGGTCATCGACTAGATGTTCAGAGGCATGAATTAGAGGATTTGAGAGCGATTGCGATCATCACGCAGCAGATGCTGGAGCATCAGAGACAGGAGTTGGCCGCATCTAGTACTACTATCCACACTCTTTCAACCACTATCAAGGAGATTCAGGCCCGCGCGAGATCCAGAGATTTGGAGATGTTAGAGATGATCAGGATCATCAGAGAACTGGAGAGGAGATCAGGAGGCGCACCTGGACCTTCATAGATCTATGACATATCATTACATTCAGAGACATCTTAACTTGCCGCCTGTGGCATTAATAATGTTGTATCTTATTGTTTTGTAACAATGAATTCAAAATTATTAAAACTTTATGTTGGTTATGATTGTACTGTATTGATATTGATTTCTGATGTTCTAGTTGTCTGATCTTTTATTATGCTCCCATATTGAGATTCATATTATAATTTCCATGTGTGTTGTTACATGTCGTAATGGTTATTTATGAATGATATGGTTTATGTTGATGTATGTATTCATGATGTGGTTGTGATATGTACTTTGTGATGATCTCGACTATTATGAGTTTGGTTGCAATATTTCTCTTATTATTGATCGATGTTTGGGATTTATACTTATACACTTGCGATTTTATAGAGTTATGGCCCCAAGGAAAACCGCTACTGCTACTTCGTCACCCGCTATGACCCAGGCTGCTATCAGAAAGTTGGTTGCCGACAGTGTTGCTGCAGCTTTGGAAGAGCAGGCTGCCGCAATGGCACGAACTAGTAGCAACAACAGAGCCACTGCTGAAAGCGAGCATGTTGCGACTCGAAAGTGTACCTATAAGGACTTCAAAGCTTGCAAACCATCTCACTTCAAAGGGACTGGAGGAGTGACAGAGCTTGCTCGATGGTTTGAGCGAACTGAGACTGTGTTTGTAAGGAGCGGTTGTGCCGCTGAAAGTAGAGTCTCGTTTGCTACTGGAACATTGCTGGAAGTTGCATTGTCCTGGTGGAACGCAACTGCTCAGAAGATAGGTGTGGAGGAGGCCTATCAGATCACCTGGGCTGACTTTAAGGAGAAGATGCTGAAGAAGTTCTGCCCTAGAGGTGAGATTAAGAAGTTAGAAGATGAGTTTCACACATTGGTTGTGATAGGAAATGATCTCAGGGCTTACGGTAGGAGATTTCAGGAGCTTGCCACACTTTGCCCTGCAAAGGTTCCCGATTTGGAAAAGTTGTTGGAGAGGCACATTGAGGGATTACCCAGGAGCATTGAGGGAAACGTCACCTCGTCAAAGCCTCAATCTTTGGAAGAAGCAATGACTATTGCCCAAAGACTGCTAGACTGGGAGATTAAGCGTAACTCTGCTCAGGGGAACAACGATCACAAAAGGAAGTTTGATGATCGGAAGACAAACAACAACAACAACAACAACAACAACAACAACAACAACAACAACAACCGTAACCCCAACCGTAATTACCACCATGACAGAAACACCCACCACAATCAACAGAACCGACGACAGGAAGCTGTCAGAGCTTATGCCGCCACACCAGCTAAGGATGTTAGGTATGCTGGACCTCTTCCATTTTGCGACAAGTATAAGATGCATCACACTGGACCCTGCTATGCTAAGTGTGGGAAATGTTCAAGGACTGGACATAAAACACAAGATTGTAAGGCTACAGAAGCTAACTTGCAACCCGTGGCTGTAGTATGCCATGCTTGTGGAGAGAAAGGACACTACAGGTGTCAGTGCCCAAATAAGGACAACAATGCACGTGGAAGAGCATACGTGCTGGGAGATGGAAATGCCCAGCAAGATCCGAACGTAGTCACGGGTACGTTCTTTCTAAACAACCGCCTCTTTAAAGTTTTATTTGACTCCGGAGCCAATCAAAGTTTCGTATCTATTTACCTTGCACCCCTACTTAATATTACACCGACCAAACTAGACACCACGTATGAGATTGAACTAGCTGATGGAAAGCTAGTGAGCACTAACACTACACTTCGAGGTTGCACCCTACGACTACTAGACACCCCATTTGTCATTGACCTTATGCCTATTAGACTTGGTAGTTTCGACGTCGTTATAGGAATGGATTGGCTATCTAAGAACCGCGCTAAAATCATTTGTGACGAAAAGGTCGTTCACATTCCTCTGAATAATGAAACCCTGATTGTTCGCGGCGAGCGAAGTAAAACACGCCTGAGCGTCGTTTCATGCATCAAAGTTGTGAAGTACATCGAACGAGGATGTCAAGTCTTTTTGGCTCAAGTCACCGAGAAGAAGTCGGAAGAGAAGCGACTCGAGGATGTGCCAGTAGTCGGAAACTTTCCAGAAGTTTTTCCTGAGGACTTGCCTGGCCTTCTGCCGAATCGTCAAGTGGAATTTCAAATTGACTTGATGCCAGGAGCAGCACCCGTAGCACGAGCACCCTATAGGCTAGCACCGTCGGAAATGAAGGAGTTATCTGGGCAATTACAGGAATTGTCAGATAAAGGATTTATTCGCCCAAGTTCGTCACTGTAGGGAGCCCCGGTGTTGTTTGTAAAGAAGAAGGATGGAACCTTCAGGATGTGTATCAATTATCATGAGTTGAACAAACTTACTGTGAAGAATCGATATCCGTTGCCAAGGATTGACGATTTGTTTGATCAGCTGCAAGGATCGAGTGTCTACTCGAAGATTGATTTGAGATCGGGTTATCACCAACTGAGAGTTAGGGAAGAAGATATCCCTAAGACGGCTTTCAGGACAAGATACGGTCACTACGAATTCCAAGTAATGCCATTCGGTCTAACAAATGCACCCGCTGTATTTATGGACTTAATGAACCTAGTGTGCAAACCCTATTTGGATAAGTTTGTGATTGTATTCATCGATGATATCGTTATCTATTCCCGTAGTAAGGAAGAGCACGCAGAACACTTAAAGGCTATACTGACACTACTCAGAGAAGAGAAATTATACGCTAAATTTTCCAAATGTGATTTTTGGATTGAGAAGGTACAATTTCTTGGGCATGTTATCGACAGTAAGGGTATTCATGTTGATCCCGCCAAGATCGAAGCTGTTAAAAATTGGGCATCACCTACGAGTCCTACTGAGATACGCCAATTTTTAGGTCTTGTCGGATAATATTGGAGGTTTATCGAAGGTTTTTGAAGGATTGCTAAACCTTTGACTGAGTTAACACAGAAGAAGAAGAAGTTTGACTGGGGAGAGGAACAAGAATCGGCATTTCAGTTCTTGAAGCAGAAGCTTTGTGAAGCACCGATATTAGCACTACCCGAAGGAAGTGAGGACTTCGTGGTATATTGTGACGCATCAATCCAAGGTTTGGGTGCCGTATTGATGCAAAGACTTAAAGTAATCGCTTACGCTTCTAGACAACTTAAACCCTACAAGGAAAACTACACTACTCATGATCTAGAATTAGGAGCGGTAGTATTCCCTCTTAAGATCTGGAGACACTACCTATATGGAACCAAGTGTACGGTTTTCACCGATCACAAGAGTCTTCAGCACATTTTAGATCAAAAGGAGTTGAACATGAGGCAACGTCGATGGCTAGAGTTACTAAGTGACTATGATTGTGAGATTCGTTATCACCCGAGGAAGGCAAACGTTGTAGCAGATGCCTTGAGTCGAATGGAACGACTTAAACACCTCAGAGTTAGATCATTGGGTATGACAATTAGATCACCGCTTCCGTCTCAAATTCTTGAAGTTCAAGCTGAGGCCCTTAAGGAAGAGAATAGACCGCACGAGAAGATTTACGGCATGCCAGAAAGCACGAATGGATTTGTCAAGAAACCAGATGGAAGGCTGTGTTTCAAGGACAGAAAGTTGGATTCCATTATATGGAGGAATACGAGACCTCATCATGCATGAGTCTCATAAGTCTAAATATTCCGTTCATCCTGGCTCGGACAAGATGTATCATGATCTTAAGAAGTTGTATTGGTGGCCAAACATGAAAGCTGACATTGCAGAGTATGTCGGTAAGTGTTTGACCTGCTCAAGAGTAAAGGCTGAACATCAAAAACCATCTGGTCTTTTGATTCAACCCGAGCTACCAATGTGGAAATGGGAAAGGATTAGAATGGATTTCATTACAAAATTACCCAAGACATCGAGTGGGTTTGACACTATTTGGGTTATTGTCGATCGTCTCACGAAGTCAGCGCACTTCTTACCAATCAACGAGACTGATGATATGGACGTTCTTGCACGTTTATACCTAAAGGAGATAGTTTCCCGGCATCGAGTGCCGATTTCTATTATCTCCGACCGAGACAGCCGTTTCACGTCTAACTTTTGGCGATCTTTACAGAAAGCCTTGGGAACTAAGTTAGATATGAGTACCGCTTACCATCCACAGACTGATGGTCAAAGTGAAAGGACTATTCAGACCCTAGAGGACATGTTTAGGGTATGTGTGATTGATTTTGGAAAAGGATGGGATAAACACCTACCATTAGCGGAATTCTCATATAACAACAGTTATCACGCTAGCATTAAGGCTGCACCGTTTGAAGCACTTTATAGAAGAAAGTGTCGATCACCAGTTTGTTGGGCTGAGATTGAAGATGTACAACTCTCAGGTCCCGAGTTGATTCTTGAAACCACAGTGAAAATTGTAAAGATTAGGCAACGATTACAAGCCGCTAAGGATCGGCAAAAGAGTTATGCCGATGTGCGAAGGAAACCAATAGAGTTTCAAGTTGGAGACAAGGTCATGCTTAAGGTATCACCTTGGAAAGGAATGATTAGGTTTGGAAAACATGAAAAGTTAAACCCAAGATACGTTGGACCCTTCGAGATCATTGAAAGGATTGGTCCCGTGGCATACAAACTTGAACTAACTGAGGAACTCAGTAGAGTACACAACACCTTCCACGTGTCAAATTTGAAAAAATATTTATCGGATGAAACCCGCGTGATTCCGTTGAAGGAGATCAGAATTGACGATAAGTTGAACTTTATTGAGGAACCCGTTGAGATTATGGATAGGGAGGTCAAAAGACTTAAGCATAGTCGCATTCCCATTGTTAAGGTCAGATGGAACTCTAAGAGAGGACCCGAGTTCACTTGGGAGCTCGAGGATCAAATTCATGCTAAATACCCACAACTATTTGATGAGACAACCCCGAGCACCGATTCAACTTTGGATTTCAGGACGAATCCAATCTAACGGGTGGGTACTGTAATACTCCGTAAAATCCCAGGTCATTTATTAATGCTAAATTTTGACACTAATCTAAACTAAGCCATTTTTTCGGACTAATTTGAAATTTTTATATGAGACACCGTTTGTTTAACACCCGATTATTTTAGTCACCGTTTGTTTGACACCCGATTATGTTTTGTCACCTAATATCACCCGATTGTCACTCTTGGATGTCACCCAATGAGGTTAACACCGGTAATTCCCACTTGCGACCCGACACCCTGATTGGACACCGATATATTATTAATATATATGTAACGAAATATATATAAATTATTACGAACTATTATCACTATGTATATATATAATTATATATATACGTATGAACGACACCGTTTATATTTTCATGGTTTTCACGAACCGATACTGACACCGAAACTAAAGTCACGATTATACTAGTCACCGATACCTCGTTATATTTTTGGGCCGATCATCACCCTAAGCCCACCCCATATTCTTCTTTTGCTATGGGCCGTATACCACAACAAGCCCAACAACGAATCTCTATTTCTATGTTTATTTGGGCCAAACACCATCACAAGCCCACACGGTTCTCTTTTGATTTTTATGATGCAGTTGGGCCGAGTTTTTGTGCAAGCCCATATGGCTGTTTTCTTTCCTTTGCGATTGCATGCTACTCAAACGAACCAAACTCATGTGCAACTTGAGTAATATTACACACGTTTTTCTCTTTGGTTCCCTGCTCACACGACACAAACATGCAACCTCTCGTTGACCTTGTATCATACGACAATGAGCCACCCTTTGTAGCCGTCAACCCGTTGGATAATCACAATAAACACCTAGCGATCCTAACCAACTATTATCCCATGGATCGAGTGTTTCATATCCTCCCAACATAAATTTCACATGTGCTCTAATCTCATTTGTTTATTACACTACTAACCTAAGCTAGGCTTAAACTAATCCGAAGTAAACCATCGTTGCCCCTTACTACCTCAACTCGACTTGAGTAGAGATTCAAGGACAAAGGACAACGGACAAGGTTGTCTCCCATTAAATGACCACTAAGAGACATGTCTCACCATGTCAAACATACAACTACTCTTACTACCCTATATAAGTCACATTAAATGCTAACTTACTCACACTCTCAAGTTTCACCAAGTTCTCAATCACAAAACTCTCTACTTCTTTCTTGGTTGCTGTCGAACGAGAATAGGACGCACACGCAAGGTTTTGGATCAAGAATACGAGTTGGGTAGCTAATATTGGATAAAGTCACTACACGAAGAGGGTATCACTTTTGCTTGTTCTCGTTTGCTCATATCACGCGAACTCTTCACCACCATTTTGGTGTTGTAAGTTACCATCACCCTTTTCAATTCCTACTTTAGTTTTATGCATATCACTTTAAGATTCTCACACGATGCACGTTATTTTCTTAGTATATCACACTCGTTACACTTATGACTATTTTTTTACACGCCTCGACACCCTTGAGGAAGGGCCTCGCCATTTCATTTTTACACGTACGATATGTAAATATTTTTCGACAACCTACATCTTCGACTCACACTTAACCAAACCTAACTAACATGCTAGCCATACACAATCGTATACTATAAAAACTAAACCTAAACCAAATCAATGTCGAGCAATGTTTTAAGCAAAATAAAAACACCCTTGGGCCTAGCATGGGCTAACGAGCCCATTGAGATTTTCAAAAGGAAAATTCGGTTCAAAAGTTTGAGAATAACGAGAAGTATAAAAACAGATTTTAAAGATTGCTACAAGTTATAATTACCATTTTATTGTAATAAAAAGGTTTGTTTTTCGAAAACTTAACCAAGGACTATTTTTGCAAAAAGTCGTGTTAAAGGACTAAAAGTGACAAATCATGAAAACTTTCGGACTAAATAGCATATTATCGATTTCCAATAGAAGTTGAGGGTGAAAACTGTAATTTTCAAAAGTTGAGGAACAAAGTGCAAAAAGTACTAAAAGGACTAAAAAGTAATTCTTTTTGTCCAAGGGGTAAAAAATGTAACTTTATTAAAGTCAAGGGTAAATTTTGACAAAAGGATATTTTAACTTTTATATAAACCTATATATTGTAACTTTTAAAATAAATATGAATTTCTACTAAAAATATTTAATTATAAATATTTTTATTAAACAATATTATTTTCACAAATAAATAAATGTTTAATAGACACCGTTTTGAAACAACGTTGCAAAGAACTACGTAAAGTTATTTTGGAATATGCTAAGACACCCGAATGGATATCACCGTACACGAGACATATCACATGTCATTTATGAATCAAATCTAAGACACCGATGACTATATATATATATATATATATATATATATATATATATATATATATATATATATATATATATATATATATATATATATATATATATATATATATATATATATATATATATATATATATTTATAGGTCGCAAGTCAGAGGAATTTCATTGCTAGTCATAGCAGTACACCGTCACTTTTGAGCACCGTTATGATTCACACATACCTGTCTGGTGAGTTCATGGTCCCACATTTTTAATTGTTTCTAAATCCCGTGGGGAGATACATGCTATAAATCGAACACAAGTATTTTTCTGTATGCTGTCACTATCTGATATTGCCTAAGTTGACACCCGTGCTACAAGTCCCTCATATCACGAACCTTAATCACTTGCGAGTGAGCGCGAATATAGTTGGTAGATCTATCGGAACGGCAGCCCACCTCTATCAAGGTGATCACTTGGCAGGAGGTGTGCTATATTCGAGGTACCATGGAAATTTGGCACATTTCCTGTCACCGAGGGCCCCTTGTCATTTACATCCTCTGTGGTGTAGGTGATTGTTATTATCTTTATGATATGTCGAATCAATGTTAAGGCTTGCATTTCGTGAGGCTTAGGAGCAATATTTCACCAGTTTAGTCAAGACCTGTCTATCTTGGCTTGTTTATTTCAAATTCTTGACTTGTGTTCACACTATTACTATTTAAACTACTATGGATTCACTCAACCTTTGTGTTGACCTTTTAAGCATGTTTATCTCAGGAAACTAGCAGGCATGGTGGCACGGAGCTGGAAAAAGGGCACACAGGACCTCCCTAGTTATTTCAATAATTATATCATTCTTTTCAAACTCATCACTTCTTTTGCGAAACAATTAACATTTTGGAAAATGTTTGTAACTCTAACTATTTGAGTTTTCATGGAATGATATTGACTATCTTTTGAATTGTTTTCTATGAGTATGACTGTGTACTAAACTGTAATGACCCCGATTAGACTTCCGCTGCTTATCAAATTTTCGGGGTGTTACAACTTACTTGGGCGAGACTAGGGTTAACAAGGGTTTAGGGTTTTTTGATGGAGTTTTCACTTCGACAGGGGTTCTAGGCTTGCTTTGCTCGATTCCTACACTTACTAGAGCTTCTATACTACTGAATGTTTGAGGTGAAGAAGAGATAAAGGTGTGCTTTGATGTGGAGAGGTGATGGGGGTATTTATAGGGTGTGTATGGTTTGTCGAGCAAGCAAAGGAAAACCAAGGTGTTATGAGGTAGGGGGAGTGACTAACTACTGCTACTAATGATTCATAATACCTAGGGGAAGTGACTAATGATGGCTAGAAGTAGCTAGGAGTGGTGGTGAGTGGTGGTTGGACCTAAGGGTGCCGCGGCCTATGGTGGTCACAAGGAGGTCAAATTTAGGTGATGGTGGTGTTTGGTTGATTGCTTGGTATTGTCAAGGTGGTGGATAAGCTACTAGGATTGTAGTTTGAGGTACTTGAGGTGCTTAAGTAGCTTATTTCTATGTTTAGGATTTAGTTTAAGCTTCATCTTTCTTAGTGAGTGATTAGGGTCTAGCTTAGGTTCTAGTGTCTTGATTTGGGTCCTATGAGTACTTAGTGAGTTAGGTTAAGTTCTAGGAAGCTTATACTAAGTTGTGGTAGCTTATACTAGAGATTCGGGAAAGTTTTGACCTAGTTTCGGGACTTTAAAGCCTATTTAGGGTTCTGAGCTTAAAGGACTTGTACTATGAGATATGAATAGTAGTACTAGGGTTTTGATGAGGTAATGTAGCTAAGATATCATAAACATGAGCCTTGAACACTTTCAAACAAGTTTGGTTGAGAAATTAGGGTTTTAAAGAGAACCGTAAACACATAGGGCTTGTTTAGGGTTTGTAATAGCTATAGTATACTTGAGTGATAGAATACTTATTGAAATGATGTTTAGAACTTAGGCTTAACATACTAGGAGGTTTACAAGGCATAACCTTGATGATATTTGGCAATAGTGGTTACGTGAGTCGTCTAAGGGGCTATGTAAGTTACTTTACATAGTAGAAATGAGTAATGATACTTACGGGAATTTGTAATGTAATAGGTGTTGAGATATAGTGGGGAAATGTATTCTATTATTATTTTAAGGCATAGTGGGGATAGCTAAGGCATAGTGGGGATAACTAAGGCAAAAATTTCACCCTGAAAAGTGCTATATAGATAGTATAAGTATAGTAACCTAGGTGGGTTTTGTAAGTTGTTACATCTTTAAAAGCCACTAAAACAATGGTGGCTAATAAAATCATATCACATAAATAACGTGCGTCTTAATTTATTTTCAAAGCAAATATCATATCAAACCAGAATTCACCTTTAAAAAAGTTTAGCATGTTTAGATAATAAGGCAAATTGCTAGAAAATAATTTGGTGGTGCCAAAGCAGATATATTATCAAATAATACACTACAAAACTGATTGTATGTAGCTATGGGTCTTAGTTCCTTAAATTTGAGCTCAAGATTTGGAGGCCCTCTAGAAGATAGGGCCCTGTGCACATGCTCCTGTTGTACATGCTCTCCGCCGAGCCTGACGCTACACTAATTATTTCGGATACCATCTATTAGCAATATGTCTTCATGACCCATATAATAGGAGCTAATTGTATCTATCCTACAAAAGTAGGGAAGTTTATTATTTATATTTTTTCATAGAATCTTCTATTATAAATAGTCAGTGATATAATCCCACAAGGTGTGGTGAATTTTCTGAACTCTTGAACTCTTATATGGTATCAGCCTAAAAACTATCATCTTTAAACTACCTGTTATGGCGCAAACTCTACCTTTACTTGCTTATAAGAGCTTACTTGTTATATTGACCGGACGATTACTCCCCCGTCCCCAACCTTGACTACTGCAAGTAGTACTACCTCCCCTAATCCTGCTTATGTTACTTGGCAGGAGGCTTACCAACGAGCCCTTATTTTTCTTCAATCCTCTCTTTCTGAAGAAGTGATGGCTGAAGCTTTACGTTTTAAAATTACTCGTGAAGTGTGGTATGCTGTTGAGGTAGCTTATAGCCATGATTCTATGGAACGTATGCACACACTCCGAAACTCTCTTCATCATTTACAGAAAGGTTACTCAAGTGTTGTTGATTATGGCCGCAAATTCAAATCTATATGTGCTCAGCTCAAGGCTATACGAATTACTAAAACTAAAAAAAATGACAATGATGTGTAAATTGTGATTGGTGTCACAAAAAAAACACCTCTAGTAACAAGACGATTGCCCCCATATAGCGGCGATGATGTATAGCAGCGTCAATTTGTGTGTGCAATTTTATTTTTGTATGTATGGGTATTTAGTAAGTGTGATTGAAAAAATTTATTGGTTGAATTGTATATATATATATATATATATATATATATATATATATATATATATATATATATATATATATAATAGAATGCATTTCTAAGTAAATGTATTTTAGTCTAACAACATTACTCAGATTTTAAGTTTTAAACAAATTTGTTTGTTAGTTATATACTTATATGTAACGAGTAGTTGGGTTTCTGCGCGTTGCGGCATAGCTATTTTCAGATTTGATATTTGTATTTTCCAAGTGTCGAAATTTTATGTAACTGTTACACTGTTTGTTTTGTAGTTGTTTGTTAAGTTTTTCTGTAACATGACTTTTTTTATTTGATAAATATAGTTTATTATATAAAAAATTCGTAAATAGCTAAAAGTACATGATAGTTATCGTTAATCGCCATATATTTCAGAGTGAGGTTTTATAAATGTCTTTTCTTTTCCTTCCTATGAAACGACAAATAGCTCCACAATAAAACAACAGTTTCCCTTAAGAAACGACATGCCATCTATACCAAACTACATTGTTCCCACACCTGTATCCCGACAAACACAAATTCACATACACAGTACATGCTACCTGGTGAAATGGGATTTGTCGCAAAATAACCTTGACTTTAAATTGTTATGACCAAAATATCATAAATTTCACCATACATAGCCTCTAGACTACCTACACTTGTATATATTTGACTTGATTGTTATTAAAACTACATGTATCTAATATCATGGATCATATTATATATCATATAAACATTTAAAACTATTGGTCCATGCAGTTTGAGCAAATGATGTTATCTTCCTACTAATAATAAGAAAATAACAACATCACCCAAAACCATAATAACACCATTTATACTTTTCAACGGTTATAACTCTGATTAGATTTGAATCAAAGATTTACAATAGAATAGCTCACGGTAAACTATTCCAGTTGATGACAATTGTCAAATGTAACACTTCTTTTAGAACAACTAGAGGCAGCTAGCTTTGCTTAGTTCGTTCCTAGGAGAGGGATCCTATCAATTGTAATGCTAAGTATTACTTTCTGTGTTTATTTAGGATCTCTACTTATCCCGGTTACAAAGTTTCATTTAAATAGGAAGGGAAATACTGCAGATGCACATGGGTATAGTAGTTTGCCGACTTGGAGTAGATAGCACGTGCCCAGGAAAGTAGGTAAAACATGCGTTTGGTTTTCCAATGCTGACAACCTTTTGTACCCAAAATCTTACTTTATTGTCCTTTGATAAGACCTTTCGCGTATCTTCCCAACAAGTTTCCCCCCATTCATCATAGACTATGTTTCTCTTTCAGAGATAAGTCTTCAAAGTCACTGAGATTTTTGTCAGGTCTCAGTGCCTCTGTTATTGCTTGTAGCTCCTTATACCTTGCTCCCTAACACTACATCAATTTACAAAGTGTTTCTTCAGTTGGTCTTCGACTTCCCTGAAGCTTGCCAGATAATTGAGCTTTATACAACTCTCACTGATTTCTTTTATCAGCGAGTTACATTCACTGATGATCATTAGTGAGGTACTTATCACTAATAACCAACAAGGTGTACTCTCTGATAATCGTTAGGGAGTAACACTTTGTGATAACCATAAGAGAGTAAAACTGATAAGGATTTATTTGATATGCTTTTAGGGGGTCATTTAAGCCATAAATCGTGTTTTTATGGTCAAATATTACTTTAAATCATTTCTTTTGTCATTTTAGAAACTTGGGACATGAATTCTGGAAAATGGAACATTTTGGAGCTTTTCAGACTTTTTTATACTCAAGAATGAAGAAAACAAGAAAACCAAGGAAAATCTGGAAATAACACCAGACGGTGTCAGGCGTTGGAGCTGACGTCGTCGCCTTATGAAGAGATGCGATGGAATTTTACACTAGGCGCCCCAGAAAAGAGTTTGGAAATTTACACGGGACGACGTCAGGTGCAAATGAGGTGAGGCCGCCTGGCTTTACACTTACACAAGGCGGCCCATAACAATTACAAAGGGACCGCGTCAGAAGTTATCTTGGGTGATACGAAACCCTAAAAGCGGCGACCTGACGGCTTCAGGAATTATAATCCGATGCCATCAGCCTTGTAAATCTATATATAGTTTTGGATTTTTCATTCATTAGTGTGTAAGTTTTAGAGGAGAAACTTTTGGTACAAACCCTAGTCCGACTTTTACAATAAATTTAGTGTTTCAAACCCTCTTTTCTTTCATGTTGAATTAAAGATAAGTTCTCCCTTAATCATTCAATATGTCTATGTGTTGTTTGATTAATTATTTGTCTTTTCATTACATTAACATGCTAGCTTAGATTTCTTAGTGTTTGCTTAGATCTAATGAAACCTAGTTATTGATTATTGATTGTTGATTTGTTATTGATTGTTTGGTTGATTGACTAGCGTTTGGCTTAAGAAAACTGGCTAACCTTCTATACGGTAACAAGCTTGAACGTCTTAAGAAATGTAATCGGATGTGTACTACGGTTTTATTGTTACTGTATTTAATGCATGAGTAACTATTAATGAGGCTATGATAGGATACTAAACGTGTCGTCATAAGAAGAGATACAAGGTCATAGGGTTGGGGAAGGATGTACACGCCCCCACGAATGGTATTAAGGAATACAATCCTTCATCCAAACAATCATGACAAATCAATAAATCAATAGGAGATAACTAGGGAGTAGTGAAATCTAAGTAAACACAATTTTTCTCTTATAAGTAGTCCACCACATTTACTTTTCTTGTCATTTATTTTATTGTTTATAGTTTAGTTTTTAAGTTTGGGTTAGTTGACTAGCAACTAATTCGACCCAATCTTCCAATACCCAAGATTTTACTTGCTTTCATAAAATATAAAAGTTCAAAAAGAATCATCCCTCACCTCTAGCCCTAGTTGACACAGTGTTCTATCCTAACGAAACTATTCCCCTAGAGAACGATCAATCCCCAGGTACTTGTCACTCACTATACTACACCAGTCAGGTACACTGCCTGGAGGATTGCAAGCTTCTCAAGATCCCTTGAGAAGTAAAAATTTTGCGAGTTTTGTAATCCCGTATCAAAGTTTTTGCCGCCGCTGCCGGGGAATAGTTATTGTTTAGGTTGAATTTTCTTTTAATTAGGTCTACTCATTAGATTCCAATCTAGTGAGATTTTTATTTTCTTTTTATTAGCATTTCTTTAGTCTATCTTTTTCTTCGTGTTTTTGTTTGTAATCCATATCATCGACCATCATGGAAGGTGATAACATCATTGAACCCGTCATTCAACCAAACCCACCCGAACCACCTAGAGCCCACACTTTAGGAGAATACTCCCGACCTAGCCACCAAGGCTATCGAAACACCATTTAGCTCAACTAAGGAGCCATTGTGTCTCCCTTGCGATCCTACACCATCCGGTTGGTGCAAAGCGGATGTGCATTCCATGGACTTTGTTCCTAAGATCCAAACCAACATCTCAAGGATTTCCTTAAAATCGTAGATTCCATAGACCTCGATGTTGCCACTTGAGAGACGACTCGATTGCATCTCTACCAATTCTCTCTACGTGACCAAGCTAGTCAATGGCTTGATCGTTTACCCGCGGGATCCATCACCTCTTACGATGATCTCACCTCTCGTTTCCTTGCTCAATTTTTCCCACCGGGGAGAACTACCAAGTTAAGAAATGACATCTTGATGTTCCAATAACGTTAAGGTGAAACTCTTTACGAAGCTTGGACTCGTTTCAAGGATTTACTCCAAAAAGTCCCTCATCATGGCATTGATCTTTGGCTTCAAGTCCAAATCTTTTATGATCATGTCAATCAATCCACAAGGCAAACCATTGACCAAGCGGCCGGTGGTAAGCTACGTGATAAGAATGCGGAAGAATCATGGGGAATCATAGAAGATCTTGCTCTCTATGACAACGAATGTTGGAATGATCTTGGTGATTTGAATAAAATGGTCAAGGCAATATCTTTGCCATCGAATAATTCAAGCATTCCCGACCGTAGGATCATGGAACTTGAGGACCAAGTCAAGTTTCTCATGAAATCCTACAAGGCTCCTAAACCTTCAAGCCAAGTGAACAAAATCACTTCTTCATGTGAGTATTGTAGTGGTCCCCACGACACTCGTGATTGCATGAAACTCCCCGAACAAGCTTTTGCGGACTACGCATCTTCGCGTAACAACGGAGCGGGAGAAAAGTGGTACACTTTCAAGCCCGAGCCAAACACTTATGGTGATTCCTACAACCCCTCCTGGAAAAATCACCCAAACTTTAGGTGGAAACAAAACCAAAACCCCTCTTAAACTAATTCTTCCAATCCACCTAATCGTTTCCAACCAAACGGCCCAACCCCGAACCGTACATTTAACAACAATCCTTCCAACAATTACGGGAATACCAATAATTTTGAAGGATTGATATCCAATTTTATGGCGTCTCAAGAAGCGCATTTGACAAAGTTTGAAGCCGATTTCAAACAATAGCAAAGCGAGATGACAAGTAAAATTGACACCTTGTTAAAATCTCTAATTGACCAAGACTTGGGAGCCCTTCTAAGTGACACCGTCAAGAACCCGAAACTAACCGTTAACTCCATTTCATCAGTTTCGTCTCCTAGTTCTTGCCCACAATATTACTCGGTCAATGTTATGAGCACGTGTTTCAAGCGAAATCCAGTTCTTAAAAAAGACCAACATGATGAAACAACCAATAAAAAGTCAGTCAACAAAATAATTGAAACACCTCTTACTCAAGATCTTGACGAAGAATTCAAGGAACTTCACCTTGAATGTCCGGTCATTGATGTTTTAGCTCGTGCTCCTTACTACCATGCCCTTTTGGAAAAATATGAGAAAAAGCTTAAGTTAGGTAATAATGGGACAGCTTTCGTTCAAAATAAGTTACCTAAGAAATTAGATGATCCGGCCATATTTATTTTACCATACAAGATTGGGAATTATGAAGCTTTTGACACATTAGCCGATCTTGGATCAAGCCTCAACTTGCTTCCGTTATCCCTCTACTCTACTTTAAAGTTAGGAAAATTAGATGAAACGGAAGTATTATTGGTCTTGCGGATGGAAGTGTCGCTTATCCGGTTGGGGTAGTAAAGGACGTATTAGTGCACATAGGAAGGTAAACTATTTTAGCCAATTTCCACGTCCTTGCTATGGTTACTAACACTACATGCCCTTTGTTGATAGGAAGAGGATTTTTAGCTACCGCAAGTGCGATGATTGATTGTAAGGAATCTAAAATAGCGGTAGGAGAAGGTGAAACCTGGTCGGTCTATGATGTTAAGAAACACGCCTATAACAACAATGAGGAACCCACACCCCATTGGGTTGATATAAATAGGAAAACCTATAGGTACGGACCTTGGATCAATAGAGACTTCATAGGACCTCAACGTTCATTCTACCTAGAAGAGAAATTTTTTAACCAAACGCATTTGGCAGAACAACTCTTGGCTAGGGACACAGAATTAGACCCTTCGAAGATCCTCTAGTTTTTAGAAAGATGATTGAATTCCTAGGAGTTTTGCCAATTAACCTAGGGATGAATAAGTGGAAGAGCAAGAGTGATAAATGTAAGTGGAATTGGAATAAGCCACCTAAGGAAGGAGATAGATCATGGCACATAAAAATCACGTTATATGATTTGGATGGAGAGAAGTTTGAAAAGTCATACCAAACAAAGCGTACTGATAGGAAGCTAAAACCTAAGTTCGATCCTAAAGATGTCCTCGAAGAGGAACTCACTCACATAGGATAGGGTGTGACTTTGAGTCTCGCTACAAGACTCGTAAATAAAGAAAAGCGCTTCTTGGGAGGCAACCCAAGCTTTATTTCATTTTGTTTGTTTGTTTGCTTATTTGTTTTTATTTGTTTCCGTATGTATTTTTCATTCTTATTATTTATTGTTCATGTCTCAAATTAATTTGTAAAAATGCTTTATTTTGTTTTTAACTTTGTCTTAATTGCATATAAAGGTATTTTGCAAAACATAAGTGTAAGGGAAGATCATATTTGTTTTAAAGAACGGATTGAACATGAACAATAACAATAAGATATGAACATACATATTAGTATTTGTTTGAGTCAAATGCTTGTATCGAGTCACAATGAATGTTTTAAAAGGATTCCAGGTCTTAAAACATGGACTTTTCCAGAAATTTTCCTGAAACAAAATAAAAAAATTCTGTCAGGTCCATTCTGACGGCGTCAGGGTTAAAACCTGACAACGTTAGACTTTGTTTTTTGAAAAATTTTCAAGATTTTGTTTTTCTGCCGGAATTGTAAAGTTTCGTAAAATCTTAAAATTTTGAACTCCAGAAATCTACAAACATTTATTTTTCAAGCATTATATCTTTACTTGCTTTATAGTATTTACTTTTATATATCGAGTTTACCGCCGATTTTACGCGAGGTTTCGTGTTTGTTTTCTTTGTTGTTTAATAAGTTATATTGGACAAGAAGATGATTATATCTCAGGAGTGAAGCTTTACATGTTTATTTTCTTAGAGGAAGATCTAACCATGTTACCATATTTTCCATACTGAGCAAATCATGGGAGTATTAGTTTCTTTCATTCTCATTTATTTTTACTTTTACATCTTTTAATTGAACATTGGGGAAAATGTTCGACTTAAGTGTAAGGGGGTAAATTGGAATACCTTAGACACTACAACTTCGCTTGATTTTTGTTTTGTTTACTAGTAGATGTGTAATAAAACTGAAAGAAATACTTGTTAGGGTAAATTTGGCACCAAATTTAAATTTTTTTTGCAACATTTAGGAGTGAAACTTTAGTCTTAATAAGTGTCTCATAGATAGGAGTTATATGACTAGCACAAAAACCGTACCACTCAAAAAATTTCCACCCCAAATATGTGAGGTTCACCTTTAGATTATTACGAAAAGGCATTTATCTTTAGTGCTTGTGAGTGTACCGGTAGTATTTAGATTCTAGAACTTGCGTTAGCGATTCATTCCAAGACCGCTAGTGAGACTACATTCGTGTAGTTAGGATTTACTATATGATAAGAGGCATTAGGATAACCCTTGTTTTAAACATGTATTATAATTACATTGACTTCATTGGTTAAGTAATTTTCCCACACTTTTGCGATGTACTCATTTTTAGTACATGATACCCCTAGTGCAACCCTAAGAGCCTATCTTTTTCATTTCTAATTTTAAGCATCTTACTTAAAGGAAGAATTTGTTTGCAATCCACCCCTGATGTACACCTAAATTTCCTTAGCCTACCTTGTATGCACTCATCTTTAGTGCATTATTGTTATTTATTTAAACCCTTGTTTAATTGTCTAATTGATTACATGGTTGCTAAGTCGAGTCATATGTTGTACATATTGTTTTGGGACAATTGGGACTCATGGGCAAAGTACTAGTGTTATGGAGTAATGGGGTAGAACATCATTTATTACCCACATATATGCGTTAATGTCTTAAAGTACTCCAAGTGTTTCGATTCTCTTGATTCGAGTCTTCATTTTTAATTATGTAAAAGTTCAAGTGTAAGGGTAGGAAACGAGCCCCTTTGATGTATTATTTTGGATGGTAGGGCAAGAGTGTACGAAAAAAATAAAATAAAAAAAGAAAAGTAGGAAAAACATACGGACTACCATCCTATAACAACCCACAAAAACTCATCACTATCATTTCCAATACAAATACCTATGTCAGGTATTTCACAGGTAAATTTTCGCTTTTTATGTGCATTCATTACCTGCAAGACTCTCTAGGCTTGCTTATGTATATACACAAGCCAAATATCTCTACCCCCACATCCTATAAACTTTCGGTATGTCAAGCATAAGATCACAATAACTCCACGATAAGTGATCCACTAACATAACACACTAAACTCATCACAAAACCGTAATGAACCCGAATCTAACCTTAATTAAGCCCTAATCAGGCCTTTGTGTTTACAAAACCCTAATTGCTTATCTAAACCAATTAGAAAGTGTTCAAGGCTTTTGTATGAGTTACTTTAGGAACAATAGGATATATTATCACCCTTAGACCCTAGTACAACCTCTTAGAGCTTAGGTACAAGTCTCTTAAGCATAAAACCATAACTAGGTCATAACTTCCCGGAATTAGGTCTAAACTATCCCAAAACTTTACTATAAGCTACCACCACTTAGTATAAGCTTCTTATGACCTAGGATTAGTCACTAAACACTCATAGGACCCTAATCTAAGAACTAAACCTTAAGCTAGACTCTAATCTCCCACTAAACCAAATTAGGAATAAACTAAACCTAAACTAGTTAAAACCTAAACATAAGCACCTCAAGCACCTAGCCTAGCACCTTAGTCATGCTTATCACACAACCTAGCACCTCACAAGCTAGCACACAAGTAGGAGCATCACCTACTTGGAACCTAGTTCAACTCGCAGCTTCATCCCCTCCATACAAACCCTAGAACCGCCTATAACTTGTCTTAGTCACCATGGTATCTTAGGATAGTCACGTATAGCTGTCATGAATCACCACCCTCCCCTCGACACTACCTACTCTTGTTTCTTGGCCACCAAGGCCAAACGACCCTATAAAAGCGCTCGTTACCCTTCATTTTAACTCACACCTCTTCACTTCTTTTCACCTAAAACTGTCTGGTCCTAAGGGTAGTAGTAGAAGCATAGTAACCATAGAAGTAGAGTACTATAGGCCTAAGACCTTGTCGAGTTCTAGGTTTGCCCTAGAAAACACAAAAACCCTCGTTCACCCACTTCTGATCATGTAAGCTTTCATACTTGCTTCTATTAGGTTTATTATAGTCCTAGGATAGTTATAGGTTGCCTTAGATCATATTAGAACCCTTGCCTAAGCCTTGATCACTATAATATGCTAATTTATATTTTAAAACCCTAAATATAGGTTAATTACTAATTATATGCTATAATACCTTATTATAAGCTATAAGCTAGTTTAAGTAACTTAATTAAGCTAATATTAGTTAACCATAAGCTAGGAAACCTTTTTGTTTTTATAAAAATATGATTTGCATGGAATTAGGACTAGTTTTGCAAAGTTTTCCATGCAAAGGGGTATATATGGTAACTTTCTAAAAATATTAAGTCTAGAGACTATTTTTGACATTTCTTAGAAGTTATATGTATATGAACCCATTTTAGTAAAGTTATATAACCTTAGAATAAAAAGATAAATAGTTATAAACTAATCAGGACTAGTTTTGCAAAAGTTATAAAGTTAGGGTATAAATAGTAAATTTTGAAAACTTATAAGTCCAAGGGTCATTTCTATCATTTTCCTAAAATATAGAAGTATAGGGACTAATTTTTCTAAGTTTAGATAGTTAATAATAGAAGTATATAAGTCTAGGGTAGATTTTGTAATATATATAAACTATAAGGGTATAAAGTGAGTATTTTTATAAATATAAAAACCTAATTTAAGTTAGAAGCATAACACAATACTATGAAGCTTCATGTGAGGAATATCATGTGGATATTTCTTTTTGACGAGTTTGCTGGGTTTACGAATTAAAGTGCCCTGGCTCCTCAAACGATTATTATATGTACTTCTGAATTATGATGGCCCGAATTGTGTTATGTTATAACTAAGCTTAATACCAACATAGCTCAATAGTAGGGAGATTCATGTGAGGAGTATCATGTGGATATTTTGTTTTGACGAGTTTGCTGGGTTTACGAATTAAAGTGCCCTGGCTCCTCAAACAATTATTGCATGTACTTCTGAATTATGATGGCCCGAACGGTGTTATGTTATAACTAAGCTTAATAACAACATAGCTAAATAGAAGGAAGCTTCACGTGAGGAGTATTAAATTCTGAATTATGATGGCCCGAACGGTATTATGTTGATAACATAATACAATAGTAGAGAACTTCATGTGAGGAGTCATATACTTCTGGATTGTGATGGCCCTAAAGGTGTTATGTTATATCTAAAACACTAACAACCCTAAGAATGATTACTTAAGAAACTTAAACAAGATAACTAAAGATTGACATACATCCATACCCACAATACCACCAGGATACGTGAGAAGGCAGTCTAGTCTCCGAGTCACTTTTCACATCAATTAGATTTCCTTAAGCCCAGGTGAGTTCATAGCCTCACACTTCTTTTAAATGCTTTACAAACCCTGTGAGGGGGATACATGCTACTTTCTTTCTTTAAATCGAATACAAGTCTTTTTTTTTGTTGTTGCACGAGTAAACTATCTGCCACCCCTACACAACAAAATTCATGAATCTAATCGCTTGTGATATTTTACACAAGTGAACGCAAATATAATTGATAGATCTATTGGAGTTTGACAACTCCAGTTGGTACTACCTCTCACTGGAGGGTACCAATAAGTATTATATTTGAACCCTCTAATGGATTAACTTTGGCAAGTTATCCTTCCCGTCCCATCATGGATTGGTCTGCAGACCTCATGATCTGGACTGTTAACGTGTGGTTCATAAGCTTAGTGCAACAGACCAACTGACCAACTCTTGATAATTGTACATGCATTGCAGTTATCACACACACTACATTTTTCTTGAAGGGTGTAACAACTGAACCCTGAGGAACTTGTATTCACTAAACCTGTGACTCTCACTCAACACCAAGTGTTGACTCTTTAAGCATGTATCCTAGGTAACACAGCTATGTGGAAATTATGGCATGGAGTGGCACGAGACTTGAAAGACTTTCTATTTGGTTATCATTCAAACATAACATCTCACACTTAGATTCACGGAACCTCATCTTATAAAACTCTGATAATTTTAATGAATGATAACTCATTTTTATAAAATGTCTCTTTTCGAGTCATTTTCTATTACTGTATCTGTGATCCATGAGGTAATACCCCAAACACTTAATCCGCTGCGATTAGTGAAAAATGGAGGTGTTACACATCCCGTTTCTTTTGTATTTATGTTTTTCATAGTTAGCTTTTGTTGAGTCGAGTCTTGGCTTAGCAACGCCTCATTGTACATGTAATTGACCAAGATAATTGACTTGCCACCAGTAAAATATCCCTTATCCAACAAACCATGTTTTTCCATATCCCTACACCTAACGTTATAACCATTTGAAAGACCTCTTTGATAGTTTATCCTAGGTGCTTACGCCAAAGTGGTGGAGGTTTTTGATCCTTTCCCAAGCCTATGGTAATGTATGTGCTATGACAGGTAGTGAGAGATATCTTTTCCATTTCCATTTGTGATATATAAATTTATAACACCCGAGAGATGGTAATACCCTAAACACTTAATCTGCTATGATCAGTGAAAAATGGGGGTGTTACAGATTGGCATCAGAGCTTCAGTTGTACAGAAAAAGGTCAAAACCTAATCGACAACTACTTTTCCCAATATCCGAGAAAGTCTTTCGTGCCACTACACTCTCCAATGCCTACTTCCCGGAGCCATATGTGCATTAGATCTGCATAATAGGTATTCCTTAACTTATATCTTAGCTTATATTATTTTTTTGGCTTATTAGATAGTTATGCCTACTCCCCACTGCTCTACCTTTACCCCACCCAAATTACATACGGAGAATGCTCTTTCCTCTCCGAATGATTCGGATCTTAGTTTTAAAAATCTTTTTCCTAATTCCCCGGAAATCCCTAGGAATAGTATAGATACACCGTCACCCTTAGGTTTTACACCTTTCGTAGATGACTCACACTTAAAACGTATAAGAGAATTCTATGCTAAGGCATCACCTATTACTCCCCCAAACACTATTTTACACCAACCATTTCCCTCTCCTAGATTTGAACCACATGGGTTCTTTCTTTCTAGAGAACCATATATACCTAGGAAACCTATCCCTGCCTATATCCCTAGATATGAACCTAGACAACCCTATACCTTAGCACCCACACCTTACTTGGTAAACCCTCCCACTTCATCTTGGAAATCTGAATTAGGAGAAAATTTCACTAGGACAACTTTAGAAAACCAGGAAAATCAAGTAGAAGATATTTTAAATAACTTAGATGAAATATTCCTTGACCTTATTGAGAAGATAGAAGAAGGTCATGATAATAACCTAGGCACCCGACCTAATTATAGTAGTTTAAGAAACACCCTACAACAATCCCGTTTTAAGATAGCTAAATTACATAAAAATCAAATGAGACACCACCATAAGATAGCCTTTGCCCGTTTTAGGATTTGTACTTTAGAAAAGATGGTTGATGATGATGAGGAATGTCATTAATCAAATCTAGGAAACATTACAAACCCAAACCCTTAGATTTAAGAAAACCTCGAAAGAAATCCCTAAGTAATATGCCTTTATAGCTTTAGGAATGTTACCCTAGAATAATACCCTAATACTTATAGGATATGTAAGATAGGAAGTCAATAACAAAAGTTATGTATTAGATACCTCCTACTCTCACCTCATAGTGCCCTTAATTTAGGATAACCTAGCCAACCTAGAATTAGGTATGCCTCTTCTTGATTACCCTAGGTCATCCCAAACCCTATTGTAACCCCTAGGAATTTAGACATAAGATATGACAAGTTGGGTATTTGTTATAACCTACCTTAAACTCTTACCCCACTATAACCTCTAGGAACTTAGGATGAACCATCCCGATGCCTTAGATTCATAGATTCTCAAAACGTTTAAACCTTAAATCATTTGGGTTTCGATTTCAAACCCAAAACCTTACTGAGAACCATCTTGTAAGGATACTTATTCTTGAACTTTAGGCATTATAGGGAAGCCTAAAGTGTCATTCTATAGAGTCTGTTCCCTATTCCAAATTTCAATCTGCCTAAAATCTCTATCCTCTTAAAACTAACAACACGACATTTGGCATAAATAGCGACACTTGTTGAAAAGCAAGTTATTTATGACCTTATGTAGTTGTAACTTCCACTTCCGTTATTTCATAATATTATATGTCATGAATAACAACTTCCTTCGAATTTCATCTCTTTTCCATCTCCTATAAACCAAATCCCTTAAAAACACTCCCTTATCATTTCATATGACACTAAATTACTAATGATGAAAATTCCTATTCTACATCATAGAGATCTGAATTCTTTCCAAATTCAGTATCTCTAGCCCTCACTACTTCCTTAGCCTTCTTTCCCAATCTTCCCTCTTTGCACCTCTAAATTACTATGATTCTTGAAATAGTTATTCCCTCTTAAAAAGCCGTATTACACTCTAGGATTCCCATACTTGAGGTTAGAAATAACTCTAGGATTCACATACTTGAGGTTAGAAATAACTATATGATTCCCATACTTTAGGTTAGAAATAACTATATGATTCCCATACTTGAGGTTAGAAATAACTCTAAGATGCCCTTAGATAAACATAAGAATAGACATAGGATATTTTAAATAGACTATATGTAAGAAATCATTGAGGAAATAGAAAAATAAGATTAGAAATCTTCGAGGTCTTAATGGCTAGAAACCAAACTAGAGAAAAACCTATGCCCGATAGATATTACAATAGGATGAATTTAGTCTAAGTTAGGGATTTTAGTTAATATCGAGGATATTAGAATTAGTCATAGATTAGACATAAGAAGTCTTTAGATACAATTTAGGAAACTTAGTAATAACTAAGGATTAGATTAGTTAACTACCTTAAGCCTTTAGCACCTAGTCTAGTAATAGGATAAAAATGCTAGTCAAAATTTCACCTTGTAGGAACAAACTATTTTGAGGTTATAGCTTACCTAAACCTAGTCTTATAAGTAACCTACCCCATACAAAGATTTTCCACACACTTTCCTCAAAGGTATAGTATAAAGATTTAGAAATTTCTAAGAATGATATACCATTAGGATAACCTAGACTTATAATTTGAGGTTACTAGTTATAACTAGGAATAAGACATTTGAGGATTTTAGTTTACCAATACTTAGTTTCTTAGGATTTGACATTTCATAGGATACACTAGGAATTCTACTTAAAAGATACTATGGATATTACCCTAACCGGATTCAAGTTCCTAGGAATAGTGATACTTATAGTAATAGTGATACTCGTAGTACTAGACAACATAGGTCAAAAGACTAAACGTGAAACCCTACCTAAGCATAGTAATACTCCTAGTAAACCCCTAGAAAAGAAAACACCTAGTCCTTCTCCCAACATAGGATCATCCTTACCAGTTAAGATTAATACATTACCTATAGAACCTTAGGACTAGTTATGAAAACTAGAAGAGCCTTAGGGGGAAAACAAACTTTGAAGGAATCTAGTAAATCTTAATTCCAATAGGAATACCATCTTTTCAGGTATCCTATACTCTCACTCTTCCATCTAAATCTATGCTCCCGTTTCCTCTCATTCTACCGTTTAGACCTCATTCTCCCCCCTTTTTCCCACTCACTCGTTTAAATCTCATTCTCCCGCCTTTTTTCCGCCCTCCTATTTAAATCTTACTCTCCCGCCTTCCTCACTCTATCGTTTAATCCTATACTCCTATCCTTTTCCCACTCCACCTATTCCTACTCTTCCATCCTTTCGTTAACTCCCACTCTTTCCTATTTCATCCCTTTACTTCCCTCTTCCTCTTTACTCTTTCCTATAAAAATCCATCTTTCCACTTCCTTCCATCCTTTCATTCCTCAGTAATTTTTTTTCTTCACTCTAAACCCTCTCCCTACCTCATCCTACTATGTTCTAAGAGTTAGAACTTGTACTTCTCGTCATATCACAAGATTCTATTAGTTATAACTTGTAAGAATACCCATGTCGAACTTTAATCCTCATTATGTTGGACTATGATATTAAATCTCGCTTTGCAAAAGTTGCAAGAATGAGATCTCTGACGTCCATCACTCTAGTCATAATATGGGATGTTACCATGTAACAAGTTGCTAAACAGGGAGACTGTAGAACTTGTCTCCATCATGACTAGAACTTGTCTCTATCATGACTAGAACATGTCTCCAACGTGACTAGAACTTGTCTTCACCATGGCTGGAACTTGTCTCTAAAACATTCCCGTATCACATTTCCTTAAGTGTGGTAAACTATCTCTATTTTCCGCCGATACTACTTAAGGATGATTTATGATGACTATCCTATTAAAATGAACTAGGACGCTCCTTAATTTTAATGAGAAAGTTATAAATCAAATGATTATGAATTTATAAGCTTATGTTTACAAACATTGGGACGCCTTTATTTGTAAATAATAAGATATAAATGAATAAGCCCAAGTATTAGGCATCTGTGCAAGAATTTCCTAATCCGCCTATACAAACCTCTCCTTCCTTTCGTACCACTCTTCCTTGGTATTATAAATTTTTCCTCACGATTCCTACATTTAACTAAATCTTGGGATGATATTTTCTCCAAGGGGGTAAGACTATAACAACCCATAAAAGCTCATCACTATCATTTCCACTACAAATACCTATGTCATGTATTTCACAGGTAAATTTTTGCTTTTTATGTGCATTCGTTACCTGCATGACTCTCTAGACTTGCTCACGTATCTACACAAGCCAAATATCTCTACCCACACATCCTATAAACTTCCGGTATGTCAAACATAAGATCACAACGACTCCACAATAAGTAATCCACCAACCTAACACACTAAACTCATCACAAAACCCTAATGAACCCTAATCTAACCCTAATTAAGCCCTAATCAGGCCTTTGTGTTTACAAAACCCTAATTGCTTATCTAAACCAATTTGAAAGTGTTCAAGACTTATGTATGAGTTACTTTAGGAACAATAGGATATCTTAGCACCCTTAGACCCTAGTACAACCTCTTAGAGCTTAGGTACAAGTCTCTTAAGCACAAAACCATAACTAGGTCATAACTTCCCGGAATTGGGTCTAAACTATCCCAAAACTTCACCATAAGCTACCACCACTTAGTATAAGATTCTTATGAACTAGGATTAGTCACTAAACACATATATGACCCTAATCTAGGCACTAAACCTTAAGCTAGACTCTAATCTCCCACTAAACCAAATTAGGACTAAGTCACTAAACTAAACCTAAACTAGTTAAAACCTAAACATAAGCACCTCAATCACCTCAAGCACCTATCCTTGAACCTTATTCATGCTTAGCACACACCCTAGCACCTCACAAGCTAGCACACAAGTAGGTGCATCACCTACTTGTCACCTAGTTCAACCCGCGGCTTCATCCCCTCCACACAAACCCTAGAACCGCCTATAGCTTGTCTTAGTCACCATGGTAGCTTAGGATAGTCACATATAGCTGCCATGAATCACCACCCTCCCCCCTCGACATCTCCTACTCCCATTTCTTGGCCACCAAGGCCAAACGACCCTATAAAAGGGCTCGTTACCCTTCATTTCAACTCACACCTATTCACTTCTTTTCACCTCAAACTCTCTGGTCCTAAGGGTAGTAGTAGAAGCCTAGTAACCTTAGAAGTCGAGTACTATAGGCCTAAGACCTTGTCGAGTTCTATTTTTGCCCTAGAAAACCCTAAAACCCTCGTTCACACACTTCTGGTCACGTAAGCTTTCATACTTGCTTCTATTAGCTTTATTATTGTCCTATGATAGTTATAGGTTTCCTTAGATCATATTAGAACTCTTGCCTAAGCCTTGATCACTATAATATGCTAATTTATATTTTAAAACCCTAAATATAGGTTAATTACTAATTATATGCTATAATACCTTATTATAAGCGATAAGCTAGTTTAAGTAACTTAATTAAGCTAATATTAGTTAACCATAAGCTAGGAAATCTTTTTGTTTTATAAAAATATGATTTGCATGGAATTAGGAATAGTTTTGCAAAGTTCTCCATGCATAGGGGTATATATGGTAAATTTTGGAAAATATTAAGTCTAGGGACTATTTTTGACATTTCTTAAAAGTTATAAGTATAAGGACCCTTTTTGTAAAGTTATATAACCTTAGGATAGAAAGATAAATAGTTATAAAATAATAAGGACTAGTTTGCAAAAGTTATAAAGTTAGGGTATAAATGGTAAATTTTGTAAACTTATAAGTCCAAGGGTCATTTCTGTCATTTTCTTAAAATCTAGAAGTATAGGGACTAATTTTGCTAAGTTTAGATAGTTAATAATATAAGTATATAAGTCTAGGACAGATTTTGTAAATATATAAACTATAATGGTATAAAGTGAAAGTATTTTTATAAATATAAAAACCTAATTTAAGTTAGAAGCAAAACACAATACTAGGGAGCTTCATGTGAGGAGTATCATGTGGATATTTCGTTTTGATGAGTTTGCTAGGTTTACGAATTAAAGTGCCTTGGCTCCTCAAATGTTTATTGCATGTACTTCTGAATTATGATGGCCCGAACAGTGTTATGTTATAACTAAGCTTAATAACAACATAGCTCAATAGTAGGGAGCTTCATGTAAGGAGTATCATGTGGATATTTCGTTTTTACGAGTTTGCTGGGTTTACGAATTAAATTGCCCTGGCTCCTCAAAAGATTATTGCATGTACTTGATGAGTGTGTAAATACTCATCATTTTTACCATTTCTGAGCTGCCAAAACATCCAAAAACACTCAATAATGAATCAAAATAGTGAAAATATTCCAGGAAAATATTTTACATGTTTCAAATGCAAAAGTATCGAAAACAGATGAAAAACGCACAAAGTTTGCATAATTGGCAGTTTCAGTCCCCCAACTTTCAAAAGTTGTCAAATCTAGTCCCTGGTCATTCTAAAAACTTGAAAAAGTCACCAAAGGTCCTTATAAATCAAAAAGTTACATGATTAGCCCTTTGGTGAAAACTTTCACAAAATGTCAAGTTTAGTCCCTGAACTTTGGAAATTGTCAAAAATGGTCCCTGGGATATGAAAAACTTTGAGAAAAACAAATTTTGTCCTTGCACTAACCTTTTATGACAGGATTGGTCCTTGGTGGAAAGTTTGGTGAAAATTACACAAATGGTCCCTAAAGTTTGAAAGTTTGACGATTTCAGTCCCTTGTGAAAATAAATTTGAAAAATCATCAAAGGACCTTATACTATTCATGATATGGCAAATTACACCCTTGTAAATAATTTGGAAGCATGCCAAGATCACACCTCAAACTTTCATCAAATTACAAAAATAGTCCTTGTGTGAAATAAAACCAAACGGATCCTTATTCTTAATATCCACCAAATCCAATATCCTAAACTAACTACCCAGCCCACCCCTTTTTGTCCAAGCCCAAGGAATACCAGACCACCACAAACCCAACAAATAAAACCCAGGGCCAAACCCTTTGACTCTGGTCAAACGTGGTCAAACAACAACCCTTCCCTCTCAGACATCCCCCACACCTCCACAACCTGCCAAACCTCACCTCCCACCACTTGCAAAAAGTATCATCACCCTCCCACCACCCTGCAACTACCCTCACATTACATTTAATGCACCACCACCCCCAATTGATATAAAACAGTCCCAATTGCCCATTGGAATTTTGGCGCGAAAATTTTCAATGGCTATGATTGATCAACACTAATCCAATGGATGAGATGAGAGATGGGAAATGATCAGAGGATGCTGGGAACCCTAATGGATGGCTATAAATAGTGGAAGAAGTGCAAGGAAGCAGAGTGTAGTTTTATTAGTCTTAAAATTGTGTCGAATTTAAATTATCTTGCAAATTAGTGTAATCTTTTCAAATTCAAGTATTGTAACAGTGTTAGTAGTGTAATTGAAACCTTTTGAAGTTATAAAATCACAAGTTCTAATTCTGTCTTTCATTTTTGCAATTTACTCAAATTCTGAATGCTCAAGTGTTAATGGTGAACTGAGTTATGGACTGAGAATAAGTCACATAGGTTCCTATAAGCTTATCAAAGCTTTAGAGACTCTAAAATTCAGTTGTATTAGAAGGAAACCTAAAATCTAAAAACAGTCAAACTTGGTCAACTGTGCTTGTTTGATTTTATTTTCAGGTTTGAAGAAGGACTTGTGAGCAAGATTGGAGCTGGATATTGCCTATCTAAAGATAGGCTTCATAGGAAAACCCTCTGTTCATGCTGAGGGTATCCCTGTAAGAACTTGCTCATTTCATTTTTTCACTTAAATCATAGTTCTGAGTAAGCCTTAGTTTGATTGTTTGATCATTGCTAGTTTGTGTTAATCTGTGTTAATTGGTTGTGTTTTAGTTGTTTTTAGCATAGTAATCATTATTAGCTTGTTAGATTACATAGTACTTAATATTTCAATACTTATCTGCCATAATAAGTTGTAAGTGGTGAACTTGTGTGATTGTAGTGATAATCTGTTTTTAAGTGTTTAAACTAAGTTCCTTAGTCATAATCAGTAGTTGGAAATCTAGTTTGCATACCTGATAATCATCTACTTAGAAAAATCATCAAAAAGTCCACATTAAGGGGTGTTTGGATTTGGTAATTCAACTGTGTTGTGTAGGTTCTTGGTTGGTAACTTTGTGTAAAACTTTGTCTCAGCACCAAAATAAGTTCAAATAAGTCTTAAAAATTGGGTGACATTGAACAAAAAGTCAAAGTCTCAAGAAATTGGTCACTCACAGTTAACTGTGAGAGTTTTTGAACACAAATCCTTCTCATTAGTTATATTAGTTGTTAATATAGTATAAATTAGCTTAAATACATCTTATAACACCACTTATAATCAATAGGGATCATTAGAAGTTCACATAAGCCAAACTAGTTCATTTTCTAAAAAAGTCAAATTTCATCTTCTCAGATTTTTGCTAAAATTCCAAGATAAATTCTGATTTGTGTGATGGGAATTAAGGGTTGAAATTTGTTGTGGTTAGAGTCTATTAGCTGATCTTTAAGCTCAAAATTTTGTTTGATTTTTGTGAGATTTTGTGTGTGTCCCACAGACCCCCAAAGTGAGTTGCAAGGCAGACCCTTGCCCTGTACACAGCAGACCTTACCCACACCACCACCTTTAGTGGTGGCTGCAGCCCACCTCAGTGGACCCCAGAGGTTCTTTCTTGGTTTGGACCACCCCCTCCTACCAGGGTACAAGTGTTGACCCATTGGTTGACCTAAGACTCAGTGGACCCCACCTAGTTTAGCCCCTTAAGTCTGTCCCATAACTGAGTGAAACTCAGTTTTGCTCAAGTGCTTATTTGAACTCATTCAGCTTATTTGTGCTTAATTCTTGTTGTTTCTTGCTTATTTGAGATTGTTGAGCTTGTTTGCACCCATTTCAATCATTGTGGACCCTACCATCCGTCATTTGAGCTTATTTGACCACACAGTCAACCAAAGTCAAACTGATTAAGTTTAGGGGGTGCTACTGCTTATTTATAAGCAATTTTCAAAAGTGTTTTCACAAAAATTTCTCATTTTTAGTAGTTAGGTAGGTTTGTAAAAGAAAATCCAAGAAAAAACCAAGTTTAAAATAAGTGATAGTTTCTATTTAATTCAATTTAATTTTAATTTTCATTTTTAGATTTTAATTAAGTACTTAGTGTTTTTATATTTTTATTAATTACCTTATATAGTAAAGTATTTTTAGTAAATTTTTCAGATTTTTATTCTGTCATTTAATATTAATTAGATTTAATTTTAGTTTTCTTAATTATTAATTAATATTAAGTATTAAATCTCATATTTAGTTTTTATAAAGTAAAACTTAGTTTTTATATTTTTCCTAGCTCTAATATAGTATAATAGACTTTTAGAAAATATATTTTGAATTTCTACTGTTCATTTTACATTTTTCTTATTTTAATTGTTTAAATTAGACTTAAGTTAATTAAAAGGTAAATAATTAGTGGATTAATCTTAAAACATAATTTTTAGAGTTTTTATAATTTTGTAGGATTCTTGTGATGGTTAAGTAATTTTTTAAATTTTCTCATAATTTTCTAAGTTAATTTAGTATTAATATTAATTAAAAGAAGTTTAATTAGTTTAATTAAATTAAATAGTTTCTAATTTATAAAAAAAATCCATAAAAAGACAAAAATATTTATTTTTATTTTTTATACTTTCTTCAAGTTCTAATTTAAGTTTAGAAATTGTTTTTGCAAATTTTTAGTTTAAATTGTAATAGTTATAATTATTAGTTAATTTAAATTAGATTTTAATTTAGTTTTTAAATAGTTTTATTAATTAAATAATATTTTAATCATTTTCATAATTTTATTTTCATTTTTAATTTTAAGTTTTAAAAAGTGTCAAAAGCACCCCCTGTAGTTTGTTAAATACCAAAATCCCACTTTTTCAGTCCGATTGCGTAAATCTGAATTGTGAATACGTGCATATATCTGATATCTGATTTTTGTGAATATTATATCTGTATACCAATACCAAGATAACAGTAGCAATATCAATTCCACATCATCTGGCTACTGTCCTCAGTGCCACTTTCTCATAAACGATTTCAAACGACACCATTTCAATCTCGCTGGGACTTTAACGACCCGGGAAAACACTGTACTATCACCGGAGTATTGGGACGAGGCTGTCTTTGACTTGTTGACCTTGGTCAATAATATCTGACGGTTTAGACCCAACCCAAATTTGGCGCCGCTGCCGGGGAGGTTGTTGCGTGTTTTACAAAATCGTTTTAAGTTTAGTGGTTTTCAAAACCCTCCCTGTACAAATTTCACACAAATTTGTAAAAAGTTTTTGTAAAAATATAATCATATCAAAAAAAAAAAAAAAACGTTCATTAACACTTCTCCTGAAGTGTTGAAAACACCAAAATAATTAAAAACAATCAAAAACAAACTGTGAAGTTAAATTACTTCGTGTTCTTTAAGATTACAACCTGAAACAGTTGGTTTAAGGTAAGTTCTGACATTAAATTGCGAACTGAAGAGGAAACCTATTTACTTCCTCCCGCCAGCCTGCGAGTAATCTTAAAGGGACGATTTCAGTTAACGAATCAGTTCCAAAAATATTTCCCAAGTTTTCTGCACACACACCCATAAGCCTAAAGCAGTTTTTCAAATTAATTAATGAACCCATAATAAGTTCCCAAACATAAGATTAAAACTTGCCTTTATATCCCTGTGAGTGGTGTACCTTTTTCAAAGAAGCCATTCACTTGTGATTTCTGGTTTAAGTTCACTGTGGTTTTTCCTCGATCTTGTTTTGAAAAATTGTTTTTAGTGCATGCGCACTCGGTCACAAACAAAACGTAAACATCAGAAAAATGTACCCGAGCTACGTTCTGACACACAAGAACCAAAGACCGAAATGGCCGCTGGGCCACCACCACCTTTACCACCCCCTGACCCTCCCGTGGGTGAGCCAGCTCCCGATCTCCGAACGATGGAGGAGCTGTGCCAGCCTACCATGCAAGGGCGGGGTGGGCCTATTGCACCACTCACTATTGAGGCTACGGACTTTGGCCTCAAGCACCATATGATCCAACAAGTCCAGAATTCGTGTCAATTTCACGGATTACCGGGTGACGATGCCAATAAGCATCTTGACAAATATCTCACGGTCACCCAAAGCATGAAACAGCATGGTGTCACCGACGATGCCCTCCGGCTGTACCTCTTCCCCTATTCTCTCACTCATCATGCCACTGCATGGTTTGACCGACTTCCAAAGAATTCTATTCGTACCTTTGATGAAATGGTAACCAAGTTTTTAGCAAAATATTTTCCACCATCCATGGTTACCAAGTTACGAAATGATATCAGCAACTTCCGGCAACGTCCCGATGAGTCTCTTTTTGAGGCTTGGGAGCGTTATAAGCTAGCTATTGATTGGTGCCCTAACCACAATATGTTGCAAGTTACCATCATAGATACCTTCTATAATGGTCTGACATTGAGGCACCGAGATATTCTCAATGCTGCTGCTGGTGGGACCTTTATGAAAAGGCGTCCCGAGGAGTGCTATGACTTAATCGAGAACATGACTGCCCACCATAACTTTTGGGATTCCTCTGCGGAGAGGGATGCGTCATGTCATTCAGTTACTCCCTCATCATCATCTCCTGAAATAATTGCTCTTACCAAAAAGATGGATGATATTTCTACGGCTGTGTTGAGAATGAGCCAAACGATGCAAAATCAGGTTCAAAATCAGCAAGTGAAAGCCGTGGCCCGAAGTTGTGAAACTTGTGGGGGCCCTCATCTGTATTCCGAGTGTCCAGCTACTGCTGGCTTTCCTCAAGAGAACGTATATGCTGCTCACGGTTCCTACAATACGGGGGGTAATTCTTACCAACCGCAAGGGGACCGTAATCTCTTAAGCTATCGTTCCAACAATTTTCTCGGACCTCCCGGTTTTAACCAAAATCAAAACCGTAACGCGAATCAGAATTTTAACCAAGGTCAAAACTCAAATTTCCAAAACCCGAACCAAAATCAAGGCCAGTTTAATCAAAACAATTTTCAAAATGGCAATCAAAACCAAGGTTTTCAAGGAAATTTTCAAAGAAACCAGAATCAAGGGAATTACAATCAGGGTAATTTCAATCAGAGAAACAATTTTCAGGGTAACAACAATCAAAATCAAGGGAATTTTCAAAACAACCGTGTTCAAAATCCTCCTGTACAAAATCAAAACGTTGTTCCACCCTCGTCTTCCTCCGAAGAAGTGCTAAAACAATTCATGAAAGCACAAGAGGAAACGAATCGGTTATTGATCAGCAAGATCTCTGAACTTCAGAAGTCTTTAAATGATCGACCCTCGGGCTCAGGTACACTACCAAGCAACACGATCGCTAACCCGAGGGGCGATGTCAAAGCGATCACCACCCGAAGTGGGGTATCATACAATGGACCCTCGATTCCTTCTACCTCTTCTTCTCCTCCTAAGGTAGCGGAACGTGAGCCTGAGGTTACTATGGACAAGGTACTTCCTACTAATAACGGAGGTACCAACAACGTCCACCCTCAAGTTGTCCCGGTCCCGGCTCATAAGCCGAAAGTTGTATTTGATCCCCCTGTGAGTTCTGATGAAATACCAAAGAATGATCCTAAGCCATCAATTCCATATCCTTCACGATTGAATGAACAAAAGAACCGCAAGAAAGCTAACCATCAGATGGAAAAATTTTATCAAATTTTCCAAGAATTACACTTTGATATTAGCTTCGCGGACGCTCTTCTTCTCATGCCTAAGCTTGCTTCGACAATCAAAAATCTGATAAGCAACAAAGAAAAACTTTGTGAGATGGCAAAAACTCCTCTTAACGAGCATTGCTCAGCAGTGCTCTTGAAAAAGCTTCCCGAAAAGCTTGGAGATCCCGGGAAATTTCTCATTCCTTGTGTTTTTCCTGGGATGGTTGAATGCTTTGCCTTGGCCGATCTTGGCGCAAGCATTAACCTGATGCCTTACACAGTCTGGAAAAGACTCTCACTTCCTGCTCTCACTCCGACCTGCATGACATTCGAGCTTGCAGACTGTACCATATCCCGTCCTCTCGGCATTGCCGAAGATATCTTTGTGAAAGTAGGAAAGTTCCATTTTCCGGCAGATTTCGTGATTGTTGATTTCGATGCTGACCCACGAGTCCCTCTCATTCTCGGGAGAGGATTCTTAAGAACGGGTCGTGCTTTAATCGATGTATTCGAAGAAGAAATCACTCTACGTGTTGATGGTGAAGCCATCACATTCAATATTGATCAGACTTCAAGATACTCCTCCAATTATGATGCTGAAACGGTTAACCGAATTGACATCATCGATGTTGCGTCTGAGGAGTCTTCCCAAGAAGTCCTTGGTTTCTCAGCAAGTGGCAGTACCACTCCTTCTACTGATCCTATCATTTTCGACTCTTCCCCTTCCCTCACTCCGTTTGAGGGAGGTGACTTCCTTCTGGAAGAACTCGAGGCTTTTCTTGCTCAAGATAGCTCAATCCCCGATGGGGTTGATGAAAACTATCTTGACCCGGAGGGGGACATTCTTCTCCTTGAAAGATTGTTAAATGATGATCCTTCACCCTCTCCGTCTCCAAAAATACTTCATAAAGCGGAAGTCAAAAATGTTGAAATAACTGAACACTTTCCCGAGGTTGAGCTCAAGGACTTGCCTCCTCATCTATAATATGCATTTCTAGAGGGTGATGATAAATTACCCGTCATTATTGCTAAAGACTTAAAAGTTGAGGAAAAGGCAGCACTCCTAAAGGTTTTAAAGTCACATAAACAAGCAATCGCTTGGAAACTCTCCGACATTAAGGGCATAAGCCCGAACTTCTGTACTCATAAAATCTTAATGGAGGATGACTTTAAACCAGCAGTGCAACAACAGAGAAGGGTAAATCCCAAAATCCACGAAGTTATCAAACAAGAGGTTCTAAAACTTCTTGATGCGGGATTGATTTACCCTATATCTGACAGTCCTTGGGTTAGCCCAATTCATTGTGTCCCTAAAAAGGGTGGCATTACCGTTGTCACCAACGAGGATAACGAGTTGATTCCAACTCGTTTGGTCACGGGTTGGCGAGTATGTATTGACTATCGAAAGTTAAATGACGCCACCCGTAAAGACCATTTTCCTCTCCCTTTTATGGACCAGATGCTTGAAAGACTTGCGGGGAATGAATACTACTGCTTCCTCGATGGTTTTTCGGGATACTTCCAAATTCCCATTGATCCCCAAGATCAAGAGAAGACTACCTTCACATGCCCCTACGGAACTTTTGCTTACAGACGTATGCCTTTCGGCTTATGTAATGCTCCAGGCACGTTCCAGAGGTGCATGATGTCTATTTTTTCCGACATGATCGGGAAAACTATGGAGGTATTTATGGATGACTTTTCAGTCATCGGGGATTCATTCCAGGCCTGTCTCTCCCACTTGGAACAAATGCTTAAACGTTGCAAAGAAACGAATTTAAGTCTCAACTGGGAGAAGAGCCACTTTATGGTCAAGGAGGGCATTGTCCTCGGCCATAAAATTTCAAAAGACGGGATTGAGGTTGACAGAGCTAAAATCGATGTCATTGCCAAATTACCTCATCCCACCACCGTAAAAGGTGTTAGGAGCTTTTTGGGTCATGCCGGCTTCTACCGTAGGTTTATCCAAGATTTTTCTAAGATTGCCCGGCCTATGACCCATCTCCTCGAGAAGGATGCTCCTTTCATCTTCTCTCCTGAGTGCATCGAAGCTTTTGAAACATTAAAGAAAAAGCTTACCGAGGCACCGATTCTTGTTGCCCCTGATTGGGACCTACCTTTTGAGCTTATGTGCGATGCTAGTGATTTTGCCATAGGTGCGGTCTTGGGGCAACGTAAAGCAAAATACTTTCAGCCTATACACTACGCAAGTAAAACTATGACCGAGGCTCAGAGTCATTACACCACCACTGAAAAAGAACTCCTAGCTGTGGTGTATGCCTTTGAGAAATTCCGGCCATACTTGATCCTGACCAAATGCGTGGTGTATACGGATCACTCGGCTTTGAAGTACTTATTTGCAAAGCAAGATGCAAAGCCGAGGCTTCTCCGTTGAGTTCTCCTCCTTCAGGAATTTGATATCATTATCCGTGATAAAAAAGGAGCTGAGAACCTTGCTGCTGATCATCTCTCACGATTAGAAAACCCACATCAAGATGTGTCCGAGAAACAAGAAATAAATGAATCATTCCCTCTCGAGACACTCAGTGCGGTTACTTTTTGTAACAATTCGCAATTTCAGGTTAACTTTTATTCCCGAAAATTTTACTATTCACTTTTTACTATTCACTTTTACTATTCACTTTTTACTATTCACTTTTCACTATTCATCTCAGAAATTTTTATTTCATATTCTCGTAAGTTAAACTATTTTAACGATAATCCGAGAGTTTGACGCTCGTCGGATCATTTCTGCAAAAATCACAAAGCCGTGTCCGAGATTTACTTTTAGGTTTAAACGTCCTTCCAGCATCCCGATATATCCATAAAACATTATAAACAATAGAAATATGATTTTCTATCATTTTATGACAATTCCAAAAGTTTCGGAATTTTACGTTTTTCAGTTCAGCGTTTTAGACCCGTGTTTCCAGTTTTTAGCAGGGTTTTAAGACAAACTCTATGAACTCACCAACCATTGTGTTGACACTTTAGCATGTTTATCTCAGGTTAGTAAGGCGATAGCTAGTGCGTGGAACTTAGAGTCAAGCTGCATATTCTGAAGACTTACGCTTTTTATCATTTACCATTCAAAACTTTGTATACATTTATGTATCATACTTTGGAATCTCATGTTTGTAACTTTGAATTCATTAATCGAATGGTAACTTTTCAAAACGTCTCATTTAGAGTTCGTTTTCTATACCTTGTACTTTGTATTATGAAGTAGCAACCCTATGACACAGTCTTCCGCTGCGGTATTTTGGGGGTGTTACAGATTGGTACCAGAGCCTTGGTTATAGAGAACTAGGTTGCATTTAGTGCCTAGACTATAACTGCTATATACGATAGGACATTCCTCTTTATTTGCCTTACACACAATACAGACACATATGCTTTTTGGTTAGAGGTTTGCTTAGTTCCACGCTGTTAGATGATGTGACTTTAGTATTATAAGGAGCCCCAGAGATTCGTCGAGTCATTAAAAACATAGAGCTCAGTAATAACTAATTAGTTAACTTGATCTTGTGACAGTTCTTGTTTGATTAGACACAAGATTTGAGTTAAATAATATTATTGCTTAGCTTTAGGGATTTGATGACTTGATTATCTTACAATCGGCCTCAGAAGGCGGATTTTGTGTCGGAAATTCTTAAGTAGGATGTTTTAGAATCTCCTTATTTAAATGGATTGGGACGCCTCTTCATTTAAATAAAGAAATTGTAAATCACCGAACCATAAGTTTATGAGACCTTACTTACATAAATTTGGACGCTTCTTTATGTAAGTAATGTGTTATAAATAAGTGGGCTTAATTGTAGCCGATACAACTCCTTAACCAGAACCTTAGATGAATCAGAGTAAACACCACTATATTAGAGATCCCAAATTCTCATAGACACACCATAAGTAGTTAACATAAACTGAACTTCGGGACGAAGTTCTTCTTAAGGGGTAGAGACTGTAACAATTCGCAATTTCAGGTTAACTTTTATTCCCGAAAATTTTACTATTCACTTTTTACTATTCACTTTTACTATTCACTTTTCACTATTCATCTCAGAAATTTTTATTTCATATTCTTGTAAGTTAAACTATTTTAACGATAATCCGAGAGTTTGACGCTCGTCGGATCATTTCTGCAAAAATCACAAAGCCGTGTCCGAGATTTACTTTTAGGTTTAAACGTCCTTCCAGCATCCCGATATATCCATAAAACATTATAAACAATAGAAATATGATTTTCTATCATTTTATGACAATTCCAAAAGTTTCGGAATTTTACGTTTTTCAGTTCAGCGTTTTACGCGAATTACGCGTTTTAGACCCGTGTTTCCAGTTTTTAGCAGGGTTTTAGCACCCGATAGAACCTACCACTCATTTTATATTTTATTATGGACTATATTGACATGTTTAACAATACTTTCAAGTTTCATATTTTTACGATACCCGGTTTTACGTTTTGAGGCTTAATCATTTACGGTTAGCAATTAACGGGACTAAAACTCACTACGTAACTTATATAAGGCCAAGATTCATCCACCTAGTCCCTTCCCCTTGTCCATGAACGTGTATATGGTGGCCTTGGTGGCTTGATAATGAGCCTAGGAAAGTATATGGTCTAAGAACAACCAAGTATGCATAGATGTGTTTAGTTTTTAACCATTAGTTCATTATACTTCATGTGTTCCAATTTTAGCCACAAGTAAGTACTAGCTAACCTCCTCACTTGCACTATAAAAGGAAACTCATCTCTTCATTCTTTTCATCACCATTTAAAACTTCCCAACATAATTCCATAGCTTCATCATCTTTGATCTTCAAGTTACAAATTACATACCATAGTTAAAGGCCTAGTTATTCTCTACACGAAACTAGTGTTTATTTGGTGATTCCATGATTGAATTAGGAGCTACACAAGGGTACTAGGTCTGATCTAAGATGGTTTTCACAAGGGTTATATAAAGATTAGCAAGGGTTTACAAGAGTTGTGGTGAAGGGTTTACAAGATTAGGATTAGTGTCCTAGTTCTATACTTGACTTCCTTTCTTAAGTAAAAGCCAAAAGTTGTAAGAAACCCTTATACACTTTCTTGCTCAATATCATTTTCATGCTTATTATGTTTCTTTCATGCTATATATGTTCTTGTTATTGTGTTCATGATGTTTAAAAATGGATAAAACGAGTATTGGTATACATATGTTAACTTATGACAAGCAAACAAGCAAACTAGTGATTTTTATGGAGAACCACGACCAAAATAGTATAACTATGATATTTGAAACTTACTTACTGTTAAAGAGGACTTCAAGAGGAAAACATAGTAATTTGAATCACCCAAAACGAGTACACGAGTCAAAAGTTATGACCATTTGAAGTTAGCGAAACCAAAACGGCAAAACTGCCTAAATAGCATTCTGATCAAATTTTGCTTTTGAAAGTCCCTCTTCTGGTCCGATTCATCAAAAAGTTAAAACACGAAAGTTGTCCGGAACGACGTTTTCGTTCAGGAACAAAGAAGCTCGAGCCCTGAAAATGCTTTCCGAGTGATAATTTTCTTCAAATTCTTAACAGCCCATTTTAGACCAAAGTTACTATATAATGATTATAATTAGATGAGACCAAGAGGTCTAATGACCTAAAGCCAAGACCACAACCATGGCTAAAGCCAAGGTTGAGTCTCAAGACCATGGTACAATGACCAAAGTCACGGCGAAGCTATGACCAAAGACCATATAAACTTACCCTAATAACAATCTTCATGTAACTTTCGGATCAAAACTTATATATATGTTATCGAATACTACAATAGTAGGGAGCCTCATGTGAGGAGTTCATTAAGTAAGCCGTCGAGACGAGTTGTGGATTTACGAATTAAAGTGTCCTGGCTCCTCGAACGTTTACTCCATGACTTCTGAATTATGTCGGCCCGAACGGTAGTAAGAGATGTACAAACTATACATGTTTCATAAACGACTTATATTCAAAGACTTACACTATATACTAAGTACTACATCATGAACATTATGCAAGACATATATAGGCAATTCGTCGTATTCTTAGACGTTACTCCAAACCTAAGTGGCAACGTTCTATTATAGGCTGCTCTTAGAGACTTTCGCGATTCGACTACCACTTTCATTTCTCATTACATAAGCTTAAGGTGAGTCATAGCCCCTACTCTTTTCATACTTGTTTTAACTCTTGGGGGGATACATGCTCAACTACTTGCTTACTTGTACAAATACTCTTAAACATTTATACTTGATTGTGTTATACTTGATTGGCATTATACTTGATTGCGTTATACATACTTGTTACACTATACTTGCTTAATTTAAATACAAGATTCGTATTTACATGCATACATAATACTCTATTCTGTCAGAGAGGTATTGGTAGTACTCATGGGAAGATGCCCCCTACCCTTGTGTCTATACTTGACCTTGGATGACGTAGTACTATTTGGGAAGATGCCCCCGCCCTTGTGTCTATTCTTGACCTTGGGTGAATATAATCTGGTGCATTGTATAAACTAACTTTTAGCAGTGGGTTGTGGACACACAGGTTACAAGTCTCTTATGGCGGGACTTGTAACTGAGTGGATTCACGATGCCTTTGCTGTGTGAACATTCTTTAAGGCTTTTCAACTGTTTTAAGACAAACTCTATGAACTCACCAACCATTGTGTTGACACTTTAGCATGTTTATCTCAGGTTAGTAAGGCGATAGCTAGTGCGTGGAACTTAGAGTCAAGCTGCATATTCTGAAGACTTACGCTTTTTATCATTTACCATTCAAAACTTTGTATACATTTATGTATCATACTTTGGAATCTCATGTTTGTAACTTTGAATTCATTAATCGAATGGTAACTTTTCAAAACGTCTCATTTAGAGTTCGTTTTCTATACCTTGTACTTTGTATTATGAAGTAGCAACCCTATGACACAGTCTTCCGCTGCGGTATTTTGGGGGTGTTACAGATTGGTACCAGAGCCTTGGTTATAGAGAACTAGGTTGCATTTAGTGCCTAGACTATAACTGCTATATACGATAGGACATTCCTCTTTATTTGCCTTACACACAATACAGACACATATGCTTTTTGGTTAGAGGTTTGCTTAGTTCCACGCTGTTAGATGATGTGACTTTAGTATTATAAGGAGCCCCAGAGATTCGTCGAGTCATTAAAAACATAGAGCTCAGTAATAACTAATTAGTTAACTTGATCTTGTGACAGTTCTTGTTTGATTAGACACAAGATTTGAGTTAAATAATATTATTGCTTAGCTTTAGGGATTTGATGACTTGATTATCTTACAATCGGCCTCAGAAGGCGGATTTTGTGTCGGAAATTCTTAAGTAGGATGTTTTAGAATCTCCTTATTTAAATGGATTGGGACGCCTCTTCATTTAAATAAAGAAATTGTAAATCACCGAACCATAAGTTTATGAGACCTTACTTACATAAATTTGGACGCTTCTTTATGTAAGTAATGTGTTATAAATAAGTGGGCTTAATTGTAGCCGATACAACTCCTTAACCAGAACCTTAGACGAATCAGAGTAAACACCACTATATTAGAGATCCCAAATTCTCATAGACACACCATAAGTAGTTAACATAAACTGAACTTCGGGACGAAGTTCTTCTTAAGGGGTAGAGACTGTAACAATTCGCAATTTCAGGTTAACTTTTATTCCCGAAAATTTTACTATTCACTTTTTACTATTCACTTTTACTATTCACTTTTCACTATTCATCTCAGAAATTTTTATTTCATATTCTCGTAAGTTAAACTATTTTAACGATAATCCGAGAGTTTGACGCTCGTCGGATCATTTCTGCAAAAATCACAAAGCCGTGTCCGAGATTTACTTTTAGGTTTAAACGTCCTTCCAGCATCCCGATATATCTATAAAACATTATAAACAATAGAAATATGATTTTCTATCATTTTATGACAATTCCAAAAGTTTCGGAATTTTACGTTTTTCAGTTCAGCGTTTTACGCGAATTACGCGTTTTAGACCCGTGTTTCCAGTTTTTAGCAGGGTTTTAGCACCCGATAGAACCTACCACTCATTTTATATTTTATTATGGACTATATTGACATGTTTAACAATACTTTCAAGTTTCATATTTTTACGATACCCGGTTTTACGTTTTGAGGCTTAATCATTTACGGTTAGCAATTAACGGGACTAAAACTCACTACGTAACTTATATAAGGCCAAGATTCATCCACCTAGTCCCTTCCCCTTGTCCATGAACGTGTATATGGTGGCCTTGGTGGCTTGATAATGAGCCTAGGAAAGTATATGGTCTAAGAACAACCAAGTATGCATAGATGTGTTTAGTTTTTAACCATTAGTTCATTATACTTCATGTGTTCCAATTTTAGCCACAAGTAAGTACTAGCTAACCTCCTCACTTGCACTATAAAAGGAAACTCATCTCTTCATTCTTTTCATCACCATTTAAAACTTCCCAACATAATTCCATAGCTTCATCATCTTTGATCTTCAAGTTACAAATTACATACCATAGTTAAAGGCCTAGTTATTCTCTACACGAAACTAGTGTTTATTTGGTGATTCCATGATTGAATTAGGAGCTACACAAGGGTACTAGGTCTGATCTAAGATGGTTTTCACAAGGGTTATATAAAGATTAGCAAGGGTTTACAAGAGTTGTGGTGAAGGGTTTACAAGATTAGGATTAGTGTCCTAGTTCTATACTTGACTTCCTTTCTTAAGTGAAAGCCAAAAGTTGTAAGAAACCCTTATACACTTTCTTGCTCAATATCATTTTCATGCTTATTATGTTTCTTTCATGCTATATATGTTCTTGTTATTGTGTTCATGATGTTTAAAAATGGATAAAACGAGTATTGGTATACATATGTTAACTTATGACAAGCAAACAAGCAAACTAGTGATTTTTATGGAGAACCACGACCAAAATAGTATAACTATGATATTTGAAACTTACTTACTGTTAAAGAGGACTTCAAGAGGAAAACATAGCAATTTGAATCACCCAAAACGAGTACACGAGTCAAAAGTTATGACCATTTGAAGTTAGCGAAACCAAAACGGCAAAACTGCCTAAATAGCATTCTGATCAAATTTTGCTTTTGAAAGTCCCTCTTCTGGTCCGATTCATCAAAAAGTTAAAACACGAAAGTTGTCCGGAACGACGTTTTCGTTCAGGAACAAAGAAGCTCGAGCCCTGAAAATGCTTTCCGAGTGATAATTTTCTTCAAATTCTTAACAGCCCATTTTAGACCAAAGTTACTATATAATGATTATAATTAGATGAGACCAAGAGGTCTAATGACCTAAAGCCAAGACCACAACCATGGCTAAAGCCAAGGTTGAGTCTCAAGACCATGGTACAATGACCAAAGTCACGGCGAAGCTATGACCAAAGACCATATAAACTTACCCTAATAACAATCTTCATGTAACTTTCGGATCAAAACTTATATATATGTTATCGAATACTACAATAGTAGGGAGCCTCATGTGAGGAGTTCATTAAGTAAGCCGTCGAGACGAGTTGTGGATTTACGAATTAAAGTGTCCTGGCTCCTCGAACGTTTACTCCATGACTTCTGAATTATGTCGGCCCGAACGGTAGTAAGAGATGTATAAACTATACATGTTTCATAAACGACTTATATTCAAAGACTTACACTATATACTAAGTACTACATCATGAACATTATGCAAGACATATATAGGCAATTCGTCGTATTCTTAGACGTTACTCCAAACCTAAGTGGCAACGTTCTATTATAGGCTGCTCTTAGAGACTTTCGCGATTCGACTACCACTTTCATTTCTCATTACATAAGCTTAAGGTGAGTCATAGCCCCTACTCTTTTCATACTTGTTTTAACTCTTGGGGGGATACATGCTCAACTACTTGCTTACTTGTACAAATACTCTTAAACATTTATACTTGATTGTGTTATACTTGATTGGCATTATACTTGATTGCGTTATACATACTTGTTACACTATACTTGCTTAATTTAAATACAAGATTCGTATTTACATGCATACATAATACTCTATTCTGTCAGAGAGGTATTGGTAGTACTCATGGGAAGATGCCCCCTACCCTTGTGTCTATACTTGACCTTGGATGACGTAGTACTATTTGGGAAGATGCCCCCGCCCTTGTGTCTATTCTTGACCTTGGGTGAATATAATCTGGTGCATTGTATAAACTAACTTTTAGCAGTGGGTTGTGGACACACAGGTTACAAGTCTCTTATGGCGGGACTTGTAACTGAGTGGATTCACGATGCCTTTGCTGTGTGAACATTCTTTAAGGCTTTTCAACTGTTTTAAGACAAACTCTATGAACTCACCAACCATTGTGTTGACACTTTAGCATGTTTATCTCAGGTTAGTAAGGCGATAGCTAGTGCGTGGAACTTAGAGTCAAGCTGCATATTCTGAAGACTTACGCTTTTTATCATTTACCATTCAAAACTTTGTATACATTTATGTATCATACTTTGGAATCTCATGTTTGTAACTTTGAATTCATTAATCGAATGGTAACTTTTCAAAACGTCTCATTTAGAGTTCGTTTTCTATACCTTGTACTTTGTATTATGAAGTAGCACCCCTATGACACAGTCTTCCGCTGCGGTATTTTGGGGGTGTTACACTTTTCGTGGTGACTCTACTACCCCATGGTTTGCCGACTTTGCAAATTACCATGCGGGTAACTTCATCGTGAAGGGGATGACGTCCCAACATAAAAACAAATTCTTTAAAGACGTCAAACATTATTTCTGGGACGACCCCTTCCTCTTCAAAATCTGTGCCGATCAAGTCATCAGGCGATGTGTATACGGACAGGAAGCCGCTGATATTCTCAAGGCTTGCCATACTGGACCCACCGGGGGCCACCATAGTCCTAACTACACCGCCAAAAAGGTGTTTGATTCCGGTTTCTATTGGCCCACAATCTATAAGGATGCCCACGAGTTAGTCAAGGCCTATGATGCTTGTCAGCGTCACAGGAATATTTCACAAAAGAACGAAATGCCACAAAATGCTATTCAAGTTTGCGAAATCTTTGACGTCTGGGGCATTGACTTTATGGGGCCATTCCCATCTTCTCGTGGAAACAAATACATACTCGTGGCTGTTGACTACTTGTCAAAATGGGTTGAGGCTAAGGCCTTACCCACTAACGATGCCCGAGTTGTTGTGAAATTCTTGAAATCCCTCTTTGCTCGTTTTGGAACTCCACGTGCCATCATTAGTGATCGCGGTACTCACTTTTGCAATGATCAATTTGCAAAAGTCATGCTTAAGTACGGTGTTACTCATCGTCTTTCCACCGCATATCACCCCCAAACAAGTGGGCAGGTGGAGGTTTCCAACCGTGGTATTAAAAGGATTCTTGAGAGGACAGTAGGTGAAAACCGTGCTTCCTGGTCGGATAAACTAGATGATGCACTCTGGGCCTTCCGTACAGCTTACAAAACACCCATTGGGTGTACTCCATACAAGCTTGTATACGGGAAGGTGTGTCATTTACCGATCGAGCTTGAGCACAAAGCCTACTGGGCCTTGAAACATGCTAACTACGACCTTCATAAAGCGGGTGATCACCGTAAAGTTCAACTCAATGAATTAAACGAACTTCGTGATCAAGCCTATGAGAACTCTTTGATCTACAAAGAAAATTCACGACTCTAAGATTAAGAACCGAGTTTTCAACGTCGGTGACAGAGTCCTTCTTTTCAATTCAAGATTAAAGATCTTCTCGGGGAAATTAAAAACCAGATGGACTGGACCATTCACTATTGCTAAAGTATATCCATACGGGACTGTTGAGTTATCTCAACCCGAAGGTCCCAACTTCAAAGTGAATGGTCATAGATTGAAACATTATTTTGGAGAGGACATACCACCCATGGTTGTCCCGGATCTCCAAACTTTCCCCATGGACCAATGAATTCGGGGATCGAGTCAAGCTAGTGACTCGGTGAACAAAAATTAGCAACATATATGGGTTTTCACCCGTATTTCTGACTTCTTTCTACTTTCTACCACCCTAGTGTGGGGGAGTGGCCGTCCCCCACCTGTTGAAAAGTAAATATGTATATAAGTCTCATTTCAAGAAAAAGAAAAAAAAAAAAAAAAAAAAATTGTATGTACAGATAAATAAAGTGAAAAATAAAATCTATATTTCCACAGCTAGCATCGAATATTAGCTTTTTCCGTTCAGAGATTCGGCATAATAGCCGGGACTTTGAATATTGAGGACAATATTCAGTTCTAGTGTGGGGGGGGGGGGGGGGGGAATTCTTACGAATTTTATCACAAAACTATCTTATACCCCCATTTTTAGGCCTAAATTTTTCAAAAATTTTTCACTTTATTTCAAATTTTTTGTGGTTATCAGTCCGCCAAAGTCTAAATGACGAATGGATTGGCTAGTCCAGGAGCAAACGGCTCTTGGTAAAGACATCTCAAACCCGTTGATGGCTGGCAATTTGCCAAAAATTGCATGGTTCCTCAACTCCCCCGTATCCTCATAAGCAAATGAGTTGGCTAGCCCGCAAGATTATGGCTTGTGGTAAAGGCCGTGGAAAATTCATAATTGGTAATCAGCTCACCAAGATGTTGACTTAGTCCATCAAGATGCTGGCTAGTCCAGAAGCAAACGGCTTTTGGTAAAGACTAATCAAATCCGTTGACAGCTGGTGGTTTGCTCAAAATAACACGGTTATCAGGTGTGCCACAGTTCTTACACCTGGCTACTCCAGAAGTGATGGCTTTTGGTAAAGAGAATTTCAAATCCATCAGGTTTTTCTCAAAAGATTGCTAGGGACTAGCAATGTTTTAGTGTGGGGGATTGATGAGTGTGTAAATACTCATCATTTTTACCATATCTGAGCTGCCAAAACATCCAAAAACACTCAATAATGAATCAAAATAGTGAAAATATCCCAGGAAAGTGTTTTACATGTTTCAAATGCAAAAGTATCAAAAACAGATGAAAAACGCACAAAGTTTGCATAATTGGCAGTTTCAGTCCCCCAACTTTCAAAAGTTGTCAAATCTAGTCCCTGGTCATTCTAAAAACTTGAAAAAGTCACCAAAGGTCCTTATAAATCAAAAAGTTACATGATTAGCCCTTTGGTGAAAACTTTCACAAAATGTCAAGTTTAGTCCCTGAACTTTGGAAATTGTCAAAAATGGTCCCTGGGATATGAAAAACTTTGAGAAAAACAAATTTTGTCCTTGCACTAACCTTTTATGACAGGATTGGTCCTTGGTGGAAAGTTTGGTGAAAATTACACAAATGGTCCCTGAAGTTTGAAAGTTTGACGATTTCAGTCCCTGGTGAAAATAAATTTGAAAAATCATCAAAGGACCTTATACTATTCATGATATGGCAAATTACACCCTTGGAAATAATTTGGAAGCATGCCAAGAGCACACCTCAAACTTTCATCAAATTACAAAAATAGTCCTTGTGTGAAATAAAACCAAACGAATCCTTATTCTTAATATCCACCAAATCCAATATCCTAAACTAACTACCCAGCCCACCCCTTTTTGTCCAAGCCCAAGGAATACCAGCCCACCACAAACCCAACAAATAAAACCCAGGGCCAAACCCTTTGACTCTGGTCAAACGTGGTCAAACAACCACCCTTCCCTCTCAGACATCCCCCACACCTCCACAACCTGCCAAACCTCACCTCCCACCACTTGCAAAGAGTATCATCACCCTCCCACCACCCTGCAACTACCCTCACATCACATTTAATGCACCACCACCCCCAATTAATATAAAACAGTCCCAATTGCCCATTGGAATTTTGGCGCGAAAATTTTCAATGGCTGAGATTGAACAACACTAATCCAATGGATGAGATGAGAGATGGGAAATGATCAGAGGATGCTGGGAACCCTAATGGATGGCTATAAATAGTGGAAGAAGTGCAAGGAAGCAGAGTGTAGTTTTATTAGTCTTAAAATTGTGTCGAATTTAAATTATCTTGCAAATTAGTGTAATCTTTTCAAATTCAAGTATTGTAACAGTGTTAGTAGTGTAATTGAAACCTTTTGAAGTTATAAAATCACAAGTTCTAATTCTGTCTTTCATTTTTGCAATTTACTCAAATTCTGAATGCTCAAGTGTTAATGGTGAACTGAGTTATGGACTGAGAATAAGTCACATAGGTTCCTATAAGCTTATCAAAGCTTTAGAGACTCTAAAATTCAGTTGTATTAGAAGGAAACCTAAAATCTAAAAAAAGTCAAACTTGGTCAACTGTGCTTGTTTGATTTTATTTTCAGGTTTGAAGAAGGACTTGTGAGCAAGATTGGAGCTGGATATTGCCTATCTAAAGATAGGCTTCATAGGAAAACCCTCTGTTCATGCTGAGGGTATCCCTGTAAGAACTTGCTCATTTCATTTTTTCACTTAAATCATAGTTCTGAGTAAGCCTTAGTTTGATTGTTTGATCATTGCTAGTTTGTGTTAATCTGTGTTAATTGGTTGTGTTTTAGTTGTTTTTAGCATAGTAATCATTATTAGCTTGTTAGATTACATAGTACTTAATATTTCAATACTTATCTGCCATAATAAGTTGTAAGTGGTGAACTTGTGTGATTGTAGTGATAATCTGTTTTTAAGTGTTTAAACTAAGTTCCTTAGTCATAATCAGTAGTTGGAAATCTAGTTTGCATACCTGATAATCATCTACTTAGAAAAATCATCAAAAAGTCCACATTAAGGGGTGTTTGGATTTGGTAATTCAACTGTGTTGTGTAGGTTCTTGGTTGGTAACTTTGTGTAAAACTTTGTCTCAGCACCAAAATAAGTTCAAATAAGTCTTAAAAATTGGGTGACATTGAACAAAAAGTCAAAGTCTCAAGAAATTGGTCACTCACAGTTAACTGTGAGAGTTTTTGAACACAAATCCTTCTCATTAGTTATATTAGTTGTTAATATAGTATAAATTAGCTTAAATACATCTTATAACACCACTTATAATCAGTAGGGATCATTAGAAGTTCACATAAGCCAAACTAGTTCATTTTCTAAAAAAGTCAAATTTCATCTTCTCAGATTTTTGCTAAAATTCCAAGATAAATTGTGATTTGTGTGATGGGAATTAAGGGTTGAAATTTGTTGTGGTTAGAGTTCATTAGCTGATCTTTAAGCTCAAAATTTTGTTTGATTTTTGTGAGATTTTGTGTGGGTCCCACAGACCCCCAAAGTGAGTTGCAGGGCAGACCCTTGCCTTGTGCACAGCAGACCTTACCCACACCACCACCTTTAGTGGTGGCTGCAGCCCACCTCAGTGGACCCCAGAGGTTCTTTCTTGGTTTGGACCACCCCCCTCCTACCAGGGTACAAGTGTTGACCAATTGGTTGACCTAAGACTCAGTGGACCCCACCTAGTTTAGCCCCTTAAGTCTGTCCCATAACTGAGTGAAACTCAGTTTTGCTCAAGTGCTTATTTGAACTCATTCAGCTTATTTGTGCTTAATTCTTGTTGTTTCTTGCTTATTTGAGATTGTTGAGCTTGTTTGTACCCATTTCAATCATTGTGGACCCTACCATCAGTCATTTGAGCTTATTTGACCACACAGTCAACCAAAGTCAAACTGATTAAGTTTAGGGGGTGCTACTGCTTATTTATAAGCAATTTTCAAAAGTGTTTTCACAAAAGTTTCTCATTTTTAGTAGTTAGGTAGGTTTGTAAAAGAAAATCCAAGAAAGAACCAAGTTTAAAATAAGTGATAGTTTCTATTTAATTCAATTTAATTTTAATTTTCATTTTTAGATTTTAATTAAGTACTTAGTGTTTTTATATTTTTATTAATTACCTTACATAGTAAAGTATTTTTAGTAAATTTTTCAGATTTTTATTCTGTCATTTAGTATTAATTAGATTTAATTTTAGTTTTCTTAATTATTAATTAATATTAAGTATTAAATCTCATATTTAGTTTTTATAAAGTAAAACTTAGTTTTTATATTTTTCCTAGCTCTAATATAGTATAATAGACTTTTAGAAAATATATTTTGAATTTCTACTGTTCATTTTACATTTTTCTTATTTTAATTGTTTAAATTAGACTTAAGTTAATTAAAAGGTAAATAATTAGTGGATTAATCTTAAAACATAATTTTTAGAGTTTATATAATTTTGTAGGATTCCTGTGATGGTTAAGTAATTTTATAAATTTTCTCATAATTTTCTAAGTTAATTTAGTATTAATATTAATTAAAAGTAGTTTAATTAGTTTAATTAAATTAAATAGTTTTTAATTTATAAAAAAAATCCATAAAAAGACAAAAATATTTATTTTTATTTTTTATACTTTCTTCAAGTTCTAATTTAAGTTTAGAAATTGTTTTTGCAAATTTTTAGTTTAAATTGTAATAGTTATAATTATTAGTTAATTTAAATTAGATTTTAATTTAGTTTTCAAATAGTTTTATTAATTAAATAATATTTAAATAATATTTTAATCATTTTCATAATTTTATTTTCATTTTTAATTTTAAGTTTTAAAAAGTGTCAAAAGCACCCCCTGTAGTTTGCTAAATACTAAAATCCCACTTTTTCAGTCCGATTGCGTAAATCTGAATTTTGAATACGTGCATATATCTAATATCTGATTTTTGTGAATATTATATCTGTGTACCAATACCAAGATAACAGTAGCAATATCAATTCCACATCATCTGGCTACTGTCCTCAGTGCCACTTTCTCATAAACGATTTCAAACGACACCATTTCAATCTCGCTGGGACTTTAACGACCCGGGAAAACACTGTACTATCACCGGAGTATTGGGACGAGGCTGTCTTTGACTTGTTGACCTTGGTCAATAATATCTGACGGTTTAGACCCAATCAGTACTTCTGAATTATGATGGCCCAAATGGTGTTATGTTATAACTAAGTGTAATAACAACATAGCTCAATAGTAGGGAGCTTCACGTGAGGAGTATTAACTTCTGAATTATGATGGCCTGAATGGTATTATGTTGATAACATAATACAATAGTAGGGAGCTTTATGTGATGAGTCATATACTTCTGGATTGTGATGGCCCGAACGGTGTTATGTTATATCTAAAACACTTACAACCCTAAGAATGATTACTTAAGAAACTTAAACAAGATAACTAAAGCTTGACATACATCCACACCCACAATACCACCAGAATACGTGAGTAGGCAGTCTAGTCTCTGAGTAACTTTTCACATCAATTAGATTTCTCTAAGCCCAGGTGAGTTCATAGCCTCACACTCTTTTTAAATTCTTTACAAACCCTGTGAGAGGGATACATGCTACTTACTTTCTTTAAATCGAATACAAGTCTTTTTCTTTGGTTGTTGCACGAGTAAACTATCTGCCACCCCTACATAACAAAATTCATGAATCTAATCGCTTATGATATTTTACACAAGTGAACACGAATATAATTGATAGATCTATTGGAGTTTGACAACTCCCGTTGGTACTACCTCTCACTGGAGGGTACCAATAAGTATTATATTTGAACCCTCTGAAGGATTAAATTTGGCAAGTTATCCTTCCCGTCTGATGAGTGCTCAAACACTCATCATTTTTGTCGTATTTAAACTGCCAAAACATACAAAAACAATCAAAAATTTATCAAAATACTTAAATTATCCTAGGGATTGTGTTTTAAGTGTTTTAAATGCAAAATGAGCAAAAACAAATGAAAATGATCAAAGTTTGCAATATTGGCAGTTTCAGTCCCCTAAGTTTCAAAACTTGTCAAAAATAGTCCCTATGCATTTATTTTTAAAGAAAAGTCAACCCAAGTCCTTCAAAAATCAAAAGTATCAAAAATGGACTTTGGGTGAAAAGTTTTGAAAAGCTACATGTTTGGTCCCTGGAGTTTGAAAATTTACAGAAAAGGTCCCTGGGAATTTTTAAAAGTGGAAAATGAAAATAATGGTCCTTGTGTTGTTGGAGGTTGGCAATAGTGGTCCTTGTGAATACTTTGGGAAATCTACAATTTCAGCCCCCATCTTTTGAGATTTTACAAAATTGGTCCTTGTTGCTTACTAGTAAAGTACCATACGGACCCTTGTTTTATCTAAAGTCCAAACCAAATCCAAAAATAAATCATCCCAGCCCACCTTATCACTCCAAGCCCAAATCCACCCCTTGGCCTATCTCACCATCCCAGCCCACCACTTCACAAATATATACTCCCTCGTTTGATATCACTTCCCACCTCAGTCAACAAGTCAAACCATTGACCTTCCCCCTCCAACTTGCTCACCTGCCCTGCCAATCCCCCTCCTCCACCTCAGCTTCACCATGTCTTGTTCCCCTGGCCTCCACTAAACTCCAAAACCAATTAATGACCCCAAACTTCTCCAAGTTACCCCAGCCTGACAAAATAAGAAAAAGGCGCCAAAATCATTTCAAAGGTCAAGATCAAAAATAAGTAATCCAATGGTTGCAAAGGGAAGTGGGAAAGGCTCAGAAAGTCCAAGAAACCCTAGAGGTTCCCTATAAAAGGAAAGAGAAGCAGCAGAGGGCAAGTAGTTTTTTTTATTAGAAAAATTGTAATATCGTTTTTTTGTTGTCTATTTCCAAGTTGTAATCTTGGTTTAAAATTGTAACTATAAGCTTCTCAGTGTATTTTTAGACTTATTTCAATAATAAGTTTTAATCATTTTGCTTAAAATCAGTTTGTACCAATTTTTAGTGAAAAATCTCAATTATTGTATTGTTGTTTTAAGTTGTTGTTTTATGGTTAATATTGCTTATATAAGTTATAAATAAGCTCTTAAAAGTTCCTTAGCATTACCACTGGTCTCGATTCACCAAATCAAAAATACTCAAAATTAGAAATTAAATAGGTAGAAAATAAAAAATTCAGTGAGAAGAAGGAAGAAGCAAAGATGAATGATGGAATTGTGTTTGTAGTGGTGTTAGTACCTCAGGGGAGGTGTTAGGGTGGTTACTTGATCATTGGTTCATAGTTTCTGCTTGGAAGGCACATTGTGAGTCTCTTGTGCCATTTGTAGCTTTCAACTGTTCCATTGATTAAATTTACTTCTATCTGTACTTTCTGTGTTTGTTTAATGTGCCTTAGTGTGAGTATTGCTTAAAAGTTGATATTTGATCATTAAATTCTAGTTGTAGCTTGTATATTCATGCTCAAATGACCTCATCACGTCATGTTGTAACCTGATGAACCAGATTCATAGTCTAAGATTGCTATATCTTTTGAAAAACTTAAAATCAGTGCATTATAGGGGTGTTTGGATTAAGGCAGTCCTTGGTATTAGGGTTGGTTCAAGAGGTTAAAAGTAGTTGGAATAACATACTTAGTGGTAATTTAGAGTAATGCAAGTTTAAAATTGGTAGGTTACTTAGAAAAAGTCAAAAACTTAGTTCTTGGCCTCTAATCTGCCAACTGTTAGGAATCTAGGGTGATAAATCATAATGTTAGGTAGAAAACTTGTTCAACTAGTCTAGTTTAGTTTCATTTTAGCATAATACAACTAATTCAGTAAGCTAGGAAGCATTGAATCTCATATTAGTCAACTTAGGCATAAATCTTAAAAAAGTCAACTTTGCATTGTGCAGAAAAACCAGTTATTGCATGAATTTTATGGAATTTTGTGTTATGATTTAGGTTTTGAAACTTCTTGTGTGTAAAATATACCAGCTAAACTTGAGATTCCCACATCCATTGTAATTTTGTGAATTTTTTTTGTGGACTAAATTACCCTTCAAACTGATCTGCAGGGGAAGTGAGTCCCCTGTGCATTAGCAGACCATCCACCACCATCACTTTGGTGGCTAATCCTGACCACCATAGTGGGTCCCACAGACCAATTTTGGGTTCCTTCAACCCCCCTCATGGCCACCTTCCAGTTTTGGCCAAGTTTTTGAGCTTAGGCTCAGTGGACCCCGTCTGAAACCCCTTCCAAAGTCTGTCCCATTTCTGTCTCAGTCTCCAAATAAGCAAGTGCTTATTCTGATTTCTTGGCTTATTAACCCGGCTTAATTGTTTGAATCTTGCTTAAACTTGTCTAAACGACTTAAGTGAACCAGAATCCACCACTGTGGACCCCACATAAGTTCATTTGAGCTTAATTCCTTGTTTGGTCAAAGAAAGTCAACTGTTGAGCTAATAAGCACCCAAAGTGATTAATTTCTGAGTTTCATAAAAAGTGTTTTTGTAAAAGTTGTTAGTTTTTAGTGTTAAAGTAGTTTGGAAAAAGAAAAAACACAAAAAAAACCAAATTTAATTATAGTGATAGCTTCTATTTAATAGAAATTATCTCTTTAATTTTCTTTTTAGCTTATTTATAAGCACTCTAGCATTTTTATATTTTTATTAAATCTCTTTTATATTAAAGTAATTTTAAAATTTTTCCAGATTTTTCCTTTGTCATTTAGTGGTTTTTAGAATTAATTTTAGTTTAATTAATTATTAATTAATAATTAAGAATTAAATAGCATAATTAGATTTTATTAAGTAACACCTAGTTTTTATAATTTTTATAGCTTTTATATAAGTTAAAACATTTTTAGGAATTTTTCTAGAATTTCTACTGTTCATTTTCTATTTTTTAGAATATAATTAATTTAATTAGTAATTAATTAATTATTAGAATAATAATTAGTAAATTAGTTTAAAAATACATAAAATCAACTTTTTATAATTTTTTAGATTCCTGTGATGGTTAATTAGATTTATAAAAATCTTCTTAATTATCTAAGTCTTTTTAGTAATCTTTAGTAATTTAAATCAATATAATTAGTTAATTAATAAGTAATTAGTAATTAATTAATAATAAATAATTAAATAGTGTAAAAATAATTTTTCGTTTTCTAAAAATTTTCTTTGTTCATTAGGATTGTAAAAATAATAATTTCACACTCGTAGCCTTTTTAGTTCATCAGTTGTACTTTCTCTCACGTTCGTCAGTGTACGTTTTTTATTAAAACGTACGTTTTTAGGTTTTAGATCAATTCTTCTTAATCTTAATTCCAGTAATTAATCACATAGCTTTCCTAAGCTATTTCTGTTCATAATTTCCAAATAATTCTCATTACAACCCTTTTCTGTGAATAATCACCCGATCACAAGCACGCTAAAGCACAATCCACACCTCGTCGGGACATAACGAACGGTGATACTCTATATTACCCGGAAGCATTAGTCTAGTTAGTTTGACCTTGTTGACCATATACTTGGTCAATTTAGGTTGACTGTTTAGCACCAATCAAAATTTGGCGCCGCTGCCGGGGAGGTGTGCGCGTTTCTATAGCGTCTTTTGAGATTAGCGTTATTTCACCATCATCACTGTACAAAAACCACCACTTTTGTAAATTTTAAATCAAAACATAAAAAAGTCATTAACACTTTTCCTAAAGTGTTCAAACACCAAAAAAAATAAAAAAACAACAAAACAGATCGTTACGTTTTCTAAATTGTGTTTCTTTTAAGGTGATTCTTAAAGAATTACGATTTTGGTAAACAAAACGATACCAAAAATATTGTCCAAAAGTTTTTAACCCATACACAAAAACCCAAAAACATCCGTCTTTTCTTGTGAATAATAATAAATACATAAAAATCAACCATATCAAACCAAGACAGAACACCTACCAACTGGGGGTGTGGACATAATAAGTTCCCAAACCAAAGATTTAAAACTTGCATTTGTATCCTTGTGAGTGGTGTACCTTTCTTAAAGAAGCCACTTGCTTGTAATTATTGGTTTAAGTTCACTGTGGATTTGCCTCGATTTTGTTTTGATTGGTTTTTATCTCTAGTGCATGCGCACTCGTTCTTCAAGGTCCACGAGCCCATTACGTAAGCTTGTTCGGAAACCTCAAAGACCTCGTAGACGTTCAGCACCAACAGTCGGATCTGAGATCCGTAATGTTGCCACACCCACTGTCACCATGGCGGAAGACCGCCCCATGTGTGAGCTTCTCTAAGCACCCATCGAGGGTTACGGAGATGCCATTGTTGTTCCAGCCATCATGGCTGATAATTTTGAGCTCAAAACCGGGTTACTCAATCATGTAACCTCAAGTCAATTCTACGGTTTTGAGAGGGACGATCCTCATGCTCACATTCGATGGTTCAATAAAATCACTTCGACCATCAAGTACAAGGATGTCCCTTGTGAAGCAATCAAACTTCTTCTCTTCCCATTCTCACTGGTGGGACAAGCCCGAATTTGGCTTGAAAAACAACCTCCTCGATCTATTGAGACATGGGAAGATCTTGTCAAAAATTTGTGAATGAATTCTTCCCACCTTCCATGACCACGAGTCTTAAGAACGAAATCACCAAGTTCACTCAGAAATATGATGAATCTTTTGGTGAAGCGTGGGATTGTTTCAAAGAATTACTTCGCAAGTGTCCACATCATGGTTTCTCAGAGTTGATGCAACTCGATACTTACAATGGCGTGAGCCAATCTGATCAGGATTCTCTCAATGCCTCCGCGGGAGGTAATTTCTTGAGTAGAACCACAAAAGAAGCTTTGCAAATCATAGAAAACAAGTCCAAGGTCCGCTCTACACGAAGCAAACCGATTGTTTCTCAAATCAATGCGGGTCCTTCCACTTCATCTTCTGTGAGTCAATCTAGCACGGATGCTAAGATTGACAAGCTCACTCAAGCGATTCAAGCTTTGGTTCTCACCCAAACAAAGAAAGTTTCATTTCCACAACATCCTCCACCTGCTGAGGTTAAAAAAGTGGAAGTCTGTGTGACTTGTGGTGGGCTGCATGCCTACTACAATTGCACAGCTACTGATGGTACTCCATATGAAACTCATGCTGTAGCCGGGTCCCAAAATCAAGGAGGCAATCAATATCGCCCTCCTATGGACCCGAACTGTCGTTCTCACCACTACCCTGAACCTCCTGGTTTTAATCAAAACCAAAATGTCCAAAACCGTGGCCAAAATCAAAATAGAGTGAACCAAGGTTTTCAAAACCAAGGTAACTTCAATCAGTGTCACGGTTTTCACAATCAAAACCAAGGTTTCCAACATCAAAGAAACTTTAATCGAAACCAAGGTAAAGGTAATTTCAATCCGGGATATTTTCATGGAAACAACAACCCGAATCAGGGTAATTTTCAAAATCAAGGTCCCAATCCGAACAATCGAGCTCCAAATTTTCCTAATCCAAATCAAGCCATTGTTCCAACCGGGCCTTCATCTGATGAGTTGTTAAAGCAATTCATGAAGTTCCAAGAAGAGTTGAACAAGTTGCTGGTCAGCCAGATTTCTGATATCAAGAAGTCTTTAAATGATCGACCCTCGGGCTCAGGTTCTACTTTACCGAGCAACACGATCGCTAACCGGAGGGGCGATGCTAAGGCGATCACAACACGAAGTGGTGCTTCATATGATGAACCCGCAATTCCTACTACCTCTTCTTCCTCTCCTCCAAAGGTAGTGGAACGTGAACCTGAGGTGACAAAGGACAAAGTGCAACCTACTTGCTCACGAAGTACAACACACGTCCAACCTCAGGTTATTCTTGAAACCAGATGTAATGTAACACCCCCCAAAATTTGATACAGCGGAAGACTCAACAAGCTTTCGGGGTGCTACGGGGATTGGTATCCAAACACAAGACATAAAAGAACGAGATAAAGTAAACAAAATAAAATGCAACCACGCGGGGTTTTAAAGTTTACATTATCCCAAAATCATCCAAAGTCAGGCCCAAAAGAAATAAATATAGGTCCACAATAGTTATCAGAGTTTTAGAAATATAGATCCATAACCGGTGCCAAATGCCAAGCCTCTAATCCCAAGCATCCGCAGAGCATCACTTAATTACCTGAGAAAACGTGCTAAAAGTCAGCTTTCGCTGGTGAGATCATAGGTTTAGATTCTTAATTCAATATAGTGGACATATACGCAAAACGCTTGCTAGCTAGACTAGGCCTCAATCATCCAACCAAAATAATCCAACCAAAATAATCCAACCAAATCAAATCAAATCATCCCTATAGGTGCACGCTATAGCTCAACTCAATCCAAATCAATAGCTTACCTAGCTCAAGTCTAGGCCTCGCTCCTAAATCAATCCAATAGCTTACCTAGTTCGGGACTAGGCCTCGCTCAACAACCAATCAATAGCTTACCTAGTTCAGGACTAGGCCTCGCTCTATAACCAAATCAATAGCTTACCTAGTTCGGGACTAGGCCTCGCTTAATCCTACCTAGTTCTATAAGCATAGCAAGTTTTAAATAAACAAAGCGATAATAGTCCACATAAAACATTTGCACGTTTCACACCCCAAGTATTGAAAACAAAGTTCAAGAGAAAAAGTGGCCTATGACTCACCTCAAGTCCAGAAATCCTCAAAAGAAACGATAGAAGAAAGACGTAAGAAATCTCAAGCAACTCATGTAACGGCGACTACTGACTCGGCACTTCCTAACAATATCAAACCCGTTCAGAAATCATTTCCTCAAAATCAAATATTCCCATTCCCAAACGTATTCCATTTTACTTTCCAAAATTATCCATTTCTCGAATTAACTTCATTTTCATTTGAAATTCGACGTTTGGTATCCATACGGGTGGAGGGTCGACACAGCACAAACCAAACAGCCTCATCAAAGAACATTAATAAGACAACTATAGGTCTAATGTTAGCCCAATATATTATTTAAATAATTATCAAAGCTTATCAAATCCGTCGACTTGGTAATCTCCCATATTTATTTACGTAATATATCGTTCCAAGATTATACCCAACCTAAAGCACATTGCACATAAGTTTCTATTTGGTATATGTCGTAGTCCAATGAATTCCCTATATATATCGTCGAATCGGCCAAATTCCACGAGACATATAGTAATTTATTACCCTAAAATATATACCACATCCTATGGGCGTCGTGGGATACGATGCCCATTAATATACCCATTTTATATCGTCAAATAACTCGATCTAGAATGAGTCATTCGATATATAAAATGTTTATATTAACCGTCATATATCCGTGACAACACAAAGTCACAATATAAAGCCCACTTGGACTTTAAAGACCCACAATTCGTATAACTCGATAAGTTTCTAATTTATAAATAAAATGACATTTTTAATTATTATTTACCCGACTTATGTTTTGCCATTATTTATATAGTTATTATTTATAATAATATCCCGACGTTTATTACACTATTTTCATAGTATAATAACTATCGCTTTATTATTATACGTTTACTCGTGATCGTTTTATTATTAATATACGCATTTATATATATATATATATATATATATATATATATATATATATATATATATATATATATATATATATATATATATATATATATATACACGTTTAACACGTCTATATATACGTTTATAAACGATTATATTCTTAATAATATTATAACGAGTAATATTTTAATATCGACTTTTAAATATTTATCGAGTCATAGAATTTGGTCACATGTCCGAGTCATGACCCTTGGCTCATAGTCCAAGTCCAAAGTAATAAGAATAAAGTCACAATATAAATCAACTCCGTCCAAACAATCCCATATCCACGTGCTACAACATGAGGGTCCGACTACGGCACCCAACTAACCTATCTCCGTCATCTAATGACCGTCTCACAATCGGTCCCCAAGTTCCACATTCGACAACACATCTCCAATATAACTCGTATTCCAATATACCACTTTAAGTTCAAAAATAATACACTCATGGCCCAAAAATAATAACCACAACAAAGTCAATACTTCGGCAAGTATGAATAATCAACCGAAAACATAAACAATTACGGGTTGATTTACCAAGTCAACCCGGGTCAATATTACACCCAAAACAAGGTGCGTGAGTCCCACCCGAGACCATTAGGTCTCGGCTTGCTCTAGCTCGAGCCACTCGACCCAACAGCCCCCCCCCCCCATGGGTGTCGGCCGAAATACCAAATGACCACAAGGTCGAACCAAACACAACCAAAAATGACCAAACATCACAAAATGATAACCAAACATCACCAATTCGAGCCCAAGATCAAGAATCATCAAAAATCCACAACCAAAACCGAGATTAATACCAACCGAGAGCACAAGCTCTCGGGTTCACTTCGACCCATCGAAAATAAACACAACCCGGATACCAAACTTGATTTATGTCATGTTTTATCAAAAACCCACTAGTATTTCATGTTTTTAACCTTAGATCCGAAAGAAAATAATCAAACCCGTGACCCTTGGTCACGTTTTCACCAAAATACGGGTCGAACCCGTCCTACCTTTGATTCCCAAGACTAAATCGTGAAGAGACTTCAAAAACAATAAAGATGGTGATGATTTTTGTGATAAAACGAGTTGAAAAATTTAGTTTTAGGGCGCGTGTGGTAGTAGATCGGGTAGATTAGATGATGGAGATTCGATTTGTGGTGGTGGTGTTGATGTGGGAGTGGCGGTGAGGTGGTGGCTGCCGATTGAAGGGGCGGCGGCTAAGGGTGTTAGGGTTTGTGGGATGAGTAACTTGAGAGAGAGAGAAGAGAGTGAAATGGTGAGGGTGTGGTGTGGGTGTTTGCATAAAACCGGACCACAAGGACGATTTAGTGTAATTTAAAAAAAAATTCTTTTTATCAAACAATAATAATAATAGGGTGAGTAAGGTGGGCTAAGTAGCCCAATGCAAACACACGGGCCAAACCCGAAACCTTAAATAATCAAACCACTTTCTCCAACCGAACCCGTTTCAAAATAATAATAATATCTGAACCCATAAAAATATAATTAAAATTGTTAGGTCAACCTAGTGCCAGAGTCAAAGTAGTGCCAAAATAACAATCTCAAAATAAATCATCACGAACGAATCAAACCAAACCATAAATAAATAATCAATCCTCATAATTAACATACGATCGAAATCAAGTATCAACGTTCGTAAAATATCTCGTCACAATAAACTTTCAAAAATTCTAAATTTATAATTTCAATGTAATGCGGGTTTTATAAAACGGCTCCCTATTTTGCCAGTTGTCACATCCTCCCAGCCTCAGAAGGAACCCGTCCCGGGTTTCTCTTGAAATAACTCATCTATGAAGTGAAAAGCTTCGGATATTTCCTTCGAAACTCATCCTCGCGTTCCCACGTAAATTCCGGTCCGTGCCGCGAATTCCAATGAACTTTGATGAGCGGAATACGACTCCTCTTAAGTCGTTTAATCTCTCTATCCATTATCTCAATCGGCTCTTCCACAAAATTCAAATTTTCATCCACACGAATATCTTTGATCGGTATAACTGGTGTCTCCTCTGAAAGGCATTTCTTCAGATTACTAACATGAAACACATCATGAACTTTACTCAGTTCCATAGGTAATTCCAAACGATACGCTACGGGCCCAATTCTTTCCAAAATAAGAAATGGTCCAATGTAGCGGGGATTAAGTTTCCCACGTTTCTCAAAACGTATCACACCCTTCCAAGGCGAGACTTTCAACATCACTTTGTCTCCAACTTGGAATTCCAGGGGTTTACGCCTCTGATCGGCGTAGCTTTTCTGTCTATCTCTAGCTGCTTGCAGTCGATCTCGAATTTGCGTTACCTTCTCAGTAGTTTCCAAGATAAGCTCAGGGCCTGTGAGTTGGCTATCTCCAACTTCTGCCCAACCAATAGGTGAACGGCATTTACGACCATACAAAGCTTCAAATGGTGCAGCCTTAAGATTTGTGTGGTAGCTATTGTTGTAGGAGAACTCCGCAAGGGGTAGATATTTCTCCCAGCCTTTACCAAAGTCTATGATGCATGCACGAAGCATATCCTCCAAAGTCTGAATAGTTCTCTCACTTTGACCATCGGTTTGGGGATGATATGCAGTACTCATATCAAGTCTCGTCCCAAAAGCGGTTTGAAGTGATCGCCACAATGCTGACGTGAAACGGCTGTCGCGATCCGAAATAATCGATATCGGAACTCCATGACGAGAAACAATCTCCTTCACATACAACTTCGCAAGTTTATCCACACTATCATCTTCACTAATTGCCAGGAAATGAGCAGACTTAGTCAAACGATCCACAATTACCCATATAGCGTCGCAACCGCTAGCTGTCTTTGGTAATTTGGTAATAAAGTCCATCGTAATCCGCTCCCATTTCCAAACTGGAAGTTCTGGCTGCGTCAACAATCCTGACGGTCTTTGATGTTCGGCTTTAACCTTAGAGCAAGTCAAGCACTTACTAACATACAACGCTATATCTGCCTTCATATTTGGCCACCAATATAACTTTTTCAAATCCTGGTACATTTTGTCAGACCCAGGATGAATAAAGTATCTTGACTTATGCGACTCATGCATAATCAACTCTCGAATTCCTCCATACAATGGTACCCAACTTCGCTCTCCAAAACATAATACTCCATCAGAACGTCTAACAAATCCCTTCTCATTTTCTGCCATCCCAAATATGTTCTCAGCAGCTCTATTTTCTGCTTTCAATGCTTCTGTTTGAGCTTCTAATATTTGAGATGGTAATGGCGACACGATAGTCATTCCTAATGACCTAACTCGTAACGGTGGAATTCTCTCCTTTCGACTAAGAGCATCAGTAACAACGTTTGCTTTACCAGGATGGTAGCGAATTTCACAATCGTAATCGCTTAGCAACTTAATCCAACGTCGCTGCCTCATGTTAAGCTCTTTTTGGTTCAGAATGTGTTGCAGACTTTTGTGATCAGTAAACACTACACACTTGGTTCCATACAAGTAATGTCTCCATATCCTCAAAGCAAAAACCACAGCACCTAACTCCAAATCATGGGTGGTGTAGTTCTTCTCATGCTTCTTGAGTTGTCGGGAAGCATAAGCTATTACTTTCTCTCGTTGCATTAACACGGCTCCTAAACCTTTATGAGAAGCGTCACAATAGACGACAAAATCCTCGTTACCTTCGGGTAACGCCAAGATAGGAGCACTACACAACATCTCCTTAAGTAATTGAAAGGCTTCCTCTTCCTTATCTCCCCATTCATACTTAACACTCTTTTGAGTCAATTTGGTCAACGGTTTTGCTATCTTCGAAAATCCCTCAATGAATCTTCGGTAATAACCGGCTAAGCCCAAAAATTGACGAACTTCTGTTGGGGTCGTAGGTGCAGCCCAATCTTTAATCGCTTCAATCTTAGCAGGGTCCACATGAACTCCTTGTCTATCAATCACATGACCTAGAAATTGTACCGTCGGAATCCAAAATTCACATTTCGAAAACTTGGCATACAGTCTCTCCTTCCTAAGCAATTCTAAGATAAGTCTTAGATGCTCCTCATGCTCCTTCTCACTCATCGAATATATCAGAATGTCATCGATAAACACAATCACGAACTTATCTAAGTAAGGCTTACACACCCGATTCATGAGATCCATGAATACCGCCGGTGCGTTAGTCAACCCAAACGGCATCACCTGAAACTCGTAATGCCCGTATCGGGTTCTGAAAGCCGTTTTCGGAATATCTTCCTCGCGCACTCGAAGCTGATGATATCCCGATCTCAGATCGATCTTCGAATACACACTCGATCCTTGAAGTTGATCGAACAAATCGTCGATCCTCGGTAACGGGTATCTATTCTTCACCGTTAACTTGTTCAACTCTCGATAATCAATACACATACGAAACGATCCATCCTTCTTCTTCACAAATAAGACCGGGGCTCCCCAAGGCGAAGAACTTGGTCTTATGAATCCCTTTTCGGCTAACTCCGCTAATTGTTTCGACAACTCTTCCAATTCAGTTGGTGCAAGACGATAAGGTGCTCGTGCTACAGGTGCAGCACCAGGTATCAACTCAATCTGAAATTCCACTTGTCTATTAGGCGGAATTCCCGGCAAATCATCGGGAAACACATCTGAAAAATCACAAACTATAGGTACATCTCCAATGCACCTTTCCTTCTTCTCCTTCTCTCATTTCTCAGAAATTTGGGCTAAGAAAAGGTAACTTCCTCTCTCCATTAGCTTCGGCAACTTAGTGCAAGATATAACCGCTAACCTAGATGGGCCTTTCAAATCCTTTCTATCTCCTGGTATGTTCAGAATCTCCTTGCCGTAAGGCACACGCACGATCTTCTCATCGCAGATTATATGGGCACGATACTTTGACAACCAATCCATACCAATAATGACATCAAAACTTCCTAATGTGACGGGTAGAAGATCTATGTTGAAAGGACGGTTCAGAAAGTTTAACGTGCAACCACGAATGATAGTCTTAATCCTTTCTATGTTTCCATTAGCTAACTCTACATCATAACCAATTCCTAAGGCCATCGGGGGTTTCTCAAGTAAGGGTGCAAACTTAGTGGACACAAAACTCTTATCGGCACCAGTATCAAATAGTATGGAAGCATAACGATTATTGAGAATGAACGTACCAGTCACAACGTTCGGATCTTCTCCTCTCTCGTTCCCGAGTGCATACACTCTTCCATGAGCAACTCCAGCTTCCACACGTTGGTCCCCATTATCTTGTCGTCCACGGTTTCCTCCAGCTCCACGGTTTCCATTATTGTACCCATTACCACCCGATCCTTGATTTCCTCGGTTCCACGATTCCCTACACTCATTCCGATAATGTCCTTTCTTTCCACATCCATAGCAAGTAACATTTGCCTTGTTCATAGTTTTAGGAGTAGCTTGAACCATAGCAAGTGGTCGAGCTCCACAATCCTTAGCTATGTGTCCCATCTTAGAGCAATTCTTGCACATTACCGTACATCGACCAGAATGATGCTTGTAACATCGGTTACATTTGGGTGCATCTCCATTGTAGTTCTTCTTGTCTCCATCTCCCATGGCATAAGCTCTAGTAGTTAGTTGTCGCTTGTTTCGACGATCATTACCCTTAAAGTGATAGTCCCTCTTTCTCTTTCCATTCTTATCCTTCTCAGCTTCTTCCAATGCCAAAGAGTCCATCAATTGTTGAGCGATAGTGATAGCCTCATGAATGTTTGCAGGCTTAGCAGAAATCACATCGTTTCTTGTAGCTACCGGCAATCCATCGGTATACCTCTCAATCTTTTGGGTCTCAGTCCTAACCATATCGGGACAGAGTAAGGCCAACTCTCGATAACGGCGATTGTAAGTTGCCATATCGATACCTTTCACTTTGTGGTTCCAGAACTCAATTTCCAACCTCTTAATCTCATTCCTTGGGCAGTAAGTCTGAATCAGCAAAGACTTAAATTGCTCCCAAGTCATAGCATAAGCCACATCACTCCCAACCGAGTTACGGTAATTGTTCCACCAAGTCAAGGCTTCATCCTTGAAAGTAAAAGAAGCAAACTTTACCTTCGCATTCTCTGCACAACCACTGACATTAAACACTGACTCAGTCTTCTCAATCCACCTAACCAAGTAAACCACTCCTTCAGTTCCACCAAACTCAATAGGTCCACAAATCTTAAACTCCTTGTAGTTACATCCATTAGCACGAACAGGTGGAAAAGTTCCAGCAGAATTGTTGGAATGATTTGACTCAGCTAGTAGCTCAGCAACTCGTTGCTCCACAAGTTGATTGATCATTGCTTGATCCACAGTAGGTGCATTAGGTGGAACATGATCATTGTCTCCCTGAACATCAACGTTTTGATTCCTGTTGTTGCGGTTAGTAGTGTCCAGGTTATCAGGAGTAGGGGTCTCAACATTTCGAGTTGGACGGCGCCCTCGACGACTAGGGGTAGCCGTTGTAGGTCCAGTTCTGGTAGCTCTAACAGGGTTTCTTCGTGGGGCCATTGATCTGAAACATCATACAAGTTCGTGAGTCTCCGATAGGACTTATCATATGCTCAACAAGAATTAAATCAACGAAGCCAAGTCACGGAAAGAATAGCAACAATACACCATGAAACATCAATAAACGGATAAGGACTCAATTTCCATAACACCCAAAATCACATAATACCATATACTAATAACCATCAACCATACAATAGCGATCTAACATCGTTCCAACTACTGGATAACACAACACGTACTAATCGTTCCAAAAGAGACGAATACTGAACAAAATACATCAAAACATGATAACTAGCTTTTCTAACCGAACACTCCTTGGTTAAGAAAGCAACAAGACAACATAATCCAAGCAACTAGCCACGCTGCTGGCGGAGGCTCCTCAACTCCTGCCTCAAGCCATCAAGATCCCTCCATAACGATCCTAGCTCAACGCTATGGGTGTCTCGGTCTCTCTTGAGGTCAGCCACCTCCTTCTCCAGCTCGGTATTCCTTTGCCATAGCTTGCGGTCGGCCTCTCGAGCTGTAACAAAACCTCGCTGTAAACTATCGATATGCTCATGAACCTCCATCAAAACTCTCCTCATCTCAGTAGTCCTGCCCACAACCACAGTCATATCCACTCTCAGATCCGCTATGAACTCTCCAATAACCCTCTCAAGTCGATCAGATACACGTGCAACTCTCTCACTAAGCTCAGTAATCCGAGCCCACAACCTACTAATCTCACCTAACTCTGCATGCTCAGCAGAAACCTCAGAAGATGCATCCGACCCAACGGGACTACCAGGTGGCAACTCAAACAAGAACGGATGATCAGGTGAATCAGGCTCAATCGGATGTACAGGTGAATCAGGCTCAATCGGATGTACAGGTGAATCAGGCTCCTCAGCCTGAGCTGGTGGTACTAACACATCATCATCCTCAGGCATCTCATCCTCCTGAGAGTCATCCTCCTCCTCAGGGTCATCATCATCACCCTGCTCAGCCTCCTGAGGGTCATCAGCCTCATCCTCACCCTCGTACTCCTCCTCCTCATCGGAAGAGTACATCATCATTCGTCGTCTCCTACTAGGTGAACCCTGTGGTGAAGGGGTAGGTGATCTAGGATGACGACGCAATGATGTGGGTGGCGCCTCAGACAAAAGAGAGTGAGCATTAATCTGTAAAGGTGGTGAAGTAGGGCGTACCGACATACGTGCTGTAGCTCGGTGGGCAAAACGTGGAGCCACACGAGCCAAAGCCTGATGAAGAGTAAGCTGCCTCGATGTACCAGGGAGCCCTAAAGAAGATGAGGGTCCCTGCGTAGATGCAGCAGATGGTGCTGAAGTAGAACCTGTCGGTGTCATAGTAGCTGAATGTATGGCAACCTGGTAAGGGTCATCAGGAGCCATGGTGAACTGTGCTGGCAATACCGGTGTAGTAAGAATATCCTCAACGACATCAGGCGTATGGGAGGCCATAGTCTGTGACAACGGCGTAGGGTAGGTGTAAGTGTTTCAAAAATAACTAAACCGCGAACTCAAAATACCATATCCAAAAATCATCATATAATTCCAAATCGTATAAAATCAAGAAAGATTTAAATACCGCATTACTAAAACCATTCTCAAAACAATTAAGCCATATAATTCCTCAAAACACATATAATTCCTCAAAACGCATATAATTCTAAATCAATAAACCTCAAATCCTCAAATCATCTCAAGAAATCCCAAATCTCTAATCATCTCAATAATCTCATAATACCTCAATAATAAACAATGATGCTTCGGCTTGGCGAGCTGGCGGGCAATGGTCGAGGATCGTTTTCTATAAAAATCGGTTATAGTTTAGGTGTCTATTTACCTAGTTCTCTATAACCTTGGCTCTGATACCAATCTATAACACCCCCCAAAATTTGATACAGCGGAAGACTCAACAAGCTTTCGGGGTGCTACGGGGATTGGTATCCAAACACAAGACATAAAAGAACGAGATAAAGTAAACAAAATAAAATGCAACCACGCGGGGTTTTAAAGTTTACATTATCCCAAAATCATCCAAAGTCAGGCCCAAAAGAAATAAACATAGGTCCACAATAGTTATCAGAGTTTTAGAAATATAGATCCATAACCGGTGCCAAATGCCAAGCCTCCAATCCCAAGCATCCGTAGAGCATCATTTAATTACCTGAGAAAACGTGCTAAAAGTCAGCTTTCGCTGGTGAGATCATAGGTTTAGATTCTTAATTCAATATAGTGGACATATACGCAAAACGCTTGCTAGCTAGACTAGGCCTCAATCATCCAACCAAAATAATCCAACCAAATCAAATCAAATCATCCCTATAGGTGCACGCTATAGCTCAACTCAATCCAAATCAATAGCTTACCTAGCTCAAGTCTAGGCCTCGCTCCTAAATCAATCAAATAGCTTACCTAGTTCGGGACTAGGCCTCGCTCAACAACCAATCAATAGCTTACCTAGTTTGGGACTAGGCCTCGCTCTATAACCAAATCAATAGCTTACCTAGTTCGGGACTAGGCCTCGCTCTATAACCATATTAATAGCTTACCTAGTTCGGGACTAGGCCTCGCTTAATCCTACCTAGTTCTATAAGCATAGCAAGTTTTAAATAAACAAAGCGATAATAGTCCACATAAAACATTTGCACGTTTCTCACCCCAAGTATTGAAAACAAAGTTCAAGAGAAAAAGTGGGGCTATGACTCACCTCAAGGCCAGAAATCCTCAAAAGAAACGATAGAAGAAAGACGTAAGAAATCTCAAGCAACTCACGTAACGGCGACTACTGACTCGGCACTTCCTAACAATATCAAACCCGTTCAGAAATCATTTCCTCAAAATCAAATATTCCCATTCCCAAACGTATTCCATTTTACTTTCCAAAATTATCCATTTCTCGAATTAACTTCATTTTCATTTGAAATTCGACGTTTGGTATCCATACGGGTGGAGGGTCGACACAGCACAAACCAAAAAGCCTCATCAAAGAACATTAATAAGACAACTATAGGTCTAATGTTAGCCCAATATATTATTTAAATAATTATCGAAGCTTATCAAATCCGTCGATTTGGTAATCTCCCATATTTATTTACGTAATATATCGTTACAAGATTATACCCAACCTAAAGCACATTGCACATAAGTTTCTATTTGGTATATGTCGTAGTCCAATGAATTCCCTATATATATCGTCGAATCGGCCAAACTCCACGAGACATATAGTAATTTATTACCCTAAAATATATACCACATCCTATGGGCGTCGTGGGATACGATGCCCATTAATACACCCATTTTATATCGTCAAATAACTCGATCTAGAATGAGTCATTCGATATATAAAATGTTTATATTAACCGTCATATATCCGTGACAACACAAAGTCACAATATAAAGCCCACTTGGACTTTAAAGATCCACAATTCGTATAACTCGATAAGTTTCTAATTTATAAATAAAATCACATTTTTAATTATTATTTACCTGACTTATGTTTCGCCATTATTTATATAGTTATTATTTATAATAATATCCCGACGTTTATTACACTATTTTCATAGTATAATAACTATCGCTTTATTATTATACGTTTACTCGTTATCGTTTTATTATTAATATACGCATATATATATATATATATATATATATATATATATATATATATATATATATATATATATATATATATATATATATACGTTTAACACGTCTATATATACTTTTATAAACGATTATATTCTTAATAATATTATAACGAGTAATATTTTAATATCGACTTTTAAATATTTATCGAGTCATAGAATTTGGTCACATGTCCGAGTCATGACTCTCGGCTCATAGTCCAAGTCCAAAGTAATAAGAATCAAGTCACAATATAAATCAACTCCATCCAAACAATCCCATATCCACGTGCTACAACATGAGGGTCCGACTACGGCACCCGACTAACCTATCTCCGTCATCTAATGACCGTCTCACAATCTGTCCCCAAGTTCCACATTCGACAACACATCTCCAATATAACTTGTATTCCAATATACCACTTCAAGTTCAAAAATAATACACTTGTGGCCCAAAAATAATAACCACAACAAAGTCAATACTTCGGCAAGTATGAATAATCAACCGAAAACATAAACAATTACGGGTTGATTTACCAAGTCAACCCGGGTCAATATTACACCTGAAACAAGGTGCGTGAGTCCCACTCGAGACCATTAGGTCTCGGCTTGCTCTAGCTCGAGCCACTCGACCCAACAGCCCCCCCCCCCATGGGTGTCGGCCGAAATACCAAATGACCACAAGGTCGAACCAAACACAACCAAAAATGACCAAACATCACAAAATGATAACCAAACATCACCAATTCGAGCCCAAGATCAAGAATCATCACAAATCCACAACCAAAACCGAGATTAATACCAACCGAGAGCACAAGCTCTCGGGTTCACTTCGACCCATCGAAAATAAACACAACCCGGATACCAAACTTGATTTATGTCATGTTTTATCAAAAACCCACTAGTATTTCATGTTTTTAACCTTAGATCCGAAAGAAAATAATCAAACCCGTGACCCTTGGTCACGTTTTCACCAAAATACGGGTCGAACCCGTCCTACCTTTGATTCCCAAGACCAAATCGTGAAGAGACTTCAAAAACAATAAAGATGGTGATGATTTTTGTGATAAAACGAGTTGAAAAATTTAGTTTTAGGGCGCGTGTGGTAGTAGATCGGGTAGATTAGGTGATGGAGATTCGATTTGTGGTGGTGGTGTTGATGTGGGAGTGGCGGTGAGGTGGTGGCTGCCGATTGAAGGGGCGGCGGCTAAGGGTGTTAGGGTTTGTGGGATGAGTAACTTGAGAGAGAGAGAGAAGAGAATGAAATGGTGAGGGTGTGGTGTGGGTGTTTGCATAAAACCGGACCACATGGACGATTTAGTGTAATTTAAAAAAAAAATCTTTTTATCAAACAATAATAATAATAGGGTGAGTAAGGTGGGCTAAGTAGCCCAATGCAAACACACGGGCCAAACCCGAAACCTTAAATAATCAAACCACTTTCTCTAACCGAACCCGTTTCAAAATAATAATAATATCCAAACCCATAAAAATATAATTAAAATTGTTAGGTCAACCTAGTGCCGGAGTCAAAGTAGTGCCAAAATAACAATCTCAAAATAAATCATCACGAACGAATCAAACCAAACCATAAATAAATAATCAATCCTCATAATTAACATACGATCGAAATCAAGTATCAACGTTCGTAAAATATCTCGTCACAATAAACTTTCAAAAATTCTAAATTTATAATTTCAATGTAATGCGGGTTTTATAAAACGGCTCCCTATTTTGCCAGTTGTCACATGTAAGCCTGAAGTTGTCTTTGAACCACTAGAAACTCCATTGGACAACCCTAAATCCAAAACTTCTATTCCTTATCCATCACGTCTCAGTAAGCAAAAGCTCCGCGAAAAAGCTAATCACCAAATGGATAAATTTTTCCAAATCTTCCCAGATTTGCACTTTGACATTAGCTTCGCGGACGCTATTCTCTTGATGCCCAAGTTTGCATCGACAATCAAAAATCTGTTAAGTAATAAGGAAAAACTCTTTGAGATGGCAAGAACTCCTCTGAATGAGAACTGCTCAGCAGTTCTTTTGAAAAAGCTTCCTGAAAAGCTTGAAGACCCCGGGAAATTTCTCATTCCTTGTACTTTTCCGGGTATGGTTGAATGCTTCGCCTTGGCCGATCTAGGTGCTAGCATTAACCTGATGCCATATTCTGTGTGGAAGAAACTCTCTATTCCCGAACTTACTCCCACGTGCATAACTTTAGAGCTTGCCGATCGTTCAATTTCTTGTCCACTTGGCATTGCCGAGGACATGTTTGTTAGAGTGGGAAGGTTCCATTTTCCTGCAGATTTTGTGATTGTTGACTTTGATGCTGATTCAAGGGTCCCTCTCATTCTTGGAAGGGGATTCTTTAGAACTGGGCGTGCTCTCATCGATGTATTTGAGCAACAGATCACACTGCGTGTTGGAACGGAAGCCATTACCTTCAACCTAAATCAAACTTCGAGATACTCCTCCAATTATGACTCAGAATCGGTGCACCAAATAGATGTCATCGATGTTGCTGCTGAGGAGTATACTCAAGAGATTTTAGGTTTCATTGATGATTCTTCGAGTGAAAACCTCACTCAGTCTTCTCACCCCATCATTGCCAATTCTTCTCCTTCCCTCACTCCGTTTGAGGAAAGTGACTTCATCTTAGAAGAAATTGAGGGCTTTCTCAAAAGTGACTCAATTCCCGATGGAATCGATAACCAAGAGATTGACCCCGAGAGGGATACTCTCCTACTTGAGAAATTATTAAACAAAGATCTCTCTCCTCTTCCTGTTCTACCACAAACACTTCATAAAGAGGAGGTCAAAAATGTTGAGAAAACTGATGACTTCCGTGAGGTTGAACTTAAGGACTTGCCGCCCCATCTTGAATATGCATTTCTGGAGGGTGATGATAAATTACCCGTCATAATTGCTAAAGACTTAAGGGCATTGACCCTGAATTTTGTACTCACAAGATTTTAATGGAGGACGACTTCAAACCTGCAGTCCAACAACAAAGAAGGGTGAATCCAAAAATTAATGAGGTAATCAAACAAGAAGTTTTAAAACTTCTTGATGCCGGATTGATTTACCCTATCTCGGACAGTCCTTGGGTTAGCCCAATTCATTGTGTTCCTAAAAAGGGTGGCATTACTGTTGTCACAAACGAGGAAAATGAGTTGATTACAACTCGTTTGGTTACGGGTTGGCGTGTCTGCATTGACTATCGCAAGTTAAATGACGCCACCCGCAAAGATCATTTTCCTCTGCCCTTTATGGACCAGATGCTCGAGAGATTAGCGGGGAATGAGTACTATTGCTTCCTCGATGGTTTCTCGGGTTACTTTCAGATTCCATTGATCCGCAAGATCAGGAAAAGACCACTTTCACGTGCCCCTATAGAACTTTTGCGTATAAACATATGCCATTTGGTTTATGTAATGCTCCTGGCACGTTTCAAAGATGTATGATGGCCATATTTTTCGACATGATCGGGAAAACTATGGAGGTCTTTATGGACGATTTTTTGGTCATTGGGGATTCGTTTCAATCATGTCTCTCCCATTTAGACAACATGCTCAAACGTTGTGAAGACACAAGGTTATGTCTAAATTGGGAGAAGAGTCACTTTATGGTCAAAGAGGGCATTGTCCTCGGCCATAAAATTTCAAAGAATGGGATTGAGGTTGACAAAGCCAAAGTGGATGTCATCGCAAAATTACCTCATCCCACTACCGTCAAAGGTATTAGGAGCTTTTTGGGTCATGCCGGTTTCTATCGTAGGTTCATTCAAGATTTTTCTAAAATCGCCCGGCCTATGACCCATCTCCTCGAAAAGGATGCTCCTTTTATCTTCTCCCCCGAGTGCATCGAAGCTTTTGAAACATTAAAGAAAAAGCTTACTGAGGCACCGATTCTTGTTGCCCCCGATTGGGACTTGCCCTTCAAGCTCATGTGTGATGCTAGTGATTATGCGATAGGGGCAGTCTTGGGGCAACGAAAAACAAAACATTTTCAGCCTATATATTATTCCAGCAAAACTATGACCGAGGCTCAAAGCCATTACACCACCACCGAAAAAGAATTATTAGTTGTGGTGTATGCTTTTGAAAAATTCCGGCCATACTTGATACTAACCAAAAGCATAGTGTATACGGATCACTCGGCTTTGAAGTACCTGTTTGCGAAACAAGATGCAAAGCCGAGACTACTCCGTTGGGTTCTCCTCCTACAGGAATTTGATATCATTATTCGTGATAAAAATGGAGCCGAGAACCTAGCTGCTAATCATCTCTCCCGATTGGAAAACCCCCACCAAGATGTCTTCGAGAGGAAAGAAATTAATGAAATATTCCCTCTCCAGACACTCAATGCGGTTACCTTTCGTGGAGACTCTATTACCCCATGGTTTGCCGACTTTGCAAACTACCTTGCGGGTAACTTTGTGGTGAAAGGGATGTCGTCCCAACAGAAAAATAAATTCTTCAAAGATGTAAAACATTACTTCTGGGACGACCCCTATCTTTTCAAAATTTGTGCGGATCAAGTCATCCGGCGGTGTGTTTATGGCCAAGAAGCCACTGAAATTCTAAAGGCTTGCCATGCTGGTCCCACGGGGGGCCACCACAATCCCAACTACACCGTCAAAAAGGTGTTTGACTCCGGCTTCTATTGGCCCACGATTTACAAGGATGCCCAAGAATTAGTCAAATCCTGTGACGCTTGTCAACGTCACGGGAATATTTCACAAAAGAACAAAATGCCTCAAAATGCAATTCAAGTTTGTGAAATCTTTGACGTTTGGGGCATCGATTTTATGGGGCCATTTTCGTCTTCTCATGAAAACAAATACATACTCGTGGCTGTTGACTACTTGTCAAAATGGGTTGAAGCGAAAGCTTTACCCACAAATGATGCCCGAGTAGTTGTGAAATTTTTGAAAGCTCTTTTCGCTCGATTTGGAACTCCACGTGCTATTATCAGTGATCGTGGTACGCATTTTTGCAATGACAAATTCGATAAAGTCATGCAAAAGTATGGTGTAACTCACCGTCTTTCTACTGCGTACCACCCATAAACAAGTGGACAAGTAGAAGTTTCCAATCGAGGAATTAAGAGAATTTTAGAAAGAACCGTAGGTGAAAATCGTGCATCGCGGTCGGATAAATTAGATGATGCACTTTGGGCTTTCTGTACAGCTTACAAAACACCCATCGGGTGTACGCCTTACAAGCTTGCGTACGGGAAAGCGTGCCATCTTCCGATCGAGCTTGAGCATAAAGCCTATTGGGCTCTCAAGCATGCAAATTTTGACCTCAAAACTGTGGGTGATCATAGAAAAGTTCAACTGAATGAATTAAATGAACTTCGTGATCAAGCTTACGAGAACTCTTTGATCTAAAAAGAAAAAACAAAGACGATTCATGACTCAAAAATAAAGAACCGCGTTTTCAACGTTGGTGATCGAGTCCTTCTTTTCAACTCTAGACTCAAGATCTTCTCGGGAAAGCTCAAAACCCGATGGACTGGTCCATTCACTATCGCTAAGGTTTATCCTTATGGCACCGTCGAGCTATCTCAAAATGAGGGTCCTAATTTCAAAGTGAATGGACATCGTTTGAAACATTACTTTGGAGAGGACATACCATCCATGGTTGTCCCGGATCTCCAAACTTTCCCCAAGGACAATTGAATTCGGGGATCAAGTCAAGCTAGCGACTCGATGAACAAAAACAATAGCACAATACGGGTTTTCACCCGTATCTCTGATTTCTTTCTACTTTCTACCATCTAAGTGTGGGGGAATGGCCAACCCCCCGCTGTTTGAAAATGTATATATGTATATAAGTTACAAAAAAAAATAATAATATTTCCACAGTTAGCTTAGAATATTACCTTTTTACGTTCATAAATTCGGCATAATAGCCGGGACTTTGAATATTGAGGACAATATTCAATTCTAAGTGTGGGGGGGAAAATTCTAGCGAATTTTATCACAATATACTTTCAAGTACCCCCATTTTGGCCCAAAATTTTCAAAAATTTTTCACTTTATTTCAAATTTTTTGTGGTTATCAGTCCGCCATGTCTAAACGACAAAAGGATTGGCTAATCCAGGAGCAAACAGCTCTTGGTAAAGATACATCAAATCCGTTGATGGCTTGCAATTTGCCCAAAATTGTATAGTATATCAACTCGCCATATCCTAAAAAGTGAAAGAGTTGGCTAGCCCGCAAGATTATGGCTTGTGGTAAAGGCAGTGGAAAAACCATAATTGGTAATCAGCTCACCAAGATGTTGACTAGGTCCATCAAGAGTTGGCTAGTCCAGGAGTAAACGGCTCTTGGTAAAGACAAATCAAAACCGTTGAAAGCTGGTGGTTTGCTAAAAATCATATAGTTATCAAGTGGACCATAGCTCTTACTTGAACCGAAACATTTGGCTACTCCAGAAGTGATGGCTTTTGGTAAAGAGATTTCAAATCCATCAAGTTTTCTAAAAAAGATTGCTAGGGACTAGCAATAGTTTAGTGTGAGGGATTGATGAATGCTCAAACACTCATCATTTTTGTTGTATTTAAACTGCCAAAACATACAAAAACAATCAAAAAGTTATCAAAATACTCAAATTATTCCAGGGATTGTGTTTTAAGTGTTTTAAATGCAAAATGAGCAAAAACAAATGAAAATGATCAAAGTTTGCAATATTGGCAGTTTCAGTCCCCCAAGTTTCAAAACTTGTCAAAAATAGTCCCTATGCATTTATTTTTAAAGAAAAGTCAACCCAAGTCCTTCAAGAATCAAAAGTATCAAAAATGGACTTTGGGTGAAAAGTTTTGAAAATCTACATGTTTGGTCCCTGGAGTTTGAAAATTTACAGAAAAGGTCCTTGGGAATTTTTAAAAGTGGAAAATGAAAATAAGGGTCCTTGTGTTGTTGGAGGTTGGCAATAGTGATCCTTGTGAATAATTTGGGAAATCTACAATTTCAGCCCCCATCTTTTGAGATTTTACAAAATTGGTCCTTGTTGCTTAGTAGTAAAATACCATACGGACCCTTGTTTTATCTAAAGTCCAAACCAAATCCAATAATAAACCATCCCAGCCCACCTTATCACTCCAAGCCCAAATCCACCCCTTGGCCCATCTCACCATCCCAGCCCACCACTTCACAAATATATACTCCCCCGTTTGATATCACTTCCCACCTCAGTCAACAAGTCAAACCATTGACCTTCCCCCTCCAACTTGCTCACCTGCCCTGCCAATCCCCCCTCCTCCACCTCAGCTTCACCATGTCTTGTTCCCCTGGCCTCCACTAAACTCCAAAACCAATTAATGACCCCAAACTTCTCCAAGTTACCCCAGCCTGACAAAATAAGAAAAAGGCGCCAAAATCATTTCAAAGGTCAGGATCAAAAATAAGTAATCCAATGGTTGCAAAGGGAAGTGGGAAAGGCTCAGAAAGTCCAAGAAACCCTAGAGGTTCCCTATAAAAGGAAAGAGAAGCAGCAGAGGGCAAGCAGTTTTTTTATTAGAAAAATTGTAATATCGTTTTTTTGTTGTCTATTTCCAAGTTGTAATCTTAGTTTAAAATTGTAACTCTAAGCTTCTCAGTGTATTTTTAGACATATTTCAATAATAAATTTTAATCATTTTGCTTAAAATCAGTTTGTACCAATTTTTAGTTAAAAATCTCGATTATTGAATTGTTGTTTTAAGTTGTTGTTTTATGGTTAATATTGCTTATATAAGTTATAAATAAGCTATTAAAAGTTCCTTAGCATTACCACTGGTCTCCATTAACCAAATCAAAAATACTCAAAATTAGAAATTAAATGGTAGAAAATAAAAAATTTAGTGAGAAGAAGGAAGAAGCAAAGATGAATGATGGAATTGTGTTTGCAGTGGTGTTAGTACCTCAGGGGAGGTGTTAGGGTGGTTACTTGATCATTGGTTCATAGTTTCTGCTTGGAAGGCACATCGTGAGTCTCTTGTGCCATTTGTAGCTTTCAACTGTTCCATTGATTAAATTTACTTCTATCTGTACTTTCTGTGTTTGTTTAATGTGCCTTAGTGTGAGTATTGCTTAAAAGTTGATATTTGATCATTGAATTCTAGTTGTGCTAATTTAACTGCCTCAATAAGCATTATAGTGATTTTTGAGACTCTGTGGGTTAAGCTTGTATATTTATGCTCAAATGACCTCATCACATCATGTTGTAACCTGGTGAACCAGATTCATAGTCTAAGATTGCTATATCTTTTGAAAATCTTCAAATCAGTGCATTATAGGGGTGTTTGGATTAAGGCAGTCCTTGGTATTAGGGTTGGTTCAAGAGGTTAAGAGTAGTTGGAATAGCATACTTAGTAGTAATTTAGAGTAATGCAAGTTTAAAATTGGTAGGTTACTTAGAAAAAGTCAAAAACTTAGTTCTTGGCCTCTAATCTGCCAACTGTTAGGAATCTAGGGTGATAAATCATAATGTTAGGTAGAAAACTTGTTCAACTAGTCTAGTTTAGTTTCATTTTAGCATAATACAACTAATTCAGTAAGCTAGGAAGCATTGAATCTCATATTAGTCAACTTAGGCATAAATCTTAAAAAAGTCAACTTTGCATTGTGTAGAAAAACCCAGTTATTGCATGAATTTTATGGAATTTTGTGTTATGATTTAGGTTTTGAAACTTCTTGTGTGTAAAATCTACCAGCTAAACTTGAGATTCCCACATCTATTGTAATTTTGTGAATTTTTTTGTGGACTAAATTACCCTTCAAACTGATCTGCAGGGGAAGTGAGTCCCCTGTGCATCAGCAGACCATCCACCACCATCACTTTGGTGGCTCATCCTGACCACCATAGTGGGTCCCACAGACCAATTTTGGGTTCCTTCAACCCCCTCTTGGTGACCTGATGAGGCGAAAAATGAACCACTTTTAGGGGGTCATTTAAGCTCGTAATTGAATTTATTTGATCAAATATTGCCCTAAATCGTTCCTTTTGTGATTTTAGGTACTTTGGGAGAGAAATCTGGAAAAGGAAGCAATTCGGACGTTTTTGGAGCATAAAAGTGAAGAAAACACCAAAGACTTAATTTTCCATGCTGAGAACAGTGTATGACGGCGTCTTAATTTTCCATGCTGAGAACAGTGTATGACGGCGTCAAGAGGAAATATTTGACGGCGTCAAGAGTAAAGTCCATGACGACCCAGAAGAAACCTGAAGGCGTCACAACAAGAGCGTCAAGAGTTAAAATCATGACGGCCTGCATAAGGAGTACACATGACGGCGTCAGACCCAGATCTAGGCAGTCCGAGGAACTATTTGGCGGCGAGATGACGGCGTCAGACATTTGTTCTTGACACCGTCACCTTCTAAAATCTATATATAGTTTTCTAATTTTCATTCAAAAGGAGGGGAACTTGTGTGGAGAAACCCTAGGGCCGAACTTTGTGAACCCTAGCTCGTATTTTACAGTAAATTCAAGGGTGTTCACCCCTTGAATCCTTTCATGTGCTATTGAGATAAGTCTTCTCTTTAATTCAATCAATATGTCTATGTGTTGGTTGTCTATATCTTGTGCTTGTCTTGATTTCATCATGTTAGGCTAGATCTATCTTGTGTTTGCTTAGATCTAATGAAACCTAGATGTTAATTATGTGTTGATTACTTGTTTATGGTTGTATTGGATGAATGATTTCAATGTTAGGCTTAAGAAAACTGGCAGATCTCCATTGTGTAACATGCTTAAACGTCTTAGGAAACATGAATCGATGTGTACTAGGTTTTATTGGTTGTATTTAATGCATGAGTAAATTCTAATGATCCCATGTTAGGAGCTTCTTAGCCGGCACGACATAGGAGTGAAGTAGGCACTCATAGGATTGGGGAAGTAAGTACGTCACCCCATGAATGGTATTAAGGAATACAATCCGTCATCCACGCAACTATAACAAGTAATTAACGTGTAAAAGATATCTAGGGAGTAATGAAATCTAAGTAAACACATTTCTCCCACATATTGCTTACAACTTTAGTTTAATTTAGTTTATTTTCATTTCTAGTATTTTATTTTGATTGCATCTTAGCATTGGGTTAGTTGACTAGCAACTAATTCCGCCCAAATCTTTCAAACCCGAGATTTTTACTTGCTTTCTAAAAAATATAAAAATACAAAAAGAATCATCCCTCATCTCTAGACCTAGTCTTTAGGTTTTCTAATCCTAGCGACACTATTCCTAGCTGAACGATCAATCCCCCGGTACTTGTCATTATACTATACTACATCGATCAGGTACACTGCCTGGTGGGGGTTGTAAGCTTCTTGAGATCCCTCGAGAGGTAAAGCTTGGTGCAACCCTACGCACATCAAGTTTTTGGCGCCGTTGCCGGGGAATAGTTATTGTCTATGTTAGAATCTCTTTTTATTAGGTCTACTTGCTAGATTCCTTTCTAGTAAGATTTTATTTTTATTTTTTAGGTTCTCTTTAGTCTATCTTATTTCTTCGTGTTTTTGTTCGTAACTCTTCACCACCCGACATCATGGACGATGGGAACATCTTTGAACCCGTCATCCCACCACAACAAAACCTACCACTAGAACCTCTTAGGCCCCGAACCTTAGGAGAGTATTCCCAACCTAGCCATCAAGGCTACCGAAACACCATTGAGCTCACCGGAGCCAATGTGACCCCTTTGCGATCCGACACCATCCGGTTGGTGCAAAGCGGATGTGCATTCCATGGACTTCGTTCTGAAGATCCAAATCAACATCTCAAGGACTTCCTTAAAATCATAGATTCCATAGACTTAGATGTTGCAACTAGAGAGACAACCCGATTACGCCTATTCCAATTCTCTCTACGTGATCAAGCTAGCCAATGGCTTGAACGTTTACCCGCGGGATCCATCACCACATGGGATGATCTCACCACTCGTTTCCTTACTCAATTTTTCCCACCGGGGAGAACTACTAAGCTTAGAAATGACATCTTGATGTTCCAACAACGTCAAAATGAATCTCTTTATGAAGCATTGACTCGTTTCAAGGACTTACTCCAAAAAGTCCCTCATCATGGCATAGACCTTTGGCTCCAAGTCCAAATCTTTTATGACCATATCGATCTCTCCACGAGGCGAGCCATTGACCAATCGGCCGGTGGTAAGCTACGTGATCTAAGTGCGGAACAATCATGGGAACTCATAGAAGATCTTGCTCTCTATGACAATGAAAGTTGGAATGATCCCCGTGATTTGAACAAAACGGTCAAGGCAATATCTTTGCCTTCGAAAAACTCTAGCACTCCCGACCGTAGGATCATGGAACTTGAAGGTCGAGTCAAGTCTCTCATGAAATCTTACGAAGCTCAAAAGCCTCCAAGCCAAGTAAGCAGAATCACTTCTACATGTAAATTGTGTAATGGCCCTCATGAAACTCATAAATGCATGGAGCTTCCAAAACGCGCTTATAACGAATTCACATCATCATACGTTGGTCAAGGCCCTCGAAACTCTGACGAGGCCTATGAGGAATGGAAGGATAAACCTAATTTCAGAGGGTACCAAACGCGGAGCGTATCCTTCAATGACTCCCCCCACTCAAATGGACCGAGCATTTTCCATCACATAGCACTCCTAGGCAAAGTTGTGAAGATGCCTTGCAAAAATTCATTCTATCTCAAGAATTGCAGCTCTCTACGCTCGAGGCTAAATTTAGACAACAGCAGGCCGATATAAATAACAAGATTTATAATCTGTTAACTGCTAACAAAGAGCACGCTGTTAATAAACCAATTCACGTTGATGAGGTCAAATCTGTTACTATCATGAGTCCGCCAACCTCTCCTGTGAAAATAAAAAGTCCTAGTAAGCTATTCAAACATCTATCACCAAATGTAAAAGAACCTGTCAACCCCCTAGGACCAATCCATTTCGTAAATACCATCACCACGATATCTGCTTCTACAGCTAACCTGAACCAACAAAAAACTAAAAATATTGGTCATACAGCTAAAGATGAAACCTCAAGGTTGGACCACGAATTGGCCAAAAGCCCTACCAACTCATTCGAGCAGTCCGCCATGCAAGAATCTAGCAGATCGGATGAAGGGAAAGAGAGATCGGAAGTGTGTACGAGAAATCCATCCATCTTGGGTAAATCTGTTGTAGAAGAACTCGAGAGAGAAATGGAGGATGATACTAGTGGGAGTAGTGATAGGACTGAGGAATGCAACTCTAAAGTTTTCAAGATTTCTTGCACCATTAAGAAAAAGCTCTTAACCGATAGTCATATAGATCCTAGCCTCCCCGTCAACATAATCCCCCTTTCCCTATACCACGAAGCCTTCCCAGAACGCATGGTGTGCGAAAGAGTCAATAATGCAAGGGTAATAAAAGATTTATCAATCATGATTGGGGAACTTGTTTACAATACTGACCTCACCGTGGTCGATGACATGGACCTCGTCACCAATCAAACATTAACCAACCTTGTTCTTGGGAAACCATTTATCAATGAATCGGGAGTAATCCTTGATGAGAAGGATGGTAGTGCATTGTTCACCAATGGTGTCAAGAAGGTAATTTTTCGTAGGGGTAATGAGGAGGTGTACAAGTACCGTCCTTTCCTTGAGGGGAATCTATATGGATCAAGGGCTATAGGATCAGGGAAGATAAGGAGGCGTGATCCGAATAATCTAAAAATTCCCTGCATGATCGGTCACAAGTACTTCGATAACGTCTACATTAACGTATTCCTGCCTAAGAATTTTATGTCCCTATTCCATTATAACAATATCTGCAGATGGGGAATGATTTACAAGGGAGAGAATGTGGTTGGTAGAGATCATGAAATCCAGGTGTTCGTAGGAAATATGGCATTCACTATGGAATTTACGATTGTGGACAACATCGAAGACTATGTCGACCCGAGGTTATCACAAGTCGTTTTTGGAGCACCCTTTTGTGAAATCACTAATTTGATAGTTGATGACCGGAATGGAATCATGACCTTCGCTGATGGAATTAGGAGGGTTTCATACCAAACACTGTACAAGAGAAATGATCTCAAGGAAATCAATTGTGACGGGCTTGGTAGGCTAAGTTCCCAACTTACTTTGTGTGATGAAGATGTGCGGAGAGGATGTAAGAACACTTCCGATCTATCATGTGGGTTCTTTAAGGATGTTAGTAAACTTGGTTCTAAGTATCGAGAAGATGTCTTTGAGTTCGAAGACCCGAAGTACTTACACTATGAAAGCGATATTGGCTTAGAAGACGACCTAGAGAGTGAAACCAACGATGAGGTCACGTAGTAACCCATGACCTTGAGTCTAGCTCCAAGACTCGTAAATAAAGAAATTCTTGGGAGGCAACCCATGATTTTGTGTTATTTTTATTTTGTTTGATTGTTATTTGCTTCCGTATGCATGCTTTGTTTTTATTGTTGGTAGATCATGTTTCAAATCTAAATAGTAGAAATACTTTATTTTGTTGTTTGGCCTAGTCTTAACTTCACCCAAAGGTATTTTTGCAAAAGATAAGTGTAAGGGGAAACCCCAAATATGTTTTTAAGAAACAAACCGATCATGATTCTCCACAATATTAAATGAACATGTATATTCGTATTTGTTAGAGTCAAATGCTTGTATCGAGTCATAATGATGTTTTGCAGGTTTTTCCAGGAAGTAGAACCAAGTTTTTCCATAAATTTTCCGGAAACTTAACATAAGAATTTCTGCAGGTCACTTCTGACGGCGTCATGAGTATACTCTTGACGGCGTCACGTGTAAAAATCTGGAAATTTTACCAGTTTTGTTTTTCTAACGGAGTCTTAAAGTTTTTGTTGAATTATTAAGTTTTATAATCTCCAGGAAATCTGCAAACATCATTCCACAAGCATTATATCTTATTTTGTTTTCTAGGATTTAGTAACATATGTAGATTGCCGCCGATTTTATGCGAGGTTGCGTTGTCTATTTTCTCAGGATTTACAGGTTATGTATGACAAAAAAATGATTTATTATTCTGGAAGGGAAGCTTTGATTGTTCATTCTCTTGGAGGAAGATTTAACCTGGCCACCTTATTATCCATACTGAGCGAATCAGGGGAGTATTTGATTTCATTCTTTTTACTTATTTCACTTTTACATTCTTTACTTGAACATTGGGGACAATGTTCATCTTAAGTGTAAGGGGAGGATAAAATGATGATACCTTACAGATACACTTTCGCTTGAGTTTGTTTGTTTGATAGTAGATGTGTAATAAAACTATGAGAAATACTTGTTAGTGCAATTTTAACGCCAAATTTAAAATTTTTTACAACATTTAGGAGTGAAACTTTAGCCATAGCAAGCGTCTCATGGATAGGAGATTGTATGACTAGCACATAACCGTATCATTCAGAAAAATTTTCCACCCAAATATGTGAGGTTCGCCTTTAGATTTGATAGGAAAAGCATTTATATTAGTGCTTATGAGTGTACCGGTAGCATTTAGATTCTAGAACTTGCGTTAGTGATGCATCCCGAGACCGCTAGTGAGACTACATTCGTGTAGTAGGATTTACTACATGATAAGAGGCATTAGGATCACCCTTGTGTTAAACTCGTATCATAATTACTTGACCATTTAAGTCATATTACTTGGCTAGTTAAGACAATTAATTTTTCCCACACCTTAGCGTTGTACTCATTTTTAGTACACGAAACCCCTAGTACACCCCTCCGAGCCTATCTTTTCGTTTCTAACTTTAAGCATTTTACTTAAAGGAAGAATTTGTTACACCCCACTTAAATGTACACCAAAATCGCCTTAGCCTTCCGTGTATGCACTCATCTTTAGTGCATTATTGTTATTTGTTAAACCCTAAGTTAACTATCTAATTGATTACATGGTTGCTAAGTCGAGTCATATCCTTGTACATATTGTTTGGGGACGATTGGGACTCATGGGTAAAGTACTTATTTTATGGAGTAATGGGGAAGAACATCATATATTACCCCCATATGTGCGTTAATCTTAAAAGTACTCCAAGTGTTTTGATTTTCTTAATTCGAGTCGTTAGATTAGTTTATTGTAAAGTATGTAAAAATTCAAGTGTAAGGGGAATATTCATCCCCTATGATGTATTATTTTGGATGGTAGGGTAAGAGTGTATGCAAAAAAAAATCAAAAAAAAAACAAGAAAAAAAAATAGAAAAAAAAAGAGAAAAACATACGGACTACCATCCCTTTTCATTCTATGTTCATTTTATGTTTTTGTTATTTTTCATTTATTAGCTTAAGTCGAGTCTAGTCTTGGCTTAGCAACGCCATATTGTACATGTAATTAACCAAGATTGTTAACTCGCCACCAGAAAAGACTGCCTATATCCAACAAAACCGTGTATTTCATGTCCCTACACCTAACGTTACAACCCTTTAAAAGACCTCTTTGATAGTTTATCCTAGGTGCTTACGCCATGTGGTGGAGGTTTGATCCTTTCCCAAGCCTATGGTAATCTATTTTGCTATGACAGGTAGTGAGAGATGTTTTCCATTTCCATAATGTGATATTACTTTATTACACCTGAGAGATGTAAGTATCTAAACACTATTTGTGAGGTGCTAGTATATGACCTCCGTGCTTGTCTTTGGTCTTTAGTGGAACGATTATTTGTTGTAATTACTTTTATATTAGTGTTAAATGACCCCTAACTTGTATTTTGATTGGAATAAAAGCGCATTTGCTTGAGGACAAGCAAATCTCAAGTGTAAGGGTATATGATGAGGCGAAAAATGAACGACTTTTAGGGGGTCATTTAAGCCCGAAATTGAATTTATTTGATCAAATATTGCCCTAAATCGTTCCTTTTGTGATTTTAGGTACTTTGGGAGAGAAATCTAGAAAAGGAAGCAATTCGGACGTTTTTGGAGCATGAAAGTGAAGAAAACGCCAAAGACTTAATTTTCCATGCTGAGAACAGTACCTGACGGCGTCAAGAAGGAAATTGTGACGGCGTCAAGAAGGAAATTGTGACGGCGTCAGGAGTAAAATCCATGACGACCCAGAGAAAACCTGAAGGCGTCAAGAGAAGGGCGTCAAGAGTTAATATGATGACGGCCTGCAAAAGGAGTACACGTGACGGCGTCAAACCCAGATCTAGGCAGTCCGAGAATTTATTTGGCGGCGAGATGACGGCGTCAAACATTTGTTCTTGACGCCGTCACCTTCTAAAATCTATATATAGTTTTCTAATTTTCATTCAAAAGGAGGGGAACTTGTGTGGAGAAACCCTAGGGCCGAACTTTGTGAACCCTAGCTCGTATTTTACAGTAAATTCAAGGGTTTTCACCCCTTGAATCCTTTCATGTACTATTGAGATAAATCTTTTCTTTAATTCAATCAATATGTCTATGTGTTGGCTGTCTATATCTTGTGATTGTCTTGATTTCATCATGTTAGGCTAGATCTATCTTGTGTTTGCTTAGATCTAATGAAACCTAGATGTTAATTATGTGTTGATTACTTGTTTATGGTTGTATTGGATGAATGATTTCAATGTTAGGCTTAAGAAAACTGTCAGATCTCCATTGTGTAACATGCTTGAACGTCTTAGGAAACATGAACCGATGTGTACTAGGTTTTATTGGTTGTATTTAATGCATGAGTAAATTCTAATGATCCGATGTTAGGAGCTTCTTAGCCGGCTCGACATAGGAGTGAAGTATGCACTCATAGGATTGGGGAAGTAAGTACGCCACCCCATGAATGGTATTAAGGAATACAATCCGTCATCCACGTAACTACAACAAGTAATTAACGTGTAAAAGATATCTAGGGAGTAATGAAATCTAAGTAAACACATTTCTCCCACATATTGCTCACAACTTTAGTTTAATTTAGTTTATTTTCATTTCTAGTATTTTATTTTGATTGCATCTTAGCATTAGGTTAGTTGACTAGCAACTAATTCCGCCCAAATCTTTCAAACCCGAGATTTTTACTTGCTTTCTAAAAAATATAAAAATACAAAAAGAATCATCCCTCATCTCTAGAACTAGTCTTTAGGTTTTCTAATCCTAGCAACACTATTCATAGCTGAACGATTAATCCCCCAGTAGTTGTCATTATACTATACTACATCGATCAGGTACACTGCCTGGTGGGGGTTGTAAGCTTCTTGAGATCCCTCGAGAGGTAAAGCTTGGTGCAACCCTACGCACATCACCACCTTCCAGTTTTGGCCAAGTTTTTGAGCTTAGGCTCAGTGGACCCCACCTGAAACCCCTTCCAAAGTCTGTCCCATCTCTGTCTCAGTCTCCAAATAAGCAAATGCTTATTCTGATTTATTGGCTTATTCACATGGCTTAATTGTTTGAATCTTGCTTAAACTTGTCTAAACAACTTAAGTGAACCAGAATCGAGCACTGTGGACCCCACATAAGTTCATTTGAGCTTAATTCCTTGTTTGGTCAAAGAAAGTCAACTGTTGAGCTAATAAGCACTCAAAGTGCTTAATTTCTGAGTTTCATAAAAAGTGTTTTTGTAAAAGTTGTTAGTTTTTAGTGTTAAAGTAGTTTGGAAAAAGAAAAAACACAAAAAAACCAAATTTAATTATAGTGATAGCTTCTATTTAATAGAAATTATCTCTTTAATTTTCTTTTTAGCTTATTTTTAGCACTCTAGCATTTTTATATTTTTATTAAATCTCTTTTATATCAAAGTAATTTTATAAATTTTTCCAGATTTTTCCTTTGACATTTAGTGGTTTTTAGAATTAATTTTAGTTTAATTAATTATTAATTATTAATTAATAATTAAGAATTAAATAGCATAATTAGATTTTATTAAGTAACACCTAGTTTTTATAATTTTTCTAGCTTTTATATAAGTTAAAACATTTTTAGGAATTCTTCTACAATTTCTACTGTTCATTTTCTATTTTTTAGAATATAATTAGTTTAATTAGTAATTAATTAATTATTAGAATAATAATTAGTAAATTAGTTTAAAAATACATAAAATCAACTTTTTATAATTTTTTAGATTCCTGTGATGGTTAATTAGATTTATAAAAATCTTCTTAATTATCTAAGTCTTTTTAGTAATCTTTAGTAATTTAAATCAATATAATTAGTTAATTAATAAGTAATTAGTAATTAATTAATAATAAATAATTAAATAGTGTAAAAATAATTTTTCTTTTTCTAAAAATTTTCTTTGTTCATTAGGATTGTAAAAATAATAATTTCACACTCGTAGCCTTTTTAGTTCATCAGTTGTACTTTCTCTCACGTTCGTCAGTGTACGTTTTTGATTAAAACGTACGTTTTTAGGTTTTAGATCAATTCTTCTTAATCTTAATTCCAGTAATTAATCACATAGCTTTCCTAAGCTATTTCTGTTCATAATTTCCAAATAATTCTCATTACAACCCTTTTCTGTGAATAATCACCCGATCACAAGCACGCTAAAGCACAATCCACACCTCGTCGGGACATAACGACCTGGTGATACTCTATATTACCCGGAAGCTTTGGTCTAGGTAGTTTGACCTTGTTGACTATATACTTGGTCAATTTAGGTTGACTGTTTAGCACCAATCACCGTCTCATCATGGATTGGTCTGCAGACCCCATGATCTGAACTGTTAACGTTTGGTTCATGAGCTTAGTGGAACAGACCAACTAACCAACTCTTGATAATTGTACATGCATTGCAATTATCACACACACTACATTTTCCTTGAAGGGTGTAACAACTGAATCCTAAGGAACTTGTATTCACTAAACCTATGACTCTCACTCAACACCTAGTGTTGACTCTTTAAGCATGTATCCTAGGTAACGGAGCTCTGTGGAAATTATGTCATGGAGTGGCACGAGATTTGAAAGACTTTCGTTTTGGTTATCATTCAAACATAACATCTCACACTTAGATTCACGGGACCTCATCTTATAAAACTATGATAATTTTAATGAATGATAACTCATTTTTATAAAATGTCTCTTTTCGAGTCATTTTCTATTACTGTATCTGTGATCCATGAGGTAATACCCCAAACACTTAATCCGCTGCGATTAGTGAAAAATGGAGGTGTTACACATCTCGTTTCTTTTGTATTTATGTTTTTCATAGTTAGCTTTTGTTGAGTCGAGTCTTGGCTTAACAACGCCTCATTGTACATGTAATTGACCAAGATATAAATGTAAAGCGATAAAGGAGAAAGTAAACGTAGAGAGATAAGTAAAGAAAACGCAAACCCGGACACGGAGATTTATAGTGGTTCAGTCACGAAGCTCCTCTTTGCCCTACTCCACTCCCCGAGTACCCAACTCGAGAGTTACTTTACTAATCAACAAGCTCCATTCTCGGTGGAGAAAACCATACAACGTCGTTTACATTATTTTCCGACACTAAGCTAAATGTCGAGTACTAATCTTAGATAGTACCAATCTACCACGATCTACCCGATCCTCATAAATCACACAAGCTAGATCCACATGATCTACACATGATTTACCCGATCTACTCACGATCTACCCGATCCTTACTAACCACACAATCAACACACCGTACACGATCTATCCGATCTACCCTTGATCCACTTGATCAACACACAAGCTCACTAGCAACAAGAGATCTCCAAGATCACAACAAGATCACAATGATCTACACTCACAAGACTAAACAGAGATAATGACTACTTGATGTATATCAAGATACAACAAGCTTACAACAAGTAATGCAAGTGCACTACTCAATGACTCCAACACTTTGTATGTTCTTGATACTTTGTGTTCTTCTCTTGAACTAGAAGAGGAATGAAGGTGATAACTTGAATGGATGATTGGATCACTCTAAAACAAACTAAGACTCTCTAAATGATCAAAAAAAGTGATCTAAATAAGAAGGGATTAGACCAGAGAGAAATGGCAGGAAAAATCAAGTTGGAAGTGTAAAATGGTCCACTATTTATAGGCAAAGAGAAAATAGCCGTTATAGTGGGGACGGTACCACTAAATTTAGTGGTACCGTGATATCGTCCATGACAGAAATGCTCCAGATTTTGTCTTTAGTGGTGAAAGTTTATTTGGGGAAGTTTGAAGCTGATTTGGGGGGGAAATTAGATGTTGATGATTTTAAACTTATTTTTCAAATTAAAACATTTCTTTTTGTTGAAAACTAGAAGGGGGGGTTGAATAGTTTTACGTTCTTTTAAAATTTATGAAAATAAGTTTGTTTTAAAAACTTCGATTCTAGTTTATGTGATCTCAATACTTGCACTATATGAACAATTATATAATAACTAACTAACTAAACTAATATAGTATAGGTAAATAAGTAAGTAATGAAAAGAGTTGGAGAGATCAAACCACAACACAAAGATTTATAGTGGTTTGGCTACAAGGTCACCTTCCTTGTTCCTACTCCACTCCCCGAGTCACCTACTCGAGAGTTTTCTTCACTATGTCAACAAACTCCCTTATGGCGGAGAAAACCTTACACACCAATTTACACAACACAACTACGTCCCAACTTGATCACAACTTCTACACAACTTCTTCACACCTATTTACTTCACACCTATCTTCTTCACTTCAATCTACTTCACACCTATCTTCTTCACACCTTTCTTCTTCACACCTTTCTTCTTCACACCTATCTTCTTCACTTCAATCTACTTCACACCTATCTTCTTCAAAACTACACTACTTCACTACTACTCAACTTCTACTTCCTACACAACTTCAATTTCTTCTATACTACTTATTACAAACACAACACAACTTCACAAATAATATATATACACTATGCACAACTACTCTTCAATACTTCTTGAACTTAGTTGTAGAAGGAGTGTTCTTCTTTTGCACTTTGGATGAGGATGGATGAGAAGGGATTGAATCACTTGAAACAAGGATTAATATACTAATGATCAAAGGGTTTTGAAGGATGTTTAGAGAGTTTTAGATCTGAAAATTTCATGCAAAAGGTGAGGCAAAATTCCAGAATTAAGGTGGTATTTATAGGAAACAAATTCTGACAGAGGAGCGTGGCCGGTCCTCTTAAATCAAGGTCGGCCCCCTTAAAATTAAGGGGACCGCCCCTTATAATTTAGGGGGCCGCCCAGCTGTAACGGCCAGAATTTTTGTTTTTTTGTGGGGAAAGTGTATTTGGTGAAAAACTAACTGATTTTGGTTAAAATTTTGAAATCATATATTTAGTATGATTAAAACATTTTTCTTTATTACCAAAAGTTTTTTTCAAAAATATATAATATGTTTATATAATTAAATAAACTTTGTATTAGTTAATTAAATACCCCTTTGATCATGAGATGTATTAAGCACTTGTTTATCCATACCTTAAGTGATTAAGTTGGATATAATGATATAAACTAGCTTAATACTTGTTTACGTAGTAATCTTACGATTGATGAGTTTTCATTTTGTGATCGTCAAAATATAGAGATATCGAAAAATATAAATAACATTTTCATACATTATTTATGTCAACAATCTCCCCCTTTTTGATGATTACAAAATCTAAACTCATTAAGCGAAAGATTAGTTTATATACAAGTATTATTGTGAGTATATATCAATTCTCCCCCTTTTTGTTAGCATCAAAAAGGTTATCCCGATTTTATTTGAGCTCCCCCTTGAAGTAAACTCCCCCTCGTTTTGAGGTCAAAAAGAAATCGAGATATGGAATACCTGCAAAAATATTTAGTGAACAAGCAACATATATGTGTATATAGCATGCAAGAGTAGAAACTAAATATAACCATAACATTGATAAAGTTAAATAGATACAACAAGCATTGCATCAACAAACATAACAAGTATTGCAACTAACAAAAGCCTTAAAGGCTTACAATCATCACTTAAATAATAAACCAAAGCTCAAACATGAAGGTCCTCTCTAGAGCTTGCCATCCAAAATGGTTTAAGACAATTTTATTTGTAAAACACCAAGCATGTTTAATTGGGAGGAATGGATGGTGATCATGGAGATGGTGATGGTGGAGGAGTGTTTGTTGATTGTGGTGGAGGAGTTGTGTTTGTTGTTGGTGGTTGATGCAACAAGTTTTCAATGTGAGAAAACATGTATTGCATCTCATCTCTTAGTCCGAACACAATTGTTCGGTTGTGGATGCAACAAAGGCAAGTGTCTCCATGAGCTTCAAGTAAGCTCCATGGGACGGGGTTATAGGTTGGTGGATTGATAGGGGATGATGAGAAGTGTGCATCAAGAGGTGTTAATGGTGATAATGAGAGGGTTAGTGCAAGAGTTGTGTTTTCATTGGTAGGTTGTGATGGTTGATCAATTGTTGGAGGAGATAAGTGGGTGTTTATGTAGTCATTTTTGGATGAAGTGGATGGTATGGAAGAAGTAGAGGCTCCATTTGTTGATGGTGTTTTGGAGGGTGCATTTGGTGCACTAGGAGATGAGCATTGAGGTGGTGGTGATGGGGTGGTGTTGTCTTCATTTGCGAGATCAATGAATAGTTGTTTGGGTGGAATAATGACACGTTTTTGTTTCTTGGCATTGTTTGAATAGGTGGTTCTTGGTGATGACATGATAAGAAGATGATGTTTAATGAAGATTGAGGATGATGGAATGTGAATTAAACATGCATGGGGAATATATAGTATGAAAACATGTTTAGAAGTGGAATTAATTTGAAATTGTAATGTTAGATTCCAAAATCAGTTTAGTTTTTAAGGGAAATGGTAGCTGAGACTAGCAAAAGAGATCACAAGGTGCAAAAGAAAACAGTGTAAAAACTGTTCCAGATGGCCGGTCCCCTTAAATGGAGGCCGGTCCCCTTAAATTTAAGGGGGCCGCCCATCTAACTACCCAGAAATCAAAATTTTTCAAAAATTTTCAGGAAAAATGTTATGTTCTGTTTTGTTTTTGCAGCAAGCTTTATATGAACATTTCACATTTGTTTTGGTCTATTAGAAAGCATACATGTCATATATATTTATAAACTAATCATACAAGCATATATATAGATTAAGTAGTAAAGTATGCATTCAAAAGCATATATTAAACATAAACAAGCAAGTTAGCATCCTAATCAAATATCCAAACAATTATCCAAGAAGATAACAAGTACTTCTGAATATACTTCGGACAAATAGCACACAAGACATAAAAATAAATATTGTTCAACAAACATAATCTGAGCACATCATCTCTTTTTCTTCCCGAAGATACCCTTCAAAGTCTTCCCAATAGATTTGAAGCCACCTCTAACTTCTTCATGCAAACTCTTTTGTCGTCTAAGCATCTCGGTAGTTCATTAATGAAGCACTTCTTCGTTTTGATCACTAGGAGATGGGGTAGAATACTCGGGATAGTCAAGATCCTCTAAATTGTCAACGAACTCAGAAAACGAAGGGGTACTAGCATCATGGATGTTTTCCTCCTCATCGTCATCGTCTTGTCTAGAAGATGATCCATGAAAGCTATGACGAAGAGATTTTCCCTTGTCACTTCGAGTTCGTCGAGCTTGTTTTAGAGCGAAAGGACGTAAGGTGGGATAGATGGACTCATAGACGCTATTGTCAAGATCGGGGTAGTACTCGATAACATGACGATAGAGACGAGTAAGAAACATTCCATATGGAAGATTGGCTTTGGGAGTTTTTCTAGCACACTCAATCCGTTTGATAAAGAAGTAGGCCAAATTATACGGCTTTTCGACAGCTATACAATACAACATGTGAGCAAGGCACGCCGGGAGATGGTCCCGGTGACCTCCAGTACCAAACGCATTCTCACGAATGAGTTCTTCCCAACGCTTCATGTGGGGGGCTAATTCCTTGAGGAGAAGTTGGTATGAAGAGATTTGAACATTTTTGGATTTTATTTTTCGGGTTGTGGTGGCACGCTCCACACCAAGGATTTGACGAATTTCGTCGGGATGAGGGATGTCGGAGAGATAAGGACCAAAGGTTGGTCGACAACGATGAAGAGATTCTAGGTCCCACTAGTTTGTGAAAACGGATTGACCTCTAAACGGAATTTGGAGGATTTGACCAAATTGTTCGAGAGTTAAGGTGATAAATTCATTTTGAATCATGAAGGAGATGGTGATGAAACCAAGATCATTGGTTTGGACGGTGACTTGGCTATAGAAATCGACTATGAAACGAGGAACGATTGGTTCATTAATTTCATAAAGGCAATTGAGGTTGATGCTTGAAAACAAGCGATTAATGTAGTCGGATTGAGCAAAGGCTAGATCTACTACACGTCCCTCATGAACGTTTCTATCTTCAATTTCACGATATATACGTCCAATGGAAGGAGATGTAGTAGGGAGTTGGGAAACTTTGGGAATGTAGTTTTTAGTGTGGAAAGATCTTCGGTAGTCGCTTTTGGCATTTTCACCTAAACAAATCAACAATACAAAAGACCAAAATAAATATAAAGAGGAAAAAAAATGTATATATTGTTAAGACTTATGTTGGAACGTAAACATACTTCGACACTAATCCTAGGAAGTAGTTTACCATGTTCCTCAATATTGTTTTTAACTCGTTCTAGATATATTTTACGATGTTTAGTAAGTGGTTGTGGACAAATCCAAACGCCCTTTTAAACATCCTACTATATCATGAAATTTACTAGATTTACATTGGGTTGTAAAACTAGCCATTTCTTACGAGTTTCTTATGCATGTGATTTGTTTTCGAAAAAGATGGTTTGTATTTTGACTCAAAAATGTCATCTTTAGTATTAAACCAAACGCTTCCTTAACTATCCACTTATAATACTAGTATGTCAGTATATATATGAGTTATATATCTTGACAAGTCCGATTTACAAGTTTTAGATTTATAATCATAACAACGTTTTATAAAAATTATAATGACTAAGTTTCGATATTATTTGGACACAATCCAAACACCCCCTTATTGTGAACAAAAATATTTTTACTAGGTCGAAAAATATAGTTTCATGTTTTACAAGTTGTAAAAGTATAATGTGACTAGTTTTAACAAGTTTTCAAAGCATTATTCAACAATGTGTTTACCAAAAATTTTGAAAAGAAGTATATGAAATTTTTCAAAAATTTTCGACAAGGGGGTTTATAATTACTAGTTTCTAGTGTTGATTAATCATTCATATCCTAGGGGAAGCATTTAGTTATGGAGATTTAAGACTCAATTCGAAAGAAATTGTGAGTTTGACCAAATTAGATGGAATTAGATGAAATGTGTTATGAAAAACTTACAATACGTAATGGTGATTGTGTTAGATGAATTTGCCCTTTGCGAATTAACCCGAATTATGTGATTTGAAAGTGATTTAAGGTGTTTTTGGGTTTTGGTTTTCGTCACAACAGTAGCAGAGGAAGGATTGTTTGAAAAAGTGGAGTGTTTGACAAAAGGAACAAGAGGAAAAACGGGTTGGAGCAATCAGATGGCCGGCCCCCTAAAACATTAAGGGGACCGCCCTTCATTTGGCTGCCGGTCCCCTTAAACATTAAGGGGCCGCCCTCCAAAATTTTTATTTTTCGTGTTGTGGTTTCTGGAATGAACAAGAAAATATTTATATATATATATTAGATTTATATTTAATCAAAAATACGTTGGAGAGTATTCACACGAAAGGGATTGCTTGACATTTTTACTTGACATTTCGTCAATTAAATTTTCTTGATCATTTCGGATGAAATTCATCAAGTTGTCAAGTGGACCAGAGAGTTGTGGAAGGTTTATAAGTATATATATATATATATATATATATATATATATATATATATATATATATATATATATATATATATATATATGTGTGTGTGTGTGTGTGTGTGTGTGTGTATATATATATATATATATATATATATATAGTATGGGCTTATAAGACGAGAATATAGGAAGGAGACGTATGCAACGGAAGCCGGGAGTTTGTTTCATCCATAGATTTTTCGACTCATCTTTCTACATCAGCATGAGTGTTGTTGAACATTAAAGTTCAATAAGCAAATGGGAAAAGAAAAAGTTCGTAAACGAACAATTTCTAGTTCTAGAAAATCAACAAATGAGTTTTCTAGGTTATATGATCCTAGATATAACTAAGTATATATATATATATATATATATATATATATATATATATATATATATATATATATATATATATATATATATATATATATATATATATATATATATATATATATAAATATTTATATATAGTATAATAAGATAAGTATATACATATATATGTAAAGATGTAAAAACTAGAGAAAACAATGAACCAAGCAAAATCACATAAATACTAGACACTAAACTAAGCATGCATATCTTGACAAGAAAATAAAAGGAAATGTGTACCTTTCGCCTTCAATGCGTTTATCTTCAAAGTCTTCAAGAGATAGTCCGAACAGGAAGTGACATCAAAAGTTTCCATATTTGAATGGCGAATATTTTTACGTTGGTCCCCATTGTCTCATTTGACCAAAGTTATTTGTTCCGAACATGTTTTGTATTTTACTTGGGTGCATATATGGTGGAAACGTTCCCCACGGATTGAAGTTCCACATTTGTTGATTATTGTTAAAGTTTCATCTATTTAGGTTTTCTCTTGGTTGAGGTGTTTTAGGTCTAGGATAAGAATTATTTGGTTTCCTAGGTGGAGGAGTTTTAGATCTTGTTTTAGGTTTAGATGATCCTACTTCGGTTTTTAAAGATGGTTTATAAAACGGTTTTATATCTTCATCACTAGCAAGAGCTATTTTCTTATCATTTATGAGTATATACTTAGGATTAGATTTTGAAGGTTTTAGTTCCTTTAGTTCATTTTCAAATTTAACATTTTTATTTTCACTTGTTGAAGCTTCGGTTGAGTTAAATCCTAAACCGGTTTTATTTCCGGATACTCTTTGAATACTTATGATTTTACTAAGTGAGTTACTACTATTTTCAAAATTTTCAAGTTTGCAAATTTCTTCCCTAAGTTTGTTGTTTTCACTTTTAAGCTCTTTGCATGATTTACATTCTTCAACAATTTCTTTACCTTTTTCATGTTGATGTATTTTAATTTTTAGTCCTAATACTTCATTTTCTAGTTGGTTGTTTATGTATTTTAGTGATTTTGTTTTTAGCCATTACTTGTTGTTCTAGTTTGCATAATCTATTGTATTCACTATCTAAATCTTTTTCATCTAATGATAAATTTTCATCACTAAAGTATTCGGTTTCGGAACGTACCTCACTTGATGTCTTAGCCATGAGACACTTTTCTTCCTTTGTTGTTTCTTTCTCATCATCATCGCTATCACTCCAAGCTCCTCCAACAAATGCTCTTTGATTTTGATATCTTGTCATCATTGGACATTTTCCAATGAGGTGATTCGGATCACCACACTTGAAACATTTTCTCTTATTTTTGCTATACTTGTCATCATTATTCTTTTGAGGTGCTCTCCTTTCATCGTGTGGTTATCTAACGAACCTTCCTCGCCTTTTGAAAAATTTCTTGAAATCTCTTACGGCCATGGCATATTCTTCGTCATCGCTTTCGGAAGATGAGCTATCTTCTTTGTTGGATTCCTTTCTAGCTTTCAAAGCGATTGACTTGTTCTGCTCTCATTTTCCTTTAACCATTTCGGAGTCCTTCTTTATAATTTCTTCGTAGACTTTCAAATTTCTAATTAATTCATCAAGTTGTAACGTTGACAAATTCTTTGATTCTTCAATAGCCGTCACTTTAGCTCGCCATTTTGGGTGAAGAGCCCTAAGAAACTTCCTTACAAAATTCTTACTAGAAAAATTCTCATCAAGTGCTTTTAAACTTGTGATGATAGTGTTAAATCTAGCAAAAGCATTATCAATTGATTCCTCTTCCGGAATCGTGAATTGCTCATATTATTGAACAAGTAGATCTATTTTATTATCTTTGACTTGATTATTACCTTGGTGAGTTATTAATAAAGAGTTCCAAATTTCTTTTGCTGTTTCACATATAAAAATCCTTTCGTACTCTTTACGTGGTAGCGCATTATAAATAACCATTTTTGCTTCATTATTTTTAGCAAGTTTTCTTTTTAAATCATCATTTTGTTTTTCAAAAGGTACGATTTCATCTTTCTTTGTTTCGGGGTTATTTTGAATAGGTAAAAAATCACCATTGGTAATAATATGCAAAAGATCTAGATCTTTTGATTTCACATAAGTTTCAAATCGATTTTTCCAATATAAAAATCCATCACTTTCAAATAGTTGTGGTCTTTGCATAGATTGCCCTTCTAAATATTTTTCGGATTCCATAGATCGTTACAAGTTTTAAAATACAATATATTTTAAAGATCTTGCAAGACATGGCTCCTGATACCAATTGTGGAAAACTAGAAGGGGGGGGTTGAATAGTTTTACGTCCTTTTAAAATTTATGAAAACAAGTTTGTTTTAAAAACTTCGATTCTACTTTATGTGATCTCAATACTTGCACTATATGAACAATTATATAATAACTAACTAACTAAGCTAATATAGTATAGGTAAATAAGTAAGTAATGAAAAGAGTTGGAGAGATCAAACCACAACACAAGGATTTATAGTAGTTCGGCTACAAGGTCACCTTCCTTGTTCCTACTCCACTCCCTGAGTCACCTACTCGAGAGTTTTCTTCACTATGTCAACAAACTCCCTTATGGCGGAGAAAACCTTACACACCAATTTACACAACACAACTACGTCACAACTTGATCACAACTTCTTCACACCTATTTACTTCACACATATCTTCTTCACTTCAATCTACTTCACACCTATCTTCTTCACACCTTTCTTCTTCACACCTATCTTCTTCACTTCAATCTACTTCACACCTATCTTCTTCACAACTACACTACTTCACTACTACTCAACTTCTACTTCCTACACAACTTCAATTTCTTCTATACTACTTATTACAAACACAACACAACTTCACAAATAATATATATACACTATGCACAACTACTCTTCAATACTTTTTGAACTTAGTTGCAGAAGGAGTGTTCTTCTTTTGCACTTTAGATGAGGATGGATGAGAAGGGATTGAATCACTTGAAACAAGGATTAATATACTAATGATCAAAGGGTTTTGAAGGATGTTTAGAGAGTTTTAGATCTGAAAATTTTGTGCAAAAGGTGAGGCAAAATTCCAGAATTAAGATGGTATTTATAGGCAACAAATTCTGATAGAGGAGCGTGGCCGGTCCCCTTAAATCAAGGCCAGCCCCCTTAAAATTAAGGGGCCCGGCCTCCTTAAAATTAAGGGGACCGCCCCTTATAATTAAGGGGGCCGTCCAGCTGTAACGGCCAGAATTTTTGTTTTTTTGTGAGGAAAGTGTATTTGGTGAAAAACTAACTGATTTTTGTTAAAAATTTGAAATCATATATTTAGTATGATTAAAACATTTTTCTTTATTACCAAAAGTGTTTTTCAAAAATATATAATATGTTTATATAATTAAATAAACTTTGTATTAGTTAATTAAATACCCCTTTGATCATGAGATGTATTAAGCACTTGTTTATCCATACCTTAAGTGATTAAGTTGGATATAATGATATAAACTAGCTTAATACTTGTTTACGTAGTAATCTTACGATTGATGAGTTTTCATTTTGTGATCGTCAAAATATAGAGATATCGAAAAATATAAATAACGCTTTCATACATTATTTATGTCAACACTTTTTAATTCAAAAATAATTTGTAAAATATATTTTTGAAAAAATATTTTGTCACATTAAAAATGTGAAGTTTAGAAAAGTGTATCCTTTAATCATTTATCAAGTAGTATGTTTGTCCATACCTTGAGTGATTTACGTCGCCGATGGAAATCTACGAGTTTGTTGAAGCATACTTGAGACGTCGAGAGATGTTGATGTAAGTATGCATTGATGATTTGTGTAAATAAGTAACTTGTGTATTTTACGTTATGCATTACAAGTTACATATTTGTCATTATTAAAACCGAAGAAACCGTTAAGTTTAAATATCGTAATATTTGCACTAACAAGCTTGTCACTTGTTTTATTGCTATTTTATATGATGAGTATCGTAATCTTATCTGTCTCATTGGATCCTAAATATAGGCGAGTAAACTCTTAATGATCACTTATGGCTATCCCACTTTCTAGACGCTAGATAAGTAGGCGAGGAGGGGGTATGGCAACCCAAACAAAACTCAGCTAGACACAGAGGTTATCAAAGCACATATACAAGTCACCAAAAACATCAACATATAAACTTTAACTGATGGAAAAGCAATTTTAAGGGGAGCAATATGGTGGCCACAAGCCCATCAATCCTTATGAATTAAAGTTTACTATTACAGATAAAACAAAACTACTTAATGAATTAAATACATGCAAGACCTTCTTGCAGCTCTAAGATCTTCTTTGGAGGTGTGTCTTGTGTTGCCAAATCATCTGAATTCGTCTCCTTAGGGTTTCTGTTCTCCTCTTAAATTCGTCAGACTCTTGGGGTTCTGTCTGAGGGTTAGATGCGGCGCATCGTGTAGTAGATGCGGCACATCAACTTAACTTCGCGTGGGGTCAAAGATTAATATATTCTGGAATATTCATACACCGTCTTCATATGCGCGTAACTTGAATCTTATGCGGTGCATGTCCTTTAGTATCTTGAATCGTATTTGGTGAAGTCTTGATATAGATACGGCGCATGTTGATAATGTGACGCAGCGTACCTGGAGTAGAACAAGTTAGTTATTCTTCGTTGACCAAAGTTTCATATGCGGCGCATGATATAATCAGATGCGGCGCATGCTTCAAAGTCAGGCAATGGTCTTCGAATTCATCTAAGTATGATAGTACGGCGCATATATCTAGAATGATGCGACGTATCTTTTGGATTTCAGTAGACTTTTTCATCTTGATCATTTTGTTCCATATTTTGTCTAAAATCACCAAGTTTCACAAATTGGTTGTTTTTACCTCAGAATTACTAAAGTAAACATTAAAGCACCAATTCTCATATTAAATTTAATAAAATAAGACAATTATATAGGACAAATGATGACAATATAATGTACTTATTTGATGTCATCAATTTGATTTTTACAAATCGCATATGATTCTTACGAATCATATGTGATTCGTAAAAATCATATATGATTCGTAAAAATCGCATATGATTTGATTTTAACGAATCACATGTGATTTTTACAAATCACATATGATTTTTCTAGGCGGAAATTTTGAAAAAAAAAAGTTCGTCGAAAAAAAAATTCGTCGAAAGTATTTAACAATGCATGTTTATAGAAAGATAATTTAATTCTCATCACCATGGTATTTTTTTCGCTTAACGATTTACGGTTTGCGAGATATTTAATTTTTAGAAAAAGGGTGAAAGTTCATTTTTTTTATTTTGATAAAAAAAAAAATGAGTTGCTAGAAATAATTCATTTGTTTTATGGCAAATATGAGTTTTATATTGATCTTTTGGCTATATTATATAGATAAAGTCGAAAGCCTAAACCTTAAACCCTGAAGATGGTTTATAAACCAACAAAATAATGGATAAGACTGAAAATAATAAGACCAAACCAAAATCGCATATCACACCGCCACATCAGCTTTTTCTCTTTTGAACTAAACAAAGAACAAATACTCGTAGCAAGAGAATCGTATTCACAACTAAAAACATACCGAATGAGAGTAACACTAATGCCCAAACAAAAATTTGTGACGTGGATTATATACCTTTTTATCACTAGATATCAACATCAATGAAGTAAGTCAAGTATATCAACCCTTCTAGTCTTCCACTAATGCCTCCACCGCCCACTTTTATTTGTCATGCCGGTCGAGGGACTCCCTTGACACATATTAGATAACGATTTAAGTAAAAAGGTATAAAGCTGGTCATTTAAAAACTCATCTAGAACAAGGATCTATACTATTTTTCTTGCAAGCTCTTTTTTGCAAGATCGTTTATGGGTTCTAATGAATTTTAGCTACATTTAACATTTTTTGCGATGCACGTCACTGAATTTCGATCACATTTTCGTTTTTATATTAATTTCCAGAATTTGTGTTCCTAATGTTAGCTTTGTCCACCCATTAACTCAACAACTTTTTAATTTATTTTCAACAGTTTCCTTTTGATCCTTATCCACTTATTTAGTTCGTTCTCTCTCTTCATTTACTTCACAGGTTAAAAAGCTAACAAAATACTTTTTTAATTTTGCTGATTTGAAACAGTTATTTTTTTATTATCTTACTTCACCAATGTATTTTTAAATTTTGCTGTGACTTCATCAATATAATCGGTTTATATTAAAATAATAACTGAAATTATTATATTACCCTTGTTTTTTTTTAACATAATCACACCAACCCATTAAATATGATATTCTTCCTATACTCCAAGAATTATCATTCTTTACTACCAGTAACTTCTAAAACTGAAACTACGACTACTATGGGCCTCGACGTTAGTGTTGTTAGAAAGTTGTGTCGGCATCGACTCCACAGCCACACCATAATTTACAATAAACAACATTTTCATGTTGTTCTTGATTTCCATACCACCAACACTTACCTCCGCCGTACATGGTGCCTGGCAAAGTCATCAGAATGAGAGATGACTAAACAAAAAATGTTGAGACCCAAAATCTGCTTTAAAGCCCAATTAATTTCTCGTTAGATAGACATAACATGTTCTAGTGTTTCGTAACATGTGTGGACCTGGAATCCCAACCTGATTGTAACCTCAAATAAGTGAACCAATCGTCGATGACGGAGTTGTGCGGATCTCGAATCAGATGAATCTTCGATATGTGGAATTGGTGGGTTTCAGTGGGCCTACAGTGGTGGCGGCAAATATATATGGATTTGACGTGTTTAAGTTTTTTAAAGTCTGATATGTTTTTAGGTTATGTAATTACTCACTTCGTACCAAATTAATTGTCCTACCACAAAAACCACAAGGTTTAAAAAAAATATAAGTATTATTGATTTCTCTTTCATACTTTTTGCAGAATAATGGTTTTACACTTAACTAACTAATTAATGTTTTCTTTAAATTTTGTAATATTAATTTCAAGGTAATATGATAAATTTGATTAAATTTTCTTATCTATTTTTAGTAGTGGACAATTAAATTGAGACATCTCAAAAGAAAACATGGACTATAAATTTGAGACTTAGGGGTTATGTTTTTGTTTGTTTAATATGTTACATGTCTTTTAAAGATTTTTTGATTGCTGGTTTTACAAGGTGTGGTACAATATGCGTTTAAGATTGATACAATCTTTGTTTAAGATTGATATTGGATTATAATTTTTATGTTGCATTTAAAATATGGCATGACTTAAAGATTGGTTAGTCGTATATTCTGGTTAAAATGTGGTATGTCTTTTTAAGATTGATATTCGATTATAGGTGTTAGTTGCGGATTATGTTTAAAACAAAACAGCTTCGTATGATTCAAAATAGTGTTATTTTGTTATGGTTGAAATTGGCGTTATTGAAAGGAATGGGAGCGTCACAAGAATTACAACACAATTCTATCCTTCGGGTTGATTTTCATTTGTCTACTAGAAATCAATTGTAGGATGAAAAGTTTAATATTATCTAGATAAGATGACAATGCTCTTCTAATTCGCAGTTTAAACATATGATCAGTAAGGGTCATATTTGCATAAAGATAAGGAAAATAATTGAAAGATCTAATTATGTGCCTAAATTTATGACTAAACATTTGTGGTATGATCCTGATGGTTTGTGAAAAAGTGATTCCTCTAGTTCCAGCAATTAGGATGATGTCACACAAGCTTAGCTATAAATTTAGGCATATCTTTAAGCCTCTCAATCAGGCTTAAACATGAATTCATGCCTAAAGATAATTGTATAATATTACATTTCCGTCATAGATATTTATATATGTGAGAATTACTGGACCTACTATATGAAATAAATCATGAATATAATGTGTTTGTGTCAAACTATGAGTATGGTCGTATCGACACTCTCTCAATCTTATCCAAAACAAAAGATAGGATCAACCATTGGAGTTGGACACCTATGACTTCTTATTACATGAATAGTCATGAGGAAACATGAATGGCCAAGGGAAATTTGAAACTTTCAAGCCAACAAAGGTCCAAAGTTACTGAATTTAATCGACAACACTTGGCTGCAACTGCTTTAATCCACCAAGAAGCTGGTCTAGTGGGCTGACATATTGATATCTTTACAAGAGTAGTTTTCAGTATTAAACCTTACTAAATACATATCTTGATGTGCCATGAAAGCTGTCGGGACATGATCAGGGGCGGTGCTGAGAACATCAAAAAAAAATTAGACCCGGCACGAAAAAAGAAAAAAGTACCTCTATATTATAATATCCATAGGCCATTAGTGGGTTGGGCATAGTACATATAATGGGTATAAAAAATTTAATGCCCCTTAGTGGGTTGGGCCCGGCTCGGTTGCTGATGGTGCGCCGGCCCAAAACCGCCCATGGACATGATAACAGGAATACCACACTCAAGCCGCGTACATCTATTCGCCCTCTTCAAACGACGTGAATGAAGGAAACTTTATCCATTTACACGTTTATTGTTGTGTTTGCTTTAAACGTAGATATTAAGAGTGACATTTGACTTTGATAGGAATAAGTTTAATGCAACTATTGTTACTATATTTTTAACTAATACTTTTATGTTGACAACCTGTCTGGCTGTCTCTAACAGGATGCAACGTATTTATTTCATTAAGTCGTCTCAGTACATGTCATGAAAGAAACATCATGTAGTGAGTCGAACTTACCCAATCAACTTTAATTAAACTTAGCGACAAAAAGCACGATCATCGTGCAAAAGTGTCAATAGTTTAGACAGAGATTATGATATTATTTTTCTAATAATGTAACAACTTTTTGTGAGGATCTAAGAGAAATATTTTCTTTTTGTTAACGAACAAATAATTTTGTTAGTGATTTTTTAAGTAAAAAAGCATATTTGTTTGTTAGACGTTGTAACACTAGTCCCTACTCGATCGTAGTGTATGTGAACATATACAATGCACATAAAATACATAATGGTGCTTTGAATGACGAAAGATGGAAGTAATGAATATTTTTATATTGTCGACCCAAGGGTTCATGTGGCTTACATGTGGGAACCACAAAATAAATTTTATTATAAAAAGTGAATATATATTGCATAGTTGTTGTTAGTTACATGTCTAACATTACAAACACTGTCTAACATTACAAACACGCAGGGACATACCCATATGAGAGCATGCAGTAATATAACTCGGGGTTAAAACTTAACACACTGCCACCTCAGCGTCACGTCAGCTTTTCCCTTTTAACCTTAACTCTTGACTTTCCACTCCGGTAACATAACTTACATTTAACTCACCTTAACTCACCTCCACATCAATTTACAAATTAACTCCTTAACTATTTCATTTATTCAACAACCCAAATATTTTATTAATATCCTTAAAAATTACAATACAAAATAAAAAAAACCTTTTAAATTAAAAACTACTACATAAAAAAAACTAAATAAAAATTTTATTAACTTAAAGAAAAAAAATTGTTACTGAAGATGACTTTTAACATAAGATATTTGATATTATGGCTGGTTGTGAAAGGAATGGAACAGTGAGGCAATATATAAGATCAAAAGTGCTAAGACTTAGATGGACTCCTGATCTTCATACATGTTTTGTTAATGCTATTCATACACTTGGAGGTCCTCATAGTATGTTTTCCTTCCTTTTTTTTTCATAGTTTCTTAACAATAAATATTTACAAAGAACTGAGCTTTTTAACTTTACGAAAATGTTTAGCTTATATTGTTTTGTCTTGATTTATACGTTCATGATATACACACTTTGTTACTATTGTAATGGTGTTGTGCTTGTATGGAGAAGCAACACCAAAGCTTGTTCTCCATATGATGTATGCAGAAGCAACACACACAAACACAAACACATCACAAACATAAACACACAAAGAATCAAAGGGGCAAAAACGAAAGTTTTTTTTTTCATGTTAACGCACGTTAAGCCCTTAACGTGGTGCGTTAACGTGGGCTTGCCTTTCATAGTCGGTAAGGTAACTTGGTCAAAAAAGGAGGTGCGTTAACATTTAACTTGGGAGCAAAGGTTACCTTACCGAAGGCTCTGAGAGTCAGGTGTGACACATATTACATCTGATTTTAAGTTACGAAATGTAATTATTCCATAAAATATATTTTTTTGGGCACGTGTAACACCTAGTTTTACCTAATAAATTCATTATAGGGCAACTATAATACTCATAAGCTAAAAAAAACAATTGTGCAACACCTCTCAAATTCCTGAGTCCGTCTCTCTAAACACGTCTTTCATCTTGCGATCTTGTTACATTAAAGGTTAATGAGGTGGTCCATTAACCTGCCAATATATTTTAAATGAGCATTGATATGTCTTTTAACATTAAATTACTGCTAATTTTCTTACATACGTAAAAATATAACAAGTTTTTTTAACTCATTATCTTTTTCTTTTTTTTTAATTATTTTTCTGAATCGTTAGTTTTTCCGTGTATTAAGATCCAGTAAATGAAAAATTATTAAATAGTAGTAAGAAATATCATTTCTCATTTTAAATAGCTTGATAATACTAGTCCTTGGTAACTTTGTTTTTTGAACGGCAATTGTTGCTACATGGCCCCTAGCCCAGAAGGCGTTGCGAGCCCACACAACTAGGTTGGGTCCAGCCCAGAAGGCAATGACACCCTTCCCTTTACGCACGCGGGAGAAAACCCCTGTCGCCCTAGACAAGACTCGAACTTGAGACCTTGCCTAGGAGGGTAAAACCTCCATACCGCTAGATTAGAGGCTCGTTGGTCCTTGGTAACTTTTTATAATGAGAATTGATTTGCACACTCTTATTTTTTTATTATGACACTTCAATTAACGCATCATACAATTATACCATATTTACATCCTGCTTTGATTACTTGTATAGTGAGTGTGCCAATAAAAAAGAGAAGTGTGTAAATCACCTCCCTTCTACAATTATCTATATTAATAAATAAAGCATTTGGGACATTCTATTTATGGAACGCTGGTGAGTGTTTATTCACTCACCTTTTCTTAGCCAAAATGAGACTTAATAATCCAAAACTAACCCAAATTGCTAAAGAAAGTGTGTTTTTGTGATTGTGAATGTGGAGGAACGGATATCTCATAAAAAGACGAAAAACAACGAAAAACCGGCAAAAATGAGCACGAGAGTGGAATGAGGAAAAACGTCAAATAAAGTCAAAGCTAAGCTTACAAAGTCCAAAGAAGACCTTAAAGATTTGAGAATTGTCAAATTTGATCCTTGGTTGAAGTTTCAAGAAATTACAAGAATGGTCCTCCAAGTTTCAAAGGTTATCAGATTTAGTCCATTGATGATATTTTTGTAGAAGTGACATTATTAGTCCTTTGAGAATCAGAAAATTACAATAGAGACCCTTGGATCACAAAATTGGGAAATGACAGTTTCAGTCCTCAAAGATTCAGTTTTTACATGAATGGTCCTTATATATTTAATCACAAAAGCTGAAAAACCAAAAGAGCCTAGTACCAAATCCAATTCCCAAATCCAACAAATCCTAAAGCCCAAAATACACATCAAGCCCATCACCTTATATCCGGCCCATACTCCACACAGTCAAACCCCATTTACCACGAGTCAAACACACTAAAATGATACTTTTGCTAATTACCCCCCCCCCCCCAAATTTCCTTAACCCAGAAACGTATGAACCCTAGTTCATCCAATCACCAAATTAACCCAAGTTAGTTCAATCAACCATCATTAACTAATCATTAGTTCATCTAGAAGGTACCTCACGTGCTCAGTGAGTGTTAGAGATAATGTTGAGTATGATTGAATCACATGGACATGTGGCAGAGCTTGATTGGTGGGAACACATCATTCCTTCATCACTAGATCCGTCTGACATGTCAGAGAGAGAAGAAGCACACGGATTGCCAACATCATCAAAATGGAGAGCTTTCATTGGTTGTGCCACATCACACCATTTAATCCAAGGGCTTATATTGATTAGAAGAAACACAGATGATCCAAGGGATGATATCAGACCTTCCAAGACCTTCTGAAGCTCCTCACCCCTCACTCTCACTCCGGCTATAAATAGAGTTCATTTTTACTCATTTATGTATGTAGAATTAGCTTAATGACATGCTGCATAAATGTTTTTAGTATAATTGCAGTTATTAAGTTTTTGTAATTCATCTTTTATATTGTAATTTTTACATTCAATAAATAAAGCTTTTAGTTCATTTGTTCTTAATTATGTTTTAATAATCTACTTTTCATCCTACTTTAGCTTTTAAACGATCTCATAAGATGTTTTTGAATGTATTTTTTTTTAGTTTCTTTCAGAAGTTCATTTCAGATTTCATATACTCAAGTGCTTATTAGTTGTTTTTCACTTTCTATAAAAACTTAAAAAAAAATCAGAAAAACATATAAAAAAAATATAAAAATAATTTGAAAAAACTCTTCTCAGCTTGAAATCAAGCTTGTTATTAGTTTGTAACTCTTCATTTCAGCTTTATAGCTTTAGTGAAGAGATTGATATAGCTTATATCAGTTATGAGTTCAAATCTCAATAGCAGTCAAAGTTCAGTTGAATTCATGATTCAGTGGTGTATTTGATAGTTAAAAAGGAGTAATGGAAGCCTTTTGCCTATCCAAAGATAGGCAAGCATAGTGAACCTCCTCTGTTTGAGTTGAGGAGGATTAATTTTGTAAGTATTGTTCTAAGTTCAAAGTTCTCATTGCATAATAAAGAGTAATTGTGTAGATCTGTTGTATTTGGTTGTTTACTATTTCATCAGTTGAACTTGAGCTTATTTGAGTCTATTTGATTATACTTAGTCCTTGTAGTGTTAGATCTTTCATATTTCTGAGATTGATCATTGAATTCTGCCTTAAATAGCTTGACTGTGAAATCTGTGGATTTAGTTGTTGATATGTGTGGAATAGTACTAATCTCGGTTAGTTTAGTCAGAATTATAGTTGGAATAATTGATTTGTGGTCTATAATTGATAGTAGCTTCATAAAGAGTTCATACAATAGACTTAAGGAGTGTTTGGATAATGAGAATTGACTGAGTTAGAGAGTGTTGAAGTTTGATTTGGTAGTTGAAAGTGATTTCAGTAGTGATAATAAGGTTAGAGTACACATGAAATTGTAGGATATAGTATAAAAAGTCAAAGTGAGATAGAAATTTAATTAACAGTTAGGATACTTGTAATTTAGATAGTATAATTGAAATTTTAGTTGCAAATTAGTATAATATAGCTTAATTCAGTTAGTTAGTAGCTTATTATAACAAATAGGAATAAATTTGATCAATAGAAATTAGATTAAGTCAAAGTGAGTGTACACTGATAAGTCAGTGTACACTGGTAAGTTAGTGTAGTGTTAGTTAATTGCTGCATAACAGTTTGTTCAAGTAACTGTTCTTAGCTTCTATTAGGTTATCAATTGAAAGCTTGTGATAGGGCTTTTTGAATTTTTAGTGTCTTAGTACTGCTAGTAAGCTTTTGCCCCCACCAGTTTGTACCTTAGTGCTTATTAAGTCTGTTATTTGAGGTATGCAAATAAGGGGACTGAAACTTGAATGTTGATTGAAGAATTAAGCCTGCAAGTGATCATTTGGACTTATAACCTGAGTACTATTGAACCATTTGTGTTGTTTTAGACTTTCAGTAGTGTTTCTCATATTTCTTGATCAGCTGGCTTATTTTGTGATCTATCTACTTATAGCTTGTGCTTATTATTAAACTGCTTATTGCCTTAAGTTGTGTTTCTGTGCTACTTGTGGTCTGAAATAAGTTTACATGAGCTTAATTGAGTATATTGGACTTGAGTTTTAAGTTTCACTTAGTTTTGACACAAGTGCTTATATATATATATATATATATATATATATATATATATATATATATATATATATATATATATATATGATGGGGTTATTCTAAAAAGGGCCTTATAATAAAAAGTGTAGGAAGGATTGTGGGAGTGACATGTGTCACCCCCATTCCACATCATATGACACGTGTTACCCCCCCCCCCCCCCCCCCCCCCCCCGCCAGAAAAAAAAAATTTCCCGCCAAAAAAAAATTTTTTTTTGGGCAAAAAAAATTTTTTTCCTGCCAAAAAATTTTACTGCATCACAGTTATAAATTTACTGCATCACGTTTACTGCATCACAATTATGATTTTACTGCATTCATGGTTTTAATGTTACTGCATCATGGTTATAAAGTTACTGCATCATGTTATAAAGAAACTGCATTATCATAAGTTTTCTGCATCATATATGTATGTAACTGCATCACAATTAAAATACGATTATTTTTTTAAGTTTTGGTACATCTTTATTATAAGTTACTGCATCATAGTCAATAGTTTAGTGCATCAACTATGCTGCAGTAACTTATAACCTTAATGCACTAAAATTTAAAACTGTGATGCAGTAACTTTTATAATTGTTATGCAGTAACTTTATAACTGTGATGTACTAAAAAATTTGGCGGGAAAAAAAAATTTTTGCTCTAAAAAAAATTTTTTTGGCGGGAATTTTTTTTTTTTTCCGGCGGTGGGGGGGGGGGGGTTAGGTGGGTGGGTGACATGTGTCATATGATGTGGCATAGGGGTGACACATGTCGCCCTCACAATCCTTCCTACACTTTTTATTATAAGGGCCTTTTTATTTTAACCCATACCTATATATATATATATATATATATATATATATATATATATATATATATATATATATATATATATATATATATATATATATATATATATATATATATATATTTATATATAGGGTAGGGTTATAATAAAAAGTCTAAGAAGGCGAATTTTGGTGCATCACAGTTACTGCATTACAACTATGAAAAGTTACTACATCACAGTTAGTGCATTGCAATTATTAAGTTACTGCATCACATTTTAAGTCACTGCATCTTAGTTATAAATTTAGTGCATCAGAGACTTTTTATTCTTTTTATTTTAAGACCCTTTTTATTTTAACACAAACTATATATATATATATATATATATATATATATATATATATATATATATATATATATATATATATATATATATATATATATATATATTGAGACTTTCTTTTCAGAACTCATATAAATGTGAGAACTCCCTTTAACCAATCTAAATTTAGTAAATTAATTTATGTTTAATTTATTATATGTAATTTTCATAAAATTATATCTCATACAAACGCAAATCTACATCGGATTCAAAAAAAAGTTTTTGTGTTTTGATCCATTAGATAAGACCATGAATAATACTTGAGAGAATTTTATAATGTTTATTAAGGTTAAAGAACAAGTTGACCAAATAACCAAAAGTAAATTTAAAGTCATACTCTGATGATGTTCGTTTTTGTATGATAGGATCGCGATTTGGATAATCATGATTTAATATTAAGTTCACCGTCTAAAACAATCAATATAGTACAAACAATTGTATTTCATTAAGCGTTGAGTGTTTCTTTTTTTCCCTTACACTGTGTTCCCGAGTTTTATTTTCGAAAGAAAAGAAGAGAAGTGGATGGTAAATTAAAAAAAATTTGTGTTCCCGAGTTTTTTTAAGAGAGAAGAGAAAAGAAAATGAGTAGAAAATTGCCTAATCTTCTCTCCTAAACTTTCTTCCCAAATATGGGATGATTTGGAAGGAAAGTAATTATGGAAACTAATTATAATCAAAATGTCTTAAATACCATAACATATAACATAAAATATATCTACAACATAGGGCATTATTGTAAAATCATCATTTTAATTCTTGCTCTTCTTTTCTTTTCTCTCTAACTCAGGAACACGAATTAAAATTTTAATATCTCTTCTCTTCTCTTCTTTTCTGTCTATTTTAACCTCTTCTCTTTTTTTCTTTCATATCAAAACTCAGGAACAGAGTGTTAGTCAAGGGATACCATTTAATATTATTGGTTTTTATGTAGGGCCTATAAAAATCCCTTATTTGGTCTCTATACACAAGGCTTAAATTTTCATGTCCTTCCAATTAAGAGGCTTATATGAAAGTATGACCCACATGAACTCTTAGCTAAAGAAAAAAAAAGAAACACCCCCTTTGTGTATTTCATTAAGTTAATAAGGTAATTATGTAATCATATCTTATATACTAAAAGCTTAAGTAGCCTTATAAATGTAAGTGGTTATAATAAATGGCTCATGAATTGAAAATGAAATGTGGATGCTCCATGTGTTAGCACATTGATTTAATAGTCATGCATAAGCATAAGTACATAGGAGATGAAGTGTTTGGTGCCATGAATGCATAAATTAAACACACCAATTATTGGTTAGTCTTTTTACCTTCCCATCCATGAGTTACAAATCTTTTTTCAACTATATAATGTGTCAAAAATCACACACAACAAACCATAACTTCCTCAACACCGCATGCACATTGTGCTACAACTTATTATGGTGGTAAAGTAAGCATCATATCGTCTTACTTATTTAGCATATTGATTTATATTGTTTCATGTAAATATCACGTGTGTTTTGTGTGTGTAACAATGTAGGACATAAAAATGGCGCTTAGGAGGTTTGGTAGTAACATCATCTTCTCTAATGGTTTAAGAGATACTACGCATCGTTGTCTTATCAATTAAGTGAAACATGCACGGACATTTTTACTTTGATCGAAAATGCAATATATCGATTAATTGTATTTAAGTTAATAACGATCAACTGTATCTGATTGTTTTTTGTAGCATGTCAAGAATCATTAAAGAAAGAGATCGAGAAGTCACAAAAATTGTATCAAGAACAAAACATGCAAAAGGCCAACGAACAACAACGACAAAGACAACAACAACAAGAACAACAACAAAAACAAGAACAACGCCACGGCCATCGGTGGAATGAATACTTAGCATTCATATTAATTGTACGTTACAAATTAGACATGCAATATTTTATTTCATGTAATACTAACGGGATAATACCATTGATTCGTTAACAAGTAAGTTTCTTGAAAATAATGTGACGAGCATTTAATTTTTAATCAATAATTATTACTACATTTTTTTGGTGCATTTTAATATTTTTGCACTTAATGTAGTTTTTTGTCTTGTGATGTGTTAATATCATTATGGAGATTAATTGATTATCTTAATATGATTTTAGTTTCATTTGTAGAATGACAAACAAATTTGGCAAATGAAATTGTTATATTAGTTATTAAGAGTAAAAAAATTATATGTTGAGATTGATGTCTTCAAATATATTTATATATGCAATATGCTACAAATTAAATATACTGACAATATTGGACCTATTTTCGCAACAAAAAAAAAAAATATTGAAACTTAAATGGTTTTTGTGGATAAAATAAAGTTCAAGTAACTAAGCATAGTAATTTGGAGTTACCGTATTTGATATGATAAACCAAAAGGATATTTCATTGTCACAAGTTAGATCTAAAAATATAGAGAATATCACTTTGTTATCATTTTATATAAGGGTTACATTTATTTTGAAAGAACCGTATGCGTTTAACCTCCCTTTGACATTTAGCATGTAACTTATACATATTAAAAAATTAAATGTGAAGAGACTCTTTTAAATATAGCATCTTGAAAAAGTCTCTTCACATATACTATTTTAATGTCAATAAACTATTTAAATGTGTGGCATGCTTAGAAAAGGTGTGATAACGTTACAACTTAGATATATAATGACGAAAATAAGCCAAAGATTACGCTATGAACACTTATATACAGCACATGTAATGACGAAAATTAGTGTTGAACAATACACTAATGAACATTTAAATTAAGCCCGTGTGCATCGCACGGGTATGAATGACTCGGTCTAAATATAAAAGTCACCAAACAACTAATTAAACTCATTCATAAACTCATGCAATACTTACAAAAGTTGTGATACCATTACAACTTACAAACCTAACGACGAAAAAAAATACCACACATTACACTATAACCAATTAGATAGAGCTCGTGTGCAACGCACGGATCAGAATAACTAGTATTAAGAATTTTTAATTGCAATCAACCACATTGATTAGATAAAACAAATAGCACATGACTCACATCTTACAGGTTTACACATGGCATTATAGTCTTTTTGTTATAAAGTCAAAGTTTATACTAGTAAAATATATCGAGAACGTGAAGGTTCTTTCGTCTTCCCTACTCAATTTCATTATAATTATATAAGCACTGTCAGCAATCCTACATCATAACATAAACATTTACATCATGTCTATGTAGACATGGATAATTTTTTTTTTTTTTGAACATAGACATGGATAAATTAATGAATGAGAAATGGTACATGGACCTGAATAGAGATTTATGAAACCAAATGATAGCTTGTTTTACTCGATTTGGTTTTAAGTAATAAAAAAATTACATTATTTTATTACTCGTATAATTTTGCCAGGCCACTCTATTTTAATATGTTACAAAATCGAGCAATACGATTAACTAATAAAAGTTAAAATTGAAATTTAAATTGGTCTAAATATTAAATCTTTCTATTTTATCAAATGTGTTAAAAAAACTTATGTTCCAATTGTATTAAATTTTTTTTTTAAAAGAAAGTAAGACTTAGGATCAAATGAGAAATATAATTAATATAAGAAGAATGAGAAGAAATCACAACCACAAATATTAGATGCATCCACAAAAAATAGATGCATCTCCGATTATTTCTCTTTCTTTATTTAAAATATATAGCTACAATTTCTTCTCACTCTTCTCATTTCAATAATTCTTCTCACTAGATCCATACTCAAGAAAGTAAAGGGCAATTAATAAAGCTTTAGTTGAAAATTTTAAAAAGAGTATATTTATTACTTTATATTTTTTTAATAACTTTATAAATTTAATAAATACCTATTAAACTTTATATTTTTTTTATAAAAATAAATAAATACAACAATACATTGTTATTTTTAAATACTATTATTAGTTTAAATACTAAGAGTTTGTCTAGTGAGTGCGGCACTAGTTAAAATGTATTAATCAAAAACAAATTTTCTTTTTATATTAGAAAATGCATTTAATACACATTAATTAAAAAGAAAAATTACTTTAATTAAATGTTATTTTTAATATAATGAACATCAAGTTTTCATGTTTAAACGTATAAAACAATGCCTCGAGACACTTGTTGAACAATCTCTGAAAAACTAATGTATTTACACAAAATTATAAATATGAAAAGAAAAACATGAGTTACTATGAATGTAAATGAATAAACGAGATTATACATATACAAAAGACTTATGTTATTCCACTTTATCAGATTAAGTAAAGATATTGTGAAAAAAAATATTTTTTTCATTATGCGCACTCAATAACGACTTATGTGATTCCTCTTTATAAGTTTAACACGTCTGCGGGTAAAATTATTAGTAAAAGGAATATAAATACAAAAAAGAAGGCATGATCTTACACACTATTGTGAGATGAAAAAAAATAGACGAGAATGACACATAATTTACAAGAAGGTCACTATGTGCTACTAAATACACATAAAGAACGTGATATAAATAGTTAAATTCAAACAAGATCAACATAAACACTATGCTAAAACAAAGTCAAATCATTCGTGCAACAAAATTCTATACAAAATATTAATCGATATAAACACATGATGAAAAAATTATGTAAAAACTCGTGCATGCATGGATATTATAACTCTATAAATATTAAAAAAAAAATAATAATAATTTTACGGAAAATCCTTAAACATTAAAAAATCAGGAATTTATGACTTTTAACAATATTTAACTTCAAAACGAATTTATTGAAACCTTATTGCCCGTATATTATCTGCCCATACCTCGTACGTGCAGTAGTTCTAAAACTAGTGTACCTAATGTGAAATTACGAGGAATTAGACCACATCTCGTTGCGGCGGAGCCAATTTAAGCAGTGGAGGTATTTTTTGTTGTCGAGCTTGCCACTTTTAAAAATTAAGAATTTCATGCAGTATTTTTGATATGTACTGAACGTTTGACATTAAGGACGTCAATAAAACTATGGACATTAACCTATTACATTTACATCATGTATTGACTGTATATTTTACATCTTATGTAAGCTATCGAACGACTATAATAGTTTTTATAAACTTGATTGCAAGGTTAAGTGGAAAAGAATTATTGGTTTAAGAGATTCTTGAGATAAATGATGGCGACGATGATTGTCATAAAGATGCCATCATCAGCATTCCCATCATTTAACGTTACAATCTCTTGAATCACTTATTTTTTTTCCAATTAACCTTGCAGCTAGGGGTGTCAGTAGGTTAGGGTTGACCCGACCCGAACCCGATAAGGCTTATCGGGTCGTGTTAAATCGGGTTAAAAAATATTATCGGGTTTGAGTTGGATAATTAATGTTACGGGTTATCAGGTCAACCCGAAAATCATTTTTTTATTTTTTAAGTAATAACTTTTAAAAGCCCAATACCTTATTTGGTTGTTTGTGTTTTGCAATATTGTATTTGGTTTAGTACTGTCAAAAGTGGCGTATATGGAACTATGCTTTGCACTTTTTAAGATATGGAACTTTGATTTTGTATTGGAAATCCGCAACCTGATTTTACCATAATTTTAACGAGCATGGATACACCTACCCACTGGGTAGTTTACCCGGATGAAGTGGCACTGAGTTATTGGAAGAGAAGGAACAATATTCTCTTCTTTCCTCCAACAAAGCATTAATTGTGTTTTGGTTGTGTTTTTATTCTTAATGGGTAGACTACCTAATGGGTAGCTTAAGTTTTCTCCAATTTTAACATATAGAACTGCTACTGTAAGTTTGGTTAGGCGGTTAGGATATGGAACTGTGCTACTTTAACCATAAAAGTCATCATCCTTTGTTAATTTCACTGCAATTTTAACATTTAGCGTATATAATTTTAACAAATAGTGCAGCCATTCCACTTACATATTTTCGAAATTCACCATTAACGTGTGTTTTAAATATGGATTGAGATCCCCTCATGTTTCATTTGAACATGAGTAGGGCTGTAAACGAACCGGACGAACACGAACGGGGCCCTGTTCATGTTCGTTCCTTTAATTTTAACCGGACAAATAAATGGACATGGACGCTTAAACGGACGGATTTTCTTGTTCATGTTCGTTTATTAAGAAAATGAATTGTTCATGTTCGTTTATGTTCGTTCATTAAGACACTAAACGAACGCTAGACGAACATAAACGATCGAACATAAATGAAAATAGATAAACAAACATAAACTTTATTGAATTCTTCACAATATATTGTTTGATAAGTGTTGCTTTGTTTAAATAAACCAATTTTTAAAATAATAAAATTAAAAGATATGATATATGAACATAAATAGATAAATAGACATAAACGAACTTTAACGAACGCCTAATCGGACGTTCACGAACATAAATGAACGAATGAGACTTTTGTTCATGTTCGTTCATTTAACTAAACGAACGTAAAATATTGTTCATGTTCGTTCATTTAATAAACGAACGAAGATAAACGAACTTTTTATCGAACGGCTCATGAAATGCTCACTGAACGTTCAGTTCGTTTACAGCCCTAAACATGAGAGGTCATTTTAGTTACTTTTTTTCCTCAATGATTAATTTATAAAATAATGATCCCACATTTATTAATTTATTTATTTTTTCTTCACTAAAATAAACTTTAACATTACCTCTCATGTTCAAATAGAACATGAGAAGATCTCAATCCTTAAAATAAAAGGGTCTGTGTCATAGACTTAGAAGTGCAATGGCATTTTATATACTTATAAGTTTTTCAAGCCAACCGTGACAATAATATCTTGTATACTAGGGACTGTTTGGTATGTTTTCTAAACTTATTGACTGGTAATATCATACAACAAGTAAACCAACGTTTGAATAAAAGGGATTATTTGTAGCAAAAATATGAATGTCAGCTAAAGAATTAAAACTAGAGCTTTGAAAGTCTTTTCTTATGCCTTTATAGAAAAATGTTTATAAAATCTTTTCCAGGAATGTTTATAACAAGATGAAATTATTACTTTGCACCCGATAACCTGAATCACTCGACCTGAATACCACCCGAACCCGATAACCCGATTCTTTATCGGGTCGAGTTGCGGGTTAATTTTTAAAAATCAAAACCCGACTCAACCCGACTTGACAAGACTCATAACCCGATAACCCGACCCGATAACACCCCTACTTGCAGCCAAGGGAGTAATAAGTATTACAGGCGTTCGCATGTTATATAAAAACCTGGAGACACTTGAAGAAGATGTTTTAGCTATGGGAAGCAGGAAATATCTTCTTTGTTTTGGTGATCTGGAATAGCTACAATTTCCTGTCTTCAAATTGCCTTTAGAGTTTTTGTCTTTTATAAATTAAATAGTATCAGAATGAAATCTAAACTTTAAAAGATATTGTATGATGAAATGGTTATGATTAGAATTTATATTATAAGTACAATCCTGCACAACTCCTCGTTTTTTGGTTGAGAGTCATTCAATGGGTACCCAAGTATCCAGGCTATTCTCAGGATGGTTGTAGCATATTCTTTTATCCATGTCAATTGTTGGGATTAGTGCAACCCATGTTCTTTTGTTAGATGTTCTAACAACCTTGTTGGGTCACTGAATTCCCCAATCTTCTTCTAACAAGGATTTGAACGTAAAATAACCTAAGTATAAACAAGTCACTGAGTGAACAGTAACTCAGTGAGTCATCTTCAGGATGCCTAGACCGAGCCTAAGAAGAAAGGTTCTCCATTCAGTGAGGCGGAACTCAGTGAAGTGTGATCTAAGCCAAGAAGAAGGTGATGGGTTCAGTGAGGATGACAATAACTCACTGAACCCCAAGACTCCTCAACAACTTCATGGTACTGAAGACTGATGACTAGAAGACTGAAGTTTTGGCGGGACTGGGCAGGAAAGTTTGATCTATTTCACTAAAGTGCTTTATCACTTTAAGGTCAAACTTTCCCCAAATGGTTAAAACCAGGCTGTCATCAGAAAGTGCCTTTCGGACTTAACCCAAAGAAGTTTCCCTTGCCAGAGAATAAAATCTATCAAGATTTTATTGAGGAACACTGATGAGGCGAAAAATGATCCGTTTTTAGGGGGTCATTTAAGCCCGAATCCGACTTTATTTGATCAAATATTGCCCTAAATCGTTCCTTTTGTGATTTTAGGTGTTTGGAGAGTGAATTCTGGAAAAGAGGCTATTTTGGATGTTTTTGGAGCATAAAGTGAAGGAAACGACAAAGTACCAAAAATCCAAGCTGGAAATACAAGGTGACGGCGTCACGACTTTAGTCTTGACGGCGTCAGACAAGATGAATATTTTACCGTAGCTGGTGACGGCGTCAGATGGAGAGATGACGGCGTCAAAGTGGCCAAGATTAATTTACCGTAGGTGGTGACGGCGTCACATAGGCCGTCACAATTGGATCTAGGGCGTCCGAGGAAGTGTATGGCGGCGAGTTGACGGCGTCAGATTTAACTCTTGACGCCGTCAGGACGATTTTCCTATATATAGTTTTCTAGTTTTTTCATTAAAAGAGGAGAAGTTTTGGTGAAACCCTAAAGACGATTTTGGTGCCTCTTTTACAGGTTTTTCAAGGGTTCCAAACCCTTGAGACCTTGCATTGTAATTGAGATAAGTATACTCTTAATTCAATCAATATGTCTATGTGTTGGTTGTTTATCTTTTGTTCTTATCTTAATTCTACTATGCTAGGCTAGATTTTCTTTGTGTTTGCTTAGATCTAATGAAACCTAGATGTTGATTATGTGTTGATTATTTGTCTATTCTTGTTCTTGGATGAATGATATTATATGTTAGGCTTAAGAAAACTGGCAGATCTCCAATGGTAACATGCTTGAACGTCTTAAGAAACATGAACCGAGGCGTACTAGGTCTTTATTGGTTGTATTTAATGCATGAGCCACTGTTTACAATCCCTATAGTTGTGCTGGGTCATGGTGTAGGAGGAGATAAGAGCTCATAGAGTTGGGGAGTTATGTATGCCACCCCACGAATGGTATTAAGGAATACAATCCGTCATCCATACAAGTATAACAAGTAATTGACATGTAAAAGATATCTAGGGAGTAATGAAGTCTAAGTAAACACAATTTCTCCACATACTGCTCACAACCTTAGTTTAATATTAGTTTATTTTCATTTTTATTATTTTATTTTGATTGCATCTTAGTTTTGGGTTAGTTGAATAGCAACTAATTCCGCCCACTCTTCTAAAACCCGAGATTTTACTTGCTTTCATAAAAAATATAAAAATACAAAAAGAATCATCTTTCATCTCTAGAACTATTAATTAGGTTTTCTAATCCTAGCGACACTATTCCCAAGCTGAACGATCAATCCCCCGGTACTTGTCACTATACTATACTACAACGATCAGGTACACTGCCTGGTGGGGGTTGTAAGCCTCGCGAGATCCCTCGAGAGGTAAAGCAAGGTGCGATTCCCACGCATCAAGTTTTTGGCGCCACAGCCTGGGGAATAGTTATTGTCTAGGTTAGGATTTCTTTTTATTAGGTCTACTTGCTAGATTCCTTTCTAGTAAGATTTTTATTTTTTATTTTTAGGTCTTCTTTAGTCTATCTTATTTCTTTGTGCCTTTGTTAGTGAATTAAACTCATTGACTATTCCGTTGACCATTATGGAAAACGCGAATCCACCCCTTTCTCCTAGTGAAGTGGCTGTGTTACGTGAACAAATTGAGAGTGAGATTAGGGAGCTTAGAGAGCTTAATAGGTTGATCAAGATTGAACTCGAACATACGTTTAGCGACCTAGCAACCGTCTTGTATTCAAATAAGGACCTAGGGCCTGATGACTTTGTGAGTGTTATTAAGAGACCAGAAGAGGAAATGGATCTGAGGCTTAACGACTACTTTAACCTATACCCCACTAAGGAGGAGATTGCATACTATAATAACCTTATTGATAACCCGCGATCTCCTTTCACCATAATTGAACCTAAGATCAAGAGAGGCGATCCTAAGAATGCTAAGATACCATGTATGATTGGATATAGGCACATTAGCAACGCTTACATTGACTTTAAATCTCCAATCAACATTATGTCCTCAACGGTTTATAATGATATAGTGAACACAAGACTTGAACCTAGAAGGGATCCCAAGTACCCCGGTGGAGTTTGTAACTTTGTCGGGAGAGTTAAAGGTTTACGTGTCTTTGTTGGTAATTTCACTTTTGTCACCGACTTTATGATTGTGGAGGATCTTGCCAATGTTATTGATTGTCGATTATCCAATGTTGTGTTTGGCAAACCATTTGTTGGGGAGTCTAAGTTAGAATATGATGAGGTAGAAGGCACGATCCGATTTGCAAATAACACCGATAGTATCACTTATAGGATGCCCAATAGGATGAAGGAATTTCGCTTTATATCTCGTTTGGATAAGGACAACGTTGGTGCTTTTGAGGATATTAGTGAGGAGGATAAGAAAAAGGGCATGGAGTATGTATGGGAGAAAAGAAGTCTTTACTACAAAAATTGCTTGGCCCTTGGACCAATGTATAAGGTCAATGAAGAATTTGTCCGATTGACTATGGGGGCGATTGAGAAAAAGGTGATTGGTTTTTACAAAGAATATTTACAATCGGACAGTGGAACCAATGATGAAATCACGTAGTAACCCACGACTTTGAGTCTAGCTACAAGACTCGTAAATAAAGAAAAGCGCTTCTTGGGAGGCAACCCATGTTTTGTGTGATTTTATTTGTTTGATTGTTATTTGCTTCCGTATGCATGTTTTATTTTTATTGTTGGTTGATCATGTTTCTCAATTAGAATGTGGAAATACTTTATTATGTTGTTTAGCCTAGTCTTAACTTCAACCTAAAGGTATTTTTGCAAAAGATAAGTGTAAGGGGAAACCCCAAATATGTTTTTAAGAAACAAACCGATCATGATTCTCCACAATATTTAATGAACATGTATATTCGTAATTGTTAGAGTCAAATGCTTGTATTGAGTCATAATGAAGTTTTGCAGGATTTTCCAGGAAGTAGGACAAGATTTTTCCAGAAATTTTCCGGAAACTTAACATAAAGATTTCTGCAGGTCCACTCTGACGGCGTCAGGCAATTGCTCTTGACGGCGTTAGGAGTCAAAAATCTGGAAATTTTACCAGTTTTGTTTTTCTAACGGAGTCTTATGGTTTTTGTGATTAATTAAGTTTTATAATCTCCAGGAAATCTGCAAACTTCATTCCACAAGCATTATATATTACTTTATTTTCTAGGATTTAGTAACTTATATAGGATGCCGCCGATTTTACGCGAGGTTGCCTTGTCTACTTTTGTCAGGATCTACAGGTTATTTAAGACAAGAAGATGATTTATATTCTGGAAGGGAAGCTTTGATTGCTCATTTTCTTGGAGGAAGATTTAACCTGGCCAACCTAAAATCCATACCGAGCGAATCAGGGGAGTATTTGATTTCATTCTTTTTACTTTTAACTTTTACATTCTTTATTTGAACATTGGGGACAATGTTCATCCTAAGTGTAAGGGGAGGGTAAAAAGATGATACCTTACATATGCACTTTCGCTTGAGTTTGTTTTGTTTGATAGTAGATGAGTAATAAAACTATGAGAAATACTTGTTAGTGTAATTTTAGCGCCAAATTTAAAATTTTTTACAACATTTAGGAGTGAAACTTTAGCCATAGCAAACGTCTCATGGATAGGAGGTTGTATGACTAGCACATAACCGTATATTCAGAAAAATTTTCCACCCAAAAATGTGAGGTTCGCCTTTAGATTTGATAGGAAAAGCATTTACTATTAGTGCTTATGAGTGTACCGGTAGCATTTAGATTCTAGAACTTGCGTTAGTGATGCATCCCAAGACCGCTAGTGAGACTACATTCGTGTGGTAGGATTTACTACATGATAAGAGGCATTAGGATCACCCTTGTGTTAAACCCGTATCATGATTACTTGACCATTTAAGTCATATTACTTGGCTAGTTAAGTCAACTAATTTTTCCCACACCCTTAGCGTTGTACTCATTTTTAGTACACGATACCCCTAGTACACCCCTCCGAGCCTATCTTTTCGTTTCTAACTTTAAGCATTTTACTTAAAGGAAAAATTTGTTACACCCCACTTAAATGTACACCCAAATCGCCTTAGCCTTCCGTGTATGCGCTCATTTTTAGTGCATTATTGTTATTTGTTAAACCCCAAGTTAACTTTCTAATTGATTACATGGTTGCTAAGTCGAGTCACATCCTTGTACATATTGTTTTGGGACGATTGGGACTCATGGGTAAGTACTTATTTTATGGAGTAATGGGGAAGAACATCATATTATTACCCCCACATGTACGTTAATCTTAAAAGTGCTCCAAGTGTTTTGATTTTCTTAATTCGAGTCATTAGAATAGTTAATGTAAAGTATGTAAAGATTCAAGTGTAAGGGGATTGCTCATGCCCCTATGATGTATTATTTTGGATGGTAGGGTAAGAGTGTATGCAAAAAAAAAAAAAAAAATCGAAAAAATCAAGAAAAAGAAAAAAAAAAAAAAAAAAAAAAAAAAAAAGAAAAAGAGAAAAAACATACCGACTACCATCCCGTTTTCATTCTATGTTCATTTTATGTTTTTGTTATTTTTCATTTATTAGCTTAAGTCGAGTCTAGTCTTGGCTTAGCAACGCCATCTTGTACATGTAATTAACTAAGATTGTTAACTCGCCACCAGTAAAATTCCCTTTATCCAACAAAACCGTGTAATTCATATCCCTACACCTAACGTTATAACCCTTTTAAAAGACCTCTTTGATAGTTTATCCTAGGTGCTTACGCCATGTGGTGGAGGTTTGATCCTTTCCCAAGCCTATGGTAATCTATTTTGCTATGACAGGTAGTGAGAGATATCTTCCATTTCCATAATGTTATATTACTTTATTACACCCGAGAGATGTGAGTATCTAAACACTATTTGTGAGGTGCTTGTATATGACTTCCGTGCTTGTCTATTGGTCTTTAGTGGAACGATTATTTGTTGTAATTACTTTTATATTAGTGTTAAATGACCCCTAACTTGTCTTTTGAGTAGAATAAAAGCTCATTTGCTTGAGGACAAGCAAATCTCAAGTGTAAGGGTATATGATGAGGCGAAAAATGATCCGTTTTTAGGGGGTCATTTAAGCCCGAATCCGACTTTATTTGATCAAATATTGCCCTAAATCGTTCCTTTTGTGATTTTAGGTGTTTGGAGAGTGAATTCTGGAAAAGAGGCTATTTTGGACGTTTTTGGAGCATAAAGTGAAGGAAACGACAAAGTACCAAAAATCCAAGCTGGAAATACAAGGTGACGGCGTCACGACTTTAGTCTTGACGGCGTCAGACAAGATGAATATTTTACCGTAGCTGGTGACGGCGTCAGATGGAGAGATGACGGCGTCAAAGTGGCCAAGATTAATTTACCGTAGGTGGTGACGGCGTCACATAGGCCATCACAATTGGATCTAGGGCGTCCGAGGAAGTGTATGGCGGCGAGTTGACGGCGTCAGATTTAACTCTTGACGCCGTCAGGACGATTTTCCTATATATAGTTTTCTAGTTTTTTCATTAAAAGATGAGAAGTTTTGGTGAAACCCTAAAGACGATTTTGGTGCCTATTTTACAGGTTTTTCAAGGGTTCCAAACCCTTGAGACCTTGCATTGTAATTGAGATAAGTATACTCTTAATTCAATCAATATGTCTATGTGTTGGTTGTTTATCTTTTGTTCTTATCTTAATTCTACTATGCTAGGCTAGATTTTCTTTGTGTTTGCTTAGATCTAATGAAACCTAGATGTTGATTATGTGTTGATTACTTGTCTATTCTTGTTCTTGGATGAATGATATTATATGTTAGGCTTAAGAAAACTGGCAGATCTCCAATGGTAACATGCTTGAACGTCTTAAGAAACATGAACCGAGGCGTACTAGGTCTTTATTGGTTGTATTTAATGCATGAGCCACTGTTTACAATCCCTATAGTTGTGCTGGGTCATGGTGTAGGAGGAGATAAGAGCTCATAGAGTTGGGGAGTTATGTATGCCACCCCACGAATGGTATTAAGGAATACAATCCGTCATCCATACAAGTATAACAAGTAATTGACATGTAAAAGATATCTAGGGAGTAATGAAGTCTAAGTAAACACAATTTCTCCACATACTGCTCACAACCTTAGTTTAATATTAGTTTATTTTCATTTTTATTATTTTATTTTGATTGCATCTTAGTTTTGGGTTAGTTGAATAGCAACTAATTCCGCCCACTCTTCTAAAACCCGAGATTTTACTTGCTTTCATAAGAAATATAAAAATACAAAAAGAATCATCTTTCATCTCTAGAACTATTAATTAGGTTTTCTAATCCTAGCGACACTATTCCCAAGCTGAACGATCAATCCCCCGGTACTTGTCACTATACTATACTACAACGATCAGGTACACTGCCTGGTGGGGGTTGTAAGCCTCGCGAGATCCCTCGAGAGGTAAAGCAAGGTGCGATTCCCACGCATCAAACACTTAGGACCATTGTATAATAGGGTTGTTCACATTTGTGTATAAATAGGTAGCATAAGAGAGGTGTAAAAGTGACAAGTTTGTGCAATTAATGCAAAGCATTCACAAACCACTTTTACTCCTCTAAAGAACAACATAACCCCTGAGATAGCTCAGTGGGTCCTGAAAGTTGTTACTCAACATAGATTGAGTTTAGTGAGGAGTCAATACCATACTTGTCGTTTTCAATCCCAAGTGTTATTCCGCAAACACTTGGGTACGATTCTTTTTGATTAACTTCTAATAAAGAATTAAACGTTGAAAAATATTGTCTCTTATGTTTAAGTTTCTTTATTGTTAATTCTTTTATACATCTTTGTTTAAAGTCATATAACTTGGTTACTTTAGCTTTGTAGTTATAGTTAACCAAGTAAAAGGGACCAACAAGTGGTATCAGAGCATCTGATTTATAAAACTTAAACCTGTTTTTCAAAACTTAAGAGTGCTCAAGTTTTTAAAATCAAGATCCCACTATGACTGACATAGATGTTCCCCAACTTGTCGACAAAAAGGGTGGAAGTTATTCAGCAACTGCCCCTCGACTAGAAGTTGGCAAATTTAATAAGTGGAAAAAGCGAATGCTTTGCTACTTAACTGGGATGGAACCATACTACATTAAGTTGATTAATGATGGTCCATATGTCCCAACAACTGCCCAAGGTTTAATTAAACCTGAAGCTCAGTGGACCCCAGATGAAAGGAGGGTGGTCAATCAAGACCAGCGCCTGAAAAGTATCATTATATCATGCCTTCCTGATGATATAATGGAATCAGTGATCAACTGTCTCACTGCCCAGCAGACATGGACTGGCCTGGTTCATAGCTATGAAGGGCCTTCTGATACCAAAGAGAATAGAATCATGGACCTGAAGCTTGAATTCAATACCTTCAGGGCCAAGGATTCTGAAAGTCTCTCTGAGACTTATACTCGGTATAAGACCCTCCTGAATGAGCTGACCAATGATGGTGTTATACTGTCAAAACATGAGATCAATGTTGGTTTTGTCAACAGTCTCCCTGAGAAGTGGTTAAACTTCTCTCAGGGATTGAGAAATGCAAACCACATTCAGAACCTTGAGCTCCCTGCCATCTATGGGAAGTTTGTCTATGAGGACAATCTTATCACCAGGAGATACCCTGGTAAAGCTCAGGAGACCAAAAAGGCCTTGACAATTTCATCCATATCAACTGCTTTCTATTCTAAAGGTGTTGTGCAGGATTTTTAGGATGGTTCTGATGATGAGGTTGACCAAAGAACCAGTGAGGAGTACCTGAATGATCTTCAAATTGAATTTCATGAAAGAGCACTCCTTGCTAATTCAAAAAGGTTTTTTAAGAAAAACAAATTCCCTTCAAAAGTAAATGATAATACTGAATGTTTCAAATGTGGTAAAATGGGACATTTTGCTAAAGATTGTTTTTCAAAAACAACCTCAGAACCATCCTTCAAATTTTCAGGAAATAACTCTTTTTCAGGCCCCAGCAAATTTCAACCAAAGATGCTTCAGTCTAGTCAGAGATTTGAAAAAGTCCCTCAAATTGACTTTGAAGCCAAGTATAGAAAGGCAAAAGCTAAACTTGCCCTTCTTGAATCATCCTCAACAGTTTCTCAGCCTCCTCAGGCTCCAAAGCCTTCTCAAGCCAAGAACAAAGGGCTTGTTGCTGAAACTTATGACTGGGATGAGGTTGAAGTGTCCTCTGATGATGATGAAGTTCACATCAGTGCCCTGATGGCTCTATCAGATGACAACAAGCTTGCTGTGGGGAAGAGTCATGCAAGAAATGGTGAATGGGTCAACATCACTATGAGGAAGGTAAATCTTTTACTTTCTATGGATGATGATGATTGGAAATCTTATTTAGATTATATTAATGTTGATCTTAAGTATGTTGAAGAGCAAAGACTGAACTTGTTTTCAAAATTTAACAAACTAAGTTTTGAATTAAATCATAGTAGAGATGAATTACTTACTTTAAAACAAGCCAAGCTTGAAAGTGTTACACTTCAAATTCAAAACTCTGAACTAGTAAAACAAAATCAAGCTCTTCAGGAAGAACTCAAGAAAGAAAAGGAAACTATTTGGAAATGGACTCAGAAAAACCCCAAACTTTATGAAACACTGAGTCTCTCACCCAGCTCCAAAAAGACTGGTTTTGGTGATGATCAACTCACTGAAGTTTCTGGGGAAAGCAGCCATTCAACAACTTTTCTGTCAACAAACATACTCTCTAGCAAAGAACTTGCTCCTAAACCCAGTGATTGGATTGAAAGAAACAATCCTGATAGTAAAATGCTAAATTTTAATACTGGAAGAATCCTGGAGCATGAAAGTCAGGCTATCGAGGAGCTGCTAGGAGTCACTGATGAACTTAGTCCTACTGAGTCCATCACTGAGTCTAAGTCTGATTCACCACTCCCTCCACTGAAATAACTTCAGGGAGCAAAACCCAATTCTGACCTTGCACCATTAGTCTTTCAACCACACTCTCCCAAAGAGAAATCAGGGTTGGGAAAGACTATTCTGAAAAGACCTACACCTGCTCCCACTGAACACCAAAAATCTTCAGTACCCACTGAAGTGAAACATGAAAGCACTGACTCAAAGGTTGATCAGCTTGCTGAACTTGTCAGGATGCCGAGTGAGAAAATTGAGTCTACTGAGAAAAACTATGACTCAAAATCAACAAAGCCCTCAGTATCCTCAGGTTCTTCCAAACCAAAAACCACACCCAGACCCTCAGGGAGATGTGAGCTATGCAATTATCCAAATCACAGCACTGATAAATGCTACAGAGTCCTGTTTTGTATGATATGCAAACAAGAGGACCACAGAACTTGTGACATTTCCCACACTGCTTCTTTAAAAGCAAGAGGTCTATACAAAAACCAAGGCTATCAGTATGCCACACCTTCCAAACAAAGACTGAAGGCCAAGCCATTCCCACCATGTCCTCACTGTGGTTTCAATGATCATCTTCCTGATGATTGTATGATGAAAGATTGTTGTGACATCTGTGGAGATCCCTCCCATGAAACCAGGGGACATGACAAAGTGATTCAGTCCAGAAGGAAAAACCAAACTAACACTTCTCAGTCACTTAAGGCATCAACCTCCTCAAAATGCAAAACATGTGGAAGCTCAAGTCACACAACTTCAGACCATGATTCACTAACTGAGTTCAAAAAGTCCCTGAGGACTAAGCCCACTAGAAAGTGGGTCAACAAGAAAAACTAACCCAGTTTACTGTTTGTGCAGAAACACATCAAGGATCCTACTTGGCATCTAGACAGTGGGTGCTCTAGAAGTATGACTGGTGTGAAAAGTTTTCTGCACAAACATGTGGGAGAACCAGGACCCAAAGTAGTATTTGGTGATAACTCATCAGCTCCCACTGAAGGTTATGGTTTAGTAAACTGCAATGGTATATTTTTTACAAGAATAGCTTATGTTAATGGTCTCAAGTACAACCTGATAAGTGTTTCCCAACTATGTGATGCCAAATACATAGTTCAGTTTGATGACAAGAGAGGGACCATCTTTAATGCCAATAAGGAAGTTGTGTTGATTGCCCCTAGGAGGGATGATGTATATGTCCTTGACATGTCATCCCTGACTCAGAATGTGACTTGTCTATTCTCAAAGGCAAGTGAGACAATCAACTGGCTATGGCATAGGAGACTCTCTCATCTCAACTTCAAGAGTATCAACAACCTGGCCAAGCAGAACAAAGTTCTGGGCCTTCCATCCCTGGTGTATACCAAAGAAAAGCCTTGTTCTGCTTGTGAAAAAGGAAAACACCAAAGGGCATCATTCAAAACCAAACAAACCTTTTCCATCAAAAGCTGCCTACATCTTCTTCATATGGACCTCTTTGGACCTGTCAGTCCAATGTCCATTCACCATGAGAAGTATACTCTGGTCATTGTGGATGAATACTCAAGATATACTTGGGTTTACTTCCTGACCAAGAAGAGTCAGGCAGCTGATACCATCATGTCATTTGTCAGGAACATTGAAAATCAAAATGATGTCAAAGTTAAACAGATCAGGACTGACAATGGCACTGAATTCAAAAACCAAGACCTTGAGTGTTTTTGTGATGAGAAAGGAATTTCTCAAAATTTCACTTCTCCCTATACTCCTGTACAAAATGGAGTAGCTGAAAGGAGAAATAGAACACTCATTGAGGCAGCAAGAACAATGTTAAATGGCTCAGTCCTCTCAAAACATTTTTGGACTGAGGCAGTTAAAACAGCCTGCTACACTCAAAATAGGTCAATCATTATGAAAAGGCATAATAAGACTCCTTATGAGATATTCAAAGGAAGGATTCCTGACATCAGCTACTTTCATGTATTTGGGTGTCCTGTGTTTATACATAATCACAAGGATCACTTGGGTAAATTTGATGCCAAAGCTGATGATGGATACTTCCTGGGATATTCCCTGGTTTCGAAAGCCTTCAGGGTGTTCAACACAAGGAGACAACAAACTGAGGAAACTTATCACATCACTGTTGATGAGAGCACTGAATCCATCAAATTCTCAAATTCCTCAGTAGAAGAAATTGGTATTGATGACTCATCAAGGTATCCTCCTGATGAGTATCATCCTGATAACAATCCCTCAACCCAATACCAAGCTGATGCTGACGTCTCCTATTACATCATCCCTCACAACCTACCCCAACCACCTATCAGTGAGTTCATTGAAACTCAGCCTGTCTCAAATGAGACTGAACCCATTGAACAAATTGTTCAGGAACCCTCAGAACAAATTGTTCCTACTGAAGTCACTGAAGCACATAATGATGAGTCACCTCATGTTCCTGAGTCTGAACCTAATCGGGCTCCTTCAAGCTTAAATTCTTATCCCAAACCTCATGATAGCTGGACTAGATCCAAAGTCATTGAGCTTGTGAACATCATTGGTGAACCCACTGAAGGCATGCTCACAAGAAGCAAGGCTGCTAAACTAAAGGCCGCCACTGCCAATATATGTCTTTATGCTGACTATCTCTCAGAGATTGAGCCTAAAAATGTCAAAGAAGCCCTGACTTATGAAAGTTGGGTTCAGGCCATGAGAGATGAATTGGAACAATTTGACAGAAATGATGTCATGACCCTTGTTGAATGCCCCCAGGGTGTTTTAATCATTGGTATGAAATGGGTCTTTAAAAACAAGACCGATGAGAATGGCACAGTCATCAAAAACAAAGCAAGACTGGTTGCCAAAGGATATAATCAACAGGAAGGTATAGACTATGAGGAAACCTTTGCACTTGTTGCTAGAATGGAAGCCATCAGGATCTTCCTTGCCTATGCAACTTACATGAACTTTAAAGTTTACCAAATGGATGTTAAAAGTGCATTCCTGAATGGTAACATCAAAGAAGATGTTTATGTGCAACAGCCTCCTGGTTTCGAAAGTAGTGAATACCCCAACCATGTCTACAAGCTTAACAAAGCCCTTTATGGAATGAAACAAGCACCCAGGGCATGGTATGAAACTCTCTCAGCCTTCCTAATCCAAAACAAGTTTGTCAGAGGAAAGATTGACAACACACTGTTCATCTACATAACAAAGGATGATGTCATTCTTGTCCAAGTATATGTTGATGACATCATCTTTGGCTCAACAAGTTACAAACTTTGCAAAAAGTTTGAGAAACTGATGACCACAAAGTTTGAAATGAGCATGATGGGTGAACTCACATACTTTCTTGGACTTCAAATTAAACAAACTGAAAAAGGAATATCCATTTGTCAAGAAAAATACCTCAGGAACCTACAAAAGAAGTATGAGCTCACTGACTGCTCTTCAGTAAAAACTCCTATGGTTCCTCCAAACAACCTTGGCCCTGATCTCACTGGAAAATCAGTGAATCAAACCTAATACAGAGGAATGATTGGCTCCCTCCCTGATGTACTTACTTGCCTCAAGGCCTGATATTCATTTCTCAGTCTGTCTGTGTGCAAGATACCAGGCTGACCCTAAAGAATAACATCTCACTGCTGTCAAGAGAATCATCAGGTACCTGATGGGTACTCCAAACCTTGGTTTGTATTACCCAAAATGTTCAGGATTTGATCTCAAAGGGTACAGTGACTCTGACTATGCAGGATGTAACATGGATAGGAAAAGTACTTCAGGATCCTGCCAATTTCTTGGTGGAAAACTTGTGTGTTGGAGTACAAAGAAACAACAGTCAGTGGCCATGTCCTCAGCTGAAGTTGAATATATGGCTGCTGCAGGATGTTGTGCAAATGTACTATGGATGAAGAGCCAACTGAGTGACTATGGCATTCAGTATAAGATGGTACCTATCTTTTGTGATAATACAAGTGCCATAGCCATCTCAAACAATCCAGTACTTCATCAAAGAACCAAATACATTGACATCAGATATCACTTCATCAGGGACCACATCTCTAATGGAGAAATTGAACTACATTTCATCCCCACTGAATATCAGCTAGCTGACATCTTCACTAAAGCTTTGGATGAACCCACTTTCACAAGATTGAAAGCTGAATTGGGCATGTTGGACATAGAATCAGGAAACTGATCAAAAGTGTTCCAACCTGATGTAAATTCTCTAAGTCCCTAATCACACCCTTCCTGAAAACTTTTTTTCCGAATGAAAGATTCATTCAGGGGGCTCAGGATGAAAAATGGCATTGAATACCCTAACTAAATGCTCTAAGTATCTAGTTAGTTAATGTCCAAGGTAGGTAACTGAATCCTATTAAATATAGGAATATATGTCACTTACACAACTGGCATCCACTCCTTGGGCCCCCACATCTCTCTCACCAAACACCATTGAGCATTAAATGCTCCCTCACACACAAAAGTTGTGATGATTTTTTCTCTGCAAAAGTGCATTATTTGCAGAGCCGCACAACTGTTCACCCACGATGTGAGAGAAAATAGGGTAATGGGAATCGTGATATTTAATGCGGATATCAAACCAACATTATTATGCCGTTTCGGTTAAATAAATTAAACCTTTGGTATCCGCAACATCACTACCCTAATTCCCACCCTATAAATACACCCACAAAGAAGAACACACACACGCTTTTAAAAATCCTAACAAAACTTTTGTAAAATTATTTCAAGAACTTTTGCTTTCAAAATCTGTGTGTGCTTCTTCTTTATTCAAAACCAGACCTTTTAAAACTAAAATGGCATCTTCTAAGGTCATAAAATATGCACCCAATGTGGAATTCCAAATGGAAAGCGTAGACCTTACCAAAAACAATGTGGTGGGGAACTTTGCCTACCCTGAAGGGTTCCCTGCTTACAGGGATGTGGTGAAGTTCCTACAAAACTGTTTTCTCACCACCACATTCACAAAGACCCCCTCAGTCATCTATCATGACTACTTTAGGGAATTTTGGGGCTCAGCGGTGGTTGAAAACCCTGATGCGCCAAAGGAGGCCAAAATCAAGTTCTCAGTGAAGAATGGGACTAAATCCCTTGTTCTTGACTACAAAACCTTTGTCAAAGCCACAGGCCTTGACTACACTGAAACTTTTGTTGCCCCACCCACTGAAGAGGAGGTTAAACAACTCCTCTTAGAACTAGGGCCCTATGATAAGAATCATCCTGATGTTGCTCCAGGGGCCCTACTGAACAAAGCCCCCATCATCAAAACATGGTTCCCTGCCCCTTGGAGGATCCTGATGACATTTATTATTCAGGTCCTTGGGGGGAATAATGTAACACCCCCAAAATTTAGTACAGCGGAAGACTCAACAAGCTTTCGAGGTGTTACGGGGATTGGTATCCATTCAAAGTCATGAAAGAACGAGATAAAGTAAACATAAAAAAAACACAACCAAAATGGGTTTTTAAAGTCTACATTTATCCCAAGAATTATCCAAAGTAAGGCCCGATAGAAATAAAAATAGGTCCACAATAGTTATCAGAGTTTTAGAAATATAGATCCATAACCGGGTGCCAATGCCAAGCATCCAATCCCAAGCATCCATAGAGCATCACTTAATTACCTGAGAAAACGTGCTAAAAGTCAGCTTTCGCTGGTGAGATCATAGGTTTAGATTTATAATTCAATATAGTGGACATATACGCAAAACGCTTGCTAGCTAGACTAGGCCTCAATCATCCAACCAAAATAATCCATCCAACATAATCCAACCAAAATCAAATCATCCCTATAGGTGCACGCTATAGCTCCAATCAATCCAATCAATAGCTTACCTAGCTCAAGTCTAGGCCTCGCTCTAAAGTCAATCCAATAGCTTACCTAGTTCGGGACTAGGCCTCGCTCAACAACCAATCAATAGCTTACCTTGTTCGGGACTAGGCCTCGCTCAATAACCAAATCAATAGCTTACCTAGTTCGGGACTAGGCCTCGCTCAATAACCAAATCAATAGCTTACCTAGTTCGGGACTAGGCCTCGCTCAATAACCAAATCAATAGCTTACCTAGCTCATGTCTAGGCCTCGCTTAATCCTATCTAGTTCTATAAGCATAGCAAGTTTTAAAATAAACGCAGCGATAATAGTCCACATAAAACATTTGCACGTTTCTCACCCCAAATATTGAAAACAAAGTTCAAGAGTAAAAGTGGGGCTATGACTCACCTCAAGTCCAGCAATTCCTCAAAAGAAACCGATATATGAAAGACGTAAGCAACTCAAGTAACTCACGTAACGGCAACTACAGACTCGGCACTTCCTAACAATATCAAACTCGTTCAGAAATCATTTCTACAAAAATCAAATATTCCCATTCCCGAACGTATTTCATTTTTACTTTCCAAAAAAATGTCCATTTCTCAAATTATCTTCAAATTAATTTGAAATTTGACGTTTGGTATCCATATGGGTGGAGGGTCGACACAACTCAAACCAAGAAGCCACAACGAAAAGAAATAAACCATCTATAGGTCTAACATTAGCCCAATATATTATTTAAATAAATCATCGAAGTTTATCAAATCCGTCGATTTGGTAATCCCCCATATTTATTTACGTAATATACCGCTCCAAGATTATACCCAACCTAAAGCACATAGCACAAAGAATACTATATGGTATATATCGTAGTCCAATGAATTCCCTATATATATCGTCCAATTTGCCAAATTCGTCAATTTAGCCAATTCCACGAGATATATAGTAATTTATTATCCTAATACACGTACCACAACCTATGGGCGTCGTAGGATACGATGCCCATTAATATACTCATTTTCTATAGCTAAATAAACCCTATTTAACCCATCGATTAAATAAGTTACGTAGTTATAGAAAATGGATATATTAAACGTCATATATCCGTGACAACACAAAAGTCACATAATAAAGCCCACTTGGACTTAAGTAACCACAACTCGTATAACTCGATAAGTTTTCCAAATTTATAAAAGTCATCATGTTTTTATTTATTACTTACCCGACTTATTAGTTCTCGACATTATTTATAATTATTTATTTATAATAATATTCCCGACATTTATTGCACTATTCGCATAGTACAATATTTATCGTTATATTATTATAACGTTTACTCGTGGTCGTTTTATTATTAATATACGCATTTATAATAATATATATACGTTTATCACGTCTACATACTTATATAAACGATTATATTACTAATAATATTATCACGAGTTGTATTTTTAATGTTTGATTATAATATTTATCAAGTCATATGAGTTGGTCACATGTCCGAGTCATCACTCTTGGCTCATTGTCCAAGTCCAAAAATAAAAATAACCATGTCATAAATAGATATTCCAACTCCGTCCAAATCAATTCCCATAACACGTGCTACAACAATAGGGTCCGACTACGGCACCCAACTAACCTATCTCCGTCATTCTAAGTGACCGTCTCACAATCGGTCCCCATTACCACTTCGTCAACACAACTCCAACATCAATATCACAAGACCAAAGAAGCTCAAATATCACTATAAACCAATAAATGTAAATCCAACATTACATATATACTTAACAAATATAAACTCCACCAACAAGATTACCATATCATCGGGTCGACTTACCAAGTCAAACGGGTCAATAATACACCACAAAAAAATATATTGTGGGTCACACCCGAGACCTCTAGGGTCTCGGCTAGCTCTAACCGAGCTAAACCAAGCAAACGGACCCCTTGGGTCGACGGCACCAAATAACGACAATAAGATGTCATCACCAAAACAAAAGAATTAAACCAAACGGACCCTTAGGGTCACCCCATCTCGACAGCATCATCAAGAAGCCAACACAAACAAAGATCAAACAATACTAAGACAATATCACTAGTGATCCACATCACGAGACCAAGACTAACAAGATACACCCATATATCTCATCAAATCATCCCACACCGAGAGCCTAAGCTCTCGGTTTTCGTTCGACACCCACAAGAATTAATAAACCCGGATACCAAACATAGTTTTATACATGTTTTAACAAAAACCCATTAAAGAAAAGTCGTATATCCACGAATCGGACACACATCGAGACCCACGAGTTGATACTCGTGGTCACTCACCTTCAAAACGACTCCAAGAACGTATTTCTTCAAAAACAGTTAATCAACAAAAACACTTTTCATATTTAATCCTCCTTAATGAGTAATTTGATACATGGATCGTACTCAATTTTTAAAACCATTTGTTTTGAAAATTTGAGCGACGTGGCTCTGGTACCAATTGTGGAAAACTAGAAGGGGGGGGGGGGTTGAATGGTTTTCCCCTCTTTTTCGTTTTATGAAAAATCTTCAATTAGAGTTTATTATGAAAACAATATATAATCAATATGATTAATTATATATGTGTACTTTTGAGTTTGTTTTCAAAACTTAGTTTTATGAATAAAGCATTGGTTAATCTTTAAGTTAATATGTTTTCCTTTTGAAATCTTAAAATGTTTTGTATCAAATCATCTATTAAGTTAAACTCAATATGATGAGTGTGAATAATAATGTAGTCGATCATATTATATAATTATGCACATCTTCACAATATTAACTTGCAACTATAACACAATCAATCATCATGACAATATAAGCAACACCTAACATATATATGCAAGCATAGATATAAAGCGATAAATGCAAGAGTAAATGTAAAGAGATAAGATAAAGAAGATGCAAACCGGACACGATGATTTATAGTGGTTCGGCTACAAGGACACCTTCCTTGCCCTACTCCACTCCCCGAGTACCACACTCGAGAGTTTTCTTCACTACACAACAAGCTCCCTTTTGGCGGAGAAAACCTTACACAACTTTTGCTTACACCATTTAATGACACTAAGCTAAATGTCGAGTTCTAATAGTAGCTAGAACCAATCTCACACCACAACACACCTTCTTCACAACACTACTACTACACAACTTATCACACCTTCACAACACACCTATTTCTTCATGGCTTCATGACTTCTTCATGGCTTCACAACTTCACGACTTCTTCACTACTTCACAACTTCTTCTATACTCCACTACATACTCACACATCTATTACTTCACACCTACATAACTTCTCCACACTACTACTTCTTCACACTACTTCTTACTCACTCATAAACTCACTACTAAGTAAGATCATCTTGATCTACTTATTACATATACAAAGCTCACAACTTTACATAAGCACTAACTACATCTTTGGCTTTATGATGGGGAGGATTCTTCTCTTGCACTTTGAGATATGAGAGATTGGATCACTTGAAACAAAGATTAATAATCTTATGATCAAAGGGTTTTAGAAGGATGTTTAGAGAGAATTGGATCTGAAAATATTTGTGCAAAGAGGTGAGAAAAATTTCAGGTTTGAGGTGGTATTTATAGGGAAAAATTTCTGACAAAATCTGACAGGGAGCGTGGCCGGTCCCCTTAATTGTGTGCCGGTCCCCTTAATTATTAAGGGGACCGCCTAGTATAATTAAGGGGGCCCGCCTAAGAAAAAAAAATTCTTCAGATTTTTTTGTCTTTTTGTGGGGGGAGGTTTTTCCTGAAGAATGTGGCCGTTTTTTGGGTAGAAATTTGAAATCAAAATGTTTATTTTGAATAAAACATTTCTTATAAATACAAAAATGTTTTGTATAAGTTTAGAAATGTTTATCCCATTTTAATAAAATGTAAGGTTTGTAAAAATAAAAATTACTTTGATCATAAAATGCATTAGACACTTTGTTTATTCATACCTTAAGTGATATGGATGCTAAAGCAAATATTTACGACTACATACTTGTTTACTTCATAATTTGTAGTTCAATGAGTTTACGTTTTGTGATTATCAAAACATAGAGATATCGATATATGTTAATAATGTTTTTAGACATTATTTATATCAACAATCTCCCCCTTTTTGATTATTACAAAACCTAAACTCATTAAGTCTAAAAATTAATTTTTAGACAAGTACTTAGTGAGTTTATATTCACTTCTCACCCTTTTTGTAGAATCAAAAAGGTTATGCCGTCTAGCTTCATAAATGAAGTTAGACGGGGATGAAAGCTCCCCCTTGATGTGTGCTCCCCCTCGTTCGATGGCACCAAGGGATCGAGAAATGGAATGCTCGCAAGAAAAATATTAGAAGCACAAGCATATATAGAAGAATAACAAGCATAGCAAACAAATATTAAGGATACATAACAAGCATAGCAAATAACAAGCATAGCAAACAAATATTAAGGATACATAACAATTAATTCAAAGTGATTATGTTAAAAGATCCTAATTTGCCAAAGAGAGCCATTGGACTTGCTTGTAACAAAGGTTGGTTGATTCGTATTTGAAAGTGAAAATCATAAGCATGTAGTATGCCTAGATGGTTGATGATTGAGTGTTTGGAATGAAGATGGTTGAGTAGGGTAAGGTTGTTGGATTAATGGAGGTATATGTTTGGGTCTTGAATGTTGGAGAGTTTGGTGGTGGAGAGTTTGTAGCGGAAGAGGTTGATTAAGGTTTTGGATGTTGTTCAAGTGAGGGTATTGGATATGATCTAGTGAGAAGATATTCAATCCAAGTGAAGTGTTCATTGAATGCAATGGTTTTTAGGGGAAAGATGCAACAAGGTCAATTGTTGACATGCTTCTTCAAGTTGATTTAAGTTGTGTGGTGATGAGGGTGATCTAGATGAAGGTGGATCCAAATTGCGTTGAGCAAGATGTAAGGCTAAAAGAGCACTAAGCTCATGGGCTTCTTTTAGCGCCTCAACGAACTTCAAGTGTTCGGAGGAAGGTGATGGTGGTGAAGCATGATAATAGTCTTGGGTGAGGGTTTGAACATGCAACATAGGAATGGCATGTGAAGTTGTAGGATGTGGTGGTGATACTCTTGGTGGTGTAGACATGTTTGAGCTTGGGTAATCATGAAAACATGATATGGGTGGAAGAGATGCTTCATGAGTGGATGGTGTTTTTGTTGAATGAGCATCACGTAAAGTGTTGGTAATGAGGTTGGGATTATTGTTTTGGGATTGTGCATGCTCATCATAAGAACGAGCATTAGTGGAAGCACGAATGGATGATATGTTGGTAAATGGATCATTTGTGTGAGAGTGAGGTTTAGGTGTTGGTTGATTATGAACAACATCACTTGAGTTGTGAAAATATTATGAGGTTTGAGTGTAATGTAGAAGGATATGGGTGAGTAAAGGTTTTTTTTTTTTTTTTTTTTTTTTTTTTTTTTTTTTTTTTTTTTTATGTAATGTTGAAGACATAGGAGGAATTTGGTGTTGGATGTTTGACAACATCATTTGGTTTAACGGGCTTTTAGTGGAAGTTAGGCTTACTTCTCCAAACGGTTTGGTGGTTTTGGTTTAATGGGAGAGGTCATGAAGAGATGAGAATAGATTGAGAGGAATGAGAGTGTTTATAATGTAGGATTGGTGGGATTAAGGATGTATAGATTTTGATAGAGGGTTTAGGATAAAATAGGTTTATGAATTTTGGGAAGTGTATGATGAAATGGGCTAAAAAGTAGAAAAAGGAAACAACACCTTCGACCATCAGATGGCCGGTCCCCTTAATTGGAGGCCGGTCCCCTTAATAATTAAGGGGGCCGCCTTATGATTTAAGGGGGCCGCCCATCTGGTGATTCCCAGATTGCCAGAAAAGGGTTTTTGGTAGTGAATTGCAGAAAGGTTGTGTTTTTGGTTTCAAACAAGTCCAACTCTTTGAGGCAATTAAGCATATACTAATTTTGTAGGTAATTATGTAGCCAAAGCATGTTAATCAAAGGGATTAAGTGAACAAGAAATTTCATCTAGCATGCAAACATACTCATCAAGCAAGTAAAATATAAGTGCTAGGAAACACTAAGCAACATCAAGTATTTCATAACTACATAACTAGGAGGATTAATCCTAATGTGTATCAATGTGCAATAAGTGGGTAGTTATGATAGCATGGATTTCTAGACTTGTTACAAACAAATTCTTAATGAACAAACCATGGTCCTCTTGATTTGATTTAGTTCACTTATAAGTGTCATTTATGTAAATATAGATGACAAATATGAGATCACCATGCATGATTTTAAAAGAGATGTTTTTAGCATTATTCAACAATGTTTGAAAGTAAGTTTTCACTTAGATGTGAGAGTTATTTGAATAAAATAGATTGGGTTTTTACTTCAATATGTGTGAATAAATGGTAAAGAATATTTTCCCAATCTTTAGTTTTGATCAAAACAAAATTGTGGATATTGATAGTGAAAACATGTTATTTAAAAGTGGGATAGTTATTTGAAAAACTATTTTCCAAAATGTGAGGTTTTTGCATATTTTTAGAGATATTAGATTTTTGACAACAAATATCATGAATCAAATATTTTAAAAAAAAATGTTTATTAAAGATCTCATGCTCAAGAGGGTTGGTTAAGCCTATTATTATCTCATGCTATCGTTTCTACATATCCTATGATCCTAAAGGAAATGAAGACGATAATTTATATGTTAGATGCGAGAGTGTTGAATGGGGTATAACCTAACATCTATAGTTCCTTTGTTTTCGCACGCTTATCTAACTTAATGCCATAAATCTAGGAATGAAAGAATCTAATGAGAAACAAAGTTCATAAAAGTAAACTAGCGTTAGGTATATATAGGAAGAGCAATTTAATCAAGTTGGAGAATGAGTATGAGACTATTACTAGTGGTGCTCAATTCAGGCTAAACACGACCATTTTTACGGGTTACACACACCCAACTTCTCACATAGAAGCAATTCAACAGTTAGGTTAAATTGAATTTCTAGTCAATAGATTCTCCAGTAGTCATTCTCTTTTTAGAAGAAATCGAGTTCCTAAATTTACCTATCGAAGATTACCAAATATGAAGTTTGCTCGATTCACTAATACTTGGCTTAATGTGACTCAAACATCATGTTTTTATGAAGGTAAATCTAGATGATATATTTTATTCACGATCCTAATAGAGACGTGTTGAATGTTTAGATAAGAGTAATTTTTTTTTTTTTTTTTAATCCTTTCTTCATGATTTACCGGTTGTTTGGTTTTGATGACATATTACTTGATTTAAAAACTGTGCTAGATTTAAGAGTGCACCTTAGCATCTCTTGTGAAATAAATCTCATTAAGATTATTTATCTTAAATGAGTTTGTGATTCTCAACTGATATCAAAACTAGACATTAATATATTTTTAAACAAGTATTATTTTCTATGATTTTTGCCAATGTTGTATATCATACTTTAACAAGTATTTAAAAATTTTTTTTTACTTGTTTATGGATTGTGACAAGTTATTTTTCAATTCTAATAACTTGTATTATTAAAAAAAAAATGTAGTGCATTATCTTGTAACACAACCATTCATGCTACAAAGAAAATGAAATAAATAGAATATATAGTGTGTATTATTCTTAAATATGTATTTTATCTTGAAGTGATAATTTTAAGTAGTGTGAGCAAAGTTTACATATGTTGTTAGTTTGCTCATGTTTGGTTTTTCGGATATGACACATTTATCCATTGCATTGCAATGTAAATTGCTTGAATATTTCGGACGAAACATCCAAGTCGTCAATCCTACTTTATTGTATATTTTATGAATGTGTTTAAAATGTTATTCTAATGTTTGGAACATAATTATTGGACAAGTAGATTCAATATGACATTATCAACACAAGTGTGAGTTATGATCCAATGCATACTCTTTTCATCTACAAAGGATGTAACTATTTTCATATCAATCTAGTGTGATTGAGTATGTAGATTCAAGACTATATCTTTTGTTTTAATTTGATATAATCTTGAAGCTAAACAAATAGCAATCCAATTTCTTGTCCATACTCAAAAATGTGTCAATTAGATTTGATAAATATATCAACCATAATTTGAATAATGAATTGATATAATATCAAGATATTTCTTGACCCTCACGGACACTCATTTGAAATAAATAAACATTTTGATAGTGTGTTCCATTAATCCTAAGATTATTTATTAGTGAATGATTGAAAGTTGACTTATTATTTCATGATTGTTATATGTTTTGTTTTTGTGTAAGACTCTTCATTTTTATTTATTATGAACACACTTAGATTTTGAAAATACTTTTTCTTTTATATAACTATTAATGTTTTATAATGATTCAATTTCTCTTATTAAACATCTTAAGGTAAAACAAGCTAATTTGTAGAAAATATTTAAGTGTGTTGTGAAGAATAGATTAAATTGTTTGAAATGTTTAGGTGACTAGATTGAACTCATTTACAAGATGTTTGAGTAACATTAAGCCATCTATACCTATATGCAATGCAAGCATATTATAACAATCCTAACGCAAGAAATCTAGCATAAGATCTACTTAAGTATAAATCGGAAAACTAGCTATAAACTAATAGGGCACATATGCATAGATATACAAATAGCTAAACTTCTAATAGCAACAATCATTTAATATATTCAATTAAGAAAATAAAATCACAAAGAAGTTCACATAACACATAAAACACTTGTCGTCGTTTTGTGTATTATATACACCAATGTTTACTTAGCTCGAATTTATTTGAAAATAAAATAGTTTCCTCCCCATTCTATAATTTAATTAAGATCTATATTTTGAAAACATAAATACTTAATTTTTCAAAAGTATATCAACTAGGAATGCCCGACTCGAAGGAAAAGGTAAAACAAAAGTTTTACGTTAAAACGAAACACAAATTTTTGACCACCGTATAGTATTTTGACTTTCTTAGTTATTTAAGTTTGTAATGGTTACTTGTAAGTATTTTAAATGAAAGTAGACTCAATTACCTTTAAAACGCCGGGTGGCACGACTTCTACGGAGTTACGGTTAATTTTTTATGATTTTTCAAAGTTTTCGAAAAACTGTCGAACAGACAGGCGGACCCCTTAAATAATTAAGGGGACCGCCCAGTATTTAAGGGGGCCGCCCAGACAATTAAGGGGGCCGCCCATCTGGTACTAAATTTTTTTTTTTTTTTTTTTTTTTTTTTTTTTGTAAAAAATTGTTTTCAGACCTTTCGGAAAGGTGTGTAACTTTCTGATTTTGATACCGAACATATAACACTTGTTTTAAACATAATCTTATCTCGAGCTAGTATAATTAGTGTATATAGTATCAAAACTAATACAAGTTAATCAACAAAAACACTTTTCATATTTAATCCTCCTTAATGAGTAATTTGATACATGGATCGTACTCAATTTTTAAAACCATTTGTTTTGAAAATTTGAGCGACGTGGCTCTGGTACCAATTGTGGAAAACTAGAAGGGGGGGGGGGGGGTTGAATGGTTTTCCCCTCTTTTTCGTTTTATGAAAAATCTTCAATTAGAGTTTATTATGAAAACAATATATAATCAATATGATTAATTATATATGTGTACTTTTGAGTTTGTTTTCAAAACTTAGTTTTATGAATAAAGCATTGGTTAATCTTTAAGTTAATATGTTTTCCTTTTGAAATCTTAAAATGTTTTGTATCAAATCATCTATTAAGTTAAACTCAATATGATGAGTGTGAATAATAATGTAGTCGATCATATTATATAATTATGCACATCTTCACAATATTAACTTGCAACTATAACACAATCAATCATCATGACAATATAAGCAACACCTAACATATATATGCAAGCATAGATATAAAGCGATAAATGCAAGAGTAAATGTAAAGAGATAAGATAAAGAAGATGCAAACCGGACACGATGATTTATAGTGGTTCGGCTACAAGGACACCTTCCTTGCCCTACTCCACTCCCCGAGTACCACACTCGAGAGTTTTCTTCACTACACAACAAGCTCCCTTTTGGCGGAGAAAACCTTACACAACTTTTGCTTACACCATTTAATGACACTAAGCTAAATGTCGAGTTCTAATAGTAGCTAGAACCAATCTCACACCACAACACACCTTCTTCACAACACTACTACTACACAACTTATCACACCTTCACAACACACCTATTTCTTCATGGCTTCATGACTTCTTCATGGCTTCACAACTTCACGACTTCTTCACTACTTCACAACTTCTTCTATACTCCACTACATACTCACACATCTATTACTTCACACCTACATAACTTCTCCACACTACTACTTCTTCACACTACTTCTTACTCACTCATAAACTCACTACTAAGTAAGATCATCTTGATCTACTTATTACATATACAAAGCTCACAACTTTACATAAGCACTAACTACATCTTTGGCTTTATGATGGGGAGGATTCTTCTCTTGCACTTTGAGATATGAGAGATTGGATCACTTGAAACAAAGATTAATAATCTTATGATCAAAGGGTTTTAGAAGGATGTTTAGAGAGAATTGGATCTGAAAATATTTGTGCAAAGAGGTGAGAAAAATTTCAGGTTTGAGGTGGTATTTATAGGGAAAAATTTCTGACAAAATCTGACAGGGAGCGTGGCCGGTCCCCTTAATTGTGTGCCGGTCCCCTTAATTATTAAGGGGACCGCCTAGTATAATTAAGGGGGCCGCCTAAGAAAAAAAAATTCTTCAGATTTTTTTGTCTTTTTGTGGGGGAGGTTTTTCCTGAAGAATGTGGCCGTTTTTTGGGTAGAAATTTGAAATCAAAATGTTTATTTTGAATAAAACATTTCTTATAAATACAAAAATGTTTTGTATAAGTTTAGAAATGTTTATCCCATTTTAATAAAATGTAAGGTTTGTAAAAATAAAAATTACTTTGATCATAAAATGCATTAGACACTTTGTTTATTCATACCTTAAGTGATATGGATGCTAAAGCAAATATTTACGACTACATACTTGTTTACTTCATAATTTGTAGTTCAATGAGTTTACGTTTTGTGATTATCAAAACATAGAGATATCGATATATGTTAATAATGTTTTTAGACATTATTTATATCAACAATCTCCCCCTTTTTGATTATTACAAAACCTAAACTCATTAAGTCTAAAAATTAATTTTTAGACAAGTACTTAGTGAGTTTATATTCACTTCTCACCCTTTTTGTAGAATCAAAAAGGTTATGCCGTCTAGCTTCATAAATGAAGTTAGACGGGGATGAAAGCTCCCCCTTGATGTGTGCTCCCCCTCGTTCGATGGCACCAAGGGATCGAGAAATGGAATGCTCGCAAGAAAAATATTAGAAGCACAAGCATATATAGAAGAATAACAAGCATAGCAAACAAATATTAAGGATACATAACAAGCATAGCAAATAACAAGCATAGCAAACAAATATTAAGGATACATAACAATTAATTCAAAGTGATTATGTTAAAAGATCCTAATTTGCCAAAGAGAGCCATTGGACTTGCTTGTAACAAAGGTTGGTTGATTCGTATTTGAAAGTGAAAATCATAAGCATGTAGTATGCCTAGATGGTTGATGATTGAGTGTTTGGAATGAAGATGGTTGAGTAGGGTAAGGTTGTTGGATTAATGGAGGTATATGTTTGGGTCTTGAATGTTGGAGAGTTTGGTGGTGGAGAGTTTGTAGCGGAAGAGGTTGATTAAGGTTTTGGATGTTGTTCAAGTGAGGGTATTGGATATGATCTAGTGAGAAGATATTCAATCCAAGTGAAGTGTTCATTGAATGCAATGGTTTTTAGGGGAAAGATGCAACAAGGTCAATTGTTGACATGCTTCTTCAAGTTGATTTAAGTTGTGTGGTGATGAGGGTGATCTAGATGAAGGTGGATCCAAATTGCGTTGAGCAAGATGTAAGGCTAAAAGAGCACTAAGCTCATGGGCTTCTTTTAGCGCCTCAACGAACTTCAAGTGTTCGGAGGAAGGTGATGGTGGTGAAGCATGATAATAGTCTTGGGTGAGGGTTTGAACATGCAACATAGGAATGGCATGTGAAGTTGTAGGATGTGGTGGTGATACTCTTGGTGGTGTAGACATGTTTGAGCTTGGGTAATCATGAAAACATGATATGGGTGGAAGAGATGCTTCATGAGTGGATGGTGTTTTTGTTGAATGAGCATCACGTAAAGTGTTGGTAATGAGGTTGGGATTATTGTTTTGGGATTGTGCATGCTCATCATAAGAACGAGCATTAGTGGAAGCACGAATGGATGATATGTTGGTAAATGGATCATTTGTGTGAGAGTGAGGTTTAGGTGTTGGTTGATTATGAACAACATCACTTGAGTTGTGAAAATATTATGAGGTTTGAGTGTAATGTAGAAGGATATGGGTGAGTAAAGGTTTTTTTTTTTTTTTTTTTTTTTTTTTTTTTTTTTTTTTTTTTATGTAATGTTGAAGACATAGGAGGAATTTGGTGTTGGATGTTTGACAACATCATTTGGTTTAACGGGCTTTTAGTGGAAGTTAGGCTTACTTCTCCAAACGGTTTGGTGGTTTTGGTTTAATGGGAGAGGTCATGAAGAGATGAGAATAGATTGAGAGGAATGAGAGTGTTTATAATGTAGGATTGGTGGGATTAAGGATGTATAGATTTTGATAGAGGGTTTAGGATAAAATAGGTTTATGAATTTTGGGAAGTGTAGGATGAAATGGGCTAAAAAGTAGAAAAAGGAAACAACACCTTCGACCATCAGATGGCCGGTCCCCTTAATTGGAGGCCGGTCCCCTTAATAATTAAGGGGGCCGCCTTATGATTTAAGGGGGCCGCCCATCTGGTGATTCCCAGATTGCCAGAAAAGGGTTTTTGGTAGTGAATTGCAGAAAGGTTGTGTTTTTGGTTTCAAACAAGTCCAACTCTTTGAGGCAATTAAGCATATACTAATTTTGTAGGTAATTATGTAGCCAAAGCATGTTAATCAAAGGGATTAAGTGAACAAGAAATTTCATCTAGCATGCAAACATACTCATCAAGCAAGTAAAATATAAGTGCTAGGAAACACTAAGCAACATCAAGTATTTCATAACTACATAACTAGGAGGATTAATCCTAATGTGTATCAATGTGCAATAAGTGGGTAGTTATGATAGCATGGATTTCTAGACTTGTTACAAACAAATTCTTAATGAACAAACCATGGTCCTCTTGATTTGATTTAGTTCACTTATAAGTGTCATTTATGTAAATATAGATGACAAATATGAGATCACCATGCATGATTTTAAAAGAGATGTTTTTAGCATTATTCAACAATGTTTGAAAGTAAGTTTTCACTTAGATGTGAGAGTTATTTGAATAAAATAGATTGGGTTTTTACTTCAATATGTGTGAATAAATGGTAAAGAATATTTTCCCAATCTTTAGTTTTGATCAAAACAAAATTGTGGATATTGATAGTGAAAACATGTTATTTAAAAGTGGGATAGTTATTTGAAAAACTATTTTCCAAAATGTGAGGTTTTTGCATATTTTTAGAGATATTAGATTTTTGACAACAAATATCATGAATCAAATATTTTAAAAAAAAATGTTTATTAAAGATCTCATGCTCAAGAGGGTTGGTTAAGCCTATTATTATCTCATGCTATCGTTTCTACATATCCTATGATCCTAAAGGAAATGAAGACGATAATTTATATGTTAGATGCGAGAGTGTTGAATGGGGTATAACCTAACATCTATAGTTCCTTTGTTTTCGCACGCTTATCTAACTTAATGCCATAAATCTAGGAATGAAAGAATCTAATGAGAAACAAAGTTCATAAAAGTAAACTAGCGTTAGGTATATATAGGAAGAGCAATTTAATCAAGTTGGAGAATGAGTATGAGACTATTACTAGTGGTGCTCAATTCAGGCTAAACACGACCATTTTTACGGGTTACACACACCCAACTTCTCACATAGAAGCAATTCAACAGTTAGGTTAAATTGAATTTCTAGTCAATAGATTCTCCAGTAGTCATTCTCTTTTTAGAAGAAATCGAGTTCCTAAATTTACCTATCGAAGATTACCAAATATGAAGTTTGCTCGATTCACTAATACTTGGCTTAATGTGACTCAAACATCATGTTTTTATGAAGGTAAATCTAGATGATATATTTTATTCACGATCCTAATAGAGACGTGTTGAATGTTTAGATAAGAGTAATTTTTTTTTTTTTTTTTAATCCTTTCTTCATGATTTACCGGTTGTTTGGTTTTGATGACATATTACTTGATTTAAAAACTGTGCTAGATTTAAGAGTGCACCTTAGCATCTCTTGTGAAATAAATCTCATTAAGATTATTTATCTTAAATGAGTTTGTGATTCTCAACTGATATCAAAACTAGACATTAATATATTTTTAAACAAGTATTATTTTCTATGATTTTTGCCAATGTTGTATATCATACTTTAACAAGTATTTAAAAATTTTTTTTTACTTGTTTATGGATTGTGACAAGTTATTTTTCAATTCTAATAACTTGTATTATTAAAAAAAAAATGTAGTGCATTATCTTGTAACACAACCATTCATGCTACAAAGAAAATGAAATACATAGAATATATAGTGTGTATTATTCTTAAATATGTATTTTATCTTGAAGTGATAATTTTAAGTAGTGTGAGCAAAGTTTACATATGTTGTTAGTTTGCTCATGTTTGGTTTTTCGGATATGACACATTTATCCATTGCATTGCAATGTAAATTGCTTGAATATTTCAGACGAAACATCCAAGTCGTCAATCCTACTTTATTGTATATTTTATGAATGTGTTTAAAATGTTATTCAAATGTTTGGAACACAATTATTAGACAAGTAGATTCAATATGACATTATCAACACAAGTGTGAGTTATGATCCAATGCATACTCTTTTCATCTACAAAGGATGTAACTATTTTCATATCAATCTAGTGTGATTGAGTATGTAGATTCAAGACTATATCTTTTGTTTTAATTTGATATAATCTTGAAGCTAAACAAATAGCAATCCAATTTCTTGTCCATACTCAAAAATGTGTCAATTAGATTTGATAAATATATCAACCATAATTTGAATAATGAATTGATATAATATCAAGATATTTCTTGACCCTCACGGACACTCATTTGAAATAAATAAACATTTTGATAGTGTGTTCCATTAATCCTAAGATTATTTATTAGTGAATGATTGAAAGTTGACTTATTATTTCATGATTGTTATATGTTTTGTTTTTGTGTAAGACTCTTCATTTTTATTTATTATGAACACACTTAGATTTTGAAAATACTTTTTCTTTTATATAACTATTAATGTTTTATAATGATTCAATTTCTCTTATTAAACATCTTAAGGTAAAACAAGCTAATTTGTAGAAAATATTTAAGTGTGTTGTGAAGAATAGATTAAATTGTTTGAAATGTTTAGGTGACTAGATTGAACTCATTTACAAGATGTTTGAGTAACATTAAGCCATCTATACCTATATGCAATGCAAGCATATTATAACAATCCTAACGCAAGAAATCTAGCATAAGATCTACTTAAGTATAAATCGGAAAACTAGCTATAAACTAATAGGGCACATATGCATAGATATACAAATAGCTAAACTTCTAATAGAAACAATCATTTAATATATTCAATTAAGAAAATAAAATCACAAAGAAGTTCACATAACACATAAAACACTTGTCGTCGTTTTGTGTATTATATACACCAATGTTTACTTAGCTCGAATTTATTTGAAAATAAAATAGTTTCCTCCCCATTCTATAATTTAATTAAGATCAATATTTTGAAAACATAAATACTTAATTTTTCAAAAGTATATCAATTAGGAATGCCAGACTCGAAAGAAAAGGTAAAACAAAAGTTTTACGTTAAAACGAAACACAAATTTTTGACCACCGTATAGTATTTTGACTTTCTTAGTTATTTAAGTTTGTAATGGTTACTTGTAAGTATTTTTAAATGAAAGTAGACTCAATTACCTTTAAAACGCCGGGTGGCAGACTTCTACGGAGTTACGGTTAATTTTTTATGATTTTTCAAAGTTTTCGAAAAACTGTCGAACAGACAGGCGGACCCCTTAAATAATTAAGGGGACCGCCCAGTATTTAAAGGGGCCGCCCAGACAATTAAGGGGGCCGCCCATCTGGTACTAAAAATTTCATTTTTTTTTTTGTAAAAAATTGTTTTCAGACCTTTCGGAAAGGTGTGTAACTTTCTGATTTTGATACCGAACATATAACACTTGTTTTAAACATAATCTTATCTCGAGCTAGTATAATTAGTGTATATAGTATCAAAACTAATACAAGTTAATCAACAAAAACACTTTTCATATTTAATCCTCCTTAATGAGTAATTTGATACATGGATCGTACTCAATTTTTAAAACCATTTGTTTTGAAAATTTGAGCGACGTGGCTCTGGTACCAATTGTGGAAAACTAGAAGGGGGGGGGGGGGGGGGTTGAATGGTTTTCCCCTCTTTTTCGTTTTATGAAAAATCTTCAATTAGACTTTATTATGAAAACAATATATAATCAATATGATTAATTATATATGTGTACTTTTGAGTTTGTTTTCAAAACTTAGTTTTATGAATAAAGCATTGGTTAATCTTTAAGTTAATATGTTTTCCTTTTGAAATCTTAAAACGTTTTGTATCAAATTATCTATTAAGTTAAACTCAATATGAGGAGTGTGAATAATAATGTAGTCGATCATATTATATAATTATGCACATCTTCACAATATTAACTTGCAACTATAACACAATCAATCATCATGACAATATAAGCAACACCTAACATATATATGCAAGCATAGATATAAAGCGATAAATGCAAGAGTAAATGTAAAGAGATAAGATAAAGAAGATGCAAACCGGACACGATGATTTATAGTGGTTCGGCTACAAGAACACCTTCCTTGCCCTACTCCACTCCCCGAGTACCACACTCGAGAGTTTTCTTCACTACACAACAAGCTCCCTTTTGGCGGAGAAAACCTTACACAACTTTTACTTACACCATTTAATGACACTAAGCTAAATGTCGAGTTCTAATAGTAGCTAGAACCAATCTCACACCACAACACACCTTCTTCACAACACTACTACTACACAACTTATCACACCTTCACAACATACCTATTTCTTCACGGCTTCACGACTTCTTCATGGCTTCACAACTTCACGACTTCTTCACTACTTCACAACTTCTTCTATACTCCACTACATACTCACACATCTATTACTTCACACCTACATAACTTCTCCACACTACTACTTCTTCACACTACTTCTTACTCACTCATAAACTCACTACTAAGTAAGATCATCTTGATCTACTTATTACATATACAAAGCTCACAACTTTACATAAGCACTAACTACATCTTTGGCTTTATGATGGGGAGGATTCTTCTCTTGCACTTTGAGATATGAGAGATTGGATCACTTGAAACAAAGATTAATAATCTTATGATCAAAGGGTTTTAGAAGGATGTTTAGAGAGAATTGGATCTGAAAATATTTGTGCAAAGAGGTGAGAAAAATTTCAGGTTTGAGGTGGTATTTATAGGGAAAAATTTCTGACAAAATCTGACAGGGAGCGTGGCCGGTCCCCTTAATTGTGTGCCGGTCCCCTTAATTATTAAGGGGACCGCCTAGTATAATTAAGGGGGCCGCCTAAGAAAAAAAAAATTCTTCAGATTTTTTTGTCTTTTTGTGGGGGAGGTTTTTCCTGAAGAATGTGGCCGTTTTTTGGGTAGAAATTTGAATTCAAAATGTTTATTTTGAATAAAACATTTCTTATAAATACAAAAATGTTTTGTATAAGTTTAGAAATGTTTATCCCATTTTAATAAAATGTAAGGTTTGTAAAAATAAAAATTATTTTGATCATAAAATGCATTAGACACTTTGTTTATTCATACCTTAAGTGATATGGATGCTAAAGCAAATATTTACGACTACATCTCGGTTTTCGTTCGACACCCACAAGAATTAATAAACCCGGATACCAAACATAGTTTTATACATGTTTTAACAAAAACCCATTAAAGAAAAGTCGTATATCCATGAATCGGACACACATCGAGACCCACGAGTTGAAACTCGTGGTCACTCACCTTCAAAACGACTCCAAGAACGTATTTCTTCAAAAGCCCAACAAGAAAAAGATGAAAAAGTGATGTTATAGTGGCGGTATTAATTATTTCGTGGTGTTAGAGGAGGTTTTAGAGTGCGTGATTTATACCAAAAGATAGATCGGGAAAAGATGGTTAAGATGGTGGTGTTAGATTTGGGGTGAGGGTGGCGGTGGTGGTGCTATTGGCGGTTAAAGGTGGCGGTGATGGTTGATATATTAAAAAGAGAGAGAGTAATGTTGGTGAAGGTATTGGTGGGTGTTGTGTTGTTACAGCTTTCACAAGGACGATTTGTAATTCACTCTTATAAAAAAAAGCTTTTATTAATAATAATAATAATAATATGAAGTGGGTAAGGTTGGTTAAGTAGCCCGGTATAAATACACGGACCAAACCCGAAACCTTAAATAACCAATAAACTTTCTCAAACCGAACTCGTTCCAAAAATAATAATATCCGAACCAAATATTAAAATAATTAAAATTGTTAGGTTAACCTAGTGCTGGAGTCAATGTAGTGCCAAAATAATGATCTCAAAATCAATCATCACGAATGAACCAAACCAATCCATAAATAAATAATCAAATCCCATAAATAACGTACAATTAAAATCACATTCCAACGTTCACAAAATATCTCGTCACTATAAACTTTTCAAATATACCAAAATTATAATTTTTAAAGTAATGCGGGTTTTAAAAACGGCTCCCTAAATTGCCAGTTGTCACATCCTCCCAGCCTCAGAAGAAACCCGTCCCGGGTTTCACTCGGAACAAACCATCAACGAAGTAAAAATCTTCGGAGATCTCTTTCGAAACTCATCCTCACGTTCCCACGTGAATTCCGGTCCATGCCGCGAATTCCAACTAACTTTGATGAGTGGAATACGACTTCTCTTAAGTCGTTTAATCTCTCTATCCAATATCTCAATCGGCTCTTCCACAAAATTCAAACTTTCATCCACACGAATATCCTTAATTGGTATAACCGGCGTTTCATCCGAAAGACACTTCTTCAAATTGCTAACATGAAACACATCATGAACTTTACTCAGTTCCGGTGGTAATTCCAACCGATAAGCCACGGGCCCAATTCTTTCCAAAATGAGAAATGGTCCAATGTAGCGGGGATTAAGTTTCCCACGTTTCCCAAAACGTATCACACCCTTCCAAGGCGAGACTTTCAGCATCACTTTGTCTCCAACCTGGAATTCTAGGGGTTTACGCCTCTGATCGGCGTAACTTTTCTGCCTATCTCTAGCTGCTTGTAATCAATCTCGAATTTGCGTTACTTTCTCAGTAGTTTCCAAAATATGCTCAGGGCCTGTGAGTTGGCTATCTCCAACTTCTGCCCAACCTATAGGTGAACGACATTTACGAACATACAAAGCTTCAAATGGTGCAGCCTTAAGACTTGCGTGGTAGCTATTGTTGTAGGAGAACTCCGCAAGGGGTAGATATTTCTCCCAGCCTTTACCAAAGTCTATTATGCAGGCACGAAGCATATCCTCCAAAGTCTGAATAGTTCTCTCACTTTGACCATCGGTTTGGGGGTGATATGCAATACTCATATCAAGTCTCGTCCCCAAAGCGGTTTGAAGTGATCGCCACAACGCTGAAGTAAAGCGGCTGTCGCGGTCAAAAATAATCGGTATCAGAACTCCATGCCGAGAAACAATCTCCTTCACATACAACCTCGCAAGTTTGTCAACACTATCATCTTCACTAATCGCCAGGAAATGAGCAGACTTAGTCAAACGATCCACAATTACCCATATAGCATCACAACCGCTAGCTGTCTTTGGTAATTTGGTAATAGAGTCCATCGTGATCCGCTCCCATTTCCAAACTGGGAGTTCTGACTGACGGTCTTTGATGTTCGGCTTTAACCTTAGAACATGTCAAGCACTTACTAACGTACAACGCTATATCTGCCTTCATATTTGGCCACCAATATAACTTCTTCAAATCCTGGTACATCTTGTCAGACCCAGGATGAATAGAGTATCTTGACTTATGCGACTCATGCATAATCAACTCTCGAATTCCTCCATACAATGGTACCTAACTTCGCTCTCCAAAACATAATACTCCATCAGAACGCTTAATAAATCCTTTCTCATTTTCAGCCATCCCAAATATGTTCTCAGCAGGCCTATTTTCTGCTTTCAACGCTTCCGTTTTAGCTTCGAATATTTGAGACGGTAATGGCGATACGATAGCCATTCCTAATGACTTAACTCGTAACGGTGGTATTCTCTCCTTTCGGCTAAGAGCATCGGCAACAACGTTTGCTTTACCAGGATGGTAGCGAATTTCACAATCATAATCGCTTAGCAACTCAATCCAACGTCGCTGTCTCATGTTGAGCTCTTTTTGATTCAAGATGTGTTGTAGACTTTTGTGATCAGTAAACACTACACACTTGGTTCCATACAAGTAATGTCTCCATATCCTTAAAGCAAAAACCACAACACCTAACTCCAAATCATGGGTGGTGTAGTTCTTCTCGTACTTCTTGAGCTGTCGGGAAGCATAAGCTATCACTTTCTCTCGTTGCATTAACACAACTCCCAAACCTTTATGAGAAGCGTCACAATAGACGACGAAGTCCTCGTTACCTTTAGGTAACGCTAAGATAGGAGCACTACACAACATTTCCTTAAGTAACTGAAATGCTTCCTCTTACTTATCTCCCCATTCGTACTTAACACTCTTTTGAGTCAATTTGGTCAACGGTTTTGCTATCTTTGAAAATCCCTCAATGAATCTTCGGTAATAACCGGCTAACCCCAAAAATTGACGAACTTCTGTTGGGGTCGTAGGTGCAGCCCAATCCTTAATTGCTTCAATCTTAGCAGGATCTACATGAACTCCTTGTCTATCAATCACATGACCCAGAAATTGTACCGTCGGAATCCAAAATTCACATTTAGAAAACTTGGCATACAGTTTCTCCTTCCTGAGCAATTCTAAGATAAGCCTTAGGTGCTCCTCATGCTCTTTCTCACTCTTCGAATAAATTAGAATGTCGTCGATGAACACAATCACAAACTTATCCAAGTAAGGCTTACACACCCGATTCATGAGGTCCATGAATACCGCCGGTGCGCTGGTCAACCCAAACGGCATCACCTGAAACTCGTAATGCCCGTAACGGGTTCAGAAAGCCGTTTTCGGAATATCTTCCTCATGAACTCGAAGCTGATGATATCCCGATCTCAAATCGAATCTTCGAATACACACTCGATCCTTGCAGCTGATCGAACAAGTCGTCGATCCTTGGTAACGGGTATCTATTCTTCACCGTTAACTTGTTCAACTCTCGATAATCAATACACATGCGAAACGAGCCATCCTTCTTCTTCACAAATAAGACCGGGGCTCCCCAAGGCGAAGAGCTTGGTCTTATAAATCCCTTTTCGGTTAACTCCGCTAATTGTTTCGACAACTCTTCCAATTCAGTAGGTGCAAGACGATAAGGCGCTCGTGCCACGGGTGTAGCACCAGGTATCAACTCAATCTTGAAACTATACTTGTCTAGTAGGCGGAATTCCTGGTAAATCATCGGGAAACACATCCGAAAAATCACGAACTATAGGCACATCTCCAATGCATCTTTCCTTCTTCTCCTTCCCTCCTTTCTCAGATATTTGAGCTAAGAAAAGGTAACATCCTTTTTCCATTAGCTTCGGCAATTTAGTGCAAGATATGACCGCTAATCTAGATGGGCCTCTCAAATCCTTTCTATCTCCTGGTATGTTCAGAATCTCCTTGCCGTAAGGCACACACACGATCTTCTCATCGCAAAGTATATGAGCACGATACTTCGACAACCAATCCATACCAATAATGACATCAAAACTTCCTAACGTGACGGGTAGAAGATCTATGTTGAAAGGACGGTTCAGAAAATTTAACATATAACCGCGAGTGATGGTCCTAATCCTCTCTATGTTCCCATTAGCTAACGCTACATCATAACCAATTCCTAAGGCCATCGGGGGTTTCTCTAGTAAGGGTGCAAACTTAGTGGACACAAAACTCTTATCGGCACCAGTATCAAATAGTATGGAAGCATAACGATTATTGAGAAGGAACGTACCAGTAACGACGTTCGGATCTTCTCCTCTCTCGTTCCCAAGTGCATACACTCTTCTATGAGCAGCTCCAGCTTCCACACGTTCGTCCCCATTATCTTGTCGTCCACGGTTTTCTCCAGCTCCACGGTTTCCATAGTTGTACCCATTACCACCCGATCCTTGATTTCCTCGGTTCCACGATTCCCTACACTCATTCCTATAATGTCCCTTCTTTCCCCATCCATAACAAGTAACATTTGCCTTACTCATAGTTTTAGGAGTAGCTTGAACCATAGCAAGTGGTCGAGCTCTACAATCCTTAGCTATGTGTCCCATCCTAGAGCAATTCTTGCACATCACAGTACATCGCCCAGAATGATTCCTATAACATCGGTTACACTTGGGTGCATCTCCATTGTAGTTCTTGTTGTCTCCATCTCCCATAGCATAAGCTCTAGTAGTCGTTTATCGCTTGTTTCAACGATCATTACCCTTAGAGTGATTATCCCTCTTTCTCTTTCCTTTCTTGTCTTTCTCAGCTTCTTCCAATGCCAACGAGTCCATCAATTGTTGAGCAATAGTGATAGCCTCATGAATGTTTGCAGGCTTAGCAGAAACCACGTCGTTCCTTGTAGCTACCGGAAACCCATCGGTATACCTCTCAATCCTTTGAGTCTCAGTCCTAACCATATTGGGACAAAGTAAGGCTAACTCTCGATAACGGCGATTGTAAGTTGCCATATCGGTACCTTTCACCTTATGGTTCCAGAACTCAATCTCCAACTTCTTAATCTCATTCCTTGGGCAGTAAGTCTGAATCAGCAAAGACTTAAAGTGCTCCAAAGTCATAGCATAAGCTATATCACTCCCAACCGAATTTCGGTAATTGTTCCACCAAGTTAAAGCTTCATCCTTGAAAGTAAAAGAAGCAAACTTTACCTTCGTATTCTCCGCACAACCACTGACATTAAACACTGACTCAGTCTTCTCTATCCACCTGACCAAGTAGACCACTCCTTCAGTTCCACCAAACTCAACGGGTCCACAAATCTTAAACTCCTTGTAGTTACATCAATTAGCACGAACAGGTGGAAATGTTCCAGCAGAATTGTTGGAATGATTCGACTCAGCTAGTAGCTCAGCAACTCGTTGCTCAACAAGTTGATTGATCATTGCTTGATCCACAGTAGGTGCGTTAAGTGGAACATGATCATTGTCTCCCTGGACATCAACAGTTTGAGTCCTGTTGTTGCGGTTAGTAGTGTCCAGGTTATCAGGAGTAGGGGTTTCAACATTTCGAGTAGGACGACGTCCTCGACGACCATGGGTAGTCGTTGCAGTTCCAGTTCGGGTAGCTCTGACAGGGTTTCGTCGTACAGCCATTAATATAATACCAACACAATATCAACTACGCAAATAGGAACACAATTCTCCATGTATGCCAAAAACCGTAGAATATCATACGAAATCACCATCGTCCATACAAGTAGCGATCGATACTTCGTTCCAAAATACCAAAAGACCTAATAAATACTAATAGTTCCATACGAGCCGAACATACAATCCGAATAACATGACTTAAGGGATAGAATAACCAGCTCTCATAACCAAATACTCCCTGACTTAAGAAGCAACACAACAACAATACAAATCTAAATTGATCTAGCCATGAAGCTGGCGTAGACTATTCAACTCCGATCTCAAACCATCCAAATCTCTCCATAACGATCCCAGCTCAACACTGTATATATCTCTATCTCTCTTGAGGTCTGCTGCCTCCTTCTCTAACTCCGTGTTCCTCTGCCACAGCTTGCGATCTGCCTCGCGAGCCGTGAGGAAACCTCTTTGCAAACTCTCTATCTGCTCATGTTTCTCAATCATACCTCTCCTAATCGCGGTCGTCCTTCCCACGATATTAGTTAAATCAACTCTTATCTCAGCAATAAACTCAGCAATAATCATCTCAAGTCGGTCAGACATCCGCGAGATCCACTCGCCCTGTGCAGTAATCCGAGTCCACATCCTACCAATTTCACCCAAATCTGCATGCTCAGCAGAAACCTCAGAAGGTGCATCCAACTCAACGGGACTACCAGGTGGCAACTCAAACAAAAATGGATTATCAGGTGAAACCGGCTCTAACGGATGTATCGGAGAATCGGGCTTCGCAGAATGAGCTGAATGTGCTAGCGACCAATCATCATCAGGCATATCCTCCTCCTGAGGATCATCCTCTTCCTCATCCTGAGGGTCATCATTCTCTTCCTCATCTTGAGGGTTATCATTCTGCTCACCCTCGTACTCCTCCTCATACTCATCGTCGGAGGGGTACTCCATCAATCGTCATCTCTGAGCAGGTGAACCACGAGGCGATAAAATCGGTGACTTAGGGCGACAATGAGACGATAAAGTAGTGGCCGAATGCATGACCGACACCTATGGGTCATCAGGGGCCATAGTGATCTACGAGGGGCGACGCGTACTAGCAATAACAATTCTTAATAACAACACGTGCAAAGAAGGCTATGATTTGTGACAACGGCGTAGGGTAGGTGTAAGTGTTTCAAAACAACTAAACCGCGAATTCAAAATACCATATCAAAAATCATCATATAATTCCAAATCGTATATAATCAAGAAAGATTTAAAATACCGCATTACAAAAACCATTCTCAAAACAATTAAGCCATATAATTCCTCAAAACGCCATCATATCACTAAATCAATAAATCTCAAATCCTCAATTCATCTCAAGAAATCCCAAATCTATAATCATCTCAACAATCTCATAATACCTCAATAATAAACAATGATGCTTCGGCTTGGCGGGCTGGCGGGCAATGGTCGAGGATCGTTTTCTATAAAAATCGGTTATAGTTTAGTTGTCTATTTACCTAGTTCTCTATAACCTTGGCTCTGATACCAATCTGTAACACCCCCAAAATTTGGTGCAGCGGAAGACTCAACAAGCTTTCGAGGTGTTACGGGGATTGGTATCCATTCAAAGTCATGAAAGAACGAGATAAAGTAAACATAAAAAAAAAACACAACCAAAATGGGTTTTTAAAGTCTACATTTATCCCAAGAATTACCCAAAGTAAGGCCCGATAGAAATAAAGATAGGTCCACAATAGTTATCAGAGTTTTAGAAATATAGATCCATAACCGGGTGCCAATGCCAAGCATCCAATCCCAAGCATCCATAGAGCATCACTTAATTACCTGAGAAAACGTGCTAAAAGTCAGCTTTCGCTGGTGAGATCATAGGTTTAGATTTATAATTCAATATAGTGGACATATACGCAAAACGCTTGCTAGCTAGACTAGGCCTCAATCATCCAACCAAAATAATCCATCCAACATAATCCAACCAAAATCAAATCATCCCTATAGGTGCACGCTATAGCTCCAATCAATCCAATCAATAGCTTACCTAGATCAAGTCTAGGCCTCGCTCTAAAGTCAATCCAATAGCTTACCCAGTTCGGGACTAGGCCTCGCTCAACAACCAATCAATAGCTTACCTAGTTCGGGACTAGGCCTCGCTCAATAACCAAATCAATAGCTTACCTAGTTCGGGACTAGGCCTCGCTCAATAACCAAATCAATAGCTTACCTAGCTCATGTCTAGGCCTCGCTTAATCCTACCTAGTTCTATAAGCATATCAAGTTTTAAAATAAACGCAGCGATAATAGTCCACATAAAACATTTGCACGTTTCTCACCCCAAATATTGAAAACAAAGTTCAAGAGTAAAAGTGGGGCTATGACTCACCTCAAGTCCAGCAATTCCTCAAAAGAAACCGATATATGAAAGACGTAAGCAACTCAAGTAACTCACGTAACGGCAACTACAGACTCGGCACTTCCTAACAATATCAAACTCGTTCAGAAATCATTTCTTCAAAAATCAAATATTCCCATTCCCGAACGTATTCCATTTTTACTTTCCAAAAAAATGTCCATTTCTCGAATTATCTTCATATTAATTTGAAATTTGACGTTTGGTATCCATATGGGTGGAGGGTCGACACAACTCAAACCAAGAAGCCACAACGAAAAGAAATAAACCATCTATAGGTCTAACATTAGCCCAATATATTATTTAAATAAATCATCGAAGTTTATCAAATCCGTCGATTTGGTAATCCCCCATATTTATTTACGTAATATACCGCTCCAAGATTATACCCAACCTAAAGCACATAGCACAAAGAATACTATATGGTATATATCGTAGTCCAATAAATTCCCTATATATATCGTCCAATTTGCCAAATTCGTCAATTTAGCCAATTCCACGAGATATATAGTAATTTATTATCCTAATACACGTACCACAACCTATGGGCGTCGTAGGATATGATGCCCATTAATATACTCATTTTCTATAGCTAAATAAACCCTATTTAACCCATCGATCAAATAAGTTACGTAGTTATAGAAAATGGATATATTAAACGTCATATATCCGTGACAACACAAAAGTCACATAATAAAGCCCACTTGGACTTAAGTAACCACAACTCGTATAACTCGATAAGTTTTCCAAATTTATAAAAGTCATCATGTTTTTATTTATTACTTACCCGATTTATTAGTTCTCGACATTATTTATAATTATTTATTTATAATAATATTCCCGACATTTATTGCACTATTCGCATAGTACAATATTTATCGTTATATTATTATAACGTTTACTCGTGGTCGTTTTATTATTAATATACGCATTTATAATAATATATATACATTTATCACGTCTACATACTTATATAAACGATTATATTACTAATAATATTATCACGAGTTGTATTTTTAATGTTTGATTATAATATTTATCGAGTCATATGAGTTGGTCACATGTCCGAGTCATCATTCTCGGCTCATTGTCCAAGTCCAAAAATAAAAATAACCATGTCATAAATAGATATTCCAACTCCGTCCAAATCAATTCCCATAACACGTGCTACAACAATAGGGTCCGACTACGGCACCCAACTAACCTATCTCCGTCATTCTAAGTGACCGTCTCACAATCGGTCCCCATTACCACTTCGTCAACACAACTCCAACATCAATATCACAAGACCAAAGAATCCACTTCAAGCTCAAATATCACTATAAACCAATAAATGTAAATCCAACATTACATATATACTTAACAAATATAAACTCCACCAACAAGATTACCATATCATCGTGTCGACTTACCAAGTCAAACGGGTCAATAATACACCACAAAAAAATATATTGTGGGTCACACCCGAGACCTCTAGGGTCTCGGCTAGCTCTAACCGAGCTAAACCAAGCAAACGGACCCCTTGGGTCGACGGCACCAAATAACGACAATAAGATGTCATCACCAAAACAAAAGAATTAAACCAAACGGACCCTTAGGGTCACCCCATCTCGACAGCATCATCAAGAAGCCAACACAAACAAAGATCAAACAATACTAAGACAATATCACTAGTGATCCACATCACGAGACCAAGACTAACAAGATACACCCATATATCTCATCAAATCATCCCACACCGAGAGCCTAAGCTCTCGGTTTTCGTTCGACACCCACAAGAATTAATAAACCCGGATACCAAACATAGTTTTATACATGTTTTAACAAAAACCCATTAAAGAAAAGTCGTATATCCACGAATCGGACACACATCGAGACCCACGAGTTGATACTCGTGGTCACTCACCTTCAAAACGACTCCAAGAACGTATTTCTTCAAAAACCCAACAAGAAAAAGATGAAAAAGTGATGTTATAGTGGCGGTATTAATTATTTCGTGGTGTTAGAGGAGGTTTTAGAGCGCGTGATTTATACCAAAAGATAGATCGGGAAAAGATGGTTAAGATGGTGGTGTTAGATTTGGTGTGAGGGTGGCGGTGGTGGTGCTATTGGCGGTTAAAGGTGGCGGTGATGGTTGATATATTAAAAAGAGAGAGAGTAATGTTGGTGAAGGTATTGGTGGGTGTTGTGTTGTTACAGCTTTCACAAGGACGATTTCTAATTCACTCTTATAAAAAAAAGCTTTTATTAATAATAATAATAATATGAAGTGGGTAAGGTTGGTTAAGTAGCCCGGTGTAAATACACGGACCAAACCCGAAACCTTAAATAACCAATCAACTTTCTCAAACCGAACTCGTTCCAAAAATAATAATATCCGAACCAAATATTAAAATAATTAAAATTGTTAGGTTAACCTAGTGCCGGAGTCAATGAAGTGCCAAAATAATGATCTCAAAATCAATCATCACGAATGAACCAAACCAATCCATAAATAAATAATCAAATCCCATAAATAACGTACAATTAAAATCACATTCCAACGTTCACAAAATATCTCGTCACTATAAACTTTTCAAATATACCAAAATTATAATTTTTAAAGTAATGCGGGTTTTAAAAACGGCTCCCTAAATTGCCAGTTCTCACATCCTCCCAGCCTCAGAAGAAACCCGTCCCGGGTTTCACTCGGAACAAACCATCAACGAAGTAAAAATCTTCGGAGATCTCTTTCGAAACTCATCCTCACGTTCCCACGTGAATTCCGGTCCATGCCGCGAATTCCAACTAACTTTGATGAGTGGAATACGACTTCTCTTAAGTCGTTTAATCTCTCTATCCAATATCTCAATCGGCTCTTCCACAAAATTCAAACTTTCATCCACACGAATATCCTTAATTGGTATAACCGGCGTTTCATCCGAAAGACACTTCTTCAAATTGCTAACATGAAACACATCATGAACTTTACTCAGTTCCGGTGGTAATTCCAACCGATAAGCCACGGGCCCAATTCTTTCCAAAATGAGAAATGGTCCAATGTAGCGGGGATTAAGTTTCCCACGTTTCCCAAAACGTATCACACCCTTCCAAGGCGAGACTTTCAGCATCACTTTGTCTCCAACCTGGAATTCTAGGGGTTTACGCCTCTGATCGGCGTAACTTTTCTGCCTATCTCTAGCTGCTTGTAATCGATCTCGAATTTGCGTTACTTTCTCAGTAGTTTCCAAAATATGCTCAGGGCCTGTGAGTTGGCTATCTCCAACTTCTGCCCAACCAATAGGTGAACGACATTTACGACCATACAAAGCTTCAAATGGTGCAGCCTTAAGACTTGTGTGGTAGCTATTGTTGTAGGAGAACTCCGCAAGGGGTAGATATTTCTCCCAGCCTTTACCAAAGTCTATTATGCAGGCACGAAGCATATCCTCCAAAGTCTGAATAGTTCTCTCACTTTGACCATCGGTTTGGGGGTGATATGCAGTACTCATATCAAGTCTCGTCCCCAAAGCGGTTTGAAGTGATCGCCACAACGCTGAAGTAAAGCGGCTGTCGCGGTCAGAAATAATCGGTATCGGAACTCCATGCCGAGAAACAATCTCCTTCACATACAACCTCACAAGTTTGTCAACACTATCATCTTCACTAATCGCCAGGAAATGAGCAGACTTAGTCAAACGATCCACAATTACCCATATAGCGTCACAACCGCTAGCTGTCTTTGGTAATTTGGTAATAGAGTCCATCGTGATCCGCTCCCATTTCCAAACTGGGAGTTCTGACTGACGGTCTTTAATGTTCGGCTTTAACCTTAGAACATGTCAAACACTTACTAACGTACAACGCTATATCTGCCTTCATATTTGGCCACCAATATAACTTCTTCAAATCCTGGTACATCTTGTCAGACCCAGGATGAATAGAGTATCTTGACTTATGCGACTCATGCATAATCAACTCTCGAATTCCTCCATACAATGGTACCTAACTTCGCTCTCCAAAACATAATACTCCATCAGAACGCTTAATAAATCCTTTCTTATTTTCAGCCATCCTAAATATGTTCTCAGCAGGCCTATTTTTTGCTTTCAACGCTTCCGTTTGAGCTTCGAATATTTGAGACGGTAATGGCGATACGATAGCCATTCCTAATGACTTAACTCGTAACGGTGGTATTCTCTCCTTTCGGCTAAGAGCATTGGCAACAACGTTTGCTTTACCAGGATGGTAGCGAATTTCACAATCATAATCGCTTAGCAACTCAATCCAATGTCGCTGTCTCATGTTGAGCTCTTTTTGATTCAAGATGTGTTGTAGACTTTTGTGATCAGTAAACACTACACACTTGGTTCCATACAAGTAATGTCTCCATATCCTTAAAGCAAAAACCACAACACCTAACTCCAAATCATGGGTGGTGTAGTTCTTCTCGTACTTCTTGAGCTGTCGGGAAGCATAAGCTATCACTTTCTCTCGTTGCATTAACACAACTCCCAAACCTTTATGAGAAGCGTCACAATAGACGACGAAGTCCTCGTTACCTTCAGGTAACGCTAAGATAGGAGCACTACACAACATTTCCTTAAGTAACTGAAATGCTTCCTCTTACTTATCTCCCCATTCGTACTTAACACTCTTTTGAGTCAATTTGGTCAACGGTTTTGCTATCTTCGAAAATCCCTCAATGAATCTTCGGTAATAACCGGCTAACCCCAAAAATTGACGAACTTCTGTTGGGGTCGTAGGTGCAGCCCAATCCTTAATTGCTTCAATCTTAGAAGGATCTACATGAACTCCTTGTCTATCAATCACATGACCCAGAAATTGTACCGTCGGAATCCAAAATTCACATTTAGAAAACTTGGCATACAGTTTCTCCTTCCTGAGCAATTCTAAGATAAGCCTTAGGTGCTCCTCATGCTCTTTCTCACTCTTCGAATAAATTAGAATGTCGTCGATGAACACAATCACAAACTTATCTAAGTAAGGCTTACACACCCGATTCATGAGGTCCATGAATACCGCCGGTGCGTTGGTCAACCCAAACGGCATCACCTGAAACTCGTAATGCCCGTAACGGGTTCTGAAAGCCGTTTTCAGAATATCTTCCTCACGAACTCGAAGCTGATGATATCCCGATCTCAAATCGAATCTTCGAATACACACTCGATCCTTGCAGCTGATCGAACAAGTCGTCGATCCTTGGTAACGGGTATCTATTCTTCACCGTTAACTTGTTCAACTCTCGATAATCAATACACATGCAAAATGATCCATCCTTCTTCTTCACAAATAAGACCGGGGCTCCCCAAGGTGAAGAGCTTGGTCTTATAAATCCCTTTTCGGCTAACTCCGCTAATTGTTTCGACAACTCTTCCAATTCAGTAGGTGCAAGACGATAAGGCGCTCGTGCCACGGGTGCAGCACCAGGTATCAACTCAATCTTGAAACTATACTTGTCTAGTAGGCGGAATTCCCGGTAAATCATCGGGAAACACATCCGAAAAATCACGAACTATAGGCACATCTCCAATGCATCTTTCCTTCTTCTCCTTCCCTCCTTTCTCAGATATTTGAGCTAAGAAAAGGTAACATCCCTTTTCCATTAGCTTCGGCAATTTAGTGCAAGATATGACCGCTAATCTAGATGGGCCTCTCAAATCCTTTCTATCTCCTGGTATGTTCAGAATCTCCTTGCCGTAAGGCACACGCACGATGTTCTCATCGCAAAGTATATGAGCACGATACTTTGACAACCAATCCATACCAATAATGACATCAAAACTTCCTAACGTGACGGGTAGAAGATCTATGTTGAAAGGACGGTACAGAAAATTTAACATATAACCGCGAGTGATGGTCCTAATCCTCTCTATGTTCCCATTAGCTAACTCTACATCATAACCAATTCCTAAGGCCATCGGGGGTTTCTCTAGTAAGGGTGCAAACTTAGTGGACACAAAACTCTTATCGGCACCAGTATCAAATAGTATGGAAGCATAACGATTATTGAGAAGGAACGTACCAGTAACGACGTTCGGATCTTCTCCTCTCTCGTTCCCAAGTGCATACACTCTTCTATGAGCAGCTCCAGCTTCCACACGTTCGTCCCCATTATCTTGTCGTCCACGGTTTTCTCCAGCTCCACGGTTTCCATGGTTGTACCCATTACCACCCGATCCTTGATTTCCTCGGTTCCACGATTCCCTACACTCATTCCTATAATGTCCCTTCTTTCCACATCCATAACAAGTAACATTTGCCTTACTCATAGTTTCAGGAGTAGCTTGAACCATAGCAAGTGGTCGAGCTCTACAATCCTTAGCTATGTGTCCCATCCTAGAGCAATTCTTGCACATCACAGTACATCGCCCAGAATGATTCCTATAACATCGGTTACACTTGGGTGCATCTCCATTGTAGTTCTTCTTGTCTCCATCTCCCATAGCATAAGCTCTAGTAGTCGTTTGTCGCTTGTTTCAACGATCATTACCCTTAGAGTGATTATCCCTCTTTCTCTTTCCTTTCTTGTCTTTCTCAGCTTCTTCCAATGCCAACGAGTCTATCAATTGTTGAGCAATAGTGATAGCCTCATGAATGTTTGCAGGCTTAGCAGAAACCACGTCGTTCCTTGTAGCTACCGGAAACCCATCGGTATACCTCTCAATCCTTTGAGTCTCAGTCCTAACCATATTGGGACAAAGTAAGGCTAACTCTCGATAATGGCGATTGTAAGTTGCCATATCGGTACCTTTCACCTTATGGTTCCAGAACTCAATCTCCAGCTTCTTAATCTCATTCCTTGGGCAGTAAGTCTGAATCAGCAAAGACTTAAAGTGCTCCCAAGTCATAGCATAAGCCATATCACTCCCAACCGAATTTCGGTAATTGTTCCACCAAGTTAAAGCTTCATCCTTGAAAGTAAAAGAAGCAAACTTTACCTTCGTATTCTCCGCACAACCACTGACATTAAACACTGACTCAGTCTTCTCTATCCACCTGACCAAGTAGACCACTCCTTCAGTTCCACCAAACTCAACGGGTCCACAAATCTTAAACTCCTTGTAGTTACATCAATTAGCACGAACAGGTGGAAATGTTCCAGCAGAATTGTTGGAATGATTCGACTCAGCTAGTAGCTCAGCAATTCGTTGCTCCACAAGTTGATTGATCATTGCTTGATCCACAGTAGGTGCGTTAAGTGGAACATGATCATTGTCTCCCTCGACATCAACATTTTGAGTCCTGTTGTTGCGGTTAGTAGTGTCCAGGTTATCAGGAGTAGGGGTTTCAACATTTCGAGTAGGACGGCGTCCTCGACGACCATGGGTAGTCGTTGCAGTTCCAGTTCGGGTAGCTCTGACAGGGTTTCGTCGTACAGCCATTAATATAATACCAACACAATATCAACTACGCAAATAGGAACACAATTCTCCATGTATGCCAAAAACCGTAGAATATCATACGAAATCACCATCGTCCATACAAGTAGCGATCGATACTTCGTTCCAAAATACCAAAAGACCTAATAAATACTAATCGTTCCATACGAGCCGAACATACAATCCGAATAACATGACTTAAGGGATAGAATAACCAGCTCTCATAACCAAATACTCCCTGACTTAAGAAGCAACACAACAACAACACAAATCTAAATTGATCTAGCCATGAAGCTGGCGTAGACTATTCAACTCCGATCTCAAACCATCCAAATCTCTCCATAACGATCCCAACTCAACACTGTATATATCTCTATCTCTCTTGAGGTCTGCTGCCTCCTTCTCTAACTCCGTGTTCCTCTGCCACAGCTTGCGATCTGCCTCGCGAGCCGTGAGGAAACCTCTTTGCAAACTCTCTATCTGCTCATGTTTCTCAATCATACCTCTCCTAATCGCGGTCGTCCTTCCCACGATATTAGTCAAATCAACTCTTATCTCAGCAATAAACTCAGCAATAATCATCTCAAGTCGGTCAGACATCCGCGAGATCCACTCGCCCTGTGCAGTAATCCGAGTCCACATCCTACCAATTTCACCCAAATCTGCATGCTCAGCAGAAACCTCAGAAGGTGCATCCAACTCAACGGGACTACCAGGTGGCAACTCAAACAAAAATGGATGATCAGGTGAAACCGGCTCTAACGGATGTATCGGAGAATCGGGCTTCGCAGAATGAGCTGAATGTGCTAGCGACCAATCATCATCAGGCATCTCCTCCTCCTGAGGATCATCCTCTTCCTCATCCTGAGGGTCATCATTCTCTTCCTCATCTTGAGGGTTATCATTCTGCTCACCCTCGTACTCCTCCTCATACTCATCGTCGGAGGGGTACTCCATCAATCGTAATCTCTGAGCAGGTGAACCACGAGGCGATAAAATCGGTGACTTAGGGCGACAATGAGACGATAAAGTAGTGGCCGAATGCATGACCGACACCTATGGGTCATCAGGGGCCATAGTAATCTACGAGGGGCGACGCGTACTAGCAATAACAATTCTTAATAACAACACGTGCAAAGAAGGCTATGATTTGTGACAACGGCGTAGGGTAGGTGTAAGTGTTTCAAAACAACTAAACCGCGAATTCAAAATACCATATCAAAAATCATCATATAATTCCAAATCGTATATAATCAAGAAAGATTTAAAATACCGCATTACTAAAACCATTCTCAAAACAATTAAGCCATATAATTCCTCAAAACGCCATCATATCACTAAATCAATAAATCTCAAATCCTCAATTCATCTCAAGAAATCCCAAGTCTATAATCATCTCAACAATCTCATAATACCTTAATAATAAACAATGATGCTTCGGCTTGGCGGGCTGGCGGGCAATGGTCGAGGATCGTTTTCTATAAAAATCGGTTATAGTTTAGTTGTCTATTTACCTAGTTCTCTATAACCTTGGCTCTGATACCAATCTGTAACACCCCCAAAATTTGGTACAGCGGAAGACTCAACAAGCTTTCGAGGTGTTACGGGGATTGGTATCCATTCAAAGTCATGAAAGAACGAGATAAAGTAAACATAAAAAAAACACAACCAAAATGGGTTTTTAAAGTCTACATTTATCCCAAGAATTATCCAAATTAAGGCCCGATAGAAATAAACATAGGTCCACAATAGTTATCAGAGTTTTAGAAATATAGATCCATAACCGGGTGCCAATGCCAAGCATCCAATCCCAAGCATCCATAGAGCATCACTTAATTACCTGAGAAAGCGTGCTAAAAGTCAGCTTTCGCTGGTGAGATCATAGGTTTAGATTTATAATTCAATATAGTGGACATATAAGCAAAACGCTTGCTAGCTAGACTAGGCCTCAATCATCCAACCAAAATAATCCATCCAACATAATCCAACCAAAATCAAATCATCCCTATAGGTGCACGCTATAGCTCCAATCAATCCAATCAATAGCTTACCTAGCTCAAGTCTAGGCCTCGCTCTAAAGTCAATCCAATAGCTTACCTAGTTCGGGACTAGGCCTCGCTCAACAACCAATCAATAGCTTACCTAGTTCGGGACTAGGCCTCGCTCAATAACTAAATCAATAGCTTACCTAGTTCGGGACTAGGCCTCGCTCAATAACCAAATCAATAGCTTACCTAGTTCGGGACTAGGCCTCGCTTAATAACCAAATCAATAGCTTACCTAGCTCATGTCTAGGCCTCACTTAATCTTACCTAGTTCTATAAGCATAGCAAGTTTTAAAATAAACGCAGCAATAATAGTCCACATAAAACATTTGCACGTTTCTCACCCCAAATATTGAAAATAAAGTTCAAGAGTAAAAGTGGGGCTATGACTCACCTCAAGTCCAGCAATTCCTCAAAAGAAACCGATATATGAAAGACGTAAGCAACTCAAGTAACTCACGTAACGGCAACTACAGACTCGGCACTTCCTAACAATATCAAACTCGTTCAGAAATCATTTCTTCAAAAATCAAATATTCCCATTCCCGAACGTATTCCATTTTTACTTTCCAAAAAAATGTCCATTTCTTGAATTATCTTCATATTAATTTGAAATTTGACGTTTGGTATCCATATGGGTGGAGGCTCGACACAACTCAAACCAAGAAGCCATAACGAAAAGAAATAAACCATCTATAGGTCTAACATTAGCCCAATATATTATTTAAATAAATCATCGAAGTTTATCAAATCCGTCGATTTGGTAATCCCCCATATTTATTTACGTAATATACCGCTCCAAGATTATACCCAACCTAAAGCACATAGCACAAAGAATACTATATGGTATATATCGTAGTCCAAGAAATTCCCTATATATATCGTCCAATTTGCCAAATTCGTCAATTTAGCTAATTCCACGAGATATATAGTAATTTATTATCCTAATACACGTACCACAACCTATGGGCGTCGTAGGATACGATGCCCATTAATATACTCATTTTCTATAGCTAAATAAACCCTATTTAACCCATCGATCAAATAAGTTACGTAGTTATAGAAAATGGATATATTAAACGTCATATATCCGTGACAACACAAAAGTCACATAATAAAGCCCACTTGGACTTAAGTAACCACAACTCGTATAACTCGATAAGTTTTTCAAATTTATAAAAGTCATCATGTTTTTATTTATTACTTACCCGACTTATTAGTTCTCGACATTATTTATAATTATTTATTTATAATAATATTCCCGACATTTATTGCACTATTCGCATAGTACAATATTTATCGTTATATTATTATAACGTTTACTCGTGGTCGTTTTATTATTAATATACGCATTTATAATAATATATATACGTTTATCACGTCTACATACTTATATAAACGATTATATTACTAATAATATTATCACGAGTTGTATTTTTAATGTCTGATTATAATATTTATCGAGTCATATGAGTTGGTCACATGTCCGAGTCATCACTCTCGGCTTATTGTCCAAGTCCAAAAATAAAAATAACCATGTCATAAATAGATATTCCAACTCCGTCCAAATCAATTCCCATAACACGTGCTACAACAATAGGGTCCGACTACGGCGCCCAACTAACCTATTTCCGTCATTCTAAGTGACCGTCTCACAATCGGTCCCCATTACCACTTCGTCAACACAACTCCAACATCAATATCACAAGACCAAAGAATCCACTTCAAGCTCAAATATCACTATAAACCAATAAATGTAAATCCAACATTACATATATACTTAACAAATATAAACTCCACCAACAAGATTACCATATCATCGGGTCGACTTACCAAGTCAAACGGGTCAATAATACACCACAAAAAAATATATTGTGGGTCACACCCGAGACCTCTAGGGTCTCGGCTAGCTCTAACCGAGCTAAACCAAGCAAACGGACCCCTTGGGTCGACGGCACCAAATAACAACAATAAGATGTCATCACCAAAACAAAAGAATTAAACCAAACGGACCCTTAGGGTCACCCCATCTCGGCAGCATCATCAAGAAGCCAACACAAACAAAGATCAAACAATACTAAGACAATATCACTAGTGATCCACATCACGAGACCAAGACTAACAAGATACACCCATATATCTCATCAAATCATCCCACGCCGAGAGCCTAAGCTCTCGGTTTTCGTTCGACACCCACAAGAATTAATAAACCCGGATACCAAACATAGTTTTATACATGTTTTAACAAAAACCCATTAAAGAAAAGTCGTATATCCACGAATCGGACACACATCAAGACCCACGAGTTGAAACTCGTGGTCACTCACCTTCAAAACGACTCCAAGAACGTATTTCTTCAAAAACCCAACAAGAAAAAGATGAAAAAGTGATGTTATAGTGGCGGTATTAATTATTTCGAGGTGTTAGAGGAGGTTTTAGAGCGCGTGATTTATATCAAAAGATAGATCGGGAAAAGATGGTTAAGATGGTGGTGTTAGATTTGGTGTGAGGGTGGCGGTGGTGGTGCTATTGGCGGTGATGGTTGATATATTAAAAAGAGAGAGAGTAATGTTGGTGAAGGTATTGGTGGGTGTTGTGTTGTTACAGCTTTCACAAGGACGATTTGTAATTCACTCTTATAAAAAAAAGCTTTTATTAATAATAATAATAATATGAAGTGGGTAAGGTTGGTTAAGTAGCCCGGTGTAAATACACGGACCAAACCCGAAACCTTAAATAACCAATCAACTTTCTCAAACCGAACTCGTTCCAAAAATAATAATATCCGAACCAAATATTAAAATAATTAAAATTGTTAGGTTAACCTAGTGCCGGAGTCAATGTAGTGCCAAAATAATGATCTCAAAATCAATCATCACGAATGAACCAAACCAATCCATAAATAAATAATCAAATCCCATAAATAACGTACAATTAAAATCACATTCCAACGTTCACAAAATATCTCGTCACTATAAACTTTTCAAATATACCAAAATTATAATTTTTAAAGTAATGCGGGTTTTAAAAACGGCTCCCTAAATTGCCAGTTGTCACAAATAAGTCCTCAACTGAGCAACTGAACACTACTCAATCAATGATAGTGTACTGTCTCATTGAGGGTAAAAAGATTGACTTTGGAGAAATTATCTTCAGGGACCTCATAGGCAAACTGGGTGGGAAGTCTAGGCAAAAATACATGTCCTACCCTAGATTCATTTCCTGCGCCCTGAATGACCTACTAGGGTCTGAGTATTTCAAGCCTGACAGTGTCGGCTTTGAACCTGATGTCTTACATAAGGCAAACTACTCACGTGACCCTAATGAGGTAACACCTGTCGCCCTGACCACATACATGCTGACTTCTATCCAGGGTGACAACATTGTTTCACCAATTCCCTCTCCCACCAAAAAGGTGAAGAGGAAGAAGGGACAGGGGTCCAGGAAGGTGGCTCAACCCAAGCCACTCGCCACTAAGACCTCTGCCCCTAAGCCTGACAAAAGGGGGCAACAACAACAGACCCTGACTGCCGACACCCTCAGGATCATAAGCCAATCTTTGGCCCCAAAACAAAGGCCAACATAGGGCACTGAGACATCACACTCAGTGACCTCGGGCGAACCCGTTCCCAAAGACCCTGCTGGCATAAACAAGTTAGTAGGGTCGGAACCAACTAAACCTTCACATCCTGCTAAAGACTCTGGCAAATAACAACCAGAGTATCAGGGAGTAAGGGGTCCTATACCCTCGGTGGGGCAGCACTACTCCACTGAAAAGGGGACCCACAAACACTTACATCCTGCCAAAGGCTCGGGTAAATCACAACCCAAGCAACAGGGAGTTCTCACCCCTAAATCTTCGACAGGCCAGTACAAGCCTGTTGGAAAGGGGGCATAACCACTCAGGTGCCTGATGAGGACATTCGCTGATGAGGCGAAAAATGATCCGGTTTTAGGGGGTCATTTAAGCCCGAATCCGAATTTATTTGATCAAATATTGCCCTAAATCGTTCCTTGTGTGATTTTAGGTACTTTGGGAGAGAAATCTGGAAAAGGAAGCAATTCGGACGTTTTTGGAGCATAAAAATGAAGAAAACGCCAAAGTCTTAATTTTTCATGCTGGGAACAGTAGGTGACGGCGTCAAGAGCAAATCCTTGACGGCGTCAAGAGCAAATTTCATAAATTTCCATGACGACCCAGAAGAGTTTTGACAGCGTCATGTAGGAAGGGCGTCAAGAGTAAAAGAGTCATGACGGCCTGGAAGTGTATAACTCTTGACGGCGTCAGAAGTAGATCTAGGCAGTCCGAGGAGAGTTTTGGCGGCGAGGTGACGGCGTCACAAGATTACTCTTGACGCTGTCAAACCTATTTTTCTATATATAGTTTTCTAATTTTTCACGTTTAAAGAGAGAAGTTTTGGGAGAAACCCTAAGTACGATTTTGGTGTAACTTTACAGGTTTTTCAAGGGTTCCAACCCCTTGATACCTTGCATGATTAATCAAGATAAGTGTTATTCTAATTCAATCAATATGTCTATGTGTTGGTTGTCTATATCATGTTCTTATCTTAATTCTATCATGCTAGGCTAGATCTCTTTTGTGTTTGCTTAGATCTAATGAAACCTAAGTATTGATTATGTGTTGAGTACTTGTTTATTATTGTCTTGGATGAGTGATTTATATGTTAGGCTTAAGAAAACTGGCAGATCTCCAATTGGTAACATGCTTGAACGTCTTAAGAAACATGAACCAACACGCACTAGGTCTTTATTGGTTGTATTTAATGCATGAGCCACTGTTTACAATCCCTATAGTTGTGCTGGGCATGGTGTAGGAGGAGATAAGAGCTCATAGAATTGGGGAGTTATGTGTGCCACCCCATGAATGGTATTAAGGAATACGATCCGTCATCCACGCAATTATAACAAGTAATTAACGTGTAAAAGATATCTAGGGAGTAATGAAATCTAAGTAAACACATTTTCTCCAATTACTGCTCACAACCTTAGTATAAATTAGTTTATTTTCATTTCTAGTATTTTATTTTGATTGCATCTTAGTATTGGGTTAGTTGAATAGCAACTAATTCCGCCCACTCTTCTAAAACCCGAGATTTTTATTTGCTTTCTAAAAATTATAAAAATACAAAAAGAGTCATCCCTCACCTTTAGAACTAGTATTTAGGCTTTCTAATCCTAGCGACACTATTCCTAAGCTGAACGATCAATCCCCCGGTACTTGTCACTATACTATACTACAACGATCAGGTACACTGCCTGGTGGGGGTTGTAAGCTTCTCGAGATCCCTCGAGAGGTAAAACCTGTTGCGATTCCTACGCATCAAGTTTTTGGCGCCGCTGTCGGGGAATAGTTATTGTCTAGGTTAGAATTTCTTTTTATTAGGTCTACTTGCTAGATTCCTTTCTAGTAAGATTTTATTTTTATTTTTAGGTCTTCTTTAGTCTATCTTATTTCTTCGTGCTTTTGTTCGTAACTCTTTACCATCCGACATCATGGAAGGTGGTAACATCTTTGAACCCGTCATCCCACCACAACAAAACCCACCATTAGAACCCCTTAGGCCCCGAACCTTAGGAGAGTATTCCCGACCTAGCCACCAAGGCTACCGAAACACCATTGAGCTCACCGGAGCCAATGTGACCCCCTTGCGATCCGACACCATCTGGTTGGTGCAAAGCGGATGTGCATTCCATGGACTTCGTTCCGAAGATCCAAACCAACATCTTAAGGACTTTCTCAAAATCGTAGATTCCATAGACCTAGATGTTGAAACTAGAGAGACAACCCGTTTACGCCTATTCCAATTCTCTCTACGGGATCAAGCTAGTCAATGGCTTGAGCGTTTACCCGCGGGATCCATCACCACATGGGATGATCTCACCACTCGTTTCCTTGCTCAATTTTTCCCACCGGGGAGAACTACTAAGCTTAGAAATGACATCTTGATGTTCCAACAACGTCAAAATGAATCTCTTTATGAAGCATGGACTCGTTTCAAGGACTTACTCCAAAAAGTCCCTCATCATGGCATAGATCTTTGGCTCCAAGTCCAAATTTTTTATGACCATATCGATCTCTCCACGAGGCTAGCCATTGACCAATCGGCCGGTGGTAAGCTGCGTGATCTTAGTGCGGAACAATCATGGGAACTCATAGAAGATCTTGCTCTCTATGACAACGAAAGTTGGAATGATCCCCGTGATTTGAACAAAACAGTCAAGGCAATATCTTTGCCTTCGAACAACTCTAGCACTCCTGACCGTAGGATCATGGAACTTGAGGACCAAGTCAAGTTTCTCATGAAATCTTACGAAGCTCCGAAGCCTTCAAGCCAAGTGAACAAAATTACTTCTTCATGCGAATTATGTAGTGGTCCCCATGACACTCGTGATTGTGTGGAACTCCCCGGAACAGCTTTTGCGGACTACGCATCCACGCGTACCGACGAAGCGGGAGATAAGTGGTACACTTTCAAGCCCGAGCCAAACACTTACGGTGATTCATACAACCCTTCTTGGAAAAATCACCCAAACCTTAGGTGGAAACAAAATCAATCTAATTCTTCCAATCCGCCTAATCGTTACCAACCAAACGGTCCACCATCCAACCATACTCTCAACAACAATCCTTCTAACAACTATGGTAGTACCAACAATCTTGAAGGATTGATGTCAAAGTTCATGGCATCTCAAGAAGCTCGCATAGCTAGGTTTGAAACCGAATTCAACCAACAACAAACGGAGATGACCAACAAGATTGACAACTTGTTGAAAGCCCTCAACAACCAAGCATTAATCACACCTAGGAAGGACACTAGGGACACCAATAGTGGAATCCAAAGTAAGGACCCCTCATCATCTAAACATGTCCACTTTGTCAATGTTGTCACCATTAAGCCAATAGATAAGGAGATAGAGGAGAGTGACAAGGATAAAGTTAGAATAGAAGCCGATATTGAGGATGAGAGTAGGGAAGTTGAGGTTAATAAGGATGAGGAATTAGAGGAGGTAGAGCCTATAGAAAAATACTTTGATAAGTTGCCCACTGAGGAAGAACGGGAGTACCATAAGGATTTATTCGATAGTCCCGAGAGACCATATATCTTCGGCACACCCCTTATCAAAATGGGAGACCCCTCTAACATTAACATCCCATGCAATATCGGACACATGCATATATGGAAAGCTTACATCGACCTTAGATCCCCCGTTAACATCATGACTAGGACTTATTACAATTGGGTGATGAAGAAGCAACTTGATTTTAGGATGATGCCCGGTAAGAATCTGATAAGTAATTTTGCAGGAAGAGTGAAGGGATTGCATGTAATTATTGGGAATCTCACCTATGAGATCGATTTTATGATAGTGGAAGACATTCGTCCTGTGATAGATGCTTGCCTAAGCCAAGTAATATTCGGAAAACCATTTGTTGAGGCCACTAGGATGAGTTATGATCCGACTTTAGGGATAGTTAGATTTAAGGAAGAGAACGATGAGGTTGCCTATCAAATGCCCTACAAGATTGAAAAATACCGCCTTCTCTCTAATTTCGAAAAAGAACACAAGCAAGCGGCTTATTATAGGAATGAGGAGGATAGACGTAGAGGAGTAGAATATGTAAAGAATAGGATGCTTGGTTTCTATAAAGAATGCTTACAACTAGGTCCGGAATACAAAACTGGCTTAGAAGACGACCTAGAGAATGGAACCAATGATGAAGTCACGTAGTAACCCATGACCTTGAGTCTAGCTTCAAGACTCGTAAATAAAGAAAAGCGCTTCTTGGGAGGCAACCCATGTTTTGTGTGATTTTATTTGTTTGATTGTTATTTGCTTCCGTATGCATGCTTTATTTTTATTGTTGGTAGATCATGTTTCTAAACTAAAATGTGGAAGTACTTTACTTTGTTGTTTTGGCCTAGTCTTAACTCCACCTAAAAGTATTTTTGCAAAAGATAAGTGTAAGGGGAAACCCCAAATATGTTTTTAAGAAACAAACCGATCATGATTCTCCACAATATTAAATGAGCATGTATATTCGTATTTGTTAGAGTCAAATGCTTGTATTGAGTCATAATGAAGTTTTGCAGGATTTTCCAGGAAGTAGGACCAAGTTTTTCCAGAAATTTTCTTGAAACTTAACATAAGAATTTCTGCAGGTCCATTCTGACGGCGTCAGGGTTTTACTCTTGACGGCGTCAGGAGTTAAAATCTGGAAATTTTACCGGTTTTGTTTTTCTAACGGAGTCTTATAGTTTTTGTGAATTATTAAGTTTTATAATCTCCAGGAGATCTGCAAACTTCATTCCACAAGCATTATATCTTATCTTGTTTTCTAGGATTTAGAAACTTATATAGGATGCCGCCGATTTTACGCGAGGTTGTCTTGTCTATTTTGTCAGGTTTTACAGGTTATGTATGACAAGAAGATGATTTATATTCTGGAAGGGAAGCTTTGATTGTTCATTTCCTTGGAGAAAGATTTAACCTGGCCACCCTATTATCCATACCGAGCAAATTAGGGGAGTATTTGATTTCATTCTCTTTACTTTTTCACTTTTACATTCTTTACTTGAACATTGGGGACAATGTTCATCTTAAGTGTAAGGGGAAGGTAAAAAGATGATACCTTACATATGCACTTTCGCTTGAGTTTGTTTTGTTTAATGGTAGATGTGTAATAAAACTATGAGAAATACTTGTTAGTGCAATTTTAGCGCCAAATTTAAAATTTTTTTACAACATTTAGGAGTGAGCAAGCGTCTCATGGATAGGAGATTGTATGACTAGCACATAACCGTATATTCAGAAAAATTTTCCACCCAAATATGTGAGGTTCGCCTTTAGATTTGATAGGAAAAGCATTCATTATTAGTGCCTATGAGTGTACCGGTAGCATTTAGATTCTAGAACTTGCGTTAATGATGCATCCCGAGACCGCTAGTGAGACTACATTCGTGTGGTAGGATTTACTACATGATAAGAGGCATTAGGATCACCCTTGTGTTAAACCCGTATTATAATTACTTGACCATTTATGTCATATTACTTGACTAGTTAAGTCAACTAATTTTTCCCACACCCTTAGCGTTGTACTCACTTTTAGTACACGATACCCCTAGTACACCCCTCCGAGCCTATCTTTTCGTTTCTAACTTTAAGCATTTTACTTAAAGGAAGAATTTGTTACACCCCACTTAAATGTACAACAAAATCGCCTTAGCCTTCCGTGTATGCGCTCATTTTTAGTGCATTATTGTTATTTGTTAAACCCTAAGTTAACTTTCTAATTGATTACATGGTTGCTAAGTCGAGTCATATCCTTGTACATATTGTTTTGGGACGATTGGGACTCATGGGTAAGTACTTATTTTATGGAGTAATGGGGAAGAACATCACTTATTACCCCCATATGTACGATAATCTTAAAAGTGCTCCAAGTGTTTTGATTTTCTTAATTCGAGTCATTAGATTAGTTAATTGTAAAGTATGTAAAAATTCAAGTGTAAGGGAAATGTTCATTCCCTATGATGTATTATTTTGGATGGTGAGGTAAGAGTGTATGCAAAAAAAAAAAAAAAAAAAAAAAAAAAAAAAAAAAAAAAAAAAAAAAAAAAATCGAAAAATCAAGAAATAGAAAAGAAAAAAAAAACATACGGACTACCATCCCGTTTCATTCTATGTTTATTTTATGTTTTCGTTATTTTTCATTTATTAGCTTAAGTCGAGTCTAGTCTTGGCTTAGCAACGCCATATTGTACATGTAATTAACTAAGATTGTTAACTCGCCACCAGTAAAACTTCCTTTATCCAACAAAACCGTGTATTTCATATCCCTACACCTAACGTTACAACCCTTTAAAAGACCTCTTTGATAGTTTATCCTATGTGCTTACGCCATGTGGTGGAGGTTTGATCCTTTCCCAAGCCTATGGTAATCTATTTTGCTATGACAGGTAGTGAGAGATATCTTCCGTTTCCATATTGTAATTTACACTTTATTACACCCGAGAGATGTGAGTATCTAAACACTATTTGTGAGGTGCTTGTGTATGACCTCCGTGCTTGTCTATTGGTCTTTAGTGGAACGATTATTTGTTGTAATTACTTTTATATTAGTGCTAAATGACCCCTAACTTGTATTTTGACTAGAATAAAAGCACATTTGCTTGAGGACAAGCAAATCTCAAGTGTAAGGGTATATGATGAGGCGAAAAATGATCCGTTTTTAGGAGGTCATTTAAGCCCGAATCCGAATTTATTTGATCAAATATTGCCCTAAATCGTTCCTTTTGTGATTTTAGGTACTTTGGGAGAGAAATCTGGAAAAGGAAGCAATTCGGACGTTTTTGGAGCATAAAAATGAAGAAAACGCCAAAGTCTTAATTTTCCATGCTGGGAACAGTAGGTGACGGCGTCAAGAGCAAATCCTTGACGGCGTCAAGAGCAAATTTCATAAATTTTCATGACGACCCAGAAGAGTTTTGACGGCGTCACGTAGGAAGGGCGTCAAGAGTAAAAGAGTCATGAAGGCCTGGAAGTGTATAACTCTTGACGGCGTTAGAAGTAGATCTAGGCAGTCCGAGGAGAGTTTTGGCGGCGAGGTGACGGCGTCACAAGATTACTCTTGACGCCGTCAAACCTATTTTTCTATATATAGTTTTCTAATTTTTCACGTTTAAAGAGAGAAGTTTTGGGAGAAACCCTAAGTACGATTTTGGTGTAACTTTACAGGTTTTTCAAGGGTTCCAACCCCTTGATACCTTGCATGATTAATCAAGATAAGTGTTATTCTAATTCAATCAATATGTCTATGTGTTGGTTGTCTATATCATGTTCTTATCTTAATTCTATCATGCTTGGCTAGATCTCGTTTGTGTTTGCTTAGATCTAATGAAACCTAAGTATTGATTATGTGTTGATTACTTGTTTATTCTTGTCTTGGATGAGTGATTTATATGTTAGGCTTAAGAAAACTGGCAGATCTCCAATTGGTAACATGCTTGAACGTCTTAAGAAACATGAACCAATGCGCACTAGGTCTTTATTGGTTGTATTTAATGCATGAGCCACTGTTTACAATCCCTATAGTTGTGCTGGGCATGGTATAGGAGGAGATAAGAGCTCATAGAATTTGGGAGTTAAGTGTGCCACCCCATGAATGGTATTAAGGAATACGATCCGTCATCCATGAATTGGGGAGTTAAGTGATCTTACATATATACAAGAGGAGATGGGTGTAAAGTTAGATGGGTTTGATGAATTTTATGCATGTGTGTTTTCCATTAGCGATCATTTTTAGGATCAATTCCTTTTAGTGAGACCCTTTGGATGAATTTTGAGAAAAGCTTCCTAACCATTACCCATAAGTTCAACGAATTGGTGGATTCGTATGAGCGAGATGACCTAGTTTCTAAGAACATGAACTTAGAATCAAACCAAGATTATGAGATGGTTAGTGTTGAACTACCTAGTTGCATGAGCGGGATAGATTTCACCAAAACATACGACACACATGAGGTTAGAGTTGAGCCACCTAGTTGCATGTCATGGTTAGGCACTACCATAATACAAGATGAACACATAGGTGATATTGATGTGATGGAAGAGATAGTAGAAAACCCAAGCCCACTAAGTACCCCACAAGTCCTACCATCATTTGAGGCATACACACCGCCCGTGACTTACCCGGAAGAAGTAGAAGAAACTTTAGGAATTCCTATGGAGGTAGAACCCTTGGACCAGGCACCACTTGAGGATATAGGTTTGAACACTTGTAGTGATAACCTTACTCCTAGTTCTAGGGAATTTCCTAGTGTTGATGAACCGGAACCTCAATCTTTACACACCTTTCCATCCTTAGATATATTTCTAGGAGACAAAAGAGGAACCGACCCACCCATCAACCAATATTATCCGGGTAGTTTTAGGATGAAGGAAGCCATTCACTCACCCCCTTCACCTCACGTGGCATATTCACACCCTAAGGGTGTGTATCGCTACTTTCACCCACACTTAATCCCAAGTGTAGGGAGAACCTCCCCTATTTCCGTTAAATAAGGGTAGAGTCAGGCTCGTGACTCGAACAAAAACAAGCGCTTCTTGGGAGGCAACCCATGTTTTGTGTGATTTTATTTGTTTGTTTGTTATTTGCTTCCGTATGCATGCTTTATTTTTTTTGTTGGTAGATCATGTTTCTAAACTAAAAAGAGGAAATACTTTATTTGTTGTTTTGGCCTAGTCTTAACTCCACCTAGAAGTATTTTTGCAAAAGATAAGTGTAAGGGGAAACCCCAAATATGTTTTTAAGAAACAAACCGATCATTATTCTCCACAATATTAAATGAACATGTATATTCGTATTTGTTAGAGTCAAATGCTTGTATTGAGTCATAAAAAAGTTTTGCAGGATTTTCCAGGAAGTAGGACCAAGTTTTTCCAGAAATTTTCCGGAAACTTAACATAAGAATTTCTGCATGTTAATTCTGACGGCGTCAGGGGTTTACTCTTGACGGCGTCAGGAGTTAAAATCTGGAAATATTACCGGTTTTATTTTTCTAACGGAGTCTTATGGTTTTTGTGAATTATTAAGTTTTATAATCTCCAGGAGATCTGCAAACTTCATTCCACAAGCATTATATCTTTTCTTGTTTTCTAGGATTTAGAAACTTATATAGGATGCCGCCGATTTTACGCGAGGTTGTCTTGTCTATTTTGTCAGGTTTTACAGGTTATGTATGACAAGAAGATGATTTATATTCTGGAAGGGAAGCTTTGATTGTTCATTTTCTTGGAGGAAGATTTAACCTGGCCATCCTATTATCCATACCGAGCGAATCAGGGGAGTATTTGATTTCATTCTCTTTACTTTTTCACTTTTACATTCTTTACTTGAACATTAGGGACAATGTTCATCTTAAGTGTAAGGGGAGGGTAAAAAGATGATACCTTACATATGCACTTTCGCTTGAGTTTGTTTTGTTTGATAGTAGATGTGTAATAAAACTATGAGAAATACTTGTTAGTGCAATTTTAGCGCCAAATTTAAAATTTTTTACAACATTTAGGAGTGAAACTTTAGCCATAGCAAGCGTCTCAAGGATAGGAGATTGTATGACTAGCACATAACCGTATATTCAGAAAAATTTTCCACCCAAAAATGTGAGGTTCGCCTTTAGATTTGATAGGAAAAGCATTTATTATTAGTGCTTATGAGTGTACCGGTAGCATTTAGATTCTAAAACTTGCGTTAGTGATGCATCCCGAGACCGCTAGTGAGACTACATTCGTGTGGTAGGATTTACTACATGATAAGAGGCATTAGGATTACCCTTGTGTTAAACCCGTATCATAATTACTTGACCATTTAAGTCATATTACTTGGCTAGTTAAGTCAACTAATTTCTCCCACACCCTTAGCGTTGTACTCATTTTCAGAACACGAAACCCCTAGTACACCCCTCCGAGCCTATCTTTTCGTTTCTAACTTTAAGCATCTTACTTAAAGGAAGAATTTGTTACACCCCACTTAAATGTACAACCAAATCGCCTTAGCCTTTCGTGTATGCGCTCATTTTTAGTGCATTATTGTTATTTGTTAAACCCTAAGTTAACTTTCTAATTGATTACATGGTTGCTAAGTCGAGTCATATCCTTGTACATATTGTTTTGGGACGATTGGGACTCATGGGTAAGTACTTATTTTATGGAGTAATGGGGAAGAACATCATTTATTACCCCCATATGTACGTAATCTTAAAAGTGCTCCAAGTGTTTTGATTTTCTTAATTCGAGACATTAGATTAGTTAATTGTAAAGTATGTAAAAATTCAAGTGTAAGGGAGATGTTCATTCCCTATGATGTATTATTTTGGATGGTAGGGTAAGAGTGTATGCAAAAAAAAAAAAAAAAAAAAAAAAAAAAAAAAAAAAAAAAAAATCAAGAAAAAGAAAAAAAATATGGAAAAGAAAAAAAAATAATAAAAAAAATAAAAAACATACGGACTACCATCCCTTTTCATTCTATGTTCATTTTATGTTTTTGTTATTTTTCATTTATTAGCTTAAGTCGAGTCTAGTCTTGGCTTAGCAACGCCACATTGCACATATAATTAACCAAGATTGTTAACTCGCCACCAGTAAAACTTTCTTTATCCAACAAAACCGTGTATTTCATATCCCTACACCTAACGTTACAACCCTTTATAAGACCTCTTTGATAGTTTATCCTAGGTGCTTACGCCATGTGGTGGAGGTTTGATCCTTTCCCAAGCCTATGGTAATCTATTTTGCTATGACAGGTAGTGAGAGATATCTTCCGTTTCCATATTGGAATTTACACTTTTTTACACCCGAGGGATGTGAGTATCTAAACACTATTTGTGAGGTGCTTGTGTATGACCTCCGTGCTTGTCTATTGGTCTTTAGTGGAACGATTATTTGTTGTAATTACTTTTATATTAGTGTTAAATGACCCCTAACTTGTATTTTGATTAGAATAAAAGCGCATTTGCTTGAGGACAAGCAAATCTCAAGTGTAAGGGTATATGATGAGGCGAAAAATGATCCGTTTTTAGGGGGTTATTTAAGCCCGAATACGAATTTATATGATCAAATATTGCCCTAAATCTTTCCTTTTGTGATTTTAGGTACTTTGGGAGAGAAATCTGGAAAAGGAAGCAATTCGGACGTTTTTGGAGCATAAAAATGAAGAAAACGCCAAAGTCTTAATTTTCCATGCTGGGAACAGTAGGTGACGGCGTCAAGAGCAAAACCTTGACGGTGTCAAGAGCAAATTTTATGAATTTCCATGACTACCCAGAACAGATTTGACGGCGTCACGTAGGAAGGGCGTCAATAGTAAAAGAGTCATGACGGCCTGGAAGTGTATAAGTCTTGACGGCGTCAGAAGTAGATCTAGGCAGTCCGAGGATTGTTTTGGCGGCGAGGTGACGGCGTCACAAGATTACTCTTGACGCCGTCAAACCTATTTTTCTATATATAGTTTTCTAATTTTTCACATTTAGAGAGAGAAGTTTTGGGGAGAAACCCTAAGTACGATTTTGGTGTAACTTTACAGGTTTTTCAAGGGTTCCAACCCCTTGATACCTTGCATGATTAATCAAGATAAGTGTTCTTCTAATTCAATAAATATGTCTATGTGTTGGTTGTCTATATCATGTTCTTGTCTTAATTCTATCATGCTAGGCTAGATCTCTTTTGTGCGTGCTTAGATCTAATGAAACCTAGATATTGATTATGTGTTGATTACTTGTTTATTCTTGTCTTGGATGAATGATTTATATGTTAGGCTTAAGAAAACTGGCAGATCTCCAATTGGTAACATACTTGAACGTCTTAAGAAACATGAACCAACGCGCACTAGGTCTTTATTGGTTGTATTTAATGCATGAGCCACTGTTTACAATCCCTATAGTTGTGCTGGGCATGGTGTAGGAGGAGATAAGAGCTCATAGAATTGGGGAGTTATGTGTGCCACCCCATGAATGGTATTAAGGAATACGATCCGTCATCCATGCAATTATAACAAGTAATTAACGTGTAAAAGATATCTAGGGAGTAGTGAAATCTAAGTAAACACATTTTCTCCAATTACTGCTCACAACCTTAGTATAAATTAGTTTACTTTCATTTTTAGTATTTTATTTTGATTGCATCTTAGTATTGGGTTAGTTGAATAGCAACTAATTCCGCCCACTCTTTCAAAACCCGAGATTTTTATTTGCTTTCTAAAAAAATATAAAATACAAAAATAATCATCCCTCACCTTTAGAACTAGTATTTAGGCTTTCTAATCCTAGCGACACTATTCCTAAGCTGAACGATCAATCCCCCGGTACTTGTCACTATACTATACTACAACGATCAGGTACACTGCCTGGTGGGGGTTGTAAGCTTCTCGAGATCCCTCGAGAGGTAAAGCCTGTTGCGATTCCCACGCATCAAGTTTTTGGCGCCGTTGCAGGGGAATAGTTATTGTCTAGGTTAGAATTTCTTTTTATTAGGTCTACTCATTAGATTCCTTTTTAGTGAGATTTTTATTTTCTTTTTATTAGCTTTCTTGTAGTCTATCTTTTTCTTTGTGCCCTTTGTTTGTGAAACCATTTTCATTTGTCTCCATGGCGGATGAAATTCCATTTAGATCATTAACTATAGAGGAACAATTAGTTTACTCGGATAGATTTGCCTCCTGTTGTGCCAATGAATTTTTAAGTGATCTTACATATATACAAGAGGAGATGGGTGTAAAGTTAGATGGGTTTGATGAATTTTATGCATGTGTGTTTTCCATTAGACGATCATTTTTAGGATCAATTCCTTTTAGTGAGACCCTTTGGATGAATTTTGAGAAAAGCTTCCTAACCATTACCCATAAGTTCAACGAATTGGTGGATTCGTATGAGCGAGATGACCTAGTTTCTAAGAACATGAACTTAGAATCAAACCAAGATTGTGTGATGGTTAGTGTTGAACTACCTAGTTGCATGAGCGGGATAGATTTCACCAAAACATACGACACACATGAGGTTAGAGTTGAGCCACCTAGTTGCATGTCATGGTTAGGCACTACCATAATACAAGATGAACACATAGGTGATATTGATGTGATGGAAGAGATAGTAGAAAACCCAAGCCCACTAAGTACCCCACAAGTCCTACCATCATTTGAGGCATACACACCGCCCGTGACTTACCCGGAAGAAGTAGAAGAAACTTTAGGAATTCCTATGGAGGTAGAACCCTTGGACCAGGCACCACTTGAGGATATAGGTTTGAACACTTGTAGTGATAACCTTACTCCTAGTTCTAGGGAATTTCCTAGTGTTGATGAACCGGAACCTCAATCTTTACACACCTTTCCATCCTTAGATATATTTCTAGGAGACAAAAGAGGAACCGACCCACCCATCAACCAATATTATCCGGGTAGTTTTAGGATGAAGGAAGCCATTCACTCACCCCCTTCACCTCACGTGGCATATTCACACCCTAAGGGTGTGTATCGCTACTTTCACCCACACTTAATCCTAAGTGTAGGGAGAACCTCCCCTATTTCCGTTAAATAAGGGTAGAGTCAGGCTCGTGACTCGAACAAAAACAAGCGCTTCTTGGGAGGCAACCCATGTTTTGTGTGATTTTATTTGTTTGTTTGTTATTTGCTTCCGTATGCATGCTTTATTTTTATTGTTGGTAGATCATGTTTCTAAACTAAAAAGAGGAAATACTTTACTTTGTTGTTTTGGCCTAGTCTTAACTCCACCTAGAAGTATTTTTGCAAAAGATAAGTGTAAGGGGAAACCCCAAATATGTTTTTAAGAAACAAGCCGATCATGATTCTCCACAATATTAAATGAACATGTATATTCGTATTTGTTAGAGTCAAATACTTGTATTGAGTAATAACGAAGTTTTGCAGGATTTTCCAGGAAGTAGGACCAAGTTTTTCTAGAAATTTTCTGGAAACTTAACATAAGGATTTCTGCAGGTTAATTCTGACGGCGTCAGGGGTTTACTATTGACGGCGTCAGGAGTTAAAATCTGGAAATTTTACCGGTTTTGTTTTTCTAACGGAGTCTTATTGTTTTTGTGAATTATTAAGTTTTATAATCTCCAGGAGATCTGCAAACTTCATTCCATAAGCATTATATCTTATCTTGTTTTATAGGATTTAGAAACTTATATAGGATGCCGCCGATTTTACGCGAGGTTGTCTTGTCTATTTTGTCAGGTTTTACAGGTTATGTATGACAAGAAGATGATTTATATTCTGGAAGGGAAGCTTTGATTGTTCATTTTCTTGGAGGAAGATTTAACCTGGCCATCCTATTATCCATACCGAGCGAATCAGGGGAGTATTTGATTTCATTCTCTTTACTTTTTCACTTTTACATTCTTTACTTGAACATTGGGGACAATGTTCATCTTAAGTGTAAGGGGAGGGTAAAAAGATGATACCTTACATATGCACTTTCGCTTGAGTTTGTTTTGTTTGATGGTAGATGTGTAATAAAACTATGAGAAATACTTGTTAGTGCAATTTTAGCGCCAAATTTAAAATTTTTTACAACATTTAGGAGTGAAACTTTAGCCATAGCAAGCGTCTCATGGATAGGAGATTGTATGACTAGCACATAACCGTATATTCAGAAAAATTTTCCACCCAAAAATGTGAGGTTCGCCTTTAGATTTGATAGGAAAAGCATTTATTATTAGTGCTTATGAGTGTACCGGTAGCATTTAGATTCTAGAACTTGCGTTAGTGATGCATCCCGAGACCGCTAGTGAGACTACATTCGTGTGGTAGGATTTACTACATGATAAGAGGCATTAGGATTACCCTTGTGTTAAACCCGTATCATAATTACTTGACCATTTAAGTCATATTACTTGGCTAGTTAAGTCAACTAATTTCTCCCACACCCTTAGCGTTGTACTCATTTTTAGAACACGAAACCCCTAGTACACCCCTCCGAGCCTATCTTTTCGTTTCTAACTTTAAGCATCTTACTTAAAGGAAGAATTTGTTACACCCCACTTAAATGTACAACCAAATCGCCTTAGCCTTCCGTGTATGCGCTCATTTTTAGTGCATTATTGTTATTTGTTAAACCCTAAGTTAACTTTCTAATTGATTACATGGTTGCTAAGTCGAGTCATATCCTTGTACATATTGTTTTGGGACGATTGGGACTCATGGGTAAGTACTTATTTTATGGAGTAATGGGGAAGAACATCATTTATTACCCCCATATGTACGTAATCTTAAAAGTGCTCCAAGTGTTTTGATTTTCTTAATTCGAGTCATTAGATTAGTTAATTGTAAAGTGTGTAAAAATTCAAGTGTAAGGGAGATGTTCATTCCCTATGATGTATTATTTTGGATGGTAGGGTAAGAGTGTATGCAAAAAAAAAAAAAAAAAATCGAAAAAAAAAAATCAAGAAAAAGAAAGAAAAAAAAAAAAAAAAAAAAAAAAAAAAGAAAAAAAAAAACATACGAACTACTATCCCTTTTCATTCTATGTTCATTTTATGTTTTTGTTATTTTTCATTTATTAGCTTAAGTCGAGTCTAGTCTTGGCTTAGCAACGCCACATTGTACATGTAATTAACCAAGATTGTTAACTCGCCACCAGTAAAACTTCCTTTATCCAACAAAACCGTGTATTTCATATCCCTACACCTAACGTTACAACCCTTTAAAAGACCTCTTTGATAGTTTATCCTAGGTGCTTACGCCATGTGGTGGAGGTTTGATCCTTTCTCAAGCCTATGGTAATCTATTTTGCTATGACAGGTAGTGAGAGATATCTTCCGTTTCCAAATTGTAATTTACACTTTTTTACACCCAAGAGATGGGAGTATCTAAACACTATTTGTGAGGTGCTTGTGTATGACCACCGTGCTTATCTATTGGTCTTTAGTGGAACGATTATTTGTTGTAATTACTTTTATATTAGTGTTAAATGACCCCTAACTTGTATTTTGATTAGAATAAAAGCGCATTTGCTTGAGGACAAACAAATCTCAAGTGTAAGGGTATATGATGAGGCGAAAAATGATCCGTTTTTAGGGGGTCATTTAAGCCCGAATCCGAATTTATTTGATCAAATATTGCCATAAATCGTTCCTTTTGTGATTTTAGGTACTTTGGGAGAGAAATCTGGAAAAGGAAGCAATTCGGACGTTTTTGGAGCATAAAAATGAAGAAAACGCCAAAGTCTTAATTTTCCATGCTGGGAACAGTAGGCGACGGCGTCAAGAGCAAAACCTTGACGGCGTCAAGAGCAAATTTTATGAATTTCCATGACTACCCAGAACAGATTTGACGGCGTCACGTAGGAAGGGCGTCAAGAGTAAAAGAGTCATGACGGCCTGGAAGTGTATAAGTCTTGACGGCGTCAGAAGTAGATCTAGGCAGTCCGAGGATTGTTTTGGCGGCGAGGTGACGGCGTCACAAGATTACTCTTGACGCCGTCAAACCTATTTTTCTATATATAGTTTTCTAATTTTTCACATTTAGAGAGAGAAGTTTTGGGGAGAAACCCTAAGTACGATTTTGGTGTAACTTTACAGGTTTTTCAAGGGTTCCAACCCCTTGATACCTTGCATGATTAATCAAGATAAGTGTTCTTCTAATTCAATCAATATGTCTATGTGTTGGTTGTCTATATCATGTTCTTGTCTTAATTCTATCATGCTAGGCTAGATCTCTTTTGTGTTTGCTTAGATCTAATGAAACCTAGATATTGATTATGTGTTGATTACTTGTTTATTCTTGTCTTGGATGAATGATTTATATGTTAGGCTTAAGAAAACTGGCAGATCTCCAATTGGTAACATGCTTGAACGTCTTAAGAAACATGAACCAACGCGCACTAGGTCTTTATTGGTTGTATTTAATGCATGAGCCACTGTTTACAATCCCTATAGTTGTGCTGGGCATGGTGTAGGAGGAGATAAGAGCTCATAGAATTGGGGAGTTATGTGTGCCACCCCATGAATGGTATTAAGGAATACGATCCGTCATCCATGCAATTATAACAAGTAATTAACGTGTAAAAGATATCTAGGGAGTAGTGAAATCTAAGTAAACACATTTTCTCCAATTACTGCTCGCAACCTTAGTATAAATTAGTTTACTTTCATTTTTAGTATTTTATTTTGATTGCATCTTAGTATTGGGTTAGTTGAATAGCAACTAATTCCGCCCACTCTTCCAAAACCCGAGATTTTTATTTGCTTTCTAAAAAAATATAAAATTAAAAAATAATCATCCCTCACCTTTAGAACTAGTATTTAGGCTTTCTAATCCTAGCGACACTATTCCTAAGCTGAACGATCAATCCCCCGGTACTTGTCACTATACTATACTACAACGATCAGGTACACTGCCTGGTGGGGGTTGCAAGCTTCTCGAGATCCCTCGAGAGGTAAAGCCTGTTGCGATTCCCACGCATCAAGTTTTTGGCGCCGTTGCCGGGGAATAGTTATTGTCTAGGTTAGAATTTGTTTTATTAGGTCTACTCATTAGATTCCTTTTTAGTGAGATTTTTATTTTCTTTTTATTAGCTTTCTTGTAGTCTATCTTTTTCTTTGTGCCCTTTGTTTGTGAAACCATTTTCATTTGTCTCCATGGCGGATGAAATTCCATTTAGATCATTAACTATAGAGGAACAATTAGTTTACTCGGATAGATTTGCCTCCTGTTGTGCCAATGAATTTTTAAGTGATCTTACATATATACAAGAGGAGATGGGTGTAAAGTTAGATGGGTTTGATGAATTTTATGCATGTGTGTTTTCCATTAGACGATCATTTTTAGGATCAATTCCTTTTAGTGAGACCCTTTGGATGAATTTTGAGAAAAGCTTCCTAACCATTACCCATAAGTTCAACGAATTGGTGAATTCGTATGAGCGAGATGACCTAGTTTCTAAGAACATGAACTTAGAATCAAACCAAGATTGTGTGATGGTTAGTGTTGAACTACCTAGTTGCATGAGCGGGATAGATTTCACCAAAACATACGACACACATGAGGTTAGAGTTGAGCCACCTAGTTGCATGTCATGGTTAGGCACTACCATAATACAAGATGAACACATAGGTGATATTGATGTGATGGAAGAGATAGTAGAAAACCCAAGCCCACTAAGTACCCCACAAGTCCTACCATCATTTGAGGCATACACACCGCCCGTGACTTACCCGGAAGAAGTAGAAGAAACTTTAGGAATTCCTATGGAGGTAGAACCCTTGGACCAGGCACCACTTGAGGATATAGGTTTGAACACTTGTAGTGATAACCTTACTCCTAGTTCTAGGGAATTTCCTAGTGTTGATGAACCGGAACCTCAATCTTTACACACCTTTCCATCCTTAGATATATTTCTAGGAGACAAAAGAGGAACCGACCCACCCATCAACCAATATTATCCGGGTAGTTTTAGGATGAAGGAAGCCATTCACTCACCCCCTTCACCTCACGTGGCATATTCACACCCTAAGGGTGTGTATCGCTACTTTCACCCACACTTAATCCTAAGTGTAGGGAGAACCTCCCCTATTTCCGTTAAATAAGGGTAGAGTCAGGCTCGTGACTCGAACAAAAACAAGCGCTTCTTGGGAGGCAACCCATGTTTTGTGTGATTTTATTTGTTTGTTTGTTATTTGCTTCCGTATGCATGCTTTATTTTTTTTGTTGGTAGATCATGTTTCTAAACTAAAAAGAGGAAATACTTTACTTTGTTGTTTTGGCCTAGTCTTAACTCCACCTAGAAGTATTTTTGCAAAAGATAAGTGTAAGGGGAAACCCCAAATATGTTTTTAAGAAACAAACCGATCATGATTCTCCACAATATTAAATGAACATGTATATTCGTATTTGTTAGAGTCAAATGCTTGTATTGAGTCATAATGAAGTTGTAGGACCAAGTTTTTCCAGAAATTTTCCGGAAACTTAACATAAGGATTTCTGCAGGTTAATTCTGACGGCGTCAGGGGTTTACTCTTGACGGCGTCAGGAGTTAAAATCTGAAAATTTTACCGGTTTTGTTTTTCTAACGGAGTCTTATTGTTTTTGTGAATTATTAAGTTTTATAATCTCCAGGAGATCTGCAAACTTCATTCCACAAGCATTATAGCTTATCTTGTTTTCTAGGATTTAGAAACTTATATAGGATGCCGCCGATTTTACGCGAGGTTGTCTTGTCTATTTTGTCAGGTTTTACAGGTTATGTATGACAAGCAGATGATTTATATTCTGGAAGGGAAGCTTTGATTGTTCATTTTCTTGGAGGAAGATTTAACCTGGCCATCCTATTATCCATACCGAGTGAATCAATGGAGTATTTGATTTCATTCTCTTTACTTTTTCACTTTTACATTCTTTACTTGAACATTGGGGACAATGTTCATCTTAAGTGTAAGGGGAGGGTAAAAAGATGATACCTTACATATGCACTTTCGCTTGAGTTTGTTTTGTTTGATGGTAGATGTGTAATAAAACTATGAGAAATACTTGTTAGTGCAATTTTAGCGCCAAATTTAAAATTTTTTACAACATTTAGGAGTGAAACTTTAGCCATAGCAAGCGTCTCATGGATAGGAGATTGTATGACTAGCACATAACCGTATATTCAGAAAAATTTTCCACCCAAAAATGTGAGGTTCGCCTTTAGATTTGATAGGAAAAGCATTTAGTATTAGTGCTTATGAGTGTACCGGTAGCATTTAGATTCTAGAACTTGCGTTAGTGATGCATCCCGAGACCGCTAGTGAGACTACATTCGTGTGGTAGGATTTACTACATGATAAGAGGCATTAGGATTACCCTTGTGTTAAACCCGTATCATAATTACTTGACCATTTAAGTCGTATTACTTGGCTAGTTAAGTCAGCTAATTTCTCCCACACCCTTAGCGTTGTACTCATTTTTAGTACACGAAACCCCTAGTACACCCCTCCGAGCCTATCTTTTCGTTTCTAACTTTAAGCATCTTACTTAAAGGAAGAATTTGTTACACCCCACTTAAATGTACAACCAAATCGCCTTAGCCTTTCGTGTATGCGCTTATTTTTAGTGCATTATTGTTATTTGTTAAACCCTAAGTTAACTTTCTAATTGATTACATGGTTGCTAAGTCGAGTCATATCCTTGTACATATTGTTTTGGGACGATTGGGACTCATGGGTAAGTACTTATTTTATGAAGTAATGGGGAAGAACATCATTTATTACCCCCATATGTACGTAATCTTAAAAGTGCTCCAAGTGTTTTGATTTTCTTAATTCGAGTCATTAGATTAGTTAATTGTAAAGTATGTAAAAATTCAAGTGTAAGGGAGATGTTCATTCCCTATGATGTATTATTTTGGATGGTAGGGTAAGAGTGTATGCAAAAAAAAAATAATAAATAAATAAATAAATCAAGAAAAAATCAAGAAAAAGAAAAAAAAATATGGAAAAGAAAAAAAAAAATAATAAAAAAAAAATAAAAAACATACGGACTACCATCCCTTTTCATTTTATGTTTTTGTTATTTTTCATTTATTAGCTTAAGTCGAGTCTAGTCTTGGCTTAGCAACGCCACATTGTACATGTAATTAACCAAGATTGTTAACTCGCCACCAGTAAAACTTCCTTTATCCAACAAAACCGTGTATTTCATATCCCTACACCTAACGTTACAACCCTTTAAAAGACCTCTTTGATAGTTTATCCTAAGTGCTTACGCCATGTGGTGGAGGTTTGATCCTTTCCCAAGCCTATGGTAATCTATTTTGCTATGACAGGTAGTGAGAGATATCTTCCGTTTCCATATTGTAATTTACACCTTTTTACACCCGAGAGATGTGAGTATCTAAATACTATTTGTGAGGTGCTTGTGTATGACCTCCGTGCTTGTCTATTGGTCTTTAGTGGAACGATTATTTGTTGTAATTACTTTTATATTAGTGTTAAATGACCCCTAACTTGTATTTTGATTAGAATAAAAGCGCATTTGCTTGAGGACAAGCAAATCTCAAGTGTAAGGGTATATGATGAGGCGAAAAATGATCCGTTTTTAGGGGGTCATTTAAGCCCGAATCCGAATTTATTTGATCAAATATTGCCATAAATCATTCCTTTTGTGATTTTAGGTACTTTGGGAGAGAAATCTGGAAAAGGAAGCAATTCGGACGTTTTTGGAGCATAAAAATGAAGAAAACGCCAAAGTCTTAATTTTCCATGCTGGGAACAGTAGGTGACGGTGTCAAGAGCAAAACCTTGACGGCGTCAAGAGCAAATTTTATGAATTTCCATGACTACCCAGAACAGATTTGACGGCGTCACGTAGGAAGGGCGTCAAGAGTAAAAGAGTCATGACGGCCTGGAAGTGTATAAGTCTTGACGGCGTCAGAAGTAGATCTAGGCAGTCCGAGGATTGTTTTGGCGGCGAGGTGACGGCGTCACAAGATTACTCTTGACGCCGTCAAACCTATTTTTCTATATATAGTTTTCTAATTTTTCACATTTAGAGAGAGAAGTTTTGGGGAGAAACCCTAAGTACGATTTTGGTGTAACTTTACAGGTTTTTCAAGGGTTCCAACCCCTTGATACCTTGCATGATTAATCAAGATAAGTGTTCTTCTAATTCAATCAATATGTCTATGTGTTGGTTGTCTATATCATGTTCTTGTCTTAATTCTATCATGCTAGGATAGATCTCTTTTGTGTTTGCTTAGATCTAATGAAACCTAGATATTGATTATGTGTTGATTACTTGTTTATTCTTGTCTTGGATGAATGATTTATATGTTAGGCTTAAGAAAACTGGCAGATCTCCAATTGGTAACATGCTTGAACGTCTTAAGAAACATGAACCAACGCGCACTAGGTCTTTATTGGTTGTATTTAATGCATGAGCCACTGTTTACAATCCCTATAGTTGTGCTGGGCATGGTGTAGGAGGAGATAAGAGCTCATAGAATTGGGGAGTTATGTGTGCCACCCCATGAATGGTATTAAGGAATACGATCCGTCATCCATGCAATTATAACAAGTAATTAACGTGTAAAAGATATCTAGGGAGTAGTGAAATCTAAGTAAACACATTTTCTCCAATTACTGCTCGCAACCTTAGTATAAATTAGTGTACTTTCATTTTTAGTATTTTATTTTGATTGCATCTTAGTATTGTGTTAGTTGAATAGCAACTAATTCCGCCCACTCTTCCAAAACCCGAGATTTTTATTTGCTTTCTAAAAAAATATAAAATTAAAAAATAATCATCCCTCACCTTTAGAACTAGTATTTAGGCTTTCTAATCCTAGCGACACTATTCCTAAGCTGAACGATCAATCGCCCGGTACTTGTCACTATACTATACTACAACGATCAGGTACACTGCCTGGTGGGGGTTGTAAGCTTCTTGAGATCCCTCGAGAGGTAAAGCCTGTTGCGATTCCCACGCATCATGAAGCTCAGGCAGTTTTGTACTCTGATGATGAATTCAACAATGATGAGGAAGTCTTCAAGGCCGGAGAGGATATGGAGCTTGAGGAGACAGTCCCTGAACCAATTCCTCAGTCTCCTCAATCTTCTAACCATGACGATGCTGACACACAGTCCGAGCCAGACTCTTCAGGAGATGATCAGGCTCCTCTCACTGTGAAGACCTTCACCAAATTCATCAAAAAGATTACTAACATTTTGTACAGGGGGTTCACTGATGAGGTCTTTGACATGCACACTGAACAGGCGGTTCACTTTCATAATCTCAAAGATGCTGTCGAAGACATCGATGAAGATGTCAGGGAACAAAATTCCTCAGTCAACCATTCCCTGACACAGATGATCACTCGCCTGAATCAGTTTTTGATAACCCTCAACCAGCTGAATGTAGGGGTTTAGTCGGTTCAAGAATCTGTCAAGGATGATCCTGAACTCACCAGGAAGCTACTTCAGGCATCCGAGACATATCAGGTAAACTCGGTGGCTCTCACTGAGTTACTTGACTTGCTGAAGGGTTCTAATCTTCAGGGTCTCACCACTATGGTGGAGTCTCTCAAATCTTCCTTCATCAAAATAGAGGAATCAGTGACAGCTCAGTCCCAAAGGTCAACTTCTCTGGCATGGACCTTGGGATCCAGGATGACAGCTCTTGAACATGCACAGGCTGCACTTGACTCCAGGGTGTCCATCATTCAGCAGGATACTCAGGAGATCAAGTCTATGGTGACTGAAATTTTTCAAGCCTTCAAGGATGCATCTCCTTCGTCTTCAGTACAGCCAACACTTGCCATCACTGACACTCAGGCAAATGTTGAGGGGGAGAATACTACTGAAGCCCCTAATACTGTTGAACAAGAAGCTGGACAGCCCTCTCACACTGAGGGGGAGCATGTCACTGAAGCAACACCAATCACCGAAGTTCCACCTCAGGAGGAACCAGTCTCCTCTTCTCTCAGAACGGACAAAGGAAAAAGTATTGCTACCACCTCTAGTCCAGAAAATGTGCTCAAGCCAGCCTCAACCATGGTCAGATTTGACCCTGATGTACCTATCAGGGTCCCGTTTGAAATCAATGGAGTAGTACAACTTCTCACTAATGACGAAATTCAAGCTCACATGGAAAGGACTGAGACACTACTCAAGGTGGCTGAAGAAGAGAGAATGAGCAAGCCTGTTCTCATTAAGGCTGTTCATGAGGAAGCTGAAAAGATTGGGTTGAATACTGAGGCACCAGCAACTGAACAAGCTGGTGCAGCCTTTAAAAAGGCTCAGGAAGAAGAGCTAAATGCTCGCAAAAGGGAAAGGGAAAACAAGCTCAGGAAGGATGCTCAAATCAGAAAACACAGGATCGAAAAATATACTTCGGTGATGAAAGAAAGGTTAAGACCAGAAACCATCACTGATATCCAAATCCACAGAAACACCGATCCTGCAATGGTCACCGTCTTCTGGGGACGAGATAAGAGAATACTTGACATCCACAAGCCTTTCAAGTTTGCAGACTTTGGCATCACTGAGCTTGATGAGCTTCGTTCTATCATCGCCAAAAAGAACAACGTTGTGGTACCTAAACTTCTCGAATCACTGAAGGATAGGTACGACAGACTGAGAGCAATGCCTGAGGCTCTTAACATTCCCTCACTTTTTCCTGAATCAGCAGAAGAGACTGCTCCATCTAAGGCTTCCAAGAGGAAAACGAAGCAAATAGAGTTGGAGCCTGAGATCAAGGTACCAGGGTTAGAGTGTGACAGGTCGCTTCCTGAAGGGATCACGTTCATGAACAATGCAGTCCTTGAAGCTCCTGAAAGAGGCCTGTGCTTCACTGATGAATATGGAAGCTTGGCTTTCCAAAGGTGGTCTGATATGGATAAGGCAGGAATCAAAGCTATGCTCATGTACCTCATGTTGGCGTCCCCCAATCAAAGTGATGAGAACAAAAGATTCTGCCAGGACTTGGAAGCAATGATCAATGAATATCCTGAAAGACACCTACTCAGATCAAAGAAAGCAAAGCTTGAAAACCTTGGATACCACCTGAACATCTGATCTGCAACAACTATCTTTTTTTTTTTTTTTTTTGTAATTTGTAGGACTTGTAATAACTATGAATAAACTTTGATGTTTTGTTTAAAATTATGTGTCCTACTTATAATTACAACAACATTCAGTAAGAGTTGAAGACCCCTGCCAACTCACACTGAATCAAGAAACACTTAGGCTATTTGTATGTTCAAATAGGGGGAGATTGTTGGGTCACTGAATTCCCCAATCTTCTTCTAACAAGGATTTGAACGTAAAATAACCTAAGTATAAACAAGTCACTGAGTGAACAGTAACTCAGTGAGTCATCTTCAGGATGCCTAGACCGAGCCTAAGAAGAAAGGTTCTCCATTCAGTGAGGCGGAACTCAGTGAAGTGTGATCTAAGCCAAGAAGAAGGTGATGGGTTCAGTGAGGATGACAATAACTCACTGAACCCCAAGACTCCTCAACAACTTCATGGTACTGAAGACTGATGACTAGAAGACTGAAGTTTTGGCGGGACTGGGCGGGAAAGTTTGATCTGTTTCACTAAAGTGCTTTATCACTTTAAGGTCAAACTTTCCCCAAATGGTTAAAACCAGGCTGTCATCAGAAAGTGCCTTTTGGACTTAACCCAAAGAAGTTTCCCTTGCAATAAAATCTATCAAGATTTTATTGAGGAACACTTAGGACCATTGTATAATAGGGTTGCTCACATTTGTGTATAAATAGGTAGCATAAGAGAGGTGTAAAAGTGACAAGTTTGTGCAATTAATGCAAAGCATTCACAAACCACTTTTACTCCTCCAAAGAACAACATAACCTCTGAGATAGCTCAGTGGGTCCTGAAAGTTGTTACTCAACATAGATTGAGTTTAGTGAGGAGTCAATACCACACTTTTCGTTTTCAATCTCAAGTGTTATTCCGCAAACACTTGGGTACGATTCTTTTTGATTAACTTCTAATAAAGAATTAAACGTTGAAAAATATTGTCTCTTATGTTTACGTTTCTTTATTGTTAATTGTTTTATACATCTTTGTTTAAAGTCATATAACTTGGTTACTTTAGCTTTGTAGTTATAGTTAACCAAGTAAAAGGGACCAACAAACCTGATGTTGGATAAGTCATCCGAGACCTTCATATAGATTTTAATTAATTATCAAATGTCAAATGCAAGAGTTAAACAAAAGAGTTCAATCTCATTATGGCTGTCGATGCAACGATACTTTACCTTGCATTTTCTTTAATATCTTTTTTACCTTTCTTTTGTATCCATGGCAGTGGATGTTAACCTTTAGTGCACTGGTCTATTTATCCTAAAATTATAATCTTATTCAAAAAATAATACACTATAAACAACATTAACATTTATTTGATTTAAAAATTTATGAATATACAAAGTCTTCTCGCCGTCGAATGATTTTTTTTTTCTTCTGTTTCCCACCTTTCTTTAGTTAATCATGGTGCACACATAGAAATGTTCTTAAACATCGAATCCAAGACAAAAGTGAATTCAAGGCCATTCGATGTTGTGTGGCTTCAATCAAACATTTTTCATCTTGGTATTTTTTGCAAGGTATAAAAATAGTAGTGAGTATACGCTGTTGCAATAATAGATCGATACATGTATGTAAAACACATAATCCGATGCATAATTTCAATTCATAAAGCATAGCCATAAGCTTTTTTAGAGAAATTGGCAACAACAATAGTTATGTTCACAAACTCTACATGTTAATAGCAGTCCACAAACGGACTTAGCTAAAGAAAGGCGGGAAACAGAAGAGGATATGGTGATGTAACTTGCACCAAATATACGTTTGCCACATTGTCGTCTGTGCCCCACCCATCTTTAAGTAGTGCATTTTAGCAATGTTTATGTCTTTTCCACTATGTATATATGAAATGCTAAAGAAAATAGGTCTTCGTACCATTGCGACATCCTTGTCTATTTCCAACCTTTCTTTACGTTGGAATCCACGTCAACACAGAACTCGACCAAAGACATCCGCAAAGACTTTATTGTCATTGTGGATGAACGATTGGCACTCAAACAGACATCCCTTGCAATAGAAAATCCAAAACAGCTTTGAACAGTAGCCCACCTGATGGCAGGTCATCAACAGTGAACAAACTCTTCTCTTCACCATACAAAAACTCTTTATTAATAATATGCTTAGTGGATTCGTTAGAGCACTTTTTGTCTTATACATTTTCTATCAACTACAAAGGCATTATATATATAAGCAGTAATAAATGTAAGTAAATATAACTAATTTATAAACTTAAATACACACATAAATCGACAGTAAATAAAGTATCCATAATCAATTTCACCACAACAAATACTTAAAACTACATTTTCACCATAACATATACATAAACTACTATACCTAATAGCACTTAAGGAATCAAATATCAATCATGTCCCAACTCATATAAACTAAATTTACGACTACAGTATACATTGTGTATACAATACTCCTATGAATATTTACACATAAATGAACCATCAAGTTTATCTTTTTGGAGCAATACTAAATGGCATCGTTTCTAAAGGCAAATAAACTAAAGCAACACTTTTTACAACAAATATGATGTAACACCCCCAAAATTTGATATAGCAGAAGACTTACAAGCTTTCGAGGTGCTACGGGGATTGGTATGCATCACAAGTATATATAACCAAGATAGCAATATCCAATTCAAAACAAGTAGTTCATAAAGTTATAAAGTTTACATTTATTTCAAAATCATGAAAATAAGGCCCAAATAAAGCATAAGATAGGCCCACAAAATAAATTTAGAGTTTTGAATGATCCTTCGACCACTGCCATTTGCCAACCTCCACAAACTAGCGTTCCAATCCAACATCTTAGTTACATGAGAAAACATGCTAAAAGTCAGCTAACGCTGGTGAGTTCATAGGTTTAATCACGAGTTTAACAGTGGACCTAATAAAGATATTTTGCTATGTGGGACTAAGGGCAGATCGATTCCATACCTTCCAACACAATTCCGAATAACAATAATCATCCTTTCATCACAACGAGATCTCAAGTAGGGCCCTAGCGACTCTAGCCAGGCAACACGGTTATAGCGGATTGCCACCCTGGTCTAGGCCAGAAGCAGGTATCTATTCTTAGCTAGGCATCACGGTTATAGCAATGGATTGCTACCCTAGACTAAGTCAACATCTACCACATATCTAACCCTAGCCAGTCAACACATAATAGCAAAACAAAAAGTAGTTGCAGGTCCAGAAAAAATAGTTGCATGTTTTCACCCCAAGTATAAATAAAAAATACTTGAGAGTAAAAGTGGGGCTATAAACTCACCTCAATCCAGCAAAAGCACAAGAATCAACAAAAGCAAAGTAGAATATCAGCTATCATGTAACGACAACTACTGACTCAGCACAACCTATTCATATAAAATCTTCCCTTAATATAATTTTCAAACGTTAAACGTATCCCAGAAGTTCCCCGAATATTCTCTGTTTTACTTAACAAAATATCCATTTGAAAACCGTTAATTATTACTTGGTATCGTTATGTGTGTGTGCTGGAGACATAGTCTCGACTCAATTGAACACACGCCAAGAAAATCAGAAGTAACAATCCACATAAGTTCACATAGCCATATATGGATGTTGTACTAGTCTGAATCTCTATCTACGCTAAGGCCAAGTGATACAACCATAGGATTTGATAAGTTCTCGTACGAAGGGTCAAGTAGTTATCAAATTTGTCAACTTGATAAGTTTAACCATTCTTCCGTTTACTTATTGATTCCAAAGTTATATCGTCAATAACAGTCATAGGATACATTTCCATTAATATGATCGCCCAATACACTTGTCGGACTCTGATGTGTGGTTTCGCAACCTTGCAAAAGGTTTTACTTCTCAAGGGATCTTGAGAAGCTTGCAATCTCCACCAGACAGTGTACCTGACCGATGTAGTATAGTGAGTGGCAAGCACCGGGGAATTGATCGTTCTCTCGGGGAATAGTGTTCGTTAGGATTGAAAACTAAGTCAATTAGGTCTAAAGGTGAAGGATGATTCTTTTTGTATTTTTTTATATTTTTTTTGAAAGTAAGTAAAATTCTCGGGTTTTGGAAGAGTGTGCGGAATTAGTTGCTAGTCAACTAATCCAAATACTATAAATGCAAATAAAAATAAAATAACTGAAAATAAATGTGAGAGACTTCTAATAAGGAGACAAAGGTGTTTACTTAGGTTTCACTACTCCCTAGTTATCTTTTACTGATTGATAGGTTTGTTACAATTGCGTGGACACCGGGTTGTATTCCTTAATACTATTCGTGGGGCTGTGTACGATCTTTTCCAACTCTATAAGCTCTTATCTCCTCCTAAGACGACACGTTAAGCGCCTAATCCTAGGGATTATAAATAGTGGCTCATGCATTAAATAAAACCAAATAACCGTAGTACACATCCGATTCATGTTTCTTAAGACGTTCAAGAATGTTACCAAATAGGAGATTAGTCAGTTTTTTTAAGCCTAACATCGATAAACATCCATTCACAACAATTAATAACAAACCATTCAACAAATAATCAATAACTAGGTTTCATTAGACCTAAGCAAACACAAACAAACCTAGCCTAGCATGTTAAAAGAAAGACAAGCGTAAGATACAATCAAACAACACATAGACATATTGAATGATTGATATATTACTTATCTTCAATTAATCATGGAAGAAAAGAGGCTTTGAAACCTCAAAATAGCTGTAAAATTCGACTAGGGTTCGTACCCTAAGTTCCTACCAAAAGTCCTCTCTTAATAAATGAAAAATAGAAAAGTATATATAGATTTTACAACTTGACGGTGTCACCTTTTAGGATGTGACGCCGTCATCTCGCCGTGTTAGGGTTCCTTGATTGCCTAGATCTACTCTTGACGCCGTCTGGTTGGAAAGTGTTCTGGGCCGTCTCTCTTTAACTTAAAACGTGACCACCTTTGTGAAATAACACGTGACGCCGTCACGTGTAAATGCCTCAAAATCTTTCTGGCCCGTTAAGTGCAAAGTAAATATCCACCTCTTTATCAACAAGTGACGGCGCCACCTTGTAGTTTTTGACGCTGTCAGGTACTGTTCCAGCTTGAATTCTTGACTTTGTCGTTTTCTTCAACTTTATGCTCCAAAAACGTCCAAAATGATATGTTTTCCAGAATTCCTCCCAAAAGTACCTAAAATGACAAAAGGAACGATTTAAAGCAATATTTGATCATATTATCACGACTTAAGGCTTAAATGACCCTTAGACACCCACCGATCTAAAGTACGCCTTGATCAACCGAAAAACGACCACTACCTTTCAAACTCTTGCAAAAGAGAATTCAATTAGAAAACACCGGTCAGATTTTGTTTTGCTTGCAACGAGAACTATTCCAATTTCCAAAGTCAAATTTTAAACTATTTTTGTATTTATATTTTCAACATACTTTTTACAATTTTTTTTTCAAGATGATTATAGCTTGAAATTAACGAAATACGCAACTTATGTCATTAAAACCTTAATTTTGGAGGTTAATTGCATGTTTAACACATGTTCTCTTGATTAATATATGTGTTTTGGTGTATTTTCCACTAACTTGCCAGTTAATTTATTCAGTTAGTTTTGTGCTAACAGGTGTACCCCATTATCAGTATGATTAGCTATATATAACACACATAGAAGGTTCGGTGGGGATTTCTAAAAGTTGTGGCTTATGTATGTTCCCATGCAATTTTTGTTTTGGCATTGACGAGTAGATTTTCGAAGCCTCATTTTGAGTGGTTTTGGTTTGCAGTTATGTTTGAACAATCTTTTTAAACTGTTTCTTTAATGTGGTTGTAGTTTTGAGCATGTAACCATGTAATGTACTTCGATTGTTTCAGGTTTTGTTTGCAATTAGCGGTTAGAGAATTTGAGATTCGGTTTCTGGTTTGGAAGGTGAAAGTGTGTGATTTAGTTCATAGTTTGTTAGTGCATTTGAAATGGGCTCGAGCCTACAAACCTATCCTTTAATATTCTCCTGTAGTCTGGGCGGCGAAATAGCAAAAGCTCATACCGGATCGAGTGAAAAGCTTGAATGATCTACAACTATTTGATGAAGATGCGCGCAATAACAAGTGAAGGTATGTCTTCGAAGTCTTCAAACGACAGATATAATAAGCAACTCAAATGATTGACAACCTGAATCAAGATCACAATATTTTCGAATTATCTCTCTTTTTTTACTTTTCTTTCGAATCTTCTTTCTTTTATCAAAGTAATTACTTTTGCAATCCCAATTACAATGAAGTAAAAAAAAAAAAAAAAAAAAAAAAAAAAAAAAAAAAAAAAAAAAAAACAATGTTAATTACTTTTGTTATCCCAATTATAATGAAGTAAAAAACATAAACAACATTTTTTACTTCATTATAATTGGGATAACAAAAGTAATTACTTTGATAAAAGAAAAAAGATTCGAAAGAAAAGTAAAAAAAGAGAGATGATTCGAAAATATTGTGATCTTGATAACAAAGAAAATGATATTTTATTAAAAGGATAAGAGCATGGCACAAACTAAGCAACAATTAGGGTGTGTTTGTTATACAACTTTTGGTTTGAACGAATGGAGTGATAGCGTATGTAATTGTTTGTTATGTGGGGGTTTATTTTCAAATTTAAATTCGATGTAATTCACACGAGGCTTTCATGAAAATGATGAATTTAGCAGTTGTGGATAAAAATGGTCGGCCATTGCTTATTATTCACTTCTACTTATTTGTTTTAGTTTTAATATGTGGGGCCTGCCACATTTATTCTCTTATTTAAGTATTAAAATTATAATATTTGAAATTCATTCATAATCAAATTTTATAAAATAAACAATTTTTTATACTGTCATTTATTTTATTTTTTTATATTTTTCTTTCAAAACAATATCAAATTTGAATATGATTCCATGCCCAAACGAACATTTAATTCAAGAAATAAAGCAAAAATTTGGATTTTCACGAATGGTTATTTTAAGCCAGACCAAAAGTAAAATAAAATAAAATAAGTACAACCTAGAGATATTTTAGAAAAAAGGGGAAAACAGTTTAGAAGACAGGCAAAAGAATATGGCTTAGTATGGATAAATAAATATATTAAAAAAAAAAGTATTTTACGAAGAAGGTTCAAAAGAAAATGAATGATTGGTTTTTGTTTTTCAGCAACAACATCTGATCCGATCTTGTTTAGAAGGGGAGTGAATGGAAAGGAAGATATATTAGGGGGACGGTGGTGGTGGCTCGGAATGGTTGATTAAGTTTTGAGAAAGGAGATATAGATATTTGTCATTGTGTAGTAGAGGCAGTGACTCATGATTGACAACAAGGTGTTTGAATTAGACCCACTCTATTAGCATGTTATATAGTGAAACCCTTTAGGTATACCTTGTTATTGTTCATTATTATAGATTATAAATGCATATTTCAACCCTAACAGACCTAAGCCCATAATTCGGGCTTAGGCCGCCGAATCTATTGTATCAGTTTACAATTCCCTTTAGCCGGGCGGCGAAATCAAGACATCTTGGACTGGATTTGAAACTTAAAACATAAAAGTTATATCTATTTTGTTGATGAAAACATCTAACGGCAAGAGAAACAAATCCTCAGCAGTGAATGCAAAACAAAGAAATAGCAAAAGCAAAATAACAACGACGATATCTTTTGCCATATTTTTAGATTTTTCCTATGTAACAGAAAAAGAGAGAATTGAATTATACGAGGATAGGATCACAAAGAAAAGATAATGGATTTTAAAGAGATTTTGATTGAAACTTTTTTGTTCTTTTTCTTTTTTCTTTTACTAAAAGTAAATAAAAATTAGGAAAAAGAACTATGAAGAAAAGAACACGTTACGATTTCATATAATAAATATAAAAAAAATGAGAAAAGTTGATTTAAGGATGCCATATACTAAAGAAGGCTTGAAAGGACAACAAAATAAGAAAAGATAAGGAGATCTAAATACGTGTCTAATTTTATGCCTAAAACTGTATGACAACATTCTGATAAGTGCAGATAAAAGACCAACTATTTCAAAAACCAATAAAAAATATTGACACACATGTTTAGGCATGAAATTAATTACATTTTAGTCTTCACAATCATTTTTCCAATAAAATAACAAAACGAAAACAAGGCTGCATATGATGACAAATTAATTACGATGAACAACCAAAAGAGTAATGACAAATTAACTGGCATTAACAAAAGACCGTGAAGCATTTTATTTAAGCAATCAAATTGACGATGGAGAAGAGTGATTTACGGGAAGTGATTGGCATACTAATAAATTTGATTGTGATACTTAATGTACAAACAGTTAAACCAGTTTATATTTACAATACAACTGTTTAATGCACATTTTAGAGTGTCATAATCAAATATTATAGTGTGTGTTCACTTACATTTACATAAAGAGATAAATAGATTTTTGGATAGGGAACGCGAAGATAGCGGCATAGCGATGGCTAGGTCAAAGGGTCTGAATTAAACTCTGATACCATGTTTGATAATGAAACGCCGTAAGTATAACTTTATTTTTGATCATTACTTATAAATTATAAATGCACAATTCTAACCCTAATAGATCTAAGCTCACACATAGCCATCTAATTTTATCTATCAATTAACAACACTGTCCAAATAATAATAATAATAATAATAATAATAATAATAATAATAAAAAAAGGAAAAAGATTAGCATATTCTTCAATCAATTGATTGGTATGTGAAGGAATTAGAATAAGCAGGAAAAGCATACATTAACTTCTGATTGGCATATTTGACACGAAGGTTGAGGTTATACAACTAATTAGCTTCTAATAGAAGCCTTTTTTTTTTTTTTTTTTTTTTTTTTTTTTTTTTTTTTTGCGCAAAGCTTATAGAATTAGAAGCTATTAAAATTCATAACTTTTTATAAAAAGCTAATTAAGTAGCTTTTAAAATAAATATGAGCTTTTGGTTTGGTTAATTACATAAATACCTTAGCACATTAAGCTATAACATTTTATATTTATATGTTTTGTCCTTTAATGTAATTTAACGCATTTAAGTTACAACTATTTACTTTTTCTTTTTTTTAAATAATAATAAAATAAACACCTCAACTACTATAAGTGATAGCTCCATCTATTTTTATTAAACATACCTCATAACAATTTTCTAAAAACAGTGTGGCAATAACTAAGGGCATCTACTATGATAAACCTATAAAAAGGTTTATACATTTAAAACTTCATTAATTTATAAACCTTTTCAAATTATAAACCTATTTCTATTAAGGATAAACCTATTCCTAAACCTTTTTATATCATAAATCACACTTAACATTTATCAAATACTTAAATTTCGGACCTCTTCAAAATCCTAGATTTATTCATGCCACATAGGCTTGAAATATACATCCACTATGGTTTATAAATTTTTAGAAATCTTCATCTTTTTATATACATTTTCACAAACCACCATAGTGTATGCTCTAAGTACATTTTTTCTTCCCAAAATAAATGCTTATAAAGTAATGGGTGCTTGGTGGAGAGGTTAAGGGGGTGGGGAATGAGTAAGGTATTCAAAAGGGCCCACTCACTCATTGTTTTGTGCTTGGTAAGTGGGGTGCAAAGGGATTGATTACTCCGTAGTGGGTAATCAACCATTATAGAGTAAATTGGGGGTAAGGGATTGATTACCCACCTCACTTATTCCTTTGCATTCACTTTCTTTTTCCCTTTCCTTACTTTGAACCAAGCAGACCCTAAATATCTATAAATAAAACCACAGAGTAAATAAGAAATATAGTTAACAGGAATAGTCGTTATTTTTCAGTCCACACTTTATGACTAACGAGGACGGCCGCGGGCCGCCACGTTGCGGCGGAGCAGCGACCATTCATTTGTATAGGCGTGTGACTATATACCTTTTTTAGCATTCTTTTATGGTTTAATGGTTTGCTTGTTATTATTGATGTTCTAGCATTTTAGATAGCCTAAACCTTTGGAAATTTTTAATCATAAAACCTTAACATCTTGATAATACTTTGTATCAGTTACAATACTCTTCAAAACCTTTGAGAGTTGAAAACGTGATACAGTTAAGTTTCTTGTAAGAATCCTTCAAAGGTAACCCGTGGAGCTAATATAAAACGTCCAATTAATATCCAAGACCCAAAAAAAAAAAAAAAAAAAAAAAAAAAAAAAAAAAAAAAAAAAAAAAAACATGAAACGGGCCAAAATAACAACAGTGGGCTGGGCTAAGATACCGAATATCAAAACGACATATGAGGCGTCGTTTAATGACGTTGTATTATATATATAGTAATTAATTCATGGGTTTTCTTAAAATTGTAATGACATTTTCAAATAAGGATAATATAGTAAGCTTTATTAAATTATGTTTAAAACTCGGTTCGACCTCACCAGTTGAACTGACAATCCGTGATGTCTCCGGGTGATTCAAGCTTTGATGTTTTATTTTACTATTTCGATACATTGAAAGTTGAATACCTACGAATAGAGTGATGCTGTTACTTATGAACGAGTTATATGAATAGTCATGCGTTTCTTCTAATCCTTGTTTTTTATGGTTGTTGTTTTTGTTTTTAAAACTTCTATATTTTGGTATAATTTAGTTTAGATGTTCGGAAATAGAAGTGAGATTATTTGCTTATACTTTTTCTAATATAGTACAAGTTATGATGATGATCGCTTGGCTTGGATGTTCGTAATTTGTAATATCATTTGCTTTAGTTACATGTAAATATAAACATTACTACCCATCTAACAAAAGTGGAATTGTAAACCAAGTTGAAAATTCAATTTATACATATGAGAAATAAGAAATGCACGCTTTGTATATGATTAGAACAACGTTCAAATAACTTGGATTGTGTGTTATCTTGACTTATAATGTGTTTGGGAAGTTTTATATGAATCCTGGTATTGAGTTTTATATGTGATTGTTAAGAGGAGCTATTGAAATCTTTTTTGAAAACCGGTTCGATTGGGTCTCACTTAAAAATTATATCAATGTTATGTTATGTTATGGTTGCTTTTTCACTTGTTTGAATGGTGACGGATTTCGTTTTAGTGTTAATGTAATGGCTTCTTTTTCACCTATTGCCATATATTCGATCAACCGTGAATGGTACTGTATTGTGTAAGATTTCTATGGGTTCATATTTCACTAATTATATATGAAATACAGTAAAACCTCTATAAATTAATGATGTTGGGACAATGATCTTTTATTAATTTAGCGAGATATTATTATATCGATAAATTAATAATTTATTAATTTAAAAAGGTTTTACGTATAACCTTTAAATTTTTAATTCCAATATACTAGTTACAATGTATACTAGTTAGAAATGAAAAATAAATTATAAAAACAAGTGTCAATTAACATTTTATGAATTCAAAATTTTGTACTGGTCTCATGTCGGGACTGAACAAATTATTGATTTTATCGAAATTATTAATTTATCGAGTATTAATTTATAGTGACTTTACTGTTTAGAGGTCATTGACAAGAAAAATTGTTGGTCGATTGGTAAAAATTAAACTAAAATGTTCGATTCTTTCAGGGTCATCTTGATATAGTGAAGTTGTAATTTTAACATTTTGCTATGTTTTACTTCCTGCCTCACTATTCAAACATATAGCCGACCATAAATTCCTGGGCTTTTAATTGAATCGACCGAGTCGTTGGTTTACTGGGTCATCGGTTCAACCAACTTGGGGATTATAATTTGTAAAGCCTCGACATGTCACACGACGACATTTGATCCTGGACACCTCTTGACATAATTTGCCCTTGACGAAACATGCCCCTTTTGACAAACCATTATGAACCACGAGACCACTTGAATCGCTACCTAACAACTAAAATAGCTTTCTGAAAAACATCGTCGAAAGCGAGCATTCAAACCCACGATCTATACTACACGACCAAGCAATTACCATTAGACACCCACCGATCTAAAGCACGCCTTGATCAACCGAAAAACGACCACTACCTTTCAAACTCTAGCCAAAAATAGTTTATTTTGTTTTATATATATTATTAACATACTTTTTACAGTTTTTTGTTCAAGATGGTTATAGCTTGAAATTAACGAAATAAAAAAATATGACGTGTAACAGCGGGAATATTGCCCATTCAACACTCTATAAAGTCTTCGTCAAAGGATTAAAATATGTGACTCGAGCCTCTTCTGAAGGGATGGTGACCCGCATGTGTCACTAAATGTCGCTCAGCATATACCCTACTAATTATTCTATTCATGTACCACAACGTATCATTTACTGCAAAAATGGATCCGTCACTATTTTATGAGACAATGACGTACAACTATAACAAATACTCCTCCCGTCTCAAAATTATTGTCATGAGAGAATCATAAAATTTAATAAAAATTGAATCATTATAAATATCAACCTCTAAAAGAGAAAATAAACAATTAAATGAACAATTATTTTTCAACATTCTAAAAATAAAATGTAACTAATTTTGAGACGGAGACAGTATCCCGTAAAATAAGTAACATTAATTCCACAAAACATACTACTGTAGTTTTTCAGAAATGATTCCATTATTTTGAGAGCAAGTAGCATAGAATAAATTTTGTCACAAAGTCTGGTCATCTCAAAATTACATAAGATATGTATAAATAGAGGCGCACTCAGGATTTTAGAGTACGGGGGCAAAAAAAAGTTTTTTGATAAAATTCGTGATACACTTTAATAAAAAGGTCATAAAAAAATTCACACTAAAAACTGATATTTTTTAAGATTAAGAAAAATATTTAAGATTTTTACAATGTTTGAGATTAAGGTAGTGGGCAATTTGATTTTGTGGTGGGGTGCACTTTAATAAAATATTCTTAAAAATTAAATTTTTACACTAAAAATTGATATTTTTTTGTGAAGCATGGAGGGCACCGCCCCTCCTAATCTAACATGTAGTTCCGCCCCTGTGTACAAATTGAACTAGAGATATTTATGTAAACTCTCGGGTGAAGGGGATTATTGCGGTAAAATATTTGAACTCTCTTTTATGCAAATGTAAAAAATTTCTTTCTGAAAATGATTTAAAGAGGTTATTGCGTTAAAAGTTGAAGATTACCGGTTAAGAATTTAATGAAAGTAAAGTTTAAAGAATATGTTAAGAATGAATTTTTTAGTTATTTATATTAGATTTGAATTATTATTTATATTAGATTAGCATTAGTATAATTTTATCACAAGCCCAAGTGTTAAGGTAGAAATATTTATAATTAATCAAATCACGTCAACTTTTTTTTTTTTCGGTTATCGGATGGAATATTTGTTTCTCGAATCGAGATCGTAAGATTCGTGGGAGTGATTTTTGGGTCGAGCACACTTATGTTTTACCGTGTTAATCTTGGGCTCGTATAACTTTTGATTGAGTTAGGACAACAAATATTTGTTTTACAGTGTTAATCTTGGGCCCGTATAACTTTTCGATTTCTTTTTTCTTCAGTCGACTAAAACTCAACTACATTAATCCCTACCTTTCGGTCGACTAAAGCTCGATTATATTTTTCCCCTAAACTTCGACAACTATAAGTCAAACTTTTATTCACCACTCACCTTAACGACCTACCAAACATTCGTTCATAATGACGAATGATACACCCCCTCCTCATACCCTATCACACACCGATAAACTTTATGCCGTTAACTTTATTACCAACCTCATTCCTCTTAAACTTGATGTGGACATAGCTAATTATGTCGCCGGGTGTTACTTCTTCAAAAAAAATTGTGAAAATTTTATTGTCCTAAAAATCATTGATAAATTTATAAGGACATCTACAAGTACCCCAAACCCTCCTACAGTTGATTGGCTTAAAGTCGATTTCATCGTCAAATCATGAATTATTTTTTTCTTCGGATATACTTATCAAGGGTTTACTTATGCTTTGTTTGCTGAGTTTCGAGAAAGTTTGAGTGTTGTTCTCCTCCCACTCCAACTGTGGTGGGTTGTTAGTGGACTTATTTGTATTAGATTTGAATTAGTATTTATATTAGATTAAAATTAATTAGTTAATAAATCACATCTTATATTTTTTGCATTAACGCTAATGAGTTAATGGCGTCCATTAGACCAGCTATGTTGTACAAGTTTAAGTGGCCAAACAAAAGCACAAGAAAATAAGGTAGGAAGTGGCGGAGATGACGATGCTAAGGTGGACTTGTGGTAAAATTATGACGAAGTCGCGATTATCATTATTAAAACTTAGGTGTAAGGATAAACGGAAGCGAGTCATCCATGAGATTCTCTTGTTCGAGGTACATGGAGATATAGAATTGTTAGCTAGCTTCTTGTAGGATTTTTAGGCATTGTTATTTTCCTCAAGTGTACATATTTGCCTCAGCATTTAGGGATAGAGATTTATAGCTAGTTTTCTCTAGGCTTCATGCAATCTTAGTAGCCTATATGTATATGTTTGCACATTACTTTTAGGGTAGAGATCCATAGATGTATATCCATACAATATATAAAAGAAAAACCAAAAAGTTAAAAGTGAAAAGTGAAAACTTAAAATTAAAATAGAAAACTAATTTAAATAATTTAGAAAACTTAAAACTATTGTATCCCATTTCTAAAATATTGAAATTAGCTATTAAAATTTGTTCTTTTACTTAAAATTATTATATGTTATAATAATTTACAGTTACACTTTGATTTTTTACGTTGCATGAATAAATGTTATACGACACACCTAACCTAAATATCACAATCATGATTATGTGCCACGATAAAATCCCGTTGTTATGCATGAGTAATCGTCTATATTTACAAATTATGTCACATTATTCATTACACAGAATTATATATTATGCCATGCATGATTGTATCTTTATATGCTTATGTTTTTATGCTTGTATGTGATTTTGTTTATACATGCTTTTTTTACCGGTTCCAACGATCGTCTCAGGTTCGTTTTCGGACAGCTTTTATTGGCTAGCGAAATTGGTGCCGAATTTGTCCCGGTTAAACCGATGAACCGTTGGTCCCGTCCGGTTTTTAAAACCATGCGTACCATCAACTTGTTTGCATATAAATTGTATGAAGCTTTGTGTGATTTATTAGTTTGTACAATATGTATAATAACGTGTATATTTTATTTTAAGAGTGTTTAAAAATAACATTTATTAGGTAGTTATGCTTATAGATGTTTTTATTTCTTATATTAAATTACATTGTATTTTTTTAATTATATTTTTTTAAATGTGTTTTAAAGTATTGTAATTAATGCTATTATAATTATACAGTACTTATTAAAATCTATACTACTTTATAATGTATTTAAGACATATATATTTAGAAGTCTTAAAATGTTTAAGACCAAAAACATTTCTTTAATAGGAAAGATGCATACGCATATAATTAAAAGCTTAGAAATTTAAGTGTCTTTAAAAAGTTTTGGTTGTTACAAGTATAGCTTTCAATGCTTGTAATTTTTTAAGACTTACAAGTAAAGAAGAATATTATACACCACTTTAATGCACATAATTTTCATACTTACAAGACAAGAAAATATTGTACACCACTTTAATGCACATATTAAAAAAATAAAACACCACATTAATGTTATTTAATTTAGTCAATTAATTAACTGATTAATAAATACAATTAATACAGTTATTAAAACACCCCTAATATAAGAAATACAAATTATCAAGCATATTGTACAACCAAATTAAACATAATTTCTGCATTAAATGCCACTAATACAAATAATAAAATATATTATACAAATATTCAATCACGAACGGGCAACGGGCCAAATGTGCTTGAGCCCGAACAGGCACGAGCTAACGGGCTCGAGCCCGAACAAGCACGGGCTAAACAAAATTCTTGATATCCGTAAATTTATTGTCAAAAAGAACATAATAAACTAAAATACATGATTTACCAAAAATTTAATTTTAGGGTACCCGCCACTGTAAAGCGCGGGGTACTTGCTAGTTTTCCATAATAAGTGTATTGGATTAATATTTTAAGACTTTTATTTTTGGGAAGGTCTCAAATTATGTATATTGTAGTATAGATTTTCATGTAGCTTATAAAAATAATCTTTTTTTATAATCTCCAGCACCATATCCATCACCATCTTCAGTTCCAGCAACAGTTACTTTCGCCAAACATACCCTAAGTATTTTTGTTTGTATTATCGTTGTTCTACGTATTAAAATGTAGAACACTATTGAATTGATTTGTACTCCTAATTTATATATTTATGTAAAGTTGATTTATGATCTTATGCGAGTAAATGATTCATGATTGAGCACATGTAGTTGGGTATGATATAAATAGTTTACATGTACCTAACTGTATTTATTAGAAAACTAATAATCATGTGCTTAGCACTCAATGTAAGCATATCAATCTTATAACTTTTATACATATAATATTTACTGCTAGATCTATTTTATGTAGATTACTATGTGTAATCTAAGATGGTTTAGGTACTCGGCCTCGAAGTGAAAGGAAAGGTTGTAGTAGTAACTGACATGAGATTTAATGTGAATATATTAGAGTGTAGATATTCTTATATTGAAGGAAAACACAAAAGGAGTTGAATGAAGTTCAATTAAGACAATAAATTTGTGTGTCAATAAATTGTTTCGTATCGGTTAAGTGGTTCTAATGTAAGGTAAAAATTCGGTCTGGAGTAAGGCTCAAAATATGTTGGCCGAGTCATTCACCTTTACATTATAATTTTACAATCCTGATACTCTTCCTTGCTAGATTACGCAATGCATTTAGGTGAAATGTCTCATTGTTTTCGTTCGTAAAATGACCATTCTACAATGGAAGAGACATTTTCAAATATGTATACAGTATTACAGTTAGATTTTTAAACGTGTTATGAAAGAGGCCCAGATCCATTTATAGTTTGAGTCTCCGGAAAAACAATTGGCCCAGCCCATTTCATAGTAAATACTTAAAGAAAGTTAACTAAAAATTCTAAACTCGACATCTTATGGTATAATATATGTAATTTCATCGTTTATCAAACACAATTACAGCGTGAGATATAAGGATGAGTTTTCAAGTATTATTTTTCTTCAATCACGATTCCGCTTTTTCGTGAATGTATGTTACAAAGTTCTGAATATTACCCAAGAAGTGAAAAATGATCTAAACCTAAGGATTTCACTAGACTAGAAAACGAATATGAAGATGAAGCTTTCATTGACGGTGATTTCTTACACACACAAGTGAGTTTTTACGAAGACAATTCTAGAGAGAGAAAATAAAGGAGGTCATAATGCTTAAAACGTGCTTCACACGAAAAGTCATGAGTGCCATCTTCTCTAATATTCCACAAAGGACGTCTAAGTTCCATTTATGGAACATAAGTGTCATTTATGCACTAATCGTCCACAAAATGACATCTAAGTTCCATTTACGGAACATAAGTGCCTTCTATACACTAATCATCCACAAAAGGACGTTTAAGTTCCATTTACGAAACATAAGTGCCTTCTATGCACTAATCATCCCCAAAAGGACGTTTAAGTTCCATTTACGAAACATGAGTGCCTTCTATGCGCTAATCATCCGCAAAATGACGTTTAAGTTCCATTTACGGAACATAAGTGTCATTTATGCACTAATCATCAATAAAAGGACGTTTAAGTTCCATTTACAAAACATATATAAGTGCCAATTTTGCACTAATCATCCACAAAAAGGACGTCTAAGTTTCATTTACGGACCATAAGTGCCTTTTATGCACTAATTATCCACAAAAGGACGTCTAAAAATGAAATGTATCTTCATAATTAACTTGAACATATTATAAAGACCACATGGGTCATCATGGGCTAAATTTATAACCACTCGGGTCATCATAGACATTAATCACATAATTTGCGTAAAAACTAACATGTAAGCGTACATATGAGCATAAGCTTGAACTTCCGTAACGTGAACTCGTAACACGAGTTGTAGCATTAAATACTCATCGTAACATAAGCATGAATATCATGCAGTACGTAACATAACTTAGGGACACATTAGAACATGTATTCACTCTTAAACTACGCTACTCACCTTAGTATGATTTAATAGTTTTTCGAGCTTCCAAAAGGTACCCGGTTACTTCCTTCACCTAAATTTCATAAGATAAACACGAGGTTCACTTAGGACATGAACTTGGCTTTCTTAAGCTAGTGATTGCAACAAGCTAAAACCTAAGGGGGTGTTTGGTTATGCGAATAACCATAATCATCAATTTCACGTTTCTTGAATTAACATATTAAATGATCATACCAAGTTACTCATGGCTTCCCATAAAATTATAACATGTTTAATATGATTTCTTAGTGATTTCGAAAAAATCACAATTTCACATATTACTCTAAAATTCAACAAAACCCTATATAACATGAATTATAAGCATAATCCTTAATGGGTATGAGCTTAACATGAACTAGGGACAACATAATAATTCATGCCTCAAAATTAACTTGTGGGAATGATAGAATTTAGTCCCTAGAACTTTGATATGACAATTTTCAAGCTTAATCTTAACAAAAATCATGATATAAATCAAAACCTATCTTGTGCTTTCTTTCTTCCTTTGAAGCGTGCAAGATGAGGTTGAAATGGAATGTTACTGAGTTTTTACTCAAGCATAAAGAATGATATAGTAGGCTTATTAATAACTTTCAAATTTTGGAAAAGTTAGTCCCTGTTAGTCAAACTATTACACAGATGATCCCTTTTCCTTTATTATCCTGTTTTCACGTAAGGCCCACTTAACTAACAAAACCTTGTAATTATGACACGAGTTAACTTGGAAGCTTTAAATTATATTAAAATTATTACCTTGAAAATTAAGGTGTTACCGGTGTTAAGCGCGCCAAGTCTGTTTTTGTAACGCACTCTGAATGTGTCGACTTTGGTTATATATGTTTCAATGTATCGTGATCGGAAAATTTCTCTAAAATTAATGTTTTATTATAAGTTTTTGATTTTCCCCACCCAACCATAGGAAATAAAGAATCACTTTCATACAGGAGGCGATGGATTCAAAGAGGTAGAAGCAAAAATAAAATTAAAAGACACAAAAATACCAAAAAGTGCATCTCTTGCACACAGTATAACATTGCTACAGAGTACGAGACGATGGTGTGAATTTTGTTTTCATAATACAACAAGCATGCAGTAAAAGTACTTTTCAAGTGCCTCATACATATCTCATTGGCCGAAGATCCAAGCCACATATAGTAAGCCCCGACATAGTTCCCTCATAAGTTATCAGTTTCAAATTTATAGGAGTAAGATTATTTCGGAACTTAGAGTTTGAGTCAAACTTCCACACCATAACCTCCATCCATCCATCTTTCCTTTGCTTTGGAACCGAAGCATCATGTTGATTCAATGAGGCTGGGGATCTAAAATAAATAAGTTTGGTCTCCTTTTTTTTCCGGCGGAGTAGATTCCGCACTTTCACAGGACAATGCAGCCCTTGACATGTTTCTGAAAGTTTGTACACTAGGTAACATGCATATTCTGTGACTGGCGACAACTTTTCACTTTCAATCTTGTACTTGATTCTAAACACTTGACGAGGTAAAAGCTCCATCACATTTAGAAATCTGCATGTACAATATAGTGTGACTGCAAACTCCTTAAAGACAACACAAAATCATTTTATGACCTAATTCTTATAAACACATTCGATGACCCATGACATAATGCTAGAGAAACAAGATAAGTAACTTCCTACAAGACAAGAACAACACCATATAAAAAAGCATGTCCCGGCCTAACCAAAAATAAAACCAAGCACCTAAGCTTCACAGACCTCAAAGAACTATACATAAAAAAGCATGTCCCGGCCTAAATCACAAAACAAATCAAGAAAGCCATCTTTTACGGACATAAACAGAGAATGTACAAGGAAATGATCAATAGTTAATAAGAGAAAACAATACTGATACTAGCTTGTTCAAATAAAAGATAAAAAACACAAACCTTGACTCGGGTGCTGGTTTCAAATGAAAAACCTTCAATTCAGGAGAGTTGAATAAGACCTCCTCTGCAGAAAGCATAAGATGTATCTTTCCATTCACTTCGCTTAGAAAGAACTGCTCATAAAGGGGTTAAGAGAATTCATTATCAAGACTAGAAATAGTATTTTTATTTGTTGAAAGATAAATATGATTTATATATCTAAGATTATGACCTTCTCTCCAACAACATTGTTTTCAGATTCAATAACAGTTTCTCCAAGGTCAGTTGGCCATTGTTGCATCTGATCTGTGCTCAAGTTTGATCTTGGAATTTGTTGAACTTCCTTTAGTTTCTTGATTCCTTCATGTTTCATCTGTATAAAAAAATTTAAAGATCGTGATAAGAACTTGGTAATCTAGAACATGAAAATGATATAAACAAAAAGTGACCAAAAAGTAATTTCAAACGTGCATTGTCGATGGCTTGAAACTCAATGCCTTGAACATATATGGCACCGCTTCCACAGTAGTATCGTGAAATGCTCTCTAGTGAAACCTCGAAAACAGAATCTTCCTTCTGAAACAAGAACCGGCACATTTCTATCATCACCCACCCATCGTCTCTTTGTTTTGCGAAATATGCATGTGATGTTTCACTTCCTGTTTTGTACTTTAGGTTCACATATACCAGGTTACTAGAGAACCTTCTTGGGTCACAAAATTTGAAGACCAAATGAACCCCATAAATCATATCCAAAGATAAACATGCAGGTTTTATCTTGACTTGGATATTTAAATTAGATATATCCATCATCTTAGCCACTGTGTGAAACCTGCACAATTTTTAGAATTGAAGTTTAAATCAAGTACCATCTCTTCTCCAATTAACAGGTACACCCTTTCAAAAGAATTCCAGATAAAAAATTTACCTAAATTGGTATAAACTAAAAATTTTGTACTAGCTTATGAATAATCATGACATATGTTGCTACCTTGATGAGTTTTTACATAATACTTAAGTCATCAAATACTTTCATTGACTATATGCGTTCAATAATGAAACCCTTTCGGATATATTGCATTATGGATAACATAAGTAGAGAAACCCCAATAAAACCCAAAGCTCATACAATCGGGTTGGGCCAGCTAATCAGTATCTAATAGAGTCAAAACAATTTACTACACGTGTTGAGTGTTTTGTAAGTAATGATGTTCTATATATTTTAGCCGCTTAGGATGAGTTCTATTAGTTGGTTGCCTAGATATATAAAATAGAGTAAACTGCAAAAACCGTCCCTCTGGTATGCCCAAATTGCAGACGCAGTCCCCGTGAGAAACTTTTGGTGTGGATATAGTCCCTGGCTCAAACTGAAAATGACCAAAATGCCCTTCGACTCCACCCCAAACACAAAGGGTATTTTTGTCATTTCACTTTGAGCTAGGGACTATATCCACACCCAAAGTTTCTCACAGGGAGTGCGTCTGCACTTTTGATAAGGCATGGACTGAATCTGCAACTTGGACAAACCACCGGGACAATTTTTGCAATTTACTCTATTAAATATTTTAGCAAAAATCGATCAACAAGAAAACTTTAATAAGTTTCCTACTAGCAAACGTTTGCGACCCCTTCAAGCTTTTCTTATAGAGTAACATAAGACTGGAGTGTAAATGTTGTTTTACTCTGTTGGTAAATATTCACAGATGGCTAATACAGAAATCGTGCAAATAGAGGAAATCTCCAAACTGACTATACACACCCACACACAGTATGGTTTTAACTTTTAAGCTTATGTTCTTTCTTGTCTTAGATTTTTCAGTTTACCATAATGACCAATGGGCCCCAAACTTGAAGTATTACGAAATGACCAAAAGACTAAATGGATTTATATAAACCTGCATGTTTACCCTTCGTGTATTACTTTCTCAAGTTTGTTAATAGATAACTTAATAAAATCCAACCCAAACTAGAAATTCACGCATCATCCAAAAAAGAAATAATTTTTACTCCACTACAAAGTGCGGGAAAACAACGTCATTAAGTTATATTTAATGTCCTCGCGTCATCTTTAAAGTTGAAATACAGATGATTGATTTATTAGAGAGAGAGGGAGAGAAGAACCTTGATCCGCCAGGCGATCTCCACTTACGTGACAAACTGTTTTCATATGAAAACAGTTTTGCAGATATCAATGCATGTACTTTTCCATTCTTGCTTAGTGAAAACCACTGTTAAGCACAACAAAACAAAAATTGATTCCAACTCATTTCTATCGTATGTAAATGCATGCATGATGTTATGAGATATGACTTTGAGGACTAATCTTTTAATAAAAGTCTTAAACATTTATATAAGCTAACCGAAGTGTGTAGTTTATATCTTCATGATGGGTCTCTGCTAACGTAAGATCGATTGCATCCTTAAGTTTTAAAATTGATAATCTTTAGAATGGAAGAGTTAAGTCATATGTGAAACAAACATTATTTTGGTCAAGGCCAGGGTACTCAAATTGTATCAGAGGTGCCAGTGACCCAAGTGCTAATGAGTTCAAATCCCAACTGAGATATGATTTGTGAAACGTCAACGAACCAAAATGGTATTTGGGTCTAATATTATTCAAGGGACTTGGCATATATTTTTTCTTGATCTTGAACAACATGCATTGGGTATATGGAGTAGAAGAACAAGCTATTACCACTTTTCCTTTTGGAAGGAAGATTCCTTCGGAAAGCATCTTGTAGACATCCTTTTTCTTCATATTAGAGTAGACCCCGGGATTTTCTGACATATCTATTATTTCTTTGTAGTTTCTTGGCAGTTTGGGGTCCCAGATTTCTTCTTCCTCCTATTTATCAATAAGCCACGTAAAAATATAATAGAATGAATTTATTTTCTTATTATATTGAATTAATTTCTTACGTTACAAAACTCTTAATATAAAAATTCCCAACCAACATGGATATCGATTACATAATAGTCAATTATAACTTACACCAAAACTTATTTGCTTTTCGTTTGTCAAGTAACAATATCATCACCTAGATAAATTTGTCATAAAACTAGCTAGCTATTTAGTATTTCCTTAATTATGACTTGAGATATCTTTTGATATACTGTTTTGTCTAATAAATAATATAGTACATAAGCTGGTATTAATGCAAGTAATGATAGTATGAAATACACTTACTTGGAATGTTAATGTCTCCTTAAGCCGTATAACCAGCTCACTAGCCTCTGGCCGATCGTAGCCATCATGACTTAAGCATTCATAGGCAATCTTTGCAAATGTAGTCAACGATTGTGGCACAATTTGTTGCCTTATATCCCTAAACACCATCTCATCAATTTTTCCTTCTTTATAGCTACACTTAGCCAAAGGACCCAAAGACCGACTGTGATCCTCACATCCCTCACTCCACGCTAATCTCCCGCACAAAATCTCGAATAAAATCACACCAAATGAATATATATCTGATTTGGTGGTTAAGAAGCCCGATTCGGCGTACATAGGGTCAAGGTAACCAAATGTACCGTAAGCATTATCGCTGGTGTGTTCCTTGTGCTCGTGTGATGAATCTGAGGAGGAGAATTCCAAATCAGAAATCTTTGCCTTCCAGTCAGCGGTTAGTAGAATGCTGGCGCTTTTGATGTCCCCATGTACCATCTTCTTTAGTGTTACAACACCTCCATGAAGATATGCCAATCCACTTGCAATATTAATGCAAATCCTAAGCCGTTTCATCCATGTAAGACTTGCGTTGTTTAAATTCTCAGCAAGACTACCATTAGATGCATGTTTGTAAACAATAATGGTTTCATTCATTTCGTTACAATACCCTACAAGATCCATGATATTCTCATGCTTACGGTTGAAAAGAATATCAAGTTCTGTCCAAAATTGATGATCTCTTGGACCAGACTTGCTATTCCACCGCTTTGCAACAATGGTTGTACGTCCATTAGCCTCAGCATTATTAACAGGCGCAAGTTCTCCTTTGTAAGCCTTCCAATCTCTTCCACCTCTAAGAAAATTCTCTTGACTAAAGTTTTCTGTAGCCAATTTGATGCCTTCAAGTGAAATTTGGTGGTTGCTTATGAGGTTTTCCTGAGTATTCATACAACTTTTAATCAACTTCTTAATCCATGGGGAAAAAAATCTAATTCTCTAAAATTTTGTTGATCTAGAATCGTTGATTCTGAACTTCCAACCCCCAAATTCATGTCTACTTTTTTATACTGTAATAAAACATGTGTAAATATTTGTTGCCTACGAATCAACTTTTTAAAAAGTATCAGTTAGATCACTAAAGTTTTTTAAGTGGTAACAGATGAGGTTTTTCCCTGTTTAGGTTACCCGGGGAGGGCAAGTCGGTGACTAATTGATGAGAAATAAGTAATGAAAAAAACAAAGTGTTAGATAACCTAGAAACTAAACCTCAAAACATAATTACTTAATTATATATGCATGATACAGATCCCACTCTGCATAAAAACTAAAAGGGTTGCAAAAAAATGTACAGGGGCACCTATACATTCAATTCATTCTAAACTTGGTTTAAAGAGACAATAAAGACAAGTACATAACCTCTTAATCTTTCCCACAACATACTTAAAACATAAATATGCACATTTCTTAAGTGAAAAACATTAAAGCAATATAAGCACATATTTTTATGTCTCTTACTATTTAATTCTATAAAGTCACAAATTCAAGCACTAAAGGTATGAGTTATGAATTTTTATATTTTTATGTAACATAGTACGTACTACTAGTGATCAAGAATGTGAAATAATGTCATATCTTGAATATAATTACTTACTTGAAAGTTTATTGCTTTCTCAAGTTCCTCTATGATGGTTTTCATTGTTGGACGCTCGGCTTGTGTTTCTCCCAAACAGTGATACGCAGTTTTTAAGAAAGTATCCAAGGAATCTTGATTGGGTCCTTCACTTGAAGTAGATATGTCTTCATCAGTTTCTTCCAGTAGCTTAGGATCTATCATTTTCTTTATTGTTCCATCATTAAAGCATCGACGTACCATGGGTGCAAGCCCCTTGTCAGTTTTATAGTAAACTGGATCATTGGCTAACCTTCCACAAAAGATCTCAAATAGAACCACTCCAAAAGAGTACACATCTGATTCTATTTTCAACGTACCGGTATTTTCATACTCTGGAGCCCAGTACACTTTTGGGTCAACATTGGTAATGGGAGTGCTTTGATAAGGAGATCCCAAAGTAAGCAATTTTTGCCACCAAATTCTTGCCTCTTGATTTTCGTGGTGTGATTTGGAGATCCCAAAGTAAGCAATCTTTGCCACCAAATTCTTGCTTAACATGATGTTTGCACTATTTATATGACCATGTATTATCCTTTGTTTGTTGTCCATCTTGGTGTGAAGGTGATCGAGTCCACGCGCAATGTCGAGGCACATGTGTAGACGTTGCATCCATGTAAGCCTAGTGTTGTTATCATTGCCTCTCAAATAATCATTGAGGCTTCTCTTATAAGCATGCTCGTAGACAAGGATCATGTGAGAACCTTCATCACAAAAGCCAAGAAGGGAGACTATGTTGGGATGCTTGTAACTAGTACGCATTTCAATTTCTGCAAAGAAACGTTGTTCTTCTTGCCCATTTTCTGTACCAGAAACGCATTTTATTGCTACACTTTTGCATTTCCTAAGTTGATCGCCATTGTTCGTCCCTTTTGAAGGCAAAATTTTGTTTTCCAGTTGATCAAGGTCTGCTCTGTACACCACACCATATGCGTGTAACCCAATACGATATGTTTCTGCAAAATTCTTGGTGGCCCGAACTATATCACTCAGTTGAAACCTTGAGAGTACTGTGGTTTCCCCCTGCAACATTGTGTATTAGCAAAGGAGAATATTGTAACCTATATATGCTAGTAAGGATGATATTATTGGAATTAAAAGGAACTTGTGTCCTATATACTTCAGTTTTTCTTGCCTTCTAAAAAACGAAAGACTTTTGTAGACGTCACCCAAGCGAAACAGATAATTGTTTTGTTAGGGCTAGCTGGTAACATATGGAAATAGGTTTCCTTTTAGCTTTCCAATCCAAAATTTAAACTAAAACTTCTTTCAAACAAATATAATAACCATCACATCATAAAAAACTTATACCAAACACCAATATAGTTTTTAAAGACATGTTGTGTAATCGATCTTTAAATCTGAATTGACTATCTTAGCACACTACAGTGTACTCTTGTACATCATAAAAAGCTTATACCAAACACCAATATAGTTTATAAATACTATTTATTTTCACATTATATTCTCAATTAACAATGTCAAAAAAATATTTTGTATCGCTTTGTAAGACATGGACTTACTTGAAATTTTAGTGCATTATAAAGTTCTTCGATGATGACTTCTATTGTCGGACGCTTGGCTTGAGTTTCTGCCAAGCATTGATAAGCAATTTTTGAAAACGTATTGAAAGAATCTTGATTGGGTCCTCTGTTTAGAGTAAACATCTGCTCGCCATCTTCTTCCATCATTTTGTTATCAATCAACTCCTTTAGTGTTCCTTCGCTGAAGCGTCGTCGTGCAATGGGTGCAAGCCCCTTGCTATTTTCAGTAAGGTAAACTGAATCATATGCCAGCCTCCCAGATAAGATCTCAAATAGAACTACCCCAAAAGAGTATATATCTGATTCTTTCTTATATTTGCCTGTAGTCGAATATTCTGGATCCAAGTACACTTCTGTGCCTGCGACAATATTAGTTTGGATAGTGCTCGCCGGCTGATTTGCGGGGTGGAACTTGGAGAGGCCAAAGTCAGCAATTTTGGCATTCCAGTTCTCATCCAACAAAACATTTGCACTTTTTATGTCTCGATGTATTATCCTAGGTTTTCCCTCCATGTTGGTATGAAGGTACTTTAATCCTTCTGCAATATCAAGACAGATTTGTAGTCTCTGATTCCAAGTGAGATTGATCTTTTTTTCAGTGTTTTCTAAATACTCATCGAGGCTTCCGTTGACAAGGAACTCATAAACCAGAATCATCTCACGATCTGTGCTAGAAAATCCAAGAAGAGAGACAACGTTGGGATGCTTACAACTAGTAAGCAATTCGATTTCTCCCAAAAACCCTTGTTTACCAAGCTCATCTTGTCTATTAAAAATTTGTTTTATAGCTACTGTGCTGCGTTTTTTTGGCAGTTCATCTTTATTCTTCCCTTCCATTGATGACAAATTTTGGATATCTATGAGGTTAAGATCTGCTTTGTACACCATACCGTATCCCCCTGACCCAATACAATATCTTTTGTTAAAATTATCAGTAGCCAACTTTATATCACCCAGTTGAATCCTCAAGTGTTCTAAGTCTTTCTTCTGCAAAATTATATCAAATTAGAAGGGGAATGTTGTCACATACATGCTGGGATGGATGATAACGCAATTAAAAAGAGCCCGTGTACTTACCTTATTCATCCCTTTCTAGATAAAATTAAGTTAAAGATGGCACCCAAAATGACAAATAACTGGTTCGGTGTTAATTGGCTAGTAGCTAGTATAATCAAACTAAATAAGTACATTTTAGACGTTGCTTGGGTCGACTAACCTATCCACTAATACAAATCAGATATCGACCTAAAACTTATTCCAAAAATATATATTCACAATTGAAAAGTAAATAGTTTTCAGCAAAGACTTGTACATAAATTCATGAAAACATAAAGTCAATCAGGTAAATGTCTTAAAGGGATATGATACTAATTTGAATCAAACAGTTTGGAACAGTGGCGGAACTTGAACATTTTTCTTGAGGGGGCCGAAATAATTTGAAGTGTAAGATGCAGTTCCGTGTATAACAAAGCATCGACCCGATTATGGAATACTATTATCTACACCACCACTTAATGACATTAATCATGAGTCACAGGCTTTTAATCGAGAATTATTGCAAGGAAAGATACACACATTTATTATAAAATGAATCATGCTAGAACGTCTAAGTACTTAAAAGTACAATTTAAATACCTCTAACAAGATATAGATGAAGACCGTGAGTGGATGAATAAGATAATGACAAAGGTCTAATTTTTTAATAGGATATGAAAAAAATACTCTCAAGCATACTCGCTGTGATTGTGTGTTCCTACCTTCCTACGACAATTATAGTTAAATAATCTTTCTTACCGTTAAATATAAAAATATTTGACATTAATTGGTCAGATTTTTGGGAGGGCCGGGACTCTCCCCCGCCCTCATTAAGTTTCGCCATTGGTTTGGAACTTAAAACTCCTTTGGTTGGGAAAGAATTTGTATTCAACAAATATGGTAAGAAAGCGAGAACCAGTCGATATTGTACAAAAAAATAATTTAACAATTTAAATGAAAATCATTTAAGGTCATTGTTCTGCTTGTATTATACATAAATAAATAAACCTAACAACAACTTTATTTGCCATCATCACCTGAAAGTCTGAAACTGAAACAAATTATTACCTTCAAGCGGTTGGATGATATTCCCTCATCTGCCGAGATTTCCTTTAATCAATTTCCATAAAGGAGAATAAATTAGTAAACATAAAAACCAATTAGTATGACATAAAGATAATAAAAGAATGGTCTTACGATATTTTCACGTTTCCATTGAAGTTCCAATGCTTCTTCAATGTCTTTAACAACTTGATCCATAGTAGGGCGTTGTTCACGTTCTTCCTTCAAGCAGTTATAAGCTGTTTCTGAAAAGATGGTCAATGATTTTGAGTCCATTTGTTTCCTTAGATTAGGATCGATCATCTCATCCAATCTTCCCTCTTGATAATAGTGTCTAGCGTTTTCAGCTAGCGATTGAACATCACCGCCTCTAATCATTCTTTTTCTCCCACAAAGGACTTCAAACATTATCACACCAAACGAATAAACATCACATTTGGGAGTAACAATGGCGGTCTTTAAATACACAGGGTCTATGTAGCTGGACGTTCCAATTCCAAAACGGTGAGAGAAGAAAAGACGATGTCTCCAACTTTCAGGATATTTTGTGGAAAGTCCAAAACCAGCTACCTTGGCTTCCCAATCTTCATCTAAAAAGATTTTAGAGCTGTTGAGGCCACAATGCATAACATCATAGTGGATGTAGCTCAGCGCACGAGCAACACCTAAACATATGTTGAGTCTTTGTAACCATTTGAGAGTGGAACCACTTAGATGTTGGTCTAGACTTCCGTGAACTGCATGCTCGTAAATTATGATCTTCTCATCTTCGTCATCACAATATCCAATAACAGAAATGATATTTTTATGCTTAAGGCCATATAAGACTTGAAACTCTGTCCAGAATTCAACTTCTTCATGCCCATACTTAATATCTAACCTTCGTGCAACAATATCAATCAATTTTCCAGATTGCTGCATTTGTCCTTTGTAATCCTTCCCGAATTCACTTTCTCTAATGAGATTTTCGTCTGCGAAGTTGCTGGTGGCTGATAGTATCACTTCAAGTTTGACTCGTAGGTCTTTGTATGGCATCGAATTCCAAACGGAGTGCGTAGGTGTACTCTTTTCCTTCTGGGCTAACAAGCATCGGCCAAGTAAAAATTCGAAAGAGCCAAAAAAAATGAGGGGGATACAAATGAATGACAAGGATTTATAGTTACAAATAAGCATTATCTAATACTAAAACCTATCAGGATTTATAATTTTACAAATATGCTAAATAAGCATTATTCAATACTAAACCTATCAGAATTTATAATTTTACATATATGCTAATTGAATTCAATATTATACTTACCAGGGTTCATAACTTTGATCAACTTAACAACCATCTTATTACGTTTTTTCTTTTCACAAGATGAATCTTATTCAAACAATCAAATAACTTATGCTTACAATCAACTATATATTTACACGTATAAAACCTCAAAGGCAAATCTATATATAGTAATTACATAGACTAAATCACAACTTTAATGAGTACGGCCAATCTATGCAATAGGGGTCAGCTTGTCTAATTTTTTTTTTTTTTATTATTTTTTTTTCGGCAACTATCTCATAATATATACACCAGAAATCTATATCAAATATTCTAAGCAAGACTTGAGCCAATAACCATTTAATTGGAACCTGAGAAGCTTCTCACACAACATGAAATACCATTAGGACACAAGCCCCGTCTAATCTAATTTGGTCTAATAACACGAAAGAGCCATAAACTTGTTGTCAAAACTAATATATAAGACGTTGGTTATCTTTTTCATAATTTAAATTGAATAAAAAGTGTCAGAAAGTACTCAGAACAATATTATAAAAAAGTGGATATCGTTTTTTTTTTTTTTATTTATTTAAGTTTTTTGTTAGAAAACCTCAAAAAGATAATAAAAATAAAAATAAAATAAATAAATAAATAAATAAAAATTCCTTAAGCGACCGTTTATATTATGTACTCCATCCATCCCAAAATTATTGTCCCCTTTTTTACTTTTTTTGTCTTTATTTTTCAACTTTGACCTTAAGTATTTTTATTTATATTACATAATATTTGATGCAAAATATGTGAACGGATTGAGTTTCAAATGTACTTCCATTAGTATAATTTTCATCAAGTATTGTATTACACAAACAAAAATATTTATAGTTAAAGTTGAGAAAGAAAAACCAAAAAAATCAAAGCGGAACAATAATTTTGGAACGAAGGGAGTATTAAATTGCTTTGGATGTTTACAAAGAGGGTTTACGGTGAGGAGGTCGACGAGGTGGCGTCCCTAGCACTTACACCATTGCAAGTGACAAGAAATTGAAAGAGAAAGATTGGTAGTCCACGACGCATTTTAACACTCTTTGATATGGTAGAAAAGTGTAACCATGTGTGACCTTTGTCAGTTTATACGAGTATAAATAGGTAAGTTCACATGAATCTAGCATAGTGCCCGTGGGAATCAACTCCATCAAATAGTTTTCGGCAGGTTTTTTAGTTTTTTACGGTTTCAATAGTTTGTTGAAGGGATGTGTCACATTTTCTGTAAGGTTGTCTTGATTTTATGTGGGAGATGCTAAAGGGTGTTTGGCTAAATGAATACAAAATGGAAGGGTCATATCAAGCCACAACAATTGGGAAAATAATGCTTATGCATTAAATACCTTATAATATAGTATAGATTAAAGTTGTCTTGATTTTATATTGGAGATGTTAATGGATTTTTGGTTTGATGAATACAAAATGGAAGAGTTCCCAAGGATTGATTAGTCGTTTGAGAGAAATAGTGGTAGCATATGATCACATATATGGTGGATATTGCCCTAAACTAATATGCCAGCCGCAGTCACTTAACAGCCGCGGCTAGGTAAGCGGTCGATCTGACTTTACAGTCACCGTGGAGGAATACAAAGGAGCCACCAATGAAATATACGACATCTAAAAGAAAAGGCAAAATGAATAAATAAGTATCCGCGTCAGGGACCTACGCGCGGCTCCTATAGCACCGACACTCCGTCATCCAGACCTAAGTGGTTTGGTGTGGAATCCAAGTCACTAATCATGTGACCCGCCTAAACATGTAGGAGATATCTCATGGGAATGGAGTGTTGACCAAGCTTTACCATAAAAGGATACAACTTGGGGGCACGCTGCGACACAAATCCCTAGGACGGCGGAAGTCAACCAAAAAGACAAGATGGCTCGGATGTCGATGCCTAACGTCCTTGTCCTGGCAGAAACATGCTATTATCCACTGGATAATAGAAGGGATCACTACCCGTGATCCGGAGGTAACGACGAGGAACCTTGCCTATAAATACGACACATTTGGCCATTGAGGGCCACATTCCAACACAAACATGTACTCTCATATATTGCTCTCACATTCATTTATCCTCCATAAACGAATACTTATTCTTACACATGAGGCTGATCGTGGGAGCAACTTCACACGATGAGACTAACGATGCTTTTTCTTAGCAGATTCATCCCCGTGAAACTTATAATACCCCAATTAGAAGACAAGCCGTCGTTGATATTAGTGAACTAGGCATTCTTGCTAAATTCTGGTTCATCAAGTGGCGCCATCCGTGAGACCTAAACACAAATGCGTCCTATCAACGAAAGTACTTCCACCTGGCTATGCCCCGACGGATCGGTCAATAACACTGTTCTGCAAGAGGAAATGACCCAGCATGATCTTCCACCTGGCTATGCCCCGACGGAAGTAGTGCACGAGTTTTGCCAAAGGCATTATTAGAAACTACTCCCATTTATGGCGAAAAGAGCCCATAAAGAAAAATTGAAAGATGTCAGGAGTAGGTTGAGCTACAACACGAAGCAAGAAACCGAGATGACAAAATCCGCAAGGATCGCGGAGGAAAAAGAGTAAGAGAGCGGAAAAAAGAGGAAAATCCCGTGATAGGACACTTTCACCCTCTGGAAGCATCGCGTCGCCCAAGCGAAGAATGCGCTAGGTCTTAAACACACAGTCGCTCCTGATCTGGGAGTGTGTTCTTTCGACTAGGAGCAAAAAGACAAGAGCACTAGCGAAGGGAAGCCCGAAAGCTCATAAATAGCTTTGTCTCATGTTCGAGCTCATATGAAAGGGAAAGAGGGCGGGATCGACGCCGTCCGGATAGGGAAACTTCAAGAAGGAATGGCATGTTGATAAGGATTTATTTAATACGCTTTTAAGGGGTCATTTAAACCCTAAATCGTATTTTTATGGTCAAATATTACCTTAAATTGTTTCTTTTGTCATTTTAGGTACTTAGGACGTGAATTCTGGAAAATGGAGCATTTTGGAGCTTTTCGGACGTTTTTATGCTCAAGAATGAAGAAAAATAAGAAAACCAAGAAAAGTCTGGAATTAACACTATACGGCGTCAGGCTTTGGAGCTGACGTTGTCGCCTTATGAAATGATGCGATGGATTTTTACAGTAGGCGCCCTATAAAAGAATTTGGAAATTACTATGGGACAGCGTCAGGCACAAAAAGTGCAAGGCTGCCTGGCTTTGTGCTATAACGAGACGGCCCAAAAGTATTATAAAGGGACGTCGTCAGGTACAAAAAAGGCGAGGCCGCCTGGCTTTACACTAACACGAGACTGCACGGCCCAGTAAAGTTTATACGTGACGACGTCAGAAGGTCTCTTGGGCAATACGAAACCCTAAAAGCGGCGATTTGATGGCGTCAGGATCTATAACCCGACGCCGTCAGAGTTGTAAATCTATATATAGTTTTGGTATTTTTCATTCACTGGGGTGGAACTTTGTGTGTAACTTTGGAGAAAAACCCTAGCACAATTTTCTCAGCAATTTTAGGGTTTCAAACCCTCTTTTCTTCCATGTTCAATTAAAGATAAGTTCTTCCTTTAATCATTCAATATGTCTATGTGTTGTTTGATTAATTTTTTGTCTTTTATTTACATTAACATGCTAGCTTAGATTTCCTAGTGTTTGCTTAGATCTAATGAAACCTAGTTATTAATTATTGATTGTTGATTTGTCATTGATTGTTTGTTGATTGACTAGCGTTAGGCTTAAGAAAACTGGCTAACTATACTACACCGGTCATTGCGAGCTTCTCAAGATCCCTTGAAAAGTAAAACTTTTGCGATTCTGCAATCCCGCATCAAAGTTTTTGGCGCCGCTGCCTGGGGAATAGTTATTGCTTAGGTTGATTTTTATTTTAATTAGCTTTACTCATTAGATTCCTATCTAGTGAGATTTTTATTTTCTTTTTATAAGGTTTTCTTTAGTCTATCTTTTTCTCTGTTTCCTTTGTTTGTAAACCTTATCAATGAATAACAATAACATTGATCGTTTGATCCCTGTTATTCGTGTCTTTCGTCGAAGAATTTTCCAACTACTCATTCCGGTCCCCATAGTGGAAAACGAGAACCTACCTAACCTTTCACCTGACCATCACTTTGCCAATAATTATGAGATGGAGGAATCTGACCACGTCAACGACCATAGAATTAGCCCTTTTTACTACTCGGATTCCAACGAAGACCTAGGTGATGGTGAAATAATCAATGTAGGTAGGAAGGAAGAAGAAGTGAATCCTCTTAAGTATGTTGATCCTAGGACAAGAATTGAGAAGGATAGCCTCTTTAACATGCAGTTTCCTTGTAAGATCAAACATAGGAGTTTTGATGCCTACCTTAACTCATCTTTGCCTATTGATGAGGCGAAAAATGATCCGTTTTTAGGGGGTCATTTAAGCCCGGAATTGAATTTATTTGATCAAATATTGCCCTAAATCGTTCCTTTTGTGATTTTAGGTACTTTTTGAGTGAATTCTTAAAAAGGAAGCATTTTGGACGTTTTTGGAGCATAAAAGTGAAGAAAACGGCAAAGTCTCAATTTTTCTTGCTGGGAACAGTACCTGACGGCGTCACCAAGCTCTACATGACGGCGTCAAGAGTAAAACAAGAGGTGAAGTGGATAGAGTCTGTGACGGTCCAGAGAGTTCTTACATTAGGGCATGACGGCGTCACCATAGGCCGTCATGGTCCCATTACACGTGACGGCCAGAGGAAAGTTGCTCTTGACGGCGTCAGATCTGGATCTAGGTAATCCGATATTATTATGGGCGGCGGGTTGAAGGCGTTAGCTTTCTCTTCTTGACGCCGTCATGATGGAAAATCTATATATAGTTTTGTAATTTTCATTCATAAGGGAGGACAATTAGGGGGATGATGAGGCGAAAAATGATCCATTTTTAGGGGGTCATTTAAGCCCGAATCCGAATTTATTTGATCAAATATTGCCCTAAATCGTTCCTTTTGTGATTTTAGGTGTTTGGAGAGTGAATTCTGGAAAAGAAGCCATTTTGGACGTTTTTGGAGCATAAAAGTGAAGAAAACGGCTAAGTACCAAATTTCCATGCTGAAGATACAAGGTGACGGCGTCAAGACTACCATCTTGACGGCGTCAAACATGAGGAATTAAATACCGTAGGAGGTGACGGCGTCAGAAGCCTTCATGACGGCGTCAAAGTGGCAAGAATTAAATCCCGTGGTTGATGACGGCGTCACATAGGCCGTCATAAGTGGATCAAGGCCGTCCGAGGAAGTATTTGGCGGCGAGGTGACGGCGTCACATATAACTCTTGACGCCGTCAGTCTGTTTTTCCTATATATAGTTTTCTAGTTTTTTTCATTAAAGGAGAGAAGTTTTGGTGAAACCCTAAAGACGATTTTGGTGCATCTTTTACAGGTTTTTCAAGGGTTCCAAACCCTTGAGACCTTGCATTGTAATTGAGATAAGTGTTCTTTCAATTCAATCAATATGTCTATGTGTTGGTTGTTTATATCTTGTTCTTGTCTCAATTCCACTATGCTAGGCTAGATCTCTTTTTGTGTTTGCTTAGATCTAATGAAACCTAGATGTTGATTATGTGTTGATTACTTGTCTATTCTTGTTTTGGATGAATGATTTATATGTTAGGCTTAAGAAAACTGGCAGATCTCCAAATGGTAACATGCTTGAACATCTTAAGAAACATGAACCGAGGCGTACTAGGTCTTTATTGGTTGTATTTAATGCATGAGCCACTGTTTACAATCCCTATAGTTGTGCTGGGTCATGGTGTAGGAGGAGATAAGAGCTCATAGAGTTGGGGAGTTATGTATGCCACCCCACGAATGGTATTAAGGAATACAATCCGTCATCCATACAAGTGTAACAAGTAATTAACGTGTAAAAGATATCTAGGGAGTAATGAAGTCTAAGTAAACACAATTTCTCCAACCACTGCTCATGATGAGGCGAAAAATGATCCGTTTTTAGGGGGTCATTTAAGCCCGAATCCGAACTTATTTGATCAAATATTGCCCTAAATCGTTCCTTTTGTGATTTTAGGTGTTTGGAGAGTGAATTCTGGAAAAGAGGCTATTTTGGACGTTTTTGGAGCATAAAGTGAAGAAAACGACAAAGTACCAAAAATCCAAGCTGGAAATACAAGGTGACGGCGTCAAGGGTTTACTCTTGACGGCGTCAGACAAGATGAATATTTTACCGTAGCTGGTGACGGCGTCAGATGAAGAGATGACGGCGTCAAAGTGGCCAAAGATTAATTTACCGTAGGTGGTGACGGCGTCACCAAGACCGTCACAATTGGATCTAGGGCGTCCGAGGAGGTTTATGGCGGCTAGTTGACGGCGTCAGAATTAACTCTTGACGCCGTCAGGACGATTTTCCTATATATAGTTTTCTAGTTTTTTCATTAAAAAAAGGAGAGAAGTTTTGGTGAAACCCTAAAGACGATTTTGGTACCTCTTTTACAGGTTTTTCAAGGGTTCCAAACCCTTGAGACCTTGCATTGTAATTGAGATAAGTATACTCTTAATTCAATCAATATGTCTATGTGTTGGTTGTTTATCTTTTGTTCTTATCTTAATTCTACTATGCTAGGCTAGATTTCCTTTGTGTTTGCTTAGATCTAATGAAACCTAGATGTTGATTATGTGTTAATTACTTGTCTATTCTTGTTTTGGATGAATGATATTATATGTTAGGCTTAAGAAAACTGGCAGATCTCCAAATGGTAACATGCTTGAACGTCTTAAGAAACATGAACCGAGGCGTACTAGGTCTTTATTGGTTGTATTTAATGCATGAGCCACTGTTTACAATCCCTATAGTTGTGCTGGGTCATGGTGTAGGAGGAGATAAGAGCTCATAGAGTTGGGGAGTTATGTATGCCACCCCACGAATGGTATTAAGGAATACAATCCGTCATCCATGCAAGTGTAACAAGTAATTGACATGTAAAAGATATCTAGGGAGTAATGAAGTCTAAGTAAACACAATTTCTCCAAATACTGCTCACAACCTTAGTTTAATATTAGCTTAATTTCATTTTCATTAGTTTAATTAGTTATAAAGTAGTTTTTGGGTTAGTTGAATAACAACTAATTCCGCCCACTCTTTCAAAACCCGAGATTTTACTTGCTTTCATAAAATATAAAAACACAAAAATAATCATCCTTCATCTCTAGAACTATTAATTAGGCTTTCTAATCCTAGCGACACTATTCCTAAGCTGAACGATCAATCCCCCGGTACTTGTCACTATACTATACTACAACGATCAGGTACACTGCCTGGTGGGGGTTGTAAGCTTCTCGAGATCCCTCGAGAGGTAAAGCCTGTTGCGATTCCCACGCATCAGCTCACAACCTTAGTTTAATTTAGTTTAATTTCATTTTTAGTATTTTATTTCAATTATATAATAGCTTTGGGTTAGTTGAATAGCAACTAATTCCGCCCACTCTTCCAAAACCCGAGATTTTATTTGCTTTCATAAAAATATAAAAATACAAAAATAATCATCCCTCACCTCTAGAACTATTAATTAGGTTTTCTAATTCTAGCGACACTATTCCTAAGCTGAACGATCAATCCCCCGGTACTTGTCACTATACTATACTACAACGATCAGGTACACTGCCTGGTGGGGGTTGTAAGCTTCTCGAGATCCCTCGAGAGGTAAAGCCTGTTGCGATTCCCACGCATCAAGTTTTTGGCGCCGCTGCCGGGGAATAGTTATTGTCTAGGTTAGGATTTCTTTTTATTAGGTCTACTTGCTAGATTCCTTTCTAGTAAGATTTTTATTTTTATTTTTAGGTCTTCTTTAGTCTATCTTATTTCTTTGTGCCTTTGTTAGTAAATTAAACTCATTGACTATTCCGTTGACCATAATGGAAAACGCGAATCCACCCCTTTCCCCTAGTGAAGTGGCTGTGTTACGTGAACAAATTGAAAGTGAGATTAGGGAGCTTAGAGAGCTTAATAGGTTGATCAAGATTGAACTCGAACATACATTTAGCGACCTAGCAACCGTCTTGTATTCAAATAAGGACCTAGGGCCTGATGACTTTGTGAGTGTTATTAAGAGACCAGAAGAGGAAATGGATCCAAGGCTTAACGACCACTTTAACCTATACCCCACTAAGGAGGAGATTGCATACTATAATAACCTTATTGATAACCCGCGATCTCCCTTCACCATGATTGAACCTAAGATCAAGAGAGGCGATCCTAAGAATGCTAAGATACCATGTATGATTGGATATAGGCAAATTAGTAATGCTTACATTGACTTTAAATCTCCAATCAACATTATGTCCTCAGCGGTTTATAATGATATAGTAAACATAAGACTTGAACCTAGAAGGGACCCCAAGTACCCCGGTGGAGTTTGTAACTTTGTCGGGAGAGTTAAAGGTTTATGTGTCTTTGTTGGTGATTTCACCTTTGTCACCGACTTTATGATTGTGGAGGATCTTGCTAATGTTATTGATTGTCGATTATCCAATGTTGTGTTTGGCAAACCGTTTGTTGAGGAGTCTAAGTTAGAGTATGATGAGGTGGAAGGCACAATCCGATTCGCAAGTAACACCGATAGTATCACCTATAGGATGCCCAATAGGATGAAAGAATTTCGCTTTGTATCTCGTCTTGATCAAGACAACATTGGTGCTTTTGAGGATATTAGTGAGGAGGATAAGAAAAAGGGCATGGAGTATGTATGGGAGAAAAGAAGTCTTTACTACAAAAATTGCTTGGCCCTTGGACCAATGTATAAGGTCAATGAAGAATTTGTCCGATTGACTATGGGGGCGATTGAGAAAAAGGTGATTGGTTTCTACAAGGAATATTTACAATCGGAAAGTGGAACTAATGATGAAATCACGTAGTAACCCACGACTTTGAGTCTAGCTACAAGACTCGTAAATAAAGAAAAGCGCTTCTTGGGAGGCAACCCATGTTTTGTGTGATTTTAATTGTTTGATTGTTATTTGCTTCCGTATGCATGTTTTATTTTTATTGTTGGTTGATCATGTTTCTCAATTAAAATGTGAAATACTTTATTATGTTGTTTGGCATAGTCCTAACTTCAACCTAAAGGTATTTTTGCAAAAGATAAGTGTAAGGGAAAACCCCAAATATGTTTTTAAGAAACAAACCGATCATGATTCTCCACAATATTTAATGAACATGTATATTCGTATTTGTTAGAGTCAAATGCTTGTATCGAGTCATAATGAAGTTTTGCAGGATTTTCCAGGAAGTAGGACAAGGTTTTTCCAGAAATTTTCCGGAAACTTAACATAAAGATTTCTGCAGGTTCATTCTGACGGCGTCAGGCAATTGCTCTTGACGGCGTCAGGAGTAAAAAATCTGGAAATTTTACCCGTTTTGTTTTTCTAACGGAGTCTTATTGTTTTTGTGAATTATTAAGTTTTATAATCTCCAGGAAATCTGCAAACTTCATTCCACAAGCATTATATCTTATTTTGTTTTCTAGGATTTAATAACTTATATAGGATGCCGCCGATTTTACGCGAGGTTGCCTTGTCTACTTTTGTCAGGATTTACAGGTTATTTAAGACAAGAAGATGATTTATATTCTGGAAGGGAAGCTTTGATTGTTCATTTTCTTGGAGGAAGATTTAACCTGGCCAACCTAAAATCCATACCGAGCGAATCAGGGGAGTATTTGATTTCATTCTCTTTACTTCTTACTTTTACATTCTTTACTTGAACATTGGGGACAATGTTCATCCTAAGTGTAAGGGGAGGGTAAAAAGATGATACCTTACATATGCACTTTCGTTTGAGTTTGTTTTGTTTGATAGTAGATGAGTAATAAAACTATGAGAAATACTTGTTAGTGTAATTTTAGCGCCAAATTTAAAATTTTTTACAACATTTAGGAGTGAAACTTTAGCCATAGCAAGCGTCTCATGGATAGGAGGTTGTATGACTAGCACATAACCGTATATTCAGAAAAATTTTCCACCCAAAGATGTGAGGTTCGCCTTTAGTTTTGATAGGAAAAGCATTTATTATTAGTGCTTATGAGTGTACCGGTAGCATTTAGATTCTAGAACTTGCGTTAGTGATGCATCCCGAGACCGCTAGTGAGACTACATTCGTGTGGTAGGATTTACTACATGATAAGAGGCATTAGGATCACCCTTGTGTTAAACCCGTATTATAATTACTTGACCACTTAAGTCATATTACTTGGCTAGTTAAGTCAACTAATTTTTCCCACACCCTTAGCGTTGTACTCATTTTTAGTACACGATACCCCTAGTACACCCCTCCAAGCCAATCTTTTCGTTTCTAACTTTAAGCATCTTACTTAAAGGAAGAATTTGTTACACCCCACTTAAATGTACAACCAAATCGCCTTAGCCTTCCGTGTATGCGCTCATTTTTAGTGCATTATTGTTATTTGTTAAACCCTAAGTTAACTTTCTAATTGATTACATGGTTGCTAAGTCGAGTCATATCCTTGTACATATTGTTTTGGGACGATTGGGACTCATGGGTAAGTACTTATTTTATGGAGTAATGGGGAAGAACATCATTTATTACCCCCATATGTACGTTAATCTTAAAAGTGCTCCAAGTGTTTTGATTTTCTTAATTCGAGTCATTAGAATAGTTAATGTAAAGTATGTAAAGATTCAAGTGTAAGGGGATTGCTCATACCCCTATGATGTATTATTTTGGATGGTAGGGTAAGAGTGTATGAAAAAAAAAATGGAAAAGAAAAAAAAAAGAAAAAGAAAAACATACGGACTACCATCCCGTTTTCATTCTATGTTCGTTTTACATTTTTGTTATTTTTCATTTATTAGCTTAAGTCGAGTCTAGTCTTGGCTTAACTCGCCACCAGTAAAATTCCCTTTATCCAACAGAACCGTGTAATTCATATCCCTACACCTAACGTTATAACCCTTTTAAAAGACCTCTTTGATAGTTTATCCTAGGTGCTTACGCCATGTGGTGGAGGTTTGATCCTTTCCCAAGCCTATGGTAATCTATTTTGTTATGACAGGTAGTGAGAGATATCTTCCATTTCCATAATGTTATATTACTTTATTACACCCGAGAGATGTGAGTATCTAAACACTATTTGTGAGGTGCTTGTGTATGACCTCCGTGCTTGTCTATTGGTCTTTAGTGGAACGATTATTTGTTGTAATTACTTTTATATTAGTGTTAAATGACCCCTAACTTGTCTTTTGAGTAGAATAAAAGCTCATTTGCTTGAGGACAAGCAAATCTCAAGTGTAAGGGTATATGATGAGGCGAAAAATGATCCTTTTTTATGGGGTCATTTAAGCCCGAATCCGAACTTATTTGATCAAATATTGCCCTAAATCGTTCCTTTTGTGATTTTAGGTGTTTGGAGAGTGAATTCTGGAAAAGAGGCTATTTTGGACGTTTTTGGAGCATAAAGTGAAGAAAACGACAAAGTACCAAAAATCCAAGCTGGAAATACAAGGTGACGGCGTCAAGGGTTTACTCTTGACGGCATCAGACAAGATGAATATTTTACCGTAGCTGGTGACGGCGTCAGATGAAGAGATGACGGCGTCAAAGTGGCCAAAGATTAATTTACCGTAGGTGGTGACGGCGTCACCAAGACCGTCACAATTGGATCTAGGGCGTCCGAGGAGGTTTATGGCGGCTAGTTGACGGCGTCAGAATTAACTCTTGACGCCGTCAGGACGATTTTCCTATATATAGTTTTCTAGTTTTTTCATTAAAAAAAGGAGAGAAGTTTTGGTGAAACCCTAAAGACGATTTTGGTACCTCTTTTACAGGTTTTTCAAGGGTTCCAAACCCTTGAGACCTTGCATTGTAATTGAGATAAGTATACTCTTAATTCAATCAATATGTCTATGTGTTGGTTGTTTATCTTTTGTTCTTATCTTAATTCTACTATGCTAGGCTATATTTCCTTTGTGTTTACTTAGATCTAATGAAACCTAGATGTTGATTATGTGATAATTACTTGTCTATTCTTGTTTTGGATGAATGATATTATATGTTAGGCTTAAGAAAACTGGCAGATCTCCAAATGGTAACATGCTTGAACGTCTTAAGAAACATGAACCGAGGCGTACTAGGTCTTTATTGGTTGTATTTAATGCATGAGCCACTGTTTACAATCCCTATAGTTGTGCTGGGTCATGGTGTAGGAGGAGATAAGAGCTCATAGAGTTGGGGAGTTATGTATGCCACCCCACGAATGGTATTAAGGAATACAATCCGTCATCCATGCAAGTGTAACAAGTAATTGACATGTAAAAGATATCTAGGGAGTAATGAAGTCTAAGTAAACACAATTTCTCCAAATACTGCTCACAACCTTAGTTTAATATTAGCTTAATTTCATTTTCATTAGTTTAATTAGTTATAAAGTAGTTTTTGGGTTAGTTGAATAACAACTAATTCCGCCCACTCTTTCAAAACCCGAGATTTTACTTGCTTTCATAAAATATAAAAACACAAAAATAATCATCCTTCATCTCTAGAACTATTAATTAGGCTTTCTAATCCTAGCGACACTATTCCTAAGCTGAACGATCAATCCCCCGGTACTTGTCACTATACTATACTACAACGATCAGGTACACTGCCTGGTGGGGGTTGTAAGCTTCTCGAGATCCCTCGAGAGGTAAAGCCTGTTGCGATTCCCACGCATCAGCTCACAACCTTAGTTTAATTTCATTTTTAGTATTTTATTTCAATTATATAATAGCTTTGGGTTAGTTGAATAGCAACTAATTCCGCCCACTCTTCCAAAACCCGAGATTTTATTTGCTTTCATAAAAATATAAAAATACAAAAATAATCATCCCTCACCTCTAGAACTATTAATTAGGTTTTCTAATTCTAGCGACACTATTCCTAAGCTGAACGATCAATCCCCCGGTACTTGTCACTATACTATACTACAACGATCAGGTACACTGCCTGGTGGGGGTTGTAAGCTTCTCGAGATCCCTCGAGAGGTAAAGCAAGGTGCGATTCCCACGCATCAAGTTTTTGGCGCCGCAGCCCGGGGAATAGTTATTGTCTAGGTTAGGATTTCTCTTTATTAGGTCTACTTGCTAGATTCCTTTCTAGTAAGATTTTTATTTTTTATTTTTAGGTCTTCTTTAGTCTATCTTATTTCTTTGTGCCTCTGTTAGTAAACTAACCTCATTGACTATTCCGTTGACCATTATGGAAAACGCGAATCCACCCCTTTCCCCTAGTGAAGTAGCTGTGTTACGTGGACAAATTGAGAGTGAGATTAGGGAGCTTAGAGAGCTTAATAGGTTGATTAAGATTGAACTCGAACATACATTTCGCGACCTAGCAACCGCCTTGTATTCAAATAAGGACTTAGGGCCTAATGACTTTGTGAGTATTGTTGAGAGACTAGAAGAGGAGGAAATGGATCCGAGGCTTAACGACTACTTTAATCTATACCCCACTAAGGAGGAGATTACATACTACAATAATCTTATTGATAACCCACGATCTCCCTTCACCATGATTGAACCTAAGATCAAGAGAGGCGATCCTAAGAATGTTAAGATACCATGTATGATTGGATATAGGCACATTAGCAATGCTTACATTGACTTTAAATCTCCAATCAACATTATGTCCTCAACGGTTTATAATGATATAGTGAACACAAGACTTGAACCTAGAAGGGATCCCAAATGCCCCGGTGGAGTTTGTAACTTTTTCGGGAGAGTTAAAGGTTTACGTGTCTTTGTTGGTAATTTCACTTTTGTCACCGACTTTATGATTGTGGAGGATCTTGCTAATGTTATTGATTGTCGATTATCCAATGTTGTGTTTGGCAAACCATTTGTTGAGGAGTCTAAGTTAGAGTATGATGAGGTAAAAGGCACGATCCGATTTGCAAGTAACACCGATAGTATCACCTATAGGATGCCCAATAGGATGAAAGAATTTCGCTTTATATCTCGTCTTGATCAGGACAACGTTGGTGCTTTTGAGGATATTGATGAGGAGGATAGACGTAGAGGAGTAGAGTATGTTAGAAATAGGATGCTTGGTTTCTACAAAGAATGCTTGCAACTAGGTCCGGAATACAAAACTGGTTTAGAAGACGACCTAGAGAGTGGAACCAATGATGAAGTTACGTAGTAACCCATGACTTTGAGTCTAGTTACAAGACTCGTAAATAAAGAAAAGCGCTTCTTGGGAGGCAACCCATGTTTTGTGTGATTTTATTTGTTTGATTGTTATTTGCTTCCGTATGCATGTTTTATTTTTTATTGTTGGTTGATCATGTTTCTCTACTAAAATGTGGAAATACTTTATTATGTTGTTTGGCCTAGTCTTAACTTCAACCTAAAGGTATTTTTGCAAAAAAATAAGTGTAAGGGGAAACCCCAAATATGTTTTTAAGAAACAAACCGATCGTGATTCTCCACAATATTTAATGAACATGTATATTCGTATTTGTTAGAGTCAAATGCTTGTATTGAGTCATAATGAAGTTTTGCAGGATTTTCCAGGAAGTAGGACAAGGTTTTTCCAGAAATTTTCCGGAAACTTAACATAAGAATTTCTGCAGGTCCATTCTGACGGCGTCAGGAGTTAAAAAATCTAGAAATTTTACCGGTTTTGTTTTTCTAACGGATTCTTATGGTTTTTGTGAATTATTAAGTTTTATAATCTTCAGGAAATCTGCAAACTTCATTCCACAAGCATTATATCTTACTTTGTTTTCTAGGATTCAGTAACTTATATAGGATGCCGCCGATTTTACGCAAGGTTGCCTTGTCTATTGTTGTCAGGATTTACAGGTTATTTGTGACAAGAAGATGATTTATATTCTGGAAGGGAAGCTTTGATTGTTCGTTTTCTTGGAGGAAGATTTAACCTGGCCAACCTATAATCCATACCGAGCGAATCAGGGGAGTATTTGATTTCATTCTCTTTACTTCTTAACTTTTACATTCTTTACTTGAACATTGGGGACAATGTTCATCCTAAGTGTAAGGGGAGGGTAAAAAGATGATACCTTACATATGCACTTTCGCTTGAGTTTGTTTTGTTTGATAGTAGATGTGTAATAAAACTATGAGAAATACTTGTTAGAGTAATTTTAGCGCCAAATTTAAATTTTTTTACAACATTTAGGAGTGAATAGCCATAGCAAGCGTCTCATGGATAGAAGATTGTATGACTAGCACATAACCGTATATTCAGAAAAATTTTCCACCCAAAAATGTGAGGTTCGCCTTTAGATTTGATAGGAAAAGCATTTATTATTGGTGCTTATGAGTGTACCGGTAACATTTAGATTTTAGAACTTGCGTTAGTGATGCATTTAAGTCATATTACTTGGCTAGTTAAGTCAACTAATTTTTCCCACACCCTTTGCGTTGTACTCATTTTTAGTACACGATACCCCTAGTACACCCCTCCGAGCCTATCTTTTCGTTTCTAACTTTAAGCATCTTACTTAAAGGAAGAATTTGTTACACCCCACTTAAATGTACACCAAAATCGCCTTAGCCTTCCGTGTATGCGCGCATTTTTAGTGCATTATTGTTATTTGTTAAACCCTAAGTTAACTTTCTAATTGATTACATGGTTGCTAAGTCGAGTCATATCATTGTACATATTGTTTTGGGACGATTGGGACTCATGGGTAAGTACTTATTTTATGGAGTAATGGGGAAGAACATAATATTATTACCCCCACATGTACGTTAATCTTAAAAGTGCTCCAAGTGTTTTGATTTTCTTAATTCGAGTCATTAGAATAGTTTAATGTAAAGTATGTAAAGATTCAAGTGTAAGGGGATTGCTCAAACCCCTATGATGTATTATTTTGGATGGTAGCGTAAGAGTGTATGCAAAAAAAAAAAAAAAAAAAAAAAAAAGAGAAAAAACATACGGACTACCATCCCATTTTCATTCTATGTTCATTTTATGTTTTTGTTATTTTTCATTTGATAGCTTAAGTCGAGTCTAGTCTTGGCTTAGCAACGCCATCTTGTACATGTAATTAACTACGATTGTTAACTCGCCACCAGTAAAACTTCCTTTATCCAACAAAACCGTGTAATTCATATCCCTATACCTAATGTTACAACCCTTTAAAAGACCTCTTTGATAGTTTATCCTAGGTTCTTACGCCATGTGGTGGAGGTTTGATCCTTTCCCAAGCCTATGGTAATCTATTTTGTTATGACAGGTAGTGAGAGATATCTTCTATTTCCATAATGTTATATTACTTTATTACACCCGAGAGATGTGAGTATCTAAACACTATTTGCGAGGTGCTTGTGTATGACCTCCGTGCTTGTCTATTGGTCTTTAGTGGAACGATTATTTGTTGTAATTACTTTTATATTAGTGTTAAATGACCCCTAACTTGTCTTTTGAGTAGAATAAAAGCTCATTTGCTTGAGGACAAGCAAATCTCAAGTGTAAGGGTATATGATGAGGCGAAAAATGATCCGTTTTTAGGGGGTCATTTAAGCCCGAATCCGAATTTATTTGATCAAATATTGCCCTAAATCGTTCCTTTTGTGATTTTAGGTGTTTGTAGAGTGAATTCTGGAAAAGAAGTCATTTTGGACGTTTTTGGAGCATAAAAGTGAAGAAAACGGCTAAGTACCAAATTTCCATGCTGAAGATACAAGGTGACGGCGTCAAGACTACCATCTTGACGGCGTCAGACATGAGGAATTAAATACCGTAGGAGGTGACGGCGTCAGAAGCCTTCATGACGGCGTCAAAGTGGCAAGAATTAAATACCGTGGTTGATGATGGCGTCACATAGGCCGTCATAAGTGGATCAAGGCCGTCCGAGGAAGTATTTGGCGGCGAGGTGACGGCGTCACATATAACTCTTGACGCCGTCAGCCTGTTTTTCCTATATATAGTTTTCTAGTTTTTTTCATTAAAGGAGAGAAGTTTTGGTGAAACCCTAAAGACGATTTTGGTGCATCTTTTACAGGTTTTTCAAGGGTTCCAAACCCTTGAGACCTTGCATTGTAATTGAGATAAGTGTTCTTTCAATTCAATCAATATGTCTATGTGTTGGTTGTTTATATCTTGTTCTTGTCTCAATTCCACTATGCTAGGCTAGATCTCTTTTTGTGTTTGCTTAGATCTAATGAAACCTAGATGTTGATTATGTGTTGATTACTTGTCTATTCTTGTTTCGGATGAATGATTTATATGTTAGGCTTAAGAAAACTGGCAGATCTCCAAATGGTAACATGCTTGAACGTCTTAAGAAACATGAACCGAGGCGTACTAGGTCTTTATTGGTTGTATTTAATGCATGAGCCACTGTTTACAATCCCTATAGTTGTGCTGGGTCATGGTGTAGGAGGAGATAAGAGCTCATAGAGTTGGGGAGTTATGTATGCCACCCCACGAATGGTATTAAGGAATACAATCCGTCATCCATACAAGTGTAACAAGTAATTAACGTGTAAAAGATATCTAGGGAGTAATGAAGTCTAAGTAAACACAATTTCTCCAACCACTACTCACAACCTTAGTTTAATTTCATTTTTAGTATTTTATTTCAATTATATAATAGCTTTGGGTTAGTTGAATAGCAACTAATTCCGCCCACTCTTCCAAAACCCGAGATTTTATTTGCTTTCATAAAAATATAAAAATACAAAAATAATCATCCCTCACCTCTAGAACTATTAATTAGGTTTTTTAATCCTAGCGACACTATTCCTAAGCTGAACGATCAATCCCCCGGTACTTGTCACTATACTATACTACAACGATCAGGTACACTGCCTGGTGGGGGTTGTAAGCTTCTCGAGATCCCTCGAGAGGTAAAGCAAGGTGCGATTCCCACGCATCAGGGGATAACTTAGAGAAACCCTAGCACGATTTTATCAGTATTTTCAAGGGTTTTTACCCTTTGAAACCTTTCATGTTCAATTAAGATAAGTATCCTTTCAATTCATTCAATATGTCTATGTGTTGTTTGAATATATCTTACGCTTGTCTTGATTTCAACATGCTAGGCTAGATCTCTTGTGTGTTTGCTTAGATGTAGTGAAACCTAGATGTTGATTATAGGTTGATTGCTTGTTTAGATTTGTTACGGATGAATGATTTCGATGTTAGGCTTAAGAAAACTGGCAGACTTCCATAGTGTAACTTGCTTGAACGTCTTAAGAAACATGAACCAATGCGTACTAGGTTTTTATGGTTGTATTTAATGCATGAGCGAATTCTAATAATCTCATGTTAGGAGCTTCTTGCAGGCTCGACATAGGAGTGAAGTAGGAGCTTATAGAGTTGGGGAAGTATGTACGCCACCCCACGATTGGTATTAAGGAATATAACCCGTCATCCACACAATTGTAACAAACTATCAACCTGTAAAAGATATCTAGGGAGTAATAAAATCTAAGTAAACACAATTTTCCCATTTATTGTACACACCACTAGTTTAATTAGCTTTATTTACATTTTTGTTATTTTATTTTGATTGCATCTTAGTTATTGGGTTAGTTGACTAGCAGCTAATTTCGCCAACTCTTCTAAAACCCGTGAATTTACTTGCTTTTTATAAAATATAAAAATACAAAAAGAATCATTCCTCACCTCTAGACTTAATTTTTAGTCTTTCTAATCCTAGCGACACTATTCCTGAGTTGAATGATCAATCCCCCGATACTTGTCACTATACTATACTACAACGATCAGGTACACTGCCTGGTGGGGGTTGTAAGCTTCTCGAGATCCCTCGAGAGGTAAAGCCTGGTGCAATTCCCACGCATCACCTATGAACATAATTTCGCGTGCTAACTATAATAAAATCATGGTAAATGAGTTAGAATATCAAGGTAATAATATTTTCACGAGGATTGAGCCATTGCACGTATTTGTGGGAAGTTTTGTGTATTTGGTTGATTTTATGGTTATGGAAAACTTAGGAGAATTCATTGATGATAAATTGACCCAAATCATATTTGGAGAACCTTTTAAACGGTTAACCAATCTTGATGAAAAACTTATGGATGGAGTATTAAAGTTTTTATTAAATCTTTAGTTTTATAAACTCCAGGAAATCTGCAAACATTCATTACACAAGCATTATATCTTACATTGTTTTCTAGGATCTATTAGTATATATAGATTACCGCCGATTTTACGCGAGGTTGCCTTGTTTGTTTTCTCAGGTTTAACAGGTTATGTATGTCAAGAAGATGATTTATAGTCTGGAAGGGAAGCTTTGATTGTTCATTTTCTTGGAGGAAGATCTAACCTTGTTACCACACTATCCACACCGAATGAATCAGGGGAGTATTTGATTTCATTCTTTTACCAATTTCACTTTTACATTCTTTAATTGAACATTGGGGACAATGTTCATCCTAAGTGTAAGGGGAGGGTAAATAATGATACCTTATAGTATACACTTTCACTTGAGTTTGTTTGTTCGATGGTAGGTGTGTAATAAAACTAAGAGAAATACTTGTTAGTGTAATTTTAGCGCCAAATTTAAATTTTTTTACAATATTTAGGAGTGAAACTTTAACCTTAGCAAGCGTCTCATGGATAGGAGATTGTATGACTAGCACAAAACCGTACCATTCAGAAAAATTTTCCACCCAAATATGTGAGGTTCACCTTTAGATTTGATAGGAAAATCATTTATTATTAGTTCTTATGAGTGTACCGGTAGCATTTAGATTCTAGAACTTGCGTTGATGATGCATCCCGAGACCGCTAGTAAGACTACATTCGTGTAGTAGGATTTACTACATGATAAGAGGCATTAGGATCACCCTTGTGTTAAACCCGTATCACAATTACTTGACCATTTAAGTCATATTACTTGGCTAGTAAAGTCAACTAATTTTTCCCACACCTTAGCGTTGTACTCATTTTTAGTACACGAAACCCCTAGTACACCCCTCCGAGTCTATCTTGTCGTTTCTAACTTTAAGCATCTTACTTAAAGGAAAAATTTGTTACAACCCACTTAAATGTACACCCAAATCGCCTTAGCCTTCCGTGTATGCACTCATCTTTAGTGCATTATTGTTACATGTTTAAACCCTTAGTTAATTATCTAATTGATTACATGGTTGCTAAGTCGAGTCATATCCTTGTACATATTGTTTTGGGACGATTGGGACTCATGGGTAAAGTACTTATGTTATGGAGTAATGTGGAAGAACATCATTTATTACCCCCATATGTGCGTTAATCTTAAAAGTACTCCAAGTGTTTTGATTATCTTAATTCGAGTCGTTAGATTAGTTTATTGTAAAGTATGTAAAAATTTAAGTGTAAGGGGAATGTTCATTCCCTATGATGTATTATTTTGGATGGTAGGGTAAGAGTGTATGCAAAAAAAAAATAATAAAAAAAATAAATAAAAATAAATAAAAAAATCGAAAAAATTAAGAAAAAGAAAAAAAAATAGAAAAAGAAAAAGAGAAATAACATACGGACCATCCCGTTTTATTCTATGTTTGTTTTATGTTTTTGTTATTTTTGATTTATTAGCTTAAGTCGAGTCGAGTCTAGTCTTGGCTTAGCAACGCCATATTGTACATGTAATTAACCAAGATTATTAACTCGCCACCAGTAAAGATTGCCTTTATCCAACAAAACCGTGTATTCCATATCCCTACACCTAACGTTATAACCCTTTAAGAGACTTCTTTGATAGTTTATCCTAGGTGCTTACGCCATGTGGTGGATGTTTGATCCTTTCCCAAGCCTATAGTAATCTATTTTGCTATGACAGGTAGTAAGAGATGTTTTCCATTTCCATATTGTGATATATACTTTATTACATCCGAGAGATGTGAGTATCTAAACACTATTTGTGAGGTGCTAGTGTATGACCTCCGTGCTTGTCCTTGGTCTTTAGTGGAACGATTATTTGTTGTAATTACTTTTATATTAGTGTTAAATGACCCCTAACTTGTATTTTGACTAGAATAAAAGCGCATTTGCTTGAGGACAAGCAAATCTCAAGTGTAAAGGTATATGATGAGGCGAAAAATGATCCGTTTTTAGGGGGTCATTTAAGCCCAGAATTGAATTTATTTGCTCAAATATTGCCCTAAATCATTCCTTTTGTGATTTTAGGTACTTTCGGAGTGAATTCTGGAAAAGGAATCATTTTGGACGTTTTTGAAGCATAAAAGTGAAGAAAATGGCAAAGTCTCAATTTTCCTTGCTGGAAACAGTACCTGACGGCGTCACCAAGCTCTACATGACGGCGTCAAGAGTAAAACAAGAGGTGAAGCGGATAGAGTCCGTGACGGTCCAGAGAGTTTTTACATTAGGGCATGACGGCGTCACCATAGGCCGTCATGGTCCCATTACACGTGACGACCAGAGGAAAGTTGCTCTTGACGGCGTCAGATCTGAATCTAGGCAATCCGATATTATTATGGGCGGCGGGTTGACGGCGTCAGATTTCTCTCCTTGACGCCGTCACGATGGAAAAATCTATATATAGTTTTGTAATTTTCATTCATAAGGGAGGACAATTAGGGGATAACTTGGAGAAACCCTAGCACGATTTTATCAGTATTTTCAAGGGTTTTTACCCATTGAAACCTTTCATGTTCAATTAAGATAAGTATCCTTTCAATTCATTCAATATGTCTATGTGTTGTTTGAATATATCTTACGCTTGTCTTGATTTTAACATTCTAGGCTAGATCTCTTGTGTGTTTGCTTAGATGTAGTGAAACCTAGATGTTGATTATGGGTTGATTGCTTGTTTATAGTTGTTACGGATGAATGATTTCGATGTTAGGCTTAAGAAAACTGGCAGACTTCCATAGTGTAACTTGCTTGAACGTCTTAAGAAACATGAACCAATGCTTACTAGGTTTTTATGGTTGTATTTAATGCGTGAACGAATTCTAATGATCCCATGTTAGGAGCTTCTTGCAGGCTCGACATAGGAGTGAAGTAGGAGCTTATGGAGTTGGGAAAGCACGTACGCCACCCCACGATTGGTATTAAGGAATATAACCCGTCATCCACGCAATTGTAACAAACTATCAACCTGTAAAAGATATCTAGGGAGTAATAAAATCTAAGTAAACACAATTTTCCCATTTATTGTCCCCACCACTAGTTTAATTAGCTTTATTTACATTTTTGTTATTTTATTTTGATTGCATCTTAGTTATTGGGTTAGTTGACTAGCAGCTAATTCCGCCCACTCTTCCAAAACCCGTGAATTTACTTGCTTTTTATAAAATATAAAAATACAAAAAAAATCATCCCTCACGTCTAGACTTAATTTTTAGGCTTTCTAATCCTAGCGACACTATTCCTGAGTTGAACGATCAATCCCCCGGTACTTGTCACTATACTATACTACAACGATCAGGTACACTGCCTGGTGGGGGTTGTAAGCTTCTCGAGATCCCTCGAGAGGTAAAGCCTGGTGTAATTCCCACGCATCACCTATGAACATAATTTCGCGTGCTAACTATAATAAAATCATGGTAAATGAGTTAGAATATCAAGGTAATAATATTTTCACGAGGATTGAGCCATTGCACGTGTTTGTAGGAAGTTTTGTGTATTTGGTTGATTTTATGGTTATGGAAAACTTAGGAGAATTCATTGATGATAAATTGACCCAAATCATATTTGGAGAACCTTTTAAACGGTTAACCAATCTTGATGAAAAACTTATGGATGGGTTGATTACATTCTCTGATGGAGATGAAGATTTTGTTTACCAAATGCCACGCTTGCACCCTAGATTTAAGAATCATTCAATTGAGGCGTGCAATAGACTTCCCCCTATCGAGTTGTTGAGCGAGAACGACAAAAGGAAGGGACTCAAATATTCTCATGAGAAAAATAAGAAATACTATCGTAGATGTCTTGAGCTCAATGATGATTATAAGAGTGATGAAGCGACAATTAGATGGCTCACACTTAGGTATGTGAGCATAAGTGACACAAGATAGGGAGTAACTTTGAGTCTAGCTACAAGACTCGTAAATAAAGAAAAGCGCTTCTTGAGAGGTAACCCAAGCTTTATTTTATTTTGTTTGTTTGTTTGCTTATTTGTTTCCGTATGTATTTTTTCATTCTTATTATTTATTGTTCATGTCTCGAATAAATTTGTAAAAATGCTTTATTTTGTTTTTAACCTCGTCTTAATTACATATAAAGGTATTTTGCAAAAGATAAGTGTAAGGGAAGCTCATATTTGTTTTAAAGAACGGATTGAACATGAACAATAAGATATGAATATACATATTAGTATTTGTTTGAGTCAAATGCTTGTATCGAGTCACAATAAATATTTTACAGAGATTCCAGGTCTTAAAACATAGATTTTTCTAGAAATTTTCCGGAAATAAAATATTAAAATTATGTCAGGTCAATTCTGACGGCGTCAGGGTTAAAACCTGACGACATCAGCTTTTATTTTCTGAAAATTTTTCCAGATTTTATTTTTTCTGCTTGAATTGTAAAGTTTCGTAAAATCTTAAATTTTTGAACTCCAGGAATCTGTAAACATTTATTTTGCAAGCATTATATCTTTATTTGCTTTCTAGGATTTACTTTTATATATAGAGTTTACCGCCGATTTTACGTGAAGTTTCATGTTTATTTTCTTAGTTGATTAACAGGTTATATTAGACAAGAAGATGATTATATATCAGGAGTGAAGCTTTACATGCACATTTTCTTGAAGGGAGATTTAACAATGTTACCATATTTTCCATACCGAGTGAATCAAGGGAGTATTAATTTCTTTCATTCTCATGTATTTTTACTTTTACATCTTTTAATTGAACATTAGGGACAATGTTCAACTTAAGTGTAAGGGAGTAAATTGGGATACCTTAGAAACTATAACTTCACTTAATTTTTGTTTTGTTTAATAGTGAATGTGTAATAAAACTGAAAGAAATACTTGTTAGGGTAATTTTAGCACAAAATTTAAAATTTTTTATAACATATAGGAATGAAACTTTAGTCTTAATAAGGGTCTCATGTATAGGAGTTATATGACTAGCACAAAAACCGTACCACTCAAAAATTTTCACCCCAAATATGTGAGGTTCACCTTTAGATTATTAGGAAAAAAACATTTAACTTTAGTGCTTGTGAGTGTATCGGTTGTATTTAGATTCTAGAACTTGCGTTAGCGATGCATTTCGAGACCGCTAGTGAGACTACATTCGTGTAGTTAAGATTTACTATATGATAAGAGGCATTAGGATAACCCTTATTTTAAACATGTATTATAATTACATTGACTTCATTGGTCAAATAATTTTCCCACACATTTGCGATGTGCTCATTTTTAGTACAAGATACCACTAGTACACCTCTCAGAGCCTATCTTTTTCTTTTCTAACTTTAAGCATCTTACTTAAATGAAGAATTTGTTTGCAATCCACCCCAAATGTACACACAAATCGCCTTAGCCTACCTTGTATGCACTCATCTTTAGTGCATTATTGTTATTTGTTTAAACCCTTAGTTAATTGTATTATTGATTACATAGTTGCTAAGTCAAGTCATATCTTGTACATATTGTTTTAGGACGATTGGGACTCATGGGTAAAGTACTAGTTTAATGGAGTAATGGGGAAGAACATCATTTATTACCCCCCGTATATGCGTTAATGTTTTAAAGTACTCCACGTGTTTTGATTATCTTGATTCGAGTCTTTATTTTTAATTATGTAAAAGTTCAAGTGTAAGGGGAGGGAACGAGCCCCCTTGATGTATTATTTTGGATGGTATGGCAAGAGTGTATGAAAAAAATGAAAAAAAAAATAGAAAAAGAAAAGTAGAAAAAACATACAGACTACCATCCCGTTTCTCTTATTTATATTTATGTTGGTCATAGTTAGCTTTAGTTGAGTCGAGTCTTGGCTTAGCAATGCCGCATTATACATGTAATTGAGCAAGACAATTAACTTGCCACCAGCAAAATATCCCTGATCCAACAAACCGTGTTTTTTTATACCCATACACCTAACATTATAACCCTTTGAAAGACCACTTTGATAGTTTATCCTAGGTGCTTACGCCAAAGTGGTGGAGGTTTTTGATCCTTTCCCAAGCCTACGGTAATCTATGTGCTATGACAGGTGAGATATATTTTTCATTTCCATTTTTTGTATATAAATTTTTAACACCCGAGAGATGAGAGTATCCAAACACTATATGTGAGGTGCTAGTATATAATTCCCGTGCTTGTTTTGATTAAGGTGGAGCGATCATTTGTTGTAATTACTTTTATATTAATCTTGAATGACCCCTAGCTTGTATTTTGATTCGTATAAAAGCTCATTTGCTAGAGGACAAGTAAATCGCAAGTGTAAGGGTATTTGATAAGGACTTATTTGATACGCTTTTAGGGGGTCATTTAAGTCCTAAATCGTGTTTTTATGGTCAAATATTACCTTAAATCATTTCTTTTGTCATTTTAGGTACTTTGAATGTGAATTCTGGAAAATGGAGCATTTTGGAGCTTTTTGGACGTTTTTATGCTCAAGAATGAAGAAAACAAGAAGACCAAGAAAAGTCTGGAATTTACACCGGACGGCGTCAGGCTTTGGAGATGATGTCGTCGCTTAATGAAGTGATGCGATGGATTTTTACACTAGGCACCCCAAAAAAGAATTTGGAAATTACTATGGGATGGCGTCACGAACAAAAAGTGCAAGGCCGCTTGGCTTTGTGCTATAACGAGACGACCCAGAATTATTATAAAGGGACGGCATCAGGTACAAAAAAGGCGAGGCCGCCTGGCTTTACACTAACACGAGACGGCCCAGTGAAGTTTATACGTGACGATGTCAGAAGGTCTCTTGGGCGATACGAAACCCTAAAAGCGACGATCTGACGGCGTTAGGATCTATAACCCGACGCCATCAGAGTTGTAAATCTATATGTAGTTTTGGTATTTTTCATCCATTGGGGTAGAACTTTGTGTGTAAATTTGGAGAAAAACCCTAGCACGATTTTCTCAGCAGTTTTAGGGTTTCAAACCCTCTTTTCTTCCATGTTCAATTAAAGATAAGTTCTTCCTTTAATCATTCAGTATGTCTATGTGTTGTTTGATTAATTGTTTGTCTTTTTTTTTTACATTAACATGCTAGCTTAGATTTTCTAGTGTTTTCTTAGATCTAATGAAATCTAGTTATTAATTATTGGTTGTTGATTTGTCATTGATTGTTTGGTAGATTGACTAGCGTTAGGCTTAAGAAAATTGGCTAATCTCCTATACGGTAACAAGCTTGAACGTCTTAAGAAACGTAATCGGATGTGTACTGCGATTTTATTGGTTGTATTTAATGGATGAGTAACTATTAATGAGGCTATGATAGGATACTAAACGTGTCGTCATAAGAAGAGATAGAAGCTCATAGGGTTGGGGAAGGACGTACACGCCCCCACGAATGGTATTAAGGAATACAATCCTTCATCCAAACAATTGTAACAAATCAATGAATCAATAGGAGATAACTAGGGAGTAGTGAAATCTAATTAAACACATTTTTCTCTCATAAGTAATCCACCACATTTATTTTCTCGTTTTTTTTTTTTTTATTTTGTTTATTAGTAGTTTTTTGGTTAGTTGACTAGCAACTAATTCTGCCATATCTTCTAATACTCGAGATTTTAATTTTCTTTTATAAAACATAAAAATACAAAAAAGAATCATTCATCACCTTTAGATCTAGTTGACATAGTTTTCAATCCTAACGACACTATTCCCCTAGAGAACAATCAATCCCCCGGTACTTGCCACTCACTATACTACACCGGTCAGGTATACTGCCTGGAGGATTGCGAGCTTCTCAAAATCCCTTGAGAAGAAAATTTTTGCGAGTCTGCAATCCCGCATCACATGCCTGACTTATCTGGGAGCGAAGTAAGTTCCGGGGGAAGGAACTGGAAAAGAAAGACGTTAAAGTCAGAGGCAAGATGTGGGAGCGAACAATCGCAACCCTACATCGAGGAGTCAGGTACCCCCTTCACCAAGCGCATCAACGACTTCGTTTTCCTAAAGTGAATCCAGATGCCGGCCAATGTGAAAACTTATGACAGGACGGGATGAGGACCTTTAGTATGTAAATTTGATATTAATTCTTGATTGGCTTTAGTATATTGTACTAGTGAAGATATCGCCAATATTGTTGTACTATATTATGGAATGAATGGGAGTTGGTTGTTATTGAGAATGCCAACTAGGTTTGTTTTTATGATGATTAAGACATCATTGAGTCTAATTCGTGTCTACCAAACAAAGCATGTGTTTCTGTGTTAAAGCGTGAGTTAGTCGATGATTTGTGTCTTTTTCAAGGTTGTGGTCTAGAGAGTAGCTAGAAACATTATTGTTTATTGGTTGGACTTAATCTATCTGTTTCATGATTTTATTTTACACCAATTATAAATGTTTACCCTGCCTAATCCCTACCTTATATCGTTCTTCATAGTTCATCCTAACCTGTAGCTTACTGAGATTAGGGATTTGAGCAATCTTTGGTGTCTCATTCATGGATTTGGATGAGCATTGATGATTTTGTCGCCCTTTTAGATGTAATATTATTGGTGAAAGACTACTTAGTCCTATCTTTAGCTTATTAGAGTTGAGAAATTGAGCACACAAGTGCCGCAGTCATGGATTTGGGTCTGCATTTGTGGTTTTTTTTCACTTTTTCTGGAATAATATTATCGATAGAGATTTAAAATAATGATAAAACCTTAAGCCTTATCATATTCACTCAATTTACCTTTTTAGACTTGTTACTCCTTAGCTTTAGTGGTGGAGATGTGTATCCTTTCCAAGCTTATGATAGAATACTCATCACGACCGAGCAATTGAGCAATCTACTAAATGTTACCACATAGATTAGTTAAGTGATTTGAGTTATTTCATTACCTATTTCGTGAGGTGTTTGGTTGTGCACTTGAGATTGAACATTAATGCTTAATAGAAAAATCCTAGACAAATGTTTAGGATACATTTTCATAAGTTTAAACTAAAGTTTACTTGAGGACAAGTAAAGTTCAAGTGGGGGAACATTCAATGACATGAAATAACGACTAATTGATAGCATCATTTATCTTATTTATATTGCTTGTTTTATATCATTTTATATGAGAATTGATACTTAATCATTTATTTTTGTAAATCTCACTTATTATCAAGCAATTAGTGAAAGTTAGTGAAAATAACGTGTTTTGGAGCTAAATTGGTGAAGTTAAGAAAGTCTACTGAATTTGACACCAATACGCCGTATTATTCTAGACAGATACGCCGTATACTAAGGCAGACGAATTCAAGACCAGTGCCTGACTTTGATGCATACGCTGTATTGGATTCTGCAATATGTCGTATATGAAACTTGGTCAACAAGAATAACAAGCTCGTTTTAGTACCAATACGCCATATTCACTTCTGTAATACGGCGTATCTATGCCCTAACTTCACAAAGACATCCATGACGAGAAGACTCCAATACACCGTATCCATGTGCAATGATACGCCATACTGGACAGCGGTTGATGAATATTCTGAAATATAATAATCTTGGACCCTACACGAAGTTACCTCGATACGCCGTATCGACCCTTCTTTGAAGACTATATATAGAAAACATAGCATTCGGTTTTTAAAGAGCTTTTAACCACCAAGTAACGATTTCTAGACGAATTTAGAAGATAATAAGGTCTTGCAAGTGCATTAATTCTATAGCAAAACTCTTGTAATCATTATACTCTGCTATAATCGTTCGGTTAGCGTATTATTTTCTTTATGAATATTACTTTAATCGTTCTGAATATGATACTGCATATTATTACTGAGATTATGGGCTAATACCTGTAGGTATTAGCTAAGTTTATTATAATATAATGTTTTGATTTGTTTATATCGATTGTTTACTCTTTCGTTGCATGTTGATTATGTTTATCACTTGATACACATTTATGTGTTTGAGTATGTTTTGATCTTTCATTCAATTGATGCTTGTTCATTGATTTCAATCCTGTTTCGTGCTATTTGGTATTATGTTAAGTGGATGATAGCCTAGGCTTGTAACTAGGTTTAGATCTATTGACTTCAGTCCTGTTTCACTATTACCTGTAATTCGTTAAGTGGGTGATGAACTCGATTTTAGGTTAGACATTACATATTGCTTATCTTTATGACTAGATCAGTAGTACTATAAGTAACGTCTTGTTTTTGCTAATGGTTAAGTGGACAATAGACTAATTCACCTGAAGACTATGCGTTAAACGTCCTGTTTCCTTTAATGATTAACTGGATAATAGGCTACTAGTATAAAGATAAATATTAGGCCATAAGTTTGTAATAAAGCACTCATTGTTTGCCTTATTCTCGATATCATAAGCCAGATAGATTATAATTAACAGTGAGACTTTATGCGAGTGTGACAAGATTAACCAACATATAAGCCTCGAGTTTAGGGAGAAGTACCACGTATCTTTCATTAGAAAATCACCAACGAATGTAGTACAATCATTGCACACATAGACAAATCTGGCATTTATATGATTAACTTGGTTAATACATTTTCCTTACATTTGAACTTCACCTCTTCTTTAACGTTTGTTTATCTGCTTGTGTGTGTTACTAGTTTTATTTATCGCTTTATTAAACCAAAACTTGTGCCAGTCTCTCAGATTGAAAACCCTCTTATTGCATTAATTTAGGATATAATAGTTTACTTAGATAATTAAAATACTAGTAGATTAAGTTTTAACGTCCACTCTTAATAATCGACATTGTGCTTACCAATGAACTTACAATTGATCGGGTACACTGCCCGTTAGTATTAGTTAATTGGTAAATTCGGAAAAATATAAATAGTAAAACTTGATAACAAATATTACCTATACTAAACGACACATCATTAATCTTCAAAAATACCACATTCTCTTATGGACTTTCAATTTTTTTTCGATATCATACGTTGGCTAAACACGAAAATTTTGCTTATTTGACATTTTTATGCTTATGTGAGATTTTTTTTTAATTATCATTTTCCCTCTAAACATAGCCACTACCATCTTTGTTCCCAATAAGATCCTCTATTTTTGGGGTGCGAACTGATCCTTTTTTTTTACGGATTAATTTCATATATACCCAAGTAAAACATTCTAATGTCATATTTGTCCAATCAAAACTCATAATACAATATATACCTAATTTAAATATAAAATCTGACATATCTGCCCATTCTATTATTATATTAATTAAATATAATTTTGACATTATTAAATACCCATCATACCCTTAATAAAAACACATCGCTTACTATATCCTTCGTGTATATCTATTTGGTCATGATACTAGGGGTGTTCATGGTTCGATTAATAAACTGAATAAACCGAAAATCGAACTGAACCGAACTTATAACCGAACCGAATTTGTCAAAACCGAACCGAACCGAATTAAAAATTTGGTTTTCGGTTTGGATATGGATTTGGCTATCTGAACAAAAAACCGAATTTATATAAATATATATATTTTTTTATATATTTATATAATTTTATATATAAAAAATGTCCATTAAAATTTTATACTAATATAAAACACTTTTTATGCTTGAAAATTTTTTTGCCAAAAATATATATAATTAAATTTAAAAAAATATATAAATAGTGTAATTCAAGTACAAAATTCGGTTTTCGGTTTTGACTCATAACCGAACCGAACTTCGGTTCAGTTCGGTCATAGATATTTTTGGTTCGGTTCGGTTTTCGGTTATGACCCAAAATTTTTTTTAACCGAATAACCCGAACCGAATAAACTGATTAACCGAAAACCAAACCGATGAACACCCCTGCATGATACTACTATTAATAATTTGTTCATCCCTCACCAATCGGGTCCTACTAATTAACTAGAACTATTACACTAAAAGGCAAGTGATGCTCCTGTAGAAACTGTAGCTGCTACAGTTGTTTCTACAGTAAACGCGCTTCAAGAAGTTGTACCCAAGAGTGCAACCCGACCACATATAAACACACCGCATACCCCATTCTCGATCCTTCTCCTTCCCATCAGTCACCTCTCACAATTGATGTTACTGGTAAAGATTACAACTTAGAAACATGAAAAGGAACATCAAGTAAACAAAGCCCACCACTCAAATTAACATCTAACACACATAATCATAAACCCCCAATTACGCATAAACCCTAATCCAATGATTCAACAAATCAAACAATCTAGCTGTTCACACATCAAAACCCATCTCCTCACACACAAAATAGCTCTCAGATTCATTCTTCCTCTCTCTCACCTCACACACAGATGTCGACGAAACCCACAAAACAGAACATAAAAAAAACAACACCGCTTGATTTCCATGCCTTAGTAGCACCCCGTATGTGAACAAATGGGGTGGTAAAAACTTGATGTTATTTTAATTGAATGCTTAGTAGCAGAGGTGTTGTGATTTATTTTTATTTTTTTATTTTTTTTGGTTTTGTTTCAGCAATTGTTGCTTTGAAATAGGGGTTAATGGTGTTTAAGAGGCAGCTGAATGAGCAAGATTGTTGGTTTCGTTAACAAGTGGTTGAAGATTCAAAGTATGCTTTTTTAAAAGGTATACCTTCTTCTTCTTATTTTTATTATTTATTTATTTATTTTTCATCGTTTGGGAATTTTTATGCGACATGTGTTCGTGTTTTGAAGATTGTGTTTGTGATTGTTCGGTTAAGTTATATTTGTGTGTTTGCGGGTTTCCTTTTTCGTGTTGATTAAGATTTAGAGTATACATATAATGTGTTTCATCAAATGTTGCTGAGAATTTACATGTTGGCTAATTACTTATAATGATCTTCATCTTCAAACTCACAAAGTAGTCAGTTAAAAGAATTGTCTTCTTGAAGTTGGTATGAAATTGTCTTATTGACCCTTAAACATATAAGAAGCATAATCTGTATATTCGGATACCATATACAACCCACAAATGTGTATTTTGTTTATTCACTTTTTGGAATTTATCATGATATTTTTTCCTTCATATTAGCACTTTATATTAGTTTCTCATGTTTAATTTTACACATGTTGTGAATTACGAATGCCTTATTCAAATATGTGGCGCAGTGGTCCATTACACCTAGGTAGAATATTAGGGGTGGAGGTACTCTCAGACTAATTTGTTTTTTATTTAAAAATAAAAATAAAAATAAAATTAAAAAAAAAAAAAAAAAAAAAAAAGTGGATAATGGGCACAGAACATATTGCGTCACTGATAAAGGCCTTTATAAAGAATAAATTCAAGCACCAAAGTACACTATTTGTTGATATACAAGCATGTGAACAAATATATATACGTACATTTCTTGGGACTACATTCTTATTGTACTAAAACAAGTGCGCTTTCTTAACACGAATACGGTCCGTCGACTCACTACAACTACAGGTAATATGCAGGTTCTGTTTGTCTAATTCAGGTTCAGGGGATTTGGTATTTTACCATGAACAAAATATTGAACCAAAGGTATGAGCTGTATATTTTTATTTCAGTTTTGTTGAACTATTAGTATATAAACTTTTATTAACATATAGTGATGTTACATTTGATTTCTGGGTTAGAATGTCTATTGCAGTGAGAGGTGGCTGATAGGACTCGACTTGGCGTTGAGGCAGATTTTCAAATTCTGTTGCAATATTCTAAACGAGGCTGTGGGCATTTTAGGCGTTTTATTAGTTGAACACACCCGCTAAGCAGATATGAAATCTATAATAGAAATCTGTCGCAGGTTGTTTATTTTCTTTGTTCCTTACCTTTGTGGTTAATTGAGATGAAAATATTGTTGAGACATTGGCTATGTTAGTGACACCTAACTTTCGACATTGAGTGACATTTTCTCCGAGTTTGTAGACCAGAACCTTCATATTGTATTACCTAATAAATATAGAGTTGTTTGTGTGCTAAAATGTTATGCTAGAAAAATGACTTTAGCCGGCTTTTTTTGCTGTTGCAGAAAAGTTGTTTCAGAATGATGTTTGGTTGCTAGAATGTTTTCAGCGCTGCGTTTTTAAGATGTTTTGGGTTGCTTTATGATTACTAAAGCAGGTAAAGCTAAGAGTCCGATGCTTAGGTTTACAGCTTTGAGCCTTATTCATCTTCGTCTATCTATTAAGGCAATAATAACGGAGGTAAGTACCTCTTAGCCATAAAGGTTTAAATCTATTATTAGCTTGGATTTGACTAGCCAGGGAGATAATATATGGGGTTTCGTTTCGATTGTGTTTAGATGATGCTGCCAGGAAATCAATTTTTAAGCAAGTATTGTTTTTAGTTATGTTTTTTTTAATTATTTTGGTTTTCGACTATTTCAGAATATTTAGAACATAAACTGTTAATTCATGGTTGGTGTTGGTGAAGTTCAGGTTTTATTATTTTTTTCAGCTTGATTTAATTAGATGATTATATTTTGTGGTGGATTAGGCCCTTTGGACGTTCTCCACATTTCGTAGTTCCAGATGTGAGTGTACGTACATCAACGACATCATCATATTAAGGCTATCCGGGTAATCAACTTTTATAAATTTGAATTGCTTATTTGTTTATGCGATTTAGGGTGGTTGTCTTTGGAATCAATTTGGAAGTGTGTTTCTTTGACGTTACCTATCATCACAGTTGCTAATCAAGGAGGGATACCGGCTTTGGCGGAGGTTATTAAAGATGGTGTTAGATTAAATAGAGGGGTATTCAGGCACTAAGATTCTAACAAAGGTATGCATCTATCTTCAACTATGTATTTTATAATTAAATAGAACTCAGAATAAGTCTATGTAGCAGGAAATTGGGTGTTAGATCAGGTTTGTGCTCCCGGTCTCTGTACTTATTCAGGTTTGCAAACTGATTCCTCTCACAAACCGTGAGAAACTCAGTTGCCATTTGTTTTGTTTCAAATCTAAAGTGGTATAATAATGTTGGTTGCAGGCCATGTGTGTAAAATGGTGATAAAGAACTGCTCATGTTCGGGCAGCCGACGTGTTGCTGATGAGGAATACTATTGTCGTTTTAGTGAAGAGCTATGAGTAGGTTAGCGACTTTTTATAAAAAAAAAAATTATATGTGTATCCATATGTTTAATCTTCAATTGCTAACCTTGATTGTTGGTGCAGATCTTAAAGAGAAATGCAACACCCTTATTTGCAAATAATGAAGAATTTTACATTCCAATTTGATGAGGTATATTAGAATATCGAATATAGATATATTATTTTTTATGTTGCCACCAACCTTTTAACCAAGAATTCTTTTCAGGTCGCTAACCTCACACACCCCGTAGTTGCCGCAATTATAAAGAACTTATGTAATGGTGATCGCAACATGGGAGGAGCACTTTAACACCGATTGCCAATAGGATGAAGCTTCGTAGTACCTTTTTCGTTGGTAAGATATTACCGTTAGCTGAATCAGGCACCAATATTTAGAAAAAACTTAACGTGCTCATCATTTTTCCGTTATCTAGGGTCTAAAATGATAGAAATCCTTGCTGAAGAAATGGTCACTACTTTCCAAATGATTGATTATGTTGGATAGAGGATATTAATTGTTTTTTGTGATCTGCTAATGGTTATTACTTATTACTGATAGAGAGATTAGTGCTATTATGATTTGGAAGACATATGGTTTCGTTAAGGTATTGCTGCATTTTCAAAATTGAGGATCCAGTTAGTTTTACAAGATTGTTGATTAAGGCTGCTCACAGGTGCATAAAGGGTGTTTGGATGCAGAAATACAAAGTGTAAAAGCATTTTAACCATGCTTGACCATGTTTTTAACATTGTAGTTGACACCAAATTAACAACTCATTAGCTATATTGTTGTTTCTAAGATTCTCACTAAGAACTAGCATGTGCCTGTTGCATGAGTTGATAAATTCATTGCATATAATACGGCAGTCTTAAAATATTCTTGGTAGCATTTCCAGTTTGCAACACTTACCTAAAATCCTTCTTTAGCAAAACACCCCGCCGCAACGCGCAAGTTTCCAATCTCGTGAATACTAAACATCTATTTCTAACACTTACATAAAATTATTGAATCTGGCAGACTTAAGTGACACCTTTCGCATGAGATATTGTCTACTACGTATTTAATTTGTTGCGCGTTACTGTAATCAAGGTTTTACATGTCTCTTATATTGTTAAATCTTTCTGTCAACTTTTTGCAGCAAAACCAAATGAGATCATTAAGAGCCAAGGGAATGGTAACATGTTAACACCGCTCTTTTTGTGTCATCTCAGCGCCACATCATTTTAACATCAAATAACATAACACCAAAAAACATCAGGTAATCATAACACCAAATAACACCACCTTTTGAGGCCCGCATTTTTTTAAAATTACAATTTACAAATTTTACCCTCAACAAGTTCATTCTTTAAACATTCAAACACTTTATTAATAAAATTAAACATTACAATACGAAATAAAAATAAAAAAACATTACAATAAAATAAAATAAAATAAAAAAACAACATAAACATTATAATATGAAATAAAATTAAACATTACAATACGAAATAAAATACGATAAGTAGATAAATTAAACTAGTCGGTTGGTGGATCTGGCAACTTATATTTTTCTTGGAGTCTTTTTTTCCAATTCATTCAATAAGCCGCGGCCGGATTTATGTTACTAATTTTCATACCGAGAAATCTAAATTCTTCCAAACGCGTAATCGTCTCGTCTTTCACTCTAGCCGCGTCGTACGCCGCTTGGGTCGCTTCCCTAAGTCGAAGCTCGGTTGTCATAGATTCCAAATTGCTTCACGCACTTCCCCCGGTGCTAGTCGATGTATCGGACCTTTGTTTTTTTGGATTTTTTGGTATCCCGGCCAGACGTGGTCGTGCATCATCACCGAATAGCTCTTGGTTGCTTTGACCGGGGACGTCTCCGGTTAAGTCAATCAGTTCCGACGCGTCCCATTTTAGACACGCCTTCAAAATTAACCACGCATCCTCTTGAGCAAACGCAATACCTTAATGCTCGTCACGATACATTTGTTGAGCATGCCTCGTATCATCAACTTCATTTTCACCACTTTTTGACAAATGTTTAGCACGTTTGTAAACCGCTAGAAACTTTTGGAAATTTGCATTCAACGTATGCCACTTGCTTGTTATCATATCTTTGTTACGAACTTGAAATTTTTTCCGGTTGAACTCGTTGATAACCCGATACCAAAACGTGATGCCCTACTGAGAAGCTCCAACATAAGTATCCTCGGAAACGGCCACCCAACACACGGCAAGTAAAACTTCCTCTTTCGGTGTCCAACATACCGTAATATTACTCACGTCGGGACTTTTTTCATCATACACCTCGGGTTGTATGCCTTTTTTTTGCCATTTACCTCAACGTTTGTGTTTTCGTGGAGACGTAGCTTCGGGTTCCATAAACGCCGCTTGTGAGGATTGGGTTTGTGGTGTTGGCGGTGTTTGTTGGTCGTTTTGATTTTGTTGCCACATAAACATAAATTGTTGTTGTTTTTTCGGGTGTCAACAAACTAAGTGGGTTAGGATTTGAAGAAGACCCGGCGTTCGGGTTATTGAAAGCATTTCCAAAACCCATTAAGTTCAAAAAACTTGGATCGTCACGTCACGTCACGTCCCGGCATGGTTTTGTTTTTGTGCAAATATGAGTATACGAGGATTTTTTTTATTTTTATTTATTTATTTATTTTATTTTTTTGTGAGAATATGTTGCATATGAGTTTATATTGTTCGGTATTTATAAGGGTTTAAATTTATTTTATTTTTTGAAAAAACTATCCGTTTGAATAGTAACGGTAACTTCATTTTTTTCCCCTAAACATTGCAAACCAGCCGTTAGATACTTGAGGGGTATGTTTTGCAAAATTGTCCTAGTCTTTTTGTGCGTTACAACACACGTTGTTACAACAACGTCCACAACAACGCAATACCAACGCAAGTAACTAGGAATGGTGTTAACACCGTTGTCGCGTTTTTTTGTGCCACATAGACAATAACGTCGGGGAGGCGTTACCACTCCTTGGGCTCTAAGTACTAGTAGTATATTATTTTTTAATTATACACCAGAATTTAACTAATTAGGTATCTCTTTTTCTATATACTATACAAATCGAATATCTGAAATAAAGCATTAAAAGAATCAACACAAGTCTTCGTGCTATGGCAACTTGAACATCGAAAATTTTAGCTACTTTTATTAAACTATATTATACGAGTAATTGAAATTCTACATGAGAACAAATGCTACATGAGAGATGAACAAATTATTAGTAGTAGTAACATCATCATCATGGCCACATAGATTGATGTACATGAAGAGTATAGTAGGTGATGTATTTTTATGAGGGGTATAATTGGTATTTAATAATGTTAAAATTATGTTTAATTGATTTAATAATAGAATGGATAGATATGTTAAATTTTGTATTTAAATTGGGTATATATGGTATTAACCTTTTTTTTTTTACACGAGAGTTGTTTTCAGACGTATATAACACATAAGTTTACAAATTCGGCTATTTCAACAATGGTGACACCGACATTGGTGGGGTGAAACCAACATTTGGTGGAAACTGGTGAATCCAACACCATCATCTCCATGGATTTAACCAAAAAATCATAAATTTAACACAAAATCAAACTTAAAAACAAGATCCAATGACAAACATAGGTCAGAAATCAAACCCCAATTTGAACCCTACTTATATCTGACTACAAAAAATGACATTTTGAAAAGTAATTGCTATTAGATTGACTTAATCCTTTATAAAATTGTGATAGTTATATTGGTATGGACTTTATACAATTTATAGCATCGCTTATGCTTGTATATTTGCTTATTCTTATCAGTTATAAGTTGCTTTACAATAACCAAATCAAGAAATGGTGATTAGATTTGCATATTTTGTAGAAAATAAAAATAATAAAGAAAAAGTACAAATTATGGAATGAAATTTCAATCAACGGTCTCGAGTTAAGATCTATGACTTAAGCACTTTAAAAATAAAAAGCTCCTAACAACTTTATAAGCAATCCAAACGTGTAAATAAAAATGAGCTACTTAAATAAATTTATGTGAATTTTGAAAAATTAAAAAGAGAGGAACAGAACCTTTTCCGCTTCTGCTGCTTGGTATAATAACGCTGCCCTAATCACTCCGGCATGGGTCTGTATTTTAGCGATAATTTCCCTTTTTTCCTAAAAGAAAAAGAGAGTGGTTTATATAAGGGTTATGTCTCATTAATAGATGTTAACCTTGAAATACGACATTCCCGAACTTCCAATTTTCGTTTCGATATCATACGTTGGCCGATGTGACATGGCTGATAATAGGCTATAAACTCGTAAATTTTACTTATTTTACATTTTTATTACAGTAAATTTTTGTGCTTATCAGGGATTTGTTTATTTTTTTTAAAACTTTTTCCCTCTAAACGTAGCCATTAACCTCTTTGTTCCTGATAAGTTCCTCTATTTTTTCGAAGGCGAACTGATCCATTTTTTTCTGACGAGTGAGTTGTTTATCACATCAAACATATCTAACACATAAATTTACAAATTCTGCTATTTCAACAAGGGTGGAAATCATCTCCATGGATCTAACCAAAAACTTATAAATTTAACACAAATCAAACTTGAAACCAAGATCCAAAGACAAACATAGATCAGAAATCAAACCCCAATTTTGAACCCAACCTACATCTGATTACAAAAAATGAACATTTTGAAAAGTAATTGCTATTAGATGGACTTTATACAATTTTTATGTTTTTGCTTATTATTATCACTTATAAGTTGCTTTACAATAACCAAATCAGGAAATGGTGATTAGATTTGCTTATTTAGTAGAAAATAAATATACAAATTTTCGTTCTCGAGTTAAAATGTATATGACTTGAGCACTTTAAAAATAAAAAGCTCCTAACTTCTTTATAAGCAATCCAAACGTGTAAATAAAAATGGGCTACTTAAATAAATTTATGTGAATTTTTAAAAATTAAAAAGAGAGGAATATAACCTGTTCCTTTTTAAGATTAAGAGTATATCGGAATCTTCTTCTACTTCCAATAATGGAGGCCGCTTGTCGCCACTTCTTTAGTCGCTTTGAAGTTGTTTGCTCCATTTTTGTGGAGCTCTATCAAAACCCAAAATACAAATATATATGAGTACCAGGTGAGAAATATCTGGCGGTTATTGTTTCGTTAATCCAACTTTTGGATACGAATGCATTTCTCTTATCTTTACTAATCTTCACAACCGCTGAGTTGTATACTTCTGATCACTCACTTACTCACTGTATTTTTTTTAAGGAGTAAAATGGGAAGGAAAGGATGTTATAAAGTGAAGGGCTCTTTAACGCATTTTGTAGCAATAGTCTTCCGCCAACTTTAGGCGGTAAGTGTGATCCACGTGTATTTTGTCTATACTTTTTGCTATTCCACTTTAACTTTAAAAAAGTTGAAACTTTTTTCACTATTTTTTTATCATGCTTTTTGTGTGCCTATCATTTCAATTCATTGTGGGTACACATGAGCCTAGTACCATATACTACCTCCGTCATAAAATTATTGTCTCCTATTGATTTTTCCGGTCTCTACCTTTCAACTTTGACCTTAAATATTTTTGTTTATATTACATAATACTTGATAAAAAAATATATGAACGAATTGAGTTTTAAATGTATTTTCATTTGGTATAATTTTTATCAAAAGTTGTATAACACAAACAAAAATATTTATAATCAAAGTTGATGAAGAAAGACCGAAAAAGTCAATAGGGGACAATAATTTTGGGACGGAAGGAGTAGCTTATTTCTTTATAACCAAATGTTTTCATATTTAATTTAACATGTAAAGTTGTAAATAAATGTTAAATGATCATCTTGTCAAAATCAAATTAATTTATAAAATGTACTCCTTCCATCCCATATTAAATGTCCACTAACTAAACTCTTCATCAATCAAATATCATTTTTATCTACTAAAGTCTCATCTTATTGGTTGAAAGGTACAAATAGACACTTAATTTGAGACATTCAAAAATTCAATTGTGGACACTTAATATGAGACAGAATAAGTACTATTTTCGTTTCAAAATTATTGTTAAAGGACAAAAATCATGAAGTTCAACAAAATTGCAAAAATCATGAAGTTCAAAATTATGAGTCCCCTAAACAACAAAATACTAGATGACACATAATTATTACTGTCTTTTACATTTTTTTATCTTACAAAAAATATGCAACAATTTTATTTAAACGTATAGGATCCGGTTCCATTGAGAAGGTTTTTATTTTGAGAAGATTGAGAAATCTTCGTTTGAACAAATTGATTCATGTTTTTGATTTGATTCACAAGTAAACATCATTTTATAGTGAATCGAATCTATAAATCACAAATTTGATTCACAAATCATTGTTAAAATCGAGTTATGATGACGATTCATTAAATTTGTACAGATGATTCAGTATTCTACATATATCGCAAAATCGAGAGATTTTTAACATTGATTCAAAATTTTTTTTACACATTTTGAATTTTAATCACATTAAAATGAGTTTTATGCTTGAAAAACATGAATCAAAGTTAAAAATCTATCGTTTTTGAAAACCTTCTCAATCTTCTCAAAATAAAAACCGAGTACCCGCGCCTAACGGCGGCGGTGTTTGGATTTCGACAAAATTTGGACGGCGAATAATTTTCTCCAAACATACTGTATTTTAACGTTTAAGAATCTTTCTTTGATGGTATGGTTGCATAGCTGAGTAAATGCAGGGACGGAGCTAGGGGTTCCTGTGGGTGCCCATGCACCCCATGAAATTTTTCGATATCGTGTTAATTTTTGAAAAAAACACCGATTTTTTATAAAATCATCTTAAATGCACCTGGTCCATCGAAATATGTTTCTAGTATTATTGTTCAAAATTTTTTTTTGCACCCGGTTATATTTAGTCCTGCCTCCGCCCTGAAAGTTATTAAATGTGTTTGTTTTGTGAGCCGGTTATATTGTTCAAAATTTTCTTCTTATCTATCCATTTATACTTTTATACTTATTTTACAAAGAATGAAAAACTTATACATGCTATAAAAGAAACACTAAAAAAAATTATCTAATGGTACATAAAAGAAGGTGTCACTAAAAGTTAAACAAATGTCACAAAAAGTAGTCGCTAAAAATGTAAATAAAATGTCGCTAAAAAGTTTATTTGCTTCTCCCCATATATTTTTATTTGCTTCTCTAACACACTTAAAAAATATATATATAAGTTCAATAGATAAAAACCTATTTACAGTGACATAAAAAAAGTATGAGTACATTTTTTTTTTCTTTTATAACACATCTTGGTGGAAGACTATATTAAGTTGTTAGCAGTAAACTTAGTTGTTACAAACAAAAAGTCCAACATTTTTTTTTAGTTTTGTAAAATCTTTAAAGTATTTACTCCTTTTGTAGTTTACTACGGAGTAGATAACTTAATTTTTAAAGTTTTCAAGATATCAAAATGACCTATCACTCTTGAATCTCGAAATTTGAATTCACTTTTGTTATCCCGTGACCCTCCCTCGATATTCAAATACATGCTTTGTAATGTTGAGATGTCAATGTAGGGTCACAACATGACACATTAAGCTATGGTAGGTTTCAAAATTTTAACTATAGAAAATATGTAATCAAACATAAGAAACGCCTGTTTATGACAATCTAGGATTTACTTTTGTTTATTTTTAGCTTAATGGGCCCTTTGCTAATATTTCCCTTCTAGGATTTACTTTTGTTTCTTTTTTGGTTATTTCAAAATGATATCCTGAATATAAATGGGTGTAAAAACCCACACCTTTCCTATTTAGGATACCATAAAGACATATCATACCCCTTTATCACACATTCACACCCCTTCATCTTTTTAACTTCCATTTAATTATCATCAACATTCAACTGTGACCTTTTAATCCTCTCTCACTACCAATATGTTCTTTCCTTCCGACCTTCAACACCAACGGCGTTGTCACCCCAACCACCCTTCCCGTCGATGGCTTTCTCATCGGAGTTTAGTTTCTTCCCTCAATGCTCAATTCTTCACTCATATGTTACTTTCCTCAAGGTTTTATTATTTGCTAAAACCTTCAACTTTCTTTAATGGTGGAATCATAGTCATGGAGAAGATGTTACTTTCCAAATAAAGTTTTTCTTTTTCTAGTATATTTTGGTCAAAAGAAAACAAGCCCAGATCTGTGTAGTATTAATATGTTTTTATGGGTTAGTTTATATATAAGTAGATTCACTTGACTTTTTTCATGTATTTAAAATCTGTTCTAATGTCAGCAAGGTCAGATTTGTGTTTTGCATACAAATCGAATTCAAGAAAAGTGAGTACAAGTTATCACTTGATTTTAAGCACCCATCAAATAAAGGTTAAAATGGTAATTTACTTTATTAGTATTTGGCATTTAAGAAAGAAAAAGAAACACACAATTTTCAGGACCAACTGCAAAAAGATATTATTATGCAAAAAGAAACCTTTACCAAACAGTTAAAAAAAAGAAACAACACCTTAACTCAGTTTTTCATAAAGACAATGGAAGAAAGATGAGTCAAAATGATTATAAAAGAAACGAAATTATACTTTTTATTTCATATAAATTTTGACTAACTTACCAACAAAGTAAGATCAAAATTAAAACTACAAATGTACATGCAAACTAATGACACACAAATGACCAACCATACAAATAGATCTCGACAAAAAAAATTACAAAAAAATAGAACTTTACATAAAACTTTCTAACAAATATTTCTAAACTTTATCACAAAACTCACATAATAGATCTTATAGGAGTTAAAAAAAAAAATAGATCTTATAACAAAGTTAAAACAATAAACTTTGTAACAAATTACACAATAAAGATTATAACAAATATTAAGCACTTCAATAATAGAGCATCATACTATACGTCACACCAACAGTTAAGGCTGCAACAGTTACTTCCGGCGAGACAACGGCGGAAGGTGGTGGAGGTAGCGGCAGGCAACAGCGGCGGCGGCAGAGGGAGACGACGGTGACTGTAAAAAAACACCCGAGATGTTATAAAAACTCAGATCTACATATAAATCTATAGATTTGTATTTAAAAAAAAAGAAAAAAAAAAACTGATTAATATACATAGATCTAGTGAAAAAAAAAACTCAAAAGATACCTCAAAACCTTCAACAATACATGAGTCTGTGGCGGCGACGACTATTTTCCGGCGAGTCAACGGCGACGGCTTGTAGCGGCTGTAATAAAAAAACGCAAAAAAAAAAAAAAAAAAAAAAAAAATAGTAAAATCTCAAATCTATAAATAAACACCAAAAAAAACCTTCAAAACTTTAGATCTATTAAGAAAACTCAAATTAAACACCTCGATGGAAAAGTACATAAGCTCATTTTGCTTGGATTATGAGCTTATTATATTGTGCTTATGACTTATTTAAGTCCCTAAGCTAGAAGTGATAAGCTCCTAAGCTCCACAAGTGAGATTATGGACTTTTCCAAATTCAGGAAGCTGATTATCCAAGCAACCCTTAAGTATATATGAAGTTTGTTAATAGTTAGATAAATGTTAAAATATGTGAATTTAGGCGAGCGATCAGAACCCTTGTGAAGGCTTCTTGGGTTGATAAATTCTCAAAGAGTAATATTATTGTTTCTCCATCAATTCTTTCTGCAAACTTTTCAAAGTTGGGAGAACAGGTACTATACGATGTTTATTGATTTTTGTTACGAATAATAAGTTTATGCAACTGTTTAAGAGCTAAATGTGAATGATTTCAATACACAAATGGTTATGTATAGGTCAAAGCCGTTGAGTTGGCAGCTTGTGATTGTGACGAATGCACTGCAGCTGGAGTGTTTAGTGCATCTTTGGATTGAACTGTCGGAACATGAAATTCGTCACCCAAAAAATTTTGTTCCATTTTTGTGGAGCTCTATCAAAACCCAAAATACAAATCTATACGAGTACCAGGTGAGAAATATCCGGCGGCTATGGTTTTGTTAATCCAACTTTTGGATACGAATGCATTTCTCTTATCTTTACTAGTAATAACCTTCACATCCGTTGACTTGTACAGTATACTTTTGAGTTTTGATCCGTAGTCACTTATATGGCTTAGACAATATTTCCCCTTAAACTAGGTACTTAGACTAAATGGTCCCCTAAACTTGTTCCATTACACCATCATTAGTCGTGCGTTGGCTTTGAAGTTGTAGGGCCAGTTTGTTACATCGGTTTTAGGATGTTTAGAATCATTTATTTCCTAAGGGCTAAGGCTACTCGAAAAGGGGGCAAAATGTACTAGGTGAGTCATTAATTCACGCGCAACCCTCTTGCCCTATGCTTCGAGTCACACGCGAGTTACGCACTCCAAGAAAGAAATAGGTGAATGGTTCACCTTGTTTGTGTTTGTAATCTTCGTGGCCCATTGTATTATTCATCCTTAAAAAGAAGTACACTTAGAGTGCGCTTGGTTCAAAATGGGGAATGGGAAAGGGAAAGGCAAAGGGAAGGCAAAGGAATAGAATGAAGATTATCATTATCTTTGATGGTGCTTGGTTTAAAAAAACACATTAACCTCCAAGGTGGTGGTGGTGACTAGTGGTGGTGGTGGCTGGTGGTGGTGGTGATGGTGGCTGCTGGTGATGGTGGTGGTGGTAGTGGAAGTTGCTGTTGGTGATGGTTACTGGTGGTGGCTGGTGGTGGTGGTGGCTGCTGGTGGTGGTGGTGGCTAGTGGTGGTGGTTGTGGCTGATAGTGGTGGCTAGTGCTGGTGGTGGTGGCTGGTGGAGATGGTGGCTAGTGGTGGTGGCTACTGGTGGTAGTGGTAGTGGTTACTGGTGGTAATGGTGGTGGCTGGTGGTGGTGGTGGCTGCTAATGGTGGTGGCTGGTGGTGGTGGTGGTGGTGGCTGGTGGTGGCTATTGGTGGCTGGTGGTGGTGGTGGCTGGTGGTGATGATGGTGGTGGCTGGTGGTGGCTACTGGTGGTGGTAGTGGCTACTGCTGGTGGGTAATCATTACCATACCTCCCAATTTACTAGGTAATGCCCTGATGAGGAGAAAAATGATCCATTTTTAGGGGGTCATTTAAGCCCGAATTCGAATTTATTTGATCAAGTATTGCCCTAAATCGTTCCTTTTGTGATTTTAGGTACTTTTGGAGTGAATTCTGGAAAAGGAAGCATTTTGGACGTTTTTGGAGCATAAAAGTGAAGAAAACGGCAAAGTCTTAATTTTCCTTGCTGGGAACAGTACCTGACGGCGTCACAAGCTTCTTAATGACGACGTCAAAAGGAAAACAATAGGTGAAGAGGATAGAGTCCATGACGGTCCAGAAAGATTTTACACTAGGGCATGACGGCGTCACCATAGGCCGTCATGGTCTCTTTATAAGTGACGGCCCAGAGGAGAATTGCTCTTGACGGCGTCAGATCTGGATCTAGGCAATCCGATATTATTATGGGCGGCGGGTTGACGGCGTCAGAATTTTCTTCTTGACGCCGTCACATTGGAAAATCTATATATAGTTTTGTAATTTTCATTCATTAGGGAGGACAATTTTAGAGACGACTTGGAGAAACCCTAGCACGATTTTATCATTATTTTCAAGGGTTTTCACCCCTTGAAACCTTTCATGTTCAATTAAGATAAGTATCCTTTCAATTCATTCAATATGTCTATGTGTTGTTTGAATATATCTTACGCTTGTCTTGATTTCAACATGCTAGGCTAGATCTCTTGTGTGTTTGCTTAGATGTAGTGAAACCTAGATGTTGATTATGGGTTGATTGCTTGTTTATAGTTGTTACGGATGAATGATTTCGATGTTAGGCTTAAGAAAATTGGCAGACTTCTATAGTGTAACTTGCTTGAACGTCTTAAGAAACATGAACCAGTGCGTACTAGGTTTTTATGGTTGTATTTAATGCATGAGCGAATTCTAATGATCCCATGTTAGGAGCTTCTTGCAGGCTCGACATAGGAGTGAAGTAGGAGCTTATAGAGTTGGGGAAGTACGTACGCCACCCCACGATTGGTATTAAGGAATATAACTCGTCATCCACGCAACTGTAACAAACTATCAACCTGTAAAAGATATCTAGGGAGTAATGAAATCTAAGTAAACACAATTTTCCCATCTATTGTTCACACCACTAGTTTAATTAGTTTAATTTACATTTTTGTTATTTTATTTTTATTGCATCTTTAGTTATTGGGTTAGTTGACTAGTAACTAATTCCGCCCACTCCTCCAAAACCCGAGATTTCACTTGCTTTTCATAAAATATATAAATACAAAAAGAATCATCCCTCACCTCTAGACCTAGTTTTTAGGCTTTCTAATCCTAGCGACACTATTCCTGAGTTGAACGATCAATCCCCCGGTACTTGTCGCTATACTATACTACAACGATCAGGTACACTGCCTGGTGGGGGTTGTAAGCTTCTCGAGATCCCTCGAGAGGTAAAGCCTTGTGAAATTCCACGCATCAAGTTTTTGGCGCCGCAGCCCGGGGAATAGTTATTGTCTAGGTTAGAATTTCTTTTTATTAGGTCTACTTGCTAGATTCATTTCTAGTAAGATTTTATTTTTATTTTTAGGTTTTCTTTAGTCTATCTATTTCTTCGTGTCTTTGTTCGTAACTTTTACCATCCGACATCATGGAAGGTGGTAACATCTTTGAACCCATCAACCCACCACAACAAGACCACCCACAAAACACACCACTAGCAAACCAACCTCTTAGGCCCCGAACCCTAGGAAAGTATTCCCAACCTAGCCACCAAGGCTATCGAAACACTATTGAGCTCACCCAAGGAGCCAATGTGTCTCCCTTGCGATCCGACACCATCCGGTTGGTGCAAAGCGGATGCACATTCCATGGACTTCATTTCGAAGATCCTAATCAACATCTCAAGGACTTCCTTAAAATCATAGAATCTATAGACCTTGATGTTACAACTAGAGAGTCGACCTGATTATGCCTATTCCAATTCTCTTTACGTGATCAAGCTAGTCAATGGCTTGAACGTTTACCCGCGGGATCCATCACCTCATGGAATGATCTCACCACCCGTTTCCTTGCTCAATTTTTCCCACCGGGGAGAACTACCAAGCTTAGAAATGATATCTTGATGTTCCAACAACGTCAAGGTGAAACTCGATATGAAGCATGGACTCGTTTCAAGGACTTACTCCAAAAAGTCCCTCATCATGGCATAGATCTTTGGCTCCAAGTCCAAATCTTCTATGACCATATCGATCTCTCCACAAGGCGAACCATTGACCAATCGGCCGGTGGCAAGCTACGTGATCTAAGTGCGGAAGAATCACGGGAACTCATAGAAGATCTTACTCTCTATGACAACGAAAGTTGGAATGATCCCCATGATTTGAACAAAACGGTCAAGGCAATATCTTTGCCTTCGAACAATTCTAGCACTCCCGACCGTAGGATCATGGAACTTGAGGACCAAGTCAAGTCTCTCATGAAATCTTACGAAGCTCCTAAGCCTTCAAGCCAAGTGAACAAAATCACTTCTTCATGCGAATTATGTAGTGGTCCCCATGACACTCGTGATTGCGTGGAACTCCCCGGAATAGCTTTTGCGGACTACGCATCCTCGCGTACCGACGAAGCGGGAGATAAGTGGTACACTTTCAAACCCGAGCCAAACCCTTACGGTGATTCCTACAACCCTTCTTGGAAAAATCACCCGAACCTTAGGTGGAAACAAAACCGAAACAATTCTTCCAATCCGCCTAATCGTTACCAACCAAACGGTCCACCCTCCAACCGTACTTTCAACAACAATCCTTCTAATAACTATGGTAGTACCAAAAATCTTGAAGGATTGATGTCCAAGTTTATGGTATCTCAAAAAGCTCGCATAGCTAAGTTTGAAACCGAATCCAATCAACAACAAACAGAGATGACTAATAAGATTGACAACTTGTTGAAAGCCCTCAACAACCAAGCACTAACTACACCTAGGAAGGACACTAGGGACGCCAATAGCGGAATCCAAATTAAGGACCCCTCGTCATCCAAACATGTCCACTTTGTCAATGTTGTCACCATTAAGCCAATTGATAAGGATATAGAAGAAAGTGACAAAGATGAAGTTGGAATAGAGACCGAGACTAGGGATGAAATTAAGGAAGTTGAGGTTGATAAGGGAGAAAAGTTAGAGGAAGTAGAAAACGTAGAAGAGTACTTAGATAAGTTGTCCACCAAGGAAGAACGAGAATATCACAAGGATTTATTCAATGATCCCGAGACACCATATATCCTTGGCTCACCCCTTATTAAAGTAGGTGATCCCTCTAACATTAACATACCATGCAACATTGGGCATATGCATGTATGGAAAGCTTATATCGATCCTAGGTCTCCTATAAACATCATGACTAGGACTTATTATAATTGGGTAATGAAGAAGCAACTTGGTTATAGGATGATGCCCAACAAGAACTTGCTAAGTAATTTTGTAGGTAGAGCGAAAGGATTGCTTGTAATTGTAGGAAACTTCACTTATGAGACCGACTTTGTGATAGTGGAGGATACTCGTCCGGTGATAGATGATTGCCTAAGTCAAGTAGTGTTCGGAAAACCGTTCGTTGAGGCCTCTAAGATGAGTTATGATCCAACTCTAGGGATAGTTAGATTCAAGGAAGAGAATGATGAGATTGCCTACCAAATGCCCTATAAGATTGAACAATACCGCCTCCTATCGAACATAGAAAAGGAACACAAACAAGCGGTTTACTATAGGAATGATGAGGATAGACATAGAGGAGTAAAATATGTTATGAATAGAATACTTGGTTTCTACAAAGAATGCTTGCAGCTAGGTCCGGAATACAAAACTAATATAGTAGATGACATTGAAAGTGAGACCAAGGATGAGGCACGTAATAGCCCATGGCCTTGAGTCTAGGTACAAGACTCGTAAATAAAGAAAAGCGCTTCTTGGGAGGCAACCCATGTTTTGTATGATTTTTATTTGTTTGATTGTTATTTGTTTCCGTATGCATGCTTTATTTTTATTGTTGGTAGATCATGTTTCAAAACTAAAATGGTGAAAATACTTTATTTTGTCGTTTGGCTTTGTCTTAAATTCATCCAAAGGTATTTCGCAAAAGATAAGTGTAAGGGGAAACCCCAAATATGTTTTTGAGAAACAAAATTGATCATGATTCTTCACAATATTAAATGGACATGTATATTCGTATTTGTTAGAGTCAAATGCTTGTATCGAGTCATAATGATGTTTTGCAGGATTTCCCAGGAAGTAGGACATAAGTTTTTCCAGAAATTTTTCGGAAACTTAACGTAAGGATTTCTGCAGATCACTTTTGACGGCGTCAGGAATTAATTCCTGACGGCGTCATGTGTAAAATTCTGGAAATTTTGCTAGTTTTGTCTTTCAAACGGATTCTTAAAGTTTTTGTTAATTCTTTAGTTTTATAAACTCCAGGAAATCTGCAAACATTCATTCCACAAGCATTATATCCCTTTAATTCCTAGAAAGCAATTTAAGATATATATGTTATTTTTCTAGGATTTGTTAGTATATATAGATTGCCGCCGATTTTACGCGAGGTTGCCTTGTTTGTTTTCTCAGGTTTAACAGGTTATGTATGACAAGAAGATGATTTATTTTTCTGGAAGGGAAGCTTTGATTGTTCATTTTCTTGGAGGAAGATCTAACCTTGTTACCGCACTATCTACACCGAACGAATCAGGGGAGTATTTGATTTCATTCTTTTACCTATTTCACTTTTACATTCTTTAATTGAACATTGGGGACAATGTTCATCCTAAGTGTAAGGGGAGGGTAAATGATGATACCTTATAGGATACACTTTCACTTGAGTTTGTTTGTTTGATGATAGGTGTGTAATAAAACTATGAGAAATACTTGTTAGTGTAATTTTAGCGCCAAATTTAAAATTTTTACAACATTTAGGAGTGAAACTTTAGCCTTAGCAAGCGTCTCATGGATAGGAGGTCGTATGACTAGCACAAAACGGTACCATTCAGAAAAATTTTCCACCCAAATATGTTAGGTTCGCCTTTAGATTTGATAGGAAAAACATTTACTATTAGTGCTTGTGAGTGTACCGGTAGCATTTAGATTCTAGAACTTGCGTTAGTGATGCATCTCGAGACCGCTAGTGAGACTACATTCGTGTAGTAGGATTTACTACATGATAAGAGGCATTAGGATCACCCTTGTGTTAAACCCGTATCATAATTACTTGACCATTTAAGTCATATTACTTGGCTAGTAAAGTCAATTAATTTTTCCCACACCATTAGCGTTGTGCTCATTTTTAGTACACGAAACCCCTAGTACACCCCTCTGAGCCGATCTTTTCGTTTCTAACTTTAAGCATCTTACTTAAAGGAAGAATTTGTTACACCCCACTTAAATGTACACCCAAATCGCCTTAGCCTTCCGTGTGTGCACTCATCTTTATTGCATTATTGTTATTTGTTTAAACCCTTAGTTAATTATCTAATTGATTACATGGTTGCTAAGTCGAGTCATATCCTTGTACATATTGTTTTGGGACGATTGGGACTCATGGGTAAAGTACTTGTGTTATGGAGTAATGGGGAAGAACATCATAATATTACCCCCATATGTGCGTTAATCTTAAAAGTACTCCAAGTGTTTTGATTATCTTGATTCGAGTCATTAGATTAGTTTATTGTAAAAGTATGTAAAAATTCAAGTGTAAAGGGAATGTTCATTCCCTATAATGTATTATTTTGGATGGTAGGGTAAGAGTGTATGCAAAAATAAAATAAAATAAAATAAAATAAATAATAATAATAATAATAATAATAATAATAATAATAATAATAATAATAATAATAATAATAATAATAATAATAATAATAGAAAAAAGAAAAGAGAAAAACATACGGACTTTCATCCCGTTTCATTCTATGTTTATTTTATGTTTTTGTTATTTTTCATTTATTAGCTTAAGTCGAGTCTAGTCTTCGCTTAGCAACGCCATATTGTACATGTAATTAACCTAGATGATTAACTCGCCACCAGTAAAGATTGCCTTTATCCAACAAAACCGTGTATTCCATATCCCTACACCTAACGTTATAACCCTTTAAAAGACCTCTTTGATAGTTTATCCTAGGTGCTTACGCTATGTGGTGGAGGTTTGATCCTTTCCCAAGCCTATGGTAATCTATTTTGCTGTGACAGGTAGTGAGAGATATTTTCCATTTTCATATTGTGATATATACTTTGTTACACACGAGAGATGTGAGTATCTAAACACTACTTGTGAGGTGTTAGTATATGCCCTCCGTGCTTGTCTTTGGTCTTTAGTGGAACGATTATTTGTTGTAATTACTTTTATATTAGTGTTAAGTGACCCCTAACTTGTATTTTGACTAGAATAAAAGCGCATTTGCTTGAGGACAAGCAAATCTCAAGTGTAAGAGAATATGATGAGGCGAAAAATGATCCGTTTTTAGGGGGTCATTTAAGCCCGAATTCGAATTTATTTGATCAAATATTGCCCTAAATCGTTCCTTTTGTGATTTTAGGTACTTTTGGAGTGAATTCTGGAAAAGGAAGCATTTTGGACGTTTTTGGAGCATAAAAGTGAAGAAAATGGCAAAGTCTTAATTTTCCTTGTTGGGAACAGTACCTGACGGCGTCACAAGCTTCTTAATAACGGCGTCAAAAGGAAAACAAGAGGTGAAGAGGATAGAGTCCATGACGGTCCAGAAAGATTTTACACTAGGGCATGACGGCGTCACCATAGGCCGTCATGGTCCTTTTATACGTGATGGCCCAGAGGAGAATTGCTTTTGACGGCGTCAGATCTAGATCTAGGCAATCCGATATTATTATGGGCGGCGGGTTGACGGCGTCAGAATTTTCTTCTTGACGCCGAAAATCTATATATAGTTTTGTAATTTTCATTCATTAGGGAGGACAATTTTAGGGACGACTTGGAGAAACCCTAGCACGATTTTATCATTATTTTCAAGGGTTTTCACCCCTTGAAACCTTTCATGTTCAATTAAGATAAGTATCCTTTCAATTCATTCAATATGTCTATGTGTTGTTTGAATATATCTTACGCTTGTCTTGATTTCAACATGCTAGGCTAGATCTCTTGTGTGTTTGCTTAGATGTAGTGAAACCTAGATGTTGATTATGGGTTGATTGCTTGTTTATAGTTGTTACGGATGAATGATTTCGATGTTAGGCTTAAGAAAACTGGCAGACTTTCATAGTGTAACTTGCTTGAACGTCTTAAGAAACATGAACCAGTGCGTACTAGGTTTTTATGGTTGTATTTAATGCATGAGCGAATTCTAATGATCCCATGTTAGGAGCTTCTTGCAGGCTCGACATAGGAGTGAAGTAGGAGCTTATAGAGTTGGGGAAGTACGTACGCCACCCCACGATTGGTATTAAGGAATATAACTCGTCATCCACGCAACTGTAACAAACTATCAACCTGTAAAAGATATCTTGGGAGTAATGAAATCTAAGTAAACACAATTTTCCCATCTATTGTTCACACCACTAGTTTAATTAGTTTAATTTACATTTTTGTTATTTTATTTTGATTGCATCTTTAGTTATTGGGTTAGTTGACTAGTAACTAATTCCGCCCACTCCTCCAAAACCCGAGATTTTACTTGCTTTTCATAAAATATAAAAATACAAAAAGAATCATCCCTCACCTCTAGACCTAGTTTTTAGGCTTTCTAATCCTAGCGACACTATTCCTGAGTTGAACGATCAATCCCCCGGTACTTGTCACTATACTATACTACAACGATCAGGTACACTGCCTGGTGAGGGTTGTAAGGTTCTCGAGATCCCTCGAGAGGTAAAGCCTGGTGCAATTCCCACGCATCATGCCCCATTACCCCATACTAAACAATGATTGCATTCCCTAGTCATAAACATGCATGTTTAATCATTACTTTTCCCATTCCCCACCCCCCATTACCCCCAACCAAGCACCCCCTTACTCATTTGTAGTCGTTGCATGCTTAAAAATGTATCTAATAAAAAAAATACACTTTATCCTTTTTCTTTACTTATAAATACCCATCATTTCACCATTTTTTAAACACAAACTCACCATTTCTTAACTTCATCAAACAACGAGGAAACTGGAAAATACATCCATGTGGTTTACACATTTTGGCATCTTACATCCCTGTCAGAAACTTTTGGCAATATACATCCCCCGTTAGGCAAACGTTTGCCAGAATACATCCCTCGTTAACAATGAGGACTAACGGTGCAATTTTTTTCTCCGTTATCTCTTAACGAGACTGAAAATATTACACCGTTAGCCTTTGTTAGCCAAACATTTGCACCGTTAGTCCTATTTTTGAATTTTTTTTCCCGTTTTTTATACGTTTTATCCGCTTTTTGTCAGTTTTTCCCGTTTTTTGTACGTTTTATCAGTTTTTATCCGTTTTTTGTACGTTTTATCTATTTTTTGTCAGTTGTTTTCCGTTTTTTGTACGTTCTATCCGGTTTTGCGTTTTTATCCATTTTTTGTGTGTTTTATCAGTTTTTGTACGTTTTATCAGTTTTTAACGTTTTTATCCGTTTTTTGTACGTTTTATCCGTTTTTGTCAGTTTTTTCTTGTTTTTTGTACGTTTTATCGATTTTTTAACGTTTTTATCCATTTTTTGTACATTTTATCCATTTTTTGTCAATTGTTTTACGTTTTTTTTTACATTTTATCAGTTTTTTTAATGTTTTAATCCATTTTTTGTACGTTTTATCCATTTTTTGTCAGTTGTGTTTCGTTTTTTGTACGTTTTATCCATTTTTTGTCAGTTTTTTGTACGTTTTATCAGTTTTTAACGTTTTGATCCGTTGTTTGTATGTTTTATCCATTTTTTTGTCAGTTTTGCTTACATTTTGTCCGTTTTTATCTGTTTTTTGTACCTTTTATTATTTTTTGTCAGTTTTCCTCTTTTTTGTACGTTTTATCGATTCTTTACGTTTAATTCATTTTTTGTACGTTTTATCAATTTTTTATCAGTTTTTTCCTTTTTTTTACGTGTTATCAGTTTTTTTTCCATGGATAAAACGTACAAAAAACCGGATTAAAACATAAAAAAAACGATAAAATGTTCAAAAAATGAATAAAAACATAACCGAAAAAAACGGATGAAAACGTAAAAAAACTGATAAAATACGGATGAAACATACAAAAAATGGATAAAAAAACTGATAAAACGTACAAAAAAACATAAAATAACTGACAAAAAATGGATAAAACGTACAAAAAACGGATTGAAACATAAAAAAAACCAACAAAATGTTCAAAAAATGAATAAAAACATGAAAAACTGAAAAAAACGGATAAAAACGTAAAAAAACTGATAAAATACGGATGAAACGTACAAGAAATGGATTAAAACGTAAAAAAACTGATAAAACGAACAAAAAACGGAAAATAACTAACAAAAAATGGATAAAACGTACAAAAAACGGATTAAAACGTTAAAAAACTGATAAAACGTAAAAAATCTAACAAAAAACGGATTAAATGGAAAAAATGAAAAAAAAAAAACTAAAAAAGATGACTAACGGTGCAAATGTTTGGCTAACGATGGCTAACGGTGTACTATTTTTAGTCTCGTTAAGAGATAACGGAGAAAAAATTTGCACCGTTAGTCCTCATTGTTAACGAGGGATGTATTGTGGCAAACATTTGCCTAACGGGGGATGTATATTGCCAAAAGTTTCTGACAGGGATGTAAGATGCCAAAATGTGTAAACCACAGGGATGTATTTTGCAGTTTCCTCTCAAACAACATATATCTCATTCCTTCTATTTTTGAAAATGAATTCCGAGAATTTCGATATGATTATGTTCACCGATTCAGAAGAAGAACAAGAAATTGAAAGCCGGAACATGAATTTTATTTCAGGAACGGTGTCGTTTATTAAAAATAGACGAAAACCAAAATTAATAAAACGCCTTAAACGAGATCATTATGGTGCTCATGACCGTTTGGTCAACGCCTATTTTACTGAGAACCCATTCTACGATGCACGTACTTTTTGAAAGAGGTTCCGAATGAATTGATCTCTTTTCAACTGGATAGTTCGAGAGGTAACTATTCATAATCCATTTCTTAGTAATAATATCGATTGTACCGAAAAAGAAGGCATTTCAATGTTGATGAAGTGCACCTTCGCAATTCCTCAATTGGCATATGGCGCGGTTCCTGATGCTTTAGACGAATATCTGCAGATGGGTGACAAAACTTCTCGTCGATGTATTGATAATTTTTTAAGTCTGTTATGGAAATTTTTGGTCCAGAATATTTGAGGAAACCCACTATAACTGATGTCGTAAAGCTTTATCGACATCATGAAAAAATGCATGGGTTTCCGGGGATGATAGGAAGCTTTGATTGTACAACTTGAGAGTGGTTTGGTTGTCCTAATGCACACAAAGGGCAATATGTTAGATGTGATAATGCATCTCAAGACTTATGGATATGGCACACTTTCTTTGGTGTTTTTGGTTCGAACAATGACATCAAATTTCTTGATCAATCCCCTTTATTTAACGATCTTAAATAAGGAATAGCACCGGAGATTAACGGGGTAACTTACCCATTTGGTTATTATCTTCTTGATGGGATATATTTGGAATTGGCAACACTCGTTAAGATGATCCCAGAACCATCAGATGATGACCACAAAAAGATAAGGTATAAGCAAATGCAGGAATCGGCAAGGAAAGATATAGAAAAGGCGTTTTGTGTTTTGAAGAAGAAATTGGCTTTACTTGCCACTCCCAGAAAAATCATGACAAAAGAAAGAATAATTAATATGATGTACACTTACATCATATTACATACACATGATTCGAAAAGACCAAAATAAATAAATAAATAAATAAATAAATAAAGGCAATATCTCCCGAACGGTACTCGGAGGAAGCACATCAACCGGATGACCCCATATGATCAGATGAACAAATGAAAAAAGTTATGAGGTACATCAGATCACATCAAATGCATCAAAACCTTCGTGCCGATTTGGTCCAACAATTGTCTCGTAATATTTAATTCTAGTTTTTAATGTATTATTTTTAATTTCCGAAGTCTGTGTAATGTTTTTAATTTATGAATAAAAGCTTTCTATTTCGTATGTTTACATTTTTGTATTTATATGTTTATGTTTAGGTTTTTAATTGCGTAAGTATTAAAAAAAATAAGAGTTAAGATGACCAAGGTGAGGAAAGTGATAGGAGAGAGAAAGCTGACGTGGCGATGAGGTGTAAGGTGAATTTTGTGTGTCCTTGCCATCTAGCCTAAATTAATTGTTTGGTACACATATTAAGGAGGCGTTTGGTTTGTACTAGGGAATCACTATAGGTACAAGTATAATAATATTTTGGAATAGGAATTGTATCACTAGTTTAAGGGCCCGTTTGGTATGAGGTTATCAGAGGGTTTAGAATCAAAGAAAATTCAAAATATTTGTTTGGTACAATTTTTTTTTCCAAAGAAAGGTATTGAAAGATAGATTTTGTAGTAGGCTAAACTAGTGGGAATTGGTGAATGAGTCAAAATGGTCCCACGTCTACATCAATATCAACCACAAGTTTCAAAAGGTGAAAACCAAACTGCGGGAACTTATGCAGCAAAGCATATCATTAGCCTCCAACCTAAGTGAAATCTAATATATATCGGCTACGTTATAAACAGTACTAATATTTGACATCTAAAACCTGTAAAAAAGTTTAACAACTTGGTGTTGGTTTAGACTATATAGAATGTAAAAAGAAGAAGTATATACATTTAAATCTGTATTAGTTAGTGTTGGTAGGTCGTGTGAGTCATATAAAAGATACATGTCTTTACTTTTCTTTTGAATGGTTGTAGTCTATTCATCTTTTTGTAGTGGCAAGATGACATCAAGCATGAAGACAGTGGCCAGTTACGTAATCCCAGCACAGCTGAATCCCGGATGAACCCTGAACATAAGACTAAGATGAGAAAGCATACAACTGCTTTAACAAAAAAGGTATCTAAATTAGGTTACAAGATTGATGACCTAATTGTTTAAAATCACCAGAAACATAACATCCTAGATTTACAATTTCGTTTAACTACTTATCTGCTGATTGCCGTTTGGTAAATCATTGAACGGTAAAACATAGCATTGAGGTTAGCTAGTTCATTTCCTAAACATCATATCAAAATCCATAATACTATCAAACTACTTATTTGCAACACGAAAACACAATAAGCATAAACCATTTTGAATAACCAATATGAAACCCGTAGATGGTAAAAAAAATGTTAAAATTCACATTTTTAATACCATTGAAACAACACTTTTATCCCATACTGAATAAAGCTTTTAAAAAAGATTCATTTTTTTACTGACATGCAAGTGAGGTTGAAATCCACATATATAATCTCACAAAAAATAAGTCATTTTTTATATAGCTGAAGAACCAATAAGTGGAAGTAAAAGAATTTTTTGCCACAAAAAAACGAAAGAAAAAAAAATCAGATTAACTATAACTACATAAGAAAGATCAGTCTTCCTTGATTATCACCTGATTATTGATCCTGTTGCTCATATGGAACAAAAATTTAAATATAATTAAATGGCGAAATGAATCAGGTATGATTAAACCGTAAAAAACTGATAATTGTAGAAAAATAGAATAGGGTTCGTTACATTGATCTTGAAAACCAATACCTCATAACAGTGGTTGTGGGTGAATTGCAGCAGCTGAGGATCCGGACCGACATTAAAATCTTCAATTCATTAATGATGTATTGGATATGCGTTGCCGTGTCTCCGTTTTTGGGACTTTGATTATAAAATTATTGTCTGGGCTTTGGTGGTGATGAAATTAGTCTTTCTTGTATGATAAAATTAGTGTATGTTTTTTGGGGGTCAAATTACTTTGTGCCTTTGATGATATGCAGTGAAGACACAATAGCACCATTACAGCGATGAAACGGGGTGAACAGTAGGGAAAACGGGGGTTTTTCTAATGAATAGTGGATTTGCTAATGAATAGTAGTAGAAGAACGGGACGGAATTGGAATAAAAAATACTGAATATGTACCTTTTTAAGTACGATGCATAGTAATATCTGTACTACCTTTTGTACCAATTCTTTTTCAGCCACAATTTATCCCGTAAGAATTACATAACAATGGTGTAACAAATGTACTTTCAACCACCCAAAAATTTGCCTTTTAGTATATATAAAAATATAATAATTGAGTGGCCCACCTAGATGGTACCAAAAGTAATACTCTCTCCGTCCCATATTAAATGTCCTGTTTGACTTCTTAAAGTCTTTCTTTCTCAACTTTTACCTTAAATATTATTGTTTGTATAATTTAATATTTGATACAAAATATATGAATGGTTAAGTTTTAAATGTATTTTCATTGCGTATAATTTTTATCAAATACTATATAAGACAATCAAAAATTTTTAAGATCAAAGCTGATAAAGAAAGACTTGAAACGTTAAACCTGAACATTTGATATGGGACGGGGGGAGTAACATAAATTATTTAATAAAAATTATTATTTGTACAATATTCAAACAAGTGAACCCGATTTTTCTTTTAAAGTCACCAATATGACATCTTATCAAGGGTGTGGTGCCTGATTTTTAAATCCAATCTTTTACGGTAACCAAACAAATTATTTCATTTTGAATCTAATTCGGATGCCCAAAAACCACATTGTGGAAAACTAGAAGGGGGGGGGGGGGTTGAATAGTTTTATGTCCTTTTAAATTTATTTCCAAAATATTTTGTAGGTTATAAAAACTTTCGATTCGATCTTAAGTGAGTTCAAGCAACAACCAATATAAGCAAGTCTAAACTAATATTGAAAGTATTGAAATATAATGAAGAAAAGATAGAGTTAGAAAGATCAAACCACAACACGTGAATTTATAGTGGTTCGGCTACAAGGACACCTTCCTTGCCCTACTCCACTCTCCGAGTACCACACTCGAGAGTTTTCTTCACTATGTCAACAAACTCCTTATGGTGGAGAAACCTTACACACCTTGGCTTACACAAGTTAACGACACTAAGCTAAATGTCGAGTTCTAATCGTAGCTAGAACCAATCTCACACCAAATATCACACCACGTGATCTTCACACCTTAATCACACCTTCACACCTTCTTCAAGACTTCACACCGTCTTCACACCTTATCAATCTTCACACCTTCTTCTATGCACAACTAAGTCACAACTACTAAACTAGTTTACAACACACCAAGATTCTACAATCAACAAATATACACAACACCTTAACAAATAACTATCACTAGTACTATATGAAACTAGCTATACACAACACCACTACAATAAGATGGATGTAGAGAAGTGTTCTTCTTCTTGCACTTGAATGGATGAAGCTTTGGATCACTTGGAAACAAAGACTTATGAAATATATGATCAAAGGATTTTAGATCTAGAGAAGAAGATTGGATCAGAAAGTTTATAATGCAAAAAGGTGAGAAAAATATGTGGAATGATCCAATATTTATAGGGCCAGAAAATACTGTTCGGGAGCGTGCCGGTCCCCTTAATTATAGGCCGGTCCCCTTAATGATTAAGGGGGCCGCCTAGTAAAATTAAGGGGGCCGCCCTCCTGAACGTTTGAAAAGTTTTTCTGGATAAAATTTGCCCTTTTTGGTTGGAAATTTGAAATCATATTTTTGTGGTTTAATAAAGCTTTACCAAAAATGATTTACAAATATATATAAAATGTTAAAATCATTTTATATAATGTTATGTATTAATATAAAATTTCCTTTGATCATGTAATGCATAAGTTACTAAGTTTATGCATACCTTGAGTGATATAAGATGTAGAGGTAAATATTTGTCACCAAATACTTGTTTATGTCTTATTCTTGACTTAATTTGATTTAAGTTTTGTGATTATCAAAACATAGGTTTATTGAGAAATATTAATGACATTCACAAACATTATTTATATCAACACACATACCAAAATCTTATGGGGTTATCATTGTTGCTGCAAACAACACCCAACATATACGTAAAAGAAAAATAATTTTGCACTTTACATTTTTTACCCTTCAATATTTTCAACTTTGCATAAATGGTCCTTCTTTATACCCCTTGAAGGAGATAAGATCCCGGGATCATTATGCCTAATCTTATTTATCAATCTAATTTTATTAACCTTACTATTGTTGTCGGTGAGTCCTATTTTTATGGGGATACCTGGCGCCTTTTTGGCCGTTCAATCTCTCAACTTTTAATCCTGACAGTTTTAATTCAACTTTGAATATTAGCCGTAGATTTCATCTAAGACATTCTGAGCCATTAGATGTGTAGAAACTGTAAAAAAAAAAAAAAAAAAAAAAAAAAAAAAAAAAAAAAAACCGCCAATCTTCAGCTGAAAGATTATCATGTGTAGAAACTGTAAAAAAAACTGCCAATCTTCTGCTAAATGATTATCATGTAACTGCTCTCACGAGTCACGTCTCAATCATATTTCTCTCTCACACACTTCATTCTCATTTTTTTTATTTCACACAAAAAAAAACACACATCTCTAATCTCTCACATAATCAGATATCAAAAACATAATCTTCTAACATATTGATTTCTTCTTTCTTCTGAATCACTATAACATCTTCTTAATCCAAAAAAAAAAAAAGAAAAAAAAAGAAAAAAAAAAAACCTTTATGGATGGAATTGATTTTTAATGAGATTAATTTGCAGTTCATTGGTGTAAGAATCTGCATCCATAAAAATAGTGTATTTTTGAAGTTCGTTTGGTTATCTCATCCACAAAGATTAAGAAACGGTTGCTCAATTGTTACTGTTCCCTCCCACACCGAACCCCTTCTCCACTTTATCACCAGTAACGGTTAACTGCCACCACCATTAGCCGCTGCCACCACCAACTTCTATAGCTCTAATCGGTTTTAGAATCTGGTGGTTTTTGTGGCGCTTTTTTGGATGTTTGGATCTGATTGGTTTTAAGTTTTAGTGGTTTTGGAGGCGGTATGGTTGTTTTGGTTGATGTTTGTTGGTTTCGAAGGCGGTTTGGATGGTCAGCCGCTGGTACCCCCGTGACTTTAGGTAAACAAAGTTTGAATTTTTGACTTAATTTTGTTGTGTTTGTATTAAAAGTTTGATTTTTACTATTTGATTGTTGTGCAGTGGAATCTCTGAACGAGGTTACGCTGAACGAGGACACGCTGGACGAGAACACTCTGAACAAGCAACTATGACCAAACAAATCTGGAGGTGTGTCTGCTGAACACGAACACTAAACGCAACTAAGGTATATGCTGAACGAGCACATGTTGGACGAACATATGCTGAACAAACACTATCTGAACAAAAGTAAACATATTTTGTTTGTGTTAAGATTTTCACAATTTTGTTTGTTTGTGTTTCACGCTTGCAGCCTTTTTTGAAGATTGTATATGCGGGTGAAATCGATATGGTTTATTATCTAAAACTATCATTTATGTAGTGTGATTAACTGTCACATTCATTTATTATTTTCTTCTTTTTCTTCAGCTTTTGTTGGCGGGTTTAATTGCTAACGTAAGGGATGGCTATGACAAGGGTGGCCAATAGTGGTATGGTCTCAAATTCAAAGATCCAATAATTAATATGTTCAACTTAAAAATTGTTGCCTCTCATATAATTTCGATTGAATATCCATTCTTTTTTCTGACTCACCATTTTAAATTGCAGGTTCCAAGTATTTTTTAGTGGGATTCGTGTATTACAAAAAAGGTTTAAGTGCATATATCAACATTTTTTTGATCCGTGAGTCTTTTCTTCATCTTTTTCATTATTTTCAAAATTTTTGAATGTGTGAGTATTTTGAAATTAGGGGTGTTGATAAGGGGTCCTTAGTAAAGGGTTTCTAATGGAAGGATTTCGGTGAAGGGTTTTTGATGAAGTGTTTGTTATGAACCATTTGTCAAAATTGTCACTTTAGTGTACAAATTTAATTTGTCTTTAGATATGATCACATTATTTGTTGAAATAAGCACAAGTCATTTAATCTGTTTATATTGGATCAACAGATGTATTCTTTTTTCTTATGCTAATATTTTAACTTTTCATTAATAGTCATGAATCAAGTGTATTATTGTTTTAGTAGATACAGTACTTGGTAGATTGGTTGTACCCCTAATAGGCTACTGAGTGTGTCTTAGATTGATCAAACAAATATTTAGACCTCATACATACTGCATACTGCCTAAAGTTTCACCGTGCTGATTACCAATAAAAGTTTGAAGCATTCTATAGCAGATAACTTGTCATTATGTGACAGTCATTTGTTTTTTCATTTAATTATTCTCACCTATTTTCATTATTTCTTCATTTGTTATTTTCGATGCTAGCATGACATCATCTCTTAAAGGTTAAACATCACACTTTTTTGTTTCGGATTCATAATCATGTGGCATTAAAAAATGCCCTTGAACTCAAGAAGCTACTCATAGATAATAGTCTTTTGGATGTGTATGTCACCATATCATGCTCTTTAGCAACTATTCCTTCACTAATATCAATATATGTCTGTTGGGAATTACAATAACAGTTACCACGGCTAAGCATGAAGATAACCACTGCTGAAGAATGCATTAGCAGTGGAAACACATTACCACTGCTAGTACATAATTACCACTGCTTATATGATAACTGTTATGTATTCGTATAGATAAGTATAGAATAGATTTTGTGTATATTCTATTTAGATAGCTTGATACTTATCTTGTAAAAGAGGACTCCTTGTGTTATAAAGGGAGGTCCTAGGTTAAAGCTTATGTAAGTATCAATTATAGAGCTTCAAGGTGTAACCCTAGTGATAAACAAGATCACTCATATTATTATTCTTAATAATATTGGAGCTTAAAGTTTGGTTTACATTCTGTGTTCATATACAACTATTCTCACTCACAAACAAACTCACAAACAAATCTTCTAAGTATTACTAAGTATATTCCGCGTACTTGTTAGTATCATTCAAAGTATCATTCTAACACAAGGCGTGTGTTAAGATCCATCAAGTGGTATCAGAGACAGGTTTCTGATACTTTGATTTAGAAGATCCGAAGTTTACTCACTCTTAGAAGATCCAATGGAGATGGACAACAGTCAGTCCAACATTGCTGCTAAGCTACCTAAGCTTAAACTGAATGGCTATGAGATGTGGATAATAATGATTGAGCAATTCTTTTTGGTGCAAGACTATGCACTTTGGGAAATCATTATATATGTTGATTCCTTTAAACTAGGAACTTCCTTAGAGACTATTGATGGCAAGGTTGTCAGAAGTTAAATACAGGACCAGTTACAACTGAAGAACAACTCCAGAAGAAGAATGATCTGAAAGCCAGAAGTTTATTGCTAATGACCCTTCATAGGGATCAAATCTTAGCCTTCAGAAAGTACACAACTGCTAAGACCTTGTTTGAAGAGATCTGCAATGTTTTTAGTGGCAATGACGCTACCAAGAAAACTCAGAAGACCTTGTTGAAACAAACTTATGAAAATTTCTTTTCAACAAGTAATGAATCAATTGACAGCATCTTCACTAGACTTGAGAAGATTGTAACACAACTCACTATGTTTGGAATTGAGGTAGAAAGGGAAGACCTCAACTTGAAATTCTTAAGAAGTTTATCTTCTGAGTTTCATACTAATGTTGCTGTTTGGGGAGATGATGAGGCGAAAAATGAACCGTTTTTAAGGGGTCATTTAAGCCCGGATTCGAGATTATTTGATCAAATATTTCCCTAAATCGTTCCTTTTGTCATTTTAGGTACTTTTGGAGAGAAATCCGGAAAAGGAAGCATTTTGGATATTTTTGGAGCATAAAAGTGAAGAAAACGGCAAAGTCTCAATTTTCCTTGCTGGGAACAGTACCTGACGGCGTCAAGAGTTTCCACGTGACGACATCAAGAGTAACAAAAGAGGTGGAAGTGGATGATACACGTGATAGTCCAGAGTGTTTTGTGCATTGGAGATGACGGCGTCACCCAAGGCCGTCATGGTCCAAGTATTAGTGACGGCCCAGAAGAAATTTACACATGACAGCGTCACAATTGGATCTAGGCAATACGATTTCTATTCTGGCGGCGAGTTGATGGCGTCAGAAATTCCTTCTTGACGCCGTCACACTGTAAAATCTATATATAGTTTTCCAAATTTCATTCATTAGAGTGTGCAACTTTGAGGGAAAAACCCTAGGCTGATTTTTACAGCTTTTTCAAGGGTTTCAACCCTTTGAAACTTACATGTTCAATTTGAGATAAGTACTTTCAATTCAATCAAAATGTCTATGTGTTGTTTGAATATATCTTACGCTTGTCTTCAATTTTACATGCTAGGCTAGATTTCTTTTGTGTTTGCTTAGATGTAGTGAAACCTAGATGTTAATTATGGGTTGATTGTTTGTTTATAATTGTTACGGACGATTGTATTCGATGTTAGGCTTAAGAAAACTGGCAGACTTCCATTGGTAACATGCTTGAACGTCTTAAGAAACATTATTAGAGGTGTACAATGATTTTTGGTTGTATTTAATGCGTAGGAGAATTCTAATGATCCCATGTTAGGAGCTTCTAACGGCTCGACATAGGAGTGAAGTAGGATCTTATAGAGTTAGGGAATATTGTACACGACCCTACGACTAGTATTAAGGAATACGACCCGTCATCCATGCAATTGTAACAAGCTATCAACCTGTAAAAGATATCTAGGGAGTAATGAAACCTAAGTAAACACAACTTTCCCCATCATTGTTTACACCACTAGTTTAATTAGTTTCATTTTCATTTCTTTTATTTTATTTTGATTGCATCTTAGTAAATTGGGTTAGTTGGCAAGCAACTAATTTCGCCCACTCTTCCAAAACCCGAGATTTTTACTTGCTTTTATAAAATATAAAAAATACAAAAAGAGTCAGCCCTCACCTCTACACCTAGTTTTTAGGTTTTCTAATCCTAGCGACACTATTCCTGAGTTGAACGATCAATCCCCCGGTACTTGTCACTATACTATACTACAACGATCAGGTACACTGCCTGGTGGGGGTTGTAAGCTTCTCGAGATCCCTCGAGAGGTAAAGCCTGGTGCGATTCCCACGTATCAGAAGACAAGCCTGAACTTGAAAACATGAAGTTCAATGATCTTTACAATAACTTTAAAGTTATTGAACAAAGACTGAAGAAGGCTGGGAAGCTAAGTACAAGCTCAGGGAACTTAGCTCTTATCTCATCATCTGTGAATGATAGTTCTTATGATGAAAGTGATGATGATGAGGATGCTGCTCACATTGCTGTTTCCACTGGCAGTGCAAGTGTTTCCACTGCTAGTTCTAAAAAGCAGATTGCTGGTCTTGGAGATTCTACTTTTTATGCTTATCTCTCAAGTAAAGTCAATGGTTCAATTCTGACACATGAAGACTTGGATCAAGTTGATGAAGATGACATGGAAGAGATGGATATAAAGTGGCAAGATGCATTGTTGAGTTTGAAGGCAAAGAAATTTTGGAAAAGGACAGGGAGGAAGATCATTATTAATGGTAATGAGACTGCAGGCTTTGACAAGAAAAAGGTGGAGTGTTACGACTGTCACAAGATTGGACACTTTACTAGGGAATGCAGGAAACCAAAGAAGCCAGATAATAGATCTACTTGGTGCAAGCAGGATAAGAAGAAGGAGCCTACAGTTGAAGAACCAAAGGTGCTATTGGCCATTGATGGTGTGAGCTATGACTGGAGCTACATGGCTGATGAAGAAGAAGCATCTCAAGAATCTGCAATGATAGCAACTGAACTTGCTCTTATGGCTTTCTCTGATTCTGAGGTACACTCTAATAATGGTTGTTCTAAATCATGTAAAGCTTTAAAAGAATTTGAAAAACTAAAAGAGCAATATAATGAACAAAGGTTAGAGCTTAATCAAACTAGTTATAATCTATCTAACCATAAGAGAGGTCTTGCTGTTTTAGAAGCACAGATAGAACACTTTAGAGCTAATGAGTCTCAGTTTAATGATGATATTGCTGTTTTAAGAAGAAACTTAGATTATAAGATTGTTGTGAATGAGGCTCTTAGAGAAGAATTAGAGAAGATTAAAAAGGCCAATGAAAATATTCAGATAACTTGTAATACACTAGATCATCAGTCTAAGTGCATTGACAAAATTTAGGAGGCACAAGTAGTCAATAAAGTCAAATCAGGTGTAGGATACAAGTCTGTTCCACCACCTCTAAGAGGTGTTCCATCACCTTCTGGTATTGACTTAGCACATACAGGGTTAGAAGAGTTTCAAGAACCAATTAGGACTTATGGGCCTCAATTTGTGAAAGAAGCTATTAATGAAAAGGTTAAGGTTGAGACTGATGCATTTGAAAGTGCTAGTGATTCATCTCTTAAGGATGAATGTGTGAAAGTTGAAGCTAAAACAAGTGTTCCTGAAATTGTTAAAGTGGAAGTTAAAACAAGTGTTCCTGAAATTGTTAAGATTGAAAAAGAAGAGCCTAGGAAACAAGCTAATAAACCTAGACCAACTGTAAGGTATGCAGAGATGTATAGGCATAAGTCATCAACTCCTAGGGGCAACCATAGGAGTTGGAATCATGTAAAATCTCAACAGTTTGGTAGTGATTTTGAGTTTAACAACAAGCATGTCACATCTGTGGTAGTTTTGATCATCTTCATGCTTACTGTAACTATCACAAGGGAAGAAGGGAAGTTTTTGGGAACACAAAGGTGAATAAAAACAAGTTTCAAAAATATACTCACCCAAATCCACCAAGTAATATGATTCCCAAGGCTGTTCAACTAAAATTTGGCATCAAACCTCTTACATTTGCTAGAAAAGTGAACAATGCTTACTCTAAGTCATCTGTTAAAAGTGCAAGACCCAATACAGCTTTTGTTAAATCTGCACAAACAGGTAACAAGACCTTTTATGGCAAGAGGATTTTCCATAATCACAAGTGGACACCAAAAACAAGAATTTCAAAAACAGCAGTTGCCACTGCTAAGCCAGCAGGTGCCACTACTAGACCAAAAGTTTCTACTGGTGGTTTAGTAAACAATAAAAGAGAGAGTGTGGGAAATGCTGTAAAGGCCTCAACACGTTGGGAATGGAAACCTAAAGGAATTAACACCTCAATCAATCCCAATGGTGTATCAATGACCTTTGATAGATATAACTATATTGATACACGAGGCAGATCCAAGTCATTTGTGGCTTGGGTCCCCAAAAGGAACTAATTCCTTTATTTTCTGTGCAGGGACATTCAAAGATTAAAGAGGATCAAGGATATTCAGATAGTGGATGTTCTAGGCACATGACTGGCAACAAGTCTTATCTGTTAGATTTCAAACCTTATGATGGACAATTTGTCAGCTTTGGAGGAGGAATTGGTGGCAAAGTTTCTGGAAAAGGCACAATCAAGGTTGGAAACATGGATTTTGAGAATGTGTACTATGTGAAAGAACTCAAATAATCTTTTCAGTGTGTCACATATTTGTGACAAGAAATACAGAGTTCTTTTCTAAGAAGATGAATGTTATGTCCTTTCCAAGGATTATAAGTTACCTGATGAAAGTGAGGTTCTACTTAAAATCCCTAGAAAAGGCAATCTTTATAGCATAGACATGAAGAAAATTGTGGCTAATGAAAGTGATACTTGCTTGATTGCAAAAGCCACTTTGGAAGAATCCATGTTATGGCATAGAAGACTTGGTCATGTTAACTTTAAGACAATCAACAAAATTGTGAAAGATGGCTTAGTCAGAGGGTTACCAGAGAAGAGATTTGAGAATGACCAAACCTGTGTTACCTGTCTCAAAGGCAAGCAACATAGAGCATCTTGCAAGAACAATGCCTATAACTCTATTGCTCATCCTCTCTATATATTGCATATGGACTTATTTGGTCCTACATCTGTGAGCAACATAAATTTGAAGAAGTATTGTCTTGTTGTAACTGATGACTTCAGCAGGTTTACATGGGTTCTCTTTCTAAGAACCAAGGATGAAACAACTGCATCCTTAAAACTTTTATTACTGAAGTTGAAAACCAAGTTGATAAGAAGATCAAGGTTATCAGGTGTGACAATGGGACAGAGTTCAAGAACAGAGTTATGGATGATTTCTGTAGAGAGAAGGGTATTAAGAGAGAATTTAGTGTTGCAAGAACCCCTCAGCAAAATGGTGTAGCTAAAAGAAAAAACAGAACACTTATTGAAAATGCTAGAACCATGTTAGCTGATTCTAAGTTATAGTGACAATTTGGGCTGAAGCAGTGAACACTGCTTGTTATATTCAGAATAGAGTTTTGGTGGTGAAGACAAAGAACAAGACACCTTATGAGTTATTCATAGGAAGACCCCCTATCTTAGATTTCATGAGACCATTTGGATGTCATGTTACAATTCCCAATACCATTGATCATCTGGGTAAATTTGAAGAAAAGTCAGATGAAGGCTTCTTTGTTGGATACTCTATGGTCAGTAAAGCATTCAGAGTATACAATCTGAGAACAAATAAGATTGAAGAGAATCTGCATGTAGAGTTCCTTGAAAATAAACCTAACATTGCAGGTGCAGGTCCAGAATGGCTATTTGATCTTGAAACATTTTCAAATACTATGAACTATGTACCTGTTGCTTCAGGTACTGAGGATAAGAACTTTAAAGGTTCAGAAGAGTTTATTGATGAAGATGAACCTAGCAAAGATTCTGAGGATGATAAAGATCAAATTGTTATGCCACTTTGGGACTTTGTAGATAATGATCATGCTTTAAAGAAGGAAGATCCACAACTGTCAACAGATATTGGAAAACAAGGTGATGCAGATGTTGTGTACTTGGATGCTCAGAACAAAGATATTCCTGAAAGCAGTGGTCATACAATTTCCACTGCTATACCAGAAGTTTCCACTGTTGAACCAAATGTGGATTACTCTACTTCTGCTGCTCAGGAAACTATCATCAATGATGTGGAAATCACAAATATGCCTTCTGCATATGATGTTTCACATACTCCTCAAGCTTCTATTCACAAGGTGCATCCACTTGACAATGTGATTGGTGATCTACAATCCGGAGTGAAGACCAGAAAACAAACAAAGGTGACTAATGATCATGGATTTATTAGTGAAGTTTATGAGTCCAAGAAGCATGCAGACAAGAATGAGTGCTTGTTTTTCTATTTTCTATCACAAGTGGAACCTAAAAATGTGTATAAAGCACTAGAAGAATCAAGTTGGGTAGAAGCAATGCAAGAGGAATTGCTACAATTCAAGCTTCAAAAGGGTTGGGTTCTTTGTGATTTGCCTGATGGGATGAAGGTTATTGGTACAAAGTGGGTCTTCAGAAACAAGAAAGATGAAAGAGGCATAGTTATCAGGAATAAAGCTAGGCTAGTTGCTCAAGGATACACTCAGGAAGAGGGCATTGACTATGAAGAAGTTTTTGCTCCTGTTGCAAGGATTGAGGCTATTAGATTGTTTCTGGCATATGCATCTGTTAATACAAATATCGCCTAAAAATGTTTTTTATATTTTACGATCTTTGCTAAGTTTTGTTAATGACAAAGTATGAACTTTTGTTTATAGTAAAAACATCACTTTAGTTTTAAGTATTGTGTAACTAGATTTTACATTTCTCTTTTAACATAACATTGTTTTCATTTCTTAAATAAGCAAGTGTCACATCACATCAACATGCATTTATGGTAAGTTTGTGTGTTTGACTTACCATAAGCTCTTACACATTTTTGGAAGCATCCCACTTTTGACTCAATGTGTTTGACTAGAATTTAGTTGATGTGACTTTGGTTGGTTTGGAAAGATTTATTGCAAAACTTACTGTGTGCCTAGCAGAACCCTGGAGGTACACGGGCGGAACCCATCTGAGGGTTCTGGTATGTCCGCCAGACCTGCTAAAGGATTTGCTATAAATACCAAGCCACTTGCTAGTTTTTACCCATCACTTTAGGACATATATTTCACATATTCTCTCATCTAACTTAGTAACATTTGACTTGTGTAATTCTATTATGTAGCAAAGGAGTTCACAAGTTCTTCAAAGAAGTTACAAGTTTCAACTCAAAAGGTGCAAGACTTGTTAGCTTTGTTATGTATGAACTTTGGTAGTTTATACTTCTTTTGTATCTTGTGTAGAAGTGATCGGTTAGTATTTTAAGCCTCAAAATACATTGTGTGTCGGGAGTTGTTGTACCCTTGTAAAAGAACTATCGGGAGTGGTTGTACCCTTGTAAAAGAACTCGACATCTAGCTTAGTGTCGGAAATAGTGGATAGGCGTCGTTAGGTTGGTTCTACCTCTAACTAGGACCCGGTATCTAGCTTTGTACCGGATAAAGTGTAAGCGATGATTGTAAAGGTTTCTCCACCCATGAAAGGAGCTTGTTGACTAGTGCTTGAAACTCTCGAGTTGGAAACTCGGGGCATGGATGTAGGGCAAGGAAAAAGAGTCCTTGTAGCTGAACCACGATAAACAATCGTGTTGTGGCTTGATTGGTTCTTTCTTTATCTTTGCATATTACATATTATCTATTTAGAATCGTTAATTACACGTAAAGCTTTTCAAAGATTAACAAGTATTTTGCATTTATATCTTTGATCAAACGTAAAGCTTTTCAAAGATTAAACAAGTAATTTGAGTCTATATCTTTAAACAAACGTAAAGTTTTAAAAGATAATTAAGTTAAAAAGCGGTAAACTATTCAACCCCCTTCTAGTTTTACACAACTGGCATTAGGAGCTACGTTACTCAAGATCTTTAAAATATATTGTATTTTAAAACTTGGATCGATCCATGGATTTTGAAAATCTCAAAGAAAGGCAACCTATTCAAAAGCCACCGCTATTTGAAAAAGAAAACTTCCTTGAATGGAAAAGTAAATTTGAAAACTATGTGAAATCAATTGATCAAGATCTTTGGCATATCATTTCTATTGGTAATTTCAAACCAACGAAAACAAGTTTTGAAAATCAAGATGATTATCCTAAACTTGATAAAAACACTAAAGCCAAGATGATGATTTATAAAGCTTTACCAAGGACCGAATATGAAAGAGTGTATTTTTGTCAAACGGCAAATGATATTTGGAAAAATATGTTAAACTTTCATCAAGAAATATGTCAAGTCAAAGATGATCAATTTGATCTCACATATGAATTAGAAGTCTTAGAAAAATTAATAGATAGACATTTAGTTGAAATAAATACATGTGCTACTAGTTTAAATGTTTTAAATGAAGGTGTAAGTGAAGATGATTACTTATGTCGATCTCAAAGTGGCCTTGCTTACGATTCATGGAATGACACGAATGAAGATGTAGCCAACTATCCGGTTTGTGTTTCTCAACTAGATAAAACATCAACCAAGGTACAATTTGAAACCAAACACTTTTGCTTTGACACATTTATCCTAGAGTTTTCTAAACTAGAAAACGAGTCTAAATTTTTATGCAACATGGACCTAAAAACTATCTTTAACAATGAACATTCAAAATCTCTTGTGAACAATCTTGAAAAAGAGATAATGTTAGAAGATAAAATGTCTAGACTTGAAAGCAATATTGAAATTGATATAGGATGAAAAATATGTCTAGAATACAAACATGAAATTAAAAGGCAAAATGAAAAAGAAAAAATGTTGGCTAAGTTTGAAGAAAGTTTAAAATCCCTTGAAAGATTGTTGAAAAGTCAAAAGTCATTCATAGATAAAACCGGATTAGGATTTTGTCACAACTCGTAATTTCCGGTCATTTTCCAAACCTCGACAATTTACTATTCACAAGTTACTATTCATCATTTACTATTCATCGATCACTATTCATCGTTTTCGAGGTCAATTTGACATTCTGAGAAGCGTTCAGAAATTTTACTATTCACTTGACACTATTCATTTCCGGAAGAAATATCACTATTCACGTGCATTACTCATTTCATCGTAAATTTAGTTTACGAGTATTCAAATTCGCGTAACCGTATTGGTTCAAGAGCGAATTCATGCATTATCATTTGGGACATCTCATACAGACTAGGAATAGTCTTCATATCATCATTTGGGCACTTGCATACTATTCCACTCGTAGGGTATTCAAATTATATTTTTAATATAATTAACGAATTACGAATGTTTATTTTTAAATAAACACTAATACGCGAACTATAAATGTGACTAACACGTCCAACACACCCGATTATGATTCCAATATATTTTTATATTCATTTTTATAATATAAAAATTTTAATATTAATTTACTCGGTATTTTGAATATTTATTTTAATTATTAACTTAAGTTTACTAAAATTTCGACGGTTTTCGTAGAAATTAAACTATAATTATCTAAACACCCAATAATTTTACCCAACCTATTTTTATAATTTTTATAACTTTATTATGACCCGGTTAACTCCGTTAAAATTTATTTTTAGTTAACCCGGTACCCGGTACAATTTAAAACTACCAAACAATACAATAATTCACTAGTTACAAAAATCTTACATACATCCCCCCCCCTTGACTTTGCCGCCCCCCCCCCCCCCCCCCCCCCCTTGCTATTTTTCTTACAAAGTTACCAATTCACTCTTTCTCAATAAATGCCTATCACTAACTTTGTTATATAATAATAATAATAATAACAATAATACATATATAAAAACCTTACTAGTTTTCTTATCTCATTATTTCAACTAGCAAAGTTTTTCTTTCTCCTTTTTCTCTCTTGATCCCACGGCAACAACAAAGAAGGAAGGCAAGACAAAAATATTTTTCCAAGATCTTAGTGTAAATCTTGTTCTTATAGTATCCTTGTTAGAGTTTTGAGATACAAACTCAAGGATTATTAGGTTTTCATCTCCAAAACTTCATTAATCTTACAAGTAAGTTTACAAAACTCATTTCATAATTTTTACAAAGTTATTACTATGTTTATATATTTTTCTTGCAAGATCTCATACATGCATTAACTTATACCACTTTATTTTTGTAAACTTTTGATCATACAAGCCCTAGAAGTGATTTTTGGTTAGATCCTTGTTAGATCTACTTGGTTTTGATGATTAGGAACCCATGACACCCTAAGAAGGTGTATGGTAGGATTAGATTAGTTTTGTGGTGATTGAAAGTGGTTTGAATGAAGATGGAACTAGATTAGAACCCTAGAAATGGTTTTTGAAACATTTGAAATACCTACTGTCCCTATTTTGATTTCGTGGGAAAATCAGTGGTTGATGGCTAATTTTTGGCCAAATATTTAGAAAATACTTTTAAAAACGAAACTTTAGGCGAAAGAACGGATTAAAACGAGCTTATAACGAAGGAGATATGATTTTTGCAAATTTAACGACGAAAACTATTTTCGTAAAAACTGCTTGCTGTTTGGCAGATTTCAATGGGTAAAAAGAGGTATTAAACGTAACCTAGAGGAGCCGAGTTATCAAAAATATACTAGTATACACAAAAACGAATCCGTGGACATAAAGAACGAAGGAAACGAGCCTAAAACGACCGAGTTATACCCGTTTTAACATCGTCAAAACTATATATATATATAGTCACAAATAAAAATAATAACGTACGTACTAAATGGTATATTTTCTAGCAATGTTACTAATGACTATTTTCTTAACAAATGAATACGTACGACCCAAGGGAATATTTATACGACTTAACGACGTTATTTTAAGGTTTTGATACGAGGATTATAACGCTAACATTTTCGTACGAGATAATACGACAAGTTATATATTTCTCTAAATGAACTTATTTTTCCTAAGTATGGAAACTATTTTACCATGACGATAACTAGTATTTCCAAATTACGAGTGGTATGAGTATCATGTGCATGTGCATTCATTTCATCACGGCATGATCTAAATTAGATCACATTCATTCATTTAGGTTGCGGCTAGTGTTCGCGCCTTGTTGTCCCGATCATTCCATCACTTTGTACTATCATTTCGAGGTGAGTCATAGCCCCACTTTTACTTGTTTAATTACTTTATAAACTCTTTGGGGGAGATATATGCTTAAATACTTGTTTTATACTTTTATACGATTTGAATTACTTTTTGAAGGAGAATACGCTGCTTTAATTATTTTTGTACAATGCCAAAGTATTAAATTCCTTACATTGCTTAAGTTTCCTTATTACCACGTCTTGACAAGTCCCCTTTATTATCATGGACCGTTAATTAAGTTCCAAGCGAGAGTGAGTGAATAGATCTATTGAGGGTGACTCCTCCATCTGTGTTTGGGTTGCTCCAACAGTATTACAGATGCATTTCATGTCTTTATTATTAGAGTGTCTGGTAAACACTCATTTGGGGCCAAGTAACGTCTAGCTTCGGTTTCATGAGCTTAAGAGACAATGTAGTTTTATGACTGAAAAACTTATTACTTTATACTTGGGCTATGGTACATACGATTAAAGTTAAATACTGATGGTTTTTATAAATCTTATTTCTGATTTCTTATTACGGATTTCTTATTTCGGATTTCTTATTTCTGATATTTTATTTCGGATTTCTTATTTCTGATTTCTTATTTCGGATTTCTTATTTCTGAGTTCTTATTTCAGATTTCTTATTTCTGATTTCTTATTACGGATTTCTTATTATTGATTTCTTATTAAGGATTTCTTATTACTGATTTACGATGCCTTTGCATCAACTTTATTACTGAGTTACGATGATTTTTACTGGGAAATTCTTCTCTTCAAATGTTTTACCATATCTATTTGTTCTCTAAATCTATGAACTCACCAACCTCGTGTTGACACTTTAGCATGTATTTTCAGGTGATTAAGGTAGCTCATGTTGCATGCATTTGGACCTTCATGGAGTCGTGGAGACGACGCGTCTGACTATATTTTTCTACACCTATGGACATTTGATCTTGTTGAACTTATTTTAACTAAAATGGCAACATCTTTTGGGACCTATGTTTTGTAAACTCTGAATGTTTTAATGATCAAACGCTGTATTTTCTAAACGACACTTTAGGTCGTTCAATATAACTGTAACTATGGTGCTATGACCGTTACACCCTCAGGTATTCCATTCCGCTGCCATTCAGGTATTTTGGGGGTGTGACAGATTGGTACCAGAGCTAAGGTTATAGCGAACTAGGATGTATCTTGGACCCTAGACTATAACCACATCATCATAGCATCTCATCATTTCATCATAGGTACATATTCACTATACATGTTGCTTTACGCACACACTGTACGAGTTATTCATACCCATACTCATATATATATGATTATATTGACCTGGTTCACAAGTAACATGTCTTCAGATACCCACGCTGTTATCCTTTCATCGGCTTCCGACATTGAAGATGCCTTGTCATCTTTCACTACCATTATACCACCAGTTGCGCGTATACCACCATTAGCACTATTGATTTGTTATAGGAATAAGGTTTTCCTATCATTCAGCCTATACATAGAATGCCGTTTGGTAGAGTATTCAGACTTAATTTTAATGGACTTATTAGGATGCTTATTACAAGGGAGATAGCATGTTTTCTTTCCTTCACTAGTAGGACGCTTACTACTTAGGTACTACCACCACCGTTGGTTATTTATTACACTATTGGTCGTCCCATAGGGCGCACTTCAGCTTTACCTCTTAGATGTCGCGAGATAGCGCGAAAGAGGGTAGTAGCCCATTCACTATTATCACCATTATCTTCTAACTCATCACTAGGGTCTCATTTTCATCAATGTTATTCTCATCCTTTAGAATACCACCATTGTCATTTCCCTTTTCCATTTCCACTTGCCACGAATTAGATAACACCTTATGGATAATACCAAGATTTCGGACTCAACAGGAACATCTACAGGTTCCTCAAGAATGGCTTAGAATCTACACTATCTAGGACTTGATCGATGCACAACTTCAGACACTACTTCAAGACTATCTCGACCTTACGATGCCATAAACCTGATTTCACCTAGAAGGACTACAGGAAGTCTTTAGACTAGACTTATATCTTTACTAGCTTTTACTATTATCCTAGCCACGAGAGGTGTGGCATAGTTCGAAGAAACTTGTAGTATTGTGATTGATGAACAAACGGAATCACCAAGTATTGACTCTACTATAAGGGAATGGTTGTGCTATCTATGATATTGGCTCATATAGATCGAAACCTTCATGTATTATATTCATGTGTTATGAATAGGATGATCCTTATTACCTATAGATTCTCATGGACTCTTATGATTTGATGAAAATAGATTTAAGTAAACCACTCCAGGCATGACGCAAACTGCTATTGGACAATCCATTAACAGGAATGTAACTACCGCCCTCACCAAGGAACTTACTCACGTGGAATTTATGGGTTGTAATCCCTCCTCCTTTAGCGGAAATATAGACACAAAGGAATTTCTCAAATGGTTCGAAGAATTAGAAACAATCTTTCAATGTGGTGACTGCCGTAAGGAAGACAAAGTTAAGTTCGCCACTTGCACTTTTCAAGAGCATGCCCAGAAATGGTGGACTAAGTATGTCCAGGTAGTAGGAGTTGATGCTGCTTACTCACACTCTTGGGAGAAACTAAAAAGGATGATGAGTTTGAAGTTCTGTGTGAAAAGCGAATTACAAGCAATTGAACAGGAAACACTAAACCTTACCATGGTAGGAGATGATGTTGTTAAGTATACTGCTTCTTTTTATGATTTAGCCCGACTAGGCTCTGCAATGGATGAGCCGGAAAGCAAGAAACTTGAAAGGTACATAGGAGGACTTTCTCCTGAAATTCGTATGTTGGTCAACTCATTGGAACCCGATACCATGCCTAAAGCTATCAGAATGGCAATCGAAGCAAAGGAACGCATAGCTCACACCAAGATTTTAGGAGGCAATGGTAGCAACAAGAGAAAGTGGGTCGGTAATCTGGATGCTAATGCTTCTCAACAACCGTTTAAGATACAACAAGTGGTGGAGACCTGTGCTGTGGGGTCAAGCCAAAAGAAAAGGTATGTTGGTAAATTACCCGAGTGCAACAAATGTCAGTTTCATCACAAAGGATCTTGCCCCTCTCAATGTAAAAACTGCCAAAAGCTTGGACATGAAACCAAGGATTGCAAGGCTCCCACCCTCGCAAAGCATCAGAAACTCTCGGTAACCTGCCGCGAGTGTGGAGTAGTGGGACACTTCAGGAGGGAATGCCCGGAGTTGGGAAACCAAAATTGGAAGAAGAAGTTTATGTTTTAATTATATAAACCTTAGTTTGAGCCCTCTAGGGTTGTACTTTTCTTTTGGTACTTTCCATAAGTACATTGATGTAACCTAGTTGTATTAAGCACTTTCCTATCTAATGTAATGACTATCTTTTGTTATCTATGTGATAATCGTAACCTTCGTTTATTCCATCTCCTAATGCAATTGTGCAATTTTTAATCGTTTCGCGACATTATACCATTGTCTTATTTAGGGAATAGGCCGATTTCGTATTTGACGGATTAGTAGATTATTATCATTCCATAGTATTTACCCATGTATCCAATAAACCATTCAACGAGTTTTATTTCAAACTATTTTACTACCTTATGGGGAAATTGTTTTACCGAATTTCTAAAATAAGTCGTTTTGTTACCATACTATAAACTGACTTTTCCGATATTACGCCAAATAATTACTATTACTACGCGAATCAATTTTTATATTGCTTTGAAAGGAAATATCAGGATACCATTTTTAATAAGAATGCGTTGAACACCATCTAAAACTTTTGAGAAAAGTAATATTATTTTGACTAAATCAAGCATCGCATCATTAGTCCTCAACTATACATAGCCTGATCACCTATGTATATTTCAGGAAGGATTATGCCATGAAGGAAATAGTTACTTTTTAAAGTATTGCTAATAACAATCTTCATTCAAAAGCGTTTTAGACAAGTAAACTCTTTTATAAGTGTCTTTTCTGACAAACTCTCCCTGGATACTTACCTCACCTGTTACCCACTTAGCCATTAAGTTGGATTGTTCCATTGACTTCTCTAGGAGAGACTTTCCATATCAATTACGAGTAGGATTCCTCGATACCAGAAAAGCAATGAAAGGATTACAGAACTACTAACCTAGACTAGAAGTATACACCAAGACAATTTATAGCTCAACAACAGTTCTAAGATGCCACGAGACCATCCGAACCACCATCTCTGACCGGGTTGTCCAATTCTATTATTTAAAGGTACTAGCTAGACTGAGCTACAAGATCGAATACATTGAGAGAGTACGCTAAGCAAAACCATAAGAATAAACCAAGCCTCCTAACCGATACTGTAAAGTGATTTGATTAAACATGGCCTTATCTAAATGCAAACTTCCCTGCAGTGAGTTTTACGCCAAGAATGATTGATTTGAAATATGGATATTGATATAGATTCCCTCAAGGAATTGTGTTCTCAAGAAATTCTAGATAACCTCACCTATACATCAAGAGAGGCATCAGGCCCAAGCACAATAGGCAAAGGAAAACACATGTCTTAGAAATTCGTTAGACCAAAATACAAGGAATCAAAGAAATTGTTACCCATATTCTATCCCCTTCAGATAACGCCGAGTTCGAAAGACAAAACGTTGTGGAATTAGTCACAAGATTTATTGTACCTATTTCAATTGTTCCTGATAAAGGTGATCGAATCACCTCAGACTTCTAGCTATCATTTTAAGACTTCCTTCGGAACTTCATTAAGATGTAAACACCGCCTACCATCCTCAGACCAATGGTCAGAACGAGAGAACGATTCAAACATAGGAAAGTTGTGCTCAAAGAGTGAGCGATTGACTCTAGAAATGGTTGGACTAACCATTTACCATAAATCAGATTCGTTTGCAACGATAATTATCGCACGAGCGTAGAGACTACACTATTTGAGGCACTTTATGGTCGAAGTACCAATTACTCATTTACAGACCGAAATCGGAAAGTTAAATTCACCGGTCTAGGACTAAATTATGGAACAACAAAGGAAATTCACAAGTCAAGAACCAGTTACAAGCAACGAGAAACTGGTAGAAGTTAGGTTGGTATATGACACACATCATGCGGATTGAGTATCCCTGAACAGCGAACCAACTAGATTCCCGTGAGAGAACGAACTAAGTTGAAAGCTTTGCCTTGGAGAGGCATAATACAATTTTGGTAACACGAGAGATTGAACCTCTAGTATATTGGACCATTTAAGATTCATTTTAGAATCGACCAGCTGACATATAAAATTTGAGTTCTGGCAGAGTTCAGCAACATATATTACCCATATTACATTATAAACCCGAAGAAGCACTGATCATCTATTGACGAACCAAACTCGGAAAAAGCAAAACTCACTATTCCAATAGGCATTCATGATATAACCAGAAATTTCCTACAAGTCAAGAATCAAATACAAATTCTACAAGTTGTAAACCATTAAAACTTCAAGTTGGTAGCCAGATCATGTTGAAAGTTCTGCCTAAGAAAGGCATGATATTATTCGGAAAAATTTGGAAAGTTAAACCTGATATACACTGGACCACGTAATATTTCAGACAGAGTAGGCCTAGTGGTCATCTGACTTGAGCCTTGTTAGAGAACAGCCGGATTACACAACTATGTTTCACCTATTCAAATCCCAGGAAATGACTTTCAGATTAGTCACTCATAATCCCATTTGGAAAGAATTCCAACCCAAAGACAAACGTAAACCTGGTAAGAGGATCAATAGAAATCATGGACTGTTAGGTCGAACGATTGAAGCAAAGTCGAATTCCTATCGTGAAAGTTCGCTGGAATTCTCGAAGAGGACTCGAATTTACTTGGGAACGGGAAGACCAAATGCAACTCAAGTATCCACGTCTTTTTACCAAATATACTTCAGAGACCAACCAAAACTGAACTTCGGGACGAAGTTCCTGTTAGTGGGGAAGACTGTCACAACTCGTAATTTCCGGTCATTTTCCAAACCTCGACAATTTACTATTCACAAGTTACTATTCATCATTTACTATTCATCGATCACTATTCATCGTTTTCGAGGTCAATTTGACATTCTGAGAAGCGTTCAGAAATTTTACTATTCACTTGACACTATTCATTTCCGGAAGAAATATCACTATTCACGTGCATTACTCATTTCATCGTAAATTTAGTTTACGAGTATTCAAATTCGCGTAACCGTATTGGTTCAAGAGCGAATTCATGCATTATCATTTGGGACATCTCATACAGACTAGGAATAGTCTTCATATCATCATTTGGGCACTTGCATACTATTCCACTCGTAGGGTATTCAAATTATATTTTTAATATAATTAACGAATTACGAATGTTTATTTTTAAATAAACACTAATACGCGAACTATAAATGTGACTAACACGTCCAACACTCCCGATTATGATTCCAATATATTTTTATAATATAAAAATTTTAATATTAATTTACTCGGTATTTTGAATATTTATTTTAATTATTAACTTAAGTTTACTAAAATTTCGACGGTTTTCGTAGAAATTAAACTATAATTATCTAAACACCCAATAATTTTACCCAACCTATTTTTATAATTTTTATAACTTTATTATGACCCGGTTAACTCCGTTAAAATTTATTTTTAGTTAACCCGGTACCCGGTACAATTTAAAACTACCAAACAATACAATAATTCACTAGTTACAAAAATCTTACATACATCCCCCCCCCCTTGACTTTGCCGCCCCCCCCCCCCCCCCCCCTTGCCATTTTTCTTACAAAGTTACCAATTCACTCTTTCTCAATAAATGCCTATCACTAACTTTGTTATATAATAATAATAATAATAACAATAATACATATATAAAAACCTTACTAGTTTTCTTATCTCATTATTTCAACTAGCAAAGTTTTTCTTTCTCCTTTTTCTCTCTTGATCCCACGGCAACAACAAAGAAGGAAGGCAAGACAAAAATATTTTTCCAAGATCTTAGTGTAAATCTTGTTCTTATAGTATCCTTGTTAGAGTTTTGAGATACAAACTCAAGGATTATTAGGTTTTCATCTCCAAAACTTCATTAATCTTACAAGTAAGTTTACAAAACTCATTTCATAATTTTTACAAAGTTATTACTATGTTTATATATTTTTCTTGCAAGATCTCATACATGCATTAACTTATACCACTTTATTTTTGTAAACTTTTGATCATACAAGCCCTAGAAGTGATTTTTGGTTAGATCCTTGTTAGATCTACTTGGTTTTGATGATTAGGAACCCATGACACCCTAAGAAGGTGTATGGTAGGATTAGATTAGTTTTGTGGTGATTGAAAGTGGTTTGAATGAAGATGGAACTAGATTAGAACCCTAGAAATGGTTTTTGAAACATTTGAAATACCTACTGTCCCTATTTTGATTTCGTGGGAAAATCAGTGGTTGATGGCTAATTTTTGGCCAAAGATTTAGAAAATACTTTTAAAAACGAAACTTTAGGCGAAAGAACGGATTAAAACGAGCTTATAACGAAGGAGATATGATTTTTGCAAATTTAACGACGAAAACTATTTTCGTAAAAACTGCTTGCTGTTTGGCAGATTTCAATGGGTAAAAAGAGGTATTAAACGTAACCTAGAGGAGCCGAGTTATCAAAAATATACTAGTATACACAAAAACGAATCCGTGGACATAAAGAACGAAGGAAACGAGCCTAAAACGACCGAGTTATACCCGTTTTAACATCGTCAAAACTATATATATATATATATAGTCACAAATAAAAATAATAACGTACGTACTAAATGGTATATTTTCTAGCAACGTTACTAATGACTATTTTCTTAACAAATGAATACGTACGACCCAAGGGAATATTTATACGACTTAACGACGTTATTTTAAGGTTTTGATACGAGGATTATAACGCTAACATTTTCGTACGAGATAATACGACAAGTTATATATTTCTCTAAATGAACTTATTTTTCCTAAGTATGGAAACTATTTTACCATGACGATAACTAGTATTTCCAAATTACGAGTGGTATGAGTATCATGTGCATGTGCATTCATTTCATCACGGCATGATCTAAATTAGATCACATTCATTCATTTAGGTTGCGGCTAGTGTTCGCGCCTTGTTGTCCCGATCATTCCATCACTTTGTACTATCATTTCGAGGTGAGTCATAGCCCCACTTTTACTTGTTTAATTAATTTATAAACTCTTTGGGGGAGATACATGCTTAAATACTTGTTTTATACTTTTATACGATTTGAATTACTTTTTGAAGGAGAATACGCTGCTTTAATTATTTTTGTACAATGCCAAAGTATTAAATTCCTTACATTGCTTAAGTTTCCTTATTACCACGTCTTGACAAGTCCCCTTTATTATCATGGACCGTTAATTAAGTTCCAAGCGAGAGTGAGTGAATAGATCTATTGAGGGTGACTCCTCCATCTGTGTTTGGGTTGCTCCAACAGTATTACAGATGCATTTCATGTCTTTATTATTAGAGTGTCTGGTAAACACTCATTTGGGGCCAAGTAACGTCTAGCTTCGGTTTCATGAGCTTAAGAGACAATGTAGTTTTATGACTGAAAAACTTATTACTTTATACTTGGGCTATGGTACATACGATTAAAGTTAAATACTGATGGTTTTTATAAATCTTATTTCTGATTTCTTATTACGGATTTCTTATTTCGGATTTCTTATTTCTGATATTTTATTTCGGATTTCTTATTTCTGATTTCTTATTTCGGATTTCTTATTTCTGAGTTCTTATTTCGGATTTCTTATTTCTGATTTCTTATTACGGATTTCTTATTATTGATTTCTTATTAAGGATTTCTTATTACTGATTTACGATGCCTTTGCATCAACTTTATTACTGAGTTACGATGATTTTTACTGGGAAATTCTTCTCTTCAAATGTTTTACCATATCTATTTGTTCTCTAAATCTATGAACTCACCAACCTCGTGTTGACACTTTAGCATGTATTTTCTGGTGATTAAGGTAGGTCATGTTGCATGCATTTGGACCTTCATGGAGTCGTGGAGACGACGCGTCTGACTATATTTTTCTACACCTATGGACGTTTGATCTTGTTGAACTTATTTTAACTAAAATGGCAACATCTTTTGGGACCTATGTTTTGTAAACTCTGAATGTTTTAATGATCAAACGCTGTATTTTCTAAACGACACTTTAGGTCGTTCAATATAACTGTAACTATGGTGCTATGACCGTTACACCCTCAGGTATTCCATTCCGCTGCCATTCAGGTATTTTGGGGGTGTGACAGATTTGACTCAAATGCACCATCAACAAGTAAAACAAAACAAATTGTGTTTGTGAAACCTATGAGAGAAATGTAGGAGTAATTCTATCTCTATTAGGAGCTCATGATAAAAGGATAAAGATATCATGTTCAATACTTTTATATGTTTGTCTAACATCCTTGGATTCATAAGTATTTGAGTTTAGCTCTCTTACGAGTCAAGATAATTTGCTTAAGGATTATCTTCTTGGTGGTTCATCTATGGAGCTTAAAAGGTACACGTCTCTTCAACTTATCTTTCATTGCTTCTTGGTGATTGACATTAAGTTTTGTCGTGGCTGTTATTAATAGTTTTTGCTCTAAGGTGTTTATGTGGTGTAAGTAACAACAAGGATTAGATCCTTCGTGATTAAAGGATTTAGACACTACATCTTGTAGGAGATATAAGGTGTTTTACCTCTTTAAACTTTTGGGAAAAGACACGAGAAACTCTTGAGTGAGTCTCACTTAATACTTGTCTACAAGTGAGCTAACTAAGAATCTCCTAAGTGATTTAACAACCAACACTTTGGTGATGCTTGCAAATCTAGCAAAACCACAACAGTTCATAGATGCTTGTGGTACAACATCTTTTGACATTATACCGTGTATTTTCAATCGTGTCTTAAATTCAACCACTCTTTTGTTAAAATTTCATATAAGACACACAAAGAAAAATAAATCATTTGAATACATTAGGATGATTGGGAGAAAATGATTTATAAACATCTAGGATTTGCACATCATATTCGACCCATAGTCTTATGATGTTGCATCTCTTGGACATTTACACTCATAGTGTTTCAAGTAAATAAACCTAAAGAGTCGAGGAGTCATTGAATTTAACATTCAATGAAAGACCACCTCCTTCTAAGATATCATATTTGGTAGATGATGACTTAGTCGAAAATCCAACATTGATAAGACAAGTAAGTCAAGATTAATAACAAGGAAAATGAACTATTAAAAATGAAAAACAATTGTTTTTCGTCTTGTGTCAAACATTGAGTCAAGCAATATTGACATGGTCATAAAAACTTGAATCATGGGTCATAGTTGTGATTAAAACAAATTTGATAAAAATAGTTTTGGACATTAGAGTAAGGCAACCATTAAAACCAAAATAGATCTTTCAAAATAGAAAATAATGTAAATCTATGAAAGACTTTTTTAATAACCTAAGCAAGCTCCAAAAGCAAGGAATAATCACTCAAAGACATTCCTAGTTATTCACAAGTTCACAATGATTAAGTCTTTTATGACTTATCAAGAATGAGATTAGTGAATCCGTAGGTAAAACTAAACATAGAGAAATGTTTGGAAGTTTATTTGTTCTCACAACAAATAGATCCAACATTATGTTTAGTGCTTGTCTATGTGCTCATTTTTAGAGAAGATCCTAAAACAACTCTTTCGGAAGAGCTTGTTTGGATACATCAAAAGGCACTACACAACTAGGATTATGGTATCCCAAAAGAACGGGAATAGAAACCATAGTGTATGCCAAATGGAATTATGTCGGTAATAAGTTGATAAGAAAAGCACAAGTGGTACTTGGACTTTTATACTTACTTATCCAATGATTCTCCAAAACGCTTAAGGTTCTCAAATTAGTATCGGATGGAGAAGCACGTCAACAAGCTCCACTAGAACAAGCAAACCCATGTCAACAAACGGAATTCCTCTTATCAAAAATTTTATCCCTTCTACAAAGGAAGCATCGACTTCAGCGACAATCAAATCCATTATGTTCTTAATTGACATATTGTGATCCATCATCATCGCCTTGGCAAAAATGTTCATTGAGGAACAACTCAACCAAGAAAGTCTTACTCGATAACCATATTGTCGACATTTTCACAAAACCTCTTGAATAAGAATCATTCTTCCTCTCTAGGCTTAGTTAAAGACTCATGAGACCTAAAATCTTAGTTTTGAACATTAGGATAAAACCACAAAAATCAAGACAAATCCTTTTATTCTTTCCTCTGTTGTACCCGTGGAGCCCTGAGACCATGGTTCTGCCTGGTCCGCCGAATCTGCAGCATGTTTTTATTTTAAATTCAAAACCAAACACCTCTTAACTCACAACTTCAACTTACAAACAGCCATCACTCACTCACAAACACCTTACCACACGAAAATTAGGGCTCTTACTCACATCTCTTCCAATCCAATCAACTTTGTAAGTATTCTTATCATAATTGCATTTTCAATCAAAGTATATCACTTTCATCTACATACATTAACTAGAATCTTAGGGTTGATGCATAAACTTGTTGATTCATGAAAAACCTTGGTTGTAAACTAATCATAATTTCCATTAGTTAGGAATTGTATCCTTTTTATTTTTATCATGATTTACCAAACACACCAAGTTCATTGTCATTTAAAAGTCACTAGAACACCACCTTTCACCACATTGTTAAAACAAATGAAAAACGTCATTGAAACATCACTTGCATAATGTCTCTTGAATGCTAAAGGGAATACATAACTAATATGTATTTTCGGGTACATTCAAACGAAGCTATATTGAATTAGGAGCGTTTGGGTTATCTTTTGTTTTGTAACATAACTTGCATTACAAAAATGTTTTAAGCATCAAAATGAGTCAAGATAACCGCACATCCACATTGTTTTCATATAGGCTTATACTAGAACATCCACATTATAAAAGTCATTAATTTAAACTTAACTTTTGTGTTTTGTAGGAATCAACATGCCTCCCGCAACATTCTCCGATCACAAGGAAACTCTTAACTACTTACCCAAACATCATAGGACCAAAGGCATTACTAAAGATCAAGTTGAAACCTTTAAGAGTCTAGAAAAACGCTATGTTCATGAAAGAAGAACCATTGATCCATCCTTCCTAAAAGGAACATCCAGTCGCCAAAACTTTGCCGCAATCAACTTTGATTGCCTCCTAGACATCGATGAGCAAATTTTTCCTAGGTTCATCTTAGAATTCTATGCAACCGTAAGCCTTTTCTTCGATGACGATGGTGAGTTCTCACTAACCTTTACAACCAATCAAGTACCAAATATCATACCCTTGAAAGATTTTGCAACAATTCTTGGTGTCCCTAATGTGGGTACATGTCTCTACACAGATAAGTGGCCTCTTTCTAGTCTTGAATCCATTGAGCGTTATCATCCATACGACACTCCTCTTGCTAGTAAGGAAGAAATTCGTGAGCATCTCTTTGTTAGGACCTCAACAATTAAGAAGAATCGTTCGGGAAATGAGGTAGATAAGGACCCTTTTGGTATGGAACTCAATGAGCTTAAACCACAATTTAAGAAATGGGAGGAAATTCTTAGAGCCAACGTTATAAGTTCCATAGGAAATAGAGATCATGTCAACACATGTCTTAGCTACATGCTCTATAGCATTTCCACCGGTCAGCCTTTTAACTTAGCCTATTACCTAGCCAAAAGAATGGCCGACATATCCTTAGTAGGAACAACCGCTCTTCCTTATGGAATGCTTCTCACCCGCCTCTTTAGAGCAATCTCGCCCATTCCTACAAATGATAAGGGAATGTGCCTTGACTATTCTCTCGTTCCTCACATTTTCGTCCCTTTAAGTGATAAAAGAGTCTTCAAAGCTAAGGGTAAACGTACTCGCTCTCCTTCACCATCATCATCATCATCCGATATGAGCGATGTCGATAAACTTCCTAACTCTAAGCTACCCCCTTTAGACTACCTTAAAGAACTTCCCGTCATTAGCAATGCATCCGAAGAGTTCAAGCAAACCAAAGGAATTTTCAAGTGCTTTGGAAGGTACCTAAGAAAGCTCAATAAGAAGATAGACCGGTTGTGAGATGTGTGATTAACGAGTGTTTAGCTTATGAAGGTTTTAGAACTTTGTATGTGTTAAACTATGTGATTTGTATTGATTTTTACTTCCATGCTTTATTACTTTCGTCGGATTATGTTTTGTATGAGCCTTTATGCATATTGACAATATTTGAGGTGTTTGTCAAATTTTTTTTATGCTTATAGAAAATTTCACTAAGTATAGTGAAAATCGCTAGCCCTTGGTCAAAGTCCTATGATATGAATGTCTACATGTTCATTTTTTGCATTTCCTAGTCTGACATATAATAAATTTTCATTTTTAAGAATTTTCGAAAAATTTGAAAATCGTCTCGCGGGTAAAAAACGTGGACTGCCTTGTAAAGTGTCAAATCATTATCTTTAGTGAGAAACATCTTCCCTTACTTCCAATAAACATATTAGGATCACTCTCACTCACTAGAACAATTAGGAAGTCATTTCCCACCAAAAATTCAAATTCAAACATAACTAACCCAAGGAACCCTTGCAAAGGATCCTTCAAAACCTTTAGAACATTTTCAACCAAATCACTTCCCATGATCATTTAGCATTGAGTGCATAAGTTAGTCTTTCACTCCACCCAATTCCATTGGATTGACATCCAATGATTTGACATGTTCTTGGAAATTTTCTAAATCATTAGAAACCTCAACATTTGTATGGTAAAACATCAAATCCAAACACCCCTTCCAACATCTCTTCCACTCTATAAATTTGACAATTTTGCAACACTTCAAATCACACCATTACCATCAAAATCCCTTCTCTTAAAGCTTCAAAACCTCACTTTTGAAATGACTAAATCCAACACCTCCTCCGAATCATCAAAATCCCTTGCAAAAACCACTAGGATTAGTGTAAAACCGTGTTGCTTCAACAAAACCATCAAATCAAGCTCATCATCATCAAGTGATGCATCACTTGACATTTCTTCACCTATCCAAGATTTCCTTAACCTTACTACCTCAACACCATCCTCAACACCTTGCAATACCAATGTGATCACTATTCAAGATTTGCTTAATCTTGCTACTCCAACACCCTCTCCAACACATTGCAACACCAACATAGCCACTATTCCGTCACCAACTAGACCTTCAGGTGATTCAACATCACCTTCTCAACAAACTCAACCATCAAAAACTCCATCAACTCAATCACCAACACTTACACCAATGGAACTTTTTCATACACCACCAACATCACCACTACCCTATTTGGAAACTTTAGAAGACCTATCACCTAAATCATCAAGCCCTCCGTCATTGTCACTCTTTGACACCATTGCTCAAATGGAAACCCAACAACAACCAAGATTTCAACCAAATGAGTCATTAGATGATGCTCCTCATCAACCATCATTGGTTGAACGTTTAGCTTACCGTTATGCTAGACCATCAATTTTTCCACAAGATCAAGGTCATACACACCTACAATCTTTTGTGTTTCACCCAATTTACAAAGACCTTCATGGTAATTCTTCCGGAAAACCAAGCTTCCTCTACTTTGTTCAACAACAAGAACAACCACAACCACAACAAGAACCACCACAACCACAACAACCACCACCACAAGAGCATTCCCAACACTTTGAATCTCTATTTCCTTCGTATAAGAAAATAGAAGCATCCATATGGGAAAAATCTCCAAACCTTAATGATGAGATTGACACTCATTTAAACCACCTTCATGCCTTCAAACATATGGTTGACTCTCAAATCAACCATATTATGGTTTTACAAACAACATTACACTCATCTAGTGAAGGAACCAAAAACACCTCTCAACCATCCACATTTGCTCCTTCAAGTTCAAACCATCCACCACCAACAAATCAAACCTCTCTTCCACCAAACTTTCCCCACCATGATTGCGGGCATTGCGAAAGAACCGCTCACATTAGTGAAGGGTGTCGAACGGATATTCGCATGCTAACCAAAGAAATGAGGTTTATCCTAAACCACATTTTGGACCGTCTAGAGTCTTTGTCTCACCCACCTCAACTCTAGAGTCTCCAACAATAGGGACCCAATCATAATAACACCAAAAACACAAACCAACAAACCAAAAGCGTTTCACTTCCACAACATACAAAATGAAACACGCTACATCCTCCAACACATATTTTCATCCTTAAACAACCTTAGCCTTGTTTTTGAAAATGTTTCTCATTAAGGAAAATGATTGCTTTCTTTCATAGATATAGGATTTTATGTTCTTAGTTTCGTTTTATTTTTCTTTTTAGAAGTAGGTTGTTAACTTTCTAATTTCTTGTATTTGACTTTCTTAAAGTCAAATTTTACATGAAATGAATTTCATTCTACTATAAGGCATGCCTTGTTTGTTGACCATTTAGGCATTATGAGTAAAACTTTGCCTTGCTATGGTAGCATACATTTATCTTGTGTTTTAGAAACTATTTTTTTTTTGTAGGATCATTATCCATGTTTCCCTTCCTTGATACTCCATTTAAGGGAGTAATATTCAAGGGGGACCATGAGAATTGCATTATTCCACTTCGCAACTCTTCACCTCATAACTTTCTCTTTGCTCGTCCATTGAGACAACTAACTTTTTTTTGTAGGTTCAAAATCCATGTCTCCTATCTTGGCACTCCTTTTAGGGGGAGTATCAACCAAGGGGGAGCACTTGCATAGTTCTGGTTCACTACTCATCTTTTTGTTTCGACAAAAAGGGGGAGAATTTATATTAAACTTGTTCTCATCTTTTCTCTTGCATATCACATCATCTTAGCAAAAAAAAGTTTTAATGCAAACTTTATAAGACTTAACGCTAAAACTAGTGGCTTACTTATAAATAAAGTTTATGTTTTGTCATCAACAAAAAAGGGGAGATTGTTAATACAAATATCGCCTAAAAATGTTATTTATATTTTACGATCTTTGATAAGTTTTGTTAATGACAAAGTTTGAACTTTTGTTTATAGTAAAAACATCACTTTAGTTTTAAGTCTTGTATAACTAGATTTTACATTTCTCTTTTAACATAACATTGTTTTTATTTCTTAAATAAGTAAGTGTCACATGACATCAACATGCATTTATGGTAAGTTTGTGTATTTGACTTACCATAAGCTCTTACACATTTTTGGAAGCATTCCACTTTTGACTCAATGTGTTTGACTAGAATTTAGTTGGTGTGACTTTGGTTGGTTCGGTAAGATTTATTGCAAAACCTACTGTGTGCCTGGCGGAACCCTGGAGGTACACGGGCGGAACCCATCTGAGGGTTCCGCCGTATCCGCCAGACCTGCTGAAGGATTTGCTATAAATACCAAGCCACTTGCTAGTTTTTACCCATCACTTTAGGACATACATTTCACATATTCTCTCATCTAACTTAGTAACATTTGACTTTTGTGATTCTCTTATGTAGCAAAGGAGTTCACAAGTTCTTCAAAGAAGTTACAAGTTTCAACTCAAAAGTTGCAAGACTTGTTAGCTTTGTTATGTATAAACTTTGTGTAGCACCCCCAACTCAAAATACGGCAGCTGACATGCTGGGGACACTACGCGAATCGAAACCAGGCATCTTTATAGCTAACGACCACAACACGGGACGTTTAAAAGTGCCTCAAAACACATCATTCGTTTTAAAAACCATTTTAGAGTACATAAACTCTTTAACAAATAGCAGCGGAATAAAAATAAAAGTTTGCAGCGGAAAATGACAAAGTTTAGCAGCGGAAAAACAAAGTGTAGTAGTAGAAATACAAAGTTTAGCAGCGAAAAGTAAATAAGTTTAGCAGCGGAAAATATTAAAGACACACCAAGGTTTTACGAATGACATGAAAAATAAAGATAGTAGAAATGAAATAAGCTGCCTTGACAGAAGACTTCCTTCGTCCAGCCACTCTACCACGCCCAAGATCATAAAGCTCCAAAACTTAATTTGTAGTAGTACCTGAGAAACACATGCTTAAAAGTCAACACAAAGGTTGAGTGTAATCCATAGGTTTAAAACAATAAAGTTGAGCACAAGGGTTTTAATCATATGATATAAGCAACAAATGCAAATACCAGGGTAATCAAGGTAACACCCAATATGTAGAGGCATCCCTGTTCATACATACGGTTGATGATCCTAAGCTCATGACACGCAAGACGTTAACCAAACCAATCGACAGTAACTCTGTACTGACATAAACAATAACCGCGGAATTTCATAATATAAAGTGCCCCCAAGGCCAGGTACTTGCCAATACCTGGCAAAACGAAAAATAGTACACCCGCATGTCAAGCCCTTGACAACTACGAATGGGATGGTCAGTCCTATAGGCCTATAAACTAAGTTCGCGCTCACCCGCAGGTGACTAATGGCTCATGAACTAAGGGTCTTTCCGGCAAGACAAGCTACTTAGTACATCGTCAGGAAATACACACACACACACACACACACACACACACACACACACACACACACATATATATATATATATATATATATATATATATATATATATATATATATATCATTCAGGAAAAGCATACCAAAAATACTTGTGCTCAGAAAACATTTAAAGCGTGTGTCTCACCCCATGGGTTTATAAACAATTAAAATATAAAAAGCGGGGCTATGAATCACGCCTTAATAATAGCAGAAGGAAACGAGATATAGCAATCAATCAATAATGCGTCACAGAACTAAACTTGAATATTCCCATAAACAATGGTTGAGTAAATGGCATAACTCAGAACTAAACTTGAATATTCCTATAAACAATGCTTGAGTAAAAGTTTTGTAAATACAATGGCATTTGAAAGAAAATAGATTTCGTAAAGTCTCGTGTGGGAGACAAGAAAGTTTAGAAAAGAAAAAGTCGGTGAATCAACCAAATGCAAAAGAAAGACGAAAGAACTCCTCGAAGAAAGTCGTCGAAAAGAAATGAAAAGAAAAGAAATATAAAAATAGAAGAACTCACTCAAATAAAAATAAATAATAACACGTAACAATAAGTCTCGGATTTTACCCGTTTTCCCCAAAATAATATTGAAATAAAGGGTTTTGAAATAATAATAATGTTTGGTAAAGTTATTTAAGTTTATAAAGAATTTTATAAAATTTCGGCATGACCTGCCCGTTTATATAACATTTCCCGAGTCAACGACTCTCTATTTTTTAAACAATCTTAATATATATATAAGTAGATATGATTGGATATATCATTCGCTTAGTCCATTAGTTGTTTAGGTTTTATCGACCATTTTGTATTTGTTCGGGTTCCAGGTACGTTAAGATCTTTACGGGCCTAACGTACCCTACCGTCTCGTGTACCAAAGGGTCCATAACATCCAAATAACCAAGGCCGTAAAACCAATACGTCCAATTCAAGCTCACAATGTCATAATACGGAAACATGTCCGATAACAAGTCCACTAAACTATAACAATTTTTATTTTAGATTTCATATATATATTATCCGTTTTTATTATTTAGTTACCGTTTCTAATAAAAACGTATATCCCGAGACTATTAATCAATACCCAAAATAATCATCACGACAATAATAACAACTCTAAAACCAAACCCGAATCAAAACTAAATAATCCGAAACCAAATCAAATCCAAACCGAGCCTTACTCCATCTCGGCTCAACCAAAATCATCCAAATCCGAACCAAACTAACCTAAAACTAATCCAATACTCAACCAACAACAACAATAATAATCATACTCCCTCCCCCACCACCACCCAAGTCACGGTGGTGGTGGCTCTTGGCTGCCGAAACACAACAAAACCAAACGGACCCTTAATATCAAATCCAAACACAAAAACATGCACTCCCTTGTCAATAGTATCAAATAACAACAAAAATAAACCAATCCCTCACCGAGTCGCGAGTTGACTCAGTGAGTTCATACCGAGTCGCGGCCAAGTCGAGGTTCAAACGAGACAAAGAAGAAATCCCACACAAGTTTTGAGTTTAAAACATTTTTAAAACAATTTCTATAAAAGAAAAGTAATAAAAATCGGATTTAATAAATATTTTCAAAAACTAGGGTTTTAAAATAAAATCAAAAATAAGAAGAAAGGGTGGCGGGGGAGGTGTTTTACCGGCGGTAGAAGCAGAAGGGAGGTGGTGGTGGTCTCGGTGGTGGTCGGCAGTAGATGGGTGGCGCGTGGGGGTGCGTACGGGGTGTTACGAGGGGTGTGGGTGGTACGGGAGTGACGGGGGAGTCCCGATCTACAAGATGGTTGTAAAAAGGTGAGATGGCCAAAAAATTTTCCGACGAGGTGGCCGGAAACTGCTGGTGCACGGCGGTGAGGGGCGGCGGCCGGAAATCGCAAGGAGAGAGAGAGAGGGAGTTTTGTGGGGGTGTGTGTGATTTAATATATTGAAAATGAAATAAATGGGGTGAGTTGTGGGTTTATATATGGTAAATAAGTATAGGGTTGGTTTTAAAATTAATGAAAGTGTAGGGATAAGTGGAGGGTGATACTCCAAGGACCAATATTGCCAACGAATCAAACTTCTCACGATAAATACTCCCGGGCTCGAACGACATAGCAAACGGACTCAAAAATTTACGAAACTTGCGCCATTGTTCACGAAATATTTTTTCCAATAAAATCAAGCATAAACTTCAGAGTTTTTCTGATGAGGCGAAAAATGATCCGTTTTTAGGGGGTCATTTAAGCCGGAATCTGAATTTATTTGATCAAATATTGCGCTAAATCGTTCCTTTTGTGATTTTAGGTACTCTGGGAGTGAATTCTGGAAAAGGAAGCATTTTGGACGTTTTTGGAGCATAAAAATGAAGAAAACGGCAAAGTATTGATTTTCCTTGCTGGGAACAGTACCTGACGGCTTCAAGAGCAATTTGACGACGGCGTCAAGAGCAAAAATGGTAACGGCCCAGTGGAAACGTGACGGCGTCAAATCAAGGCCGTCAAGAGTAAAAGTGGTGACGGCCCAGAACAACAATACACATGACGGCGTCAGATTTGGATCTAGGCAGTCCGAGAATATTTTTGGCGGCGGATTGACGACGTCAGAACTTTTTTCTTGATGCCGTCACCTTAGGAAATCAATATATAGTCTTTGTAATTTTCATTCTAAAGGGAGGAGAATTTTAGGGTCGACTTGAATAAACCCTAGCTCGTTTTTAACAATATTTTTAAGGGTTTTCACCCCTTGAAACCCTTCATGTTCAATTAAGATAAGTATCCTTTCAATTCATTCAATATGTCTATGTGTTGTTTGACTATATCTTACGCTTGTCTTAATTTTAACATGCTAGGCTAGATCTCTTGTGTGTTTGCTTAGATGTAATGAAACCTAGATGTTGATTATAGGTTGATTGCTTGTTTATAGTTGTAATGGTTGAATGATTTCGATGTTAGGCTTAAGAAAACTGGCAGACTTCCATAGTGTAACTTGCTTGAACGTCTTAAGAAACATGAACCAATGCGTACTAGGTTTTCATGGTTGTATTTAATGCATGAACAAATTCTAGTGATCCCATGTTAGGAGCTTCTTGCAGGCTCGACATAGGAGTGAAGTAGGAGCTTATAGAGATAGGGAAGTACGTACGCCACCCCACGATTGGTATCAAGGAATATAACTCGTCATCCACGTAACTTTTACAAACTATCAACCTGTAAAAGATATCTATGGAGTAGTGAAATCTAAGTAAACACAATTCTCCCATCTATTGTACACACCACTAGTTAAATTAGTTTTATTTTCATTTTTGTTATTTTATTTTGATTGCATCTTTAGTTATTGGGTTAGTTGATTAGCAACTAATTCCGCCCACTCTTCCAAAACCCGAGATTTTTACTTACTATTATAAAATATAAAAATACAGAAAGAATCATCCCTCACCTCTAGACCTAGTTCTTAGGCTTTCTAATCCTAGCAACACTATTCCTGAGTTGAACGATTAATCCCCCGGTTCTTGTCACTATACTATACTACAACGATCAGGTACACTGCCTGGTGGGGGTTGTAAGCTTCTCGAGATCCCTCGAGAGGTAAAACCTGGTGCAATTCCCACGCATCAAGTTTTTGGCGCTGCAGCCCGGGGAATAGTTATTTTCTAGGTTAGAATTTCTTTTTATTAGGTCTACTTGCTAGATTCCTTTCTAGCAAGATTTTATTTTTATTTTTAGGTTTTCTTTAGTCTATCTTGTTCTTCGTGCCTTTGTTCGTAACCTTTACCATCCGACATCATGGAAGGTGGTAACATCTTTGAACCCATCAACCCACCACAACAAGACCACCCACAAAACCCACCACTAGCAAACCAACCTCTTAGGCCCCGAACCCTAGGAGAGTATTCCCGACCTAGCCACCAAGGCTACCGAAACACTATTGAGCTCACCCAAGGAGACAATGTGTCTCCCCTGCGATCCGACACCATCCAGTTGGTGCAAAGCGGATGTGCATTCCATGGACTTCGTTCCGAAGATCCTAATCAATATCTCAAGGACTTCCTTAAAATCGTAGATTCTATAGACGTTGATGTTACAACTAGAGAGTCAACCCGATTACGCCTATTCCAATTCTCTCTATGTGATCAAGCTAGTTAATGGCTTGAACGTTTACCCGCGGGATCCATCACCTCATGGGATGATCTCACCACTCGTTTCCTTGATCAATTTTTCCCACTGAGGAGAACTACCAAGCTTAGAAAGGATATCTTGATGCTCCAACAACGTCAAGATGAAACTCTATATGAAGCATGGACTCGTTTCAAGGACTTACTCCAAAAAGTCCCTCATCATGGCATAGATCTTTGGCTCCAAGTCCAAATCTTCTATGACCATATCGATCTCTCCACAAGGCGGACCATTGACCAATCGGCCGGTGGTAAGCTACGTGATCTAAGTGCGGAAGAATTATGGGAACTCATAGAAGATCTTGCTATCTATGACAACGAATGTTGGAATGATCCCCGTGATTTGAACAAAACGGTCAAGGCAATATCTTTGCCTTCGAACAATTCTAGCACTCCCGACCGTAGGATCATGGAACTTGAGGACCAAGTCAAGTTTCTCATGAAATCTTATGAAGCTCCTAAGCCTTCAAGCCAAGTGAATAAAATCACTTCTTCATGCGAAATATGTAGTGGTCCCCATGACACTCGAGATTGCGTGGAACTCCCCAGAACAGCTTTTGCGGACTACGCATCCTCGCGTACCGACGAAGCGGGAGATAAGTGGTACACTTTCAAACCCGAGCCAAAGCCTTACGGTGATTCCAACAACCCCTCTTGGAAAAATAACCCAACCCTTAGGTGGAAACAAAACCAAAACAATTCTTCCAATCTGCCTAATCGTTACTAACCAAACGGTTCACCCTCCAACCCTACTTTCAACAACAATCCTGCTAGTAAATATGGTAGTACCAACAATCTTGAAGGATTGATGTCCAAGTTTATGGCATCTCAGGAAGCTCGCATAGCTAAGTTTGAAACCGAATTCAATCAACAACAAACGGAGATGACCAATAAGATTGACAACTTCTTGAAAGCCCTCAACAACCAAGCGTTAACTACACCTAGGAAGGACACTAGGGACGCCAATAGCAGAATCCAAATTAAGGACCCCTCGTCATCCAAACACGTCCACTTTGTCAATGTTGTCACCATTAAACCAATAGATAAGGATATAGAAGAAAGTGACAAGGATGAAGTTAGAGTAGAGACCGAGACTAGGGATGAAATTAAGGAAGTTGAGGTTAATAAGGGAGAAAAGTTAGAGGAAGTAGAAAACGTAGAAGAGTACTTTGATATGTTGCCCACCAAGGAAGAACGGGAATATCACAAGGATTTATTCGATGATCCCGAGACACCATATATCGTTGGTTCACCCCTTATTAAAGTAGGTGACCCCTCTAACATCAACATACCATGCAACATTGGGCATATGCATGTATGGAAAGCTTATATCGATCCTAGGTCTCCTATAAACATCATGACTAGGACTTACTATAATTGGGTAATGAAGAAGCAACTCGGTTATAGGATGATGCCCAGTAAGAATTTGATAAGTAATTTTGTAGGGAGAGTGAAAGGATTGCATGTGATTGTCGGAAACTTCACTTATGAGACCGATTTTATGATAGTGGAGGATACCCGTCCGGTGATAGATGATTGCCTAAGCCAAGTAGTGTTCGGAAAACCGTTCGTTGAGGCTTCTAAGATGAGTTATGATCTGACTCAAGGCATAGTTAGATTCAAGGACGAGAATGATGAGATTGCTTACCAAATGCCCTATAAGATTGAACAATACCGCCTTTTATCAAACATAGAAAAGGAACACAAACAAGCGTTTTACTATAGGAATGATGAGGATAGACGTAGGGGAGTAGAGTATGTGATGAATAGGATACTTGGTTTCTACAAAGAATGCTTGCAACTAGGTCCGGAATACAAAACTAATATAGGAGATGACCTAGAGAGTGAAACCAACAATGAGGTCACGTCATAACCCACGACCTTGAGTCTAGCTACAAGACTCGTAAATAAAGAAAAGCGCTTCTTGGGAGGCAACCCATGATTTGTGTGATTTTTATTTTGTTTGATTGTTATTTGTTTCCGTATGCATGCTTTATTTTTATTGTTGGTAGATCATGTTTCAAAACTTAAATGGTGAAAATACTTTATTTTGTCGTTTGGCTTAGTCTTAACTTCATCCAAAGGTATTTCGCAAAAGATAAGTGTAAGGGGAAACCCCAAATATATTTTTAAGAAACAAAATTGATCATGATTCTCCACAATATTAAATGGACATGTATATTCGTATTTGTTAGATTCAAATGCTTGTATCGAGTCATAATGATGTTTTGCAGGATTTTCCAGCAAGCAAGACATAAGTTTTCCAAATTTTTTCCAGAAACTTGACGTAAGGATTTCTGCAGATCACTTCTGACGGCGTCAGGAAGAAATTCCTGACAGCGTCATGTGTTAAAATCTAGAAATTTTGCTAGTTTTGTTTTTCTAACGGAGTCTTAAAGTTTTTGTTGAATCTTTAGTTTTATAAACTCCAGAAAATCTGCAAACACTCATTCAACAAGCATTATATCTTACTTTGTTTTCTAGGATTTATTAGTATATATAGATTGCCGCCGATTTTACGCGAGGTTGCCTTGTTTGTTTTCTAAGGTTTAACAGGTTATGTATGACAAGAAGATGATTTATATTCTGGAAGGGAAGCTTTGATTGTTCATTTTCTTGGAGGAAGATCTAACCTTGTTACCACACTATCCATACCGAGCGAATCAGGGGCGTATTTGATTTCATTCTTTTACCTATTTCACTTTTACATTATTTAATTGAACATTGGGGACAATGTTCATCCTAAGTGTAAGGGGAGGGTAAAATGATGATACCTTATAGGATACACTTTCACTTGAGTTTGTTTGTTTGATGGTAGGTGTGTAATAAAACTATGAGAAATACTTGTTACTGTAATTTTAGCGCCAAATTTAAAATTTTTTACAACATTTAGGAGTGAAACTTTAGCCATAGCAAGCGTCTCATGGATAGGAGTCGTATGACTATCACAAAACCGTATCATTCAGAAAAATTTTCCACCCAAATATGTGAGGATCGCCTTTAGATTTGATAGGAAAAGCATTTACTATTAGTGCTTATGAGTGTACCGGTAGCATTTAGATTCTAAAACTTGCGTTAGTGATGCATCCCGAGACCACAAGTGAGACTACATTCGTGTAGTAGGATTTACTACATGATAAGAGGCATTAGGATCACCCTTGTGTTAAACCCTTATCATAATTGCTTGACCATTTAAGTCATATTACTTGACTAGTTAAGTCAATAAATTTTCCCACACCTTAGCGTTGTACTCATTTTTAGTACACGAAACCCCTAGTACACCCCTCCAAGCCTATCTTTTTGTTTCTACCTTTAAGCATCTTACTTAAAGGAAGAATTTGCTACACCCCACTTAAATGTACACACCCAAATCGCCTTAGCCTTCCGTGTATGCACTCATCTTTAGTGCATTATTGTTGTTTGTTTAAACCCTTAGTTAATTATCTAATTAATTACATGGTTACTAAGTCGAGTCATAACCTTGTACATATTGTTTTGGGACGATTGGGACTTATGGGTAAAGTACTTATTTTATGGAGTAATGGGGAAGAACATCATATTATTACCCCCATATGTGCGTTAATCTTAAAAGTACTCCAAGTGTTTTGAGTATCTTAATTCGAGTCATTAGATTAGTTTATTGTAAAGTATGTAAAAATTCAAGTGTAAGGGGAATGTTCATTCCCTATGATGTATTATTTTGGATGGTAGGGTAAGAGTGTATGCAAAAAAATAAAAAAAAATAAAAAATAAAAAAAAATACGGCCTACCATCCGGTTTCATTCTATGTTTATTTTATGTTTTTGTTATTTTTCATTTATTAGCTTAAGTCGAGTCTAGTCTTGGCTTAGCAACGCCATATTGTACATGTAATTAACCAAGATGATTAACTCGCCACCAGCAAAGATTTCCTATATCCAACAAAACCGTGTATTCCATATCCCTACACCTAACGTTTTGACCCTTTAAAAAGACCTCTTTGATAGTTTATCCTAGGTGCTTACGCCATGTGGTGGAGGTCTGATCCTTTCCCAAGCCTATGGTAATCTATTTTGCTATGACAGGTAGTGAGAGATGTTTTCCATTTCCATATTGTGATATATACTTTATTACACCAGTGAGATGTGAGTATCTAAACACTATTTGTGAGGTGCTAGTATATGACCTCCGTGCTTGTCTTTGGTCTTTAGTGGAACGATTATTTGTTGTAATTACTTTTATATTAGTGTTAAATGACCCCTAACTTGTATTTTGATTAGAATAAAAGCGCATTTGCTTGAGGACAAGCAAATCTCAAGTGTAAGGGTATATGATGAGGTGAAAAATGATCCGTTTTTAGGGGGCCATTTAAGCCGGAATCTGAATTTATTTGATCAAATATTGCCCTAAATCGTTCCTTTTGTGATTTTAGGTACTTTGGGAGTGAATTCTGGAAAAGGAAGCATTTTGGACGTTTTTGAAGCATAAAAGTGAAGAAAACGGCAAAGTCTTGATTTTCCTTGCTAGGAACAGTACCTGACGGCTTCAAGAGCAATTTGATGACGGCGTCAGGAGCAAAAATGGTGACGGCCCAGTGGAAACGTGACGGCGTCAAATCAAGGCCGTCAAGAGTAAAAGTGGTGACGGCCCAGAACAGCAATACACATGACGGCGTCAAATCTGGATCTAGGCAGTCCGAGAATATTTTTGGCTGCGGGTTGTCGACGTCAGAACTTTCTTCTTCCGTCACCTTAGGAAATCTATATATAGTCTTTGTAATTTTCATTCTAAAGGGAGGAGAATTTTAGGGTCGACTTGAATAAACCCTAGCTCGTTTTTAACAGTATTTTCAAGGGTTTTCATACCTTGAAACCCTTCATGTTCAATTAAGATAAGAATCCTTTCAATTCATTCAATATGTCTATGTGTTGTTTGAATATATCTTACGCTTGTCTTAATTTTAACATGCTAGGCTAGATCTCTTGTGTGTTTGCTTAGATGTAATGAAACCTAGATGTTGATTATAGGTTGATTGCTTGTTTATAGTTGTAATGGATGAATGATTTCGATGTTAGGCTTAAGAAAACTGGCAGACTTCCATAATGTAACTTGCTTGAACATCTTAAGAAACATGAACCAATGCTTACTAGGTTTTTATGGTTGTATTTAATGCATGAGCAAATTCTAGTGATCCTATGTTAGGAGCTTCTTGCAGGCTCGACATAGGAGTGAAGTAGGAGCTTACAGAGATGGGGAAGTACGTACGCACCCCCACGATTGGTATTAAGGAATATAACCCGTCATCCACGCAACTGTAACAAACTATCAACCTGTAAAAGATATCTAGGGAGTAGTGAAATCTAAGTAAACACAATTCTCCCATCTATTGTTCACACCACTAGTTAAATTAGTATTATTTTCATTTTTGTTATTTTATTTTGATTGCATCTTTAGTTATTGGGTTAGTTGATTAGCAACTAATTCCGCCCACTCTTCCAAAACCCGAGATTTTTACTTGATTTTATAAAATATAAAAATACAAAAAGAATCATCCCTCACCTCTAGACCTAGTTCTTAGGCTTTCTAATCCTAGCAACACTATTCCTGAGTTGAACGATTAATCCCCCGGTACTTGTCACTATACTATACTACAACGATCATGTACACTGCCTGGTGGGGGTTGTAAGCTTCTCGAGATCCCTCGAGAGGTAAAGCCTGGTGCAATTCCCACGCATCATTTTCCAAAACTCAAAATAATTCAAATAATTTGGCAAATGCAATACAGTTCGAGTGTTCTAGGTTGTGCTGAGTCAATCAAGGAATAAAGTTCTCGTTTCCAATATATCTCACGTTTCTCAAGCCCAAATAATCACCAATAAAAGTTTTAATGTGTCTCAGGTACGAAAATAAATATTTTTGGCTAGTAATAGGTTGAGGGAAAGTACCGGGGGTTACATCACATACATCTTATTTAGAAATCCGTCCTGGATTTAGTTTGAGTTGTCAGTCCCGACTTTGAAAAGATTTAGGTACTTGCGTTTAAACTCGTCCTCGCATTCCCAAGTATACTCCGGTCCTCTCTTGGAATTCCAACGAACCTTCACAAGAGGAATACGACTCTTCTTCAATCGCTTAACCTCACGATCCATGATTTCAACGGGCTCCTCAACAAAATACAATTGCTCATCAATCTCAATCTCCTCAAGCGGAATTACAGCGGTCTCATCGGTCAAACACTTCTTCAAACTCGACACGTGGAAAGTAGGGTGAACTCTACTGAGCTCCGGTGGCAATTCCAGCTTATATGCCACAGGAACAATCCTCTTCACAATCTTAAATGGTCCTATGTAACGGGGATTCAACTTTCCCTTCTTACCAAACCTGATCACACCTTTCCAAGGCGATACCTTCAACATAACCTTATCTACTACCTGAAATTCCAGGGGTTTACGTCTCACATATGCGTAACTCTTCTGTCGGTCACGAGCAACTTTCAATCGGTCTTTAATCTGAGCAATCTTCTCGGTCGTCTCACGAACTAAATCTGGTCCAATAAGCTGTGCTTCTCGCACTTCATCCTAACATATAGGTGATCGGCACTTCCGACCATAGAGTTCTTCAAATGGTGCGGCCTTAATACTCGCGCGGTAACTATTGTTGTAGGAAAACTCAATCAAAGGCAAATGCACATCCCATCCATTTCCGAAATCAATTGCACATGCACGCAACATATCTTCCAAAGTCTGGATGGTTCTCTCACTTTAACCATCGGTCTGTGGATGGTAAGCGGTACCTATGTCAAGGTTCGTGCCAAATGAATCTTGAAGTGACTTCCAAAATTTCGAAGTAAACCTGCCGTCTCGATCTGAGATAATAGACACTGGCGCTCCATGTCAAGATACCATCTCCTTTATGTAGAGCATGGTCAACTTATCCATGCTGTAATTCTCTTTGATTTGCAAAAAGTGTGCGGATTTAGTCAATCGATCGACTATAACCTAAATAGCATCGACTCCTGTCGAAGTCCCTGGTAGCTTGGTGACAAAATCCATTGTTATTCTTTCCCATTTCCATTGTGGGATCTCAGGTTGTTCTAGTAAACCAGACCATTTCTGATGTTCAACCTTAACCTTGGCGCACGTAAGACACTTACGGACATAATCTGCAATCTCAGTTTTCATATTGGGCAACCAATATAAATTCTTCACATCCTGATACATCTTGTTAGATCCTGGGTGAATAGAATACTTTAACTTATGAGACTCGAGCATAATCAACTCTCTCAGTCCTCCAAACAAAGGTACCCAACTTCTTCCTTTGTAACACAAAGTTCCATCTGAACGTTTCTCAAGTTTCTCCTTGTAACAACCGTGGTTTTGGCAGGTCAGTTTGACTGATAGTCTTGACTCGGTTGACGTTTTTTTGGTGTGTATTAGGTGTTTGAAGTGATATATGAGTGATATAGGTGAGTTTTAGCACTAAATCCCTTTGCGTAAATGGTTTTATTTTGATTTGGAAAGTTTGGAATTTGGGAAAGTTCATTTTGATCACTTTTGTGGTGTAGAAATGACTTGTGTAGTTTTGGTGTTTTTGTGTTTTTGCGTAACGAGGCTTCGTTCAAGTAATTGAGCGTTAGTAAGCTACGTGGGATTTGTTTTTATGAGTTATGTTTCAAAAGAGTGTGGAATTCTATTTTTAGAAACTTTATTTTTGAAAATGATATTTTTCCGGTTTGTCGTAAAACTGAGGTTTATCGCGTAAGACGTTAGGATTAGCTACGGGTATTTATAAAATATGAAAAGTATGAGGTTTTGAGTGTAATAAATTAATTTAATAAAAAAAATATAAAAATATATATATGTAAGGAAAATCGGCTAGAAGAGGATAAGGGGGAAAAGGAAACCCAATTTGAGTCCAAATATGACTCTTAGGCCCAAGGAATCCTAGTTCAACCCAAACAAGCCCAACCCCTACCCATATATATCAAAACCAACGACCACATATCCCTTTTTCCTGCAATTAGAAGTCGATCCAAGTGAGAAAAAGAAGAAGAAAAATTAGGGTTTGTAATTTGGAAGCAATAATCAATAATCAAGGTAAAATCTTTAAACCCTATGTTAAATTGTTTGATTAATTATTGGAATTCATGTAATATAAATTATGATGGATCTAGGGTTTGTTAACTTCTGTAAATTAATGTTATTAAACATGTTGGGATCAATTAATGATAATAGTATGATGATTGGTTAAGAGAATTGAGCGTAAAACATGCTAGTTATTGAGTTAGGGTTTGGACAGATTTGTAAGGCTGTAAAGATGTGAGTGTACATAACAGATGGTGATGAGTTAAGTCATGAATTTTAGGTCTAAATTGTATTATAATGAAAGAGCTTTCCAAAAAGTCCAGCCACGATCAATTTTGAGGTCGAGAAGTCGGTCTTTTGATTTTTCTTTGTTAAGGTGTCAAAGCTGTTAAACCGGGACAGATTTTGGGTAAAAGTTTGAGGGTGGCATGTGGTTGTAAAAGTGGTATTTTGACTTGTTCTTCTGGAATAGTTAAGTTTTAGGTTATATTAGACTACCACGAAGAGGATTCGCGATAAAAACTTGTAGAAGTAATTATTAAAAATCAAAACTTTTTGGTGTGCGTTCAGATCCGAATTTGAGTAGTTGTCAAGTTTGAATTTCTTGTGAGTACTTGTGTGTGTTATTGGTCCATGGCCTTCTGGGATTAGCTTCTATGCTTATGAGAGACCATGGTAAATTTTTGGTGTGAGTTGTTGAGCTTTATTTGTCATGATTTCATGTGAGTGAATGTACTCAAAAATTTTGCGTTTTCTGAGTTTTAGAGTGCAAGGGATTTAGTGAGTGTTAGGTTATGGTGGTGGTTAGTATGGTGTCTAGGAGATCTATGGTGGGTCATATGAGTCTTAGACATCAATCATATGAGTATTACATGGGTTGTAGCTTTTAGCTTGGCCTTGTGTAATGTGGATTATTTTTGTGTGCTATAGATTGTGAGTTGTTTTTGTGGAAGCTGCGGAGTTTAAGGTGAGTTCATAGTCCCATATTTTTACTTTGTTTTAAACTTGGGATGGGAATGATGCTTGTCTTAAATGTTTTGGTTTACTGTGATTATGTGTGTGGTATTAAATAGCTTGGACTTATAATGTTATTGTATGTATGCTATGTGTGATTATTTGCTTGCGTGGATGTTTTGGGATTCAATTAGGATAGCGACCTAATTGATGATATATTTTGGGATTCAATTGGGAGGGTGCTTACCCTGTTTCTCGCGCATGCGACCTAATTGATGATTATGGGATCGGGGGACACGAGCCGTCCTGATGTGGTAATGATTATGGGATCGGGGGACACGAGCTGTCCTGATGTGGTACTAATTATGGGATCGGAGGACACGAGCCGTCCTAATTGTTGCCTTATGAGTGTTGTTGCCTTTATATGTGGATATTGACTTGCAAATGCATGTAGCTATATGATAACTATAATTATTTGTCCAGCTATATTTTTGTAATCACAGTGAATTCGGTTGCCTTGTGTGTTGAGTCTAAAACCTATGAATCTCACCAACATTATGTTAACGTTTTAAGCATCATTTTCAGGTGAGCTTTCTAAGGATAAGATAGAAGGATGTGGATAGACGAGCCTTAGTTGCATTGGAAGTGGTTTATCATCTGTGTTTGGATTTATGTTTTGTTTTGGTTATTTTATTTTGGGGTATTGTTACAACACTTTGTGTTTGTACATTGCTCTATTTATGTGAATGTAGTTGTTCTCTATGTAGACACCAAGTGTTGTGATGATATCCATGAAGTTACACCCGCGCGTTTCCGCCGTGGCGGGGTGTGACAGATTGGTATCAGAGCCTTGGTTATAGAGAATTAGGTGGTTGAGCCTAGATTATAACTTAGGAGTCCCTCATATAGTTGCATTTAGGATCTATGTGAAAGTATAGTATTTTATATGTCTATTTTCCTATATTTCTGCGATGTTTTATTGAGTTTCGGACGTCTATTTTATCCTCTATACGTAGTATTGTATATATCGACTTTATTATATCGTCTTCCGCGTGTAAGATGCATCGTTGGACTACCGTTGTCGTTATCGGATGCGAGAGAGGAGGTAGGATGAAGCGGACTAACAGCAGATTCCGAGCTTTCGATAACATGTATCCATGTTCGGACAAGGAGAGGACGTTTATGGAAAACGTTGGTGGAGAAGAAGTGGAGAGGTTTGGAACCACGACGACTTCTAGAGATGGAGCCGTTACCGAGTACCCTGGGAAGTTTCCTCACTTTTCAGGTAAAGGAGATGTGGTTTAGTCTAAACCTCGTGATTTGTATGCGTTTGTGAATTATGTAGAATTGGAAGAAAAGAATTAGAGATGGTTTTTGCATGTTGTCGACTACCTCAACATGTAGGAAACAGGAATGGGTGGTTGAGTAAAGATGAAAGGGAGTTAGGATGGAATGGTGTGGATTCGGATCTAGAGTCCACAACGAGTAGTAAGTTGAATTGATCTGAGTGGGGAGATAAGTGCGAGAGTGGAGTTGAGCCATTATTGCGACGTCTTTTGTTTTGTGTTATGTTTTGGAATTCGTATATTGTCTTTTGCCGTCTGGAGCCATGTTGGAGCGTGATTACTCTTGGATATTGGATCGACCTTATCCAAGTGATTTTGATTATAGAGTTTACGTTATCGTTGGAATTGTTCCATGTGAGATGATTGTTGCGACGCCTTTTGTTTTTGTTTGCGTGATGGTTTGCATGATGTGTTGTCATAAGAGGGAGTACATTTGTGAAAGGGGGCATAGATAATTATGGTGGCCAACATAATTATACATGCGTCATGACACAAGTGGACTTGCAAGTATGATGGCATGGATTGCATCGTGTATTAGGTGCTATGTGGTATATGTGTGTTATCATTGAGATGTGTGGTTTTGGAAGTAAGTATGCGTGTGGAATAGGCTTATAACTATTGTCGCGAACATAATTATAAGGGTATCACACACGTGGACTTGTGACCATTATTGCATTGATTGATGTTTGTTGTTATATGTTGTGGAAGATGGTATGTGATATCATGTTGGTGATGGCTGTATGGTTAGAGAAGTATTCTCTTAACTGTTTGGGCAGTCATTATATGTTGGGGTGTGTAGGTGGTACGATTCCATCCTACCTATCATATGTTGATACCTCAAATATCGATGGGTACTTATGTTGTGGTATTTAAGTTGATTCGTTTGCTAGACGCTCCGTTTGTATACCTGATTCTTTGGTTGGCATTCCAATTCGTACCATGATGGTACAAATGCCATATTCTTTCTATTTGACGTCGTGATAGGTGATGGGTAATCGAATTCGTTTTGTTGGATACTGGTTCGTTTCTTTGATTATTCCATACATTCATTCCTCGGATGAATGTTATGCTATTCTTCAAGTGTTGTTGGTTCGTGATGAGTTGGTGTGGATATTTGATCCCTCATTTACACACATCAATTGAGTTTGTGACATGTTTTGTAACATGTTAGTATCGGTGTTTTTCTATGATTTTGGTTTGATCGTTGTACGAATGAGTCTGTAAGTTCATCGTTTGGTTTGCAATGTATTTGTGTGAGTGTTCACTGGTATGAGTTCGTTTGAGGATTATTTTGATTACGGAATTCTTCAATGTTTTTCGAGTTTGATTAAGAGATTGCATTAGATTCTTTATGGCATTTTACAAATTCGTTTTGGGTATTTCAAGGTCGTCTGATGGAAACTATTATTTTTATGGTGAAAATGAAGTGTGGGAAAAAAAATGGTTTATATATATTTTATAAGGAAAATGTATAAGTTTAAGATATTTCTTGTGAAAAACGGTGTTCATTTGTTTTTGGGAAGGTCGAGTACGGGAATAAGAACTATCTATAGTTCTCATTTACCAAACTTGTTATGTATTTAGTTCATCGAGTGTTTCTTTTGTTGGGGTACGCCTGTGGATTTACTATGGGTGCGTGTATTTTATATTTTCTTTGTATGGGTTTTCATGAATATTTTATCAGTGTCTACTTTTATTGGGAAAATTTTCTCATTGTGTTTTTTTCTAGCTTTGATTTTTATGTTCGTTACTTCGCTAGTCGGTAATTTGTGCCCCTTTTGAGTTCGTTGATATACGTTTTAGTTCGACCGGTTTCATGGTTCGCATCGTTTACTTAGGATAGATTGTCGTTTTGATTATCAATTTGTTCGTTGAAGAAGAAGAGGATGTTTGCCAAGTTGTTCAAGTGAGAGGTGTAGCTTTAAGATGTACGTTCTTCAGGAAGGTGGTCAACGATAGCGAGTGTTCGTGGACATTAGTAAGATAAAAGTGGTAAAGAGTAGAAAGTATCTAAGACACCATCTGAGAGATGATTGTCCTTAGAAATGGCAGGTACTATTGGCGATTCATTTCTATCTTCTATAGATTGCGTAGGCATCGCGGAGGTGGAAGATCCATAAGAGGAACTGTGTGATACGTGATTTAAAGTTGGGGAGTAGAACTTGGAGATGATATTTGTATGGAGCAGAAAGTGTGGTCTACCCAGATCATGAGAATCTTAGCATATATTTGACAAGAGGTTAATATATGTTGAAGAGAAGTTGGGTGTGGAGTTTCTCAGTGACTACGATTGTCTGATTCGCTATCGTCAAGGAAGGGAGGACATCGTGGTAAGAGCGCTGAGCGGGAGTGAACGAGTGAAACTTGGATTTTTGTGAGCAATGGTTATGATAATTCGGTTCGGAGTTAAGAGGATGATAATGACAGCCTAGAGGGAGAGGCTCAAGGTTGAGAACATGTAAGAAGAATGATTACTTGGTTTAGACCAGTAAATGGAAAAGAATGAAGATGGACGATTGTACTTTGCGGACCCGCTAATGATTTCATGGAGAGGAAGCTTAAGGACATCGATCATGCAAGGTATTTGATACATTCGAGAATGGATAAAACGTATTATTACCTTAGCAAGTGGTTGATACGCTTGAAGGTGAGTGTTGATGTCAACAATTATTATGGTGATGCAACGGTCAGAGATACTTGGAGATTTTGTTGAGAAGGAATTGGTGAGACATTTCATTTGATGAGTTGGTAGAGAGACGTGGAGTGTCGCATCAATCAGCTTATATCATGATGAAATACTTACTCCGCGATTGTGGTAAATGCTTTATGGAGCCTTGAGATAGCGTATGAAGATGAGTACGACTTATCGTTCTTAAATGAGTGAACTAAGTGAGCGTACAAATCAGGAGATGGATGGTGAGCTGAGAGCATGGGTGTGTTTGATTTTGGAGAAAGCCGGGGTATACATTTATCCTTAGCTGAGTTCTCCTATATCAACAATTATCATTCTAGTATTAAGAATGTGCCGTTTGAAGTATTATATAGAAGGAAATCTAGATTACCTGTTCGATGGGCAAAAGTTGGGATGAGCCAACTGATTGGTCCTGAACTGGTACAAGGGACTACGGATATGGTCTTTCAGATCAAGGAAAGACTTAAGGCAGTGAGAGATTGCCAAAAGAGTTACGCGGATAATCGTCGTAAGTCTTTAGAGTTTGGTGTTGGTGATTTTGTGATGCTGAAAGAGTTTTCTTGGGAAGGTGTTGTGCTTTTCGGTAAGAAAGGCAAGTTAGCACCGAGATACGTAAGATGTTTGAGATTTCGTAAAGAATTGGATTTGTGGCATACCGGTTGAAGTTAGCTGAGGAATTGAGTGGTGTAAATGATATGTTTCACGTATCTAATGGAAAGAAGTGGTTGGCGGATGCTAGTCTGCATGTGCCATTAGATGAATGTAAGGTTGACAAGACTCTTCGTTTGTCGAGAAACCTGTTGAGGTTATGGATCGAGATGTTAAGGGTTTGAAGTGTGGTGATGTCACAACCCGCTATTTCCCAGGTCAATACTAATTTCTAAACTAGAATTTAAATTCTTGACGTTTGATTTGAAACATTTTTACATAAGCCTTTTACTTGAATCGACGCGAATTTCTAATTAAATTCTAAGTACTCTAGGACTTAGGTTAATTTTAGTCCACAACGCTCCGGTACCTTGCTCCTTTCCCCAGTTCACCATTTTATTCTATAAAACGAATTTCTATTCTTTAAATACTTACGGTTTTTAAATCCTACATAACGTTAATTTTTATTCAAGAATGTAACACTCGACATACCCGACTTTCTCAACAATTATTTTTAGGGTATTTTTATACTTCCAAAACTATTACAAAAGTCCTAAAAAAAATATTTTCCGATGTCCAAGAGAAATTCTTTATATCTTACTTTTAATTACGTATAACTTCCGTTAACTACCAAACTAATACCCGATACATATTTTTACTACCCAATACATTTAATATATACATTTTATAAAAATTACATTCATTTTTTTTCTATTTAGTCCTATGAGCCGCCCCCCCCCCCCTATAATGTGTAAAAATACCACTACAAAATCTACCAAAAATTTCAATCTTATTATCATGGGAGACATGCAATTAATTTTGGTGGCTAGAGCAACTCAATTGCCCCCCTCCTTTTCCATGAAATTCGGCAATCACAAGGACCAAGTCCTTGTGATATTTTTGACCACATTGACCATATGACTATATATATGTACACCTAAACTAGTTCTTCATTTTAGTTAACAAGAAAACATACTCACCTCCCACTCTTACTCACCATTCGATCCACCCTAAGGAGCAAGGAAGATTAGAGAGCTTGTTGGTCACTTTCAAGAGTACTTAGGATAGTTTAACAAGGGTTTGGAGTACTAATCTTGGGGTTACATTAGTGTTCTACTAACCTCATCTCACTAACCTCTTTGTAAGTGATTTTTACACTACTAATATTTCTTGATTCTTATAATTTTATGCTTGTTAAGTAGCTACACATGATTATCACTTGGTACATGTCTAAACATCTTACATCCACTTTAATATTTTGCTAAGAAAATACATTTTTGTATAAGTTTTGATCTCAAGAAAAGTGTTAATAAATCTCTACAAGAAAATAAAAATAAACTTTACATATATATATATATGTTAGCTTTGAAAACTTGGATGATCTTGATCAAGGACTTTAAATATTGTTGGGTTATGTTTAGATCACTATTTTTTCTAGTTGATGGATGACCTAGGACCATAGTTGGAGTTGTTGACAAAAGGTTGTAGCAAGTAAACACTAGAAAAATATAGTTTGACATTATTTATGGTAAATCTGCCCTTTTCGACCTCCTGTAGAAACTCAGTATCTTGGTGGCCATAATAGGCTAGAAATATAGAAACTAGACTTAATAACGAAAACATAGCCGCTTGAATGGGTTGAAACGGCCTTATAACGAAAAAGATATGCTATTTTCAAGATTTACGACGAAAACTACTTTTTCTGAAAAATGGTTTCTGTCCAGATTTTTGAGCTAGGAAAAACTGAGGTTAAATGATTTCTAAACTAGCCGAGACCTTGAAAATACTAGAGTACACGTGAATACCTTCGCGGGGATATAAAGAACTTGAAAAAAACGGAACTACGACGCGAAAGTTATGGCCTTAGGAAGTTGGACAAAACCATATATATATATTGACAGTTTTTATTTATTTTTGAAAGCTGATGGAAATGTTCAACATGAAATTTGGACACTTTAAGGTGTGTTTTGGCTAAAACGACGTAAATAAAAGTGGTAGAACTTTACGTATACTTATGGGGTACGTTAGAGATTTTCAAAATATATATTTTTGAGACGACTAATATTTGGTCGTGAGATTTACAAATTTCTTTTTCTAAAATGGTGGATGACTTAAACTCGAGATCACTTTGATCAAATACATTTTTGACGACGAATACTACGACGACATGTGCAAGTGATAATGTAGTGTATGACTTGCATGCTTGACTTGATTTCGGTAACTAAGACATATGCATATTTAGGTCGCGACTAGTGATTGTTGGACCTATTCTATCAATTTCATAACTCTATTTTTGGATTGCTATTGCTAAGGTGAGTCATAGCCCCACTTTTACTCTTTACACTTGTTTTAACTCTTTGGGGGGAGATACATGCTCAACTACTTGCTTACTAGTATAAATACTCAAAACATATTTTTCTTGATATTTAAAACATTTATACTTGATTGTTTTATACTCGATTGTTTTATACTTGATTTCATACATACGTGATTGTGCTATACTTAACTGTGTTATACTAAACTGTGATGGTGTATTCTTGAGACTTCCAATGGCCCCAGATTAAGTTGCTGGGCACAACCATGGAAACAAACATACATACATGCTTCCACTGGCCCCAGATTAAGTTGCTGGGCACAACCATGGAAAACATACATACATACATACTTCCAATGGCCCCAGATTAAGTTGCTGGGCACAACCATGGAGATATACATACAAACGTGAGGTCTTCGGAGATGAAGTGTAGACTCACGACTAAATGCTTAACTGTTGTGATAAACTTATACATATTTTATTCATACTATATATTGTAGCAGTGGGTTGTGAACACACAGGTTATAAGTCTCTTATGGCGGGACTTGTAACTGAGTGGATTTACGATGCCTTTGCTGGGAAACATTCATACATATGCATAAACTTTATTTAGTAAACAACTCTATGAACTCACCAACCTTTGTGTTGACACTTTTAAGCATGTTTATCTCAGGTTAGAAGGGCGATAGCAGGTATGTGGAGCGGAGAGTCTTAGGGCATGCATTTTGAAGACTTTCGCTTTTATCTTTTACCATTCGATACTTTTCAAAAACTTATGTACTATCAATTTGGGATCTTTTGGTTTGTAAACTATGATTTTATCTATTCGAATGGTAACTTTTTAAAAACGTCTCATTTAGAGTTCGTTTTCTATACCTTGTACTTTGTGCCCTGAAGTAGCATCCCAATGACACAGTCTTCCGCTGCGGTATTTTGGGGGTGTTACAGATTGGTATCAGAGCCTTGGTTATAGAGAACTAGGTTGTTTTTAGAGTCTAGACTATAACCACATACATTTAGACTCTCCTCCCTATCGCCTTGCATTTTTCATACACGTACGCTTGCCGATATTTTCTTAGACCTACACTATTAGATATTCTGTGGTACCGATGGGGAAGTCCCAAAATCTAGGCAAGTTATCAGAAATATGGAGCTCGGTGATAACTGATCATTTAACTTAATCTTGTGACAGTTCTTGTTTGATGAGACATGAGACTAAGTTAAATGAAGGTTATTACTTAGCTGTAGAGATTTGATGATTTGCCCGAGGATGGGAGTTCTCTTGAGGTTACTCTTTAGAAGCCGTTAGAAACTAGACTACCTAGTGACTTTAGCACTTAAGGGAGAATCCTTTGTTCCTTCGTACTGAGCATGACATTCCCTAGATTCCCATTTAAGCAACGTCTACCACTGAGATATGTGTGCCTGGTGATATGTACACCTGTGAAAGGAAACATTTATAATTGTGGTGGCCAACATAATTATAAGTGCTTCACGACACACGTGGACATATGACTATGCATATGTAGATCGGTGTTGGCACGACTTAGGAGACAATTGGTGGCACGGTATTATATATGAGGATGTTAAGTATAGACTTTGGTTAAACAACGGTTTTCCCTCAACTCTGACGTTCACTAAATGTCCTTCCTCCCAGGAAATCATGGCACCAAGGAGAGTGACTCGTAGCTCTGGTCGAGGAGGCGCAACACCAAGGGGTGGAAGGACTGGTGGACGTGGAGGTAGAGGAGGTAGAGGAGCTGCTCATGACACTAGTAACCCAAGTAACGATGGTCGAAGAACTGGTAGACGTGGAGGTAGAGGAGGTGGTCACGGCGTTGAAAACAATGATAACAACAACAGTGGAAATACTGATTTTGAAGCCATCATCGCTCGACAACTTGAAAACTTTCTCCCCACTATTGTCACTCAAGTTGGCGATCATATGAATAACTTGGCAAATCACGAAAGCGGAATTAACAACACCAATGGTTTAGGCCAGAATGGTAATGGCAACAACAACATTAGGACTGGATGTACGTATAAGGAATTTACATCGTGTAAGCCAATTGAGTTCGATGGTGTAGGAGGCGCGTTAGGGTATACTAGATGGGTGGAAAAGATGGAGTCGGTGATCGACATTAGTGACTGTGCACCACATCAAATGGTGAAGTACTCCGTATGCTTGCTATCAGGAAAGGCATTGACATGGTGGAATACGCAGGTTCAAGCTAGGGGTAGAGAGGCAGCTGTAGGTATGACATGGGATGATTTTAAGGCACTACTGAAGGAGGAATACTGCCCGGACAATGAAATGCAGAAGCTAGAGGATGAACTTTATCATCACTCTATGATAGGGGCTGGACATGCAGCCTATACAGATCGATTCCATGAATTAGCCAGACTAGTTCCACACCTGGTTACCCCTGAGTCCAAGAGGATCGAGAGGTACATATATGGTCTTGTCCCAGAAATTCGCGGGACTGTGAAAGCAACTGAGCCTTCTACAATTCAGAGTGCAATATTGAGAGCAGGAACTCTGACAGATGAGATGGTTAGAAATGGAAGCTTGAAGAACAATGATAAAAGGAAGGGAACAAGCGAGTCGAACAAGCATATAGGCGCAATAGCTGACAACAAAAGAGCAAGGACCTTTGCGGCGACTAGTTCTGGTCAGAAAGAGTATTTAGGCTCGCAACCTAAGTGTACAAAATGTAATTTTCATCACCAAAAGACTGTGCCCTGCCGTATTTGTGCTAATTGCAGACAGTTTGGTCATTATGCAAACCAGTGTAGAGAGCCGGTGAATGTGGGCAATGTGATGAACAATCAAAAGACATGCTATGAGTGTAACAGCCCGGATCACTTTCGGAACACCTGTCCTAAGTTAAAAAGGAATCTTAACCAAGGAGGAAATCGTCCAAAACTAGCAGCAGCAATTGAAGGGCCACAAGATGAGGCCATTGAGATTCCACCCGCGCGTGGCAGAGCTTACTTCCTAGGAAACCCTATCACCCAACATGTCCAAGATAGCATCACGGGTACATTCTCTTGAACAACTATATTATTTTAGTAGCACTTAAGTCTTGGCACAGAACTTATACCCAACCTCGACTAATCTGAGACCTAGCATCATTAACCTAGTTATATAGGTAGTAGATGATTTGATTTGTGTAAACAACTCTAACGAGTTTGGGAAGGAATGAGCTGAACACTAGGAACATATGTGGAATGAATGAGCTGAACTTCGGGACGAAGTTCCCTTAAGGGGTAGAGACTGTCACAACCCGCTATTTCCCAGGTCAATACTAATTTCTAAACTAGAATTTAAATTCTTGACGTTTGATTTGAAACATTTTTACATAAGCCTTTTACTTGAATCGACGCGAATTTCTAATTAAATTCTAAGTACTCTAGGACTTAGGTTAATTTTAGTCCACAACGCTCCGGTACCTTGCTCCTTTCCCCAGTTCACCATTTTATTCTATAAAACGAATTTCTATTCTTTAAATACTTACGGTTTTTAAATCCTACATAACGTTAATTTTTATTCAAGAATGTAACACTCGACATACCCGACTTTCTCAACAATTATTTTTAGGGTATTTTTATACTTCCAAAACTATTACAAAAGTCCTAAAAAAAATATTTTCCGATGTCCAAGAGAAATTCTTTATATCTTACTTTTAATTACGTATAACTTCCGTTAACTACCAAACTAATACCCGATACATATTTTTACTACCCAATACATTTAATATATACATTTTATAAAAATTACATTCATTTTTTTTCTATTTAGTCCTATGAGCCGCCCCCCCCCCCCTATAATGTGTAAAAATACCACTACAAAATCTACCAAAAATTTCAATCTTATTATCATGGGAGACATGCAATTAATTTTGGTGGCTAGAGCAACTCAATTGCCCCCCTCCTTTTCCATGAAATTCGGCAATCACAAGGACCAAGTCCTTGTGATATTTTTGACCACATTGACCATATGACTATATATATGTACACCTAAACTAGTTCTTCATTTTAGTTAACAAGAAAACATACTCACCTCCCACTCTTACTCACCATTCGATCCACCCTAAGGAGCAAGGAAGATTAGAGAGCTTGTTGGTCACTTTCAAGAGTACTTAGGATAGTTTAACAAGGGTTTGGAGTACTAATCTTGGGGTTACATTAGTGTTCTACTAACCTCATCTCACTAACCTCTTTGTAAGTGATTTTTACACTACTAATATTTCTTGATTCTTATAATTTTATGCTTGTTAAGTAGCTACACATGATTATCACTTGGTACATGTCTAAACATCTTACATCCACTTTAATATTTTGCTAAGAAAATACATTTTTGTATAAGTTTTGATCTCAAGAAAAGTGTTAATAAATCTCTACAAGAAAATAAAAATAAACTTTACATATATATATATATGTTAGCTTTGAAAACTTGGATGATCTTGATCAAGGACTTTAAATATTGTTGGGTTATGTTTAGATCACTATTTTTTCTAGTTGATGGATGACCTAGGACCATAGTTGGAGTTGTTGACAAAAGGTTGTAGCAAGTAAACACTAGAAAAATATAGTTTGACATTATTTATGGTAAATCTGCCCTTTTCGACCTCCTGTAGAAACTCAGTATCTTGGTGGCCATAATAGGCTAGAAATATAGAAACTAGACTTAATAACGAAAACATAGCCGCTTGAATGGGTTGAAACGGCCTTATAACGAAAAAGATATGCTATTTTCAAGATTTACGACGAAAACTACTTTTTCTGAAAAATGGTTTCTGTCCAGATTTTTGAGCTAGGAAAAACTGAGGTTAAATGATTTCTAAACTAGCCGAGACCTTGAAAATACTAGAGTACACGTGAATACCTTCGCGGGGATATAAAGAACTTGAAAAAAACGGAACTACGACGCGAAAGTTATGGCCTTAGGAAGTTGGACAAAACCATATATATATATTGACAGTTTTTATTTATTTTTGAAAGCTGATGGAAATGTTCAACATGAAATTTGGACACTTTAAGGTGTGTTTTGGCTAAAACGACGTAAATAAAAGTGGTAGAACTTTACGTATACTTATGGGGTACGTTAGAGATTTTCAAAATATATATTTTTGAGACGACTAATATTTGGTCGTGAGATTTACAAATTTCTTTTTCTAAAATGGTGGATGACTTAAACTCGAGATCACTTTGATCAAATACATTTTTGACGACGAATACTACGACGACATGTGCAAGTGATAATGTAGTGTATGACTTGCATGCTTGACTTGATTTCGGTAACTAAGACATATGCATATTTAGGTCGCGACTAGTGATTGTTGGACCTATTCTATCAATTTCATAACTCTATTTTTGGATTGCTATTGCTAAGGTGAGTCATAGCCCCACTTTTACTCTTTACACTTGTTTTAACTCTTTGGGGGGAGATACATGCTCAACTACTTGCTTACTAGTATAAATACTCAAAACATATTTTTCTTGATATTTAAAACATTTATACTTGATTGTTTTATACTCGATTGTTTTATACTTGATTTCATACATACGTGATTGTGCTATACTTAACTGTGTTATACTAAACTGTGATGGTGTATTCTTGAGACTTCCAATGGCCCCAGATTAAGTTGCTGGGCACAACCATGGAAACAAACATACATACATGCTTCCACTGGCCCCAGATTAAGTTGCTGGGCACAACCATGGAAAACATACATACATACATACTTCCAATGGCCCCAGATTAAGTTGCTGGGCACAACCATGGAGATATACATACAAACGTGAGGTCTTCGGAGATGAAGTGTAGACTCACGACTAAATGCTTAACTGTTGTGATAAACTTATACATATTTTATTCATACTATATATTGTAGCAGTGGGTTGTGAACACACAGGTTATAAGTCTCTTATGGCGGGACTTGTAACTGAGTGGATTTACGATGCCTTTGCTGGGAAACATTCATACATATGCATAAACTTTATTTAGTAAACAACTCTATGAACTCACCAACCTTTGTGTTGACACTTTTAAGCATGTTTATCTCAGGTTAGAAGGGCGATAGCAGGTATGTGGAGCGGAGAGTCTTAGGGCATGCATTTTGAAGACTTTCGCTTTTATCTTTTACCATTCGATACTTTTCAAAAACTTATGTACTATCAATTTGGGATCTTTTGGTTTGTAAACTATGATTTTATCTATTCGAATGGTAACTTTTTAAAAACGTCTCATTTAGAGTTCGTTTTCTATACCTTGTACTTTGTGCCCTGAAGTAGCATCCCAATGACACAGTCTTCCGCTGCGGTATTTTGGGGGTGTTACAGGTGAGATAGCGTTGGTGAAGGTATGGTGGGATTCTGAGCGTGGTCCTGAGTTTACTTGGGAACGTGAGGATCAGATGAAATTTAAGTACCCAAATTTTCTTGCTGATGTGGTTGGTGAAGTAGATCGTTTGTAGTTGGATTTAGATCGTGGAAGTTTGATAAGATCGTTTAAAGCTCGAGGTTGGATAAACCTCATCTAGGGATTGCACAATAACAAAGATAAAGAACGTGTACGCAGCGGAATAAACAAAAACATCTTTTATTATTGCTAACAAGGTTTCTCGTCATCATCTCTACTCTAACATACACCAAAGCCCCAATGCTACGTGATCAAGTGTAGCACGGTTACATCCTAACAGCTATCTAAGATAGTTGAGGCTTAACACAAATCAACCCTAGGTGTTTCCCATAAAACACATGTACACACAAGTCTAGGCGTTTCCAGCCCTAGACATACACTCACACGTTTTCTGTATATTACATTGTGGAAGACATGTAAAACATATTCCCTATATCTCTTTATATAATAGAGATACTAGGGTTACAAGGAATAAACTAGAATAATAAAAGATATGCTGTAATCTTTTTCTTTCTTTGCAAGTTTCTTCCTTTGTCTCCATAAGTCCTTCATCTTTCATATTTGTCAATATCAACTCAAAGTATAATTCCCAACAATCTTCCCCTAGTTGATATGACAAAACCAAGTATATGAAAGATGTCGTCTTCCCCTCAAACCATGCATATCATCAAGGATCTTCAAGCTGCAATCTTCAAAGTATTCTTCTTCCCCTTTTTGTCATCATCAAATAGGGGACAAATGTAAGCAACCTTGATCTTCACAACCACGAATCAATATTACACATCCAATCTATCTTTCTAATGTTTCTAAGTCGCCCACCATTAAGTTTTCCGCATCTAAAAATGGACTTGAAACAGTAGAAATCAAAACAAGAAGTAATAATAATAACCAGCAGTAGTAAAAACCTTCACCTCGATGTAGCACATAAATGGTTAAACATTTAGACATTAAGCTTCCCCTGAAACCCAAATGTTAACCATTTGTTGAATGTAGGCTCCATGTAATGATTACTGATGAAGAAAACTAAGTATAACCAACTTGATGCTGAAGTAGAACCACCCAAACTTGTGCCTTATATCTTGTACTAAAATTGACTTCGAACGTATACTTCACGTATAGGGAGATCGCAACCTCTTGACAAAAAATCACTGAGCACAATAATGTAACTCCTTCAAGTGTTTTGCCAATTCGTAGTCACCTGAACGAACAAACAAGTTATCTTCAAAGTGCCATACTCACTTTGAGATATGATAAGAACACGCATCCAAGAACCTCCACTTCAACTTCAAATAGGTGATAAAAACCTTTCTTCGTAACCAATTGAGCAATAAGAACGAGCCTTTGAATCTGTTAAGAACCAATAAATCAAAACTCCAAAAATCTTTCTTGTGTGTGTGTTTCTTCTCCTCTGTGTGTGTTGGAACCAACTGTTCCAAAATAATATATACTTCAAATCTGCCATAACCTTAATACTTTAGTACGAGGTATGAGTAGCAGTTTAATGATTCCACTTATCTTGCACAAAACGACAAACATCACATTTTCACATTTAATCCCTTCCACCAACAATAAACTAGCACTCCATCAGATCAACCAATCAACATGAGCTTCACTAATTTAATATTAGCATGAGAATGACTATTCGACCAAGTAGCCTCACAAACAAATCTTGAATATCTCCACAACTTATTAAATCATTATGAACACTGACCCACGAATGAATTATAGTCCGAGGTTTGTTTAATCTATCTTTACTTCCAGAAGACGACAAGTAAAATCACTCACCGACCCACTTTAATAGACCTCGACCAATTAATGAAACATATGACAGCGAATCAGTTAATTTATAGAGAATATCACCGACCCATAATCAAATCATCCAATCAATAGTCAAGACCACCGTATCTTTTATGCAACGCATCACACCGAATCTCATATTAATATTATACGAGATTAAATTCATGATCACTGATTCACTTTATCTGTACAAAGAAAAAATCGAATACCCATAATCATCGAATCACTGCTCCACTTGAACCAAACCAATGAAATCACTTGCAATATAAGTCCCACACAAACAAATTATGTATCTTCTATTAAATCAGCCCTTTGTCGCCAAGTATTATCACAGTAGCAGCGGAAACTATTTTGGCTTCAGTGGTAACGAATAAGCATGCAGTGGTAACAATTAAGCGTGCAGTGGTAAAATTTAGCCTTGCAGTGGAAACGTGAGACTGCAGTGGAAACATTTTAGCGTTGCAGTGGTAACTTGATAGCGAGCAGTGGTAACTATATAAGCAGCAATTGTGAGCTTTGAATGACCAGTAAGCTTATACGCATCTTTACCACCAGTATCTTCAATCAACCAATCATAAACCCAAACTGAAAATAATAGCAGCTCCTAAGCGAGTTAGGGTTTGCACAACTCCAAAGCACTAAACAATTCGATTAGCTTAGCATCGTTAGGGTTCATCATAACTTGTTCCAGCATCATCATTAGGGTTCATCACAGGTTGTAAAACCTGCTCACCAAGTCTAATGAAAGTACCAGTAGAAGCATGTATAGCAGATCTAGAAACCCTAAAAATCAATTCGTACCTTCTCCAAAACTTCTTTCTTCCATGAATTTTAGGCACCAAACAACATAAATCCAAACTTCCATAATGAATATATTCAATAAATAACGAAAATAGAAGTTTGATATCAAGAAAACCCTAAAAATTCGACTTACAAACTTTTCTGCAGCAGACTTTTAGAAAAATCATATCTTTTTACTGGGAGCTCAGATTAAAGATCCCTCCGGTGGAACTCTTCCTTGTCATGTAGAGAACCTCCAGTAAAAATTTCAGCCCGATCCAACGGTTAACGAAGGAGATATCGCGCCTTGAAAACTGTCCTAAAGTGAGTTACGAAAATACGAACCAGATACGAATTTTTCTTGTTTTCTTAGTTCTTCGACAACGAACCTTGTAAATCCTAGATATCAAGAGCCCCCGCTCTGATACCAATTGATAAGATCGTTTAAAGCTCGAGGTTGGATAAACCTCATCTAGGGATTGCACAATAACAAAGATAAAGAACGTGTACGCAGCGGAATAAACAAAAACATCTTTTATTATTGCTAACAAGGTTTCTCGTCATCATCTCTACTCTAACATACACCAAAGCCCCAATGCTACGTGATCAAGTGTAGCACGGTTACATCCTAACAGCTATCTAAGATAGTTGAGGCTTAACACAAATCAACCCTAGGTGTTTCCCATAAAACACATGTACACACAAGTCTAGGCGTTTCCAGCCCTAGACATACACTCACACGTTTTCTGTATATTACATTGTGGAAGACATGTAAAACATATTCCCTATATCTCTTTATATAATAGAGATACTAGGGTTACAAGGAATAAACTAGAATAATAAAAGATATGCTGTAATCTTTTTCTTTCTTTGCAAGTTTCTTCCTTTGTCTCCATAAGTCCTTCATCTTTCATATTTGTCAATATCAACTCAAAGTATAATTCCCAACAAAGTTAGAGGCGGGGTATTCATAAATGTTTGTTTTATGAGTATCTGTTATTTGTGAATGCGTTTTTCGGTTATCATTTGTTTTTTTTAATTTGGTTCGAGAGTATCGTACCTACCTGTGAGAAGTCGTTTGGATCATTGGTGTTATTGATCGATGTAATGTATCTATTTTCGTGTATTGTTGGAGTATCGATATGTTTTCTTTCGTGTGAATTCGAGTATTTAGTCGGTTCACATTTTTGCGATTCTTTCTCGGTGATTTTATGGTGTGGTATTTATCCGCTTAAAAATCCATAAATTTCCTTTTGCTGTTGTGACTGGTGACTATAGTAGTTGAAATCTCGGGACGCGATTTCCCTAAGTGGGGGATGATGTAACAACCGTGGTTTTGGCAGGTCAGTTTGACTGATAGTCTTGACTCGGTTGACGTTTGTTTTGGTGTGTATTAGGTGTTTGAAGTGATATATGAGTGATATAGGTGAGTTTTAGCACTAAATCCCTTTGCGTAAATGGTTTTATTGTGATTTGGAAAGTTTGGAATTTGGGAAAGTTCATTTTGATCACTTTTGTGGTGTAGAAATGACTTGTGTAGTTTTGGTTTTTTGTGTTTTTGCGTAACGAGGCTTCGTTCAAGTAATTGAGCGTTAGTAAGCTACGTGGGATTTGTTTTTATGAGTTATGTTTCAAAAGAGTGTGAAATTCTATTTTTGGAAACTTTATTTTTGAAAATGATATTTTTCCGGTTTGTCGTAAAACTGAGGTTTCTCGCGTAAGACGTTAGGATTAGCTACGGGTATTTATAAAATATGAAAAGTATGAGGTTTTGAGTGTAATAAATTAATTTAATAAAAAAATATAAAAATATATATATGTAAGGAAAATCGGCTAGAAGGGGATAAGGGGGAAAAGGAAACCCAATTTGAGTCCAAATATGACTCTTAGGCCCAAGGAATCCTAGTTCAACCCAAACAAGCCCAACCCCTACCCATATATATCAAAACCAACGACCACATATCCCTTTTTCCTGCAATTAGAAGTCGATCCAAGTGAGAAAAAGAAGAAGAAAAATTAGGGTTTGTAATTTGGAAGCAATAATCAATAATCAAGGTAAAATCTTTAAACCCTATGTTAAATTGTTTGATTAATTATTGGAATTCACGTAATATAAATTATGATGGATCTAGGGTTTGTTAACTTCTGTAAATTAATGTTATTAAACATGTTGGGATCAATTAATGATAATAGTATGATGATTGGTTAAGAGAATTGAGCGTAAAACATGCTAGTTATTGAGTTAGGGTTTGGACAGATTTGTAAGGCTGTAAAGATGTGAGTATACATAACAGATGGTGATGAGTTAAGTCACGAATTTTAGGTCTAAATTGTAGTATAATGAAAGAGCTTTCCAAAAAGTCTAGCCACGATCAATTTTGAGGTCGGGAAGTTGGTCTTTTGATTTTTCTTTGTTAAGGTGTCAAAGCTGTCAAACCGGGACAGATTTTGGGTAAAAGTTTGAGGGTGGCATGTGGTTGTAAAAGTGGTATTTTGACTTGTTCTTCTGGAATAGTTAAGTTTTAGGTTATATTAGACTACCACGAAGAGGATTCGCGATAAAAACTTGTAGAAGTAATTATTAAAAATCAAAACTTTTTGGTGTGCATTCAGATCCGAATTTGAGTAGTTGTCAAGTTTGAATTTCTTGTGAGTACTTGTGTGTGTTATTGGTCCATGGCCTTCTGGGATTAGCTTCTATCCTTATTAGAGACCATGGTAAATTTTTGGTGTGAGTTGTTGAGCTTTATTTGTCATGATTTCATGTGAGTGAATGTACTCAAAAATTCTGTGTTTTCTGAGTTTTAGAGTGCAAGGGATTTAGTGAGTGTTAGATTATGGTGGTGGTTAGTATGGTGTCTCGGAGATCTATGGTGGGTCATATGAGTCTTATACATCCATCATATGAGTATTACATGGGTTGTAGCTTTTAGTTTGGCCTTGTGTAATGTGGATTATTTTTGTGTGCTATAGATTGTGAGTTGTTTTTGTGGAAGTTGCGGAGTTTAAGGTGAGTTCATAGTCCCATATTTTTACTTTGTTTTAAACTTGGGATGGGAATGATGCTTGTCTTAAATGTTTTGGTTTACTGTGATTATGTGTGTGGTATTAAAGAGCTTGGACTTATAATGTTATTGTATGTATGCTATGTGTGATTATTTGCTTGCGTGGATGTTTTGGGATTCAATTAGGATAGCGACCTAATTGATGATATATTTTGGGATTCAATTGGGAGGGTGCTTACCCTGTTGCTCGCGCATGCGACCTAATTGATGATTATGGTATCGGGGGACACGAGCCGTCCTGATGTAGTAATGATTATGGGATCGGGGGACACGAGCCGTCCTGATGTGGTACTAATTATGGGATCGGAGGACACGAGCCGTCCTAATTGTTGCCTTATGAGTGTTGTTGCCTTTATGTGTGGATATTGACTTGCAAATGCATGTAGCTATATGATAACTATAATTATTTGTCCAGCAATATTTTTGTAATCACAGTGAATTCGGTTGCCTTGTGTGTTGAGTCTAAAACCTATGAATCTCACCAACATTATGTTGACGTTTTAAGCATCATTTTCAGGTGAGCTTTCTAAGGATAAGATAGAAGGATGTGGATAGACGAGACCTTAGTTACATTGGAAGTGGTTTATCATCTGTGTTTGGATTTATGTTTTGTTTTGGTTATTTTATTTTGGGGTATTGTTACAACACTTTGTGTTTGTACATTGCTCTATTTATGTGCATGTAGTTGTTCTCTATGTAGACACCAAGTGTTGTGATGATATCCATGAAGTTACACCCGTGCGTTTCCGCCGTGGCGGGGTGTGACACTCCTTCCTAATCATCCCATCAACTTTCTCCTCCTTAAGCTCTCCTCTTTTCACGACTTCCTCTTGTGCTTGCAGAATCTGCGCGGGTAATTTCGAGTTAATCTTCAAAACTAAAGCTTGAATGCGTAACGGTTTCAAACGTTCCTTGTGACTCAATGCATCAGCCACAACATTTGCCTTTCCAGGGTGATATCGTATTTCGCAATGATAATCGCTCAACGTCTCCAACCATCGTCGTTGTCGCATATTCAACTCCTTCTGATCTAAAATATACTGTAAACTCTTGTGATCGGTAAAGACAACACACTTAGTACCATAAAGGTAATGTCTCCACAACTTGAGGGCAAAAACCACGGCTCCTAACTCCAAATCATGGGTGGTGTACTTCTCCTCATGAGTCTTAAGTTGTCGGGAAGCATATGCCATAACCTTCCCTCGTTGCATCAAAACTGCTCCTAACCCTTGATACGAGGCATCACAATAAACCACAAAATCTTCTACTCCATCTGGCAAAGCCAATATCGGCGCACTACAAAGCTTCTGCTTCAAAGTCTGAAATGCCTTCTCTTCTTCCTCCCCCCATTCATACTTCTTATCCTTGTGAGTCAATGCGATTAACGGTTTAGATATCTTGGAGAATCCCTCGATGAATCTCCTATAATACCCAGCCAATCCTAGAAATTGACGAATTTTTGTGGCATTAACCGGCGTTGCCCATTTCTCAATCGCCTCAATCTTAGCAGGATCCACATGTAATCCTTCACTATCAATCACATGACCCAAAAATTGAATTTTCCGAATCCAAAACTCACACTTAGAGAACTTTGCATCTAATTGCTCGTCCTTGAGCAACTTAAGAATCATAGCCAAATGCTGTTTGTGCTCTTCCTCGCTCTTTGAGTAGATCAAAATATCGTCGATAAAGACTATCACGAACTTATCTAGATAAGGCTTGCACACTCGGTTCATGAGGTCCATGAACACTGCAGGCACATTGGTCAAACCAAAAGGAATAACTTGAAACTCATAATGACCATAACGAGTCCTAAATGCCGTCTTGGGAATACCCTCTTCCCGAACCCTAAGTTGGTGATAACCAGACCTCAAGTCAATCTTAGAATAGTAACTTGATCCTTGCAACTAATCAAACAAACCATCGATCCTCGGTAATGGGTAGCGGTTCTTCACGGTTAACTTATTCAATCCTCGGTAGTCGATGTACATCCTAAACGATCCATCCTTCTTCTTCACAAATAACACTGGAGCTCCCCAGGGCGAAGAACTCGGTCGAATAAATCCTTTATCCAACAACTCTTGCAATTGCTTAGATAACTCCTCCATTTCCGATGGCGCTAAACGATATGGTGCACGCGCAACAGGTGCAGCTCCTGGAACTAAGTTGATGCGAAACTTCACTTGTCGGGATGGCGAAAGTCCCGAAAAATCTTCAGGAAACTCACGCACTACAGGAACATCCTCGAGTCGCTTCTCTCCCGACTCCTTCTTAGCCACGTGTGCTAGGAATGCATGACATCCTTTCTCAAGATATTTCATGGTCTTGATACATGATATGATATTCAGGCAAGTTCCACTCCTATCACCTCGAAGAATCAAAATCTCATCATTGAGAGGGATATGAACAACTCGTTCTCCACAAACAATGCTCGCTCGATTCTTGGATAACCAATCCATTCCAACTATCACATCGAAGCTTCCGAGCTCGATTGGCATCAAATCAATACTAAATGGGTGATCTAAAAGATTAAGGGTACAGCCACGGATCACGGTGCGGGTATCTACTAGGTTACCATCAGCTAACTCAATACTATAGCTAACGTCTAATATAGTAGGGGTAAGTCGAAGTAACAGCGCAATCTTAGAAGACACAAAACTCATATCGGCACCCGAATCAAACAAAACTTTAACACGAAGGTTCTTGAAAAGAAACGTACCAGTGACAACATTCGGATCTTGATGCGGCTCTCCATTTCCCATCACGTACACTCTACCTCGAGCACCTACATTTCCTTGTCCAACATTCTTCGGCCATTGTCCCCTATAGTGTCCACGCTCTCCACATCCAAAACATGTAACCACAGGCTGGGCATTTGCTCCTGTCGCCACAACCTTATTCTTACAAAACCTTGAAACATGACCAAACTTTTGACACTTCATACATCTCACACCACATGGTCCAGTATGATGCTGGTGGCACTTCCCACAAAGAGTTTGTTGTCCAACATTTGCTCCTCCTTGTGTAGCCACAAATGCCTTAACAGTCTCCTGTCTCCTATTCTGTTGGTGATGGTGATTGTTGTTACGGTACTGATTGTTGTTGTAGCGGTTGTTATAGTCGTTGTTCCTTCAGTTATCCTCCCATTTTCTCTTGTTGTCCAAGTGATTACTTTTCTGAACAGCACCATGCTTAGTCACCTGATCCATAAGGCGTTCAGCCATGCTAATAGTATCATCGAAAGTCTCGGCATTGTACGACGTCACATTCCCTTAAATACTCGCAGGCAATCCACCAATAAACTTCTCTAGCAACTTCTCATTATCGGGCACCATGTGAGCACAAAACACCTTCAACTCTTGGAAACGTCGCACATAAGTAGCAAGATCAGAACCCTTCACAGCCAAATAATAGAACTCAGTATCCAACTTCCTCAAATCACTACGAGAATAGTACTTCGTAACCATAGCTTTCTTGAAATCTTCCCACGAAGTATTATAAGCTTCCTCCATTCCCTTTTCCTGAACATAAGCATTCCACCAAGACAAGGCATGCTCCTACAATGTGTCTGTCGCATACTTCACCCTATTGTTCTCAGTACAATTGCTCCTATGAAACACCGATTCCACTTTCTCAAACCATTGAGTCAACCCAACAGCTCCTTCAGTTCCCTTGAAGGTAATGGGCTTACAATCCATGAATTCCTTAAAAGTGCAGAAATGGTTGTTGGGAACCGCTTGAGCTCTAGCCGGTCCAACATTCTGAGGAACACCTGCTTTCCTGGCAAGCGCTGCTGCAACACCCTCATCAATCATCTGCTGAATAGCAGCAGGGGTCATCTTCCTAGGAGGCATAATTCTATCAATCAATACAAAGCACTACACTTGTAAGTATTTGATTAACGTGTCAGAATCAGAGCACAAGATAAAGCATCATCACATCAATAGAATCATAATATAGCATAAGTCAACATCAATAATAGTACATCACCATAATACATCATAGATTTCATACTTGACATTGGTCTTACAAGATATGCAAAACAAGTACAAGTTTCAAATAAAATCTACCAACTGAAGAATTCAGTTTAGCATATACTAGGTAAACTACCATTAAGATACCAACTACTATAAATGATCCAATCACCGATCTCCTGAATGATCTCCATACATAGCCATCACATCAATGCTGTCATAAGACCTAAGGCGGGTCATCCTCTCTGCATAGGCCTGTCTCTGCATCTCATGCAACTCACTCCATAACTCGCTGATACTAGTATGATAGTGTCGACTATCAATGTCCAAGAACACCTCCTTCATGGTCAACTTATCAACCATCTTCTCCAACTCAACCATCTTCCTATCTAGCGAATCCATATGCTCCTGAAATGCAACACTCATCTGCTCCAACAAACTCAACCTCTCCACCTGCCTCTGAAGCTCCATATACATCTCTCCTGCAGCTCTCCTATCATCCTGAACCTCTCTCCTCAATCTTGCAACCTCAGAGTGCCTATCACTCATACGCCTAGTGATACTCTTATGACTACTCCTACACCACTCTACATCCTGCCTCAGATGACTCATAGCAGCTCTAAGCTCTGACTAAGTAACATGGGTTGCTGCCGATGACTCACCAATCTCGTGCGTAGAAGTAACCTTAGCCTCAAGCGTGTATCCTAAAGCCTCAGACGTATCCGACTCATAAGTCACATCCGACACAACAGGCGAAGGCGGCGGGGGAACATCCTGATCCTCCTCCATAAACTCCTCATCATCATCATCGTCATCCATCTCCTCATCTCCATCATCCTCTAAACCTACCTCATCATCTAAACAATCATCAACATCCAACTCAACATCAACATCCAACTCAACATCATCTCCTAAAGGCAATGGGTCAACAACTGGTAGGACCGGAACCTGATCACGGGGAACTGGGACAGACATGATACTCTACAAGAGTATAAGGAAACATAAAAATAATAGCCAAATTTTTGCGGAAAACCATTTTATAAGCCAAAGCATGATAGTGGAAAAAGTCCAAACCAATCTCAATATAAAACACATATATATATATGTAAAGTTTAAAAGAAAAACCAGGGCGCGAAGTGGCATGGAAGGCTGTCAGCTTTCTGTCTCAAAACATTTTGACTCCAGGAAAAAGTTTATAGTTGAGTGCGAGCTCGTTCTCTATAAACGATGTCTCTGATACCATTCTGTAGCACCCCCAACTTAAAATACGGCAGCTGACATGCTGGGAGCACTACGCGAATCGAAACCAGGCATCTTTATAGCTAACGACCACAACACGGGATGTTTAAAAGTGCCTCAAAACACATCATTCGTTTTACAAACCATTTTAGAGTACATAGACTCTTTAACAAATAGCAGCGGAATAAAAATAAAAGTTTGCAGCGGAAAATGACAAAGTTTAGCAGCGGAAAAACAAAGTGTATTAGTAGAAATACAAAGTTTAGCAGTGGAAAGTAAATAAGTTTAGCAGCGGAAAATATTAAAGACACACCAAGGTTTTACGAATGACATAAAAAATAAAGATAGTAGAAATGAAATAAGCTGCCTTGACAGAAAACTTCCTTCGTCCAGCCACTCCACCACGCCCAAGATCATAAAGCTCTGATGCGTGGGAATCGCAACAGGCTTTACCTCTCGAGGGATCTCGAGAAGCTTACAACCCCCACCAGGCAGTGTACCTGATCATTGTAGTATAGTATAGTGACAAGTACCGGGGGATTGATCGTTCAGCTTAGGAATAGTGTCGCTAGGATTAGAAAGCCTAATTACTAGTTCTAAAGGTGAGGGATGATTATTTTTGTATTTTTATATTTTATGGAAAGCAAGTAAAATCTCGGGTTTTGGAAGAGTGGGCGGAATTAGTTGCTATTCAACTAACTCAAAACTAAGATGCAAACAAAATAAAATACTAAAAATGAAATTAAACTAATTTATACTAAGGTTGTGAGCAGTAATTGGAGAAAATGTGTTTACTTAGACTTCACTACTCCCTAGATATCTTTTACACGTTAATTACTTGTTATAATTTCATGGATGACGGATTGTATTCCTTAATACCATTCATGGGGTGGCATACATAACTCCCCAATTCTATGAGCTCTTATCTCCTCCTACACCATGCCCAGCACAACTATAGGGATTGTAAACAGTGGCTCATGCATTAAATACAACCAATAAAGACCTAGTATGCCTCGGTTCATGTTTCTTAAGACGTTCAAGCATGTTACCATTTGGAGATCTGCCAGTTTTCTTAAGCCTAACATATAAAATCATTCATCCAAGACAAGAATAAACAAGTAATCAACACATAATCAACATCTAGGTTTCATTAGATCTAAGCAAACACAAAAGAGATCTAGCCTAGCATAATGGAATTGAGACAAGAACAAGATATAGACAACCAACACATAGACATATTGATTGAATTAGAAGAACACTTATCTCAATTACAATGCAAGGTATCAAGGGTTTGGAACCCTTGAAAAACCTGTAAAAGTTGCACCAAATTCGTCTTTAGGGTTTCTCCAAAACTTCTCCCCTTTTTTAATGTGAAAAACTAGAAAACTATATATAGGAAAATAGGGGTGACGGCGTCAAGAATAAGGGTGTGACGCCGTCATCTCGCCGCCAAATACTTCCTCGGACGGCCTTGATCTACTTCTGACGCCCTGTGTGACGCCGTCATCAACTACGGATTTTTATTCATGAGGTTTGACGCCGTCATGAGTTACTCTTGACGCCTTCATGTACTGTTCCCAGCATGGAAAATTGAGACTTTGCCGTTTTCATCACTTTTATGCTCCAAAAACGTCCAAAATGGCTTCTTTTCCAGAATTCACTCTCCAAGTACCTAAAATCACAAAAGGAACGATTTAGGGCAATATTTGATCAAATAAATTCGGATTCGGGCTTAAATGACCCCCTAAAAACGGATCATTTTTCGCCTCATCATATACCCTTACACTTGAGATTTGCTTGTCCTCAAGCAAATGCGCTTTTATTCTACTCAAAAGACAAGTTAGGGGTCATTTAACACTAATATAAAAGTAATTACAACAAATAATCGTTCCACTAAAGACCAATAGACAAGCACGGAGGTCATACACTAGCACCTCACAAATAGTGTTTAGATACTCACATCTCTTGGGTGTAATAAAGTAATATAACATTATGGAAATGGAAGATATCTCTCACTACCTGTTATAGCAAAATAGATTACCATAGGCTTGGGAAAGGATCAAACCTCCACCACATGGCGTAAGCACCTTGGATAAACTATCAAAGAGGTCTTTTAAAGGGTTGTAACGTTAGGTATAGGGATATGAATTACACGGTTTTGTTGGATAAAGGAAGTTTTACTGGTGGCGAATTAACAATCTTGGTTAATTACATGTACAGGATGGCGTTGCTAAGCCAAGACTAGACTCGACTTAAGCTAATAAATGAAAAATAACAAAAACATAAAATAAACATAGAATGAAAAGGGATGGTAGTCCGTATGTTTTTTTTTTTCTCTTTTTCTTTTCTATTTTTTTTTTAATTTTTTTGATTTTTTTTATTATTTTTTTTTTTATTTTTTTTTTTGCATACACTCTTACCCTACCATCCAAAATAATACATCATAGGGAATGAACGTTCCCCTTACACTTGAATCTTTACATACTTTACATTCAACTAATCTAATGACTCGAATTAAGAAAATCAAAACACTTGGAGCACTTTTAAGATTAATGCACATATGGGGGTAATATATGATGTTCTTCCCCATTACTCCATAAAATAAGTACTTACCCATGAGTCTCAATCGTCCCAAAACAATATGTACAAGGATATGACTTGACTTAGCAACCATGTAATCAATTAGAAAGTTAACTTAGGGTTTAACAAATAACAATAATGCACTAAAAATGAGCGCATACACGGAAGGCTAAGGCGATTTGGGTGTACATTTAAGTGGGGTGTAACAAATTCTTCCTTTAAGTAAGATGCTTAAAGTTAGAAATGAAAAGATAGGCTCGGAGGGGTGTACTAGGGGTTTCGTGTACTAAAAATGAGTACAACGCTAAGGGTGTGGGAAAAATTAGTTGACTTAACTAGCCAAGTAATATGACTTAAATGGTCAAGTAATTATAATACGGGTTTAACACAAGGGTGATCCTAATGCCTCTTATCATGTAGTAAATCCTACTACACGAATGTAGTCTCACTAGCGGTCTCGGGATGCATCACTAACGCAAGTTCTAGAATCTAAATGCTACCGGTACACTCATAAGCACTAATAATGAATGCTTTTCCTATCAAATCTAAAGGCGAACCTCACATTTTTGGGTGGAAAATTTTTCTGAATATACGGTTATGTGCTAGTCATACAATCTCCTATCCATGAGACGCTTGCTATGGCTAAAGTTTCACTCCTAAATGTTGTAAAAAATTTTAAATTTGGCGCTAAAATTACACTAACAAGTATTTCTCATAGTTTTATTACACATCTACTATCAAACAAAACAAACTCAAGCGAAAGTGCATATGTAAGGTATCATCTTTTTACCCTCCCCTTACACTTAAGATGAACATTGTCCCCAATGTTCAAGTAAAGAATGTAAAAGTGAAAAAAGTAAAGAGAATGAAATCAAATACTCCCCTGATTCGCTCGGTATGGATTATAGGTTGGCCAGGTTAAATCTTCCTCCAAGAAAACGAACAATCAGAGCTTCCCTTCCAGAATATAAATCATCTCCTTGTCGAACATAACCTGTAAATCCTGACAAAAATAGACAAGACAACCTCGCGTAAAATCGGCAGCATCCTATATAAGTTACTAAATCCTAGAAAACAAAGTAAGATATAATGCTTGTGGAATGAAGTTTGCAGATTTCCTGGAGATTATAAAACTTAATAATTCACAAAAACCATAAGACTCCGTTAGAAAAACAAAACCGGTAAAATTTCCAGATTTTAACTCCTGACGCCGTCAAGAGTAAACTCATGACGCCGTCAGAATGGACCTGCAGAAATTCTTATGTTAAGTTTCCGGAAAATTTCTGGAAAAACTTGGTCGTACTTCCTGGTAAATCCTGCAAAACTTCATTATGACTCAATACAAGCATTTGACTCTAACAAATACGAATATACATGTTCATTTAATATTGTGGAGAATCATGATCGGTTTGTTTCATAAAAACATATTTGGGGTTTCCCCTTACACTTATCTTTTGCAAAAATACTTCTCGGTTGGAGTTAAGACTAGGCCAAACAACATAGTAAAGTATTTCCACATTTTAATTTAGAGACATGATCAACCAACAATAAAAATAGAACATGCATACGGAAGCAAATAACAATTAAACAAATAAAATCACACAAAGCATGGGTTGCCTCCCAAGAAGCGCTTTTCTTTATTTACGAGTCTTGTAGCTAGACTCAAGGTCATGGGTTATCACGTGACCTTATCATTGGTTCCACTCTCTAGGTCGTCTTCTAAACCAGTTTTGTATTCCGGACCTAGTTGCAAGCACTCTTTGTAGAAACCAAGCATCCTATTTCTAACATACTCTACTCCTCTACGTCTATCCTCCTCATTCCTATAATAAGCCGCTTGCTTATGTTCCTTTTCGAAATTAGAGAGAAGGCGGTATTGTTCGATCTTATAGGGCATTTGATAAGCAACCTCATCATTCTCTTTCTTGAACCTAACTATCCCTAAAGTCGGATCATAACTCATCCTAGTGGCCTCAACAAATGGTTTTTCAAATACTATTTGGCTTAGGCAAGCATCTATCACCGGACGAGTGTCTTCCACTATCATAAAATCAATCTCATAGGTGAGATTCCCTATAATCACATGTAATCCCTTAACTCTCCCTACAAAATTACTTATCAGATTTTTACCGGGCATCATGCTAAAATTGAGTTGCTTCTTCATCACCCAATTGTAATAGGTCCTAGTCATGATGTTCATGGGGGATCTAAGGTCGATGTAAGCTTTTCATATATGCATGTGCCCGATATTACATGGGATGTTAATGTTATAGGGGTCTCCCATTTTGATAAGGGGGTCGCCAAAGATATATGTTCTCTCGGGACTATCGAATAAATCCTTATGGTATTCCCGTTCTTCCTTGGTTGGCAACTTATCAAAGTATTCTTCTATAGGTTCTACCTCCTCTAATTCCTCACCCTTATTAACCTCAACTTCCCTACTCTCATCCTTACTATCGGCTTCTACTCTAACTTCATCCTTGTCACTCTCCTCTATCTCCTAATATATCGGCTTAATGGTGACAACATTGACAAAGTGGACATGTTTGGATGATGAGGGGTCCTTAATTTGGATTCCACTATTGGTGTCCCTAGTGTCCTTCCTAGGTGTGATTAATGCTTGGTTGTTGAGGGCTTTCAACAAGTTGTCAATCTTGTTGGTCATCTCCATTTGTTGTTGGTTGAATTCGGTTTCGAACCTAGCTATGCGGGCTTCTTGAGATGCCATGAACTTTGACATCAATCCTTCAAGATTGTTGGTACTACCATAGTTGTTAGAAGGATTGTTGTTGAAAGTACGGTTGGATGGTGGACCGTTTGGTTGGTAACGATTAGGCGGATTGGAAGAATTGGGTTGATTTTGTTTCCACCTAAGGTTTGGGTGATTTTTCCAAGAGGGGTTGTATGAATCACCATAAGTGTTTGGCTCGGGCTTGAAAGTGTACCACTTATCTCCCGCTTCGTCTGTACGCGTGGATGCGTAGTCCGCAAAAGCTGTTCCGGGGAGTTCCACACAATCACGAGTGTCATGGGGACCACTACATAATTCGCATGAAGAAGTGATTTTGTTCACTTGGCTTGAAGGCTTCGGAGCTTCGTAAGATTTCATGAGAAACTTGACTTGGTCCTCAAGTTCCATGATCCTACGGTCGGGAGTGATAGAATTGTTCGAAGGCAAAGATATTGCCTTGACCGTTTTGTTCAAATCACGGGGATCATTCCAACTTTCGTTGTCATAGAGAGCAAGATCTTCTATGAGTTCCTATGATTGTTCCGCACTAAGATCACGTAGCTTACCACCGGCCGATTGGTCAATGGTTCGCCTCGTGGAGATGTTGATATGGTCATAGAAGATTTGGACTTGGAGCCAAAGATCTATGACATGATGAGGGACTTTTTGGAGTAAGTCCTTGAAACGAGTCCATGCTTCATAAAGAGATTCATTTTGACGTTGTTGGAACATCAAGATGTCATTCCTAAGCTTAGTAGTTCTCCCCGGTGGGAAAAATTGAGCAAGGAAACGAGTGGTGAGATCATCCCATGTGGTGATGGATCCCGCTGGTAAACGCTCAAGCCGTTGACTAGCTTGATCCCGTAGAGAGAATTGGAATAGGCGTAAACGGGTAGTCTCTCTAGTTTCAACACCTAGGTCTATGGAGTCTACGATTTTGAGAAAGTCCTTAAGATGTTGGTTTGGATCTTCGGATCGAAGTCCATGGAATGCACATCCGCTTTGCACCAACCGGATGGTGTCGGATCGCAAGGGGGTTACATTGTCTCCGGTGAGCTCAATGGTGTTTCGGTAGCCTTGGTGGCTAGGTCGGGAATACTCTCCTAAGGTTTGGGGCCTAAGGGGTTCTAGTGGTGGGTTTTGTTGTGGTGGGATGACGGGTTCAAAGATGTTACCACCTTCCATGATGTCGGATGGTAAAGAGTTACGAACAAAGGCACGAAGAAATAAGATAGACTAAAGAAGACCTAAAAATAAAAAATAAAAAATAAAATCTTACTAGAAAGGAATCTAGCAAGTAGACCTAATAAAAAGAAATCCTAACCTAGACAATAACTATTCCCCGGGCTGCGGCGCCAAAAGCTTGATGCGTGGGAATCGCAACAGGCTTTACCTCTCGAGGGATCTCGAGAAGCTTACAACCCCCACCAGGCAGTGTACCTGATCGTTGTAGTATAGTATAGTGACAAGTACTGGGGGATTGATCGTTCAGCTTAGGAATAGTGTCGCTAGGATTAGAAAGCCTAATTACTAGTTCTAAAGGTGAGGGATGATTATTTTTGTATTTTTATATTTTATGGAAAGCAAGTAAAATCTCGGGTTTTGGAAGAGTGGGCGGAATTAGTTGCTATTCAACTAACCCAAAACTAAGATGCAAACAAAATAAAATACTAAAAATGAAATTAAACTAATTTATACTAAGGTTGTGAGCAGTAATTGGAGAAAATGTGTTTACTTAGACTTCACTACTCCCTAGATATCTTTTACACGTTAATTACTTGTTATAATTGCATGGATGACGGATTGTATTCCTTAATACCATTCATGGGGTGGCATACATAACTCCCCAATTCTATGAGCTCTTATCTCCTCCTACACCATGCCCAGCACAACTATAGGGATTGTAAACAGTGGCTCATGCATTAAATACAACCAATAAAGACCTAGTACACCTCGGTTCATGTTTCTTAAGACGTTCAAGCATGTTACCATTTGGAGATCTGCTAGTTTTCTTAAGCCTAACATATAAAATCATTCATCCAAGACAAGAATAAACAAGTAATCAACACATAATCAACATCTAGGTTTCATTAGATCTAAGCAAACACAAAAGAGATCTAGCCTAGCATAATGGAATTGAGACAAGAACAAGATATAGACAACCAACACATAGACATATTGATTGAATTAGAAGAACACTTATCTCAATTACAATGCAAGGTATCAAGGGTTTGGAACCCTTGAAAAACCTGTAAAAGTTGCACCAAATTCGTCTTTAGGGTTTCTCCAAAACTTCTCCCCTTTTTTAATGTGAAAAACTAGAAAACTATATATAGGAAAATAAGGGTGACGGGGTCAAGAATAAGGGTGTGACGCCGTCATCTCACCGCCAAATACTTCCTCGGACGGCCTTGATATACTTCTGACGCCCTGTGTGACGCCGTCATCAACTACGGATTTTTATTCATGAGGTTTGACGCCGTCATGAGTTACTCTTGACGCCTTCATGTACTGTTTCCAGCATGGAAAATTGAGACTTTGCCGTTTTCTTCACTTTTATGCTCCAAAAACGTCCAAAATGGCTTCTTTTCCAGAATTCACTCTCCAAGTACCTAAAATCACAAAAGGAACGATTTAGGGCAATATTTGATCAAATAAATTCGGATTCGGGCTTAAATGACCCCCTAAAAACGGATCATTTTTCGCCTCATCAAGCTCCTAAACTTAATTTGTAGTAGTACCTGAGAAACACATGCTTAAAAGTCAACACAAAGGTTGAGTGTAATCCATAGGTTTAAAATAATAAAGTTGAGCACAAGGGTTTTAATCATATGATATAAGCAACAAATGCAAATACCAGGGTAATCAAGGTAACACCCAATATGTAGAGGCATCCCTGTGCATACATACGGTTGATGATACTAAGCTCATGACACGCAAGACGTTAACCAAACCAATCGACAGTAACTCTGTACTGACATAAACAATAACCGCGGAATTTCATAATATAAAGTGCCCCCAAGGCCAGGTACTTGCCAATACCCGGCAAAACGAAAAATAGTACACCCGCATATCAAGCCCTTGACAACCACGAATGGGATGGTCAGTCCTATAGGCCTATAAACTAAGTTCGCGCTCACCCGCAGGTGACTAATGGCTCATGATCTGAGGGTCTTTCTGGCAAGACACACTACTTTGTACATCGTCAGGAAATATATATATATCATTCAGGAAAAGCATACCAAAAATACTTGTGCTCAGAAAACATTTAAAGCATGTGTCTCACCTCATGGGTTTATAAACAATTAAAATATAAAAAGCGGGGCTATGAATCACACCTTAATAATAGCAGCAGGAAACTAGATATAACAATCAATCAATAATGCGTCACAGCAAAAGAGACCTCAGCAGTCAGCACAACCTAATCAATATAAATGGCATAACTCAGAACTAAACTCGAATATTCCCATAAACAATGCTTGAGTAAAAATTTTGTAAATACAATGGCATTTGAAAGAAAATAGATTTCGTAAAGTCTCGTGTGGGAGACAAGAAAGTTTAGAAAAGAAAAAGTCGGCGAATCAACCAAATGCAAAAGAAAGACGAAAGAACTCCTCGAAGAAAGTCGTCGAAAAGAAATGAAAAGAAAAGAAATATAAAAATAGAAGAACTCACTCAAATAAAAATAAATAATAACACGTAACAAAAAGTCTCGGATTTTACCCGTTTTCCCCAAAATAATATTGAAATAAAAGGTTTTGAAATAATAATAATGTTTGGTAAAGTTATTTAAGTTTATAAAGAATTTTATAAAATTTCGGCTTGACCTGCCCGTTTATATAACATTTCCTGAGTCAACGACTCTCTATTTTTTAAAAAATATTAACATATATATAAGTAAATATGATTGGATATATCATTCGCGTAGTCCATTAATTGTTTAGGTTTTATCGACCATTTTGTATTTGTTCGGGTTCCAGGTACGTTAAGATCTTTACGGGCCTAATGTACCCTACCGTCTCGTGTACCAAAGGGTCCATAACATCCAAATAACCAAGGCCATAAATCCAATACGTCCAATTCAAGCTCACAATGTCATAATACGGAAACATGTCCGATAACAAGTCCACTAAACTATAACAATTTTTATTTTAGATTTCATATATATATTATCCGTTTTTATTATTTAGTTACCGTTTCTAATAAAAACATATATCCCGAGACTATTAATCAATACCCAAAATAATCATCACGACAATAATAACAACTCTAAAACCAAACCCGAATCAAAACTAAATAATCCGAAACAAAATCAAATCCAAATCGAGCCTTACTCCATCTCGGCTCAACCAAAATCATCCAAATCCGAACCAAACTAACCTAAAACTAATCCAATACTCAACCAACAACAACAATAATAATCATACTCCCTCCCCCACCACCACCCAAGTCATGGTGGTGGTGGCTCTTGGCTGCCGAAACACAACAAAACCAAACGGACCCTTAATATCAAATCTAAACACAAAAACATGCACTCCCTTGTCACTAGTATCAAATAACAACAACAATAAACCAATCCCTCACCGAGTCGCAAGTTGACTCGGTGAGTTCATTCCGAGTCGCGGCCGAGTCGAGGTTCAAACGAGACCAAGAAGAAATCCCACACAAGTTTTGAGTTTAAAACATTTTTAAAACAATTTCTATAAAAGAAAAGTAATAAAAATCGGATTTAATAAATATTTTCAAAAACTAGGGTTTTAAAACAAAATCAAAAATAAGAAGAAAGGGTGGTGGGGGAGGTGTTTTATCGGCGGTAGAAGCAGAAGGGAGGTGGTGGTGGTCTCGGTGGTGGTCGGCAGTAGATGAGGTGGCGCGTGGGGGTGCGTACGGGGTGTTACGAGGGGTGTGGGTGGTACGGGAGTGATGGGGGAGTCCCGATCTACAAGATGGTTGTAAAAAGGTGAGATGGCCGGAAAATTTTCCGGCGAGGTGGCCGGAAACTGCAGGTGTACGGCGGTGAGGGGCGGCGGCCGGAAATCGCAAGGAGAGAGAGAGAGTTTTGTGGGTGTGTGTGTGATTTAATATATTGAAAATGAAATAAATGGGGTGAGTTGTGGGTTTATATATGGTAAATAAGTATAGGGTTGATTTTGAAATTAATAAAAGTGTAGGGATAAGTGGAGGGTGATACTCCAAGGACCAATATTGCCAACGAATCAAACTTCTCACGATAAACGCTCCGGGGCTCGAACGACAAAGCAAACGGACTAAAAAATTTACGAAACTTGCGCCATTGTTCACGAAATAATTTTTCCAATAAAATCAAACATAAACTTCAGAGTTTTTCCAAAACTCAAAATTATTCAAATAATTTGGCAAATGCAATACTGTTCGAGTGTTCTAGGTTGTGCTGAGTTAATCAAGCAATAAAGTTCTCATTTCCAATATATCTCACGTTTCTCAAGCCCAAATAATCACCAATAAAAGTTTTAATGTGTCTCAGGTACGAAAATAAATATTTTGGCTAGTAATAGGTTTAGGAAAAGTACCGAGGGTTACACTTTGGTAGTTTATACTTCTTTTGTATCCTGTGTAGAAGTGATCGGTTAGTATTTTAGGCCTCAAAATACATTGTGTGTCGGGAGTTGTTGTACCCTTATAAAAGAACTATCGGGAGTGGTTGTACCCTTGTAAAAGAACTCGACATCTAGCTTAGTGTCGGAAGTAGTGGATAGGCGACGTTAGGTTGGTTCTACCTTGAAGTAGGACCCGGTATCTAGCTTTGTACTGGATAAAGTATAAGCGACGATTGTAAAGGTTTCTCCACCCGTGAAAGGAGCTTGTTGACTAGTGCTTGAAACTCTCGAGTTGGAAACTCGGGGCGTGGATGTAGGGCAAGGAAAGAGAGTCCTTGTAGCCGAACCACGATAAACAATCGTGTTGTGGTTTGATCGTTTCTTTATTTATCTTTGCATATTATATATTGTCTTTATTTAGAATCATTAATTACACGTAAAGCTTTTCAAAGATTAACAAGTATTTTGAATTTATATCTTTGATCAAACGTAAAGCTTTTCAAAGATTAAACAAGTAATTTGAGTCTATATCTTTAAACAAACATAAAGTTTTAAAAGATAATTAAGTTAAAAAGCGGTAAACTATTCAACCCCCCTTCTAGTTTTCCACAGCATCTTTTATGGGTTTTACTGTATATCAAATGGATGTCAAGAGTGCTTTTCTCTATGGGAAGATTGATGAGGAGGTCTATGTTTCACAACCTCCAGGCTTTGAAGATCCGGAACATCCTAATAAAGTTTATAAAGTGGTCAAGGCCCTTTATGGCTTACATCAAGCTCCCAGTAAGTGGTATGAAACCCTTGCTGCCTATCTACTAAATAATGGGTTTCATAAAGGGAAAATTGATCAAACTTTGTTCATCAAGAAAGACAAAGCTGATATCTTATTGGTTCAAGTTTATGTTGATGATATCATTTTTGGATCCACAAAGCCAGAGATGTGCAAAGAGTTTGAGAAGCTGATGAAGGATGAGTTTCAAATGAGTTCTATGGAGGAACTTACTTTCTTTTTGGGACTTCAAGTACAACAAAGAAAAGATGGCATTTTTATCAGTCAAGACAAATATGTGACTGAGATACTCAGAAAGTTCCATTTTTTTGAAGCAAAGCCTTCAAGCACTCCTGCTGATAAGACTACACACTTACTCTTAAAGGATGATGGTGGAGAAGCAGTAAAAGTTCACACTTATAGATCAATGATTGGCTCTTTGATGTATCTTACATCATCCAGACCAGAAATTATGTTTGCTGTGTGTGCTTGTGCAAGGTTTCAAGTCACTCCTAAGGCATCACACTTGACTGCAGTGGAGAAGATTTTCAAATATTTGAAGACATATCCAAGAGAATCTCCTATGGAATTGGTTACCTACTCAGATAGTGACTATGCTAGTGCAAGTTTGGATAGAAGGTCAACTACAGAAGGATGTCAATTTCTTGGATGTAGATTGGTGTCATGGCAATGCAAGAAACAGACAATGGTGGCTACTTCAACCACTGAAGCAGAGTATGTAGCTGCTGCAAGCTGTTGTGCTCAGGTCTTATGGCTTCAAAACCAATTATTGGACTATGGGTACAATTTCATGAACACCATTATCTTCATTGACAATAGCAGTACCATATGCATAATTAAAAATCCTGTTCAACACACTAAGACTAAACATATTGAAATTACAAATCACTTTATAAGAGATTGTTATGAGAAAAAGCTTATTCAAGTTGTCAAAATACATACTAATGACAACTATGCTGATTTATTAACAAAAAGACTTGATGTGGGAAGGTTTCAGTACTTGGTAACAGGTATTGGAATGCTTAATTCATAAAATTTTGATGTCTAATGGTTTTTAGAGTTGAAGGGAGGTTTTTGGTACTAAAATTGTCATATATGTTTGTATATGTTTGTCCACTAACTTTTATGCAGCGGATAAAGACAACAGTGGAAAATATATTGCAAACAGTGGTAAATTTTGCTCTCACAGTGGAAAGGAAACACAGTGTAACTTTATTCATTCAACCATCAACAGAGTTACATTACATAGAAAGAGAGTAAAAAGATCAACACATCAAAACACAAAATCCTAACAACCTACACCCTACACCAACTACTCCATTGGCTTCTTGCCTTTTCCTTTGTAGTTGTGCTTGGCCATTTGAGCACTTTTCCTCTGGTTCTCAAAGTTTGACCACATCCTTGGGCTAGCAAGACCAAGAACTTGTTTGGGAGGCTTTGGGAGTCTTGCAGGCTTCTCTAGAATTGGTATCTTCTTCATGTTTGATAGTGCAGATCCTAGAGCTTTTGTCAGAGCCTTTGGCAACTCTTTTGAGAGGGTGTATGGCTCATCATCATCATCTAAAGAGCTGGATTAAAACTCAAGTGATGGTGCAGGTGTTGAAATCTTCTTGTTTGGCTTCATAGTTGAAGAGCTTGAAGCACAAGGTGGAAAGTAATCACCCCACCCTGATCCTTCTAAAGAGTCAGACATATAAATTATTTCATCTGAAGATGAACCATAGGAGATGTAAACAATGTTTGGAAGTCTGCTCATGGTGATTTTGGATTTTGTGATGATAAAGAAAGTTTTTGGTGATGACTATTGGTGATTCGAGCCCTTTTTATAGGCGAAGTCAAACCCAAGGGATAATTATGAAGCATCTTAACTCTTACCTATTTTGGTAGATTTGAGAAGTAACTATGGATATTATTTACTATATCGGGTTGACTTTGAGGAGATATTTTTATGAATAGTGCTTGGTCAAAAAGTTACTTTGGTTAACCACTTTGGTTATTCATACTATTTGCTTTATACTAACATGTGCAGGCATATAACCAAATTTTTGCTGGGAGTTGATCATAAATGGTGTGTAACTGAGACACACAACAAATGGTTATTGATTCACCATGTCTAATCAACATAAGAATCAACTAGTCCAGAGCAAACGGCTACTGGTAAAGACTTAACAAATCCGTTTATGGTTGATAGTTTACCAAAAACTATATGGTCATCAACTCACCATATTCCATGTGATGAAGAGTTGGCTAGTCCATAGCAAACGGCTCATGGTAAAGATACATCAAATCCGTTAATAGCTGATAGTTTGCTAAAAACTATGCAAAGAGCAGTTAAATTTTTATATGTTTTACTTTTACCACTGCTCTTGGCAAATTTTTGTGAAAAGTTCCCACTGCTAGTTCACAGTTATCGCTGCCAGTGTAATTTTTACCACTGATGAACTATTTTTACTAGCCGTTGAGAGTAAACCATTTTGTCCATATTAATAGGGTGAATTTTTGGAGGATTATCCACTTACCTATTTTAATTTATTCTTTTCTTGAAGATAAATCTTTTCTAAAGATAATCTCTCTTGCGTATAATTCTCAAAACCCTAATAGTATAAATTCTTTTCTCTCAATAGGCGTGTTCAACATTCAATTCATACTCACACAATTCTACTTTTCTTACAACAACTATGGCAAGATTAAACTTTGCAGATGAGCACAACCAAGTGGCCTACTTGCAGAAGTCAAACAAAATAGTGGCCCTATTTTTCATCAGATTGTGGATTTTCTTAATACCACTCACATAAGGTATGCTTTAACTCTAAACCCCACAATCTATGTCTCTCAAATCAAACAGTTTTGGAACTCTATAGAGTCCATAACCATTGAACGACACACATGAAACTGTGGATACTCTTAGAGCCACAGTGGATGGGGTAACTATTGATGTTACTGAATCATCCTTGAGGAGAATTCTCCAATTGGATGATCTTAATGGTATTATCACATTGCACAATCTAGATATTCATAAACGTCTCTCATCAATGGGATATGATACATCTGACAAAAAGGTTACTTTCAGAAAAGGATGTTTTTGTCCCTATTGGAGATTTTTAATTCATACTCTTTTGTATTGCCTAAGTGCTAAGAAAACTTCTTATGAACAATTTAGTTCAACAATGGCTTATCCTTTGGTTTGTTTAGCCACAGATAGGACTTTCAATTTTTCAAAGTTAATTTTTAACAGTATGAAAGGCAATGTAAAGAGTCATTATAAATTTTTGATGTATCCAAGGTTTGTGCAAGCAGTGCTAACTGAATTTCCATTGCAACCCCACAAAAGAGTTTATAAAACTCCCTGTCTTAAGCCAAAATTTTTTCAAAATATGAATAAGGCTTCAGATGGATGAAATGTGGAAATTACACCACTTTTTCCTAAAATGCTTGCAAAGATTGTACAAGTACAGGGTGAAGGTGCAACAATCCCAGTTGTATCCCAACACACACCCACTATTACTGTTTCATCTATCCATTACACCCTACAAGTTACTCACACATTTGAGAGGAGGCAAAAACAGCCACCTCCTCCCATCACAACATTGCATGTTTCTGAACCTTTTGGTCTAGGAACAAGCAGTGGTGGTTCCAGGCTTCAATCTAGTCCAACTAGAGAAGAGACTGAACCAATGCCCTATGATTCACCTCTCCCAACAGGTAACACAGTTGGAAGTGTTGAGGGCAGTGAGCAACCAATTGAATTGATGAAACTTTGTACCAGGCTAGTCAAACAGGTTCAATCATTGGAAAAAGATTTGGCACAGACAAAGAAGCAACATGCCACAGATCTTCTCAGTTTGAAATCAGAAATTCAGTCTTTGAAGGAAGAAGTGCAAGGGTTAAAGAAGCAAAGATCTGCAAAGATTGTGATATCATCCCCATCTTCTACTCATGATGATGATTCTGAAGCATCAGATGATGATATGGGTGATTCTCCCAAACAGAGGAGGAAAACTGATGCTACATTTAAATTGAGGAGGTTGGATTTTGAACAAGAGTTTAAAGATCTTGATGATCAGGGTGATGAAAAAGAAGAGGAAAATGAAGCAGTGGAAACTCAAGAAGAAGTAGTGGATACTGCTAATGCAAAATTTGAAAGAAGAAGGCAAGAAAAAGGGAAAGTTCAAATTTTTGAAGAATCAATTGAGCAACCAAGAAAGATTTCCAAAAGAGAACAAGCTCAGATTGATATGGACTATCAATTGGCAAGAAAGAATGAAGAAGAGATGTAGTAAGGTTCATGGAACAACAAAGGATTAAAAAAGAGATGGAACCTGAAGAAGATATTGTTCCTATTTCAAACACAGAAGAAGGTGCTCATCAATTAACTAATGAAGAAATTAAGCATATGATTGATTCTGATCCAGTTATCAAGAAGAAAGCTATTGAGCTTATTGCTGATGAAAGCTTAAAAGCTGAACAAAGATCAGCTCAATTAGCTGATTTTATCAACATCAAGAACAATCAAGCATTTGATTCTATGGTAGATACAATTAAGAAGACTCAGAAAAAGCCAAGACAACCATCTCAGACTCAAGTCAATTATGGAATGAAGAAGTACTTGTGTCATGTTGGAGGATGGAAAATGTATCAGCTCAAAGGAAAATCGTATGAAGAAATTCAAAGATTGTATTATCAAGAATACATAAGAGATAAAGATTTTCTTCCTATGCATTCAGAAGCAGAAGCTAAGAGATACAAAAGATCAGGAGAAAGTATTGAGTCCAAAGAAACCAAGAGATCAAAGGTTGAAGAAAGATTAAATGATGATCAGCTAAGTGGTATGGTACTTCTTGAAGAAGAAGATTTCTATGTTGAACCTTTACAAATCAGAAGACCAATTGTTGATTGGGAAGTCTACACAGATGATTTTGCTGCAACATGGAAGGTTACAAGATTAGGTGGTGAAACATTTTTAGCTATTTTATTTGAAGATCTTATTAGAGCTTGTGACAGAGATGATTTAGATTTGCTAATGAAAATGGTGAATGAAAGGCACAAAGCTAGAAAACTTCAATATGAAAAGGAGAAAGAACTTTGGGTTCAATTTTAGAGGTTGTATGAACCTGACCCAAATGATAGGTTTTGGAAGTTTCAAGCTTTTGATTTGAACACATTGTGGAAATTTTATGATTCCTGTGACATTCATCATGTCTCAACACAAGAAGGGGTAGATATATTTATGCTAGCTGAAAGAGAATATCCACTAAGAGCTGGAGTTTTGCTTGTAATGCTTTCTGCAAAGATCAAGTGTTCAGAAAGATTATAAGTGGTAGATGATCTTGTTCAAAGAATCTACAATCAGTGTAGAAGGGAATCTGCTGCTCTAAGGAAGGAATAAGTGTTTGGAAGAATCCCTATCAATTTAGAAAACTTATTGATTTGCACAGAACTCATAAGTTTAGGGGAGGATTGTTGGGAATTACAATAACAGTTACCACGACTAAGCATGAAGATAAACACTGTTGAAGAATGCATTAGCATTGGAAACACATTACCACTACTAGTACATAATTACCACTGCTTATATGATAAATGTTATGTATTCGTATAGATAAGTGTAGAATAGATTTTGTGTATATTCTATTTAGATAGCTTGATACTTATCTTGTAAAAGAGGACTCCTTGTGCTATTAAAGGACGTCCTAGGTTAAAGCTTATGTACGTATCAATTAGAGAGCTTCAAGGTGTAACCCTAGTGATAAACAAGATTCCTCGTATTATTATTCTTAATAATATTGGAGCTTAAAGTTTGGTTTACGTTCTGTGTTCATATACAACTATTCTCACTCACAAACAAATCTTTTAAGTATTACTAAGTATACTTGTTAGTATCATTCAAAGTATCATTCTAACACAAGGCGTGTGTTAAGATCCATCAATGTCTAACATCTCTCATATTGCTTTTTGCATATCTCAGTCTAATCTGGAAGCTAATTTGTTTAAGGTATATATGTCCATTTTTATTCTGCATGATGTTCCTTTAGCATGATTAAATAAACGAGGTATAATATCCAGATCATGGTGTCATACACTCTTTGATAGCTTTTTCAGTGTACAGTTGTGCTGGCTTTATCTCCAAAAGTCATAACAATACTTATACGACCTTCCTCAAACTTACTCACGATGCTTTTTCTGTTGCGATTTGCTTGCAGCTCATGGAACGGCGGGGCTACGGGCGAGAGTACATAAGTCATTACAAGATGATTACCAGGTATGTCCCAGTTCCCCATTTTATTGTAAGTTTGGCGACATGTTGAAATTTGTTGGAATGGGTTCAGTTCACTTTCTGTAAGGTGGGGGGTAATAAGGTTGATACAATGACCATGCTTATTATATAAACAAAATAAAAATCTTTTAGATAGATGGTGCATTGTTGTTTTAATACAAAAGTTTAAATAAACTAGAGATGTTAAGCCAATATTAATGGCCAGTTTGTTCCATGGGAGTAAGTACTTTTCTGATTACTGTTTATGGGAAGAAAACCATTTTTTCCAATAAACTCTTCATTTATTTGCTTATGGTAGGCTGTAATGTAATAGTCCCTTTTTAAGGAGTCAGTGGGTTAATGTACGTGATAAATATACTGTATAACTGTATGAGTAACTCTTATATTACATACTTTAAGGGATGGAATCGAGCACTGACTATGGTGAAGAATGGAGACAACAATTGGGTATTAGTTGCAAAGTTGGTCCTTGATATGACGACTTGCACTTGCTATTTTTAATGTTGTTACATCTGCGACTTACATGTTCATGATATTTTTTTTGGCAATATGCAGAATTCAACATGGGGAACTGACCATCGAGGATAACCAAGTGAAGCCTGGAAATGGTGACTTGGCAAACGAGTATCAACAACAATATGGTGCTAGGGCATAAAAATTTGCAGGGTATATAGGACATTGGTGATGCTTCAGACCAAGTTTGAGAAGTTCTTTGAAAAGATTGATTTGACAATGCTTAGAAAAATTTCAGCACCTGAACATTTCAGCATAGAAAAATATTGAGTGTTGAAAATTTCCACAAGGCCAGTTTTCTAAAATTTCTTGGCTTTTTATATGTTTGTCTTGTGGCTTCCAAGATCTGTCATGTGAGACATTCATCCTATTATACAGGTGAAGCCCAGATATGAGAGGTGGCAAGACTGATTCATAGTGAATTGATGGTAATATATTATTATCAAATGGTGGTTATTTTCATTTGTTAGATTGTAGTTGCTTATTTTCTTATTTAACATGTTAAAATTTCATTTGTTAGATTGTAGTTGCTTATTTTTTTTCTCTTTTTGTGTAAATGCAGGCATCAACAACCTGTACCAATCAAAGTTTTGATTTTGTACTATATATGCTAGAAGTGAGGATTATTTAGCGTTCAAGCTTTCGCGAATACTATAATTAGTTGTAAGTTGAACATTTTTACTTGGTTCAGCATGGTTTGGTTCAATGCGGGTTGGTTCAACGCGGGTGATTCAGCTCAGGCTGGTTCAGCATGGGTTTTGTTCAACGGGAGTTGGTTCAACATGGGTTGGTTCAATGCCGGTTGGTTCAGCGTGTGCTGGTTCAATGTTGGTTTAGCACTTGAAGTTCAGCATAGAAAAAATTTCAGCAAGCAAAATTTTCAGTACTGAAAAAATTCAGCAACTGATTTTCATCAAGCAGAAAAATTCAGCAACTAATTTCAGCGAAGGAAATTTTCAGCACGGAAAAATCCAGCTAACAAAATTTCCAGCAACTGAAAATTGTAGCACGTAAATTTCAGCACCAACAAATTTTCAGCGCCTAAAAAATTTCAGCTACTGAAGTGCATATTTTCAGCAAGCGAGATTTTTCAGCGCATAAAGTTTTTCAGCACGTTGATTGCTCCAGCTTTCTGATGATGATAGATTCGCATCTTAGTGAGGTTTTGAGGGGCTTTAAAGTTAATTGGACCAGTTGGGGTGTTTGGCTATTTATTTTTTGTATATGTTTGTACAATTTAGTGGGGTGTTTGGTTGTGTTTAAGGTAGTGTTTGGTTTGTATTCTCATGTGTGGGTTGCTTCTATTGTTTGTAAATTTATAAATTTTGTGATTTTTGTAGAATGGCCTTTCTTAAAAAAATAAAAATTATGCTTGCTAATGAAATGGACAATGGGTCATTGGATGTTGATCAATTCTAAAGTGTCTTTTTTAGCAATTTATTACTATTAAACCAATTCAAGTCGTCATTTCAATTTCTTTGATCCCAAGGCTCTAATTGTCATATTTTTCCTGTTTGAATCATGACTGTAGTTAAAGTCATACTATGCTCAACGTTGATTTGTCTCTTTAAATTTCAATCTGGAATCATTTTTTTTCCTTTTTGTCATCTTAATTTGCACGAGTTTGATGACAAGTGTAAAACCCACATTTTCATGACATGATCAAATTACTAAAATATCCTCCAATCTGAAATTTTGTAGAATTAAGTATGTTTACCCAACAAGCCCTAAATCAAAAATGATTATTGTGCGATCACAAACATGAACATGTAACTTCAAGTAAATAATATTTGTACCTTATACAATATAACTTGATCACAAGACTATAAAATTTGCACAATATAATTAATGTACACGTTTATAAGGAACTATGGGCCGGGCCAAATTGTATACAAGATTAACTTAAAGAAAAACAAAATATATACCAACCAAGCCTAAAGCCCAAGTAACTAAATTTGGAAGAAATCAATCACTCCCATTTATACGGCACAAATTGATTTACCTTATCACTTTATACGTTTCATCTCAATCACAATTTAACCGTATCTTTTCTCACACTTCACAAACCCAAAAAAACTCTCTAAAACAAACAAAGCTACTGCCATTTTTCTTTAGTCCATTCTCATCCAAAAATCAAAGGAAACAAGAGGTGCTTGATCGTGGCTGTAGTTGTGCTTGGACGTGAGATTCTATTCAAATAAGGAGTTTTATACGCAAGTTGCGAGCTGTTCGAAGGGCGGTGGTTGGTTTGTGTCGCGACTGTTTTAGGAGCGGGTATATCGATCCTTGTTCTTCCTTCTTGTTTGTCACGCATCAAGGGTAACAAATCGTACCTTGTTCGTTTCATTTTTAATTTCTTTGTCGATCATGGTCTTTGGTTTTCTGTCTGGTTAAATGGAATAACATCACATAAAATCATAATATCATACACATAAATAACACCTAGAACTCCCTAATATAATCATCATGTAAACGTATATTCGTTCCTGTTTGATCACGCATGTTATTTGATCACGCATCTATATATGCATGCGCATGCTTTATGGCTCAAGAAATCAGGAACATGTTACTTTGAAACACATGCATGCTTACGTGTTCATACCGAAAGATTGTGAACTATTATCTCATAGTTGATTGTTATCAGTAACTAAATATACTAAAAAGACATTTTTGGGTTTAAATGGCATTAAATATTTTAGGCAACTAAATTAATATATTTTGTCTTGATTGTTATCTTGTAAAATATTGATCCAAGTTTTATATGTAAAACTCTTATAAAACCATAATACCCTTGTGTATGAATAAACTAAAGAAAATGGTGTGTACAACTGGAGGCTCGTTAAATGTAAAGATATGAATGTTCATTTTGATTTGTGTAAGGTTCGATATGTGAGTATGCATGTGAGTCGAAACGGTCGTAAAAGGCATAAAATAATGTATGTGTAAAAGAGTGTTATTGGTGTCGAGTTTATACACGAGTCATCCATGAGATATAAAATTTTGGGTCATCGCGGTCAAAATCTTAATATCGAGGGTACGTTAATATATTACATAAAATTTTAATGACGTGGTCCAAAATTATTATCTTAATATTAACTCCTTAAAATAAAGTTTAAAATAATTTTATTTGATTTTTAATATTTAACTTTGACAATTTACATTTTAGACCCCAAACTTATAATATTGACATTTAAGACATAAAATATTATGTTGGTCGTTTTAACCTTAATTATTATAAATAACCTTTAAATATTAAATTACAATCGCGGGAACTTACTAAATTTGGAAACTGACTAATTCGAAAAACCTGCAAAAATAGAAAGTTATAAAAAATGGAAAGCATATTAAAAGAAGTGACCTAACTCATATGAACTTAAAGTAATACTTGGTATTTAATTCGTATAGGTTCCGTGAAGCGGGAGTGATTCGGTGTCTCGTTATCCATCTATCTTTGTTTGCTTTTGCTTTGAATAAGGTACAGATATTCTGACCTTCTTACAGGTTTCTCATGAACTCTTGCTTATCTAACCTTTGATTTGTAAACCTTTGCTATGTTTCCCTTCTATTTGTGAGCCTTTGATATGATCCATTTGAATTGAACATTTGCTATGAACCCTATGCTATGAACCTTTGATTTGAACTCTGATTGTGAACCCTGCCATTTGTAAACCTTTGACCTTAACCTTTGTTATGCACCTTGGATTATGATATTTTGATTTGACTTAGACTTTGCTATTTGATTTGCCTTTGACCCTTCAGTATTATACCCGAGCATTTTCCTAGCCATGAAGGTAACATGGCCGTGGCATTGATGCACCAATGTCATGACTCCAGTGTGGTCGAGTGATGTTCCACACCGTCCCTTTGTTTGATCTGCATTTGGTTTGGGTAGGGGCGTATGGATGCATCCTAGATTTGATTTGATTTGCTACTACATTTGGTTTGGTGTCTGGTACTGTGTGCAATACATGCTTTTCACATTATTTGGGAGTTGATCACTCCATGGTTACTATGTTGAAGACTTTGTTTTGTTTTGTTTGGCTCGTGGTAGAATGCTGATATAACCTAACCCTTATCTTATTCTTATCATTTATTATACCTCCTGTTATTCCCAATGCACATACTTTGATTCCATTTCTGTTTCATTTACTTTGTTGATATATCTGTTCACTGAGCTTTTGAAGCTCAGCCGCATTTTCTTTTCCTGCGGCAGGTATTTAGCTAGGAGCTTTGGGATGGCTTCTTTTGGGATGAGAGCTAGATTGTGTGTGGACCGACCTTAGTCTTCCTAGTTTGATATGAACATTGGGATTTGGATTTTGTTTTGTACTTCATTTGATTTTTGCTTTGGGAACTTTTGTATTTGTCTAAGTCATTGTTTGACTTACTTCCATTTGGTTATTTATGATAAGACTTCCGCTTGCATTTATATCTGTTTGTATCTGATTTGTCACCATGATGTAGCATTTCTACCCTTGTCGGGTTGGGGTGTTACAATTATGGTATCAGAGACAGGTTTTAGGACCCTTTGAGCTTAGGCTATTGACCTGTGAGGATTGGGTAGACACTAGGTTTTCGTTTCGTCTTTTCCTTTCGTATTCATACTGTTTGTCTTTTGCTAATTGTTTGGTATCGTTTTAGATGGTGAACACTCGGAACGGAGGTGGTGATAACCCTCCCAACATTGATGAGATTGTTGCTCAAGCCGTTGCTGCTGCTATTCAGAATTTGCGTAATGAGCATAGGGATGGGGCTGGAAGTAGCAACGAGGGCATTCATGTGTGGATTGAACGCTTCAACAAACTGAAGCCCAATCCCTTCTTGTTAGCTACTACTCCGACTGAAGCGGGTGATTGGATTAACCATTGTGAGAAGTTGTTTCAAGTGATTGGTTGACCTGATGGGGTAAAAGCTCGTTTAGCAGCTTTCAAGTTTGATGGTGACGCCCTTAACTGATGGACGTCGTATGTTCAGGCGAAGGGTGATGGTTTTGTTGAGACATGTACTTGGACGGCATTTCGAGAGGCCTTCTACAAGAGGTTCATCCCTCTCTTAGAACAGCAGCGATACGAGAGAGAGTATGGTACCATTTATCAGTTAGAGCGGGAGAATGCGGCAGAGTATATGGAGCGTTTTCTCAGGTTGGCTAGCTTTGTGGGGCCTACTGTGTCAGGGGATGCAGCTAGGCAGGCTCGTCACTATAAGTGGGGTTTGAAGCATTGGGTACTTGACCGTATTGTTAATACGGATTATGATGATGTGTCGATGGTTTGTGATGCGGCACGCAATATCGAGCTTTTGCATGAGAGTGGGAATTCCAACAAGAGGAGTAGAGATGGTGACCGCATCCAGCATCGGGGTCCAGGGCAGCAAGATAGAGGTTCTGAGTTTAGGGGTCGATCAGACCAGACTTATGATTCGAGAGGTCAGTTTGACAGGAGCTATGATCAGAGACGTCAGGATCAGCGGGGTAATGACAGGCAGAGGAATGATAGGCGGGGTAACAACAACAACAATGGTCAGAAACAATGGAAGGATCAGTCTAAGGGTTATCAGCAGAACCGTGCATCAGGGTCTTCGAGTCAGAACAGGTCTGCTGAGATTTTGCCTCCCCCACCTCTTTGTCCTTCTTGTGGTAAGCCACATCCGGGTCCGTGTTACAGGTCTACAGGTGGGTGTTTCCATTGCGGGTCTACACATCATAAGGTGAAGGATTGTCCTAAACAAAAGGCCATTGTGCCTGTGAACAACCCTAAACCACCTCCGACTACAGGCCGGGTTTTCTCTACCACTCATGATCAGGCAGCTCACAACTCAGGTACCATTAGCGGCATTTTGTATTTTGGCGATCATACTATCTTTGCTTTATTTGACACCGGTGCTACGCATTCGATTATATCTGTTAATTTTGCTAAGAAACTTAATCTTACCCCAACACCATTAACAAACCTCTTATCCCTCTCCACACCTATGAAAGATCATGTGCTTATTGATTCTGAATTTGTGAATTGTCCTCTACGGTTTGATGATCGTATTCGTTCGGCTAATCTGCTTCCTCTCGACATGTTTGATTTTGATGTGATTTTGGGCATGGAATGGTTGGCTTTGCATAAGGCTACCATCGATTGCCATGCGAGGAAAGTAATATTTGGTGATTTGCTTGATCCCGAATTTGTTTATCATGGTTCCCAACCGCTCAAACCATCTAAGATTATCTCTGCCATGAAGGCTCGTACTTTGATTTCTCACGGTTGCCAAGGTTTTCTGGCTTCCATTAAGGATACCACTCTGGATAGTCCTTCTATCGACACTCTTCCTATTGTTCGTGATTTTGCTGATGTCTTTCCCGATGAACTTCCTGGTATTCCTCCGGCTAGAGAAGTTGAATTTGGTATTGAGTTGATTCCGGGTGCCGAACCTATTTCTAAGGCTCCGTATCGTATGGCACCTATTGAATTAAAGGAGTTGAAGGAGCAACTGCAGGAACTCCTTGAGAACGGTTTCATCCGACCGAGTGTCTCTCCTTGGGGTGCACCTGTATTATTTGTTAAGAAGAAGGACGGGAGCATGCGCTTGTGTATTGATTATCGTGAACTCAACCGTATTACTATTCGTAACCGATATCCCCTTCCGCGTATTGATGATTTGTTTGACCAGCTGCAGGGTGGTAAGTGTTTCTCTAAGATTGATTTGAGGTCCGGTTATCACCAGCTTCGTGTAAAGGAACATGATGTTCCTAAGACTGCTTTTCGTACCAGATACGGGCATTATGAGTTTTTGGTTATGCCGTTTGGGTTGACGAATGCTCCAGCAGTGTTTATGGATTTGATGAATCGGGTTTTCCATGAATACCTTGATAAGTTTGTGATTGTATTCATCGATGACATCTTGGTTTATTCAAAGTCTGAGAAAGAGCATGAACAACATCTTCGTATTGTCTTGGAGACTCTTAGACAGCAGAAGTTATATGCCAAGTTTTCAAAGTGTGAATTTTGGTTGAATCAAGTGGCTTTCCTTGGTCATGTTGTATCCGCAGATGGCATCACAATGGATCCATCTAAGGTTGAGGCTATCACCAAGTGGCCGAGACCTACTACAGTGACCGAGATTCGGAGTTTTCTGGGTTTGGCAGGTTATTACCGTCGTTTTGTTGAGGGATTCTCTAAGTTGGCTTTACCTTTGACACAGTTGATGAGGAAGGGTGAAAAGTTTGTTTGGACAGATGAGCGTGAAAAGAGTTTTGAAGAGTTGAAACGGAGATTGGTGTCCGCTCCCATTTTGACTCTACCATCTGGTTCTGGAGGATTTCAGATCTATAGTGATGCATCTAAGAAGGGTTTGGGTTGTGTATTGATGCAGCACGGGAAGGTTATTGCCTATGCTTCAAGGCAATTGAAACCTTATGAAGAGAATTATCCTACCCATGATCTTGAACTGGCTGCTGTTGTTTTTGCCTTGAAGATTTGGAGACATTATTTGTACAGTGAATCCTGTGACATCTTCACGGATCATAAGAGTCTCAAATATATCTTCACTCAGCAGGAATTGAATATGAGACAGAGGAGATGGCTAGAACTTCTCAAGGACTACGACACCAACATTCAGTACCATCCGGGTAAGGCGAATGTTGTTGCAGATGCACTGAGCAGGAAATCCGGTATGATTGCTAGATTGGAGATTGAACCCCGGATTCTTAACGATTTGGAGATTTTGGATGTGGAGTTTTGTATTCGTGGTTATGGTGGTTATTGGGCTAGTATGAGGATAGAGTCCAATCTTATGTCGAGGATTAAGGATGCTCAGAAGGACGATGGTGAGCTTTGGTCTATCGTCCAGAATATTGAAGACGGTAAACCATCAGAGTTCAGAGTTGATGATTCTGGTATAGTGTGGTTTGGGGATCGGCTTTGTGTCCCTGATGATCCAGATTTGCATGAAGCTGTTTTGTCTGAGGCTCATAGTTCTCCGTTTACTATCCATCCTGGTTCTACCAAGATGTACCGAGATTTGAAGCAACACTTTTGGTGGAATGGCATGAAATAGGATGTAGCTATGTTTGTGGCCAGATGTTTAACTTGTTAGCAGGTCAAGATTGAGCACCAGAGGGCTAGTGGTTTGTTACAGCCGTTAGAGATTCCTACTTGGAAGTGGGATCAGATTTCCATGGATTTTGTTTCTGGTTTGCCTTTGACTCAGAGAAAGCATGATGCGATTTGGGTGGTCGTTGATCGGCTAACCAAGTCTGCACATTTCTTACCTATTCGTATGGATTACCGTGTTAGTAGATTGGCGGAAATCTTTCAGCAGGAGATTGTTAGACTCCATGGTATGCCAACAGCTATTATATCTGACAGAGATCCACGTTTCACTTCTCGTTTTTGGAAGAGCCTTCATAATGCTTGGGGCGCTCGACTTAAGTTTAGTACTGCATTTCATCCTCAAACAGATGGTCAGTCAGAGAGGACCATTCAGACTTTGGAGGACATGTTGAGGGCCTGTGCTTTGGAATGGACCGGCAATTGGGATGACTATTTGTGCTTGGTGGAGTTTGCCTACAATAATAGTTGGCATGCTAGCATCAAGATGGCACCTTATGAGATGTTGTATGGCAGGAAATGTAGGGCGCCGATTTGTTGGAATGAAGTAGGTGAACGTTTGATTGAGGGGCCTGAACTAATTGAGATCACCAATGAGAAAGTAGCTATTGCCAAGGAGAAACTGCAAGAGGCTCGTACCAGGCAAAAGAGTTATGCTGATAAGCATAGACGGGATTTGGAATTTAATGCCGGTGATCGTGTATTTTTGAAAGTCTCACCGTTTCGTGGTGTGAAGCGTTTTGGAATCAAGGGCAAGCTCAGTCCTCGATTCATCGGGCCATTTGAGATTTTGGATCGTATTGGGGAAGTTTCTTATCGTTTGGCTCTACCTCCTCAGCTTTCGCACGTTCATAATGTGTTCCATGTATCTCTTCTGAGGGGATACAACTATCATCCTTTGCACGTGGTTTCGTATCCGTTTGATCAGATTCAGCCAGACATGTCTTTGTCTGAAGAGCCTGAGACTATCTTAGATCGGCAAGATCGAGTCATGAGAAATAAAGTTATTCGTTTTGTTAAAGTTCTTTGGAAGAACCATCCACCACGTGAGGCGACCTGGGAGACCGAGGAGTCTATGCGAGCCAGCTACCCTCATTTTCCTTTGTAGTCTGGTATGCTTTCGTTTTGTTCCGCTACCTTATTCCTTCTTTCATTTTCGCGGACGAAAATTTTTTTGAGGGAGGAATAGTTGTAAAACCCACATTTTCATGACATGATCAAATTACTAAAATATCCTCCAATCTGAAATTTTGTAGAATTAAGTATGTTTACCCAACAAGCCCTAAATCAAAAATGATTATTGTGCGATCACAAACATGAACATGTAACTTCAAGTAAATAATATTTGAACCTTATACAATATAACTTGATCACAAGACTATAAAATTTGCACAATATAATTAATGTACACGTTTATAAGGAACTATGGGCCGGGCCAAATTATATACAAGATTAACTAAAAGAAAAACAAAATATATACCAACCAAGCCTAAAGCCCAAGTAACTAAATTTGGAAGAAATCAATCACTCCCATTTATACGGCACAAATTGATTTACCTTATCACTTTATACGTTTCATCTCAATCACAATTTAACCGTACCTTTTCTCACACTTCACAAACCCTAAAAAACTCTCTAAAACAAACAAAGCTACTGCTATTTTTCTTTAGTCCATTCTCATCCAAAAATCAAAGGAAACAAGAGGTGCTTGATCGTGGCTGTAGTTGTGCTTGGAGGTGAGATTCTATTCAAATAAGGAGTTTTATACGCAAGTTGCGAGCTGTTCGAAGGGCGGTGGTTGGTTTGTGTCGCGACTGTTTTAGGAGCGGGTATATCGATCCTTGTTCTTCTTTCTTGTTTGTCACGCATCAAGGGTAACAAATCGTACCTTATTCGTTTCATTTTTAATTTCTTTGTCGATCATGGTCTTTGGTTTTCTGTCTGGTTAAATGGAATAACATCACATAAAATCATAATATCATACACATAAATAACACCTAGAACTCCCTAATATAATCATCATGTAAACGTATATTCATTCCTGTTTGATCACGCATGTTATTTGATCACGCATCTATATATGCATGCGCATGCTTTATGGCTCAAGAAATCAGGAACATGTTACTTTGAAACACATGCATGCTTACGTGTTCATACCGAAAGATTGTGAACTATTATCTCGTAGTTGATTGTTATCAGTAACTAAATATACTAAAAAGACATTTTTGGGTTTAAATGGCATTAAAAATTTTAGGCAACTAAATTAATATATTTTGTCTTGATTGTTATCTTGTAAAATATTGATCCAAGTTTTATATGTAAAAGTCTTATAAAACCATAATACCCTTGTGTATGAATAACCTAAAGAAAATGGTGTGTACAACTGGAGGCTCGTTAAATGTAAAGATATGAATGTTCATTTTGATTTGTGTAAGGTTCGATATGTGAGTATGCATGTGAGTCGAAACGGTCGTAAAAGGCATAAAATAATGTATGTGTAAAAGAGTGTTATTGGTGTCGAGTTTATACACGAGTCATGCATGAGATAATAAAATTTTGGGTCGTCGCGGTCAAAATCTTAATATCGAGGGTACGTTAATATATTACATAAAATTTTAATGACGTGGTCCAAAATTATTATCTTAATATTAACTCCTTAAAATAAAGTTTAAAATAATTTTATTTGATTTTTAATATTTAACTTTGACAATTTACATTTTAGACCCCAAACTTATAATATTGACATTTAAGACATAAAATATTATGTTGGTCGTTTTAACCTTAATTATTATAAATAACCTTTAAATATTAAATTACAATCGCGGGAACTTACTAAATTTGGAAACTGACTAATTCGAAAAACCTGCAAAAATAGAAAGTTATAAAAAATGGAAAGCATATTAAAAGAAGTGACCTAACTCATATGAACTTAAAGTAATACTTGGTATTTAATTCGTATAGGTTCCGTGAAGCGGGAGTGATTCGGTGTCTCGTTATACATCTATCTTTGTTTGCTTTTGCTTTGAATAAGGTACAGATATTCTGACCTTCTTACAGGTTTCTCATGAACTCTTGCTTATCTAACCTTTGATTTGTAAACCTTTGCTATGTTTCCCTTCTATTTGTGAGCCTTTGATATGATCCATTTGAATTGAACATTTGCTATGAACCCTATGCTATGAACCTTTGATTTGAACTCTGATTGTGAACCCTGCCATTTGTAAACCTTTGACCTTAACCTTTGTTATGCACCTTGGATTATGATATTTTGATTTGACTTAGACTTTGCTATTTGATTTGCCTTTGACCCTTCAGTATTATACCCGAGCATTTTCCTAGCCATGAAGGTAACATGGTCGTGGCATTGATGCACCAATGTTATGACTCCAGTGTGGTCGAGTGATGTTCCCCACCGTCCCTTTGTTTGATCTGCATTTGGTTTGGGTAGGGGCGTATGGATGCATCCTAGATTTGATTTGATTTGCTACTACATTTGGTTTGGTGTCTGGTACTGTGTGCAATACATGCTTTTCACATTATTTGGGAGTTGATCACTCCATGGTTACTATGCCGAAGACTTTATTTTGTTTTGTTTGGCTCGTGGTAGAATGCTGATATAACCTAACCCTTATCTTATTCTTATCATTTATTATACCTCCTGTTATTCCCAATGCACATACTTTGATTCCATTTCTGTTTCATTTACTTTGTTGATATATCTGTTCACTGAGCTTTTGAAGCTCAGCCGCATTTTCTTTTCCTGCGGCAGGTATTTAGCTAGGAGCTTTGGGATGGCTTCTTTTGGGATGAGAGCTAGATTGTGTGTGGACCGACCTTAGTCTTCCTAGTTTGATATGAACATTGGGATTTGGATTTTGTTTTGTACTTCATTTGATTTTTGCTTTGGGAACTTTTGTATTTGTCTAAGTCATTGTTTGACTTACTTCCATTTGGTTATTTATGATAAGACTTCCGCTTGCATTTATATCTGTTTGTATCTGATTTGTCACCATGATGTAGCATTTCTACCCTTGTCGGGTTGGGGTGTTACAACAAGAGTTTATGAACCATTCAAGTGTTCGATTAAATACATTAGTTTTTCATGTTTTTCATGTTATTTTATTGTTTTGTGGTATTATTAAAGATAAATTTTAGACGGGCAAATAGCACAAAAGTGTACCCAACTTATACTCAATTCTAATTTAAGGTACTCCACTTTTTTTTTTTTTTCTCAATTTAGTGTATCCAACTTAATTCTCATTGCAATGTAAGACATTTTGTTGGTTTCCCAGTCACTTTGAAATGTTTAGCCGGTTCCTTTGCCATGTAAGCTTCTACATCACCTTATTCATTTACTTTCCTCTTTATAACTTTGGTAGGTCTGATTATATCCATGTTGTTGACTTTTGTATTGCAATTTACCCATCTTTTTGATGTGGAAACAAAATATATATCTGTTAAAACAACCCAACACAACTCAAAGTATTGTTGCAAAAAAGAGCAATGAATTGGAACAACACAACACAACAAAAAGTAAAGGACTGCTTTAAACATAAAAGTAGATTCTTGATGTTTGCCATTAATCTGTAATTAACTCCATATCTTCTTCCACATCCATATTTTCATATTCCACTGGTACCTCATTCCACTCTGGTTCTTCATGTAAATTTAGTTCTTCATTCCACCATGGTTCTTCATGTACACCTGGTTCTTCATCCACCTGCAAAACAAAAACAATATTACTTACTCTTTCCCTATTACTTGAAAAACATAAACAATAATGTTGAATCTTTATACTTACCACTACATTTTTCCCCTTTCCTTTGTCACCTATGTTACTTGGGCTTGCGCCATCACCTCTGTTTCTTGGACCTGAACCACCACCTTTGTTTCTTAGGCCTGAACCACCACCTCTGTTTCCTATATTGCTTCGTCCTACTCCACCTCTTCCCCTTTTTCTACTAATTGGGACCCTAGCATTGACAGGATCCTCAACAAGTGGCCTACCATTCTTCTTTGGTTCCTTAGTTGGTTTATTTTTAGTTGGGTAAATGCAGTAGCCTTTGTATGACTACCAATAACAATTATTGATTATTCAATTCCTAATATTATTAAGAACGTGATGGGATTTGGGATTGAAAAAGTGATTTGGGATTGAAGAGTTATTTGGAACGTGAAGGTATTTGGGGTTGAAAAGTGTTTTGAAGTTTAGTTAAAAAAAAACGAGTATATATGTTTTTTAGACGTTATTAGATGACCGTAATGTATGGCAAAACAGTGTTGATATGTGTTTTTTAAATGGTGTTGATATAAAACTCTCTCCGATGCAACGCACGGGTATAATGCTATTGTAGTGGGACATCTATAATTTGCATAGTAGTGGGTAGTTTCCTTTAAAATCTCCTACATATGTGGGTAGTGCCTCTAACTGCATTCTCATGGTAATTAAATATTAATTCATCACATGTGCATGAATCCACAAATTGTACTTCTGATGAAGGTAGTAAGTTTAAACATCGTTGTAAAATGTGATTATGATGAAATTACAACTTTTTATCTACCTTTTGAATGCAATAAATTTTTTCTTAAGGGCAGTACATAATGGATCAAAGATGAGAAGAACTCAATATATTAACTAAGAGTTCGAAACATGACAACCCGACTTTTAAAGTTTTTCATGGTTTCATGTTCTTATGTCTATATTATAATTATTTTTATTAGTAAATGCTTGGTTATGAATTTATTAAACAGCAACATAACATGTATAAAAGAAAAAAAAAATAAGTTTAGATAATAATTTCTACTAACTATAGAAAACAAGCTTTTGAAAATCAATCTCTGACCTAAAATTGTTTTAAATTCGCCACGTGGATATTCATTTGATCCAATGGCCTAAAACGCGTTTTAACAAAAAAATACCTCTAAAGCATTAAATGTGGAGAATTTTTTGGTGCCAGTTACTAACATTTATTCCTTTTGATAAAAACTATCCAAAAACACACACCCACCATTCTCTCTCTTTATCCCCAAAATAAAACCCTAATCGACAAATCAAAACGAAATATTCATTCAAATTAACGTTAAATCAAAATCATAAATCAAAATCCATATAATCGAATCAAATTCATTATCCAAACTTCATTGGATCAGATGTTATTTTTGTATTTTATGATTAGATGAAGAAGGTTAGGTTTTTGTTACCATTTTGGGGCAAATGGTATTTGCAATAAGGTTCTATTTTGATTTCATTTTTATTATTCATTAATTATCATTTTATGTTTTGTGTTTTGATCTTCTTCCGATTGACTGCAGAAATTGAACCAAAATATTACGGTTTGCACTCCATGGTTATTTTTGAGGATTCATTGTTTCAATAAGGTACTATTTATTATTCATTTAAATTTATATTTACTTTTTTATATTTTATTTAGTTTTAATTTTAGTAAGCATATGATTGATGAGTATGCAAATACTCATCATTTTAATACCCATTTTGATACGTAAAAATACTAAAAACGGCCAAATACAATACAGATATCCTTGGTTTGTGTTTTTATGTGTTTTAGGTACGAAGGATTGAAAACTGAGCGTAAACATATAATTTTGAGCGAAAGCATGCAGTTTTGAGCGACTAGGTAGCAATTGAGCAACTGTGATATTAAAGGAGTCAAAGTCAAACCCCGGGATATATTTTGGAACGAACCTGGAGAAACGGAGCTAAAACCCATTTTTAAATAAGCCAAGACAGCCCATATTATACCAAATCCAAAACTTAACCAAATCCTTATACATAAACCATTTAACCCGCCCCAACCCAAAACTTATAACCAAAAACCCAAGCCTAACCAATCCACCCCTTTTTACTAATAATCCCAGAAACCTGATCTTTCCCTTCCCCCTTTCCAACAAACAAACCAGACAAAAAACTCCACAATTCCCTAACAGATCCAGCATATCCCACATCCTCCCAACTATTTGTCCCCTCTCCTCACACCAACACTCCTGTTCCAGCCTCCATATTGTTCCCACAATCCATGAGATACGTTTCCACGCTGGCAATCCATTTCTCTTTTGGCACCAAAACCAATTGAGGGCTGTGATGATATCCATGACAATCCAATGGATGGGAGTTGATGCAAAGGAGCACAAAACAGTTCCAATGTTGTTTTCTCTTACAAAAAAAGCACAAGAATTGAAGGCCCCAAGTTACACTTTTAGTATAAATATAGGTCATATGTACGCCTTAAAGGGCAGTTAGTTTTTTATGTATTTTTTTATGCTTTCCTGTATGCTTTAATCTTTATAAAGTTTTAGTTGTAATCTGTTGTTACTCCATTAATTTAAGTTTTCAAGTTTTTCTAGCTTTAACCTTGTTTCCTAGCATAATTTATCATAAGTGCTTTAGCTATTGCTTGTTGTTGGTTTTAGCTTAATTGTATTCAGGTTGATTCAGTATAAGTTAATGATTAGTTCTATGGCATTAATCCCTTGATTTGCTTTATAAAACTTCTATAACAGTTTACTAAGGGTGTTTGGATCAGATGATGAATCTGTGTTCATGTGTGATATAGAGGTAGAACTAAGCTCAGACAGCATGTATTGAAGTAATATACTGTGGCTATAGCATAAAAAACCTTGTCAATTAATCAACTAGTCAAATTTCATCTTATCATCTTAAGTTTTGCATAACCTATTAGAATCAGTAGACATAATCACCATTTTAGGTTCAGAAGTTGCTTAGATTAGCTTAATTTAGACTTCATTCAGCTTAGTGTAACTGATTCAATCACCTAGGACTGTTATAATCTTAGTTTAGTCAACTTTCACAAAAAATTGAAAAAAGTCAAAATTCCAGAAAGAAGTTTAAACCAGGTTTAGTGCTGGATTTTTAATTCACTCAATTTTAAGTAATTGGATCCGAAACTTGGGGCATTTAAATACTTGCTTGCTTGTTTGTGCATAGATAATTTTATTTTATTTTTTAGAATTTTCCTTAAGGGGTTTTGAATAGCTCAAAAGTGACCATTTGGCCTTGCATGCCCTGCACGAGTTCCATTTTGCTTAATGACCCGTTTTTCATTGCTCCTTATCTTTGTCAATACTTGAGCATTTTTTCTTGATTTTTGTTGTTTCGGATAGCTTACTATGCTGAGTTGTTAGAATGATACTTTGTTTGATCTTCCTTGCTAGTTAGCCTTGCTTATTTTAGCCCCCTAGTTGCTCATTCGCTGCACATTTCCGCTACTATTCAGTAGCTGAACTTTGTTAATTTCATGTCCCTATGGGATTCTTGTTCATTAATTGTTGTTAGGATGGTAGTTTGAACTTATGTAAGTTCATGCTTGCCATGGTCTAAGCTTGTGCTTCGATTATTTTAGTTTGAAAGTTACCGTGATAGTTGCTAGTCTCTTTAATATCACATTAACTTGGTACTCCATCTGTTGCAATTTCTTTGTCACTGTTCGATACTTGTTGGTAATTGTAGTGATTGGCCTGTTTAAAGATTGTGCTTATGTATGTTTGTCTTGGTTTCAACCTGTAATTTACATTATGTAAGCTTATAGGTAATGTGATAATAGCAAAGTCTCGTTGAAATCACTTTAAGCATACACTCATAACTGTTGGCTTTTTAATATTGTACAAGTTTATTTCAAAACTTTTCATCCAAGAAACCTTCACAAAAGTAGTCCATATTTATTGTTAAAGTGTTGTGCAAAAAAAAAAAAAAAAAAAAAAAAAAAAAAAAAAAAAAGTTGTATGCCCGTAGGACTAGTCGTACTTAAAATTCATTTTTTATTTTGCGCGTTGACGTTGCTTTTGATTAAAACGCGTGTCTTTTTGCTTTACGTTATTATTCCACAATACCAAATAATCAACATCTCATCCTTACAAGCATTTTAATCTCGAGCCTTACACGATATCCTCGATTCACACCTCGTTGGGACACGACCTGGGTGATCACTTGCCCGGTATCACATATATATATCGTATTCACGGGTTTTGCAAGCTAGCCTTTTCACAAGGGTTGACTAGTCAATTCCTCACATACTTTGTATGTATCATTGATATCCATTCTAAAAATACCATGAATCAATGATATTGTTCGAAAATCAGATCATCTAAATAGGATGATTTTTTTTTAATTGTGATAATACAGGAAAGTTTTTAATTTCAATAATAGATCATCATAATTCAGGAAAGTCATAGTTTTAAAAATTAAAACTAATAAAACGCCACATTAACTGTAAGCAACAAACTTGAGGAAAGTCATATTTTAAAAAATTTGCTTGTAAAACGCCACATTATGATGTAACTAACAAGCTTCCTTGATTTTTGGTTAAACTTTAAAAATTTAAATTGTTTCCCTAAATATAGTCCATTTTTCAAAATTTCCTGCATTATTCGAATTGTGGTTGTTTGATTGTTGTAATTGTATTGGTCTGTTTGTGTGAGTCTGTGTATGTGATTTAAGTTGCGCTTTTTATAAATTTTTCAAGGACATTGTGTACAGGTAAATGTATGGACTAAGTTTTAGGATTTTTTTTAGTTGAAATTAGAGAAGGTTAGATAAAAGGTAGGATTTTGGTGAAGCAGGAAGTATATAGGATCGATGTGGTATTTTCTTATTGTGTTCTTAGTGTTGGAATCACGGGGATCATGGGGATTTTGGTTTTGTCATTTTCTTCTTTGATATTTAAGCATATTCGTGTACCCTTGTGGTATTTTCTTATTGTGTTCTTAATGTTTGTAACAAACCAATAGGTTAGATAAAAGATAGAGTGTGATGTTAAGCGCACTCACTCAGACATCCATTTTTCTCTGGCGAATCTACTTATGCAAAAGCCAATCAGGTCTCTTTGACAAATGTTGTTGGGATCATAGTTTTCACTATTTTATGAAGTCTCGGTCATTTGTAATAAAGTTAGGTTGCTTAACTATTATTTACTTTCATTTACTATTTGTATTAAGTTTACTAGGCTTAAGTAATGTTACCCATGGGCCTCCAAAGCCCACGAAATGATGAATGGAAGGAGAGGGTGTGTTGCCCTAGCTCCTTCCCTATAAATAGTAAGCTTAGGCCATTTGTAAACTTGGTTGGTTATGTGAAATATTAAGGAAACTCTTGCAATTCTATTTCTCATTCTCATAATCATCCCAATCTCTTTTCTCATCTCATTCTTCTATCATTCTTATACTTGTGTTTACTAAATGGTGACCTAACAAGTGGTATCATTCGCCTAATAGAGATTGAAGTGTTGTTCTTATTGTTTACGTGGGGTTCTTCTCATATTTCTTCATCTTTTTGCATTTTTCTTGGTTTCTTTCACTCAAATCTTGAAGTTTGGATAAGTTTCAAGGTTGATATAGTGATTTGAAGCTTAGTTTTTGCATAAAGTTGTGATTTTTAAGGTTTTTTTAAGGTTTTATAGCTTCTTTGATATTGGAAAACTAGTTTTTGGTAGCAAAATCTTCAATAGTTAGTGTTTTCTAAGTATTGGTGAAGTTATTTGATCAAAAGTACCTTATTTCTAAGCAATTTTTCTTCAAAAATTTGAGATTTTTCAAGTTTCTGACCAGTTTACGCGTAAATTTGGTGAATAGTACGATTCTAAAGCTGTCAACAGTACTTTTTGTCCTTTTTATGCATAACTTTTGGCCTAAAGCCATTTTCTTACGCGTAACTAAGGTCAAAACCCTTTTCTTACACGTAACTCTAGTCAAAACCCTGTTTTTACGCGTTACTTGGAAGTCTACGCATTAAAACCTACGAGTAAAGTCATTTTCTACGAGTAAGTGTGAATTCCTACGCTCAAGTCAGATCCTACGCTTAAACTTTACGCATAAGTTGATCTTACGCGTAAGTCTCAGATTCTACGCTTAACCTTCAACAAAGATCTTCTCCTTGTGTTCCGGTGACTCAGTACTTCCCTAGCTTGGATAAGTTAGTGGATTACTTCGACTGCGGATATCTTTCAAGCTTGGATAAGTTTGGAAGATTTGTTTGGTTGTTTAAACCTTACGCATAAGTCTAAACTTACGCATAAGCCACAGCTTACGCGTAAAGAGCAAACTTACGCCTAAACTTATTGTTTACGCATAAACTAACTCTTTACGCATAACTTAACAGTTTACGCGTAAGATTAAAGTTACGCGTAAGAATTGAACTTACCCCAAGGATTTTGGAACTTGCTCTAAGGAACGTGCATTTCAATCTTCTACAAAGATCCATTTCTACACAAGTGTTCTAAGCTCAACCACCTAATCATTACTTCCCTCATATTCAACAACATCAACATCAGCAGTATCAGCAACATCAACCTCAGCAGTATCAGCAACAACAATACCTTCCGCACCACATGATGCAACAACCTTCTCAAAAACAAACATACAATCCACTACATCATTACCTAATGATGCAACAACATCAGATCATTCCTCAACAACAATCATATCAAGTGTCACAACAAAACAATCAGTTTTCCTCCAAACAACCTCACTGGTTTGACAGAATGTGTGAAGTTATTACAACTCAGCAATCCCTACATGAGGCAGGATCACTTGAAACACCTCCAATGCTTACACCTGGGAACTATGTTCAATGGTCAAGTCGATTCTTACGCTTTCTTGAACTAAAGAAACCTCATGGGAAATACTTGAAGCAAGTGATACTTGAAGGACCATTTGAGTGGCCAACTAGATTTGAAGCTGGTGATCCACATGCTGATCCTCCACGTCCTCCTGGTGATAGACCCCTTCCAGAATCTGCACTCACTGAAGAACAGAAACTACATCGTGAAGCTGATCAGTATGCAATGGCTTATATACTTCAAGGTATACCTAATCCGATCTATCGAACTCGATGCTCAGAAAACAGCCAAAGCTATGTGGGAACACGTTCATCTCCTTATGGAAGGAACTCAACTGAACAAAGATGACATGGAATCCAAAATCTACATGGAATACACTGACATCACAATTGAACCAGGAGAGACACTTGAATCCTACTATCATCGTTTCACAAATGTGGTCAATGATCTGGAACGTCATAAAATCACAGTACCAAGGATCGCTGTGAACTCCAAATTTGTTGGTAGTCTTGGCCTTGATTGGCATAAATATGTGACATTTGTTCGTCAAACGAAGAATCTTCATGATGCTCCATATGGTTTGTTGTATGATTTTCTGAAACACCATGAACCTGAAGTGGAAAAAGATCGAGCTCTACGAGGAGGATACACACCCACACCAACACCAAATTCTTTGGCTCTCGTAGCTCAATCTCCCTATGCTCCACCACAAATGTCAAATCATGCATATGTTCAAGAGCAGAACTACTTCAGTTATCCACAATCTTCCACCTCGAACCAAATGGTCCCTTATGATTCATCTCCACAAGATTCTTCTACTCAACTTGTTCCGTCAAACAACAACGATGCTGTGTACTACTCCAACTCCAATGATGATGACGATGATGACTTTAATACGTTGAATCAGGGACTTGCTCTTATTGCTCGTGCTTTCAGCAAATTCTCCAACAAAACTAACAACCGTCAACGTTCATCTTCTAACACAAGGAATCAAGCTGTTGTCAATGATGGAAGAGTGGAAATTTAGAATCGTAACTATGGTCGATCTGGTTCAGGAAGTTCTTCAGGAAATTATGGGAATGGTCAGAGGTTTAGTAACAATGGAGGGTTCAGGAACAACTCAGGATCTTCTCAGCAAAGGTCTGAACCAGTTGCAACTAGAAACTCCAACTCAGGAAATGCAGTGTGGTGCTATAACTGTAATGAACAAGGTCATATAGCTACAGCATGTCCGAAACCGAGAACTCGGGGTAGTAAGTTTCACAAGCAGGCATTACTTATGGCTCTTCAAGATGAAAAAAATGGACATTTCCCTGAACAGGACAACAACTTCATGGCAAATGTGAACAACGATGATGACATGGAAGATCTGGAAGCCAATGCTGCTGTGATGCTTATGGCCAACATGCAGGAACTTAAACTCAATGATTCAGGTCCAGTGTATGACACTGACGGCTTGTCTCAGGTACATGACCTCAATGCATGCCTTATTAATGATATAGTCTCACCGTCTGCTTATGAATCAGATATGGCGCAAGTTGTTCCATCTAAATCATCTTCATCTTCTCAAACAGATGAACAAATAAGCACAGTTGTCATATTTGATGATGACACAGTTGTTTCATTTGATGATCCTATTGAGAATGATAACGATGATCATTTAGAACAACATCAACCATCATTTGATCCAGACCCTGACCTAATATTGTTATCTAAACAACTGGATGCTCAAAAATTGCAAATCATTAAATGCAACGAGAAAAATAAAACTTTAAAAGAACAAAATGCGTCACTTTCAAGAGATATTGAGTGTTATAAAATTCAGCTTTCAAATCAGGAAGATAAGATTAAACATGCTAAAAGTTTTGAAAAAGCTTTTCAAGATTCTTACAACAAAGAACAAGATCTTCAACGCAAAATGCAAGATTTAATTGAGTCAAACGGAAAGTTGATTTCGAAACTTGAAAGTGAAAAGTGTGAATTGAAAATGCAAGTTGAACGTCTTCAAACAGAACTTTCAAAAACAGAAACAGAATTGTCAAGTTGTCAAAAGGATTTTTATGAACATAAAATACGAAAAAGGAAGTATATAGATGATTTACTCGGTGATATTGTTGATCTTGAAAAACAACTGAAAGAATTTCGTAACATTGTTTACAAACACGGGAACTCTGTCACAACAATTCAGAAATTTACTTTAAAACCGAGACTCGGTACAGGATTTGCACTTGGCGATTACAATTCAATGTTTCTTCACACAGCATTCAAAGATATTCCTAAAATTTACAGTATGGATTATTTGCTTGATGATACGATTGTGCGTGCTGTTGTTTTTGATACTGAGGAAGAAGAAGAACTTGAAGACGAGAGTCGGTCAAAAATGAGTAATGTTCAATATTGGACACCATATGACTATTCAAAAGCTCCAATTAAGTTTGTTACACAAAAAGACTTACCTGAGAAATCATGGTTTATCGAAGAGTCATATGTTTCATCTTCTAATGCGGCCCCTGTCCAAACTGTAGCACAAATAAATGGTCCTTTACCATCATCCGGTGAACTTACACCTTTACCAAAAAGTTGTCGTGTCTTAAATTATTTCAAAACCTTTATGGAAGACATCGAAATTTTGGAGGAAACAATTGCACGCAATTCTAAAATAAAAGTTGAAACTTTTCAATCCGCTTACGAGCGAGAAAAAAGAGATATTTTTCAAAAACAAATGCTGCCAATTGTCAAACACCTCCGTCTCTGTGCTACACGTTGGGATCAGGAACTTCAAAAGGAGGTCAAAAATATGATAAACGTTTTCAATGCAACTGAAAATGACATTTTGGTTCAAAAGCAAAGAAATAGCGTTTTAAAAAATGATGCTGATCGACTCTTGGAACAAGTTCTCAATGCTGATATTTTGTCTGTTATCATGAATGATCTTTATAAATCTGGTACTTCTATGCTTGAGAATAATCATTGCGTTGATAATAACTTGTTGAATGCGGAAATTGAGACACTCAAACAGGAAAATGATAAGTTGAGAAGTTCAAATGATGATGTGACAAAACAATTTTCAAAAGAAATTTGTCTACTCAAACAGAGGATTGAATGGTGTCAAGCTCAAAGTATTGAACGAGAATTGGAACTTCAAAAACAAAATCTTTCAACCTCTTGTCAGCTTTGCAAAAACAATGAGTCTTTCAAAAGTTTGTGTCTCAAATACGAGCAAGAAATTGCAGATTTAAAAATTGAAAATGACGCATTTCTACAAAACCACATTGACATTAAACATTGCAATGGCATACTTGAGTCAAATATTCAGGATAAGAATCACATCATCATTGATTTGAAAGAGAAAATTAAGATACTCCAAAAAGGAAAAATGGTTGACACCACGGTGATAGCACCAGGAATGTATAAATTAGACAAAATTGATAAAGGAAAAGTTGTTCAAAATACTAATGTTGATAACTCCACTTCTACAGGACTAGTCTCCCCTAATAGCGTTAGCAGACCCAAGCGACAAAGTAAAAAGAAGAATAGGCTCTGGCAACGTAAGAGAGGATCACTAGAAGCTCAAGAAGTAGAAGACCAACTTAGGAATTTGAATAAAACTCATGTTGCATCAGATTTAGATTCTAATCTGGCAAATTGTAATCAAAATCTAAATGTAACGAATGATGAACCTTTGAATGTTTTGACTATTAATGCATCTTATGTGTTTTGTCGTAAAAGTGTATCATCTGGTGATCATACAAAATGTATTGCTAATTCTCTCCTTTATCGTCATAAGAAACGTAGGACAAGCATTCCTCTTAGGCCCACTACTGCATCTAAGTCTATCTTAGGAAAGCCGCCTCCTATGGTTTCAAATGATGTTAATGTCACCCCCATAAGTGCAGAAAACAAGACTAGGAATCAGCCAAACACTAGTGAATTCACAATTAAGAAAGCACGAACTAGTTGGAATTGGCAACGTTGGTTACAACACAAACCAGACTTTAAATGGATTCCTAAATTGTTGAATAAATGTGTCTCTAACCAACAGGAACCCGCACTTTCTTTGGGTTCCACCCTTACTTCTGTTCCAGCTGTGTCTTCTTCTTGTGATGCAGGTGGTACAGATCGTTCTCTGGATTGTTGATAGTGGATGCACCCGACATATGACAGGCAATCTCAAACTGTTGAAAAACTTTGTCTCAAAGTTCATTGGTACTGTCAGATTCGGGAATGATCATTACGCTCTAATCATGGGATATGGTGACTTTGTAAGTGGAAACATCGAAATCAGCCATGTTTATTATGTGGAAGGCCTTGGACACAACCTTTTCTCTGTTGGTCAATTCTGTGATGGGCATCTAGAAGTTGCATTTCGTGAGAAAACTTGCTTTGTTCGTGACTTACAAGGAAACGATCTTATGTCTGGCTCACGTGGCTCCAATTTATATACAATATCAATTTCAGATATGATTGCAACATCTCTGATATGTCTTCTCTCCAAAGCAGAATCAACTAAATCTTGGTTATGGCACAAACGTCTTTCGCACTTGAATTTCAAAACCATGACGGACCTTGCTCGTTATAAACTTGTTGATGGATTTCCAAGATTCCGTTTTACCAAAGATAACTTATGTTCAGCCTGTGAACAAGGAAAAAGTACTCGTGCTCATTTCCCTTCTAAACCTGAACACAGTACGAATCATGTTCTGCAACTGCTTCATATGGATTTGTGTGGACCGATGCGTGTTCAAAGTATCAACGGTAAACGCTACATTCTTGTAATTGTGGATGATTATTCCAGATGGACTTGGGTTTATTTCTTACGAAGTAAAGATCAGGCTCCTTCAATGATCATCACCTTTCTCACTAAAATTCAAGTTCAGCTACGCAACACGGTACGAATAGTTAGAACTGACAATGGAACTGAATTCAAGAATCAGACACTTAGGTCATATTATGAGAAAGTGGGAATTGAACATCAAACATCTATTCCTAGAAGCCCAGAACAGAATGGAGTTGTTGAAAGACGCAACAGGACGTTAGTGGAAGCTGCTAGAACTATGTTAATTAATGCTCAATTACCAGATTACTTGTGGGCAGAAGCTGTTTCAACCGCATGTTATACTCAAAACCGTTGCATGATCACAAAACGCCATCGCAAAACACCATATCAAATTGTTCACAAAAGAAAACCGAACATTGATTACTTTCATGTATTTGGAGCACTTTGTTATCCGAAGAATGATCGTGATGATTTAGGTAAACTTAAAGCAAAGGCTGACATCGGAGTGTTCGTTGGATATTGTGAAAATTCCAAAGGTTTTCGGATATGGAATCGTCGAACAAGAGAAATTCAAGAAACAATTCACGCTAATTTTGATGAACTCACACAAATGGCTTCTGAGCAACACAGCTTAGGACCCGATTTCAACCGTCTTAACTCTCCGGCATCTTCGGCTGAACCATTGCCACTCAACCGCAAAGAATTAGAAACCTTGTTTGCTCCACTGTTTGATGACACAATTGAATACCGTCCTACTGAGGTCCCACCTTCCGCTGCTCAACCTGACAATATTCCTGTACCAGACTCACCTCAACAAACTTCTACAACTGTTGAGAGAAACGGTCCTCCAATTGTATCACCATCTACAGCAGAACAAACTGGTTCTAACTCCCGCCATCCAGCTGAAGATCCAACACCACTATCAGTTCCACAACCCGCAGAGCATGATCCTAATGCGTTCTTTAATCCGTTTGCACCGGCTCCTACAGTTCCTGATATAGCTGAGTCGTCAACACGCAATTTGGATCCTGCTAACATGCGAAACACTTATCAACTACACCCTTCAACACACAAATGGACTCGAGACCATCCACTAGTTCATATTATTGGCCATCCAGATGCACCTGTAATGACAAGACAACGCCTTCACACTGATGGAGAAACTTGCATCTACGCACTCACAGTTTGTCAAGAAGAACCAAAGAACATTAAAGAAGCAATGACTTATGACAACTGGATTGAATCTATGCAAGAGGAATTTCAGCAATTCATAAGATTAGAAGTCTGGGAATTAGTTGAAAGACCTGACGGAGTCTTTGTCATCGGGTTAAAATGGATCTGGAAGAATAAGCTTGATGCTGAAGGGACTGTCATACGCAACAAATCACGTCTGGTAGCGAAAGGATACTCCCAACTTGAAGGTCTTGACTTTGCTGAATCCTTTGCTCCAGTGGCTAGACATGAAGCTGTTCGGATCTTTTTGGCTTATGCTGCACACAGGAATATGGTGGTTTACCAAATGGATGTGAAAACAGCATTTCTTAATGGAGAACTCCATGAAGAAGTTTATGTTAGCCAACCTGAAGGCTTCGTTGATCCTGAGCGTCCTAATCACGTTTACCGACTCAAAAAGGCACTCTACGGACTTAAGCAAGCCCCACGGGCATGGTATGACAAACTGTCCACTTTCTTGCTGGCCAATAAATTTTCTAAAGGATCGGTGGATCCCACACTATTTACAAAAACCTACGGGGAGGACTTACTTGTTGTTCAAATATATGTCGATGACATCATTTTTGCCTCAACAAAAAGAAGTTACTCTAATGATTTTGCAAAATTAATGAAAGATAATTTTGAAATGTCCATGATGGGTGAACTTTCGTTCTTTCTAGGATTACAAGTTCATCAATCACCCCGTGGAATTTTTGTAAATCAGTCCAAATATGCTCTTGAAATTTTAAAGAAACATGGAATGATGTCTTGTGATACTTATAATACACCAATGGGCTATACCACAAAACTAGATGCTGATTTACATGGGACTCCAGTTGACCCTACCAAATACCGAAGTATGATTGGGTCCCTCATGTATCTCACAGCTAGTAGACCTGATATAGTATTTGCTGTCTACATGTGCTCTCGTTATCAGTCTAAACCAACTGAAAAACACCTCAGTGAGGTCAAGAGAATCCTTCGATACATAAAGGGAACCATTAACTTGGGAATCTGGTATCCGAAGGATTCTGGCTTTGAACTAATTGCTTTTTCAGATGCTGACCATGCAGGTTGTTTAGACACACGCAAAAGTACATCTGGTGGATTACAATTTCTTGGAGACAAACTTGTGTCATGGCAATCAAAGAAGCAGGACTGCACATCATTGTCGTCAACAGAATCTGAATATGTAGCCATGTCTGCTTGTTGTGCTCAAGTCATTTGGATGAGATCACAACTTAAGGATTATGGCTACCTATTCAACAAGATTCCTATCTACTGTGATTCAAAGAGTGCAATTGCCATCTCCTGCAATACAGTACATCATTGCAAATCCAAACACATCGATCTCCGATATCATTTCATCAAAGAGCATGTGGAAAAGGGTACCGTTGAACTTTATTTTGTTGGGACTGAGTACCAATTGGCGGACTTACTTACCAAATCCTTGGCACCCTCAAGGTTTGCTAGTTTAGTTCACCAAATTGGTATGCGATGTTTGACTCCAGAGGATCTGGAAAAGTTTTTAAAACACAATTGATAGTCAAACATCAAAACTATCTTTGTAAATATTTTTTCAAAAACAAAATACAAAAATAGAAAAACAATCAAAAACACAAAAAGATTTCTCATTTTCAGTTAAAAAAAAAAATGTAAGTATAAACCACCTCTTTCAACACTATTTTATAAAAAGTCTTCATTTATTTAAAACAAGTGTTGAGGGGGAGGAAAAGTAATGTTTTTCAAATTTCCAAAAAAAAAAATATTTTACCTTTTATACTTGCATTTTACCAAAAATAATTACATCCTTTATCATAAGTGTTGATTCTAAAGTGTTTCGGGTTACTCTCCTTGACCAATTTAATTAATTTTTCAGTTTTTGACTACGGTCTAAGGTTGAGGGGGAGTAGCACAAGTTGTTCTTATCATGTCTTGGTGTAACTAACGAAAGTTACATGTGATTAAGTGTTTAAGCATTAAGAATTAATGTTAGTTAAGGTTAAGGGACTAATAGTGTCAATACATGAATCTTGTTTAACTTTTGGTCAAAACCTAACTTGGACCGAACATTTACTCCACCTGCAAAATTATTTACTACCCTCAACAACCTAATCTACGATCCACAATCATTTGCTTAATCCGGTTATCAAACTTCAAATCTGTAAGTGTGTATGTGCTTTGATCATGATTTCTAACAAAGGTTTTAAATTTCATAACAATCCAACGGCTCAATCAATCACAATCGTTTAATTTGTATTTGAGTTGTGCGTAATCAAGAACCCAGAAATTTATGATTGTTAGGGTTGAATTTGTTAGTGGGAAATGTTCTCTAGATGATTAGAAACATGTCTTCACACTCTAAGTGAACCCAGAAACATCAATTGATCAAGTTTCAAATTAGGGTTCATGCGTGTGATTTAGGGGTTCTTGAGTTTGAGCATTAGGATTGAAATTAGTGATGGGGATAGTGTTCTTGTATGCCTAGGATCATTTGTATATGGTTTAATTGCATCTTAATCATGTTTAGATCTAGAATCAAAGGTTTAGGGTTCGTATGACACTAGCAGATTTAATCTAGAGATTCTGTGGATGATTTGTGTTAATAATTGAACCATATGATCCTTATGTTGTAAGAAACATTTGCCCCATGCTTAGACATACCCAGATTCATGTTTGATTGTGATTGTGATTGAATGTTCATACGGGTTTACGCGTATCTTAGTAATATGCATGTTTACGCATAAATAATGGGTATTAAGTGTGTTAGAATGATTATTGATCAGTGGTTGTGTGTTACACTTTCAGGAATCAAACTACTCTTTGTTCGAAAGGTGATTTTTCTGGAAAATGGCGTCTTTACGCGTTACTTGTTCATCCTACGCGTAAGATTGAATCTTACACGTAAGATTCGACACGTGGACAAACTGTGTCTTGGATTAGACATAGTTTACGCAAAAATGTAACTCTTACGCATAAGTTCTGACCTTACGCATAAGTTTGGAACTTACGCATAAGTCATTACGCATAAGTTTCAATTCCTACGCCTAAGATTTATCTTACACATAAAATTGATCTTACGCATAAGATTCACCTTACGCGTAATATTCTAACTTACGCGTAGCTTTTGCACTTACGCATTATTTCTACTCTTACGCTTAAGTCAGGTTATGCGTAAAGTTACCCACTTACGCGTAAACTTGTCAAAATCCAAATTTTTCTAAGTGTTGGGAAATTTTCCAAAGTGTAACTTCTTGTAATGATAAACTTATGTTATAACTGAATTGTTTTAAGTTTCTACCAAGTACTATAACTCAAGTTTGTCATATATCAAAAGTTTTCACACACACAATAACCCCCACTGATCAATGTATAACATGCAATTCTTGATATGTACTTCATAATTGAATGTATTTGCTAACCTAGTCAACAATTGCCATGTTTGTGTTTGTTTATGATCTATTCAGATGGCAGAACACAACGACATTCCATACGGACCAGAGCCCGAACCTAAGCTTTCATGGGAAGAGACTTTCCTAGATAACTACACCAGGAAGATTGGTAAGAACAACCTTCGTATCAACTTCAACAAGATGACCTGCAACGAGTCCTCTTGTATTGTGGCTATAGATGCTCTCCTTTACCACCCGAATAAGCTGCTATTTACCAAGTCCGCCTCGGTTTCCTGCTTCTACATCCACCAGTTCTGGCATACACTACAGTTAGATCTCGGGGAGGCTTCCTTCACCTGTACACTTCATAACCGTGAGGTCTCTGTGGATATTGATGTGCTCAGGAATGTACTCGGTTTACCTGAACTCGGCCCAGATCAAGTATATGATCAAGTACCCTCCGAAGAAGAGTTGATAAAGTGGTTACGTGATATTGGCTATGACGAATCAGAAGAAGTTATTACCAGACACTCTAGGGTCAACATTAGGTATCTTCCACAACCATGGAGAACCCTATACATTCTGATTGCCAAATCCTTATCTGGCAGAGATTCTGGGCATGAACATCCAAAGCTCCAACACCTCAAACTCTTCTGGGCAGTGGCTAACGTGAAGAAAGTTGATTATGCCAGCATCATTTGGGAAGATCTGGTGTGGCACATTCAACACAAGACTACTAACATCCCATTTGTCCGCTTCACAAAACTACTCATCGAAAGCTTCCTTCGTGAGTATGACGATATCCCACAGAGACTTGATGACACGGATAAGAACACGTTCAGAAATGAAGATACTCTCAGAGTCATCAAGAGAATGGACACCAGCGTTCGGAAACAAGGAATTAAATTTCCCGATTGTCTTTTGAATGACAAGGTGAAGGCTTGCACAAATTACAAGTATTACGAACAAGCTCTTAAAGCTGAAAAAGTTGGTTTCCTGGACGAAGTTGTTCTACCTTCGTTCATGCAGAAGAAAGGAAAGAAAGGTAGCAAAACTGGGAGCTCCGGCTGTTCGACTCAGTCTAAAAAGAAGAAAGGTACTCCTAAGAGAAGACTTCCTTCCAAGAAGCCCGCATCTGTTCCCGAACCTGGGTGGTTTCCCTCACCACAATCTTCTCCAAAGCCGTCTGACTCTGAACAAACCGAATCTGACGAAGGTCCACAGTATAGGGAAGCATATGCTAATATTGAGAAAGATGAGAATCTTGAAGACATCGATTGGGATAAAGACATTGATGAATTTGCTGACAATGCCGTATATCCATCATACCTCAATCAAAGACCATTCACTGAAGCTCAGACGATGCTGGAAGAAGAAAGGATTAGAAGAGATAAGATGAAGGAACCGGTTACAGCTGTACAAGAGCCTGAAGGCCTTTCAGTCGAAGAAGAAAATGAAAGGGCCCTCAACTTAGGTCTCCTCCACAGCCGTATTGATACATTCAATGCTGATCTACCACCACCTCTAGTGTTCTCTCAGACCACCGAAGCTGGCGGGTCAAGCAGCATTCCTGAGCCTACCATGGATACTGATGCTCCAAGGCTTATGACTATGGAAGAAATGGAGCTCAGAGAAAGGGCTCAGGAAGAAGAATTGAAGAAAAAACAAGAAGCTGAAGAGGCCAGGCTTGAAGAGCTCGCTCAAGCTAAACTAGAAGAAACTATCAGAATGGAAGAGAGCAGGAAAGCAGAAGAGGCAGCCAAGCTGGCTGAAGAAAAACTGAAGAAGGAAGAAGAAGAAGCCAGGCTTGCTGACGAACTAAGGCTTAAAGCCGAGGCAGCCAAGCTGGCTGAAGAAAAGTTAAAGAAGGAAGAAGAAGCCAGGCTAGCTGAAGAACTAAGGCTTAAAACCGAAGCTGATAAACTGGCTGAAGAACAAAGGTTGAAAGAAGAAGCAGCCAAAGTCAAGGAAGTTGTACAACCCGAACCACAGAAAGGTGTTGACAAAGACTCTACCACCATCATTGAATCCACACAGTCATCACCTCCCGCATCTGAATCAACACATGACAAATCTATCAAGAAACCTACCACCAAAGCCTCTGCTGCATCTAAATTACTCAAGTCAGCTTTCAAAAGAGTACATGAGAAGAAGAGAAGCAGACTGGAAGATCAGGTTGCAACACTTGTAACCCAAGTTGCTGAACTGACGAAGCTGAACTCGAACGTCCAAGAGCTACAAGACAAAGTTGATACTTTCTTAGCTAAAGATGTTCAAGAGAACTTGGAAGCCACATTAGCAGCTCAAGCACAAGAATACATGGCACAACACTTAGTTGCTGAATTAAAAGATCTGCTGGCACCCATGAGAGATGAACTCACCAAGTTCGCGGAACATGCTGTCAAGAAAGTAATTCGATCCACGACTTTTACTCTTCGAGCCGACAAGTCTACTGCTCCTCTACCAGGACTATCTCTGGATGATTTGGAAGCTCAACTCTTAGAAAAGCTGGCAAACAAGTTCACCTTGACTCCTGAAGAAGCCAAAATCCTAGAAGAACTAAAAGACAAGATGAACAAAGAGACTTGCAGCACAGAGGCAGATAAGCTGAAGCGTCAAAGAGATGACGAAGACAGGGATCCGAATTCTCAGGCAAAGAAACAAAAACAAGCCGAAGAACCCTCATCTCATACACCGGTCATCCCCCCAACCACAACAACTTCCTCTCAACAACCGAAGGCATCAGGTTCTGCTCCCAAGGCACACGACCACTTCGAATACACCGGTGGTGACGAGATTCCTCAACCCGATGAAGTTCCAGAACCGTCATCCAAGAAGAAGAAGAAAGTAAGAAAAGGAAAGCATCATCAACCCAAACCGGACACCTCATCGAAAGAAAAGGAACCTAAGAAACCTAAAACCGTCCTCCAATGGCTCGATAAAGATGAGACTGCCGAGTATTCCTGGTTTGAGAAGATGATCAATTCACAACCACCGCTGGAAGACAATCAGGAACCTCAAGATGGTCGAATAGTGGAATATGCTCAATTACTTCAGCACAAGTTTAAGATGAAAAAGATGAATAAGAAAGAGCTGCGAAGAATTAAGAATGAAGCATTTAATCTTCTCAGAGATCGGTCTGCAGACTCCATCGAGCTTGAGTATCATCTGGAAAATATTGCTCGAGCCATGTCAAGCGATATTGACTGGATTAACCCTGAATCTTTTGTCGATCCGGTCACGAAGAAATCCGCACCCTACATTACTGACTGGTCGAAACCACTACCAATGATTGGGAGGCCTAATGAACCGAAGATCCCGTACAAGTTCTTCTTCAACACAGACTTGGAATTCTTGAAGCTTGGAAGTTCTATTGAGAAGAAGTACGTTACCTCACTCGCCTTTCTACCTGCAGCTCGATATCTCAACAATGCTATCGAAGAAGAAGCTTCAGCTTTATTCGTTGACAAAATTGTTGAATATGACCGGAACGCACTTTACGGCATTCATCATTGGCCAAAAAACCGGGCACAATACTATCGAAGCAGCAGACTTAATCAGACGATGGGCGATGTAGCAAGTGATTTGAAGATAGTCTCCATTCAGTTCATCTCGACTGTCACTCACTTTGGGTACCCCTTCCTCAGCAAAATCACACTCAAAAGACTTGATGAAAAGGAGTACGACATTTCCGAGTCTGACTTTCCACGACTACTTCTCAATGACATCGAAGACTTGTATCTGCTCAAAGTTCAAGGCAAACTCTGTGGCTTGCCGAAAGAGATACAACTTGCCTTTATCCAAGCTCTCCTAATATTTATCAGGCAAATTGTCATCAGAGAAAGAGTAGAAGACCTTCAGTTATGAGTGGAAAGCTATCAGAAGAAGCTCAATCTCACCAAACCCAACATGTTCAACATCCCCGACCTTCAACATTTGCCTCAATACACCCTGATCAAGCATCCATTCGGGTTCACCTACCGCAGTGTTAATGGTCGCAACTGCTTCATGGCTTACACCGAAATTCAGAAGTTCTGTGATGAAACATTGAAGTTCGTCTGAGATGGAATCAAGAGCAGAGTCGATGACATTGCTTTGGGTAAATCGAAACGGTGGAATACGACAGAGGTCAGGGATGCCCGCAGATTCATCTTAAGAATTGAGAACCGATTGAAGCGAAGGGATCAGTTCAGGAGATTGGAAAGCTATGTTGGAGGAAGATCAAAGTTTCCGGTGTTGACATTTCAGAGACCTGATTGGTAGTATAATTGTAAGAATTTGATTTGATTTGTCAATGTTATATCTCATAATGGCTTGTACACGCATTACAGTGCACAACCCGTACTTGTAAAGAAAGGACCCTGAGGTACGCATCAGTGCCTCAATCCTAAATATAAGGAGCGAAGGCTTCTTACTTTTGAGTAGAATTAATCAAACATTTATGATTTTTCATAATTCTGCTCAAAAGGACAAGTATTTCACCTCAATAAGACCTGATCACTTGTTGAGGGGGAGCACTTGTCAAAACTAAATACTTTGCTCTAAATCATAAGTTCTTGGTGCATCTCCCCATAAGACTCAAAAGGCATATTTTAATCTAAAAGTTTGTCAAAAACACCATTTTATATGCTATTTTTGAGGGGGAGAAAATGAAAAAGTGATTAAAATATACGAAGTCAAAGCTTTAAGTTGTATCATGTGCGAGCTAGACTCAGTATTGACCCAGGAATTGACGAGATAATACAAGTTAGTAACATCGAAAGGACTTATCCTCGACGGGTAATAACATCAAGTTAGTTACTAGAGCTAGTTGTCACCTAAAAGCTGACAATGCATCTCTTTAACTAACCACGTAAGCGTGTCTCGAAAAGGATATGTCTTAGTAGAAATGTACCATCTCGAAAAACTTTCTGTGAACTTGATCAGGCCGGGTAATAACTTCAAGCTAGTCTAACTAGTGATGTAAGCGTGTCTCGAATCGGTCTTGTTCATGGAAAGTGGATCAATTCAAAAGTGCTTGCTCCTCCCGCATGTGCAAATTTATTAAAATACTTATGAGCACATGTGCAGGGGGAGCCCTTCAAAAGTGTACACAAAACTCTCAAAGTGTTAAATAAAATATTTGATTATCACAAACACTTTGAGAGATTTTCAATCAAAGGTTTCTTGGCTACTGTCGGAGTTATAAGGTGATTAAGATAGGAATATCAGTCCTATGATCCGCCAGAGCCGGAGGGATCTACCCAAGGACATCTCCCATAGTTAGAATTAGAAGTCCTTAGGTATGATACGAAAAAAGGAGAAATGAATGAAAGGGAAAGAAGGAGTTGAAGAATTAAAAAGAAAAGTAAAGTAAAGGGTGAAAAGAAATAGCCCTCCATATGTTCAACCTTAGGGCAGACACCGGGTTCAATACGTATGCTACTGGCTGTTGCAAAAGACAACACCGGTATTAAAGATTAAGTTGTCATGGACCCAGTGACGCAATGCACTAAACCTTCTTAACCACTCAAGTTCTCTTAAAAGGACTTGTTTCATTCTCACGGGGAACCCGCGTAACCTATCGACCTATCTCTTAGAGACGGTTGATATTGAAGCAGGAGACACCTCCCCAGTCTCCGCATAGGAAACCTAGGTATGCACTTATAGAGTCTAGAGCCTTGAGATACATCAAAGATCTCTTAGGGACACTTAGTCTTTCTACAGCTGGTGTTCTACATCAATGGGCATCAGTTGTAAACTATCGAGTCCTTCGCAGATCTTAGCAATCTGCCGAGAACGTTTATGAGAGGATTACGTAAGTATTTCTCAATGATTGAACGGAAATCCTGCCAGGGTCAACATCAAACAGCCCTGACAGCAGGTCACTTCGGTAACCCCACAAGGGTTACGCTTAGTGTTTGCGGTGGTTCCATAGCGGTCTACAGTCGTGGAGTGATCCCCAGCGACTCACCCAGTCATTGAGCTACCTAGTAGGTCTCGTAAGCTCCTTCGGGAGTATCTGATATGGGAACGGCCTGGATAAGGATTAGAAGGAGTCTTCACAATATGCTGTTGATGAGCTCTAATTCCTTATCCGTAAGTACCGGTTGTTTTATTGCTAACTGTTTACTCGCAGGTACCTCACTTCCATGATGGTAGATTCCAACATGCTCATACATACATCTTGAAGTCAAAGAAAGCTCCCCCAAAGATCTTAGCAACACAAAGTTCAAAGAAAGATTCTACACCAATAAGAAGAATCTACAAAGTATAAAGACAAAGATCTCAATGCATGAAAAGGAACTTCTTGTACGTGAAAGTCTAAGTCCAAAGATGTATGAGTATGTTGGAATGGCGTTCAACCACCACAGACGCAGGAATGACGAATGGCAGATTTCTTCATAACACTATCACTACATCATCACCAAAGAACAAAGACAAAGAGCAAAGTATATTCATTATCACTCAAACCATTCTTTGAAGACGTCTAGAGTTTTGCATGTCACAAGTCAACGACAAAGATGAAGACGTCAAGCAACCGTGATGACCGACCCTTAGGGGGAGATTGTTGGGATCATAGTTTTCACTATTTTATGAAGTCTCGGTCATTTGTAATAAAGTTAGGTTGCTTAACTATTATTTACTTTCATTTACTATTTGTATTAAGTTTACTAGGCTTAAGTAATGTTACCCATGGGCCTCCAAAGCCCACGAAATGATGAATGGAAGGAGAGGGTGTGTTGCCCTAGCTCCTTCCCTATAAATAGTAAGCTTAGGCCATTTGTAAACTTGGTTGGTTATGTGAAATATTAAGGAAACTCTTGCAATTCTATTTCTCATTCTCATAATCATCCCAATCTCTTTTCTCATCTCATTCTTCTATCATTCTTATACTTGTGTTTACTAAATGGTGACCTAACAAATGTACTGATCATATTTGCAAATCTGAACCCAAGAATAAGATATGTGCAAGGGATGAATGAAATTTTGGTCCCATTTTTCCAGGTGTTCAAAAATGATCCCAATGACGATTATGCTGTAAGTAAATAACATCAATTTTTGTTAGTAAAATTCCATGCTTTTGTAAGTTTTATGAGGCATCACTGAATGAGTATTGAAAAGGATTGTCATCTTTGTATTACTTGGCTGATTGTCTTTAATATAAAACTATGCAGGTTAATGCAGATCAGACACATTCTTTTGCTTTGTTGAGTTAGTAAGTGGCTTTCGAGATTATTTCTGTCAGCAACTTGATTATAGTATCGTCGACATTTGTTCAGCAATTTCAAGGCTTTCACAACCCATTGGTGACATGTAAGGATGCAATCTGGTTTGCTTTACTTTTTTTGCATGTGGAGTGTGTATGATCTTTATCCTTTATGAATATATAGATTTATATGTGATGGTTAAAAACAATTGGTTTGTTACAAAATGTGAGGTAGGCAACTACTTGAATTGATAATGGTAATAAGAAAAATATGATATTTGTAACTATCTGTCATACTTTTTAATTGTATAGGTTGCAACAGGGGGTTAACTAATAAAAGAGACATTTTCGCGTAAATTTGGAAAAAAAAAAGTTTAGTGGTGACTTTATGGCAAATTGTGGCAACAAAAAATCCGGGAATCAAGTTCTTAAGCATCAATAATGGTTTGCTAAATCTGAAGTTTAGTAGAAAATACTGGTATTTTATTTTTATGTTGTAAATTTCACTTCTTTCTTCCGTTACCTTTGCAGCTCAACTAAGCTCCATTCCATTGCTAATGTCTAACTGACCACCAACGGGGTAAGTTATAAATATTTGTTTATAGTTATAAAAACTATCCAAAAACACACACCCACCATTCTCTCTCTTTATCAACAAAATAAAACCCTAATCGACAAATCAAAACCCGATATTCATTCAAATTAACGTTAAATCAAAATCATAAATCAAAATCCATATAATCGAATCAAATTCATTATCCAAACTTCATTGGATCAGATGTTATTTTTGTATTTTATGATTAGATGAAGAAGGTTAGGGTTTTGTTACCATTTTGGGGCAAATGGTATTTGCAATAAGGTTCTATTTTGATTTCATTTTTATTATTCATTAATTATCATTTTATGTTTTGTGTTTTGATCTTCTTCCGATTGACTGTAGAAATTGAACCAAAATATTACGGTTTGCACTCCATGGTTATTTTTGAGGATTCATTGTTTCAATAAGGTACTATTTATTATTCATTTAAATTTATATTTACTTTTTTATTTTTTATTTAGTTTTAATTTTAGTAAGCATATGATTGATGAGTATGCAAATACTCATCATTTTAATACCCATTTTGATACGTAAAAATACTAAAAACGGCCAAATACAATACAGATATCCTTGGTTTGTGTTTTTATGTGTTTTAGGTACGAAGGATTGAAAACTGAGCGTAAACATATAATTTTGAGCGAAAGCATGCAGTTTTGAGCGACTAGGTAGCAATTGAGCAACTGTGATATTAAAGGAGTCAAAGTCAAACCCCGGGATATATTTTGGAACGAGCCTGGAGAAACGGAGCTAAAACCCATTTTTAAATAAGCCAAGACAGCCCATATTATACCAAATCCAAAACTTAACCAAATCCTTATACATAAACCATTTAACCCGGCCCAACCCAAAACTTATAACCTAAAACCCAAGCCTAACCAATCCACCCCTTTTTACTAATAATCCCAGAAACCTGATCTTTCCCTTCCCCCTTTCCAACAAATAAAACAGACAAAAAACTCCACAATTCCCTAACAGATCCAGCATATCCCACATCCTCCCAACTATTTGTCCCTTCTCCTCACACCAACACTCCTGTTCCAGCCTCCATATTGTTCCCACAATCCATGAGATACGTTTCCACGCTGGCAATCCATTTCTCTTTTGGCACCAAAACCAATTGAGGGCTGTGATGATATCCATGACAATCCAATGGATGGGAGTTGATGCAAAGGAGCACAAAACAGTTCCAATGTTGTTTTCTCTTACAAAAAAAGCACAAGAATTGAAGGCCCCAAGTTACACTTTTAGTATAAATATAGGTCATATGTAAGCCTTAAAGGGCAGTTAGTTTTTTATGTATTTTTTTATGCTTTCCTGTATGCTTTAATCTTTATAAAGTTTTAGTTGTAATCTGTTGTTACTCCATTAATTTAAGTTTTCAAGTTTTTCTAGCTTTAACCTTGTTTCCTAGCATAATTTATCATAAGTGCTTTAGCTATTGCTTGTTGTTGGTTTTAGCTTAATTGTATTCAGGTTGATTCAGTATAAGTTAATGATTAGTTCTATGGCATTAATCCCTTGATTTGCTTTATAAAACTTCTATAACATTTTACTAAGGGTGTTTGGATCAGATGATGAATCTGTGTTCATGTGTGATATAGAGGTAGAACTAAGCTCAGACAGCATGTATTGAAGTAATATACTGTGGCTATAGCATAAAAAACCTTGTCAATTAATCAACTAGTCAAATTTCATCTTATCATCTTAAGTTTTGCATAACCTATTAGAATCAGTAGACATAATCACCATTTTAGGTTCAGAAGTTGCTTAGATTAGCTTAATTTAGACTTCATTCAGCTTAGTGTAACTGATTCAATCACCTAGGACCGTTATAATCTTAGTTTAGTCAACTTTCACAAAAAATTGAAAAAAGTCAAAATTCCAGAAAGAAGTTTAAACCAGGTTTAGTGCTGGATTTTTAATTCACTCAATTTTAAGTAATTGGATCCGAAACTTGGGGCATTTAAATACTTGCTTGCTTGTTTGTGCATAGATAATTTTATTTTATTTTTTAGAATTTTCCTTAAGGGGTTTTGAATAGCTCAAAAGTGACCATTTGGCCTTGCATGCCCTGCACGAGTTCCATTTTGCTTAATGACCCGTTTTTCATTGCTCCTTATCTTTGTCAATACTTGAGCATTTTTTCTTGATTTTTGTTGTTTCGGATAGCTTACAATGCTGAGTTGTTAGAATGATACTTTGTTTGATCTTCCTTGCTAGTTAGCTTTGCTTATTTTAGCCCCCTAGTTGCTCATTCGCTGCACATTTCTGCTACTATTCAGTAGCTGAACTTTGTTAATTTCATGTCCCTATGGGATTCTTGTTCATTAATTGTTGTTAGGATGGTAGTTTGAAATTATGTAAGTTCATGCTTGCCATGGTCTAAGCTTGTGCTTCGATTATTTTAGTTTGAAAGTTACCGTGATAGTTGCTAGTCTCTTTAATATCACATTAACTTGGTACTCCATCTGTTGCAATTTCTTTGTCACTGTTCGATACTTGTTGGTAATTGTAGTGATTGGCCTGTTTAAAGATTGTGCTTATGTATGTTTGTCTTGGTTTCAACCTGTAATTTACATTATGTAAGCTTATAGGTACTGTGATAATAGCAAAGTCTCGTTGATATCACTTTAAGCATACACTCATAACTGTTGGCTTTTTAATATTGTACAAGTTTATTTCAAAACTTTTCATCCAAGAAACCTTCACAAAAGTAGTCCATATTTATTGTTAAAGTGTTGTGCCAAAAAAAAAAAAAAAAAAAAAAAAAAGTTGTATGCCCGTAGGACTAGTCGTACTTAAAATTCATTTTTTATTTTGCGCGTTGACGTTGCTTTTGATTAAAACGCGTGTCTTTTTGCTTTACGTTATTATTCCACAATACCAAATAATCAACATCTCATCCTTACAAGCATTTTAATCTCGAGCCTTACACGATATCCTCGATTTACACCTCGTTGGGACACGACCTGGGTGATCACTTGCCCGGTATCACATATATATATCGTATTCACGGGTTTTGCAAGCTAGCCTTTTCACAAGGGTTGACTAGTCAATTCCTCACATACTTTGTATGTATCATTGATATCCATTCTAAAAATACCATGAATCAATGATATTGTTCGAAAATCAGATCATCTAAATAGGATGATTTTTTTTAATTGTGATAATACAGGAAAGTTTTTAATTTCAATAATAGCTCATCATAATTCAGGAAAGTCATAGTTTTAAAAATTAAAACTAATAAAACGCCACATTAACTGTAAGCAACAAACTTGAGGAAAGTCATATTTTAAAAAATTTGCTTGTAAAACGCCACATTATGATGTAACTAACAAGCTTCCTTGATTTTTGGTTAAACTTTAAAAATTTAAATTGTTTCCCTAAATATAGTCCATTTTTCAAAATTTCCTGCATTATTCGAATTGTGGGTTGTTTGATTGTTGTAATTGTATTGGTCTGTTTGTGTGAGTCTGTGTATGTGATTTAAGTTGCGCTTTTTATAAATTTTTCAAGGACATTGTGTACAGGTAAATGTATGGACTAAGTTTTAGGATTTTTTTTAGTTGAAATTAGAGAAGGTTAGATAAAAGGTAGGATTTTGGTGAAGCAGGAAGTATATAGGATCGATGTGGTATTTTCTTATTGTGTTCTCAGTGTTGGAATCACGGGGATCATGGGGATTTTGGTTTTGTCATTTTCTTCTTTGATATTTAAGCATATTCGTGTACCCTTGTGGTATTTTCTTATTGTGTTCTTAATGTTTGTAACAAACCAATAGGTTAGATAAAAGATAGAGTGTGATGTTAAGCGCACTCACTCAGACATCCATTTTTCTCTGGCGAATCTACTTATGCAAAAGCCAATCAGGTCTCTTTGACAAATGTACTGATCATATTTGCAAATCTGAACCCAAGAATAAGATATGTGCAAGGGATGAATGAAATTTTGGTCCCATTTTTCCAGGTGTTCAAAAATGATCCCAATGACGATTATGCTGTAAGTAAATAACATCAATTTTTGTTAGTAAAATTCCATGCTTTTGTAAGTTTTATGAGGCATCACTGACTGAGTATTGAAAAGGATTGTCATCTTTGTATTACTTGGCTGATTGTCTTTAATATAAAACTATGCAGGTTAATGCAGATCAGACACATTCTTTTGCTTTGTTGAGTTAGTAAGTGGCTTTCGAGATTATTTCTGTCAGCAACTTGATTAAAGTATCGTCGACATTCGTTCAGCAATTTCAAGGCTTTCACAACTCATTGGTGACATGTAAGGATGCAATCTGGTTTGCTTTACTTTTTTTGCATGTGGAGTGTGTATGATCTTTATCCTTTATGAATATATAGATTTATATGTGATGGTTAAAAACAATTGGTTTGTTACAAAATGTGAGGTAGGCAACTACTTGAATTGATAATGGTAATAAGAAAAATATGATATTTGTAACTATCTGCCATACTTTTTAATTGTATAGGTTGCAACAGGGGGTTAACTAATAAAAGAGACATTTTCGCGTAAATTTGGAAAAAAAAAAGTTTAGTGGTGACTTTATGGCAAATTGTGGCAACAAAAAATCCGGGAATCAAGTTCTTAAGCATCAATAATGGTTTGCTAAATCTGAAGTTCAGTAGAAAATACTGGTATTTTATTTTCATGTTGTAAATTTCACTTCTTTCTTCCGTTACCTTTGCAGCTCAACTAAGCTCCATTCCATTGCTGATGTCTAACTGACCACCAACGGGGTAAGTTATAAATATTTGTTTATAGTTATACGAGTTAGTCAACAAGCACTAATCATGTATTAAATAGTATTTGGCATTGTGTTACAACTGAGATGCGGAAACTATTGTTTAGATATCTTTATATTTCCTAAAAGTATGAAAGTATTCTAGTTGCAAAACAAGATGGGCAAAGAAAATTAGCTGTAGAAGTTGAGTTTTATGCACATTCTTAGATATGTATTACTATCATTTGTATATTTTGTCAATCAAAACCAACGTCATTTGAATTCATGAATGTACCAGGAACTAAATTGCTAAGGACTTTTTTTTTCATAATCATTCACAACACGTGGCATATATATATTTAATGAAACCAAGGCATGTTATGTTATATCTATGTCCTATAATCATCATTGCAATCCAAGCATGCATAAAACTGGTCTGAATGTTGTGGCTGAGATCCGTATCTGGCCAACTCCTCGAACTGCTGGGTGTGACATATTCATGGTTTTAGTCACATATTGGAGTGGTTCATAGATGTTTGTCAATTGTAGGACTCTGCATGACGAATGTGCATAATATTATTCACACCATATATAACTTCATTTAGTATAAAAAATATTAATTTTGGTTTATATTATTTTGATATTCTATCATTTGTGCTTTTCTTTCCTCACATGTCATAAAGTTTTTCCCCCCTCTTTGTGAGCCATATTGTACCACTTTCCACTTCATGTAGATCAAAGGAAAAACATATCTAAGCTATTGTGTGTGGGGAAAATTATTTGTTGAAGGGTTAGAAAAAGGTATTATAATCTATTGATTTTAATTATTTCTTTGAGGTTTAATTTTTTTATATCGTATATTTAAGCAACAATTGGATTAAGTTTGATGTTATATTATTATTTTTCCTAATTTAATTATATTATCATTTGGCATGAAATAAGAGCGAGAGCATGTTTTGAGAATCTTATTTGAAAAAAGTCATTAAAATATGTTGAGATACCCAACTTTTCAGATCTTTTTTATTAGATGTTTGTATTATAGTATTTCTCTTTGTAATCAAGCTATAACGCACGTTGTTACTTTCGAAGTGAAAATCTTATAAAAGTGACATTTGTAGGTATTTCATTGATGGCTGATGATTATGTGAAGTTCTAAGAAAAATTGAGTGATAATATCAAACTTGACTTCATAGGAGACCCTTTTTCCTTTAGGACTTAACGTATCGTACCAGCTCTAATAAAGGCGTTACACAATGTCATTTATAGCATTTTCCTTCTCCTTATGTCATTGTCAATTTGCTTCGCTTACATACTATGTTAGCTTATTTATGTTTCTTAGTTTATTTTTATCTTTTAGTGTGACGTTAGTAAACTCTAATTTAGGGGGTATTTGTTTAAGCTTATATGTGGGCTTATGAGCTTATTTGATTCCGGCTTAGTTTTATAAGCCTCAATTTTCCAGCTTATTTTGAGAGCTATGAGCTTATATGAGTTTATCATATAACAACAAACTTATATAAGCCTAAAAATCTCAAAATAAGCCATAAAATTGAGGCTTATATATGTAATATAAGCCAAAAGTAAATAAGCTCATAAGCCACATATAAGCTTAAAAAAACACTCCCTTAGGGCAAGGATAGGATATCTTAAGATAAAAGTGATATTTGTATGGGTTACTAAAGTGTTCCATGTTACTTCATTATTTTAGATGTCATCGCTCTTATGTTTTAACAATTTTTTCGTTACAGATATTATGTGCTTTTACAAAGTCTACTTATTTTAATAATTACTAAAATGATCACGGGGATTTCAGTTATAATAATACACGTTGGGATCCTTTTGACACTTTTGCTTCAATCTAATTTTCGAGTTGACCATCAGCCATAAAGCATACCCCAAATCGACCCATTTGTAAGTAAATAGGTAAAAAAATGCCACCTCTTTTTATTATAAAATTTTCATATGATAGCAAGCTGTGTATTGCAGATCAAAAAATCAACTACTACGGGTGTAGTTGGCCTGCTTAAAAGTGCACGTCAAATTAGTCTTTAGCTCAAATGAAACTGCAACTCTTTTGGTAATCGCGAATCTTTCTTTCTATCATACAAAGATATATTATTTTGTTTTTTGGTTAGCCAAGTTGAGGGCAACTCTATACACAATTCAAGGACATCTAAAAGTGTAGTTGTATACTTGCAAATGAAAAATAATAAGACAGGTTCAATTGGGCAATTTTATACGCAATGTAGTATTCTCTTTAATCTCTGAATTCATGCTCTAATTTTAGCCAACCTGAATGATAGCATTGTACTTAAAATGTACTTCTATTTGTAATAGTGTACTTAAAGGGTGAAAGCATAAGCAAAACCTGATTTAAATAATTAATTCAAAACTATTAATGTTATGCAGTTTAAAGATTTGTAATAGTGTACTTAAAGCTCAAGTTTTTGTTTGTTTGGAATAGGTGCCAATTGAAAGCGATTCGGTGATGTGTAAAAGAGAAGAAATTTCTGGTGTTCAGATCAAATGGAGCATAAGGAAGTGAAAGAAGAAGAAAGTTTAAGCTTATCTAATAGTAAAACGAAGAGAGGAATCAAACTTTTCTACTGAGTGGTGCTTTGAGAATGAGATTAAGGTACTGATTTGCTTTTATTTTGCACATCTTATTAACCACCATTAAAAAAACGGAAATAGCATGGCTATAACTTAAGAATTATTAGAATGTTCTATCGTAGTTCCCGCGCTTTTACAATCACCTTCTCAATGAAATTCTATGTAATTTGTATGTAATTGCAAGTAGTGTTGCACAAAGCTGCTGTAAATGTTATCTAAAGGGGTGTTTGGTCCTGCTGTTTATGTATACTATTGTCTAAAGAAGTGCTTGGCTGCTGCTTAAAGTGGTGTTTGGTTGATGCTGGTTAGACACTTAGACTTGTCTAAATAAGTGTTTGGTTTATGTTATTTTTGGTTACTGATGTCTAAAGGGGTGTTTGTCGTTGCTTAAACTCAACATAAAATTAGATTTCGAATACTAATTAAATTTTTTTTAACATATGTAAGAGAAACTATCTATATTCATTTATATAATTAGATTTTGAATACTATTTTTTTTAAATAATTTTAAACAGATAAGTACTTGTGCTACAAAGGTACTTGGCGTAATATTAAGAAGAACTTACGTCAAAAAGGCTAATGAAATATTACAACAACTACTTGCAGCAGGGACACAAGATAACAGATGATCAGGCCCGAATTTAAGCATGTGCGAGCTGTGCGACGGCACAGGGCCTCCATTTTTTTGGGGCCCCAATTTCTAGATCTGTAACATTAGTATAGACTCGGTTTTTGACGTTTTTATACAAGTAAATGATGTTTTCTGAAGGAATAAACATGTTTTACAATGTTAGAAGCTAGTGATATAAGTTAAAATGGAGAAACAGAGTTCAAAGTTCGTGTTTAATGGTGAAGAATATGCAGAGGCATGTTAGGGGTGTTGCAAGGAAGGAGATGATACAAAAGTCAATAATTTTGTCTTATTGTTAGTTGGTTCAAGTTTAACCCGTTATAGTTTAGAATTCTTCCAATTATGGCACCATATCTAAAAATTATCATGATTAGCCTACCATAATTTATTATTTAATGTATAACAATTGTTTAGAATGTAACTATGTCTCAATTAAATTTCACAGATGTATTTCATTAAAATAATACATTATTTCATATTTCATATTTCATATATGCCATATAAGACTTAATGCTTATAACGTTATTAAAGATAATTTTTAATGGTTTTGAAATTCAATAGGTTATATCGAAAAGAAGAAAAGATATTTAAAAAAATAACAAAGAAAAAACACAATTTGCTATTAACTTGGTTATCGATTTCTTTTTTCCGTGAGAAAGACAACTTGATGAAGTTTAATGATTTTGTAGCAGATATTTTTTAAGGGCCTCTAATGTAATAAGGCACAGGGCCTCCAAAATTCACGAGACGACCCTGCAGATGATTATATGGTTGACCACAACGTCATTGACGATGAAGGATAAGTTTTTCTTATGTTTCTTGATGCTGAAATTTTATTCATCACAATGTTTTTCGTACTTTTGAAGTAGACTTTACGTTAATGTTTGTAATAAAGTAGTTGTTGCAATTTTTTGTGAGCCATGATTATAACTCTTTTCGTATCAATGTCAGTTATTTTTAAGTTTCAACACAACATTATGTCTCTTATTTTAATTTTTAAAGATTTTTATAATAATGAATGTTACATTAACATAGAAAATCATCTACCAAGAAGTTGATTTGCAATTTACAATGTTAATCTCATATCAAACCATTGTAATTTTTATTTTTATCTTTCAAACAAAATTCTTAAAACTAGCCGCCCATCGAGAGGGCCTTGAAGCTAGTATTGTTATATGTTTAAGTTTAGGGAAATTGGCAAAAAAACATCATACTTGCTACTTTTTGTCATTGTATGTAGCATCTTTTTTTTTATTGTTGCATTAACCTTTTTAAATCGTGCCATTGTGTGTACTTTGCGACTTTTTATCCATGTGAAATGACCATTTTACCCTTCAAAATTTGAAAAAGTAGGGGTAAAATGGTCACAAAGTACACACAATGGCACGATTTAAAAAGGTTAGTGCTACAATAAAAAAAAGTATGCTACATATAATGACAAAAAATGACAAATATAATGCCTTTTTTTGCCAATTAATTACTTTCTTTTGTAGTTTCAGTTCCCTTTGCATATTCACGTTCCCCATTCTAAAATCAAGTTTTTAGTGTTTTATGTAAATAATAAATTATTGTGATATAAAACTTCCGCAAAGTTATTATGATAAGTTTCTTATAGAGTAAACTACAAAGATGGTCTCTGTGGTTTGTGTTGACTTTCACTCTTGGTCATTTGACTTTTTTTTTTTGCACATACAATCACTAACTCTGAAACCCTTAACACTAGTAGTCCCTTGACCAAATGACGTTACGTTTGACTGTTAAACACCCCTCATGTGACTTGCACATGAGGGTAAGAATGTCATCTTAGTCCATCTCTTTCTTTATCATCTTCTCCCACCCACTACCCTTCTCTTTCTTTTCATGTTCACCCACAAACACCCCACCTCCTACCACCATTATTTTCAGTCATCAATATTTCCGGCTACCTCCATCAAATTCCATCCACCTCAATCAAACACCCATATACCTTGTATATTTACCTTTAAATGTATACTTGATTTTAAACTTCAAGACACATAAAGAATTCAAAAATAAACACCTAAAGAAAATGCTTTTTTATTCCAACTGTAAAGAAAATGTTACTAGTATAAGTGACATTTTACAAATCGTCTTGTAAAGAAAATGTTACTAGTGCATACGGAGTATCAATTATTTGAAGGATCTAGACTATTAAAATATGAACTGAAACTTATGGTACATAGATAAAGCAACAACAACATCTTATCCTCCATCTTCATTTCTTCATCCACCACCTTACCCCATCTCACCCAACCATCGCCAACTACCAATGAACACCCAACCAAACACCAGGCTCCTCACCTCTCCCACCCATCAACCCCACGCGCCTCTGTTTCATCTCCACCATCCACAACCTAGTACTTCTCCTCATGTAAAATACTCAATTTTTTTTACATAAAAATTAAATCCTCGGCTATATTAAACGAATCACAAAAATGATAACAACACAATCTTTATATAAAAGTCCTTAAAAAATATAATCTTTATAACAACACTCAATAAACAACATCAACTTCACAACCTTAACCCATCTTAGCTAACAACTAATCTATCACAACCAATAAGACTTAAAGACTCAAAGACACAAAATAAAATCACAAGATCTCAGATTCGTTCAAAGATCTTTAAAGATCTTATGTGTTCGGAAAAAAAAAAACCCATCATTGATCTTGAAAAATGAAAACAAAAACAAGATTAATACCTACCCGAGACCTCCTTTCAAAGATCTTGAAATCGAGACCTTGGGCTTTTGTTTGCTACTCGGTTTGTAACAGCAAAAAGAAAGGTATTAGTGATTTTTGGTGTTCGATTTTCAGAATAAAGCAATTTGTGGTAAAATGTAGTTTTGAATGAGTTTTTTGATTTGATGATGGTAGATGGTGAAGTGGTGGCACACCCGATGATAAAACGCGACACCAGATCTGGGTGGTAGTTTTGTGGTCGTGGTGGGTGGCGTTTTTGAGGTGGTGATGGGTGTTGACAGGTTTTAATGATGGTGGTGACAGGTGGTGTAGGGTGACAGATTTAATGGTGGTGGTGATGGGCGGCAATTTTTGGGTGATGGTTTGAGATCTTTGGGTGGTGAGAGAGAGAGTGAGACTGAAATTCAGAGAGGAGAGAGAGAGTGTGTGACTTATGTGTGAGAGTTTTACTTTAGAGATAGGGAGTACTTGAATGGACGAAATTACCCTCCAAAAATTGCGCACACGTCATAACTTAACGCCTTGACCTAACGGACGTTTGGTCAAGGGACTATTAGTGAAGAGAGTTTCAGAGTTGGTGGCTGTGAGTGATAAAAAAAAGTCAAAGGACCAAGAGTGATGGTCAACCCAAACCACAGGGACCATCTTTGTAGTTTACTCTTTCTTATATTCGGAAGTAATCCTAAAGGGAATTTCAACTTCTTAGGTTAATTACAACCAATCGATCAAAACCAAAAGAATTGAAAACAAGAACCCATCTTTAGTTCTTTACACCATCTTCCATATGTTCACCACCGAAACCATCTCTTTTTCCGGCAAGCTAACCACCACATGCCACCACCATTACCATCACTGAAACCCCACCAAAACCCACTTCACAATTCCTTCTATCTCCCTAAACCCACATCCAAACACCCCCCTAAAAAACTCATCTTCCCAACAAGAATGCCTCCATCTTTCTCCACCCCAAAAACCCTCTCAGACTATCTCAAAACCCGCATCCCACAAGAAGCCTTTTCATCATGGGGAACCCGACCCGGAACCAAAAACATCCACAACTTATTCCAAGAATTAACCTCTGGTGAAACATCCTTAAACGACACCCAAAACCCACCTCTCAGAACTGTCAATGTAGTTGTTGTCAACATTAAAGATGGTAAAAATCGAATCTTGATTGAGTCCCATCAAGAATTGTCAAATGGGGATGTCAGGGTTCGGTCCAGGCCGTTATCCGAGAAAATGAAGCTGGGTGAGAGTGTGGAAGATGCCGCGGTGAGGGCGGTTAAGGAGGAGTTGGGGAAGGAAGGGGAGTGTGTTAGAGTGGTTAAGGAGACGTGTAGGAGTAGAGTTGAGGAAAAGGTGTCGGTTTCTTATCCGGGGTTGCCTGCGTGTTATGTGTTGCATAGTGTGGATGTGATTGTTGACGGGTTGCCGGATTGTGACGAGTTTTGTACGGAGGAGGAGGGCGAGGAGTATGGGGAAGGGGAGGATGAGAAGGCGGTGAAGTGTAGGAAGCATTATTGGAAATGGGTTGATGCGGGGAGTACTAGTGTTGAAACTTGAGTCGTGCATTTTTGTAATGGTGAGTTTTTTTAGCTCTCCTAACTATTGGTTTTCGCAAGTTGTTACGTGATAGTGTTTGATGTGTGTATAATGTTTGAAGTTGTGATAATAATATACTGATCAGTTTTATTGCGTATTTACCAAATTTTGATTATTATGCATTATAAATACTAGAACGGCGGGTACTGTGTGATTATATTTTGCGTTATTTGGTTACACGTTTAGTTGTCTTCATGCTTTATAAGTAGAGATATTAGAGATGGTTAAGCCAAATAATTTTAGTTTGAACAACCAACCGCTTCCTAACAAACTTCCTAACCAACTTACTTCCTAACAAATTAATTTTGAAATCTATCCATAATAAGCAAGAAAAAAGTCTGAATTTTAAGCCTTTCTAATTATAGAATAGTCCCAAATGCATTATAATGTAGTATAGATATAGATATAGATGATGACCCCTGCGTAATAAAGTTAAAATGAATAGGTTTTGTTGCAGCGATTTCCTATACTGATTATTTGATAGCCGGATTACTAAATATTGACTTGGAAACACAGTAATCAGACAAACACATTTACAGCATAATGCCAAACACCCCTTAATTGGAATGTGATTGTAATAGTAAGCTTTATTTTCCGTAAGAAAGGTTTAAACTTGATATCTTCTGGATGTGAGGATACATATAGATATAGTACCTTTTCATGGTCAAGTGCTTGTTTTGGACCATCCAACTGAGTAATATTGTTGGATCAACTTATACACATGGCCATACGTGCATCTTGCATCATGCATCGTGCCATGTGGCTACTAACATAAATCAAGCCAATCTTGTATAGTAGAAAAAAATTGTCGATAGAGCAACATGATTGGCTGGATTTAAGCTAGTGGTGGCGTGGCAGGATCTGATTAGGTACTGACGTGGTCTGTATATTGACGTAAGTTGAATCCAGTTTTGTCTACCGTTATGTTCTGTATCAGGAGTTTGGTTATTGTTGCTAGTTTTTAATGGCTAAAAGGATGCTTTTAATTATCGACTATAGAGTAGATGTGCAGACACGTAAGAAATGGTTTGTGGTTCTATTGCTTCTTAAATACCCTAGCCTATAAAATCAACAGGTTTTAGACGTGATTTGTTTCATTGGCTGTTTGTGTAGCATGTTCCACACCCCTAGCCCTAGGTTCTTAGTTTCTTGTCGTGTTCTCAAGTAAAGGTGTTGATAACTGTTGCTTTTGATCCTTTCTTAATACATGGCTCACAAAAATTCACAGCTGAATTATTGATGTAGCATGTCGTGTTCTTATTTGTTATATATGGTTGCTTTTGGAATTAGCTGACGTTGATCTGCTTCCTGTTTCGCTCAGTTGTTAGACGTTCCTTTCTTGTATATTTACATTTCCACCACCTTCTTGGCGCCAAACCTTGCGAGTGTCAGGGTGGTGCTATATATTCCTGGTTAATTTGTACAGTACATAGTGGCAACATGAAGTAAGTAAGTCTCTTAGGACTACATAAGACTTGAGATTCCAACCGACCATATTTCATAAGAGACACAATGTTATTTACACTCTGTTCTCGAGTTTTTATTTATTTATTTATTAATATATATATTTTTTTTTTGCTTTATTTTTTTTTTTTTTTTAAAGATGGAAAGGTAAGGGATGGGAAGGAAAATTACAAATATTGGTGTTCGTGAGTTTTTTTTGAGATGGAAAGGTAGGGGACGGGAAGGGGTGAGGGAGGGAAGTTATGGCCTTTTTTGTGTAGATTTGTTTCTTCCAAAATTGTGGGGATGAGGAAGGGAAGTGGGTCACTAACATCATGGGCTTGTGTTAAATTACAATTATATCCTCATTTTCTTTATGCTCGTTGCATAACTTCCACCTGCTTACCTTGAAGCAAGTAGCCTCTTATCTTGATAATTTCCCCAATTACGTATAGCTGGTCTGGTTTGGAATTGTTAACTTGTCCAAAATTTAAAAAACTAAATAAATTATATTTGGGTACTCTTTTAACGAATTGAATATGTCTTAAAAAATATTTGTTTTTGGTTTTAGAATTGGATCATTTATATCTGTGACTGTAGGTTGAAAACGCTTCCTTATATACTTGATAAACGCTTTCTTTGTGGTAGTTTACATTGATAAATTAATTGGACCATCTTGGTTATATATTTTATGTAGTGATTACATTTGTAATGGATTTTAATAACTTATATCGTATGTTCCAGGGATAGTGGTTGGATATTTTATGTCTTAAATGTTGATGTTGTTGAGTATTTGTCAACAATGGAACATCAGTACTTATAATTTTCCGTTTGAGTTTTGATAATCAATTTAGTTGCAACTAGTTTCAACCTAATCTACCCCGTGAGGCAGGTCACTTGGGTCGTGTTTTGTTACTGATCAGACAGTTTTAAAAAATATAACAATGAAACGGGTCAAACAACTCAAAGGGACCAAATTCAGTATATAGTTTCGGGGGTATATTGGTAATTTTGTTAGCTTCCTTATCCTTGCATTCCTACCTAAAAATACAAACTCAAGAACACAAATTGCAATAACCACTTTCTTCACATTGTCATCCCCTTACTTTGCCTTTCCCATCCCATCCCCTTCCATTCTTTAAAATTTAAACTCGAGAAGAGTGTAGAGTAATTTAGGTTCAAGAAAGTTTTAGCTTTTATCTGTAAATAGCAGACTCTGTGCTTGTGCATCAAGAGATCTTTGGCATAGCTCATTATTTAGAGTCAAGAGTATCTTGTAAAGTTAGATTTCCTGAGTAATTTTGAACCTAATGGGCACTACCTGGTGAATGCTTATTATGTTTGCATTGTCTTGGGTGTCAGACAAGACCTTTTACCTTTTTAAGAAAGTTGGAACATGAACTTTAACTTAAAGTTATTGATAGGACTTGACTGATATTTTTCTTGGAAGTAATGAAGATACTAACACAATGCAAAATCTTCTTTACACTCAAAAACATCTTAACTCTAAGCAGCAGTTTCTCACAAATGATGTTTAAGTTAACCCTAATTGAACATAAAATCAAGCATAACATTTTATTTGTCCTAATTCCTATTTTTAGAGTTGCATAATTATGGAAATACCTTCGGTGGCTTGTTTGACTAAATGAACGTAAATAAAACAATTACACAAGTCTCTCAGTTATACCTTGGGTTTATTATTGCTGACCGAAGATAGATTGCCACCATTAAGTTACTCCATGGTGGCAATCATTGCAAGTCTTTGGAAGTGATTTTGCTTTTGTGAAACTTTTAACCACGCTCTCTTTGAAAGTAGTGAGTCTTTCTTTAGGCATTCTTGCAAGAAATGTTAAATATCATGACGGTAATTAAACATGTTCAATTAGTATAAGTATAAATTACAAAAGAATTTGATTGACACTCTCCCTAATTACAGATCACGAGAAATTCTTTACCAGGGAGAACGCCACTTGTTAGTTTCTGCATCGGGAAAACAGGTAAAATTACATCTAGGATGAGTAAAGAAGCAGCGCCTTGTTGTCAACAGATAGCTAGAATGTCTACAATACCGTGAGCCCTTTTGTGTTTAATACTAATTTACTACGATGTTGACCAAACAACAAAAAAGATCAGGGTCTTGTACATTAGGAAACTTTGTGGGCGTTAGCCACGCATTGTTGATTCAAAGCGACTGCCATCATATATAAATACAGAAATTGCTTCAAACTAGGTGAGCTAATATTTCTTATACTGCTACCTAAAGAATTGGACCTGTTATTTGATTGAAAAGGAACTACTATAACAAGATTATTAGTATAGCCTTATTTGAGATTTATATAGTTATCTCGGATTTTAAGGATTTAGAGCAATGTTATCCATGTAGGATCCCATTAGTTTCATAGTAGCTCTAAAGGGACTCTGCATTTTTAAAAGGAGACCCATTGACATTAAAATCTAAGATTCTTTTCTTTTGTCTATAACTATCATATGTATCTTTCCTATAATCCCACGTTAAAGATTGCAAAAGGTAGAAATCCACTACTATATATCAAAGAGACACCATCATTATAGATGATAAGATTTACAAACCAAACAGTGACCACTTTACCACAGGTCCACAAGTTCACATTAGTAATTCATAGTAATCATCTAGAATTGAAATCTAATCAAATTCAATAGTATCTTTCAGTCACAATAGTATCTTTCAGTCAAACTGAAGTCGAACACCGACTCCCTTGTTTGAAAAATAATGGACAAGCAGGTACGGATGGACCAAAGGGTGAAACGGCAACACAATTTACATTAAAAAAACTATACCTACACGACACCCAAGTTCCTATTTTCCATGTGCCTTATCCATTTGCTCTGAAACTTAAAAACCATTCTTCCCACCATTTGATCACGACCCATTACATACCGGAAGATGGATCCATGGGTAACCTGTTTGCAACTAAAACCATTAATAAAAGATTGTTAACCTTATGCTGTTAATAAACAGAGGGACAAATGAGTGGAGTGTCATCATCTGTTGCTCTTATAAGAAGCATAAACTTGAATTTCATCATAGTAAATACCAACTTTTTGATTCGGGTTTATTGAATAGAAGCAACATTTTTTACGCCGACACTTTTGACATTTAGAGCTCCTTAGCTATGGACTATGGTAGTAGGTAGTTATTGTTAAACATTGTTAGGAGCTTAGTTGCTCATCATAACTGTAAAGGTGCAAGAATTATTAAAGTGATCATTAGTACGATCACGTGAAATGCTTCACCATTTGGGAGCACCACTTCCAGTTTCTGTAAGGCAAAACATCAAAAGTTATGTATATATGATGTTTAGAATGTGCGCAGTAAAAATGTACTTCTGTGTTTAATACTGATCTACTATGATGTTGACATTATTGATTTACAATGATGTTGGCCAAACAACACAAAAGATTAGGGTCTTTTGCATTATGAGAGTTGGTGGACATTGGTGCATAATGTTGATTGAAAGCGACTGCCATTATCTGAAACCAAAGAAGTAGCTGCTAACAAGTATGGGAGGAACAATTTTACTACTATCAAGATTTGTACCCTTTTTTAATTAAAAAAATTAGTATAACAAGATTAATAGTATATGCGTATTTGAGCTTTATATAGTTGTATCTAATGGGATTATTTACAACGGTAGCAAGGAGTAGAGGCTGCTGTTGCGACCACTTTACGTATGAATGGATCGATTTGGGGTGGTTGTTTATCCCAAATGGGTGAAACTGGTTGAAAGGCAAAAAAAAGTTTTTTTTGTAATGCATAAAACTTTCAAATCGTTTTATTTAAAGTTTTAGGTTATCGTTGTTATAACGATGTTTTTGTAATCACATATAATGCATTACTTAGTTACTAAAAAACTTAAAATGGACAAATAGTGTTTGCTGGTCAATCAACCCGGCCTGACCCATTTTGGTTCAACCTTTGCCGTTTTGACCAGTTACGTGGCCCGCCCGTCTTACCAGCTCTACTCTCTAGTAAGGATCTCCACAGGATTACTTTTCAGCATCTCTAAAGGGTTTGCACATAAAAGGAGATTTATTGGCTTAAAAGTTTAAGATTCTTTTCTTTTGTCTATAAGTAACTATTATATTTATCTTTCTTAATCCCACATTAGAGCTAGCAAATAGTAGAAGTCCACTACTGTATATCAAAGAGAAACTATCATTATAGACGATAACTTTTACAAACCACATGATAGACACTGCACTATACATTTACATATTATTATTTATTTTTATCAATCCATCTCTGGAATCAAATCAAACCTACATATAGTATTTGGTCGTCAAACTGTAGTAAAACACTGACTCCCTTGCTTAGAAGTCAATGGACCTGCAGGTGCAGATGAACCAAAAGGCAAAACCGCAACACAATTAACGTTAAACCTATATCTACCAGACACCCAAGTTCCTATTTTCCACCTAAGTAGTCCATTTGCCTTGAAATTCAAAACCAATCTTCCCGCCATTTGATCACGACCCATTTCATACCTAAAAGATGGATCCACAGGTAACTCGTTGGCAACTAAAACCATTGATAAAAGATTGTTGTCTTTATGGTCTTGATAAAATGGAGGGACAGATGAATCAAGCGTTATCTGTTGACTCTTATAAGAAGCATAAACTTGTATTTCATCGTAGTAAATACCAACTTTCTGATTTGGGTTCTTTGACAGAAGTGTGATTTGAATAGAGGAGTTAAGAAGGTGAGATCCAGAGAGGGCGAGCTGATATATATCAGCTTCTTTGAGGGCAAACTCTGGCTTGGCGGGGTGGAGTATGAACCAGACAAGAAGTATGAATAAGAGGATTGAAAGGATGACAGTTGTGAGCGTGTAGACTAGTTTTTTGTGATGTTTTTTGATGTTTATGATTTTCTTTTCCGCACAATGCTGGGGTGATTTTTCATTGATTGGAGACATTTGTTATGGTAAAGAGGGAGGAAGTTTACATGGCTAAGTGAAGGGTGGTGTGGAGGTTATATATATGAATATATATAGAGCTAAGAAGCAACTAATTTTGGACTTAACACTTTTGACCCTTGAAGCTCCTCAATTATGGTAGTAGGTAGTTGATATTAACCATTGCTTGAGGCTTAGTTGTTCACCATTATTGTACATGTGGCAGATGGCGGGGTTGGGTACCGGGTTAAAACATGTTTGGGTTCAAACGGGTCAGTTTTAGTACATTTAGAGACAGTCCGGGTTAGGTTGGTTGATTCACATATATGCTTTGTCCATTTTAAATTTTTTACAAATATAAATGCGTTAATATTGTTAACTGCTTTTACAAAAACAATAGCATTAGAAGAATAATCTGAATCTTTAAATAGAAACGATTTAAGAGGTATGTAAAACTTGTGTGCATTAAAAATAGACTTTGGGCGACTTTCATCCCGTACAACCCGTCACCCATTTAACCAGTTTCTTTACTGCTAATGCTTTTTGTTTGACCCGTTTGTATACATACCTGAATATCAGTATGTGAACAAATCTTAACCCTTTAGCATTTAGAGGGAATTTGTTTTAACTAGTGAACAAAATTACCCTTGTGATCATTGGCTATTTACTTGTAGAGTAGTCTTTCCAATCCATTGATGCTAGTGATAATCTTCAATAAAAGGTAGACTTTATCAAGTTGGCTCAAGAAGTGGCCACAAGACATGATTAACCTTTATGTAAAGAAAAAAGCTTACTAGATATAGAAAATGACTATTTTTTAAAAACATAAAAACATCCATTGTTATACCATATTAACAGTTTGTATAATCATATCTATGTTCTGCTAGAAACTCCCATGTTATTTTACGTGTTCATTATGCTCAATTAACCATGTGAATTTCGACCACTAAATCTATAAAATGTAAGTGTGAATCATGCATATCAGTACAGGTTTGGTATATACAGATTTTGGAGTGGATGGTATGATTGAAACAAGGATATCTTGGGTATCAAGCGGAGTGCAGCAAGTGTCTCGTGAACCTTTTTGAATAATTGAATAAAAAGTTGTAATCTTTTACAAAGCGCATAGCGATAAAATAGTCAATAGTTTCGCTTTTTGTTGAAGTTTATGTGACTTTTGTTTTGTTTTTTGAATATTTTTACCGATTGAAAGTTGAGGGAAAACTAAGAAATCAAAAGGGGAAACATGAGGAATCTATGGAAATTGACATTGGGTGGCAGTGGGGTTTAGAGATTGACCAATGGTGTTTTAAACCCTTTGCCTTTTATGCTAAGAAATGAGATTTTCATGGCTTTCTAGGAGTAGTTGAGGAGCTTCTTTAGGAAGAGTGTGAAATGGGTAATGCATGCTGAGTAAAGGTGGCTATGCCAGGTAGGTCGGGTGGGTTGGGACAGGTCGGGCCGCCTTGACCTGAAGCATTTTTCTCCAACTTACATGAAATTCTTGGTATATAGTTACTGTCTCTTTTCAAAGATAATTTATCGTTTGATGAAATGATTTAACACGTTTCATGCATAAAAAATACACTATGGGTGGCTTCAAACCAGGTTGAAATGTTTTTTTTTACACATTTTGTCTTAGTATACAAGTTGAACCGTTAAAGAAAACAAGTAACCTGGATCGCACCATTTATGCTGTGAATCAGTTGATTTTTGGTGAGTGGATGAATCATGAATGTCAATTTCAATTTTAGTCTTTTTCAAAGGAAGTAGCTTTACTTGAGTTTCAAGATAAATGCTTGTTCACCTTTTATTTCTACTAGCATGATGTGCCATTATGAAACCCAATTATGTGGAAACATTTGGTATTCAATTGGTATGATAGTACTAATTGTGTTTGATAACAGATGTCACAAAGTATTTCTATAGGAAAGAGATTAATATAATGGAAGGCACCACATCTATCTTTTGAATGCATGAAGTGATCTTATTGCATCTATGATGTAATATAAAAAGATTTATATGTCTGGCTTGCCTAGATATAACTGCATTATTTTGTCGCTAGTCTATCTATGCATCAAGGTTTGAATGTGTATGCTTGTGGATTACATGTAGAGTCGCACTAGATTCAGACAATACTCTCCTGGTCACCAGAATTAGTGGTTTTGTTTCAACTTTGTAGTTTGTACCAAATGAGTTGCCGCTTTGTTTCTTGTGTTGTGTATAGGCTACAGACTGTCTCAAACACGAGGAAGAAGGTTTATCTGTTTATAAAATTTTCTCGTGATTGTTTCTTTATATGGTGGCATGTAGAGTTACAACCTAACCACAAAGTCAAAGTCTCATCACAGTTCACCAATGCAGAATTGTATTAAGTACTAAAGTGAAGGTTGACAAACGATCTAGCTACAAAGAAAACCTTGTTTAGTCAATAAAATTTCTATATTGATACTTGTAGCAATTTTGTAAAGTTGACATGAATGCCAGTTTTGATGAAAAGATCAAAAGAACATAGTGAAAGGTAATCCAGTTTGGCTAAAATGCATACTGTGGAAAGCGTAGAAAGAGGGGGAGGGGGGTGGTTTAGGAGGTGGGGAATACGTTCCCGCTTAAAAAGTTAAACTTATTGTGTCAAATTAACAATCAAGTGTGATGCATTATGGTAAGTGCCGATAATGAATCTATAACAATAAAGATAATTGGAAGCATAAAATAAAACATATCACCACGACACACATACATGCACAATATAAATATAAACATAAAGCAATAAGTAAAAGAAAGCGCAAAACGGACACAATGATTTATAGTGATTTGGTTACGAAGCTCCTCTTCGCCCTATTCCACTCCCCGAGTACCTAACTCGAGAGTTACTTAACTATGTCAACAAGCTCCCTTCTCGGCGGAGAAAACCTTACAAACGTCGCTTATAACTTTACCAATACTAAGCTAAATATAGTTTTTCTTTGGGTACAACAAAACTCGTTATGTGTTATGATCCAACACAACAAACCTATTACCCTTGTGTTTTAAGGCCGAAACACACTAACCAAATACCTTTGAGTTTTAAGGCCTAAACACATTAAACCATCTATCCTGTAATTTGGTGTATGGTTGGTAATACAAGATGTTGTATATACACGGTGATGTACAATAATGATCCAAGACATACGTATCTAGTGGATATGAATGCTTAATCTAAATTAACCTCGTTGATAATTTATTTTAATAAAACAAGAAACTAATCATTTTACTCGATACAAATTTTACATTAAATTAAGAACCATGCTAGAATCACAAAAAAAATCTAAAAAAAATATCCGAATAATGATATGTTATGGAATTAGTGACATTCCCTCTTCTTTTAAATCTTTTATATAATAAAACAAAACCTCTATTGGTAATTTTTCATTTTAAAAAAATGCATTCATACCTTATTTAGTAATAATTTTATTTAAAAAAAATATTATTTTGTTATTAGGTAACATTTTATATTTATCCATAACACAAGTAGAAGATAAATACAAAAAATATAGATAAGATGCAATTAATAATAGGATTAAAATTTTTAAATAATTATCTTTAATAATAAAAAACTATAATTAAACATCATAAATCAAATAAAACAAATATTAAATTATTTGTTTTTTAATAAATAAAAATATATGAATCAAAAAATTAAAAAAAAACCGCGCGTGCGCGGGCATTATAACTAGTTCCTTCTCTAAAATATATCCACAAATAAACATATCATGTCATTATGTAGACACTAGTCATTCATACCCGTGCGTTGCACACGGGCTCTATCTAATTGGTCATAGTGTAATGTTTGGTATGTATTTTCGTCATTAGGTTTGTAAGTTGTGATGGTATCACAACTTTTGTAAGCATCGCATGAGTTTAAGATGAATGAGTTTAATTAGTTGTTTGTGACTTTTATATTTAGACCGAGTCATTCATACTCGTGCGATGCACACGGACTTAATCTAAATGTTCGTTAGTGTATTGTTCAACACTAATTTTCGTCATTACATGGGTTGTATATAAGTGTTCATAGCGTAATCTTCGGCACTTATTTTCGTTATTATATATTTAAGTTGTGATAGTATCACACCTTTTCTAAGCATGACACACATTTAAATAGTTTATTGACATTAAAAGATTATATGTGAAGAGACTTTTTTCAAGATGTTACATTTAAAAGAGTCTCTTCAAATGTAATTTTTTAATATGTATAAGTTACATACTAAATGTCAAAGGGATGTTAAACGCATATGGTTCTTTCAAAATATAAAATCATAACAAAGTGGATATTCTCTATATTTTGAAATCTAACTTGTGACAATGAATTATCCTTTTGGTTTATCATATCAAATACGGTAGCTTACATTACTACGCTTAGTTATTCGAACTTTATTTTATCCACAAAAATCATTTAAGTTTCAATATTTTTTTATTGTTGTGAAAATCGATCCAATATTGTTAGTATATTTAATTTGTAGCATATTGCATATATAAATATATTTGAAGACATCAATCTTAACATATAATTTTTCTACTCTTAATAATTAATATAACAATTTCATTTTGCCAAATTTGTTTGTCATTCTACAAATGAAACTAAAATCATATTAAGATAATCAATTAATCTCTATAGTGATATTAACCCACCGCAAGACCAAAAACTACATTAAGAGCAAAAATACTAAAATGCACCAACAAAGTGTAGTAATAATTATTGATTAAAAATTAAATGCTCGTCACATTATTTTCAAAAAACTTACTTGCTAACGAATCAATAGTATTAGCCCGTTTATCAGTATTACATGAAGTAAAGTATTGCATGTTTAATTTGTAACGTAAATTAATATGAATGCTAAGTATTCATCACACCGATGGTTTTGGCGTTGTTCTTGTTTTTATTTTTGTTCTTGTTGTTGTTGTCTTTGTCGTTGTTCTTCATTGGCCTTTTGCATGTTTTGTTATTGATACAATTTTTGTGACTTCTCGATCTCTTTCTTTAATGATTCTTGACGTGCTACAAAAAACAATTAGATATAGTTGATCGTTAGTAACTTAAATACAGTTATCAATATATTGCATTTTCGATCAAAGTAAAAATGTTCATGCATGTTTCACTTAATGGATAAAGACAACGATGTGTAGGATCTCTTAAACCATTAGAGAGGATGATGTTACTACCAAACCTCCTAAGCACGATCTTTATGTCCTACATTGTTACACACACAAAACACACGTGAAATTTACATGAAACAATATAAATCAATATGCTAAATAAGTATGACGATATGATGCTTACTTTACCACCATAATAAGTTGTAGGCCAATGTGCACGCGGTGTGGAGGAAGTTGTGGTTTGTTGTGTGTGATTTTTGATATATTATATAGTTGATAAAATATTTGTAACTTATGGACGGGAAGGTAAAAAGACTAACCACTAATTGGTGTGTTTAATTTATGCATTCATGGCACCAAACACTTCATCTCCTATGTACTTATCCTTATGCATGACTATTAAATCAATGTACTAACACATGAAACATCCATATTTCACTTTCAATTCATGAGCCATTTATTATAACCCCTTACATTTATAAGACTACTTAAGCTTTTAGTATATAAGATTATTTTTTAAATTTTTTGTGATGACAACATTTCTCTTAGGGCCCATTTGGTTTAGCTGTTTGAACTGGTTTTTGAGTTAATAAAAAATAAAATAAAATAAAATAAGATAAAATTGTTGTTTGGTTGATAATTTCACCGTAAGATTTGAGATTAAACTTTATTCACTAATTATTAAATTACTTTTTTTACACTTTAATTATATTATTTCTTTTAATTCATTTTATTTTTCGTTTCTTGCATTAATCTAAATTCAAATCCTAATATAAATTTAAATCTAAATTAAAATCTAAATCCTAAACCTACATGTATAACAAACGGGCCTCTCTTAAATTATGGTTTTTCTAACATGTGCCCTAGGGCACATGTTAAGCATAACAAAAAGTACAAAAAAGTACTCATGGACCCACGCAAAAGTACAGACAAGTGTACTTTTGTATGTTCTTTTTCGTGGATCCCATGGTACTTTTTGTGTGCTTAACATGTGCCTTAAGGCACATGTTAGAAAAACCCCTTAAATTAAAAGGGTTTTATTCCCATAATAACTTTGATATCAATTATCTCTCCCTACTTATTTAAACCACCTCCAACATTTCCCCATCACAATATTCTTCTAGCCACAAAGAAGAAAAATATAGATCCTCTTTCTCCCAAATCTACTGCAACCAATCGCTCATCCTCCCATCTCAGATCCAACCGTACCAAAGTTTGATTTAGTCACCCCAAAAACCATAGGTAAGGCCCTTGTTTGAATCCTAGCCGAAAGCCTTACACCCATCATCCCTCACATAGCAGGGTTTTTTTTTTTTTTTTTTTTTTTTTTTTTTTTTTTCCCTACTACTACGTTACCACTTGTATTGTCGGTAACCACCTTTGCATGTCCTTGAAATCATGTTCTAGTACGAACTCTTATAAATCATAGAGATTAATATAACGTAAGTATGAACTATAATTACGTATTGAACCTGACGGCTAGGGTGTGAACGAATTTTTCATTCCACACACCTTTTTTTGCTTGGACATGGTGCACTTACTACTTAATACAGTAATAGTAAAAGAAATTATTTGTAAGTAGTTACATAAAAAGCCCTAATGAGATCGCCTAAAGATTAACCTATTGAATAAATTTGTTTTGTGTAGTTTTTATAAAGTTTTGTATGCAAGTCTAACACTATTGCAATATCTTGTATTCCTCATGAAATAACAACATATGTCATATATTAAGGTTGCATAATCGGTGGTAAATGGAAATCCCTCAATCTTTGATCGATTATGCTTTTTATGAATTCATATGACACGTCAATTCCATGATTACACAGTGTGCTTCTACTCAGGAATAGGGATAGTCTCTCAAAAAGAACTTTCTACTCATTCACAGAAGTTTTTTGAGCTCGGTAATATTCGCTTGAGATTCAATAAAAAGAGAAACAATAAGGTCATTGAATCATTGAATCTCAAGCGAATATTGCCGAGCTCAAAAAGCTTATGTGAATGAACAGAAAGTTCTTTCCGAGAGACTATCCCTATTCCTGAGTAGAAGCACATAGTGTAATCATGGAATTGATGTGTCATATGAATTTATAACCATTTACCACCGATTATGCAACCTTAATATATGATACATGTTGTTATTTCATGAGGAATACAAGGTATTGCAATAGTGTTAGATTTGTATACATAACTTTATAAGAACTACACAACACAAATTTGTTCAATAGATTGATTTTTTTGGAAATCTCATTGGGGTTTTTATGTAACTAGCTACCTGCACTACAAATAATTTCTTTTAGTATTATTAAGCAGTAGTAAGTTCACCATCTCCAAAAAATGGTGTGTGGAATGAAATTCATTCACTTACGTGTCAGGTTCGATACTTCATCAAAAGGTGGTTATAGTCCATCCGTTCATTGTGTTAATCTCTTTGATTTATAAGAGTTTGTATGAGAACATGGTTTCAAGTATGTTTGACATTAATGACATCTCAGATTTCACGTCTGATTTCTGTCTTGTATTATGAGGATATGATATCTACGGGCAGAAATGGGCTATTAGATCTCACAAATGGTCTAGCCCCTCACCTATGGATATCATACCTTCATCAAGCATCCATCAGAACCCACTTTATGCGCTCGTATGAAAAAGAAAGCAGGCCTGGACCTTATGAAGGATGATGTAAGTATTTCAACATAATTAAAATATGAATAATATTATTATGATTTTGTTGTTTTTGTTGCTCTCACATTTTGTGATCTATCATGTATCATGTTATGTATCTAGCCTTCACTTATAGGCAAGTTTGGATACGAATATATGACACATTTCTTGGATTGAGTAGTTGCCACTTATCCTTCTATGCTGATAATTTTTAGTCAAAATCATGGATGTTTCTATTATCAATTCTTATAAAATATTATCAGTTTATTTTGAACATTTGTGTCACCAATTGCTTGAGAGAGTGTTTAGATATTTTTCTTAAAAGAATTACGTGATAGTCAACATGATAGAGTTTGGATATGCTTCGGTTGCATGAGGTTATAATACTTATTTTTTATAGTGCATATCGATTATTTTGGCAAATTTCAGTTGTCTAATAAATACCCTGTAATAGATAAATGACCGTTAATGAAAAATAATTGACATTATATCATTGTTGCAGTATACTGAAGAGGATCCTGACACTTGTGTGTCAAAATTTGTTCCCGAGCTTCCTGGTGTGCCTTTAATATGCATAAGCCTATTTGGTGAGGACTCAAACTTGTTCAAAATTTGTTGTCCCCAAGTCAACTCACAGGTGTAGCTTCAATTATCACGTTTATGCCAGAATGAGCAACCTAAAGTCTATATCCTGCCCATCGAATTCTCCATTAAAGGTAGCTCTCATTTTACAATAAACATTAATTCATGCATTTAGAGTATTCTAACAATTAAAACAAACTTTACAACAGATGCGTCTTCTTTAGAGCCTGGTTATACTCTTTCAATCACCAAAGGGGAGAATGTAGTTGACCAGGTAGCACCAGGGGCGGTGCTGAGAACGTCAAAAAAAAAATTAGGCCCGGCACGAAAAAAAAAAGTGCCCATATTATAATATCCATAGACCATAATCAAGTACGAAAAGCAAAAAATACGAACAAAAATCATTCTTGCAACAAAAGTATTACTTCTACAAAATAAAATATATTTAAGTGGGTTGGGTCTTCACCCTTTTGTCCCTTCACAATCGTTTTTGACTTTTTGGATTAAATGATTAATAGGGTTTATTTTTAAGTGGGTTGGGCCTAGTACATATAATGGGTATAAAAAAATTTAGTGCCCCTTAGTGGGTTGGGCCCGGCTCGGTTGCTGATGGTACGCTGGCCTAAAACCGCCCATGGGTAGCACCCTCTCATACAACTCAATTATGAGAAAAAGGGAGCGTATTTGCAATAATGAGATTAAAGAATGAATGAAATGGGAAAGCATGCTTAACCGATGTCTCTCGAAAGTTCTAAGGTAAGATTAAGCTATAACCATAACTTTTTTTTATTTATAAGGCAGAATTATTATAGCAAAAAAGAACATGAGATAAGTGTAGGACCAGAATATAAGTGATCAAAATGGCAACAAAACCTCCTTGCTAGCTGCTACCTCCCACCAGACCCACGCAGCCAAACACCCCCCTATATGCAGCAACAGCGACAGTCAAAACACCCTGGATAGACAACAGAAATCATGTAGCCTCATTATTAACCGAACCACAAATATACGGCCCCTCCAACAACTTCTCCCACTGAAAATTCCATTTTCTAGATCTCCTGGAAATCCACTCATATTTTAGTTAGATGTCTTAAAAACCTCTTTAGCAGTTGTCATTTTTTGCTAAGGTTTAACTGAGAAGACCCACATCGAAACTAAGCTCTTCCATATGTCCTTAACATCTTGTTTTAAACTAATTTTAGTCACTAACGCCTCAAGATCTTTCATCTCACCTACTGACTGATGCCCTTCCGTGAGGAGACCTCACCCAGTCCCAAACCCACACCTACGTCCATTATTCCATCTACCTCTATTATTAACCATAACTGTTACTTTGTTTGTGATATTTTGTCAACTGTGGCTGATGTGTTTAGAGTTAAATATGAAAATTCATTTAGATCACGATTTAGCTACAATCGGCTCCTTGTAATCCGGATACAACCTCTCTTGTATTTGAAAGATATTTTCTTTTTTTCTTTTCTCACACTAATGCAAAGACCTTTATTTGGAAGGGTTAAAATACAATCTTTTTAGACGTTATTAGACCGCGTTGAAAGAGACTGCACCAAATAATAGGGCCATTATTTGGGGCGGTTAAGAACTGCAACAAAAAAGACATTATCTGGAGGGGTTTGTTTTTAACGGCAACACAAGTAATATATTTTTTCTAACTGAAAACTTATATTTATAAGTGAACCGTTCCATAAAATGAACCATGATTGCGTTGAGAACTGCTCCAAACAAGTTCTAAATAGAAAAATAATTTATTTATTTTTGTTTCAATCCAATATCAAACAGCAAATTAAGCTGGACACAAAATACAAAACACAAAATAGAAACAAAGCTTACACAAATGATACACAATTTAAACCAACTGAAACATGTTTTATAACCTAACAAAGATCCATTACAAACTTGATATCCAAAACAATACAAGACCTAAACTTCTTTTGGAATTGCATAAAACATAAAAGCCTAAACATTAAACAACTTGGACAAACATAACAACCTAGATATGAGTTTGACAAACATAAAAACCTGAACATGAGTTGGACAAAATGAAAACCTCAATTCCTTAAATAATGAGTAGAACTGCGGTGCGGAACTAAGAACCCATTCGTATGTGCTTTTGTGCGACAACTCGTATCCTCCCAAAGCTGAAACCAAATCATAAGAAAAAGTTAATCAATTAGTTTATCAAAGACATGATTTTTATCAAAGACATGATTTTTTGTTAATAGACAAACTAGTATATAAATATTGACAAGGTACTAACATTAACCGGAAAGTTTTGTTGTAGCTTAAACATAAGTTCAAACATAGCTATCGACATGTAATAGCCGCATTCCAATCACACTTTTGTTGGCGACACTAAATTCGAATACCAATTGTAAATTACAAGCAGGCAACAAATAAATCAATTTGCAAAAGTATAACATATAGATAGATGATTTACTTAACGATATTCCCATTTATATGCATCTTAAAAGTCCTGAAAAACATGTACTCAATTGTCAATTTATGTTTACTAGAAATTCTTACCTTTCCACGATTGATGTCAATTTATACACACGCGGGATTTTTCTCATGTCCCTATTGGAAGAATCCAATATGTATCCCGTCTTTGTCAAAGGGCAAATTATGAATAACACCCAATGACAATTACAAGAAAGTTTAACATTTTAGTAAAAATAAAATATGTGTTATTGAAATCATATGACAAGCAAGGATCTAGTAGGTACTCTTGCAAATAAGGTGCAATGAATATGGTTTTGTCTTGGTGTTTTTGCAAAAGTTTGATGAATGTGATTCATTGCAGCCGCACCATTGTCTACTTGGCACATTTTCCAAAAGTGACGGGTTTAAGAACGCATGTTTTTTGCGACCCGAAAAACGTCGTTCACTAGACCCATATAAATGTCTAAAATTAAAACAATAAACATGATAAAAATCAATAAAAATGTATAATACTAAAACTTATGATATTGTAAAAAAAGTTAAAAAGTTAATTAGCTTACATCGCCCACCAATGTATAATGGTACCATCAAGCAGCTATTTGTCATCCAAGCTAACAGTGACGAATATTCAACATACTAAATAATAATAATAATAATAATAATAATAATAATAATAATGCTCGACATACACCCCTGGGTGCGACATAACAACAATCTGGTCTTCCCGGTCAGGACGTTTTATGAACTTAGAGGCTAATCTGGATTTCTGTTGGCCTCCTCAGCAACAATGCTATGCATTCCTCAATAGTGTTATTCCCGTTACGTTTGGGAAGGGTTTTCTTTGAACCACTCCAAGCCGACAACACTTCCATGCATTTCTTAGGTGTGTTATCCTCTTCTCGTATTAGAGGACTTTTCTTCGAACCACCCCAAGACGCTGTGGCTTGTGATGGCAACTCTTGGGGTGGTTCAACAAGAGTTCAACATTATGAAAAGGGATTGTTCAATGCAATGCAGGTTCAACAAGAGTTGCCATCACAAGCCACAAAATCTTAGAGTGGTTCGAAGAAAAGTCCTCCAACACAAAAAGAGGATAACACAATTAAGAAATGCATGGAAGTGTTGGAGTTGTTCGAAGAAAACATTTTTGATACGAAACGGAAATAACATTATTGAGGAATGCATGTCATTGTTGCTGAGCAAGCCATCAGAAATCATAGATTAGCCTCTAAGTCCATAGAACGTCCTGACCGAGAAGACCAGATCGTTGTTTTGTCACACCTAGGGATGTAAGTCGAGCGATTTTTTAGTATGTTGAATATTTTTCATTGTTAGCTTGGATGACAAATAGCTAGCTTGACGGTACCATCATACATTGGTGGGCGATGTATGCTCATTAACTTTTTAAACTTTTTACAATATCACAAGTTTTAGTATTATACATTTTTAATGATTTTTATCATGTTTATTGTATTAGTTTTAAACATTTATAAAGGTGCATTCTTAAACCCGTCACTCGTCCACCGGAGAATGTGCCAATAAGAAAAAGGTGTGGCTGCAATGAATCACATTAATCAAACTTTTGCAGCACACCAAGACAAAACCATATTCATTGCACCTTATTTGCAAGAGTACGTTACAGATCTTTGCTTGTCATATGATTTCAATAACACATATTTTGTTTATACTAAAATGTAACTCATAATTTGCCCTTTGACAAAGACGGGATACATATTGGATTCTTCCATTAGGGACATGAGAAAAACCCTGCGTGTGTATAAATTGACATCAATCGTGAAAAGGTAAGAATTTCTAGTAAACATAAATTGACAATTGAGCACATGTTTTTCAGGACTTTTAAGATGCATATAAATGGGACTATGGTTAAGTTAAATCATCTATCTATATGTTATACTTTTGCAAATTGATTTATTTGTAATTGCCTACTTGTAATATACAATTGGTATTCGAATTTAGTGTCGCCAGCAAAAGTGTGATTGGGAATGCGGCTATTACATGTCGATAGCTATGTTTGAACTTATGTTTATGCTACAACAAGACTTTCCGGTTAATGTAAGTACTTGCCAGTATTTATATACTAGTTTGTCTATTAATAAAAAAAATCATGTCTTTGATAAACTAATTGATTAACTTTTTCTTATGATTTGGTTTCAGCTTTGGGAGGATATGAGTTCTCGCACAAAAGCACATTCATGAATGGTTTCTTAGTTCCGCACCGCCGTTCTACTCATTATTTAGGGAATTGAGGTTTTCATTTTGTCCAACTCATGCGCAGGCAATGTTGCAAAAAACGGCCTACAAGGCCTTGTAATCGCCGATTCCAAGCTACAAGGCCCTGGAACTTGGAGACATTTACAAGGAAGTCGGCCGATTAATCAGCGATTACAAGGTTTTGGTCCGATTAATCGGCTAAAAAACGCAACTCGGCCCCCGACCGCCTCAGGACCGATTCACGATTTTTGCAACATTGTGCGCAGGTTTTTATGTTTGTCAATCTCATATCTAGGTTGTTATGTTTGTCCAAGTTGTTTAATGTTTAGGCTTTTATGTTTTATGCAATTCCAAATTGTTGTTTGATATTGTATTGAAACTTTCAAGGATGACCTTTTTTTTTCCTCTCTCTCTCAACCGCCCCAAATAATGGCCTTGATTTTTTGGTGCTGCCACAAAAATTGTATTTTAATCCTTCCAAATAAAGTTTTTTGCATTAGTGTAAGCAATATGGAAAAATGACCACAAAGAAACAATTTTAGGGAACTTGATATAAGGAAAGCACCCCACATCGCACAACTATCATACTGATACTTACGTTTCTGTTCTCGAGTTTAAATTTTAAAGAATGGAAGGGGATGGGATGGGATGGGATGGGCAAAATAAGGGACGACAATGTGAAGAAAGTGGTTATTGCAATTTGTGTTTTTGGGTTTGTATTTTTAAGTAGCAAGGAAAGATAAGGAAGCTAACAAAATTACCAGTATATCCTTGAAACTATATACTGAATTTGGTCCCTTTTAGTTGTTTGACCCGTTTCATTATTATATTTTGTAAAACTATTTAATCAGTAACCAAATACGGCCCAAGTGACCCACCTCACGGGGTAGATTTATTAGGTTGAAACTAGTTGCAACAAAATTGATTATCAAGACTCAAACGGAAAAGTTTGAGTACTGATGTTCCATTGTTGACAAATAGTTAACAACATCTACATTTAAGAAATAAAATATCAAACCACTATTCCTGGAACATACGATCTAAGGCTATGTTTGGCAAAAGTAGCTGTGAGCAGTAGCATTGAGCAGTAGCAGTGAGCAGTAGCTGTGAGCTGTGAGCAGTAGTCAAAAAAGCTCACAGCTTCATAAAGAAGCATTGGGAAAATGAGTTTTCCTAAAAAATAGCAAAGCCCACAGCTCTCATGCCAAACAAACATCAAAAATAAAAAAGTTCATTCTCACCGCTCATTACCCCAAAAAGCTCCAAAAAAGCTTCGCGCCAAACAAAGCCTAATTCTAAAACCAAAAACAAATATGTTTCAAGACATATTCAATTCGTTAAAAGAGTACCTATGGTTGGCTAGCATATCTAATAACCAAATATAATTAATTTAGTTTTTTAAATTGGACGATTTAACAATTCCAGAACTGACAAGCCCATTCCTTTCTTAATCCTTTCAATTTTGGGAGGAACAAATCTACACAAAAAAGGCCATAACTTCCCTCCCTCACTCATTTTCGTCCCCTACCTTTCCATCTAAAAAAAACTCAAGAACATCAATATTTGTAATTTCCCTTCCCATCACTTACCTTTCCATCTTAAAAAAAACTCGAGAACAGAGTGATGGCAACGGGTCGAGGAATGTTGGAGATCGTATTTTCCATCCCCATCCTCGTTTCTTACTCTCCATCCCCATCCCCATCCTCATCCCCGTCGGGGAATAATTTTACATCCCCATCCCGTCCCTAACGGGGATTGGGGATCCCCGCAGAGATTCGGGGATTTTGCATCCTTATCAAGAAAACATAAAAAATACACAAACTTATCGAAAATATAAAGAATTTGACACATAAAATGTATCAAGAACATCACTCGATCATACTTAAATTAGTTACATTGTTAATCCAACCTTAAAGCATCGTAAATATTGAGACAACACATATAATATAAGAATAAAGTGCATTGTATGTGAGTATTTGGACAAAACACGTTTAATTGTTTATACTTTTGCCATTTGATCATTTAACTATCACACATGCATATATATTACATGTCAATGCTCAGAAATATATATACAAAAGTAAATGTTGTATGGCTATACATATAATTTTCATATATTTATATACTAGCTTATAGACCCGTGGAATCCACGGGATTTTAGAGGGTTTTTGCATAAAATAATTAAGTACGTGAATAAAGTAAGAAAGAACAACGAACGTAAACACTATGAAATTTTCTTATAACGGAATAATAAGTTATAAGTGAATTATAGTAAGTCAATGATACGATTAACTAATCGGTTTGTAACTATTAAAGTAATAAACGTGCATGTATCGTCTTTCTAACTAATAGTCAGTCTGGAAGAGCAAACGTAAACAGTCAATGTGAAACACTTGAGTTGTCTGCCTTTAAAAAAAGAAGAAAAAGAAAGAAAAAAAAAGTAAAACTGGAAGTTGCTGATAAGATTAAAAATTTCGTTCTTTTTTTTAAAACTGAATCTGAGTTGTTCTTTACCCGTGAAAGATAGGGCATAATTGATTTCACATCTGCCTACCTTGGTCAATTCAGTAATTAGAATTCCAAAAGACGAAAATATTCGACACCTATAAATTCACATTTGTAAATAAGTTTGAATCACTAGTGAAAAAAGCTGGCGTGCTCCGAATATAGAGAGATGGAAACCACATAAAATATGTAATATATCATCATTGTTCGCACCAAATTGTAGAAAACTTGCATAGTATATTATAAGTTATATTTGTTATAGTTTATTTATACATATATGATGTTACATAAACTCAATTATCCATGTGACATAAAGTTGTTTGGCTCCGCACTGATACTTCTATTGTTTCTTCTATACTGATATACACAAATACTCATCTTTTCTTTTTCTAAAAGCCATGGCATATGTGGTACAACAGATGTCCTTTCCAAAAAGAAAATTGAGGTGCTTTTAACGCAAAACTTTTTCAGAAATGCACCACCCTAAACTAAGGATGAGACTAAAAACACATAAACAAAGCTCAAGTGCTCCAAGAGGGCAAAGAGTGAGGCCATATCTTGGGAATAAAATGAAACCTGCAGCTGTATAAGACAACAACCAAATAGGAATTGCACGCCCAAATCGTGAACATAAAAAAATGTAAGCCAAACACCTTATTTACAATCCAACACCCAACAATACTTGCCTTCACTGCTGAAGCACCATCCTTATCAGCCTCTTATACTTTGACATGTTGGCCATTGAAATCAATAGTTGTATCTGCAAAGCAATCATCATCATATAAAAGTTTGAATTCTGAATTAAATTGACAATATGTTGTTGAAAACTTACTTTAAAAATGTTGATATCATCATCTCTAAGTCTTCATCCCTTTTTTATTTCCATATCTTCACCAAAACTCTTTAAAACTATATAAGATACATTAAAAATTTGTATTAAGGATAACCTTTGTGAAAAACTCACCTCAATATCTATGAATATAAGCAAAGCATCAATGCCACCTCAAACCCTAAAATAAACAACAGATATGGTATCCATAACTAATATGTATTCAGAATCAATGAAACATAAAAGCCTTTCGAAAAAGAAAAAAAATTATGAAACGCAAAAATCCATAACTCTGACCACTACAAATGGAACAATAAGTAGGGCTGTAAGAGTAAGTAGAATGGAACCGATGGTCATATTGCCTTTAAAAGCTCAAAAGCTTTTACGAAGAAAAAAATGGCGATGAAGTCCAAAATTGTTGACACTTTTTTTTTTAAGATAAGGCTAATATACACATAAAAAAAGGTGCTCATGCCAATGTCACTATGTAAAAGAAAACAAACACAACATTCTTTGAGCCTATTTCGTAAATTAAAGTTACTTACTTCTTCAATTTTTCACTTGTTCAGGAACAACTATATAATAGAATAAGCTAATTGTTATAAATGTGATAGAACCAAATAAAATCAGGAACTCCCAATTTGAAAGTCAAGTACCTGGACTGTTGCAAAACAAAAGAGGGTAATCCCAATGTTGCGGCGAGTACTGAGGGTAACACCCTTTGACTTGGATCCAAGTTTGAGCCCATTTCCCAACCATACAACACATTTTAAAAAATCGACATACGTTGTGTACTTATAATAAATAAAGTAGGTTTGAAGGAAAACTTGGCTTCGTTTTCTGAGAACCGCTTCTCATGTAGTTGCGTTAACTTATCACCACCATGCATGTGCATTATGAGCTAAGTTATTATTTTTAGGTGATCATTGTTTAAAGTTGATACACATTTCTATTGTGGATTTTGCAATTTGACTTACCTGATAGAACCACCAGTCATGACTCCACCTGGTTGAAATAGGTCACCTTCTGACGTTACACTTCTGACATCACACTTCTGGTTTTAACTTGTCGATCAAAAGCAATCGATCAAAAGCAACCTGCTAGCCATATGTAGTTGATTTATTAATAAGATAATATTCAATTTTATTATGAAAAGGGTTTAAAATTTACCAATAAAACAAAAGGTCTGTTAATACCAATAAAATAAAAACATTCTTGGCAGGAAAAACTACCACTTATCTAAAATTTACCCGCCAGATATAGAAGCGATTGCAAATCATATAAAATGTTGTATGGCTATACATATAATTTTCATATATTTATATATTAAAAAGATCGGGGTACGGTCGGGTTCCGGTTCGGAGATTGATATCCTTGCCCCACACCCGGTTACGTAATTCTGGGATTCCCCATTTCCGTCCCCATCCCCAGTCAAATCGGAGATTCCGGGGATCGGGTCCACGTCGAGTACGGGTTCTTTTTTCATCACTACTGATACTAGATTTGGAAATTCAGGTAACATTTGTATCCTTATTCTATAAATCAAGGTACTCGTTAACAATCACATTGCAACACACCCGGTTAATGTGAGTTGGTTTACTTGCAGTGTGTGCCATGGGAGAGTATGCCTTTTTTTTAAGATATGAAGACATCTACCGTATGCCCTGGATCCGACATTAGCGTTTCGTTAACGCTTCAAATATATTGTTATTGTCGTTTTGATAGAACAAACAATCAATGTTTGTATGAGTTCTTATAACTTGGAAGCTACCTAATTTCCTTGGTATGTAACAACAAAAAAAAGGAGACATCCTATGGCATAACATTTTTCTTGTGCTTATCCGGACCAGTATGCCATGCTAGCATGGCAATCAAGTCTTATCGACATGTAATAAAACCTTGAAAGTGATGTCTTCTTAGAGGATATTTGGTCATTTGACATGCCATTTGCAATTGATTGTAATTTCATATTTTACACGTGATAATCAAATTTAGCATCCTTGTAAAAAGTATTAACTTCGTAGGAAGCGGAGAAAAAGTTAAGGAATGAAAAAAAAAGGGGTCAATTACACATTTACCAAATTCAAACATGTGTCACATTTATCTAAAATATGTTTCAATTACATTGTAAATCATGTATTTAAAACTTATTATTTTGAATATATAGTATCTTGATATTAATATTGAATATATATAGAATTATTCCTGTCAAGAAACAAGAAAAATTCTTTATATATAGAATTTTTTTTTATTATTATTTTTTTTGAATATATATAGAATTATCTTGCACCCAGTTTTGAATTTTTTATTTTATTCATATAATGTTTTGATGAGCAAAAATATTTGCTTTATATTTTTTTCAACTATTTACAAGAGTTTACTTGACTTTACTTCTGTTATAGAATTTTTTTGACAATTTTTCTTTGAAAAAAACACTTTCTACAAAGTTAAAGAGTTTTTACATGACAATGAATTTTGTAGTTCTCATTAAAATAATAATAATAATAATAAAAATAAATAAATAAATAAATAATCCCCCTTGATACCGACTGTCTAAAATTGATCGTGCTTACTCGTGGGCATAGCGAAAAGGGTGACTATAGAGTGTTGAGTCACTTTAGCGAAAAGGCTATGTTTAGCAAGTGATGAGAAACATAATTGTTACTTTAAGCGGTTTTAATACAAGTGAATGAATGAATCAGAATGTGTGGAAAAAAAAGTTTGACGCTAATATTAACATGGTCACATGACTCACATCAAACTTCTTTAAAAAAAAAGAGAGGCTCTATTCCATTTTTTTTTTGTTCGTGTGAAGTGACTCAAAACCCGTGTTTAGTATGTTAATTTTTTTAATCATAATTAAAAAAATAAATAAATAAAAAGAATGGGGACCTAAAATAGTAGTGGTGTCATCCATTCTACAATCTACACTCCAAAACAAAAGAAAATTTTGGCCCATGGGTCATTCATCATGGGACCTATTTTTAATAAAATCTGCCACTAGTCTCTACATATTATCTGAATCTAGATAATGTTTCGAAAAAAGAATAATTTCATCATTTTTGAGCTAAAATCTTGATTTCATCATATAAAACCCATCTCAAAAACCCTTTAAAACCCAAATCAAAATCTCATCTTTATACCAAAAAAAATGGCATCTTTATATGCAAATTTAACTCCATCTTTACAAATAACAAGAACCCATTTGCCACTGAAATCAAGCTTCTTGAATTCTGGCAAGATTTGTGTTGTACCCATGACAAGATGTGTTGCAAAGAAGATTTCAATGTCATGGGATGGTCCTTTGTCTTCTGTTAAGTTGATCCTCCAAGGCAAAAATCTTGAGGTTATATATTACTTTTTTTTTTTTTTTTTTTTTTAATAGAATATTGTTTAGTTTTAGGTACTTAGTAAAGGTGCATTTTTTGCTTACTTGCTTAAATAGCATTTTAAGATTAAGTAGGAAGGTGTTTTGGTTTTCTTGCTTATTTGCTTATTTTAAGATGATAATCAGTTTTAGAGAAGTCACTCTTAACCAGTAAGATGGCACTTTTACTTTCTAGAAATTTTTTACTAATTGATTAAAAGTTTAAAACTTGGAAGCAGACAATTATTTTGGGACAAATGTGGACACGTGCTAAACCAACTATTTTTTAAACATAACTACATAAGCACATTTTGCTAAGCAATCCCGAAGAACCCCTGGTTTATTGAACTTGCAGTCTAATATTAAGTACAGTAGGTTGTTGAAGTTATATAAACATTTAATAAAGTCATCAGTCATCAGTAATTTTGGGACGGACCAAGTATATTGTAGTTTGTAGCCATTTGTAGGTAGTTAGAGTTGAATTATAGTATCGGAAGTCATTTGACTAATTGACTCACATATTAATATTAAGCAGTTAACCGAATTAACTTAAATTAGAAAGTACTTTAGTTTCAAGTGTCTTTAACCCAATATTCTTATAATGATTATGATATTATTTACATATATTATATATATAATGAGCATTAGCTTATCTTGTTGATTGATATTGAGCTGATAAATCTTCGATATTATTACTTAGTTGTTGAAATGTGATCTGATTTTTGTATAAAACAGTTGTCTGAATCTGTGAGGACTCATGTGGAAGATAAGGTTGGAAAGGCAATTCAAAAACATAGCCACCTTGTGAGAGAAGTTGATGTCAGAGTTTCTGTTCGTGGTGGAGAATTTGGAAAAGGCCCTAAAGTTCGGCGAACCGAGGTTTGTGTCCTACCACCTATTTAGAATCAGAGTTTTGGGTGTTTAAGGGTATTTGACATTGTGTTTAGAAGCTGGTTATGTGATATCTACTATATATTCATCAGTGGAGTTGGGCAATTCATAGTGGTGTGTTTGGCTTTGTGTTTTGAACTTACTATATGATATACTGATATCTACTGCTTATTCAAAACTGTAAATTTGGGTAGTTAAAGAGTTAAAGGGGTGTTTGAAATTGCATTTTAGTTTTGTTTGTGTGATATGTAGTGGTTGAATTTGCATATGCTCGGCAGAGCTAGAATTTTTGTCTAGTGGGTTCAAAACTAAAATTAGTTACGTTTGTATACAATATTAGTAGGTTCAAAACGAAATTTGATGCTACATCGTACTAATGTTGCACTATAATTATATGAAAGTTTCTTATTAGGTTCAGTTGAACCCGCTCGGCTATATGTAGCTCGGCCCCTGATGCTATTTGAAGTCATGATAATAAGATAATTATTAGTTTTGAACATTTGTCAAGTTCTGGTTATTTAATGATTTACATATAAAATGACCCGTAACATGATTATTTGAATGATACATTATCGAATAAACAGAGTATCTGGCTCAGTTTCACTATATTTAAACTTGAAAACGCAATAATCAGATAATCACTTTTAAATTACAAGGCCAAATACCTCAGGAAGTTGAGTTATTATATGATGGATATGTTTTATATCATAGGTCACACTATTCACGAAAAAGCATGGAGTTATTCGGGCTGAGGAGGAAGCAGAAACTCTTTATGCAAGCATTGATTTGGTATCTTCGGTGATGCAAAGGAAATTAAGAAAAATTAAGGAGAAAGATTCAGATCACGGTAGACACATGAAGGGATTTGATAGGCACAAAGTTAGGGAAGCACAAATATATATAAATGACTCGGTTGCGGCACCTCAGGAAGAAGTAGAAGAAGATACAAGTGAAGGTTTTACAGATGACATTGTCCCCGAGGTTAGCATATGGGTTCCAGTTTTTCAGTATGAATTTGTAGTTATAGGTTTTACTTGTGTGTAACTAACGTAAATTGTTTGATCAGATTGTTCGCACGAAGTACTTCGACATGCCCCCATTGACTGTAGCAGAAGCAATTGAGCAAATCGAGAATGTGGACCATGACTTTTATGGCTTTCGAAATGAAGAAACTGGTAAGATTCTGTGATCATGTTGTTGACTTTCTGTAATCTAGTAGTTATTTTGATTAGAAGTGGCAAAATTGGCGAATCAAATGAGTTTGGTAATGGGTCAGAATATGTAGTTCCTAAGGCGGGTCAAATTGGGTGGTTTTCAATGTGGGTCATGATAGTCAAGTTGGGCTAACCTGCAAACACTTTTTATCCCTTATTTGAATTTTTATAAATACAAATCCTTAAAATATATGCTATTACCAGAATATCTTATCTTTTTAATGCAATGTATTAGCTTTTTATGCATTTGAATACACATTGGTTGACTTTCAACTTGTTTGACCGTTTGACTCATTCAAGTTATTTACCTATTAATGGTCGAAATTGCTACCTCCAATTTGAATAATCTGGCGTTAATGTGTATGGTTGTTTGATTCCAGGTGAGATCAATATCTTATACAAAAGAAAATCTGGAGGCTACGGGATTATAGTACCCAAAGAAAATGGTGAAACTGAAAAAGTTGTGGATGTGGATGCTGAAATGCTTAAACAACACTAGTTTGTGGAAGAAAGACTTGAAAGGTTAGAGACTGGACTCGTAAACTGAATGTTCAAAAGTAGCAGATTCTTAGGTTAGAAAAACGCTTGGGCGTTCTAGACTTCAAGATACGCTAAAGTTTGAGGCTTTACATGCCCAAATTTATCTTGTCTTTTTGTAAACAATGTGTATCGTGTTCTGCTATCATACAAAAACTAGGAAAACCGAGTCTGTAACCTTGACCTCTCAACCAAGTAAATACATGTTATGTTTCTTCGCCTTTGAGATGTTTTTCCAGGTATTATCTTTGGAAGCAGTCAAATATGTTAAATACACTTAAACGCATGTCCTGTGTGCATGTGTAACCTATATTTTCTTTCCCATTATCTTCTAAGTAACAATGCGGCGTTCATGGAAGATTTTCAAAAACGATGCCTGTAGAAGGATTTGCTCGGTAAGCCGACAACATACTAGTGAGGACTACTACTGACACAGGTAGTTTTGACCGATTTTGTTACTCATATCTGCCACGCAATGACGCAAAGAGTAAATACTGTGCCACGCAAAGAGTAAATACTCGCACATTTGTTAGCAATGAACTTCCGGTCGGTGGGACGAAAACCACACACTTGATAGTTGATACTGTTGTGTTAGTCACAAACTATCATTAAAGTACATTGACACTATTTTATATTTTTAGAATAACAAATTCATGGGGTTTAAACTAAAGAAACAAAATCCTCATTGGTAATTGAAGTGTGTAGAACATGGAATTGAGACTAAAAACCATGTGAGAAGTTATAGCACAAACAATGATGCATGCCTAACTTTTAAACGTTGTTTCACATGACACAACTAGTAATATACCAAAATTCCAAAACTTACCTAGTATCCATCGTCTCTTTCACCTTTAGATTTCAAATCAATGGCAATGATCATATATTAAAACTTAATCCTCCATTAGCTGTCCAATGGTTTCCATCCTTATCTTTTTATCCTTTAAACTCTCATTCTTAGCCTATACACGTATTTCTTAAATTTTTATTTCTTTTTACTAAAAAAGATAAAATTAATACATGTACATACCCCTTGTCTTTATTTTTTCATATATGATCATGGTTGTCTCTGAACATAAATCTTGTCGAGTCTTTTTTCTAAGTTTTCAAGGTTTTCTGAGATTTTAAGGTTTCTGAGTTTTTTAAGGTTTCGTGCATGGTTGTTTTAGACCATGAATTTTGTCTGAGTCCTTTTTCTGAGAGTTTAAGGTTTTCTGAGTTTCTAAGGTTTCGTCGCATGATTGTTTTACACCATGTATCTTGTTGAGTCTTTTTTGGAGATTTTTAAGTTTTCTGAGGTTTTAAGGTTTTCGGAGATTTTAAGAAGAGAAAAAGGCGGGATTGTTATTGTAGTAGTGATGTTGGTATTTGTGAGTTGTGTTTTGATTGCTTTATGTATTGGGATTATAATTGGATGGGTGTGGAAACCAAGGTGGGTCAGTTTTGGTAATTGCACATTTGATGGTTTGGAAGTCAAGAACAAAACTATTGGGTCGAACCCGAACACAAGGCAGCAATCCATAAAAGTTGAGACCAATCTTGGTTTTGCGTCTAGTGGTGTGGATAGTAATAAGATGGTTGAAACTCTGGCCAAGTCAACATCCATGGACAACCCGAGTTGTAGGTGAGCCTTGATAGCTAATTCGTGGAAGTTTATAATATATGGAGATTGATTAACCTTTAAATGTGATCACGATTTAGAAGGCTAGGATATTAATGTAAAAAAGACTTGTGGTGGCTACTAAAGACTATAGGATTTGGTTTAGAACTATTGAAACACTATCTTAATGATTTTTGTAGTCTACGAAACCTATAGCTTGATGATAAATGATTTGATCCAGGACTATTAGCAGCACCCAAGAACTCGCAGGTCTAATCATAGAGAAGAAAAAAAGAATTTGGCACCAAAAAATTTGGTTCACTATGTAGGCTTGTCTGGTTCAAATTACAAATTTGTAATCGTTGGTGATAAGATCTTCTAATTTATGTGCATATTGACTAATTCTGAGAATATAAGATCCACAAAATCATGAATGTTTATCAGCCACATTAAGACGAGCTCTAACACGAATTATGCTATCTCCACAAGCAGTCAACTAGTGCTTGACCAAAAGATGACATACTTGTTTTTTATTGTTTGTGTAGTTCATCTGTGGTCATGAAAGATGAGGACCATCTTCTTAAGGATGAAGACTTGAAACATCTATGGCAACTAGTAGAAAAGAGAGATGGAGGTCCCCCTTGGAAGCATATGATGGATAGGTCAACCCCACAAATGACTTTCCAAGCATGGCAAAGAGATCGGGAGGTAACTTCTTGTTCGCGCGTCATGTAAAAGCAAATTTGTTAATTTCCATGTTTATTTTCTACACGGTATGGGAATTGCTTACCTAATTATTTTTAGAGCACATAAGCAATTTTAGTTCCTTCAGTTGATCTGTTCTCTTTTATGGGTATGGCAGACGGATCCTCCTCAATATTGCAGCTTAACCGTTTATGAGGATGCTACACCTGAATTATTAAGGGACTTCTTTTGGGATGATGACTTACGTCCAAAGTGGGATGATATGCTTTTACACGCTACAATTTTAGAAGAGTTTCCTACTGTAGGAGCAAGTGTTGTACATTGGATACGAAAGGTGAGCCAAATAAGTTTCTTTCACCTTTTCCATGAATTTTGTATACGTACTATTTACATAGTTCTGACTTTTGCGTGTCTATACAGTTTCCTTTCTTTTGCAGTGACAGAGAATACACAATCGGAAGACGGATTTGGGAATCAGAAAGATCTTTTTATTGTGTGACAAAGGTATGAAATACTGCAGTGATGTTTAATTTGTTTGTGCTGTTATTAATGTGTCATACCTTTTTTGTTCTAGGGTGTGTCGTGCCCTTCTATACAAAGAAAGCAGAAACCACGACGAGTTGATATTTACTACTCAAGTTGGTTCATTCGATCAGGTATTGTGGTATATTAAGAGTGTTCATAAATTGTGTATAATCATGGCTCAATATTTAGATTATTGGGGTGTTGATATTTGGGTCCTTTTTAATGGGTCAGTTTGGGTTGTGTTTTATCTCAAATGGGTCAACGTAAAAGATTTAGTTAAAAAGGTAACAGGTCACACGGATTAGAAATTGTCAAAATTCTTTCTTAACGCAAAAAAAACATCTGAATTCATACTAGACAAAGGTGTTTGCTGTCCCATTAGTAAGCCAATCTAAAAGCAGCCCGTTTTAACACTAACTGATCATTATAACCTTGTTATGGCCGATAACAGTGAGATCAACAAAAGGAAACAACCAGCCGGCTTGTGAGGTGATATTCTTCCATCATGAAGACATGGGCATTCCATGGGAAATAGCAAAATTCGGGGTAAGACAAGGAATGTGGGGAACAGCCAAGAAGATCGAGCAAGGTTTTCGTTGGTACCAAAAGGAACGAGCTTGTTCTAATAAAATTTCTCATCATGTTGCCATGGCTCAAATGAGTACCAAAATCGACCAAAACTACCTGACCCGTTTAGAATCTGATGAAAATGAAGACGACTCACATACTGAAACGCTGGTCCCACTGGAGAAGCAAGAGGGGTTAAGTATAAACATGCCTAAGTTTCTAGTTATTGGTGGTGCGGTCATTCTTGCTTGTACTCTTAACCATGGGCTGTTGACAAAGGCGGTTGTTTCTGGGGTTGCTAGCAGGTTTGGAAATATAGGAAGGCGAGCATTCCCACCGACACAGTTATGATGCATTCATTTCATACACAAGGTTTTTGTCATAATAACATGTAGATATAAATCAGTAGATACTTGAACGCAGCATATGGTATACAGTTACAAAATACAAGAAAATACACGGCAATATTTAGTAAAATTTTGCGGTGGATATAAAGATAGTAATAAATTTTGATCTTTTCAGTCAAGTAAAAGGGTGCTTGAGCTTGGCATTTTGTTTTGTAAGTGAGTATGATACGATACAAGCGAGAATGCAAAAGAAAGTACTTAGATATGCTTAAACTATTTACAGGTAAAATGTACATCTAATTAGTAATTAGATAATCACTCTCAAAAGGCAAATCCCAAATACCCCTTAGGTTGCTTTCTGAATACAAGATCTAACACTTACATTTTCTATACTTACTATAACAAGTTTTTCTTAATGAAAATGATGAACTAACAAAAGCTACACCCGCAAGCCCATGTATAACAAATTAACCGGAAATTGAATGAAAGTAACATAAAAATTGCAACGATGATGTGAAAAGTAACCACCAAAGTCAAAAAATATCACTTATTTCAAATTCAAGTTCAAAAATCTTAAATAACTGAAAAACAACACAAAGAAAAGCAACTGAGTACCAAAGTTGGTGAAAGCACCATTACATGCTGTAACATGATCACTAATCATACAAGCTGAATCCCAAATCTTCATCACTCTCTTCTTCTTTCTGAAAAAGCTTTTAAATGCTTGCTACCATACATAACCAAAGAAGTAATCAGTCCAACGAACATTTCGGTGAAAGGTTAAGCTTATTTTACTAGCTCAAATTAGTTTGAGACCAACCGGTTTTAATTTGTCCAAAAGTAAGGTAGTTTTTACTTGGGTAAAGGGTTTCCCCGGTGAATGTATTACTACAAAAAACATTTAAGTACAAAGGATGTGAGTGAAGTCCCACATCTCCGCCCGTTACATGGGTGGTAAAACTAACATAACAAAGCAAACCTACTATCACAACGAAAGACAGCCAGTAACAATGTTTGACACACCTATGACCAAAAATAAAATAAATTAAATTGACTCATAAGAAACGCGAAACAAAAACCATGATCTTCGGATCAACCTTTCCAACTTGAGCTTGAAGTGTCAATAGGCTGATCCATGTTATCCTCACTATCTTCCTGGTCATCTATCTCAAAATAGTGCACTGTAGATGAAGGAGAGAAGGCTATACTTCTTTTTGGTGTACCTTCTTTTCTACCTGAACTAAGACAACTCTTCCTCTTGAACGGCTGTTTATTTAGAACACCTTATGTTAATATGAAATGCACCTTATAACTTGCTGTTTGAATACAGTTTCTAGCCCCAAAAATCCCTTGTGTTTAGATTGGCTTATTAATTAGCTTATTTTAAATAATTGGTCCAAAAAAATTACTGAAACAAATTAAATACTAATTGAAATACCTAATAGAGTTGTCCGAGGGTTAACAGTTAACACAAACGGATGTAGCTGTACTTTGCATTTCACTTAGGTAATAGAGTTGTCCGAGGGTTAACAGTTAACACAAACGGATGTAGCTGTACTTTGCATTTCACTTAGGTAACTGAACTTATAAAAATTATAAGTTGAACTTAACTATGACATATCTTAATAGTGATTTGAACAATAGGTTCAGAAAATAGTTGGTAACTTAAGTGAACAAAAAACACATCGTATCCCGTGTTCATTAACCTAGGTGATTAAATAAGATATCAAAAACACCTTCCAATATACAATAATCTTCATTCTATATATGATGTTAGAAATAACCGAAAGTAGTATTGAAGCAAATACCTTATCACACAACAAAACCACCAGTTGAAAAGCCGATTCATGCGTGATCACCTTGACATTGTTGATATCACGAGAGCTGCTTTCAACCTCGAACACAACACTACTTTTTCCATACATGGTTTTAACGGAGACACGCGACTCTCCGCCACCAAGATCAAGGGTAGACTCCTTCATAATGTAATCAGCAGCTTGTTTTTTTTCTTTAAACTCAAAAAGATGATCTTCCGTAAAAATATCACCATCATGTTGTATCTTTAGTGTCACCTTGTTGAAACATACAGAGTTTTGTACCTCTAAAATGCTTTTTTTGCTTGTTAGGGTTTTGAAACTAAGCTCCATATTGGTACTTTAGGTGATGTGCGCCAAAAAAAAGGGTTTTTTTTTATAAAGGGAAGATATTAAAAATGTTTTGAAATTTTAGATGTAGATATTATGAGATTTCACAAAATTTCTAAAGATCCAATAATCAAATCATAAACTTTTAATTTTCCATCAAAACAAAAAGAGAAGAGATCATTTTACATATCAAAAGTTTAATATCAATTCATTTTTCTCAACAGATAATTAAAACGAGTTGATATTTATTATTACACCAATCGTTTTATAATTTATATATATTTCGATAGACAAAACAAATTATACCGTAATTACGAGCATTTAATTATCTTTATATAGACGGTGTAAGATTTAGTAAACCGTATGTATTTAATGAATAATATGTTCGGTACATGAGATAATATATAAGATACAATATGGGCCTAATACACACGGGCCTAATCCCCTAATACTTATCGTCTAACACTCCCCCGCAGTTTGAGCGAGAGGAGACCGAACACTCAAGCTGTTACGAAACTCAGCAAACAAGGCATACGGCAACCCTTTGGTAAAGATATCAGCATACTGAAACCGAGAAGGAACATGTAGAACCCGAACTTGACCAGTAGCAACCAAATCACGAACAAAATGAATATCAATCTCAATATGCTTTGTCCTTTGATGCTGAACAGGATTAGAGGACAAGTACACTGCACTCACATTATCACAATAAACAATAGTTGCTGAGGACAACGGTGTATGAAGCTCACGAAGCAGATTCCGCAGCCAACATGTCTCAGCAACTGCATTGGCAACACCACGATACTCAGCTTCAGCACTGGAACGAGAAAGCGTTGGTTGACGCTTAGAGGACCAGGATAGTAAGTTGTTGCCAAGAAAAACACAATAACCTGATGTAGATCTGCGAGTAGTGGGACAACCAGCCCAATCAGCATCCGAATAAGCAACCAAAGAGTCAGTAGTAGAAGAAAATAACTGTAAACCATATGCTAGAGTCCCCTGAACATAGCGTAAAATCCGCTTGAGAGCAGAGAAATGAGGCTCACGAGGATCATGCATATATAGGCAAACCTGCTGCACAGCATAAGTGATATCAGGTCTAGTGAATGTGAGATACTGAAGAGAACCTGCAAGACTCCGATATAACTTAGGATCAGAAACTGGATCACCATCATCACCCAATTTAGACTCAGTGTCAACAGGAGTCCGAGAAGGGTTACAACCAACCATATGTGCACGCTCCAAAATCTCCATAGCATACTTACGCTGTGACAAAAACATCCCAGAAGAGTCACGCGTAACCGACACACCCAAAAAATAGTTAAGAGCACCCAAATCAGTCATAGAGAACTCCTTATGCAAAGAAGCAATAATCTGCTGTAATAAACTATCAGAGGAAGCAGTGAACACAATATCATCCACATAGAGTAACAGAAAAGCAGTATCATCACCCTGTCTGTAAATAAATAATGAAGAATCACACCGACTCGGAGTAAACCCAACAGTAGTAATGTAACTAGCAAACCGCTGAAACCATGCCCGAGGTGCCTGCTTAAGACCATAAAGAGACCGCTGTAATAAACAAACATAATCCGGATGCTCTGGATCCCGAAAACCGGGAGGTTGATGCATATAAACAGTTTCAGCTAAATCTCCATGTAAAAACGCATTCTTGACATCAAGCTGATGAACAGGCCAATGTCGAGAAATAGCTAAGCTAAGAACAGTCCGAATGGTACCCGGTTTAACAACCGGACTAAATGTCTCATCAACATCAGCTCCTCTGCGTGCTACCGTTGGCAACAAGGCGTGCCTTGTACCGACTAAGAGTGCCATCAGCCAAATACTTATGACGAAACAACCACATACAATTAACAACATTGACACCCTCAGGTCGAGGTACACGTTTCCAAGTTTTATTCTTAACAAGTGCATTATACTCATCATATATAGCATTGCGCCAATTTGGATTATTAAAAGCATCCTTATAGGACCTAGGGGAAGGAGAAACAGTAGACACATGACCAGCATACTTAGGATTAGGACGAGTAGTCCCGACACGAGAACGTGTGACCATGGGATGAGTAGATATAACAGGTGGAGGTGTAGGAACAGGAACATGTGGGGAAGAGGGTGGAGGCGTAGGTACTGTAACAGGATCATTTGGTGGAGACGGTGGAGGTGTAGGTGATGCAGGTATATTGACAGGTGTAATAGAAATTGGGTTGGAAGGTGAACCAATTGGTGTAGTGTTGATAATAGTGGAAATGAGATTGGAAGAATCATCCAAAAAGTCATATGAGGGTGTGGGTTTGGAAGGATGGGATTGAAATGGAAAAACTGTTTCATCAAAGGTAACATGTCGAGAGATAATAATTTTGTTGGTGTTGAGATCAAGACAACGATAACCAAAATGATTGGCGGCGTGTCCCAAAAATATTGCAGGTGTGGCACGGGGTCCCAGTTTATGATTGGTATTGATATGTGGGTAACAAAGGCATCCAAAAACACGAAGGACACTGTAATCAGGTGTTGCACCAAAAATTCGAGTAAAGGGTATTTCATTATTAATGGCACGAGAAGGTAAGATATTCAATAAATAAACAGCCATATTAAGAGCCTCGGTCCAATAGTTTGGTGGTAGGTGTGCTTGAAACAACAAAGTACGAATAAGATTATTGATGGTACGAATCATGCGTTCAGATTTTTCATTTTGTTGAGATGTGCGAGGGCAAGAAAATCTAAACTGAATGCCATGGGTGGAAAATAATTTATGAAAGGCAGTATTATCAAACTCACCACCATGATCACACTGAAACGATTTAATTTCACACTTAAACTGAGTACGAACATAACTACGAAACAAATGAAATTTAGACAAAACATCAGATTTATTCATTAACGGATAAACCCAAACATACTGAGAGTAATGATCCAGAAACAAAACATAATACTTGAAACCAGAAAGACTCGGAATTGGGGATGTCCACAAATCCGAGTGAACAATGTCAAAACAAAAAGTAACAGAACTAGACGAACTAACAAACGGAAGCTTCACATGTTTACCCAGCTGACAAGCATGGCAAAGAACGGGAAGCTTCTCTTTATTACAAGAAATAGAATCACTAGACACAAGACGCCGCAACACTTCACTCCCTGGATGACCAAGACGCCGGAACACTTTAATATACTTTCTACTAACATTTTTTTGTCGTTTTTTCACGTTTTTTTTTCGGTATTGAAATTTATATAACATATTATATGTGATTTAACACTAATATCGAAGTTTGAATATTAAACATCTGCACTAAAATTGACATGTATTTGTCTAAATTAAGGGCTAATTACTTGAAAATGTATCATACTTGACATTTATTCTAGTTCTTATCACTAAACTAAAATATGTGTACATTAATCTCCAACCTTCTGAATTTGGTCTTTGGTTTTTTGCACATATAAAATGACTATTTTACCCTTTATTGTCAATAAAATGGTTACCAAAGGGTAAAAGCATCATTTCACATGTGCCAAAATACTGAAAAGTTACCAAATTCAAAAGGCTGGGGTTTAATGTGCAAATTTTTTTGTTCGCTCCCTAAAACGTATAAGAAGTTCAAAAACGTATCAAAACGGATAAAAACGTACAAAACCGTAGAAAAGCGTATAAAAACAAAAACAGACAAAAAATATAAAAGCGTACAAAAACATATAAAATGGATGAAACGTATAAAAACATACAAAAATGTATAAAAACATACAAAAACAGATAAAACGACAAAAGGAGAAAACAAAACGATAAAAACTAAAAAAAAAAAGAAAAAAAAAACATACAAAAACATATAAAAACGGATGAAATAGGAAATTTTACGTTATGTCGAATTTATTATTTTTATGTCGAATTGTAGTTGTTTGAAGATTTTCTTTTCATGTTATTTATTGTTAAAATTTACTTTTTTAATTCTTTATTTTCTCGTATTAGACTATTAATTATTTAAAAAAAAAGTCGAAAATACATCCTTGTGGTTTGGCATTTGCTCGCTTTACATCCTTTTTATTTTTTTGACTCAAAAATCATCCCTGTGGTATTAAAGTTGGCACAAAACGATCCCTTCATTAGTAATATCAGTTAATGAGGACTAACGATGCAAATTATTTTCCGTTATCTCCTAACAAGAGTTAAAATATTTGCATCGTTAGTCCTCATTGACTATAGAGTTAAAATATTTGCATCGTTAGTCCTTATTGAGTTAAAATATTTCCATCGTTAGTCCTCGTTGAGTTAAAATATTTGCATCGTTAGTCTTCATTGACTATAGAGTTAAAATATTTGCATTGTTAGTCCTCATTGAGTTAAAATATTTGCATCGTTACCATCGCCATCATCTACCACCACCCACCAACACCCACCACCACCACCACCACCGCCACCACTGCCACCCACCTCCACCCACCACCTCCACCCACTACCACCACCACCCACCACCGCCAACACCACCCACCGCTGCCACCACTGTAACACCCCCAAAATTTGGTACAGCGGAAGACTCAACAAGCTTTCGGGGTGCTACGGGGATTGGTATCCAAACACAAGACATAAAAGAACGAGATAAAGTAAACAAAGTAAAATGCAACCACGCGGGGTTTTAAAGTTTACATTATCCCAAAATCATCCAAAGTCAGGCCCAAAAGAAATAAATTTAGGTCCACAATAGTTATCAGAGTTTTAGAAACATAGATCCATAACCGGTGCCAAATGCCAAGCCTCCAATCCCAAGCATCCGCAGAGCATCACTTAATTACCTGAGAAAACGTGCTAAAAGTCAGCTTTCGCTGGTGAGATCATAGGTTTAGATTCTTAATTCAATATAGTGGACATATACGCAAAACGCTTGCTAGATAGACTAGGCCTCAATCATCCAACCAAAATATCCAACCAAAATGTTCCAACCACAATATTCCAACCAAAACAATTCATCCCTATAGGTGCACGCTATAGCTCAAATCAATCCAAACAATAGCTTACCTAGCTCAAGTCTAGGCCTCGCTCTATAACCAATCCAATAGCTTACCTAGTTCGGGACTAGGCCTCGCTCAACAACCAATCACTAGCTTACCTAGTTCGGGACTAGGCCTCGCTTAATCCTACCTAGTTCTATAAGCATAGCAAGTTTTGAAATAAATAAATAAAGCGATAATAGTCCACATAAAACATTTGCACGTTTCTCACCCCAAGTATTGAAAACATAGTTCAAGAGTAAAAGTGGGGCTCAAGTCCAGAAATCCTCAAAAGAAACGATAGAAGAAAGACGTAAGTAATCTCAAGCAACTCACGTAACGACGACTACAGACTCGGCACTTCCTAACAATATCAAACCCGTTCAGAAATCATTTCCTCAAAATCAAATATTCCCATTCCCGAACGTATTCCATTTTACTTTCCGAAAATATCCATTTCTCGAATTAACTTCATATTCATTTGAAATTCGACGTTTAGTATCCATACGGGTGGAGGGTCGACACAGCTCAAACCAAAAAGCCTCAACAAAGAACAATAATAAGACAACTATAGGTCTAATGTTAGCCCAACATATTATTTAAATAATTATCGAAGCTTATTAAATCCGTCGATTTGATAATCTCCCATACTTATTTACGTAATATATTGTTCCAAAATTATACCCAACCTAAAGCACATTGCACATAAGTTTCTATTTGGTATATGTCGTAGTCCAATGAATTCCCTATATATATCGTCGAATCGGCCAAATTCCACGAGACATATAGTAATTTATCACCCTAAAATATATACCGCATCCTATGGGCGTCGTGGGATACGATGCCCATTAATATACTCATTTTATGTCGTCAAATAACTCGATCTAGAATAAGTCACTCGATATATAAAATGTTTATATTAATCGTCATATATCCGTGACAACACAAAGTCACAATATAAGGCCCACTTGGACTTTAAAGACCCACAATTCGTATAACTCGATACATTTCTAATTTTATAAACAAAACCACATTTTTAATTATTGGTTATCCGACGTATATTTCGCCATTATTTATATAGTTATTATTTATAATAATATCCCGACATTTATTACACTATTTTCATAGTATAATAACTATCGCTTTATTATTATACGTTTACTCGTGATCGTTTTATTATTAATATACGCATTTATATATATATATATATATATATATATATATATATATATATATATATATATATATATATATATATATATATATATATATATATATATATATATATACGTTTAACACGTCTATATATACGTTTATAAACGATTATATTCTTAATAATATTATTACGAGTATTATTCTTAATATCGATTTTTAAATATTTATCGAGTCATAGAATTTGGTCACATGTCCGAGTCATGACCCTCGGCTCATAGTCCAAGTCCAAAACAATAAAATCAAGTCACAATAATAAATCAACTCCATCCAAACAATCGCATATCACGTGCTACAACATGAGGGTCCGACTACGGCACCCAACTAACTTATCTCCGTCATCTAATTGACCGTCTCACAATCGGTCCCCAATTCCATACTCGTCAACACAACTCCAAATCCAAAAACAAGTAAACCAAAGTACAAATGCTTCGGTCCAACATAAGTCTCAACATGAAATATTAACACCATATAAAACAAAATTATACCAATTATACGGGTCGACTTACCAAGTCAAACCCGGGTCAACTTGTGAGGCCACAAACCATAAAATAACCTCACACGAGACCTCTCGGTCTCGGCTAGCTCTAAAGAGCCCCTCGACCCAAAACAGCCCGTGAAGGGGTGTCGGCCGAGAATCAAAACAACAACAACAACAAGTCGAGCCACAATCGACCAAAATTTCCACTAGCAATAATCCATCATCAAGAATCAAGAAGAAAAGAACCATAACACCTCCAAGACTCTAATTCGAGTCGAGGAGTGGCACACCGAGACCTAGGGTCTCGGTCAAGCTCAATACGAGCCACAAAAACCAAACCAAACGCGTCCAACAATCCAAATCCGAGCACAAATAAATCAAGAATCGACCCTCAAGGATACCAAACTCGTTTTTATATCAAAACCCATCTTCATTTCAATGTTATCATCCCAAAAATACCAAGATTCAATTCGGGTTTGACTCAAAATAGTCAAACCCGGCCCAAAACTCATGTTTTCTCACCTTCAATTCGAGTGAAAACCAAGATGAATGATGTTATGGTGTCATGTGATGTGTGGGGCGACGGTGTTAATAAAATGGAGGGGGGAAAGGCGCGTGTTTCACACCACAAGAATAAGAAAATGATGGGGAGTATTTTGGTGGTGGTGGTGTGGTGTGGAAGTCGGCGGTGGTGATGGTGTTGGTGTGGCAGTCGGCGGCGACAAAGGGAGGAGAAGAGAGAGTGATGAAAATAATATTATGAGGGTGAAGGGTTAGGGTTAGGGGTGATATACCCGAAATTTACATAAAGGTCCCTCAAGTTTCCCTTTTCCAAAACTAGCCACAAATACTTTTAGTTTTAGGTGAATATTAATAAACGGTTCTCCCATAAGACGGTTACTCGATCCTAAAAGTATTAAATTCTCGCCAAACATATTCGTACACGTCATAAATGATTTTTCCCAACAACATTCCCCGAAATATATAGATATGTATGAAAAACATAATATTTATTTAACGGTGAATCGCTACCGTTTTGTAAAAGATTAAAATTCGTTAGGTTAATCTAGTGCCGGAGTCAATGTAGTGCCAAAGATCACGATCTCACAATAAATCATCACAACCGAAACAAATCAAACCATAAATAAATAACTAAATCTCATAAACATCGTACGATTAAAAATCAAGTACCAAGGTTCATAAAATATCTCGTCACAATAAACATTCAAAAATATCCAAATTTATAATTTCAATGTAATGCGGGTTTTATAAAACGGCTCCCTATTTTGCCAGTTGTCACAACCACCCACCGCCGCCACCGCCACCCACCACCGCCACCCACCTCCACCCACCGCCTTGGTGGTGGCAGCGGAAGTGGTGGTGGCGATGGGTGGTGGCGGCAGCGGCGGTGGTTGGTGGTGATGGGTGGAGGTGGTTGGTGGTGGTGGTGGAGGTGCAATTTCAGGTTAAAATCTCGCGTATCTTGACGTAAAACATTATTCCAGACAACTTTTGTGTTTCACACTTTTGATGATTCGGACCAGAAACGGGTCAAAATCGTGAATTAAAATTGATTCAGAAACATTTTAACTCATAAAAATGTGAGAAAAATGGAATAAACAGATAAAAACGTGAGAAAAATGGATGAAAACGTATAAAGACTGACGAAAACTGATAAAAACATGAGAAAAACGGACGAAAACGAATAAAAACGGTCGAAAACATAAGAGGACTAACGATGCAAATATTTTAACTCAATGAGTACTAGCGATGCAAATATTTTAACTCAATAAAGACTAACGATACAAATATTTTAACTCTATAGTTAATGAGGACTAACGATGCAAATATTTTAACTCTATAGTCAATGAGGACTAACGATGCAAATATTTTAACTCAATGAGGACTAACGATGCAAATATTTTAACTCTTGTTAGGAGATAACGGAAAATAATTTGCATCGTTAGTCCTCATTAACTGATATTACTAACGGATGGATGGTTTTGTGCCAACTTTAATACCACAGGGATGATTTTTTAGTCAAAAAAAGAAAAAAGATGTAAAGCGAGCAATGCCAAACTACAAGGATGTATTTTGGACTTTTCTCATTATTTTATAATTTAGTTGGTTAGTTTATAATAAAGTAGACTGCAAAAACTATCTCTAAACTTTGCCTTTGTTTATTTATTTATTAATTTATTTTTTGCGAGAAATGTCCTCATTTTTAAAAAAATTGCGAGAAATGTCGCTAACATTTCGGTTTTTGCGAGTTATGCCCTTGAACCGTTACTGTAGTTGCAAATTCCCCATTTTTGCTAACGCTCATTAGTTTTTCACGTTAGTGGCCGTGTGAAATGTTTATTTTACCGTCGCATACTATAGAGGGGCATTTTTGCAATTTAATCTTTATTTTATTTTGAGTTTCTAATGACCCCTCCACTATCACAAACCCAGATTTTATCTATCACCACCACCCCACAACAATCACCCCTATCCTCCACCACCACCATTAAAAGAATTGCGTTATCCTTGGACGTGAAACCTCTCCCAGTAATCTGGGGGCAATCGTCCTGCCTGATGTCAAAAATGAGATATTACTTTCTTACATTTTGATGACCACAAAGATTACTCCCTCCGTCTCAAAATTTAAGTCAAATTTGACTATTTGAATCCAATTTTGACCTTAGATATTTTTGTTTGTGTTACATAATACTTGATGCAAAATATATAAATGGATTGAGTTTTACACATATTTTCATATGATATAATTTTCATTAAGTATTATATAATAAAAAGAAAAATATTTATGGTCAAAGTTAGATTTAAAAAGTCAACTTAAACTTAAATTTTGGGACGGAGGTAGTACTATTTTGTATAATACTACCACCGTCCCAATTTATTTGTCCAGTTTTGACTTTTTGAGTCTTTCTTTATGAAGTTTGACCGTAAATATTCTTATTTGTGTTATATAATATTTCATGAAAATTATACAAATTAAAAATACACTTAAAACTCAATCTATTCATATATTTTGCATCAAATATTATATAAAATAAATATATATATTTAAGGTCAAAGTTGACAAAGAAAGACTTTGAAAATCAAAAGTGGACAAATAAATTGAGACGGAGGGAGTAATTAATAAGAATTGTATATTATTTTATTAAGAAAAATGTTTGTACATCAACCCAATCCAACTTATACAAAAAATGACCGGCTTCAAACCATACTCATCTTGATTTGTTAATCAACCAGCCCAACCGTCAACATTTCCAACTCTAGTTAACAAGATTGTTACAACCAAAGAAGACTCTTACCAGCAACGGAGACAATTTAGTTTTCTCAGTTACCATGCGTTTGGGAGTTTCATGCCTCGGGACCGCCACCACTGGTGAGATTTTAGTTCTTTCAGGCATCACGCGAGGTGTGGCGTTAGACCTTCGTGTAACCAACATTGGTGTTGGTCTAACTCTCTCAGGCACCACACGCCTAGAACTTTTGGTTCTTGCCATCAATAAAAGTCGTATGCATAGTCACATACGACCCAACCACCTGCGTAAATGACCTAACCAGCCTAGACTCAACCAACTTATATGATCCAGAACTCATATTCAACCTCACGCTCTCGCGCCATAACAGAATTCGTAAACATCTCATCCTTACCCAAAACGTTAATCTCACAGTCAACAAACTTACATGCGGGAAGCGCGTTACGTGACTGTGTGAGCTTGTTTGATGACGCAGTGAGTCAATTCAGTCGTTAAGTCAATGAAAACAGTTGATGGAAGGATATTGAATGAGGAGAAAGTGGGGGATTTGAAGACGTGGATAAGTGCTATGGATTGGAAGAAATGGGGTCGAATGATTTGGATCAAGTGAAAATGAAGATTAAATTGTCGAGTGAGTTTATGAGTGATTGTTTACTTGACAAGAGTTGAGATCAATATAGATATTATATTTGTGATAGATTTAATAAATCAATTATATCCATTTATTTTTTGATCAAAAGAAAAAAATAAACTTTCACTTAAAAAAATTAAATATCTCGCAAACCGTTAATTATTACGTGAAAAAAATCATACCATCTTTAAAGATATGCACTTCTATATACTTTCGAGTATTTTTTTTCTCTCAAAATTTTCGCCTAAAAAAATCACATGTGATTTTTACAAATTATATGTAATTTTTCTCGTCGGAAAATTTGAAAAAAAAAGGGTTAGTCGAAAGTATATAAAAGCGCATATCTATAGAAAGATAATTTAATTCTCGTCGCGATGGTATATTTTTCGTAGCTTGAAGATTTACTGTCACAACTCGTAAATTCTGGTCTTTTCCCGAACTTTCACATTTACTATTCATCGGTCACTATTCATCATTTTACTATTCATCTTTTTCGGCGTCAGTTTGTGATTCTGAGAAGTGTTTTAAAATTTTACTATTCATAAAATACTATTCACCTCCGGAGAAAATTTGTCATTTATACGTGGGCTGCGTCATTTTTTGTAAACGTACGATTATCAACCTAATAAACGTTATCTTATGAGCTATTATTTTGAATAATTATCCGACAATCCCAACTATGGTCCTAACACATTTTTATACTCATAATAATAATATAAAAATTATATTATTAATTTACCCGATGTTTTGAAATCAAATACTATATTTTACGGTCGGAGCTTATTACTCCGCCGGTTTGCGTTATTTCAACAAGATAATTATTTTTACACCCGATTCTCATCAGGAATAATATTTTACAACTTTTACAACTTCGTCGTATTTTATTTCACCTCTTTAACATTTATTTTTAGTTAACTCGGTACCCGATAACTCCCAATACACAACTAAAACTAAACATATACATGTGTTTTGAAGACAAGATCATTAATTAGTCCCCAACTTTCTTCCATTTTTCCACCCTTTTCCCCAATTTGTGGATCTTGCTCCCTTGACCATATATATATATATATCATCTTATTACATTTTTTTCATCTCATTTTCTCATTTCACCAAATTATACAACTAGCAATTTTCTTTCTTTCTTTCCTTTGGTGTGGTGATCGGCCAAGAAGAGAAACACAAGCAAGATCCATCATTTTTCCAAGATCAAGCTCTAATCTTGTTCCTTTTGTTGTCCTTGTTTGAGTTTTGATATAAAAACTCAAGGTTATTAGGTTTTTCATCATCACAAGCTCACTAATCTTTCTTTGTAAGTTGTCAAACTTTTGTTCATAATTTCTTCATGTTATTTTTATGGTCATATGATTTCCATTCAAGGTTTACATGCATATGTTAGTATATACCACTCATTTATATATATATATATATATATATAACTTTGAAACCTTAGAAATGGATTATAGTTAGATCCTTGTTAGATCCACTTGATTTATGATGTTTAGGAACCCATGACACCCTAAGAAGGTGTATGGTAAGATTAGACTAGATTTGTGGTGATTGAAAGTGGTTTGGTTGAAGTTGGAACTAGATTAGAACACTATAATTGAATTTTTGAAACTACATTTGTACCTACTGTCCTTAAAATGAAAACGTGGAAAACTCAGTGGGTTTGGGGTAACTTTTGACCAAATATTTAGAAAATACATTCCGAGACGGAACTATGGCCGAAAACGGGGATGAAAACGAGTTAATAACGAAGGAGATACGCTAAAAACGAGTTTAACGACGAAAACTATATTTTCTGAAAACTGCATGCTGTTTGACATTTTTCGTTGGACAAATAGAGGCGTTAGACGTAACCTAGAGGTGCCGAACTATCAAAAATATATTAGTATATACTAAAACGAATCCGTGGATATAAAGAACGAGTAAAATGAGCTTAAAACGACCAAGATATGCACTTTTGAAACTAGGCGAACTATATATATATTTGACAACTTCTAATAGCACATATTCTCTTAAGTTATGGAAACACTATAAATCAACGCCAACACTTATTTTCAAACTACGAGTGGTATAGGCTTCATGTGCATGTACATTCATCGCATCCCCTCATAATTTAAGTAGATCGTATCATTCGTTCATTATAGGTCGCGGTTAGAGATCGAACCTCATTTCTGTGTAACCACTTTTGTCTTCGTAACTATCGTACCAGGTGAGTCATAGCCCCTACTCTTTTAAATTGTTTTGTTAACTTTTTGGGGGAGAATACATGCTCGTTTTTGACATGAATTACTACTTGACTCTTTGAACATTGTTTTGAACCTTGAACTATTATGAACTCATTTGACCTTATAACTTGTTTTGAACTATTGAACTTGACTTGACTTTTGAACTTGACTTAAACTTTTGACCCTAATGCACCGTACGTACTATAACCTAAAGTCTCCCATGTACGGAGCAGTGCAAAGTCTCCCCTGTCGACGGAGCAGCATTATAAAGTCTCCCATGTACGGAGCAACATAAAATCTCCCCTATCAACGGAGTAACTAATTACTATATAATAGTTTGTGAAAGATGTACCGTACGTGCATCAGCAATTGTTAGTCTCCTGCTGGTTTGCCGTTCGCACTCCAGTTTATACGTACCGTTCGTGCGGCCTCCTTGTGTGGGGCAATAGGTAGTATGGATAGCGCTGTTAGAGGTCGGCCAACCTCTCGTTCCCCTGTCTACGGAACGCATATTATTTATTTTAGGAGCCTTGCCACTTACTTTATTATATACTATGATTCCATATTGTGAACTATATTGACCTCTTGAGCTTGACTACTAGACATATAACTATTTTAGCAGTGGGTTGTAAACACACAGGTTACAAGTCTCTTATGGCGGGACTTGTAACTGAGTGGATTTACGATGCCTTTGCTGTGTGATCACTTTTCTATAAACTTTATTTGTTAAACAAACTCTATGAACTCACCAACCTCGTGGTGACACTTTAGCATGTATTTTCAGGTTTTAACCTATGGCACACTACTGGAGGTTTTGGCAGGGCATGGCATGGTCATAGAAGACTCTGATTATTTATATAGGGACCGTTTTAAACTATTTTTAAGGGCCTACTTCCGCACTACTTTTAACAATGTAAATACAATATTTTTGACTTAACTATTTTATTCTAAATGATTGAAGTGAAAACCATTTTTGAACTTGTGTTGTAATACCAATTGAGTTACACCCCAGCTACACTTATGCTTCCGCTGGACCCGATTTTGGGGGTGTGACATTTACCGTTTGCAAGATATATATATATATATATATATATATATATATATATATATATATATATATATATATATATATATATATATACCTTATATATATATATATATATATATATATATATATATATATATATATATAAGGTGAAAAATAGTTTTTTATTAATTTTGATGAAAAATAAATGGTTAAAATTGATTCATTAGATCTATGACAAATATGAGATGTGTATTGATTTTTTTTCTGCTTGACAATTTGGATAAGATATTGAAGGAATTTGGCCAGAAGCTGCATTGATTTGTTTTCATTTTTTTTAAGTAGTTTTGTCACTAAAGATTGGTGTTTGTCATTTGTGTAAGTTGTTGTTGTATAATGAAATTGACAAATGAAGATTATTGCAAAATGGTATCATGTTTAATCCTTTAATTAATTAATACCCGGTTTGGTTTTTAGTTAAGCATAACACAATTCTTTTAATGGTGATGGTGGAGGGTGGTGGTGATGGTTGAGGGTGGTGGTGATAGATAAAATCTGGGCTTGTGATAGTGGAGGGGTCATTGGAAACTCAAAATAAAATAAAGAGTAAATTGCAAAAAATTTCTCTATAGTAGGCGAGGGTAAAATAGTCATTTTACACGGCAATTAGTGTGAAAAACTAACGAGCGTTAGCCAAAATAAGGAATTTGCAACTACAGTAACGGTTCATGGGCATAACTCGCAAATAACCGAAATGTTAGACATTTCTCACAATTTTTAAAAAATGAGGACATTTCTCACAAAAATCGCAAAGTTTAGGGATATTTTTTGCAGTTTACTGTTTATAATATTTGTTTTTGTATTTCGAAGATGTCTTTATAATATTATAAAGGTAAATAGAAAATTGAGATAGAAAACAACAACACTTGAACATGTTTTATGGTGTTGCAAAATGGAAAAGACGGAACCATGTTTCTCTAATTAAATGCGTTGGTGAATTGTAGTCATCTAAGAACTGAATTGTAGCCATTAAATTATTTTTGTTATAAATAATTATATGTGTTTGTCCATATAGCACATAATAGGCCCACGGCCCATGTTAGCTATTAGGGTTTTGCCCTAATGTTTATCTATATATACTCTTTGTAAATCTCATAGTTAATGATCAATTGAAGATTACTTTCATTCTCTTCATTCTTGTTCACAACACGTTATCAGCACGCTCTATGGGTGAATTTTTCCGATCTTGAATTCTTAGAGGTACGTATCGAGTTCTATAATATGCTAATAATGTTTAGTGCATGTATCGCGTTCTTTAATATGCTAATAATGTTTACTGCATGTGCCAATTTTTTGGTAAATATATTATTCCTATCGCACTAGTACTATACATACCTAGGGGGCTAGGGGTGTTCAGTATAGGAGGGATTTACCCGATGGTGTATGTTTATGTTGGTTTTGTATGTATTGAATGGCCAACTAGAATGATAATACTCGTAAGATTTTGATGCGTGAAGCTGGACTCTATTAATTTACTCAATCTATTCCTTTTATAAAACCAAAACATTAGCATATACATATATATACGTTGTTTTGTTATGGAGTATTCAATATATAATTTTATTTAATCTTTTTATTCCTATAAACAAATTTTCTTCTAATGTTATATTGCAATTATATAATCTTTGTAAAAAGTAATTGACTTGGTTCTTTGGTTATCATTGGTGATATCGTGATAAATATATTTATTTATTTATTTATTTTTCTTGGTATAGTTATATGCCTATTTGATCATTAAGGTATAATTCGTAATATATATTATACTTTATCATGATACTTTTGTTTCAATCATATATATTTTTCTTCGAGTAGTAGTTATTCATTGTTATGATTTGTATATAACTTCTTTGTTTAATTAGCATGGTTTAGGATAAGATGAGATTCACTATGTATAGATGGCCTATATCTGGTTTTTGTGATGTTATAAAAGTTTCTTAAAGCATTATATATTGGTTTTCACATTTTCTATTTTATTAACTATATATTTCATTAAATACTTAGATTAAGTAAATAAGTTAATTATTTATTAGTAGACTAGCACCGAAGACGATTTCAAACATGTTTGGTACTCAATGTGGAATATTACCATTACTATTATTGATTATTTAATTAGTCACTTACTTGCATCTTAATTGGCTCATGTGCATTCATACTTTTTTTTGGAAGGTGACTTTCAATTTCTTTGGTTTAGAGAGTCACAACTGTCAAAGGCAGGCCCTCATCCACCACATACACAGACTATGTTGTCTTAACCGGGCCCACGCTGGCGTAGTGGGGATTCAACGACTTCCGCCCAGAAACCGTTCTGCCTCCACACGAGAATACTCGCTGGAGTAACAGCCGGATGAAAACCGGGGCCGGCTCGGATTCAAGTCTCCGCAACAATGGCTCAAAGACTCTCCTCTTCATTGCCTAATATCTCCGCAACAATGCATTCATACTTATGTAAGTACTATCAACAACAATCTAGTTTATTACTAACTGTGACACCTAATATTACTTACTTGGCATCTTATGCTACTTTTGCTTTATGATGACCACAATAGTATACAAACTGATTTGAGTTACAATCATCAAAGTTGCCGTTAAATATATCTCATGAACATTGTTACTTGGTGTGTATTAATTACACACCCTTTTATTACCAAATATCGACCCAAATTCGACTATTTGAGCTAACAAATGCCAAGAAAACACGTGTTTTTATGTTTGTGATGTGCAGGTACGAATATTACGGAAAATCACGAGAAAACAACAAACACGAGCACGAGAGTATGAAAAGGTTCAAAAAGCCGATGCCGGGAAGCATTTTTCAAGTGTGGATTATTATTCAAGCTCAAAGTGTCAAATCAACCCTTGAAGAATCAAAGTTTGTCAAGTTTAGCCCTTGGATAAAGTTCACTTAATTGGCAGATTTGGTCCTCGGAGTTTAACAAGTTACACATTTGGTCCTTGTAACTTTCATTACTAAATCTGAAATCCAAAACACAAAGCCTGGTCCAATTAATAATCCCAAAAGCCCACTCACCAAATAAATGCCCAAGCCCACTCTTGTACCTGACCCGGTCCATAAACCAAAGTAATATAAAAAATACATCCGCGCTTATTTTACCCCCAAATCAACCCATACCCCAGAAATTACTGTTCCACAAGAACCCTAGAATAGTTACTCTCTAATTACCCAACTCCCACCACAATTAACCTCGTATTAAGGGCTATTTGGACAATTCCCACACCCCTGACAAGGTCTGACACAAGGAGAATGTCACGTGGTAGCAGCTGATTGGCCAAGACGTGTCATTGGGAAGAATAGAGAGCTGTGATTGGTGCAATGGTGTCATCAGGGATCTAAGAGAGTATATTCCAAGGAGATTCCACTTCTAGGACCTTCTGAAGACGCTCCCTCACCTCAGCTCAAGGCTATAAATAGCTCTTCACCTCACCACATTGGAGCTTGTTAGTTTAGGAGTAGGAGTAGCTGTAATATAGAGGTAGTATTAGTTTTAAGTAGCTGTAGCTTATTGTATTTTCAGTTTTCAAATTGTACTCATTTCAAGTTTTAATAAAATTCAAGTTTTTTTTATTTGTCAATTAAATTTTCAAGCTATTTACTATTCTAAATCTGTTTTAAAGCTTCTATTAACTGTTCTCAGTAGCTAGTTAAAACTTTATTATAGCTTGTAGTGAGTTTTGATGTTAAGTTTCTACTTAAATTGGTGGATTTGTTTCTGGTCAACGAAAGTCAGCTGTAGCAGGGTAATGAAAACTATGGGTAATCAGTAGTGGTTTATGGTTATATTGGAATGGATTTAAGCCTATCTTTCAGATAGGCTATGGTTTAATTGATTCCCCTATTCAGTTAGGGCTGGCAATTAGTAAGTCTTCATTCTATTTTCATTGTGAATTTTCTTTTCTGCTTAATTAGATTCAATCTGAGTTGATTGCTTGATTTGATGTTAGTTTCTGCTATTGTTCATGACTTGATTTCTATTTGATTAGCTTGTAGTATCTGTGTTAGTATAATTTGATTGAGCATCTGTTTGGTAGTGGATATAAGAATTTGCTTATCTGTTGGATTTAGTGGTTTATGTTAGTTGATTTTGATTCAAGTAGAGATTAGTGACTGTATCCAATTAGTGGAATGAAGTATTGAGGACTGTAATCATTTAGTGTAGTGAATTGTGGTTTCTGCAGGGGTGTTTGGATCAGTGTTTTATTGTGTATAGTTGTAGAAGATTTGTTGGTTTTCTGTCTCACACAAGTTGCTTAAGTATAGATATAGAAATCTAAGTCATAAATTTAGTAGGTAACTTCACATTTAGTCAAAATAGATTTCTCTTTTCATTTACAGTCAAGTATAATAGAACCAGTTAGTATAAGAGTAGTAGTAGTTGCGTAATTGATCATAGTTGCTTAAATTAGAATAATCATAGCTTAATATTACAAGTAATAATAGAATCAGTAGTTTAAAATTGTACTTAGTCAAAGTTTTAGTTGCATTAAATAAGTCAAAACTTGCTTGCACTCAGTTTTTGGTAGGATCTCTACATGCTCATGTAGTATTCATTACTTAGTAGAAATTGTTAATGATTGTTGATTTTTGTTCCTTAGTAGTTAGTCTATCATAATCAATAACAAAATTTAGGTTTAGGACTTTTTAGCTTATTGGAATTCTGTTTGGAAGTAACCTGTTTCAGCTTTTTATTACCCTGCACTTCAGTTCTAGGCCTACTTTCAAGGCAACTTTTAGATTTGTAGTTGTTAGTTTTAGCTTTAGCCCTTTGTTTTATAGTTACTCAGTTTGGTAGTCTAGCTATTGCCATCATAATCTTGTAACTTTTAGCTCATTACGACTGCTTTTAGGAGATTGCTTTTTAGGTGTTTGAGCATAGATTTCTGTTTTTAGTAATAGGCTGCTAGTGCTCTTTTAGAACTTGTATCTGTGTTCCATTGGCTTTTCTGAGTTCTTTCATAGTAATTTTAGTGTTGTGCATGGTCAACTTAATTTGTGGCTTATTCTGTTTTAGATTCTGCTTATTTAGCTTTTCATATAGTGCTTATTTGCTTGCAGTTTGTGTTTCTGTACCTATAGATGTTCATTTCTTAGCTTATTTGAGCTTATTATAGTATAATTCAGTAGTGGTTTCATTTTGGTAAAGTTTTGTGGCAAGTGCTTATAAATAAGCACTTGCCATAAGCTGATTAGGCCTGTTTAAGCACTTCTGCTGCTTATTTCTTTTCCAAAATTTTTTTTCTGAGTTACTTTTATTATTTTAGAATTTCTGTAAAATTTTCATAATTTTCTGAGTTCATTTACTATTTTTCTTAATTTCTTTTAGTTTATAATCACTTTTTAATCATTTTTAAATACCAAAAATCTATAAAAAATCAGAAAAAGCCTTGAAAAATACAAAAATAGTTTTGAAAATTCTTTTATAATATTCTAGATTTTCCAAAATAGTTTTCATAATTTTCCCATTATTTTTCATAATTTCTTTTATTTTTAATTCACTTTTTAATTCCAAAAATAGGAAATAAATTCTAGAAAATAAATAAAAACTCAAAAAAATATTTTTCTTTTTCTTAAAATTCTTTTTATTAGTTTTAAATTTTTAGAAAATATATTCAAGTTCGTAGGATTATTTTTCATTAAACGTTTCGTTTTAAATAACGCGTGTGCGTTTCCGTTTTCACGTTTTTAACATTTGTACATACTTAGCTTGTAAATTCTTCATATTTTATCATTTCTTATCATAACTTGAATTCCTAAATCATATTTTTTATTTCACCACTTTTCACGACACGATTTCGCGATTCGACTATTCACGACTCCATTTCACCTTCGCTGGGAGAACGACCCGGGAAATAATTTCACCGGTATTTCTTCGGAATAATTATATGCTACAAAAAGACATTTATCAAAAATGGCGCCGTTGCCGGGGAAGGTGGACGTGAGTTTTGAATATTCGTGTTGAAAAATCGTGTTGTGTTAAGTTTTCTACTATCTTGTATATATTTTCTCTAAAAAAATATAAAAATTTGAAAAATCAAAAACAAAAATAATCTTCTTATCCTCTTATCATTTGATTCTTCTTCTCAAACCTTCTTACGTTTAATTCTTATGGATACGTTTTGTTTCAATTGTGGAGAACCGTTCTTCGAAGGGTTGTGTGTGTGGTGTACGTGCGACGAATGTGGAGATAATATTCGAGATGGCGTTTGTTTGAATTGTAATTCTCATACATATGATAAAAATTCGTTCAACAATTCGTCTAATATTCCCGATTTTTATACACCACCACCACCTTCGTTTTATTGCTATAATTGTGGAAATCCGTCCGAAGAAGGAAAGCCGTGTGGGTGATGTTTTTGTGACGGATGTGGATACACCGATTGTATGTGCTATGCTCCGAATGCTCACACGTCTTACGATTACGACTCGAGCTTCAATAATTTTCCTCAAAATGATTTTTATGAGCCAAATTCGTGCTACAATGGTGATTTTCAAAATACATCGAGTTTTGAATATTGTGGGGGATCGTTTGAAAATTCTTATCACGAACCTAATTCTTATTACGATTCTAATGGATTTTACCAACCCCCACAATCTTCCAATTTTTCTAATCAAATTTTGGAAATCAAATCCATGATGGATGAGTTGAAAGAGATGGTGAATAGTCGTTATACATCTACTCTCGAGCCTAACATGAAATCAATGAAAGAACCTTGTACCGAAGAAAGAAAATACCAGTTTTGCGAGTGTTGTTTGTACGATGATGATTCCACGATTACGATCAATATAAATCCTCAAAATATTTCTATCTCTTCTCCCGTAGAACCCGAAGACTCTCTAACAATGGGGGACGGGCATCTTGACACTATTCCGGCAACGGAATCGGACGAATTCAATAAGTCAAGTGTTGAGAACCTCGTTCCAATCCCGAGTGAGTCCGAGGAGATTTCTAACAACGATTCTGAATTTGTTGAAAATAATCGTTTTGATGATCATATTGAAACACCGGTTGAAGATAATCGTGATGAGTTATTCTCCGATTCTGATAATGATGATTCTATATCATGTGGAGAGATCGATTATGTTGATGAAGAACATCTTGAGCTTGAAAGCTTTGAAGATGATAATGAAGAAGATGATGACACGGAAATCCGAGATGAAACTCTACGTGAGACATTGTTAAATGTCAATCTTCTTATCTCCCGTATTGAGGCATTGAATGATCCTCTTACGTCTTCTCCTATCCCCGTTATGGATAGTGATTCTTTACCCGAGCTTGAAATTTTTCGATTTGAAGAGACGAGTAGTGGCAGTCCCACTATTCATGCTGATATCTCTCTTCCGGATTATGAGTGCTTTCACTTTGAGATTGATTCTATTCCTATTTTCGATAATCCGTTACGTGGCCCTCTTTTAGAGGATGTCGATCTATTTCCTGCTGCGGATGACTCGATACCACCGGGTATTGAGAATGACAAGAAAGATATTTCTTCCGATTTGCTTTCTTCTCGTCCACCTGCGAAACCACCCGATGAAGTTTTTTCCGGTACAAATGAGAATATTTTTAGAATGGTGGACGAGGTTTCAGGAATAGACTTTGCTTTTGTTATCTGGGTGTTTCAACCGTACTTTTCTTATACCACCGTTTCTTCTTTCCACTCCACCGGGAGTGAAGACACCATATTTGATCCTGGCATCTCTATTGCCAAGTGGCCGTTACATCTGCTCTCCCCAAGGACGAATTAATGCGGGGATCGAGTCAAGCTCATGTGACTCGGTGAACAAAAACAAGCGCTTCGTGGGTGGCAACCCATGCTTATCTAATTTCATCTTCTTATTTTCTATTTTCTAACACCTAATGTGAGGAGGGCTACCTTTTCTACACTTGTGTTTCATGGTTGTTTGTGATGTTTGTTCAGGATTGTCCGCGATTTATGATGACTCTCGTGTTCGTTATCTCTTCACTTGGAGTCTCATTCATCGGTGCTACTTGGAAATCCTATATCCGTTAAATCTTATCGACTGACGTTTTCTTTGGCATAATTAATTAACGGCCTAGAATTTTGTTAGGATTACCTTAACCCATAAAACATTGAGGACAATGTTTCGTTCTAGTCGGGGGGAGGGTGAATCTTCGATTCGATTTTGACCTTGCATTTTTCACAAGTCGTGAACTCTTGCAACTCCGTTTTTCCATCAAAAATAAAAAAAATTGAAAAAATGAGAAAAATTTCAAAAATTTTCGAGAAAAAGTCATAAAAAAGTACAAAAAAATGTGAAAAGTTGAAAAAGTTGTGCAAAAATATAATAAAGTTTGAATAAGTGTTTTGACACCTTGTTGACTTTCTTGCTGGCGAGAGTAGGAATAAATATTTTGATTTGACCGGGCGTGTTGAGCCCTAGCTTGTTCCCTTAACCAATGATGATCACATAAGCTTGTGCTAGTTTTGTACACTAGGAGCTATAAAATGCGAATTCTTTCTTAAGAATTTGCAAGTTCCCGTACTTGACTTTATACATGCGCAGCTTAAAAGCTTTCGCTAGTCTTTTACATCAGGAGCTAGAAAACGCGAATTCTTCTTCTAGAATTTGCAAGTTTCCGTATCTGACTTTATATATGCGTGGCTGATTATCGGCTAAGTATTCGCGGGTTTCATTATTTGGAATCTTAAATTGCGAAGAGCGAGAAATGATAGAGTTTATTTAGAAGTTAGATGCTAAACGTGGAGTAGTGGTTCTCTTTAGAGCTCATGAGAGGTACTTGTGGCTTTTTACTCCCATCAGATACGTCACCAATATATAAATAGATGTTCTAGGTTAATTAGTGGTATTTCGGTTTGAATAATATTTAGTTCTTTGTTTTCTTAAGAGAATTTTTGTTTTAGAAGTTGGGTACATATCAAGGAACATCAAAAATAAGAGCAAAAAGTGAAAAAATCAAAAGTCAAAAGTTGATTATCTATGTGGTTTTGGAGCTACCCGATAAGCTTCCATTTATGTTATGAAAAAAAAGTCAAGAAAAAAAGTGAAAATATGAAAAAGTATGAAAAAGTGAAAAAAAGTGAAATGAAGAAAAGTGAAAGTTGAAAGTTATGATGAATAAGAGCTTATGTATAAATAAGTTGTTGGCGCGTGAGGTGCATGTGATAAGTGATTAGTAATCAGTCACATGAGGTGCACGTGATCGTACTCCGCAACTTATATTCTTGATATTGTATGTACCCAAAATTCCTTGATATGGACCGAATTTCTATTGCAGTGGTTCTTAAGAGAAAATGAATAACTACTTATCGTTTAAATTTAGGTATCACTATCGGACTTAAAAATTATCGAAACGAGAAAATATGAAGCAATTCATTTCTCAACAAAAATAAAATATTGAGATACAAAACCTAGGAAATGGGAGTAAGGAGTATCCACAAGTAACTTTTATGAGTAGTGTTAGCATCTAATTTGTAGATAAGCTGTGATCTCGTTTGTAAGCTTAGTTTGGGGACTCGTGAAAAATCAAGGATGACAAATTTTATCCGTATGGTCGCTTCTTAATTAGAAGTGTTTCTACTCATTGACCCTAATAAATTATTGCAAAGTAATGAGAGTTCAACAAACCGTCACAAGTTAAAAGTATGAAAAGTACAAAAATAGAATAAAGAGGAATAAAGGAAAATTTGGAAAACGGAGCGTTTTTGGAAATAAATGATTTTGTAATCTCTTTTGAACCTCCTTGCTACTTTTCAAAGTTAGTAGAAAGAGTATCAAAATTGTTTATCCTAAGAGCGTGAATTGATCACATTGCGTGAGGACACGACAATACCTTAGTCGGGGGGATTTTGGTGTGTATTAATTACACACCCTTTTATTACCAAATATCGACCCAAATTCGACTATTTGAGCTAACAAATGCCAAGAAAACACGTGTTTTTATGTTTGTGATGTGCAGGTACGGATATTACGGAAAATCACGAGAAAACAACAAACACGAGCACGAGAGTATGAAAAGGTTCAAAAAGCCGATGCCGGGAAGCATTTTTCAAGTGTGGATTATTATTCAAGCTCAAAGTGTCAAATCAACCCTTGAAGAATCAAAGTTTGTCAAGTTTAGCCCTTGGATAAAGTTCACTTAATTGGCAGATTTGGTCCTCGGAGTTTAACAAGTTACACATTTGGTCCTTGTAACTTTCATTACTAAATCTGAAATCCAAAACACAAAGCCTGGTCCAATTAATAATCCCAAAAGCCCACTCACCAAATAAATGCCCAAGCCCACTCTTGTACCTGACCCGGTCCATAAACCAAAGTAATATAAAAAATACATCCGCGCTTATTTTACCCCCAAATCAACCCATACCCTAGAAATTACTGTTCCACAAGAACCCTAGAATAGTTACTCTCTAATTACCCAACTCCCACCACAATTAACCTCGTATTAAGGGCTATTTGGACAATTCCCACACCCCTGACAAGGTCTGACACAAGGAGAATGTCACGTGGTAGCAGCTGATTGGCCAAGACGCGTCATAGGGAAGAATAGAGAGCTGTGATTGGTGCAATGGTGTCATCAGGGATCTAAGAGAGTATATTCCAAGGAGATTCCACTTCTAGGACCTTCTGAAGACGCTCCCTCACCTCAGCTCAAGGCTATAAATAGCTCTTCACCTCACCACATTGGAGCTTGTTAGTTTAGGAGTAGGAGTAGCTGTAATATAGAGGTAGTATTAGTTTTAAGTAGCTGTAGCTTATTGTATTTTCAGTTTTCAAATTGTACTCATTTCAAGTTTTAATAAAATTCAAGTTTTTGTTATTTGTCAATTAAATTTTCAAGCTATTTACTATTCTAAATCTGTTTTAAAGCTTCCATTAACTGTTCTCAGTAGCTAGTTAAAACTTTATTATAGCTTGTAGTGAGTTTTGATGTTAAGTTTCTACTTAAATTGGTGGATTTGTTTCTGGTCAACGAAAGTCAGCTGTAGCAGGGTAATGAAAACTATGGGTAATCAGTAGTGGTTTATGGTTATATTGGAATGGATTTAAGCCTATCTTTCAGATAGGCTATGGTTTAATTGATTCCCCTATTTCAGTTAGGGCTGGCAATTAGTAAGTCTTCATTCTATTTTCATTGTGAATTTTCTTTTCTGCTTAATTAGATTCAATCTGAGTTGATTGCTTGATTTGATGTTAGTTTCTGCTATTGTTCATGACTTGATTTCTATTTGATTAGCTTGTAGTATCTGTGTTAGTATAATTTGATTGAGCATCTGTTTGGTAGTGGATATAAGAATTTGCTTATCTGTTGGATTTAGTGGTTTATGTTAGTTGATTTTGATTCAAGTAGAGATTAGTGACTATATCCAATTAGTGGAATGAAGTATTGAGGACTGTAATCATTTAGTGTAGTGAATTGTGGTTTCTGCAGGGGTGTTTGGATCAGTGTTTTATTGTGTATAGTTGTAGAAGATTTGTTGGTTTTCTGTCTCACACAAGTTGCTTAAGTATAGATATAGAAGTCTAAGTCATAAATTTAGTAGGTAACTTCACATTTAGTCAAAATAGATTTCTCTTTTCATTTACAGTCAAGTATAATAGAACCAGTTAGTATAAGAGTAGTAGTAGTTGCGTAATTGATCATAGTTGCTTAAATTAGAATAATCATAGCTTAATATTACAAGTAATAATAGAATCAGTAGTTTAAAATTGGACTTAGTCAAAGTTTTAGTTGCATTAAATAAGTCAAAACTTGCTTGCACTCAGTTTTTGGTAGGATCTTTACATGCTCATGTAGTATTCATTACTTAGTAGAAATTGTTAATGATTGTTGATTTTTGTTCCTTAGTAGTTAGTCTATCATAATCAATAACAAAATTTAGGTTTAGGACTTTTTAGCTTATTGGAATTCTGTTTGGAAGTAACCTGTTTCAGCTTTTTATTACCCTGCACTTCAGTTCTAGGCCTACTTTCAAGGCAACTTTTAGATTTGTATTTGTTAGTTTTAGCTTTAGCCCTTTGTTTTATAGTTACTCAGTTTGGTAGTCTAGCTATTGCCATCATAATCTTGTAACTTTTAGCTCATTACGACTGCTTTTAGGAGATTGCTTTTTAGGTGTTTGAGCATAGATTTCTGTTTTTAGTAATAGGCTGCTAGTGCTCTTTTAGAACTTGTATCTGTGTTCCATTGGCTTTTCTGAGTTCTTTCATAGTAATTTTAGTGTTGTGCATGGTCAACTTAATTTGTGGCTTATTCTGTTTTAGATTCTGCTTATTTAGCTTTTCATATAGTGCTTATTTGCTTGCAGTTTGTGTTTCTGTACCTATAGCTGTTCATTTCTTAGCTTATTTGAGCTTATTATAGTATAATTCAGTAGTGGTTTCATTTTGGTAAAGTTTTGTGGCAAGTGCTTATAAATAAGCACTTGCCATAAGCTGATTAGGCCTGTTTAAGCACTTATGCTGCTTATTTCTTTTCCAAAATTTTTTTTCTGAGTTACTTTTATTATTTTAGAATTTCTGTAAAATTTTCATAATTTTCTGAGTTCATTTACTATTTTTCTTAATTTCTTTTAGTTTATAATCACTTTTTAATCATTTTTAAATACCAAAAATCTATAAAAAATCAGAAAAAGCCTTGAAAAATACAAAAATAGTTTTGAAAATTCTTTTATAATATTCTAGATTTTCCAAAATAGTTTTCATAATTTTCCCATTATTTTTCATAATTTCTTTTATTTTTAATTCACTTTTTAATTCCAAAAATAGGAAATAAATTCTAGAAAATAAATAAAAACTCAAAAAAATATTTTTCTTTTTCTTAAAATTCTTTTTATTAGTTTTAAATTTTTAGAAAATATTTTCAAGTTCGTAGGATTATTTTTCATTAAACGTTTCGTTTTAAATAACGCGTGTGCGTTTCCGTTTTCACGTTTTTAACGTTTGTACATACTTAGCTTGTAAATTCTTCATATTTTATCATTTCTTATCATAACTTGAATTCCTAAATCATATTTTTTATTTCACCACTTTTCACGACACGATTTCGCGATTCGACTATTCACGACTCCATTTCACCTTCGCTGGGAGAACGACCCGGGAAATAATTTCACCGGTATTTCTTCGGAATAATTATATGCTACAAAAAGACATTTATCATTACTATATTTTTGTTGAATGATGAACCTTATCACAAAGAAAAATATGATAATTAAGACTTGGTGATGTTAATTTGCTCCAACGTACCCGTTATCTGTAGCTTTTTGTTGATTTTTTTAACAAACTTTTGGTTGATTTAATACCATGTTTTCAAAGTTTCGTCACTATCTTCATGTTAATATAATTTTAATTTTAACAATATGTAGACAAATGGTCTAATGAAACCTGTAGCATCTTCAAGCATTGTTTCTTTGATATGCACTAGGGTTATGTTTTGGTAGTAAATGTGTAAGTTGATCACATTCGATATTTAATTTTGTGATCCTACTAAAGATCGTTTAAGATCTATACTAAAATAAACTATGTGAGAATTCTATCATATAATTTTGACACCCGTGTGTGTTTATCTAAACCAAAATCAAGTTGAATCAATGGCATTTTTAACAAGTTAGCATACGACATGCATTGTCACTTTGCACCTCTTATCTTTGTGATATTTACTGAAATAAAGAACAAATGGTTATCGTAGTTAAAACCATCTTCTGTGTGACACTTGAACTACGTTTTGAATACATTAGGTAGATACCTCATACAATTTGTTATTTAATCTACTTTGAATATGTTAAGTTTTACCGTGGGCATGCTATGTATGAATGATATTAATATACCATTTGCAAAAATGTTACTTATATTTTTGGGCTTGATCTATCTATATGTATACATGCATTGTCAAAATTGATTTTCTTTTTATAAAAGCTTGCAGTACTCAAGTATGTGAGTTAGTTTGCTTGTTAGGGATACTAAATATGCATTGTCTATATTATTTGCATAAATTGACATATAAGTTGCTTACACTTTTATGTTGATTAGATTATGTAAAATTTGAATGTACTACAAATAACTGTATTATTCCATAAATGCTTGTATAGTCATGATTCATGAAGGCATGCTTAACTTGATTCTGGGGTATGTTTATGTATCTTTTGGCTTGTTGATATTTCAAATACATCACATGATATGGCTTTGATTGCATTATAGATTGTACTTTTAGTTTTTTCACATGTACTGTATTCAAATATTTGATTGGAGAGGTATTTGTTTAAATGTGATATAGTATTAAGTTTTTCATATTATTTGATTTTTACATAAAAGTAAGTACACTTGAAGCACATGTGGTCATAAACTGAAAGTTTATGAGCCAAGATTATTTAAAGTGGCATGACTGGTTGGACCATCCCGAGTCAATAATGATGCGAAATGTATAGAAGAACCATAAGTTTCTTCAAAGATAGATTTAATTGTTCTCAGAGGAAGTTAATTGTTCATATATCACCACGATATCTATAAAGTTTTTGAAAGAATATAACGGGGATGTATGTAGGCCTATACATCTGTCATGTGAATCATTTTGAGTTTTAAAATTGATGCATCGTCAAAATGATCATCAAAGACGCAACTTAAAGGTTAGCGTAATTAATGGCTCGGCTTATAAAATGTGAGCATGGTTTTCCAGATTGTATCTTTGGAATTGGTGGTGAATACTTCCATATGTTGGGTGATTATTGGAATAAGTGTTGAACATAAAAGTAGCCCATGTTCATACGCGAATTGCTTTTGTTGAAACGTTTATAAAACTTCTTCAGTTGATTGCAAAGCCAATAATTATGAGAACAAATTTATTAGTTTATGGGGCATGTTATAAAATATGAATTCGCATCTTGCAAACAATTATAATGAATCCTCCCCATTAGAATGGTTTTAGTCACGAACCATATGTTTCTCATATAAGAATTTTGTAAATGTGCGGTATATGTTTCTTGTAAATCCACCATAATGCACAACAATGGGATGTTGAAATGGATAATTCATTCAGGGGGAGAGAATGAGCAGCGAGGGATATGGAATGAATTATGATATAAAAATGTTGATCCTCACACTAATAAATATGAACTTGAAGTTCAAGGGACAATTTACATTCCTGATCTAGTAGTTGCCAGACAAGTTTTGTGACCCAAATAAAGTGACTAGATCATACATACGTTGCTTATGCTCCAATTAACATGTGTGTCCCAACATTAAAACCAATGATTGGTAATGAGTCTATGGCATGACTGCATCATGATAGACTAATTGATTCCAAGTAAAAGTCCTCGAATGAATAAATAAAATGGAGCAAGAAAATTAAGATGGTCGAATCGAGGTAATAAGGACCCCATAATAGTCTTGTAAAGATACACTAGACATGAAGGTTCTTGAAAAATCCCGGGTAGATGAAAATCCATGAGATCTCAATAAATAAATGTCTAGTAAAGTGTGGAATCGAAAAGTAATGAATCGACATCGATAGTACTAGTGTATATGATAATGGGCATGGTAATGATTATGAAAATAAATCAGATAGCGCTAGAATCATGGTAAGGATCATGAAAACATACATGCAAGAAATGCATATGTATAAATGAATGGCCAAAAGAAGTAAAGACGCAGAGAACTAATGAAAGATTAAAGTCTCTTGTGACGAGACATGGTTACTGGGACTTGAAGTCCGTACATATGAATATGTAAAATTATTGGATATGCATCAGTTTTTATGAGAAAATTAAATTAAATTATGCATAAGGTACAAGTGATGGCACATGTATATTTTCTCAAAGACTTGTAAATGATAATGCACATACATTGTATGTTCACATGTGGTGGATTCAATAATGTATTTAGTAAGTCTGGCAATATAATAAGTAATTGATATGCGTCTAAATGATAAATGAATAGAGCTCGTACGAGATTTTATATAAAATGAATGAAGCATTCTAGTGATTTTTAATGCTTAAAGCATATAAGAGAAGTTCTCGAGAACACTACTTGATTGTATTGAATTAATCATGTTTTTGGCATACATTTAATAATTGCCTTAGTGTATAATATTGTGCCAAATAAAGAATTATGTTTGCCTATGAAACTTTATAAAGAGATCTAGATTTGAATATTGTTTAAGTTTCATGCAGTTTGATTTGTGATTATAAAGGCAATTGAATTCATAAAAGTTGAATTTGAAATAAAAGACACATTTTGTCTTAGCTTATGATTTGAATATCTAAAGAATGAAATATGTGTCCATCATGAAAGCTAAAGAAATATGCTAACTATCCTTATATGGATAAACGACGCTCATGTTTATGAGGTCACATGATGTGAAAAGAACCCCTTGATTTATAAGATGATGATCACAATATCGATTTAAAAGTACGTATGAAGCATTTAAAGTTCTCTCTAGTGATTATAAATAATATAATATATCATTCCTTTTGAATTGTTGGCAATGAATAACTTGTGAAGTACGATGATGTACTTGATGTATGACATACATTAATCCTTAAAATGGATATGCGAACAACACTTTAGAGAATATTTATTAACGTGATTCTATTCAATGTGCATTTCACTCAATGTGCTTAATGTGATCATCAGGGGGAGAGAAGATACGCGTTGCACTCTTTTTCCCTTGACCATGGTTTTGTCTCCACAGGGTTTTCCGACAAGGTTTTTAATGAGGCAACATCCCCGAGCGTATAAAGGAGTTATGTACTCTTTTTCCTTCACTAGATTTTTGTCCCACCGGGTTTTTATCTAGTAAGGTTTTAATGAGGCATAATCCTCAAATGGAGTAAAACAAAATTTTGGTATCTTCATGGTACAAAGGATATGGGTTTATATTTCACTAACCCATCAAATACAAGTTTAGTTAGTTTTGCAGATGCAGGATATATGTTTAACTTACCATGATCAATCTCAAAATGGATATATTTTACAAGTGGTGGCTATTTTCCTGGCATTCGATAGAGCAAACAATCACGGCGACTGCATTAAACAATACATAAATTCTGGAAAGGTGATACCAAGTATTGATATTCAAGAAATGTTACATCAAAGACGACAATGCACTTCTCGTTCAAGTGATTATTTCGTGTACCTATTTACAAGATATCAATTGATATAGTCATCAGAGGGAGGCAATACGCGCTGCACTCTTTTTGTCCTTAGTCATGGTTTTGTCCAACTGGTTTTCCTGACAAGGTTTTTAATGAGGCAGCATATTCTAAGCGTATTAACAATATGGACATCCAAGAGGGAGTGTTATAAATAATTATATGTGGATGTCCATATAGCCCATAATAGGCCCACGGCCCATGTTGCTATTAGGGTTTTGCCCTAATGTTTATCTATATATACTCTTTGTAAATCTCATAGTTAATGATCAATTGAAGATTACTTTCATTCTCTTCATTCTTGTTCACAACAATTTTCAGCTTTTATATTATGAGGTACGATAATTACGTTATATGATAGAAAAATTAGAAAATTCTAATTGGATATCAGTTATAGCTTTTATATTATGAGGTATGATAATTACGTTATATGATAGAAAAATTAGAAAATTCTAATTGGATATCAGTTATAAAAAGTACAAAATATATGGAAACCCCATCCATAACTATTTTGTAATAACAATAACTATAGGGGATAGCTTGGCTACAATTTTTGTAGCCAATTGGCTACAATCCTTCATAAAAAAATAAAAAATACACTAGAATTAAATTAGGGACTCACAGAAAAAAATCAGGACCCACAAAATGAATCAGGGACCCACATTTATAACACAAAATTGTAGCCAATTAGCTACAATTAATTGTAGCTAATATTTTCCCATAACTAAATTAATATTTCATCAAAATTTTATATCTATATGCATGCACGGGTATTAAACCTAGTTTCTGTTGTCCCAAATTACTTTCCCGGCCTTATTCTTGAGCTCCTACTAATCCGATTTAAAAACTTCTACATTTGCTTCTCTTAAGCACATTGTCCACACTTGCAGCTTTTGACTCAAAAAATCTTGTGTTCCTATTTTTATAATCACGTACCGAAGTTCTCGCTGCTATCATTTATTCGAGTAGCTGTAAAGAATAACCAGTGTTTTTACCATATATGGTACAAATTGGACTGATAAATCTGCACTCCCTCAATAATTTTATAGAGGTGCCATTTCAACATTCAATCCCACATTGGTTATAGAAAGAGAATGTTGCTAGTTAATATACCATAGTGTATACATTTCATGTGTGTTCAGATTAGTATTATGTTTTCAACTTCATATGATTGCTTTAGCCATCAAAAGTTGACGACAATCATATTGAATTTGAAAATGTATATGATTCTCAACTTTTTATTATTTATTTTGGCTGTAAACTTTTTGTTCAACAAAGACTCAGGCTTTCTTTTTACAAATACTGAGAGTCCACTTATGTACAATATGTAGGTTCATAATTTACTTCTGAAAGTTAGATTAGTTAACTGTTAATACCTATTTCATGAATACAAAGGGTGGAAAACCGATGTCTCCTAGTTTACATCGAATTTTTAGCTAACTAATTGTAGATGAGAATAAAAAACTTGAGCAAAAAAGATGAATGAAGAGATTGGAGATAATAGATGCAGCTACTACCAGAAAAAGGTTGATGGAAATCAGCATAGCAAACTACCGACAGTGTTAAGCCATTCTCCGGGGTAATAGTGGTGGAAAAAGATATGGAATGTGAATACATGATCAATTGAATGTTCCTGTGAAAGTGAAACAAGAACGCAAAAGATTCAAAGCTTTTACAAGTTTTGTAATTCTTATAGACTTATTACTTGGTTTTGAATTTGTTGTGTAAAACTTTGGATTCTACTAGTACTTTAGATAAGTGGTAACCCTGTTTTTAATTATTTTTTAGTTGTCACCCTTTTATGTATCTTAGTTTAGGAAATCAAACCCATAAAATGTGTAACAATGACATATAGTACGCAACAAGTAATACTAGTGTAGTTACTCAGAATTTCCGAACATAAAAGTTGATATAGCTTGTAAATGTTTGTAAAGTTGTCTTAAGCATATCTCAACTAGCTCGGTCTTTGATCTTAATAAGTTGAAAACAACAAGGAACTACAAACAATTCATTTAAGCAAACGATCACAGGAGATGACTCAATGTACTACTAAAACTACAAAACCGAGCACTCGCAATTGATTCAATCATACCCCATCTTGCAGCTCGTAGGGATATCCTTCTACTATCCCAAGTTACTTTCCCTTTTCTTGACCTCCTACTAATCCAATCAAAACTTCTTAACTTACTTTCCTCAATCACATTGTCCACACTTGCAGTTTTTGAGTAGATAACTCTTACATTCCTATTCTTCCAAATTACCTACCGAAGTTCTCACTGGTATCATTTATTCGAATAGCTTTTAAGGATAACGGGTCCTTGATGGCCATATTATGGTACTGATTAGACTAGTTAATCTGCATGAGTCAATAGTAAATTAGGTAGCTAGATATAGTTTCCTGTGAAAACCATTTCTACATTCAATCCCACATTGGTTAAAGAAAGAAAATGTTGCTAGCTTATATGTCTTTATGTATGCGTAACATTGTGTTCTGATTCGTATTATGCTTTCAACATCCTCAATGATGTTGCCTAAAAAATAGGTAATTCATATCGGATTTGAAATTTATATGATTCTCAACTTTTTATTGTTTACTAGAAAGGTGCCCGCGCGATGCGGGGCGGATTGTTGGGGTGAAGAGGAGGGAGGTGAGGTGGTGGAAAGTGGTTGTTGGGGTGGTTGTTGAGGTGGTTATAAATTGTTGGGGGTGGTTATTGAGGTGGTTATAAATTGTTGGGATGGTTGTTGAAGTGGTTATAAATTGTTGGGGTGATTGTTAGGGGTGGCTGTTTCCATAATTAGTAAGTAAAAGTCTGAATTTTTAAGCCTTTCTAATTATAGAATAGTCTCAAATACATTATATAGTAGTATAGATTTTGACTGTAAACTTTTTTAAGTACTACATGTCACTTAGAAGCATGCAACTTGCTCGTACAACAAAGGCCAACATGAGTCTGTATACATCCGATATATTCAATCAGCTCTCCTCTAGGCAACTGATCAAGGCAGCGTTGTTCGGAAAGTCCAATGTCGCAAGCTCTTGCCCCAAAATTGAATTTATAAGTCTTATAATCAGGATCTGTGAATCAAATTTTACAAAAAGATTAAGTAGAAAAATAAATAAATAAATACCAAAAGGACTTTGGCGAGATTGTGGACTTGCGGATTCAATTGTTCAAGTGTCAATCGAAATAATCAAGGTTTTATTGCCCGTGCGATATTGCGGGGTTAAATCAATACCGTATGCAAAATTTGCATAAGTTCAAACGCAATGGAAAATTTTGGAAAATTTTAAGGAGATAAATTACAATTAAAAAGTAAGGTAAATTGCAAAAATGGTCCTTCACGTTCCACAAAATTGCAAAAACGGGACCGAGACAAAAAGTAGCGCAAAAAAGCCACCCACGTTCCACATTTTCGCAAAATCGCCACTGAGAGCCATTTTCCGTTAATTTTCCCGTTAAGTGCCATGTCATCGAGGGCATTATCGTCATTTCATTGCTACTGTTGATTAAAGGACTAAATTTGCAATTTGAGTTTGATATTTTATTTCACCACCATCACCACTCTCTACCACCGCCGCCACCCTCTACCGCCACCACCACCACCACCCTCTACCACCTTTCAATTTTGACGTTGCTGCAGGCGAGGATTTGTATACTGCTTAAGCACAAATTTGAAGTAACTTCGTTTTTTTTTTTTTTTTTTTTTTTTTTTTTCAAAACATAAGATCAAACAACCATATTATTCCTCGTACTGCTCTTCCTCATCTTCATCTTCATACAACTCCTCATCCACGGTAGCATCCTGATACTGCTGATACTCCGCCACCAAATCATTCATATTACTCTCAGCTTCAGTAAACTCCATCTCGTCCATTCCCTCACCAGTGTACCAATGCAAAAATGCCTTTCTCCTGAACATAGCTGTGAACTGCTCACTCACTCTCCTAAACATTTCTTGGATCGAAGTTGAGTTTCCAATAAATGTGGAAGCCATTTTCAGTCCAGTTGGTGGGATGTCACAAACACTTGATTTCACATTGTTCGGGATCCACTCAACAAAGTAAGACGAGTTCTTGTTTTGAACGTTCATCATTTGCTCATCTACTTCCTTGGTGCTCATCTCACCTCGGAACATGGCTGAGGCTGTGAGGTATCTGCCATGGCGTGGGTCTGCTGCACACATCATGTTTTTGGAGTCCCACATTTGCTGAGTCAGCTCTGGGACACTAAGAGAGATGTATTGCTGCGAGCCACGGGAAGTGAGGGGTGCGAAACCAACCATGAAGAAATGGAGAAGATCAGTTTCATCAGCCACAGCAGCCCAAACATGGTGCTCGACTTTAGTTGCTTCTTCATGATTGCTGCATGTATTGAGAAGATCAGCCTGCACCTGAAAAGTTCGGCTTTTAGGGACAATCTTGCCATTTTGTGCCTGTAAATTTGGACACAAAGCCAGAAATTCTGCGCAAATTTTCTCTCCCGAGTCTTCCATCTGCGAAATATCTTGACACAGCCGAGACAAATTCCTCCCAAGCAAGCCATAAGTAAGGCAAGCTCTAGCAGTTTTAGCTGCAAGATCTGCTTGATGATTACTAGAAATTAAGCACATTTGTGGGAAGTCTATTGATCAATGTAATTGGAGACTACTTGGACAGCTGGACAGAAAGTTTTCTCCATTTCCATATGAGAAAACCAAAATTGGTGGAAAATGATTATGATTTCATTAATTGAAAATGGGTACAAATGAAGGTTTATATACAAGCTATAAAGTCAAAGTCAAACTAATGCTATGCTACAATTTACAAAGATATTACAGACTAAGTAATTACTAAACTGTTACAAACAACATCTATTACATCACATTACAATCTCTCAAAGCCTTTAGATGTAGCTGTAACTTGTGAGACTCTTGAGACTTGGACACAATCTTAAAGTTATTGACTTTATGCTCCGTTTCCTCTGTTCCATCACTTGTGTTGTCATTAACTTATGCTTGAGCTGAAGTTGTAGTTCTTGATGATCTCACGTTTTTTAGTGTCATCATTAGCTTCTATCTTTCGCCTTCGACTTCAGCAAACTGAAGGCTTAACTGAGAGTAACAAGCATGCATTTCTTTTAGCTCACTCTCGACATTCACGTATTTCCCTTTTATTTCCAACTTAACTCCTCAAAATTTTGTATCGTTACTCATCTCCTCAAAATATTTCCCGAGCAAACGCTTTTCTTGAATAAACTTCACATTATCAAGATATTCACACGACAACTCAATAGGTTGATTAAAACCATGCTCACCCCCGTATGACAAATCTACCACTTTTTTCCTTTTGTTATCAAGATATTCCCGAGCAAATGCTTTTTACAAGTGATAGTCTAAGAAGCATAACAGCAAAGTTAGTGTGCAATGCTCAAAATAAAACCTATGAATACATTCATACAATACAACAACATATATTAACTCATATTATAAGCTAGAGCAATAGCATAAAAGTAGCAGGACCCAATATATTTCGAGAAATTACAGTGGTTAATCTTGGTGAATATAACGTCTAACGGTTTTGGACTTATCAAGAAACAATCTTTCCGGTCAAATACCAAGTCAGCTCGGACGACATCTCGTTATACTTGATCTTTCAGAAAATAAGCTCAATGGAATAATCCCAAGTCAGCTGGATAACGGTGCATTCGATACAAGTTTCTTGAACAATCCTGGTCTTTGTTCAAATAATCTGTCAATGGGACTTAGTTCTTGTAATTCCGGATCCAAATCAGAACGGTCTAGCAAGATTTCAGCTAAATTTGTGGCAATCATTGCAAGTGTAGCAGTGATAATGTTTCTCCTGGCGGTACTAATGACGGGATATGTCGTTGTTCTTTACAGGAGAAGAAAGTATGAATTGGAATTGAATTGGAAATAAAAAAGGACATGAAATGACGATACTACCCTCAACTACGTGGCACTTAACGATGAAACTAACGGAAAAGGGCTCTCAGTGGCGATTTTGCGAAAATGTGGAACGTGGGTGGCTTTTTTGCGCTACTTTTTGTCTCGGTCCCGTTTTTGCAATTTTGTGGAACGTTAAGGACCATTTTTGCAATTTACCCTGAAAAGTAACATATGAACAACAAAGATAGTAAGAAGTTTGATAATGATTTAATAAAAGACCAAAGTAAAAGTATATCTATACTACTTATAATGGAGGAAGGAATCTCTTTCCAAAATAAATTCAGATGTACACAAAATGATGCATGGTTTACAACACTTTAAAGCAAGCAATTTTCATAATTACAACAACCAAAGTATTGTGTACAACAAAAATTAGCATGAATCGAAATTCAGACCACTTTCCTTAGAATTCTACATTAATAGTATTAAAAACACCCCTACACTAAATATTACAATTATTTAAACACAATGTACAACCCTCATTCTACATTAATAGCATTAAAAACACCCCTACACCTAATATTACAATCATTTAAACACAATGTACAACCCTCATTTTACATTAATAGCATTAAAAACATCCCTACACCCAATATTACAATCATTTAAACACAATGTACAACCCTCATTCTACATTAATAGCATTAAAAATGTAACACCCCCAAAATCAGGTCTAGCGGAAGCATACATGTCACTGGGGTGCTACTCAATTGGATCACAACACATAGTAAAGAGAACGGATTACCTTATCCGTTTTAAATAAAATTTTCATTAAAAGATTTAAGTAAGTTTAAAACATCATTCAAGTGTGGAAATACAAGCCCATAAAAGAATTTATACGGTCCCAAATACATCAGAGTAATCTATGACCATGCCATGCCATGCCATGCCAAAAGCCTTCAACAGTTAGCTATCGCCTGAAAATACATGCTAAAACGTGTCAACACGAGGTTGGTGAGTTCATAGGTTTATATAAATAACAATGTAAAGTAAAAGTAATGTGAGTTCAATAGAAAGTTTTGATGTGACAACCGGCAATTTAGGGAGTTATTTTAAAAACCCGCATTACGTTAAAGTTCGTTTATAATTTTTATTTGAAATTTTATTTCACAACGAACTTGTACGACCTATTTTATGGATATTTATAATTAATGATGTTATGGAATTCGTGAATTATTTTCATAATTCATTTTGATATTATACTCGGTGATGTATTCTTAAATTCTCACTTAGTACTACGTTGACTCCGGCACTAGGAAACCTAAAAGTTTAATAACTTACGAGTTTTAATACGTTGGATGTTTAATAACGTATTTATTATATATTTCGGTGGAATATATATATATATATAGCCGTCAAATGGTGAATATAACGGGTTTTGGGAACGTTTAATATTTCTTAGAAGTTTTTACTTACGTAAGGGGGCGTTTTTATAAACTAAAATTGGTGATAAAAAGGTTTTGTGTGCAAAATATAAGGAAACTAAGTAGAGGGACCTAAAGTGTAAAATCTCCTTATTTAACCGTAACCCTAAAACTAATAACCCATTTCATCTTCATCACTTCACCTCTTCTCCCTCTCCTCTCTTTCTCACCGCCGGCCACCCCTCGTCCGGCCACCACCGCCGCACACCACCACACACCGCCACTCCCAAAACACTCCCCACCTTCTCCTTGTTACATAGTGGTGATTCACGCGCCCAAAAACCTTCCCCCTCGCCTCGTTTTACCACCTCCGACGCCACCCACATCACCTTCACCATTTTTCTTGGGTTATCATTGTAGATCCGCGGGTAAGTGGGCACAAGGTGCCTCGATTTTGTTGAAAAACTTACCCAAACCCACGAAATCTATTAATATGGTTCGGATTTGGTGTAAATGGTCAAAAATGATAATGGGTTTTATTAAAAACTTAGTTTGGTATCCGGGTATTAATGGTTGGTTGCGTTTCTTGGCGTGGTCGACCCGTAGCCGAGGGTCTCACCCTCGACTTTGTGATGTTTCCGAGTTGTGGTCGACCTTTGACCCGATTTTCTTGTTGCTTTACCTCTTTTGGTCATAGTAGTTGATGGTTAATTGGTTTCTTGATTGTTGATTCTTGTTGTTCGACTTGGGATGGAGCCGACGACCCCATTGGGTCGGTTTGGTTATTTATTTTGTTTGGGTCGAGCTCTCGTGAGCTAGCCGCGACCTTGTGGTCTCGGGTGGGACCCACGTGACACTTGGTATATGTTTTTCGACTCGGGTTGACTTGGTAACTTGACCCGGATACGGTTATTTTTGAGAACCGTTTGTGGTGTCGAAATATATATATTTCGGAAAAGTTTATTTTATGGTTATTTATTTATTGTTGGTTACCATTATTGTTGCATAATTTGATTTTGATGAAGTTGACGAGTATTATGGACTCGTGGTATTAATTGAAGTTGTGTTGACGATAAAGTGGTTTGGGGACCGATTGTGAGATGGTCACTTAGATTGACGGAGATAGGTTAGTCGGGTGCCGTAGTCGGACCCTATTGTTGTAGCACGTGGATTGGGATTGATTGGACGGAGATGTATTTATTATTATGACTTTTATATTACTTTGGACTTGGACAATGAGCCGAGAGTCATGACTCGGACATGTGACCATTTCGTATGACTCGATAACTATTTACAATTAAAACGTAAATAATAAAACTCGTAATAATAGTTATTGATAATATAATCGTTTATATGAATATATAGACGTGAATAACGGATATATAATTATATAAACGCGTATATTAATAATAATAATAATAATCGCGAGTCGTATTATAAATAATACAATTAGATATATATTAGGCTACGAAAGTGGCGTAATATTATTGAACGTATTATTATTATAAAGAAATTGTTATAAAACGAGGAATCCTCGACAATTCTCTAATATTAAATAAAAATGTCATTTTATATAATAAATAAACTTATCGAGTTATGCGGAGTCGTTGTCACTCGAGTCCAGGTAAGTTTTATTTGTGACTTTCGTGTTGTCACGGATATATGACGATTAATATAAACGTTTTCTATAGCTAAATAACCACTTAACCGTAAGGTTGAACCGGGTTATTTGGTTATACGAAACGAGTATATTAATGCGCATCGTATCCTACGACGCCCATAGGTTGTGGTATATGTAAAGTGTAATAAATTGCGAGTGTATATATCGGGAAATCTGGCCAATTTGACGATATATATGAGGAATTTATTAGACTATGATATCTACCATATAGTATTTATGTGCTATGTGTTTTAGGATGGGGTGTAATCTTGGAACGGCATGTTACGTAAATAAATATGAGGATTATCAAATCGACGGATTCGATAAACTTCGGCGATTTATTTAAATGATATATCGGGCTAATATTAGATCCATAGTTTATGTTGTTATTCTTTGTGTGACCTTTTTTTTTGTCTTGAGTCGACCCACCACCCGTATGGATACCAAACGCAAACACACCAAACTAATACGAAATGGATTTTCGGAAATAAAGCGGATTCTCGTCCGGGTTTGGGAATATTTTGAATTTGAGAATATGATTTCTGAACGAATTGGTTATGTTAGGTCGTGCCGAGTCCGTAGTTGCTGTTTCGTGAGTTACTATACATCTTATTTCTACCAACTTCTTCTTGCTATTTTCTGGACTTGAGGTGAGTCATAGCCCCACTTTTTACTCTTGAACTATGTTTTCAATACTTGGGGTGAGAAACGTGCAAATTATTTTATGTGGACTATTATCGCTTCTATATTCTTTATAAAACTTGCTATGCGTATGGACTAGGATGTATTGTCAACTTTAGTCACCTATTTTGTGTGTACTATTCAAGGTTGGCTTATTTGGAATTGTCAGCTTTAGTCACACGGTTCGTGTGTACTATTCAAGGTTGGCTTATTTAGATACTGTAGTGTCCACCTATAGGTTATTGATACTTCGGAGGTTATCCGAGTATTTATTGGTATTGCGGGGGTTACCTGAATATCTATGTTAGAACGGAGGGTATCCGTGTGTTAGGTTGGAGCGGAGGGTATCCGCAGGCTTTTAGCGAATCCTTAGTCTAGCTAGCAAGCGTTTTGCGTATATGTCCACTATATTGTTAGATGAATTTAAACCTATGATCTCACCAGCGAAAGCTGACTTTTAGCACGTTTTCTCAGGTAACTAAGTGATGATATGCATGCTTGGAATGGAAGGCTCGGCCAAGGCTCATGGTTTATGGATCTATTTTTCTAAAATCTAATAATTAATTTTGGACCTACTGTTATATTATTTTGGGCCTGACTCTGAATGATGTTGGGATAAATGTAAACGTTAAAACCCCGTTTTGGTTGTGTTTTTATTATGTTTACTTTATCTCGTTCTATATTGTCTTGTGTTGGATACCAATCCCCGTAGCACCCCGAAAGCTTGTTGAGTCTTCCGCTGTATCAAATTTTGGGGGTGTTACAGATTGGTATCAGAGCCAAGGTTATAGAGAACTAGGTAAATAAACGCCTAAACTATAACCGTATTTTTATAGAAAATGATCCTTGACCACCGCCCGCCAGCCCGCCAAGCCGAAGCATGTTCTATTATTTGAGGTATTATGAGATTTTGAGATGATTGTTAGATTTGGGATCTATTGAGATGATTTGAGGTTTATGGATTTTAGTAATAAGATGGCGTTTCGAGGAATTATATGGTCTATATGTTTTATAAACATTTTAGTAATGCGGTGTTTGAAACTCTTTTTATTGAGATTATATGTTTGAATTATTTGATGAGCATTTTTGGTATGGTATTTTGAGTTGTGAGTTAGTTGTTTTGAAACACTTACACCTACCCTACGCCGTTGTCACAAATCATAGCCTCCTTTGCACGTGTCGTTATTAAGAATTGTTATTGTTAGTACGCGTCGCCGACTTTATCGCCTCGTGGTTCGCCTGCTCGGAGATGACGAGTGATGGAGTACCCCTTCGACGAGGAGTACGCGGGTGAGCAGAATGATAACCCTCAAGATGAGGAAGAGAATGATGACCCTCAGGATTGGGAAGAGGATGATCCTCAGGAGGAGGATATGCCTGATGATGATGGGTTGCTAGCACATTCAGTTCATTCTGCGAAGCCCGATTCCCCGATACATCCGTTAGAGCCGGTTTCACCTGATCATCCGTTTTTTGTTGATTCACCACCTGGTAGTCCTGTGGCGTCGGATGCGCCTTCTGAGGTTTCTGCTGAGCATGCAGAGTTAGGTGAGACTGGTAGGATGTGGGCTCAGATTACTGCACAGGGCGAGAGGATCTCGCGGATGTCTGACCGACTTGAGATGGTCATTGCTGAGTTTATTGTTGAGTTTGTTGCGGAGTTGAGGAGTCTACGCCAGCATCGTGGCTAGATCGATTTGGAATCAGGTTGTTGTGCTGCTACATAAGCCAAGGAGTATTTGGTTAGGAGAGCTAGTTATTATATCTCTTATGTCATGATAGTCGGATTGTACGTTCGTCTCGTATAGAACGATTAGTATCTATTATGCCTGTTGGTAGTATGGAACGATGTATTGATCGCTACTTATGGACGATGGTGAGCTCGTATGATATTTTATGGTTTTTGGCGTACATGGAGAATTGTGTTCCTATTCGCGTGGTTGATATTGTCTTGGAATTATATTAATGGTTGTACGACGAAACCCTGTTAGGGCTACCAGAACTGGTCCTGCTGTGACTACTCCTGGTCGCCGAGGACGCCGACCTACTCAAAATGTTGAAACCCCTACTCCTGACAACCTGGACACCACTAACCGCAACAACAGGAATCAAAAAGTTGATGTTCAGGGAGACAATGATCATGTTCCACTTAATGCACCTACTGTGGATCAAGCAATGATCAATCAAGTTGTGGAGCAAAGAGTTGTTGAGCTACTAGCTGAGTCAAATCATTCCAACAATTCGGCTGGAACTTTGCCACCTGTTCGTGTTAATGGATGTCAATACAAGGAGTTCAAGATTTGTGGACCTATTGAGTTTGGTGGAACTGAAGGAGTGGTTTACTTGGTTAGGTGGATTGAGAAGACTGAGTCAGTGTTTAATGTTAGTGGTTGTGCGGAGAATTCGAAGGTAAAGTTGCTTCTTTTACTTTCAAGGATGAAGCTTTAACTTGGTGGAACAATTACCGAAATTCAGTTGGGAGTGATGTAGCTTATGCCATGACTTGGGAGCAATTTAAGTCTTTGCTGATTCAGACTTATTGCCCAAGGAATGAGGTCAAGAAGCTAGAGATTGAGTTTTGGAACCACAAGGTGAAAGGTAATGATATGGCGACTTACAATCGTCGTTACCAGGAATTGGCCTTGTTGTGCCCAGATATGGTGAAAACTGAGACTCAAAAGATCGAGAGGTATACTGATGGGTTGCCTGTAGCTATGAGAAATGATGTAATTTCTGCTAGGCCTGCAAACATCCATGAGGCAATCACAATTGCTCAACAACTTATGGACTCGTTGGAATTGGAAGGAGCTGATAAGGAGAAGAAGGGAAAGAGAAAGAGAGACCGTCACTCTAAGGGTAATGATCACCGAAGCAAGAGACAAGCTAAGATTTATGCTATTGGGAATGGAGATAAGAAGAATCAGAACGGTGATGCACCCAAGTGTGATCGTTGCCACCAGCATCATACTGGATGGTGTAGTGTGAAATGCCAGAACTGCTCAAAGAAAGGACACACAGCTAGGGATTGTAGAGCCCGACCTCTTGCTATGGTTCAGGCTGCTCCTGAAATGAGAAATAAGGCAGATGTTACTTGTTATGGGTGTGGAAAGAAGGGACACTATAGGAATGAGTGTAGAGAATCGTGGAACCGTGGAAATCAAGGCTCGGGTGGTAATGGGTACAATCATGGAAACCGTGGAGCTGGAGGAAACCGTGGACGACAAGATAATGGGGACCAACGTGTGGAAGCTGGAGCTGCTCAGGGAAGAGTGTATGCACTCGGGAACGAGAGAGGAGAAGATCCGAACGTCGTTACTGGTACGTTCCTTCTCAATAATCGTTATGCTTCCATACTATTTGATACTGGTGCCGATAGGAGTTTTGTGTCCACTACGTTTGCACCCTTACTCGAGAAACCCCCGATGGCCTTAGGAATTGGATATGATATTGAGTTAGCAAATGGAAATATAGAAAGGATTAATACTATCATTCGCGGTTGCACGTTAAATTTCTTGAACCACCCTTTCAACATAGATCTTCTACCCGTCACATTAGGAAGTTTTGATGTCATCATTGGTATGGATTGGTTGTCGAAGTATCGTGCTCACATACTTTGCGACGAGAAGATCGTGCGTGTACCATACGGAAAGGAAGTCCTAAATATATTAGGAGACCGAAAGGATTCTAGGAGCCCATCCCGATTAGCAGTGATTTCATGCACTAAGTTGCCAAAGCTAATGGAGAAGGGATGTTACCTTTTCTTAGCTCAAATTTTTGAGAAGGGAGAGACGAAGAAAAAGGAAAGGTGCATTGGAGATGTGCCTATAGTTCGTGATTTTCCTGATGTGTTTCCCGATGATTTGCCGGGAATCCCGCCGACTAGACAAGTGGAGTTTCAGATTGAGTTGATACCTGGTGCTGCACCTGTAGCATGAGCGCCTTATCGTCTTGCACCTACCGAGCTAGAAGAGTTGTCGAAACAATTGGCGGAGTTAGCCGAAAAAGGATTCATAAGACCAAGTTCTTCACCTTGGGGAGCCCCAGTCTTATTTGTGAAGAAGAAGGATGGATCGTTTCGTATGTGCATTGATTACCGAGAGTTGAATAAGTTAACGGTGAAGAATAGATACCCGTTACCTAGGATCGACCACTTATTCGATCAACTCCAAGGATCGAGTGTTTACTCGAAGATCGATTTGAGATCGGGATATCATCAACTTCGAGTTCGCGAGGAAGATATTCCGAAAACGGCTTTCAGAACCCGTTACGGGCATTATGAGTTTCAGGTGATGCCGTTTGGGTTGACTAACGCACCGGCAATATTCATGGATCTCATGAATCGGGTGTGTAAGCCTTACTTAGATAAGTTCGTGATTGTATTCATCGATGACATTCTGATTTATTCAAAGAGTGAGAAGGAGCATGAGGAGCATCTAAGACTCATCTTAGAATTGCTCAGGAAGGAGAAACTCTATGCCAAGTTTTCGAAATGCGAATTCTGGATTCCGACGGTACAATTTTTGGGTCATGTGATTGATAGACAAGGAGTCCATGTGGATCCTGCTAAGATTGAGGCGATAAAAGATTGGGCTGCACCTACAACCCCAACCGAAGTTCGTCAATTTCTGGGTTTAGCTGGTTACTACCGAAGATTCATTGAGGGATTTTCGAAGATAGCTAAACCATTGACCAAATTGACTCAAAAGAGTGTTACGTATGAATGGGGAGATAAAGAAGAGGAAGCATTTCAATTGCTTAAGAAGATGTTGTGTAGTGCTCCTATCTTAGCGTTACCGGAAGGTAACGAGGATTTCGTCGTCTATTGTGACGCCTCACATAAAGGATTGGGCGCCGTGTTAATGCAACGAGAGAAGGTGATAACTTATGCTTCCCGACAGCTCAAAAAGCATGAGAAAAACTACACTACCCATGATTTGGAGCTAGGTGCTGTGGTTTTCGCTTTAAGAATATGGAGACATTACTTGTACGGAACAAAGTGTGTTGTATTTACTGACCATAAAAGTCTACAACACATCTTGAATCAAAAAGAGCTCAATATGAGACAGCGACGTTGGATTGAGTTGCTAAGCGATTATGATTGTGAAATTCGCTACCACCCTGGTAAAGCAAACGTTGTCGCTGATGCTCTTAGTCGAAAGGAGAGAGTACCACCGTTGCGAGTTAGGTCATTGGGAATGACTATCGTATCGCCATTACCGTCTCAAATACTTGAAGCTCAAACGGAAGCGTTGAAAGCAGAAAACAGATCTGCTGAGAATATATTTGGGATGGCTGAGAATGAGAAAGGATTTGTGAAGCGTTCTGATGAATTGCTATGTTTTGGAGATCGGATTTGGGTACCTTTGTATGGAGGAATTCGGGATTTGATTATGCATGATTCGCATAAGTCAAGGTACTCTATTCATCCTGGGTCCGATAAGATGTACCAGGATCTTAAGAAGTTCTATTGGTGGCCAAATATGAAGGCAGATATAGCATCGTACGTTAGTAAATGCTTGACATGTGCTAAGGTTAAAGCTGAACACCAGAGACCATCAGGATTACTAACACAACCAGAACTTCCAGTCTGGAAATGGGAGCGGATTACTATGGACTTCATTACCAAATTACCGAGGACAGCTAGCGGGAGTGACGCTATCTGGGTAATTGTGGATCGTCTGACAAAGTCTGCTCATTTCCTAGCAATTAGTGAAGATGATAGTGTGGATAAACTTGCGAGGTTGTACGTGAAGGAAATTATTTCTCGTCATGGAGTCCCGATATCTATTATTTCGGATCGCGATAGTCGTTTTACGTCAGCTTTGTGGCGATCACTTCAAACGGCTTTGGGGACGAGGCTTGATATGAGTATTGCATATCATCCCCAAACCGATGGTCAAAGTGAGAGGACCATTCAGACGTTAGAGGATATGCTTCGTGCATGCATCGTAGACTTTGGTAAACGCTGGGAGAAGTACTTACCCCTTGCGGAATTCTCTTATAACAATAGCTACCACACAAGTCTTAAGGCTGCACCATTTGAAGCTTTGTATGGCAGAAAGTGTCGTTCACCTATTGGTTGGGCAGAAGTTGGAGATAGCCAACTCACAGGCCCTGAGCTTATTTTAGAAACTACAGAGAAAGTAGCTCAGATTCGCGATCGGTTGCAAGCAGCCAGAGATAGGCAGAAAAGTTACGCCGATCAGAGACGTAAACCCTTAGAGTTCCAGGTTGGAGACAAAGTGATGCTGAAAGTCTCGCCTTGGAAGGGTGTAATACGTTTCGGGAAACGTGGTAAACTCAACCCACGCTACATTGGACCATTTCTGATCTTAGAAAGAATTGGGCCCGTGGCTTATAGGTTGGAATTACCACATGAACTGAGTAAAGTTCACGACGTGTTCCACGTTAGTAATTTGAAGAAATGTCTTTCCGATGAGATACCCGTCATTCCAATGAGGGATATTCGTGTTGATGAGAAATTGAACTTCGTGGAAGAGCCAATGGAAATTTTAGATCGTGAAGTTAAACAACTCAAGCGAAGTCGCATTCCGCTCGTCAAGGTTCGTTGGAATTCCCAACATGGACCAGAATTTACGTGGGAACGTGAGGACGAGTTCCGGAAGAGATATCCGAAGCTTTTCACTTCGTAGATGAATTTTTCCGAGTGAAACCCGGGACGGGTTTCTTCTGAGACTGGGAGGATGTGACAACCGGAAATTTAGGGAGTTATTTTAAAAACCCGCATTACGTTAAAGTTCGTTTATAATTTTTATTTCACAACGAACTTGTACGACCTATTTTATGGATATTTATAATTAATGATGTTATGGAATTCGTGAATTATTTTCATAATTCATTTTGATATTATACTCGGTGATGTATTCTTAAATTCTCACTTAGTACTACGTTGACTCCGGCACTAGGAAACCTAAAAGTTTAATAACTTACGAGTTTTAATACGTTGGACGTTTAATAACGTATTTATTATAAATTTCGGTGGAATATATATATATATATATATATATATATATATATATATATATATATATATATATAACCGTCAAATGGTAAATATAACGGGTTTTGGGAACGTTTAATATTTCTTAGAAGTTTTTACTTACGTAAGGGGACATTTTTATAAACTAAAATTGGTGATAAAAAGGTTTTGTGTGCAAAATATAAGGAAACTAAGTAGAGGGACCTAAAGTGTAAAATCTCCTTATTTAACCCTAACCCTAAAACTAATACCCCATTTCATCTTCATCACTTCACCTCTTCTCCCTCTCCTCTCTTTCTCACCGCCGGCCACCCCTCGTCCGGCCACCACCGCCGCACACCACCACACACCGCCACTCCCAAAACACTCCCCACCTTCTCCTTGTTACATAGTGGTGATTCACGCGCCCAAAAACCTTCCCCCTCGCCTCGTTTTACCACCTCCGACGCCACCCACATCACCTTCACCATTTTTCTTGGGTTATCATTGTAGATCCGCGGGTAAGTGGGCACAAGGTTCCTCGATTTTGTTGAAAAACTTACCCAAACCCACGAAATCTATTAATATGGTTCGGATTTGGTGTAAATGGTCAAAAATGATAATGGGTTTTATTAAAAACTTAGTTTGGTACCCGGGTATTAATGGTTGGTTGCGTTTCTTGGCGTGGTCGACCCGTAGCCGAGGGTCTCACCCTCGACTTTGTGATGTTTCCGAGTTGTGGTTGACCTTTGACCCGATTTTCTTGTTGCTTGACCTCTTTTGGTCATAGTAGTTGATGGTTAATTGGTTTCTTGATTGTTGATTCTTGTTGTTCGACTTGGGATGGAGCCGACGACCCCATTGGGTCGGTTTGGTTATTTATTTTGTTTGGGTCGAGCTCTCGTGAGCTAGCCGCGACCTTGTGGTCTCGGGTGGGACCCACGTGACACTTGGTATATGTTTTTTGACTCGGGTTGACTTGGTAACTTGACCCGGATACGGTTATTTTTGAGAACCGTTTGTGGTGTCGAAATATATATATTTCGGAAAAGTTTATTTTATGGTTATTTATTTATTGTTGGTTACCATTATTGTGGCATAATTTGATTTTGATGAAGTTGACGAGTATTATGGACTCGTGGTATTAATTGAAGTTGTGTTGACGATAAAGTGGTTTGGGGACCGATTGTGAGACGGTCACTTAGATTGACGGAGATAGGTTAGTCGGGTGCCGTAGTCGGACCCTATTGTTGTAGCACGTGGATTGGGATTGATTGGACGGAGATGTATTTATTATTATGACTTTTATATTACTTTGGACTTGGACAATGAGCCGAGAGTCATAACTCGGACATGTGACCATTTCATATGACTCGATAACTATTTACAATTAAAACGTAAATAATAAAACTCGTAATAATAGTTATTGATAATATAATCGTTTATATGAATATATAGACGTGAATAACGGATATATAATTATATAAACGCGTATATTAATAATAATAATAATCGCGAGTCGTATTATAAATAATACAATTAGATATATATTAGGCTACGAAAGTGGCGTAATATTATTGAACGTATTATTATTATAAAGAAATTGTTATAAAACGAGGAATCCTCGACAATTCTCTAATATTAAATAAAAATGTCATTTTATATAATAAATAAACTTATCGAGTTATGCGGAGTCGTTGTCATTCGAGTCCAGGTAAGTTTTATTTGTGACTTTCGTGTTGTCACGGATATATGACGATTAATATAAACGTTTTCTATAGCTAAATAACCACTTAACCGTAAGGTTGAACCGGGTTATTTGGTTATACGAAACAAGTATATTAATGGGCATCGTATCCTACGACGCCCATAGGTTGTGGTATATGTAAAGTGTAATAAATTGCGAGTGTATATATCGGGAAATCTGGCCAATTTGACGATATATATGAGGAATTTATTAGACTATGATATCTACCATATAGTATTTATGTGCTATGTGTTTTAGGATGGGGTGCAATCTTGGAACGGCATGTTACGTAAATAAATATGAGGATTATCAAATCGACGGATTCGATAAACTTCGACGATTTATTTAAATGATATATCGGGCTAATATTAGATCCATAGTTTATGTTGTTATTCTTTGTGTGACCTTTTTGTTTGTCTTGAGTCGACCCACCACCCGTATGGATACCAAACGCAAACACACCAAACTAATACTGAATGGATTTTCGGAAATAAAGCGGATTCTCGTCCGGGTTTGGGAATATTTTGAATTTGAGAATATGATTTCTGAACGAGTTGGTTATGTTAGGTCGTGCCGAGTCCGTAGTTGCTGTTTCGTGAGTTACTATACATCTTATTTCTACCAACTTCTTCTTGCTATTTTCTGGACTTGAGGTGAGTCATAGCCCCACTTTTTACTCTTGAACTATGTTTTCAATACTTGGGGTAAGAAACGTGCAAATTATTTTATGTGGACTATTATCGCTTCTATATTCTTTATAAAACTTGCTATGCGTATGGACTAGGATGTATTGTCAACTTTAGTCACCTATTTTGTGTGTACTATTCAAGGTTGGCTTATTTGGAATTGTCAGCTTTAGTCACACGGTTCGTGTGTACTATTCAAGGTTGGCTTATTTAGATACTGTAGTGTGCACCTATAGGTTATTGATACTTCGGAGGTTATCCGAGTATTTATTGGTATTGCGGGGGTTACCCGAATATCTATGTTAGAACGGAGGGTATCCATGTGTTAGGTTGGAGCGGAGGGTATCCGCAGGCTTTTAGCGAATCCTTAGTCTAGCTAGCAAGCGTTTTGCGTATATGTCCACTATATTGTTAGATGAATTTAAACCTATGATCTCACCAGCGAAAGCTGACTTTTAGCACGTTTTCTCAGGTAACTAAGTGATGATATGCATGCTTGGAATGGAAGGCTCGGCCAAGGCTCATGGTTTATGGATCTATTTTTCTAAAATCTAATAATTAATTTTGGACCTACTGTTATATTATTTTGGGCCTGACTCTGAATGATGTTGGGATAAATGTAAACGTTAAAACCCCGTTTTGGTTGTGTTTTTATTATGTTTACTTTATCTCGTTCTATATTGTCTTGTGTTGGATACCAATCCCCGTAGCACCCCGAAAGCTTGTTGAGTCTTCCGCTGTATCAAATTTTGGGGGTGTTACATTTGTGAACATTGTGTCGCTCACAATGTCATGAAAATAAAGTTTATCTTATAGCAAAGTTGGAAGTGTGGACCATGAGCAGAGTATGTGATCATTACAACGAATATAATGTCACACAAAAGTGATGTCTATTACGTCAGCACTAAGTTCATGCAACCGAAGCTTGACAGTGTGCATGCTCTAGAAGCACGTTAAATAAAGCCCTTGTAAGTGTCTATCCCGTGACACTCGTGTTTCGACATGTTAAACGCTCGCGTTTGCCTATCCGGTCAAACCGAACGGGGGTGTCATCCCCAATAGATCTATTTATAGCATTCGCGCTTCCCCGCAAGAATTAACGGTTCATGAGTTTGGGCATGTGGGATTCAGTGTCTTAGGCTAATTCCACGTAATAGTTTTGAGAAAGTAAAAAAACATTGTAGTGGTCCAGAAAATGTTTTGCATGATTCTCACCCTATAGTTGTGAAACAAGTATAAGTAAAGTGGGGCTACAAACTCACATATATGATTTAAACACTTGCATCTATAATAAGGTAATCTAGTATGCAATAAGTAAATAAGTCATGTTTCAAGTAAGAGCAAGTAACGAGTTTAAGTATAAACAAGCATTAAGTTTAGTTAAAAACGAGCATGTATTCTCTCCCAAAACAGTTGTAAAAACAAGTAAAAGTAGGGGGCATGAACTCACCTTAGTAAATAGCAATATGATAGTGAAAAGTCAAGTAGTGATAGTATGCGGCACCGACACGCGACCTAAATTAGTTTGGCAAGTTTAGTTTATAGTTTCAAGTTTGAGACTCGATGAAGTTTAAAAGTTTAAAAGCGTTGCGTCGTTGTTGCTTGTGTGGCAATGTTTAAGTTTGAAAACAATTTCTAAGTGTGAGTAAGTATTGGCTCATGGAAGTGTATGGGTATCTACGAAGACTTTAACAAAATATCAAAGACGAATAGATTCTTTGGCTCGACAATGACCAAGAGACGAAGTACGGAAAGGAAGACCAAATAAGTTATTAGACGTTGGCGAATTATATAATCATTATTTGTTAGGAGTACATATTTATATAACTATGTGTGTACATAGATTTATATATATGTCTATCATAAATATAGAAGTATCTAAAAGAGTTTTAAGATTAATAGATTTATGAGTGTGTTATGAATAAAATTTCTCATTGTTGGTTAAAAAGAAATATTAGCTAATTATATGTATATATATATTTTGTCGAAAAATGGGCATAACCCATGTACTTGCTTGAATATCGTTTATATAAAGTCAAGGAAATCTGTGAAGAACTAAATGAGAACTTTTGTTAGTTGTTGACCAACGGAAAGAAATGGGATTTATTAGCCGGAATAAGTCAATTAAATTTAGATATAAACTATTAGTATTAGTAGAAAGTTCAAAACTTAAGATTTGGTTTGTCAAATTTTATAAGTTTTAAATGTATGTAATATTGTAAAGTAGGTTTTAAAACTCGTTATAAATTATGTCATGAACAGTAAAATAAAGTGAGTCGCGAATGTGTTGTGGAATAAGTTGAGTACGAAGATACGCATGACGATCATAATGTTAGTTTTTGTTTTATTACATTGTCACGTAAAAGAAAAGAACAATTACAATTTTTGGTACAATCAAAACATACGCACCCCTATATGGGGTGGGCCGAGGCCCAAAATGAATTTGAAAACATGACTAGCCCAACACAAAACTAACCCAACTCTTAAACCAATTTCAACATTAGCAGCTTTGAGATATTTTTCGCAATATGGTCCACAGACCAAATTTCAAGTCTAGTCAAGGTAAGAAGAGTTTTATACAGTTGGTGAGATCTTGATAGTAAACATCAAACGTTCACATTTCGAGCTCGAGTAGTCAGTCTCGACCTCGCGACACACACTAAATCCAATTTCAGAAGTAAAACGACTCAACCCGTTTAGCTCGCATTTTATCATATCCGAACACCCTAAACGCACCCTGTGTTGGACTCAATTCCCCCGACTCCACAAGTATAACCCAAAACCAGGTTGAATCCCCATTTCAATGCCATTTAACAAATAGAAAAGTTACAACTGGGGAAAGAAACGAGGCCAAATATGTTAAGTTTAAATTTATCAAGTGTGCTCTTAATATTTGGGATATGCGGGAATGGAGTTTTACCAAGAATGAGTAACGCGAGGTTACCCACTGTTGGGTTGTTTCACAACAAGAATAAGCAATGATAAGCTATCAAACGAGTAACCAAAATAAGCAAAACCAAAACAAACCCCCACTGTTGGAGTGGTGGCTCTCGACAACAGACACAAGGAAAAAGGAACCATTATCATTTGCCAAAACAAAACGACCAACACTTATACTCCACTGTGGTTCCACCACAGTGGGTTTCGACCTACGACCCAAAACCAACACTAACAGGCTAACCAAATCAGTTATGGCGCGTACTAAACAGTTAAAATAATTACTTCCAACTCATAAGCCAATACTCAGGTTTTGATTGAGATTTATTAGTAGCCACACAATAGCAACAACAACCATAAATCATCTACAGATTTATGAATAAACCGATCGGTACCAAATCTCATCAAAACTTGTAAAAATGAACCAAATCACAATATTAATAACAATAACATAATAAAATTTAGGGAGTGAAAGAAATTAAAATCCTTACATATTATTGATCGATCGACAAGGGAAACCAAAGAGATTGAATACAAGCGAGCCCAAACCGATCCAAGCAAGAAACCACCACAACTTATCTTTTTGATTCTTGAAAACAAGTTTGAGGAGTGTGGTCTTACTGTGGACCGATTGGTGGGATAAAAGGAAAAAGAAAACAAGAAAAGTTAAACTATCTTTCTTGACATCGAGCGGAGGAGGGACTATTTTTAGTAAAGATCACTATCATCTTCATCTTCAAGGCCCTCTCGTGATCTTGACTATGGGGAATTCCAAGGTCTCATAGAAGGAGGAGAAAGTTGAGAGTGATTTATCAGATCTGTGTTTCTTGTTTGACTAAAAAGAAGATATCACCATGTGGGCTTGTGGGAAAGAAGGAAAGAAATAAATAAGTAAAAAGGACGGTTGGGTTTACTTTTGTTTATTTTTATTTTTTTTATTTCTTTTTTTTTTTTTTTGTGAAGGAGTAATTAGGAAAAATAATAATAATAAGTGGTGTTAATAAAAGTTTGTATTTATTAACAAAGAGGGTGTCGTGTGTACCCCGTGTTCCGTTGAGCTTCGGTGAAAATGATGTATTCTTAGTTAGGCACGAATGCAAATATATATATATATATATATATATATATATATATATATATATATATATATATATATATATATATATATATATATATATATATATATATATATATATATATATATATAATTTTTCTGAGAGCTTGTTTATAGAAGTATTATAGAAACACATCAACTCTGATTATTAATAATTAGTTCTGCCGTAACTATAGTAGTGTCGGTACGCGTGTGGTGTCGTCTTTCAGGAAAAACGAGATAACCTCTCGTTTTCGACTCAAATAAGCTCAGAAAAGTCCAAAAGTGAAACTTAGGAAATAATAAATATAATTTATTATTAAAATCAGTTTGGAAAATTCTGGTTTGTTACAGTCACACCTCCTTAAACGGAATCGCGTCCTCGCGATTCAATTCAAGTAACCCATTACGGTCGAAAAGAGATGGGTATATACGCACGAGAATTCATGTTCGCGTTTCCCCACGTGAATTTAGTTCCTTTTTGCAAGTTTCTACTAACTTTGACGATTGGGATAGGTTTTGGTTCTTTGCTGAAAATTTGAAGTTAGGTAAATTGATGCGACTTCAAAAGACCAATAATTTCAGAAAAACAGTCTTTAAACATGGTGTGGGTAAAACATTGTTTCAAAATATAACATTTAGTCACCCCTTTAATATAAAGTTTGACCCGAGAAATTTTGGCACATCAAAATGAGTATCTTGGGAAAATACCATTACGAGTTTTGTGATTTCTATAAACATATTTCCAAAATGAAAGTCTAAAAAAAAAAAACAAAGATGTCAAGGAAAAATGTATAGCCAGGTATATTCGTTTCAACAAATTTCAGGTGCTTAATGACGAAGTCTAGTTGTCAAGCTTGAGTGGGGTTTAATGTTTAATGTAAAGCGAATTTCATAAACATAAGTATTCAATTTACTTTGACAGTACCAAGAGGTAGTAACATAAAGTGCTTTTCAATTGGGTAAATAGTTCACATGGTGATTGCAAAATAGTTTATAGAACGGGTTGTACAATTGTCTATAGAGTAATAGGAAAACAATTTATCATTTGTAAACTTGTTGCAAAATTGTAGTTTAGTTTTTGTGATTTAGTAACAAGGCATTTCATAGGGGAGTAAAATAGTTTTGTAAAGTGTAGTAAGACTTGTAGGATAATTGTAATATTGTTTAAAAAAAAATGGCTAGCGAAATTGTTTGTTGTTTTATAGAATGGTAGTAAGGTAATGAATCGGTTTATTACATTATGATAAAATAGTTATAAAGATGATTCGTAAAACAGTTTATAGGACAGTAGAAAATAATTTATTGTTTATAAAATAGTAGCAGGGTCAAAATCTTGATTTCATGAAATCGCAGTAAAATATTTGTAGGATGACGGCAAAATGATTTGTAAAACAATTGAAAATAGTTTGTATGTTAATAGCAACACAGTTTATTATCTTACAAGAGGGTAGCAAGGTAGACAACTGGTATTATTGGGGGATACATGAAGGATTAGGTGTCTGTTCCAAATATAGTGGTCTTGGTTGCTCCTTAAGGTCTTAAGGTTTCTATTGGGCATAACATCTCTGCTGAATGGGGAGTTTGGCAAGTTTAGAGTATGACTATAAAGGAGGGTGTTGATTGCGACTAGCAATCAATTGGTTGTCTCAGTAGTGTACTTAGCAAGGAAGTTACAACATCGATTGAGTGTAAGGTTTGGGGTAAAGGTGACTGTAACACAACCCGATTGTTATGAAAGAGTATTCCAGTAAAAAGAAAAAGTACTTTGATGCCAGTGTATTGTGTATAGATGTGAAAGTTCATGTTATGCAATGTTTATGTACACACATAGAAACTTTTGAAACTTTCAGAAATCAAGTAGCAAACCAACTTGGACATAATTATAGTATAACTACTCTCAGTATCACAAAATTCACCTCTGAGTCGGACATAGGTGATCAGGCTATGTCCCACTGTCCCTGGTCGAATATAGGTGATCAGTCTATATTCCACCGAGATTCAATGAATTTTGAAATACTCAGCTCAGTTACACTAGTAATATGTCCCTTAATCTTAAAGAAAGTGTTTTATAATAAGTAAAGCAGAAAGCTTGGCAGGCAGGCAGGCATGTGGCGGTCATAGATTCAAGTTTTTGTAAAAGTAGTTATAGTCTAGGTTTTCAAAATACCTAGTTCTCTATAACCAAGGCTCTGATACCAATCTGTAACACCCCCAAAATCAGGTCTAGCGGAAGCATACATGTCACTGGGGTGCTACTCAATTGGATCACAACACATAGTAAAGAGAACGGATTACCTTATCCGTTTTAAATAAAATTTTCATTAAAAGATTTAAGTAAGTTTAAAACATCATTCAAGTGTGGAAATACAAGCCCATAAAAGAATTTATACGGTCCCAAATACATCAGAGTAATCTATGACCATGTCATGCCATGCCAAAAGCCTTCAACAGTTAGCTATCGCCTGAAAATACATGCTAAAACGTGTCAACACGAGGTTGGTGAGTTCATAGGTTTATATAAATAACAATGTAAAGTAAAAGTAATGTGAGTTCAATAGAAAGTTTTGTGAACATTGTGTCGCTCACAATGTCATGAAAATAAAGTTTATCTTATAGCAAAGTTTGAAGTGTGGACCATGAGCAGAGTATGTGATCATTACAACGAATATAATGTCACACAAAAGTGATGTCTATTACGTCAGCAGTAAGTTCATGCAACCGAAGCTTGACAGTGTGCATGCTCTAGAAGCACGTTAAATAAAGCCCTTGTAAGTGTCTATCCCGTGACACTCGTGTTTCGACATGTTAAACGCTCGCGTTTGCCTATCCGGTCAAACCGAACGGGGGTGTCATCCCCAATAGATCTATTTATAGCATTCGCGCTTCCCCGCAGGAATTAACGGTTCATGAGTTTGGGCATGTGGGATTCAGTGTCTTAGGCTAATTCCACGTAATAGTTTTGAGAAAGTAAAAAAACATTGTAGTGGTCCAGAAAATGTTTTGCATGATTCTCACCCCATAGTTGTGAAACAAGTATAAGTAAAGTGGGGCTACAAACTCACATATATGATTTAAACACTTGCGTCTATAATAAGGTAACCTAGTATGCAATAAGTAAATAAGTCATGTTTCAAGTAAGAGCAAGTAACGAGTTTAAGTATAAACAAGCATTAAGTTTAGTTAAAAACGAGCATGTATTCTCCCCCAAAACAGTTGTAAAAACAAGTAAAAGTAGGGGGTATGAACTTACCTTAGTAAATAGCAATATGATAGTGAAAAGTCAAGTAGTGATAGTGTGCGGCACCGACACGCGACCTAAATTAGTTTGGCAAGTTTAGTTTACAGTTTCAAGTTTGAGACTCGATGAAGTTTAAAAGTTTAAAAGCGTTGCGTCGTTGTTGCTTGTGTGGTAATGTTTAAGTTTGAAAACAATTTCTAAGTGTGAGTAAGTATTGGCTCATGGAAGTGTATGGGTATATACGTAGACTTTAATAAAATATCAAAGACGAATAGATTCTTTGGCTCGACAATGACCAAGAGACGAAGTACGGAAAGGAAGTCCAAATAAGTTATTAGACGTTGGCGAATTATATAATCATTATTTGTTAGGAGTACATATTTATATAACTATGTGTGTACATAGATTTATATATATGTCTATCATAAATATAGAAGTATCTAAAAGAGTTTTAAGTATTAGCTTTGATTAATAGATTTATGAGTGTGTTATGAATAAAATTTCTCATTGTTGGTTAAAAAGAAATATTAGCTAATTATATGTATATATATATATATTTTGTCGAAAAATGGGCATAACCCATGTACTTGCTTGAATATCGTTTATAAAAAGTCAAGGAAATCTGTGAAGAACTAAATGAGAACTTTTGTTAGTTGTTGACCAACGGAAAGAAATGGGATTTATTAGCCGGAATAAGTCAATTAAATTTAGATATAAACTATTAGTATTAGTAGCAAGTTCAAAACTTAAGATTTGGTTTGTCAAATTTTATAAGTTTTAAATGTATGTAATATTGTAAAGTAGGTTTTAAAACTCGTTATAAATTATGTCATGAACAGTAAAATAAAGTGAGTCGGGAATGTGTTGTGGAATAAGTTGAGTACGAAGATACGCATGACGATCATAATGTTAGTTTTTGTTTTATTACATTGTCACGTTAAAGAAAAGAACAATTACAATTTTTGGTACAATCAAAACATACGCACCCCTATATGGGGTGGGCCGAGGCCCAAAATGAATTTGACAACATGACTAGCCCAACACAAAACTAACCCAACTCTTAAACCAATTTCAACATTAGCAGCTTTGAGATATTTTTCGCAATATGGTCCACAGACCAAATTTCAAGTCCAGTCAAGATAAGAAGAGTTTTATACAGTTGGTGAGATCTTGATAGTAAACACCAAACGTTCACATTTCGAGCTCGAGTAGTCAGTCTCGACCTCGCGACACACACTAAATCCAATTTCAGAAGTAAAACAACTCAACCCGTTTAGCTCGCATTTTATCATATCCGAACACCCTAAACGCACCCTGTGTTGGACTCAATTCCCCCGACTCCACAAGTATAACCCAAAACCAGGTTGAATCCCCATTTCAATGCCATTTAACAAATTGAAAAGTTACAACTGGGGAAAGAAACGAGGCCAAATATGTTAAGTTTAAATTTATCAAGTGTACTCTTAATATTTGGGATATGCGGGAATGGAGTTTTACCAAGAATGAGTAACGCGAGGTTACCCACTGTTGGGTTGTTTCACAACAAGAATAAGCAATGATAAGCTATCAAACGAGTAACCAAAATAAGCAAAACCAAAACAAACCCCCACTGTTGGAGTGGTGGCTCTCGACAGCAGACACAAGGAAAAAGGAACCATTATCATTTGCCAAAACAAAACGACCAACACTTATACTCCACTGTGGTTCCACCACAGTGGGTTTCGACCTACGACCCAAAACCAACACTAACAGGCTAACCAAATCAGTTATGGCGCGTACTAAACAGTTAAAATAATTACTTCCAAATCATAAGCCAATACTCAGGTTTTGATTGAGATTTATTAGTAGCCACACAATAGCAACAACAACCATAAATCATCTACAGATTTATGAATAAATCGATCGGTACCAAATCTCATCAAAACTTGTAAAAATGAACCAAATCACAATATTAATAACAATAACATAATAAAATTTATGGAGTGAAAGAAATTAAAATCCTTACATATTATTGATCGATCGACAAGGGAAACCAAAGAGATTGAATACAAGCGAGCCCAAACCGATCCAAGCAAGAAACCACCACAGCTTATCTTTTTGATTCTTGAAAACAAGTTTGAGGAGTGTGGTCTTACTGTGGACCGATTGGTGGGATAAAAGGAAAAAGAAAACAAGAAAAGTTAAACTATCTTTCTTGACATCGAGCAGAGGAGGGACTATTTTTAGTAAAGATCACTATCATCTTCATCTTCAAGGCCCTCTCGTGAAGGAGTAATTAGGAAAAATAATAATAATAAGTGGTGTTAATAAAAGTTTGTATTTATTAACAAAGAGGGTGTCGTGTGTACCCCGTGTTCCGTTGAGCTTCGGTGAAAATGATGTATTCTTAGTTAGGCACGAATGCAAATATATATATATATATATATATATATATATATATATATATATATATATATATATATATATATATATATATATATATATATATATATATAATTTTTCTGAGAGCTTGTTTATAGAAGTATTATAGAAACACATCAACTCTGATTATTAATAATTAGTTCTGCCGTAACTATAGTAGTGTCGGTACGCGTGTGGTGTCGTCTTTCAGGAAAAACGAGATAACCTCTCGTTTTCGACTCAAATAAGCTCAGAAAAGTCCAAAAGTGAAACTTAGGAAATAATAAATATAATTTATTATTAAAATCAGTTTGGAAAATTCTGGTTTGTTACAGTCACACCTCCTTAAACGGAATCGCGTCCTCGCGATTCAATTCAAGTAACCCATTACGGTCGAAAAGAGATGGGTATATACGCACGAGAATTCATGTTCACGTTTCCCCACGTGAATTTAGTTCCTTTTTGCAAGTTTCTACTAACTTTGACGATTGGGATAGGTTTTGGTTCTTTGCTGAAAATTTGAAGTTAGGTAAATTGATGCGACTTCAAAAGACCAATAATTTCAGAAAAACAGTCTTTAAACATGGTGTGGGTAAAACATTGTTTCAAAATATAACATTTAGTCACCCCTTTAATATAAAGTTTGACCCGAGAAATTTTGGCACATCAAAATGAGTATCTTGGGAAAATACCATTACGAGTTTTGTGATTTCTATAAACATATTTCCAAAAGGAAAGTCTAAAAAAAAAACAAAGATGTCAAGGAAAAATGTATAGCCAGGTATATTCGTTTCAACAAATTTCAGGTGCTTAATGACGAAGTCTAGTTGTCAAGCCTGAGTGGGGTTTAATTTTTAATGTAAAGCGAATTTCATAAACATAAGTATTCAATTTACTTTGACAGTACCAAGAGGTAGTAACATAAAGTGCTTTTCAATTGGGTAAATAGTTCACATGGTGATTGCAAAATAGTTTATAGAACGGGTTGTACAATTGTCTATAGAGTAATAGGAAAACAATTTATCATTTGTAAACTTGTCGCAAAATTGTAGTTTAGTTTTTGTGAGTTAGTAACAAGGCATTTCATAGGGGAGTAAAATAGTTTTGTAAAGTGTAGTAAGACTTGTAGGATAATTGTAATATTGTTTAAAAAAAAATGGCTAGCGAAATTGTTTGTTGTTTTATAGAATGGTAGTAAGGTAATGAATCGGTTTATTACATTATGATAAAATAGATATAAAGATGATTCGTAAAACAGTTTATAGGACAGTAGAAAATAATTTATTGTTTATAAAATAGTAGCAGGGTCAAAATCTTGATTTCATGAAATCGCAGTAAAATATTTGTAGGATGACGGCAAAATGATTTGTAAAACAATTGAAAATAGTTTGTATGTTAATAGCAACACAGTTTATTATCTTACAAGAGGGTAGCAAGGTAGACTGATGAGTGTGTAAATACTCATCATTTTTGTCTTATATGAACTGCCAAAACGTCCAAAAACACTCAGTAATGCATCTAAATACTAAAAATATTCCAAAATTGTGTTTTATATGTTTCAAATGCAAAATATGCAAAAACAGATGGAAAACGTACAAGGTTTGCATAATTGGCAGTTTCAGTCCCTCAAGTTTCATAAATTGGCAAAACTAGTCCCTGGTCACTCAAAACTTGTAAAATTATCATAAAAGGTCCTTGGGATTCACAAGTTGTAAGAAAAAGTCCTTTGAAGTTAAAAATCATAAATTTACAACTTTGGTCCCTCAACTTTGGAAAAGTGTCAAAATTAGTCCCTAAGGTTTTAAAAATAAGAAAATAATCAAAATAAACCTTATACTATTCTTAAATGACATAATTGGTCCTTTGTGTTAACTGTTTGATATTTACAGGTTTAGCCCTTCAAAATCAGAAAATTACATAAAAGGTCCCTGAAGTTTGGTGAATTTACAGAAAAGATCCCCGGGTATTTAAAAAATTGAAAAAACATCAAAAATACCCTTGTACTATGCATCCTTGTCAAGTTTGGTCCCTATGAGAACTTTGGTGAACTTACAAAACCAGTCCCTCAAGTTTGCACAAATTACAAATTTAGTCCTTGTGTGAAATAAACCAAACCGGACCCTATATTTATTAACTACCAAAATAAAACCAAACCCACTCCAACAGCCCACTCCCAGCCCACACTTAGCCCAGTCCAAACCTGGGTCAACGCCCGGTCAAACCCACAAACAAAACCATCCCCGTCCACCTTTTCCCTCCCAAAACCACCTCACCACCTCTGCTACTAAACCACCTGGTATCACCACCCCAACTTGACCACCACACCCTTATCCTTCCCAATCACACATCCCAACATCATTTAATGCTTCCCCCCCCCTGCTACACGTTATCAGACCCCCAATTGCTTAAAAAGTTGCTTTCCCGCCAAATTGAGAAATGAGACAAGACCATCAAATTAATGATATTCCTGGTGGGATTTGACCAGTGGGACCCAGACAACACAACTGGATGATATAAAGAGTAAGAGAAGCAGTGTTGAAGGTGTATTAGTGTAGTCTTAGTTTAATTTAGTCGTAGGTAGTATAATTTTATTTTAAAGTTGTAATTTCAATTAAATTAAGCTTGTATCAGTTAATCTTGTGTGTTTGAATCTTTAATTCAAGTCAATTTCAAGTTTCAGTTTAATATCTCACTTTATGCATTTTCAAGTTTGATCAAAAATCTCAAAATCTCAACTGTTGTTGTTAGTTGTAGTTAAGTAAGTTCATAAGCTTTAAAAAGCTTTGACAAAGCTCATACAAGTTTTAGAACACCTTAATTATCTGTTTAACCATAAAATAGAAAATACCAAAAATAATCAAGAAAATCTAGAAAAATTCAAAAATAGTGGGAAGAAGAAGAAGAGGCTGAAGCAGGGTGTTAGATTGGATGGAAATGGTTCCATTGGTGTAGTGACAAGCCATAGGGATTGATTTGGTCCTTGGTTCTCTTTGTTTCTGCCTTGATCAATAATTGTAAGCAAATTCCAATTTTTTGCATAATTTAATTATTATTGTTCTTGTAGTATAATTCTAGTTTAAATAGCTTTAATATAGTTTAGTTAATCTGTTTTTAACTTAAAATTGGTAATTATAGTTTTAAATTAAAAAGTTGTAGTGTAAACTGTCTAATAGAGGGGTGTTTGGTTTAGACTGATTCACCATCTCTCAGTAGTATTTATTGTCTAAGAATGCTTCCCACATATTAGTTTAGGTATAAATAGGTTTATACAGTCATAAAATTAGTGTCTTATTAATAGAAAAGTCAAAATCATAGAATAATTCCCCTCACAGTTAACTGTGAGGGATTTAGGTTCTAATATCAATCACAATAGCTTATTAGTAACTCATATAGCTTATTTTATCCTTACATTAGCTTAATATAACAATTTCAGCTTATTAGAAGTGTTAGAAACTCAAAATAGTCAAAGTTTAAGTTTTATTCAAAAGTCAAAAATTGCACATCAGTTGAAATCCCATTTCTTGGGTGATTTTTGTAGATTTTAGTATTAGGATCTAGGCTTTGAGCTTTTGTAGACTTGTTATCTACCAGCTTGTCTTTTAGATCCCATCTAGCTTATAATTTTAAGAATTTTCTGTTGGGCCCCACTCACCCCTAAACACAACTGCAGGGCTGAGACCTGCCCTGCACACCAGCAGACTCACCCACACCACCCACTTTGTGGTGGTTTTGTGACCACCACAGTGGGCCCCACATCTCCAAATCAGGTTCTCCTAACCCCCCCTCCTACCAGGCTCTCCATCTCACCCATTCTTGTGCCCCCAATCAACCTGGTGTGCCCCCTAGATGCCCATTAAATCTGTCCCACTTTTCAGTTCCAAGCAAGGTTCCCAAAGTGCTTATTTTGTGCTTATAGCTTATTCAGGGGTCACCCTTAGCTTTTTCTTGCTTAAACATGTTCTAATAACTCAGTTGGACCAGATTTTACCATTGTGGGCCCCACCCTTGGTCATTTAAGCTTATTTTGTCTTTTGATCAACTTTGGTCAACTGTCTCAACTCTTGGCTTTTTCTCAACTTATTTTTAAGTTCCAAATTAATTGTTTTTACAAAAGTTTGTAGTTTTAAGGTATTAAATAAGTTTGTAAAAGAAAAAAATTCAAAAAAGTCAATTTATATTAAGTGATAGTTTCTATTTAATGTAATTTAATTTTAACTTTCATTTTTAAATTTTAATTAAGTACTTAGCTTTTTTATATTTTTATTAAATTCCTTGTATATTAAAGTAGTTATAATAATTTTCTCAGATTTTTTTTTTGTTGTTTAGTATTTATTAGAACTAATCTTAGTGTAAGTAATAATTAATTAATAATTAGTTTAAAATAGCATAATTAGTTTTTATTAAGTAAAATCTAGTTTTTATATTTTTTTTATAGCTTTTATATGTTATAAAATAATTTTAGAAATTTTATTAGAATTTTTACTGTTCATTTGCTATTTTTCTTAATTTAAAATAGTTAATTAGGTAACTAATAATTAATTAGTAATTAATTAATAGAAAATTCACAAAAAGACAAAAACACTTATTTTTATTTTTAAAACTTGTTTTTAGTTATTTTATAATTTTAGAATTTTTATTTTCATATTTCAAGTATTTAATTAGTATTAAATTATATTTAAGTGTTTTAAATATTAATAATTAGTAATAATTAGTATTTTATTAATATTAAATAATTAATTAGGGTTAAAATTTATTTTAATTTTCTAAAAATTTTCTTTTACCCTTAGGTTTGTAAAAAAGTCATTTTCACCCCCTGGGGGTTTTCAGATTTCCGTTTTCACTTTTTATCGCGTACGCTTACGTTTTATTTAAATGTGAACGTACGCGTTTTAAGTTTTAAACGTTTCTGGTTTTTCTGACTTTCCAGTATTGTTAATATAGTGTATTTAAGCTATTATCTTTCATATTCCAGTAGTGTAATCATCACAACTCACTTATACCCCTTTCCTGTCCAAATTCACCCGATCACAAGCCCGTTTTAGTACCATCCACACCTCGTCGGGACATAACGACCCGGGGAAACCCTATACTTCCACGGAGATTGATTCCAAGCTTTTTGACTTTTACGGTTGACCATTCACAAGTGGTTGACTAATAAAAGTTGACTAGTTTGAAGCCAATCAAAATTTGGCGCCGCTGCCGGGGAGGTTGTGCGCGTTTTCTAAACGGTTTTGCGTATTGGTGAACCTGGATAAACATCCATTGTATATTTACCATCCCTTGTTCATATTTTCCTATTATCAAAACAAAATTGTTCCTGAAAACTTTGTAAAATTAGTTTTCAACAAACACAAAAACACAAAAAGATTTTCTTTCTGATAAAATGTTTTCCAAAAACACCAAAAATATTCACCTTTACTCTCTCACCTTTTTGATTCTCCATTTCTTACCCTCTAAAACCTTTTGATTCTTTCTATGTCTCATCCACACTTTCTGATTTGCCAGTGGTGTGGTAATCCTTATAATGGTGGCAATTGCCCCAGTTGTGGCATGGTAGAGTCAGGAAACGGGTCTGTCTATAACCAGAATCCCTATTCCTACCATGACACAACTGATTCATTCCATCAGTTACCACACCATGAGACTCAGCAGTTTCACTGTTGTGAGTACTGTGGTGGTTCACATTACAGTTCTGATTGTCAATCGGGAAACACGCTTGTCTATGAGCAGTTTCCTGATAACAATTATAACTCAAGCACATACAAACCACAACCACATCAGTTTCACTGTTGTGATTACTGTGGAGGTCCTCACTTTAGCTCTGATTGTCAAACGAGGAATCCATTTCCTTGTAACAATTATGACTCTTCGTATCAAGACCAACCTCCACAGTATCAAACTATCCAAGCAACTCCTCAAATCCAGCAAGACTTTTTTGAGGTTCTTGAGAAATTTAAAGAACTTAAGGAGGAGTTAGCTAATATTTCACTCCGTCATACTCCAAGTTCTTCTTGTGCATATTGTGGGGGTCCTCATAGTGATTTTCAATGTCAACCTTCCGGTTTTGACACATCGACATCCCCACAATTTCCTTTCATTCCAAATTCTCGTGGGAAAACTATGGCAGAATTACTTGCTGAAGAACGAGAATCTGGCAAAAGCATGGAAGAATTATTGGCTGAGCAACGAGCAACTAAATTACGTGCTAATATTCGCAATACTGCTCTATTTGATGACTATGATGACAGTGATGATGAAGATAACATTGTTATTTTTCAAAAAGATTCATCAAGTTCATCAGTTGATATCCCAGCAGTTGAGATTCCATCTCAAACAACTGCTATCACACCCGAGGTTTCCACTCACTCTCTAAATATGGGGGATGAGCATCTTAGCACTGTTCCTCAAAAGGAATCGGACGAATTCATAAAGTCTAGTGCTGAGAACCTTATCCCAATCCCAAGAGAGTCACAGGGAACTTCTGATCATATGTGTGATTTACCTTCCCCTCTTGAGTGTCCAAAAGCTCAATTTGAGATTTTCTCTGATTGTAGCGAAGATTGTGCATCTTATGGAGACATCGAGTATGTTGAGGCATCAATTCCACATATTGATGCTGATCATCTTCTTGAGGAGATCACCAAAATCAATTCACTCCCAACAGGAAGTGATGATGGTCTCATTAACTCCGAAACCGAAAGTGAAAATCTCTTAAACCATAATCTGTCACTCAATTCTGATCCCAATAGTCCAATAGAGAACATTGTTCCCGAAACTTTCAATACTACTCTCACCAATCCTCTATTTGAATTCGAATCTGAATTCACTTTAATTTATGATAATCCACTCTTTGATATTCAGAACGAGGATTGTGATGAGTCTATTCCGGAACATGAATTCACAGATTCACATCTTGTGAATAATTCTCTTCATGAGGAGTTCTCCGGTGAACTCACTCATCATGTCACGACTCCTCCGGAGTTTGATATCCCGGGGGCAGATGCTCTCAATCATGAGAATTTGCAAATTCCCACCCACCCTCCCGGGATGTTTACGAGCTTAACCTTTGAAATCCAAAATCAGGCTAATGAGCCTGCTTTCGAGGAAGAAACTCTTATCATGATTTTCATCATGGTTTTCTTCCTTTTCTTCACATACAGGATAACTTCTCCTGTCCTTCACTCCTTCGGGAATGAGGATACCATCTTTGATCCCGGCATTTTCATGTATCATTTTCTTGAGCCGGATACTTATCTCATCGGTGTGGAACTTTCACGTGCTTCAAATGTTTATCCAAACATCTTGAATGAAAGTCCGATTGAGATTGTCTCTCCAACATCATGCTTCCCCAAGGACAAATGAATTCGGGGTCGAGTCACGCTAGCGACTCGGTAAACAAAAACAGAGCATGCTTATAGGGTTTTCACCCTAAGTGTGGGGGAGTCCCCCATGCTATGGTTACAAATGAAGTGAAAAACAAATGGTGATTTCCACGCTTAGCTTGTAATGTTGCCCTTTTACGTTCAAAGAGTCGGCATAATAGCCGGGACTTTGAATATTGAGGACAATATTCATGATTAGTGTGGGGGGTATTCGCTATTCTAGCGAATTTTATCACATTTTACTATCTTATACCCCCGTTTTTGACCAAAATTTTCAAAAATTTTTCACTGGAGCTCAAAAATTTTTGTGGTAATCAGTCCGCCTTGTCTAAACGACAAAAGGGATTGGCTAGTCCAGGAGCAAACGGCTCTTGGTAAAGACATCTCAAATTCGTTGACGGCTTGCAATTTGCCAAAAATTGTATGGTTCCTCAACTCCCCGAAAACAAATGAGTTGGCTAGCCCGCAAGATTATGGCTTGTGGTAAAGGCCGTGGAAAAACCATAATTGGTAATCAGCTCACCAAGATGTTGACTATTCCATCAAGAGCTGGCTAGTCCAGAAGCAAACGGCTTTTGGTAAAGACTAATCAAATCCGTTGACAGCTGGTGGTTTGCTCAAAATCACACGGTTATCAGGTGTACCACAGTTCTTACACCTGGCTACTCCAGAAGTGATGGCTTTTGGTAAAGAGTTTAAAATCCATTAAGTTTTTCTCAAAAGATTGCTAGGGACTAGCAATAGTTTAGTGTGGGGGATTGATGAGTGTGTAAATACTCATCATTTTTGTCTTATATGAACTGCCAAAACGTCCAAAAACACTCAGTAATGCATCTAAATACTAAAAATATTCCAAAATTGTGTTTTATATGTTTCAAATGCAAAATATGCAAAAACAGATGGAAAACGTACAAAGTTTGCATAATTGGCAGTTTCAGTCCCTCAAGTTTCATAAATTGGCAAAACTAGTCCCTGGTCACTCAAAACTTGTAAAATTATCATAAAAGGTCCTTGGGATTCACAAGTTGTAAGAAAAAGTCCTTTGAAGTTAAAAATCATAAATTTACAACTTTGGTCCCTCAACTTTGGAAAAGTGTCAAAATTAGTCCCTAAGGTTTTAAAAATAAGAAAATAATCAAAATAAACCTTATACTATTCTTAAATGACATAATTGGTCCTTTGTGTTAACTGTTTGATATTTACAGGTTTAGCCCTTCAAAATCAGAAAATTACATAAAAGGTCCCTAAAGTTTGGTGAATTTACAGAAAAGGTCCCCGGGTATTTAAAAAATTGAAAAAACATCAAAAATACCCTTGTACTATGCATCCTTGTCAAGTTTGGTCCCTATGAGAACTTTGGTGAACTTACAAAACCAGTCCCTCAAGTTTGCACAAATTACAAATTTAGTCCTTGTGTGAAATAAACCAAACCGGACCCTATATTTATTAACTACCAAAATAAAACCAAACCCACTCCAACAGCCCACTCCCAGCCCACACTTAGCCCAGTCCAAACCTGGGTCAACGCCCGGTCAAACCCACAAACAAAACCATCCCCGTCCACCTTTTCCCTCCCAAAACCACCTCACCACCTCTGCTACTAAACCACCTGGTATCACCACCCCAACTTGACCACCACACCCTTATCCTTCCCAATCACACATCCCAACATCATTTAATGCTTCCCCCCCCCTGCTACACGTTATCAGACCCCCAATTGCTTAAAAAGTTGCTTTCCCGCCAAATTGAGAAATGAGACAAGACCATCAAATTAATGATATTCCTGGTGGGATTTGACCAGTGGGACCCAGACAACACAACTGGATGATATAAAGAGTAAGAGAAGCAGTGTTGAAGGTGTATTAGTGTAGTCTTAGTTTAATTTAGTCGTAGGTAGTATAATTTTATTTTAAAGTTGTAATTTCAATTAAATTAAGCTTGTATCAGTTAATCTTGTGTGTTTGAATCTTTAATTCAAGTCAATTTCAAGTTTCAGTTTAATATCTCACTTTATGCATTTTCAAGTTTGATCAAAAATCTCAAAATCTCAACTGTTGTTGTTAGTTGTAGTTAAGTAAGTTCATAAGCTTTAAAAAGCTCTGACAAAGCTCATACAAGTTTTAGAACACCTTAATTATCTGTTTAACCATAAAATAGAAAATACCAAAAATAATCAAGAAAATCTAGAAAAATTCAAAAATAGTGGGAAGAAGAAGAAGAGGCTGAAGCAGGGTGTTAGATTGGATGGAAATGGTTCCATTGGTGTAGTGACAAGCCATAGGGATTGATTTGGTCCTTGGTTCTCTTTGTTTCTGCCTTGATCAATAATTGTAAGCAAATTCCAATTTTTTGCATAATTTAATTATTATTGTTCTTGTAGTATAATTCTAGTTTAAATAGCTTTAATATAGTTTAGTTAATCTGTTTTTAACTTAAAATTGGTAATTATAGTTTTAAATTAAAAAGTTGTAGTGTAAACTGTCTAATAGAGGGGTGTTTGGTTTAGACTGATTCACCATCTCTCAGTAGTATTTATTGTCTAAGAATGCTTCCCACATATTAGTTTAGGTATAAATAGGTTTATACAGTCATAAAATTAGTGTCTTATTAATAGAAAAGTCAAAATCATAGAATAATTCCCCTCACAGTTAACTGTGAGGGATTTAGGTTCTAATATCAATCACAATAGCTTATTAGTAACTCATATAGCTTATTTTATCCTTACATTAGCTTAATATAACAATTTCAGCTTATTAGAAGTGTTAGAAACTCAAAATAGTCAAAGTTTAAGTTTTATTCAAAAGTCAAAAATTGCACATCAGTTGAAATCCCATTTCTTGGGTGATTTTTGTAGATTTTAGTATTAGGATCTAGGCTTTGAGCTTTTGTAGACTTGTTATCTACCAGCTTGTCTTTTAGATCCCATCTAGCTTATAATTTTAAGAATTTTCTGTTGGGCCCCACTCACCCCTAAACACAACTGCAGGGCTGAGACCTGCCCTGCACACCAGCAGACTCACCCACACCACCCACTTTGTGGTGGTTTTGTGACCACCACAGTGGGCCCCACATCTCCAAATCAGGTTCTCCTAACCCCCCTCCTACCAGGCTCTCCATAGCACCCATTCTTGTGCCCCCAATCAACCTGGTGTGCCCCCTAGATGCCCATTAAATCTGTCCCACTTTTCAGTTCCAAGCAAGGTTCCCAAAGTGCTTATTTTGTGCTTATAGCTTATTCAGGGGTCACCCTTAGCTTTTTCTTGCTTAAACATGTTCTAATAACTCAGTTGGACCAGATTTTACCATTGTGGGCCCCACCCTTGGTCATTTAAGCTTATTTTGCCTTTTGGTCAACTTTGGTCAACTGTCTCAACTCTTGGCTTTTTCTCAGCTTATTTTTAAGTTCCAAATTAATTGTTTTTACAAAAGTTTGTAGTTTTAAGGTATTAAATAAGTTTGTAAAATAAAAAATTCAAAAAGTCAATTTATATTAAGTGATAGTTTCTATTTAATGTAATTTAATTTTAATTTTCATTTTTAAATTTTAATTAAGTACTTAGTTTTTTTATATTTTTATTAAATTCCTTGTATATTAAAGTAGTTATAATAATTTTCTCAGATTTTTATTTTGTTGTTTAGTATTTATTAGAACTAATCTTAGTGTAAGTAATAATTAGTTTAAAATAGCATAATTAGTTTTTATTAAGTAAAATCTAGTTTTTATATTTTTTATAGCTTTTATATGTTATAAAATAATTTTAGAAATTTTATTAGAATTTTTACTGTTCATTTGCTATTTTTCTTAATTTAAAATAGTTAATTAGGTAACTAATAATTAATTAGTAATTAATTAATAGAAAAATGACAAAAAGACAAAAACACTTATTTTTATTTTTAAAACTTGTTTTTAGTTATTTTATAATTTTATAATTTTTATTTTCATTTTTCTAGTATTTAATTAGTATTAAATTATATTTAAGTGTTTTAAATATTAATAATTAGTAATAATTAGTATTTTATTAATATTAAATAATTAAATAGGGTTAAAATTTATTTTAATTTTCTAAAAATTTTCTATTACCCTTAGGTTTGTAAAAAAGTCATTTTCACCCCCTGGGTGTTTTCAGATTTCCGTTTTCACTTTTTATCGCGTACGCTTACGTTTTATTTAAACGTGAACGTACGCGTTTTAAGTTTTAAACGTTTCTGGTTTTTCTGACTTTCCAGTATTGTTAATATAGTGTATTTAAGCTATTATCTTTCATATTCCAGTAGTGTAATCATCACAACTCACTTATACCCCTTTCCTGTCCAAATTCACCCGATCACAACCCCGTTTTAGTACCATCCACACCTCGTCGGGACATAACGACCCGGGGAAACCCAATACTTCCACGGAGATTGATTCCAAGCTTTTTTACTTTTACGGTTGACCATTCACAAGTGGTTGACTAATAAAAGTTGACTAGTTTGAAGCCAATCATAGACAACTGGTATTATTGGGGGATACATGAAGGATTAGGTGTTTGTTCCAAATATAGTGGTCTTGGTTGCTCCTTAAGGTCTTAAGGTTTCTGTTGGGCATAACATCTCTGCTGAATGGGGAGTTTGGCAAGTTTAGAGTATGACTATGAAGGAGGGTGTTGATTGCGACTAGCAATCAATTGGTTGTCTCAGTAGTGTACTTAGCAAGGAAGTTACAACATCGATTGAGTGTAAGGTTTGGGGTAAAGGTGACTGTAACACAACCCGATTGTTATGAAAGAGTATTCCAGTAAAAAGAAAAAGTACTGTGATGCCAGTGTATTGTGTATAGATGTGAAAGTTCATGTTATGCAATGTTTATGTACACACATAGAAACTTTTGAAACTTTCAGAAATCAAGTAGCAAACCAACCTGGACATAATTATAGTATAACTACTCTCAGTATCACAAAATTCACCTCTGAGTCGGACATAGGTGATCAGGCTATGTCCCACTGTCCCTGGTCGAATATAGGTGATTAGTCTATATTCCACCGAGATTCAATGAATTTTGAAATACTCAGCTCAGTTACACTAGTAATATGTCCCTTAATCTTAAAGAAAGTCTTTTATAATAAGTAAAGCAGAAAGCTTGGCAGGCAGGCAGGCATGTGGCGGTCATAGATTCAAGTTTTTGTAAAAGTAGTTATAGTCTAGGTTTTCAAAATACCTAGTTCTCTATAACTAAGGCTCTGATACCAATCTGTAACACCCCCAAAATCAGGTCTAGCGGAAGCATACATGTCACTGGGGTGCTACTCAATTGGATCACAACACATAGTAAAGAGAACGGATTACCTTATCCGTTTTAAATAAAATTTTCATTAAAAGATTTAAGTAAGTTTAAAACATCATTCAAGTGTGGAAATACAAGCCCATAAAAGAATTTATACGGTCCCAAATACATCAGAGTAATCTATGACCATGCCATGCCATGCCAAAATCCTTCAACAGTTAGTTATCGCCTGAAAATACATGCTAAAACGTGTCAACACGAGGTTGGTGAGTTCATAGGTTTATATAAATAACAATGTAAAGTAAAAGTAATGTGAGTTCAATAGAAAGTTTTGTGAACATTGTGTCACTCACAATGTCATGAAAATAAAGTTTATCTTATAGCAAAGTTTGAAGTATGGACCATGAGCAGAGTATGTGATCATTACAACGAATATAATGTCACACAAAAGTGATGTCTATTACGTCAGCACTAAGTTCATGCAACCGAAGCTTGACAGTGTGCATGCTCTAGAAGCACGTTAAATAAAGCCCTTGTAAGTGTCTATCCCGTGACACTCGTGTTTCGACATGTTAAACGCTCGCGTTTGCCTATCCGGTCAAACCGAACGGGGGTGTCATCCCCAATAGATCTATTTATAGCATTCGCGCTTCCCCGCAGGAATTAACGGTTCATGAGTTTGGGCATGTGGGATTCAGTGTCTTAGGCTAATTCCACGTAATAGTTTTGAGAAAGTAAAAAAACATTGTAGTGGTCCAGAAAATGTTTTGCATGATTCTCACCCCATAGTTGTGAAACAAGTATAAGTAAAGTGGGGCTACAAACTCACATATATGATTTAAACACTTGCGTCTATAATAAGGTAATCTAGTATGCAATAAGTAAATAAGTCATGTTTCAAGTAAGAGCAAGTAACGAGTTTAAGTATAAACAAGCATTAAGTTTAGTTAAAAACGAGCATGTATTCTCCCCCAAAACAGTTGTAAAAACAAGTAAAAGTAGGGGGTATGAACTCACCTTAGTAAATAGCAATATGATAGTGAAAAGTCAAGTAGTGATAGTGTGCGGCACCGACACGCGACCTAAATTAGTTTGGCAAGTTTAGTTTATAGTTTCAAGTTTGAGACTCGATGAAGTTTAAAAGTTTAAAAGCGTTGCATCGTTGTTGCTTGTGTGGCAATGTTTAAGTTTGAAAACAATTTCTAAGTGTGAGTAAGTATTGGCTCATGGAAGTGTATGGGTATATACGTAGACTTTAATAAAATATCAAAGACGAATAGATTCTTTGGCTCGACAATGACCAAGAGACGAAGTACGGAAAGGAAGTCCAAATAAGTTATTAGACGTTGGCGAATTATATAATCATTATTTGTTAGGAGTACATATTTATATAACTATGTGTGTACATAGATTTATATATATGTCTATCATAAATATAGAAGTATCTAAAAGAGTTTTAAGTATTAGCTTTGATTAATATATTTATGAGTGTGTTATGAATAAAATTTCTCATTGTTGGTTAAAAAGAAATATTAGCTAATTATATGTATATATATATTTTGTCGAAAAATGGGCATAACCCATGTACTTGCTTGAATATCGTTTATAAAAAGTCAAGGAAATCTGTGAAGAACTAAATGAGAACTTTTGTTAGTTGTTGACCAACGGAAAGAAATGGGATTTATTAGCCGGAATAAGTCAATTAAATTTAGATATAAACTATTAGTATTAGTAGCAAGTTCAAAACTTAAGATTTGGTTTGTCAAATTTTATAAGTTTTAAATGTATGTAATATTGTAAAGTAGGTTTTAAAACTCGTTATAAATTATGTCATGAACAGTAAAATAAAGTGAGTCGGGAATGTGTTGTGGAATAAGTTGAGTACGAAGATACGCATGACGATCATAATGTTAGTTTTTGTTTTATTACATTGTCACGTAAAAGAAAAGAACAATTACAATTTTTGGTACAATCAAAACATACGCACCCCTATATGGGGTGGGCCGAGGCCCAAAATGAATTTGACAACATGACTAGCCCAACACAAAACTAACCCAACTCTTAAACCAATTTCAACATTAGCAGCTTTGAGATATTTTTCGCAATATGGTCCACAGACCAAATTTCAAGTCCAGTCAAGGTAAGAAGAGTTTTATACAGTTGGTGAGATCTTGATAGTAAACACCAAACGTTCACATTTCGAGCTCGAGTAGTCAGTCTCGACCTCGCGACACACACTAAATCCAACTTCAGAAGTAAAACGACTCAACCCATTTAGCTCGCATTTTATCATATCCGAACACCCTAAACGCACCCTGTGTTGGACTCAATTCCCCCGACTCCACAAGTATAACCCAAAACCAGGTTGAATCCCCATTTCAATGCCATTTAACAAATTGAAAAGTTACAACTGGGGAAAGAAACGAGGCCAAATATGTTAAGTTTAAATTTATCAAGTGTGCTCTTAATATTTGGGATATGTGGGAATGGAGTTTTACCAAGAATGAGTAACGCGAGGTTACCCACTGTTGGGTTGTTTCACAACAAGAATAAGCAACGATAAGCTATCAAACGAGTAACCAAAATAAGCAAAACCAAAACAAACCCCCACTGTTGGAGTGGTGGCTCTCGACAGCAGACACAAGGAAAAAGGAACCATTATCATTTGCCAAAACAAAACGACCAACACTTATACTCCACTGTGGTTCCACCACAGTGGGTTTCGACCTACGACCCAAAACCAACACTAACAGGCTAACCAAATCAGTTATGGCGCGTACTAAACAGTTAAAATAATTACTTCCAAATCATAAGCCAATACTCAGGTTTTGATTGAGATTTATTAGTAGCCACACAATAGCAACAACAACCATAAATCATCTACAGATTTATGAATAAACCGATCGGTACCAAATCTCATCAAAACTTGTAAAAATGAACCAAATCACAATATTAATAACAATAACATAATAAAATTTATGGAGTGAAAGAAATTAAAATCCTTACATATTATTGATCGATCGACAAGGGAAACCAAAGAGATTGAATACAAGCGAGCCCAAACCGATCCAAGCAAGAAACCACCACATCATATCTTTTTGATTCTTGAAAACAAGTTTGAGGAGTGTGGTCTTAGTGTGGACCGATTGGTGGGATAAAAGGAAAAAGAAAACAAGAAAAGTTAAACTATCTTTCTTGACATCGAGCGGCGGAGGGACTATTTTTAGTAAAGATCACTATCATCTTCATCTTCAAGGCCCTCTCGTGATCTTGACTATGGGGAATTCCAAGGTCTCATAGAAGGAGGAGAAAGTTGAGAGTGATTTATCAGATCTGTGTTTCTTGTTTGACTAAAAAGAAGATATCACCATGTGGGCTTGTGGGAAAGAAAGAAAGAAATAAATAAGTAAAAAGGACGGTTGGGTTTACTTTTGTTTATTTTTATTTTTTTTTATTTCTTTTTTTTTTTTGTGAAGGAGTAATTAGGAAAAATAATAATAATAAGTGGTGTTAATAAAAGTTTGTATTTATTAACAAAGAGGGTGCCGTGTGTACCCCGTGTTCCGTTGAGCTTCGGTGAAAATGATGTATTCTTAGTTAGGCACGAATGCAAAATATATATATATATATATATATATATATATATATATATATATATATATATATATATATATATATATATATATATATATATATATATATATATATATATAATTTTTCTGAGAGCTTGTTTATAGAAGTATTATAGAAACACATCGACTCTGATTATTAATAATTAGTTATGCCGTAACTATAGTAGTGTCGGTACGCGTGTGGTGTCGTCTTTCAGGAAAAACGAGATAACCTCTCGTTTTCGACTCAAATAAGCTCAGAAAAGTCCAAAAGTGAAACTTAGGAAATAATAAATATAATTTATTATTAAAATCAGTTTGGAAAATTCTGGTTTGTTACAGTCACACCTCCTTAAACGGAATCGCGTCCTCGCGATTCAATTCAAGTAACCCATTACGGTCGAAAAGAGATGGGTATATACGCACGAGAATTCATGTTCACGTTTCCCCACATGAATTTAGTTCCTTTTTGCAAGTTTCTACTAACTTTGACGATTGGGATAGGTTTTGGTTCTTTGCTGAAAATTTGAAGTTAGGTAAATTGATGCGACTTCAAAAGACCAATAATTTCAGAAAAACAGTCTTTAAACATGGTGTGGGTAAAACATTGTGTTAATACAAATATCGCCTAAAAACGTTATTTATATTTTACGATCTTCGCTAAGTTTTGTTAACGACAAAATGTAAACTTTAGTTTTAAACAAAACATATTCTTAGTTTTTAAGACTTGCATAAACAAGACTTTTGCTACATTTTACATTTCATAAAACATAACACAAGTTTATTTCTTAAATTAGAAATAGTCACATCACATTTATGGCAAGTTTTGTCATTATGTATTTATGGCAAGTTATGTGTTTGACTTGCTTTCATGTTGCTTGCAAGTATCATGTTTGACTTACTTTAAGTGATGTGACATTGTTTGGTTGATAGAAGTTATGAGACAAGACCTTGTTTGGTTTGAAGAGTAATTGCAAAAACCTACTGCAGACCCGGCGGTACCCTGGGGGTACACGGGCGGAACCCATTTGAGGGTTCCGCCTGATCCGCCGAGCACACAGATTGTTGTGCTATAAATACCAAGCCATAACTTGATTTTTGGCTAACCTCTTGAGATCATTTTTACACACACACTCATCTTTCTTTCTAACATCTTAACATTGTAAATGTGAAGTTTCCTTTTGTAGCAAAGAAGCTCACAAGGTCGTCTAAAGTTACAAGTTTCCAACACAACGTTGCAAGACTTGGTAGCTTAGTATTGTGTAAACTCGTGTTGTTTACGCGTCATTTGTTTGTGTATATTCTGAAGTGAGTGGTTAGTATTTTAGTCCTCAAAATACAAAGAGTGTTGGGAGTTGTTGTACCCTAGTAAAAGAACTAAACGGGAGTGGTTGTGCCCTTGTAAAAGAACTCGACATTTAGCTTTGTGTCGGTAAAAGTATAAGCGACGTGTAAGGTTTTCTCCGCCGGTGAAAGGAGCTTGTTGACTAGTGAAAGAAACTCTCGAGTTGGATACTCGGGGCGTGGACGTAGGGCAAGGAAAAAGAGTCCTTGTAGCCGAACCACGATAAATACTCGTGTTGTGGTTTGATCGTTTCTTTCCTTTACTTGCATGTTATATATATTGTGTTTGTGCATATATCTTTGATCAAACGGAAAGTTTCAAAGCTAACTAAACAAGTTAAAAAGATTTTAAAACGCTAAAACTATTCAACCCCCCTTCTAGTTTTCCACAATTGGTATCAGAGCTACGTTACTCAAGATTTTAAAATATATTGTGTTTTAAAACTTGAAACGATCCATGGATTTTGAAAATTACAAAGAAGGGCAATCTATGCAAAGACCACCACTCTTTGAAGCAAATGGTTTTATATATTGGAAAAACCGTTTTGAAACTTACGTGAAATCTAAAGATATAGATTTATGGTATATAATTGTTGATGGTGATAATATAGTTACTAACATTAAAGATGACGATCAAAAGAAATTGATAGGTAAAAATAATGAAGCTAAAATGATGCTTTACAACGCTTTGCCTAAGAAAGAATATGAAAGAGTCTTTTTGTGTAAAACCGCCAAAGATATTTGGCAATCTTTAATTGTCACTCATCAAGGAAACTCACAAGTTAAAGATAACAAAATTGATCTTCTTGTTCAACAATATGAACAATTTGTTATTTCTGAAGATGAGATTATTGATAATGCTTTTGCTAGGTTTAACACTATTATTACTTCACTTAAAGCACTTGATGAATCTTTTTGTAGTAAGAACTTTGTCAGGGAATTTCTTAGAGCACTCCATCCGAAGTGGAGAGCAAAAGTGACGGCAATTGAAGAATCCAAAGATCTTTCAAGCATGTCACTTGATGAGCTAATTGGAAACCTCAAAGTTCATGAAATGGTGATGGAAAAAGATTCGGAACTAGTTAGAGGCAAGAAAGAAAAAGTTAATTCCATTGCCTTGAAAGCTAGAGTCCAATCAAGTGATGATGAAGAATCTACTTCGGATAGTAATGATGAGGAATATGCTATGGCCGTGAGAGACTTCAAAAAGTTCTTTCGTAGGCGAGGGAAGTTTGTAAGACAACCTAAAGATGACAAGAAAACCTTCCGGAAAGATCGTGATGATCGAAAAGGAAAAGTTGAACGAAAATGTTATAGGTGTGGAGACACAAGTCATCTTGTAGGAGAATGTCCAAAACCACCCAAGAGCAAGCCTCAACAAGCTTTTGTGGGTGGTGCTTGGAGTGACTATGAAGGAGATGATGATGAGCCAAAGAACGATGATATTGCTCTCATGGCTCACAACTCAAATGAGGTACTCTCCGACTCATCTTACTCCTCTATTGATGATGACACTTTACAAAATGAATATAACAAACTTTGTGAGCTAAGCTTAAAAATCATAAACAAAAATAAATTTTTGAAAACTAAAAAGGAGTTTTTAGAAAATGAAGTTTATGAGTTAAAAGAAAAAGCTAAGAGATTAGAAAGGAGTAAAGGCATTGACACCTCATGCAAATCATGTGAGGAACTTAAACTTGAAGTTGAGAAACTTAAAATAACTCAAAATGATCTAATCAAACAAACCACAAAGTTCAAAAAGTTCGATAAGAGCATTTCATGTGCGGATGAAATTATGAAACTCCAAAAGTCACCTTCTGATAAAACAGGTCTAGGTTTCAGGAAAGTAGAAATCATTAAGGGTCAAACGAAACAAGAAACGAACACACATGAAACAAACAAAACTGCTACAGCAGCCCGCGGACCAGACGGAACCCAAAATAGGGTTCCGCCCGTTGGCTCCGAGGGTTCCGCCAGGTCTGCTGCAGCAGTAACTCCATCCACATCGGATCGGTCTAAATTTGTTAAAGTTACATATAAAAATGGAACCAAACCTGCCTTTAAAACTGGAGTAGGACTTAGTAAAAATGAACTTAGAGCTAAGACTACTCAACCAAGACCTAAGACTCCAATTCCCAAACGCCCCTTTCCAAAGAGCAACTTCAATGCTCGACCAAACTACCAACATGTTTGGAACCAAAACACTCCTGGACATTACCAAACCTCAAATTACATGCCATGGAACCCTTATGCTCTATTTTCATATTTGGGACAAATTAATGGTATGCTTAACCAAAATGGACCCATGAGAAATTGGGGACCAAATGTTTGAGTGTTTTTCATAAAATAGGTGTGCCTCAAAGTTTGTTTGGATCTGGATGAATGGATCAAGGATAGCGGTTGTTCAAGGCACATGATGGGTAATAAAAGCCTCTTCTCAACATATCACAAATGTGATGGAGGTAATGTTACATTTGGTAGTAATGCTAGGAGCAAAATCATCGGAAAAGGTACAATCTCTCATGACTCCCTTTCTATAGATGATGTTGCTCATGTTGATAACTTAGGATTTAATCTCCTTAGTATTAGTCAACTTTGTCGTAATAAGTATAATGTTCTTTTTAGTGAGAACGGTAGTAAAATACTTAAAGATGGTATAACCATAGCCAAAGGTGTCCTTAAGAACAACGTATACGTCATGAAGTTGGATTCTACATCTAGAGACAAACTTTGTCTTACCTCATTAGATGAATCTTCAACTTTATGGCATAGACGTTTAGGACATGCTAACATGAGACTTATCCAAAACCTCTCCTCCAAAGACTTAGTTCGAAACCTACCCAAGTTGAAATATGACCAACACTTTTGTGATGCTTGCAAAGTCGGTAAACAAGTCCATAGTAGCCATAAGGCTAAAAACTTGGTGTCTACGTCTAGGTGTCTAGAACTTTTACATATGGATTTATTTGGTCCATCCGCTATACAAAGTTATGGAGGCAACTTCTATACTTTGGTCATAGTTGATGATTACTCACGTTATACTTGGACTAAGTTTTTGAAAAGTAAAAATGAAGCTTTTGATAAATTTGAGATTCTAAGTAAGAAAATTCAAAATCAAGTAGGATCTAATATTGTGTCTATTAGAACGGATCACGGTCGTGAATTTGATAATGAATTTCAATTTGGAAAATTTTGTGATAATAATGGAATTACTCATAACTTTTCGGCTCCACGTACTCCTCAATCTAATGGTGTAGTAGAACGTAAAAATCGGACATTACAAGAGATGAGTAGAACAATGCTTAATGAACAAACTATTCCACAAAAGTGTTGGTGTAATGTCGTTGACACATCAACATACATTTTAAATCGAGTCCTAATTAGACGATTTTTGAATAAAACACCTTATGAACTTTATAAAGGTAAAAAGCCTACATTAGGATACTTTAGAGTGTTTGGGAGTAAATGCTTCATTCTTAACACCAAGGATTATCTCACCAAATTTGACTCAAAGTCTTATGAAGGTGTATTCCTTGGATATTCACAAAATAGTAAAGCTTACATTGTCTTAAACAAAGAAACCTTAAGAGTCGAGGAATCGTTGAACGTAACATTTGACGAAAGTCCACCTCCCTCTAAGACATCACCTTTGGTAGATGATGACTTAGTTGAAAGCCAAGCAATTGAAAGTCAAGAAATCTTAGATAATGACAAGGAAGATGAACTATTAAACAAAGAACTTGTTAATGTCAAAGAATCTAAAAGTCATCCATTAGATAGTGTCATAGGCAACATTAACGAAAGAACACTAAGATCAAAAGTCCAAAATGAAAGCAACTACTTTTGTTTCGTGTCAACCATTGAACCGAAAAACATTAACGAAGCCATTAAAGATGAGTCTTGGGTAATTGCAATGCAAGAAGAATTAAACCAATTTGTTAGGAATGATGTATGGACATTAGTTCCTCAACCAACGAGTCAAACAATAATTGGAACGAAATGGGTCTTTCGTAATAAAATGGATGAAAATGGAATTGTGTCTAGAAACAAAGCTAGGCTAGTAGCACAAGGATATAATCAACAAGAAGGCATCGACTACGATGAAACGTTTGCTCCGGTAGCCAGGCTCGAGTCAATTAGGATATTACTTGCTTATGCGTGTGCACATAATTTTAAACTTTTTCAAATGGACGTCAAAAGTGCATTCCTAAACGGAGTCATTAATGAAGAAGTGTATGTTGCTCAACCACCGGGCTTCATCGATTTTGAAAAACCTAATTATGTTTACAAACTTAAAAAGGCTCTTTACGGACTTAAGCAAGCTCCAAAAGCATGGTATGATCGACTTAAAACCTTCTTAGTTGACCATAAGTACACCATGGGCTTAGTTGATAATACTCTCTTCACTAAGAAGAAAGATTCACATATTATCATAGTCCAAATCTATGTTGATGACATTATATTCGGATCAACTTGTCAAGAACTATGTGTGGATTTCTCAAAAATCATGCATGACAAGTTTGAAATGAGTATGATGGGAGAACTCAACTTTTTCTTAGGACTCCAAATCAAACAACTAGAAGATGGTATCTTCTTTAACCAATCTAAGTACATTAAGGACATGCTTAAGAAATTTGGATTAGAAGATTCGAAACCTATCAAAACTCCCATGTCCACGGAAACTAAACTCACCAAGGATGAGGAAAGTGAATCCGTAGATAGCACTAAATATAGAGGTATGATTGGTAGTCTACTTTACCTAACGGCTAGTAGACCCGACATTATGTTTTGTGTTTGTCTATGTGCTCGTTTTCAAGAAAATCCTAAAACTACCCATCTTGAAGCCGTTAAAAGGATATTTAGGTATATTAAGGGCACTACACATTTAGGTTTATGGTATCCCAAAGGAACGGGAATAGACACCATAGTGTATGCCGACTCGGATCATGCAGGTGACTATGTCGATAGAAAAAGCACAAGTGGTATTTGTACTTTTGTTGGACATTGTCTCACCTCATGGTTCTCAAAGAAGCAAACGGCTCTTGCTATCTCAACAACGGAAGCCGAGTACGTTTCGGCCGGAAAGGCATGTCAACAAGCTCTTTGGATGAAGCAAGCTCTTGTCGACTACGGAATTCAACTCAACGACATCACAATTCTTTGTGACAACAAAGGTGCCATTGATCTCAGCAAAAACCCGGTTCAACATGCTCGTACCAAACATATTGAAATCCGTCATCATTTCCTTCGCGACAACGTTCAAAAAGGAAATATCTCAATTGAGAAAGTTTCTTCCGAAGACAACATAGCCGACATTCTCACCAAACCTCTTAAACGTGAACCTTTTAACCTTCTTAGGCTAGGCTTAGGACTCATGGAACCTACATTGTAGTTCTGGACATTAGACAAAAATCACAAAAATCAAAATAAATCCATAATAATTTTTCTCAGCAGGGTCGGCGGAACCCTGGGCCATAACGGACGGAACCCAAATTTGGGATCCGCCGTGTCCGTCGACCTGCAGAATCAATCCATTAGTTTATATTAAACCAAACACCCATTATTTTACACCACCACTTCCAAAACTGTTACTATTCACCATTCCTCTCAACCATACCCACGAAATTCTGGTATTCCATTCAATCACATTACTAATCCATCATCATTGTAAGTATTCTAACTTGATTACAATCCTAATCTGAGTCTAGGAATTCTATTTTTGCACAAAAACAAAAACTTGGGGTTATGCATTAAACTTGTAAAACTCATGCATAAAATTAGGTGTTTAACAAAACTAATCATGTTCCCCATAGCTAGGAATTGCATTCTTACTTAGTGTAAACATGTTTGCTAAACCACCCCATGTCAAATTCTTGCAAAAATTCCTCACAAGTAGGACAAATACTTTTTCGTCTCACATTGAGAATACAAAATCAAAACGTTATGATCAAAACATCACTTGCATAATGTCTCTTGAATGCTAAAGGGAATACATAACCAATATGTATTTTCGGGTACATTCAAACGAAGCTACATTGACCTAGGAGTGTTTGGGTTATCTTTTGTTTTTATAACAAAACCTGCATTATAAAACATTTTTGATGCATCAAAATGAGTCAAGATAACCGCACCTCCACATTGTTTTCATATAGGCACACACTAGAACATCCACATTAAAATAGTAGTTTACTTAAACTAAAATGTGAAATTTTTGTTGTTCTAGGTATCATCATGCCTCCTCTAACCCATTACGACCATAAGGACACAATTAAGTACCTCCCAAAACACCACAAAACCAAAGGTCTTACCCCAAACCAAGTCAACATTTTCAAAACCCTAGAAAAACGCTATGTCCATGAGGGTAGAACCATTGACCCGTCTTTCCTAGAAGGCACAAACCTTTATGCCGAATTTGCCACAATCAACTTTGAGTGTCTTTTGACTTTAGACGAGCCTATTTGTCCTAGATTCATTCTTGAGTTCTATGCATCCGTCACTCTATCCACGGGTGATTATGATTATTTATCCGTCAACTTTAGGGTTAGTGGCAATCTATACTCCTTCACTCTTGAGGAGTTTGCTCAAATCCTAGGAATTCCAAACCAAGGTACTTGTATCTACTCCGATTGGCACTCCCTCTCAACCCTTGACACCCTAGATGACCGTTTCCATCCTTATGATACCCCACTTGTGTCAAAAGATGTACTCCGTAACCACCTCTTTGTTAGGACAACCACTACTAGGAGAACCCGAAGGGGTAATGAGGTTGATAAAGATCCATATGGAATGGAACTTAATGAACTCTTGCCCCAATTCAAGAAATGGGAGGAAGTCCTTAGAGCCAATGTTATAAGCACCATAGGAAACCGAGACCATATCAACCTTTGCCTATGCTACATGCTCTACTCTTTGTCCACTAGGCAACCTTTCAATCTTGCTTACTACATGGCCAAGAGAATGGCTGACATTCCCGTGCATGGCACAACGGCTATGCCATATGGAATGTTCTTGACCCGTCTCTTTAGGTTCATTGCACCCATTCCTCCAACTCCTAACCGTCTTCAACTTGACTACTCTCTCATTCCACATACATTTGTCCCTCTAAGTGATAAGAGAATGTATAGAGCCCAAGGAAAACGACCTCATCCTCCTACCTCATCATCTTCTTCCTCAATGAGTGAAGATGACAATTTGCCAAACTCTAGGCTCCCACCTCTAGAATACCTTTCCCAACTTCCGGATATTCCAAATGAGTCGGAGGAGTTCAAGCAAACAAAAGGGATGTTCAAAAACATCGGGAGATTCCTCGGGAAGATGAAGAAGAAGATGGACCGTCAATGAGTGCGGGTGTGTTAGGAGTGTTTGGCACAAGGTGCTATTGGAACAATTTGGTAGTTTAAACAATCTTTGTGATGTATTTGTGTGTTAGTACAATGTTTGATACACTATGGAACATGTTTTAACTAACAATGTTGCAGGAAGACAACTTTTGACAAGTTGTCAAATTTTCATGATTATCAAATTTTCACTAAGTTTAGTGAATTTCGCTAGCCCCCGGTCAAAGTCTTATGATATGAGTCTCTACATGTATAATTTTTGCATTTCCTAACCAGGTATGAATTATATTTTTAGTTCCAAGAGTTTTCGAAAATTTTGAAAATCGTTTCGCGGGTCAAAAACGTGGACTGTGAACTTTTTCAGTACTGGTGGATCAGGCGGATCCCAAAATTGGGTTCCGCCAGTGCAAAATCTGGGTAACCCAGGTTTGGCCCAACGGACCAGACGGAACCCTAATTTGGGTTCCGCCTGTGTATTTCCAGGGTGCCGCCAGTGATCTGCATAATTTTTATTTTTCTTTTCAACATTTCAACATCCAAACACCAAAATCCAATCCTCTTAGCTAGAAATCCATTACTTGCAATGTGTTTAGCTTACTAAGGTACTTAGCATTCCTAAGAACTCACCCAAACCCATTTCCCGCCAAAATTCAAAAATAGCCATAACCACCTCAAGTCTCCCTCACACATAAAGGAAGGATCCCTTTTAAAGGCTCCTTGAAATCCCTGAGATTTTTCCATCAAACAAATTCACCAAATCCACTAAGCATTTAGTGCAAAACTTGCCTTCTTACTTCACCATTTTCATTGGATTGACTTCCATGACTTGACAACCCACATATAGTTTTCCAAATCATTAGGAACCACCATTTTTGTATGGCCTTACATCAAATCCAAACACTTCTTCCCACAAACCTTCATCACTATAAATTAAACCTTTCTCAACACTCTCAAACCACACCTTCTTCATCACAAATTCTGAAACTTTGAACCATTTTAACAATGACCAAGTCAACAAACACCTCTCAACCATCACGACCCATCCGTAGAACCACCCGGATTAGTGTAAAACCACTATGGTCAAACCAATCCATCAACATTAGCTCCTCATCTTCGGATGAATTCACCTCACCCATAAAAAATGAACACTTTTTGAACCTTGCATCTCCATCTCCATCACCCAAACAACCAAATGAGCACACTCCACCACCTACTAAATCACCTATTGACCCAACTCCACCAAGTGCTCCAACTCAACCATCAAAGACTTCATCACCATCACCATTACCAAAAATTGAACCTATGAAACTTTTTGGGTCTCCTCCAACATCACCACACCCATATGTCCAAGATTTAAATGATCTTCCACCAAGACATACCCAACCACCACCTTTTGCAAACCAATCACCAAGGTCAATTCTTGACCTTGATGAAGATCTTGAACTTACCCAACCACCACAACATGTGTACCAACCACCCAAACCATTGTTGTTTCACCCAATTTACCGTGAAATCCATGGTCCTCTTTATGGAGAACCAAATTTTGAACACCATGATCACCCAACTCCACCACCTTCTCAACCCCAAACCTATGAGTCTTTCTTTCCTTCTTATGAGGAAATACAAATCATGGTTGAAAACCAACTTCATCAAGCAATGGAATTTCAAACCACATTGCTTGAATCAATACCAAATCCATCCTCCACCCAAGAACCAAAACCAAACCAACCCCTAAACCAAGAAACCAAAACAAACCCATTTTCACCCAACCATCCCCATGTTTGCTCAAATTGTGAGCAAATGGGTGAAAGCATAAAAACCTTGCTTCACCAATTCCAAAATGAAACCCGGTTTGCATTCCAACATGTCATTGAACGTTTGGATGCACTTTCCCACCCCAACAAATCCTAAACAACCCTTGGAGGCCGTTTGCCCCAACTTAGGAATGTAGGATTTTTTTTTAATTATTTTCTTGGTTATTTTTTTTTCTTTTAGTTTTTGATTACTAAGTAGAAAAATAGTTAGCATTTCTTGTCTTTTGACTTTTATAAGTCAAAATTTTACTTGGAATGAAATGTCTTTCTACTTTCTTTTGTGCATTGTTGGTTGATCAATGTTGTGTTGTCATTGTGGTTGCAATGTGTGTGGTAACTACAAACTTGACTATATATCACCAACTAACCATTTTTTTTGTAGGGTCCAAAATCCATGTTTCCCATATTGGTACTCCATTTAGGGGGAGTATCGACCAAGGGGGAGCATGGCGATTATTCCGCTACGCTAACTCTACTTTTTGTTTCGACAAAAAGGGGGAGAAATATATTAAACCTTCAATACTTGATGTGCTTTTCATCTCTTAAGTAAAACAAGGTTAATATAATTTTTTTTAAGTCTTAAAAACCAAGATTTTGTGTGTTACTTAAAAACAAAGTTTATGTTTTGTCATCAACAAAAAGGGGGAGATTGTTAATACAAATATCTCCTAAAAACGTTATTTATATTTTATGATCTTCGCTAAGTTTTGTTAACGACAAAATGTAAACTTTAGTTTTAAGCAAAACATATTCTTAGTTTTTAAGACTTGCATAAACAAGACTTTTGCTACATTTTACATTTCATAAAACATAACACAAGTTTATTTCTTAAATTAGAAATAGTCACATCACATTTATGGCAAGTTTTGTCATTATGTATTTATGGCAAGTTATGTGTTTGACTTGCTTTCATGTTGCTTGCAAGTATCATGTTTGACTTACTTTAAGTGATGTGACATTGTTTGGTTGATAGAAGTTATGAGACAAGACCTTGTTTGGTTTGAAGAGTAATTGCAAAAACCTACTGCAGACCCGGCGGTACCCTGGGGGTACACGGGCGGAACCCATTTGAGGGTTCCGCCTGATCCGCCGAGCACACAGATTGTTGTGCTATAAATACCAAGCCATAACTTGATTTTTGGCTAACCTCTTGAGATCATTTTTACACACACACTCATCTTTCTTTCTAACATCTTAACATTGTAAATGTGAAGTTTCCTTTTGTAGCAAAGAAGCTCACAAGGTCGTCTAAAGTTACAAGTTTCCAACACAACGTTGCAAGACTTGGTAGCTTAGTATTGTGTAAACTCGTGTTGTTTACGCGTCATTTGTTTGTGTATATTCTGAAGTGAGTGGTTAGTATTTTAGTCCTCAAAATACAAAGAGTGTTGGGAGTTGTTGTACCCTAGTAAAAGAACTAAACGGGAGTGGTTGTGCCCTTGTAAAAGAACTCGACATTTAGCTTTGTGTCGGTAAAAGTATAAGCGACGTGTAAGGTTTTCCCCGCCGGTGAAAGGAGCTTGTTGACTAGTGAAAGAAACTCTCGAGTTGGATACTCGGGGCGTGGACGTAGGGCAAGGAAAAAGAGTCCTTGTAGCCGAACCACGATAAATACTCGTGTTGTGGTTTGATCGTTTCTTTCCTTTACTTGCATGTTATATATATTGTGTTTGTGCATATATCTTTGATCAAACGGAAAGTTTCAAAGCTAACTAAACAAGTTAAAAAGATTTTAAAACGCTAAAACTATTCAACCCCCTTCTAGTTTTCCACACATTGTTTCAAAATATAACATTTAGTCACCCCTTTAATATAAAGTTTGACCCGAGAAATTTTGGCACATCAAAATGAGTATCTTGGGAAAATACCATTACGAGTTTTGTGATTTCTATAAACATATTTCCAAAAGGAAAGTCTAAAAAAAAACAAAGATGTCAAGGAAAAATGTATAGCCAGGTATATTCGTTTCAACAAATTTCAGGTGCTTAATGACGAAGTCTAGTTGTCAAGCATGAGTGGGGTTTAATGTTTATTGTAAAGCGAATTTCATAAACATAAGTATTCAATTTACTTTGACAGTACCAAGAGGTAGTAACATAAAGTGCTTTTCAATTGGGTAAATAGTTCACATGGTGATTGCAAAATAGTTTATAGAACGGGTTGTACAATTGTCTATAGAGTAATAGGAAAACAATTTATCATTTGTAAACTTGTCGCAAAATTGTAGTTTAGTTTTTGTGATTTAGTAACAAGGCATTTCATAGGGGAGTAAAATAGTTTTGTAAAGTGTAGTAAGACTTGTAGGATAATTGTAATATTGTTTAAAAAAAATGACTAGCGAAATTGTTTGTTGTTTTATAGAATGGTAGTAAGGTAATGAATCGGTTTATTACATTATGATAAAATAGTTATAAAGATGATTCGTAAAACAGTTTATAGGACAGTAGAAAACAATTTATTGTTTATAAAATAGTAGCAGGGTCAAAATCTTGATTTCATGAAATCGCAGTAAAATATTTGTAGGATGACGGCAAAATGATTTGTAAAACAATTGAAAATAGTTTGTATGTTAATAGCAACACAGTTTATTATCTTACAAGAGGGTAGCAAGGTAGACAATTGGTATTATTGGGGGATACATGAAGGATTAGGTGTCTGTTCCAAATATAGTGGTCTTGGTTGCTCCTTAAGGTCTTAAGGTTTCTGTTGGGCATAACATCTCTGATGAATGGGGAGTTTGGCAAGTTTAGAGTGTGACTATGAAGGAGGGTGTTGATTGCGACTAGCAATCAATTGGTTGTCTCAGTAGTGTACTTAGCAAGGAAGTTACAACATCGATTGAGTGTAAGGTTTGGGGTAAAGGTGACTGTAACACAACCCGATTGTTATGAAAGAGTATTCCAGTAAAAAGAAAAAGTACTTTGATGCCAGTGTATTGTGTATAGATGTGAAAGTTCATGTTATGCAATGTTTATGTACACACATAGAAACTTTTGAAACTTTCAGAAATCAAGTAGCAAACCAACCTGGACATAATTATAGTATAACTACTCTCAGTATTACAAAATTCACCTCTGAGTCGGACATAGGTGATCAGGCTATGTCCCACTGTCCCTGGTCGAATATAGGTGATCAGTCTATATTCCACCGAGATTCAATGAATTTTGAAATACTCAACTCAGTTACACTAGTAATATGTCCCTTAATCTTAAAGAAAGTGTTTTATAATAAGTAAAGCAGAAAGCTTGGCAGGCAGGCAGGCATGTGGCGGTCATAGATTCAAGTTTTTGTAAAAGTAGTTATAGTCTAGGTTTTCAAAATACCTAGTTCTCTATAACCAAGGCTCTGATACCAATCTGTAACACCCCCAAAATCAGGTCTAGCGGAAGCATACATGTCACTGGGGTGCTACTCAATTGGATCACAACACATAGTAAAGAGAACGGATTACCTTATCCGTTTTAAATAAAATTTTCATTAAAAGATTTAAGTAAGTTTAAAACATCATTCAAGTGTGGAAATACAAGCCCATAAAAGAATTTATACGGTCCCAAATACATCAGAGTAATCTATGACCATGCCATGCCATGCCAAAAGCCTTCAACAGTTAGCTATCGCCTGAAAATACATGCTAAAACGTGTCAACACGAGGTTGGTGAGTTCATAGGTTTATATAAATAACAATGTAAAGTAAAAGTAATGTGAGTTCAATAGAAAGTTTTGTGAACATTGTGTCGCTCACAATGTCATGAAAATAAAGTTTATCTTATAGCAAAGTTTGAAGTGTGGACCATGAGCAGAGTATGTGATCATTACAACGAATATAATGTCACACAAAAGTGATGTCTATTACGTCAGCACTAAGTTCATGCAACCGAAGCTTGACAGTGTGCATGCTCTAGAAGCACGTTAAATAAAGCCCTTGTAAGTGTCTATCCCGTGACACTCGTGTTTCGACATGTTAAACGCTCGCGTTTGCCTATCCGGTCAAACCGAACGGGGGTGTCATCCCCAATAGATCTATTTATAGCATTCGCGCTTCCCCGCAGGAATTAACAGTTCATGAGTTTGGGCATGTGGGATTCAGTGTCTTAGGCTAATTCCACGTAATAGTTTTGAGAAAGTAAAAAAACATTGTAGTGGTCCAGAAAATGTTTTGCATGATTCTCACCCCATAGTTGTGAAACAAGTATAAGTAAATAAGTCATGTTTCAAGTAAGAGCAATTAACGAGTTTAAGTATAAACAAGCATTAAGTTTAGTTAAAAACGAGCATGTATTCTCCCCCAAAACAGTTGTAAAAACAAGTAAAAGTAGGGGGTATGAACTCACCTTAGTAAATAGCAATATGATAGTGAAAAGTCAAGTAGTGATAGTGTGCGGCACCGACACGCGACCTAAATTAGTTTGGCAAGTTTAGTTTATAGTTTCAAGTTTGAGACTCGATGAAGTTTAAAAGTTTAAAAGCGTTGCGTCGTTGTTGCTTGTGTGGCAATGTTTAAGTTTGAAAACAATTTCTAAGTGTGAGTAAGTATTGGCTCATGGAAGTGTATGGGTATATACGTAGACTTTAATAAAATATCAAAGACGAATAGATTCTTTGGCTCGACAATGACCAAGAGACGAAGTACGGAAAGGAAGTCCAAATAAGTTATTAGACGTTGGCGAATTATATAATCATTATTTGTTAGGAGTACATATTTATATAACTATGTGTGTACATAGATTTATATATATGTCTATCATAAATATAGAAGTATCTAAAAGAGTTTTAAGTATTAGCTTTGATGAATAGATTTATGAGTGTGTTATAAATAAAATTTCTCATTGTTGGTTAAAAAGAAATATTAGCTAATTATATGTATATATATATTTTGTCGAAAAATGGGCATAACCCATGTACTTGCTTGAATATCGTTTATAAAAAGTCAAGGAAATCTGTGAAGAACTAAATGAGAACTTTTGTTAGTTGTTGACCAACGGAAAGAAATGGGATTTATTAGCCGGAATAAGTCAATTAAATTTAGATATAAACTATTAGTATTAGTAGCAAGTTCAAAACTTAAGATTTGGTTTGTCAAATTTTATAAGTTTTAAATGTATGTAATATTGTAAAGTAGGTTTTAAAACTCGTTATAAATTATGTCATGAACAGTAAAATAAAGTGAGTCGGGAATGTGTTGTGGAATAAGTTGAGTACGAAGATACGCATGACGATCATAATGTTAGTTTTTGTTTTATTACATTGTCACGTAAAAGAAAAGAACAATTACAATTTTTGGTACAATCAAAACATACGCACCCCTATATGGGGTGGGCCGAGGCCCAAAATGAATTTGACAACATGACTAGCCCAACACAAAACTAACCCAACTCTTAAACCAATTTCAACATTAGCAGCTTTGAGATATTTTTCGCAATATGGTCCACAGACCAAATTTCAAGTCCAGTCAAGGTAAGAAGAGTTTTATACAGTTGGTGAGATCTTGATAGTAAACACCAAACGTTCACATTTCGAGCTCGAGTAGTCAGTCTCGACCTCGCGACACACACTAAATCCAATTTCAGAAGTAAAACGACTCAACCCTTTTAGCTCGCATTTTATCATATCCGAACACCCTAAACGCACCCTGTGTTGGACTCAATTCCCCCGACTCTACAAGTATAACCCAAAACCAGGTTGAATCCCCATTTCAATGCCATTTAACAAATTGAAAAGTTACAACTGGGGAAAGAAACGAGGCCAAATATGTTAAGTTTAAATTTATCAAGTGTGCTCTTAATATTTGGGATATGTGGGAATGGAGTTTTACCAAGAATGAGTAACGCGAGGTTACCCACTGTTGGGTTGTTTCGCAACAAGAATAAGCAACGATAAGCTATCAAACGAGTAACCAAAATAAGCAAAACCAAAACAAACCCCCACTGTTGGAGTGGTGGCTCTCGACAGCAGACACAAGGAAAAAGGAACCATTATCATTTGCCAAAACAAAACGACCAACACTTATACTCCACTGTGGTTCCACCACAGTGGGTTTCGACCTACGACCCAAAACCAACACTAACAGGCTAACCAAATCAGTTATGGCGCGTACTAAACAGTTAAAATAATTACTTCCAAATCATAAGCCAATACTCAGGTTTTGATTGAGATTTATTAGTAGCCACACAATAGCAACAACAACCATAAATCATCTACAGATTTATGAATAAACCGATCGGTACCAAATCTCATCAAAACTTGTAAAAATGAACCAAATCACAATATTAATAACAATAACATAATAAAATTTATGGAGTGAAAGAAATTAAAATCCTTACATATTATAGATCGATCGACAAGGGAAACCAAAGAGATTGAATACAAGCGAGCCCAAACCGATCCAAGCAAGAAACCACCACAGCTTATCTTTTTGATTCTTGAAAACAAGTTTGAGGAGTGTGGTCTTACTGTGGACCGATTGGTGGGATAAAAGGAAAAAGAAAACAAGAAAAGTTAAACTATCTTTCTTGACATCGAGCGGAGGAGGGACTATTTTTAGTAAAGATCACTATCATCTTCATCTTCAAGGCCCTCTCGTGATCTTGACTATGGGGAATTCCAAGGTCTCATAGAAGGAGGAGAAAGTTGAGAGTGATTTATCAGATCTGTGTTTCTTGTTTGACTAAAAAGAAGATATCACCATGTGGGCTTGTGGGAAAGAAGGAAAGAAATAAATAAGTAAAAAGGACGGTTGGGTTTACTTTTGTTTATTTTTATTTTTTTTATTTCTTTTTTTTTTTGTGAAGGAGTAATTAGAAGAATAATAATAATAAGTGGTGTTAATAAAAGTTTGTATTTATTAACAAAGAGGGTGTCGTATGTACCCCGTGTTCCGTTGAGCTTCGGTGAAAATGATGTATTCTTAGTTAGGCACGAATGCAAAAAAAAAAAAAAAAAAAATATATATATATATATATATATATATATATATATATATATATATATATATATATATATATAATTTTTCTGAGAGCTTGTTTATAGAAGTATTATAGAAACACATCGACTCTGATTATTAATAATTAGTTATGCCGTAACTATAGTAGTGTCGGTACGCGTGTGGTGTCGTCTTTCAGGAAAAACGAGATAACCTCTCGTTTTCGACTCAAATAAGCTCAGAAAAGTCCAAAAGTGAAACTTAGGAAATAATAAATATAATTTATTATTAAAATCAGTTTGGAAAATTCTGGTTTGTTACAAAAAAACACCCCTACACCCAATATTACAATCATTTAAACACAATGTACAACCTTCCATCTTAACCTAGACATGAATCTGTGACAAGACTCGACTCAATAAAACTCGACTCGATACACAAAGCTGTGACCAAGCAAATTTAGGTGTCGGAATGACATCCCGTGACATTTTTATTAATTTCATTGAAAATTTTTATTTCACGGTACCCGCCGCTGCAACGCGCGGGTACCCTGCTAGTATATATTAAGTTGTGAAAGACCAATATACTCTTTATTTACTATATATTTCAACAAAAAATTTGATAAATATTAGTTTTGCTAATTTCATTAATTTTTTTACAAACGATACCAAGGAAAAATGTGAGATGTTATTATACTATATACTAAAACCCAAAATGTTGGGGTCTCGAAAAACGTGATCCAAGAGCCATGTGTCCAATTTTGATTGGGCAATTTGGTGATTAAATCTATAATACACCCTCTGATTGGTTGTCATGCATTGAAAAAAGTGAACATGTACTATTCATCCTAAAAACCCACATCTTATTGGCTATTGACTATCATTAACCTAAATTAAAATACACATATAATTACAACAAAACTGATAAAAGAAAGTTTAATAACTAATTTTAAAATTTTCAACTACTCGATTACAATTAAAACATCTCCAACAATAGCAGATTCTGATTACGTCAGCGGAGATTCCGGCGAGGCAACAGGTGGAGGTTCAAGAAAAACTTCCGGTCAGTGCAAATCTGAAAAATATAATATATATATATATATATATATATATATATATATATATATATATATATATACACAATAAGAAACTATAAATTTATCACAATTCACAAATACATATTTAGAAATATGAAAGGAAGCAAAAGAGATGTTAACTCCCCCGAGTCAACACGGTGAGTCACCGAGTTAACCGAGTCGGGTTAAAAACACTAGATCCACACGTTTTTTTTTATTTAAAACAAAAGGTTTTATAAAGATTTTATTAACAAAATCGGTTTTATGAAAATATAAAAACTAGGGTTTCATTTCAAATGAAAATAAAGGGGAGTAGGGCCGCGTAGCTTACCGAAACGGAGAGAGGATGTGATGGGGAAGGTGCGGCGTGATAGTGGTGGTGGATCGTGGCGGCGGTGTGGCGGCGAAGTGGTACCAAACGAACTCCGATCGAGCTTAAAACTCCAGAAAGGAAGAGGAGGGAGAGATCTACAAGTTGGTTTGCACTGACCAGAAAATGGTGGCGGCGCGTAAGAGTGCTACGGTGGGAGCTAGAAGCTCACAAGCTCCAGAAACGATAAGAGGGAGCCGATCTACAGAATCGACTAACAAGAGAGGTCGCTGGAAAATTTCCCGGTGTCGGCGGCGCCGGAAACTGTTGGTGTTGCCCGAATTTATAAAGAATCCGGCGAGTAGAGAGAGAGAAATTGTTTGGATGTTTATATTTTTTATATAAAATGAAATTAAAAAAAAATGGTTTATATAAAATATGGGGAGGCTGTGAAATGTAAATTGAAATGTGAGGGTGGGAAATGAAACTTAGGGGCAAAGGGGGTGTAAGTGTCAATCTTGGCTAAAATTTTCACGAAATCACTCCAGGGCTCATTTGACGTACCAAACGGACTCGAAAAATTACGAGACTTGCGCCGTTGTTCACGAAATAATTTTTCTAATGAAAACGAGTATAAATATGTATAACTTTCAAGAATTCAATATAGTTCAATATATTTGACAAACATTCAATATATTTACCTACACAATATCGTGTCAAATAAATACAAATAAACGTACAACTGAACCAAATAATTGCCACAAACAAACGCCCCGCAGCAACGCGCGAGCAATTATACTAGTTATGTGTCAATTAGTAAAACTTTGAAAATTAATTACAAACTACAGAAATTTTATTTAATAAAGTATTACCTAGCTAACTGTTTGCAAGTGTCATCTCTTTAAGCAACAATCTCACTCCGGAAACATGCAGCTAACATTTAAAATAATAATAATAATAATAATAATAATAATAATAATAATTTTCTCCATTCTTGAATAATTGGTTGAAAAATATGAATCTGACTCAAATAAACTGTTTTTTTTTTTTAAATGTATGGATGTATTAAATTATTAGTTTTTACAATTTAAATATCAAACCATTGCATTCGCACAATAAATTAATTTTATTAAATATAAGAAATCAAATTTTATAACATAATCAATTTAAAGGTAAAAGTATTTTAAACAAAACATGCAATTTCGTGTTTATTTGACAAAAATAAATATGTCAGAGTTTTAATTAAACTTTTTAAAACGATTAAATATATGGATCACGTTACAGTGGAGATATATGAGTCCGAAACCGAACCCTTCAACTTGAAAAAAAAATATGAATTGTCACATATAATCTTATTCTTTCTTTGTCTAAGAAAACATATGCAGTGATTTTATTTAATGATTTTATTTCTTCGCTCATTTTTCCAATGCTTCTTTATTAACTGTGAGCGGTGAGCAGGAGTTGTGGCTAATGCTCACAGCTACTACTCACAGCTACTTTTGCCAAACATAGCCAAAAACTACACATATGTGAACTATTTAAAACAAAGTGTAAAACTTGGATAGTGGATACCAATCCCTTTGTCATCGAGCCGTGTGAGAAGCCTTTATAGTATAATTCTCCAAGAGCGGAAGTTGACTTTCCTAGGAAACAAGCATGGGATTCCAACATGTTTTGAGATTCAAATAACCAGATAGTCCTTATCAAATTTTCCACCTTCAAGCTTCTACCAGAGAATACCAACAAGATATTTAGAATTTTAGATACAAGGCCAAAAGTACCATAGGCCACCGAAAAGAACAAAATCCACTCCCTAAACAACCACTTGCGCCTCTTTTTGAGTCTTTGACCCATGACATGTGGAAGACACAAAAGAAAAAAATAGAACAAGAAACACTTAAACTAACAAAACTCCAATTCTACCAAAGAAGTTGAAACAAAAATTAGCAGAAAACTTCCTTAACGGTCGATGACCCAACTGATGTAACCAAACGATCACAGCAGATGACTCAACTTGGAAAACGTAGAAACCGAGCACTTGCAGTTGTTTCAATCCTACCCCATCTTGCAGCTCGCAGGCCCATCTTCCACTGATCCAAAATTACCTTCAATTCCCTTTTTCCAACCTCTTGCTAATCGATCAAAACATGCTGCTTTTGACCTAAAAAAATTTGCATTCCCATTCTTCCGAATTATGTATCAATATTCAATCCCACATAGGTTAAAGAAAGACACCATCGCTAGCTAATATACCACCGTGTAAGCATGTCATTCGTGTTTAGATTAGTATAATGCTTTGAAACCTCACCCTGATAGTCACCTTTGAGGTGACTACCACATGGGATTTCGAAGCTTTATATGATTCTGAATTTTTTTTATTGTTTATTTGATAATTTGACGATGAAACCTTTTATCTTTAGCCAAAACACCAAAAAATACTGCCCAACCAAACTCGCTTGTTTACTTCACCTATGTTGATTTAGGATATTTTATTATTTTTCGCACATTCACACTTTCATAATTTATAAGTGTTTACTTGGTAATTTTAGGTTTTTTTAGTCGCAAAATAAATGTTCACTTCGAAAATACAATTCACGTTTTCCCTTTCCTTAACTGGCTCTCAGTGTATGACAAATAAAAAGCTTTCCATATTACATAATTATCAATCACTCGAGGTTTTTTATCCGTTTAACTTTTTGAATACGGCGATATTGAAACAATAATGGAAAGTAATTAATGAAGGATACCCGAAATAAATCAAATATAAGATAATTATCTCAGTGCTCACTGCTCACTGCTCAGTGCTTCTTAAAGAATCATTAGAAATTTGAGCTTTTCCTAAAAAATAGCAAAGCTCACCGCTCTTTTGCCAACGAACACTAGAAACCAAATAGCTTATTGCTCACCGCTCACCACCCCAAAATGCTCCAAAAAGCTCTACGCCAAATATAGCCAAGATAATTATTTCACGAGAACTTTCTTTGTATTAGATTCTCCCAGTCACGAGACATTGTGCTATTTTTGGGCTTACAAGTTTATGTTGATTTTGTTGGGGCTAACCTTCACTCTCTTCCATATGCATATTCCTAGGCTGTCAAGATTGCAAGTTAGCTCGAACGATCTTACTGTCCTACTAACAAGACTTGTAGGATCGGTTTGTAGGATCGTATGCAAGATCGCAATAAAGTAAAATCGACTAGCGATCCGATCTTACCAAAGCCCAAATACATTTTTAATTTTTCAGCCTTTGGCCCATAATTCTCAGTGAAGCCCAAACAATGAAAGTAACAAGGTATATAAGACTTTTATTTTGGTTTTTTAGTGCTATGTTAGTCCATATTTTACATTTTGGTTAATTGGTTTTAGAGTCTATGTTTATAAAAATTCAGAACAACTCTTTTTCTATAATGGATTCTTTAATCACATCTATATAATACGGTGCCATAAAATTAATTTAACAATTTTTTTCTAGCAATTATTAATACTTGCTCGATGAATGAAAAAAAAAAAAAAAAAAAAAAAAAAAAAAAAAAAAAAAAAAAAAAAAAAAAAAAACCCACTATGATTCAACGCTCATGTTTGTTGCATCTGGTTTAGCAATTTTCTCAGCCTACAAAATAATAACCATCCAAATCTCATCGGTCAAGCATTCTCATTCCTATCACTATCGCTTCAATGCCGTTAATACTGGCCTGGTTTAAAGAAAGCATATAATATTATGGAACCATAGTATCCAAATACAAGACCCAATAAGTTAAGGTACCTTATTGAACTTTTGAAAAGCTCATAAGCTAATATTTTAAAGGTTATCAACATTATCTTATGGTTTATTAGGCCAATAAGCTCAAACTAACAAGCTCATAAGCCTTAAAATGAGCATATTACCTTTTCCAAGAGTTCAATAAAGGCCATAAAGACAGACTAATAAGTAATAAGAAAAAACAAACAGCACAAAAAACATTGCAATAATTAATAAAGGGCTAATTGTTTGAAAATGTATCATACTTGTCACTTTTTGTTATTATATCACTGAACTTTTTCTTTTCTCATTGTGTGTACTGAACTTGCAAATTTCGATCATTGTATGTATTTTGTGACCATTTTACTCTTAGGTTTTTCAAAATTTGAAGGGTAAAATGGTCATTTTACATAGCTAAATAGTCACAAAATACACATAATAATCGAAATTTGAAAGTTTAGTACACACAAAGACAAAAAATGTCAAGTTAGATGATTTTTTAAGTAATTAGCCCATTAATAAACTAGCTAACACAATATGTCAATAAGAAAAACTAATTTAGATGCTATTAATCCAAAACTAATTTAGAAAGCTTCATCAACGATCCATGACCCGGCCAACTGATATAAACAATCAATCACAACAGATGACCCAAGTTTTAAACATAAAAAACCGAGCACTCTCAACTGATTAAATACAAGGCAAATGACAAAAAAATGCACCGAACTTGACACTTTTTGTCATTGTGTGTAGCCAACTATTTTTTTTTCTTATTGTATGTACTGAACTTTCAAATTTCGATCATTGTGTGTATTTTATGACAATTTTACCCTTACTTTTTTCAAATTTTGAAGGGTAAAATGGTCATTTTATAGGGTAAAATTCTCACAAAATACACACAATGATCGAAATTTGAAAGTTCAGTACATACAATAAGAAAAAATAGTTGGCTACACACAATGACAAAAAGTGTCAAGTTCGATGCATTTTTTTATCATTTGCCCTTAAAATCGTACTCCATCTTGCAGCTCGTAGGCTCATCTACCACTGATCCAAACTTACCTTCACTTTTCCCAACCTCTTGCTAATCGAATAAAAACTTGTTACACTTTTCTTAAGCACATTGTCCACACTTGTAGCTTTTGACCCAAAAACTCCTGCATTCCTATTCTTATCAAAATCCAATCCCACATAAGTTAAAGAAAGAAGCCATTGATAGCTAATATACCACCGTGTAAACAAGTCACTTGTGTGTAGATTAGTAAAATGCTTTAAAAACCCATCATACTAGTCAATTATAAGGTGACTAACACATGGGATTTTGAAGGTTTATATGATTCTGAATTTTTTATTGTTTTAGACAATTTAACGATGAAACTTTATCTTTAACAAAAACACCAAAAAATACTGCACAACCAAACCCAAGTCACTAATTTATTTCAGCTATGTTGGTTTAGGATATTTTGATTGTTTTTGGCACACCTACTTTTATAATTTATACAAGTGTTTACTCAGTAAGTTTTTTAGTCACAAAATAGATGTTCACTTTGAAAATACACATAGTTCACGTGTAACTCTCCTTTCCGTAGCTGGCTCAGTTTATGACATATAAAAAAGCTTTCCATATTACATAATTCTAAACACTCAAGGTTTTTGATCCGTTTAACTTTTTTAACACGACGATATTGAAACAATACTTAATGAAAGTAATTAATGAAAGATACCCAAAACAAATCAAAGATAAGATAATTATTTCACGAGAACTTTCCATATACATATTCCAAGGCGATCAAGAACGCGAGTAAGATTTACTGTCCTACTAGCTAACAAAAGACTTGTAGGATCGGTCTCTAGGATCGTATGTAAGATCGTAAGATCGTAATATTGACTAGTGATCCGATCTTACCAAAGCCCAAATACATTTCTAATTTTTCAGCCTTTGGCCCATAATTCTTACTTAAGCCCATTGAAAGTGACAAGGTAAATAAGACTTATATTTTGGTTCTTTAGTGCTATGTTAGTCCATATTTACACTTTGGTTTTAGAGTCCTTATGCATCTACTAAGAGCACTAGGTGTAGATGGGGAGGCTTGCCTCTCCATTCGGGTTCCACCCCTGCCACATCATCAAACACCTCAACTTCAACTATCTACAACAAACCCCCCCTCACCAAACAACAAACCTCAACTTCCTCATTAGGGCCCCACCTCTTACACATTTATTTTTTTATTCATGTCATTAAATAAATTAAATTAATTTCACAAATACTAAAAAATAACAAAACATACTAATTTTATTTCATCAAATTATTATATACTACTAAGTACTAATTGTTTTATTTCATCAAATTCATTTCACAAATACTAAAAAAATCATTTATTTAAATAAACTAATACATTTTACTAAAATTAAATTCTCGTTAATAAAAAAAATACACACCAAAATTATTTCTTTGTATCAATCGGGCCATTATATACATTATACCAATTTGATATTTTAACAACCCGAACTCTTTTATAATATACTTGGCCCACTAATAATCTTAACAACTAATAACTACAAAACCTAGTTGTTGCCCTATTTCTTATAACACAAACACACGCCTCACACATTTCTATCATCTTAGCCACCAACACTTTTTTTATGCAACGTATATTTGCAGTCATCCAAATTACAATCTCAATATTCAAAGGAAAAAAAAAAAAAAAAAAAAAAAAAAAAAAAAAAAAAAAAGGACATGAATGTCAGAAATGGAAGCTCGTCGTCACGACGGGGAGAAAGCCAACGGGGAGGAACGGCAAGCCTCTTCTGGTGTAGAGGCGAGCAACGGCTCGCCGTTGAGCTTGCCTAGTCGGACGGTGAGGGAGATCGGCGAGATTACACCTTGTGCTCTAAGCTACAAAGATCAACTCCCATTAAATTTCAACTTTAGATGTTTTTAAAAATTCAGAATAATACTTTTTTTATGGATTCTTTAATCACATATATATAATATGGTTCCATAAAAAAAAATTAACAAAATTTTTCTAGCAATTATTAATACTTGATGAATGAGAAGGAAAAAACGATACACAAACCAGGCCAGATGATTCAATGCTCACGTTTGTTGCACTTACTAGTGTAGCAATCCTCTCATCCTACAAAATAATAACCATCCAAATTGCGTCCGTTAAGTATTCTCATTCCTATTACTATCGCTTCAATGTAATACCGGCTGGTTTAGAAGAAACATAATATTGTGGAACCACAATACCCAAATACAAGGCCCAAAAGTTAAGGTACCTTGGTATGTTTTCCTGTGAAAACCATTTCGATATTCAGTCCCACATAGGCTAAATAATGAAAATGTTGCTAGTTAATATACCGTAGTGCATGCACTTCATTTGTATTCAGGTAAGTATTATGCTTGAAAGCCAACTGCTGTTACCTTACAAAATTAGGTGACCACATTGAGCTTTGAAGATTTGTATGATTATGAACATTTTCATTTTGCCATTTTTCTTTTTTTGACAAAAAGTCCAAATTTTTTTATTTACTCAAAACTGAGAAATTACTACTAACCACTACCAAACTCGTTACTTTACTTCACTAGTTCACCTAGGTTGGTTCTAGAGGTTTTGATTAATTCTTGCGCACGCCTACTTTTGATCTGAGTACGTAGTACTACTCCCTGCGTTATTTATAACTTGGCTGGATTTACTACTACCTCGTCCATTGAGTATAAGAGAGCAAATGACGGTATAGCAATGAACATCGGGATGATACTAGCAAATATGGTCCGAAGAATCTCGATAGTAGTTCCATGAACAATCCTTTGCGGGATAAGATGGATCAGGTCTTCTATTAAGAGGTGGACCTTGAAGCAATCATTGTCATTGTGGGCCTAGTGGAATGATCAAAGCCGATGATCGTAAGCTATGTCCTCCATCACGATCTCGAATGAAACTATCCATGGAATGATTGGCTCTCAGTGTATGACAAACAAGAAAGCTTTTAATATCACATAATTACAAATCAATCCATGTTTTTGGACTTAACGTCTTAATCATGTTGACCCTCACAAAATGTATAATTGTAATTTAAAACTAAATAGTGGACTTGTAATGTGCATATATATTTATGAAACTAAACCTTTAGCCTAGCAACATCGCTAATCCAAGTACAAAATCTCAAAACATTTAAGAGGACAAGATACATAAACTATCGATTCAGTCCCCAAAATTAGCAAAAAGAAACATTACATGTTGCAATAAGTTGATCACTTTCTTCCTTTGCTTCTTCCTGCAACATTTCCAAACTGTCAACAGTTTCAGACAACAACAATCAATCAATAAAGTTGTTAAGCAGCAAAATATAAAACGACAATTTTTTAAACAATACAAATATTATCAAACAAGCATTTTTCCTACTTTAAAGTAAATTATACAGGCCTTACTTTCTTGTACATGACTAGAGGTGCCTGTTTGAACAAAACCATGTGTTGGGAAAAATGTGCTTATTGGCATATGAATACTAGCTAGTATAACAGAACACTGAACACAATACACTAAGATAGTGTTAAAGTGTTTAGATAATTATAATTAGACATAAAAAGCACATAAGTATAAGTTATTCAACTTGCTGTTTACAAAAATGTATTCATCTAGATACAATACGATTCTCCAGAAACCGACTGATATCGATTAGAACTTATAACACTTGCCCACACATTGACATAAGCGTTACCCAAACACCCAGAGGAATCACAAGCAGATATCGATTAGAGCTTATAGCACTTGCCTAAACTGAACAGATCAAAAAATTAATTTGCACAGATAAATTACAAACCACGTTACCTTCATCTCTTCGGGTGCAGAAGCAGAATCAGCTGCAGCACCACCAGGATCAGGGGCCACAATGGAAACAGCAGCACCGTCACCACAAGCACAAATGTTTAATTATGATTAAATCATCCAAACTCTTCTTCTCAAGTAACTTGGCAAACAAACAAGGCCAGTGAGACTCAGTACTTACATTTGATGCACTTACTAGTGTAGCAATCTTTCTCAGCCTACAACCACCATCAAGTATTCTTAACCTCCTACTCATGCAATCATAACATCTCAACTATCTTTCCATAAACAAATTGTCCACACTTGCAGCTTTTGACCCCAAAATCTTGCATTTCCTGTTCTTCTAGAGTATGTACCAAAATCCACACATGTATCATTTATTATTTGAGTTGCTTTAAAGGATATATAGTACATATTAGACTATCAAATTTTAAATCTGCAGAAGTCAACACTAAATTCGTTACCTTGGTATACTTTTTTATGTAAACCATTTCGACATTTGATCATATCCCACATTGCTTAAACAAAGTAAGTGTTGCTAGTTAATATAGCATAGTATACACGTTTCATTTGTGTTGAGATTAGTATTATATATGCTTTCATTTCTCTATTGCTGACATCTAAAATATAGATGTCATTCATATTGGATTTGAAAATGTATATGATTCTCAACTTTTTATTGTTTATTTTTTACTGTAAACTTTTGTTTAACAAAAACTTCAAGCTATCTTTTTGCATATACCGAGACTCCATTTATGTACAGGTTGATTTACTTTTTGTTTAGGTTGGATCAAGGAGACTGATCAAACTCAAGCCCAAAACGCCTTCACCATAGACATGGATGAGGTCATAGAGGAGGATCAAACCTACGTTAGAAACACCTTCTCTTCCACGGATACATATTGGATCATGGAGAATGATCAAACTTACCCCAGAAACACCTTCTCCACCAGACCACCACTAAAAAGAAGTGGATCATGAAAGCCGATCAAATCACCTTTTCAATTACCTACACCAGTTTCGACTAATCATACACGTGTTTGCCATGATCTAAAATCATAGGGGGAAAAAATCTAGGAGCCGGAAACTGTTGGAAAATTTAGTGCGGGATCAAATCATACTTGGGAATGGGTTTGGAGGTACGGAGTGTACACCCATCAAGTCCCTGATTACCCTGACTCAATAGTGGTTGTGCAGGATTCTGCTGCTAGTATTGGTTTCTGCCGATAGTAGATCCTACTGCTAGCATTAGGATTCTGCTGATAGTGGTTCTGCTGCTAGCAGTATGACTATGCTGCGGAGCAGTGATTCTGCTGCTAGTGCTAAGCAGATTCTGCTGATGAGAATGTAACTGATTTGACATATTCAAATGACAGTTATATCTACACTTATGACCACGTTTAATTGGTCATGTAACCACTATTTTTGGCTATAATGGGGGCAATTATGTGGAGATTAATGGGCCAATTAATTCTCATAATTCTATTTGACTAGCTATGAGTATTCTCCTATTTAAGAGGAAATTAGATGATGCATGATATACACACAGAAAACATATAACACTTAAACACACAAGGTTATTGATTTGTGCCTAAATCACTAACATACATTTGGTCTTATCCCAAGTAGATATTCGTGATACCCAGGCATTAGGGTCGAATAGTTTACTTTGGAAAGTGATAACACGATTCCAAGTGATATCCGGTAACCATTCATTTGGTACGTAGTTAGGCTATTGATTATCTTAACCCTGTTCTGGGCTCATAACTACCAACAGAAACAATATCATCTATCACGCCGACATCCACCCTTGATGAACTTCTTTATCTCCCCGGCCTCTTTTTCCCTACGCTTTTCAACATTAAAAATCCGACACCAGCTTCTACTCCCCAGATTGGTGTTATAGAGTTCACCGCTGACGAGGGTTTTGTTTATATGCCAATGTGATGATGAAAAACGTGAAATTATACAAATGTGAATTAATGAAAACCAAGAACACTAGTCTCCCTAAGAACTTACATTAAACAACCGCATGTCACTAAACTCACCAGGCTTTCGAATTATTGCAATCTAAGAGTGTTAAAAAGTCTACCTCACAATATCGTAGTAGTTTGATTTGTGAGATTGGTTTTATAAAACATTGCAATAACTGTGGGTTTAAAGCCCATCCCCATACCCATAGCCAACTCTAATTAACCACAAACAATAAAAACAATGATATGGTTCCACATCAAGTGATCAAGTTTTTGGCCAAGCTATGATTTCTTGAATACTTGTGAATGAAAACACACCTAAAAAGTAAACACATTTTAATGACACCCTTATAAACAATTACGAGGGGAGACAAGAGAGCAAAGGAACATGAGAATTGCATTCAAGATGTGCGAATTAAAGACCAAAATCAAAGCTTTCATTTTGCTCCAACAAGAAATTAATCTGTGACTAAATTCCGAATCCAGGTACAAAATCTCAAACATTTGAAAAACGAAATACAAAAGACTATCTATATTCAATCCCACATAGGTTAAAGATAGAAGCCATTGCTAGCTAATATACATGGTTTTTATAATGGTAATACCAAAACATACTTGATGAAAGAGGAAAATAGAACACAAGAATTGCAATTAAGATCTGAAAATAAATATCAAAGTCACAGCTTTCATTTTGCTCCAATGAGAAAACTAAGGCTAAATTAAAAACGAAATACAAAAACTATCGAATCTGTTTCCAAAGTTACTGAAAGAACCATTACATATTGAAACAAGAACTATAATTAAACAAACTGAATCCCATATCATGGTCACTTTCTTCCTTTGCTTCTGGCAACATTTCCAAACATACAAACAGTTTAAGAAAACCATAAAGGCAATACAGTTTTACTTTCTTTTACAGGATTAAAGGTGGGTTTGGACTTTGAATTGCTTGTATAAGCGAAAGTGCATGCTGGCAAATGAATATACCAGAAACCAACGCACTGAGATAGCATTTACATGTACTTGGCAACTTTTTATTATAGGTTTAAAAAGAAGCTGATTAGTGCAAGTTTAACAAAAATCTGTTTATTAGGAAGGCGTTTGGCCAAGCTCAATTGAGATGCTTATACAATCAACTTTTATCAAGATACAATAAGTCTGTCTAGACACCAACAGACAAGTGACTAGTGACCAATAGCTTAATCTGTATAAAAAGGGCCTTTGCAAAAAACAGTTTACAGTGTTTCTGGGTAAAGCAAATAGTACTGAACTCCCACTTTAAGACAAGTTTTACCCAAACACTCCTTAGCATTGTCCTTTATGCATCAGCTATTCCCAAACACCCCAAAAGCAATCCCAAACAGATACAGTAAGTAACAAACATATAACAGATCATGTTACCTTCTTCTCTTTGGTGGCAGGAGCAGACATGGCAACAGCTGCACCGCCACCACCAGCCGCCATGATCATGGTCAAATTATCCAAACTCTTCTTTTCACATAACTTGGCAAACAAACCATGCCAGTATGATTCAATGCTCACGTTTGCTGCACTTACGTTACTGGTGTAGCAATCTTCTCAGCCTACAACCACCATCAAGTATTCTCAACTATCTTACCATAAACACATTGTCCACACTTGCAGCTTTTGACCCCAAAATCTTGTATTTCCTGTTCTTCTATGCACCGAAATCCACACATGTATCATTTATTATTCGAGTAGCTTTGAAGGATAACCGATCTTTGTTGACCATATATATGGTACATATTAGAATGTCAAATTTCAAATCTGCATGAGTCAACACTAAATTTGTTACCTTGGTATATTTTACTATGTAATCCATTTCAGCATTCGATCCCACATTGCTTAAAGAAATAAAGTGTTGATGGTTAACATAGCATAGTATACACAGTTCATTTGACTTGAGATTAGTATTATCAGGCCTTCTTTTACAAAGCACCTTCTTTTATTCAAGAAAAAATCAGGCCTTCTTTTACAAATCAATCCTGAGAGTTCATTAAATCTATTTTTTCATACACAAAGGGTGGAACTTTATCTAACTAATTGTAGATGAAAAGCTATAAATACATTTACACCTCCATCAGACACGTCCGCATATATTTCTTTATACTTTACTTGATGATCCAATTTATACTTTACTTGAACAAAACCTTTCATTGACATAGTAGCAGATGAAAGTCCCGCACCACCTTCAACACCACACAGATTGGATACTAACAAGAAATGGATCATGGGAAGCCAATCAAAGCACCTTCGCAACTACACCTTCAACACCACACAGATTGGATACTAACAAGAAATGGATCATGGGAAGCCAATCAAAGCACCTTCTCAACTACGTACACCAGTTTCGACCAATCATACATGTGTTTCCCATGATCTAAAATCTAAAATACCATCTAGTAGCTGGAAACAATATCATCCATCCCGCGAACATCGACCCTTGATGAACTTGTTTACCTCCCCGACCTTGTTTTCCCTATGCTTTTCAGCATTAACAATCCGACACCAGCCTCTACTCTATTGATGTTATAGAGTTCACCGCTGATGAAAGGTTTGTTTACATACCAATGTGATGATGAAAAACGATAAACTATACAGATGTGAGCTAATAAAATTCAAGAAAACAAGTCTCCCTATGAACTTACATTAAACAACAACAGATGCCACTAACCTCACCATGTTTTCAAATTTATAGTGATCTAAGGGTGTTGCAAATTCGGCCTTGCAAAACCACTGCAATAACTGTGGGTTTAAAGCCGTCCCCATACTCGTAATTTCTAAGACAACTAAACAACTCCTAAATCTAAAAAACTTGCAATACCAGCCACCTCTATTAACCACAAACAATAGAAAGTAATCACATTCTAATCATCCCCTTAGAAACAATTACGGGAGAAGAAAAGAGATCAAAGGAACATGAGAAGTGCATTCAAGACGTGCAAATAAAAGACCATAATCAAAGCTTTCATTTTGCTCCAAAAAGAAAACTGTGACTAAATTCCGAATCCAGGTACAAAATCTGAAACATTTAAAAACGAAATACAAAATACTATGAAATCTGTCCCCAAAATTAGTGAAACAACCATTACATTTCAGAAGATCTCTAATCAAACAAACTGAATCCCATATCATCATCACTTTCTTCCTTTGCTTCTTCCTGCAACACACCCAAACATACAGCGTTTCAGAAAAAAATAATCAATCAATGAAGTACTTAGACAGCAATATATTAAAAACAACTTTACAAGGGCAAACTAACAAGAAAAGAGATGCTTGTTTTAACACAATAACTGATAGAGTCTTTACATGAACAGAAATGCTTGTTCGAACAAAACCATATGTTTTAGACAAAGAGAGTTTAGTAGTATATCAAACACAATACACTGGGATAGTGTTTAGGGGTGTTTAGCAAATTCAATTTTGAGGTAAAAAGCTCACAAGAAAAGTTATTCAACTGCTGTTCATAGAATGATATTCCGCCAAAGCTTATTGTATCATCAAGATAAAATAAGATTGTCCAACTGATAAGTCCCCAATAGCTTATTTTATACTTCAAATGGGCTTTTGCAATACTAATTAGCGTGTGTTTGGGTAAAGCCAATGATATTAAGCTCCAACAAAGACATAAGACTAACCAAAACCCAAAGCAATAACAAACTGATGTTGACTATTATATAGAGCCCAAACTAAACAGAACAAATCAATTCGCACAAATAATGTTACCTTCTTCTCTTCAGCTGCGGGAGCGGCTTCAGCTGCAGCACCACCAGCGGCAGGAGCAGACACGGCAACAGCCGCACCACCACCACCAGCTCCAACATTCATGATCAAATCATCCAAACTCTTCTTCTCACATAACTTGGCAAACAAACCAGGCCAGTATGATTCAATGCTAACATTTGCTGCACTTACTAGTGTAGCAATCTTCTCAGCCTACACAATAACCATCAAATTCACATCTGTTAAGTATTCTCATTTACTAAGACAACGAGAAATTTAGCTCATTTGCTTAGAGTGTGAACACAATATCTTTTCTAAGACAACGACCTAAAACAACATATATAAACATTTAGCTCATTTTCATGGCGTTACAGAGAAACATACAAGGGAAAGTTTGTTTAAGCTTACTTGTCTATCTTAGTCCTATTTAACTTATAAAAGCTAATAAGCTCACGTTTTAGAGCTTATAAGCTAAGCATGGAGGTGTTTGTTTCGGCTTACATAGCCAGCTTATGGCTTATTTGATTTTGTTCTTATGTTTCATAAGAACACTTTTTATGGCTTATTTTGAAACATTTCAGGTTATATAAAATTATTATGACATAATAACTGTAAAATAAGCCACAAAAAGTGAGCTTATGAAACATAAACACAAAATCAAATAATCCATAAGCAGGCTATATAAGCCGAAACAAACACGTACCCATACTAGAGATATGACTTTATAAAAGCCATAAGCTCAAACTGATAAACTAATCAACAGTTCAAAGAAACCCAAAATCCAGATAGATAAGCTTAAACCAACAGCTCATAAATAATACACATATTTAAGGGTGTTTGTTTTAGCTTATTTTGTCCAGCTAATTGAAAATCTTGAAAAATCAAAAAGTTAAATTTCAAAAAAACATATAAACTAAATTGACTAAATTTTAAACCCAATAAGCAGAACAAAATAAGCTAAAACATTTAACCAACATTTATACTAAGGGGGTGTTTGTTTTAGCTTATAAGTGTGCTTACGAACTTATCTGATTTCGGCTTATATTTCATAAGCCTTAATTTTCCGGCTTATTTTGATGTTTATCAGCTAGTATAAGTTTATTATGACATAATAAAGTTATACAATCCCAAAGGTTACAAAATAAGCCAGAAAATCAGGGATTATGAAATATAAGCCGAAATCAGATAAGCTCGTAAGCTCACTTATAAGCTAAAACAAACACCCCCTAAAAAGAAAAAGGTTCACTATACTATGAAACAAAACATAATAAAGATGAGAAAGATTACAGTGATGGCGATGCCGTCATCGTGAAGGATCAAGGAAGCGTAAGTGCAAGCTAGCTCGCTGACTGCTGCCATCTGATTATTATGCTCTGTTGCTGTTAGAAGGCTTGTGCGGCTGGTTGTTTGTGAATAAGGGTTGAAGAAAACAAGAGATCTCTTTTATATATAGCAGCTTCAGATTTAGGGTACAGCTTCTTATTGGGCTTTTCAAGGCTTTTAAAAGGCCCAATGTGGGCCACAATGTAAAACCCATTTAGACGAGGGGTTGGTAAGGACTTTGTAATTGTGAGGTTTAGTTGTTGTTGATGACTTTTTCTGTTTGAGTCTGAATTTAAGTTAAACCTACGATAATATATACAACACAATTATGCATATACCGTGTTGTATTATACGCATTAGTGGTGTGATATTATTGTGTATGCATCAATTGTAGTGATGTAAGTATCAATGCCCATCTTAAATGGGTCATTTTTTATCAAGTCAAGAAAGTTTTTGTGTTAGAAGTATATATATACTACATATAAAGAGAAAATCAACAACAACGACAATAACAATGACAACGATACCCAATCCCGCATAAGTGAGTATGGAAAGGTGGAATATAGACAGATCATACTCCAACCTTTAGATAAACTCGAGGGTAAGAGACTGCTATGCTTAATCCTAGGGGTGAGCAAACGGACCAGATGGACCGGACCGGACCGACCACATTCGGTCCGGTTCTCGGTCTAGGCTTTTTGGTTAATTCGGTCTTCGGTCCGGTCCGGACCGACTAAAAAACCGAAAAAACTTGCCAAATCTTGCCTATTTGGACCGAACCGGACCGACCACATTCGGTCCGGTCTCGGTCTATGGTTTTTCCTTAACTCGGTCTTCGGTCCGGTCCAATCTTGGCCGGTCCGGTCCGATTTTTGTACCGTGATCACCCCTACTTAATCCTCCCGCACATATAAGAGAAAATGCTTTTATTTAAAAACTTTCAAAATGATAAATGTTGTTTTATCAATCTACACTTAATCGTTTATTTTGACTAATTATTTAACTGTTTGAATGTCATCTTCATTTACTTCCAAATTAATACTTAATTAATTAATTATTTATATATTTCTAATTGATTTATTAATACAACTATAACCTTCAATTGTAAACATCTTATTGTATTCTTTTAAGATTTAAATAAACTTACAACATATTTTTTATTGCAAATATTATATAATATTTGGTAACTGACATTCTAACTATATTAGTTTGGTTATAGTGAAAAACGGTTTAGGATAAAAAGTGTACGGATAAAAGATATTTAAGTTAAAAATAAATGTTGAACCGTAAGTTCGCAACTAAAATTATTCGGAGCTACACAAATAAATAATAAAAAAGAAACACACGATCGCGCTAGATCACACAATTGAATTGTGTCTAATATGATACATTGGTGCCGCTACGCGCAAGTAATTGTCTAGTTCATTCATATTGGCTTAGTACTATATGTAAGAAACTTTCAAACTTCTTACTCATTTTACCTTTGTTAAAGTATGCTAAGAAATCATTAGGATGAGACTACACTTACGAATTTCTTTATTCCTTAATGAATAATCTTTGGTGTAAGCACAATAATTTATAATACATTTGGGTCTTGCTTATAATATAAAAGCTTAAATATTCAGATTACACACTTGTCTATTATGAAAAGACTAGCAGAGTACTCTCGCGTTGCGGCGGCGAGTACCATGTGATGGACAATGTTTTTCTATTTGTATTTATTACGGTGACAATTATTTTACACATGACCAAAAATAATAAAAAAAATTGCATGCATAGATTATTTAAATTTTGAGGTAGATGATAATCTTATCTGAGGCCACTTACAACTCTTTTTTCTTTTCTAATTTTGAAAGCTTGAACATTTAAAAAAAATGTTTTGGAGGTAGTTTTGCTTATTCGGGGCTTAAGAACTCTCTAGATATATAAATCTGTTACTTTTTGTGTTTTGTATGTTTAAAAAAAATGTATTTCTTAAAATAATGTCTTACAAACTTTAGGAAGAGTGTCTTGAAGCTTGATTTGTTTGTACATTGTGTTTTATTAATTATACCCTTTTATCAAATGGGTGTTTTAAAGATGACATTAATTATAAATGTTGATCGGTCAATATATTAAGTGTTTATGCATAAATTAATTGTACATATAGGTTAAATAGTTGTATTTGCCTAAAATCTATATATGGAAGTCTTAAAATATTAGAAAATAGAGAGTGCTAAATGATTTATAAGTAATTTAGATTTGGTCAAATAATAATATTAGTAATTAACATGTTCTTTGAAATGAAATTTATTTATGCAATTAATAATATACATGATTGTAACCGAAAACATCAAAAATACAGTTAAGTAACTAACCATTGCTCCCTCCGTCCCATTTAATAAGTCCTTGTTTGAAAAGTTAAAGTTTTTTTTATTCAGAGTTTGACCGTAGTTTTTTTTTCGTGTTATATAATACTTGATACAAAATATATAAATTGTTTTGTTTTTTAAATGTATTTTCATTTGTGTACTTTTCATCAAGTATTATATAACACGAAAAAAATAATTACAGTCAAACTCTAAAGAAAAGGACTTTGACTTTTTAAACATGGACTTATAAAATGGGGTGGACGGAATATTAAATTTTGGTTACATAATTTTAAATTCACATTAAATTATTGGTTATTTGTTTTAGTATAAAAAGGACCATGAAAAGATGATAGATTCATTTTAGAAATTGATTGTGTACAATTTATTAACATGATGAAAGAAAAGATGTTGGCTTGAGATGGTAAAGCTAACCACAACGTGTTTGCAATGCTAATAATTGACATTGTTTTTACCTTCACATTACCACCAACTACGACGTGTAATATCTATTACCGTATACCAAAACATCACCATTGTTGCTTTCTCCATTTTTGGTTTTTGATGCATTGCGCATGTACTACTATAATGTATAAAGATGATTGTGATGCTTCAATTGTATGCTATCGGTTTCGATGCATTGCGCCTGTACTATAATAATGTATAAAGATGATTGTGATGCTTCAATTGTATGCTATTGTGGGTTATTTTGTTACACGGGTAGTCGTTGCCTCAACACGCAAGTACCCGGAACAATTAAGAATGAAGTGAACAACCCCATCCATAAAGATTCGTGATTTTATTTTTTTATTTTATTCTTTTTTTTTTTAAGTAAAGATCGTTCCTTCTTTGCTTCGATGCATTGCGCATGTATACTATTATAATGTATAAAGATGATCGTGATGTTTCAATTGTATGCTATTGTGGGTTATTTTCTCCCTTTTTGGTTCGATGCATTGCGCATGTACTATTATAATGTATAAAGATGATTGTGATGATTCAATTGTATGATATTGTGGGTTATTTTGTTACATGGATACTCGTCGCCTCCATACGCGAGTACCCGGAACAATTAAGAATGAAGTGAACACCCCTAATCACAAAGATTCGAGCTTTTTAAAAAAATAACGACCGTTCCTTCTTGGTTTCGATGCATTGCGCATGTACTATTATAATGTATAAAGATGATTGTGATTCTTCAATTGTATACTATTGTGGGTTATTTTTTACATGGATACTCGTCGCCTCAATACGCGAGTACCCAGAACAATTAATGATGAAGTAAACAACCCTAACCATAAAGATTCGAGATTAAAAAAATAATAAAGATGGTTCCTTTTTGGTTTTGATGCATTGCACATATAAACTACTATAATGTATAAAGATGAATGTGATGCTTCAATTGTATGCTATTGTGGGTTATTTTCTCCCTTTTTGGTTTCGATGTATTGCGCATGTACTATTATAATGTATAAAGATGATTGTGATGCTTAAATTGTATGCTGTTATTTTGTTACATGGATACTTGTCGCCTCGAACACGCGAGTACCCGAAACAATTAAGAATGAAGTGAACAAGATGATTGTGATGCTTAAATTGTATGCTATTATGGGTTATTTTGTTACATGGATACTCGTCGCCTCAAACACACGAGTACCCGAAACAATTAAGAATGAAGTGAACAACCCCAACCATAAAGATTCGTCGCCTCAAACATGCGAGTACCCGAAACAATTAAGAATGAAGTGAACAACCCCAACCATAAAGATTCGTGATTTAAAAAATTAAAGATAGATTCGTGATTTAAAAAATTAAAGATCGTTCCTTCCAAACCGTAGCGAGCATATCCAACACTTATTATTTTTTCGGATGAATAAGTTTTGGAAATGTAACTACTGTTAAATAGCCAACAACCTTAAATATGAACTTTGTCGCACATGTGGAATATATAAACACATTGCTAGTTCCTCTTCAAGCCGATGCGGGATGAGCTTATGTGACTGTTACATTGTTAACTCCTTTTCTTTTTGCCTCCTTGAAAAAAAAGTTAGACTTATTTATTTTTCTTTACATTAGTGTGATTTAGTTATATCTTTAAACATGTTTTATTCAATTGTAAGTATAACATACAAGTTAATACGTTTTTTTTTTTTTTTTTTTTTTTTTTTTTTTTTTTTTTTTTTTTTTTTGTTTTTTGTTAGTAATCAACATTGCAATCAATTAAAACGTATTTAGTTGGAAAGAAAGTTAAATTAAAACTTTATAAACTTTACATGCATCTCAAATACGCATTTGGACCTGAATTTGATCAAATATCGAATACTTTATGAAATGAGCTCGAGCCTAGAGCGTTATGACGCCAAACCAGCCACACTTGGTTTTAGATAGAACTCATCCTTGTTCTTTGTAAACCACATCATGTGTAATTAATGAAAAGTGATAGTAACTTGTTATTCCAAATAAATTCTAAAGTATATTGCTAGAAAAAGCGTAAGAATAATTTAGAAAAAGTAAAAATAAAATAAAAAATGGGATTGTTCATTCCAAAAGGTGTAGATATTGCTAATCCTGCGGATTAACATTGTTCAATGCCGTTAAGAATGAGCTAGTAAACCAATGACGAACATGGTTGTACATGTGGACTATATAAAAACATTGCTAGTTGTATCTTAAACAACTTTTTTCTTTTAATTATTATTATTATTATTATTATTATTAATTATCAACATTGCAATCAATTAAAACTTATTTAGTTAGAAAAAAAATTATAATTTTTACATGCATATCAAATACGCATTTGGACCTGAATTTGAGCAAATATCGAATACTTTATGAAATGAGCTCGAGCCTAGAGCGTTATGACGTCAAACTATCAAGCCACACTTGGTTTTAGATAGCTTTCATACTTGTTTTATACAAATCACATCACGCGTAGTTGCTGAAACGTGATAATAACATGTTATTATAATAGGTAAAGATGATGTGACACAAATTACTAAGCTTAAACTCCTTATTAGTGGCTAATTCTCATTCCTATTGGTTGACAAAGTGATATTAGCCCAAGTCAAAGGCTCAACAGTGGTAACATACCACTTTGGATAAAGGCCATTGGCCAAGAAACATATGGGATGTTCCTGTTCACGGATTAAGGGCCGTAATGACCTCCATCGTACATTGAGTACTGTTTTTGTGAGTGAATGAGATTACTCCCTTTCCCACTCTCACAAATTCTAGATCTATCCATAACTCACAAATCAGAAACGCAAACAGAAACCCCACACACCATTCCTCCACTCTCTCTCAGTCTTCTCCATCTTAAAAATTTGATAACAACAACTAATGAAGAATCTCAAAGCTAAAAAGAGGGGGAAAACGCAGTTGATGATGATTGTTACTTTCTAGGGTTTGTTGTCAATCTTATTCCGGTATTCGAGATGCAGAAAATGTTAGGTTCCAAGATGGAGATGAAAAATACGAATATTGCAACAAGGAAATCATAAATCACAGGTTTGATTTTAGTTAGATAACATATTTATTTTCTATGTGATTCATAAAGAATTAGGGTTTCATGTTAATTTAGGGATTTTTCTCAAATGGTTCATAAGAATTAGGGTTTCCTTTAAAATTTAGGGTTCTTATGAAATTAGGCCTGTTTGGGATTTGGATTTCGTTTCTAATTATTTAATTATTGGGGTGTTTGCCTTAGCTTATTTATCAGGCCTATGGCCTTTTGGTTTAATCTTCTTACCTTTTATGATATGACATTTGATTTAATTTTTTTTTTTTTTTTTTTTTTTTTTTTTTTTTGTTATTTCTATGTAAGAGGAGGAGGGACAATGGGGATTAGGGTTTGTTGAAAACCTGTCGTTCGCATTAAGCCGTTGGTAAGATTTCGATCCAAACTCGCCCCGATCCTCATTGGGATCTAATCGGGGCGTCCCGTTGAGGCATGATAGTCCCCCAAACCCACCCCGTATTAATTGAGGATCTTATCGGGGTGTCCTCTTTGGGTGCAATTCTCGACCAAAGCCGCACCATTTCAAATTTATTGTTATTCCCTCCGTCTCAAAAATATTGTCCATATTTCTATTTTGGGTTGTCTTAAAATTATTGTCCGATTTCCTTTTTAAGTAAAAACTACAGAATATAGTAGGGGAATATTCTCTTTGGTAGTTGAAAAGTAAAGTGGCACCACTTTTATTTAACTTTGTAATTCTTGCCTCCTGACAATTATTTTGAGACGGAGGGAGTAATTTTGACTGTTAACAATAACGAACCTATTAATAATCAATTACAAACGATCCTTATTAAGTTTTCAACGATAGTATTATACATAAATAATGATAAATTATACCGCCAAAAATTAAACTTAAAAATATGACACTAAACGAGTTTCTACAATCACAATTTTGCAGTCTTACAAATATTAAAAAACTAACAACAATATTTTTTATTACGTAAATATTAACAGAATACTATATAGGTATAGATATATTTGTATATGTATACTAGTTATAATGCCTGCGCACCCGCGGATTTTTTTTTTTTAATTTTTTTTGAATCATATATTTTTATTTATTAAAAAACAAATAATTTAATCTTTGTTTTGTTTGATTTATGATGTTTAATTATAGTTTTTTATTATTAAAGATAATTATTTAAAATTTTTAATCCTATTGTTAATTGTATCTTATCTATATTTTTTATATTTATCTTCTACTTGTGTTATGGATAAATATAAAATGTTAGCTAATAAGAAAATATTTTTTTTTTAAATAATATTATTACTAAATAAACTATGGTTTAGTTTTTTTGAAATGGAAAAGTCCCCACTTTGAGTTTTGTTGTATTATATAAAAAAGATATACTAATCGGGTTGGGCCGGGCGGGGAGAGGATTCTCCGCTCCCCGCCTCATACCCGATTAAAATCTTCATTTAATCTCCAAACCCGCCCCGTAACCCGATTAACATGCCCCGCCCCAATTAGTTCGGGTTTTTCCGTCAGGTTCGGGCTTTTTTGCCATTCCTAAATCCCACGTCTCATATCTTTGTGCAAAAGAATAGTTTAGTAGGCTAGTTGCATTTGTATTCCTATTTATATGTAATTTTGGTTATGAAAAAGGAGAGAAGAAAAAAAAAATGAGAAATTAGTGTAAGAGTAGTTCTTAATTTAGTTCTTAATTTATTTATCGTTCAAGGAGAGTGATCTCAAATCGATCTTCTATCAAATAACCTTTGCAGTAAGCACAATAATTCAAAAACCCCAACTGTAAAATATTAAATAAATAAATAACTAAATAATCAAAAATTTGGGATTGTTCGGTCTTAATGGTCTATTAGTGCTAATCCATAACTTACTCCTTGATGAATAGTTTTTGGGGTAACCACAATAATAAACAATTCAGGAAGTGAACAATCCCGACCGTAAAGATTAAAATGAATCGAAAAAATTTAAAAATTTAGTAAACAATTCAGAATGAAGTGAATAACCCCAGCAGTAAAGATTAAAATGAATCGAGGAAGTTTCAAAAAATTGAATCGAAAAAATTTGAGATTGTTGTTCGTTCCTAACAGCCTATTGTTAAACCATAACTTATTCTTTGATGAATGAGTTTGAATGAAGTGAACAACCCCAACAGTAAAGATTAAAATGAATCGAAAAAGTTTGAGATTGTTGTTCATTCCTAACAATCTATTGTTATAGACTAACCCCAACAGTAAAGATTAAAATTAATCGAAAAAGTTTGAGATTGTTGTTCATTCCAAACAATCTATTGGTATAGACTAACTTGGGGTAAGTTAGGTAACACTAAGTTGTTAGGAATAAGCTAACAAACAGAATTTAATATTATTGCACATGTGGACTATATAAACGCATTGCTAGTTCCTCTTCAAGTCGATGTGGGATGAGCCCTGTGACACTATGTTAGCTCTTCATTTTGTCCTCCTTGAAAAAAGATTGGACATATTTATCTTTCTTTACATTAGTGATTTAGTTGTATCTTAAACAAGTTTTTTTCAATTATACATATAACATACAAGTTATTACACCGTTTTTTTTTTTTTTTTTTTTTTGTTTTGTTTTGTTTTGTTTTAATAATAAACATTGCAATCAATAATCTTTACATGCATATAAAATACGAATCTTGACCTGAATTTGAGCAAATATCGAATACTTTATAAAATGAGCTCGAGCCTAGAACGTTATGACGTCAAACTATCTATCCATACTTGGTTTTAGATAGATCTCATACTTGTTTTATAAAAATCACATCACGTGTAGTTGGTGAAAAGTGATAATAACATGTTATTCCTGATAAATTTCAAAGTATGGTGTTAACATTGATAAAGGGGAAACAATTTTAAATGTTTTATACAATTACATGTTTAGCCAAATGTCGAATGTAATTGCCAGAAATCTCCTAGAAGTCTAGCATATTGTTATTCTTCACTAAAAATCCATAACTAAGATATTTACGTGGAAAGAGAAACATACACCGATATGCTCGATGAATTGTCCATCAAAATTTGTAGAACTTTGAGTGTCATCAAACAAAAGTCTGGCAATCTGGCATTCATTATTATGAGTCCAAATATCCAAAACAAACATGACCAAAAATCAGATACATCTAAAGAGGTTCAAATATCTAATTAATCCAGCCAACAAGTTCCTAACACACACTAATTTTAATAAAGTTCTAATGATTCTTGCTCTTCCCGTCCGAAATGAGGCTGCAATAGACCTGCGCAGTTTTGATTGGACCAGGGACTTTGCACCTAGAAACAATTTAAAAAAGACAAAATTATGTGTGATCAGTATCATCAGAAACCATTAAACCATTAAATAGGTAAAGTGATAACAGAATACATGTTATACCTTACGGGGTGATTCTGACTTTGACTTTGACCTTGACCTTGACCTTGATCTTGATCCGGCTCTGCACACCAGGTTTTTATAGGGTGGTTGATAAAGAAAAGCATATGAGTCAAGGAGTATTTGGATGTGCATTTTGAAGGTGATTATATGTTCAAAAGGTATTGTGCAAGATACTGTTTAGACGTGTATCTATAGTTTTGGTTGCAATAAGCAAATAATCAGATTTTTTAAGTATCTGTAAAGTTTTCGATTCAAAATTAATACTAGAAGTGACAATAATTAAGGGCAAATTTTTTGAAAAGATAATTATTTTGCTTTCTGGGTTCATTTCATGGGATTTATTTAAACTTGTTTTTATTGGCCTTGGGAAGTAAGAAATGGGTGGGGAACTGGAGATAGTAGTAGTTACTATGGAAGCAATTCCAACTCTACATTTCTTCAATTTGTAAATAGTCATAACTTTTAGTGCCCGACATTCTAGTTTCATGAATGTTTCCTACTGCAAACCCTTGCAGATTTATCTTCCTAACTTTATGAAATGAGCTCGAGCCTAGAGCGTTATGATGTCAAACTACCAAGCCACACTTGGTTTTAGATAGAACTAATTCTTGTTTTGTGTGAACCACATCATGTGTAATTAGTGAAAAGTGATAGCACTTGTTATTCCTGATAAATTTCAAAGTATGGTTGTGGAAAACTAGAAGGGGGGTTGAATAGTTTACCGTTTTTTAACTTGATTACCTTTTAAAAACTTTACGTTTGTTTAAAGATATAAGCACAACTTTACTTGTTTAATTCTTTGAAAAGCTTTACGTATGATTAACAATTCTAACTAAAGACAATATGTAATAAGCAAAGACAAAGAAAGAAACGATCAAACCACAACACGATTGTTTATCGTGGTTCGGCTACAAGGACTCTTTTTCCTTGCCCTACATCCACGCCCTGAGTTTCCGACTCGAGAGTTATAAGCACTAATCAACAAGCTCCTTTCCCGGTGGAGAAACCTTTACAATGTCGCTTACACTTTTACCGACACTAAGCTAGATGTCGAGTTCTTTTACAAGGGTACAACCACTTCCATCAACGCTTACACTTTTACCGACACTAAGCTAGATGTCGAGTTCTTTACCAAGGGTACAACCACTCCCGTTAGTTCTTTTACAAGGGTACAACCACTCCCGACACACTATGTATTTTGAGGCCTAAAATACTAACCGATCACTTCTACACACATGATACAAATGAAGTATAAACTTCCAAAGCTTATACATAACAAAGCTAACAAGTCTTGCAACTTTAGAGTTGAAGCTTGTAACTTCTTGAATGATCTTGTGAAGTCCCTTGCTACATAAGAGGATCACACAAGTCAAATGTTACTGAGTTAGTTGAAAGAGTATAAGAAAATATATGTCCTAAAGTGATGACTCAAAACAAACAAGTGGCTTGGTATTTATAGCAAAACAAACAGCAGGTCTGGCGGATACGGCGGAACCCTCAGATGGGTTCCGCCCGTGTACCCCCAGGGTTCCGCCAGGCTTGCAGTAGGTTTTGCAATAAATCATTCAAACCAACCAAAGTCACATCAACAACAACTAGTCAAACACATTAAAACCAATTTGGAAAGCTTCCAAAAGTGTGTAAGATGTTATGGCAAGTCAAATACACAAGCTTGCCATAAATGTATCATGTGACAAGACACTTTCTAATTAAAGAAATAAAAACATTGTTTTGTTTAAAAGGAAAGGTAAACCTTAGTTAAACAAGACTTAAACACTAAAGTGATGATTTACTATTAGCTAAAGTTCATACTTTGTCATTAACAAAACTTAGCAAAGATCGTAAAATATAAATAACGTTTCTAGGCGATATTTGTATTGACAATCTCCCCCTTTTTATTGATAACAAAACATAAACTTTATTTATAAGTAAGCCACTAGTTTTAGTGTTAAGTCTTATTAAGTTAGTATTAAAAATTATTTTTGCTAAAATGATGTGATATGCAAGAGTTAGGAAAAAAAATGAGAACAAGTTTATATATAAATTCTCCCCCCTTTTTGTTGAAACAAAAAGAAGAGTAGCATTGCGGAAGTATGCACTTGCTCTCCCTTGGACGATACTCCCCTCTAAATGGAGTGCCAAGAGAGGAGACATGGATTTTGAACCTACAAGAAAAAAAGTTAGTTGACAAGTCATGAAAGCATTTCATGTCTAAAACACAACTAAGAGTTGCGAAGCGGAATACTCATGCTCCCCCTTGAATATAACTCCCCTAAATGGAGTATCAAGGAAAGAAAACATGGATAATGATCCTACAAAAAGAAAGGTTAGTTTGTAAAACACAAGATATATGTATGCTACCATAGTGAGATATAGTTTACTTATTATACCTAAATGGTCAACAAACAATGCAAACCTTGTAGTAGAATGAAATTAATTTCATGTAAAATTTTGACTCTTAGAAAGTCAAAGACAAGAAATTAGGACGACATCATCCTACTTCTTAAAAATAAAGAAAAACTAAAAATAAACTAAGAACATAAAATGCTACAAGGAAATCATCGTTTTCCTTAATGAGAAACATTTTCCAAAAACCAGGCTAAGGTTGTTTAAGGATGAAAATGTGTGTTGAAGGTTGTAGCGGGCTTTATTTTGAAGGTTGATAAAGTGACACGGTTTTGGTTTGTTGGTTTAAATGGGAAACATTTTCCAAAAGAAACGGGTTTGTTTCATTTTTGGAGACTCTAAAGTTGAGGTGGGTGAGACAAGGATTGTAGACGGTCCAAAATGTGGTTTAGTATAAACCTCATTTCTTCGAATAGCTCGTGAATTTCCATTCGACACCTTTCACTAATGTGAGCGGTTCTTTCACAATGCCCACAATCATAGCGGGGAAAGTTTGGTGGAAGAGAGGTTTGATTTGTTGGTGGTGGATGGTTTGAACTTGAAGGAGCAAATGTGGATGGTTGAGAGGTGTTTTTGGTTCCTTCACTAGATGAGTGTAGCGTTGTTTGTAAAACCATAATATGGTTGATTTGAGAGTCAACCATATGTTTGAAGGCATGAAGGTGGTTTAAATGAGTGTCAATCTCATCATTAAGGTTTGGAGATTTTTCCCATATGGATGCTTCTATTTTCTTATACGAAGGAAATAGAGATTCAAAGTGTTGGGAATGCTCTTGTGGTGGTTGTTGTTGTTGTTGTTGTTGTTGTTGTTGTGGTGGTGGTGGTGGTGGTTGTTGTTGTTGTGGTTGTTCTTGTTTTTGAACAAAGTGGCGGAAGCTTGGTTCTCCGGAAGGATTACCTTGAAGGTCTTTGTAAATGGGGTGAAATACAAATGATTGTAGGTGTGTATGACCATGATCATTTGGAAAAATTGATGGTCTAGCATAACGGTAAGCCAACCGTTCTACTAATGATGGTTGATGGGGTTTATCATCTAATTGCTCACTAGGTTGTTGTTGGGTTTCCATTTGAGCAATGGTGTCAAAGAGTGACAAGGATGGTGGGCTTGATGATTTAGGTGATAGGTCTTCTAATGTTTCCAAATAGGGTAGTGGAGATGTTGGTGGTGTATGGAAAAGTTCCATTGGTGTAAGTGTTGGTGATTGAGGTGATGGAGTTTTTGATGGTTGAGCTTGTTGAGATGGTGATGTTGAATTGCTTGAAGGTCTAGTTGGTGGTGGAATAGTGGCTATGTTGGTGTTGCAATGTGGTGGAGAGGGTGTTGGAGTAGCAAGATTAAGCAAATCTTAAATAGTGATCACATTGGTATTGCAAGGTGTTGAGGTAGTAAGGTTAAGGAAATCTTGGATAGGTGAAGAAATGTTAAGTGAAGCATCACTTGAAGATGATGAGCTTGACTTGACGGTTTTGTTGAAGCAACAAGGTTTAAGACTAATCCTAGTGGTTTTTGAGAAGGATTTTGATGACTCGGATGAGGTGTTGGATTTAGTCATTTCAAAGGTGTGGTTTTGAGGTTTTGAGAGAAGAAATTTTGATGGTGATGGTGTGATTTGAATTGTTGCAAAAACTTTCAAATTTATAGGGTGGAAGAGACGTTGGAATGGGTGTTTGAATTTGATATTCTACCATTCAAAGATTGAGGTTTCAAATGATTTAGAAAATTTTCATGAACATGTCAAATCATTAGATTTCAATCCAATGGAATTGGGTGGAGAGAAAGACCAACATATGCACTCAATGCTTTGTCATCATGGGAAGTGATTTGGTTGAAAATGTTCCAATGGTTTGAAGGATCCTTTAAAAGGGTTCCTCGGGTTAGTTATGTTTGAATTTGAATTTTTGGCGGGAAGTGACTTCCTAATTGTTTTAGTGAGTGAGAGTTGTCCTAATATGGTTATTGGAGGTAAGAGAAGATGTTTCTCACTAAAGATAATGGTTTGACACTTTACAAGTTTTGAACTTAAGAAAAATGACAAAAATTTTCTGCAGGTGACTGGCGGAACCCTCGCGAAACACAGGCGGAACCCTGTTTTGGGTTCCGTCTGGTCCGTTAGGCCATTTCTGGGTTGCCCAGAAATTTCACTGGCGGAACCCATTCTAGGGTGCCGCCAGATCCGCCAGGTCTGAAAAAGTAGACAGTCCGCGATTTTGACCCGCGAGATGATTTTCAAATTTTTCGAAAACTCTTAAAACCAAAAATATAATTCATATCTGGTTAGGAAATGCAAAAATTGGGCATGTAAACATTCATGTCATAGGACTTTGACCGGGGGCTAGTGATTTTCACTAAATTTAGTGAAATTTACCATAAGCATAAAAATTGACAAACACTTCAAATATTGTCATTATGCATAAAAGCTCGTACAAAACATAATCCGACAAACGTAATAAAGCATGAGCGTGAAAAACAATACAAATCACACAGTTTAACACATACAAAGTTCTAAAACCTTCATAAGCCAAACACTCCTTAATCACGCATCTCACAACCGGTCTATCTTCTTATTGAGCTTACTTAGGTACCTTCCAAAGCACTTGAAAATTCCTTTGGTTTGCTTGAATTCTTCGGATGTATTTTCAATGACGGGGAGTTCTTGAAGGTAGTCTAAAGGTGGTAACTTAGAGTTAGGAAGTTTATCGTCCTCGCTCATGTCGGATGATGATGATGGTGAAGGTGAGCGAGTACGTTTGCCTTTAGCTTTGAAGACTCGCTTATCACTTAGAGGGACGAAGATGTGAGGAACGAGAGAGTAGTCAAGGCACATTCCCTTATAGTTAGGAGGAATGGGTGAGATTGCTCTAAAGAGACGGGTGAGAAGCATTCCATAAGGAAGAGCGGTTGTTCCTACCAAGGGTATGTCGGCCATTCTTTTGGCGAGGTAATAGGCTAAGTTAAAAGGTTGACCAGTGGAAATGCTATAGAGCATGTAGCTAAGACATGTGTTGACATGATCTCTATTTCCTATGGAACTTATAACGTTGGCTCTAAGAATTTCTTCCCATTTCTTAAATTATGGTTTGAGCTCATTGATTTCCATACCAAAAGGGTCCTTATCTACCTCGTTACCCGAACAATTCTTCCTAGTTGTTGAGGTTCTAACAAATAGATGCTCACGAATTGCTTCCTTATTCGCAAGAGGAGTGTCGTATGGATGAAAACGCTCAATGGAGTCAAGACTAGAAAGAGGTCACTTATCCGTGTAGAGACATGTACCAACATTAGGGACACCAAGAATTGTTGCAAAATCTTTCAAGGATATGATGTTTGGTATTTGATTGGTTTTAAATGTTAGTGAGAATTCACCATCGTCATCGAAGAAAAGGCTTAAGGTTGCATAGAATTCTAAGATGAACCTAGGGCAAATTTGCTCATCGATGTCTAGGAGGCAATCAAAGTTGATCGCGGCAAAGTTTTGGCGAATGAATGTTCCCTCTAGGAAGGATGGATCAATGGTTCTTCCTTCATGAACATAGCGTTTTTCTAAACTCTTAAAGGTTTCAACTTGATCTTTAGTAAGACCTTTGGTCCTATGGTGTTTGGGTAAGTTATTACGAGTTTCTTTGTGATCGGAGAATGTTGCGGGAGGCATGTTGATTCCTAGAAAACACAAAGTTTAAGTTCAAATTAATGACTTTTATGGTGTGAATGTTCTAATGTGTGCCTATATGAAAACATTGTAGAGGTGCGGTTATCTTGACTCATTTTGATGCTTAAAACGTTTTGTAATGCAAGTTTTGTTACATAACAAAAGATAACCCAAACGCTCCTAATTCAATATAGCTTCTTTTGAATGTACCCAAAAACACATATTAGTTATGTATTTCCTTTAGCATTCAAGAGACATTATGCAAGTGATGTTTCAATGACGTTTTTCATTTGTTTTAACAATGTGGTGAAAGATGGTGTTCTAGTGACTTTTAAAAGACAATGAACTTGATGTGTTTGGTAAATCATGATAATAACAAAAAGGATACAATTCCTAACTAATGAAAATTTTGATTAGTTCACACTCAAGGTTTTTCATGAATCATCAATTTTATGCATAAACCCTAATATTCTAGTTAATGTATGTAGATGAGAGTGATAGATTTTGTTTGAAAATGTAATTATGATAAGAATACTTACAAGGTTGATTGGATTGAAGGAGATGTAAGTGAGAGCCCTAATTTTCGTGTGGTAAAGTGTTTGTGAGTGAGAGATGGATGTTGGTAAGTTGGAGCTGTGAGTAAAGAGGTGTTTGGTTTTGAATTTAAAAATAAAACATGCTGCAGATTTGGCGGACCAGGCGGAAAGGAGGGTTCCGCTCGTATGGTCTCAGGGTTCCGTGGGTACTGCAGGGAAAAATTCAAAAGGAATTGTCTTGATTTTTGTGGTTTTATCCTAATGTTCAAAACTAAGGTTTTAGGTCTTATGAGTCTTTGACTAAGCCTAGGGATGATGAATGCTTCTCATTCAAGAGGTTTTATGAAAACGTTGACAGAATGGTTATCGTATAAGACTTTCTTAGTTAAGATGTTCCTCAATGAACATTTTTACCAAGACGATGATGATGGATCACAATATGTTAATTAAGAATATAATGGATTGAATTGTCGCTGAAGTCGATGCTTCCTTTGTTGAAGGGATACCAATGTTGATAAAATGAATTACGTTGTTGACACGAATTTGCTTGTTCAAGCGGAGCTTGTTGATGTGCTTCTCCATCCGATACTAATTTGAGAACCTTACGCGTTTTGGAGAATCATTGGGTAAGTAAGTATAAAAGTGCAAGTACCACTTGGGCTTTTCTTATCAACTTATTACCAACATAATTCCATTTGGCATACACTATGGTTTCTATTCCCGTTCTTTTGGGATACCATAATCCTAGTTGTGTAGTACCTTATGATGAATCTAAACAAGCTCTTTCGAGAGAATTGTTTTAGGATCTTCTCTAAAAAGAACGAGCACATAGACAAGCGCTAAACATAATGTTGGATTTATTGTTGCAAGTTGGAATAATCTTTTGTCATGTATTATTTTAGGAAGAACAAAGTAAACCACCATTTAGTTGCCTTGGGCCATGTTTTCTTTTCTTAGTTATTCAGTCTAGTCCCACGTTTCATGTTTTGCTGATAAAGAATAGGTTAGTAGGTTAGTTGCATTTGTATTCCTATTTTTATATAAATTTGGCTATAAAGAAGGTGAGAAGAAAAAGAATGAGAAATTAGTTCAATAATAGTTCTTAATTTAGTTCTTAGTTTAGTTATCATTCAAGAAGAGTGATCATCACGAATCGATCCTCTATCAATGGCGCTTTTATTGATTCGTACTATGCCTCCATCAATCGAAGAGTTTATGGCCTTCATGGACAAGAACCTAGCGAAACTTATCGCTACCAATATTTCACACAACGAACAACTTACCGCATCACATGACAAACTCAAATTATTAAAACAAAACTTGCAACCCCTAATGAACGACTATCCACTCTCATTAGAAATATTGTTAAACCCGACCAAACCATGACTTCGTTTTTCACTGCCTCATCACCTATCGCCAAGATAGAAAACAATGTCACATCACAATCTCAAACGGTACCCGTTTACGTGTTGTCCGCTCTGCTTACTGACCCGATTAAAGAATCGTCAAACATCCAACACGAGATAGTCATCTTCCGTCCAACAAAGCTTCATCAAACTAGCGTTCTCGCCACTCTGATCAAGGGCATGTTAGCACCTTTCCTTGTTTGGAAACATTTTTCGGACACCAATGTCATCCACCGAAAATTGTTTTTCTTCAAACCGAACTGGAACCACCTTGGAAGCCACATGACACGAGGTACAAAGCCACAAGCCTTGTAGACAAAGCTCGTTTTCAGGCGCGAAGTATTGATACGTTTCAGCCTCACGTTTGGATTATTAAGACCAAGTCTACAAGTGATGAAGAAACCTACTGCCTTTTCCATGCAAGTTGAAAGACTCATTTGTCATGCATTGTTTTAGGAAGAATAAAGTAAACCACCACTTACATGCCTTAGGGCATGTTTTCTTTTCTTGTTAGTTGCATTTATATTCGTATTTATATGTAATTTTGGTTATGAAAAATGAGAGAAGAAAAAAATGAGAAATTACTTCAAAAGTAGTTCTTAATTTAGTTATCATTCAAGGAGAGTGATAATCTCAAATCAGTCTTCTATCAAATAACCATTGGATTAACCGAGTATGCACAATAATAAACTACTCCTTTTGTATCATTATATGTCTTTTTGACTTTTTGAACTACTCCCTCCGTCTCAAAATTATTGTCCATATTTCCCTTTTTGGATGTCTCAAAATAATTGTCCATATTCCTTATTTAGTAAAAACTAGAGAATCTAATGGAGGAATATTCCATTTTAGTGGTTGAAAATAAAAGTGACCCCATTTTTCTTAAACTTTGCAATTTCTCTCTCATGACAATAATTTTGAGACGGAGGGAGTATTTCTTTTTCAACTTTGACATTAACTATTTTCTTTATTTTTATTTTTTATTTATATAATACTTGATGCAAAATATATGAATAGATTGAGTTTTAAATGTATTTTCTTTAGTATAACTTTCATCAAGAGTTATATAACACACAAAAATATTTAAGGTAAAAGTTGAAAAATAAATATTACAAAAATCAAAACATAACATTTAACTATGCACAACAAATAAATTTTGTAGTGGCGTAAATTTCCAACCGTGTATATTATATGATTGAATACTTTCTGAGATTATAATGATTGAATAGTTTTCACTAATATGTACATAATTAAGTTTTCAGCGGTGTATTAGTTTGTTCTCTTAAATAGATTAAGTTTTTACGTTTCATTTAAAAAAAATAGTTGATTTTTTATAGATAGTATGGATATTGGACGAAAGGGAGTTTTAGGAATGAACTAGTAGTAAACAACCCTAACCTTAAAGAGATTAAATGAATAAAAAATAATTATGATTGTTCGGTCTTAACGGTCTATTAGTGCTAATCGAAAATTTTAAAATTTTAATAAATAATTAAGAACAGTTAAATATATATATATATATATATATATATATATATATATATATATATATATAATTATTGGTTTTTCGTTCCAAACAATCTTCGTGCAAAGACTAACTTATTTTTTGATGAATGAGTTAGGCTTATACGCCAAGACTATTTAGAATGAACTAACCAACAACCACTAAGTTGCACATGTGGACTATATAAACACATTGGCAGTTCCTCTTCAAGTCGATGTGGGATGAGCGTGTGTGACAATGCTAGCTCCTTCTCTTTTTGTCCTCCTTGAAAAAGAGTGACTTATTTATTTTACTTTACATTAGTGATTTAGTTATATCTTAAACAAGTTTTATTCAATTGTACGTATGACATACAAGTTAATACAGTTTTTATTATTATTATTATTATTATTATTATTATTATTATTATTATTATTATTATTATTATTATTATTATTATTAATAAGTAATCTACATTGAATTTGAAATCAAATAAAACTTATTTAGTTAGAAAATTATAACATTATAATCTTTACATGCATCTCAAATACGCATTTGGTCCTGAATTTGGGCAAATATCGAAAATACTTTATGAAATGAGCTCGAGCCTAGAGCGTGATGGCATCAAACTATCAAGCCACACTTGGTTTTAGATAGAATTCATCCTTGTTTAGAGTGAACCACATCATGTGTAATCAGTGAAAAGTGATGGTAACTTGCTATTCCGATACGAAGTATCTTGTTATCATTGATAAACGGAACAATTTTACCCAACATCCAAATGTCGAATGTAATTGTAAGAAATGTCCAAAACATCTAGCATATTGTTATTCTTCACTAGAAATCCATGCTTAAGATATCTACACAGAAAGAGAAACATACACCGATACGCTTGATAATTTCCATCAAACAAAAGTCTGTTGGTAGAACAATACGCAGATTGGTAACAGGGTCAAAACAAGTAAATCTGTTGTTACACTGGGTCACACTGGAATAAGTGGTTAACCTGAAATACTTAATCCATTACTTTTAAATTGTTCTTCAATTAGATTAGTGTGTCAAATATATTTAAACGTTTATTATTATATTTGAATATTGAACAAACTTCTTTATATAAACTGATTTAAAAGGTTTTGTGCATTAATATTATATACTTTGGAAAACTTTCATCCCATTCCCCATTTTACCCATTTACTTTAGACTAACAACATATGCCTATCTAACGGTACAGATAAAACATAACCTGAATCGATCAGTTTAGAAAGAAATTGGTCAGCAATCCCGGTATTACATGACAGCTATAACAACAAATTCCTAACAATATTATTTGGCAAAACCATTTAGCCTTAGAGTTTAACTCAGCGGAGAAACTTTGATGCCGTGTGTATAACTTTGTGAGGTTTATTATGGTGACTTTTTGATCGGAGTTAAAACGAAACCTTGGACAATATTTTGACTCGGTTTTCTTATCAAGCCAATAACGTGGTACGGTGTTTGTTTTGATTGTTAACGGTCTATTAGTGTTAATCAATAACTAATTCGCAAATGAATAACCTTTGGGGTAAGCAAAATAATAAACCATCAAGAATGAAGTAGTGAACAACCCCAACCGTAAAGATTAAAATGATTTTTTTGGGGGGATTGTTCATTCCTAACTAAGTGTTAATCATTAAAACTGAACTAGGAACAACCCCAATAGTAAAGATAATTTTAGAAAAAGTAAAAAAAAAAAAATTATGATTGTTCATTCCTAACTAAGTGTTAATCATTAAAACTGAACTAGTGAACAACCCCAATTGCAAAGATATATATATATTTTTAATTAATTTATTTATTTATTGAGATTGTTCATTCCTAACTAAGTGTTAATCATTAAAACTGAACTAGTGAACAACCCCAATTGTAAAGATAATTTTAGAAAAAGTAAAAAAAAAAAAAAAAAAAAAAAAAAAAAAATAGGATTGTTCATTCCTAACAATCTAGTTAGTGCTAATCCACAACTTATTCGTTGATGAATAACCTACACGTATGCACGATACTCTACCATTAAGAATGAAATAGTGAACAACCCCACTCGTAATTTTTTTTTTTTTTTTTTTTTTAAAAAAGCATAAAAACAATTTAGAAAAAGTGAAAAAAAAAAATCCACTCGTAAAAATATATTTTTTTCAAAAAAAAGCATAAAAACAATTTAGAAAAAGTGAAATATATATTTTTTTTTGAAAAATCATAAAAACAATTTAGAAAAAGTGAAATATAAAATAAAAATGGGATTGTTCATTCCAAACGGTCTAGGCCTGAGCATCGGGCCGGAACCGATCCCGTCCCGACCCGTCCCGACAAGCCCGATCCCGATTGTGGCCGGAATCTCAAACCGACTCCCGATCCCGATTGTGTTCGGTTAGTCGGTATCGGAATCGGTCGGTATCGGTTAGTCGGTATCGGGCCGGATTAGCTTGTTATTGATCGGAATCATCCCGTCCCGACCCGTCCCGTCCCGACCCGACTCCCGAGTTCGCCGGAATAGCAAACCAACTCCCGACCCGTTTGCTAGTCGGGATCGGAATCGGGCCGTCGGGTGGTCGGAATCGGGCCGGTAATCGGGGGTCGGTCGGTAATGCTCACCCTTAAAACGGTCTAGTTATTACTAATCCATAAACTTATCCAATGAATAACCTACGGACCTAGCAATGTTCTAAGCCGTTAAGTATGAACTAGTAACCCAATCATGAACATGGTTGCACATATGGACTATATAAACACATTGCTAGTTCCTCTACAAGTCGATGTGGGATGAGCTTACGTGACACTATGTTAGCTCTTCTTCTTTTTGTCCTCCTTGAAACAAATTGTACTTATTTTTCTTTACATTCGTGATTTTAGTTGTATCTTCAACAAGTTTTTTTCAATTGTACATATAACATAATACAATTTATTACGGTTATTTTTTTATTATTTTTTTAAATAATCAACATTGCAATCAATTACAACTTATTTAGTTAGAAAATAAGATAAAATTTATAATCTTTACATGCATATCAAATACGCATCTGGACCTGAATTTGAGCAAATATCGAATACTTTATGGAACGAGCTCGAGCCTAGAGAGTTATGACATCAAACTATCAAGCCACACTTGGTTTTAGATTGATCTCATACTTGTTTTATACAAATCACATCACGCGTAGTTGGTGAAAAGTGATAATAACATGTGTTATTCCTGACAAATTTCAAAGTATGGCGTTAGCATTGATAAAAGGTAACATGTTTTATACAAAGCCATGTTTTGCCAAATGTCGAATGTAAAAATGTCCAAAAAGTCTGGCATATTGTTATTTCACTAAAAATCCGTAACTAAGATATTCAAACGGATAAGGAAACATACACCGATATGCTCGTTGAATTTTCCATCAAAATTTGTAGAACTTTCAGTGTCATCAAACAAAAGTCTGACATTCAATATTACTAGTCCAAATATCCCAAACAAACATGACAAACAATCAGATACATTTAAGGGATAATTACCAAAATAGATCGTTGACTTTTTGACTAGTCACTTTGTAGACTTTCAAATTTCACTTTCCAAAATTAGATCAGGGCAACTTAAAAAATGAGCAACCTTCATATATGTGCGACACGTGTCCTTAAAAGATTCTAGATTCTGTACTATACATTCCAAAAGATTCTAGATTCTGTACTGATCAGTGCTGAACCGTCAGATAATTATTAACCAAAGTTAATAAGTCAAAAACAGCTTAGACTAATGCTCCGTGGAGTACAATGTATCCTCGGGTCGTATTTCCCAACGAGGCGTGAAATCTGTAATAAAACGAAATTTGGGATCGGGTGATTATGAATGGGCAAAGGTGAGTTTGATTTATACTACTGATTTATACAATTTAAACAAATAAGAAAATAACTTTAAACAGTTACGGGAACTTAAAAACGTATACAACTTTAAAACTTACGTCTACGTACAAGAAAAAGGTGAGTTTTAATGCAAATTTAAACTACAGGGGGTAAATTTGAAAATTCTACAAACTTAAACTTAAAAGAAAATTTAATTTAAAAAGAAAATTATTTTTTAGATTATTTTATTATTTTATATTAATTATTTAAATAAAAACTATTTATCTATTTAATTAAAACTATTTAAATTAAACTAAAGATAATAAAAACTATGAATTAAACTAAAAATTTGCAAAAACTATTTTATAAATTTTAAAATGAACTTGAAGAAAGTATAAAAAAATTAAAATAAATATTTTTGTCTTTTTATAGTTTTTCTTTTAATTAATTACTAATTATTTTAACTAAACTATTTAAATTATTTTAAATTAATAATAATACTAAAATGACTTATAAAATTATGGAAAAAATTATAAATCTAATTAACCATCACGGGAATCCTAAAAAAAATATAAAAACTTTATTTTATGTATTTTTAATTTAATCTACTAATTATTATGCTATTTATTAATTAATATCTAATTAAACTAATTAAATTATGAAAACTAGTAAATGAACAGTATAAATCACAAGAAAATTTCTAAAATTATTTTATGACTTATAAAATCTAGGAAAAATATAAAATATAGGTGTTACCTTATAAAAATTAATTATGCTATTTAATTCTTATTTATTAACTAGTTATTAATTAAACTAATTTTAATTATAATAAATATTAAATGGAAAGTTAAAATTATAAAACTTTTTATATAACTATATTAAAGTAACAGAAACTTTATAAAAATATAAAATTTCACAAAAACTAATTAATAAGCTATTTTAATAATTTATTACTAATTATTATTAATTACCTAATTTAACTACTTTTAATTTTAATAAATACTAAACTATTTTATAAAAATCTGAAAAATTTTATATAACTATTAATCTATGACAGAAACGTGGGAAAAATTTTATATGGTAAATAAGCTTATAAATAAGCTGTTAAATAAGCTAATATCACTTAAATAAGCAAATAGACCAAAAACCTATTTAAAGAGATATGGAATACCCCTTTCAACGGAACTGGTGCCCCAGAGCAGTTGGAAGGGGTGTGGGGCTATTATGCATGCTATCTATCCTTGAGGTCCTGAGTTCGAATCCCACCCACACCCAATTTTTTAACTTTTTATTTTTTATTATTTTTTTTTCTTTTTACACAACTAATAAATAAGAAAAAATAAGTAACTTTAAAAAAAACAATTTTTTTATTTCACACAAATAAGCTCTGTAAGAGCTTATTAGCTCATCAGTTAGCTTAATAAGCCAAAAATGGATTTTTGATAAGCTAAAAGCTATAAATAAGCTACAATTGATCAAATAAGCTACAAACTACTGAGTTATACCTAAAGTAATCTAAATTAACTTAATAAGCTATAAGAAATAAGCTATAAGCTATAATAAGCACAACTAAGCAAAACTGAATACCAAACACTCCACAAGGCCAACTGCAGGCCTAAGTGGGGCCCACAAATAAGCTCAGGGAACCAAAATGAAACTTGAGCAATCAAGTTCACCTGGGTGGCTTCTAAATAAGCCAAAAAGTAAACCCTAAGGTCCACTGATAAGCACTTGAGAAGCTTATGAAAGTAGGTGGTTCACTGGGTTTCACTCAGTTAACTGAGTGAGTGATACAAGCTTGAAAGCTTGATACAAGCTTTAAAACAAGCTTAAAAAAGGAAACAAAATATTAGAACTATGTATATATATTATATTAACAAAAATGAACAAGTGTGTTCACTGGATTAAACTAATAAGCTTGTGATGAGCTTATAAGTATTTCCAATAAACTGAGATCCAAACACAGCTTGTAGTCAAAAGTGATACCAAATTAAGCTCACAGAATAAGCTTAAAAGGGCAAACTTGATGTTGGACTAACAAGAGGGTCTGGTTTTGATTTCTAAATGCCAAGGCTTGATCAGTGGGGACCACTGAGTAGCTTGTCAAGGGCTTATGAAGATGGGTTGAGTGAGCTGATTGCTCAGTACACTCAAATGATGGGACAAGGTTCAAGCTGATTGCAGCCCTAGTGAAAGGCTTTGTGAGTTAAAATTGAAGCTTGAACTATTTAGGGTGGTTGCTCAGCTACTTAAAAAGCCAAAGTTCACAAGCCCAAGCTCAGTGATGAGCTTTTGATGAGCTTGTGAAGTTACTTGGTTTCACTGGGTTACCAGTGGTCTGTTTGATTTGAGGCACAAATTAAGCAAGAATAAGCAGTCCATATAAGTAGTTAAAGGCAAATAAGTACTTGATTCAAGTAACTAGCCACATGGGCATCACAAACAACCAAATCACACAGAGTAATAAGCACTAATGAAGCTTATGCAAGCTTCATAAGTTAGCTAATTAATCTGTGTTCAGGGGAGATTAGTGAAGAATCACCTAAATATTAAGCACAAATAAGCACTCTAAACCACTTTAATAAAAATTAATAAAAATAGTAACATACAGATAAGCAACAAAACTAACTATTCCTACAAGCTCATGTCCTAAGATTAATTATCTAATTCACAATTTAATTCTAAGTTTATTCAAAAAAAACAGTTAGGCTGCAATTTTGACTATTTTAATTAACAACTAAGTTGACTATTATGAGCTTGATCCTAGATTTACTGATTAATCATGTTATAATAAGGTATACTAAGATGAAAATAAGCTAGTTTATCTAATTCTAAACTAATATGTGGAATATGAGACAGATTATACTAACAGTTAAACAACTAGACTAGATTAAAAATAATTTTGACTTTTTAACTAACAAGACCTAATTATTATAACAGATATGGACTATAGTGATCTAAATAAACATGCATAAACAAGATTTAGCAACAATAACAAGCATAAACTCACTGAAACAGCTTGATCCAAACACCCATTTAAGATGACTATTTCTATGATTAGTGTTGTATACTCTGAATTAAACCATGGAATTGATTCCTAGAACTGTCTAATGATGAAAGAAGATCATATGAACACAATTCACCAGATTATAACAACTATTAACTATGAAACACAAGTATGCTAATTTGACTGAGAAAATTAATAAAACAGCAACTAAGGAATTAGATTAACAACCTATCAATTTTATTCTATGTTATCACTAAACAGTACCACAGGAATACAAACATGCAAAGATCTAAGCAGACTTATACTTTAAACAGTAAATGGCAAAAAAAATGGAAAATGCTTACAATTTGGAATTGGACTGAGGAATTGAAACCAATGACCAAGAACAACCTATAGCTTACCACTAAGCACTATTATACCCAAAAGCAATCCAGATTATCACTTGCTTCATGCCTTCATCTTCTTCATCATTGATTTTTTTTATTTTCTTTTTATTTTCCTTTGTATTTTTTTTATTTTTCTGTTTTATTAAATTTGTTGATTTTAACTATTCTAATAGTTTAAACAAGTTGGTATAAAGACTTATATGAGATTATAAGTCTTATAACACATTGTATAACAACTAATTGAGTACATATGAAAATTTGAAAATTAAAAACTGCATAAACTATAACTAATCATGAAATTGAAATTAAAGCCTGAAAATAGATTTATTATAACTTTAGAAACTTAGTACAATGCTTTGAAACTTAAAATTGAACTGAGATTATAAATTAAAGCTTAAACGACATACATTAATACTAAACTAAAAACTAACTAACTCATCCTTCTTCATCTTGCTCCTTTTATAGCCTCCACATGATCCAGGTGTCCTCTTGAGCATTTCCCACCATGTGATTGCTTGATACGTGTTGAAATTGAAGTACAGGTGTTCAAAATCTATTTTGGCGCCAAAAACCACCAAGGTTGCTTGCAGCCGTTTTTTCAAGCATTTAATGCTATGATGTGACAATGGAGGGTTAAGGGGACAAAATGGAGTGTAAGGGGTGATGGTGGTGTAGGCTAGTAGGTTGAGGTGATGCAGAGATGGTGGGAGTAGTACGTGTCCAATCCTGGAGCAAGGCTAAGGTTTGAGGACTCTTGGAGAGGGTGACAGGTGGAAAAGAATTGCAAGTGGAGGGGGGTGGTATGGTGGATGGTGATGCAGCAGGTGATGGGGAGGGAGGTTAAAGAAGAAGGTGGAAGTGGTGTGGTCAACGCGGGTCAAAGACCCGTGTTAATAAAAAGTGGGAGTGGGCTTTTATTTTTGGGCCTGGGTATTTATTTGTGGATTGGATAAATGGCTGGACCAGGGAAATGGTTTGGGTGGGTTTTATTTGGTATTGGATTATTAAAGGTAAGGTTTGGTTAAAATTAGCCCAAGGACCTATTATGTAAAATCTGATTTTCCAGGGACTAAACCTGTAATTTTTCCAAAATATATCACAAAGGACCTTCTTTGCCATTTAAAAATATTATAAGGTCCTTTTTAATATTTTTCCAATTTAAAACACTCGGGGACCATTTTTGCCAAGATTGCAAAGTATAGGGACTTGTTTTGTAATTTCTTTGAATTTATCATCTAGGGGTAAAATTTGTCAATTTATGAATTACCAAGGACCTTTTGATGATAAAATTCCATTTTTGAATACTGAGGGGTATTTTTTGTCAATATTGAAACTGCAGGGACCTGTTTTGCCAATTTTGATATTTTGAACTTTCAAGGGTAAAAATTGTTATTCCTTGATTCCTGGGGATTGTTTTTGACTTTTCTTTAAAATAAATCATCCAGGGACCATTTCTGACATTCCTTAAAAGTTCAGGGGCTGATTTTGACAATTTGGTAAACTTTGGCGGTTTTTCCCTGTTTTTAGTTCTTTTATGTTTGAAACATATAAAAACACCTTCTAAGGATATTTGTATTATTTTGTGGTGTTTCTGAGTGTTTTTACATGTTTTTGTTGTTCAGATTTGACAGAAATGATGAGTTTTTATGAACTCATCAATCCCCTACACTTAACTATTGCTAGTCCCTAGCAATCTGGCATCCACTAAAAACCCATTTTTTGAAAATTTAATGGATTTTGAAATCTCTTTACCAGACAGCCATTACTTCTGGAGTAGCCAGGTGTGAAAACTGTGGTACACCTGATAACCGTGTGATTTTGAGCAAACCACCAGCTGTCAACGGATTTGATTAGTCTTTACCAAAAGCCGTTTGCTTCTGGACTAGCCAACTCTTGATGGACAAAGTCAACATCTTGGTGAGCTGATTACCAATTATGGATTTTCACTGCCTTTACCACAAGCCATAATCTCGCGGGCTAGCCAACTCATTTGCTTATGGGATATGGGGAGTTGAGGAACCATACAATTTTTGGCAAATTGCAAGCCATAAACGGGTTTGAGTTATCTTTACCAAGAACCGTTTGCTCCTGGATTAGCCAGTCCTTGTGTGGATTAGACATGGTGGACTAATAACCATTTGTTGCGTTAATGCCAAGTACTTCATTAAGTGGAAATTTTGAAAAAATTTTTAAATTTTTGGCAAAAACGGGGGGTACTAGATGTATAATGTGATTAAATTCGCTAGAATTTCCCCCCTACACTTAGAAATGAATATTGTCCTCAATATTCAAAGTCCCGGCTATTATGCCGACTCTTTGAACGTAAAAAGGGAATATTACAAGCTAAATGTAGGAACAACATTTATTTTATTTTTGTATTTTTTATTTTTATTTTATGTACTTTATTTATAGTAGGGCAACTCCCCTACACTTGGGTGATACACACGGGTGAAAACCCATGTTTATTCTACTGTTTTTGATTTTTAATTTTTATAAATGTTTTTGTATTTTTAAATTTTATATATATGTACAAAAGAAAGAAAATTCCTAACAACCGCCCCTCGAAAGGGAATCTGGGTCTGATAGAGCTCAGTAACTGTAAACAGCCAACAACCAAATGTTGTAACTAAGAGACTAATCAAGCTGGGCAAGTTGTGTGCAAAGGAAAAATATTTTTGTATATTGTATTGTTTATGAAATGAAATATGATATAGTATATGTAATCACTACCTCCCAGGCTTGTGTCAGGTTTACCACGCTAGCTAATCACTTGTGAATGATTAACTGTAATAAATATGTCCTGACAGCCTGGAAGTTGAATGATAAAGTATATAATATACATACAAGGATAGATATTTGAACAAAATACAAAATTCATTATTTATTATGTACATGATACTAATGTTTTTGTTTTCCGAGTCACTAGCTTGACTCGACCCCGTATTAATTAGTCCGTGGGGAAAGTTTGGAGATCTGGGACAACCACTTGTGGTATGTCCCCTCCAAAGTAGTGTTTCAAACGATGTCCATTTACTTTAAAGTTGGGACCGTCAGGTTGTAATAACTCAACAGTTCCGTATGGGTATACTTTGGCTACAGTAAATGGTCCAGACCAACGGGTTTTTAGCTTGCCCGAGAAAATTTTCAATCTTGAATTGAAAAGAAGAACTCTGTCACCAACGTTAAAAACGCGGTTCTTTATTTTAGAGTCATGTATCTTCTTAGTCTTTTCTTTATAGATTAAAGAATTCTCGTAAGCTTGATCACGTAGTTCATTTAGTTCATTTAGCTGAACCTTACGGTGATCACCCGCTGTCTGAATGTCAAAGTTTGCATGTTTCAAAGCCCAGTAGGCTTTGTGTTCTAATTCGATCGGAAGATGACATGTCTTTCCGTACACCAACTTGTATGGAGTACACCCAATGGGTGTTTTATAAGCCGTACGAAAAGCCCAGAGTGCGTCGTCCAATTTGTCCGACCAAGAGGCACGGTTTTCACCAACCGTCCTCTCCAGAATTCTCTTAATGCCTCGATTTGAGACCTCCACCTGCCCACTAGTTTGGGGGTGATATGCAGTAGAAAGACGGTGAGTTACACCATATTTCAGCATCACTCTTGCAAATTGATCATTGCAGAAGTGTGTACCACGATCACTGATAATGGCACGAGGAGTCCCGAATCGAGCAAAGAGAGACTTCAGAAATTTTACAACTACTCGGGCATCATTAGTGGGTAAGGCTTTTGCCTCAACCCATTTTGACAAATAGTCGACTGCCACGAGTATATACTTGTTACCTCTTGAAGATGGGAATGGGCCCATAAAATCAATGCCCCAGATATCAAATATTTCACAGACTTGGATGATGTTTTGAGGCATTTCATCCTTCTTAGAAACATTCCCGTGATGCTGACAAGCATCACAAGTTTTGACAAGTTCTTGGGCATCTTTATAGATGGTGGGCCAATAGAAACCAGAATCAAACACCTTTTTGGCGGTGTAGTTTGAGCTGTGATGTCCCCCAGTGGGTCCATCATGACAAGCTTTTAGGATTTCCATGGCTTCATTACCATGGACACACCGTCGGATGACTTGATCCGCACATATCTTAAAGAGGTAGGGGTCGTCCCAGAAATAGTGTTTAACGTCTTTGAAGAATTTTTTCTTCTGTTGGGACGTCATCCCTTTCACTATGAAATTACCCGCATGGTAGTTTGCAAAATCTGCAAACCATGGGGTAGAAGTATCATCCCTTGTAGAGATTAGATTGAGAGTCTCCAGAGGAAAAGTTTCATTAATTTCTTTTCTCTCGAGAATATCCTGATGAGGATTTTCTAACCGGGATAAGTGATCAGCAGCAAGGTTCTCTGCTCCTTTTTTGTCTCGTATGAGTATATCGAATTCCTGAAGGAGCAGGACCCAACAGAGCAGTCTTGGCTTTGCATCCTGTTTAGTGAACAGGTATTTCAAAGCCGAGTGGTCCGTGTACACCACACATTTGGTTAGGATTAAGTAAGACCTAAATTTCTCAAAGGCATATACCACAGCTAATAATTCTTTTTCTGTGGTGGTATAATGTACTTGAGCTTCACTCATGGTCTTACTTGCGTAGTGTATTGGCTGAAAATGTTTGGATTTGCGTTGCCCCAGAACTGCACCAATAGCGAAATCGCTAGCATCGCACATAAGTTCGAAGGGTAAGTCCCAGTCGGGGGCAACAAGGATTGGTGCCTCGGTAAGCTTTTTCTTTAAAGTAGAAAAAGCTTCGATGCACTCGGGGGAAAAGATAAAAGGAGCATCCTTTTCAAGAAGATGAGTCATGGGCCGGGCTATTTTAGAGAAATCCTGAATGAATCTCCGATAGAACCCGGCATGGCCAAGGAAACTCCTTATTCCTTTAACAGTGGTGGGATGAGGCAGTTTAGCTATAACATCAATTTTGGCCTTATCGACCTCAATCCCACTTTTTGAAATTTTATGGCCGAGGACAATGCCCTCCTTAACCATAAAATGGCTCTTCTCCCAATTTAGACAAAGATTAGTGTCTTCACAACGTTGAAGCATCTTTTCTAAATGGGAGAGGCATGAGTCGAAAGAATTCCCAATGACTGAGAAGTCATCCATGAATACCTCCATAGTTTTCCCGATCATGTCGTGGAAAATAGCCATCATGCACCTCTGGAAGGTGCCCGGAGCATTGCATAACCCAAAAGGCATGCGACGATAGGCAAATGTTCCGTAAGGGCATGTGAAGGTAGTTTTATCTTGATCCTGTGGATCAATGGGAATCTGGAAGTAACCCGAGAAACCGTCGAGGAAGCAATAATACTCATTCCCCGCTAGTCTCTCGAGCATCTGATCCATAAAGGGCAGAGGGAAATGGTCTTTGCGGGTGGCTTCGTTAAGCTTTCTGTAATCGATACATACTCGCCACCCTGTAACCAAACGAGTTGGTATCAACTCGTTATCCTCATTTGTGACAACCGTGATGCCACCCTTTTTTGGAACACAATGTATTGGGCTAACCCAAGGACTATCTGATATAGGGTAAATCAATCCCGCATCGAGAAGTTTGATAACTTCTTCCTTGATAACTTCGTGGATTTTTGGATTTACTCTTCTTTGATGCTGCACGGTAGGTTTAAAGTCCTCTTCCATTAGGATTTTGTGTGTACAAAAATCCGGGTTAATACCCTTTATGTCTGAAAGCTTCCAAGCAATTGCTTGCTTGTGGGACTTTAAAACCTTATGCAGCGCGGTTTTCTCCTCATCCTTTAAGTCTTTGGCAATAATGACCGGTAACTTATCGTTACCTTCCAAGAATGCATATTCTAGATGAGGAGGCAGGTCCTTAAGTTCGACCTCGGGGAAATCATCAGTTTTCTCAACATTTTTGACTTCCGCGTTATGAAGTTGTGGAGGTAGAACAGGAATGGGAGAGGGATCTTTGTTCAATAACTTCTCAAGGAGAAGTATATCCCTTTCCGGGTCAATCTCTTGGTTATCAATCCCCTCGGGAACTGAATTACTTTTGAGAAAGGCCTCTAATTCCTCAAGGACGAAATCACTTCCCTCAAACGGAGTGAGGGAAGGATAAGAATTAGCGATTATGGGGTGAGAAGAGGGAGTGGAATTTTCACTCAGAGAACTATCAGCGAAACCAAGGATTTCCTGAGCATACTCCTCGGATGCAATGTCAATGACATCAATTCGGTTTACCAATTCAACATCATAATTCGAGGAGTATCTCGAGGTTTGATCAAGATTGAACGTTATCGCTTCAGTGCCAACTCGTAACGTGATTTCCTCATCGAAAACATCGATTAATGCACGACCCGTCCTTAAGAATCCCCTCCCAAGAATGAGAGGAACTCTTGGATCCGCATCGAAATCAACAACGACAAAGTCTGCCGGAAAATGGAACTTTCCCACCCTTACAAATACGTCCTCGGCAATACCAAGGGGACGTGAAATTGAACGGTCTGCAAGCTCGAGAGTCATGCATGTGGGACTAAGTGCCTGAAGAGAGAGCTTTTTCCAAACTGAGTAGGGCATTAAGTTGATGCTTGCACCAAGATCGGCCAAGGCAAAGCAGTCAACCATTCCTGGAAATACGCAAGGTATTAGAAATTTTCCAGGATCTCCTAGCTTCGCGGGAAGCTGTTTCAACAGAACTGCAGAGCAGTTCTCGTTGAGTGGAGTTCGTGCCATCTCAAACAGTTTTTCTTTATTGCTCAACAGGTTTTTGATTGTCGATGCGAATTTGGGCATTAAAAGAAGAGCATCCGCGAAGCTAATATCGAAGTGTAGTTCTTGAAAAATCTGAAAGAATTTTTCCATCTGATGATTAGCTTTTTCACGGAGCTTCTGGTCTTGCAATCGTGAGGGATATGGAATTGTTGGTTTTGGGTTGGCTTTTGGATTTTCAACAGGACCTTCGGTAGTTTCAAACACGACTCTTTTAGGGGGAGTCGGGATAACTGGAGGTGGGACGTCGTCGGTACTTCCATTATGAATAGGAGGTATCGTGTCCGTTGTAACCTCAGCTTCTTTTTCCAGTACCTCAGGAGAAGAAAAAGAGGTAGATGGAGTTTTAGGTCCTTTATATGAAGCTCCACTTCTTGTGGTGATCGCCTTAACATCGCCCCTCGGATTAGCGATCGTGTTGCTAGGTAAATTACCTGAGCCCGAGGGTCGATCATTTAAAGATTTCTTTATGTCAGAAATCTGGCTGATCAACAACCTGTTGGTTTCTTCCTGTGCTTTCATGAATTGTTTTAACAATTCATCAGAAGAGGTAGGGTTTGGAACAACAGCTGGTGTTTGAACGGGAGGGGTTTGCCCTCGAATGTTCTGCTGAAACCCTTGATTTTGGAATTGTCCCTGATTAGGGTTTCCATGAAAGTAGCCAGGATTATAGTTACTCGGTCCCTGATTTCTATTCCCCTGATTTTGAAAGTTTTGGGGATAACCTTGATTAAAGTGACCTTGGTTAGAATAACCTTGGTTACTTCTGTTTGGGTTTTGGGGACGGTTTTGGGTGTTCTGGTTAAAACCAGGTGGTACAGAGTTCGGACGCCATGGTGGCTCAGCAGGAGGACGATATGGATTGCCTCCTTGGCTAGAGCTACCAGCAATCGCGTTGGTTTCAAATGTGTTATTGTCTGTGGCAGTACAATTATAGTAGGCATGTGGTCCACCACAGGTAACACAAACATCCACTTTCTTCACTTCAGCATGTGAAGGATTCTGTGGGAACGAGACTTTCTTCTGATTGGAGTGAACCAAGGCTTGTATAGCATCCGTGAGTTTATCAATCTTAGCATCGGTGCTGGATTGATTCACGATAGAAGAAGAAGGATCGACCTGTTTATTACGTATGGTTCGAACCTTGGACTTATTTTCAATTATTGCTAAAGCTTCCTTGACAGTACGACTCAAAAAATTCCCTCCTGCTGAGGCATTAAGGGAATCTTGGTCTGCTTGGCTTACTCCGTTATAAAATGTGTCGAGTTGCATTAACTCAGAAAATCCATGGTGGGGGCATTTGCGAAGCAACTCTTTGAATCTATCCCATGCTTCACTGAATGTCTCACCAGGTCTTTGTGAAAACTTGGTGATCTTATTCCTCAGATAGGCAGTTTTGGATGGTGGATAGAATTCATTCACAAATTTTTTAACTAGATCTTCCCATGTTTCTATGGATCGAGGGGGTTGTTTCTCCAGCCAGACTCTGGCTGCTCCCTCGAGAGAAAATGGAAACAGAAGTAGTTTAATAGCCTCCGGCGGGACATTCTTATATTTGATGGTAGATGTAATTTTGTTAAACCATCTTATATGTGAATGAGGATCGTCCCTTTCGAAACCATAGAACTGATTAGAAGTAACCAGATTAAGTAATCCGGTTTTTAATTCGAAATTATCAGATACTATGGCGGGTACAATAATAGCATCTCCATAACCCTCGATGGGTGCCTGGAGAAGCTCTGACATTGGGCGTTCTTCTGCCATGATGACTGCAGGTTTAGGTTCAGTCTGTATTTGAGTTTCAATTTTCGGGGCAGATTGTGTACGTTTTCGAGGAATACTGACAAGCTCGCGATGAGGACTTGTAGACCTAGAAGAACGTGTGTGCATGTACTAAAAACAAAATTTTCAAAACAAGATCGAGGCAAAACCACAGTAAACTTAACCCAATAATCACAGGTAAAATGGCTTCTTTATAAAAGGTACACCACTTACACGGATATTACGTTAAATTTTTTATCTTATGTTTGGGAACTTATTCTGAAGGTTATTTAATTTATTCACAAGAAAATGTTTCTGGGTATATGTGTATGGGTGAAAACTTGGAAAATATTTTTGGAATCGATTCGTTAACCGAAATCGTTCCTTTAAAATCACTCGCAGGCTAGCGGGAGGAAATAAATGGATTCCTCTTCAGTTCGCAATTTAATGTCAGAACTTACCTTATACCAGCTGTTTCAGGTTGTGATCTTAAAGAAAACGAAGTAATTTAACTTCACGATTTATTTTGTTGTTATTTAATTTTTTTGGTGTTTTTAACACTTTAGGAAAAGTGTTAGTGAACTTTTTAGTTATGATATTTATTTTTACAAAAATTTACAGACTGATGATATTTGTACAATGAGTTGATATTCAGAACCACGTATGCTTCCAAATTCGTAGTACGCGGCACACCTCCCCGGCAACGGCGCCAAAATTATGATCAGTGCTGAACCGTCAGATAATTATTAACCAAAGTTAATAAGTCAAAAACAGCTTAGACTAATGCTCCGTGGAGTACAATGTATCCTCGGGTCGTATTTCCCAACGAGGCGTGAAATCTGTAATAAAACGAAATTTGGGATCGGGTGATTATGAATGGGCAAAGGTGAGTTTGATTTATACTACTGATTTATTAAATTTAAACAAATAAGAAAATAACTTTAAACAGTTACGGGAACTTAAAAACGTATACAACTTTAAAACTTACGTCTACGTACAAGAAAAAGGTGAGTTTTAATGCAAATTTAAACTACAGGGGGTAAATTTGAAAATTCTACAAACTTAAACTTAAAAGAAAATTTAATTTAAAAAGAAAATTATTTTTTAGATTATTTTATTATTTTATATTAATTATTTAAATAAAAACTATTTATCTATTTAATTAAAACTATTTAAATTAAACTAAAGATAATAAAAACTATGAATTAAACTAAAAATTTGCAAAAACTATTTTATAAATTTTAAAATGAACTTGAAGAAAGTATAAAAAATTAAAATAAATATTTTTGTCTTTTTATAGTTTTTCTTTTAATTAAGTACTAATTATTTTAACTAAACTATTTAAATTATTTTAAATTAATAATAATACTAAAATGACTTAGAAAATTATGGAAAAAATTATAAATCTAATTAACCATCACGGGAATCCTAAAAAAAATATAAAAACTTTATTTTATGTATTTTTAATTTAATCTACTAATTATTATGCTATTTATTAATTAATATCTAATTAAACTAATTAAATTATGAAAACTAGTAAATGAACAGTATAAATCACAAGAAAATTTCTAAAATTATTTTATGACTTATAAAATCTAGGAAAAATATAAAATATAGGTGTTACCTTATAAAAATTAATTATGCTATTTAATTCTTATTTATTAACTAGTTATTAATTAAACTAATTTTAATTATAATAAATATTAAATGGAAAGTTAAAATTATAAGACTTTTTATATAACTATATTAAAGTAACAGAAACTTTATAAAAATATAAAATTTCACAAAAACTAATTAATAAGCTATTTTAATAATTTATTACTAATTATTATTAATTACCTAATTTAACTACTTTTAATTTTAATAAATACTAAACTATTTTATAAAAATCTGAAAAATTTTATATAACTATTAATCTATGACAGAAACGTGGGAAAAATTTTATATGGTAAATAAGCTTATAAATAAGCTGTTAAATAAGCTAATATCACTTAAATAAGCAAATAGACCAAAAACCTATTTAAAGAGATATGGAATACCCCTTTCAACGGAACTGGTGCCCCAGAGCAGTTGAAAGGGGTGTGGGGCTATTATGCATGCTATCTATCCTTGAGGTCCTGAGTTCGAATCCCACCCACACCCAATTTTTTAACTTTTTATTTTTTATTATTTTTTTTTCTTTTTACACAACTAATAAATAAGCAAAAATAAGTAACTTTAAAAAAAACAATTTTTTTATTTCACACAAATAAGCTCTGTAAGAGCTTATTAGCTCATCAGTTAGCTTAATAAGCCAAAAATGGATTTTTGATAAGCTAAAAGCTATAAATAAGCTACAATTGATCAAATAAGCTACAAACTACTGAGTTATACCTAAAGTAATCTAAATTAACTTAATAAGCTATAAGAAATAAGCTATAAGCTATAATAAGCACAACTAAGCAAAACTGAATACCAAACACTCCACAAGGCCATCTGCAGGCCTAAGTGGGGCCCACAAATAAGCTCAGGGAACCAAAATGAAACTTGAGCAATCAAGTTCACCTGGGTGGCTTCCAAATAAGCCAAAAAGTAAACCCTAAGGTCCACTGATAAGCACTTGAGAAGCTTATGAAAGTGGGTGGTTCACTGGGTTTCACTCAGTTAACTGAGTGAGTGATACAAGCTTGAAAGCTTGATACAAGCTTTAAAACAAGCTTAAGAAAGGAAACAAAATATTAGAACTATGTATATATATTATATTAACAAAAATGAACAAGTGTGTTCACTGGATTAAACTAATAAGCTTGTGATGAGCTTATTAGTATTTCCAATAAACTGAGATCCAAACACAGCTTGTAGTCAAAAGTGATACCAAATTAAGCTCACAGAATAAGCTTAAAAGGGCAAACTTGATGTTGGACTAACAAGATGGTCTGGTTTTGATTTCTAAATGCCAAGGCTTGATCAGTGGGGACCACTGAGTAGCTTGTCAAGGGCTTATGAAGATGGATTGAGTGAGCTGATTGCTCAGTACACTCAAATGATGGGACAAGGTTCAAGCTGATTGCAGCCCTAGTGAAAGGCTTTGTGAGTTAAAATTGAAGCTTGAACTATTTAGGGTGGTTGCTCAGCTACTTAAAAAGCCAAAGTTCACAAGCCCAAGCTCAGTGATGAGCTTTTGATGAGCTTGTGAAGTTACTTGGTTTCACTGGGTTACCAGTGGTCTGTTTGATTTGAGGCACAAATTAAGCAAGAATAAGCAGTCCATATAAGTAGTTAAAGACAAATAAGTACTTGATTCAAGTAACTAGCCACATGGGCATCACAAACAACCAAATCACACAGAGTAATAAGCACTAATGAAGCTTATGCAAGCTTCATAAGTTAGCTAATTAATCTGTGTTCAGGGGAGATTAGTGAAGAATCACCTAAATATTAAGCACAAATAAGCACTCTAAACCACTTTAATAAAAATTAATAAAAATAGTAACATACAGATAAGCAACAAAACTAACTATTCCTACAAGCTCATGTCCTAAGATTAATTATCTAATTCACAATTTAATTCTAAGTTTATTAAAAAAAAACAGTTAGGCTGCAATTTTGACTATTTTAATTAACAACTAAGTTGACTATTATGAGCTTGATCCTAGATTTACTGATTAATCATGTTATAATAAGGTATACTAAGATGAAAATAAGCTAGTTTATCTGATTCTAAACTAATATGTGGAATATGAGACAGATTATACTAACAGTTAAACAACTAGACTAGATTAAAAATAATTTTGACTTTTTAACTAACAAGACCTAATTATTATAACAGATATGGACTATAGTGATCTAAATAAACATGCATAAACAAGATTTAGCAACAATAACAAGCATAAACTCACTGAAACAGCTTGATCCAAACACCCATTTAAGATGACTATTTCTATGATTAGTGTTGTATACTCTGAATTAAACCATGGAATTGATTCCTAGAACTGTCTTGTTAGGTCACCATTTAGTAAACACAAGTATGATATAAAGAGAAATGAGATGAGAATGAGAGTGGGATGATTATGAGAAATTTGAGAAAGTGAAATGCAAGAGTTTCCTTAATGTTTTCAAATAACCAACCAAGTTTACAAGAGGCCTAAGACTAGTATTTATTGGAATGGAGCTAGGGCAACATCCTACTCCTTTCCTCCTTACAAATCGTATGGGCTTTGAGGCCCATGGACTACATACTTAAGCCTAGTAAACTTAATACAAAATGTAAATGAAAGTAAATAATAACTAAGCAACCTAGCATTATTACAAATGACCGAGACTTGATAAAATAGTAAAACTATGGTTCCAACAATCTCCCCCTAAGGGTCGGTCATCATGGTTGCTTGACGTCTTTGTCTTAATCTTTGACTTACACAGCTTTAGACGTCTTCAGAAATGATTATAATAAAGATGGATATACTTTGCTCTTTGTCTTTGTTCTTTGATGATGTTGTAGTGATTATGTTATGAAGTAATCTGCCATTCGTCACTCCTGCGTCTGTGGTGGTTGTCCGCCATTCCAACATGCTCATACATCTTTTGAATTCTGACTTATACATGCACGTAGTCCCTTTCTTTCACTTAAGATTTTGAAGATTCTTCTTTTTGGCATAGAATCTTACTTTGAACTTTGTGTTGCTTTGATCTTTGAGGGAGCTTTTGATGATTGCAAGATGCATGTATGAGCATGTGGAATCCGTCATCATGGAAGTGAGGTACCTGCGAGTAGACAGTTAGCAATAAATCACCGGTACTTACGGATAAGGAATTAGCGCTCATCAACAGCATATTGTGAAGACTCCTTCTAATCCTTATCCAGGCCGTTCCCATATCAGATACTCCCGAAGGAGCTTACGAGACCTACTAGGTAGCTCAATGACTGGGTGAGTCGCTGGGGATCACTCCACGACTGTAGACCGTAATGGAACCACCGCAAACACTAAGCGTAACCCTTGTGGGGTTACCGAAGTGACCTGCTGTCAGGGCTGTTTGATGTTGACCCTGGCAGGATTTCCGTTCAATCATTGAGAAATACCTAAGTAATCCTCTCATAAACGTTCTCGGCAGATTGCTAAGATCTGCGAAGGACTCGATAGTTTACAACTGATGCCCATTGATGTAGAACACCAGTTGCAGAAATACTAAGTGTTCCTAAGAGATCTTTGATGTATCTCATGGCTCTAGACTCTATAAGTGCACACCTAGGTTTCCTATGCGGAGACTGGGGAGGTGTCTCCTGCTTCAATATCAACCGTCTCTAAGAGATAGGTCGATAGGTTACGCGGGTTCCCCGTGAGAATGAAACAAATCCTTTTAAGAGAACTTGAGTGGTTAAGAAGGTTTAGTGCATTGCGTCACTGGGTCCATGACGACTTTGTCTTCAATACCGGTGCTGTCTTTTGCAACAACCAGTAGCATACGTATTGAACCCGGTGTCTGCCCTAAGGTTGAACATATGGAGGGCTATTTCTTTTCACCCTTTTCTTTACTTTTCTTTTTAATTCTTCAACTCCTTCTTTCCCTTTCATTCATTTCTCCTTTTTTTTTTCGTATCATACCTAAGGACTTCTAATTCTAACTATGGGAGATGTCCTTGGGTAGATCCCTCCGGCTCTGGCGGATCATAGGACGGATGTTCCTATCTTAATCACCTTATAACTCCGACAGTAGCCAAGAAACCGTTGATTGAAAATCTCTCAAAGTGTTTGTGTTAATCAAATATTTTGGTTAACACTTTGAGAGTTTTGTGTACACTTTTGAAGGGCTCCCCCTGCACATGTGCTCATAAGTGTTTAATAAATTTGCACATGCGGGAGGAGCAAGCACTTTTGAATTGATCCACTTTCCGTGAACAAGACCGATTCGAGACACGCTTACATCACTAGTTAGACTAGCTTGAAGTTATTACCCGGCCTGGTCAAGTCCACAGAAAGTTTCTCGAGACGGTACTTTTCTACTAAGACATATCCTTTTCGAGACACGCTTACGTGGTTAGATAAAGAGATACATTGTCAGCTTTTAGGTGACAACTAGCTCTAGTAACTAACTTGATGTTATTACCCGTCGAGGATAAGTCCTTTCGATGTTACTAACTTGTATTATCTCGTCAATTCCTGGGTTAATCCTGAGTCTAGCTCGCACATGATACAACTTAAAGCTTTGACTTCGTATATTTTAATCACTTTTGCATTTTCTCCCCCTCAAAAAGAGCATATAATATGGTGTTTTTGACAAACTTTTAGATTAAAATATGCCTTTTGAGTCTTACGGGGAGATTCACCAAGAACTTTTTGATTTTGAGCAAAGTATTTTGTTTTGACAAGTGCTCCCCCTCAACAAGTGATTAGGTCTTATTGAGGTGAAATACTTGTCCTTTTGAGCAGAATTATGAAAAATCATAAATGTTTGATTAATTCTACTCAAAAGTAAGAAGCCTTCGCTCCTTATGTTTAGGATTGAGGCACTGAAGCGTACCTCAGGGTCCTTTCTTTTACAAGTACGGGTTGTACACTGATATGTGTGCACAAGCCATAACGATTCAATCAATGAAACAATTGATAATGAAAAAATATGACCAAATGTACCAAGTTATTATTCGTCTGGAAGTGGAGCATTGAAGTTAGTGAACTGAGGTTCTGGTCGTTCGAAGTTTCTGACAGGAAACGATGGTCTGGCACCGATGTAGCTTTCCAGTCGTCTGATCTGTTCCCGTCGAAATAACCGTTCTTCAATCTTTAAGACAAAGTTACGAACTTGTCTTCTGGAGCTGGATTTCCATCTAGGTTGTTCCCCCTTAGCTATCTTACGTCGATCATCATTCAACCTTTTGACAAGCCCATCACGAACAAACTTGAGTGTAACATCACAGAATTTATGTACCTCATCGAACCTCATGAAGCTTTGTAGCTTTTTGCTGTTGATGTAGGTGAAACCAAACGGTTCTTGGATGAGAGTAAACTGTGGTGTTTCATAGAGACCATCAACGTAGAACTGTGGCTTTGTCAAATTGATCTTTTGTTGGTAACTTTCCACTCCAAGCTGAAGATCTTCCACTCTTTCTTGAACAATCAGTCGTCGGATGTAAAGAAGTAGTGATGCCATGAAGTTGTACTGAACGTCTCTATCGAATCCGCGCATTCTACTCTGAACCTTTTCAAGATACATATCTTCTATGTCATTGAGATAAAGGTTGGGAAAGTCTGCTTCGGAGAACTTGTACTTCTTTTCATCTTGTCGTTTAACAACAATTTCACGCATGAATAAGTAGTTAAACCGTTTCGACTGTTGAATCTCCAAGATAGCGATGATCTTTGATTTCTGCTTCACATTTTCCAATGATGTTTCTCCTAATCTGCTTGTATAACCGAGACGACGACGATCTGGCCAATGTTGAATTCCATGTAGAGCATCTCTGTCGTAAGCTACGATGGAGTTGCTGAAAATACGGGTGGTTTCTTCAATGGCTGGAATTTCGTATCTAGCGGCTGGTACTGAGATTGTGAGTGAGGAAGCATATTTCTTCTTGGATATCTCTTGAGTGAGCTGGATGTTACGAAGATCTTTGTTGAAGAAGAAGCTGTAAGGTATCTTCGGTTTGTCAGGAAATCCTTTCAACGGTAATGGTTTGGTCCAGTCGGTGAAGTAAGGTTTTTCATGATTCTTGGAACTTAGATCGATATTCACTTCAGGATTTAACCAGTCAAAGTCGGCAGACATTGCACTAGCTATATTCTGCATGTGATATTCGTATTCGACTTTGTTTCCAGATCTTTTCTTGAGGAATTCTTGTGCATCCCTATTGATTCTCCTAAGCTCCGCCTTTGTGAGTTTGTTGATGTGAAGATCCTTCATAATGACCTGGGTGAACTGAAGAGTGTTACCAGGAAGAGGTTCTTCTTCTTCCAGAGGAGGTTGAGCTTGGACCATTTCTGTCAGCCAATCATTCTGAGGATTGTCATCATTGTCGAGCCATGAATGACGTGTTTTCTTCTTGGATTTCTTAGACTTGGATGTAGCATCTTTGTCTTTGGCTTTGGACGGTGATGATGGACCAGCATGAGAATCATGAGTAGGTGGAGCACGGTAATCGGTGTCAAGTTGATCTTGGAAGTCATCATTTTGTTCCATGAACATTTCTTCATCTTCGGTTTGACCTTCACCAGTAGCTGAGGGTTGTTGTTGAGTTCCAGGAGGAGTGGAGTCCTTTTGTGGTTGTAGAGAGGATGAGGGACCTGTTCCAGACTTAGGTTTCTTGCCTTTGGAGTTTGGGTCAGGATCGTCATCTTTTCTTGTCCGTTTTCGGGATCCAGCAGCATCTTTGCATGACTCTTTTGACATATAAGCTACCATAGCATCATACAGGCCTTTTTCTTCAGCTGTCTGTGTGGTTTTGGTGGCAAGGTTGTCGAAGATTTTGACAAGCATGTCATTGAGGGACAATTCTTGGACGGTTGGAGCCACAGTAGAAGATTTTGCGGTGTGAAGCGTGAAGGGTGTAGTAGACAACATTTTCTTCGTAACACTTCTAATTCTGTGATCCAAGTTGTCATTGATTGGTTTGAGAAGGTTTGCAACTTTAGGAGTGATCATCTCGACCAGATTTTCAGCGAGAAAATCATGTGTTGCAGTTCTGATAAAACCTTCGTAATCAGATTTCAAGAACTTGTCAATCAGCTGCGTAGAATCCTGGAATTCCTCAACTTGTTTAGTAAGTTTGGTAACCATGTCGGTGAGTTTGTTCACTTGCTCCTGAAGATCAACTTGTTGTTTTGGTTCATTGATCGAATGTTGTTTAGATGCGGTTTCAGAAGGTGTGGGTGATGAGTGCTCGGGTGATGATTCGGACGATGACTCGTTGTGAGAGTCCGAAGATGAAGCAGGAGGAGTCGGATCCTTTGGTGGAGAGTCTTGAGGAGGTGGAGGTTGTGCTGAGGAAGTCTGCTGAGAAGATGACTTAAGAAACATGTTGGTGTCGAACGCGTTCTTCTCTTCGTTTTCCTTTCGACGACGTTCCTCAGCTTCCTCTGCTTCTCGTGCAAGAAACTCTGGAGTAATAAGATATTCATGTTCCTGATCCGTAGCTAAGTTCTCTTGACCGCCAACGTTCTCCTCTAAAGTAGCAGTCTCTGTCATGTGGACATCTTCAGCCTTGTCAGTATCCTTAATGTTGTCATCAGGTTGTGGAGCTGATTCTGACGTTGTTGGAGGAACCATACTGCTTGTAGCCCCTACATGTTCTGACTGATCAATAGGTGGTGGTGTTGGAGGGTGTGATAGAAGTCGGCTTTCAAGACTTGCTTTCCTCTGTTCTTTCCTAAGCTGCTTTTCTTCAGCTCTAGTGTCGACAACTATACTCTTCAGTTTGCGTTTATCGACTAATGGTTCAACGATTGGTTCGTCTTTATCATCACTTGGCTCATTGATAGTGACTCCTTTTCTTTTCCTTGTCTCTTCTTCATAAGTTACAAGACTTTGTTGAACGGCAATCTCTGTTGCAGGAAATCCTTCATCAGGTGCTCTGTACCTTAGTTCATAGTCTGGTTCTTCTTCATCAGATTCTGTATCAAACTCGGACTCGATGTCAGAAGGTGGAGGAGTAGGTTCATCCCGAATAAAGTACTCAGGAGTTGCCTTCTTCTTTGGTTTGGTAGCAGGTTTAGGTTTGGATGTAGGTTTAGGTGTGGTAGTAGTCTTGGGTTTTGCTATTGTAGCAGACTTAGATCTTGTATGAGGTGATCCAGTGGTGCTCGTGGTACTCCCAGACTTTACACTTCCTTTGCTACGAGTCTTTATTGTTGCTTCTTCCAGTTCCCCTTTATAAGCCAGATCATACAACTTGAAGTTCGCCCTTTTCTTAATGTTGTCATTCAGAAGGTATTCGGGAATCCTCATTCCTTTGATCTTGGTAGAGGAAGTGGTCGATTTGATGAATAAGGTGGTGAAGTCGTCCTCGAAGAGGTGCTTCGGCTCATTAGGATCAGCCATCCTCTTGATGAATTTTGGAGAACTTTTGCAGAGATGTTCAACGATAAGCTTGGTGAATCTTGTGAATGGTATCATAGTCTTCACACGGTCGGTCTGAATACTGTAGACGATATCATTCATGATAGGAACTGCAAAGTCAATCGGTGTCAGAGTCACCATTCCCCAGAATGTTTGCAGGTGTTCGAGCCTTGGATGTTCATGACCACTTTTCCTTCCAGATATAGATCTAACAACCAACAAACAGAATGTTCTCCAAGGCTGAGGGATATACTTGACATTAAATTTGGAAAGCTTGATTAGAGGTTCAACATCATCAACCTCATATCCTAATTCAATGAAGAAGTCAAGAAGTTCCAGGTCAGGTAGTATCGGAGCAAATTCGTTGTCAGTTTGTGGCATGAGAAGGGCTGTTCGAAGAACGTCATGATCTACAGAGTAATCTTGGCCATCTAAGGTAACAGTGAAAGACTCATTATCCAAGTTGGCCTGAGCAGTAAGCCAGAACTGATGAAGGTAGAACAGTGGAACTGAAGTAGAGCAGGTGAGAAGTGGTTTGCATGGATGTGCCAGTAGGATATCTTTCACAATCTTGCATGATTTCTCTGTGATATTCAACTTGTTGAAATCGACTCTGGGATTGTTGTTGCCAATTGTGACATTGTAGTTCTCGGGAGTGATGTCATCCAAGGTGAGTAATGGAAGAGGTTGTTCTGCGACGTTCTCAGTGTGTTCAGCCATGTTTATCTGAAAAGTATCACCATAAACCAAACATCCAAATTTGTTATGTGTTAGCACAGTTTAGAGTTTGGATACAGATATCTACTTGAAACAATTAAGCACAAATGCGTCATTTAGTTATGAGTCAAATAAAGCATATGGCAAATAAGCACAACATGACAAGCACAATTCACAACTACATCACATTACACCACAATAATGAATCACACCAATGATACAATACCAAACAAGATTTCGAAAAATAAATTATGGACCTTTTATCGCAAACTTGAGTAAAGAAACAGATTTCGAGAAAATGTAATAGTGAAACTTTATTAAGAAAGTGAATTTCTCGAAAAAATTCCACATAACTGCCTTTTATCGAGATTTCTTACTTTTCGAAAAAGTTGATGTTATCGAAAAAAATTCTGTTAACAACATATCGAGAAACTGGTGATAGTTTACAACTGACTTTTATCGAGAAAGTGTCATCTTCGAGAAAAATTGACTTTTATCGAGAAAGTGTCATCTTCGAGAAAAATTGACTTTTATCGAGAAACATTATCGAGATTTTTCCTCTATCAGGTTTTTGCGACAAAACTCAAAGTTATCGAGAAATCACAGAAGATTAATTTCGATAAACCAATATTTCGAGAAACTGAAGATTTCGAAAGAAATAGAGTTCCCCGAAAGATTTCGACAATATTTCTCGAAAAACATAGGTTTCTCGATATTTAGAAAAGATTTCGATAAGAACACAGTTTCTCGAAAAAATTCTTATACAAGAATTAATTCGATTTTTGTAGAAATCACACGTACATTTCCTTCACTAAGTACTTTTCCAATGAATATGGCCTGTCACCAAGGTAGATTAAACATTTTAAGCACAGTTACAAAGATTTCGATAATACTCAAGAAAATATTTTTCGAGAACTTGATTAATTCGAAGCAACAGATTAAAACAACGTCTAGCATATCACAATTATAACTAAGGATGCATAACAAGACACCTAGCACAATGGACAACCCTTTGAGACACGTATATCTCGATAATTTTCCGAACGAAACAAGTAAGTTCATCGAGAAACATGTAAGAACAGTGATAAACATCCAAGCTAAATTGATTATGCACATAAGAGACCAAATAAGCAAATCCCACCAATAACATCAAACAAATAATCACAGAAGCTTAAATACCCACTTCGACCCATTCTTTTGAAATCGAAAACAAAGCAAACATGATTGAATGAGATAATAAACGATGAGAAAGTATTAGAAATAAGTAAAGTGACTAAACCCCATCAAGAATTAATCATCACAATAGGTTACTCGCATTTTCGAAATCCTAACCCTAGTTCTCGACATCACGAATACAAGAGATCTAACCATTGAAAAACCAATTAACCAAGATCCTATGTTTGAAATGCCCTAGTGATTACATAGGAACTTACAATTTGATGATCAAGGTTGTGGTTAGCTCGAATGATTTTGAACCGTGGGTTTAAGAAAAAGGGTTTTAGGGGTTTAGTGGTTTTGAAATTGTGGGGTTTAAGGTTTGTACGGTTTGTTTGTATTTGTTATTTTAAAAAGTATTGATTTTTGTCACTTTTAGTCCTTAGACTTTTAAATGAAACAAGCTAGTGTTCTAAAGTTTTTGAATCTTAAAGAATTTGACAACATGGGTCCCTTAACTAAGAAATACTTTAACTAGAACACTAAAGTAACTAGCAAGTCTATTGACATTTGAGATGTGAATTCGTTAAGCTAACTTATGAAGACTTAAAACAAATGAGACAAAGTGTTGTAAAAGAAATCATCCACACCCTCTTCGAACCGTAAAAAATACGAGAAACATGCAAGTATACCAATTAAAATTGGTAAAAGATTTAAGCGTGACTCCCCCTCAACACTTGTAAAGTATGAACAAGGTGTTGAATGGAAGCGATATACTTGCATTTTTTTTTTTTTTTTTTTTTTTTTTTGAGAAAGTGAAATAAAAAATGTGAAAAATCTTTTTGTGTTTATATTATTTTATAAAAAAGAAATAAAACAAACTATTATACAAAGATAGTTGTGATGTTTGACGATCAGTGGTATTTTAAAAACTTTTCCAGATCCTCTGGTGTCAAACATCTCATACCAATTTGGTGGACTAGACTAGCAAACCTGGATGGTGCCAGAGATTTGGTAAGTAAGTCTGCCAATTGGTACTCAGTTCCAACAAAATAAAGTTCAACTGTACCCCTTTCCACATGCTCTTTGATGAAATGATATCGGAGATCGATGTGTTTGGATTTGCAATGATGCACAGTGTTGCAGGAGATAGCAATCGCACTCTTTGAATCACAGTAGATAGGAATCTTGTTGAATAGGTAACCATAATCTTTAAGTTGTGATCTCATCCAAATGACTTGAGCGCAACAAGCAGACATGGCTACGTATTCAGATTCTGTAGACGACAGTGAAGTGCAGTCCTGCTTCTTAGATTGCCATGACACAAGTTTGTCTCCAAGAAACTGTAATCCACCAGATGTACTTTTGCGTGTGTCTAAACATCCTGCATGGTCAGCATCTGAAAAAGCAATTAGTTCAAAACCAGAATCCTTCGGATACCAGATCCCCAAGTTAATGGTTCCCTTAATGTATCAAAGGATTCTTTTGACCTCACTGAGGTGTTTTTCAGTTGGTCTGGACTGATAGCGAGAGCACATGTAGACAGCAAAAACTATATCAGGTCTACTAGATGTGAGATACATGAGGGACCCAATCATACTTCGGTATTTGGTAGGGTCAACGGGAGTCCCATGTAAATCAGCATCTAGTTTTGTGGTATAGCCCATTGGTGTATTAAAAGTATCACAAGACATCATTCCATGTTTCTTAAGAATTTCGAGAGCATATTTGGACTGATTTATAAAAATACCACGGGGTGATTGATGAACTTGTAATCCTAGAAAGAACGTAAGTTCACCCATCATGGACATTTCAAAATTATCTTTCATTAATTTTGCAAAATCATTAGAGTAACTTCGTTTTGTTGAGGCAAAAATGATGTCATCGACATATATTTGAACAACAAGTAAGTCCTCCCCGTAGGTTTTTGTAAACAGTGTTGGATCCACTGATCCTTTAAAAAATTTATTGGCCAGTAAGAAAGTGGACAGTTTGTCATACCACGCCCGTGGGGCTTGCTTGAGTCTGTAGAGAGCCTTTTTGAGTCGGTAGACGTGATTAGGACGCTCAGGATCAACGAAGCCTTCAGGTTGGCTTACATAAACTTCTTCACGGAGTTCTCCATTCAGAAATGCAGTTTTCACATCCATTTGGTAAACCACCATATTCCTATGAGCAGCATAAGCCAAAAAGATCCGAACAGCTTCATGTCGTGCCACTGGAGCAAAGGATTCAGCAAAGTCTAGACCTTCAAGTTGAGAGTATCCTTTCGCTACCAGACGTGATTTGTTGCGAATGACTGTTCCTTCTGCATCAAGCTTATTCTTCCAGATCCATTTTAACCCGATGACAAAGACTCCGTCAGGTCTTTCAACTAATTCCCAGACTTCTAATCTTATGAATTGTTGAAATTCCTCTTGCATAGATTCAATCCAGTTGTCATAAGTCATTGCATCTTTAATGTTCTTGGGTTCTTCATGACAAACTGTGAGTGCGTAGATGCAAGTTTCTCCATCTGTGTGAAGTCGTTGTCTTGTCATGACAGGTGCATCTGGATGGCCAATAATATGAACTAGTGGATGGTCACGAGTCCATTTGTGTGTTGACGGGTGTAGTTGATAAGTATCTCGCATGTTAGCAGGATCCAAGTTGCGTGTTGACGACTCAGCTATATCAGGAACTGTAGTAGCTGGTGCAAACGGATTAATGAACGCATCAGGATCATGCTCTGTGGATTGTGGAACTGATTGTGGTGTTGGATCTTCAGCTGGATGGCAGGGAGTAGAACCAGTTTGTTCTGCTGTTGATGGTGATTCAATTGAAGGACCGTCTCTTTCAACACTTGTAGAAGTTTGTTGAGGTGAGTCTGGTACTGGAATGTGATCAGGTTGAGCAGCGGAATTAGGTGAGACCTCAGTAGGACGGTATTCAATTGTGTCATCAAATAGTGGAGCAAACAAGGTTTCTAATTCTTTGCGGTTAAGTGGTAAAGGTTCAGCTGAAGATGCCGGAGAGTTAAGACGGTTAAATTCGGGTCCTAAGCTGTGTTGCTCAGAAGCCATTTGGGTGAGTTCATCGAAATTAGCGTGAATGGTTTCTTGAATTTCTCTTGTACGACGATTCCATATCCGAAAACCTTTGGAATTTTCACAATATCCAACGAACACTCCGATGTCAGCCTTAGCTTTGAGTTTACCTAAATCATCACGATCATTTTTCGGATAGCAAAGTGCTCCAAATACATGAAAGTAATCGATGTTCGGTTTCCTTTTGTGAACAATGTGATATGGTGTTTTGCGATGGCGTTTTGTGATCATGCAACGGTTTTGAGTATAACATGCGGTTGAAACAGCTTCTGCCCATAAGTAATCTGGTAATTGAGCATTAATCAACATAGTTCTAGCAGCTTCCACTAACGTCCTGTTGCGTCTTTCAACCACACCATTCTGTTCTGGGCTTCTAGGTATAGACGTTTGATGTTCAATTCCCACTTTCTCATAGTAAGACCGAAGTGTCTGATTCTTGAATTCAGTTCCATTGTCAGTTCTGACGATTCGTACCATGTTACGTAACTGAACTTGAATTTTGGTGAGAAAGGTGATGATCATCGAAGGAGCTTGATCTTTACTTCGTAGAAAATAAACCCAAGTCCATCTGGAGAAGTCATCCACAATTACTAGTATGTAGCGTTTACCGTTGATATTTTGAACACGCATCGGTCCACACAAATCCATATGTAGCAGTTGTAAAACATGATTCGTACTTTGCTCAGGTATTGAAGGAAAATGAGCTCGAGTACTTTTTCCTTGTTCACAGGCTGGACATAAGTGATCTTTGGTAAAACGGAATCTTGGAAATCCATCGACAAGTTTATAACGAGCAAGGTCAGTCATGGTTCTGAAATTCAAGTGCGAAAGACGTTTGTGCCATAACCAAGATTTAGTCGATTCAGCTTTGGAGAGAAGACATATCGGAGATGTTGCAATCATATCTGACATTGAGATTGTATAAAGATTGGAGCCGCGTGAGCCAGACATTAGATCGTTTCCTTGTAAGTCACGAACAAAGCAAGTTTTCTCACGAAATGCAACTTCTAGATCCCCATCACAGAATTGACCAACAGAGAAAAGGTTGTGTCCAAGGCCTTCCACATAGTAAACACGACTGATTTCAATGTTCCCGCTGATAAAGTCACCATATCCCATTATTAGAGCGTAATGATCATTCCCGAATCTGACAGTTCCTATAAACTTTGAGACAAAGTTGTGTAACAGTTTGAGATTGCCTGTCATATGTCGGGTGCATCCGCTATCAACAATCCAGAGAACAATCTGTACCACCTGCATCACCAGAAGAAGACACGGGTGGAACAGAAGTAAGGGTGGAACCCAAAGATAATGCGGGTTCCTGTTGGTTAGTAACACATATATTCAACAATTTAGGAATCCATTTAAAGTCTGGTTTGTGTTGTAACCAACGTTGCCAATTCCAACTAGTTTTTGCTTTCTTAATGTTAAATGCACTAGTAGTTGGCTCAGTCCTAGATTTGTTCTCGGCACCTATGGGGGTAACTGGGACATCATCAGAAACCGTAGAAGACGGCTTTCCTAAGTTAGACTTAGAGGCATGAGTGGGCCTAAAAGGAATGCGTGTCCTACGTTTCTTATGACGATTGAGAAGAGAATTAGCTAAACATTTTGTATGATCACCAGATGATACGCTTTTACGACAAAACACACAAGATGCATTAATATTCAAAACATTCAAAGGTTTATCATTCGTTACATTTAGATTTTGATTACAATTTGCCAGATTAGAATCTAAATCTGATGCAACATGAGTTTTATTCAAATTCCTAAGTTGGTCTTCTACTTCTTGAGCTTCTAGGTGTCCTCTCTTACGTTGCAAGATCCTATTCTTCTTTTTACTTTTTCGCATGGGTCTGCTAACGCTAGAAGTGGAGACTAGTCCTGTAGAAGTGGAGTTATCAACATTAGTGTTTTGAACAACCTTTCCTTTATCAGTTTTGTTTATTTGATACATTCCTGGTGCTATCATCGTGGTGTCAACCATTTTTCCTTTTTGAAGTAGCTTGACTTTCTCTTTTAAATCAATGATGATGTGATTTTTGTCCTGAATTTCAGACTCAAGTAAACCATTGCAATATTTGATGTCGTCGCGGTTTTGTTGCCATTCGGCGTTTTCAATTTTTAAATCCGCAATTTCTTTCTCGTATTGGAAACATCGACCTTTTAAAGACTCGTTGTTTTTGCAAATCTGACAAGAGTTTGAAACATTTTGACTTTGAAACTTCAATTCCTTTTTAAGACTTTGAGCTTGACACCATTCAAGCCTTTGTTTGAGTTGACAAATTTCTTTTGAAAACTGTTTTGTCACATCATCATTCTTTTTCTTCAGATTTTCATTCTCATTTTTAAGTGTCTCTAATTCCACATTCAACAAATTGTTATCAACACAGAGATCATCTACAAGCATAGAAGTACCAGATTTATAGAGATCATTCATGATAACAGACAAAATATCAGCACAGAGAACTTGTTCCAAGAGTCGATCAGCATCATTTTTGAAAACTTTAGTTTGTAGCTTTTGGACCAAAATCTCATTTTCAGCAGTATCAAAAACGTTTATCATATTTTTGACCTCCTTTTGAAGTTCCTGATCCCAACGTGTAGCACATAGACGAAGGTGTTGAACAATTGGTTTCATTTGTTTTTGAAAAATATCTCTCTTTTCTCGCTCGTAAGCGGATTGAAAAGTTTCAATTTTTATTTCTGAATTGCGTTCAATTGTTTCCTCCAAAATATCGATGTCTTCCATAAAGGTTTTGAAATAATTTAAGACACGACATTTTGGTAAAGGTGTAAGTACACCGGATGATGGTAAAGGACCATTTATTTGTGCTACATGTGGGACAGGAGCCACATTGTGAGATGAAACATATGACTCTTCGATAAACCATGATTTCTCAGGTAATTCCTTTTGAGTAACAAAAGATTTTGAAATTGGAGGAGCTTTTGAATAGTCATATGGTGTCCAATATTGAACTTGACTCATTTTTGATCGACTCTCGTCTTCAAGTTCTTCTTCTTCCTCAGTATCAAAAACAACAGCACGCACAATCGTATTGTCAAGAAAATAATCCATACTGTAAATTTTTGGAATTTCTTTGAATGCTGTGTGTAGAAACATTGAATTGTAATCACCAAGTGCATATCCGCAATTGGGTCTCGGTTTTAAAGTAAATTTCTGAATTGTTGTGACAGAGTTCCCGTGTTTGTAAACAATGTGACGAAATTCTTTGAGTTGTTTTTCAAGATCAACAATATCACCGAGTAAGTTGTCTATGTACTTCCTTTTCCGTATTTTATGTTCATGAAAATCTTTTTGACAACTTGACAATTTTGTTTCTGTTTTTGAAAGTTCAGTTTGAAGACATTCAACTTGTTTTTGCAATTCACCCTTCTCACTTTCAAGTTTCGAAATCAACTTTCCGTGTGACTCAATTAAATCTTGTATTTTGCGTTGAAGATCTTGTTCTTTGTTGTAAGAATCTTGAAAAGCTTTTTCAAAACTTTTAGTGTGTTTAATCTTTTCATCTTGATTTGAAAGCTGAATTTTATAACACTCAATGTCTCTTGCAAATGACGCATTTTGTTCTTTTAAAACTTTGTTTTTCTCGTTGCATTTGATTATTTGCAATTGTTGAGCATCCAGTTGTTTAGATAACAATATGAGGGCAGGGTCTGGATCAAATGATGGTTCATGTTGTTCTAACTGATCATATTTATCGTTCTCAATAGGATCATCAAATGAGACAACTGTGTCATCATCAAATATGACAACTGTGCTTATTTGTTCATCTGTTTGAGAGGATGAAGATGATGTAGATGGAACAACTTGCGCCATATCTGATTCATAAACAGAAGGTGAGACTATTTCATTAATAAAGCATGCATTGAGGTCATGTACCTGAGACAAGCCGTCAGTGTCATACACTGGACCTGAATCATTGAGCTTAAGTTCCTGCATGTTGGCCATAAGCATCACAGCTGCATTAGCTTCCAGATCTTCCATGTCATCATCATTGTGTACATTTGCCATGAAGTTGTTGTCTTGTTCAGGGAAATGTCCATCCTTTTCATCTTGAAGAGCCATGAGTAATGCCTGCTTGTGAAACTTACTACCCCGAGTTCTCGGTTTGGAACATGCTGTAGCTATATGACCTTGTTCATTGCAATTGTAGCACCAAACTGCATTCCCTGAGCTGGAGTTCCTTGTAGCAACTGAGTCAGACCTTTGTTGAGGAGATGCTGAGTTGTTTCTGAACCCGGTATTGTTACTAAACCTCTGACCATTCCCATAATTTCCTGAAAAACTTCCTGAACCAGATCGACCATAGCTACGATTCTAAATTTCCACTCTTCCATCATTGACAACAGCTTGATTTCTTGTGTTTGAAGATGAACGTTGACGGTTGTTTGTTTTGTTGGAGAATTTGCTGAAAGCACGAGCAATAAGAGCAAGTCCCTGATTCAACGTATTAAAGTCATCATCGTCATCATCATTGGAGTTGGAGTAGTACACAACATCATTGTTGTTTGACGGAACAAGTTGAGTAGAAGAATCTTGTAGAGATGAATCATAAGGGATCATTTGGTTCGAGGTGGAAGATTGTGGATAACTGAAGTAGTTCTGCTCTTGAACATATGCATGATTTGACATTGGTGGTGGAGCATAGGGAGATTGAGCTACGAGAGCCAAAGAATTTGGTGTTGAAGTTGGTGTGTATCCTCCTCGTAGAGCTCGATCTTTTTCCACTTCAGGTTCATGGTGTTTCAGAAAATCATACAACAAACCATATGGAGCATCATGAAGATTCTTCGTTTGACGAACAAATGTCACATATTTGTGCCAATCAGGGCCAAGACTACCCACAAATTTGGAGTTCACAGCGATCCTTGGTACAGTGATTTTGTGACGTTCCAGATCATTAACCACATTTGTGATTCGATGATAGTAGGATTCAAGTGACTCTCCAGGTTCAATTGTGATGTCAGTGTATTCCATGTAAAGCTTGGATTCCATGTCATCTTTGTTCAATTGAGTGCCTTCCATGAGGAGATGAACGTGTTCCCACATAGCTTTGGCTGTTTTCTGAGCATCGACACTGCGATAGATCGGATTGGGTATACCTTGAAGTATATAAGCCATTACATACTGATCAGCTTCACGATGTAGTTTCTGTTCTTCAGTGAGTGCAGTTTCTGGAAGGGGTCTATCACCAGGAGGACGTGGAGGATCAGCATTTGGATCACCAACTTCAAATCTTGTTGGCCACTCAAATGGTCCTTCAAGTATCACTTGCTTTAAGAACTGCCCATGAGGTTTCTTTAATTCAAGAAATCTTAAGAATCGACTTGACCATTGAACATAGTTCCCAGGTGTTAGCATTGGAGGTGTTTCAAGTGATCCTGCCTCATGTCGGGATTGTTGAGTTGTAATAACTTCACACATTCTGTCAAACCAGTGAGGTTGTTTGGAGGAAAACTGAGTGGTTTGTTGTGGCACTTGATATGGTAGTTGTTGAGGAATGAGCTGTTGTTGCATCATTAGGTAATGTTGTTGTGGATTGTATTTAGGAGGTTGTTGATTCATCTGGTGCGGAAGGTAATGTTGTTGCTGATACTGCTGAGGTTGTTGTTGCTGAGGTGTTTGTTGTTGAACATGAGGAAAGTAGTGATTCGGTGGCTGAGACATCTTAGAACACTTGTGTAGAAATAGATCTTGTAGAAAGTGTAGAATTAACCAATTATCGAGAAACTTAGCAACAAATCTCGAAACTTGGCAGATTTTCGAGAAATACAGTTTTCGAAAACTTTGTGGATCTTATCGAGAAAAAGATTTCGAAACAGTTCAATGTTATCGAGAAATAAGATTTCGATAATACAGAAGGTTTATCGAGAAATAAGATTTCGATAATCTTAAAATTTCTCGATAACTTTTCGAAAAAATGTTGAATTTCTCGAAACTTAGTTTATCGAAAAAAATGTAGGATTTCTCGATAAATTTCCTCGAAACTTAGTTTTCGAAATTATACAATTTCGAAAAACTTTCCCAAAAGTCGAAGTACTTAACTTTCTTATACAAGAAAGAAAATACCGAGTCCACACAAACGAAGTCGAGGTAGTGCACTATGAGAAGATCTCGAAATAGGCAAGTAGGAAGTTCTCGATAAGTAGTAGGTTTTGTTTTTCAAAGAAAGCAATCCTTAAATTCGTTTTTCTTTCAAGATACTTGTACTTTTGTGTATAAAATTAGTAAATCTTAAAGAAAGTAGAAAACTTTAAGAAAAATTTAAAACTTGAAAAGATTTCGATAAAAGTACAACTATCTAAAATCGAATAATTTAGTAGAAAGTTTGGAACTTTTTGGTTTGTTTTGATTTTAAACACAAGTTTGTAAGCAAAGATGTGAGAAAAACCAAGAAACAAACAAAAAAATTTAAACTTTTCAAACAATTCGAGAGAAAAAAAAACGATTTATAAAGAAAGAAATCAATGAAAAACCAATAACTACACCTTCCTCTAGCGAATGATACCACTTGTTAGGTCACCATTTAGTAAACACAAGTATGATATAAAGAGAAATGAGATGAGAATGAGAGTGGGATGATTATGAGAAATTTGAGAAAGTGAAATGCAAGAGTTTCCTTAATGTTTTCAAATAACCAACCAAGTTTACAAGAGGCCTAAGACTAGTATTTATAGGAAAGGAGCTAGGGCAACATCCTACTCCTTCCCTCCTTACAAATCGTATGGGCTTTGAGGCCCATGGACTACATACTTAAGCCTAGTAAACTTAATACAAAATGTAAATGAAAGTAAATAATAACTAAGCAACCTAGCATTATTACAAATGACCGAGACTTGATAAAATAGTAAAACTATGGTTCCAACATGTCTAATGATGAAAGAAGATCATATGAACACAATTCACCAGATTATAACAACTATTAACTATGAAACACAAGTATGCTAATTTGACTGAGAAAATTAATAAAACAGCAACTAAGGAATTAGATTAACAACCTATCAATTTTATTCTATGTTATCACTAAACAGTACCACAGGAATACAAACATGCAAAGATCTAAGCAGACTTATACTTTAAACAGTAAATGGCAAAAAAAATGGAAAATGCTTACAATTTGGAATTGGACTGAGGAATTGAAACCAATGACCAAGAACAACCTATAGCTTACCACTAAGCACTATTATACCCAAAAGCAATCCAGATTATCACTTGCTTCATGCCTTCATCTTCTTCATCATTGATTTTTTTTTTATTTTCTTTTTATTTTCCTTTGTATTTTTTTTTTATTTTTCTGTTTTATTAAATTTGTTGATTTTAACTATTCTAATAGTTTAAACAAGTTGGTATAAAGACTTATATGAGATTATAAGTCTTATAACACATTGTATAACAACTAATTGAGTACATATGAAAATTTGAAAATTAAAAACTGCATAAACTATAACTGATCATGAAATTGAAACTAAAGCCTGAAAATAGATTTATTATAACTTTAGAAACTTAGTACAATGCTTTGAAACTTAAAATTGAACTGAGATTATAAATTAAAGCTTAAACGACATACATTAATACTAAACTAAAAACTAACTAACTCATCCTTCTTCATCTTGCTCCTTTTATAGCCTCCACATGATCCAGGTGTCCTCTTGAGCATTTCCCACCATGTGATTGCTTGATACGTGTTGAAATTGAAGTACAGGTGTTCAAAATCTATTTTGGCGCCAAAAACCACCAAGGTTGCTTGCAGCCGTTTTTTCAAGCATTTAATGCTATGATGTGACAATGGAGGGTTAAGGGGACAAAATGGAGTGTAAGGGGTGATGGTGGTGTAGGCTAGTAGGTTGAGGTGATGCAGAGATGGTGGGAGTAGTACGTGTCCAATCCTGGAGCAAGGCTAAGGTTTGAGGACTCTTGGAGAGGGTGACAGGTGGAAAAGAATTGCAAGTGGAGGGGGGTGGTATGGTGGATGGTGATGCAGCAGGTGATGGGGAGGGAGGTTGAAGAAGAAGGTGGAGGTGGTGTGGTCAACGCGGGTCAAAGACCCGTGTTAATAAAAAGTGGGAGTGGGCTTTTATTTTTGGGCCTGGGTATTTATTTGTGGATTGGATAAATGGCTGGACCAGGGAAATGGTTTGGGTGGGTTTTATTTGGTATTGGATTATTAAAGGTAAGGTTTGGTTAAAATTAGCCCAAGGACCTATTATGTAAAATCTGATTTTCCAGGGACTAAACCTGTAATTTTTCCAAAATATATCACAAAGGACCTTCTTTGCCATTTAAAAATATTATAAGGTCCTTTTTAATATTTTTCCAATTTAAAACACTCGGGGACCATTTTTGCCAAGATTGCAAAGTATAGGGACTTGTTTTGTAATTTCTTTGAATTTATCATCTAGGGGTAAAATTTGTCAATTTATGAATTACCAAGGACCTTTTGATGATAAAATTCCATTTTTGAATACTGAGGGGTATTTTCTGTCAATATTGAAACTGCAGGGACCTGTTTTGCCAATTTTGATATTTTGAACTTTCAAGGGTAAAAATTGTTATTCCTTGATTCCTGGGGATTGTTTTTGACTTTTCTTTAAAATAAATCATCCAGGGACCATTTCTGACATTCCTTAAAAGTTCAGGGGCTGATTTTGACAATTTGGTAAACTTTGGCGGTTTTTCCCTGTTTTTAGTTCTTTTATGTTTGAAACATATAAAAACACCTTCTAAGGATATTTGTATTATTTTGTGGTGTTTCTGAGTGTTTTTACATGTTTTTGTTGTTCAGATTTGACAGAAATGATGAGTTTTTATGAACTCATCATGTACTATATTAATAAAATATTCGACACGTGTCGCACATATATGAAGGTTGCTCAGTCGCCAAGTTGCCCTGATCCGCCGGAGGAAAGTGATTTAAAAACATCTATTCAAGAAATGTGCTTTGGGTGACTAATCTATTTTGGTAATTTTCCCTGCGTTTAAAGAGGTTCAAATATCTAATGGCATCATCCAGCCAACAAGTTCCTAACACACACTGATTTTAATATAGTGCTAATGATTCTTGCTGTTCCCGTCCGAAACGAGGCTGCAAATCTGCAATAGACCTGCCAGTTTTGATTGGATCAGTGACTTTGCACCTGGAAACAATTTAAGAAAGATAACGTTATATGTGATGAGTATCATCAGAAATCATTAAACATTTATAGCAACCATAACAGATTGTATGCCTAATGCATTGAAAGTAGACTTCAGATATATTTAAACCCGTTCAATCCATTCCCTTTTACTAAACAAATTTATTGTACTTGGTTAAATCACAACCCACATAGATGGTAGATCCAATTATCCATTCATAAATAAATCGGTTGTAACCACACAAAACGATCCCAGAAAGCAAAACATCGCGAAGGGTCTTCCAGTATTACAGTGAAAAAAGGAAGGAAAAGTAGAACATGCAATCAACCCATAACTTATTCTGCAATGAATAATAACCTTTGGGGTAAGCGCAATAATAAAACATGAAGAATGAAGTACTAAGCAACCCCAACCGTTAAGATTAAATGAATCGAAAATATTAAAAAAATTTAGGATTGTTCATATAACCTTTGGGTAAAACAGTACTATACCATTAAGAATGAACAAATGAAAAACCCTAAAGACAAACATGGATGTACATGCGGACTAAAACACATTGCTTTTTCCTCTTCAAGCTGATGTGGGATGAGCTTATGTGACTATGTCAGCTCCTTTTCTTTTTAGTCCTCTTGAAAAAAATCGAACGTATTTATTTTACTTTACATTAGTGATTCAGTTGTATCTTGAACAGGTTTTATTCAATTGTACGTATAACATACAAGTTATTACGTATTTTCTAAAATAGCAAAATTGCAAAGAATTAAAACTTATTTATTTGGAAAAAAAATAAATTAAAACCTTATGATTTTAGCATGCATCTAAAATACGCATCTGGACATGAATTTGAGCAAATATCGAATACTTTATGAAATGAGCTCCAGCCTAGAGCGTTATGACCCCAAACTATCAAGCCATACTTGGTTTTAGTTAGAACTCGTCGTTGTTTTGTATGAACCAGATCATGTGTAATTACTAGTAGTTAAAAGTGATAGTAACTTGTTATTCCTGATAAATTCCAAAGCATGTTGTTATCATTAGTAAACATAACAATTTTTACCGTAACATCCATGTTTTGCCCAATGTCGAATGTAATTATCAGAAATGTCCAAAATTTCTAGCATATTGTTATTCTTCAGTAGATATGCATGCCTAAGATATTTATGCGGAAAGAGAAACATACACCGATACGCTCGATGAATGTGCCATCAAACTTTGTAGGGGATTTTAGTATCATTATTAGACAAATTAAGTCTGCTGGTAGAACAATACGCAGATTGGTAACAGGGTTAAAACAAGTAAATCTGTTGGTACATACTAGGTCACATGGGATTAAGTGATTAACCCGAAATACTTGATCTATTACTTCTAGTTTTTTCTTCAATTAGATTAGTGTGTCAAATATATTTACAAAGTTTATTATTATATTTGAATATTGACCAAACTTCTTTATCTAACTGATTTAAAAGGTTTTGTGCATTAATATTATACGTTGGAAAACTTGGCTGGAATGTCTTCGTAGTATGTCACAGCTAAAAGAGAGAGGTGTATATTTATGTTTGTGTATTAAGAAAAAAGTGGGGAACGGAAATGGTTCAGCATTTTGGGTAGAGAAGTGGATGGAAGATGGTGTCTTGAAAGATAAATACCCATGTTTTTTTTTGCTTTAGAGGAGAATAAACTGGTCACTGTTCTTGTTAAAGTTTTTAATGGCTTACGTTATGGTTTAGACGAATGCCAATGGGGGAGCAGAAGGTATGCAAATGGAAGATTTATCCAACAAGGTGGGTAGTTTTGTGTTCTCAGATAAGGATGACAAACAGTTGTGGAGTTTGGATGGCGAGGGTATTTTCACGGTTGCCTCTGCCAGGAGATACATAGATGAGGGGTTATGTCTTTTGGACGGGTCGCCAACTAGATGGATAAAATTGGTCCCTATGAAAGTGAATATTTCTGCTTGGTGTTTATCATCCTATAAGCTTCCGACAAAGTTTAATATGTCTTTGAGAGGGTTGGAAGTGCCTTCTATTGTTGCCCGATTTGTCAGGTGGCCGGTTCGAAATCATAGATCGTCTTTTTTTTTTATTATATATATATATATATATATATATATATATATATATATATATATATATATATATATATATATATATATATATATATTTTCTTGTTCGGTTGCTTCTCCTATTACCTCAAGGATTCTAGTGTGGTGGGGGCTTTCGGTCATCGGGTTCTCTACGTACCAAGATTGGCTTAGTTGGATCAAAGGTGTGAAGCTTAGGTGGGAGGTGAAAGAATACTTGGAAGGTACGATGCTCGTCTCTTGGTGAATAATTTGGAGTTATCTAAATAAGTTGTTTTCTTGTTCGAAGCTCCAACAAATGCGTCTAGGGATTAGGCCGTACAATAGCTACGTACTTTCACTAATGTACCATTTTGGTACGTGAACTTATTTCCGTTCCACTTAATGTTGTCTACTTTTTTGTTTTGTTCCATTTTGCACAAATTTTACTGGCAACCAGCTAAACTTTTGAAAAACCGGCTAAAGTCCAACGTGGCATATAAGACTTTTGGGATTAGGTCGTACAATAACTACGTACTTTCATTAATGTACCGTTTTAGTACGTGAACTTATTTCCGTTCCAACCATTTTTAAAAAGTTTATAAAAATTCTCGTAATGTAAAAGTTTATAAAATTTTTGTAATTTTTAAAAAAGTTTATAATAATTTTTGTAATTTAAAAAGTTTATAATTTTTTGTAATTTAATAAAAAGTTTATAAAAATTCTCTAATGTAAAACTTTTTAAAATTTTCGTAATTTTTAAAAAAGTTTATAATAATTTTTGTAATTTAAAAAGTTTATAAAATTTTTTTAATTTAATAAAAAAATTATAAAAATTCTCGTAATGTAAAACTTTTTAAAATTTTCGTAATTTTTAATAAAGTTTATAATAATTTTTGTAATTTAAAAGTTTATAAAATTTTCTTAAAAAAGTTTATAAAATTTTCATAATTTAATAAAAAGTTTATAAAAATTCTCGTAATGTAAAACTTTATAAAATTTTCGTAATTTTTAAAAAAGTTTATAATAATTTTTGTAATTTAAAAGTTTATAAAATTTTCGTAAAAAAGTTTATAATAATTTTTTTAATTTAAAAGTTTTTAAAATTTTTGTAATTTAATAAAAAGTTTATAAAAATTCTCGTAATGTAAAACTTTATAAAATTTTCGTAATTTTTAAAAAAGTTTATAGTATTTTTTGTAATTTAAAAGTTTATAAAATTTTCGTAAAAAAGTTTACAATAATTTTTGTAATTTAAAAGTTTATAAAATTTTCATAAAAAAGTTTATAATAATTTTTTAATTTAAAAGTTTATAAAATTTTCGTAATTTAATAAAAAGTTTATAAAAATTCTCGTAATGTAAAACTTTATAAAATTTTCGTAATTTTTAAAAAAGTTTATAGTATTTTTTGTAATTTAAAAGTTTATAAAATTTTCATAAAAAAGTTTACATTAATTTTTGTAATTTAAAATTTTATATAATTTTCGTAATCTAATAAGAAGTTTATAAAAATTCTCGTAATGTAAAACTTTATAAAATTTTCGTAATTTTTTAAAAAGTTTATAGTAATAATTTCTAAAAAAGTTTATAAGTGACCAGTTTCGGTAAAACAAGTTTAGCAGTGCAAAATGGTACAAAACAAAAAAGTAGAAAACATTAAGTGGAACGGAAACAAGTTCACGTACCAAAACGATATATTAGGGAAAGTACGTAGCTATTGTACGGCCTAATCCCTTATTTGATCGTAGTTCATCATTCTTATGTTTGGTGTAATGATAGAGCTAGGAGAAATTTAAATTGGGTGGGTTGGCTTAAAAGCCCTTTAACTGTTCTCATGTAATTGTTGTATTGGTTGAGTTTTAGCTCCTTGCTAGGCCCGTTAATAAAATCGCCGTTTAAAAAAAAATCCTCGTATTACATGATAGCTATAACAACAAATTCCTAGCAATGTTATTTGGGCCAAACCATTTAGCCATAGAGTTTAACTCAAATGAGAAACTTTGATGCCATGTGTATGAATTTGTGAGGTTTGTCATGGTGACATTTTGATCAGAGGTCAAACGAAACCCTAGACAGTATTTTGAATGGGTTTTTTTATCGAGTCAATAACGTGTTTGTTTTGAAGTATGATATCCTCCATTGTGTTGGGGTTCATTCTGTTTGAGACTCTAGCTGTATTCTCAAGTCTAAATTTTAAAGAATAGAAAGAGATAGGATGAGAAAGGTAAAGTAAGGGACGACGTTGAGAAGAAAGTGGTTATTGAAATTTGTGTTCTTAAGTTTGTATTTTAGGTAGCAAGGAAAGGAAGAGAAAATAATAAAATTACTAATATGCCCTCAACACTATATACATATAAGCATTTTTACGCAAAGGTAAAACTTTGAAAATGATCTCATTTTCGTTAAATTTCATGTTACCTGATGGCAGATGCAAATTGCTATGCAATAAATGCATACATCATGACAAATTAATTCAATTCAATACTCAGTAACCATGAACAATCGCTGAAGCATAATTAATTAATTCCCATCACTATTAATTGATAAAAAAACAATCTGGAAAGTGTATATGGTTAAATTTGGATACACACTATTTTACATATGTACCCTTATGTATGAGAAAAAAGAGAGTCCTAATTTACAGTTATGCCACTCACACTTAGTTGCCGTTTCTTTTTCTTGTTATTTTCATTTTGTTTCTCACTAGATAACAAAAACAATTCATCCACCAAACCAGATAACAAAAACAAGAAGAAGAAGAAGAAGAAGAAGGACAATGAATCTACACTTGAGTCAATCTCCTTCAACAACACCATTATCAACACAAGCAATTCATCCACCAAAATTCACACACCCCCTCTTCTCCACGCGCCGCCCATCATCCATCACATCTTTATCAAATAATAGCAGCCTTCTTAGAAAAAACCTTGTTGTCAATGCTGACGTCACTAATAAAAACAAACCCGCAACCAGTTTTAATGATAATTCTGATGAACAAAGTGTAACTTTTGTTTCTCAAGAAAATGTCCCTCTTGAAGGTGTTATTCAGTTTGAGAAACCTGATACTACTTCAAGATTTAAGAAATGGGGGTAACCTTATTTTTTATTTTATTTTATTTTTTTCAATAATGTTATTATTGTTTATAAATGATAAGCTCATAAGCCTCTAATTAGTGTTTGGGTTAGATTTTTTGGCTTATTTTTAGACCTATGGGTTTATATGAGTTTATAATAAAGTTTATTTGTTGAAAATGTGTAGATACATTGAAAATATAAGCACTCCCATACACCTTTTGAAGATTAACGTTATAAAGTTTAGGTTTCTTAATTTTTGGCTAACTAGTAAAACTTGTCATATGTAACTAGTTAATCTTAGTGTTAATTACTAATAACATAACTTCAGGTAGTCTTCTAGTTTATGTGCAATGGGGTTTAACTTTGATTTTAGCTTGACAGATTGAATATGTCACAAGTGATCAATAGCCATGGAAATTTTGTGTTATCAAGTATGTATCGACTGACGTATGTAACTAGTCATCTTAACTTTAGTAAGCTTTTGCATGTAAATTAGTAGTGTCTAAATTGGAAACAGACTGAGATTAGAGAATTGTACTAGTCAATTAGCCTTAATTTGATGTGTACGTGGAAATCACCATCCGAAGCACACCCAAATGTTAATTTGGTTATTACTTACAATAGAAAACAAAAAAAACTTGGTTACCCAAATATGAAAATGTTTAAGGTCCACTCCTTTATTTATATGGCCCCCTACCCTGCTCTGGCGGGGGGATTGGGTACTGTTGTTGTTGTACTTTTATTTATATGGCTTTTTATAAGCTTGCTACTTTTTTATGGGTAAAAAGAGTTCATAACCGAAAATGGAACTCAAATCAAAGCTGGTCACCTTTTCTAAACATTTTTGTTCTTTTTCTTATGAGCTTTACTTTTTTGTTGTTAATTCAGTCACGTGGCTTTGCTTTCTGGTGGAGATGTATTAGCCATACTGTTGTTTTCTGCAATCGGAAGGTTTAGTCACGGTTTATCTGCTTTTGATGCGGAAACATTACGAACTGCAGACCCTTTTATTGCTGGTATGGCTATCTCTTTCCTTAAACTATATATAATCTGTAGCTATGATTAATTCATTATTAAAACTTGGTGATAAAACGGGTGTAGAATTTTACCAGGTTGGTTCTTAAGTGCTTATTTCCTTGGTGCTTATGGAGACGATGGCAGAGGAGTGAATGGTAAGACTAACGCCATTACTGCTGCTGTCAAGTCTTGGGCTGTAGGTGTTCCTGTAAGTTCTTTTCATTGTGTTTAAACTTAGTAGTTATATGTGTTTTTTTATCATTTCCACTAAAAATTGCTTATTTCGTTTGATGGGGCATTAGATTCTTCTTCTTTAAAATAGAGTTTAGCTTGAGCATATAAATAAGAATTTGTAATTTGGGAATGTGGGATACTTACTACTAATAGTGAATAGTGAGGCATTTGTTAGATCAGATGGAGGTGATAGGGACACTCATACACCTATATTGTGTCTTAGAGTCCTTATTGGAGTATTTAGTGGTGTGACATCATACATATGCTATTAATCGTAATTTAAGTAGTCATATTTTTTTCCTCTTTCCCATAGTAACTTTTTGGCCCTTATAATTCTGGTGATAGAGCTCTTAAATTCTGAATGATTTCTACCTAGTGGATTCTATCTTGATCCAATTTCACTTTATCTATGTGTAGTTTGTCAACTGAACTGGTTGCCTTTAAACTTTTATACAAGTTTTTATAAACAAAGGAATACAGAAAAAACTTCATAATCCGGGAATTGAAGTGGCGATTTTCTAGAAATTGTTTGTGCTGCTAACCTCAAGTGGATCGCAATGTACCTTGAAGGATATGCATTTGCTTTATTTTTCTCCAGTAGCAATGAGAAAACTCTAGTATATTGGATGGACTAGTTAAAGTTCTGTTGGAGGAAAATTAAGTATCCAAATCTGGATAAGCACCTCAATAAATCGGAAAATGGGACCCATTTAAAAATATTTATACGGGATTGGGGAAAAGGGATCATGTTATTAACAATATGAGAACACTGCCTTGCAATGGTTTAAGGCCAGGTGTATAGAATTGTATTGTTTCTAAATTTGAGATAGAAAAATTAGAGGGAACAATTATATATGGTAGAACTAGAAACTGCTAACTCCAAACGCATTTTGACGGTTTAAAAAAGTTCCAAACTGGTCAGCCAACTTATGGTGAGCCAAACTTGCCAAATTGCTTCGTTTTTGGCTGAACCATGCTCATACCTCCCCGTACCAAATTTCATACCCCTACTAACAAGAAAACAACACTGAGAAACATGTATACAACCTGCCGCAGTTCCACAAATTGTGTTTACTATCATTAAAACACGATGAACTTTGGATAAAACAATTTGCTTTGAATATCTCTGAGATGATTCATCTTCTGTCTATTAGCAATTCGAGCTCAACAAGAAGACATTCAAAAATTGGTCCATATTAGTCATACCCATAAAACACCCATTTTTGTATGTATCAAAGTTTCTTCTTTCTCAATATAGATAACTTGTAGGATGTAGAGCCTATTTAACTCTAGACTGGACAATAGTTTAGTGGATGGAAGTTGTTTTGTTTTCCCTTTTTGTGGCAATCATAAACTTCTAGCAACGACGTATGCAACTTGTTATACCACACAATACATGTCCTTCAATTCATCATTCCTTACAAAAATTACTCTGCAAGATTTATGGTCCTGTCAGAACCATAGGAGAGTCTCTTCAGGTTGCTTGATTTTGCAAATCACAAGTATACAAAGTAGGAGCTGTGGTCTATAATCTACTCGGTAAAGTCTCTTTTGCAAGCCACCTGTTTTTGAAGTATTAAATATTGCTAACTACTCCAGAAAATCACTGGCGGTATATTTCCACCATCACAATATCCATCCAGTTTTGAGTTGCAAGTTGGCATATACCATATGGTCCTTCTCCTTTCAATCATCAGCTTCCTTTGCAAGAGATTTGTAGCCCTTTACAAAGTCAGTTGCTTCTTTTAAAAATTCTTGTGTTTGGATGTACTTAGCAAGTGATTATATGAATATCGTATCATCACTCTCAAGGACCACTTAGCAATGTTTTCTTTATTTGGTCCAGCCTTAATCATCTCCTGTTATTTATTTATTTTTTTCTGTTAAATAAATGTACACTACTCAATTGTAATGACAGTCTATTGTGTTTTCAGTTGGGCATATGTATAAGGGCCGCAAGTATAGGCCACATCCCTCCGACCAGATTTATTGCAGTTACAATGGGTAGCACTGCTCTGTTACTTATAGGGTGGAGAGCACTGATATCTAACATTTTAGCTGACGACAAGAGCAAGAAGAACGATGTATACAAGCGTGGAAGTCCCTTTGAGTTATTTGAGGTATGTTGCATATTTCGTCCCACATTTATCTTAATTATTAACTTCCAAATAAATATTAGAAAATAATGATTGTAATCACTTTCACTCCAATACTCAAAACTTTTTATGAGTTTAAACCCACTTTTAAACACGTTTAATGGTGCTCTTGTGTATGCCTAGGTTTCTAACTATGATTCACTAGGAGTTTTTATATCTCTTGCTGATAATCATGAGTATTTATGCATTTAAAAGAAAGTTAGAAATAAGAGAAAGTTAGAAATAAGTAGATGAACGAGAGCTTATTCTTTTCAAAAAAAGAAGGGAGGTAGGGAGTTGCAACAAAACTAGTGTTATTGGATAAGTTAGAACAAGTACAAGTAAAAGGGTGACTAGACTATGTGCTTAGTTCATGGATTTGATAGAACTAATGATGAGAGGGTTTTTTTTTATTTTTTTATATATACTACGTATATATATATATATATTTTAATTTTATTATTATCTTTATCATTATCTGTTAACAGTTGGGAAAATACCTTTAGTTACCAAGAAGTACACCGCCAAACTCACCAGAGTTATCTTAGGCAAATTGCACATCTAAGAAACGTTCTATGAGTTGATTTAGTTTTAGGGACCTGCAAATCGACGGTTTAAGGGACATGATTACCTGAAGTGACACTTTCCTAGTTATTTTTATTAAAATAATTGAATGCTGATTTGACGTCGATTTTCTCCTCGTGATCACATTTCCTTTTTTGTCAATCTCATAGTAACTTTAGTGGTCTCGATAATTCCTGTATTAGATATGTGCTTAGAAAGATTTTTATTGATAAATATTTTGTTACTTCTTACAGTTGCTCACGTCATTGGTAAGAAGATGGTGAGATATGCAGCCGAGTCTGCTGTTATTGTTCAAAAACCAAACATTTAGACACAAATTCATATTGTAAGTATTGAAAATTTATAGCAACAATGTTACGAAAATACTTCTTTCTGAAGGTCATTTCTTCCCCTTCAAACTTTGCCTAATATGTTTTTTAGGTGCTATGTTTCGTCTTGTTAGTTTTTTATGTTTAGTGGAGCCCAATTGTCACCTCTAAAATTTTAAGATGCTTGGGATAAGATCCATTTCTTATGAGTGGTATATTTGGTCATCTTGTTTGTATCGTAATTTCTTAAAGCCTAAAAAATAACATGGTATTATCTTGTTTAGTACGTTATTTCAAATGATATGTATGTATTTTGGAGAACTGGGAGTTATTTGTACATGAAAATACTATTTCATACATATGAAGTGCATGCTTTGGTGACTCGTACCATATGTGCAAGGATGTTAACATGTGGTACATTATTCGTTTGAAGTTATGAGCTTCGTGACATTTTAATAGTATACAAACCACTGATCGCAATAGGCAGCAGCCTGGTTTTGGCCTGTTAGGCAGACACCCAATTTATATTTTTGTTTTGGAAAATGCTATTTCTTCCTACAAATTGTTCCTTCTTAACCTCCTACTTAAAGGATCATGAAAAGTGTCAGAATTAACGGCTTTGATGCAGAGAGAGAATACGTCGAAAACACACACACACACACACACACACATATATATATATATATATATATATATATATATATATATATATATATATATATATATATATATATATATATAACAGGATGTACATGACATCACTAAATGTCCAGTAATCATGCATAATGCCTATGTCGATGACACTTTGCACAATCGAGCTCTCTGATTGGATGAAAAAAATGCGACTGCCACCGTGGAACCCTAACTTCTTGCTTAGTTGGCACGATTAACTTAAATGTTCGGTTTTAAATCTCTAAAAAATCGTATGGGATAATGTCTATATATAAGTTTACACTGAATGTTTTGTTATTCATATGAAGATAAGTTTGGTGTTGATTTTTTGATATATTTTGTAATCAGAAAAAACGCGCAGATAACTATTAGTATATATACAATATATTATTGACCTAAACCTCCAGTATATATACAAACAGGTTTACAATTTGCAACTTCTTTATAATGTATTTTGTGCTGCATTGATTAATTGATTTAGGGTGTATTGTTAATTGTATTCATATTATAATTGTCTATTTGTTGATTAATATGCAGAATCGTATTTTCTGATGCATTGATTTAGCGTATATTGTTAGTTATATCAATATTATAATTGTGTATATGTTGATTAATATGCAGGTTTCAACCATCAACAACAAACTACGACTATGGGAAAAGAGTTTGGAAAAGGCCTCCAGCTGGTATGTTAGCTATTTTATCTTGTATTTTGTGCTGCATTGATTTAGGGTATATCGTTAATTGTATTTAATAAATAATTGTTAATATTTAGGGTAGGTGTAACATACAATTTATTATGTAAAAATTCAAATACGGAGTAATTAACAAAGCAATCAAATACTTATAATATTTACATACATCTCAAATATAAAGCAATCAAATACTTATAATATTTACATACATCTCAAATATGCATCTATAGACCTGAATTCAAATGAATATCGAATACTCTTATGAGATGAGCTCGAGCCCAAATCCAACTATCAAGTCCTAGAGCATGATGACATCAAATAAGCGAGCCGGACTTAGTTTTAGATAGATCTCATACTTGTTTTATACAAATCACATTACGCGTAGTTGGTGAAATTTTACCCTAACATCCATGTTTTGCCAAGAGTCGAATGTAAAGTCTAGCATACTGTTATTCTTCACTAAAAATCCGTAACTTAGAGTTAAACGGATAAGGAAAAATACACTGATATGCTGGATGAATTTTTCATCAAAATTTGTGGAAGTTTCAGTGTCATCAAACAAGAGTCTGACATTCCAATATTACTAGTCCAAATATCCCAAACAAACATGACCAACAATCAGATACATTTAAAGAGGTTCAAATATCTAATGGCATCATCCAGCCAACAAGTTCCTAACACACACTGATTTTAATAAAGTTCTAATGATTCTTGCTCTTCCCGTCCGAAACGAGGCTGCAAGAGACCTGCGCAGTTTTGATTGGATCAGGGACTTTGCACCTGGAAACAATTTAAGAAAGATAACATTATATGTGAGATGAGTATCATCAGAAATCATTAAACGTTCATAGCAACCGATGTTATAACAGAGTACATGTTATTCTACCTTACGGGGTGATTCTGACTTTGACTTTGACCTTGATCTAGATCCGGCTCTGCACAGATATTGGAGAAGAGGACCAGATGTTTATAGGGCAGTTGTTAAGAGAAAGTATACGAGTCAAGGAGTGTTTGGATGTGCACTTTGAAGGTGATTATTTGACTAAAAGACTTAAGTGTGCAAGATACTGTATAGATGTGCAACTGTAGATTTTGGTTGTGATAATCAAATAATCAGATGTTTTAAGTATTTGTAAAGTTTTTCGTATCAAAATTAAAAACTGACCAAAAAGGGTATTTGACACTTCCATATTGAGATAATCAACACATTAATAACTGATTGTACATTTGGTTTGCAGTAATCAAAAAATCAGTTCATAAACGCAACTCCAAGCACCCAAGATACGCAAGTTTGGTTTGCAGTAATCAAATAATCAGTTCATAAACGCAACTCCAAGCACATAAGATACGCACGCTAAAATTTAATACCTTGCCAGCTTCACAGGAGACGCTGACCTAGATTTTACTGGCGATCTTGATACAGATTTGCTGCAGAAAAAACAAAATGTCGTCAGAAACAACTAGATTACCGAGTAATAATGACGAATATTTTTCCCATACCTCTTGCTGCGGCGTGGGCTTCTGCTTCTGCTTCTGCTACGCCGTGGGCTTCTGCTACGCCGTGGGCTTCTGCTTCTGCTTCTGCTTCTGCTGCGACTTCTGCTACGGCTTCGACTTCTGCTTCTGCTGCGGCTACGGCTACGGCTACGACTTCTGCTGCGGCTCCTACTAGGACTCCTGGAAGGGCTTCTTTCATACTTCCTTACCTGCACCCATAAGGTAAAGACACAATAATCGAGCTTATGAGAGAGAACCCATGCAGCCAATTGGCAGCACAATCACAATAGAATAGCTTAGCAAGGACAAACATGTCATTTTATGTAAAGGTCAAAACAGGTGGGGACAGACTGGGTTGCCCCGCGGACATTTTTTGAGACTGGGTTGCCCCGCGGACATTTTTTGTCCAGTTTCAAAATCAAATTATTAACGTGTTGAATAGGGGATCAAATAGAAAATGTAATGACAATAATAGTATTGTCTTTGCTAAAAAACGATTTTAAGATGTTGTATGCACTAGAAGTAGCCTTTGGATTGTATGCATAATGCAAGTAGACTTCAGATGAATTTAAACCCGTTCAATCGATTCCCTTTTTTACTAAACAAATTTATTTTGCTTAGTTAAATCACAACCCACATAGATGGTAGATCCATTCATAAATAACTCGGCTGTATCGCCAGGTTGATCAAATTGTTTTATTGATGATGTACCAGCCATCAAAACCACACAAAACTGACAAAATGATCCCAGAAAACAAAACATCATGAAGGGTCTTCCACTATTACAGTGAAAAAAGGAAGGAAAAGTACAACTTGCAATCAACAAGTCTCAATAAGAACATATAATGATGACCTACATATATTAGCGAAAAATAAGTTACCTCAATGTAGGTCTTTGTCCATGGATTCCTGAACTCAGTGTCATTAAGCTTCTTTATCTAAGTAACAAAGGAGACATCAGTATGGACCAAGTAAAGACATCATATGTGTATGGACCAAGCTATTCTAAAACAAGTATTCACCAACTTACAGCATATTTCATGTCGTCAGAGTTGGTATAGTCAACAAGCCCAAATGTTCCTGTATATAAAGTTTTGATTAAATATAAATACTATATACATAAAACAGCGGTAGAACAATAAGCAGATTGGTGACACAGTCAAAACAAGTAAATCTATTGGTACATACTGGGTCAAACTGGATTAACCCAAAATAATTTATCTATTTTAATTTTTTTTTTCCCTTCAATTAGATTAGTGTGTCAAATATATTTACAAAGTTTATTATTATATTTTAATATTGACCAAACTTCCATATATAAACTGATTTAAAAGGTTTTGTGCATTAATATTACAAGTTGGAAAACTTTCATCACATTCTCCAATTTACCCATTTACTTAAGACTAACAACAGATGCCGTCTAACATTACAGGTAATACATAACCTGAATCGACCAGTTTAGGAAAAAAAATTGGTCACCAATCCCGGTGTTACATGACAGCTATAACAACAAATTCCTAACAATATGATACATACCTTTGCTATCACGAGAAATTTCAGCAAAACATACGTCACCAGCCTTACGCATGTGATCCTGAGAGAAAATTTTATTCAGATTACCAGGCTAATGAAATCCAGTTCAGATATGGGACAAGCTAAAAAGCATTAGATATAACTGTTACCTTAAGATCCTGCCAAGAAGCAGATGATGGTAGTCCTCGAACAATAACTGCACACAGAAAACGCAAGGTTGCAAATAAATTTTTATATGGCCAAATATGGAACTTGTATAAATAAGCAAATGACAAATGAGATATTTCATGGCTTAAATATTAGTTTAAAAGTCTAAATTTAATTTATATCTCAAGTGGCACCTCGATAATCAGAATGTTTTGAAATGCCATAACGCCCGCTACCACCACCACGTCCACGACCACCCCCATAGTCACTGCGGCGATCGCCTGATGATGATTGTCCACGACCGCCATGAGCAAGCTCAACCTGCAAAAAAAGAGTGTATTTGAGGTTTTTTAATAATACAAACATGACATGACCAAAAAAGATGATCAAAGTTTTGTGTTACCCTCAGGCGGCAACCATCAAAGTTATAGCCATCCCTGCCCCTAATAGCATCTTCAGCATCGCGAGCATTGGCAAACTACAATACAAATGATATAGAGCAGTCAAAACTATAGTAGAATTTCATTCCTCTAAACATAAAAATAAAACAAAACAAAATAAAATAAAAAGGCTTAGTTAATCAAATCCAATTCAGATATATTACCTCCACAAAACAGAAGCAAGGAGGACGAGGTGGAACCTTCAATTCTATGTCCAATATGCGCCCATACTGCATGAAGCAAAAAACCAGCTTAATAAAATGAATATTATAATCATTCAGCTTAAACCATGATCGTTTCAAGTTTAACCATTCCTAACAGGCCTTTGTAAGCATCACACAGATCTGTTCCATGAACTAGTACATAAAAGGCTCTTAAAGATTTTATGCAAGGGACCAGTACTATAACAAGTTTGGAAAAGATTAAGGGGGTGTTTGATAACCATTTAATAAAATAATTAAGCGTTAATATCTGATTCGGTCAGTGACCATACTGTTTGGTACCAAGAAAACAAGCACTGGATGGTTCAATTTTATAATGAGTGGGCCAGCGTCATATGGGTAGTCCTCCCATTCAGCAACTAATAGTTGTGCAAATCGCTTCTTTTTTTCATGTTGTTATGGTTCAATTTTATAATGAGTGGGCCAGCTATCTCCTCATGCCAATTAATGATGAAACAAACATATATAGGTTAGTTAAATATTATTAGAACACGTCTTTCATGTGATACTCCGTATTTTCTACTATATGCTTATTTAAATTGTTTCATCTAGCCAACTTTTGTTAAATTAAAATTTCTATCATGTCAAAACATTTATCAAATTACATATTTTATGTAGTGCTAAATCATTAAAAAAAGAAAAAAAGTCATGCTAGTAATTTCATTCTCTTCTTTCGAAACGGTTGTCAAACAATCAGTTTCATTCAGAATCACAATCATTCAGCAACATTGAATCATTCAGCACTTTTGATTCATTTAGTGCTAAATCATACTACCTCCGTCTCATAATAATTGTCCACTTTAACTTTTTTGAGTCTTTATTATTTAACTTTGACCATAAATATTTTTATTTGTGTAATATAATACTTAATGAAAAATATTTTCATAGATTGGCTTTTAAATGTATTTTCATTTGGTATAATTTTCATCAAGTATTATATAATACAAATAAAAATATTAATGGTCAAAGTTGAACAAGAAAGACTCACAAAAGTCAAAGTGGACAATTATTATGGGACGGAGGGAGTAATTTTTATCAAACAGCCCCTAAATGTTTTAGTTCAATTAGTACCAATAACAAGGTTATATATGTGACTGGCACCTTGGAAAAGATTTAAGAAAAAAGGTGAAAGACGCAAACCTTATGAAAAAGATCTTCCACTTCCGATTCTCTGATATCTATAGGCAGGTTCCCAACATAAATCATGCGTGAGAAGCGGCTACTCATTTTCACTTCCGAATAGACAGCTCAGTAAATCAGAACAAACCTGCAAAGAAAAAGAAAAAAAATCAGAACTGACAAAGATATCATAATGTGATGCCTCCTTGTTTAACACTACTAGTAATGTGTCTTCATCGCCTCTAATGGTTAACAAAAATGAAATAAAACAAAACTATGAAGCAAACCAAAAGAGCACTCCTCATGATGAGCGGTGCTCCAAAAGCTCCAATGCTCATGCAATCCAAGAAGCTCCATAGCTATAAATTTTGAAAATAAATTCCCCTCATCCTCTACATGCTCAAAAGCGTCATTGTGCTCCACAGCAATAAATTTTGTAAATAAATTTTGGGACTTCATCTTTATTTTTTGTGCAGAGTGAACCCTTGAGAGTTAGCAAAACCTCCAACTATAATTACTATGTTACCCAACTCCAAACCGATTACTCCTAATTCCCATTTACATCCCTATGTATGATTCCATAGCTCCTATTTGTCCAAGCGGTTGACATCTATCATAAACAAAGCATCTGAGTCATAAGATGATGTAAAAGTGCCATACAATAGAGGGAGTGTTCAAGATTGCATATTTTATTGACTTACTGCGTTTTTTTGACAGATAAAAAAACGTATTTGAAGTGTTCAGATTGGTAATGCCGTAATGCTAATTTGGATTTTGACATAAGCACACGCGAAGGTGCTCTTAAGCTAAACATGAGCTTAAAATATGCAATCTTAAACACAACTTTGATACATTTCTCATACTCGTCTACTTTTAACAGTACTGAGGGCAATTCACCCACGCATCACTTTAAGGATCCCTCGGTGATGGTTTTTAGAAACCCACGTGAACCATAATTAACTTAAAATAATTTACTTTCAAAAGTTAACACGCAGCAAGGTGCAAAAAACTTAGTTTTTCCCTCTCCCCTTTGTTTCTTTATTCCGGATGCTGCAAGAAGAAACAAGTTATATAGAAAGTTTACAAATCGAACTTGACATATAGATATCCAACGTGCAGTCCTAAAATTACGAGGGTATGAATTAGCGGTTGGAAGCACCTTCCATTCCACTCGTGCAATCTAACAAAATCTATGTCATGTACAAGGTTGTTAAATGCGAAAGATCAAATTAGGCGTATAGCCAGGAGAGAGGCGCAAAAAGGCTATGACCCGATTAAAGCATAGTTGTAAAATTGGCTAGGTGGTACTCGAGTGCTCGGCTACCTTGTAGCAAGTGATCGGCCTAGGCAGGGAGCACTGAGATTAGAACTTTTATAGCATACGAAATTTGAAAATTATATGTATGAAACGGTCATAGAACTATACAAGTGTTCATTATACCCTAGAAATATGTCTAGAAACATTAAAACAATTGTTTAAATACTTCAAACCGTGTTTTGACATGGTTTTACCCGAATTGACACCAAGTTTTGACCGCCTTGATCGCACTTTAACCAAACCGGTTATTTTAGCCAATTCAGCTCAACTCGCCTCAGTCATTGACATTGTAACAACTAGCGAGTAATCATCTAGTCGGCAATGATTCGAAACGTAAAGAAAACCTTACATATTTTATTATACTAGTCTAAATCCCGTGAAATTCACGATCTGACGAATCATTGTTTTGTTAAATTAGTTACAAGTATATTAACAATGTAAGGCTAACTCTGTATTTTTTCAAGTGTATTATCAAATATTGTTTTTAGCTACATTACAATGTTAACTAAAAATATGTATCATATATTAAACCAATTCACGCATTGAACCCATATGATATGGTCCTTAGTTAAAAATATATTTTACATATATTTAATAACTCGTTAAAAAAAATCACATATAGAGATTGATGCGATATAATAAAGAGGTGTACATAATTTGAAATAAATGTATTTGATTAGTTTAGGAACCCGATAACGCAATAAACACTAATAAGTTAGATAAAAAGATTAATATTTATAATTAGTAACAAATTATATGTCCAAAAATCTTTAAAAGTTACACGTCATCCAATGGCGGAGCTAGAAAATTTTTTGTGGGAGGGCCGAAACAAAATTTTTCCAGAAAAAACATTAGATGGGAGGGCCGAGATGAAAAAAATCTTTTTTTAACACATGAAATCGCAAATAAATACACTAACAGGCTTAGGCCATGACGTCATCGCTAATAATGTGTGACGGCTTTTCTTTATAATAATATTATCATATAAAGAAAAGAAAAAGATAACCCTAATTTTAAGCCGCTGAGCTAACCTTCGACTACGCAGGTCACTTATATCTATATACTAGTGATACTAAACCATAAAAACAAGTGTGAGTTTTAAAAACACGATTCGCGTCTCGAAACTCAATCAGAATCCCCCGAAAACACATCCGAACGATAATCCCCAAATTTATACCACCAATAAACATAACTAAACACTAAACAATCAAACCACGAGTAAGTAACGACATAATGAGAGACAGAATAATTATTCGGTATAATATAATCACTAATTTATCTTAATTTGAAATTAATTGGCAAATCTAGGGTTTCTAATTGTGCTAACACGAAGAATGGTACAAATTCGAATCAATTAAATAACAAATTAACGATTAATTGAGTATTAATTAAAATAATGATAGATTATTGATTAGTCTGAATAGTGAAATTGATTACCTGAACGATCGAATTGAGCGGCAATAGGTTTTTCTTTCTGAGCTGCTTTCTTTCGTTCTGTTTGTGATATCGTGTAAATAAAAAAGATATGAAGGTGTAGATGTTATGTAGTTTATTGGGCTTTATTTATTGGGCTTCTATTTTCTTCTTTTCTTTAAGCCCAACTTTTCCTATTATTTTGTTATAAGTTCCTTGTGAAACCTTTTTTTTTTTTTTTTTTTTTCAAATACTTGATCCGTGTAAATTTGTGAGGGATCCGATGAGAAAAAAACTAAAATGACAATAATGAAATGATTATTAGCCACATATTTTAAATAACAGGGAGAATTTTAAAGGAAGATGCATCTACATTTGTAGGTGCATCTGAAATATGTGGTTGTGTTTTATTCTCACCCTTTTTTCATTTTAATTTTTCTTCTCATTTGATCCTAACTCATGTTGATCAATAAAAACTGTCATGTCACTTGATTTTTGATAAAAAAAATAAAAAAATAAAAAAAAATAAATAAAAAAAAAAAAATTGTTCTTTCTATCCTCTATTAATCTATTTAGTTCTCCAAAAAGCTTACAAGGACGCCGTGAAATGCGTAGAACCAGAGGATTGATAATTTTACTTTATTTGAGACCAATCGTCAGTATTCAGAGCAAATGAATACTAGCTTGTGAGTTCTAGTAAGAGGAACTAGGTCAAATTTTGTTATTCATTTACTACTTGTTTCTATTCCTTTTGCGGTGCGGTTTGTGGAGTTTGTGACTTACCTATGAAGTCACAGACTGTGACTCAAAGGGTATTTCTGTTGTACCCAACAAAAAATTAAAAAATAATAATAAATAAATAAAAATAAAATAAATTATGCAAGTTTGTGTGTTGTGATCGATGTGTAGCAGAGCTACAGAAAGTCGAACAGGTTCAACTGAACCACCCACTGGACAAGAAGTTTGTTTATGATCCTAGTGATTTTAGAATATTTCTAGTGTGGTTTTAGCTTTGAACCCACTCAAATTGCATACAAACGTATATAAATTTTAGAGTAAACTACATTTTTGGTCCTTGTGGTTGTATCAAAATCTCACTTTTGGTCCAAAATTCAAAAAATCGCACGGATTAGTCCAAAAGTCCACGTGGACTTCAGTTTTAGTCCAATTTTCGTCCCTAGTTAGTTTAGTCGTTAAGTACGTTGCACCGTTAGTCCTTTAACCTAACGGTCGTTAGCAATGTTTGCACCGTTAGTCCTTTAAGTTAAAAAATTGGAAAAATTCGAAAAAAAATAATTTGAAAAATTCGAAAAATTTTCTAAAAAAAATTTTTTTGACGAAAATTTTTTTCCAAAAAAAAAATTTTGAAAAAAAAATTTATAATAAAAAATTTTCTTAAAAAATTCGAAAAAATTTATAAAAAAAAAAAAAAAAAAAAAAAAAAAATTGACGAATTTTTTTTTTCCAAAATTCGAAAAAAAACATCCAAAAAAAAAATTCGAAAAAAATTTCTAAATTTTTTTTTACGATTGTCCCGGTTTGACACTAAAATTAAAATGTGTATGTATATATATATAAAAATTTCTTAAAAATTTCTAAAAATTTTCTAAAAAATTTCTAATAAAAAATTTTCTTAAAAAATTCAAAAAAATTTCTATTTTTTTTTTTACATACATATTCTAAATTTCTTTTTGACGATTGTCCCGATTTGACACTAAAATTAAAAATTTTAAGAAAATTTTTTACGTATATATACATTTTAATTTTAGTGTCAAACCGGGACAATCGTCAAAAAGAAATTTAGAATATGTATGTAAAAAAAATAGAAATTTTTTTGAATTTTTTAAGAAAATTTTTTATTAGAAATTTTTTAGAAAATTTTTAGAAATTTTTAAGAAATTTTTATATATATATACATACACATTTTAATTTTAGTGTCAAACCGGGACAATCGTCAAAAAAAAATTTAGAAATTTTTTTCGAATTTTTTAAGAAAAATTTTTATTAGAAATTTTTTTTTCGAAATTTTTTTTTGGATTTTTTTTCGAATTTTTTTCGAATTTTGGGAAAAAAAATTCGTCAAAATTTTTTTTTTATAAATTTTTTCGAATTTTTTAAGAAAATTTTTTATTATAAATATTTTTTTCAAATTTTTTTTTTGGAAAAAAAAATTCGTCAAAAAAAATATTTTTAGAATTTTTTTCGAATTTTTCAAATTATTTTTTTTGGAATTTTTTTTTTTTTTCGAATTTTTCCAATTTTTTAACTGAAAGGACTAACGGTGCAAACATTGCTAACGACCGTTAGGTTAAAGGACTAACGGTGCAACGTACTTAACGACTAAACTAACTAGGGATGAAAATTGGACTAAAACTGAAGTCCACGTGGACTTTTGGACTAATCCGTGCGATTTTTTGAATTTTGGACCAAAAGTGAGATTTTGATACAACCACAAGGACCAAAAATGTAGTTTAGTCTAAATTTTAGTTAGGAACTCTTTCGACTAAGACTCCGGTTCCGTCTCTCATGAGATGAGAACAAGCTCTAATAGTCACGATGTGTGATAATGATAATGATTGTAAGTTTACAGTCATCTTGAATGACAAATTGTTACATTTTTTGTTTCTTTTCTTTTAGAACGGCTAGTTAGTTGTTATATATAATCGCTATCTTAAGTTCACTATAACGAATGGCAAGGTTTCTAAATTGTGTTCTCCGTGTTCTTATTTTTTAAGCACAAATGAAGTCTATATCTCGTTTTAAAAGTTTTAAATGACTATATCTCGTTTCACATTTAAAGCCACTTCGGTACGTTTCTTGTTACAGGTTTAACTCAAATATTGTCTTTTGTTACAATGGATGAAGATTTTAAGGATGAGTTCTTTGTTTACTATGTGCTACATCTACACTTGTAACATTCATACATAAAAAGACAAACGAAAGCCAATGGACAATTAACAATTACAAGATACCATTTTAGACCATAGGACCTTTTTCATAATTGATCCACATATATTCAATTCGCATCACTACTTTGACCAAATTATGCCACAATACTAAATAGAAGAGCCACAACAAAAAAGGGGTTACTAAATGTAGTTATCGAGAGAACATTGGAATTGGAATATTAGTTAGGTTAGTGTTTGTGGTGTACCAAACAAACGTATCAATATCTCATTCACAAATCGCTAAGTAATAATGCTATTAGTGGTTAGGTATAATGAGTTTGCATGCATAAATTACAACTATGCTTGTTTGAAAAAAAAAAATAATAATAATATTGAATATATGTATGCACTATGCATGAATGTATGTGACAAGTTTTCTAACTATCACATTAACTCTATAACTACATCACTTGTTTTGTTCACATTAAATGTTACGGTTAAGTAGGACATGAAAAAATTAAAAATGTACACATGATGTGTGTGACAAATGTTTTCTAACTATTACATTAGATCGCTAACAACATAACTTGTCTAGTTGTCTTGGTCATATTAAATGTTGAGGTTAATGTAGTTATACTTCTAGAAGTGATGAGATGGATGACTATAACAAGCTATGCGAGATTAGTCAATTAATGGTCCAAATATACAAATTTAGGTCAAGTACCTTTCTTTAGATATTATGCCAAAGTAAGTTATGAATCAAATGAGTCGCATCAAGTATTAGAGACACCAATTCTTCATTCATGGTATCGTAAAATTGATAGCTTTTGCTAAACACTAGATGTGTGTATGTTGTATATATTTTTAAGTAATCAGTTTTTTGGTCGATTAATCTACTAGGTTTGAATATACCGTTACACAGATTAAAATAAAATAAAATCCTCATTTTTCTAGTAAATCATAGTATTTTTTTTTCCCTTTTTTTCTTTGAACTTAGTACGGAGTAAATCATAGTATATTGTTTTCATTTTTCACCACGTGTATTGACATATTCTCCAGAATATATTATACTAAAACAATTAAAGTATCAAGCAGACAAATGGAATATGATTTTCACCTGTCAAAGCTTTACATTTATGTGAAACGCGTTATTTTGTTGATAAAGAATAAAACCAGATGACTATAGGTAGAGGAGTCAAAATAATAATAATAATATCAAGTATGCAAAATAAGAGTCACTAATTTAATACGTTTATATATATGACACATGTATGTGGTGAAAATTGTCACGCTGTTATCTTAGTTGAACTCTGAATAGATAATATTATCTTTCATGTATCATTTTTGAAGTGAAAATGTAAACCATCATATAACATGATTGAGCGAATTCATTTGTCACATATGTTTTGTGAGATTTTAGTTTTTTAGTTTTTATATGAGTCTAACATTTCTCTTATTTAAAACCATCTTAACTTGTTATAAATATCGTCTGTTATCAATGACTTTAAAAGAATAAAAGTTTAATATTACATACAATCGTTTCTCTAAAAAGAAATCCACTGCTAAAGGTGTGTTTAGTTGGAGAAAAAATTCCCGTATTTTCAATCTCTAATTTTGTAAAAATTTGAAAAGGAAATTTATCTTCACAAAACACTTGAAAATATAAAAAACGCGTTTAGTTGATGTTTGTATTTTCTATTTTAAAAATTGAGAGTGGAGAGTTGTGGGTTACAAAGGAAAACAAAGAAAACAAATTAAATTTGTTTTGTAATTTTCATTATTAAGTTAGAAAATAGAGAATTTTATGTTTTGCAAAATATTTTATTGGAAAATATTTATTTGAATGCAATCACTATTTTTCTTGTTTTGCACAAAATATTTTTATATAATAAAACAAAACCTCTAGTAGGTACTTTCGTATTTAAGAAAAAAAAATATTTCCTTATTAGGTAATATTTTAATTATTATTTTTTATTTAAAAATTTAAAAATTTGTTTTGTTGATATACTACATTAAGTAGAAGATAAATACAAAAAAAATACGGAAAAGATGCAACTAACAACATGATTAAAATTTTTAAATGATTATTTTTAATAATAAACAAATATAATTAAAAATTATAAATCAAACGAAACAAAAATTAAATTATTTATTTTTTAAAAATTAAAAATATATTATTCAAAAAAAAATTTTAAAAAAAACTCGTGCGTGCATGGACATTATAACTAGTATTTTATAGAAAACAAAAGTATTTTCTTCCGACTAAACACACCTTGAATATTTATGTATATTTTGTATCATATGTTTATCTTTTTACATGAAGTCGAATTCGAATCCTATACGACAGAAACTCTACGCCGTAAGATAAATTCATCATGTCCAGTCATCATCGTACATGAAACATGTCATCTCCACGTGGCATCTGGCAACTATAGAATCGTATCAATATTCCACGTACATAGCCACCGCATAACCCTTTGTACATTCGTTATTTCACGTCACTGTTGTGGTCATTTTCAAACTATTCATTACTGTTAGTTTTGTCATAATAGGTCCTTAAATTTGGATATCATTCGGAAATAAACAAAAGTGATATAGTTGTTAAATACTTTTATATCCTCACAAAAAGTCTTAGATTAGAACCTTAAAGGTCGGAGATGGTCTTGAAAATACTCTAATTATGTTGCACACATCTTAGTCAAAAACTTCTAATCTTCAAATAATTTGAAGATGAAAAACTCGTTTAATTGTTTACCTGTTAAGGGGCGCATAAAATCGAAAAAGCCATAAAAAAAATAATGAATAACAACTTGACCGAAGAGTGTAAGACCATATGTTTACATTGTAAATCCTGTATGTAAAACTTTATTATTGATCGATATTTATAGAATACAAAACCTAATGGACTCAACATCACATACCGGGTTTGGGCTTTATTTATCATCTAATACTCTTCCACAGTCCGAGCGGTGAAATCGCGAAAGCTCGGACTGGAGTAGTAAACTAAAAAAGAAAAAAAAAAACATCTAACATAATAAAAACATAACTGTAGTCGACGCGTAATAAAACCGTGCGAACAATCGTCTAACAAACAAACAGTAAAACAACTATTTCTTTTTTCGAAGAAAAAATCAAAACATAACATAACTAAAACCCAACCACCAACTCCTGTTGCAAATCCTTATCCTTTGCCATTAGTCCCTTTTCCTTAACAAACTGGTTCCAACCACGAGTAAACACAAACTCTGGCTACCCTTCCAATAACAGTACCGAAACTAAGACTAGTAACATGAACAACTTTAGTCCGGTTCATCACACGCACCACCCCCTCTAAGCTTTAAGCACAACCAAAGCAACCTAAAAATCTGTCAAATGGACAGGTCTAAAAAACATAAAAATAATAAGAAATCCAACAAGTCGACAACTCTTTTGGTAGACAAACAAAAAACAGAAACATGTCGACAACACCTTGGTCGACAAACAAAAACAGAAACACAATGGTCGACAAACAGGAACCAAAGAACTAGACAAAACCAACGACAAATAAAACTGAAGAAGAAGATCGATTATTATGAAACAAACAAGTCGACAACACACACAGTCGACAAACAAATTAAACACCCGTCGACAACACAGATGGTCGACAAACAGTTAACAGAAACAGAAACTTGACAAAATAAATAAATAAATAAATAAATAAACCAGTTAGGATTAGGGTTTGCGGAAGCAGATGATGAATCCGTAGTCATTGTGAAACAGTATGGTTGGTAAGGGTTATAGTCGTACAGTTGTTAATGTTTGAGGGTGTACGGATTGCAAATGAGCAAACAAGATAGCAACATTAGATGTTTAGGGTTTAGGGAACAAACAAGACAACAACAGTAACCTCTCAACTATAACTTTTGAAACAAAATAGGAAAACAGTAACCTTTGAAACTGGGCCTATAACCTAAGCTGTGGACAGGTGATGGTGATGGGGCGTAGGTTGACAGAAACAAACAGCAACAGTAGGTGTATATGTTCAAGATAGCAAAAGTAAAAGTAAAGTAAACTTTGAAACTGGGTCGACAACACAAAGGTCGACAAATACACTAAACACAATCGTTGACAACACACACGGTCAACAAACAAAAAAAAACTTGAAACTTGAAACAGTAGAAGAGATGGATTTAGTGTTTTTGCGGAAGCAATAGAAGAGATGGATCGATAATGAGGGCGGATACCATGTCAGACCGTATGTTTGAGGGTGTATGGATTTAGTGTTTTTGCGGAAGCAATAGAAGAGATGGATCGATAATGAGGGCTGATACCATGTAAGGGTTATAGTCGTACAGTTGTTGATGTTTGAGGGTGTATGGATTGCAAATGAGCAAACAAGACAGCAACAGTAGATGTTTAGGGTTTAGGGAACAAACAAGACAGCAACAGTAACCTCTCAACTATAACTTTTGAAACAAAATAGGAAAACAGTAACCTTTGAAACTGGGCCTATAACCTAAGCTGAGGACAGGTGATGGTGATGGGGTGTAGATTGACAGAAACAAACAGCAACAGTAGGTGTATATGTTCAAGACAGCAACAGTAAAAGTAAAGTAAACTTTGAAACTGGGTCGACAACACAGAGGTCGACAAACACACTAAACACAATCGTTGACAACACACACGGTCAACAAACAAAAAAAAAACTTGAAACTTGAAACTTGAAATAGTAGAAAAGATGGATTTAGTGTTTTTGCGGAAGCAAAAGAAGAGATGGATCGATAATGAGGGCTGATACCATGTAAGACCGTATGTTTACATTGTAAATCCCGTAGGTATAACTTTATTATTGATCGATATTTATAGAGTACAAACCCTAATGGACCCTGATGAGTGTGTAAATACTCATCATTTTTATCGTATATGAACTGCCAAAACATTCAAAAACACTCAAATACGCATCAAAATACGGAAATTATTCCAAAAGTGTGTTTTATATGTTTCTGATGCAAAATGTTTAAAAACAAATGAAAAACGAACAAAGTTTGCACAAATGGCAGTTTCAGTCCCTCAAGTTTCAAAAATTGACAAAACTAGTCCCTGAAGTTTTAAAACGAAAGAAAAGTCAACCCAAGGTTTTCTAAAGTCAAAAATTGTCAAAACAAGTCATTGGGTGAAAAGTTTGAGAAAATTACAATTTTGGTCTCTGTACTTTCAAAATTGATAGGAATGACCCCTGAGCAATTATTTTGGATGGAAAAGTCAACATTGGTCCTTGGAGTTCATAAATTGCCACTTTCGATCCCTGGGTAACAAGTTTCAAAATTTTACAAGATTGGTCCCTGCAGATTGGAATTTTTGCAAAATTAGTCCCCGGGCATTTTAAACTTGGAAAATAAACATCGAGGTCCTTGTGGAAATAAAATATGGCAAGTTTACCCCTTGGATTAACTTTGAATATTTGGCAGAATTAATCCTCAAGTTTCAGATTTTTGCAATTTAAGTCCTTGTGTAGTACTACTAGCCAAATGGACCCTTGTTATTAATCCACACCTAAAACTAAATCACTCAATCCACTAACCAACACCAGGCCCACCTTATAACTCCCCAAGCCCAACACCATCCCTAGTCCAAGAAATAATAAAACTACCCCACTCCCGTTTTTTTTTATTAACCCTTCCCAACCAGTCTAACCTAAAGTCAAAACCACCTCACCCTTTCCTCCTAGCCTCCATAGCCTGCTAACACTGCTCCACCCTCCACCATCATTGCTATCCCTGCAACACTTCACCACCACTTTCCTTATCACTCCAAACACTCCCCTCCAAATACCATATGACAAAAAATGTCTACAAGCTACCCCCTCCACTTGGCAGTCCATGTGATACAAAGCTCAAAAATTTCATCAAACGACTGTAAATTACTTAATGTGGGACCCAGCTCAATCCAATGGCTGGAGGATGCAAACACAAGAAGACAAGAAGGCAATGAAGCCCTAATTTTATTGTAGTATAAATATGTAGATTGTAAGCCATTCATAAGGCAGTAGGAAATTAGTGTTAAATTAGTTTTAGTGTAATTTTTAAGTACTTTAGCTATTAATCTCAGTATGTAACTTTTTTTAAAATCAATGAAAGTTAAATTTGCTTGATTCCTATTACTGTAGCATTGCTTTGTTTTGAATTGCTTATTTAACTTGCTTATTAGTGCTTATGTTAGTGTGCCTTTATGCTTTTTATGCTTATTCAGTTTTGTTATGCTAGTTTGCTGCTTAGTTATTCATTTCTTGCCCATTTTAGCTTATTTCAAATGTTTTAATTCCTGGTTCATGGTGTGTAGATGTATAATTAATTTGAACCATTTCAACCCAATGCTACCCACTGCTTCATCAGTCCAAATCAGCCTTAGAGTAGCATTTTTAATCCCTTAGTTATAAGCTTGTATGCTTATTAATTGGAGCTTGCGAAGTGTTATCTCTTATTAGCTTGAGCTTTTACCCTAGGTTTCAGCTTGTCAACTGTCTAAGTAGCTTCTAGTTATAATGATGGATTGTTTGAAGTTTCTAGTTGAATTAGCTTAAGCTTGTTCTTTCTAGCTTGTTTTTCCTGCATATTCCAGCTTGAACTTGAATTTTGAACTTATTTTCTTACTCATTGTGGCCTGCTAAGTGCAAGAGCAGACCTACACAATTTCTTTGCTTTGTCCTAACTGTCCCCCTTCATCTTCATCAACACTATAGCTTTAGGTGTTGTGGGGGATTGAATTTTGGTTTTGAAGGAAGCTAGTAGTACAACGTTTAGGCATTTGAGTTTACTTTTTAGTTGGTGACTTGTTTGGATAATAAAAGTGTGCCCTTAGTTTGCCTATTTAGCCTGTTAGCTGAAGTAGTTTTGGGGAGTGCCTTTTCATTATTTCTGTGACATTCACTGCTTATTAGTTTGTTTAAGTTAACTTAAGTAGGATGCATTAGGTTTAGTAGAAACTTATTTTGGCTACTTGTAGTTTATCATAGTTCCTTTTGGCCTTGCTCAGCCCCCTCAGTGACTAAATTCCCCCAAGACCTGCAGTTAAGGGGTGTTTGGATGAACAGACTTGGCCAAGCTCTTGTGAATTTTAGTGTGTCAAATCAGTTAAGAATTCACTCTCAGGGTCAAGTTAGAGCAATCAAACTCTTAACATAGGTAGTTTTAGAGCAAAAGTCAAAATTTAGTTTTGATTCCCAACCCATGTATACCTGCTGGGATTTTAGAGTACACAATCTTCATATAGGTATAAAATATGTTAAGTTAGTTTGATTTAGTCTTAATATAACTTAGTATTAGAGCTGGCATAACAGGTCCGACACGACACGACACGACACGAACACGATAAGACACGGATCTGTTAAGCCCTAACACGAACATGACACGATAAGCTAATCGTGTCAGATCTTAAAACACGAACACGAACACGAAAATTAACAGGTCACACGAATACGACATGATAAGACACGATAAGAGGTCTTAACAGGTCTTGACACGCTAAAACACGAAATCTTAACAGGTCTTAACAGGTCTTTAACAGGTCTTAACAGGTATTTAACGGGTTTTAACAGGTCTTAACAGGTCTTATCGTGTCTTATCGTGTCTTAACAGGTTACACGAGGTCTTGACACGAACACGACATGTTATCTTATCGTGTCATCTTACACAAACACGAACACGACACGAAACACGATAAGCCAAACACGAAACCTGTTAACTTCGTATCGTGTTTTCGTGTTTCGTGTCAAAATTGCCAGCTCTACTTAGTATAGTTACATCAGTCATCTAGTATCTTTCAAAATTTGTTTTAGTCAAACTTGTAGATCTTTAAAAAAGTCAAAATAGTTTGTAATTGTCAAAATGGGACAAAACGCCAGATCTTGTGTAGGCTTAGATTTTGCTTGGGAATGATTAAATCTTGTTGTTCCATGATCATCTGGTGCGTGTGAATCTGAATCAACAGAAAATTTTAACTTTTGAATTACTTTGCTTATCGAAATTTAGTTACAAAGTTACTCATTTGGTTGTTTGTCTCCCCTGCATCAAAGCTTTTTGCTTGACTGACCCGTTTTCCTCAAGCCATAACTAGTCCTAATTGTGAGCTTTCTGTTTGACGTTTGCTGTTTCGAGGAAGCCACAGCACTGGCTTGATGATTATGTGATTTGTTTGCACTAAATTGCTCTTTTGCTTAGCTTATTTCTCCCATCAAGTTTCCCCCTAGCTGCTGTTCTGCTGCTACTTCTATAGCAGCTGAGCTTGTTGAGTTTGTTGATTTTGCTTGAATTTAGCTTTGTGATTGATGTTGTTAGTTGTTGAATGGTTTCCTGAGCTTGTGCTTGTTTGTGCTCACCATGGTATTTACTCAAATGCTTATTTGGCTTGATGGCTTATTTCATAATTCCATTTTGAGCCCTTGCCTTCTGAGCCAAATCCCCAAGGTCACAACAAGCTCAATTCTTGAGCTTGTTGCCTGAAACTTGGTGAATTTAGAAGACTCCCAGCCTAGCTTTTTAGACCAATCACTATTTTGAATCCCCACTCATTCCTGTGGACCCCACAGGTGGCTGCAATAAGCCTGCTGGCCTGTTTGGTTCTGAAAGCAAAATGGATTTGCTTATTTGATCTTAGTGGCTTAAGCAGTGCTAATTTCTTGTTGATTTAGCCTCATTCAAGTTAATCTAAGTTGTTTACGGCTTAATCTATAGGTTGTGTCCACTCAGTAACTTGTTTCAAGCTTATTCAAAGCTCAAACTTCATTTTCAAGCCCATAAACCATCTGTTGAGCTTATTAGGAAGAACACTGCTTATTTTTAAGTCCCACACATGTTGTCTTCATAGAAGTTAGTTGTTTTCAGTATTTAGATAGTTTTGTAAAAGAAAAATTCAAAAAAGCCAAATTTAATTTCTAGTGATAGCTTCTATTTAAAATAATTTAGCTTTTTAATTTTTCTTTTTAAATTTTTGTCAAGTACTTATATGTTTTTATATTTTTATTAAATTCCTAGTATATTAAAGTAATTGTAGGAATTTTTTTAGATTTTTATCATTTCATTTAGTATTTATTATAATTAATATTAGTTTAATAATAATTAAGTAATATTAGTTAATTAAATAGGTTTATTAATTTTTATTTAACAACAGTACTTTTTTATATTTTTCCTAGGTTTTATATATCATAAATTAATTTTAGGAAATTTTTCATAATTTTCACTATTCATTTTCTATTTTTCTTAATTTTAATTAGTTTAAAGTAATTAATAAATAGAAATTAATTAATAATAAATAGAGAAAAAGTAGGAAAAATATATTTTTAGTTTTAAAATTACTTTTATATTATTTTAGAATTTTTAGAATTAAATTTTCATTTTTTTTAGCGTGTAATTTAAATATTATTAATTAGTAATTAATTAATAGTAATTAATTAAATAGTGTAAAAATTATTTTTCTTTTTCTAAAAATTTTATTTTATAATTAGGATTGTAAAAATGTAATTTTCATGTCCATAGGTATTTTATTTCTATAAAACTCGCGTTTTATTTCGTACGTCTACGTAATTTTAAATTCAAACGCACGTTTTTAGACTTAGCTTACGTTTTTAGTATATCTGATCATCAGTAATTGTTTGTATAGTATTTCTAAGTTAATTTCATTCCTCATACCTTAGTGTAAGCATTCAAACCCTTATATACCTTTTCCTGTCCAAATTCACCCGATCACAAAACCCGTTTTTGATACCATCCACACCTCGTCGGGACATAACGACCCGGGGAAACCACTATATTCCGCGGAGCATTGACTCTAGGCAGTTTGACCTTGTTGACCATCCCTGGTCAATTTAGGTTGACCGTTTGGAGCCGATCAAATTTTGGCGCCGCTGCCGGGGAGGTTGTGCGCGTATTCTAAACGATTTTACAGATTAGTGAATCTGGATATACACTCATTGTATATTTACCATCCTTTGTTCATATTTTCTTATCTAAAAAACAAAACAGTTCCCGAAAACATTTTCAATCAGTTTTCAACGAACACAAAAACACAAAAAGATTTTCTTTCTTACAAAATGTTTTCCAAAAAAATCAAAAATATCCATCTTTACCCTCCTACCTTTTTGATTCTTCATTCCTTTACCTTCTATCCTTTTGATTCTACCTTCTTCCACTTGTCCCATAATTGATTCTAATGGCATCTCTCGATGACGATTTCTTTGAACAAAGGACCTTTAATAGCAAAATTGAAAAACTTATGGCCTTATCAAAGATGTCGAGATGTCGTGTTGATTATGATGGACCTTCGATTCCTATTCCCTCTCCGGTGAGGGAAAGAGATCATGAAACCGAGGTGACAAAGGACCCTGTACTTTCCTCTAACCATGAAAGTTCTAAATACGTCCAACCCACGGTTGTCCAAAAACCTAAGCTCACAAATGCTCCAAAACTGTCTATAATTGATCCTAACCTTTCACGGTTTACGGTTAAAAGTTTGTCAAGCAAACGTACTGAGCTTAGGATAGTGACTGAAAAGAACGACTTGCCCAATCTTCACGTTCATCATGAACCAAAACCCGAGACCATAACGGAAGTGGTGGAAATTGCTAGCTCTAAGAGCACACCACTTGTCCCACCTCCGGATTTTATTCCTTGTGTTGGTTGTGGTGAGCCGCTTTTTGGTTTACCATGTCGTTGGTGTACATGTGTACAATGTGGTAATGATATTCAAAACGGGATTTGTTTGTTTTGTGGGTCGAGTAATTCATTTGCTTATGATTCTAATCAAAACTCATTCAACAACTCCTCAAATTTTTCCAACTACCCATCACATTCATACGAGCAAGAATCATATTATCCAAATCTCAATAATGCTTCGTATCAAGATACACCAAGCCAGACTCAACAGTTTTACTGTTGTGAGTATTGTGGAGGCCCTCACTACAGCTCTGACTGTCAAATTAGGAATCAGTTTGTCTATGAACAGGTTCCTTGTAACAATCATGAATTTGGTTTTAACCAGCCCTCACAATACACAAACCCTCAACCACCGCCTCAGGACGAGTTAGCTAGAGCTGAATTGATTACTAAAATGATTATGAATCAAACACAAGTCAACAAGACCATTTAAGATAGTATAAACTGTCTTGAGGATTTGATTCTTAGAAAACAAAAGCCTCCTGTTAACGCATTTTATTTTGAGGATGAAAGTGATGAGGATGAACCATTTGAAGAGGTAAACCCTAAGGAAACTTCAGATATCTTGCCAATGGGGGACAAGGAAGTCAAAATCAATCCTCTTGAGGAAATTGATGACCTTGTTCCAATCCCAAAGGTATCTGAGAAACCTCTTGATTCAACCTCAGTTGAAACTGCTTCAGTAGAAATACAGGGAGAAAAGAATATGATTGAATCCCTAACAGTAGAAATCATGGAACTTGTAGAAACCATAACTGCTAGTCCTTCTCAACTCCCTCAGTCTACTATTATCACACCCGAAGTTCACACTCACTCTCTGATCATGGGGGATGAGCATCTTAGCACTGTTCCTAAAAAGGAATCGGACGAATTCATAAAGTCTAGTGCTGAGAACCTTGTCCCAATCCCAGGAGAGTCACAGGGAACTTTTGATCATATGTGTGATATCCCTCCTCCTCTTGTCTTCCCAATTGACAATGTTGAGATGTTCTCCGATTCTGATATTGATGATTCTTTATCTTGTGGGGACATCATTTATGTGGAAGAATTACCTTCTGGGCTAGTTAGCTTAGAAGAAGAGAATGATGAGATTGACACTGAAATCAAGGATGAAGCACTTCGTGCAACATTATTGAATGTCAGTCTCCTCATTGCAAAAATCGAGGCTTTCAAAGAGAAACCTATTTCATCTCCTATCCCCATTAAGGATAGTGACATTTTCTCCGATGATCCCATTCCGGAGTTTGAAGCCTTTACTTTTGATCATATGGGAGAGAAGATTAGTGGCAGTACCACTTCTCATTCTCAAATTTCTCTCCCCGAATATGATTCATTCACCTTTGAGGAGTTCTCCGGTGAACTCACTCATCATATCATGACTCCTCCGGAGTATGATGACCCGGGGGGAGATGTTCTCAATCATGAGAATTTGCAAATTCCCACCATCCCTCCCGGGATATTTACGAGCATAACCCTTGAAATCCAAACTCAGGCTACGGAGCCTGATCTCGAGGAAGAAAATCTTATAAAGATTTTCATCATGGTTTTCTTCCTGTTCTTCACCTACAGGGTGACTTCTCCTGTTCTTCACTCCTTCGGGAATGAAGACATTATCTTTGAACCCGGCATCAGTGCATCACCGCTTATAGTTTATACTATCTTGAGCCGGATACTTATCTCATCGGTGTGGAACTTTCACGTGCTTCAAATGTTTCTCCAAACATCTTGAATGAAAGTCCGATTGAGATTGCTCCTTCCACATCATGCTTCCCCAAGGACAAATGAATTCGGGGTCGAGTCAAGCTAGCGACTCAGTAAACAAAAACAGTAGCATGTTTACAGGGTTTTCACCCTAAGTGTGGGGGAGTCCCCCATACTATGGTTACTTATGTAGTGAAAATACAAAATGGTGTTTTCCACGCTTAGCTTGTAATGTTGCCCTTTTACGTTCAAAATGTCGGCATAATAGCCGGGACTTTGAATATTGAGGACAATATTCATCCTAAGTGTGGGGGGGGGGGGGGGGGGGGTATTCGCTATTCTAGCGAATTTTATCACATTTTACTATCTAATACCCCCGTTTTTGACCAAAATTTTTCACTAAAGTTCAAAATTTTTTGTGGTAATCAGTCCGCCGTGTCTAAACGACAAAAGGGATTGGCTAGTCCAGGAGCAAACGGCTCTTGGTAAAGACATCTCAAATCCGTTGACGGCTTGCAATTTGCCCAAAATTGTATGGTTCCTCAACTCCCCAAAAGCAAATGAGTTGGCTAGCCCACAAGATTATGGCTTGTGGTGAAGGCCGTGGAAAATCCATAATTGGTAATCAGCTCACCAAGATGTTGACTATTCCATCAAGAGTTGGCTAGTCCAGAAGCAAACGGCTTTTGGTAAAGACTAATCAAATCCGTTGACAGCTGGTGATTTGCTCAAAATCACACGGTTATCAGGTGTGCCACAGTTCTTACACCTGGCTACTCCAGAAGTGATGGCTTTTGGTAAAGATTTCAAATCCATTAAGTTTTTCTCAAAAGATTGCTAGGGACTAGCAATAGTTTAGTGTGGGGGATTAATGAGTGTGTAAATACTCATCATTTTTATCGTATATGAACTGCCAAAACATTCAAAAACACTCAAATACGCATCAAAATACAGAAATTATTCCAAAAGTGTGTTTTATATGTTTCTGATGCAAAATGTTTAAAAACAAATGAAAAACGAACAAAGTTTGCACAAACGGCAGTTTCAGTCCCTCAAATTTCAAAAATTGACAAAACTAGTCCCTGAAGTTTTAAAACGAAAGAAAAGTCAACCCAAGGTTTTCTAAAGTCAAAAATTGTCAAAACAAGTCCTTGGGTGAAAAGTTTGAGAAAATTACAATTTTGGTCCCTGTACTTTCAAAATTGACAGGAATGACCACTGAGCAATTATTTTGGATGGAAAAGTCAACATTGGTCCTTGGAGTTCATAAATTGCCACTTTCGATCCCTGGGTAACAAGTTTCAAAATTTTACAAGATTGGTCCCTGCAGATTGGAATTTTTGCAAAATTAGTCCCCGGGCATTTTAAACTTGGAAAATAAACATCAAGGTCCTTGTGGAAATAAAATATGGCAAGTTTACCCCTTGGATTAACTTTGAATATTTGGCAGAATTAATCCTCAAGTTTCAGATTTTTGCAATTTAAGTCCTTGTGTAGTACTACTAGCCAAATGGACCCTTGTTATTAATCCACACCTAAAACTAAATCACTCAATCCACTAACCAACACCAGGCCCACCTTATAACTCCCCAAGCCCAACACCATCCCTAGTCCAAGAAATAATAAAACTACCCCACTCCCGTTTTTTTTATTAACCCTTCCCAACCAGTCAAACCTAAAGTCAAAACCACCTCACCCTTCCCTCCTAGCCTCCATAGCCTGCTAACACTGCTCCACCCTCCACCATCATTGCTATCCCTGCAACACTTCACCACCACTTTCCTTATCACTCCAAACACTCCCCTCCAAATACCATAAGACAAAAAATGTCTACAAGCTACCCCCTCCACTTGGAAGTCCATGTGATACAAAGCTCAAAAATTTCATCAAACGACTGTAAATTACTTGATGTGGGACCCAGCTCAATCCAATGGCTGGAGGATGCAAACACAAAAAGACAAGATGGCAGTGAAGCCCTAATTTTATTGTAGTATAAATATGTAGATTGTAAGCCATTCATAAGGCAGTAGGAAATTAGTGTTAAATTAGTTTTAGTGTAATTTTTAAGTACTTTAGTTATTAATCTCTGTATGTAACTTTTTTTAAAATCAATGACAGTTAAATTTGCTTGATTCCTATTACTGTAGCATTGCTTTGTTTTGAATTGCTTATTTAACTTGCTTATTAGTGCTTATGTTAGTGTGCCTTTATGCTTTTTATGCTTATTCAGTTTTGTTATGCTAGTTTGCTGCTTAGTTATTCATTTCTTGCCCATTTTAGCTTATTTCAAATGTTTTAATTCCTGGTTCATGGTGTGTAGATGTATAATTAATTTGAACCATTTCAACCCAATGCTACCCACTGCTTCATCAGTCCAAATCAGCCTTAGAGTAGCATTTTTAATCCCTTAGTTATAACCTTGTATGCTTATTAATTGGAGCTTGCGAAGTGTTATCTCTTATTAGCTTGAGCTTGTACCCTAGGTTTCAGCTTGTCAACTGTCTAAGTAGCTTCTAGTTATAATGATGGATTGTTTGAAGTTTCTAGTTGAATTAGCTTAAGCTTGTTCTTTCTAGCTTGTTTTTCCTGCATATTCCAGCTTGAACTTGAATTTTGAACTTATTTTCTTACTCATTGTGGCCTGCTAAGTGCAAGAGCAGACCTGCACAATTTCTTTGCTTTGTCCTAACTGTCCCCCTTCATCTTCATCAACACTATAGCTTTAGGTGTTGTGGGGGATTGAATTTTGGTTTTGAAGGAAGCTAGTAGTACAACGTTTAGGCATTTGAGTTTACTTTTTAGTTGGTGACTTGTTTGGATAATAAAAGTGTGCCCTTAGTTTGCCTATTTAGCCTGTTAGCTGAAGTAGTTTTGGGGAGTGCCTTTTCATTATTTCTGTGACATTCACTGCTTATTAGTTTGTTTAAGTTAACTTAAGTAGGATGCATTAGGTTTAGTAGAAACTTATTTTGGCTACTTGTAGTTTATCATAGTTCCTTTTGGCCTTGCTCAGCCCCCTCAGTGACTAAATTCCCCCAAGACCTGCAGTTAAGGGGTGTTTGGATGAACAGACTTGGCCAAGCTCTTGTGAATTTTAGTGTGTCAAATCAGTTAAGAATTCACTCTCAGGGTCAAGTTAGAGCAATCAAACTCTTAACATAGGTAGTTTTAGAGCAAAAGTCAAAATTTAGTTTTGATTCCCAACCCATGTATACCTGCTGGGATTTTAGAGTACACAATCTTCATATAGGTATAAAATATGTTAAGTTAGTTTGATTTAGTCTTAATATAACTTAGTATAGTTACATCAGTCATCTAGTATCTTTCAAAATTTGTTTTAGTCAAACTTGTAGATCTTTAAAAAAGTCAAAATAGTTTGTAATTGTCAAAATGGGACAAAACACCAGATCTTGTGTAGGCTTAGATTTTGCTTGGGAATGATTAAATCTTGTTGTTCCATGATCATCTGGTGCGTGTGAATCTGAATCAACAGAAAATTTTAACTTTTGAATTACTTTGCTTATCGAAATTTAGTTTCAAAGTTACTCATTTGGTTGTTTGTCTCCCCTGCATCAAAGCTTTTTGCTTGACTGACCCGTTTTCCTCAAGCCATAACTAGTCCTAATTGTGAGCTTTCTATTTGACGTTTGCTGTTTCGGGGAGGCCACAGCACTGGCTTGATGATTATGTGATTTGTTTGCACTAAATTGCTCGTTTGCTTAGCTTATTTCTCCCATCAAGTTTCCCCCTAGCTGCTGTTCTGCTGCTACTTCTATAGCAGCTGAGCTTGTTGAGTTTGTTGATTTTGCTTGAATTTAGCTTTGTGATTGATGTTGTTAGTTGTTGAATGGTTTCCTGAGCTTGTGCTTGTTTGTGCTCACCATGGTATTTACTCAAATGCTTATTTGGCTTGATGACTTATTTCATAATTCCATTTTGAGCCCTTGCCTTCTGAACCAAATCCCCAAGGTCACAACAAGCTCAATTCTTGAGCTTGTTGCCTGAAACTTGGTGCATTTAGAAGACTCCCAGCCTAGCTTTTTAGACCAATCACTATTTTGAATCCCCACTCAGTCCTGTGGACCCCACAGGTGGCTGCAATAAGCCTGCTGGCCTGTTTATTTCTGAAAGCAAATTGGATTTGCTTATTTGATCTTAGTGGCTTAAGCAGTGCTAATTTCTTGTTGATTTAGCCTCATTCAAGTTAATCTAAGTTGTTTACAGCTTAATCTATAGGTTATGTCCACTCAGTAACTTGTTTCAAGCTTATTCAAAGCTCAAACTTCATTTTCAAGCCCATAAACCATCTGTTGAGCTTATTAGGAAGAACACTGCTTATTTTTAAGTCCCATACATGTTGTCTTCATAAAAGTTAGTTGTTTTCAGTATTTAGATAGTTTTGTAAAAGAAAATTTCAAAAAAGCCAAATTTAATTTCTAGTGATAGCTTCTATTTAACATAATTTAGCTTTTTAATTTTTCTTTTTAAATTTTTGTCAAGTACTTATATGTTTTTATATTTTGATTAAATTCCTAGTATATTAAAGTAATTTTAGGAATTTTTTTAGATTTTTATCATTTCATTTAGTATTTATTATAATTAATATTAGTTTAATAATAATTAAGTAATATTAGTTAATTAAATAGGTTTATTAATTTTTATTTAACAACAGTACTTTTTTATATTTTTCCTAGGTTTTATATATCATAAAATAATTTTAGGAAATTTTTCATAATTTTCACTATTCATTTTCTATTTTTCTTAATTTTAATTAGTTTAAAGTAATTAATAAATAGAAATTAATTAATAATAAATAGAGAAAAAGTAGGAAAAATATATTTTTAGTTTTAAAATTACTTTTATATTATTTTAGAATTTTTAGAATTAAATTTTCATTTTTTTTAGCGTGTAATTTAAATATTATTAATTAGTAATTAAATAGTAATTAATTAATAGTAATTAATTAAATAGTGTAAAAATTATTTTTCTTTTTCTAAAAATTTTATTTTATAATTAGGATTGTAAAAATGTAATTTTCATGTCCATAGGTATTTTATTTCTATAAAACTCGCGTTTTATTTCGTACGTCTACGTAATTTTAAATTCAAACGCACGTTTTTAGACTTAGCTTACGTTTTTAGTATATCTGATCATCAGTAATTGTTTGTATAGTGTTTCTAAGTTAATTTCATTCCTCATACCTTAGTGTAAGCATTCAAACCCTTATATACCTTTTCCTGTCCAAATTCACCCGATCACAAAACCCGTTTTTGATACCATCCACACCTCGTCGGGACATAACGACCCGGGGAAACCACTATATTCCACGGAGCATTGACTCTAGGCAGTTTGACCTTGTTGACCATCTCTGGTCAATTTAGGTTGACCGTTTGAAGCCGATCAGACCCAACCCCACATACCGGGCTTGGGCCTTATTTATCATCTAATAAAGAGAAGTAGTAAAGTCGTATGTGATGTGTGTTCTTCTAGGTTCTTAGTTTAAAACTTAGAACTGTATTTACGATCTCGTTAGCATCAAAACTCAAATGGAATGTTTTCTATATTGATTTTGCTTGTTCGAAACTAGTTAAAAGTTAGGGTTAGCGTGCAATGATAATATATATAACTGAATTGTGTATAATTTATTTTTTAAATAAAGTATTTCAACCTTTATCGCTTAGATTACACAAAATCTCTATTTGGGATAAGATAATCACAATACTATGTTTTTAAGTACAGAAGAAAAAAGAAAAAAACATAAAAAATTATGTATTTTTGTAAATGTCAAATGAGACAAAACATTTGTTATTAAACAAATGACAGTTAGAAACAGTTAGAAGCGGTGGATCTCAACAGTCATGACTATTGACCAATAATTGCATTGGTTGGTTTTGGTGAAAAAAAGGGTAACTCAAATGAGACCAAACATCTATTATTAACACAAAGGGTGTTGCCCCTTGCCCTTGCAAGGGACGCAACCCTCTTGACCTTTGCATTTTTGTCGTGGTCGAAAACACATTAACTCAAACGAACGTGCACTCTACACATCATTTACTCGTATTCAAGCTTTATATAAAATCACATTGTTTTTTAGTAAATCATGATTACTTAAAATAACTGATGACACTGAATCACCAACGAAACTTGAAGTGAACTACTAGTTATCGATTAAACTTAACGGACAACAAAGAACTTAGTTTCATGCCAAGTTATTTCAACTTCTCGTTTGCGATCCAGTCTTGATTTTGTGAGACTCGTTACGACCTCATCTCTATGAGCACTCTTAATTTACATATTTCCATTACCCTTAATATCCATCCGACATGTACTAGCCCAACTCGTATGTGAATTTTGTATTTTTGGAGACAAGTATGAAAAAGTGTTTCATATCACTATTAATGATATCAAAAAGACCACAGTATACAGTTAAAACATAAACTGTTGATTTTTTGACAAATTGTACTAGTATGATAATGATGCAATTGTTTTTTCTCCCTTCTCTAAACATATTATTCGACTAACATTATCTATGATGGTCACTCTGTGTGATTGAGACGGTGAGAATGTCTTGTACCACAATCAAAGGTGTTTGTTAAAAGTAAAAGCGGTCAATAGCAATGATCAATAGTTATGAGCAGTAATAATAACTCATCGGTCATCGTTTTTTTAAAGAAGCATTGAAAAATTAGCTTTCCAAAAATTAGTCAAAACTCACCGTTTTTTTGTCAAACGACCACTAAAATTTAAAATGCTCATTACTCACCACATTAAAAAGCTCCACACCGCTTCTCATCAAACATACCCGTGGAGAACATACACTAAGAAAATCAACAATAGTTGAGGTAAATGAAAATATATATATATATATATATATATATATATATATATATATATATATATATATATATATATATATATATATTACGGTATATAACAACTACTCGTATATATTGGTGATTAAAAACAAAGATGCCTTTGGGAAGAAAAAAAAACATATACCATGCTAACATTGTATCTTTTATAACATGGTAGATAGAAAAGCTGTGATGATCGGATCAGAGTTTAATGAATAAAATTTATGCATGCACTGTTGTATAAATAGTTATAACGCCCGCGCACGCACGGGTTTTTTTTAAAAAAATTTTGAATCATATATTTTTATTTATTAAAAAACAAATAATTTAATCTTTGTTTTGTTTGATTTATGATGTTTAATTATAGTTTTTTTATTATTAAAAATAATTATTTAAAAATTTTAATCTTATTATTAATTGCATCTTATCTATATTTTTTGTATTTATCTTCTACTTTTGTTATGGATAAATATAAAATATTACCTAATAAGAAAATAACTTTTTTTTAAATAAAATTATTACTAAATAAGGTATGTATGCATTTTTTTGATATGAAAAATTCCCAATAGAGGTTTTGTTGTATTATATAAAAGATTATGCAAATTGAACTTTTTAAATTATGATAAAAGGCCACATGCTTAAAAAATTATTGGGTAATTTGTAATTAATCAAATCATATGCAATAGGTTTTTTTTTTTTTTTCCTTGTTATTATTATTATTATTATTATTATTATTATTATTATTATTATTTATTTTTAATATTTTGTACAACAACAACAACAAACTCAATCCCACGAGAGCGAGGTATGAAAGAGATAGAATGTAGACAGATGATACTCATCCCTCAAAAAAAAAACCTGAGAGTAAATAAATTGCTTTCAGGAGACCTCCGTCAAATGCAAATGTTGGGGTGATAGAGAAACACAAAGAAGGGCAAGGAACGAGAGATCAACAAAGTAAAAGCAAATAGAATACAAAAATGAAAAGAAAAGCAAACAAAGCAAAAACGCAGGGAACCAACAAACAAGGAACATAAGAAAAAAAGACAAAGCATATAAAACAAAACATCAAACAAAAGACAAGAGGCAAGACAAGCAAACAAGCATACCAAGCACGCAAAAGCAAGCAGGCAAAAGGAAAAGAGAGACACATAAACAAAGTAGGGGAACGCAAAGAAGCCTAAAGCTAAGCCAAAGCAAAAAGGCAAAGAAAGGCCACAACCTCCTAAGAACCTCAACCACGAGACCTAAAAAGCAAAGGGAATGCAACAAAGAGAAGGACACAGACGCAAAGACTACCTCCTACCACATATTCTTAAACTACCCGCAAATACTAATTCTAGCTCTCCACGCATTTCTATCTGAGATCATGTCCTCGAATAAGAGAAGCTCCTTCATATCTCGGCTAATTGTAAATGTGCCTCTAAAAGTAAGCTAGAAAACGTCACTAGCAGCTCAAAAGTCTTGCCAAAAATAGCATGCGTTTTTGAATTTTAGATAAAGAGAATTTAAAGAAAAAGAAGAAAAATGATAAGTAACAAAAAGTAAAAGATAAATAAGTTTTATAGTTATTTCCTACGTTTAAAAAAACAAAAAGCATACAAAGAAATATTTTTTGTTCAGTTGCAGAGGAAAAAACTGGTAAACACATTTAATAATTAATACTATACTCATATTTAAAAAATTTAAATTTAAAAACTGAAGATAGTTTATCATTTGACATGCTAGATTTTTGTCTTATTTTCATTTTTGCCTTTTTTATAAAGTTTTAAGCTAAAAGCCTAAAATGACTCTGCAATTTATTCTTTTTTATTTCTTTTCATGACTAAAAAATACTAGAGAACATGAATATCTTAAGTTTCATTTTCTTTCCTTTATTTTCTCTTCAAAACTAAACTCATGAATACAATAAAAAAAATGTTGTAACTATGAATTCAGAGAAAAAGTTGAGAAACTCACAAGTGAAATGGAAAATTTGGAAGCGTCTCTAGAAAGATAGAAAAATGCGAAAAGTTGTTAGTTTGAAAATAATAATAATAAAAATAAATAATAAAAAAGTTTTGAGTAAAAGATTTGTTTTTTACCCTAGTAAAGTAGTTTGACAAAATTTGATATTTATTATTTTGACAAAGAAAATAGTGAAAGAATAGTCAAGAAACATTGTATCTATGATTGTCATTTTACATATATCTTTTCTTGTGTTTAGAAGTTAACAAAATGACTTTTGTTCTTATTGGAAATCATGTTGTGTGTGATGTTTTTAATCAAATGATTATTAATTTAAGTCTTACTTAAGACATGTAAAATAAATATATGTTATATATTATAAAATTGTTAGTTGTTGTTAAAAATAATTTAACCGAATTTTAATCACATAAAATAAAAGTATAAAATATAGATAAATGATATTTATTACTATAAGAGTGCTAGGTGCAGCGATGTACAAATAACTGTTATTGATGTGTCATTTCAACATACTACAATTAATAACACTCGAATCAGAATGTGAAGGCTGTTTTTGAAGGTGTCTGCTATGTGATGTGGTGGCTGTTGTGTAGATTCAGAAATTTTGTTATTTGGCTATAGCCATCCTGGGAGGGAGGTTTTATTTGATGATATAGTTCAATTATTGTTTACTTGATGTTCTAGTCATTGTAAAGTTAAATCCAAATGGGTAATTTGAATAGAAAATCTTAATTTTATCAGTTTGTAATTTCTTTTCTAGTGTTTCTACTACTACTACTACTACTACTACTACTACTACTACTAATAATAATAATAATAATAATAATAATAATAATAATAATTTACTACGTAATACTTAGCTTGCACAAAATTTTGTACAAATCATTGTCCAATTGCGATGCTGATTCAATGAGCAAAAAACATAAAGTGGCACGGGAGTATTAGATAAAGTGTTGCAATAAGTAAATCACAATGTTAATTGAGACTTAAATGCCCATATCTTTCTTTAATTATGTCATCAATTAGAAGAGTGGCAGTGGGGGCGGCATGGCTCACCGGCAAGGCCATGCCGGCGGCAAACACCGCCGCCACCCCACCGGCATGGCTATCGGCAAGAGTTGAGCGGCAATTTTTGCCTCCGAGGCATTCTTGTTGCAAGTGAATTTTGGACCGTTTGGAATTTAGTTTTGGAGCCGTTGGAATTTAAATTTGGAGCGTGCATTGGGCCAAAAAAAAAAAAAAAAAAAAAAAAAAAAAAAAAATCCTATATATATTACACATTTTATACATTTCTTTTTCAAACACAATTCATTTCCAAACAATAACATAAACACAAACACTTTTTACACATATAGTTTTTGAAGCATGGAAAGTAGGAAATCAAGAAGTGGTTCAACACAAAGAGGTCGTGGACGTGGCTACCGTCCTCGTGTTCGTCCGCAAGGTCCACCACCGGCGTATCCACAATACCCTCAATCGGGATATTATCCCCAACCTCCACAACCGATGCATCAACAATACCCTCAATCTTTTAACTATCCCCAACCTCCACCCGCAATGAACCCAAGCCAATATAACATATCGATGACGAGTGACTTCAACCCGTTTGTTGACTACCGTGAAGGTCCTTCCCGTCGTGAACCAAGTGTGGAACGCGAACTTCCTTTATATGGTGACGACGATGATGATGACGTTGATTTTGTTCTCGAAACGCAACAACAAACTCAAATTGGTATATATATATATATTTTTATACGCGTTATTTAATTTTTATAGTTTTTATATGTTTTTTTTTTTTTCGTTATTTATTTGTTATGTTTTTTATATGTTTTTTTTTTCGTTATTTATTTGTTATGTTTTTTATATGTTTTTTTTTCGTTATTTATTTGTTATATTTTTTATATGTTTTTTTTTTGTTATATATATATATATATATATATATATATATATATATATATATATATATATATATATTTTAGATGAAAATGTTCAAGTGGCTAAAGGGAAAACTAAAGCGGATAAAAAGAGTTGGACGTCGATCGAAGAGGTTGCTTTGGCCAAAGCATGGATTCATATCTCGACATGTAAAAAAGTCGGGAATGAACAAGGAAGAGATAAGTTTTGGGAAAGAATTTTGGAGCATTTCAAAGCCACAATTAAAAATACTAATCGAACTCATCATGCGTTAAACACAAAGTGGAAACATTTGAATCAAGCAATGGGAGTCTTTAACGGCCTTCATATCCAACAAGTAATTTTTATATACTTGTGTTAATTTATATATACTTGTGTTAATTTATATATAGTTGTGTTAATTTTTATATACTTGTGTTAATTTTTATATAATTGTGTTAATTTTTATATACGTGTAGAATCGCATTCGTGAGAGTGGGTGTGACGATGTCAACGTCTTGAAAAATGCGATGTCTGATTATAGTAAGAGGAATAAGGGTGTTTCGTTTAATCATATTGAAGCGTGGAGGGTTGTTAAGGATGAATCGAAATGGTTGGAGCAACCATGTTTTGAAAAAGTATCTTCATTGGATCATTCTGACAAACGAAGAAAGTCGTCGGAATCTAGCTTCTATGGGTCCGGAAGCAATGACAATGTTGATCCTGTTATTCCGGATCTAAATGACGACACAACTCCTGTTTCAAAAAGAAAAGGAAAAAAGACCGCTAGTGAGGCATCGACAAAGAATAGTGCTGCTGAGTTTATTGGGCAGTATACGGCAAAGAAAGCACTAGCGTTGGATGAGGCCATGGCAGATAAACGTGCAAATGATCAATTGTCCCACCAGTTGCTGCAGACACAAATCGAAAATGCTAAAGAAAAGGCTATGATTCGGGCACTGAAATTCTACAACGAGCCGCACGAACACATAACCAATCAGGTTATGCGAGATTTCATTATCAAGACAAAACGTGGGTACGCGGAGACATATGGATGGCCTACGGATTTTTAGATTTAATAATGTATTTTTTTTTTCCAAGTATTATGTAGTGTTATTTTAATTATTAATGAAATATTTATGTTTTATTTAAATTGTTTAATTTAATTTATTATTAAAAAAAAAAAAATTTGGGAGGTATGAAAAAGGCATGTGCCACTAAAATGGGGTTGGGAGGTATGGAAAAAGTATGAATGAGGTGAAATGAGGTGGAATGATATTATTAGTGGATTTCAGAGGTATGGGTGATTTCGGAAGCATGACTGTCAGTGTCCTTACACCTATTATTTTGTGAGAAATAAGCTTTAAAAACTTTTTATCCAAAAATCATGTTTCTTTAGTTGCGTTTTGACATGGAGTTTCGGTAACGAGCCATAAACATAACTTACATTAACTTATAGGTTACTTTGGATGTTACTAGGCCAACTTATTTGCTTCCCATGAATCATTATAGCTTGGTATCAAATTAATGGTCCATTGATTAATGATAAGTAAACATCATGTTTTTCTTTTTCTTCTTTTTCCTTTTTCATAAAAGACACAAGAATACGTAAATTTTACTGAACATCAGGTTCTTAGATCTAGCTTTTGGAACTAACTCGTATCAATCATCTAGCGTGTAGTTTGATATTAAATTGATCAGAAATTTAAGTTTTGGAACATGAACTTATGAAGCCAAACAACCCGCTCTATACTTTTACATAAGTTAACAAAAATTGAAAAATGGGCCTTTTTTTTATTATTTTTTAAAGCGACATATATTATATAGATAAACCAGCAAGATGCTAAACTTACAACGACAGAAAGATAACAAACCGCACAAGCTACACCAATCAACTGACTCGATGACCAATACCTACACTCGGATCAAATAATGATATTATAAAGTGAATATCTGACATACCGAGAGGGAAGGACGGTACTCGTACACCTCCTCATTACCCCTACAAAAAATTACCTTCTTGACTCCATTGGTGAACAATGCACTACCATCCTTCTCATCAAGGATTATTCCCGATTCATTGATAAATGGTTTCCCTAGAACAAGGTTGGTTAATGTTAGATTAGTGACAGGGTCTATGTCATCGACCACAGTGAGGTCAATGTTGTAGACAAGTTCTCCAATCATGATTGATAAATCTTTTATTACCCTTGCGTTATTGACTCTCTCATACACCATGAGTTCAGGGAAGGCTTCGTGGTATAAGAAAAGGGGGATTATGTCGACGGGGAGGCTAGGATCTATATGACTATCGGTTAAGAGCTTTTTCTTAATAATGCAGGAAATCTTGAAAACTTTAGAGTCGCTTTCCTCAGTCCTATCATTATTCCCACTAGTAACATCCTCCGTTTTTTTCTCGAGTTCCTCTATAATAGATTTACCCAAAATGGCTCGATTTCTCGTATGCACTTCCGATCTCTCTTTCCCCTCATCCGATTTGCTAGACTCTTGCGTGGCAGACTGCTCGAATGAGTTGGTAGGGTTTTTGGCCAATTCGTGGTCCAACCTTGAGGTTTCATCTTTAGTTGTATGACCTATATTTCCAGTTTGTTGTTGGTTCAGGTTAGGTGTAGAAGCAGACATCGTGGTGATAGTATTTACGAAATGGATCGGTCCTAGGGGATTGACAGGGTCTTTTGCTTTTGGTGATAGATGTTTAAATAGCTTACTGGGACTTTTTATTTTCACATGAGAAGTTGGCGGATTTATGATGGTAACAGATTTGACCTCTTCAGCTTGAATTGGTTTATTAACAGCGTGCTCTTTGATAGCAGTTAACAGATTACAAATCTTGTTATTCATATCGGCTTGCTGTTGTCTAAATTTAGCCTCGAGCGTAGAGAGCTGCAATTCTTGAGATAGAATGAATTTTCGCAAGGCATCTTCACAACTTTGCCTAGGAGTGCTCTGTGATGGAAAATGCTTGGACCATTTGAGTGAGGAGGAGTCATTGAAGGATACGCTCCGCTTTTGGTACCCTCTGAAATTAGGTTTATCCTTCCATGCCTCATAGGCCTCGTCAGAGTTTCCAGGGCCTCGACCAACATGTGACGATGTGAATTCGTTATAGGCGCATTTTGGAAGCTCCATGCAGTTATGAGTTTCGTGAGGGCCATTACACAATTTACATGCAGAAGCAATTCTGCTCACTTGGCTTGAAGGCTTTTGAGCTTCGTAAGATTTCATGAGAGACTTGACTCGACCTTCAAGTTCCATGATCCTACGGTCGGGAGTGCTAGAATTGTTCGAAGGCAAAGATATTACCTTGACCATTTTGTTCAAATCACGGGGATCATTCCAACTTTCGTTGTCATAGAGAGCAAGATCTTCTATGAGTTCCCATGATTGTTCCGCACTTAGATCACGTAGCTTACCACCGGCCGATTGGTCAATGGCTCGCCTTGTGGAGAGATCGATATGGTCATAGAAGATTTGGACTTGGAGCCAAAGATCTATGCCATGATGAGGGACTTTTTGGAGTAAGTCCTTGAAACGAGTCCACGCTTCATAAAGAGTTTCATTTTGACGTTGTTGGAACATCAAGATGTCATTTCTAAGCTTGGTAGTTCTCCCCGGTGGGAAAAATTGAGCAAGGAAACGAGTGGTGAGATCATCCCATGTGGTGATGGATCCCGCGGGTAAACGTTCAAGCCATTGGCTAGCTTGATCACGTAGAGAGAATTGGAATAGGCGTAATCGAGTTGACGCTCTAGTTGTAACATCAAGGTCTATAGAATCTACGATTTTAAGGAAGTCCTTGAGATGTTGATTTGGATCTTCGAAACGAAGTCCATGGAATGCACATCCGCTTTGCACCAACCGGATGATGTCGGATTGCAAGGGAGACACATTGGCTCCGGTGAGCTCAATAGTGTTTCGATAGCCTTGGTGGCTAGGTCGGGAATACTCTCATAAGGTTCGGAACCTAAGAGGTTGGTTATCTAGTGGTGGGTTTTGTTGTGGTGGGATGACGGGTTCAAAGATGTTACCATCGTCCATGATGTCGGATGGTGAAGAGTTACGAACAAAAATACGAAGAAATAAGATAGACTAAAGAGAACCTAAAAATAAAAAAAAATCTTACTAGAAAGGAATCTAGCAGGTAGACCGAATAAAAAGAGATTCTAACCTAGACAATAACTATTCCCCGGGCTGCGGCGCCAAAAACTTGATGCGTAGGGATTGCACCAGGCTTTACCTCTCGAGGGATCTCGAGAAGCTTACAACCCCCACCAGGCAGTGTACCTGATCGATGTAGTATAGTATAATGACAAGTACCGGGGAATTGATCGTTCAGCTAGGAAATAGTGTCGCTAGGATTAGAAAACCTAAAGACTAGGTCTAGAGATGAGGGATGATTCTTTTTATATTTTTATATTTTTATGGAAAGTAAGTAAAAATCTCGGTTTTGAAGGAGTTGGGCGGAATTAGTTGCTAGTCAACTAACCCAATACTAAAGATGCAATCAAAATTAAATACTAAAAATGAAAATAAACTAATTTATACTAAAGTTGTGAGCAATATATGAGAGAATTGTGTTTACTTAGGTTTCACTACTCCCTAGATATCTTTTACATGCTAATTACTTGTTATAGTTGCGTGGATGACGGATTGTATTCCTTAATACCATTCATGGGGTGGCGTACTTACTTCCCCAATCCTATGAGCGCCTACTTCACTCCTATGTCGAGCCGGCTAAGAAGCTCCTAACATGGGATCACTAGAATTTGCTCATGCATTAAATATAACCAATAAAACCTAGTACACATCGGTTCATGTTTCCTAAGACGTTCAAGCATGTTACACAATGGAGATCTGCCAGTTTTCTTAAGCCTAACATTGAAATCATTCATCCAATACAACCATAAACAATTAATCAACACATAATTAACATATAGGTTTCATTACATCTAAGCAAACACAAGATAGATCTAGCCTAGCATGTTGAAATCAAGACAAGCATAAGATATATTCAAACAACACATAGACATATTGATTGAATTGAAAGAAGACTTATCTCAATTGAACATGAAAGGATTCAAGGGGTTAAAACCCTTGAAAACACTATAAAATATGATCTAGGGTTTACAAAGTTCGGCTCTAGTTTTCACCACACAAGTTCCTCTTTTTTGAATGAAAAATAGAAAATATATATAGATTTTGATAGGTGATGGCGTCAAGAACAAAAGTCTGACGCCGTCATCTCGCCGCCAAATAGTTTCTCGGACTGCCTAAATTTGGGTCTGACGCCGTCATGTATACACCTTATGCAGCCGTCACCAAAAATTGTCTTGACGCCCTTGTTGTGACGTGATGAGTGTGTAAATACTCATCATTTTTATCATATCTGAACTGCCAAAACATACAAAAACACTAAAAAACGAATCAAAATATAGAAATTATTCCAAAAGTGTGTTTTATATGTTTTAGATGCAAAATGTTTAAAAACAAATGAAAAACGAACAAAGTTTGCACAATTGGCAGTTTCAGTCCCTCAAGTTTCAAAAATTGACAAAACTAGTCCCTGAAGGTTTTAAATGAAAGAAAAGTCAACCCAAAGTTTTTAAAAGTCAAAAATTAACAAATTTAGACTTTGGGTGAAAAGTTTGAGAAAATTACATGTTTGGCCCCTCAAAATCCAAAATTGGCATAAAAGGTCCCTGGAGTTTCAGAAAATGACAGATTTGGTCCCTGGTGGGATATTTTTGAAAGGAAAATCATTTTTGTCCTTGGAAAGTCAAAATGTGTCAAAAATAGTCCTTGGAATGAAAGATTGGTGAAATGGCAATTTTAGTCCCCGAGGTTTGGAAATTTACAAAAATGGTCCCTGGGTATTTATTTGTGAAAAATTACATTTTGGGTCCTTGGGTTATTGGAATTGTTAACTTTGGCCCTTGTGATAACTTTGGGGAAATTACAGTTTTAACCCCTGGATTTTCGGATAATTACAATCAATGTTGCAAAAATCGTGAATCGGTCCTGAGGCGGTCGGGGGCCGAGTTGCGTTTTTTAGCCGATTAATCGGCCCAAAACCTTGTAATCGCCGATTAATCGGACGACTTCCTTGTAAATGTCTCCAAGTTCCAGGGCCTTGTAGCTTGGAATCGGCGATTACATGGCCTTGTAGACCGTTTTTTGCAACATTGATTACAATATTAGTCCTTGTGGTTTTTTACAAAATAAACAAACAAATCTAAACCAAATTAAAACCTGGTCCATGTAAACACCACAACCCACTCTTTTTTTATCCTGGCCCAATCAAACCACCAGCCCACACCATCCAATAATATAAAAACAAACACCCCGTTTTTGTTATTTAATACCCAGGGTCAAACCAAGGTGGTCAAACCCACCTCCCCCCCTCAAAACCACCTCCATGTGAGGCTGCAAAACCACTCCACCCCTTCCAATCATCACCCCTACAACCTTATCCCTCTAAACATATAAAACCAAAACATTACACCCCTGCTCCAAGTTATCAGAGAGACAGAGACACAAGTGGTTAAATCCACTTCCCGCCAAAAGTGAATCAAACGGCCAATATAACTTTGACCAATTCAATGGTCCTTATCAAGTGGGAATTGCTCAATGGGGCTCAGAAACCCTCAGAGGTTCAATATAAAAGAGAAAGAGGAAGTGGAGATTGGCAGTTAGGGTAGGTAGTATTAGTCTTAGCTTAATATAAGTTATGTCTTTTTAATGTATTTCTCATTTTTAATTGTAATTTGGAGATCAAGAAAGTTTATTTAAATCTATGTAATGTACTCTCATCTTATTTAAAGCTTTAATTCAAGTCTTGTTGTGAAAGTCAGTTGTTGTCATTTTTTATCCAAAAGTTCATTTTGGCATTTAAAAGTTCTTGTTTAATCTTCATTTGAAGTTAGTTTAGCTTAATTGTAAGCTTTCATAAGCTGTGGAAGCTTAAAACTTAGTTATATTTAAAATACAAAAAAAAAAAAAAAAAAAAAAAAGAAATCAGTGGAAAAGTGGGTTGAAGCAAGAAAGAAGGTTGTATGTTGTAAAGTTATGGTTTAGTACTCATGGGAGTATTAGGATAATGGTGTGTTTGTTTCTTGGTTGGATCACACAGGATCACTTGTGAGTCCACTTTTCAATTTTTTTGCATTGTACTATTTAACTTCTTATTGTGGCTCATTTTCTGTTGATTTTTGCTTGTGACAGTTGTTATTTGCTAATTAGATATAGTTTACCTTGATTCTTGTAGTTGTTTAGAAGTTCACTTACCATTTGTTCATTTACTGTCAACCTAAGTCTATATTGGTTTCTGCTTGTTGCTCATTTGATATTGGGTATATGAGACTGCTACATGCTACTTTCACCATATCTCAGCTTATTGAGTGTTTACAGTTAACCCCTAATGCCTAAATCCCTTACATCCTTTGAAAAATCCATACAGTCGATCAATAAAGGGGTGTTTGGTTTAAGGGTCTCAGCTTTACCCTTGCTGTTTCAAGAGGTAACATTGGTTCATTCATGCTACAATAGGTCATGCTAGTTCAAATAAACCATAATACTCAGGGGTAAAACATGAAAAAGTCAAATGGACCTTTGAATCTCATCATATGCATCACTGTTAAGAATTTAGCTTGTACAATCATGCTTTTAGGTGCATAAGTAGTAGCTTTAGCTTGTTTAAGTCTTTACATAGCTTATTGTTCCATTGTCAGTCATTTATAGCCATTAGAAGTTCATAATAGTCAAAGTTTCAAGTTTTCATTAAAAAGTCAATTTGCACATTTCAGATTTTCACAAAAGTTCAAGGAATTAAATAGATTTTTGTGTTTGTTTTCATGGATTGAATCTTGTTTCATTAGATAGCCTACCAGTTCAACTTCAAGATCTCATGGTTCTTTGATTTTTGAGAATTTTTTGTGGGGCCCACCAATCCCCCAAAGTTACCTGCAGGGGAAGACTGCCCCCTGCTGCAGCAGTTATAGCAGCCACCACCACCACTTGGTGGTGGTTTTCTGGCCACCCTTGTGGTCCTCAGGCCTTCCCATTGGTTCCTACCAACTCCCTCCTGCCAGGCTCTCTCCATTGACCCTTGCTTTGACCTTGGAAGCCCTAGGACCCACCTAATTTAGCCCATCTTTTCTGTCCCCATTTTCAGTCCTAAATTAGGTTTCAAAGTGCGTTTTGTTAGCTTATTGTTTATTTTGTGGCCCACTAGTGCTTATTACTACTCTAACAAGTTCAAACAAGTTATTTGGATCAGAAAAACCCATTGTGGGTCCCACCTAAGCTGATTTTAGCTTATTTTTCCCCTTGGTCAACAAAAGTCAACTGTTGACCTAAATAGCTTGTAATTTGCTTATTTTTGATTTCTAAAAAACTTGTTTTCACAAAAGTTTGTTGTTTTTAGTTATAAAATAGATTGGTAAAAGAAAAATTCCAAAAAAGCAATTTAATATTAAGTGATAGTTTCTATTTAATGTAATTTAATTTTAATTTTCATTTTTATATTTTTATTAAGAACTTAGCTATTTTATATTTTTATTAAATTCCTCATATATTAAAGTATTTATAATAATTTTTTCAGATTTTTATTTTGTCATTAAGTATTTATTAGAATTAATCTTAGTTTAATTAATAATTAATTAATAATTAGTTTTAAATAGCATAATTAGTTTTTATTAAGCATAACCTAGTTTTTATATTTTTCATAGCTTTTATATAATGTAAAATAATTTTAGAAATTTTCATAGAATTTTTACTGTTCATTTTCTATTTTTCTTAATTTAAAATAGTTTAATTAGATAATTAATAATTAATTAGTAATTAATTAATATAAAATTCACAAAAAGACAAAAATACTTATTTTTAATTTTAAAACTTATTTTAGTTATTTTATAATTTTAGAAATTTTATTTTCACCTTTTTAGTATTTAATTAATATTGTATTATATTTAAGTTGTTTAAATATTAATAATTAGTAATAATTAGTATTTAATTAATATTAAATAATTAATTAGTGTAAAAATACATTTTCCTTTTCTTAAAATTTTCTTTTACCTTTAATATTGTAAAAAAGTCATTTTCACCCCCTGGGGGTTTTCAGATTTCCGTTTTTACTTTTTATTTTGTACGTTTACGTTTTATTTAAACGTGAACGTATACGTTTTAGGTTTTAAACGTTTCTGGGTTTTCTAGTTTTACGTACTTGTTAATATAGCTTAATTAAGCTATTTTCTTTCATATTCCAGTAGTGTAATCATCACAACTCACTTATACCCTTTCCCGTCCAAATTCACCTGATCACAAACCCGTTTTAATACCATCCACACCTCGTCGGGACATAACGACCCGGGGAAACCCTATACTTCCACGGAGCATTGGTTTAAGCTGTTTGACTATTATAGTTGACCATTCACAAGTGGTTGACCAATAATTATCTGACGGTTTAGCACCAATCAAATTTTGGCGCCGCTGCCGGGGAGGTCGTGCGCGTTTTCTAAACGGTTTTACAGATTAGTGAATCTGGATATACACTCACTGTATATTTACCATCCTTTGTTCATATTTTCTTATTTTCAAAACAAAACAGTTCCTGAAAACTTTGTAAAATTAGTTTTCAACGAACACAAAAACCCAAAAAGATTTTTTTCTCATTTGTACAAAATGTTTATCAAAAATACCAAAAATATCCATCTTTACCCTGCTACCTTTTTGATTCTTCATCCCTTTACCCTCTATCCTTTTGATTCTAACTTCTCCGACTTGTCCTGTAATTGATTCTAATGGCATCTCTCGATGACGATTTCTTTGAACAAAGGGCCTTTAAAAGCAAAGTTGAAAAACTTATGGCCTTGTCAAAGATATCGAGATGTCGTGTTGATTATGATGGACCATCGATCCCTATTCCTTCTCCGGTGAGGGAAATGGATCAAGAAACCGAGGTTACAAAGGACCCTGCACTTCCCTCTGACGATGGAAATGCTAAATACGTCCAACCTACGGTTGCCCAAAAACCTAAGCTCACAATTGCTCCTAAATCGTCAAGAATTGATCCTAACCTTCCACGGTTTACGGTTAAAAGTTTGTCTAGCAAACGTACAGAGCTTAGGGCAGTGCCTGAAAAGAACGACTTGCCCAATCTTCACGTTCATCAAGAACCAAAACCCGAGACCATAACGGAAGTGGTGGAAATTGCTAGCTCTAAGAGCACACCACTTGTCCCACCTCCGGATTTTATCCCTTGTTTTGGTTGTGGTGAGCCACTTTTTGGTTTACCATGTCGTTGGTGTACATGTGAAAAATGTGGTAATGATATTCGAGACGAGAGTTGTTTGTTTTGTGGTTCGAGGAATTCATTTTCTTATGATCCTAATCAGAACTCATTCAACGACTCCCCAAATTTTTCCAATTACCCATCACATTCATACGAGCAAGAATCATATTATCCAAATCATAATGATGCTTCGTATCATAATACACCAAACTTTTCATGTGAATATTGTGGAGGTCCTCACCAAGGTTTTGATTGTCAAAATAGTCAAAATTTTGGTTACGACCAATATCCATACAATTCACCAAACCAAACTCAACAGTTTAACTGTTGTGAGTACTGTGGTGGCCCACACTATAGTTCTGATTGTCAATCGGGCAACACGCTTGTCTATGAGCAGTTTCCTGATAACAATTATGACTCTAGCACATACGACCCACAGCCACATCAGTCTTACTGTTGTGAATATTGTGGAGGTCCTCACTTTAGCTCGGATTGTCAAACAAGGAATCAATTTCCTTGTAACAATTACGACTATTTGTTTTCAGACCAACCTCCACAACACCAAATGATCCAAGCAACTCCTCATGATACCGAGCAAGACCTTTTACTAGAGGCTCGTGAAATTTTGCAAAAACTTAAGGAGGAGTTTGCCACTACATCGTTTCAAGAATCTCGTGAAAAATCAATGGCAGAATTACTTGCTAAAGAACGACATGCTAGAAACGAAATGAGCATGGAAGAATTCCTTGCTGAGCAAAGAGCGGCTAAAATACGTGCCAATCTTCGCTATGCTGCTCTATATGATGATGATGATGACAGTGATGATGATGAAGATAAAATTGTTATTTTTCAAAACGATTCATCAGATTCATCCGTTGTGATTCCTTCCATGGAGAATCAGGGAGAAAATAATGTGACAAAGTCACTAGCCGTTGATCAAATGGAACTTGAAAATTCCATAACTGCTAGTACTCCTAAACTCCCTCAGAATATTGATATCACACCCGAAGTTCACACTCACTCTCCGAACATGGGGGACGAGCATCTTGACACTGTTCCTGCAAAGGAATCGGACGAATTCATAAAGTCTAGTGTTGAGAACCTTGTCCCAATCCCAGGAGAGTCACAGGGGACTTTTGATCATGTGTGTGATTTACCTTATCCCCCTGAAAATCCAAAAGATCATTTTGAGACATTCTCCGATTTTAATGATGATTGTACATCTTATGGAGAAGTTAAGTATGAAGAGGAACCACTGCCTCATTCTGATGTTGCCCCTCTTATTGAGGAGTTCACAGATGAACTTACTCACATCAATCCACTTCCATTGGAAAGTGATGATGGTCTCCTTGATTTTGAAGCCGATATGGGAGAAACCGAAAATCTTTTAAACTCTAATCCCAACATCGAGCTTAGTACTTCACATGCTGATGAAAATTCTTTATCTTCTGGAGACATCAGTCATGTGGCAGGATTACCTTCTGAGCTAGTTAGCTTAGAAGAAGTGAATGATGAGACTAACACTGAAATCAATGATGAAGCACTTCGTGCAACATTATTGAATGTCAGTCTCCTCATTGCAAAAATCGAGGCTTTCAAAGAGAAACCTATTTCATCTCCTATCCCCATTAAGGATAGTGACATTTTCTCCGATGATATTATTCCGGAGTTTGAAGCCTTTACTTTTGATCATATGGGAGAGAAGATTATTGGCAGTACCACTCCTCATTCTCAATTTTCTCTCCCCGAATATGATTCATTCACCTTTGAGGAGTTCTCCGGTGAACTCACTCATATCATGACTCCTCCGGAGTTTGATAGCCCGGGGGGAGATGCTCTCAATCATGAGAATTTGCAAAATCCCACCCACCCTCCCGGGATGTTTACGAGCTTAACCCTTGAAATCCAAAATCAGGCTAATGAGCCTGCTTTCGAGGAAGAAGATCAAATCATTTTCATCATGGTTTTCTTCCTTTTCTTCACCTACAGGGTGACTTCTCCTGTTCTTCACTCCTTCGGGAATGAAGACATTATCTTTGACCCCGGCATCACCGCTAATAGTTTATACTATCTTGAGCCAGATACTTATCTCATCGGTGTGGAACTTTCACGTGCTTCAAATGTTTGTCCAAACATCTTGAATGAAAGTCCGATTGAGATTGCTCCTTCCACATCATGCTTCCCCAAGGACAAATGAATTCGGGGTCGAGTCAAACTAGCGACTCGGTAAACAAAAACAGTAGCATGCTTATAGGGTTTTCACCCTAAGTGTGGGGGAGTCCCCCACTGTGATTACAAATGAAGTGAAAAAACAAAATGGTGTTTTCCACGCTTAGCTTGTAATGTTGCCCTTTTACGTTCAAAATGTCGGCATAATAGCCTGGATTTTGAATATTGAGGACAATATTCATCCTAAGTGTGTGTGTGTGTGTGGGGGGGGGGGGGGGGTATTTCGCTATTCTAGCGAATTTTATCACATTTTACTATCTAGTACCCCCGTTTTTGACCAAAAATTTTCAAAAATTTTTCACTAAAGTTCAAAATTTTTTTGTGGTAATCAGTCCGCCGTGTCTAAACGACAAATGGACTGGCTAGTCCAGGAGCAAACGGCTCTTGGTAAAGACATCTCAAATCCGTTTACGGCTTGCAATTTTGCCCAAAATTGTATGGTTCCTCAACTCCCCAAAAACAAATGAGTTGGCTAGCCCGCAAGATTATGGCTTGTGGTAAAGGCCGTGGAAAAACCATAATTGGTAATCAGCTCACCAAGATGTTGACTATTCCATCAAGAGCTGGCTAGTCCAGGAGCAAACGGCTCCTGGTAAAGACAAATCAAATCCGTTGACAGCTGGTGGTTTGCTCAAAATCACACGGTTATTAGGTGTACCACAGTTCTCACACCTGGCTACTCTAGAAGTGATGGCTTTTGGTAAAGAGTTTCAAATCCATTAAGTTTTTCTCAAAAGATTGCTAGGGACTAGCAATAGTTTAGTGTGGGGGATTGATGAGTGTGTAAATACTCATCATTTTTATCATATCTGAACTGCCAAAACATACAAAAACACTAAAAAACGCATCAAAATACAGAAATTATTCCAAAAGTGTGTTTTATATGTTTTAGATGCAAAATGTTTAAAAACAAATGAAAAACGAACAAAGTTTGCACAATTGGCAGTTTCAGTCCCTCAAGTTTCAAAAATTGATAAAACTAGTCCCTGAAGGTTTTAAATGAAAGAAAAGTCAACCCAAAGTTTTTAAAAGTCAAAAATTAACAAATTTAGACTTTGGGTGAAAAGTTTGAGAAAATTACATGTTTGGCCCCTCAAAAGCCAAAATTGGCATAAAAGGTCCCTGGAGTTTCAGAAAATGACAGATTTGGTCCCTGGTGGGATATTTTTGAAAGGAAAATCATTTTTGTCCTTGGAAAGTCAAAATGTGTCAAAAATAGTCCTTGGAATGAAAGATTGGTGAAATGGCAATTTTAGTCCCCGAGGTTTGGAAATTTATAAAAATGGTCCCTGGGTATTTATTTGTGAAAAATTACATTTTGGGTCCTTGGGTTATTGGAATTGTTAACTTTGGCCCTTGTGATAACTTTGGGGAAATTACAGTTTTAACCCCTGGATTTTCGGATAATTACAATATTAGTCCTTGTGGTTTTTTACAAAATAAACAAACAAATCCAAACCAAATTAAAACCTGATCCATGTAAACACCACAGCCCACTCTTTTTTTATCTTGGCCCAATCAAACCACCAGCCCACACCATCCAAGAATATAAAAACAAACACCCCGTTTTTGTTATTTAATACCCAGGGTCAAACCAAGGTGGTCAAACCCACCTTCCCCCCTCAAAACCACCTCCATGTGAGGCTGCAAAACCACTCCACCCCTTCCAATCATCACCCCTACAACCTTATCCCTCTAAACATATAAAACCAAAACATTACACCCCTGCTCCAAGTTATCAGAGAGACAGAGACACAAGTGGTTAAATCCACTTCCCGCCAAAAGTGAATCAAACGGCCAAGATAACTTTGACCAATTCAATGGTCCTGATCAAGTGGGAATTGCTCAATGGGGCTCAGAAACCCTCAGAGGTTCAATATAAAAGAGAAAGAGGAAGTGGAGATTGGCAGTTAGTGTAGGTAGTATTAGTCTTAGCTTAATATAAGTTATGTCTTTTTAATGTATTTCTCATTTTTAATTGTAATTTGGAGATCAAGAAAGTTTATTTAAATCTATGTAATGTACTCTCATCTTATTTAAAGCTTTAATTCAAGTCTTGTTGTGAAAGTCAGTTGTTGTCATTTTTTATCCAAAAGTTCATTTTGGCATTTAAAAGTTCTTGTTTAATCTTCATTTGAAGTTAGTTTAGCTTAATTGTAAGCTTTCATAAGCTGTGGAAGCTTAAAACTTAGTTATATTTAAAATACAAAAAAAAAAAAAAAAAAAAAGAAAAGAAATCAGTGGAAAAGTGGGTTGAAGCAAGAAAGAAGGTTGTATGTTGTAAAGTTATGGTTTAGTACTCATGGGAGTATTAGGATAATGGTGTGTTTGTTTCTTGGTTGGATCACACAGGATCACTTGTGAGTCCACTTTTCAATTTTTTTGCATTGTACTATTTAACTTCTTATTGTGGCTCATTTTCTGTTGATTTTTGCTTGTGACAGTTGTTATTTGCTAATTAGATATAGTTTACCTTGATTCTTGTAGTTGTTTAGAAGTTCACTTACCATTTGTTCATTTACTGTCAACCTAAGTCTATATTGGTTTCTGCTTGTTGCTCATTTGATATTGGGTATATGAGACTGCTACATGCTACTTTCACCATATCTCAGCTTATTGAGTGTTTACAGTTAACCCCTAATGCCTAAATCCCTTACATCCTTTGAAAAATCCATACAGTCGATCAATAAAGGGGTGTTTGGTTTAAGGGTCTCAGCTTTACCCTTGCTGTTTCAAGAGGTAACATTGGTTCATTCATGCTACAATAGGTCATGCTAGTTCAAATAAACCATAATACTCAGGGGTAAAACAAGAAAAAGTCAAATGGACCTTTGAATCTCATCATATGCATCACTGTTAAGAATTTAGCTTGTACAATCATGCTTTTAGGTGCATAAGTAGTAGCTTTAGCTTGTTTAAGTCTTTACATAGCTTATTGTTCCATTGTCAGTCATTTATAGCCATTAGAAGTTCATAATAGTCAAAGTTTCAAGTTTTCATTAAAAAGTCAATTTGCACATTTCAGATTTTCACAAAAGTTCAAGGAATTAAATAGATTTTTGTGTTTGTTTTCATGGATTGAATCTTGTTTCATTAGATAGCCTACCAGTTCAACTTCAAGATCTCATGGTTCTTTGATTTTTGAGAATTTTGTGTGGGGCCCACCAATCCCCCAAAGTTACCTGCAGGGGAAGACTGCCCCCTTCTGCGGCAGTTATAGCAGCCACCACCACCACTTGGTGGTGGTTTTCTGGCCACCCTTGTGGTCCTCAGGCCTTCCCATTGGTTCCTACCAACTCCCCCCTGCCAGGCTCTCTCCTTTGACCCTTGTTTTGACCTTGGAAGCCCTAGGACCCACCTAATTTAGCCCATCTTTTCTGTCCTCATTTTCAGTCCTAAATTAGGTTTCAAAGTGCTTTTTGTTAGCTTATTGCTTATTTTGTGGCCCACTAGTGCTTATTCCTGCTCTAACAAGTTCAAACAAGTTATTTGGATCAGAAAAACCCATTGTGGGTCCCACCTAAGCTGATTTTAGCTTATTTTGCCCCTTGGTCAACAAAAGTCAACTGTTGACCTAAATAGCTTGTAATTTGCTTATTTTTGATTTCTAAAAAACTTGTTTTCACAAAAGTTTGTTGTTTTTAGTTATAAAATAGATTGGTAAAAGAAAAATTCCAAAAAAAAGCAATTTAATATTAAGTGATAGTTTCTATTTAATATAATTTAATTTTAATTTTCATTTTTATATTTTTATTAAGAACTTAGCTATTTTATATTTTTATTAAATTCCTCATATATTAAAGTATTTATAATAATTTTTTCAGATTTTTATTTTGTCATTAAGTATTTATTAGAATTAATCTTAGTTTAATTAATAATTAGTTTTAAATAGCATAATTAGTTTTTATTAAGCATAACCTAGTTTTTATATTTTTCCTAGCTTTTATATAATGTAAAATAATTTTAGAAATTTTCTTAGAATTTTTACTATTCATTTTCTATTTTTCTTAATTTAAAATAGTTTAATTAGATAATTAATAATTAATTAGTAATTAATTAATATAAAATTTACAAAAAGACAAAAATACTTATTTTTAATTTTAAAACTTATTTTTAGTTATTTTATAATTTTAGAAATTTTATTTTCACCTTTTTAGTATTTAATTAATATTGTATTATATTTAAGTTGTTTAAATATTAATAATTAGTAATAATTAGTATTTAATTAATATTAAATAATTAATTAGTGTAAAAATACATTTTCCTTTTCTTAAAATTTTCTTTTACCTTTAATATTGTAAAAAAGTCATTTTCACCCCCTGGGGGTTTTCAGATTTCCGTTTTCACTTTTTATTTTGTACGTTTACGTTTTATTTAAACGTGAACGTATACGTTTTAGGTTTTAAACGTTTCCGGGTTTTCTAGTTTTACGTACTTGTTAATATAGCTTACTTAAGCTATTTTCTTTCATATTCCGGTAGTGTAATCATCACAACTCACTTATACCCTTTCCCGTCCAAATTCACCCGATTACAAACCCGTTTTAATACCATCCACACCTCGTCGGGACATAACGACCCGGGGAAACCTTATACTTCCACGGAGCATTGGTTTAAGCTGTTTGACTATTATAGTTGACCATTCACAAGTGATTGACCAATAATTATCTGACCGTTTAGCACCAATCATGACGCCTTCAGGATTTCACTGGGTCGTCATGGTTTTTACTCTTGACGCCGTCATGATCTTCCTCTTGACGCCGTCAGGTACTGTTCTCAGCATGGAAAATTAAGTCTTTGCCGTTTTCTTCACTTTTATGCTCCAAAAACGTCTGAATTGCTTCCCTTTCCAGAATTCACTCCCAAAGTACCTAAAATCACAAAAGGAACGATTTAGGGCAATATTTGATCAAATAAATTCAATTCCGGGTTTAAATGACCTCCTAAAAGTGGTTCATTTTTCGCCTCATTAAGACCTCACTAAACCCAAAACACAAACCATCTCATGATCTCACCACATTTACAACCTGAATCACCTGACTTTATATCGTCGCCATCTCATCTTCAAAATACAATCTGAACCATCTCTGAACTCATCATCTCTTCGAAAAGAACCATCTCATCAACCTTACCATCCCGAACCACCACGACCACTTAGCAAAAATTAAAGACTTGACGATAAAATACAAATGCCACGACCTATATATTACAACTATCACGATCTAAAGCTTTTTTAATTTACCGGGGGAGACGGTATACCTGATCGATCACTTACTTGTCTATTATGCAACTTGATTAATGAGAAAAGATAATTAGATAAGATATAAGATAAAGAAGATATGTTCTGAAAAGAATGATGGAGGGAACCTCTAGACCGCCGGCCGGAGAAAGAGGCTATTATTTTTGTATTTATGATCGAAAAATGTTTTCAATGCTAGTTTATTTTTGTTACTATTCACCACGTTACAAAACAATTGTTTACTTGAAAAATGCACACAACTCTACAAATGCTTACTAACTACATTTTTTACTGATTAATATCATATTTAATCACTACAATTTTTTTTTGATGGTTAAGAAAAAAGTTAAACACTTATTTTTATAACAAAGTACGATGCAATACTTGTTAAAAAAAATACGATGTTATATTTTCATCTCATATTTTATACGTCACAAAATAACTATTTTCAAATAAAATAATTCATGTATAAAAAAACATGATAATCATACTTATCTTTTCTAATAGTGATAACTTTACCATGTATTAATTATTTAATTCTTTTGACTTTCTTAATTTCCATGTGTATTAGATAAAGTAGATATACTTTACTTATCTATTTTTAGTAGTAAAAAAGACTAATTGACACAAACAATAAAATGAAAACATGAACAACTATAGTGAGTTAGTGACAATGATTATTATTTTATGAACTTTTAACATAATCATTATTCTTAATAAAAAATTTCAAAACAGCTAAAGATAAAGATGTTAAAACTAAATTAAGGTTCTTTTAAACAACTTTCTCATCATTAAAAGTATTAAAAGTAGGCAATTCCAATGACTTGTCCATATTTAATTTTGTCACTATTATACATCATAAATAACAATAAAAAAACACCAAAAATAAAAATAAATAAATAAATAAAAATAAAAAAGGTTGTTGTTGTGCTACATTGAATGTTTGTTGTTGTTGTTTTTCCGATGGCTTCACTTCTTAAACATTGACGGACACCTCAATCTAAACTTCTTCTAAACACACTTCTCTTTACAAAACACTTTTATAAATAAACAAATAAATAAAATAAATATTCCACTTTATATTATATTTACTCAATAAATTTATATAAAATCAACCACTTCATATTTCCAAAAATCCTTTCTGGGTTTTGGTTTTTGATTTATTTCTGAGATGGGTTTCTTTTGATTTCCATTAATGTGTAATATTTAAGCTCAATTCGCCTTTTTTTGTAATAAAAATCCAATCTTTTTATTATTTTTATTTAATTTTAATAAAGATCATAGGATTTTGATCAAATAATGGCTGTTGTTGAAAGTGTTAATGTTATGGTCTCTGAAAACACCACCACCAACAACAATAATAATGATACTAATAATAGTCCACGTCAGCATGAGCAGGAGGTGACGTCAACAAATGGTGGTGGAGATGAGTTTAAGAAAGAAATGAGGGATTTGGAGGAAATGTTGTCAAAACTGAATCCTTTGGCTGAGGAATTTGTGCCATGTAAAAAAGTAGGAGTGGCTCCATTTGGTGGCTATGGTTATGCTGCTGTTAATAATTTCTTGATCAATAATAATTCGGTTTATCCGAATGCCAATCAGATTAGGAGGGTATGAAAATTCTCATGTTTTTTTTTTTTTTTTTTTTTTTTATATGTTGAATTGCTTATCTTGTTGTTTTGATTTGTTTGGGGTGTTTGAGGTTAATTGTTTAAGCTTATCTTTGGGTTTGTGAGATTATGTGGTTTCAGCTTATGTTTTATAAGCTTGTTTTTCCCGGCTTGTTTTGAAACTTATGGCTTATATAAACTTATGGGGTGTTTGTTTAAGCTTATATGTGGGCTTATGAGCTTATTTGATTTCGGCTTATATTACATAAGCCTCAATTTTTCTGCTTATTTTGTGACTTTTGGACTTATATAAGCTTATTATACCATAATAAACTTGTGTAAGCCCATAAGTGTCGAAATAAGCCAGAATATTGAGGCTTATGTAATATAAGCTGAAATCAAATAAGCTCATAAGCCCACATATAAGCTTAAACAAACACCCCCTTATGATTACATAATGAACTTAGATAAGCCCATAAGTTTCTAAATAAGCTGGAAGAAATGAGGTTATGAAACATAAGCCGAAATCTCATAAGCTTGTAAGCCCAAAATTGAGCTTAAACAAACACCCCCTAAGTGGTTATGTGCTTATTTTGTTTCTCTAAAGGTGGATAATGTTTTGGGTAAGAGAGTGTCTGAAATTTGCTTATTTGAGTATTGTCTATGGATTAAACTGTTTATTTGCTTATTTTGCTATGAAATAAGCACTTAAAAAAGAAGAAGGTTGATACTTGATGACTGCTTTTTTACGCAGATAAGCACTTTAAATAAGCAATCCCAAACATCCCTTAAATAATTAGTTAAAAATAGGAAGTGTGATATCTGTTTATTTATAAAAAAAGGTAAGTAATTTAAAACAAGAAATCTCATACACCCCCTTAAAACTGCTTATCTTGTGTTTTGATATAGTAGATAAGCAGTTTTGAGTTTTTGAATAGAACTAAACAGCTTGTGTTAAAGAAATAAGCAGTTTCAAAAAACGTTTCCGAGAGTTGCTTATTCAAACTGATTATTTGATTCTGATTAGCAGATGTGCCAAATATTCACAATTGTTTGTCTGATTATTGCTTTTAGTTGCAAGAGAAGAAAATCCAAAACCTGTTTTTCGCATTATGTTTTGTTTGTAGAATTGATCATACTCTTCTACTTTTTTCAAAAGCATAAGCAGTTTTAATAAGTAACCACAAATAGTCAAACAGTCTAAATTTGCGTATCAAGTTATTCGTTTTGTTACAACACAAGTAAATCCAAACACTAGTTTGTGCATTGCGTTTTGTTGATCTTTTGCCTTCGTTTACTTCAAAAGCATAAGCAGTTTTAGTAACACGCCTGAGTTTGATCCGGTGATTATCTTGTGTTAAATTGACTCACTTTTGCCTTTTAATTTGATGTCATGATCAGAAGGGTAGCTTTGGTCATGGGAAGAGAAGGATGAACAGCCGAACTAGTATGGCACAACGAGATGATGTGATCAAGAGAACAGTTTATGTCTCTGACATTGATCAACAGGTAAAGAATTGTATCTACTTATTATGGAGAATCATTTCTTTTTTACGAGTATCAAAATTTGCCAAACACTCAAACAACTGATTGTCTTTACTTTGTCTTTGTATTTAGGTAACTGAAGAACAGCTTGCAGCTCTCTTTGTTAACTGTGGACAGGTAAACATTTAAACTAGTCAAAAAATAGTAATCGCTAAAATATGCAATGTTCATGAAGATCTTACCTTTGTTTTTATTTGGAACATTCAAGGTTGTTGACTGTCGTGTATGCGGTGACCCTAATTCAGTTCTTCATTTTGCCTTTATTGAATTTACTGATGAGGGTACGCAAGTCTAACCTTTGGTATCAAGCAAGTATTTTGAAATTCTTGTTTTTATGTAACGGTTTGTTGTATGTGATGTGTTTGCAGAAGGTGCAAGGAATGCGTTAAGTCTTGGTGGAACTATGCTTGGTTACTACCCTGTTAGGGTGCTACCTTCAAAAACCGCGATCGCACCAGTAAATCCAACTTTTTTACCCCAGGTAACAGTTTTGACTTTTCTTGAGCGCACTAAGCTATTAAATGTATGGTTATGGTTATACATTAATGCTTATGTTATTTTTATAATTGTCTGATTTAGTCCGAAGATGAGAGGGAAATGTGTGCAAGAACCATCTACTGTACTAACATTGATAAGAAGGTATATCACTTTCAACAATCTTTGTTATCCATTTATTTAATGAATGCAACGAGTGGAAAACAAATATGATGGTTATTTTATTCGAACTAGGTTACTCAGGCAGATGTGAAGCTCTTTTTTGAAACACTTTGTGGCGAGGTATGTGACTCCATTATATAAAATCTGAAAAAATACTATTTCCTAAATTTTATAATTGTTATGGAATCTTTTGTTTACCAGGTTTATCGCTTGAGGTTGCTTGGGGACTATAATCATAACACTCGCATTGCGTTTGTGGAGTTCGTGATGGTAATTTTTTGTGAGCTTTTGTTTCTGCTATATATTATGGTAATAAAGACGATTAGAATAACAATATGTTATATTGTATATTTGTATTTAGGTGTTAGTGTTACCATCCATAGTATCTCATTTTAGGGTCAAATTACGTGTATAATGGAGTATACTTTATGGCTATATGCCTATATCCAATGCAAATTAAAATCGTTAGGTGTAAGAAATGGAACAATTAGGTTGCGTTTAGTTGGTGAGGAATGTGGCATTTTTGTAAAAACGTTTTCACAAAAAACTGAAAAACTAAGGGTGCGTTTAGTTGGAGAAAAATTCTCTATTTTTTCAAGAAATTTTTCATAAGAAAATGAAAAAACTGAAAACGCGTTTAGTCGCACTTTTTTCCAACAATTTTCAAAAAAAATGAAATTCTCATTTTCTAAATTTTAACTAAGAAATTGAAAAGCTCATTATACTATTCTCACTTTTTTCTTTCTCATTTTTTTTCTCAACTCCAAAAAAAACACATACACCATTCTATCCCTAATCTCTCGTGTCATCCTCCATCGCCGACCGTCACCGCCACCGCCCACCTTCGCCGCCACCGTCGCAATTTGAGGTAATCTTCTTATCATTTTAAAAAAAAGAAAAATATAACTCCAACTAAACGCGTTTTCAAAATTCTCAACTCTTCTTTAGAGAAGAAAAACCATCCCCTTCTCAAGGAATTTAGAGATTGAAAAATTGAGAAATTTTTCACCAACTAAACGGCCCCTAAGGAACTTGTTTAGTCGCAAATTTTTGCATAATTTTTCTACGAAAAAGTGAAAATTTCAAGTTTCAAATTCTAACTATAATTTTGAAAAGAGCTTTTTACAATTAACATTTTTCTTGCACTTTCTTAACAAATCCCGTGCATTTTTCATTTTTCTATAAAATATCATCTAAACACGATTTCTAAGTTTTCAACACTTTTTTTATATAAAAACCCCTTTCTTTTTCTAAAAAAATAAAAATAGAGAATTAAGGAATTTTTTCTACAACTAAACACATTGTTAGCCTTGCAAATAAATAAATAAATAAAATGGAACAAATAATTTTTTTTAAGGAAAAAGCCGAAATTTTGAGAGCCCTAAGCGAAGGTATTAGCCCCATAATGTTGCAACTCCTGCCAAATTGGAAGTTATCTTGCGCCTCTTCCCTGTGATTGCTATGCTCCCACTGCTCCATGAATGAGCGAGTCTGCAAGTTGCTCAATCTGGTTCTTAGTCTAGTCTATTATACTTTGTAGACACTGATAATACTTGGTCATGGAATTTCCTGAAACGTTGCAGATGTTTGTTCTTGTAGACATTATTCATCAGCTAAAAGCTTAAAGGTTTTCGTTTCTTGGTTATTAGTACCTATGAAAACAACCAAACGGATGCTGACTTTGCAAATAGTTAGCCTATCCTCATAAGCATGAACACTTCATAAGATGTCATATTTCACTTTCGGGGTTTCAGTTGTTTTCCCCCAAAAAAATTATAAGTTCTCTGTTTAACTTTGTTGCAGGCTGAGAGTGCAATTGCAGCTCTGAACTGCAGTGGCGCTGTCCTGGGATCGTTGCCAATAAGGTAAGCAGGTGTTTTTGTGCTTTATTTTGTTTATATCTATAGATGTATCAGTTATATTCATAGGTGAAATTGGACGGGTCAGTTATTAGATCAAAAAGGATAACTTGTTTAGTACAAGCCAGGTTGGGTTGACCCGAAACATTTTTTTTGTCCAATTTTGCTTGTGAACAATTAGTATGTCTGTCCCAATTTTGCTTATGAACAATTGAATTAATGTATTTAGGTGGTATGCATTTTGATACACTTTGGGTGTTTGGGCGACTGTTTTCCTATTTCTTATCTAACTAATTTTTTATATTTAATTGCAGGGTGAGTCCTTCAAAAACACCGGTTCGCTCACGTGCGCCGCGTTCCACTATGCACTAAGTTAGCTTCGGATTTCTTTTAGATCGATCTGCTGCTTTATGTCTATCAATCTACTTATATATACATATGCATAGATACAGAGAAACTGTTGAAACACCGTGATGACATTTATGTTTCTAGTTCCTGTCTTATGCATGAGTCTAAGTATATGCTTAGTAGGCTCGCAAGACTCTTTTTAACATTTTAGCTAATGAATATTGTTATGTTCAAGTTCCTATATAACTATATTCCATACTTGCCCATTTTGCATAAATGTATGAACATTTCGGCACGATTTTGTCATGTGACATTTGTGTACAAGTTGCAAGATCTTTGCGCCACAATTGCACATCGACTTTCCTTTTTAGGTAGATTCTTCGTGCCACTAAGTACGTTGGTATTTTATGTGAAAAGCCTATATGGGTGATTACAAGTTTATAACTGCGCTAACATGTACTTTATTTAACGAGAGTTGTACGGATGGTTTTCCGTAAGAGATCAGCTCTTTTTTGTTGTTTTACCCATTCTCTTTCCATACTAACAAACCATTCAACTCGAACACTCAACGTTGGTGTCTTCTATTTATACCCTGATGGCCTGATATATATCCATCTTTTATTAACAACATGGGCAACACCTTTGGCTTGACACATGAAGCGACTCCAAAGAAGCAAATCGTGTTGCAACATGATCATTCTCATACCCATGAGCTTGAATCAGGACACATGTTGCTAGCCCCACTGATCAACCCAGCAGCCGAGTCAATTGTGGTGAATAAACAAGCTCCACGACGTAGGATCAAATTGGTGATCACAAAGCAACAACTTCAACAGCTTGTATCGAAACAGATATCAATACAAGACATTATACGTATGCAAAACTCAGATAATTGCAGCCATGATGGTCCTTTGACGAGCATATATTGGAAACCTGAGCTTGGGTCTGTTCCTGAAGAGAATGAAGTATGACAAACATAAATCTGTTTTCGTTATAGTAAGCCCTAAAACATCTTGTAACGATATTCAAAGTAGTGCGATTTTATCAAACATATGTCCACGGTAACTATATCGATTTCAATTTTTTAAAGCCGAAACTACATGGCTACTTTTGTTTGTTGTCAGGCTATCTTCTCAACGCCTTTAGATTTTAGTCTTTACAACCAACTTTAACTCGATCAAACTGGTTAGTCAATCCGAAAACAATGGAAAATGAAGAATTTGCTAATGAGATATGAGCATGTCATTCATGAAACAACTTTTGCATGTGTGTTTACCTGCCTAACTTTTTAAGAACATATTACACGTTTGATGCACAATAATTCTTCCTTGATTGATGGCAACATGTTTCTGAATTAAATGCTGATAAATCATGTCTGATTTGATTTTCAAAGGGTAAAATATAATATGGTCCATCTCATGTTAAAAGTTCTCAAAGAAAATGAACTACTTACATGCTAAAATATGAATAATATGGTTGAAAAGGTCAAATTTGTGGAAACTTGATGGGTTAAGAAATATGTTCCATTGCAGGATATGAAATATATATTTTTAAAACAACCGCAGTTTAGTCATTTTACTTGGCTAGAGACGAAATCATTACGAAGAATACGAAACATGGACAACTGGTGTAATCTCCAAACCATTAGAGCGGGATCGTAACTTGGTAGCCTAAAGGTCTTAGAACTATAGAAGAAACAAAGGTCGTCAAGTGCTAAGTTAGCCTAAAGGTCTTATCGTTGAGCATGATCGGAGATTGTCATAAAAATTTCGGCCAGATCACATAAATACTGGCTAGATCACATACATCAGAGCTAAAAGCCCCCCAACTATCTTCAAAGAACCTGAACAAGAATCACTTTTGTTACATGATAACTATGTAAATGCAAATTATGCAAATATTATAGCTCAAATAGAAACTTCCCTTCACATTCATTGTTGGTATTAGGGTGTGATAATCAGAGATTACTTGGATAATTCTTGAATAGTATCAAAGTTTTTCTTAATACAATATTTCTATCTTATTGATTGCCTTGGGTTACAAGAAATTTGTATAAAAATAAGACAATAATGAACACTCAAATTTTAAATAAAAGAAAGCGAGCTAAACATAAAGATCATATTGTATTTGTTGTTGATATGAATATCTTCATATGAAAGATCAAATTGTGTTTATATAAACACAAAGCGAAAAGTCACGACTTTTTGTGAATGCTCAAATCTTTTAGTAAACAGTGACACCTTTTGGTGAATGATTACATCCTTTGGTAATAACCATCATTTGTCGTATACTTGTATTCAGAGCCGTATTTGAGAGTGTTCGAGGTGTGCTATTGCACAGGGCCTCAAAATATATACCTCTTTATATAGTTGTGGTCACAAATCATTTTCAACCTCAAAATGTTAATGATATATGGAACTTTATTCTAAGGGGACGTTTGGTTCAAGATATATAAATGGTGCTATTTAAATTTCTAAGCAAATGTAAATGCTTCCCATGTGAAAGAAAATTAAAATGCCTCACTTTTAGCCTCATTAATGCAAATAAAATGCTTGGGCCCACATATTTATTGTGAACCAAACAAGATAATTGAAGCAATTTTAATTTCAAATTCCCCCAATTACCTTGAATTTACCCCAACAAAACACTCCCTAAATATTTGTTAGACTTTACTTTAAGTGGGTGACAGTGATGAAAAACTCATAAAACTTAAAGCTAATTGTTCATTACTAGTATATTTCTAATTGTCATGTTTTATTATCATATAAGCTGTTTGCACAGGGCCTCCGTTGGCCTAGCTACGGCACTGCTTGTATTGGAAATCAAATTAAGTTATACGAGTGTCTACTCCGCACCAACTAATCCATATTATAGTTTAGCTTTTGAAATTCCTTTCATTTTCGGATATATAACAATTACATAAAATGATTAATGAAATTAAAAGTACCGACGTTTATTGTGAATATGACTTTTCAAGGGTGATCTAGATAATTAAAGTTTACAAATTTTGTTTCACATCAATTGTGATTATGACTTGGGTTGTCACAAGTTTTTCTTAACTAGCGAATCACATCCATCGTGAGTTTGACTTTGGTTGTCACACGTACGTAGCTTTCCTCACTAAAGCTATACTGTACCTTGGGTTAACAATTTCAAACACATTTAATACGATACTCACAATGATAGAAAAGAAAGAGAAAAAAACATGAAGAAAAAATTAGACATATCTTAGAAAATGTTTTACATTTGATCAACCATTATAATATTTAATGTTTCACCGATTTATAAATAAGCGGGCCGATTTTGGAATTCTCACTCTTTGCAGTCAATAGTATAATCGAGCTCGACTAGGCTCTTGGTCATTTGATAACCATAGTAGCCTGAATTTAACCTCGACTTAAGAACGGTTAATGTGTAATGTCTCAATTTAACTCTGAAGTAGTCACGTCAATCTTCTGAATTGAGAAAGTTTTATATGGTTTGAGTCCTTGTGTTGATTAGTTCAATCAGGAATTTTGTTAAAAAAAAAAGAAAAAAAAAAAAAAAACCGGTTTCCATGTCCTCCTCGTTCAGTTTACATGTCGATGACTAAGCAACCAACTCAGGAAATGCTCTTACGGTTATGGTTTGAGTCCTTCTGTCGATTAGTTCAACCACGAATTTTGTTAGCCAAAATGTCAAAAATCATGATTACTCAGAAAAAAAAAAAAAAAAAAAAAAAACACGCAAACCCGTTTCCATGTCCTCGTTGTTTAGTTTACATGTCGATGACTAAGCAACCAACTCAGGAAATGCTCTTACGGTTATACAGTAACTGTGGTGCCCCCATCATTTGATATATTTCTATTTTAACGTCACATATTATTTTTTGTCTTATATTAATCACTCAAATTTTCGTATATATAAAGGCTCATTAAGTATGGCTTGTTATTTTATGTTGGTTTAGGAGTCAGGGTTTGTTATGCTTTCTTGTTTAAGTCTGATTAACGCAATGAAATTAAATAAGAAAATATAAACAAAACCTAACTCCTAAATCAACATAAGCAAACGAGCTAGACTTGACGGGCCTTTTTTTATAACACCCTCTCTCAAAAGCACAGAGTCACAATGTTGCAGCGGTAAACATTGGAGTTCGTCAAACAAAATATAAACAAAAACAAAAAACAAACGAAAAGCGGAGTGACCCAGAGTGCAAACTAGGTGCTAGATGGAGTTTTAATCCGATGCAATCGAAACTATAACAAGGTGACAACAGTCAAGTCTAAAATAGACGAACCAAAGTAATTACAAAACCAAAAGAGCATAACAACATAATTACGGAGATGAACGAGTGTAGATTAAGACATGCAGATGCAAACAGACAAAAGTAGATGAAGAATAGATTCAGGTTGGCAGGCAAAAATAGATGAAGAGCAGATTCAGGCAAACAGATACCCGATGAAGAGCACATTCAACAACATAGCAGAATCAGACAGCGGCAGACGGATGCAAAGCGAAATCAAATGGAACCAGACATATGCAAAACCACGCGGTATCAGATGAAGAACCAAGCTGTTGGGTCTGTTAAAACCCAAACTCCTTAATCGAGGATTTGAACATAAGATATCCTAAATGTTTGATAACCGAGAACACTAAACAAGTTACTGAATGCATAGTCGTTCAGTGAGTCATCCTCAAGTTGCTCAAAGCGAATCTATGAAGAAAGGTTCACCATTCAGTGAGTCAGTGAATGATAACTGAGCCAAAGAAGAAGATGATGGACTCAGTGAGGGATGACAATAACTCACTGAGTCCCATGACTCCTCACCAACTAAGAACACTGAGTGAACAAAGACTGAAGATACACAGACTGAAGTAAAGGCGGGATTAGGCGGGATAAGTTTGAATGGATAAGGGAATGTCCTTAATAAGCAAAGGTCAACTTTCCCTGAAAGAGTATAAAACCAAGACGTGTGTCAACACTGAAGACCAGAAAGCATCCCTGCGCTTTACTACTTATAGTCATTTGTAACAGGGACAAAATACCTATGTATTTTTGTCAAATGTAGGCTGATGTAATTTGTCTTGTAGTCTTTGTCTATTATGTATCTATTAGAATCACCGTGTGTATAAATAGAGAATAAGTGGAGAGGTAAAGATTAAGTTTGTGCACTTAATGCTTAGACATTCACAAACCAAATCTTTACTCTCTCCAAAGAACAACACAATCCCTGAGATAGCTCAGTTGGATCTTAGTTGTCACTCAAACTTAGTTTGAGTTTAATGAGGAGTATACGATACTTGTCATTTCAATCCAAAGTGTTGTTCAGCAAATACTTGGGTATAATTCTTTTGATTAATTTCTAATAAAGAATTAAACGTTGAAAAACTTTGTGTCATATCTTTTATGTTTATTTACTTTTGATAATTAATCTATACTTCGCTACATCATGGAACTTGGTTAGATTAACTTTGTAGTTAACTTTAACCAAGTAAAAGGGTCCAACACAAGCAGAATCAGACAAATACGATTTCGGAACCAAAGCAAGTTGATATCGAGATGTAACACATAACTACTCAAGACATAGCCGGATTAGTTTAAGACTGTAATATCACTATCAACAACACCAATACCGAACATGTACAAAATTATAACAAATAAAATCATAACCGAACCTTGCATGACCAAAATCGATCCAAATTTTGCAGAACAAACACAAATCCACCAAACATATTCAATTGAACGAATTAAATGAAACCTTAATCAACAACCCAAACACCCAGAATATTTACCCATATCATTGTACTAATCAAACGTAAGTATGGTATAAACCCTATTGGTAGATGCACAAAATAAAACGAAACATGAACAAAGAGTGAATCTGGTAGTAACTTTGATGGATGATATCTCCCACAAAGGATATCCGCTACCAAATCCCTTCGGTGAGAATTTAGGACCACATGTTGAGAAGCTACAGCCCAAATGTCATGATAATCCAATGGTTAACGAATGAGTTATACCTATTCTTCCAAGGGGGCGTAAAATGTGATGAATATAAAAACAACAGCAGGTTTGACGGGTTCCTGTGACTTGCTCAAGACTCCAATGCAAAAATTCAACGGTCAAAGTGTAGAAAAGTGTGTCTACTAACTACAATCCAACTTTCAAAAAAAATTGACTTTTAACAAATCATATCGTATTTTTCGCACGGCTGTGCAGACAATGACGAACAAAAACAAAATAATGGAAAAGAAAACAAGATCAAGATCCCCCCCCCCCCCCCCCCCCCCCCCCGGTCCACCGACAATTAGCCAATGACCGAAGAACGACAATACTCCGGTGACTTGTACCTAGGGCGGTGATACCATGTACAAATCATAGGAAATTATATTAGTAATTGTATTAATCAGATTTTAACTCTAATATTACCATACAATGACATTAAATAAGAAAATATAAACAAACCCTAACTCCTAAACCAACATAAATAAACGGGCCAGATTTAATGGGCCTTTATTATATAACAATACACACGTCCAACAAAAAAATGATTAAAATGGCTAAACTACATGGTAATCATTTTGTTAATGCTAAACAATAGACTCACATTTTAACAAAAACAAGCAACTGGTGATAGTTTTAAGTATAAGTTTAGTTATGTCAATCATTGCTCCAATACGTAAATGCACAATTTTCATCTCATACAAGTGATTGAGTTGGCATCCTCATTCAATCCTCACTTTCGACCACAAAAACTCCCCCCACCTTTACCCCAAAGTAAGCTCCCCTTCATGAATTGTCTCATTTATGTATTTTAAACTCGTGTATATTTTTAAACATGCATAAGCTATACAAATATACGTATATATTTTTAAATCTCTTTCATGTTAAGTTAAATTTTAAGTATGAAACTCGAGCTTGGACTTATGAGTCCCCAACTAGGCTCGAATGTGGGCTTGGACTCATTTATGTTCAACAAGTTAGGATCAAATGAGAAAGGTGAAAATAAAGCATAATCATATATTTCAGACGCACCTACAAAAATAGATGCATCTCATTTTAAATCCCTTAAGTAAAATGTGTGGCTAGAAATTTTACTATTCTTTTTATTTTATTTTTTCAGAAATTCTACTATTTTTTATATTTTAGTTTTTTTTTTTTACATGTCTCGAAAAACTCACTGTCAAGTCGTTTACATCCAAATCTTGTATATCTGGTACATATTATTTTTTCATAGTTTTATGGTTTCTTATACTCCCTCCGTCCCATTTTATAAGTCCATTTTGTCAATTTGAGTTGTCCCAAATTATATGTCCATTTTTAATTTCAACCAATGAGAATGCTTGTAAGTGGGTGAGAATGAATTTTTATTGGTTAGTATTGTAAGGGCCCCACTTTTCTTAAACTTTGTGAAATATCAAAGTGGACTTATAATTTGGGACGGAGGGAGTACTAATTTTAGATTAGATAAACATAAAAATAAGATACATAACGGCCCAAACGCTCTGGTATGTCACTCATGACTATGACATATCGAATGTGAACATGTTCCGTAAACCTCGTAAAATTCAAAGAAAGACGAAGTAGCAACACGTTTTACGTCGGCGGCCCAGGTGCATAAGACAAAACAAATTATCGGCTTGTCGTTTTCCTCATTACATATATTTATAATTCATTTATATATATTTTTGTTTTTGTTATTGTTTGTACTATGTTACAGTGTTTTAGGGTTCTGACGTTTTCACAGACAAAATCTTTAGACGACAAAAATGCAACAGCAACCGCCTTCGTTGAAGTTTGCTCCCCATGCAGTAATCACTACCGAACATATTCAAAAGGTTTTTATGCTTTTTACTTTTTCATAACATTTATTACTGTCCCAGTTAGGAATGGTTTAGGCTATAGAATAGATGGCAAAAGGGCTTGTGAGTTGTGACTATCATTTTAAAATGTGTGAGGTCTCAAATTCGATTACTGCTAGGTGCAAACAACCTTGAAGTGGCCACGCCAGCCTCTTGACTGTGTGACGGTGGGTTCAAACCCGGAAACCACGGTTACCCGGAAAAAAAAAAAAAATAGCAACTTGCTTTTGTGTATCTGTTTTCGGTACGCTACAAACTTTCAAATTTTTATGCGGATATCATACTATTGGTTACGTTTCAATACCTTTGAAATTTGTGAAACAAAATTTGAAAGTTTGTAGCATACACACTAAAACGAAAACAAGTCCATGTATGATAATGGAACTGGAAAATACGTGCTATACGCTGCTCTAGCCTAAACCCTTAAATATGTGGATTAACTGTGATGTTTGTTTTTTTGCTTATATCGGCTTTTCAAACTTAATTATCTTGTGTTGCTTAATTTTCACAAGCTTATTTTCTGGGTGAATCTGTTGGATTGACAACTTATAGGTTTTTAAATAAATTGTTCTTAACAACCTGCTGTTTAAATTGCATTATAAATAACATATGCATATAACTTTATAAGTTTACCGATATGAATAAGTTTGCATACGTTGCAGCACCAATAAATATAAAAAATACCCCTACCGCGTAAGTAAAGTTATTCATTCCGGCCGGTACATTTAAAAATTAGGTTATTATTTTTTGCTTATTTTCTTAGCTTATAGACTAGTTCAAGTCTAATAAGTTCATAAGTTGGAAACAAGCCGAAAACAATGAGGCTTATGAAAATAAGCTCGTAAATGGAACAAAATATGTTTGTTTTTTTTCGGTAGATAAGTTTAAGAAATGTATCAGATATGTATGTGTTTTGATATACTGAAGGCTTGGTTGTAACTTAACTGAAAAAATATGCAAATATCAAAAAACTCCGAAAAACTAAAATTTTACTCACAACTATACAGAGGTGGAACAAAAGTTGTCTCATATATAACGGTGCTGTCAGCTGATTATTCATATCGCGTAAATAATTAAAAAAAATCGTACATATTCAGGCCATAGACTGACTGATTTGATTGTTAATGTGGGATTCATTTGTAAAATGATACTTTAAGATGTATTAGTAATAGCAGTAATGGTTGCGTTGATTCAATTGCAGTGCCTTGAAGAGAACAAAAATCTGATACTGGCTATTATGGAATATCAAAACCTTGGCAAGTTTCAAGAATGCGCTCAGTAAGTTATTCTAATAGAGATGGCAATATGGGTTGTCGGGTAGCGGGGTCAAAACAAGTTCATGTCAATATACTGTTGCTACTCTTTTATGCGGGTCAAATTCAGTTTTGTCCAACATTTTGAACTTGTCTATAATGATTAGTAGATGTTATATTGTATTCAATAATAATATAGGTTTTGAATTTAATTATGCCGGAAATTCTATGGATCAAAATACACTTTGGGCGACTTTCAACCCATTTTACTTTAAGGTTATTTAGTTTTTCTTACGTGTTTGACTCGTTAGAGATTAAGCATAACCTGGATGGACCACTAATAAGTAAGCTAGCTGAATTCGCGATATGTAGGGGGTGTTTGGGATTGTTTATTGCAACTATTTGTCTGCTCATTATTTCTTGAAATAAACAAATTTGAACTATGGGTTGAGCAATTCCAAATTGTTTTCTAAAAACAACTTACCTGCAAACAGTTAGATAATAACGTATCAGATAAAGATATCCCAAAGTCCGTGTCAAAACGTAATATTCAGTCTTACAAAGCATTCCCAGACACTCGTTTACATCTTAATCATTTAGTGCATATTATCTTTCATAACATCAAAAAACTAAACTGATATAGGTACCAAGCTGTGCTACAAAAGAACTTGATGTCATTGGCTGCAATTGCTGATGCTCAACCACCAACACCACAATTACCACCGAATCTTTCTCAGGCGAGTACTACCTTGTTTTGTGTGGTTATGATAACAACCAATTTCTCCATTCTAATCTTGTTTGGTACATCCTCAGGCAATGCAGATGCCAGCCAATACCATACCCAACCTGGCAAACAGCTTCATGCAACCTGGTGGCAGCAACAGTGGTCAGAAACTTCCGTTTCAGTTTAACTCAGCCCGCACCCTAGATCAACAACAGCAGCAGCAAATGTTGCAGTTTCAGCAACAGCAACAGCTGCAGGCACAAATGGGAATTAGGCCTGGTGCTCATAATGGCTTGTTTGGGATGAATCAAGCTATGCAATCTTCATTTGCAGGCGGGAACTTGATGGACGGAAGAGGAAGCAGGCAAGAAGGGAATGAAGCGACTCCTGGTGGTAATGCCGGAAGTCACTTACGTAGTACTTAATATTATGATATATTGGAAGAAAAATATAGAAGGAAAAAGTGCATGTTTTTGTAATTGTTACCCCAAACTTATAACCTTATGGCAATTATTTGCTATCGAGTGTCGACAACTTATACAGAATGATTGCTTATGAACTAGTGGAAACATCTACAAATTTTATTTACAGTGGATGGTAATTACATAATATTTACTTTGCGTTAACCATCCAAGAACTCATATCTTTCACCAGAAGATCAATATCACAGATTCACAGTATCACGCACGTAATGTTAATTACTTGGTGAAACTATAGTTTTGCATCAATGATTCACACTCAAACGTAACTGCAGGACATGTTCTAAATGTGAATGCTAATAAATAAGCAAAAGCAGCCGTGGATAAATCATTGCTACGTGAACAAGCTCAAGCATTATGCTTTAAGAGATGCACATCCTCACACGTCATGCTTTTGTGTTTGCAACTAGAACGAACGTGCAAATTTTGCTTAAACATACAACTTGTTATATGATATACATTTGCAAATCATCAACTCCATATTGTGATAAGCATTTTCGTTTTTTAAGTAATTATGATATTCACCTTGCTTTTGGTTCCTATAACAGTATTTGCTTCCCTTGACACACCATGGATGCATACGACCCATCTACCCCCGATCAACTAAGGTTTAGTAGACTGCATATGTTATGCTCTGATGCTATACCGGATGCGACAGGAGAATTCGACACTGATCAAAACAGGGTTGGCATGGCCTTCAAGTCACATAACCTACATTAACCATACACTAACCAATAACAATTTTACGAGTGGCAATTTCGGTTTGCTTTTTCTTTTATTTTTCATTTTTTGCTTCGGATCATGCCGTTTAGTTCCATTATTTGTTTATTGTGCTAAAACACACACTAGTGGTGATTATGTATTTTGCATTCAAATTTGAGAATTTGTGATAATAAATGGAAAGTGGTGAAGTATGCAGCATTAGCACAAGACAATGTGGCCAAATTACGGGTTTTTCTGAAGCAAGAGATAACAAATACCAAACCAACAAGGTTCACGTGGAGGGTAAAAGATGAAGAGGCCAAATTACGGGCTTACGAGTTATGGAACTGGGAAGAAGACACATATTCAAGAATAAATTGAAGGAGGAAGAGGACAAGGGTATTTTAGTCTATTCATATATAATAATCAACAATATCACTTACAAAGTAAAAAATTTGAAAGTATGTTTAGGATATTAACAAGATTGATAATACGTTATTTATTATGGAAAATTTGAAAAAGTAAGTTGGCAATTCTCAGCACCCTTCCGGGAGATTAAGTTGCATTATTACTTGACTGAGGCCTTAAAAAAACCAAGATATAAAATAACAGTTAATAATTCTTAGCTAAGTAGATTTTGTGATATGATGACATATGCTGAAAGTGATGTAAACGGCCTATTGAGACTAATATCAGCAGAATATTGCCCCAATATTTTATCTCTAGGCAGTTCAGACACATCTAACTGCAATTAGAGGTAATTTAGCAGCTATAATAACATGAAAATGAGTTCTCGTAATAGGTATTGAATAAAAACCAGAATGCTTATTAACCTTTTGCTCTTATATGAAGTTGTACAATCAACTCTACAATGGAAAGATTGAAAAGAAAAAAAATATGTGACGACACTGTTGGGGTAGAGTTAAAATCTCCACAACGAACAACAGGGGCATAATCCTAAAGTTTTGATGTTGCATTCAGCCTATTTAGAAGCATTTCAACCTTTTTGAGATTAAGAAAGGAAAAAAGTTACTGAAAATAACTTTAGATCAAAAAGAGCAATTCTAAAACAATTCAACAGCAAACCAGATTTCAAGTTAATACATTGAAGCCAGTTCTACTGATTCATTATAACCTTAACTATACCTATTATTATAGTTCATATCAAATGTATCACATATACAGTTTATGCAGAAAATGCTACTAATAGAATACCATATCCAATTTTGAATCATGTAAAGCTCATTCACATGAGCAACAATTACCACAACTAGTAAATAGTCCCAAGCCCAACTTCGTGTGCTACCCAACAGCCAACGCTACTAATTCATTAAACCTTAATAATTACCCCAACCAGCCACTTCCGAAACCTTTGCAGTAGCCTAAACTTTTAACAAAAGGCCGTAGATATTGTCCATGTAGCCTAAGCTGTGGACTCTGATCAACATTCTGCTGGCGTGGCCCAAAATTGTAAAAAGCCGGTAGCTGGAATTGCTGATTGTGATATACTAACAACCTTTAGAGCACCTATGCTCAATCATTAAGAAAACAGCATCAAAGGATAACAAGAAAGATACTTGAAACACATTCAAAGATTCCATTAAGAAATAAAACAGCTTTTTCTTCACACATGTTTATTCTCGAATAGTTTGATTTTATGTTTTTTGTACTTCATTTTATAAATACATAAAATTTGTTTATAGTCGAGGAAATTTTTTAGGTTTAGTTGAATCAGGATATGTATGAAATTTTGTTAAACGGCAACTGATGAAAATTGCAGTCCAAAAGCAATGAATCTACAGAATACCTACTACAAAGTTGAAATTCAAGGAGTCAATGGCAAGTCAACATTACAACACATAACAAGCATATTTCCCACCACTTTTGAAATTCATAGTTAGAAGAACCAAACACATATTTCAATCACTTGCTCTTCATCTTCAAAATCAGAATCCTCGATCGCATCGTTGTTTCTTCTTGTTCTCCCCTTGTGGTCCAGCTGCAGCTCGTTTTGCTGGTGCTTTCTTCTCTGGAGCTTCTGTTGTTTAAAAACTTATGTTAGTCACAAACTTGACATGCCAAGACTGAACGGATTATGCATAAATCATTTTAAAAATGGTTTTACCTTCTGCTATCTCAGGAGATGATTCATCGTCATCCTGTGAAGATTGTTTTTTCTGCAAACGATATTTTTATTAGTTCATATAATCACTTATCACTGTAAAAAATTACCAAAGACAAGGTTTCATATCTCACAAGTTGGTGATCAAGAGCTTCAAGATCTCTTAGCCATAGAGACACAGGAGTACTTTCTTTGAGCTCACCCAAAAGTTGCGTCTTTTCATCCATTTCTTTCTTTAACTGCTCAATCTTCTTATATGAGAATAATGCAAGGGGCATAGACAACAAGTAACCATATTTTTCCCTTCCTGCAGGTGTTGGTTCTGTTTCTTTTCGTAAATATGTGAAACCTTTGGCATCTAAATCAGCATAAATCATATCGTCCTCTCTATCTATGGTTTCAATATTTCCTTTAAGAAATTCATCGATAAACCTCACTTTGTTTTCCAGTTGCAATATAGCTTTCTTGAGCTCCTCAAGCAGATAGCTCTGTTATCCATTACCACATTTGGATTAGTACACAGTCTTAAACACGGAAATGAAATGAAGCCACATCCAAAACTTACCCTCCTTTTTTCATAAAAGTCAAGACGAAGGGGAAAGAAATCCTGAAGAACTGTGTACACAGAAAGAATTTGAACAGTTAGTGAACAAATTAAGAGTATAGATCAATTTTTTTGTTCATGGATATCGTACTTACTTTGTTCAGGGGTGTCATACTTCTTTAGTTCACCATTTGCATCAAGCAGACGCATGTTAGCTGTGCTTAATGTAGTTGTTAGCTTAAATTTATTCAAGAACCCCTCTTGTCTTGCTCTGTTCATTTGATCTTCGGTCATGGTAATTTCAAAATGTACATTATCAATACTACCAGGGCGAGCCTCGTAAGCCTGCAAAAAGAACATGGGGTTTGCCATATAAGAGCTATAAAGATAATAACATAAAAATACAATACACGCGTCAACTATTTAAAGCTTTTTAATTTACCTTAATTTCCTTCCCACCCCGTGAAGCTGCCTCCAAAAATTCCTTGTAATCCCGAGTCCACGTCCCTACTGGGAGTTCAGTGATAGTGATAGTAAGAGCATTCTTGTCCTCTTTTATAATTCCTTCTGTGGTGTATAAAGTATCCTTTGATGCTGTTTTTTGAATATCTCCTTTGAACCCTTTATACCATGGAAGCATAGGCACCATTGCTTCACCTTTCAGTAGGCGTTTTAGGTTAGCAATAATGTCTCGAGGATTATAATTTGGAATAAACGAACTACAGTTAGTCCATCTTCCTTCACTTCCGTTTACCAGAACCATTGGGATGATTGGAATAAACCTTTTTCAAAAAAAAAAAAAAAAAAAAAAAAAAAGCACTGTAACAACCAATTCAAACAATATCATATACTTATAAAAATACAAATAGATTATAAACTACCATGCAGGCTCAATAGATTGACCATCATCATTCAAGTAGTTGAGAAGAAGTTTATCAGCCTTGTGAAAAAGATATCGTGTGATAGGAGAGACCTGAGTGCAAATATCGCTGCCACTTGCATGATCTTTACCACCCTGCAAAGGAATAATAGACTTTAGAATATGCAATGTATACAAAACAGTAAATGTTTAAATTGCATATCTCACCTCCATACGTGTACCAAATAGCCCAATCGGCTGAAGAAGGTTAATGTTGTTACTACCAACATAATTTTGGGCCATGCCGATACTAGTATTGACTAGACTTGCATCACCATAATGACCAAGCTGAGCAGAGTGCTTATACACTTTAGTACATAAGTGAGAAACGAAAATTTCCTGAATAATGGCAATCTTGAAAGCAAGGAATAGGATCTTTCTTTGGTCAAGTTTTAACCCATCCACCATTGATGGGATTGATCTTTGGAGATCAGCCACTGCATATTGCTTACACTCTTTGTTGATGAAGTCAAGGTATCGGATGCGCTTCTCCTTTGAGTCAAAATATGTACCAGCCTGCATCAAGAAACGATGATTGTGATGAAATTCATGTCATGCCTCCCTGATTACTATGTTGTAGAGATTGCAATTTCAACCCATTCACATGTAATTGGGTCAAACTGGGGCACACTTAACATCAAACAGAACACCAAAAGTTGCCCAGCATGTGTGTTTACTATACACAATCAATTAGAGTGTTGTATTCAAGATTCAAAAATTCAGATAATGATTGTAATATATGGAGTAATATTTCTTTTTAATATTTATTCAGTAAGATTTTGAAAGTTGACTCAACGAGTTGTTTGACCAATAAAAATCATGATTTGAGCACAACCTGCAAGTATTTAAGGCATTGCATATTTGTTATGTTTTTTAAAAAAGGAGAGAAAAGTGTTTTCTGGTCCAATCAGTTTCAACCATACTAAATGATATCTTTTGACCTAAACACAATGATATTCTATCAATCACATTCGACGCCATAACTGTTTATAACTAAGTTGACAAAAGCTGATAATGACCAAACCTGAGGTGCTCGAAGCCAGTCCTTTCTCGCCTCAATCTTCTTCTTACTGAAGGCAAGCTCAATTGCATCACCATCCTCGTCATCAACCCAAACAAAGTCCTTAATGTGATGATCAAGATCAGCAAAATACTCTTTTACCTCTTCTCTTTTAAAAGTTTCCAGCTCCTAGAGATAATGAAAAATATTAAAAATTACAAAAACAACAATGTATGTATAGTTGCTATTCAAAATTTTCATAAACAAACCTCATGGTACTCTATTTTGTATTCTGTTGCTTTGTTTCCCAATTTTTCCTTCCACGCCTCATACTCGGACATTGTATAGAACGGTAACACTTCATTAGTCTTCTTGTCAGAGGCCTTAACAATTGGTGTTATGAACAAGTGCATAAAGTTTTCGACTTTTAATAAAGATGGCCACAAATAGTGAAAGATGTTGATCAGTAGCCCTTTGAGGTGTGAACCAACATGATCCTACAAAACACATGTAATTTTCTATAAGCATAAAAAATGGCAGATACTGTCAACGCATAGTAACAGTTATTGGAACACACCTGTTCAGCCATAATAATCAAGTGTCCATATCTTAATTCCTTAACATTTTCATAACTTTTACCATCTTGGAGGCCAAGAATATTCTTAATATTTTGAATTTTAGGGTTTCGCTGCAATTGTTGAGGACTTGATTCCCTCACATTGAGCAACTTATAACCTTTCAAAGGAAACACACCATATTTATCTTGGCCCACAACAGATAATCCAGACATCTGCAAACAATAATAAACATTGTATTAAATGATTGTTTATGTGAATACACGTATCCAAATATGTGACTATCAAAGAACAAGCAAGACAGCTTACTGCAAAATATTTGGCACAATATCCTACTGTCAAAATCAAAGTGCAGTCTCCAGAATTAGCTGTACCAGCCAAGTTAGCATCTTTGAGTTCAGGAATATCGAGTTTCCCTTTCCTTTTACCATCGTTTGCCATGGTTGTTAGTTAGGGTTGTTACGGTGGTTTGAGAAACACACAGTGAAGGTGTGTTTAGTGTGCGATGGAAAGATGTAAACACAAGAACATGCGTCAATCTAGAACTTAAAAAGATGAAAAGTATAAAACCCCTCCTTTTATAGAGATGAAAAACCGACTCCTAATGCACATATATAGGAGACGTACAGCCCAACCTTTACCCCGTCTTAAAAACGTTTTTTTTTAACCCCGTCTTAGAAAACAGTTATTTTTACCCCGGTTTTAAAAACTTCAGGACCTCATCACCAGACCTTAAAATCTTCGTCATTGATATAATGTTCAGAAAGTGTTTTACTTTCTCATATGATCATCACACACACACACACAAATCCTCAAAAGCTTTCTTCTCATATTATCACAAACTCCGTCCTCAAATTTATGATAAAAAATCAAAGTGGTGATTTGTATCTTGGCTAGGCAATCGAGATGGCAATTGCTGATTTTATATCTTCATGCATTTGCAACTGCGATTGAAGCCATGGTGCAATCGTCAGTTGATTTATCATTTATGAGAGGTTATACTTCTCCACAAGAGTATACCTGGACATTCCATGCCCCATCTCACCCTCCTAAAACTAATATCCCTAAAACCAAATCTTATGTTGAAACTGTCACTTCACAAATTCCCATCAAACCCCTTCCCACACCACCCACTCCGATCACCATACATTCTTGTCCTGGCCTTGTCACCACCCTCTCACTATCCCTTGTTGGTGAGCTTGCCACCATCGACACTTTCCCTAATCTCCAGACCTTGTGCGTCGAACTTGATATTCCCATATCCAAAATCAAGTACCTTGGCGGCCTCCATGTGTTACTTGAACTAAAACCCTACACCAACATTACCTACATCTCAACCAATAAATCCCTTCTTTCATACTTCAAAACACTCACACCATGGAACTCAGACTTCCATCTCAGAACCCGTTTGGCTTGGATCACCATTGAATGCCTCCCTCCTCAGGCTTGGCATGAAGCCGCCTTCACTCGTATTGCTGGCGAATGGGGTGAAGTTGTATTCCCCGAAGAATGCAACGAAAACAACATTAACCTGGTGGCTGGCAAAGTATGTATTCGTACTAAAACTATGGAAGATATTCATCACAATATGACGATTATTGTTGATGGAACCCACATTTGTGTTCGTATACGCGAACTGCCGGGGGAATGCCATCAAATTTGGGAGCCTGTTAAGCTTACGAACAATGTGAACGACGACAATGCATCGACAAACAAAACCGTTAAAAGAAGATGATGATAATGAGGACTTTAACCTTATAGCGCTCCACACAGGTTGTGACCACAAGTAATCGTACTAACCGCATCCCCATCGGACTCCGAGGAAAAACGGCGTAAGCGCCGCAAAAGGGCCAACTCCTCCTCAAGTGACTCCTCGGACAACGAGGACAAATAAACAGGACACTGGAAGTCCAGGAGAAGACATCGCGATGAGGAGGATGAAGATATATCCCTTCCTTGGCGCCGCCAAAAAGTCGACGCATTCACGCGGCGCATCAGCGATTTTTCAGAAGATAAGAGAAGGCGCATGCCCGCCAATGTTAAAACATATGATGGGACGGGTGATCCTGATGACCACCTAAAAATTTTTGAATCAGCTGCTACTATCTAAAATTGGCCACAACCTGTGTGGTGCCACATGTTTAACTCCACATTGGTGGGGAATGCGCGAACCTGGTTTAGCAAGCTGCCACGAAGAAGCATAAACGGGTTTGAAGAGTTGCGAAAAGCATTTCGTTTAAACTTTACTCAAAGAAAGAAGTGCGCCAAGAACCCTGTCGAACTTGCCAAAGTAAAACAGCGCCAAGGGGAATCCACAAGCGCTTATGTGGAGCGCTATAAGGATGAATGCATACACGTCAAGGCATGCCCCGAAGTACTAAAGATCTCAGGGTTCATGAATGGGATCAATAACCCAGAGCTTATCATGAGATTAAACGATAAGGTTCCCCAAACCTTTGATGAACTGATGAAGCGCACCAGGTCCTTTATCTAAGGGGAAGCAGCTGCTGCGGATAGCAAAAAAGGTTACTCAAATTATAGGTCACAAGAACAGCTCAGGAGACAATCCAATGACCAGAGTAGCAACCGCAACAAAAACTACCGTGGTCAGGGAAGCGGACGAGATAACGACAAATACACTCCAGTCACGAAGACTCCAAGGGAGATATTTGTAACAGAAGGTGCAAACTTCCCGAAACCTTCACCAATGCGCACCTCAGAGGATCGGCGCATAGGAAATGGGTACTGCGAATACCATGGACAAAAGGGCCATACCACCAACGAGTGTGTCCAATTACGCCAACTAATTGATAAATTAGTGAAAGAAAGCAAAATGGATCACCTCGTCAAGAACATCAAGGAGGGAAAAGACAAACAGAAGAATGGGGGCAAGAAAGAGACACCTAAAGACAAGGTTGACACCATCTACATGATACAATCATGGTAGCGAAAGACAAGGCAAAAGGTCAGCCAAAAGTTGTCCTTTGGGAACGAAATCTCTTTCCCCACTCTGGCTGCGGACAACGCAGTAGTAGAGCCGCTCACCATTGAGATACATACGGGGGGTCATGATATCCACCGCATGTATGTTGATGGAGGAGCATCCGCAGACATCATGTATGAACATTGTTTCAAGAGGCTGCGACCTGAGATACGAAGTCAGTTAATTCCGGCCACGATGTCGCTGACTGGCTTCACAGGAGAGAAGATATGGCCCATAGGGCAATTATGATTACTTGTGGTCGTTGGTGATGAGCAACACTCCACGACAGCCTGGATGAACTTTATGGTAATCAGATCCCCTTCGCCATACAATGGCATTATTGGAAGACCAGGGATATCAGCCATGCGCGCGGTACCGTCTACGACACATGGGATGCTCAAATTCCCAGTAGAAGGAGGCATTGTCACCCTCTACAATACCACTGTGTCACCTAAAGAATGCAACACGGTGACGAGTGAGACTCCGCACATTCCAGACCAGCACACAGCTAAAGTGTCAAACCTAAAGGTCGCAATCCACCCTGACTACCCGGATCAGGAGATATCAATTGGGGGATCGCTGTCTGACAAAGGCAGAGCGGCCGTGTGCGCACTCTTGCGAAGGAATCTGGATATATTTCCGTGGGAACCAAAGCACATGACTGGCGTGCCACGATCTATTACAGAGCACAAGCTGAAAATCCGACAAGGATACCCTCCAATACGGTAGAAAAAGCGCGGCCAGGCTCCAGAACGCGCAAAAGCCATCCTAGAGGAAGTACACAAGCTGGTAGACGCAGGCATCATGCGAGAGGTCTACTACCATGACTGGCTCTCCAATCCAGTGATGGTAAAAAAGAGTGATGGCAGCTGGAGGATGTGCGTGGATTTCACTGATCTCAATAAAGCATGTCCACAAGACTGCTACCCGCTACCAGAGATAGATTGGAAGATAGAATTTTTGTGCGGATACCCCTTTAAATGCTTCCAAGACGCATATAAAGGGTACCACCAAATTCAGATGGCCAAGGAAGACGAGGAAAAAACAGCCTTCCACACAAGTCAGGGGGTCTACTGTTACACAAAAATGCCCTTTGGCCTAAGCGGTTGGTAGACAATGCATTTGAGAAATAAGTGGGCCGCAACCTGGAGGTTTATGTTGATGACCTTGTCATAAAGAGTCATACCAAAGAAGAGTTGGTGCGCGACATTGAAGAAACATTCAAAACACTGAGAAAGATTAACATGAAGTTAAATCCCAAGAAGTGCACTTTTGGCGCTACATAAGGCATGTTTCTCGGATATTTGATAGAGCCTGATGGCATTAAGCCCTGCCCAGAAAGAACAAAGGTTGTCGTCCAACTCCCTTCACCACGCACATTGAAAGAAGTCCAGTCCTTGAATGGAAAATTAGCTGGGCTAAATCGATTCTTGTCCAAATCAGCGGATAAGTCACTCCCTCTCTTTAAAACACTCACGAAGTGTACAAAAAAGGGAGATTTTCGTTGGACTGTGGAAGCGAAAGAAGCTTTTCAACAGCTTAAGCAACATATAGCAGCGCTTCCCACACTCGTCGCACCCCGCCCAGGGGAAGAATTGATCATGTACCTGTCTGCAACTCATGGAGCAGTCAGCGCGGTGCTATTGACAGATAGGAACTCCGTACAAACACCAGTATACTTTGTAAGCAAAGCACTCAAGAAGACAGAGACTAACTACACCGCAATGGAAAAACTGGTCCTAGCTTTAGTATTCGCAGCTAAAAGACTACGCAGATACTTTCAAGCACACCTAATAGTAGTGATCACGGACCAACACATCAAGCAAGTTATCTCTAAACCCGACGCATCGGGACGGCTACAAAAATGGAGTGTGTTACTGAGCGAGCATAACATCTCTTATAGACCACACACTGCGATTAAGGGGCAGATATTAGCCGACTTCATCATTGAGAAACCAGATACCGATAATCCACCTTCAAAAAGCGAGGTAGAACTACAAGAACCATGGGTTCTATTCACGGACGGATCTTCGTGCGTGGATGGGTTAGGCGCAGGCCTTATCCTCACCAGCCCAGAAGGAATGGAATTCACTTACACACTGCGTTTTGAATTCACATCCACAAACAATGAGGCAGAATATGAAGCCCTAATCATTGGATTACGCATTGCAACTCGAATGGGTGTACGCAACCTAGAAGCAAACATCGATTCCCGATTAGTAGCCAATCATGTGTTGGGCGAATACGTGGCTAAAGAGGATAACATGATCCAATACCTCGACAAGACCAAATCTCTAATCCAGAATTTTGACAGGTTTACCATTAAACAAGTTCCTAGAGGAGAAAACAGGAAAGCAGATGCACTGAGCAAGATCGCATCTACAAGCTTTGCGCACCTGTCAAAACAAGTATTGGTGGAGACCTTTGATTGGTTCCGAACGGTCAACTAAGTTTACCAGGTGACGGTCAACCAAGTCAAACGTCAAAAACCAACTAACCAAGGAGTTTAGGGAATCCCCGGGTCGTTATGTCCCGACGAGGCGTGCAATTGTATTTCTTAACGTTTTAAATGATCGGGTGATTAATCAGGAAGGTCAGGAATTTGATTATTATGATTACACTACGAGATTATGATGGAAAACAACTTAGAAACACTTTATTAACAATTACTGATTATCAGATTACCTAAAAACGTGATTTAACCTAAAAACGCGCGTTTGAGTTAAAATAAACGCGAACGCGCAAATAAAAAAGTGAAACGGGAGTAAACAAAATCCTACGAACCTGAAAATTATATTTTTACAATCCTAATGTTATAAGAAAATTTTTAGAAAATTAAAATTATTTTTACAACTATTTAATTAATTACTAATTATTAATTACTTTTTAATTAACTAAATTATCCTAAATTACAAATAATTATGAAATTTAACTAGAAAAATGAAAATAAAATTTAGAAAAATCTAAAATATTATAAAACTAATTTTAAAACAGAAAAACTATTTTTCCTACTTTTTAATTAATTATTAATAATTAAAAACTACTAGTAATTATTTAATTGATTTAAATTAAACTAAATTATAAAAAATACCAAATGATTAAGGAAAAATCTGAAAAAATTACTAAAAATCTATTATGATAACAGAAGCCTAAGAAAAATTTAAAAATAGTTGTTGCTTATAAATAAGCAGAAAATAAGCCAAAAGGGCTTAAATAGAAGCTATCACTTCTAATTTTTTTTGTCATTTTCTATTTTTTTCTTTTTCACAACTAATAAACTACTGAATTTAGACAACTTTTGTAAAGGGACTTGTTATGAAACTCAAAAATAAGCCAAGTGTGAGCTTATTTTCTTGACAGCTTATTGATTATGGACTTGAAATGGATAATGAGCTTAAGGTGTTATCAAATAAGCTAAAAGCTAAGAAATAGAGACACAAATGACTAGGTACAAGCTCAATGCACTACAAACAAGTCAAGCTAGCAACAAAAGCTTATTGAATAAGCTAAAACACCAAAATAAGCAATCCTGATTAATACTCAGAACCAACAGGCCTCAAGGGTCACTTGCAGCCCCTTGTGGGGTTCACAGGTTTGGTCAATGGCTCAAAATGATGGTAAAACTAACAAGTCCTCCTGAGGGGCTTTCCAAATTGCCCAAGATAAAGGTAAAAGCTCAAGTTGTGAGCTTGTGGGAGGCTTGGGAATGTTGGGTCACAAACTGAGTAATCAGTTCTGGTTCAGAAGTCAAGGGACAAAAATGGCAAATAAGCTAAAGCTGATAGCAGCAAATTACAAATAAGCAAACAAGGATAAACAAACACAAGGGGTAAGCACAATAAGGCAGAGACAAGCAAATCAGAACCCAAACCCCAAGCAGACCAAAGCCGACCACTAGTAGGCCTTATTGAGCTTATCTAATGAGCTCAGGATGCCAAAATAAGCTTGGAAGCCAATCACCCACTTAACAAACAATCCAAAAGTGCCAAGTACTCAGAAATTTACCCCTAGATAAGATCAATTTGGGCATTTGACAATGGCTTATGTAAACTGAGGGCTCAGCAGTCACTAGTCCTAGGGGTGACTTTAAAAGCAAATGCAAACTAATAGATAAGCTCAGATGAAAAAAATAAGCTAGAATAAGGAGAGACAGTACAACAAGCTTATCAAAACAGCAATTATCAAGCAACAATCTCAAATGGGTAACAAGAGGTGGGACCTAGAAAAATGGGTGAAAACTGAAAACTAGGGTGCAGGGTATGTACCTAGGCCTGCAGGCTTATCTGAGGCATCAAATAAGCCCAAAAGAAAATTTCTAAAATTAAGCTGATGATGGAAATTAGTAATTAACCTGTTGGACTTTTATTAGAAACAAGTTTCAAACCTTAAGTCCAAGTACAAAATTCGTGCAATATTTGGATTTCTGCACAAAGCTACTATTTTGACTTTTTCAATTTAGAGCTAAGTTTGACTTTGATGAATTTTGGTTGATCCTAGCTGACTAATTATGTAATATTACCCCTAAATGAAACTACCTTAAGCAAACTCAATAAGTTTTAACCTAATAATCTAAGTCTCCTATCCTAAAACTTACACAGTTAAGCATATATGAGAACTTAAAGACTAATTTGACTTTTTTAAACTAAACCTATTGATTTTATCCCTACAATATCCTATTATTACCTAATGTGCTCTGTCTAAACTAGTTTTAAGTCTTGACAGTCAAAGGAACTCAGGGTATAAGGTTATCCCAAACACCCCTTTCAAATCTGTCTATATGTTTTAATGCAGAAAATGACTTAGCCAGAGTGGGAAACTATGAGACAACCTTAAACTAACATACATTAAGCTAGAAGGAATATGAATAAACAACAAACTAAAACTACAGCAGGCTATTACTAATTGTGCAAAAAAAATGTTATGAAAAGATCTTACAAGCTATCCAAAGTGAAAGCCAAAGTGAACCAAGAACCTTATCCTATGCTCCCCTGAGCACTAAACCATGATCACATATCCATCTCTGCATCACTTCCTTCTTTTTCTCTTCTCTATTTTTTTGATTTTTCTTGTAATTTTCTTTGTCTGTTTTTTTTTTTTCTTTTTCTTTTCTGATTTTGTTTTCTTTTTAGGTACTGAGTACCAATTTAAACTTATGAAACAATACAGAATAACAACAATAATCTTTGAGCTTACTTACGAAATTTTAAAGAGATTATGAAACGACTAGTAATGAACTAGAAATTTAATAAAAACTGAAAACTTGCATTGATCATTGAAAAGTTACATATTACACTAATTGATTGAATAAAAATAAATTACATAACTACTACTTGACTACCTGCCTCCTCAGGCTTACATTTGATTTCTTATAAATACTAAAAAAAAAAAAAATACTTTGAACCAGGGCCTTTTTTTTCTTCCTTTTCACTTTTGTGCTCTTTGTCTGGTATGCTTTTGTTGTCTTTGTACCCTTGGAAACATCCCAACCATTGAATTGCTGCTTCCTTCATCCTGACCCTTAATTTCTTACTGGGGTTATATGATGGTGGGGGACAAATGGGTTGTAACAAATTAGGGTTGACTTAGGGTTTAGTGGAGTAGTAGAGTGGCTGGTAGGAGAGGGGAGGGGGGACAAAAGTGTTGGGTTTGCAGAAGTGTGGAGGCTGGGTGTTTGGTGTCTGGTTATGGCGGCAAGGAGAAGGGGGAAGGGGGTTGACTTCTTTTGACCCGATCCCTTTTTATTAATAATAAGGTGGGTGGTTTGGGCTTTGGTTTGGGTGGGCTTGGGATAAAAGTGGGCTGGGGTTGTTTATAATTGTGTTGGGTTGGTTTGGTTTTGGTTATAAAATTACAAAGGGTCCGTTTGGTTTGTACACAAGGACCAAATTGTAATTTTTGATTTGTATGAGGACCAAACTTGCCAAACTGCTAAAGTTATTCCCCGGGTGTTTCTTGCCACATATCCATATTCCAGGGACCACAAATAACATTTTCCATTTTAAAAGTACCCAGGGACTGATTTTGTCAATTTCCCAAACTGCAGGGACCAAAAGTGTAATTTTTCCAAAGTTTTCACCTAAGGATTAAATTTGATACTTTTGACTTCTAAATGCCTTAGGTTGATTTTTCTTTCAAAATAAATGCTCAGGGACTAGTTTTGTAAATTTTTGAGAGTTGGGGGACTGAAACTGTCAATTGTGTAAACTTTGTTCGTTTTTCATTGTTTTTACTCATTTTGCATCTGAAACGTATAAAATACAATCCCTGGGATATTTTTGGTATTTTGATGCATTTCTGAGTGTTTTCGGATGTTTTGGCAGTTTAAATACAATAAAAATGATGAGTGTTTGAGCACTCATCAATCCCCCACACTAAACTATTGCTAGTCCCTAGCAATCTTTTTGGAAAACTTGATGGATTTGAAACTCTTTACCAAAAGCCATCACTTCTGGAGTAGCCAGATGTAAGAACTATGGTCCACCTGATAACCATGTGATTTTGAGCAAATCACCAGCTGTCAACGGGTTTGATTCGTCTTTACCAAAAAGCCGTTTGCTTCTGGACTAGCCAACTCTTGATGGACACATTCAACATCTTGGTGAGATGATTACCAATTATGGTTTTTCCACTGCCTTTACCACAAGCCATAATCTTGCGGGCTAGCCAACTCATTCGCTTTATGGGATATGGCGAGTTGATTTACCATACAATTTTGGGCAAATTGCAAGCCGTCAACGGATTTGAGATATCTTTACCAAGAGCCGTTTGCTCCTAGATTAGCCAATCCTTTTTGTCGTTTAGACACGGCAGACTGATTACCACAAAAATTTTGAAATAAAGTGAAAAAATTTTAAAATTTTAGGCCAAAAACGGGGATTCTAGAGGATATAATGTGATAGAATTCGCTAGAATTTTCCCCTCCCCCACACTTAGAATTGAATATTGTCCTCAATATTCAAAGTCCCGGCTATTATGCAGAATCCTTGAACGTAAAAAGATAATATTAGAAGCTAACTGTGGGAACATCGTTTTGTATTTTTCACTTTATTTATCTATACATACAATCACACATTTTTTTTGATGAAACCTTATATACATATATACATTTTCAAACACTGAGGGGGGGGGGGTTGGCCATTCCCCCAGACTTAGGTGGTAGAAAGTAGAAAGAAATCAGAGATACGGGTGAAAACCCGTATTGTGCTATTGTTTTTGTTTATCGAGTCGCTAGCTTGACTCGATCCCCGAATTTAATTGTCCTTGGGGAAAGTTTGGAGATCCGGGACAACCATGGATGGTATATCCTCTCCAAAGTAGTGTTTCAGCCGATGTCCATTCACTTTGAAATTAGGACCGTCATTTTGAGATAATTCGACGGTGCCATAAGGATAAACCTTAGCGATAGTGAATGGACCAGTCCATCGGGTTTTGAGCTTTCCCGAGAAGATCTTGAGTCTAGAGTTGAAAAGAAGGACTCGATCACCAACGTTTAAAACGCGGTTCTTGATTTTTGAGTCATGAATCTTCTTTGTCTTTTCCTTATAGATCAAAGAGTTCTCGTAAGCTTGATCACGAAGTTCATTTAATTCATTCAGTTGAACTTTCCGGTGATCACCCGCAGTTTTGAGGTCAAAATTGGCATGCTTGAGGGCCCAATAGGCTTTATGCTCAAGCTCGATCGGAAGATGGCACGCTTTCCCGTATACAAGCTTGTATGGCGTACACCCGTTGGGTGTTTTATACGTTGTATGGAAAGCCCAGAGTGCATCATCTAATTTATCCGACCTGTGGAAGGATTGTCTATTGAATTTGTGCAAACACTTGGGATGTTAATCTCAGTAATGTGTTTAGGATATTTATGAATGAATGTGAGTTAGCACGCGGAATTTACTAAAACACACTAAAGGAACAAAGGTGGTGAATAAGTAAATGAGAATGAACACAACATGAATAACACAAAACGATTCAATATTATTGATGAAATAATACGGGTGATCTAAACTATCACCAGGATTAAAAGTGTAACCTTGAATCTTTGATACGTGAAAGGGTTTAAATATGGAAGTTATGCATGGGAAAGATGAGAAAGCTGTGGGAAAGATATATGAAAGATGTGTCTAAGAAGGTGTCTTAAGGGTTCCTTTTATAGTATAAGGAGCCCTTATTACAAGTGGTCAAGTTGCTTAATATAATATATTAGAGGTTTATCTTATCCTAATATTACACCTTTCAAGGTAAAACACTCCATTATATCTACTGAGACTTCTGTACTACTTCTACTTAACGTATAACTTTGTACAAAGACTAATAATACAACTAAATATCTCTAAATAAAATATAACAACTTGTCGTGAAAACTGGCAGGACCTTCTTTAACTAGCAGTACCTTCTTACCCAGAAGGTACTGTTAGTATATCTTCAACATCAGCAAAACAGAAGAGCAGGCTTAACTATCAACTAGCAGGCTCTTCTGGCAGACTCTTTACTTTGTGCATTTTATTCCCAACAATCCTCCCCTAAACTTGTTATTCCCATATAAAATAACCAAGTTTCTTTGTGAATAAAATCCATACCTTGTGGATTTGAGGGAAATCTTCCAAAAACCTTATCTTTTTCTCCTTAGGCTTTCATACTGATCAAATATGCTCTCCTTCAATCTTTTGACTGCATCAGTTTCTTCTTCACACAAAAGCTTATTGGAGATCAAGACTGATAATACTTCATAGCTTAAAGGATACTCCTTCTCACCTAGCATAAAGAGCTCTATTCCACTCTGAGTGGAAAGATGATGAACATGACTCATGCTGAAATATTCCCATGTAACAGATAAATCATAGTAAGGAAATTTCCAATGAGTATCAGTAGGATTTGGATCATACAATCTGCTGAACTCAACCCATAGCTCTTGCTCCTTTGCATCTGGCTTATACTTGGTTTTCAGCTTCTCTTGAACTAATACCCATAATTCATCTAAATCCATTCTGTTACATGCTCTAAGTAGATTTTCAAAGTTCTTGAAAATCTCAACCTTGTTTCCAACTCTTGTTATCTTCCATGCTTTGCCAAACTTATCATTGTAGATTTCCCAATCTATGACTGGATGCCTTGCATGTAAAGGTTCAGCAAAAATAATTTGTGGAACATGGACAACCATTTCTCTTGTCTGAACAGAAGGCAATTCTGCTTTCTCTACTTGTTCCTTCTGATCATCTTTTCTTCCTTTGGAAGGCCTTTCTTGTGTATCCATGAGAAAACTGGTTTTGTTTCTTCTGTAAGCCTCTAAGTATAGAAGCTTCAATTCATCAAAAGATTTACCTTTGAGTTGATAATCCTTCATGTTCACTTCTCTTTTCAGATATATCTTGAAGAATTTCTTCTGATCTGCTTCAGAATGTGGCATTTTAAATCCTTTCTTCTGATTCTTCTGGATCTGCTGATAGACATCATCCAATGCCTCTTGATTGTATTTCTTGGTGATGAAATCATTGAGCTTGATTGTCATTTCATCTGAGCTGAGAGACTCATCACACACCAGAGTGTAAGCTTCACCTCTTACAATTGGATCAATGGAAATGATGTATTGCAGCTGAGCATCAAAATTTTCTTGCAACATTCTTGATTCTTCTTCAGCCCTCAAAACTTCTTCTTCATGAAGCTGTTTGGACAACTTTTCATCTACATCCAATTGTGCTTGCTCTTTCTGCTTCATCTTTTTAGGCTTTGGTTCATCTTCAACTACAATTTTCTTGCCCTTGTCTTTTGGTGATGATACTGGACTTGGAGCAGCAGATTGTTCATCAGAGACAAGAAACCTCCCCTGAGGCTGTGATCCCCTCTTTCTTTTGTAAGACACTTGATCAGAACCTTTTAAATTCATAGTTAATAGCCTCTGAATCCTAGCAGGCTCTTGCTCTGCTTCAGCAGTATCTTGCTTTGCTTCAGCAGTATCTGTTGCAGCAGTATCTTTCAAGCTAACAGACTCTTTTTCTTGAGTAGCAGGCTCTTCATTAATCACTGGAGCTCCTTCATGAAACTGAAATTGAATTTCTTCTTCATTTTTAGAACTACCCATCCTCCCCTTTTTGGAAGAGAGACCTAAACCCTCTGTATCTGAACTTGAGGAACAAGAAACAACCAACTGAGATATTCCTTTACCCTTCAACAATTTCACCTTCAACTCTAATTTCTCAACCCTCTTAACTAACTTGGTGTTGATCTCTGTAAAATGTTTGTTTTGACTTTCAAGAGTAGTTTGCAAGTGCTGCACTTGCTCTTTTAATTCCCTGATAGTCTGAGCATCTACACTTTGTTGTGGAGGAGATTGTGGTGGTGAGTTATGATGTGATAATGATGGTGATGTTGCAGATGGTGTTTGTGTTTGTTGATGAGATGGTAATGGTACTGGTGATGGTGGTGTGACTGATGGTACTGTTGGTGTGACTGATGGTACTGGTGATGGATGTGGTGATGAATGATCAGGTTCTTCAGAATGTTGTGGTAACATTTCCTCAAAAAGTGGTACTTCTTCTCCTTGAAAACCAATTTTCATGTTTGAAAACACCTTGTGTGTAAGTTTGGGAGTTTTAAAAGGTTTGTTTGGGGGAAGTAACAAATGTTTGGATTTGTTGATGAGGCACTGAATGAACCTTGGGTACATCAAAAACTTTGTTTCACTGTCCACATTTTTAACCAATCCTTCAAAAATATATTTTGAAAAGTTGAATTTCTTGTTTGTTGCCAGGCAAATGAGAGCTGCAGCCATATTACCACTAAATTGCTCCCATGAGGTTTTCTTTTGGCTTAAACAATGAAGGATGGTATGAATAAAAAATCTCCATTGAGGGGTAAAATGCTTTTTAAGAAATGTAAGCTTTGTAGAAGTTACATTAAACCCCATTTTTGTCAAATTTTCAAAAATTTTAGTATCAGGTAGTTGACTAATGCCATCTGAATCATCCAAACGAAGATGTCTTCTAATGGATGATTCGGTAAAAGTCAAGGTTCTACCATCCACTTTGACCATTAACTCTTGAATCCCATCCCTAAGAGTGTTAACTTTAGCAGTTTGCCAAAATTGTGAAATTTGAGATTCAAAAATAGTGGGATTCACGAGTAAAGCAAACCTGACATAAGAATTGTTTAGAAAATCCACTACTTGATGAAAAGTTTCATTGTCATCAGACTTTTCCAAAAATGCTAATTGGTTGTGACGTTTGACAAAACTTAGATGAGCCATGGTGAAAGGTTTGATGAAAATTTTGATTTCGATGGTGGGATTTTATTGTTGTACTGGTAGAAGATGAAAGGTGAGTGTGAATTATGATAAGGATTGATTATGAGAGAAATGACTTTTGACCGACTATAAAAGATATGGATAAGTAATTGAAGAGGCGGTCTAAAAGATCTTTTATTATAATAACTATATCCTTAATTCGAGGAAAACATGAATAATTCAAAAAAATACCCTTTAAAAACAACGGCTATATTTTAACCTGACAGACTCAACGGCTATGTAGCAGTACCATTTTACTCTACCAGTACTAAAATTTGAACTACCAGTACCTTGTTTTTGAAATAAAACTTGGCAGTCTCTTTGAAATTTTAGAAAATATCCCTTATAGTTTTTAGCAAACTATCAGCTATCAACGGATTTGATAAGTCTTTACCAAGATCCGTTTGCTTTGGACTAGTTAGTTCGTTAAGTTTTTGAAACTGGGTGAACTAATTACCTTATAGTTTTTAGCAAACTATCAGCTATCAACGGATTTGATAAGTCTTTACCAAGAGCCGTTTGCTTTGGACTAGTCAGCTCTTAAAGTTTTGAAAAACTTGGTGAACTGATTACCATTTCCACATCCTGATTTTGTTAGCAATCTTGAGTAACCTGAAATGGTTAGTTGTAAACCAAAAGAACAAAGTGCAAAGCACTTGTTTTATAGCATTGTTAACATTTGAACATCAAGATGAGCAAAAACAGAGCAAACTTTGAACTAACAGTACCAATTTTGTACTAACAGTACCTTATGACTAACTAGCAGTACCATGATTAGAGGCCAGAACTTGTTTATTTATATACAAAACACATGTTTTTCAAAGATTTATCATACCAATACCTGCTACCAGGTATTTAAACCTACCTAAATCAAAAGATTTGGTGAGAAGGTCTGCAAAATTATTTTCAGAATCAATTTTGACAACTTGTATTAACCTTTTCTCATTGCAATATCTTATGAAATGGTGTCTGATTTCAATGTGTTTTGTTTTTGAATGTTGAACTGGATTTTTAATGATACAAATAGTACTGCTGTTGTCAATGTAAATAATGGTGTTAAGAAAATTGTACCCATAGTCAAGCAATTGATTCTGGATCCAAAGAACTTGGCCACAACAACTTGCACTTGCAACATATTCTGCTTCAGTTGTAGAGTTGGCCACCATTGTTTGCTTCTTGCATTGCCATGATATGAGTCTGCAGCCAAGAAATTGACATCCACCAGTTGTAGATTTTCTGTCTAGGGTTGCACCAGCATAGTCACTATCTGAGTAAGCTACCAAATCAAAAGATGATTCCCTTGGATACCATAGACCCAACTTAGGTTGGCCCTTGAGGTATCTGAAGATCCTTTTGACTGCTGTGAGATGAGAAACTTTTGGATTGACTTGAAACCTTGCACATACACACACTAAGAACATGATATCTGGTCTTGATGATGTAAGGTACATTAGGGACCCAATCATTGATCTATAGTTGTGCACATCGACATCTTCACCCCCAGCATCTTTGTGTAACCCCTTTTCTGGATCCATTGGTGTACTTGCAACCTTTGAATCTGCAAACCCAAATTTCCTTAGGATCTTAGCTACATACTTATCTTGGCTGATAAATATGCCTTCATTTGATTGTTTCACTTGGAGACCCAGAAAGAAAGTAAGTTCCCCCATGGAACTCATTTCAAACTTACTATGCATAAGTTTTTCAAACTCTACACACAATTCCTGATTTGTGGATCCAAAGATAATGTCATCAACATAAATCTGCACCAACAAGATGTCTTTCTTGGTTCTTTTGATGAACAAAGTTGGATCAATCTTGCCTCTTTAAAATCCATTTTCCAATAAATAGAAAGCCAATGTTTCATACCATGCTCTAGGAGCTTGGTGTAGACCATAAAGAGCTTTGGTAACCTTGTACACCTTGTCTGGATATTCTGCATCAATGAAGCCTGGAGGTTGAGAAACATACAGCTCTTCTTCAATAGTACCATATAAAAAGGCACTTTTGACATCCATTTGGTAGACAGTGAAACCTATGAAAGAAGCATAGGCCAAGAATAGCCTAATTGCTTCAATTCTTGCAACTGGAGCAAAAACTTCTTTATAATCCACTCCTTCTTCTTGAGTATACCCTTGGGCCACCAATCTGTCTTTGTTTTTTATCACTATTCCCCTTTCATCTTTCTTATTTCTGAAAACCCATTTGGTTCCAATTGCCCTGTAACCTTTGGGCAAATCAACCAGTACCCAAACCTTCTGTAGTTTGAATTGAATCAGCTCTTCTTGCATTGCTTCAACCCAGCTTGAATCATCTAAGGATTTTGTAATGTTTTTGGGTTCTACTTGTGAGATAAAGCATGAAAACAGGCATATGTGGGCAACTTCATGGTTCTTTTCTTCATACACAGCTAGGACAAACCCATCTTTGTCTGAAGATAAGACTTGAGTTCTTGTTTTAACACCAGAATCAATGCTGCCAATCACATTATCAATGGAGTGATCTTTGAGAATTCTTGTGTTGTGTGTTGTAGGAACATCATAGGAAATTGAAAGGTTTCCAATCCCTACATCTTCTGGTAAGGAATCATCTGATAGAACATTTAATGGTTCAGCAGGACCAATTTGTGAACTGGCAGTACCATCTGTTGAACTGGCAGTACCATCTTGTGAATTGGCAGTACCATTTTCATTTTCAGAATTTTGTTGATTCCCTTGATCTTGAGTTCCATGATCATCTTCAACACCTTCATTTGTAGTATTTGAAGGCTCTCCATGACTTGAAGATGAATCCAATCCTGTCCAAATTGGCATCAAGATGTAATCTTGATCCTTAGTTGTTTCATCATTGTCTTCAAAACCTGCATTATCATTAGTATTTGTACCTGTGATAGGCACATAATTCATAGATTCTGAAAGCTTATCAATGTCAAAACACCAATCTGGTCCAGTGCCTGCAACATTTGGTAGTTTCTCTTGGAACTCTATGTGCAGGTTTTCTTCCACTAGCCTAGTGCATTTATTATACACCCTATAGGCCTTACTTTGCAAAGAATACCCTATCATGTAGCCTTCATCAGCTTTTCCTTCAAACTTTCCTAGATGATCTTTGGTATTGAGAATAGTGACATGACATCCAAAAGGTCTCATAAAACTTAGAGATGGTGTTCTACCAAACAAAAGTTCATAATGAGTCTTTCTATGAGGTTTAATCACAAGAACCCTATTCTGTACATAACAAGCAGTACCTACTGCTTCAGCCCAAAATGAAACAGGCAACTTAGAATCTACTAGCATTGTTCTAGCAGCCTCTATAAGTGTTCTATTTTTCCTTTCTGCTACTCCATTTTGCTGTGGGGTTCTAGCTACACTATATTCTCTTTTTATTCCTTTTTCTTTGCAAAATTCATCCATAACTCTATTCTTGAATTTTGTCCCATTGTCACATCTGATTACTTTTACTTTCTTATCTATTTAGTTTTCTATCCCTGTAATATAGGACTTAAGGATCTCACTTGTTTCATCCTTAGTTTTTTAAAAGAAAACCCAAGAGAATCTGCTGTAATCATCAGTAACTACAAGACAATATCTTTTACCATTCAAGCTATTCACAGAAGTAGGACCAAAGAGGTCCATATGAAGCATGTATAAAGCTTGAGAAATTGAGTTATGGGTCTTGGGCTTACAAGAAGCTCTATGTTGTTTGCCTTTTAGACAATCAACACAGGTTTGGTCATTTTGAAAAATCTTTTTGGGTAAACCTCTAACCAAATCATATTTTGCAATTGTATTGATTGTTTTACAGTTTACATGACCAAGTCTTCTATGCCATAGCATAGATTCATCCAATGAGGCTTTTGCTACTAGACAGGTTAAACTCTCTTTAGGAACAATGTTCTTTAAATCAACAATGTACATATTGTTCTTTCTAGGGATTTTAAGAAGAATTTGACTTTCATCAGGAATTTTAAAATCAGGAGAAAGTACAATGCATTCAGTGTCAGTAAAAAGAACTTTGTTCTTTGTGTCACACATTTGTGAGACACTTAAGAGATTAAACTGTAGTTCTTTCACAAAGTACACATTTTCAAAATCTAATTTACTGGTTTTAATTGTACCTTTACCAGTAATCTTTCCTTTGATTCCTCCCCCAAAGGTAACATATCCTCCATTAAATGATTTGAAGTCTATGAGGTAAGACATGTTGCCTGTCATGTGCCTTGAACATCCACTATCTACATATCCTTGATCTGCAATATCATTTGAATGTTCCTGCACATGTATACACATATTAGTTTCCTTGGGGTACCCAAGCCATGACTGACTTGGGTTTGCCTCGTGCATCAATGTAATCAAACCTTTTTAGGACTGTTGATGCACCATTTGATTGGAGTGGTCTCCAAATCCAACATGCTGAGGACTTAACAGCATTTTCATTTTTGACACATTTTGTGGTTTTTGGTCTGACAGTACCATTTTTGGCAGTACCATTTGGTCTAGCAGGACCATTTGGTCTAGCAGGACTTCTTGGTTTTGGTCTCCAATTTTGTGTTTTAACCACATAATCCCTTTCAGTGAGACTTTTCACAACTCTTGGTGTATGTTTGAAAGTATTACTTGCACCCTTAGTAGTGAATTTTGGGTAAACAGGCTCATTTGGTCTAACAGTATGATTGACTTTTGGTGTGTTAGATTTCACAGAACCTTTTCTGGGGTTTGTTTTACTTGTTTTAGACCTTGATGTACTCCCAGAAACCCAATTGTTACAATAAGCATGAGTATGATTAAAACTACCACAGTAATAGCATGCTTTATTGTACAAAACAAAGTTATCACCAAGTTGATGTGACTTAAGATTGTTCCAATTTCTCTGACTACCTCTAGGTTTGCTATTACATTTAGCACAATATTCAACTATTTTTAGAACAACTTTAGTCTTTGTTATACTCTCTACACTTTTAGGACTGATTGGTCCTAGTTTGTTTCCTTTCTTAGAAACAGTCTCTTTTCCATTCTCATCAGATGTACAACCTTCAATAGTTGTAACATCTGAGCTCTTATCAGTGAGCACCTTTTCTTTGGAGAGTGAAGTATCACTTGTACTCTCAAAAGGTTCACTATTTTCTACAGGTTTTACTTTTTCTAGTGGTTTATTTGTGAGTTCATGTAAACCTGATTCAGCAAGATCTAAACCTGGGGGACAGGGAATTCCTCTGTAAGGAGGTGGACATGTGTTGTATCCAATGCCAGATTTGATTTTCTTGCTCATTTGGTTCTCAACTATACTTTTAGTACATGCAAAAGCATTTTCTAATGTTGTAACAGTTAGTTGAATATTATCTTTTGCTTGTTTCACTTTAGCAAACTCAGTTCTTAACAGGTTTATTTCAGCATCTTTAAGAAGTATGTCTCTATTAAGAATAGCTTTTGTGTCAGAAAAGGTGAGTTCATTTTCTCTAAAGTGAATTATCTGCTTTTCAAGTTTGGACATACCACACTTATGATTAACTAGGTCTTGATGAGTTTTTCTTTCTTCTACTTTCAGTTCATCATAAAGTTTTCTTAAGATTTCTAGTTCTTTAAAAACTTCACAAGTAGCAGAACATTTAGTAATTTGTACCTCAAGATTGGAGAGAGCCATTAAAGCTAATTCATTTGAGGATGACTCTTCTTCACCCATGAAGCTCCAATCAAAACCAAACCCATCAATAGCTACCATAGCTTTTGTTTTAGTGATGTCCACTTCCTTGCTCTTGTTCTCATTGTTTCCCCTGTTCTTGTTCTCAAAACCTCTTCCCTTATCACCCTGCTTCTTTGGTCTTCTACATTCTCTTGAGTAGTGACCCTTCATGTGGCAGTTGTAGCACTCCACTTTAGACTTGTCATACCCAGCAGGTTCATTGCCATTGATGACAATCTTCTTTCCAGTCCTCATCAAATATTTCTTAGCCCTCATGCAAAGAAGTGAAAGCTGCCATTTTATGTCCATTTCTTCAAGGTCATCATCACTGATCTCTTGAAGATCTTCAAAGGTCAATGTGGAACCATTGTGTTGTGATGTTAGGAAAGCACAACCAATTGTTTCATCTAAAATGGTTTTGGTACTGCTGGAAGTACTGGCAGTACCAAAATTTGTGTTGGCAGTACCTTCTTCTCCACCATCTTTTTCTTCATCAACTTTCTTAGAAGTACCATTAGATGACATAAATGCCATATTTCCTGAGCTTGAACTAGTAGACTTCTTTAGTTCATGCTCTACTATTTTGAAGTTGCTGTAAAGATCATTGAGACTCATGGAATCAATATCTGGTTTGTTTTTCCAGACAATGACATGCATGGCCCATTCAGAGGGTAGACTTCTAAGGAATTTGGAGTTTAAGTCTTCTTGAGATATTATCACTTCATGAATGGCTAATTGACTAGAAAGCTTTTGTAGTCTATTGAACATGTTGTCCAAAGACTCATTTGGTGTGGCTAAAAAGTTTTCAAACTGTTGTTTTAAAAGTGTTTTCTGGGTTTTCTTGGTGGCATCATTACCACCAAATCTAGCCACAATAGCTTGAAAAAGGGTTTTAGCACACTTGTATTTGTTAAAAATTAAAAGCTGGTCATTTGGAATAGACATGAGAAGCATACTCCTGGCTTTAAGATCATTTCTCTTTTGAATTCTTTCTTCAGCGGTTATTGGGTTTACTTGCACAGTTGTGACAAGTGCATCATTTACTGTGGAGGTGGTGGTTACTGGTTTAAATGAGTTTCCTTCTTCAATAATCTCCCAAAGTGCATAGTCTTGCACTTGGAAGTATTGTTCAACCCTCAGTCTCCACATCTCAAACTCATTTTGTTTGAGTAATGGAAGTTTTGCAGCCACATTGGTTTGAATGTGCTCAACATCCATTTTTGCTTTGTTCTTTTATGTCGTAAATATCAGCCTTGCTCTGATACCACTTGTGGAAGGATTGTCTATTGAATTTGTGCAAACACTTGGGATGTTAATCTCAGTAATGTGTTTAGGATATTTATGAATGAATGTGAGTTAGCACGCGGAATTTACTAAAACACACTAAAGGAACAAAGGTGGTGAATAAGTAAATGAGAATGAACACAACATGAATAACACAAAACGATTCAATATTATTGATGAAATAATACGGGTGATCTAAACTATCACCAGGATTACAAGTGTAACCTTGAATCTTTGATACGTGAAAGGGTTTAAATATGGAAGTTATGCATGGGAAAGATGAGAAAGCTGTGGGAAAGATATATGAAAGATGTGTTTAAGAAGGTGTCTTAAGGGTTCCTTTTATAGTATAAGGAGCCCTTATTACAAGTGGTCAAGTTGCTTAATATAATATATTAGAGGTTTATCTTATCCTAATATTACACCTTTCAAGGTAAAACACTCCATTATATCTACTGAGACTTCTGTACTACTTCTACTTAACGTATAACTTTGTACAAAGACTAATAATACAACTAAATATCTCTAAATAAAATATAACAACTTGTCGTGAAAACTGGCAGGGCCTTCTTTAACTACCAGTACCTTCTTACCCAGAAGGTACTGTTAGTATATCTTCAACATCAGCAAAACAGAAGAGGCAGGCTTAACTATCAACTAGCAGGCTCTTCTGGCAGACTCTTTACTTTGTGCATTTTATTCCCAACACGACCACGATGCACGATTCTCACCTACAGTTCTTTCCAATATTCTCTTAATGCCTCGATTGGAAACTTCTACTTGTCCACTTGTTTGAGGGTGGTACGCAGTAGAAAGACGGTGAGTTACACCATACTTTTGCATGACTTTGTCGAATTTGTCATTGCAGAAATGCGTACCACGATCACTAATTATAGCACGTGGAGTTCCAAATCGAGCAAAAAGAGCTTTCAAGAATTTTACAACTACTCGGGCATCATTAGTGGGTAAAGCTTTCGCTTCAACCCATTTTGACAAATAGTCAACAGCCACGAGTATGTACTTATTTCCATGAGATGATGGAAATGGCCCCATAAAGTCTATGCCCCACACGTCAAAGATTTCACAAACTTGAATTGCATTTTGTGGCATTTCGTTCTTTTGTGAAATATTCCCGTGACGTTGACAAGCGTCACAGGATTTGACTAATTCTTGGGCATCCTTATAGATCGTGGGCCAGTAAAAGCCAGAATCAAACACCTTTTTGGTGGTGTAGTTTGGATTATGGTGGCCCCCCGTGGGACCAGCATGGCAAGCCTTTAGAATTTCAGTGGCTTCTTGACCATAAACACACCGCCGGATGACTTGATCCGCACAGATTTTAAACAGGTAGGGGTCGTCCCAGAAGTAATGTTTCACATCTTTGAAGAATTTATTCTTCTGTTGGGACGACATCCCTTTCACCACAAAATTACCCGCATGGTAGTTTGCGAAATCGGCAAACCATGAGGTAATAGAATCTCCACGAAAGGCAACCGCATTGAGTGTCTCGAGAGGGAAGGTTTCATTAATTTCCTTCTTTTCGAAGACATCTTGATGGGGGTTTTCCAATCGGGAGAGATGATCAGCAGCTAGGTTCTCAGCTCCTTTTTTTATCACGAATTATAATATCAAATTCCTGTAGGAGGAGAACCCAACGGAGTAGTCTCGGCTTTGCATCTTGTTTTTCAAAGAGGTACTTCAAAGCCGAGTGATCCATATACACTATGCTTTTGATCAATATCAAGTATGGCTGGAATTTTTCAAAGGCATACATCACAGCTAATAATTCTTTTTCAGTGGTGGTGTAATGACTTTGAGCCTCGGTCATTGTCTTGCTTGCATAGTGTATAGGCTGAAAGTGTTTTGTTTTGCGTTGCCCCAAGACTGCCCCAATTACATAATCACTCGCATCACACATGAGCTCGAAGGGCAAGTCCCAATCGGGGGCAACAAGAATCGGTGCCTCGGTAAGCTTTTTCTTTAATGTTTCAAAAGCTTCGATGCACTCGGGGGAGAAGATAAAAGGAGCATCCTTCTCGAGGAGATGGGTCATAGGTCGGGCGATTTTAGAAAAATCTTGAATAAACCTACGGTAAAAACCGGCAAAAAAGCTCCTAACACCTTTGACGGTAGTGGGATGAGGTAATTTTGCAATGACGTCCACTTTAGCTCTCTCAACCTCAATCCCATTCTTTGAAATTTTATGGCCGAGGACAATGCCCTCTTTGACCATAAAGTGACTCTTCTCCCAATTTAGACATAACCTTGTGTCTTCACAACGTTTAAGCATGTTGTCTAAATGGGAGAGACATGTTTGAAACGAATCCCCAATGACCGAAAAATCGTCCATAAAGACCTCCATAGTTTTCCCGATCATGTTGGAAAATATGGCCATCATACATCTTTGAAACGTGCCCGGAGCATTACAGAAACCAAATGGCATACGTTTATACGCAAAAGTTCCATAGGGGCATGTGAAAGTGGTCTTTTCTTGATCTTGCGGATCAATGGGAATTTGAAAGTAACCCGAGAAACCATCGAGGAAGCAATAGTACTCATTCCCCGCTAATCTCTCGAGCATCTGATCCATAAAGGGCAGAGGAAAATGATCTTTACGGGTGGCGTCATTTAACTTGCGATAATCAATACAGACACGCCACCCCGTAACCAAACGAGTTGGAATTGACTCATTTTCCTCGTTTGTGACAACAGTAATGCCACCCTTTTTTGGAACGCAGTGAATTGGGCTAACCCAAGGACTGTCCGAGATAGGGTAAATCAATCCGGCATCAAGAAGTTTTAAGACTTCTTGTTTGATTACCTCATGAATTTTTGGATTCACCCTTCTTTGTTGTTGGACTGCTGGTTTAAAGTCGTCCTCCATTAAAATCTTGTGAGTACAAAATTCAGGGTCAATTCCCTTGATGTCAGAGAGTCGCCAAGCAATTGCTTGTTTATGTGACTTCAAAACCTTTATTAGAGCAGCCTTTTCCTCATCACTTAAATCCTTAGCAATTATGACGGGTAATTTATCATCACCCTCCAGAAATGCATATTCAAGATGAGGCGGCAAGTCCTTAAGCTCGACCTCAGGAAAATCATCAGTTTCCTCAACATATTTGATTTCCTGATTATGAAGTTGTTGTGGTAGAATGGGAAGAGGAGAGGGATCTTCATTTAACAATTTCTCAAGGAGAAGAATATCCCTCCCGGGGTCAATCTCTTGGTTATCGATTCCATCGGGAATCGAATCACTTTTAAGAAAGGACTCAATCTCTTCTAAGATGAAGTCACTCCCCTCAAACGGAGTGAGGGAAGGAGAAGAATTGGCAATGATGGGATAAGAAGACGGAGTGAAATTTTCACTCGTAGAATCATCAACGAAACCTAAAACCTCTTGAGCGTACTCCTCAGCCGCAACATCGATGACATCTATTCGGTTTACCGATTCAGAGTCATAATTGGAGGAGTACCTCGATGTTTGATCAAGGTTAAAGGTGATTGATTCAGTTCCAACACGCAATGTGATCTCATGCTCAAATACATCGATAAGAGCACGCCCATTTCTAAGGAATCCCCTTCCAAGAATGAGAGGGACCCTTGAATCGGCATCAAAGTCAACAATCACAAAATCTGCTGGAAAATGGAACTTTCCCACTTTAACGAATACGTCCTCGGCTATGCCAAGTGGACGAGAAATCGATCGATCGACAAGCTCTAAAGTCATGCACGTGGGAGTAAGTTCGGGAAGAGAGAGTTTCTTCCACACAGAATATGGCATCAGGTTAATGCTAGCACCAAGATCGGCCAAGGCGAAGCATTCAACCATACCCGAAAAAATACAAGGAATGAGGAATTTTCCAGGGTCTCCAAGCTTTTCGGGAAGCTTTTTCAAGAGAACTGCTGAGCAGTGCTCATTCAATGGAGTTTAGCCATCTCAAAGAGTTTTTCCTTATTACTTAACAGATTCTTGATTGTTGATGCAAACTTGGGCATCAAGAGAATAGCATCCGCGAAGCTAATGTCAAAATGCAAATCTTGAAAGATTTGGAAAAATTTATCCATTTGGTGACTAGCTTTTTCGCGGAGCTTTTGTTCATTGAGACGTGATGGGTAAGGAATAGAATTTTTGGATTTAGGGTTGTCCACTGGAGTTTCAGGTGGTTCAAAGACAACTCCAGGCTTGCATCTGGTTTCTGGAATAACCTGAGGTTGGACATGTGCGGTACTTCGTGAGCTAGGAGTTTGCACCTTGTCCGTTGTCACCTCAGGTTCACGTTCCACTACCTTTGGGGGAGAGAAAGAAGAGGTAGTAGGAATCGCGGGTTCTTCATAAGAAGCACCAATTCTAGTTGTGATCGCCTTAGCATCGCCCCTCGGGTTAGCGATCATGTTGCTCGGAAGTGTTCCTGAGCCCGAGGGTCGTTCATTTAAAGACTTCTTAATTTCAGAAACCTGGCTAACCAACAACTTGTTCATCTCTTCTTGGGACTTCATGAATTGTTTTAACAACTCGTCAGATGAAGGCCCAGTTGGAACAATGGCTTGATTTTGGTTATTAAAATTTTGAGCACGATTGTTCTGATTGGGGCCTTGATTTTGAAAATTACCCTGATTAGGGTTGTTGTTTCCATGAAAATACCCGGGGTTGAAATTACCCTGACCTTGGTTTCGATTAAAGTTTCCTTGATTTTGATGTTGGAAACCTTGATTTTGGAAACCTTGGTTTTGATTCTGAAAACCGTGACCCTGATGGAAGTTACCTTGGTTTTGAAAACCTTGGTTCATTCTATTTTGATTCTGGTTACGGTTTTGGACATTTTGGTTTTGATTAAAACCAGGAGGTCCAGGATAATGATTAGGACGGTAGTTCGGGTCCATAGGAGGGCGGTATTGATTGCCTCCTTGATTAGATGACCCGGCTATAACATGAGCTTCAAACGGAGAACCATCAGTAGTTGTGCAATTGTAGTAGGCATGCGGCCCACCACAAGTTACACAGACTTCCACTTTTTTAACCTCAGCAGGTGGAGGATGTTGTGGAAATGAAACTTTCTTTGTTTGGGCGAGAACCAAAGCTTGAATAGCCTCAGTAAGCTTGTCAATCTTAGCATCGGTGCTAGACTGACTCTAAGGAGATGAAGTGGAAGGACCCGCACTAATTTGGGAAACAACCGGCTTGCTTCGTGTAGAGCGGACCTTAGACATGTTCTCGATGATTGCTAAGGCTTCTTTGGTGGTTCTACTCAAAAAGTTACCTCCCGCGGAGGCATTGAGAGAATCCTGGTCAACTTGGCTCACGCCATTGTAGAAAGTATCGAGTTGCATCAACTCGGAGAAACCATGATGTGGACACTTGCGAAGTAATTCTTTGAAATGGTCCCACGCTTCACCAAAAGATTCATCATATTTTTTAGTGAACTTGGTGATCTCGTTTTTAAGACTCGTGGTCTTTGAAGGTGGGAAGAATTCATTCACAAACTTTTTTACCAGATCTTCCCATGTCTCAATAGATCGAGGGGGTTGTTTCTCAAGCCAAATCCGGGCTTGACCCTCGAGGGAGAATGGGAAGAGAAGAAGCTTGATTTCTTCACACGGGACATTTTTGTACTTGATGGTTGATGTGATTTTATTGAACCATCGAATGTGAGCATGAGGATCGTCCCTCTCAAAACCGTAGAATTGACTTGAGGTTACAAGATTGAGTAACCCGGTTTTGAGCTCAAAACTATCAGCCATGATGGCTGGAACAACAATAGCGTCTCCGTAACCCTCGATGGGTGCTTGGAGAAGCTCACACATGGGGCAGTCTTCCGCCATGGTGACAGCAGGAGAGGAAACAGTACGGATCTCAGATCCGACTGTTGGTGCTGAACGTCTACGAGGTCTTCTAGGTTTTCTTACAAGCTCACGTAATGGGCTAGTAGACCTAGAAGAGCGAGTGCGCATGCACTAGTAACAAAAATCAATCAAAACAAAGTCGAGGCAAAACCACAGCGAACTTAAACCAATAATCGCAAGTAAGTGGCTTCTTTAAGAAAGGTACACCACCTACAGGGATACAAAGGCAAGTTTTAATCTTTCGTTTGGGAACTTATTATGTTCACACCCCCAGTTAGTAGGTGTTCTGTCTTGGTTTGCGACGGTTTATTTTTATGTAATTATTATTCACAAGAAAAGACGAATGTTTTTGGGTTTTTGTGTATGGGTGAAAAAAACATTTGGACAATATTTTTGGTGTCGTTTCGTTTACCAAAATCGTATCTCTTTAAGAATTACCTTAAAAGAAACGCGGTATAGAAAACATAACGATCTGTTTTGTTTGTTTTTGATTTTTTTTTGGTGTTGTTAACACTTTAGGAAAAGTGTTAATGACGTTTTTGTTTTATGATTAAGATTTACAAAAAGTGGGTGAGTTTATACAATAATGTGTGAAAAATCACTAATCTAAAAAACGTGTGTAGATACGCAGCAGCCTCCCCGGCAGCGGCGCCAAATTTTGATTGGTTCCGAACGGTCAACTAAGTTTACCAGGTGATGGTCAACCAAGTCAAACGTCAAAAACCAACTAACCAAGGAGTTTAGGGAATCCCCGGGTCGTTATGTCCCAACGAGACGTGCAATTGTATTTGTTAACGTTTTAAATGATCGGGTGATTAATCAGGAAGGTCAGGAATTTGATTATTATGATTGCACTACGAGATTATGATGGAAAACAACTTAGAAACACTTTATTAACAATTACTGATTATCAGATTACCTAAAAACGTGATTTAACCTAACAACGCGCGTTTGAGTTAAAATAAACGCGAACGCGCAAAGAAAAAAGTGAAACGGGAGTAAACAAAATCCTACGAACGTGAAAATTATATTTTTACAATCCTAATGTTTTAAGCAAAATTTTTAGAAAATTAAAATTATTTTTACAACTATTTAATTAATTACTATTAATTAATTACTAATTATTAATTACTTTTTAATTAACTAAATTATCCTAAATTACAAATAATTATGAAATTTAACTAGAAAAATGAAAATAAAATTTAGAAAAATCTAAAATATTATAAAACTAATTTTAAAACAGAAAAACTATTTTTCCTACTTTTTAATTAATTATTAATAATTAAAAACTAATTATTTAATTGATTTAAATTAAACTAAATTATAAAAAATACCAAATGATTAAGGAAAAATCTGAAAAAATTACTAAAAATCTATTATGATAACAGAAGCCTAAGAAAAATTTAAAAATAGTTGTTGCTTATAAATAAGCAAAAAATAAGTCAAAAGGGCTTAAATAGAAGCTATCACTTCTAACTTTTTTTTGTCTTTTTCTATTTTTTCTTTTTCACAACTAATAAACTACTGAATTTAGACAACTTTTGTAAAGGGACTTGTTATGAAACTCAAAAATAAGCCAAGTGTGAGCTTATTTTCTTGACAGCTTATTGATTATGGACTTGAAATGGATAATGAGCTTAAGGTGTTATCAAATAAGCTAAAAGCTAAGAAATAGAGACACAAATGACTAGGTACAAGCTCAATGCACTACAAACAAGTCAAGCTAGCAACAAAAGCTTATTGAATAAGCTAAAACACCAAAATAAGCAATCCTGATTAATACTCAGAACCAACAGGCCTTAAGGGTCACTTGCAGCCCCTTGTGGGGTCCACAGGTTTGGTCAATGGCTCAAAATGATGGTAAAACTAACAAGTCCTCCTGAGGGGCTTTCCAAATTGCCCAAGATAAAGGTAAAAGCTCAAGTTGTGAGCTTGTGGGAGGCTTGGGAATGTTGGGTCACAAACTGAGTAATCAGTTCTGGTTCAGAAGTCAGGGGACAAAAGTGGCAAATAAGCTAAAGCTGATAGCAGCAAATTACAAATAAGCAAACAAGGATAAACAAACACAAGGGGTAAGCACAATAAGCCAGAGACAAGCAAATCAGAACCCAAACCCCAAGCAGACCAAAGCAGGCCACTAGTAGGCCTTATTGAGCTTATCTAATGAGCTCAGGATGCCAAAATAAGCTTGGAAGCCAATCACCCACTTAACAAACAATCCAAAAGTGCCAAGTACTCAGAAATTTACCCCTAGATAAGATCAATTTGGGCATTTGACAGTGGCTTATGTAAACTGAGGGCTCAACAGTCACTAGTCCTAGGGGTGACTTTAAAAGCAAATGCAAACTAATAGATAAGCTCAGATGAAAAAATAAGCTGGGATAAGGAGAGACAGTACAACAAGCTTATCAAAACAGCAATTATCAAGCAACAATCTCAAATGGGTAACAAGAGGTGGGACCTAGAAAAATGGGTGAAAACTGAAAACTAGGGTGCAGGGTATGTACCTAGGCCTGCAGGCTTATCTGAGGCATCAAATAAGCCCGAAAGAAATTTTCTAAAATTAAGCTGATGATGGAAATTAGTAATTAAGCTGATGGACTTTTATTAGAAACAAGTTTCAAACCTTAAGTCCAAGTACAAAAATCATAAAAATTCGTGCAATATTTGGATTTCTGCACAAAGCTACTATTTTGACTTTTTCAATTTAGAGCTAAGTTTGACTTTGATGACTTTTGGTTGATCCTAGCTGACTAATTATGTAATATTACCCCTAAATGAAACTACCTTAAGCAAACTCAATAAGTTTTAACCTAATAATCTAAGTCTCCTATCCTAAAACTTACACAGTTAAGCATATATAAGAACTTAAAGACTAATTTGACTTTTTAAAACTAAACCTATTGATTTTATCCCTACAATATCCTATTATTACCTAATGTGCTCTGTCTAAACTAGTTTTAAGTCTTGACAGTCAAAGGAACTCAAGGTATAAGGTTATCCCAAACACCCCTTTCAAATCTGTCTATATGTTTTAATGCAGAAAATGACTTAGCCAGACTGGGAAACTATGAGGCAACCTTAAACTAACATACATTAAGCTAGAAGGAATATGAATAAACAACAAACTAAAAATACAGCAGGCTATTACTAATTGTGCAAAAAATATGTTATGAAAAGATCTTACAAGCTATACAAAGTGAAAGCCAAAGTGAACCAAGAACCTTATCCTATGCTCCCCTGAGCACTAAACCATGATCACATATCCATCTCTGCATCACTTCCTTCTTCTTCTCTTCTCTATTTTTTTATTTTTCTTGTAATTTTCTTTGTCTGTTTTTTTTTTTTTTCTTTTTCTTTTCTGATTTTGTTTTCTTTTTAGGTACTGAGTACCAATTTAAACTTATGAAACAATACAGAATAACAACAATAATCTTTGAGCTTACTTAGGAAATTTTAAAGAGATTATGAAACGACTAGTAATGAACTAGAAATTTAATAAAAACTGAAAACTTGCATTGATCACTGAAAAGTTACATATTACACTAATTGATTGAATAAAAATAAATTACATAACTACTACTTGACTACCTGCCTCCTCAGGCTTACATTTGATTTCTTATAAATACTAAAAAAAAAAATACTTTGAACCAGGGCCTTTTTTTTCTTCCTTTTCACTTTTGTGCTCTTTGTCTGGTATGTTTTTGTTGTCTTTGTACCCTTGGAAACATCCCAACCATTGAATTGCTGCTTCCTTCATCCTGACCCTTAATTTCTTGTTGGGGTTATATGATGATGGGGGACAAATGGGTTGTAACAAATTAGGGTTGACTTAGGGTTTAGTGGAGTAGTAGAGTGGCTGTTAGGAGAGGGGAGGGGGGACAAAAGTGTTGGGTTTGCAGAAGTGTGGAGGCTGGGTGTTTGGTGTCTGGTTATGGCGGCAAGGAGAAGGGGGTTGACTTCTTTTGACCCGGTCCCTTTTTATTAATAATAAGGTGGGTGGTTTGGGCTTTGGTTTGGGTGGGCTTGGGATAAAAGTGAGCTGGGGTTGTTTATAATTGTGTTGGGTTGGTTTGGTTTTGGTTATAAAATTACAAAGGGTCCGTTTGGTTTGTACACAAGGACCAAATTGTAATTTTTGATTTGTATGAGGACCAAACTTGCCAAACTGCTAAAGTTATTCCCCGGGTGTTTCTTGCCACATATCCATATTCCAGGGACCACAAATAACATTTTCCATTTTAAAAGTACCCAGGGACTAATTTTGTCAATTTCCCAAACTGCAGGGACCAAAAGTGTAATTTTTCCAAAGTTTTCACCTAAGGATTAAATTTGATACTTTTGACTTCTAAATGCCTTAGGTTGGTTTTTCTTTCAAAACAAATGCTCAGGGACTAGTTTTGTAAATTTTTGAGAGTTGGGGGACTGAAACTGCCAATTGTGTAAACTTTGTTCGTTTTTCATTGTTTTTACTCATTTTGCATCTGAAACGTATAAAATACAATCCCTGGGATATTTTTGGTATTTTGATGCATTTCTGAGTGTTTTCGGATGTTTTGGCAGTTTAAATACGATAAAAATGATGAGTGTTTGAGCACTCATCAATCCCCCACACTAAACAATTGCTAGTCCCTAGCAATCTTTTTGGAAAAATTGATGGATTTGAAACTCTTTACCAAAAGCCATCACTTCTGGAGTAGCCAGATGTAAGAACTATGGTCCACCTGATAACCATGTGATTTTGAGCAAATCACCAGCTGTCAACGGGTTTGATTCGTCTTTACCAAAAGCCGTTTGCTTCTGGACTAGCCAACTCTTGATGGACACAGTCAACATTTTGGTGAGTTGATTACCAATTATGGTTTTTCCACTGCCTTTACCACAAGCCATAATCTTGCGGGCTAGCCAACTCATTCGCTTTATGGGATATGGCGAGTTGATTTACCATACAATTTTGGGCAAATTGCAAGCCGTCAACGGATTAAGGGGCAGATATTAGCCGACTTCATCATTGAGAAACCAGATACCGATACTCCACCTTCAGAAAGCGAGGTAGAACTACAAGAACCATGGGTTCTATTCACGGACGGATCTTCGTGCGTAGATGGGTCAGGCGCAGGCCTTATCCTCACCAGCCCAGAAGGAATGGAATTCACTTACGCACTGCGTTTTGAATTAACACCCACAAACAATGAGGCAGAATATGAAGCCCTAATCACTGGATTACGCATTGCAACTCGAATGGGTGTACGCAACCTAGAAGCAAACATCGATTCCCGATTAGTAGCCAATCATGTGTTGGGCGAATACGTGGCTAAAGAGGATAACATGATCCAATACCTCGACAAGACCAAATCTCTAATCCAGAATTTTGACAGGTTTACCATTAAACAAGTTCCTAGAGGAGAAAACAGGAAAGCAGATGCACTGAGCAAGATCGCATCTACAAGCTTTGCGCACCTGTCAAAACAAGTATTGGTGGAGACCTTGAAGAACAAATCCATCTCAGAGATGGAGATATCCATGGTGATAGAAGAGCAGGATCCTACGTGGATGACACCTATCATCGATTTTATAAGCAAGGGGACATTACCCCAGGAGCAGAAGAACGCTCGACGGATACGGCGTACAGCGCAGAGGTTTGAACTTCGAGATGGTATCCTATATCGACGTTCATTTCTACAACCATGGCTTCGGTGCGTTGGGCCTCTCCAGGCAGATTACGTACTCCGAGAGATCCACGCCGGTTCATGCAGTATACATTCAGGACCACGGTCCGTTGTAGCACGAGCCTTGCGGTCAGGATACTATTGGCCTACTATGCATCGTGATGCGCGGGATATGATAAAGAAATGTAACGACTGTCAGGTCCAAAGACCTATCCCGCTCCAACCACAACAAGAGCTAACGCCTATCACTTCACCATGGCCATTCTACAAGTGGGGTATCGATATTGCAGGTCCCTTCCGTGTTGCGGCAGGGGGACTAAAATTCCTCATTGTGGCCATAGATTACTTCATTAAGTGGATTGAGGTAAAAGCAGTAGCAACTATTACAGGCAACCAGGTAAATTGCTTTGTTTGGGAAAACATCGTATGCCGTTTTGGACTACCTAGAGAAATTATTTCGGACAACGGAAAACAATTATGTGATAACCCGTTCAAAGACTGGTGCGCGCAGCTAAATATTACACAACACTTCGCGTCAGTTAAGCACCCACAAACCAATGGTTTGGTTGAACACGCGAATCGTAGTCTGGGCGAAGGAATTAAAGCGCGTCTTGACCAACACAAAGGAAGATGGGTGGATGAATTGTCGCATGTTTTATGGGCGCACCGCACGACAATCAAAGTCAGCACTGGAGATACACCATTCTTTCTTGTCTATGGGACAGAAGCTGTCATACCAACTGAAATTGGGATGCCAACTATTCGCACAGCGAAAGTCAATGTCACAACCAATGACGACGAGCGACGTATAGACTTGGATCTATTGGAAGAAAGGCGCGAACGTGCAGCTATATGTGAGGCAAGAGCCAAGTTGAAGATGAAGGGATACTACGATGCTAAGGTCAGAAACACCTCATTCAGGCCAGGCGACTTTGTATATCGTGCCAATGATGCAAGCCACGCAGAAGATACAGGAAAGCTTGGACCAAAGTGGGAAGGACCCTATGAGGTCACAGAAGCACTTGGCAAAGGCACATACAAATTGCGTGGTATGGATGGCAATGAGCTACCACGCACATGGAATATTTGCAATCTCAAGAGATGCTATCTTTAGGAAAGGCTACGGCCCACGCACAGACACCTCCGCACTTTAGTAAGTGCTCAATAAATGTCCGTGTATTTACATTTTGTTTTGTTTAGGCAAATGTCTTTTTCTTTTTCTTTTTTCAAAAACTTGCAAGAATTAATCAAATATCACGGTTTCTAGCTAACTCCGCGACACAGTTAACTTTATTGCTTACATCTTATTTATGTCTCAATATTGTTGATTTATGTTTTTGCCTACATGGCGTGCATGCACTTATTAAAGACCCACGATGGCAGAAAGGATGAGTAAACCTAATAAATAACTCGTTGAGTAAGAGGGTTGCAAACCCATCAACATCGGATCACGCATCCTTGCTAAACACCTTACTTTCAAGACGTTGGAGTAAGTTCAATGCGCGTCCCACGAAGGATACGCAACAACGCACACTGTGCACATTTAGCAATTTAGGAGCCAAGACTCTTGGTTCCTTGATACGGTACTTGCAGTACGCTACAAGTTAACCCATACACTTACGAATTTTATATATCAAGTTATGGACTTCATATGTAAATATAAAGGATCACAGATTCTACAATTTTTTCTAAGTACGTTTTAATCACAATTTGACTCTTGGATGTCTTTTATGCAAAGACAAATAAACTAAGTACAAATATGATGATACAAAAATGCGTACAAAAACCAACTTTATTTCATCATAAACTACGAGTTTATACAAGTGATAGATTCAACATACACATGTGCAACAAAAAGATGAATCTATAGTAGTCTAAAAACTACGAGTTCGTCTATGCCCTAAACTATCAACATTGGGCGCTGCACTCCCAGCCTCCTTAAGCCTTTTCAGTAGGCTACTATCCTCAAGCGACACTGTCGCCATGCTGACAGGAATCCCATCAGATCTAGGAAGATGCGTTGCGCCAACACCACACAGTATCGCCTTCCCTTTCACACCCTTCTTCCTTGCGAGCCTTGTGGCATGGGCTTCCAAGGATGCCTTCAAAGATACTTCTTTCTCCAGCGCGAAAGGGTTCAACATGTTGCGTGGAAGCGAAAATACGGGTACCTGCAGCTGTGACTCATCAGGCTTCAAAAAGTAGTCAGGCTGCGTCTTCGCGTCCTCCGCTATGTGCCTCGCCAGTGTTAACCCCTCCATTATTACACTGATGGGGTAGTCCTGGTCACGCTCCAGTTGAGCGATGCGAGGGAACTCGAAGAGCTTCATCTTCTCCATGGAAGCAACAAGCTCCGCATAGCCATCTCCCTCGTAGCCTGGCACTTCTGCAAGGAACACCGTCAACAACTTGCCCTTATGCAGCTCTTCCATTGCTTCAGCCTTGCCACGCGCTAAGGCACACTGCACAACGTTCCCAAAAGCCTCAACAATTTCTTGGGACTCTAGCGTGCCCATAGCAGCCAAGCGAAGACCATGACTGATCAGCCACCTACGAATAAAACAACACCCCCATTACAAGACAATAATTTCAAGGAAATTGCATGCGGGAAACTGAACAAAAAATAAAAAAGAATTAAGTACCTGCGCTCGGCAACAGCAGACACCAAGTGAGGGTACAGCTCCTCATCATATTCGATGCTAAGCTTGCGCAGCTTACCCTTCTGCTTCTTCAAGGCGCTCTCTACAGCCTTGCGGAATTCATCCAACTGGGCGAAGTGCTTGCTCTTATTCTCCTGCATGTACTTCAACCCTCATAAGCAGGTAGACTTATACTGCTCAAAGGCAGCACGCTCCTGGCTCAACTCAGCCAGCAACGATACCTTTTCATCCGTAAGCCTCTTGGAGTGCGCAGTTGTTGACTCCATGGCAGCTTGAGCGCTCGCCAATTGCGCCTTCAGCAACGCAATCTCCTCATCCTTCTGCGTGCTGGTACTCTCTTCACTAACATACTTGGCCCTGAGCTGGGCGACCAAGGAAGCCTGGTGCGCAGCAGCCACACTCAACTCCTCTATCAGCTCCTCCGCAGACGTCTCCTCATTTGCCTTGGAAGGCTCTTCCACATGAGGGTGACTCACCTTAGGTGGCGACTGCTCAACATGCGCTGCATCACCCCCTACAGCTTCGTCACTACATACAAAGAGCAATAAGTCAACACATTATATCGATGATAAACAAAAAAAATAATAATAAAAGAGAAGAAGAAGAAAAAAGAACCATGACATTGTTACTTACTTGGGAGAGGAGGTCTCAGAAGTATCTCGCGCAGTCACAGATGGCGACGCATCCTCATCTGTGGACACATCCACAGTAATGACGTGGCGTCTGCGCTTGGATGTGCCCACGCCACCATTGCCAGAAGCCTTGCGCTTCACTCCCTGACTCGCCTCTTCAGAATCACTTTCAACCTTGAAGATCCCCATACCTTCAGAGGAGTCAGTGCGCTCAGGCTCAGGGGTTGGCACTTCCTGAGAAGGAACAGTTTGCACGGGAGTCGCTTCCAATAGGGGTTGGGCGACGTTATCTGGTTCCCCTTGCGCATACTCCATAATGCACCCTGCTGTGGCTTCCAGAATGGGTGTCTCACCCTCCCTCAAAGGACGCACCCCCACAGTTACTTGTGCAGGCTTTGACAGCTTCACCACGCTAAACAAGTCCATCTTTGTGCAACACATAACAAACAACAACAAAAAAAAAATTGGAGTTACATATAACTACAATACGAAAGCATGCTTACACTACAGATGCGAAGGAAAGGAAGGACAAACACCCACCCCGGCCATTCTCATCCAGAAAGGTTGGCACCTCGTCCGCGCCTTGAAAATAGTTGTGACTAATCCCCATATACACCAAAAACTCCTCTGGGTAGGAGTTGATGGGGATGCGGTTAGTATTGATGGTCTCCGCATCATCCACATTGTACGTCCCGGGGTCTGGGCGCTCATCCTTTGGTAGCGTCCCCTGGGTGTAGAACTCAAAAATCCAGGGGAACACTTTATCATCAACCCTGAAGAACCTCTCCCTCCAGTTCCTGAGTGCGTCCACTTTTTCAGTATAACATTGAAGGCGCCCTGCGCACTTTGAAAAAGATACCCACCCGTTTGACCACGTTGTGTGGTAAAACGCGCGGAAGAGATTGATGGTTGGGTTAATAGCGAGTAAACGACAGTTTACCTCAAAATTGGTTATCTTCGCTGCACCTATACAGTGCAGCTGGGATATGTGCAGACGGTAAAAATTGAGCACGTCGCTCAGGAATAGGGATATGGGCAAGCGCTGATTCGCAAATTCGAAAAAGCGCGTGTATACCCCTACCTTCCCCTCAGGGAAGTCAGCAATAGATGCGTCTGCCGCCGGTACTACCGGATGCAACGCGAGGGGAATATAATAGTCTGAGGTGAACTGACGGAGTTCATCCTCGTCTATCTCGGAGGCAAAATCATTTAATTGGCGAACCGTTTTTGAAGTATACTTTGATCAAGAAGCGTACACGCTATTACCTTAACAAAGACTAGGTTTCTTGATTGGTATTTGATGATTCTAACAATGATGGAAATGGAGATTTACTGTGATAATCACAGTGAAAATGGAGAACCCTTAATATAGGGTTACCCCTAGCCTCGGATGAATGTCATGTGGATCCCACTAACTCTAATCGTGTGGTTGGAATATCAACAGGTACAACACTTTTTCACGATTTTTAAGGACTACGTGTGACTCATTTAGACTACATACACCGTATGTTTATTTTTGGCGGGAAATACTTGGATGTTCCCCGCCACGCTTACCGCTACCGTTGTTAATCTAGCATACGCGGCCACACCCTCCGCATACTAGACTGGGGGGACATGATGACGTATAGTCCACACTCGGTTCACGAACCTGATTAATGAACATTACTAATGCCCAAGCCCATCACGCGTGGGCTATCATAATAATGATTTGGGCTACCATGCTAACGGTTTGGGCTCACGACAGCCCAAACCCAAATATATTATTTATGGTCTTGATAATGATCTCCTATTTATGGGATAAAGATTAATAGACCGGATAAAGGCGAGATACGCCGAAGAGTAAGGAGCACGAAATCTACAAGGATTTTGTGCCTATATAAAGAATATCACGGCTCTCCTTGAGGTATCATCTAAAAACCCTAACTCTTCACTATAACCCTAAAAACCGATTACTTACTCTCACGCCAGAGGATAATCGTGGGAAACAATCCCACGATAAGCCTAACGGTGTTGTTTGCTTTCTTAGTGCGCAGGTCTCAAGCATTAAGATATAATTGGTACGAGAACAGGAACCCAAACAAGGAACGCCCAACTTTTGTATCAACATATACAGTTTATGCAGAAAATGCTACTAATAGAATACCATATCCAATTTTGAATCATGTAAAGCTCATTCACATGAGCAACAATTACCACAACTAGTAAATAGTCCCAAGCCCAACTTTGTGTGCTACCCAACAGCCAACGCTAGGGCTGAGCATAACCGCCCGAAGCCCGTTAAGCCCGCCAAACTGACCCGCCCGACAAAGCCCGATACCGAACCGATACAATACGGGTCAGGAGTCGGTTGGGGAATATGCTTGTGTCGGTTATCGGGTCGGTCGGTTAAAAAAACGACAAATGCCCGCTTGGCCCGATTGGCCCGTACATCATTTAGGTTTTGCTAATAGCATGCGCCTACCACTCTACCAGTGTATCAAAAGTCCCGTTTGTTTGTTTAACATTTTTAGTAAAAAAAAACGAATCATCTTCTCATCTAAAACCTTTACTCTTATATGGATCAATCTCATCTAAAAAGCACAAGGGGTGAATCAATATCATCTTCTCTACCAACATATGAATCATTCTCAACTCAACAAAACAATTTAATGGTAAGTATTTACTATTTATTTACAATATCATCTTTGTTGTCATGAGTTTTACTATTTATTTAGAATATCATCTTTGTTGTGAATCATTTTAATGATTCGACAAAACAACTTAATGATTCGACAGTTTAATGTTGTGATGTTTTAATGATTGACAAAACAACTTAATGATTCGACAATTTAAAAGAATGTTTTAAGTTGATTCGACAAAACAACTTAATTATTTAGAATATCATCTTTGTTGTGAATCATTTTAATCATGTAAATAACTAATAAGTTTAATGTTGTGATGTTTTAATGTGATTGACAGCCATGAGTTTAATAAGTAATAACTAATTTTAGTAATAACTAATAAGTAATGATTCGACAACCATGAGTAATGATTGACAGCCATGAGTTTAATGTTATAATGTTGTGAATAATTTTTTTGATTGACAGCCATGAGTTTAATGACTCGACTGTGATACTTGATAATTTTTTTGATTCGACTTTAATGTTTTAATGTTTTAATGTGTTTGTTTAGGATGAACCGATAGATGTTGAGAACGTTGAATGTGATGGTAATAAACGGAAAAGGAAGCTCCCACTTAAACAAAGGAAAACATATTCCGAATGTTGGAAATACTTTGATCCCAAGTTGCAACCGGATGATGATGGGACAATCATTAAGTGGGCGTATTGCAAATGGTGTCCCGCGTTTTTCAAAGCCGATTCTAAATTACATGGTACGCGACACTTGAATACCCATTATATGAATTGTGATGGTAACCCCGATATTGAGAAATTTAGGAAACAAAGAAAACTAGCCTTTAAGGAAAATATAGGGGAGAATGATGCGGGTGGTAGTAGCATGGGGACTTTAGAAACTTGGAAGTATGATGAAAAGAGATTAAACAATCGTTGATTGAGTTAATTGTGCTTGCCGAGTTTCCGTTTAAGTTTGTAGAACACCCGGCATTCATTAAATATTCCGCGAAAATGCAACCTAGATTTAATTTGCCCTCCCGTTTTACTATTGCTAGGGATATTTCTAAGTTTTATATTGAGGAGAGGAAGAGCCTATTGAATTTCTTAAGCAACAAGGACACTACGGTTCATTTAACCACCGATACGTGGACTTCTAGTTGTAAAAGAATGAACTTTATGGTTTTAACGGCCCACTTTATAGATGATGATTGGGTGATGCATAAAAGAATAATTAATTTTAGACCAATTCATAGCCATAGAGGGGTGGATATTGGTAGGGCACTTTTGGAATGTATAAACGGATGGGGTATAAAGAATGTTATGACCATTAAGGTTGATAACATTACTTTAAATGACAAAGCTATTGAATACTTGGTAGAAAATTTACCTGATAAGTATGATGGTGGTAAACATCTTCACATAAGATGTATGGCTCATATTTTAAACCTAATTGTCAAAGATGGTCTAAAAACATTCAACAAGGAAGTGAGTAACATATCTTTGGCCGTGAAATACATAAAACATTCGAGCCAAAGAGTTGCTAACTTTAAAGAAAGTGTTGAAAAGACTAGTACTTCAAAGAAGTTTTTGGTTTCCGAATGCCCTACAAGATGGAATTCGACACATGATATGTTGAAAACCGCTATTGAGTTAAAAGAAGCTTTTTTTTATTATGATTTTAATAACTCTTCTTTTGCTCGAGACCTTGAGGAAATACCTAAGCGGGTTGATTTTGAGGTTTGTAGAAAGGTAGTTTCATTTTTGGAAAAAATTTAAGGAAACAACCGAACTTGTGTCAAACATATCATGTCCCGTAGCTCATTTGTGGTTTGGAGAGGTACTTGGTATTGATAAGCATCTTCGTGAGTGGGAAAATGTGAATGCTTCTTTTTGTGTAATGGTTGATGAAATGAGAAAAAAATATGACAAATATTGAGGTGATTACAAAAAAATCAACCATTATATGTACTTTGCCGTTATCTTAAATCCCACAATGAAGTCGGATATGATTGAAATTGGGTTTAGACATTTGGTAGAATTTGGTAGTGTACCCATGTGTATAGATAACGATGGTGAGACATTTTTAAACGACGATGACGTATGTGAGAAAATGGTTAAGACGGTTGAAAAGGATATGAGACTCTTGTTTAACATGTACAAAGAAAAATATGGCACCAAGGAAGGAAGTGATTTACCAAAAGCAACGTCAAGTCAAAATAGTAACACAAGTCGTCGTCGTTGTAATTCTTTCTTTAAAGAGAAAGTTGGAAGTAGGTTGAGCGTGGTTGAAGATGAGTTGACCAAATATCTTAAAGAACCACGTCTTGAGTTAGAAGATAGCGAAGACTTCGACCTACTCAATTGGTGGAAGTTAAATAGTCCAAGATTTCCAATCGTATCAAAGATGGCGAAAGGTAATTACTTGTGTTTTTTATTAAATTTTAGATATATTTGTGTTTTGTTTTTTATTAAGTCATGTTTTTTATTAACTTTGTTTTAGATATCTTGTGCATCCAAGTATCCACCGTTGCTTCCGAATCCGCCTTTAGCGCGAGTGGTCGCGTTTTGGACCCGTATAGGAATTCTTTATCACCTAGCATTGTAGAGGCTTTGGTGTGCACACAAGATTGGAATCGTACATCAAGTAGAAACATCACTTTGGATACGTTAGAGGATTTAATGAAAGACGACGAGATTGCCAAAGGTAAACTATTTATAATTATATATACAAGTATATTGGTTATTGTAGACACTTATTTTGTTTTACGTCATTTCTAGAAATTCAAGAAGCTTTAGACAAGCAAAAGGGAGAAAAAGAGAAGAACTTGTGAATTATGATGCTATCATCTTGACATCTTCTGTTTGTGTTTGGTTGAATTTGGTTGAACACTTTGTGACTTTGTCTTTTCTGTAATGCAACAAACTTTGTCAATTAGTTTCTGTAATGAATTTGTAAAAGTAAAAAAAAGTACTTTTACAAATTCATTACAGAAACTAATTGACAAAGTTTGTTGCATTTTAGTTTCTGTAATGAATTTGTGGCTTTGCATTTTAGTTTCTGTAATGAATTGTGAACTTTGTGACTAAATCTGTTACTGGGCTGCCAAACATTTACTGGCTTTGCAAAATCTGTTACTGGGCTTGGATCATATAGTTTATAATCGGGCTTGGCAATTAGGCCCGACTACCGCCCGACATTTACCGAAAGTAACCGCAACCGACCCGACATAAATCGGTTCGGGAGTCGGTTGGGAAATATGCCTTCAATCGGTATCGGGTATATGCGGGTCGGGTCGGGTCGGGATCCGGCCCGATGCTCAGCCCTAGCCAACGCTACTAATTCATTAAACCTTAATAATTACCCCAACCAGCCACTGCCGAAACCTTTGCAGTAGCCTAAACTTTTAACAAAAGGCCGTAGATATTGTCCAACATTCTGCTGGCGTGGCCCAAAATTGTAAAAAGCCGGTAGCTGGAATTGCTGATTGTGATATACTAACAACCTTTAGAGCACCTATGCTCAATCATTAAGAAAACAGCATCAAAGGATAACAAGAAAGATACTTGAAACACATTCAAAGATTCCATTAAGAAATAAAACAGCTTTTTCTTCACACACGTTTATTCTTGAATAGCTTGATTTTATGTTTTTTGTACTTCATTTCATAAATACATAAAATTTGTTTATAGTCGAGGAAATTTTTTAGGTTTAGTTGAATCAGGATATGTATGAAATTTTGTTAAACGGTAACTGATGAAAACTGCAGTCCAAAAGCAATGAATCTACAGAATACCTACTACAAAGTTGAAATTCATGAAGTCAATGGCAAGTCAACATTACAACACATAACAAGCATATTTCCCACCACTTTTGAAATTCATAGTTAGAAGAACCAAACACATATTTCAATCACTTGCTCTTCATCTTCAAAATCAGAATCCTCAATCGCATCGTTGTTTCTTCTTGTTCTCCTCTTGTGGTCCGGCTGCAGCTCGTTTTGCTGGTGCTTTCTTCTCTGGAGTTTCTGTTGTTTAAAAACTTATGTTAGTCACAAACTTGACATGCCAAGACTGAACGGATTATGCATAAATCATTTTAAAAATGGTTTTACCTTCTGCTATCTCAGGGGATGATTCATCGTCATCCTGTGAAGATTGTTTTTCCTGCAAACGATATTTTTAGTAGTTCATATAATCACTTATCACTGTAAAAAATTACCAAAGACAAGGTTTCATATCTCACAAGTTGGTGATCAAGAGCTTCAAGATCTCTTAGCCATAGAGACACAGGAGTACTTTTTTTGATCTCACCCAAAAATTGTGTCTTTTCATCCATTTCTTTCTTTAACTGCTCAATCTTCTTATATGAGAATGATGCAAGTTGCATAGACAACAAGTAACCATATTTTTCCCTTCCTGCAGGTGTTGGTTCTGTTTCTTTTTGTAAATATGTGAAACCTTTGGCATCTAAATCAGCATAAATCATATCGTCCTCTCTATTTATGGTTTCAATATTTCCTTTAAGAAATCCATCGATAAACCTCACTTTGTTTTCCAGTTGCAATATAGCTTTCTTGAGCTCCTCAAGCAGATAGCTCTGTTACCCATGACCACATTTGGATTAGTACACAGTCTTAAACACGGAAATGAAATGAAGCCACATCCAAAACTTACCCTCCTTTTTTCATAAAAGTCAAGACGAAGGGGAAAGAAATCCTGAAGAACTGTGTACACAGAAAGAATTTGAACAGTTAGTGAACAAATTAAGAGTATAGATCAATTTTTTTGTTCATGGATATCGTACTTACTTTGTTCAGGGGTGTTATACTTCTTTATTTCACCACGCACATCAAACAGATACATGTTAGCTGTGCTTTATGTAGTTGTTAGCTTAAATTTCTTATTTCTCCAAGATCCCCTCTTTTTTTTGTTCAGGGGTGTCATACTTCATTTGATCTTCACTCATGCGAATTTTAAAATCCACAATAGTCTTATCCTTGTGAGCCGTGTAAGCCTGCAAAAAGAGCATGTGGTTGCCATTTAAGAGCTATAATGATAATAAAATAAAAATACAATATACGCGTTAACTATTTAAAACTTGTTAATTTACCTCAATTAAAGGATTTTCGCCATGCCGTTCTGCCTTCAAAAATTTCTTGTATTCCCGAGTCCACCTGCCTACTGGGAGTTCAGTGATCCTAATCCCGTCCTCTATTTCCTGCATTTTTCCTGTTGTGGTGTACCCGGTATCCTTTGATGCTGTCGCAATATCTCCTTCAAATCCTTTATACCATGGATCCATAGCCACCATTGCTTCACCACACAGTAGGCGTTTTAGGTTAGCAATAATTTCTCGTGGATTATAATTTGGAATAAACGAACTCCATCCAATCCCTGTTCCTTCACTTCCGTTTACCAGAACCATTGGGATGATCGGCATAAACCTTTTTCAAAAAAAAAAAAAAAAACAAAAAAAAAAAAAAAAAACAAAAACAAAAAAAAACAAAACAAAACAAAACAAAACAAAAATCGAATCATTATAACAACCAATTCAAACAATATCATATACTTATAAAAATACACAGATTATAAACTACCACTTAGGCTCAATGGATTGACCATCGTCATTCAAGTAGTGGAGAATAAGTTCATCATCCTTGGGAAAAAGATATCGAATGATAGGAGAAAGCCGAGTGAAAATACAAACGCTTTCTGCATGATCTTTACCACCCTGCAAAGGAATAATAGACTTTAGAATATGCAATGTATACAAACGAGTAAATGTTTCAATTGTATCTCTCACCATGTGACGTGAACCAAATTGCCCAATCGGCTGAAGAAGGTTAATGTTGTTACTACCAACATAATTTTGGGCCATGCCGATAATGGTACCGACTAGACTCGCGTCATCAGGTTGATAAGCAGAGTGCTCAGACACATAATAACAGAATTGAGAAACTTTAATTTCCTGAATAATGGGCTTCTTGAAAGCACAGAATAGAATCTTTCTTTGGTCACATCTCAACCCATCCACCATTGATGCGATTGATCTTCGGAGATCAGCCACTAAACATTGCTTAAACTCTTTGTTGATGAAGTCGCGGTATCGGATGCTCTTCTCCTTTGAGTCAGTACAAGTACCAGCCTGCATCAAGAAACGATGATTGTAATGAAATACGTGTCATGTCTCCCTGATTACTATGTTGTAGAGATGGCAATTTCAACCCATTCGCATGTAAATGGGGTCAAACGGGGGCATTCTTAACATCAAACAGAACACCAATCATTTAGAGTAATATATGGAGTAATGACCAAACCTGAGGTGCTTGAAGCCATTCCATTCTCGCCTCAATCTTCATCTTACTGAAGGCAAGCTCAATTGCATCATGATCTTCGTTATCAAACCCAACAAAGTCCTGAATGTGATGACCAAAACCAAAATACTCTGCTCCTTCATATTTAGTTTTTTTCAGCCCCTAGAGATAATGAAAAATATTAAAAATTACTAAAATAACAATGTATGTATAGTTGCTATTCAAAATTTTCATAAACAAACCTCAAAGTATTTTATTTTGTATTTTTTTGCTTTCTTCCCCATGTTTTTCTTCCAGGTCACATACTCATCCATTGTATAGAACCATTGCGTAGCCTTCTTGTTAGAAACCATAACAACTGGTGTAATGAACGAGCGCAAAAAGTGTGGGACTTTTAGTAAAGATGGCCAGTACGAGTGGAGGATGCAGATCAATAGCCCCTTGATGAGTGTACCATCATGATCCTACAAAACACATGTAATGTTCTATAAGCATAAAAAATGGTAGATACTTGATATTGTCGATGCATAGCAACAGTTATTGGTACACACCTCATCAGCCATAATCATCAAGTGTCCATATCTCAATTCCTCAATATTTTCATAAACTTTGCCATCTTGGAGGCCAAGAATCTTCTTAATCTTTTGAATTTCAGTGTTTTCCCGCAATTTTTGATGACTTGCTTCCCTCACATTGAGCAACTCACCTTTCAAAGGAAACACACCATAGTAATCTTGGCCCACAACAGATAATCCGGACATCTGCAAACAATAATAAACATTGTAGATTGTTTATGTGAATACAATGTGACTATAAAAGAACAAGCGAGCAAGACAGCTTACTGCAAAAGCTTTGGCAGAATCTCCTTGCGTCAAAATCAAAGTGCAGTCTCGAGATTTATCTGTGTCAGCCATTTTAGCATCTTCGAGGATAGGAATACCGTGTTTCCAAGTCTTTATACGATCAATTTTCTTAAGTTGTTCTAGATTATCAGCATGTAACACTGATCTCTTCACCATATACGGAATTGCAACTGCAAAACATGAACAAGACAATAACATAAGTTCTCAAAACCCTCTCAAACCCATTAATTTCAGAAGTGGTTCTACATACTTCTCTTCAAAAACTCGGGTGTGAGTTCACACGTTGATCCAAATATGCCCTTATCAGTAGTCGTCAGGTTCTCTTCAGTTTGCGAATTAAAAGCAGGGTTGTCAATAAGAGCATTGACAAACACCCAAAGGTAGCTCTTTATGTTATTTGGTTTAAAAACAACAATCTTCTGAAGGTGACGAATAATCTGACTGGTTATACAATCGACATGTGACCCTCCATTCATTGTCGTAGTATAATTCAGAAAACTCACCTGATTAATTAATAAGGATATGTCAGCCATTATAATTTACTTATAAGCTTTAACTAACTAAATACAAAATTGTGTATACCTGCTCGAATTGCCCATCTGACAAACAAACACAAATGTCCCATTTATCGTTAACTTTCTCATAAATCCTATATAAAATGACAGATGATTAGCATCAAATTAGCAATTAAACTAAATAACAATACAAGGTATTCATCATAAAAATTAAAAAGAACCTCATAGTATTAGTAGATGTTCCGGGATAAAGATTAACATAGTCTTCAAACGTTTTGATTGGAAGACGTGTTCCATCTAGTTCAACCTCCCCACGATTTCTCAAGCATCCTGCTAAGTCGACGACGCGTCTCTTCATCAAAGAGATGGTATCATCTTCAAGACATTCCATGCCATATTTTGCTAAATCAGGTTTAAATGAAAACATAGTCCATTTTTCACTACTCTTGCACTCTTCGATAGTTTCGTGATAAGTCTTCATGTTGTTTGTGAACACCTAAACAACAATCAGATGTTACAAATCATTCTCAATAATACATGATTTAAAAACTGAGACAACCATATATATTACATCTAACATCAGATTTCAGATATGTATTTTATATAGTACAAATTAGTAGCACTTTAATCCATGATGAAGTATCGCACATCTATACCCAATTTTAAACCACAATCAAATGCAAATATGCAATAGACCAGATTTTAATAGTGCTTATTTACTCGAATCCACAATCAAAACTCTACAAGAGTACTGTTTGGATTAGTTTCCTCTACAGCTTATCAGCTTTGACGATAACTGCAAAGGTTCATAGCCACACATGTTAGATGAGCATATCAACGTGAACATATGGCTTATTCAATAAGCCACTTATTGATAATATTATATACCCAAAAAAACATAAACATAAATAGAATTATATACCTGCTCATGTATACGTCCCCCATCAGCAATCTTAACCGTAAACTCAGTAGAAAACATATTATTATCCTCGTCATACCAATGACCGCAATCATAACTCAGTATTCCATTATACCAAACACTAATCATACTATTCGAAACATCTATTCCTACTTTAATAACTTTGACGCAGCAGTCTTCTTCTTGTTTGTTACTGGCTGCGGTTACGAGTACTTCATCAAACATTCTGTAAAGACCTGGTACGAAGGTGATTGTTTTTTTTGTCATCTCCTCGTTTTTCCAGATCCATAGGGTTTGTTGGTGTCTTTCGATGGAGCTGTCGTTTCGGGGTATGGTGGACTGGAGTGATGTCGCCATAGTTGTTAGTTAGTTAGGGTTGTTGCGGTCGTTTGGTAGGGTAAAATTGTAAAGAGTAATTATAAACCCGTTTTCTGGTTTTTGCTCAAAATAAAAAGTGATGCGAGTCTCCCTCCTTAAATATTCAAAAAACCCCGTCGGGGTAAAGTCGTCATTTTACCCGGCTTTTGCTTTTCCGCACATATCTCTTAATCGACAAACTTTTAGAAAAAACGGATTTCACCGTAATTTTTAAAATTTTGAATCATCTTTAACTTTGTATAAATCTTATTAAATATTTCAATATATATATTTTTTTTATTTTTTTTTACATATCGAATGGGGCCAAAAGATAAATATAGAACTCATATTTGCCATAGAACCAATTAACCAATCCTAGCCATTCATTTTTATTTTTTCTAATGAAAAAAAAAAAAAAAAAAAAAAAAAAAAAAAAAAAAAAAAACTTTCACCCTTTTTTAAAAATTTAATATCTCTCAAACCGTTAATCGTTACGTGAAAAAAATCATATCATCGCGATGAGAATTAAATTATTTTTCTATAAATATGCATTGTTATATACTTTCGATGAACTTTTTTTTTCTCAAAATTTTCGCCCAGAAAAATCGCATGTGATTCGTAAGAATCATATGTGATTTTTACAAATCACATGTCACATGTGATTCGTAAGAATCATATGCGATTTGTAAAAATCAAATCATATGTGACTTTTAGGAATCACATGTGATTTTTCTAGGCGAAAAAAAAAAAAAAAAAAAAAAAAAAAAAAAAAAAAAAAAGGTTCATCGAAAAAAAAATTGTCGAAAGTATATAACAATGCATATCTATAAAAAGATAATTTAATTCTCGTCGCGATGGTGTATTTTTTGTAGCTTGAAGATTTACCGTTTGCAAGATATGTTGTTTTAAAGAAAAGGTGGAAAATGATTTTTTTTTTTTTTTAATTTAGATAAAAAAATAGATTGCTATTTGTTCATTGGTTCTATGGCAAATATAAGTTCTATATTGATCTCACCTCATCAAATGGGTCTTGATTTCTTTATTTTTTTGGCATTTTCGACACTATTTTTTACCCTAATAAATGCTGAATCGTGAAAAACTTAAAACGTGAAAGTTATAGATTTTCGTTCACTCTTTACACAGTTTTTTGAATCACTCAAATTCTATGTCATATGAGTGACATATCACACGTTAAATATGATGTTTTACTCATATTTGTTGCACACAATGTGTTTAATGAAATGTCTAGCTTAGATATTTAGTGTTAAAATTGCGTTAAATGCAACTAATTTTTTTTCCCCAAAACGTATCATTAATCATTTTATTAATGTAAGATTTAAAAAGTGGTGTTTTTTAATTGTTATTTTTTTTTAAATATACGTTTTGTATTATATTGCGTTTTTTTATCATAAATTTGACCAATATTAAATTTGAATTAGAAAAATTGTAAAATATAAAAGTTATAGATTTTAGGTCAATATTTACTCATGTTTTTTATCCATTCAAATCCGATGTCATGTGAGTGAGATATCACACGTTAAAGACGACGTTTTCTTCATTAGTTAATTTTGTTTATCAGTTAGTATTGTTCATCAATTATTGTTGTTCATCGGTTAATCTTGTTCAAGACTGATGAACAAGACAGACTTCTGTTCATCACCGATTTACAAATAAGCAGGCCAATTTTGAAATTCTCACTTTTTGCGGTCAATAGTATAATCGAGCTCGACTAGGCTCTGGGTCACTTGATAATCTTAGTAGGCTGAATTTAACCTCAACTTTAAAAAAGATGCAAACAACAAAAGGCTAGAGCAAGTTACAAGTGTCATTGAACATGTCGTTAAAGTTACTTAAAAGCCTAACTCACACTCTTACACAAGCCCGTTTCATCATCTCAAAAGTGGACTAGTAAAAAAATTGCTTGTTACTATCATATTAAAATGTGCGATGTCTCAAACTCTCAATTTAAATTCCTAGTAGGTGCAAATAACTCTAAAGTTGTCACGTCAATCTTTTGAAATGAGAAAGCTTTAAATGGTTTGAGTGTGTGTTACAGTGAGTTTAATCGTGAATTTTGTCCACCAAAAAGTAAAAAATCATGATTACCCAAAAAAAAAAAATAAGTCAAACCCATTTCCATGTCCTCCTCGTTAAGTTTTACATGTCGATGAGCGATGACTTGAGCAACCAAGAAAGGCTCTTAAGGCTATCCCTTAATTGCAGTGCCCCTCACCACTTGATATATTTCTATTTTAATGTCACGTAAATTTTTTTAGTATCATTTATTAATCACTCAAACTTTCGTATATAACCACCGTAGTACTGTTTACTTACAAGTTTACAACTCACTTGAACATATATAAGTATACCCACGCACATACACACGTCCAGAAAAAAATGATTAAAATGGCTAAACTTATAACTAAACTTATGGCTAAAACCAACGTTTTGAAAACCGGGTTTTTAATCTACCCGGTCGAGTTACCGGGTTACCGGTTCAACCTGTTCGGCCACCGGGTCAACTCGGTTTACTATTAAAAAAAAAAAAAAAAAAAAAAAAAAAAAAAAAAAAAAAAAAAAAAAAACACCAAAGTCGGTCGGGTTTCAAGAACCGGGTTGACCCGTGTCACATAAAACCTATCGGGTCTAACCAGGTTTCGAGAATTAACTTGTTTTATTTAAAAAAAAACAAAAACCGGTCAGGTTTTAAGAACCAGGTTGACCCGGTTCACTTAAAACCCGGCGGGTGTAACTGGTTCAACCATTTTTTATGACCCGGTTTAATATGACCCCTTTTTTGGCTAGAACTGGTTCAACCGGTTAACCCAAAGGGGTCAAACCGGGTTTCAAAACATTGGCTAAAACTACATGTTAATCATTTGTTGATGTTATACAATAGACCCATTTTTAACAAAACAAGCAACGGGTGATAGTTTAGAATAAGTTTAGTTATGTCAATCATTTTTGAACAATTTTCATCGCATACAAGTGTTAAAATTGGCATCCTCATTCCTCCCTTTACCACAAAGTAAGTTCACCTTCCTGGATTGTCTCATTTATGTATTTTTAACTCGTGTATATATAAGCATGCATAAGCTATACAATTATATGTATACGCAGTATGTGTACATGTATATTTTTAAATCTATTTTATGTAAAGTTAAACTTTAAGTATGAAACTCGAGCTTGGACTCATGGGTCCCCAACTAGGCTCGAATGTGGGCTTGGACTCATTTATGTTTAACGAGTTTTGGAGACATTTCGCACAACATGTGGTTCTAGATCTCATTCCACCTGATTTCACTCTGATTCTGCCCAGTTCTGCATTTGGTTACGTCTGGTTCTGCATCTGTCTGATTTCACATGTGGTTCTGCATCTGGTTCCGCCTGGTTTTGTCTTAATCTGTCTGCCTGAATCTGCTCTACGTCTACATCTGTTCGGATCTCTCTGCATGAATCTGCATCTGTTCGCCTGAATATGCTCTTCGTCTACCTCTGTTGAATCTGCATTTGTCTGTCTGCACATGTCCGTCTGATTTTGGAGTTTTCTTGTCAAACTCTCAATGTAGCATTGTGAGTTTGAGAAGAGATGTTAAGATAATAAAGACCCAGTGGCCCGACCTACTTGATATTCTGCATACGCTTTTTGGTACACATTGAGGTCATTCTCACCACTTTCATGATTCTGTTCAATATTATTGAAAATGGCACAAAATGCACCAACTCTAGGGCGAACCCTATTTTTTCATTTGCTAAGGATTGAGTCGTACCCTCTCTTTGAACCAATTTCTTTTCTAAAGTAAGCAATAACCTTACCCCAAAATACCCTTAACCTTCATAGCATTGCCCGTCTCGCTATTTTCCGACACATCACACCAAGCTCTGCACAACGCGATATCTTCCTCAATTGTCCATAGCGTCGGCTCCTGATCCTTATTCTTGCCATCTTTCTTCTTGGCCTTTGAAGCTCGTTTCGAAGGCTTCTTAGCTTTGGCGGGTGACATCTCTTTGACAGGAAAGTCGTCCTCAACTGGAGCCGAATCGTAAAACGAACCGTGACCCGAACCTTGTCCAATAGAATAATCTTGAGTCGGATAATAAGCTTGACCTGAACCAGTTCCCACATAATATTTGGATTATGGAATAATTGGTCATCAAAATCCATGTAAAGATTAACGCGGCTAACCGAAGTATACGGTTGATGATTTGAGTGGGAAGACGTCGACGAATCCATAGTTGGACGATACAACCCGTTTGTCAGTTGCGACTTGTGAATGATATTCAAAACTGGCGGGTCGAAAATTAACGGTTGGTGATACACCGTTTAACCGAAAATTCGGATCCGGTGTTAATTGCGGAGCAGTAGCTTGCACTCATGATCTTGGGGTTTTTAATTTGGGAGTTTTCTTAGACATGGTGAAATGAGGGATTTTTGTCCTTTTGTTTGTGTTTCGGTCGACCGACTGCTATGCATAGCCTCTTACAAAGCAATCCCAAATACTCGTTTACATCTTAATCATTCAGTGCATATAATCTATACTATCTATAAAGAGAAAACGTTCAAAGTGAAAAACTTAATCTTGGTCAAATTTAGAAATTCAGTTATCTATCTAAGGAAATTTACATTATTTTTGGAAAAACTTAAAAATTCAGTCATATATCTAAGGAAACTTACATTATTTTCGGAAAGCATATGCAAAGCTGGAAACTATTAACACACTATTAATACACATCGAAAACCGGGTTGACCCGGGTCGCTTCAAACCGGATGGGTAAACCAGTTTAATTTGACCTTTTTTTTTACCAAAACCGGTGGGTTGACCGGTTTAATTTGACCCGTTTTTTCGACCATAACGGTTTCAACCGGTTGAACCGTCCGGGTCGAAACGGGTTTTAAAATATTATGTTTAATTCTCAAATCCTCAAAATTTTATTAATTGGATACTTGTATTTGATGAAAATAAACTGACATACGTACCAAGCTGTGTTACAAAAGAACTTGATGTCTTATGCCATGTCACCGATCCGCATGACATTCACACACCTCATTTGCCATGTCACCAATCCATGTGACATTCACCTCATCTAAACCATCCATCATCATCAATGGCGGAAAACACTTCAAAGTAACACACCTACACTATCAATTATCAACCCCATTCACCAACTATACATACCCCAGCCCTCCCATTTCATCAATTTCACACATTTTCATCAAATTAGATTTAAATTTTTTTTTTTCTTCTAAATTCATCATCATTTCTTGATTTAAAATTAGGTTTATCATGTAGGAAGGGAAGAAACGGAAGAGGAAAAGGTGGCACAAAAAAAACCTTAATTTACAGCTGAAATGTATGCATACATTTTCTTGTTTCTAACTTTTGCATCTTCTTATATGTCACTATATTACAATCCTAGAAAAGTTACCGAGGAAATGATTGCATCACTATATTACCACCTTTTCCTCTTCTGTTTCTTCACTTCCAACATGATAAACAGCCCCTGCAATGGATGGTGCCTCTACTGTTTCTTTTGGTAAAGGTTTGAAACCTTTGTTCTTTAACTCACGGTAACATCTACACCTTTCATAATGTGTGCCTTATTATTCCTGATTATTTCATATCAGGTAAATGATCTAAAAATTCACACATATTCAGGCCATAAACTGAGTAATTTGATTCATAATTTAGGATTCATTTGTAAAATGATATTTTTGTAGAGAACAAAAATCTGATACTGGCTATCATGGAATATCAATACCTTGGCAAGTTTCAAGAATGCGCTCAGTAAGTTAGAGGTGGCAACATGGGTGGTTGGGTAGCGGGTAAAAACAAGTTCAGGTTGAAATACTGTAGTTACTCTTTTATGCGGGTCAAATTCAGTGGCCGAAAGTTTAATGCACAATAATACACTTTGGGCGACTTTCACCCCATTTTACCTTAAGCTTAGTTGGTTTTTGTTTTACATGTTTGACCCGTTATGCATAACCCGGATGGACTACTACTCCGTAATAAGTAACACTGGCTGAAATTGCCAAATGTAGGGGGTGTTTGGGATTGCTTATTGAAACTGTTTATATGCTAATTATTTCGTACAAAAAACAAATTTGAACTTTTGATTCAGCAATTCCAAGTTGTTTTCTCAAGAAGGGTATGAAGCACTCTTGGTAGTAATGCCGGATGTCACTTATGTAGTACTTAATATTATGATATATTGGAAGAAAAAATAGAAGGAAAAAAGTGTCATGTTTTTGTAACTGTTACCACAAACTTGTAACCGTTTTGGCAAATTATTTGGTATGGAGTGTCAACTACTTATTCAAAATGATTGCTTACAAAACAATGGAGTCATCTACAAGATTTACTTACAGTGGGTGAGCCCATATCTTTCACCAGAAGATGCATATCACACATACGCTGATGATACGCAATGTTAATTACTTTGTGAAACTATAGTTTTGCATCAATGATTCACACTAATATAACTGCAAGACATGTTTTAAAATGTGAATGCTAATAAATAAGCACAAGTGACCGTGGATAATTCATTGCTACGTGATCAAGCTCAAGCATTATGCTTTAAGAGATGCACATCCTCACACGTCATGCTTTTGTGTTTGTGCAACTAGAATGAACATACAGATTTTGCTTAAACATACAACTTTCTTGTTTGTATGATACATTGTGATAAGCATCTTCGGTTTTTATGTAATTGTGATATTCACCTTGCTTTCAGATCCAATAGCAGTATTTGCATCCCTTGACACACCATGGATGCATAACAGGTCTGTTAGGATTATTCCACACTAATTGTTTCTTTAATCACTAATCATACGACCCATCTACCCCCGATTAACTTAGGTTTAACAGACTGCATATGTTAGGCTCTGATGCTGTAACAGATGCGACTGGAGAAGCCGAACACTGATCAAAACAGGGTTGGCATGGCCTTCACGTCACATGACCTACAAATCGTACACTAACAAATAGCGTAGTCCTGGGCTGGAGCTTGACTACGCTGCTTAAAACACATTAACAATTTTACGAGTGGCAATTTTAGTTTGTTTTCTTTCATTTTTCATTTTTTGCTTCGGATCATGCCATTTAGTTCCCTTATTTGTTTATTGTGCTAAAACTCATGCTAGTAAACATTTGCAGGAGTAATCCCACATGTATCACTAAACGAATGTCTGAGACGAGCAAAATTTCGTAAAAACTCTCAAATGTCAGGTTTTCAGTCAAATAATTAGTTCAAAAGTAGTTTATGAGAACATCTTTAATTGTTCCCAAATCTAAATCAAAATACAACCACAAACACCCTTAAATTTTGTTCTATCCTTCTAAATGTAGTTAGCTCTAAATTTAATACTCTTTATTCATTATTGCACAATCAATAATTTTACATGTCTTTATTGACTATTACACACGGATTGGAATCCTGTTTAGAAAGAAGTTATGGCTTCAATATAACGATGAACTTCTGAGTTTCCGATATATCCATAGAAAACTTTGCTGAGATCGTATATCTGATTGAAACTCCTGTCGAAGACATTGTATCGTATGATCTTCCCAGGAATTCTCACGACCATGAATGTATTTTCTTCATTTTCACCTCTAACCACATCCAACACTTCGAATTCATAATAATGGCGGCTTGACCGATCTAGGTAGCTACATTGGATCATCTCTGGATAAACATCTGGAAGCTCATCAAGATCCACTTGGTACTTGATAAACCACCCTGAATGATCACTTGACATCTCATACACAATCAGGTGTAAATAACTTTCATCATGAGTAGTTAACACCATATGCAAATGACCTCGTGACTCCCCAAAGTAAATTGGCCTTGCTTCGTTGAAATAGCCTTTAAAAGATGCCACCCTCCCCGGCAATGGTGGTGGCAATGGAAGCTTTTCCAAATGTTCTACATCGAGTTTAAAGTACAACGGATCAAGACATGACGGAGCCCAATGGATCGCTCCATTCCAATACACTCCACTGTAGAAAGACGTATAATAGTCCGTTGAGAAAGAGTCATTTAAAATTTTCCATTTCCCAGTATCAGATGAGTAGATTTGAATCTGAAACAAATCTTGGTCCCCAATCTGATACAACATCCAATTTGACTTTGCACGACGAATACAAAGAACTTTGTAATGAACACAATCTTGTTTATTGTACGCTAGGCCCATAAAACGGATAGTTTTACGAACATCCATACCTCCGGGAACTGACGGGATGATGGCAAATTGCTTAGTGGTGGGATTAAATACGTAGTATTTACGAGCACGTTGGTGCCCTAGATCACTACAACATAGCAGTAACCCGTTACAAGATTGCACAATTCTGAGACCCTTGAGATCATAAACGAAATCAAGTTTACGTATAGGTGGAGTGCTTTTGTCTTCAACATTAAACGGAACATACAAACCGCGAACAAAAAGACCAGGAGTGTTGGAGTTCTTGTCATAAAGTGTGGTGAAATGACGATGACTTAAAAGCGATAGCCAATGTTTGGATACAGATTTGAAACGAAGAACGGAAGTAACAGGGAGCCTCAAAAGGATTTCGGTTAATAATTCTTCGTTTGAGCCGACCAAAGCTCCAGAGTCCGTAGATTGGTGATCAGATTCTGTGATGGAAGTCTGCGAGAACAAGGTTTTACGTGTGTGTTGGGTTTTCCTGATTTTGCCTCTGGTATTCACCATTTTTTTGTATGTGAGTGATAATTGTGTTGAGAAAAGGTGTATTTATGGTATGAAAGATTGCAATGTAAGCTGATGAAACAAGATTGTAATGAAAGCTTTGACCAACTCTCACTTGTTGGTTAACTTGAATAAGTCAACATTTTTAATAAATAAATTGTTGAATAAGTCAACCTTTGTATGCTGTCTCAACTATTTGGTGTATGTCTTGTTTGGCTTAACTTGTTATGTTTCGATGTAACTTGTTATGTTGTATCTTCCTCCATTTGTGAGGTTTGTAATGAAATGTATCCTTTGTTCAAAAAAAAAAAAAAAAAAAGCTAGGTAGTTGCATGATCTAATCTAATTTTTTCAATATACATCACTGGGATTTACCAATTAAAGTATTGAAAACGAGGTTATTTTTTATGAACAGAGTCGCAGGTCGAATATTTGACTGGATTATCCCCTAACTGTTAAACCCCTTTTGGAGTCGGTAAACTCATTTGCTTATTATGATTAAATATGCATGTTGCGTATTTAACTCCGGTATTTTCTAAATTTTTCCATTTCCTTTACTTTGAAGTCATTTTTTATTACAAAGTAATTACACGAATTATATTTCAACTTTGGTGTAATCTTACACGAATTATTTATTGGCAAAGAACCAATTTTAATGAGAAACCAAGCCCATATTGAGATTTTAATTCAAGCCCAATCTTGGGTAACCGGATACTGGATAGTGGATCCTGTTTAATGAAGAACACATTCTAAAATTGAAAATTTTGTCAGCTTGCAAAAAACTTGTTCACCAAACACATTTGCAAAAAGCTACAAGAAATTGGATCATGAAGACCGAAGTCTTATACTTGCTACTTCATGACTAATGTCATCTTTTACTATTTGCTTTCGGGAGTAATAGGCAAATGAGAAAATCAATGCAACTAATAATCATTATCAATTTAAAACCTTGATTCTGGATCTAATTAAATCATTTTCGCACTAAGATGGTGAATAAGAAAAAACTATCAGAGGCATAAACAAAAAATTGTATCGCAGAACAATACTAGAATACACATGAGACAGTTTTCGGACAAAATGAAAGTTTCAATTATAACCCCAATTCCAATTCAGATGCCAGTGCCAATTCCAATTGTACAAAGTACAAACAGCAGAAAATCATATTGACTACATTTCAACGTTGCCTCAACTCCTGCTCATGCTTCGACATTAAGAGCAATCATTTTTGCCTCCATGTCCTTTTAAGAGTTCGGAATCTCCCTGTTCAACCAAATATTCAAAAGAAAGTCTATTAGAGTAAGTCATAGGCAATTATAGAGCACATCAAAAGAAAATCTGTAAACAATGAAACTTCAAAGATTGGATGATTATTACTAGCATAGTTTGACTTGTTGAATGATAGTAAACACGTTGGATCTTATGACATGCGCATGTTTATCAAACATGTAAAATTAGTTTTAGAAAATATTAGAAAGAATATTTGGAGTTTCACAGAATATATCGAATAGGGGGCTGAGAGCGTACTTAAATGACTAAATACCATGTTAAAACAGCACAATTACTTGAAAATTAAACTAAAGTGAAAATGTACTCACTATTTTCTGGAACCCGGTAAAGCCCCAGTAGACCTGTCACAAGAAAGCAAGCATAAGGTAAGATTTTGCCAGTTTATGTTGTATGTCAGTCAATTTACAAGCAGGCCAACGGAGCAACTCATGAAACAAGTAAATACATAATATTGTTGTGTATTAGAATTGGAAAATTCGATGCAATTATTTTCCTTTTTTTCTTGGATAACCATGGTCTCCGATTTTTTGGCCCGACTAATCACAGGTTTGAACCCACCGCCATACAGACTAAATCCGTGTAAAGCCCTCCCTTTTCAGGAGGTTGGCGTGGCCACGTCAAGGTTGTTTGCACCTAGCAGGAATTGAACTTGTTACCTGTCACATTTTAGTGATGATAATCACAAGTCAATTGCCACTCGGCCACCCCTGAGTGGTTTAGTGGCTTTCCGATGTAATTACTTGTGAATTGATCAATTGGGGTATGTTGTATCTCAAACAGTAAAAGAGTAGCTAAATGGGGAATGGGTCAATGCGTCCAAAGGGTCGATAGTCATCCAAGTCGTTTATAGATCATTATTGTAGAATTATTGTTCAAATAATCATAAATAACATCATAAATGTGTTTTAAGTACTCATATTTAGTACTTAGTCCGCACTAATAACAAACTATTTCAACAAAACCTGTTTTAACCAGAAACCAAGGCCGCCCGACCCATCCATCTGTCCACCTCTGTTATATATGCTAAAGGAGATACAAAATATTACCTGCCCTGCTGCTTCCCTTGGTAATTTGGACTAGGCCTCCCATGGTTGACGCCCTTGCCTTGAGAACCCAAATTAGGTCTATCAAGATTCGTTCCATTGCCATTCGTCACTCTGGTGCCTACAGGATTAAATGAAACACCATTCAGGTGTTGTGACTCATTGAACCTGTTCTTTTCAGCATTTGCATAACCGGAATTAATCGACGGGGCCTTCCTTAGCCGAGTTTGGGCCATAGGAGTGACAGCAACAGAAGACATCAATGATGGATGTGAAGATGCTGCAGAAGCTGCAACAGTGGCAGCACGAAGTTTTGCACGAGCCACCATACCAGCTATAATTTCTTGGGCACCCTCTCGCACCTGAATATAATCCCCTTCAATCACAAACAGCTGAAACAAAAGAGAAAAACTTTCAGGTTACTCTTGCCACCATTTAAACACAATAAAAATCCAAAGTAAATAGATGTGAGCTCACTTCAGGATGACTGCCCAGAAAAGAATTAAGGTTTCCATGCCTATTCTCATAATCAGACCAATGCAGGGGCGCCAACATTTTTGAGAGTCTGCTCAGAAGCTGCAAGAAAGTGGTAACAGGAACTAATTATAACAACAACATACCCAATCCCGCCGGAGCAGGGTATAAGGGAGGTAGAATGTAGACAGATCCTACCCCTACCCCCTTCAGGATAAACTCAAAAGCAGGGAGATTGCTTCCAGGAAGACAAATAGGGACTAAGGGGGGCGCTTGGTTCAAATGGAGCAATGATAATAGGAAAGGCAATAGGAATACTAAGGAATGCAATGGGTATTGTATTATCATTGATTTTGCTTGGTTCATACTACAACCACATAAAACATACACGTCTTCGTGTAAAACTGACATTTCAGTTATTTATAACCGAAATAGAATTTTTATTTATTTACTTCTGTTTGACATAAAACTTTAATCAGATTTAATCAATAAAAAAGATTGGTATTATTTATGCGAGCAGCATATAATGCTTTATAATAGGGGTGTGTTTGTTCTCAAACAAGTCAAATAAAATAATTTAGCCTGAAAGAGACTGGGTCAAACGGGTATATAGACGTTGTAATTCAAAGTTTCTGTAACCATAAATAACACATTATTTAAGCTTTTTACATGGACACACAATGTATCAGGTCAACCCGGCGGGGTCCGTTTCAACCCCAACCCACTCTGACCTGTTACCTAGCCCACCCATCTTGTCTCTAGATATTAGTAGTTACTAACCGTTGAGCTGATTTGTATTCTTCCTCCAGGACCAGGTGGAATGGTACGAACAACACAAGCCAACAAAGTTTCCTCATCAAATAGAGCCTTCCCTACAGCCTTTCCTACTAAAGAACTGTTTTGTGTAACACTATCCACCTTATTCATTGTGGTTTCAATGACCTTTAATGATTGAACAGCTTCAGATGCAACAGCAGCAGCAGAAACAAGCTGTTCTGTAGTTGCAATTTTTTCCTGTACTAGTCAAAACTGAAGATTAGCATAACATTTTTTTTTAAAAGCAATATTGTGGGATTGCTTAAGGTGCACAAAACTAACCTGATTTGCGTTGTCATTGTCGCTATGACTCAACCTTAGAGTTTCATGAAACTGAGAAGAGATTTGCTGCAAACTCTGCTGTAAATCATCAATTGATTGAAAAACCAAAACATAATGAATATGAATTCACAGAGATATTGATAAAACAAAAGACGCAAAGTCTAACAAGTATATTAAAAAATCTAAATTACCTGTACTTCCTCATTTGTAGCAGGATGAGACTCCAGCCCTTGACCAATTTGTGTATTAAACAAAGTTTGCCCATTTACAGATGGTTCGTGATCATAATTAGTTTCTGGTCTCGGTGGAATCTGATCATTTTGGGAAGGATGCTGTTCATGGTTTGGCATCTCTAAACCTTCTGAGAAAGCCTATAAGCAAAGTAAGAAATAAGTATACAACAGAAAGAACTGTTGCGAAAATCAAAATTCATTTACTTAGGAATTGGTCGATTTAGGTTAAGCTGTAACTACGACATGGTCAAATGGGTAAAATCAAAAAAGTAAACTAACAGTATAATGGGCCCATACTTGTCAGAAGTTATACAATCTCCTAATAAATTTATTCTAGAAGTATATTATCAGTTTCTTAAATAAGTTACTGCCATCGTATTCCGCTTTACTGCAGCTAAACCCAATATGAGCGATTCAAGCTAAAATATAATCCACTTTATACAGTTACCCAGCCCACCTATAATGCCACCTTACACAATTTAAAAAGTACAACAGAATTATATGTGCTCGGTTACCTGTTGATTCTGCCAATGTGGAATGGATGAATTCATGGGTAAAGTTTGGAACTGGCCAACATGAGACTGAACGAGATGTGAATTCACATTTTGGGGTAACCCTTGGTGATGCAAAATGTAAGGATGCAAAGCTGCAAGCTGACCAGGTGGAAAGTAGGTTTGCATTCCATGTAATGACTGAGGATTCATTTGAACAGCAGGGATGTTCTCCGTCTGACCAAGGATAAATAATGAATAAAGGTACAATCATTTCATGTCCATGTATTATATTTCAATAGCAGAACTTATAAACTATTAACATCATAATAATTTCTATGTAAGCTTCTAAAAAGAATATGATTAAGACTCTAGTTTTGGTCAATGGATATAATGTAAACCACATAAGCTCTCCAATGGTCTCCCTACAGTTGAGCACTTTCTACCAGATGAAACAGCTAGATGATGCAATCTCCATGCTACAGAAAGTTCTCTTTCTCAAAATAGTTTAGTTCACCAACCGGGCCTAGTACTTGTTTCTATATTTCGAAGCTGTGAAACCTAATCTTCTCTTTTGTGCAAAAGAACACTACTAGGAAAATCCATAAAACCCAAACCCCTCCTTTCAGAAATAGCCAAATGTATAATACATCTCGTGTCTTGGGTACATGAAGGATAGATAGCCTAAGAAAAGAATCCCTGAGCATAATAATGTCAAAGTTCCTCAATGATCGGAACAAACCTCATAGACATCTACATAACTGTTATCTAACTCATATTGATAGAACATTTGAGATTTGTCAAAGCATTAGCATTTTACAAAAATATACGAAGACAAAAATGGGCAATTGTAAACAGTCACCAACCTGACCAAATTGTTCCAGAATACATTACATAAGTTTACAGAAACTTATAAGATAAAATATTATATTCAAGATACCAGAATTACTTGTGAAGATACAATTTCTGCCTCCCCATTTTGGAGAACCCTTGAGTCGCCAGCAGGGCTGCTCCCTCCACTAGCCTCCAATTGGCTTCCATTACCATGCACAAAATGAGATACATCCTTTCCATTTGGTTGAGTAGTTCTTGATCCATCAGAGTTAGTTCCACTCTTTTCTTTTGTCTCAGCCAACTCAATCTCGAGCTGTTGTAGTGCGTGATGAAGCCTCTCCATCTCGACAAACTGACCATTAATCAACACTCATTAAAACTGAAAATATTTACTTAAAATCATCTCAAACTGTACATACTGCAGTGATTGCTAAATAGTGTCACTGATGTTACACGATAAGCTGCTCTTGATAAATCACGCAAATATATTTCAAGAAAGGTGTATCAAAAACAATAAATTTATATGAATTATTAAAAAAATAACGTACTCTATAACAGGATCAACCTAGATAATACTCCCTCCGTCCAATTTTCCTATTTTGCCCTCAATATTATATCTTGCAAGTTTTTTAGGTCAAATGTTATTGTAAGCAAATTTAGGGTTTTGGCATTAGACTAATTAAAAGCTGATTACTTATCTTCAATTACAGGTTTTTGCTGGGAGACAATAAAATTGGAACGGAGGGAGTAATAACTCAACAAAACAAATCAAATAATCTGACAAGCAACCAAAAGCCTAATAATATCGTATCAATCAAGCAGTGTATAACAACCTGTCTTTGGCAACCAACCCAAAGTTGGTTGCATTGTTCTGTTCGCTCCCTCAGTTCAACTTGCAACGTGTGATGTGTATTTGACTGCAAAGCGTCCATCTCCTGCACTCGTGTGATCCAAGCTTGTGCCTCCCTTATTTGTTCATCTTTATATAAGATAGCTTCTTGGGCAGCTCTATGCTGAAATAGATTACAGTATTTACAACATCATTTTACAAAAAAAACACGCAGTAAGTTAAGAGATAGTGTTCACAATGCAACATGAATAATACCATAAGCAAACAGATAAATAGCATACCTGTTCCTGCAATTCTAGGAACTGTCTTTCCTTTTCTTGCACATGTTCTTGTAAGTCATGGATTTTTTGAAGATGCTGAGCCCTTTCAGCTTCAGAACTATCACGCTCTCTCCTGTAAACACATTATAAACAGCTTGGATTACAATCATCAAACATTAGAAAAAACCCTAACCGTGAGTAGCACTTAATAGGTTGCGTTGAGAACAAAATTCAATATTTCAATATATCTATGTATTAAGAGTAAGGTATTATGAGAATCAAAAAGACAAGACAGGTATCATGATATACCTAAAGGTTGCCAGCTCTTTATTCTGTTCCCGTAAGAGGTCCTCTTTAGCCCATGCCTATACCAATAAAGAATATTAATTATAGTAAACAAGCCAAAAAAAAACCCCGCATGAGATGAACTTTTGGCACTAACCGCTTCATGATCCAGTCTAATTGCATGAAGCTCTTTATCTTTATCATCCAAAGTCCTTTGTAACTCCATAATAGCCGTATCCCTTTCATGTAGTTGCTCCTGTATGCACCCATGAATTAGTACACCAGAACTTCCGTTACACAACAAGGCTAATGCAGTGAAACTTCAGCATTTGTTTAAGAAAGTATGTTGCTATTTTATGACATCAAAAATGATAAAAATGGAGCAGTTTTCTAATTTCAGTAACTAAATTGGAATGCAACTATACAATGACCAACATGAAACACAACCAAGATAAATCTAGGATCAAAGACACTATTACACACCTGAAGTTCAACATTTGCAGTAATGTGCTCTTTGATCTGAGAATCAAAGCGTTCCTGCATTCCCATTACTTCTGATCTAGCTATAAGTTGAGCTTTGAGATTAATTTCTAAATGCTGAAGTTGTTCTCGTTGTTTTATAACATCATCAAGATGCAATTCATGATCAGAACCTCCGTCAACAGTGATCGAAAAATAGTCCACATTACCCTGTATCACATTAACAATCAGCAAATCAAACTCCTATTTTCCCTAATTGATCAACAGATCTAGAAAGACCAACTTAAAGAGGCAAGTATTGTGGAAGTACGTCATACGGGATAATTGCGCCAAAATAAGGTAACACGCTTATATAACATATTGCACCTTTTTTATATTGTATCGTAGTACTTTATACAACTTACTTAATGTTTTACCACTATATGTTATACAATCCAATCATACAATAAAAAAATTGCAACAAAAAACAAAGTGCTTTCACCTTTTTTACCAATTAGGGGATTTTGGGTAACCTTAATTAAGCCAACTTTTTTACACAAACACAATGATGTTACACGCAACTTCGTGAAAAAGTAACACTCACGTTTTTCCTATTACATTACAAACTTACGTTTTTGTACAATTGAATTTATTACCATTCCAACAAAGAAGCAACAAATTACCAACTAATTACACCCAAAAGCATACAATTACACCAAAAAAAGGGAAATCACATTTTACTACAATAACTAAATCCCTAATGAAACTAACAAGATACCCTTTTAAAGAAAGGAATAACTGTTCAAATAAGTATCAAACTACTTTTCTTTTTCTTTTTTTTCTATTTAACATACGAACTTCTAACTTTCTCATCACGGGTGTTTGTTTAAGCTTATTTTTGGGCTTATGAGCTTATTATCTCATTTTGGCTTATATTTCATAAGCCCCATTTTTCCGGCTTATTTTGGAACTTATCAACCTATCTAAGCTTGTTATATCATAACAAGCTTATACAAACACATAAGTTTCAAAATTAGCCGAAAAATGCGGCTTACGAAATATAAGCCGAAATGAGATAATAAGCTCATAAGCCCAAAAATAGGCTTAAACAAACACCCCCTCACCACAACACTTTCGCCACCATTACGAATAATTCACACTAAAAAACCAACAAAATTTCACCTTTTTTTTTTTTTTTTTTTTTTTTTTTTTTTTTTTTTTTAACATATCCACTTAACTAAACATATATATTAAAAAAAAAAAAAAAAAAAAAAAAAAAAAAAAAAAAAAAAAAAAAAAAAAACCCCTAACCCTAACATTATAATCAAATTCAAATTTCACCTCAGAGTTATGATTCTGATCAAGGCTAAGATGATCATTAACAACACGCCATTCCTTCCTACTAGACTGAGACTGAGAAGACGGCATAGTCATGGAAACACCACGCGCCGCCACGGCAGCTTCCATCGTGAAATTAAACCTACAGTAAACAAAACGCCCTTATTTTGAGCCCTTAATTTTGATCTATTAAACCCTAATTTTGAAATCTGATTGATCGGATGGAGTTAAAAAAGGGGTTTAGTGAGTGTGTGTGTTTTTTGTTTTTTTTTATGGTTAAATAGAAATAAAAAAATTGGGATATTTTTTAGATTGGGTGAAAATAAAATTATGAGCTCGCTCCCGCCATTTGTACTAGTGTGATTGATATAGTTGTTTTTTTTTTTTTTTTTGAGAGTCTGGGCTTTGTGAATTACCCCATCTTTTCACATTTCTTGCATTTTGGGGGATCCCATTCTATTCTATCTTTAAAGTTTATATTAAAACTCACTATAAACGGTGCCGTTTTGGCAGCCCGTTTTCCCACCAAATTTAATGGGCTCCCGTGGCCTGTCTCTCTGGTCCGTGGCCCGTTTATCTATCTGGTCCAAAAAAAATAGATACATGTTTACATAGGTATACAACCTACCAACAACACATACCACACGCGCACCTGGGGCAACAGTAAATCAGAATGATTGGTGATGGTGAAGAATCAGATATGAAGCGTCGCTTATCCATACGCCGGGTTTTGATTGTCGGGTGTTATCTTTCTTGGGACTGGGATAACGATTACAACTGACTATTGTGCAAGAGTTATGGAGCAGTTAGGGTTTTGATTTTCTTGGGGTTTTGAGGTACAAATCTAACTGGTAGTTCATCTTATTATCTTACATAAAGATATTCATAACTATACTTATATACTTTAGATCTTTGATGTCAATTAGGCTTTGGTGATTGTTTTTTACGGTTTCAGAAAAAATGTCAGGGAGGCTGCAGACAAGGAATATGGAGGCACCACCGCCGTCACACCCGGAGCCGTGTTTTTTATACAAAGTTTAGTTCAAGGTATGAACTTTTAGTTCGTATTTTTATTTTTGTCATGGGTTTTTAGTTTGCTGAAATGGATTATAATCTTTTTATGTGGTTATGTTGATTCATAGTTTTATGGTATAGGTTTTGTTGTTCTGTTTGGGGGTGTTTCGATTAGCTTATGAGCTTATTTAGTTATTGTAAAGCTGACAAATTTACCTTTTTAGGCTTATGAGGTTAGAAGATGATTATTAGCTAGATTTACTTTAGGGGGTGTTTTTCTAAGCTTATTTGATGGACATAGAAGTTAGAAGCATACTGAAAATTTGAAAAACCCAATTTTTTGGGCTTATGAGGTTATCCAACATGACCTTATGAGCTTATAAAGTCCTTAACCTCGAGTGAATAAGCTCATAAAGCTGCAAATGTGAGCTTATTAGGAAATTTGAAAAACTATTTGTTTTTGGTTGTGCAAAAGCTTGGTCAACCCCTTGGTTATCCAACATGACACACTTGCCCGGTTAACCTGAATCTGACCAGGTTAACACAAATAACACCCCTACATGGCTACATGTGTCATGTAATTTATATCACATTCTTCCGGTCTAAATAATTATCGGAAAATTCAAATCAAACTAACTACATTTCATCGTTGTTTATTAGGTGTAAATTCCCATTCATTAAAGTTGCATCACAGTTTTGAAAACATTTGTTGCACAGGTGAATATTGTGTGTTATTATGTGATTGGGGTTCTATTGGCTCAGAGGGTGCAACTACAGGGTTGGTTTCCGCAGGTGCAGGTATGTTCTTCTACGTGTATAATGTTTTCCATATGTAACATCCTGACCCCAAAGTAGCAGACTAGCCTGATAAGCCATAACCTTTGGTTGTATTTGTATGATTTCAGGTTTGGGATTTCATATCTGGAGCTAACAGAACTACAGGTGCGTGCAATATTTCAAGGACTTACGAATAAGTACTGTCTAAATCTGACTTTTTGTATATCACTTCACGCAGCATAATACAAGACTATATGAGATGGAAAGACGTAAAGCTCAAAACAGGATACGGGAGCTACAAACGGGACATGTACTATTATTCTGCTTAATTACAGCTTTGTGAAAATATTGGAATTGTTTCTTTAATAACTAAACTCAACACCTTTTTTAATGAACATATTGGTAGTGTGGAACAAAAATTGTGTGTGTTTCCTGATTTTTCGTCAAGCATTTGAAGTAGAAGCCGCCGAGTTATCTTCATTAATTTCATCTGTTTAAATGAAGTGCAGCAGAGCCTGTTGAAAATTAGCAAATCTCATAAATAAAATTCAACTAAGTGCTTGAACTTTTCAGTGTACACAGCGAGTATCTATTTCTGTTCCTATATTTGATTATTAATAATAGCCGTGGTTGTTGTGATCTAAGTTTCTGATCTCTATTTCAGTTTCACATGAAAGAGGAGCTCCCATGTAAAGTCAGTTGTAGAGTAAAACTCGATGCTCAATCTGCAAAGAACTTCAAGGAAAAGATTGATAATGACTGCCGTGCTCACATGTATGCGCCAATTTTTAAAAATGTTGTTTATGAATGACTGTTTCTAAACGTGTAGCGCCATACCTAAATAACCTGTGCCTGTGGCATGCAATACAGGATTTTGGATAACCTTTCAGTTGCTGTTTTAAGACGAATAGGCGATTGAAGTTAGTCAACCACTTATGAACATGGTTTCCGCGTAGGGTTTAAAAGAAACTATGTTGGGTACAGTTTTGTTTGAATATTTTCCACATGATTAGGTCTTTTAGTATTTGAAGTTTATTGTTTCGTTCATTTCTTCAGACCAAAGAGAAAAAGTATTTCATTAATAATCACTTTAGTTTTAGAGTCATGTACCACAAGGACCTCGACACTGATTCCGCTAGAATTGTTGGGTTTAAAGTTGCACCAAACAGGTATTTAATTCTCATCTCTCCCTTCCCTTGAATGTGGCTGTCTTAGAACATAGTTTTGGTTGTATCTCATAGTAGTTTTAATTTTTCTTTTAACTTTTGCTAATAGTATCAATCACGAGTACAAAGAATGGGACAAGAAGAATCCTCGGTTGACACGTAATCAAAACACCAAAAATACAAATCGTGGAACCACGGTACCACATGTTGTATTTACATACGATGTTACTTTCAAGGTATGACACAATACTCCACTGTTCTTCCACCATTCAGCAGGTTGTGCACTGTTGTTACATTTTGATTTTATCTTCTATTCACAAAAATTTGTAGGTGAGTGATATCAAATGGGCCTCGCATTGGGGATGACTTAATAAAATTGCAATGTTCGGGCTGTTGCTGCTAGCACAACATTTATACATGAATTTTTTGGATAGGCGAACAGCAAGGGAGACTGTTGCAGGAGGCATAGGGAGATATGCGCTTTGGAAACTCAAGATGTCCACACGTCTCCAGCCTTCAAAGAGAAAAGGTAACTTTCAAATTTCACTTAGTCTTACATTTGACGGCTTTAATCACTTTTCCAAAATGAGTCAACTCTATTGTCACTAAATACTGAGAACTTTATAAAAATGATGCAAAAAATGGGTGACAATCAAAAAAACAGATAGACTTAGGGTCGATAACATCGAAATTTACACGCTTATGAAAGGGTCTCACATGCTTATATACATAATGGATTCTATTATATGAATGTGTCCATGTTAAAGTTTTAGCCTTAAATATTAATGGATTCTATTATAAACAATAAGGTCGTATATGTAAAGTTTTAGCCTTAAATATTACAGTATCTACAAAGTACTACAACTAATGATGAATTGATGATAAAGAGGGCTGCCAATTTTAAGATGGCACTAGATGTTCTGTCTATTATAAGTTTTACTTTTTAGAATAAATATTTTACACTAATAACCGTAAACAAAAAATTAGAAACCATCAACATGTTAACTTGCTACTACAATTTGTAAGTTTACATGACTACTCTTTTTTGCTGCTAACGTTTCAGTTAAATAATGTATTGTTTTGTTTACTAGCAGAAAAAGCCCAGTTACAAGCAGCAGCAAATCAAGCTGAAGCTAAAGCTAAATTGAAAGCAAAGCAAATGAGACCTCAAGAGGGAAGCGGCTCGCCAGGCAGTATTGAAGATATTGAAAGCTTTATTCGTCATAATGTTTAACATAAATAGTTGGAGTAACATAGCTTATTATATCTTCTGTCCAATACAATGACAAGTAAATGAAGTTGTTGTCGTTTGTTTAAATCAATTTCCTTTATGGATTATCAGTTTGTAGTACCATGCAATCACTGAAAAAACATTTATCCGGGTAAACAGGCACGTCGGCAACGCGGCGTTCGTAGCCATTTTTGTTTACTATAAAGAAAATTTTCTTGGGTTCTTAAGCCTAGATTTTTTAAACTTAAATTAATGTAATTTGTCTATAGAGTAGTGATTGGGAGACTTAAATTATGTGATTAAAGATGTGCCTAATATTGTGTGGCATCATCCTGATGGCTACAGCCATGGGACTCACTTTTTCACACTATCAGTATCATGTCACACATGTTTAGTCACATCTTTAGGCATATAATTAGGCTTCCTAATCATTTTCCATTGTCTATATTACTTTTAAGTATCTTGTAGATTTGACAACTTTTTAAAAACTACTTAAATTAGGTCTTTTCTTAATTAATTTTGAATTTGAAAATTTAAAAAAAACGCACACTGATGAGTGTGTAAATACTGATCATTTTTATCGTATCTGAACTGTCAAAACATCAAAAAACACTCAAAAACGCATCAAAATACAGAAATTATTCCAAAAGTGTGTTTTATATGTTTTAGATGCAAAATATTTAAAAACAAATGAAAAACGAACAAAGTTTGCACAATTGGCAGTTTCAGTCCCTCAAGTTTCAAAAATTGACAAAACTAGTCCCTGAAGGTTTTAAATGAAAGAAAAGTCAACCCAAAGTTTTTAAAAGTAAAAAATTATCAAATTTAGACTTTGGGTGAAAAGTTTGAGAAAATTACAGGTTTGGTCCCTGAAGTTTCACAATTGGCAGAAATAGTCCCTGAACTTCAGAAATTGACAGAATTGATCCTTGGTGGGATATTTTTGGATGGAAAACCATTTTTAGTCCTTGGAAGTTTAAAAATATTCAATATGGATCCTTGGATAAAAGTTTTTCACGAAATGGCAAAACAGGTCCCTAAACTTTACAAATTGACATTTTTGGTCCCTGGACATTAAATTTTGGAAAAATCAAATATTGGTCCTTAGGATATTTTAACATGGCAAGTTTGGTACTTGGAATATTTTAGGAAATTTACATCTCATGCCCCTGCAAAAACAGAAAATTACAATTTGGGTCCTTGTGATATTTTTGCTATAAACCTTATGGACCTATTTTGTAATTAACCTAAATCCTAAACTACCCAAAACCAAAACCTGATAATAAACACTACCCAATCCACCCTTCAAGCCCAGTTACACCCAAGCCCACCTTCCAAAATAATATACCCCGTTTTTATTATAAACCCCCAGTCAACACCATTGACCACCATCTCCCCCACCATCTGCTACACTCCAAAACACTCCATCATCACTTCAACCCCCCTCCTCTGCCAACACTCAAACCCTACACCCTATACCTCCAAACAAACACTCCATTCCAAAAATTGCAGCCTGCTACAAGTTATCAGACCCATTTGCTACTACACCCTTTTCCCGCCAAAAAGATTTGAAGGGCTCAGATCAAGTGAAGGCATCCAACGGCCACAAATGGAATTGGGAAAGCTTGTGGGACCCACTCTGGTCCTTATTAATCAAGAATGAAGGCTGAAGTGAGGCAGTTAGCAGTAGTAGAGTAGAGTAGTTTATTAGTGTAATTTCTATGTCGTTGTAATTCTATTTTTAACTTTTCAAGTATCAAATTAAGTTCCAAAGTGTATTTTAAGACTTCTTAATGTAAATTAAAGGTATTTCAGTCAGTTATTTAAGCTCAAAGTCACCAACTCAGTTTTTACTTAATTTAGTTCAAATTCACATTTAGCTTCAATCTTGCTGAAAGTTTACATTTATTGTTCTATAAGTTCCCATAAGCTTATTGATAAGCTTTTACAAGCTCATTTCAGTGGTTCAATAAGTTTTGATTCGAATTCTCAAAATTAATAAAAAATTCAGCTTGAATGATCAAGATAAGAAAATCCAAGAAAAAGAAGAAAGAGACCCCGTAGAAGTATGGTTTAGAGCTCTATGGTGAGCATAGGGATGTGAATGAGACCTTTGTTACCTTGATTGAGCTCTGAATCACTTGTGTAAGCTATTTCCTATTTTTAGCATATATTACTGTAGCATTGCTTATAGCTTGTTTTTTTTAGGTTTATTCTATGTAAGTTTGACACTTGGTATGCTTGATTTTAGTTTACATACCCTTTGGTAGAATTTGGAACTCATTTATGCTATTGCACTAGTTAACTGTTTCACTTTGGCCATACTGCTTAATTGTGTACTACTTATTGTAGTGCTTATTTGCTGGTGGTGTTAGCTTTTATATGTCTCATTTAGCTTAATTTACAAATTTGCATCAGTAGTATAGATAAGAACCTTCATTTGTAGTTAAAATCTCATACTAGTTTATCTAAGGGAGTGTTTGGAACAACTGTGTTCCAGGTGTTCTAGACTGTTATTGTTATTGTTCTTGGTTCATGCATACTTCATTAGGTTACTTTAGGTCATAAGCACCATAAAATTTCATGTTCTTTGATAGAAAGTCAACATTAACCTCTAAATCTCATTTTGAGCTTACTGTTGAGTATTTCAGTTACATAATTACTCATGTAGATTCTATAATTGTTAAAACAACTTAAATCAGTTGTATCTAGGCTTAATATAACATTTTCAGTCAATTAGCATAAATCAAAATCCATTGTGGTCAACTTTAATGATTAATTGAAAAAAGTTAAATTGGCATAATCTCAGATTTTTACAAAAGTTCAAGCAATTTTATTGAATTTTGTGTTTGTTTTCATGGAATGAAACTTGTTGTTATTTGTTTTCTACCACCTCGTCTTCAAGATTCAAGCCTTATTTCATTTTTGTGATTTTTCTGGTGGATCCCACTCATCACCAAAGTCAGCTGCAGGGGGCATCACTCCCCTGCTGCAGCAGTACATCAGACCATCACCACCACTTTGGTGGTGGTTTCTGACCACCTCAGTGGGTTTCAAGGTCCAATCCTTGGTCCTTACAACCCCCTCCTACCACACTTTAGATATTGACCATTGGTTTGACCCCTAGACCTGTGGACCCCACCTGAATTAGGCACAAAAGCTTGTCCCATTTTCAGTTAAATTTCAAAGTGTTCATATGCTTATTTTGATCCATTGGCTTATTCTGTGGATCCCAAGTGCTTATTCCTGCTCAAACAAGTTCATATAACTTATTTGGATCTGAATCACCCATTGTGGGTCCTACTTAAGCTCATTTGAGCTCATTTTCTCCCACAGTCAACAAAAGTCAACTGTCCCTCATATTAGCTTATACTTTGCTTATTTTTAGGTTCCATTAAAGTTGTTTTTATAAAAAGTTCATGTTTTTAGTTGTAAAATAGTTTTCTAAAATAAAAATCCAGAAAAGTCAAAGTAATTTCAAGTGATAGTTTCTATTTAATTTTATTTAATTTTAATTTTCATTTTTATATTTTTATTAAGTATTTGGCATTTTTATATTTTTATTAATTACCTCTTATATTAAAGTATTTATAGTAATTTTCTCAGATTTTTATTTTATTGTTTAGTATTTATTAGAATTAATCTTAGTTTTATTAATTATTAAATAATAATTAGTTTTAAATAGCATTATTAGTTTTTATTAAGTAAAACCTAGTTTTTATATTTTTTTTAGCTTTTATATGTTATAAAACATTTTTAGAAATTTTCTTGTAATTTTTACTGTTCATTTTCTATTTTTCCTAATTTAAAATAGTTTATTTAGGTAATTAATAATTAATTAGCAATTAATTAATAGAAAATCCACAAAAAGACAAAAATACTTATTTTTAATTTTAAAACTTTTTTTTAGTTATTTTATAATTTTAGAAATTTTATTTTCATTTTTCTAGTATTTAATTAGTATTAAATTATATTTAAGTGTTTTTAATATTAATAATTAGTATTAAATAGTAATTAGTTAATAATAAATAATTAATTAGTGTAAAAATTTATTTTCTTTTTCTAAAAATTTTCTTTTACCTTTAAGTTTGTAAAAAAAGTCATTTTCACCCCCTGGGTGTTTTCAGATTTCCGTTTACACTTTTTATTTTGTACGTTTACATTTTATTTAAACGTGAACGTACGCGTTTTAAGTTTTAAACGTTTCTGGTTTTTCTGACTTTCCAGTCTTGTTAATATAGTGTATTTAAGCTATTTTCTTTTATATTCCAGTAGTGTAATCATCACAACTCACTTATACCCATTTCCGTCCAAATTCACCCGATCACAAACCGTTTTGATACCATCCACACCTCGTCGGGACATAACGACCCGGGGAAACACTATACTTCCGTGGAGCATTGACTCTAGGCAGTTTGACCTTGTTGACCATTCCCTAATCAAATTAGGTTGACCCTTTGGAGCCAATCAAATTTTGGCGCCGCTGCCGGGGAGGTTGTGCGCGTATTCTACACGGTTTTACAGATTAGTGAATCTGGATATACACTCATTGTATATTTACCATCCTTTGTTCATATTTTCTCATTTTAAAAACAAAACGGTTCCTAAAAACTTTTTAAAATTAGTTTTCAACGAACACAAAAAACACAAAAAGATTTTCTTTCTCATTTGTACAAAATGTTTATCAAAAAACCCAAAAATATTCACCTTTACCCTCTAACATCTTTGATTCTTCATCCCTACCCCTCTATGAACCTTTGATTCTTTCCTATGTCGTATCCACACCATTGCGGTTTCCAATGGTGTGGTGGTCCTCATAATGTTGGGAATTGTCCCGGTTGTAGCATGGTAGAGTCAGGAGATGGGTCTGTCAATAACCAAGCTCCCTATCCTTACCATGACACATCTGATTCATCCTACCAGCCACTACATCATGAGATACTGACATATATGTGTGAGTTTTGTGGTGGTCCACACCAAGGATTTGAGTGTCAATCCGGAAACACGTTTGTCTATGAACAGTTTTCCGGTGATGCTCAGAACTTTGGTTATGACTAATACCCATATGATTCACCAGTCCAGACTCAACAGTTTTACTGTTGTGATTACTGTGGAGGTCCACACTTCAGCTCAGATTGTCAAACGGGAAATTCATACCCTTGTGACAATCTTGACACACCTTATTATGACCAAACTCCACAGTACGATATGATTCAAGTAACTCCTCAAATCCAGCAAGACTTTTTAGAGGTTCTTGAGAAATTTAAAGAACTTAAGGAGGAGTTGGCTAGTATTTCGCTTCGCCATGCTCCAAGTTCTTCTTGTGCGTATTGTGGGGGACCTCATGATGATTTTCAATGTCAACCGTATTATAAACCTGAACATTGTTCTAGTTCTGATACATTCGGTTTTGACACATCCACACCCCCACAATTTCCACTCATTCAGTATTCCCTTGGGAAATCCATGGAAGAATTACTTGCAGAAGAACGAGCTGCTAGAAACGAAAAGACCATGGAAGAATTACTTGCTGAGCAAAGAGCGGCTAAAATACGTGCCAATCTTCGCTATGCTGCTCTTTATGATGACGATGATGACAGTGATGATGATGAAGATAACATTGTCATTATTCAAAAAGATTCATCAGATTCATCTGTTGTGATTCCTTCCATGGAGAATCAGGGAGAAAATAATGTGACGAAGTCACTAGTCGTTGATCAAATGGAACTTGAAAATTCCATAACTGCTAGTACTTCTAAACTCCCTCAGTCTATTGATATCACACCCGAAGTTCACACTCACTCTCTAAATATGGGGGATGAGCATCTTAGCACTGTTCCTCAAAAGGAATCGGATGAATTCATAAAGTCTAGTGTTGAGATCCTTGTCCCAATCCCGGGAGAGTCACAGGGGACTTTTGATCATGTGTGTGACTTACCTTATCACCCTGAAAATCCAAAAGATCATTTTGAGACTTTCTCCGATTTTAATGATGATTGTATATCTTATGGAGAAGTTGAGTATGTAGAGGCACCACTGCCTCATTCTGATGTTGCCCCTCTTATTGAGGAGTTCACAAATGAACTTACTCACATCAATCCACTTCCAATGGGAAGTTGTAACAATTCGCAATTTCAGGTTAACTTTTATTCCCGAAAATTTCACTATTCACTTTTTACTATTCACTTTTCACTATTCATCTCAGAAATTTTTATTTCATATTCTCGTAAGTTAAACTATTTTAACGATAATCCGAGAGTTTGACGCTCGTCGGATCATTTCTGCAAAAATCACGAAGCCGTGTCCGAGATTTATTTTTAGGTTTAAACGTCATTCTAGCATCCCGATATGTCCATAAAATATTATAAATAATAGAAATATGATTTTCTCTCATTTTAGGACAATTCCAAAAGTTTTGGAATTTTACGTTTTTCAGTTCAGTGTTTTACGCGAATTACGCGTTTTAGACCCGTGTTTCCAGTTTTTAGCAGGGTTTTAGCACCCAATAGAACCTACCACTCATTTTATATTTTATTATGGAGTATATTGACATGTTTGACCATACTTTCAAGTTTCATATTTTTAGGATACCCGGTTTTACGTTTCGTGACTTAAAAACTTACGGTTAGCAATTTACGGAGTCAAAACTAGCTACATACTTAGGATATTATCATCCAAAGACCATGACTACTCATCTAGTCACCCTATCCATATACAAACCGACTTAGGAGGGGGGGAGTCACCATGTGTGGTTAAATCTTGACCATTGATTCTTTAGATCATTTTAATTACAACTTGGTCACCAAGTTTAGGAAGCTTACTAGTTACCTTCCTAACCTCCTCATTTTTAGCATAAAAGCAAGCTCATGTCTTCATTTATTCATCATTCAAACGCCACACCAATTATCCCTAGCACCATGATCCTTTGATCTTCAATATACAAATTACACTACAAAGTTCAAGGTCTTAGTATTCTCTACCTAGTTCTTAAGTTTGTTTGGTGATTCCATGGTTGAATTAGGAGCTACACAAGGTTACTAGGGCTGAAGTTAAATGGTTTTCACAAGGGTTATATCAAGGCTAGCAAGGGTTACAAGAGTTGTGGTGAAGGGTTTACAAGCTTAGGTTTAGTGTCCTAGTTCTATACTTGACTTCCTTTCTTAAGTGAAAGCCAAAAGTTGTAAGAAACCCTTATACACTTTCTTGCTCAATATCATTTTCATGCTCTTTGTGTTCTTTTCATGCTATATATGTTCTTGTTATTGTGTTCATGATGTTTAAAAATGGATAAAACGAGTATTGGTATACATATGTTAACTTATGACAAGCAAACAAGCAAACTAGTGATTTTTATGGAAAACCACGACCACAATAGTATAACTTTGATATTTGACACTTACTTACTGTTAAAGAGGACTTAACAAGGAAAACATAGTAATTTGAATCACCCAAAACGAGTACACGAGTCAAAAGTTATGACCATTTAAAGTTAGCGAAACCAAAACGGCAAGACTGCCTAAATAGCATTCTGATCAAATTTTGATTTTGAAAGTCCCACTTCTGGTCCGATTCATAAAAAAGTTAAAACACGAAAGTTGTCTGGAACGACGTTTTCGTTCAGGCGTAAAGAAGCTCGAGCCCTGAAAACGCTTTCTGAGTGATAATTTTCTTCAAATTCTTAACAGCCCATTTTTAGACCAAAGTAACTATATAATGGTTATGATTTACTAAGACCAAGAGGTCTAATGACCTAAAGCCAAGACCACAACCATGGCTAAAGCCAAGGTTGAGTCTCAAGACCATGGTAACAATGACCAAGGTCACGGCAAAGCCACGGCTAAAGACCATATACTACCTCCGTCCCAAAATTATTGTCCACAGACAAAAAACACACAGTTTAAGAAAAGCATCATCATTACAGCTTTTTCTTTCTTACTTTTTGCATAAAGACAGTTTTACCCTTAACCAATTAATTTTCAACTTCTTTAAAGTTTGTAATAATAACCACAAATGAGGATAATATGGTAAACTTGATTTATATTCTCTATCTATTTATGGAAGTGGACAACTAATTTGGGACAACCGAAAAAGGAAAGATGGACTATAAATATGGGACGGAGGTAGTAACTTTTAAAGATCAAAAAGCTTATATATATATATATATATATATATATGTTATCAAATACTACAATAGTAGGGAGCCTCATGTGAGGAGTTCATTAAGTAAGCCGTCGAGATGAGTTGTGGATTTACGAATTAAAGTGTCTTGGCTCCTCGAATGTTTACTCCATGACTTCTGAATTATGTCGGCCCGAACGGTAGTAAGAGATATACAACCTATACATGTTTCATAGACCATTTATACTTAAAGACTTACACTATATACTAAGTACTACATCATGAACATTATGCAAGACATATATAGGCAATTCTTCGTATTCTTAGACGTTACTCCAAACCTAAGACGCAACGTTCTATTATAGGCTGCTCTTAGAGACTTTCGCGATTCGACTACCACTTTCATTTCTCATTACATAAGCTTAAGGTGAGTCATAGCCCCTACTCTTTTCATACTTGTTTTAACTCTTGGGGGGGGATACATGCTCAACTACTTGCTTACTTGTACAAATACTCAAAGCATTTATACTTGATTGCTTTATACTTGATTGTGTTATACTTGATTTCATTATACTTGATTGCATTATACTTGATTGCGTTATACATACTTGTTACACTATACTTGCTTAATTTAAATACAAGATTTGTATTTACGTGCATACACAATACTCTATGCTGTCAAAGGAGAGGTATTAATAGTACTAGTATGGGCCTACACCCCCCACCCAAGTCCAAGATTCGAGACGTTGGGTGGCATGTACTATTTGGGATGGTGGTTCCCCGCCTATGGGTCCAAAATGACGTGACCATGGGTGAATATAATCCTGAGAAACTATATATTAGCAGTGGGTTGTGAACACACATGTTACAAGTCTCTTATGGCGGGACTTGTAACTGAGTGGATTCACGATGCCTTTGCTGTGTGAACATTCTTTTAAGGTTTTTCAACTGTTTTAAGACAAACTCTATGAACTCACCAACCATTGTGTTGACACTTTAGCATGTTTATCTCAGGTTAGTAAGGCGATAGCTAGTGCGTGGAACTTAGAGTCAAGCTGCATATTCTGAAGACTTACGCTTTTATCATTTACCATTCAACATTTTGTATACATTTATGTATCATACTTTGGAATCTCATGTTTGTAACTTTGAATTCATTAATCGAATGGTAACTTTTCAAAACGTCTCATTTAGAGTTCGTTTTCTATAACTTGTACTTTGTATTATGAAGTAGCACCTTCAGTGACACAGTCTTCCGCTGCGGTATTTTGAGGGTGTTACAGAAGTGATGATGGTCTCCTTGATTTTGAAGCCGGTATGGGAGAAACTGAAAATCTTTTAAACTCTAATCCCAACATCGAGCTTAGTGCTTCACATGCTGATGAAAATTCTTTATCTTCTGGAGACATCAGTCATGTGGAAGGATTACCTTCTGAGCTAGTTAGCTTAGAAGAAGAGAATGATGAGACTGACACTGAAATCAAGGATGAAGCACTTCGTGCAACATTATTGAATGTCAGTCTCCTCATTGCAAAAATCGAGGCTTTCAAAGAGAAACCTATTTCATCTCCTATCCCCATTAAGGATAGTGACATTTTCTCCGATGATCCCATTCCGGAGTTTGAAGCCTTTACTTTTGATCATATGGGAGAGAAGATTAGTGGCAGTACCACTTCTCATTCTCAAATTTCTCTCCCCGAATATGATTCATTCACCTTTGAGGAGTTCTCCGGTGAACTCACTCATATCATGACTCCTCCGGAGTATGATGACCCGGGGGAGATGCACTCAATCATGAGAATTTGCAAATTCCCACCCACCCTCCCGGGATATTTACGAGCTTAACCCTTGAAATCCAAACTCAGGCTACGGAGCCTGATCTCGAGGAAGAAAATCTTATAAAGATTTTCATCATGGTTTTCTTCCTGTTCTTCACCTACCGGGTGACTTCTCCTATTCTTCACTCCTTCAGGAATGAAGACATTATTTTTGACCCCGGCATCACCGCTTATAGTTTCTACTATTTACAGCCGGGGTACTTATCTCATCGGTGTGGAACTTTCACGTGCTTCAAATGTTTGTCCAAACATCTTGAATGAAAGTCCGATTGAGATTGTTTCTTCCACATCATGCTTCCCCAAGGACAAATGAATTCGGGGTTGAGTCAAGCTAGCGACTCGGTAAACAAAAACAGTAGCATGCTTATAGGGTTTTCACCCTAAGTGTGGGGGAGTCCCCCACTACGATTACAAATAAAGTGAAAAATTAGTGTTTTTCCACGCTTAGCTTGTAATGTTGCCCTTTTACGTTCAAAGAGTCGGCATAATAGCCGGAACTTTGAATATTGAGGACAATATTCATTCTAAGTGTGTGTGTGTGGGGGGGGGGGGGGGGGGGGGTATTTCGCTATTCTAGCGAATTTTATCACATTTTACTATCTTATACCCCCGTTTTTGACCAAAAATTTTCACTAAAGTTAAATTTTTTTTTTGTGGTAATCAGTCCGCCTTGTCTAACTGACAAAAGGGATTGGCTAGTCCAGGAGCAAACGGCTCTTGGTAAAGACATCTCAAATCCGTTGACGGCTTGCAATTTGCCCAAAATTGTATGGTTCCTCAACTCCCCAAAAGCAAATGAGTTGGCTAGCCCGCAAGATTATGGCTTGTGATAAAGGCAGTGGAAAATCCATAATTGGTAATCAGCTCACCAAGATGTTGACTATTCCATCAAGAGTTGGCTAGTCCAGAAGCAAACGGCTTTTGGTAAAGACTAATCAAATCCGTTGACAGCTGGTAGTTTGCTCAAAATCACACGGTTATCAGGTGTACCACAGTTCTCACACCTGGCTACTCCATAAGTGATGGCTTTTGGTAAAGAGTTTAAAATCCATTAAGTTTTTTCTCAAAAGATTGTTAGGGACTAGCAATAGTTTAGTGTGGGGGATTGATGAGTGTGTAAATACTCATCATTTTTATCGTATCTGAACTGCCAAAACATCCAAAAACACTCAAAAACGCATCAAAATACAGAAATTATTCCAAAAGTGTGTTTTATATGTTTTAGATGCAAAATGTTTAAAAACAAATGAAAAACGAACAAAGTTTACATAATTGGCAGTTTCAGTCCCTCAAGTTTCAAAAATTGACAAAACTAGTCCATGAAGGTTTTAAATGAAAGAAAAGTCAACCCAAAGTTTTTAAAAGTAAAAAATTATCAAATTTAGACTTTGGGAGAAAAGTTTGAGAAAATTACAGGTTTGGTCCCTGAAGTTTCACAATTGGCAGAAATAGTCCCTGAACTTCAGAAATTGACAGAATTGATCCTTGGTGGGATATTTTTGGATGGAAAACCATTTTTAGTCCTTGGAAGTTTAAAAATATTCAATATGGATCCTTGGATAAAAGTTTTTCACGAAATGGCAAAACAGGTCCCTAAACTTTACAAATTGACATTTTTGGTCCCTGGACATTTAAATTTTGGAAAAATCAAATATTGGTCCTTGGGATATTTTAACATGGCAAGTTTGGTACTTGGAATATTTTAGGAAATTTACATCTCATGCCCCTGCAAAAACATAAAATTACAATTTGGGTCCTTGTGATATTTTTGCTACAAACCTTATGGACCTATTTTGTAATTAACCTAAATCCTAAACTACCCAAAACCAAAACCTGATAATAAACACTACCCAATCCACCCTTCAAGCCCAGTTACACCCAAGCCCACACCCTCAGCCTACCTTCCAAAATAATATACCCCGTTTTTATTATAAACCCCTAGTCAACACCATTGACCACCATCTCCCCCACCATCTGCTACACTCCAAAACACTCCATCATCACTTCAACCCCCATCCTCTGCCAACACTCAAACCCTACACCCTATACCTCCAAACAAACACTCCATTCCAAAAATTGCAACCTGCTACAAGTTATCAGACCCATTTGCTACTACACCCTTTTCCCGCCAAAAAGATTTGAAGGGCTCAGATCAAGTGAAGGCATCCAACGGCCACAAATGGAATTGGGAAAGCTTGTGGGACCCACTCTGGTCCTTATTAATCAAGAATGAAGGCTGAAGTGAGGCAGTTAGCAGTAGTAGAGTAGAGTAGTTTATTAGTGTAATTTCTATGTCGTTGTAATTCTATTTTTAACTTTTCAAGTATCAAATTAAGTTCCAAAGTGTATTTTAAGGCTTCTTAATGTAAATTAAAGGTATTTCAGTCAGTTATTTAAGCTCAAAGTCACCAACTCAGTTTTTACTTAATTTAGTTCAAATTCACATTTAGCTTCAATCTTGCTAAAAGTTTACATTTATTGTTCTATAAGTTCCCATAAGCTTATTGATAAGCTTTTACAAGCTCATTTCAGTGGTTCAATAAGTTTTGATTAGAATTCTCAAAATTCATAAAAAATTCAGCTTGAATGATCAAGATAAGAAAATCCAAGAAAAAGAAGAAAGAGACCCCGTAGAAGTATGGTTTAGAGCTCTATGGTGAGCATAGGGATGCGAATGAGACCTTTGTTACCTTGATTGAGCTCTGAATCACTTGTGTAAGCTATTTCCTATTTTTAGCATATATTACTATAGCATTGCTTATAGCTTGTTTTTTTAGGTTTATTCTATGTAAGTTTGACACTTGGTATGCTTGATTTTAGTTTACATACCCTTTGGTAGAATTTGGAACTCATTTATGCTATTGCACTAGTTAACTGTTTCACTTTGGCCATACTGCTTAATTGTGTACTACTTATTGTAGTGCTTATTTGCTGGTGGTGTTAGCTTTTATATGTCTCATTTAGCTTAATTTACAAATTTGCATCAGTAGTATAGATAAGAACCTTCATTTGTAGTTAAAATCTCATACTAGTGTATCTAAGGGAGTGTTTGGAACAACTGTGTTCCAGGTGTTCTAGACTGTTATTGTTATTGCTCTTGGTTCATGCATGCTTAATTAGGTTACTTTAGGTCATAAACACCATAAAATTTCAGGTTCTTTGATAGAAAGTCAACATTAACCTCTAAATCTCATTTTGAGCTTACTGTTGAGTATTTCAGTTACATAATTACTCATGTAGATTCTATAATTGTTAAAACAACTTAAATCAGTTGTATCTAGGCTTAATATAACATTTTCAGTCAATTAGCATAAATCAAAATCCATTGTGGTCAACTTTAATGATTAATTGAAAAAAGTTAAATTGGCATAATCTCAGATTTTTACAAAAGTTCAAGCAATTTTATTGAATTTTGTGTTTGTTTTCATGGAATGAAACTTGTTGTTATTTGTTTTTTACCACCTCATCTTCAAGATTCAAGCCTTATTTCATTTTTGTGATTTTTCTAGTGGATCCCACTCATCACCAAAGTCAGCTGTAGGGGGCATCACTCCCCTGCTGCAGCAGTACATCAGACCACCACCACCACTTTGGTGGTGGTTTCTGACCACCTCAGTGGGTTTCAAGGTCCAATCCTTGGTCCTTACAACCCCCCTCCTACCACACTTTAGATATTGACCATTGGTTTGACCCCTAGACCTGTGGACCTCACCTGAATTAGGCACAAAAGCTTGTCCCATTTTCAGTTAAATTTCAAAGTGGTCATATGCTTATTTTGATCCATTGGCTTATTCTGTGGATCCCAAGTGCTTATTCCTGCTCAAACAAGTTCATATAACTTATTTGGATCTGAATCACCCATTGTGGGTCCCACTTAAGCTCATTGGAGCTCATTTTCTCCCACAGTCAACAAAAGTCAACTGTCCCTCATATTAGCTTATACTTTGCTTATTTTTAGGTTCCATTAAAGTTGTTTTTATAAAAAGTTCATGTTTTTAGTTGTAAAATAGTTTTCTAAAATAAAAATCCAGAAAAGTCAAAGTAATTTCAAGTGATAGTTTCTATTTAATTTTAATTTTCATTTTTATATTTTTATTAAGTATTTGGCATTTTTATATTTTTATTAATTACCTCTTATATTAAAGTATTTATAGTAAGTTTCTCAGATTTTTATTTTATTATTTAGTATTTATTAGAATTAATCTTAGTTTTATTAATTATTATATAATAATTAGTTTTAAATAGCATAATTAGTTTTTATTAAGTAAAACCTAGTTTTTATATTTTTTTTAGCTTTTATATGTTATAAAACATTTTTAGAAATTTTCTTGTAATTTTTACTGTTCATTTTCTATTTTTCTTAATTTAAAATAGTTTATTTAGGTAATTAATACTTAATTAGTAATTAATTAATAGAAAATCCACAAAAAGACAAAAATACTTATTTTTAATTTTAAAACTTATTTTTAGTTATTTTATAATTTTAGAAATTTTATTTCATTTTTCTAGTATTTAATTAGTATTAAATTATATTTAAGTGTTTTTAATATTAATAATTAGTTAATAATAAATAATTAATTAGTGTAAAATTTTATTTTCTTTTTCTAAAATTTTTCTTTTACCTTTAAGTTTGTAAAAAAAGTCATTTTCACCCCCTGGGTGTTTTCAGATTTCCGTTTTCACTTTTTATTTTGTACGTTTACGTTTTATTTAAACATGAACGTACGCGTTTTAAGTTTTAAACGTTTCTGGTTTTTCTGACTTTCCAGTCTTGTTAATATAGTGTATTTAAGCTATTTTCTTTTATATTCCAGTAGTGTAATCATCACAACTCACTTATACCCATTTCCGTCCAAATTCACCCGATCACAAACCGTTTTGATACCATCCACACCTCGTCGGGACATAACGACCCGGGGAAACACTATACTTCCGCGGAGCATTGACTCTAGGCAGTTTGACCTTGTTGACCATTCCCTGATCAAATTAGGTTGACCGTTTGGAGCCAATCACACACACTATATTAATTTGAAAAAAACACATGCTTTGTATTTAAAAAAACACGTACTTTGTATCAAGGGTCAAACCAGAATCATGATTTTACAAGTATAATTATTTGTCGCTATAAACCGTGCCTTTTTCAAGGGTATTTGTCCAGTTTAAGATAAATAAATTATGGGTTTTCATCGGTTCATTTATCAAGTTACTCGGTTCGGTCAAAAAATTGGTAAAACCGAACTGAACTCAAATTGGTTTAAACCGAACCGAAAACATAATTTGAATTCGGTTCGGTTTTCGGATTGACTCGAACAACCCTAATTAAATACTTTATATTTTTTTCATTTAGTTATATAGTTTTTTTTTAGCAAAAATAATATTTTCAAGCTTAAAAAATATTATATTTATAATAGAAAAGAGTTTAATGGTTTTCTTATGTATATGAATATATATATATATATATATATATATATATATATATATATATATATATATATATATATATATATATATATATATATATATATGTGAAGTCAGTTTTCAATTCAATTCGGTTTACATTTTTTCAAAACCATATCCAAACCAAAAATGAAATATTTAATTCGGTTCGCTTTGATTTGATTTTGATTTTCGGTTTCTATCTTACCCATTTGTGAACACCCCTAAAATAATTTATATGTTTCGTATACGGTTGAGCATTGTTTAAAAACCGAACAAAAAACGAGTTGGCTAATACAATGGACCGAAATATGTTCAGTTCGGTGTGATCCAACAAAGTATATCGGTTGATCGCGCGTAAGACCGAACTAAACCGTACCTGACCAAGCATGGATCGAAATGTATGTGGTCCGGTTCGATCGGGTTGATTATGGTTGATTTATCGATTTGGTCTGATCCGTGGTCCATTGTGCTCGACCCTAGTTTGGTAAGTGTGACAATCAAGATTATACCTCTTATATCTTGCTCTAGCAAAATTAGGTTATTTCTTCTTATTGTTTATGGTATGTTTGGGATGTGCTTTGTAATAGTTGGTTAAGCTTAATCAAACATAATGTTTCTTGGTTTTTTTATATATAACTTTATCAAAATTTGTAGAGGGTTTATGTATATGAGAATATACGATATCTAAAAAAAATGTTTAGACAAATTCATATATTCCATCTTGAGGAAATAAGCAGGGTTTTTAGGATAAATGGGGATCAAGGAAAACATAAAATACGTATTTTCTATTTTTCTTTCATATGTTAATACATAGAAACTTTAAGGTGTTTTTTTTTAATAATCAATTTCAATGACAATTCCGTTTTTCTTGTTTTGTACAGATTCTTTGTAAAAACCGAAAATATAATCTTTCAACAAAATGCCTCCTAAACTATTTGTACACTCCTATAATGTTGGTATGAATTCACTCTCGTGCATTATGTAGTTTGAAAATTTGAATGACTTCACTAATTTTTAAGAGACCATTAGATGTCTATTGATTTGTAACACTGCAGGTGATGAAATATAGTACGGATAGGGCTTATTGGGCCTGGACTGTACCATCACACATGTTGGGCCCTGGCCCAACGAAACAAAGGACCGGATACAACCAAAGTCCAAGCTCCGAGCAGGGCACGCTCCGGACCATTAACAAATAGGCTCGGACCGTCTAAGCAACACTCCTGTAGTAAGCTTACGGACCGGCTCCCGGTCCGAAAAACGATCAGCGCCCGCAACATCGATTAAACTGCAGATCCTTGCCCGACAAGGGTCTCACACCGGCCACTACAAAAGATACGAAATATTAGGAAGCCCTAGTATCTCGTCCACCTATAAAAGGCAATTCCGAATTGCATCTACGAGGTATGACTTTCTCATTCATCCCAATACACAAATATTTCTTTGACAACATGAGTACTTACTCTCACGCCGGAGCTTAATCGTAGGGTCCGTCCCTACGGTAAGGCTAACGGTTTACCTTTGTTTGTGCAGGGAATACAGCTCATTACTTGGATTAGTGCATAAACCACACAGCGGACGATCCACCAAGGGCGGCCCGCATCGAACTAGGCAAGCTTTTTTAAGAAACAAGTTGTTGGTTTTAATGGTGCCTTAATCCATGTATAGAAGAGTCTTGTACTACACACATTCTCCACTTTTAAAGTATTCACACAAGTTTGGGAATCTTGCGTATCATTTGCAGTTGTCGTGCAAAGTGCTTCTCAGCTTACAAAGTCCCATTAAAAATTTTCATCGGGATCCAAGATAACAATCAGTTAAATGACTTGATTTATCGCAATTCAACCCAATTATTTTATTAGCTAAAATCAATATCAAACCAAGTTACATGACTTGATTTATCACAATGCATCCTGTTGGCATTAAAAGTGACGATCATTATTGAGTCGACAAGTATTGTAATAGTTAAGTATATTGGGCTATGGACTTGGTACTTATTAAGTATATCATGTAAGCCTTATTAGAACATGTAAACCAAGTCCAAGCCCAAGCCCAAGCCCATAGAAAGCCTATGTATGGAACTATAAAAGGCACCCTACCTCTCATTTGTAAGGTGTGCTTGAGTGTGTATTGTGTGTGTTTCTCTAATAATATTCTCTCTTCTTTCTTTCTCTACTCTCTCTACTTTCTCTACTTTCTCTCTCTAACATACATATATATATACATATCAAGTCACCATCTTTCATCTCTACTTCTTCTAAGCTTCTATATTGGTGTGATAAAGTTGTGATATTCAAGTTCCTACAAGTGGTATCAAGAGTCTAACAATGATTTAGGAGTGTTGGGAATTTGTGTTTTTCGTTTTTTTTAAGCAATATACATGTTTTTTTTCAAAAAAGTTCTTTACTTTTCTTGTTTTTCTTGGTTTTTAACACTTTTTTTTTATTACAAACTAGTGTTATAAACCTTTTCTAGCAAGAAAGTTTCAATCTTTTTGAAGATTTATAGCTTAAAAAATCGAATTTTGATTTTGTACTTGTTTTTCTAGAACACAAAAAATTTTCATAAAAATCATCAAGTTTGCAACTTTCTTCAAGTTTTGGTGTTTTTATAACTAGAAGTACAAGAATCTTGGAATGCAAACTTCATTTGGGTGAGCTTTTAGCAAAATCAAAATTCTAGCAAACTTTCTAGAACACAAAATTTTTTCATAAAAATCATCAAGTTTGCAACTTTCTTTAAGTTTTGGTGTTTTTATAACTAGAAGTACAAGAATCTTGGAATACAAACTTCATTTGGATGAGCTTTTTGCAAATTCAAAATTCTAGAAATTTTTCTAAATCACAAAGTTTCTAAATCTCTAAAGTTTCGAGAACACACTTGGTCTCGTTGCTTACTCGGTGTTTCCCTTGCTTGTATAAGTGAGAAAACACTTCGACTCGTGGTATACTCTCTAAATTGTATAATTTAGAAAGTTTTGGTGCAAAGTTTCTAGAACACTGAAAAGTTTCTAAAACACTGAAAAGTTTCTAGAACACTGAAAAGTTTCTAAAACTCTGAAAAGTTTCTAAAACACTGAAAAGTTTCTAGAACATTGAAAAGTTTCTAAAACACTGAAAATTTTCGAGAACACTGAAAAGTTTCTAAAACACTGAAAAGTTTCTAGAACACTGAAAAGTTTCTAGAACACTGAAAAGTTTCTAAAACACTGAAAAGTTTCTAGAACACTGAAAAGTTTCTAAATCACTGAAAATTTTTCTAGAACACCTTTTAGAATTTTTTTTTTCTAGAACACTTTTAGAATTTTTTTTTTCTAGAACTCTTTTAGAAAATCTTTTGGTGGACAAAGTTTCGAAAATTGTTGGTGTATTAAAAGTTCGTTGACCAAGGAAAGTAACCTTCACCAAACCCAAATCCTATTTCGTTGAGCCGATCCAAGATCACCTTTATCACACATTGTTTATACAATGGAAATGAAAGTGCAAATCCAAGAGAGAGATTCAAACAAAGTGTTTACTGTGTTCAAGTCATATGTAGAGAAGTTCATCAATACTTATGGTTATGACTCAAGGTTCGATCAGGCATTTGAATACTTCGTCCGAGTCCGATATCACAATTTCAAAGACAAACTCAAACAAAGCCTGAATCAACTTCAACAGCTACTTAATGAATAAGAACTTGATATAAGTAACTGCAAGGACGCTCTTAAAGTGATCCAGACTCAATTTCAGAGTATCTTTAACCCTTAGATAATGGGACAGTTAGAGTTTATCGATGCATTTTACCAAAAATTTTGGGTAAGCTATACGACCTTCAGAACTAAATGCATAAATCAAATGGATGAAATCGAAAAGATACTTGATGCTGAGGATGCTGAGTTAAAAGAGACTGAGAAACTCACGGGAAGTGATTCATCATCATCAGAACAGCAGGTTGAAAGCAGCAGTCCTAGCTATGATTCAAATGCTGATGGTACACAAAGGAATGAAGCTGTTTGGGATACCGAGGATGATCACATCAGACCTTTATCAGACACAAAGAAATTGGCTACGGTACAAAATTCACATGCTCATGATAATGGTAATATCTTTGATAATGTGTTTGCTCATGATCAGAGACATCCTGAGCATCCTGAGTCTATTAGTGACACTTATGTGGTGGAACAAAATGATAGTAATATCACTTTTGATACTCCAGATATGGATCCTAATAGAGGTGAGCCTGCCCAGGATGGATCTTCTTATGAACAAGATCGTGCCTTATTTGCTTCATTAATCAATAATTTCAAACATGAACTTGACAAGTGCAAAAACGACAATCGTGAAGCTAAGCAAACGAATGTCTTATTGACAAAAGAGCTTGAGAGATTTAAAGAAATGGAAAAAGGTTTTCAAAATGTAACAAAAAGAAAAGCTGAACTGGAATTTGAAAACTCAAACCTTAAATCTCAAGCTTGGAAGTTTGAAATGAATGGAGAGTCTGTCAAACCAATTTTAAAAAGAAATGAAGAACTTGAAGTTGGTTATAGAGAAGCTGTTCTTCGTGAAAAACGTTCCATTCAAAATCTGGATTCTCAAATGGTTGTTAACAACAGAAAGGTTCAAGCGCTTTTAAGAGAGAACAATGATTTAAAAAGTGAAAATTCCAGGCTTGACAACCACTTCAAATTTTGAGATTGTTAATACAAAACTTGAAAAAGAAAATCAAGAATTTTTTAAACGAACAAATGATCTTGAAAACAAACTTCGAAAATTGGGACAAACTTCTCAGACAATCAACATGCTGCCTACTAAAGATGAGGAAGTTTCTAAACAAACATCTGGAATTGGTTTTGAAAATAGTGCTCAGTTGGGAAATGGAAAACCGTGTTTTTTAAACAAAGTGAAAAAGTTGACACCTATTTTGTATAACGCTGAAGATATAGGAAAAGAATTGTCAGATGATCTTTTGTTTGAATCTCAAGATATTTTAAAATCTGAAGAGGAGAAACGTTTGAAAGTTAAACAAAGAAAAACCCCATTCTCGTACCACGGCTTTGTGTATGGTTGTACACAATTGACAGATATTCCAAAAGCACCTTTCAAAAGAAAAGACACAAATGTGAAAAGATTTTTCAAAGAAGCTCAACTTGCTACTTATGATGCTACGTTATGGCAAAATAGAGCAAGGAAACAATTTTGTAGTCTTAAACATCACATTGAGCATACGTTAAAGGCCATTTGGTTTAAGCAAGTAGACATCGATACCAGCATTTTCTCCAATCCTCTTTCATCAGATGTACGCCTTAAGATTGAAGTCCAAAAGATTTTGAAAGATGAGATTGAACCTCATGTGAAAAATCTCAACTTAAGTTTTGAGTACTTTGAAAAACATCTTGTCACTGAAATGAGAGAAGATTTAAAGTATGTTCATTCTCTTGAAGACGAATTTGATGAAAAATGCTTAATACTTGACATTCAAAAGGAATTTTTCACAAATCAAATAGAGTCGTTCAAGTCAGCATCTGTCAACCATGAGTATGAGAATGTGAATTTCGAACAAACATCTTCTTTGAAATCTGAAAATCATTGTCTCAAAAAGAAAATCACCGAACTTTCAAAAGAAGCAGCTGATGTCAAAGAAGAATTGTCAAAAAGAACAGCTCAGTTTGAGAAACATCTTGCAAAACTCGAAGCACAAAGTATCTCTTTCCAACTTAAACTACAAGAGAACAATGAGAAAAAATATTCGGAAAACTCTTCGACATCGGTGCTTAAAGGAAAAGAAAAGATTTTTGAAGAAAACTGTTATGATACAAAAATCAAGTTTGATCTTGATGAACTTGATACTAAAAATCTTGAATTGGAACATGCTGTGGCATCATTACAAAAAGAAAATGAACATTTGAAACAAACTTACAAAAACTTGTTTGATTCAATCAAGCGGTCAAGAGTTCAGAATCAAACTTCAAACAAATCTGACTCTCAGATCACACCAAATCATCTTTTTGAAAAAGAAAAGTCTGTGCTTCAAAAGAAAATTGCTGAATTGGAAAAAACAATTGCACAACAAACCAAGGATTTTGGTGATGCCAAAAATGATTTTTCAATCGAAACCGACAAATATGAAAATTATTTTGCACATCTTGAAAATCAAAATGCTTCTTTGCAAGAAAAACTGGCATCATCAGATCATCTTTCTCTTCAAAAAGAATATAATGATTTGAGAACGTCATACAATGCCTTAAAAGCAAAGTTTGATGTTCTTAACCGGTCAAAAGGAAAATCTCAAGTTTCAAACGAGTCTAAACCACAAGTAAGTGTTTCAGAAAAGGTTTACACAGGTGAATCTTCAAAACCATTTTCTAAAAGGGTTTCTCAATTTACCACCTATTCTTTGCAAAAAGGAAGGAAGTTTTCAAAGAGACCTAATTTTTCTGAAACATTTACTCCTCAAAAGGTTTCAAATGCAAGTGCTCATAAAGAAAAGAATCAAGGTTTTCAAACTCCATACTCTCGTTTTACTCCGGTAAAGCCAGTGTGGAAACCAAAGCAAAGCCGTTCAAAACATTTGACATATTCATACTCTGAAATGATTCCGCTACAACAAAGGAATGGCTATGCTTGGAAAAATCCTAATTCTGGAAGGTTTCCATTCATCTCAAAAATGAATTTTCGAAATGAAACACCGAGTTTCAACAATGGATGGAAAACTTCTTCTTCAAGTTTTAAAACTCCAAGAGAGACACCGAGTTTCTCAAACAACTTTCAAAAGCAAAAGAGTTTTAAATCACCGTTGATTCCACGAGCTTTATTTAAAAATGAAACACAGGTTTTCAGTCCTCGTTGGAATTCAACTTCTTTGTCTCGGATTGACACAACTTACAAATGGATTTCAAAATATGGTAACCCAGTTGGCGCCGTGCTTAAATGGGTTCCAAAAGTTGTTGTCTAATCCAAATTCATAATGGCTTTCGTATACTTCAGTATGAAACCCGGGCTTCAATGATGACTTCTTAGTATTTCAGCTAAGGACTCGTTCTTCAAAGAAAGGAAAGTGCTTAAATCATACAAAGGTTTTAAATATTTTTTGAGCACTTATCCTAAAAACATTATGGCTTATGCACACATAACAGTGTATAACCCACGATTTTCAAAGAAAGGACCCTGTTGTACATGTCTGTGCGACAATCCTAAAAGATAAGAAGACTTCTCACCAAAAAGCTTATCAAAGTCTTCTTAATTTTTTGAGCAAAATTTTAAAAAATGTTTCTAAAGGTTTTCAAAACTTTTCAAGATATTACTCCCTCAAATCCTTCAAAGCAAATATTTAATCAAAATGTTCTATTTTTTGAGGAGGAGTAATAAAATGATGTTCCAAAAAGATCATGCTTAAAAGAAACTAATTCGGAATTTACAAACATCCGTTTCTCCCATATGCTATCCAAAAAGAAAAGGTTTTAATCAATTGGTATTATAAATACCATGGATATGCTATTTTTGAGGGGGAGAAGAAGTGATTAAAATGTGATCAATGTGTTTAAGATTGTGGCTGAATCTCATGCGAGCTCGACTCAGAAATGACCCAAGAATTGACGAAACAACAAAAGTCAGTAATCGAAAAGACTTATCCTCGACGGGTAATAACATCAAGTTAGTTACTAGAGCTAGCTGTCACCTAAAAGCTGACAATGGAACTCTTTAACTAGCCACGTAAGCGTGTCTCGAAAAGGATTTGTCTTAGTAGAAATGTGCCGTTTCGAGAAACTTTTTGTGGACTTAACCAGGCTGGGTAATAACTTCAAGCTAGTCTAACTAGTGATGTAAGCGTGTCTCGAATCGGTCATGTTTACTAAAAGTGGATCAATTCAAAAAGTGCAAACTCCTCTCGCATGTGCAAATTTCTTAAAAAATCCATGAGCACATGTGAAGGGGGAGTCCTTCAAATGAAATACAAAACTCTCGAAGTGTTAATAAAGTATGTTTTATTATCATAAACACTTTGAGAGATTTTCAAAAATGGTTTGATGGCAACAATAGGATAATCATGGAGTTATAAGGTGACTAAGGTTAGGAAAAACCGTCCTATGATCCACCAGAGCCGGAGGGATCTACCCAAGGACAATTCCAATATATTAGAATTAGAAGTCCTTAGGTATGATTGAAAAAAGGAGAAAATGAGAAAGGAGAAAGAAGGGGTTGAAGAATTAAAAAGAAAAGTTATGAAAAAGGGTGAAAAGAAATAGCCCTCCAAATGTTCAACCTTAGGGCAGAAACCGGGTTCAACTCATATGCTACTGGTTGTTACTAAGGTGACACCGGTATTGAAGACAAGACGTCATGGACCCAGTGACGCACTGCACTTAACCTTCTAAGCCACTCAAGTTCTCTTAAAAGAGCTTGTTTCATTCTCACGGGGAACCGGTGTAAACTATCAACGTATCTCTTAGAGATGGTTGATATTGAAGCAGGAGACCCATCCCTAGTCTCCGCATAGGAAAACCAAATTATGCACTTATCGAGTCTAGAGCCATGAGATACATCAAAAGATCTCTTAGGATACACTTTCCTATGATTACACTTGTGTTCGCCAAAAAAGACACAAGTTGTAAGAGTCTTTTATGAGATCTACAGATCCTGCCTTATCTATCATGATGGTTACTATGTCTCAAACGGTCTACAGTTGTGGGGTGATCTCCAACAACTCACCTGAATCATTGATGTACTTCGGTGGATCTAGTAAGCCCTTTTCAGGGGTATCTGATTCAGGAACGGCCTTGGTAAAGGTTAGAAGGAGTCTTCACACTATGCTGTTGACGATCTCTAATTCCGAACCTGTAAGTACTGGATATTTTATTGCTAACTGTTTTATGCAGGTACTAATGAATGCTCCTTGGAGAAAGACCGTTACCATCACTCAAAGATCCACATGCTCATACTCTGCAAAGCTCTCTTCAAAGATCAAAGCAAAGCAAAGTTCAGAACGTTTCTAAGTCAAAGTCAAAGAATCTACAAACTAAAGAAACAAAGATTAAAGTCATAGAAAAGAGAACTTCACAAGGATTCAAAGTCAAACAAAGTATGAGCATGTTGGAAAAGACGTAAAGACATCCATATTTAAAGATGTTGATCAAAGGCAAGAAAGATCACAAAGCATGATTGGAACAACAGAACTAGCAAAACTATTACAACAAGACTCAAAGTTCAAAGAGAACAAGCTTCGAATATCAAAGATCAAGGTCACAAAAGAGAGATCTCAATGATCACCCTTAGGGGGAGATTGTTAGCATTAGAAGTGTTGATCATTTATGTAATCAAAGAGAGATCTCAATGATCGTCCCTTAGAGGGAGATTGTTAGCATTAAAAGTGACGATCATTATTGAGTCGACAAGTATTGTAATAGTTAAGTATATTGGGCTATGGACTTGGTACTTATTAAGTATATCCTGTAAGCCTTATTAGAACATGTAAACTAAGTCCAAGCCCAAGCCCATAGAAAGCCTATGTATGGAACTATAAAAGGCACCCTACCTCTCATTTGTAAGGTGTGCTTGAGTGTGTATTGTGTGTGTTTCTCTAATAATATTCTCTCTTCTTTCTTTCTCTACTCTCTCTACTTTCTCTCTCTAACATACATATATATACATATCAAGTCACCATCTTTCATCTCTACTTCTTCTAAGCTTCTATATTGGTGTGATAAAGTTGTGATATTTAAGGTCCTACACATCCCAATTAGTTTATTAGCTCAAATCAATTATCATACCGAATAATTGTGTAATATAAACATTAATTAGACAACAAATCATTTTCTTCTAAAACACCTTTAAGTTGATTTGATATACAACGAACTACACATTTATACATAGAATAGTTATACCTCCGTGGATACAAGCCGTGGGTATAACTCTTAGATAATGTGTTTTAACATAAGTCACAACATATCTAAATTTTAATTATTTGTGCATAATAATTGTATATTATCAAATTTAACAGTAATACATTTTATTAATTTCTATCTTGATATGCTAAAACATGTTTGGTACAAACACGGGATTGTAAATAAGATTTATCTGTAACATTATGTAAAATCTTTTATATGTGTGTAGTGTGTATGCGTATATTGTGGGGTTTTTTTTTTTTTTTTTTTTTTTTTTTTTTTTTTTTTTTTTTTTTGTATTGAAATATATTTTTTTGAATAGCGTGATTTTTTTTATGAACTCCCGGCCTTTATATCTATCTACCCATATTGTTCTTGATTCTTTTAGAGAGGTTTGGGCTTGTGAATTAACATATCTTTTCACATCATTCCTTATTATATCAGTCATCAAAAAACTTGAAATGAGTAGTACGTAAAAGGGTAAGATAGACTTTTCTCATCGTATTACTCTGATTATTAAAAAAAATCATAGTGTCGAATGAGTTGATATCCTAGAGTCCCACCATTCTCCACATAACCGGTGAACTCATCCCAACGAGAGAACAGTTCCCCGTAGATCTCATTTTCTATCTAGATTTGAGGAGCCCATCGCGACCGTCCATCTATTTCTCATCTCACACCTCTAATAAATCTTGTTTATCTTTTTTTTCTTGTCATTTAATGAGGAGGGGTAACGTGGTCTTTCCCCGTTCACTCATTTTTTGGTAAGTCAAACATATTACTCACTCACCCACCCCTCATTCATTTTTCTAAACAAACGCGCACACACATTCATCACTCTCATTCAATCCTCTCATTAATCTCAATAAGTAAATACCTAGTCATAATTTCCCCCCAAATCTTATGAATAATGGACATACGAGTTGAAATAGCAACGAGTAAGGATAAAACTAAGGTCGATTCTTCATTTGTTCATCCTTATGTTACTGTTGTCGGTAATCTTTTTTCTTTGATATTTAGCAATATATGTTTCTTATTTTAGGTTTATGTTGCTTAATTTTGGATATAAATAGTAGACCTTGCTTTTTTAGGGTTTTTGTTGCTTATTTAGGTTTTGTTGCTTATTCAACTGATGATGAATAACTGATATTTTTTTTTTTATGTTTTTGATGTTAGGTGTTCGTGAAGCTAAAGTTATTGGTTCTCCTAGGAGTAAGTGGATTACGATGGATATGAAACCTAGCAATCAAGTGTTGAACCCAAGGCCGGTGTCTCAGTTTAATCCTAAAATTGTGATGTTGTAAAGTCTGGTATTGGAATGAAGTCTGGTCTTGTGAAGTTTGGTGATAAGGTGTCCGGTGTTGTGCAATCGGGTGACAATGTATTTGGTGATATTGCGTCAATTGTTGTTAAGGCTAATCGAAAGGATAAGGCGCCGGTTGTATTTATGGATAAGGCACAAGATCTTGTTAAGGATAAACCAAAGGATAAGGCGGCATATGTTGTTATGGATAAGGCGCCAGTTGTTTTGAAGTCAGTCGATAAGGTGTTTGATGATGTGTTTTCGAACAAGGTTGAGGCTAAGGCGTCGGCTGTTGTAATGGATAATGTGCTGGTTTTTTAAAAGGATAAGGCACCAACTGTTGGGAAGGATAAATCGGCTAAGGCGCCGACTGTTGTGAAGTTGGTTGATAAGGTGTCAGGTGATGTGGTTTTGGACAAGGTTCAGGCTAAGGCACCGACTGTTGTAAATGATAAGCCGACTGATGTTAAGGATAAGTCTGTTGCTGTTAAGGACAAGGCGTCTGGTAATGTGGTTAAGGGTAAGAAGCCTGCTGTTGTTAAGGATACAACGCTGAAGGTCCAAGCGATATCAGAAGTTCCTATTTTAAGGTCGAAGCAGAAACTTAAGCCTGAAGTGAAGTTGAAGTATTCTATTCGTGTTTTAAGTTCAAATGAACATACTAATCGGAAAAGGATTTTATCAAAAGTTGATGAGAGTAAAAAGAAAGTGAAAGTGAAGCTGCTCAAAGGTAACAAGAAACATCGAGCATTCTAGTTCTGAGGTTCCTGATAGCGCCGTGCTTGTTCAAGAAAGAGAGAGTCCCTTTGACGGAGAGAAAGACCCGAGCCCCCCATAGAGGCAAGTGAAGTTGGTAAGCCGTATGATGGGCAACTATCTCCCCGTGGTTCCTCGAGTGCCAGCCGCAGAGCCTCCAGGACAAGGAGGCGGCGATCAACCATCCACTTGCATTTGCAACAGATTCATACTATAAGAAAGTGGACGTGAAGTTGCTAAAAGGTAAGATGATGAAAGAGAATTCTGATTCTGAGTTTGATCTTGATGAAGAAGTTGATTCTTCGTCTGATGAAGTTGATCGAAAGGAAAAGAAATCGAAGAATCTTTGTCTGATGAAGTTGAAGAGAAAGAGGAATGGTTCAGATTCTGATTCTTTGTCTGTTGATGAAGAAAAAATGAAGCGAATGTATAATAAATTGAAGATGAAGATAAAGAAAGAAAATTCAAATGAAGAGTGTGTCTGATAACACTCAAATTGTGCATGTTTTTAGTGACGTTTTTCGTATGTTTTTTTGTTTTTTTTGTCACTTAATCGTATAAAAGTGTGTATGCTACCAAAGAACAAGAAAATGATGAAAAAGACAAAGAAATGATCATTAAATGAAGATTTATGCATGTACGAAGAATTCCCGACTCATTCAAGTCTCTTGGAGTATATTCGAGAAGATTAAAGTCATGAAGTTGTCACTCCAAAGACTCAAGAATAAAGCACAAGAGGGAAAACGAGAGAAGAATTGAAGGTAAGAAGCTCAAACGAAGAATTATTGGAAGACTCGTTGTTCCCAACACACCTTCACCATTTTGGCCATAAGTTGAGCATACGAACTCGGATTTAGTTGATTCAAGCGGCCACGAAAAGCTAAGAGAAAGATCTACAACTTTGACGTTTATGATTTTCTGCCAAAATGCATCCAACTGATCGGTTAGATGGATTACCGAACGGTTAGATCAAAATGTCTCATCCAACCGGATCGGTTGGAATCCAACCGACCGGTTAGACCCATATGTCTCATCCAACCGGATCGGTTGGATGAAATACCGAACGGTTGGTTAGCTCGTTATGCAAAAACTCATTCTACCTCATTCTAGGCTCTTCCTTCTGGTATTCTAGGTTCTTCTATTCACCTTGGAGACCAAGTTGTTGCATTTGGTTCTAAGTGTGTAAGTGTGTGTGCATTTCTAGCCTCCACCCTAAAGGAAGATTTGTCACCACCTTACCAGGTGCAATTCTGTAACAATTCGCAATTTCAGGTTAACTTTTATTCCCGAAAATTTCACTATTCACTTTTTACTATTCACTTTTACTATTCACTTTTCACTATTCATCTCAGAAATTTTTATTTCATATTCTCGTAAGTTAAACTATTTAATGATAATCCGAGAGTTTGACGCTCGTCGGATCATTTCTGCAAAAATCACAAAGCCGTGTCCGAGATTTATTTTTAGGTTTAAACGTCCTTCTAGCATCCCGATATGTCCATAAAACATTATAAACAATAGAAATATGATTTTCTCTCATTTTAGGACAATTCCAAAAGTTTCGGAATTTTACGTTTTTCAGTTCAGCGTTTTACGCGAATTGCGCGTTTTAGACCCGTGTTTCCAGTTTTTAGCAGGGTTTTCGCACCCGATAGAACCTACCACTCATTTTATATTTTATTATGGAGTATATTGACATGTTTGACCATACTTTCAAGTTTCATATTTTTAGGATACCCGGTTTTACGTTTCGTGGCCTAAAAACTTACGGTTAGCAATTTACGGGTCCAAAACTAGCTACATACTTAGGATATTATCATCTAAAGACCAAGAGTCATCATCTAGTCACCTTATCCTCATTCAAACCGCCACTAGGGGGGGGGGGTTCACACTTGTGGTTAAATTTTGACCATTGATTCTTTACTTAATTACAACTTTGGCTCCAAGTTAACCTTGGTCACCAAGTTTATGTAGTTTCCTAGTAAGCTTCCTAACCTCCTCTTCATGCTATAAATAGAGAGCTCATTCCATCATTTCTTCATAAATAAAACGCCACAACCTCAATCCTAGCACCATGATCTTTTGATCTTCAATATACAAGTTACACTACAAAGTTCAATGTCTTAGTATTCTCTACCTAGTTCTTAAGTTTGTTTGGTGATTCCATGGTTGAATTAAGAGCTACACAAGGTTACTAGGGCTGAAGTTAAATGGTTTTCACAAGGGTTAGATCAAGGCTAGCAAGGGTTACAAGAGTTATGGTGAAGGGTTTACAAGCTTAGGTTTAGTGTCCTAGTTCTATACTTGACTTCCTTTCTTTAGAAAGCCAAAAGTTGTAAGCAAACCCTTATACACTTTCTTGCTCAATATCATTTCATGCTTATTATGTTTCTTTCATGCTATATATGGTCTTTGTATTGTGTTCATGATGTTTAAAAATGGATAAAACAAGTATTGGTATACATATGTTAACTTATGACAAGTAAACAAGCAAACTAGTGATTTTTATGGAAAACCACGACCACAATAGTATAACTTTGATATTTGACACTTACTTACTGTTAAAGAGGACTTAACAAGGAAAACATAGCAATTTGAATCACCCAAAACGAGTACACGAGTCAAAAGTTATGACCGTTTGAAGTTAGCGAAACCAAAACGGCAAAACTGCCTAAATTGCATTCTGATCAAATTATGATTTTGAAAGTCCCACTTCTGGTCCGATTCATCAAAAAGTTAAAACACGAAAGTTGTCCGGAACGACGTTTTCGTTCAGGAATAAAGAAGCTCGAGACCTGAAAACGCTTTCTGAGTGATAAATTTCTTCAAATTCTTAACAGCCCATTTTTAGACCAAAGTTACTATATAATCATTATAATTAGATGAGACCAAGAGGTCTAATGACCTAAAGCCGAGACCACAACCATGGCTAAAGCCAAGGTTGAGTCTCAAGATCATGGTAACAATGACCAAGGTCACGGCAAAGCCACGGCTAAAGACCATATAACTATTAAAGATCAAAAAGCTTATATATATATATATATATATATATATATATATATATATATATATATATATATATATATATATATATATATATATATATATATATATATATATATATATGTTATCAAATACTACAATAGTAGGGAGCCTCATGTGAGGAGTTCATTGAGTAAGCCGTCGAGACGAGTTGTGGATTTACGAGTTAAAGTGTCCTGGCTCCTCGAACGTTTACTCCATGACTTCTGAATTATGTCGGCCCGAACGGTAGTAAGAGATATACAACTTATACATGTTTCATAGACCATTTATATTCAACGACTTACACTATATACTAAGTACTACATCATGAACATTATGCAAGACATATATGGGCAATTCTTCGTATTCTTAGACGTTACTCCAAACCTAAGTCGCAACGTTCTATTATAGGCTGTTCTTAGAGACTTTCGCGATTCGACTACCACTTTCATTTCTCATTACATAGACTTAAGGTGAGTCATAGCCCCTACTCTTTTCATACTTGTTTTAACTCTTGGGAGGGATACATGCTCAACTACTTGCTTACTTGTACAAATACTCTTAAACATTTATACTTGATTGTGTTATACTTGATTGCGTTATACATACTTGTTACACTATACTTGCTTAATTTAAATACAAGATTCGTATTTACATGCATACATAATACTCTATTATGTCAGAGAGGTATTGTTAGTACTCATGGGAAGATGCCCCCTACCCTTGTGTCTATACTTGACCTTGGATGACGTAGTACTATTTGGGAAGATGCCCCCGCCCTTGTGTCTATTCTTGACCTTGGGTGAATATAATCTGGTGCATTGTATAAACTAACTTTTAGCAGTGGGTTGTGGACACACAGGTTACAAGTCTCTTATGGCGGGACTTGTAACTGAGTGGATTCTCAATGCCTTTGCTGTGTGAATATTCTTTTAAGGCTTTTCAACTGTTTTAAGACAAACTCTATGAACTCACCAACCATTGTGTTGACACTTTAGCATGTTTATCTCAGGTTAGTAAGGCGATAGCTAGTGCGTGGAACTTAGACTTAAGGTGAGTCATAGCCCCTACTCTTTTCGTACTTGTCTTAACTCTTTGGGGGAGACACATGCTCAACTACTTGTTTACTTGTACAAATACTCAAAACGTCTATACTTGACTGTGTTATACTTGATTGCTTACATACATGACTGCGTTATACTTAATTGCGTTATTCTATTTATTGACTAGTAGTTGTCTTTGGGAATTGACTCCCAGTTGTCTTTGGGAAGTGGCTCCCAGTTGTCTTTGGGAATTGACTCCCAGTTGTCTTTGATACATCCTAACATTTGCGAATGTTGGATACATCATAAAAGTGAGGTCTTCGGAGATGAAGTAGAGACTCACTTCTAATTGCTTAAATTGTCTTGATGAACTTATACATGTCTTATTCATACTATATATGTTAGCAGTGGGTTGTGAACACACAGGTTGCAAGTCTCTTATGGCGGGAATTGCAACTGAGTGGATTCACGATGCCTTTGCTGTGTGATCATTCTTTAAGGCTTTTCAACTGTTTTAAGACAAACTCTATGAACTCACCAACCATTGTGTTGACACTTTAGCATGTTTATCTCAGGTTAGTAAGGCGATAGCTAGTGCGTGGAACTTAGAGTCAAGCTGCATATTCTGAAGACTTACGCTTTTATCATTTACCATTCAAAACTTTGTATACATTTATGTATCATAATTTGGAATCTCATGTTTGTAACTCTGAATTCATTAATCGAATGGTAACTTTTCAAAACGTCTCATTTAGAGTTCGTTTTCTATAACTTGTACTTTGTATTATGAAGTAGCACCCCTATGACACAGTCTTCCGCTGCGGTATTTTGGGGGTGTTACAGATTGGTACCAGAGCCTTGGTTATAGAGAACTAGGTTGCATTTAGTGCCTAGACTATAACTGCTATATACGTTGGGACCTTCCTCTTTATTTGCCTTACACACAATACATACACATATGCTTTTTGGTTAGAGTTTTGCTTAGTTCCACACTGTTAGATGATGTGACTTTAGTATTATAAGGAGCCCCAGAGATTCGTCGAGTCATTAAAAACATGGAGCTCAGTAATAACTAATTAGTTAACTTGATCTTGTGACAGTTCTTGTTTGATGAGACACAAGATTTGAGTTAAATAATATTATTGCTTAGCTTTAGGGATTTGATGACTGGATTATCTTACCATCTGCCTCAGAAGGCGGATTTTGTGTCGGAAATTCTTAAGTAGGATGTTTTAGAATCTCCTTATTTAAATGGATTGGGACGCCTCTTCAGTTAAATAAAGAAATTGTAAATCACCGAACCATGAGTTTATGATCTCTTACTTACATAAATTTGGACGCTTCTTTATGTAAGTAATGTGTTATAAATAAGTGGGCTTAATTGTAGCCGATACAACTCCTTAACCAGAACCTTAGACAAATCAGAGTGAACACCACTATATTAGAGATCCCGAATTCTCTTAGACACATCGTAAGTAGTTAACATCAACTGAACTTCGGGACGAAGTTCTCCTTAAGGGGTACAGACTGTAACAATTCGCAATTTCAGGTTAACTTTTATTCCCGAAAATTTCACTATTCACTTTTTACTATTCACTTTTACTATTCACTTTTCACTATTCATCTCAGAAATTTTTATTTCATATTCTCGTAAGTTAAACTATTTAATGATAATCCGAGAGTTTGATGCTCGTCGGATCATTTCTGCAAAAATCACAAAGCCGTGTCCGAGATTTATTTTTAGGTTTAAACGTCCTTCTAGCATCCCGATATGTCCATAAAACATTATAAACAATAGAAATATGATTTTCTCTCATTTTAGGACAATTCCAAAAGTTTCGGAATTTTACGTTTTTCAGTTCAGCGTTTTACGCGAATTGCGCGTTTTAGACCCGTGTTTCCAGTTTTTAGCAGGGTTTTCGCACCCGATAGAACCTACCACTCATTTTATATTTTATTATGGAGTATATTGACATGTTTGACCATACTTTCAAGTTTCATATTTTTAGGATACCCGGTTTTACGTTTCGTGGCCTAAAAACTTACGGTTAGCAATTTACGGGTCCAAAACTAGCTACATACTTAGGATATTATCATCTAAAGACCAAGAGTCATCATCTAGTCACCTTATCCTCATTCAAACCGCCACTAGGGGGGGGGGGTTCACTCTTGTGGTTAAATTTTGACCATTGATTCTTTACTTAATTACAACTTTGGCTCCAAGTTAACCTTGGTCACCAAGTTTATGTAGTTTCCTAGTAAGCTTCCTAACCTCCTCTTCATGCTATAAATAGAGAGCTCATTCCATCATTTCTTCATAAATAAAACGCCACAACCTCAATCCTAGCACCATGATCTTTTGATCTTCAATATACAAGTTACACTACAAAGTTCAATGTCTTAGTATTCTCTACCTAGTTCTTAAGTTTGTTTGGTGATTCCATGGTTGAATTAAGAGCTACACAAGGTTACTAGGGCTGAAGTTAAATGGTTTTCACAAGGGTTAGATCAAGGCTAGCAAGGGTTACAAGAGTTATGGTGAAGGGTTTACAAGCTTAGGTTTAGTGTCCTAGTTCTATACTTGACTTCCTTTCTTTAGAAAGCCAAAAGTTGTAAGCAAACCCTTATACACTTTCTTGCTCAATATCATTTCATGCTTATTATGTTTCTTTCATGCTATATATGGTCTTTGTATTGTGTTCATGATGTTTAAAAATGGATAAAACAAGTATTGGTATACATATGTTAACTTATGACAAGTAAACAAGCAAACTAGTGATTTTTATGGAAAACCACGACCACAATAGTATAACTTTGATATTTGACACTTACTTACTGTTAAAGAGGACTTAACAAGGAAAACATAGCAATTTGAATCACCCAAAACGAGTACACGAGTCAAAAGTTATGACCGTTTGAAGTTAGCGAAACCAAAACGGCAAAACTGCCTAAATTGCATTCTGATCAAATTATGATTTTGAAAGTCCCACTTCTGGTCCGATTCATCAAAAAGTTAAAACACGAAAGTTGTCCGGAACGACGTTTTCGTTCAGGACTAAAGAAGCTCGAGACCTGAAAACGCTTTCTGAGTGATAAATTTCTTCAAATTCTTAACAGCCCATTTTTAGACCAAAGTTACTATATAATCATTATAATTAGATGAGACCAAGAGGTCTAATGACCTAAAGCCGAGACCACAACCATGGCTAAAGCCAAGGTTGAGTCTCAAGATCATGGTAACAATGACCAAGGTCACGGCAAAGCCACGGCTAAAGACCATATAACTATTAAAGATCAAAAAGCTTATATATATATATATATATATATATATATATATATATATATATATATATATATATATATATATATATATATATATGTTATCAAATACTACAATAGTAGGGAGCCTCATGTGAGGAGTTCATTGAGTAAGCCGTCGAGACGAGTTGTGGATTTACGAGTTAAAGTGTCCTGGCTCCTCGAACGTTTACTCCATGACTTCTGAATTATGTCGGCCCGAACGGTAGTAAGAGATATACAACTTATACATGTTTCATAGACCATTTATATTCAACGACTTACACTATATACTAAGTACTACATCATGAACATTATGCAAGACATATATGGGCAATTCTTCGTATTCTTAGATGTTACTCCAAACCTAAGTCACAACGTTCTATTATAGGCTGTTCTTAGAGACTTTCGCGATTCGACTACCACTTTCATTTCTCATTACATAGACTTAAGGTGAGTCATAGCCCCTACTCTTTTCATACTTGTTTTAACTCTTGGGGGGGATACATGCTCAACTACTTGCTTACTTGTACAAATACTCTTAAACATTTATACTTGATTGTGTTATACTTGATTGGCATTATACTTGATTGCGTTATACATACTTGTTACACTATACTTGCTTAATTTAAATACAAGATTCGTATTTACATGCATACATAATACTCTATTATGTCAGAGAGGTATTGTTAGTACTCATGGGAAGATGCCCCCTACCCTTGTGTCTATACTTGACCTTGGATGACGTAGTACTATTTGGGAAGATGCCCCCGCCCTTGTGTCTATTCTTGACCTTGGGTGAATATAATCTGGTGCATTGTATAAACTAACTTTTAGCAGTGGGTTGTGGACACACAGGTTACAAGTCTCTTATGGCGGGACTTGTAACTGAGTGGATTCTCAATGCCTTTGCTGTGTGAATATTCTTTTAAGGCTTTTCAACTGTTTTAAGACAAACTCTATGAACTCACCAACCATTGTGTTGACACTTTAGCATGTTTATCTCAGGTTAGTAAGGCGATAGCTAGTGCGTGGAACTTAGAGTCAAGCTGCATATTCTGAAGACTTACGCTTTTATCATTTACCATTCAAAACTTTGTATACATTTATGTATCATAATTTGGAATCTCATGTTTGTAACTCTGAATTCATTAATCGAATGGTAACTTTTCAAAACGTCTCATTTAGAGTTCGTTTTCTATAACTTGTACTTTGTATTATGAAGTAGCACCCCTATGACACAGTCTTCCGCTGCGGTATTTTGGGGGTGTTACAAATTCTTTCCTCCACCCTTAAGGACGAATTGTCACCACTATTATCTCACCCAAAAGGCCACAACCCTCTGCTATTTTCAGAAAAAGGCTCAAACACATGTGAGAAGATGTTGGGTATTATTTTCCGGCTTGGATTGGAGGCTTGAAGGTTGCTATAATCCTTTACCTATTGTAATTCATACCTTGGGTAAACTTTTGTTACTTTTAAGATGTTGAATGTTATATCTCATGTTTGGTTCTATGTGTTTCATGTGATGTTTTGATAATGATAATCTCTTAATGTTTGTTTGGTACATATGATAACTTGTGATAAAAGGATGTTTGGATATAATTAGTGTTTGTTTGGTTTATGATGAAAGACATCATATTTGGTTAAATTGGAACTTGTCTTGTTTATTATTTTGATTAATCATTGGTGAGTCTATAGTCGAAAGGATTCTCAAAAGTGGTTGATTTCAATTCATTAGTCGACGAATGGTTTCGGTCTTGTACTTTGCGACGATTGTATAAGGAACTTAATAAAGATAACAAGTAAAGGTTTAATTTAGATTAAAGGTCGAAAGGCATCTTTTGAATATGTGTTTTCATCATCTTTCAAGTAAATGGTACTTAACAAATTTATGACATCAAAGTTATGGGTCGAAAGAACTCTTTGTTGTTGTTTAGGTATAAGCCTCGTGATATAACCAGTTGATTAAGGTTATACATATTTGATTTATAAAACACTAAATTATTATTGGTTCTAGAGGTCGTAAGGATTACCTTTGATAATATGTTTTCCAAACTAAACATCCTAATATCCATGTGATCATTTGTCTAAACATATATGATCTTTGTGTTCTTGTTCTCATATTGCTTTTCTTGTGGTTTGATCCGTGACAATCATAACCACTAACTTGTTACTTGCTTAAACAAACAAACAACACTTGAGTGTAACCAAGTATCTTGGGACGACCTTGACTTACCACTACTATACTACAATTGACTAGGGTATACTTGCCCGAATGTGTTCCTAGTTAACTGGTAATTCTTGTTTATAAATTTAAAGCTTCAATGGAGCGCATCAAGTTTTTGGCGCCGCTGCCGGGGACTTGTGTTTGTATTCTTTTGTTTGTTTGTTTGCTTGAATGTTTAATTGCTTGTTCATTTGATATATTGTTTGCTTGCTTGATCATTATTCCGGCACCACCACAACAAATTATTGGCGCCGTTGTCGGGGTTTTGGTTTCATGTTTTCTTAAAATGCTCATTTCAAAGTTTGTTTCAAAAATGTGCTCGAAATTGTTTGCGAAAAAAAAAAAAAAAAAAACCCCACCAAAACCACCTAAATCATTTTAATCGATAAGTCACCACCCGTAACCGATTCGGTTGGAGGCTTCTTTGCCATTTTCTTTTTAGTTGTTTTTCTTGTTTTGTGAGTTTTGTGTTTTATAAGTTATGAGATCTCTTGCATGTTTTTGTGTTTTTTTTGTTTGTGTTATTTTGTCTAAATTAGTTTCGTATAAATTTTGAATATTGTTTTGTTTTTGTGATTAATTGTGTTTGCTTGCGTCTATGTGCTTGTCATTTCTTTTGTTATCGTGCTCTTATTTGTTTGTGCTTTTATTTTTGTTTTTAATGTTCTTGATATTTTTCTAGTACATATGTGTTTATGTGTTTTATTTACTTGTGTTTATTTTCGTGTTCATTACGTTATGTGTTTTTGTTTTATTTTGTCAATAAAAAGTTTTAAGTAAAACGTGGGTTAATAAATTTGTTTTGTTAAAAAAAAAATGGTCATATTATAAATTACAGTATCTTCACAAAAGCATCTAACCACATCCAAAAAAATCTGTCCCTTCAACCCAACAACAATACCCATCGTGTTGGTAAAGAGTGTAAGAAAATTGATTTTGAAAAGAAAGATGACTTCCTTGGCACGAACCAACTCATAAGCGATATCATCTACTCGGATTTCCTTCAATGATTTAGGGAAAAGCTGAGCAACCCACAACCTCACAAACTCATGGTCAATAGGTCTGAGATCTAAAGAAAGTAAGGAATCACCACCAATAGGAATACCTAAGATCTCATGAATTTTCCAACGAGTGACCTTGATTGAATCGCCAGTGTCCAACCTAAACAAGTAAGTTGATGAATTAAAGTTTTGAACCACATACCTTCCCAACCTCGACGGAATATCGTCTATGGCAACGTTGTGAAATGAACTAAAACATATTTTTGACAAAAACTTCACCATATCAATTTTGTTTCATGGATGGCAAAAAAAAGAACTAGAAACTGTCCTTGCACAAAGAGTTGGAAAATTCTTTAGATACTCTTCATGTGCTTCTTCTTGAGGCATTAATTGTCATTGTTTTTTCTTATCTTTCCTCGGGATACTCTCTTGATTAGAATCTTCATTCTTTATCTTCTTCTTCTTTAATTTATTATACATTCACCTCATTTTTTCTTCATCATCCGACGAAGAATCAGAATCTGAACCATTCCTCTTTCTCTTCAACTCCATCAGACAAAGATTCTTTGATTTCTTTGCCTTTCAATCAACTTCATCAGACAAAGAATCAATTTCATCAGACGAAGAATCAACTTCTTTGTCATGATCAAACTCATAATCAGAATTCTCTTTCGTCGTCTTACCTTTTAGCATCTTTTACTTGCACTTTCTTATCAACCTCATAACCATAATGCTCATAATTCATGTTACCTTTCACTTTCACTTTCTTTTTACTCTCATCAACTTTTGACAAAATCCTTTTCCGCTTAACATGTTCATTTGAACTTAAAACACAAATAGAATACTTCTGCTTCACTTCAGGCTTAAGTTCCTGCTTCAACCTTCAAACAGGTACGTCTGATATCGCTTGGACCTTCGGCGCCGTATCCTTAACAACAACATGCTTCTTACCCTTAGCAACATTACAAGATGCCTTGTCCCTAACAACAACAGACTTATCCTTAACATCAGTCGGCTTATCATTTACAACAGCCGATGCCTTAGCCTGAACCTTGTCCAAAACCACATCACCAAATACCTTATCAACTGACTTCACGACAGTCAGCGCCTTAGCCTTAGCCTTAGCTGGTTTATCCTTCCCAACATTCGGCACCATATCCTTCTCAACACTGGCGCATTATCCTTTACAACAGCCGGAGCCTTAGCTTGAACCTTGTCCGAAACCACATCACTAGACACCTTATCGACAGACTTCAAAATAACCGGTGCCTTATCCATAACAACAGTCGACACCTTATGCTTTGGATTATCCTTAACAAGATCTGACGCCTTATCCATAACTATAGTCGACGGCTTTTCCTTTGGATCAGCCTTAACAACAGATGACGCAATATCACCAAACACCTTGTCACCTGACTGCACAACACCAGACACCTTATCACCAGACTTCACAAGACCAGGCTTCATTCCAATACCAGAATTCACAACATCACCAGTTTTAGGATTAAACTGAGACACCGGCCTTGGGTTCAAAACTTGATCGCCAGGTTTCATATCCATCGTAATCCACTTACTCCTATGAGAACCAGTAACTTTAGCTTTACGAACACCTAACATCAAAAACATAAAAAAATTATCAGTGATTCATCATCAGTTGAATAGGCAACAAAACCTAAATAAGCAACAAAAACCTAAAAAAGCAGAATCTATTATTTAAATCCAAAAATAAGCAACAAAACCCTTAAATAAGAAACATCTACTGCTAAATATCCAAAATGAACAACAAAAATAAGCAACATCAGTTGAATAATTGAACAAAATCACATGTGATTCATCAGTTGAATAAGCAACAAAAACCTAAAATAGACAAAATCTATTAACTATATCAAAAAATAAGCAATATCTACTGCTAATATCCAAAATAAGCAACAAAACCTAAAAACCTAAAATAAGCAACATCTATTGCTAATATCCAAAAAATAAACAACAATCACTAAAACCTAAATAAGCAACAAAATAAACAACATCTACTGTTTATCTAACAAAAACACAAACTACATTGATTTTCACTATTTTTCAGTTGATTATCTAATGAACTGAACATCAAAACATACAAAACATACAAAACAACAATTTTGTAAACACCCATAAAATCTCATCAACATCATTTCCACTACAATACCTATATTAGGTATTTTCACAGGTAAATTTTTGCTTTTCTTCCCTTTACATAGCATGCATGACTCTCTAGACCTACTTACGTATCCTCTTAAACCAAATATCCTTACAACCATAACATATGAACTCCTAATCTAAGATCACTACAACACCACAATCAGTAGTCTATCACCATAACATACTAAATCTACCATAATACCAAAACAAACCCCAATCAAACCCTAAGTAGTTATAGTTATTTCTAAAACCCTAATTTCTAAACTAAACTAGTTTGAAAGTACTCAAGGCTTATGTAAGAGTTACATTAGCAACTTTAGGATATCTTAGACTCCTTAAACCTTAGTACAACCCTCTAGATCTTAGGTACAAGTCCCTTAAGCACAAAACCCTAACTAGGTCTTATAAGCCCCAAAACTAGGTTAAACCTTCCCAAATCTTTACCATAAGTTATCACCACTTAGTATAAGTATCCTAAGTCCTAATCCTAGTCACTAAGCACCCATAGAACCCTAATATAGGCACTAAACCCTAAACTAGACCCTAATCACTTACTAAGCCAGATTAAGTTTAAACTAAACCTAAACTATTTCAAACCTAAACCTAAGCACCTCAAGCACTTAGCCTAGTACCTTAGTCACCCTAACCATCCACCCTAGCTCCTCCCTAAGTAGCTTACAAGTAGGGGATGCACTGATGAGGCGAAAAGTGTTACGCTTTTAGGGGGTCATTTAAGCCCTAAGTCATGATTAATTGATCAAATATTGCCTCAAATCGTTCCTTTTGTCATTTTAGGTAATTTGGAGAAGAAATCTGGAAAAGGAAGCATTTTGGACGTTTTTTGAGCGAAAAGTGAAGAAAACGACAAAGTCTCCAAAATCAAGCTGGAAATAGTACCTGACGGCGTCAAGCTTTACACTTGACGACATCATATGTTGGCAAATAGGTGGATATAAAGTTTACACGAGACACGCCATAATGTTTTTGGGACGTAAAGAATGACGGCGTCACCCTTTGGGACGCCTAGGTAGTCAAGAGCAAAATACAAGGTGACGGCCAAGAGATGAATTACATGTGACAGCGTCAAATATAGATCTAGGCAATCCGAGAAGAGTATTGGTGGCTAGTTGACGGCGTCACACGTACAACGTGACGCCGTCAGATTGTATTTCTCTATATATAGTTTTCTAATTTTCATTCATTAGAGAGAGAACTTTTGGAGGAACTTTACCACAAACCCTAGGTCAAATTTTCACCTTCTTGTAAGGGTTTCAAACCCTTCTTTCATCCATGTTTAATTAAAGATAAGTCTTCCATAATCATTCAATATGTCTATGTGTTGTTTGATTTTATCTTATGTTTGTCTTTACTTTAACATGCTAGGATTGTGTTTGCTTAGATGTAATGAAATCTAGCTATTGATTATTGGTTGATTGTTTGTTATTAATTGTTGTGGATGAATGATTTCGATGTTAGGCTTAAGAAAACTGGCTAATCTCTAATTGGTAACTTGCTTGAACGTCTTAAGAAACATGAATCGGATGTGTACTACGATTTTAATGGTTGTATTTAATGCATGAGTGACTACTAAGGATGCCATGTTAGGGGCTAGTAGTCGGCTCGACATAGGAAGAGGTAGAAGCTTATAGAGTTAGGGAAGATCGTACACGGCCCCACGAATGGTATTAAGGAATATAACCCGTCATCCACGCAATTGTAACAAACTAGTCAATTAATGAAAGATAGCTAGGGAGTAGTGAAATCTAAGTAAACACGTTTCTTTCATTATAAGGTTTTTCTCAACATTTATTTTCTTGTTATTTTATTTTTATTGCATTTGTAGTTATTTGGGTTAGTTGACTAGCAACTAATTCCGCCCACTCTTCCAATACCCGAGATTTTTACTTGCTTTCTATAAAATATAAAAATACAAAAAGAATCATTCCTCACCTCTAGACCTAGTTTAATTAAGTTTTGATCCTAACGAACACTATTCCCCAAGTAGAACGATCGATCCTCCGGTACTTGCTACTACACTATACTACATCGGTCAGGTACACTGCCTAGTGGGGATTTCAAGCTTTTCAAGATCCCTTGAGAAGTAAAACCTTTTGCGTAGGCGCAATCCCACGCATCATGCACCTACTTGTCACCACCCTTAGCCGCGGCCAAACCACCACCACAAGCCCCTAGCCTACCTTGTAGCTTCTAATAGTCACATATAGTTGGTAAGAGTCACCTCCCCCCTCATGCCACCACACCACCCATTGCTTGGCCACCAAGCCATACGAGGGCTATAAATAGCTCGACACCCCCTCCCATTCCAATTCACACCTCCTCTCTTCTACCCCTCAAACTTTATGTAAGTAGTAGTAGTATACAAGCTCTAGTAAGCCTAGGAGTCGAGCTAGATAGGCCTTGCACCCTTGTCGAGTCCCATTTCCATCGAGAAAACTCTAAAACCCTCGTTAAGCCTTCCCCTTATCACGTAAGCTTCTATACTGGTTATAATAGCTTTATTACAACCCTAGGATAGTTATAGGTTGCCTTAGATCACCTAGGAACCCTTGCTTTAGCCTTGATCACTTTCATTTGGTAGTTTACATTTTGAAACCCTAAATATAGTCAAATTGTAAATTTTATGCTATAAGCCCTTACCATAAGCTATAAGCTAGTTTAGGCAACTTAGATAAGCTAATATTAGTTAATCATAAGATAGGAAAACTTTTTGTTTCATAAGAATATAGTTTGCATGGTTTTAGGACTAGTTTTGCAAAGTTTACCATGCATAAGGGTATATATGGTAACTTTCTAAAAATATTAAGTCTAGGGACTATTTTTGACATTTCTTAGAAGTATTAGGTATAAGGACCCTTTTTGCAAAGTTATATAACCTTAGGGAGCTTCGTGTGAGGAGTTACACTTCTGAATTATGATGACCCGAACGGTTTTACGTTGTATATACAACATAATATAATAGTAGGGAGTTTCATGTGAGGAGTTATATACTTCTGAATTGTGATGGCCCGAACGGTGTTATGTTATAACTAAATTTAGAAACCCTAGGAGTAATTACTTAAGAAACTTAAAACCACTAAATAATTTAACCCACACAAACACACCTACAAAAACTCCCAGGACACATGAGTAAGGCAATCTAGTATCCGAGTCACTTTTCACATCAATCAGATTTCCTTAAGCCCAGGTGAGTTCATAGCCTCACTCTTTCTAAATGCTTTATAAACCTTGTGAGGGGGATACATGCTTACTTTTTCTCTTTAAACCGAATACAAGTCTTTTTCTTTGGTTATTGCACGAGTGTTACTTTCTGCCACCATTACATAACTAAAATTCATGAACCATAATCACTTGCGAGTGAATGCGAATATAGTTGATATATCTATTGGTGTTTGACAACTCCCGTTGGTTTGCCCCGTCCGGGTACCAATAAGTACTATATTTGAACACACCCCTTTAGGTTTAACTTTGGCAAGTTAACCTTATAACAGTCCCGTCATGTAAGGGTTTGTAGTGCCCCATGACCTGGACATGTTAACGTGCGGTCTCATGAGCTTAGTGCAATAACTCTCTTTTCATGATAATTGTATATGCATTGTGATTCGCCTCAAACAGTCAGATAATTATTGATCAACCACTTGTGAATGGCCAACTGTAATAGTCAAACAGCTGAGGCAAATGCTTCCGAGGAATACAGTGTTTTCCCGGGTCGTAAGTCCCAACGAGGTGTGCGATGTGATATTATAAACGAATCTGTGATTAGTGAATCTGAACAGGGAATGTATAAAAGTGTGTGTGTGTGTGATTAGACTAGGGTTTATGATTTAAAATAACTATTAGAATGATTACGTGAAAGCTAGGTATTTAAAAACGTTTAAAACGTACACCAAATTAAAATCAGACGCGACTGCGTACTGAGAAAAAGGTGAGTTTTAAGAAAAATAAACTACAAGGGTTAAAAATTGACAATCCTATAAACTTAAACTTAAAATAAAATTAAATTAAAAATAAAACTATTTTTTAGATTATTATATTATTCATTATTAATTATTTAATTAAAAACTATTTAACTATTTAATTAAAACTAATTTATATCAAACTAAAAATAATAAACACTACAAATTAAACTAAAAACTTATAAAAATATTTTCTAAACTTAAAATAGAACTTGAAGAAAGTATAAAAAATAAAAATAAATCTTTTTGTCTTTTTATGAATTTCTTATTAATTAAAAACTATTTATATTAATTAAACTAATTAAACTATTTTAAATTACAAATAATATTAAATCAACTTAGAAAATTATGAGAAATTTTATATATCTAATTAACCATCATGGGAATCCTAAAAAATTATAAAAACTTTATTTTATATATTTTTAAACTAGTTAACTAATTATTATTCTATTTATTAATTAATATCTTATTAAACTATTTAAATTAGGAAAACTATTAAATGAACAGTAAAAATTCTAGAAAAATTACTAAAATTATATTATGACTTATAAAAGCTAGGAAAATTATAAAATATAGGTGTTACTATATAAAAATTAATTATGCTATTTATAACTTACTTATTAATTAATTATTAATAAAACTATTTTTAAATCTAATAAATATCAAATGATATTATAAAAATCTAAGAAAATTATTTAAATTACTTTAATATATAAGGAAATTAATAAAAATATAAAAATACAGATTACTTAATTAAAATCTAAAAATGAGAATTAAAATTAAATTAAATTAAATAGAAACTATCACTTAATTTTATATTGTTTTTCTTGGATTTTTCTTTTACAAAACTATGTTATACACAAAAACAACTAACTTTTGTGAAAACAAATATTTTACAACTTAAAAATAAGCTAGATATAAGCTAAGAATCAAAACAGTTGACCAAAGTTGACTGAAAAGGTAAATAGGCTCAAATGAGCTTGTGTGGGACCCACCTTGGTGTATTCTGGTTCTAATAAGTGTATTGGACTTGTCAAAGCTTAATTTAGCTAAATAAGCTCAGTAGATAAGCCAAATAAGCTAATCCAAAAACTGAATAGCAACACAGAATGGGACAAGGTTTTGGATCTGATTTAGGTGGGGTCCACTTGGATTCAAGTCAAACAAAGGGTCAATCTAGGATCTATGGTAGGAGGGGGTTGTATGGAACTGATTTGGACAGGTGGGGCCCACTGTGGTGGTCACAAAACACCACCAAGGTGGTGTAGGACTGAGCTGCTGATGCAGGGCAATACCTTGCCCTGCAGGTAAGTTTGAGGGTGAGTGGGGCCCAAAGGAAAAATGCTAAAAATATAAGCTTATTGAGAACTTAAACTAGAGCTGGTAGGCTATTAATAGAAACAAATTTCACTTCTTAAAAGTAAATACAAAATTCAAAATAAATCTTGTGAGTTTGGTAAAAACTGAGAAGTGTCATTTGACTTTTTATCAAAGCTTTGCTAGTTTGACTTTTGTGAATTTTGGATGGATCCTAGTTACTTAATATGATGTAATATGTTATTTAGGAGTGAAATTATGCTAGGTAACCAAGTAATGAGCTGCTGAAATGAAAATGGAATAAGCAATCCTACACAGTGGACTGTGGAGATTGATCAAAGAGTTATTTTGACTATTTAACTGTATAACTATGGATTTTATTGTTTACTTGACCTAATGTATACTAGTATGACATGTTACAAGCAGTTATAACAATTCTAAACAGCCTAAGCACATAGTAATAAGGAAATCCAAACACCCCTATAACTTGAATCTGCTTTGAGTTTTCACTACTACACACTTAATTTAATCCAAACTATTTCTTCCTCACTGATTATTAGTCTATTATAAACTTATTTAAACAGAAAACTTCAATATCACAAGCAAATAAAAACAGATTTGTCAAGTTTGTTTTTAAACACAGTGAAATATTGATTTTCAATAAAAATGAAACTTAATGAGTAACCAACTTATATTAATGATTATTCTAACTTAACAATAACAAATGAACAGGAAAACACAAAGATCACCACAAATAAAATACAAGAACAATAAAATGCTAAAAATAGTAAAAAGCTTACAAGTGATTCAAGCTTGAGAGACAGTGAACCAGGGACTAAAACTTATCCTAACAACCTCCCACAAGGTATCTAAGACCAGAACACTTCAATTCAACCCTTGCTCAGTCCATCTTCCTTTCTTCCTTCTATTTTTTTATTTTCTATTTATTATTTGGAATTTTTTGGTATTTTCCTATTTATAAAGTGAGACTGATAATTAAAGTATTCAAGAACTTATATGAGCTTTGTCAGAGCTTATCTAAGCTTATGAACAACCTTAACAACCACTAACAACAACAGATAACTTTTTGTGATTTTTGAAATTCAATAAAAAATGCATAAACTGAGAACTGAGATGAAACTTGAAATTAAGACTTAATAAAGTTCCAATTACATGAATTAAACCTGATACAAGCTTTTGAAAGTGAAATTACAACTAATATTGAAGTTTATACTACCTACGACCTAATTTAACTAAACCTAATCTAATAATACTTCTCTTTTGCTTCCTATCCCTTTTGTAGCAGTTTTTTGAGTCAAGTGGGACCCACTTAACTTTTCCCACCAATTTAGAACCGTTGATAAGGTCCCAATCATCCAGGCCGTTTAAAACGTTTCTTGGCGCCAAAGGGTCAAAGTGGTACTGTAGATAACGTGGAGGAGTTATAGGGCATTAAATGCTCTTTGGGGGCTTGTGTGAGGTGGAGGATGAGGTGGTGAGAGTGGGGAGCAAGAAACCGGTGAGGTGGAGGGTGGTTTCTGGTTTCAGTGGTGGTGGTGGTAGTTTGGGAGGGAAAAGGGAATACGGGGGTGGTTTTTGGTTTTGTTGACCGGGTCAAAGCCAGGGAGTGGACTGGGCTAGTTAGTGGGCTACAAATAGGATAGGATGGGCTTGGTTTATTAGGATTGGGTTTTAGTTTGGTTTTGGGTTAAGTAATTAAGGATCCGGTTTGGTTTATTAGTTGGAAAATCACAAGGACCAAAAATGTAATTTGGAAAAAGATGAAGGGTTGGTGTTGTGATATTTCCAAAGTTATTCCAAGGTTTAAACTTGCCAAGATGTGAATAGTACAAGGATATTTTTGATATATTATATTTTTAAAATACCCGGGGACTAAAACTGACAATTCACCAAACTTCAGGGACTGATTATGTAATTCCACCAAACTTTTCATATAAGGACCAAACCTGCAAAAGATTATTAGTATAAGGACCAAAATTGCTTTTCTCAAAGTTTTTACATCCCAGGGACCTTTTCTGTCAATTTCCAAAGTTGAGGGACTAAACTTGTAATTTTATGAAACTTTGCACCAAAGGACTAAATATGTAACTTTATGATTAAAAAGGACCTTTGATGACATTTTCATGTTTTTAGAATAACCAGGGACTAGTTTTGACAATTTATGAAACTTGAGGGACTGAAACTGCCAATTATGCAAACTTTGTACGTTTTTCATCTGTTTTTGCATATTTTGCATTTGAAACATATAAAACACACCCTAAAGATATTTTAAGTATTTTGATACATATTTGAGTGTTTCTGTATGTTTTGGCAGTTCAGATTAGTATAAAATGATGTGTATTTAGACACTCATCAATCCCCCACACTAAACTATTGCTAGTCCCTAGCAATCTATTTGAGAAAAACTTAATGGATTTGAAAAAAACTCTTTACCAAAAGCCATCACTTCTGGAGTAGCCAGGTGTAAGAACTGTGGCACACCTGATAACCGTGTGATTTTGAGCAAATCACCAGCTGTCAACGGATTTGATTAGTCTTTACCAAAAGCCGTTTGCTTCTGGACTAGCCAACTCTTGATGGAATAGTCAACATCTTGGTGAGCTGATTACCAATTATGGATTTTCCATAGCCTTTACCACAAACCATAATCTTGCGGGCTAGCCAACTCATTAGCTTTTGAGGATAATGGGGAGTTGAGGAACCATACAATTTTTGGCAAATTGCAAGCCATAAACGGGTTTGAGTTATCTTTACCAAGAACCGTTTGCTCCTGGATTAGCCAATCCTGTTGTGGGTTAGACATGGAGGATTGATACCATTTATTGCGTTTTAAGTGAGAAAAAAATTTTAAAATTTTGGCTAAAATGGGGGTTCTTGATGGAACATGTGTTTAAATTCGTTAGACGAATCTCCCCCCACACTTAGAACTGAATATTGTCCTCAATATTCAAAGTACCCGGGTGTTAAACCGAACTTAGAACGTAAGAAGAAAATATTCCATAGCCTTTATTTAAGATGTATATACATACAATTATTATTTTTTTAGATAAAACTTCTTAAATAGAAGCTATCACTATATGTACATTTTTTTTTATTATTTTATTATTTTTTTTAGAGGATTTATATATATATATACAACATGTGGGGCATTTCCCCCACACTAGGGTGGTACACGGGTGAAAACCTATATACATGCTAATGTTTTTGATTACCGAGTCACTAGCTTGACTCGACCCCGAATTTATTTGTCCATGGGGGAGCAAGTGGAAGAGACAATCTCAATCGGACTTTCATTCAAGACGTTTGGATAAACATTTGAAGCACGTGAAAGTTCCACACCGATGAGATAAGTACCCGGCTCATAATTTATAAATGAGAATGCCGGGGTCAAAGATAATGTCTTCATTCCCGAAGGAGTGAAGAACAGGATAGGGAACAGAATATATGAAGAAAAGAAAGAAAGTCATGATGAAAATCATGACTAATTCCTCATCTTCAATAGGAGAATTCATTGTTTCATGAATCTCCTCATTTAAGCTCGTTTGATCAAGACATATTATGGGTATGTTTAGATCAAAATAGAAACTATCATACTCCGGAGGAGATATGATATGAGTGAGTTCAAAGGAAAACTCCTCGTAAAGAGAATCATTCACAAGATGTAAATCAGTGAACTCATGTTCCGTTGTGGACTCATCACAATCCTCATTCTGAATATCAAAGAGTAGATTATCAGAAATCAAAGTGAATTCGGATTCGAATTCATATAGAGGATTGGTGAGAGTAGTCTTGACTGCTTCGGGAACAAAGTGATTATCATTTTCTTCTTCTGAGTTGACAAGCTCAGAAGGTAATTCCTCCACATAACTGATGTCTCCAGAAGATAGAGAATTTTCATCAGTATGTGAAGTACTAAGCTCGATGTTGGGATTAGAGTTTAAAAGATTTTTAGTTTCTCCCATATCGGCTTCAAAATCAAGAATATCATCATTACTTCCAGATAGAAGTGGAATGATGTGAGTGAGTTCCTCTGTGAAATCCTCAAGAAGAGGATCAACATCAGAATGAGGCAATGATGCCTCAACATACTCAATGTCTCCATAAGATATACAATCATTACTGGAATTAGAGACATTCTCACTTTGATCATTTGGATTATCAGGGGGTGTAGGAATATCACACATATGATCAAGAGTTCCCTGTGACTCTCTTGGGATTGGGACAAGGTTCTCAACACTAGACTTTATGAATTCGTCAGATTCCTTTGCAGGAATTGTGTCAAGATGCTCGTCCCCCATGTTCAGAGAGTGAGTGGGAACCTCGGGTGTGATAACAGACTCAGGGAGTTGAGAAGGACTAGCAGTAATGGAGTCTACAAGTTCCATTATTTCTACTGCTGGTGATTCAGTTATATTCTTTTCTCCCTGTATCTCCATGGAAGAAATCTCAACTGATGAACTTGATGAATCTTTTTGAATGATAACAATGTTATCATCATCATCACTGTCATCATTGTCCTCATAAAAAGCAGCATAGCGAATATTGGCACGTATTTTGGCTACTCTTTGCTCAGCAATTAAATCTTCCATGCTTTTCCCAGAATCTCGTTCTTCAGCAAGTAATTCTGCGATAGATTTATCACGAGAATTTTGAATGAGTGGAAATTGTGGAGGTGTGGATGTGTCAAAACCGGAAGGTTGACATTGATCATCATTATGAGGACCCCCACAATATACACAAGAAGAACTTGGATCATGGCGAAGCGACATATTAGCTAACTCCTCCCTAATGTTTTTAAGTTTTTCAAGAACCTCTAGACAAAGGTCTTGCTGAGTTTCATGAGGAGTAGCTTGAATTGTTTGGCACTGTGGAGGTGGGTCTTGAAACGAATAGTCGTAATTGTTACAAGGAAATGGATTCCTTGTTTGACAATCAGAGCTAAAGTGTGGACCTCCACAGTACTCACAACAGTAAAACTGTTGAGTCTGGCTTGGTGTATTTTGATACGAAGCATCATTGATATTTGGATAATATGATTCTTGCTCGTATGAATGTGATGGGTAGTTGGAAAAATTTGAGGAGTTGTTGAATGAGTTTTGATTAGGATCATAAGCAAATGAATTACTCGATCCACAAAACAAACAACTCCCGTTTTGAATATCATTACCACATTGTACACATGTACACCAACGACATGGAAAACCAAAAAGCGGCTCACCACAACCGTCACAAGGAACAAAATCTGGAGGTGGGACAAGTGGTGTGCTCTGAGAGCTAGCAATTTCCACCACTTCCGATATGGTCTCGGGTTTTTGTTTTTGATAATTGTGAAGATTGGGTAAGTCGTTGTTTTCAGTCATTGCCCTAAGCTCTGTACGTTTGCTTGACAAACTTTTAACCGTAAACCGTGAAAGATCAGGATTGATTTTTGAAGGTTTAGGAGCATTTGTAAGCTCAGGTTTTTGGACAACCGTGGTTTGGACGTATTTAGCACCTCCATCGTCAGAGGAAAGTACAAGGTCCTTTGTCACCTCGGTTTCTTGTTCCATTTCCCTCACTGGAGAGGGAATATGAATCAATGGTCTATCATAATCAACATGACATCTCGATATCTTGGACAAGGCCACAAGTTTCTCAACTTTGCTTTTACAGGCCCTTTGTTTAAAGAAATCGTCATCGAGAGATGTCATTAGAATCAATTATGAGATAAGTGGAAGAAAGTAGAATCAAAAGGGTTTTGGGGATGAGAAATGAAGAATCAAATAGGTAGGGGTATAAAGGTGAATATTTTTGTGTTTTGTTTTATAAAAATATAGATAAAAGATGGTAAATATACAATGGATGTGTATTCAGGTTTACTAATACGCAAAATCGTTAGAATAAGCGCACAACCTCCCCGGCAGCGGCGCCAAATTTTGATTCGCCTCAAACAGTCAGATAATTATTGATCAACCACTTGTGAATGGCCAACTGTAATAGTCAAACAGCTGAGGCAAATGCTTCCGAGGAATACAGTGTTTTCCCGGGTCGTAAGTCCCAACGAGGTGTGCGATGTGATATTATAAACGAATCTGTGATTAGTGAATCTGAACAGGGAATGTATAAAAGTGTGTGTGTGTGATTAGACTAGGGTTTATGATTTAAAATAACTATTAGAATGATTACGTGAAAGCTAGGTATTTAAAAACGTTTAAAACGTACACCAAATTAAAATCAGACGCGACTGCGTACTGAGAAAAAGGTGAGTTTTAAGAAAAATAAACTACAAGGGTTAAAAATTGACAATCCTATAAACTTAAACTTAAAATAAAATTAAATTAAAAATAAAACTATTTTTTAGATTATTATATTATTCATTATTAATTATTTAATTAAAAACTATTTAACTATTTAATTAAAACTAATTTATATCAAACTAAAAATAATAAACACTACAAATTAAACTAAAAACTTATAAAAATATTTTCTAAACTTAAAATAGAACTTGAAGAAAGTATAAAAAATAAAAATAAATCTTTTTGTCTTTTTATGAATTTCTTATTAATTAAAAACTATTTATATTAATTAAACTAATTAAACTATTTTAAATTACAAATAATATTAAATCAACTTAGAAAATTATGAGAAATTTTATATATCTAATTAACCATCATGGGAATCCTAAAAAATTATAAAAACTTTATTTTATATATTTTTAAACTAGTTAACTAATTATTATTCTATTTATTAATTAATATCTTATTAAACTATTTAAATTAGGAAAACTATTAAATGAACAGTAAAAATTCTAGAAAAATTACTAAAATTATATTATGACTTATAAAAGCTAGGAAAATTATAAAATATAGGTGTTACTATATAAAAATTAATTATGCTATTTATAACTTACTTATTAATTAATTATTAATAAAACTATTTTTAAATCTAATAAATATCAAATGATATTATAAAAATCTAAGAAAATTATTTAAATTACTTTAATATATAAGGAAATTAATAAAAATATAAAAATACAGATTACTTAATTAAAATCTAAAAATGAGAATTAAAATTAAATTAAATTAAATAGAAACTATCACTTAATTTTATATTGTTTTTCTTGGATTTTTCTTTTACAAAACTATGTTATACACAAAAACAACTAACTTTTGTGAAAACAAATATTTTACAACTTAAAAATAAGCTAGATATAAGCTAAGAATCAAAACAGTTGACCAAAGTTGACTGAAAAGGTAAATAGGCTCAAATGAGCTTGTGTGGGACCCACCTTGGTGTATTCTGGTTCTAATAAGTGTATTGGACTTGTCAAAGCTTAATTTAGCTAAATAAGCTCAGTAGATAAGCCAAATAAGCTAATCCAAAAACTGAATAGCAACACAGAATGAGACAAGGTTTTGGATCTGATTTAGGTGGGGTCCACTTGGATTCAAGTCAAACAAAGGGTCAATCTAGGATCTATGGTAGGAGGGGGTTGTATGGAACTGATTTGGACAGGTGGGGCCCACTGTGGTGGTCACAAAACACCACCAAGGTGGTGTAGGACTGAGCTGCTGATGCAGGGCAATACCTTGCCCTGCAGGTAAGTTTGAGGGTGAGTGGGGCCCAAAGGAAAAATGCTAAAAATATAAGCTTATTGAGAACTTAAACTAGAGCTGGTAGGCTATTAATAGAAACAAATTTCACTTCTTAAAAGTAAATACAAAATTCAAAATAAATCTTGTGAGTTTGGTAAAAACTGAGAAGTGTCATTTGACTTTTTATCAAAGCTTTGCTAGTTTGACTTTTGTGAATTTTGGATGGATCCTAGTTACTTAATATGATGTAATATGTTATTTAGGAGTGAAATTATGCTAGGTAACCAAGTAATGAGCTGCTGAAATGAAAATGGAATAAGCAATCCTACGCAGTGGACTGTGGAGATTGATCAAAGAGTTATTTTGACTATTTAACTGTATAACTATGGATTTTATTGTTTACTTGACCTAATGTATACTAGTATGACATGTTACAAGCAGTTATAACAATTCTAAACAGCCTAAGCACATAGTAATAAGGAAATCCAAACACCCCTATAACTTGAATCTGCTTTGAGTTTTCACTACTACACACTTAATTTAATCCAAACTATTTCTTCCTCACTGATTATTAGTCTATTATAAACTTATTTAAACAGAAAACTTCAATATCACAAGCAAATAAAAACAGATTTGTCAAGTTTGTTTTTAAACACAGTGAAATATTGATTTTCAATAAAAATGAAACTTAATGAGTAACCAACTTATATTAATGATTATTCTAACTTAACAATAACAAATGAACAGGAAAACACAAAGATCACCACAAATAAAATACAAGAACAATAAAATGCTAAAAATAGTAAAAAGCTTACAAGTGATTCAAGCTTGAGAGACAGTGAACCAGGGACTAAAACTTATCCTAACAACCTCCCACAAGGTATCTAAGACCAGAACACTTCAATTCAACCCTTGCTCAGTCCATCTTCCTTTCTTCCTTCTATTTTTTTATTTTCTATTTATTATTTGGAATTTTTTGGTATTTTCCTATTTATAAAGTGAGACTGATAATTAAAGTATTCAAGAACTTATATGAGCTTTGTCAGAGCTTATCTAAGCTTATGAACAACCTTAACAACCACTAACAACAACAGATAACTTTTTGTGATTTTTGAAATTCAATAAAAAATGCATAAACTGAGAACTGAGATGAAACTTGAAATTAAGACTTAATAAAGTTCCAATTACATGAATTAAACCTGATACAAGCTTTTGAAAGTGAAATTACAACTAATATTGAAGTTTATACTACCTACGACCTAATTTAACTAAACCTAATCTAATAATACTTCTCTTTTGCTTCCTATCCCTTTTGTAGCAGTTTTTTGAGTCAAGTGGGACCCACTTAACTTTTCCCACCAATTTAGAACCGTTGATAAGGTCCCAATCATCCAGGCCGTTTAAAACGTTTCTTGGCGCCAAAGGGTCAAAGTGGTACTGTAGATAACGTGGAGGAGTTATAGGGCATTAAATGCTCTTTGGGGGCTTGTGTGAGGTGGAGGATGAGGTGGTGAGAGTGGGGAGCAAGAAACCGGTGAGGTGGAGGGTGGTTTCTGGTTTCAGTGGTGGTGGTGGTAGTTTGGGAGGGAAAAGGGAATACGGGGGTGGTTTTTGGTTTTGTTGACCGGGTCAAAGCCAGGGAGTGGACTGGGCTAGTTAGTGGGCTACAAATAGGATAGGATGGGCTTGGTTTATTAGGATTGGGTTTTAGTTTGGTTTTGGGTTAAGTAATTAAGGATCCGGTTTGGTTTATTAGTTGGAAAATCACAAGGACCAAAAATGTAATTTGGAAAAAGATGAAGGGTTGGTGTTGTGATATTTCCAAAGTTATTCCAAGGTTTAAACTTGCCAAGATGTGAATAGTACAAGGATATTTTTGATATATTATATTTTTAAAATACCCGGGGACTAAAACTGACAATTCACCAAACTTCAGGGACTGATTATGTAATTCCACCAAACTTTTCATATAAGGACCAAACCTGCAAAAGATTATTAGTATAAGGACCAAAATTGCTTTTCTCAAAGTTTTTACATCCCAGGGACCTTTTCTGTCAATTTCCAAAGTTGAGGGACTAAACTTGTAATTTTATGAAACTTTGCACCAAAGGACTAAATATGTAACTTTATGATTAAAAAGGACCTTTGATGACATTTTCATGTTTTTAGAATAACCAGGGACTAGTTTTGACAATTTATGAAACTTGAGGGACTGAAACTGCCAATTATGCAAACTTTGTACGTTTTTCATCTGTTTTTGCATATTTTGCATTTGAAACATATAAAACACACCCTAAAGATATTTTAAGTATTTTGATACATATTTGAGTGTTTCTGTATGTTTTGGCAGTTCAGATTAGTATAAAATGATGAGTATTTAGACACTCATCACATTGCAATGATCATAAACACTACATTTTCCTTGATGGGTGTAACAACTGAACCCTGTGGAACTTGTATTCACACTATCACTTAAACCTATGACTCTCACTCAACACCTAGTGTTGACTTTTAATCATGTATCCTAGGTATTTAGCTGTTACGAAATCTATGGCACGAAGCGGCACTGAACTTGGAGGACTTTCAACCCTGTTATCATTCAAAATACTACTTTCACACTTAGCTTTACGATACCCCTTCTTAATAAAAATTCAGATATTTTAATGAATGATAACCCATTTTATAAAAACGTCTCTTTTCGAGTTGTTTTCTATTATTGTGTCCATGATTCCATAAAGTAATACCGCAGATCTAAATCCGCTGCGATCCGTGAAAATGGGGGTGTTACAGATTTTATTCAATATCTAATGCTTTTAATCACAATCAATTAAAAAATAGCCGTAATATAAAAAATATATATAAAAACAAATACCGGCTACAATAATCAGGATGAACAGATGAAGAATCGATCTTAGTTTAATCTTTACTCGCTGCTATTTAAGCTCGTATATCCATTATTCATAAGATTTGAGGAAAAATTTAAGGTTAGGTGCTTAATTATTGAAATTGATGAGAGCATTTATAAGAAGATTGAATGAGAGTTATGAATGCGTGTGTTTGTTTAGAGAAATGAATGAGGGGTTTGAGGTTTGTTTTACCAAAAAATGAGTGAACAGGGAAAGATCATTGTGGAAAACTAGAAGGGGGGTTGAATAGTTTACCGTTTAAAATCTTTTTAACTTGTTTAGTTAGCTTTGAAACTTTCCGTTTGATCAAAGATATATACACAAACACAATATATAACATGCAAGTAAATGAAAGAAATGATCGAAACACAACACGAGTATTTATCGTGGTTCGGCTACAAGGACTCTTTTTCCTTGCCCTACGTCCACGCCCCGAGTATCCAACTCGAGAGTTTATTTCACTAGTCAACAAGCTCCTTTCACCGGCGGAGAAAACCTTACACGTCGCTTATAATTTTACCGACACTAAGCTAGATGTCGAGTTCTTTACCAAGGGTACAACCACTCCCGTTAGTTCTTTTACAAGGGTACAACTACTCCCAATACACTTTGTATTTTGAGGACTAAAATACTAACCGATCACTACTGAAAATACACAATCAAATGAAGTGTAAACTACACAAGTCTACACAATGCTAAGCTAACAAGTCTTGCAACGTTGTGTTGAATACTTGTTACTTTTAATGAGCTCGTGAATCTCTTTGCTACAAAAAGAAACTTCACATATGAAATGTTAAAGGGTTAGATGAAAGAATGAATGTGTGTGTGTAAAATATGATGTAGAGTGATAAGCCAAAAATCAACTTGTGGCTTGGTATTTATAGCAAAGCCTTCTGCAGGCCTGGCGGATACGGCGGAACCCTTAGATGGGTTCCGCCCGTGTACCCCCAGGGTTCCGCCGGGCTTGCAGTTGGTTTTGCAATAAATCTTGCAAACCAAACAAAGTCACATCTCATTACACCTTGCAAACCAAACAATGTCACATCTCATTACATCTAGTCAAACACCAAACTTGCAAGCAACCACATAGTAAGACAAACACATTTTATTTCCATAAATGTATATTGACAAAACTTGCCATAAATGTGATGTGACAATTCTATTTTAAGAAATAAAAAATGTTGTGTTTTATGAAATGTAAAATGTAGCAAAAGTCTAGTTTATGCAAGTCTTTAAAACTAAGATTATGTTTTACTTAGAAACTAAAGTTTACATTTTGTCGTTAACAAAACTTAGCGAAGATCGTAAAATATAAATAACGTTTTTAGGCGATATTTGTATTAACAATCTCCCTCTTTTTGTTGATGACAAAACATAAACTTTGTTTTTAAGTAACTCACAAAATCTTGGTTTTTAAGACTTAAAAAAAAAATTATATTAAACTTGTTTTACATAAGAGATGAAAATCATATTAAGTATTGAAGTTTCAATATATTTCTCCCCCTTTTTGTCGAAACAAAAAGTAGAGTAGCGAAGCGGAAATATGCACTTGCTCTCCCTTGGTTGTTACTCCCCCTAAAAGGAGTGCCAAGATGGGAAATATGGATTTTGAATCCTACAAAAAAAATGGTTAGTTGGTGATATATATAGTCAAGTTTGTAGTTACCACACATATTGCGACCACAATGACAACAAAAATGATCAACCAACAATGCAGGAAAGTAAGTAGAAAGAAATATCATTCCAAGTAAAATTTTGACTTTGAAAAGTCAAAAGACAAGAAATGTGAAATATTCTTCGACTTCTAAAAAAATAAATAAAAAAAATAACCAAGAAAGAAAAATAAAATCCTAGGTTCCTAAATTGGGGCAAACGGCCTCCAAAGGTTGTCTAGGATTTGTTTGGGTGAGAAAGAGCATCCAAACGTTCTATGATGTGTTAGAATGCAAAACGGGTTTCATCTTGGAATTGGTGAAGCAACGTTTTGATGCTTGCACCCATTTGCTCACAATTTGAGCAATCATGGGGATGAGTGGGTGGAAATGGGTTGGTTTTGGTTTCTTGGTTAAAGGGTTGGTTGGTTTTTAGTTCTTGGGTGGAGGATAGATTTGGTATTGAGTCAAGCAAGGTGGTTTGAAATTCCATTGCTTGATGAAGGTGGTTCTCAACCATGCTTTGGATTTCCTCATATGAGGGGAAGAAAGACTCAAAGGTTTGGGCTTGAGAATGTGGTGAAGTTGGGTGATCATGGTTTTCAAAGTTTGGTTCTCTATAAAGAGGACCATGGATGTCATGGTAGATAGGGTGAAACAACAATAGTTTAGGTTGATGGTACACTTGTTGTGGTGGTTGGGTGTGGTTAAAATCTTCATCAAGGTCAATAATTGACCTTGGTGATTGATTTGCAAAAGGTGGTGGTTGTGTAGGTCTTGGTGGAAGATCATTTAGATCTTGGACAAAAGGGTGTGGTGATGTAGGAGGAGACCCAAATAACTCCATAGGTTCAATTTTGGGTAATGGTGATGGTGATGGAGTTTTGGATGGTTGGGTTGGAGCACTTGGTGGAGGTGGGTCAATGGGTGATTTAGTAGGTGGTGGAGTGAGCTCATTTGGTTCATTGGGTGATGGAGATGGAGATGCAAGGTTCAAAAAGTGTTCATTTTTGATAGGTGAGGTGAATTCATTCGAAGATGAGGAGCTTAGGTTGATGGATTGATTAGACCATAGTGGTTTTACACTTATCCGGGCGGTTTTCCGGATGGGTCGTGATGGTTGAGAAGTGATTGTTGACTTGGTCATGGTTAAAAATGGTTTGGAAGTTAAGAAATTGTGATGAAGAAGGTGTGATTTGATAGTGTTTAGGATGGTTTAATTTATAGAGATGAAGGATTGTGGAAAGGAGTGTTTGGATTTGATGTTAGTCCATACAAAAATGGAGGTTCCTAATGATTTGGAAAACTAATTGTGGGTTGTCATATCATGGAAGTCAATCATCCATTCTCTACATCTCAACCATCCAATTCAAACCATCTCATCTCAACCATCCATCCTACACTTTCCCCCAAGGATGGAATATACCTTGGCATATTCTTTCTCTCTTTTCTATGCCATGTGAGGAATAACACTTCTACCCCTTCCAAATTACCCTATCTACAATTTCTACCCTTGGTATTTGGTTTTCTTATAAACACTTCACAAAACATTTTCCAAATTGGCTATTTGAGTTGGTAAACCTTAGAATGATTAATGTTAAGGTTTAGTGTAAATTACAATTGGGGGTTTAGCAAGGATAGGTATTTATAAGATCCAAACACCCAACACTTGGGAGAAATTTAAAGAAGCCTGGCGCGCTGCCCGCGCGTTGACGCGCGGGTGACGCGCCGGCCTCGGTAAAATTTCCCAAGTTTGGGTTCTTGGCCTATAAATACCACCCTTGCCTCTTGTATTCCTCACCCCTTGCCATTATTATTTCTCTCAAGATTCTTTCTCTCTAAACACTCTCAAATCTCTCTATCTCTATCTCTAATCTTGTGTTCTTGATTTTCATACTAACATCTTTGAAAGAACACATCTACTTACAAGGGAAGAATCACAAGAACCTAATCCACTCTTGTGATTGTGTCGAGGGTCTTCTTATCTATACCCTTTCTATTACAATCGAGTCTCTAGGTTAGGTTAGGGCTTGATTAAACAATCAAACATTTATTCTTTTAAATTGTTTGTAAGGGAAGTCTTGTGTCTTGGTGACCAAGCCTAGATCATTGGGGATCTAGTTGGGGTTTGATACTTCCGAGTGGAAGTTTTGGTTGTGGTCTTTGTGACCTTGTGTAAGTCGAATCACGAGATTCTTTAGGGTGGTTTCCGAGGGCGGAATACCGTTGGGAGTAGCTCTTCTTTGTGAGTATTGATCTTTGTGCATATCGGTGGAGTGAAGTTGTAATGGTTTGTAATCCACCGAATGGATTATACTAGAGTAATAGTATCGGTGTCGTGGATTCGCAACTGGACGTACGGATGGTATAAAACCCCCATCCCGAACCAGTATATATTGTGGTGTCTCTTTACATGCTTTATATACTTTGTTTGTGTTTGTGGTTGTGATTATTATAGTATAACCACTTGGTGATCTTTGAGGCTTAAAGTTAATAAATTTTGAAGAAGCCGAAAAGACCGTATTCAACCCCCCTCTACGGTTCTACAGAGACACATCGAAAATGGAATGAAGGGTGGTGTTTGCATGTGTTATATCTTCAGAAGCACTAGTTATAAAGAACAAAGACATATGCATATTATATGATAATCAATTCTAATTACTTTTCTAAAAGTAAGATACAAATACTATATTAAAAAAATAGTAAACTTCAAAATACATCCATGTGGTTTACCCAATTTCGCACCATACATCACTCTCGAAAAAGTTGCAACAAATACATTCATCCGTTAGTAAAAGTGAACCAATATACATCCCTCAGTTAAAATAAGGATTAACTATGCAAATTTTTTCTCTGTTATCTCCTAACGAGATAGAACACATTTGCACCGTTAGTCCTCTAGGTTAACGGTATTTGCACCGTTAGTCCTTTTTTACGTTTTCTTTCGTTTTTTACGTTTTCGTCCGTTTACGCCCGTTTTTTTATGTTTTCACCCGATTTTTATGTTTTCTTCCGTTTTTTTTTACGTTTTCGCCTATATTTTTACATTTTTTCTGTTTTTTTACGATTTTGCGTTTTTTTTTAACGTTTTCGTCCATTTTTTACGTTTTCGTCCATATGTTTTCGCGTGTAAAAAATGGATGAAAAGCGTAAAAAAACGGACGAAAATGAAAAAAAATGGACGAAAACGTAAAAAAACACGCGAAAACGTAAAAAAAACGGACGAAAACGTAAAAAAATTGATGAAAACGTAAAAAAATTGATGAAAACGTAAAAAAATATGCGAAAACGTAAAAAAACGGAAGAAAACGTAAAAAACCGGGTGAAAACGTAAAAAAAACGGGCATAAACGTAAAAAAACAGACGAAAAAGTAAAAAAGTGGAAGAAAACGTAAAAAACCGGGTGAAAATGTAAAAAAACGGGCGTAAACGTAAAAAAGTAGACGAAAACTTAAAAAAACGGAAGAAAATGTAAAAAAATGACTAACGGTGCAAATACCATTAACCCAGAGGACTAACTGTGCAAATGTGTTATATCTCGTTAGGAGATAACGTAGAAAACATTTGCATCGTTAGTCCTTTTTTTAACTGAGGGATGTATATTGGTTCATGATAGGCGTTTTTGAGTGCGTATCAAATTAATACAAAGTAATCGTGAGTGGAATTTAACAATCAACCTTTAGGAAAATGTTAACTTGCAAAAACTCGTGAATACAATATATATATATATATATATATATATATATATATATATATATATGTGATACCGGGTAAGTGATTACCCGGGTCGTGTCCCAACGAGGTGTGAATGGGCGATATCGTATGAGATTTGAAGATTAAAATGCTTGTAAGAATGATGAGAGATTATTTGGTATTGTGGAATTACGATAAATTACAAATAACGAACGAAAAATAAAATAAACGCAACTAAACTAGGAATACAAACAAGGAATGAAAATTAAAACTTAAAAACTACTTAAAATCCTACGGGAATGATATTAGGAAACCAGGGAACCCTAAAACGTAATCTATTTTGAAAAAGTAAAAGTTACTTTAAGAAAAACACGAGTGCACAAATTAAAACGCGAATTTAATGCTACGCTAGACTTACGGGTGTAAAAATGATTTTTCTACGAGTCTAATGATGAAAGAAATTTTTTGAAAAAAGAAATTTTTTTTGCTTTTATATTTTTTATTACAAATTAATTACGAAAATAACTAAATTAAAAGATTAAAATTACCAAATGACTTTTGTAAATTTCCAAACTTTTTCTAAAGGTCACTGATGACAGGGTTCTATAAAAAATACAAAAAGACCAAATTGCTTAATAATAAGCTCTGAATATGCAGACTTTTGAAAATAAGCTAAAAGGGCCAAACTATATTAAGTATTTGATTTTGTAATATACTTATGGAAAAAGTCCCAAGGGCGCCTGGTTTGTGAGTGTTGTGTTGTGTCTGTTGTTGACTGGTCAAAGGTAGAGGTCAGGGGTTCGACCCTTGGTTTCTACTTTTTTTTATGAAACATTTTTTTTTCAAACTTTTCTACACAAACTTATTGAAAATGAGAAAATAAGCATTTTTTGTAACTGTGGCTTTTTGTGAAAAGCAACCAATAAGAAAATACAAATGAGAATTTGAAGCAGTTAACTAGTAAGCAAAAAAAAAAGATTAAATTTAGAGCTAAAAAGTTACAAATAAGCTACAATAAGCTAAACTATGGGGAACAAGAAAAAGGGCAACTAGGGGGAGTCCTAATATAAGCTAAAAGGGAACATATAAGCAGTTATAAGATCCTAAAAAGCACTAATAAGCTGAAATCTAGTCCTAGGCTGCAAATGGTAAACACAGGAAAAGGGGCCTACTTATGGGGCTGCAAAAAGCTACAAGAAAAATTCAAAAAATATAAATGAAAATATAAGCATAAACATAACCTGGGAAACAAGTTATAAACTAAATTTAGGACCTAAATACCCAGTTATGAGTCAATTAAAAATGTTGGAGTGAGGGGTGTTGGGGGCTGCTTGGGCTGCTGATGCAGTTTCAAAAGGCTAAGTGTAGGACTAAATTCAGCTACTAAAAGGACTTCAACATAAAAAATAACTTCGACTAATGAAGTATAACCAATAAACAACATGCAAAACCAATATAAACATGTAAATCCTACTCAAACATACCTAAAACCTATTCCAAAAAGAGTGGTACAGGGCTGATGAACCAGTTGGGTGAAGTGGGTCAAATTGGTGGAAACTGTTGTGCATCTAAAAACTCTAGAACCAAAACTAGCAAGCATCCTATATGAACTAAAGTGAGCAAATTATCACTCCTAGTGAAGGCATAAACCAGATCATACTCTAACTTCTACTCTAAAACAGTAGACATGAAAGTTTTTGCAAATCTAAGTAAAATTCTTTTAAACCTTTTGAAAATGAAAATCCTAACTTGAAAACTGCCCAATACACTTAAACAAAGCTGATGCAAGTTTAAATTTTGGTTTAAAACTAATTTTGTGCTAAGAGCTGGGTTGTGCCAAACACTCTTATATGGTGTTCACTGTTGAGACTTTTTAAAGGAGAATGCAACATTTTTTTTTTTTTTTTTTTTTTTTTTTTTTTTTTTTTTTTTTTTTTAAATCTATAACTTACCAATAAATGTTGAATCTAGCTATTCTAATGTGTAAAAAGAAATGGTAACTCAGAAATACAAATAGATTGTTGATATAAATAATGTATAAAAACGTTATTAATATCTTTCGATATCCTTAAGTTTTGACGATCACAAAATCTAAGAACATTAAACGCAAAGTTAATACGTAAACAAGTTTTATGCAAGTTTATATCATCTCATCCAACATAATCACTTAAGGTATGAATAAACAAGTGACTAATACATTTTATGATCAAAAGGATGTTTATTTAAATAACACAAAGTTTATAAAATTAAATAAACTTATTATATATTTTTGAAAAACATTGTTGGTAATAAAGGAAATTGTTTTATTCATAATAAATATATGAATTCAAAATTTTAGCCAAAATCAGTTAGTTTTTCACCAAATAAACTTTCCCCAGAAAAAGACAAGAAAACTGCAGTTTTCGTCTGGGCGGCCCCCTTAATTTTAAGGGGTCCGGCACACAATTAAGGGGACCGGCCACGCTCCCCTGTCAAATTCTGTCAGAAAATTTTCCCTATAAATACCACCTTAAATCTGGAATTTTTCCCACCTCTTGCACGAAAATTTTCAGATCCAAATCTCTCTAAACATCCTCCTAAAAGCCGTTTGATCATATAATTGTTAATCATTGTTTCAAGTGATTCATTCCCTCACCTCTCATCTCTCAAAGTGCAAGAGAAGAATACTCCTTCAACATCAAGTTGTGAAGTATTGTAGATTTGTGTATATAGTCTAGTTGTTGTATACATTCATTGTAAAGGTGTGATAGTAGTGTAACTAGATAGATCTAGGAGTAAAAGTTGTGAATAGAAGTAGTGAGATATAAGTAGTGGTGTGAAGAAGAAGTAGTAGATTAGTGTGAAGTTGTGAAGTAGTAGTGGTGTGTACAAGTTGTGAAGAAGGTGTGCCAAGTCGTGAAGAAGTTGTGTAGAAGGTGTGAATAAGTTGTGACGAAGTTGTGGTGTGTATATTGGTGTGTAAGGTTTTCTCCGCCATAAGGGAGCTTGTTGACATAGTGAAGAAAACTCTCGAGTAGGTGACTCGAGGAGTGGAGTAGGGCAAGGAAGGTGTCCTTGTAGTCGAACCACTATAAATCCTTTGTCTCGCGGTTAGATCTTTCCATATCTTACTTATTATCATGCTTATATCGTTATTACTTTTGTAGACGTAGACGTATATGTATAGTTGCTCATATAGTGCTAGTATTGATTTTACTTAAAGATCAAACAAAAGTTTCATTCACTAAACAAAGTTTTTACAATCAAACTAAAAAGGTAACATACATTTAATTGATCATTTCGATCAAGTATAGTTTTCATACAAAATATAACTAAGGATTATAAAATAAACGTTTACTTACTTATCTCTCGTATATAGCTATAATTGTTTATATTATGCATGTGTTGATTTCACATACTTAGTTTGCATTATTATTATTGCTCATACTTAGATATAGTTGTTCTTATTGTTCAAGACTTGAATTCACATAAGATCGAATCAAAGTTTTAAGAGTAAACAAGACTTTTAAACAACTAAGTTTTCATAAAACTAAAAAGACGTAAAACTATTCAACCCCCCTTCTAGTTTTCCACAATTGGTATCAGAGCCAGATTTAACAAGATCTTTAAAATATATTATAGTTTAAAACTTGTTACGATCTATGGAATCTGAAAAATATTTAGAAGAGCAATCTATGCAAAAACCACCACTATTTGAAAGTGATGGATTTTTATATTGGAAAAATCGATTCGAAACTTATGTGAAGTCAAAAGATCTAGATCTTTGGCATGTTATTACTAATGGTGATTTTTTACCTACTCAAAATAATCCCGAAACAAATAAAGATGAAATAGTAACTTTTGAAAAACAAAATGATGATTTAAAAAGAAGACTTTCTAAAAACAATGAAGCAAAAATGTTTATTTACAATGCGTTACCACGTAAAGAATACGAAAGAATTTTTATGTGTAAAACCGCAAAAGAAATTTGGGATTCTTTACTAATCACTCACCAAGGTAATAGTCAAGTTAAAGATAAGAAAATAGATCTTCTTGTTCAACAATATGAACAATTTACGATTCCGGAGGAGGAATCAATAGATAATGCTTTTGCTAGGTTTAACACTATCATCACAAGTTTAAAAGCACTTGATGAGAATTTTTTTAGTAAGAATTTTGTTAGGAAATTTCTTAGGGCTCTTCATCCAAAATGGCGAGCTAAAGTTACGGCGATTGAAGAATCGAAGAACTTGTCAACTCTTCAACTTGATGAGTTGATCGCCAACCTGAAAGTCTACGAAGCAATAATAAAGAAAGACTCCGAGATGGTTAATGGAAAAAGAGAGCAAAGCAAGTTAATTGCGTTGAAAGCTAGGAAGGAATCTAGTAACGAGGATAGCTCAACCTCCGAAAGTGATGACGAAGAATATGCGATGGCCGTAAGAGACTTCAAGAAATTCTTCAAAAGGCGAGGAAGATTCGTTAGACAACCGCATGATGAAAGGAAAGCAAACCAAAGAAATAAAGATGACAAAAATGGCAAAAGTGATAGGAAGTGCTTCAAATGTGGTGATCCAAATCATCTCATCGGAAAATGTCCAATGATGTCAAGAAATCAAAATCAAAAGGCGTTTGTTAGAGGAGCTTGGAGTGATAGCGATGACGATGAGAAAGAAATCACAAATGAGGAGAAATGTCTTATGGCTAAGACATCAAGCGAGGTACGTTCAAAAGGTTATAGCTAAAAATAAGTCACCAAAACATATTAATAATCTATTAGAAAATGAAGTACTCGAATTAAAAATTAGACTACAACATTTGAAAAGAGGAAAAGAAGTTTTTATAGAACGTAAAACATGCATAGAGGTTAAAAATGTAAACGAAAAACTTAAAGATGAAATTTTCAAACTTGACAAGTTTAAAAATAGTAGTAACCCACTTAAGAAAATAATAAGTGTTCAAGAAACTTCGGGAGATAAAACCGGTCTAGGATTAACCTCAACTAATGTTTCAACTAGTGAAAATAAAAGTATAAAGTTTGAATGTGAATCTAGTAAACAAAAATCACTAGAATCAAAACCTAAGTATATAGTTACAAAAGATAGAAAAATACCCATTGCGAATGATGAAAAAGTAAAAACTTTTTATAAACCATCCTTAAAGACCGAAGTAGGATCCTTTAAATCTAAATTAAGATCTAAAACTCCACCACCAAGAAAACCAAATAATCTTCATACTCGATCTAAAACACCTCAACCTAGAAGAAACCAAAATAGACAAAACTACAATAATACTAGTCATCAAATGTGGAATTATCAACCAAGTTACAATCCTTGGGGAATACTACCACCATACATGCATCCTAGCCAAATGTTGAATATGTTTGGACCAAACAACTTTGGACCAATGAGACAATGGGGACCAAGTGGCTAAGCTGTCAATCTTGGAAGAAGTTGGAATATCATCTACAAATGACTTTTATAAGTCAACATGGTCACTTGAAGTGCTTGAAGATATTCCATTGAAGACGAAAAGGTACGCGTTTCTTTTAAGTTCATCGCTATAATTTGCATGCTTAGATATATGATTAGTTAGATTAATGCTTAGCTATACATATATGTGTACATAATAGCTTATATTCTTATAACCTAGAAACATCATTGGTTGACTCTCCTAGGAATAAGATAAAATTGTTCATTGCCGAACAAAATAGAAAATGGAAATCTTCTATATCCACTATTAGCAAACTCATGGTGATGAAGTGAAATGAGTTAAGTGGATCGATCGTTAATATAGAAGTAGGATTAGATCCCTCGCGTAAGAAAACTATGGATGAAACAAGCTCTCGTAGACTATGGCATTAAGTTAGATAAGCGTGCGAAAACAAAGGAACTCTAGATGTTAGGTTATACCCCATTCAACACTCTCGCATCTAACATATAAATTATCGTCTTCATTTCCTTTAGGATCATAGGATATGTAGAAACGATAGCATGAGATAATAATAGGCTTAACCAATCCTCTTGAGCATGAGATCTTTAATAACCATTTTTTAAAATATTTGATTTATGATATTTGTTGTCAAAAATCTAATATCTCTAAAAATATGCAAAAACCTCACATTTTGGAAAATAGTTTTTCAAATAACTATCCCACTTTTAAATAACATGTTTTCACTATCAATATCCACAATTTTGTTTTGATCAAAACTAAAGATTGGGAAAATATTCTTTACCGTTCATTCACACATTTTGAAGTAAAAATCCAATCTATCTTATTCAAATAACTCTCACATCTAAGTGAAAACGTACTTTCAAACATTGTTGAATGATGCTAAAAACGTCTCTTTTAAAAAATCATGCATGGTGATCTCATATTTGTCATCCATATTTATTTAAATGACACTTATAAGTGAACTAAATCAAATCAAGAGGACCATGGTTTGTTCATTAAGACTTTGTTTGTAACAAGTCTAGAAATCCATGCTATCATAACTACCCACTTATTGCACATTGATACACATTAGGATTAATCCACCTAGTTATATAGTTATGAAATACTTGATGTTGCTTATTGTTTCCTAGCACTTATATTTTACTTGCTTGATGAGTATGTTTGCATGCTAGATGAAATTGCTTGTTTACTTAATCTCTTTGATTAACATGCTTTGGCTACATAATTGCCTACATAATTAGTATATGCTTAATTGCCTCAAAGGGTTGGACTTGTTTGAAACCAAAAACACAACCTTTCTGCAATTCACTACCAAAAACCCTTATCTGGAAATCAGGGAATCACCTGATGGGCGGCCCCCTTAATTATTAAGGGGACCGGCCTCCAATTAAGGGGACCGGCCATCTGATGGTCGAAGGTGTTGTTTCCTTTTTCTACTTTTTAGCCCATTTCATCCTACACTTCTCAAAATTCACAAACCTATTTTATCCTAAACCTTCTATCAAAGTTTATCCATCCTTAATCCCACCTATCCTACACTATAAACACTCCCATTATTCATAATCTTCATTCATCTCTTCATGTCCTCTCCCATCAAACTTAAACCACCAAGAAACCCCGTTTGGAGAAGAAAGCCTAACTTCCATTAAAAGCCCATCAAACCAAATGATGTTATCAAACATCCAACACCAAAATCCTCCTATGTCTTCAACATTACATATCAACAACCTTTACTCACCCATATCCTTCTACATTACACTCAAACCTCATAACCTTAACACACTCAAACCTCATAACCTTTACTCACCCAACCTCAAATTTCATCTCCTAGTGCACCTAATGCACCATCTATAACACCCTCCTACCAAAAAATCCCTTCCATGAACATCGCTCTTTCACTCTAACCTATCACATCACTTGATACTCATTTACCATCTTCACCAATAACTCAACCTAGTCATCCTCACAAAAGATTCAACCATATACCCATTTCCTACACTCTACAAAGTGTGTCATCACCACTACAACTTAACCCATGAAGGTCAAACCATATTTCATGATACACAAACCTCATGTTCACTCAAATGAACCCTTTCACAAACCTCATTATAATAACCAAACATCCATCCTTGTTCCCAAAAATACACCTTCATCTTACCAACATAAGCCAAATGAAGAGCATGTTCAATCTCAAAACAACAATCCCAATCTCATTCCTAACACCTCACATTTTGTTCAACCTACCAATCCACCATCCAAAACATCCTCCACTCATGATACTTCCTCCACAACTTCATTCTCATCCATTCATGATTACCCAAACTCACAAATATCTCCACCACCAAGAGTATCACCACCACCTTCTACCAACACACATGTTATCCCTTTGTTGCATGTCCTATCACCTTCCTCCGAACACTTGAAGTTCATTGAAGAACTCAAGGAAGCCCATGAGCTTTGTGCTCTTCTTGCCTTACACCTTGCTCAATGCAACTTGTAACAACTTTCCTCTAGCTCTCCTTTCATTACCCCACAACTTGAATCAAGTTGAAAAAGATGTCAACAATTGACCTTGTTTCATCTTTCTCCTAAAAACCGTTGCATTCAATGAACACTTCACTTGGATTGAATATCTTCTCACTAGATCACATCCAATACCCTCACTTGAACAACATCCAAAACATTAATCAACCTCTTCCGCTACAAACTCTCCACCACCAAACTCTCCAACATTCATAACCCAAACATATATCTCCATTAATCCAACAACCTTACCCTAACTCAACCATCTTCATTCCAAACACTTCATCATCAACCATCTAATCATACCATATGCTCATGATTTTCACTTTCAAATACGAATCAACCAACTTTTTGTTATAAGCAAGTCCGATGGCTCTCTTTGGCAAATTAGGATCTTTAACATAATCACTTTGAATTAATTGTTATGCATCCTTAATATTTGTTTACTATGCTTGTTATTTGTATATTGCATATTCTTCTATATATGCTTGTGCTTCTATTATTTTTCTTGTGAGCATTCCATATCTCGATCTCTTATGACCTCAAAACGAGGGGGAGTATACTTCAAGGGGGAGCTATACATTCATCGGGATAACCTTTTTGATGTTAACAAAAAGGGGGAGAAGTGATATAAACTCACACTAAAAAAACTTGCATATATATTAATTTTTAGTTTAATGAGTTTAGATTTTGTAATCATCAAAAAGGGGGAGATTGTTGATATAAATAATGTATAAAAACGTTATTAATATCTTTCGATATCCTTAAGTTTTGACGATCACAAAATCTAAGAACATTAAACGCAAAGTTAATACGTAAACAAGTTTTATGCAAGTTTATATCATTTCATCCAACATAATCACTTAAGGTATGAATAAACAAGTGACTAATACATTTTATGATCAAAGGGATGTTTATTTAAATAATACAAAGTTTATAAAATTAAATAAACTTATTATATATTTTTGAAAAACATTTTTGGTAATAAAGGAAAATGTTTTATTCATAATAAATATATGAATTCAAAATTTTAGCCAAAATCAGTTAGTTTTTCACCAAATAAACTTTCCCCAGAAAAAGACAAGAAAACTGCAGTTTTCGTCTGGGCGGCCCCCTTAATTATAAGGGCGGCCCCCTTAATTTTAAGGGGGCCGGCACACAATTAAGGGGACCGGCCACGCTCCCCTGTCAGATTCTGTCAGAAATTTTTCCCTATAAATACCACCTTAAATCTGGAATTTTTCCCACCTCTTGCACGAAAATTTTCAGATCCAAATCTCTCTAAACATCCTCCTAAAAACCCTTTGATCATATAATTGTTAATCCTTGTTTCAAGTGATTCATTCCCTCACCTCTCATCTCTCAAAGTGCAAGAGAAGAATACTCCTTCAACATCAAGTTGTGAAGTATTGTAGATTTGTGTATATAGTCTAGTTGTTGTATACATTCATTGTAAAGGTGTGATAGTAGTGTAACTAGATAGATCTAGGAGTAAAAGTTGTGAATAGAAGTAGTGAGATATAAGTAGTGGTGTGAAGAAGAAGTAGTAGATTCGTGTGAAGTTGTGAAGTAGTAGTGGTGTGTACAAGTTGTGAAGAAGGTGTGCCAAGTCGTGAAGAAGTTGTGTAGAAGGTGTGAATAAGTTGTGACGAAGTTGTGGTGTGTATATTGGTGTGTAAGGTTTTCTCCGCCATATGGGAGCTTGTTGACATAGTGAAGAAAACTCTTGAGTAGGTGACTCGAGGAGTGGAGTAGGGCAAGGAAGGTGTCCTTTTTGCCGAACCACTATAAATCCTTTGTCTCGCGGTTAGATCTTTCCATATCTTACTTATTATCATGCTTATATTGTTATTACTTTTGTAGACGTAGACGTGTATGTATAGTTGCTCATATAGTGCTAGTATTGATTTTACTTAAAGATCAAACAAAAGTTTCATTCACAAAACAAAGTTTTTACAATCAAACTAAAAAGGTAACATACATTTAATTGATCATTTCGATCAAGTATAGTTTTCATACAAAATATAACTAAGGATTATAAAATAAACGTTTACTTACTTATATCTCGTATATAGCTATAGTTGTTTATATTATGCATGTGTTGATTTCACATACTTAGTTTGCATTATTATTATTGCTCATACTTAGATATAGTTGTTCATATTGTTCAAGACTTGAATTCACATAAGATCGAATCAAAGTTTTAAGAGTAAACAAGACTTTTAAACAACTAAGTTTTTATAAAACTAAAAAGACGTAAAACTATTCAACCCCCCCTTCTAGTTTTCCACATAGATGATGTAACACCCCCAATTCATGGATGCAGCGGAATTCGAACTGGGTGTTACTTGACGGCACAATAGTCACAATAATAGAAAACGAACTCCAATTGAGTCGTTTTAAAAGATTTATCATTCAAATTATATAAATATCAGAGATTACAAAATGAGGTCCCAATTGGTTCCATGTTTACAAATCACATTAAGTGAGTTTTTGAATGATAAGTAAATTTATAGCCCTCTTGAGTATCCGTGTCCTTCCGTGCCATCCTTGATCGTCATGAACCTGAAATACATGCTTGAGAGGTCAACACAAAGGTTGAGTGATATTCATAGAGTTTGTTAAATCGTTTGAACACAATATGTTGGTAGTGTGAGTTATAGGCTCACACCAATGTTTGGAAAACAAAACAGGTAGGCTACGTTATTATACGCCCGGAACATGTATTATACACTAAGCTTATGACACCATAACGTTAACGTGTACCAATATCGATCGGTAGATTTATCCCGGTAGGTACTTTGCTAACATACCTAAATCTCAAATATTATTGCATTTGTTTGAACTTAGTCAATACAAATGGGATTCGTCAATCCCAATAGGCCTATTCATAATATTCGCGCTCACTATTGCTAGTGACTAAATGGTTCATAATAAAGGATCTCGGTTTAGCAAGGTTGGTACTTAGTGATAATAAAACAATCAGGTAAGCATACAATTTAAAAACATTGTGCTCGGTTATAAATAGCATGTATTCCCCCCAAGGGTTTATAAAACAATTAAGTAATCGAAAGTGGGGCTATGAACTCACCTTAAGTAAGATAGCAAGTAATGAATGTAACGGTTGAATCGTGAAGGTTTCTACGGGCAACCTATAATCGAATGTCGCGACTTAGGATCGGAGTAAAGAATATGAAGTAGTGCCTATATATATATCTTGCATTATAGTCCATGATGTGGTATGATGTATATTGTAAGTCTTTGAAAGAAACGATTCATGAAACATGTATGTTTTGTATATCGTTTACTACCGTTCGGGCCGACATAATTCAGAAGTCATGTTAGTAAGCGTTCGAGGAGCCAGGACACTTTAATTCGTAAATCCACAACTCATCTCGACGGCTTACATAATGAACTCCTCACATGAGGCTCCCTACTATTGTAGTAGTTGATGAAATATATAGATATAAGTTTTGATCCGAAAGGTTACATGTCCGATATTTGAATAAACTTAGGAAAGTTTATTAGTACATGAAGATTGTTATTAGGGTATGTTTCATAAGTTTTGTATGACCATTTTCTCTTGGTAATATCTCATGGTTCCCTTTTAAGTGAAGTAGATCCAAATTGCTTGTTCAAGTTCTCGTCAACTCTTTGTTTCATGTTTACGCCTATGAAAGTTGGTATGGTCATTTCGTCATGGCCTAGCCATGACCTTTGGTCCTTGTTTCAAGGTCATGAGACACAACCTTGGCTCTAGCCATGGTTGTGGTCTTGTTTATAGGTCATAAGACCTCTTGTTCATTTTAAAGTATAACCACAATCTAGTGACTTATATATATGTAAATAGCTGTTAAGAAATTGAGAAATATCTCACTCAGAAAGTGTTTTCAAGGCTCGAGCTTCTTTATTCCTGAAGGAAAACGTGATTTCGGACAACTTTCGTGTTTTAACTTTTTCATGAAACGGACCAGAAAGGCCTCTTTTTGCGTGTTTAAGGTTTCTGTAACAGAAAGTTTTGGCAGCTTTGCCGCAAAGTTTTGGTAATTTCAAATCGTCATAACTTTTGACTCGTGTACTCGTTTTAGGTGGTTCAAATTGCTATGTTTTCCTTGTTAGGTCCTCTACTACAATATGTAATAATCCAATATCATATTTTTACCATTTTAATCAGGTCTTTCCAAGAAAATCACTAGTTTACTTGTTTTAATAACTTGTTTTAACAATCAATAACAATAACTTGTTTTGCTCACTTTTATACATCATGGACATCATAACAAGACAATATATAGCATGAATGATATGTAAATAGCATGAATATGATATTTAAGCAAGGAAGTGTATTAGAGTTTGCTTACAACTTGTGAAGAAACTAACTAGAACCAAGATCAAAACCAAGAATTACTACTTAATCTTTCAAATATTTTCCAACCATAGCCAAGCTTCCATATCAAAAACCCTATCTTATAATCCCTTGATAAACACTAATCTATCACAAAAACAAGCCTTAGTAAAAATCTTCACTAAGAACACTTGGAAATTTGATGAGTTTTTGTGGTGTTTTATGGTGATTTTATGGTTGAAAGGTGTTAAGGATCAACTAGGAACTATGCCTTGAACTTGTGATGGATTGAATGAGCAAGATCAATGATCAAATTGGTGTATTTTTATGATGTGGGTCGTTGGTATTGAGAGGGAAAGGAAGAGAAGACTTAAATAAGGTCTTGAGGAGGTTACATGTATGACTAGTCAACCCTTGGTGACCAAGTTCTACACATGTAATGATCTAAGACCATCAAGCTTGAGATCAAGCCACACAAGGCTGAATCCCCCCCCCCCTAGGTTGGTTCCTAAACTTGGGGGACAAGGTGTGGACTTTGCTTGGTATTATCCTAAGTATTAGGAAGAATTTTGACTCCGGGAAATGACAACCGTAAATGATTAGGCCTCAAAACGTAAAACCGGGTGTCGTAAAATTATGGAACTTTAAAGTATTGTTAGACATGTCCATATGTCCCATAATAAAATATAAAATAAGTGGTAGGTTCCATTTGGGTGGTAAAACCCTGCTAAAAACTGGAAACACGGGTCTAAAACGCGTAATACGTAAAACGTACGAATATTGCGTAAAATTTAGAAAAGTAAAATGTTACTTTTCTAATATGATATAAATGATTTAAAAAGACTTATAATGTCTAGACTGGGCTCAGTCTAGTGTCGGTTGGTATTAAATGTCTTTTAGACATCAAACCGTAAGCCTAAAAATCACGAAATGACTTATAAAATCAAGGAATGGTTTTTGGTCAATGGAGGAGGGAAAAATATGTTGACTTTTTCTAATAAGTTGAAAACTCAAATATTTTTAGAAACGCGGTGCAGGTATAGGCTAAAGTTACGGCTGAGTAAAAACGCTTAAAACTGAAAATTCCAGTTTTTCGCGGCCGAGGTTTATTTTGGTCATGTTTTTCTCAGTCATGATTTATTCTCAAATAAATCATGAGTGTGTCTAACATTTTTCTGATACGGGGAAAATTAACGCGACCGAATTTCGTTGTGCGTAGAATTTTTGAATGACGTTTTACCCTAAAACGTGTAATTCCTTAATAACTTTCACGAAAATGAGCTTATGAATGTCAAACTTTTAATTTGTCATGGAAATGATTTATCACTCGAGAATATCAAATAAAAATCAACTTTCGGGAAAGTTTCGGGAAAAATGAATAGTAAAAGTGAATAGTGAAATTTTCCGGGAATGGTAATTATCCTGAAAAATGTGAATTGTTACAGTCTCTACCCCTTACGGGGAACTTCGTCCCGAAGTTCTGTGTATATCATATGTTGGAGTGGTGTTGATGAAAAGGTGTGGTTACTTATGAGGACTAAAGTCCGGAATTACTAGTGATGTAATTTGATTTGTCATTTCAGTGTATGGTGTAGGATGAGGCTTACTTGTATGTAGGAAAGGTATAGTAATAGTCGAATATCAAGGGAAATTGATATAGCAGTCGAATATTAATAGGAATTGATATAGTAGTTGAATATCAAATAGAACTTGATATAGTTGTCAAGTATCAATAGCAATTGATATAAGAATCGAATCATGGAATAAGCGTTGAACATGTGGTTGGACCAAGTCCTGTTTGAATTGTACGGCTGCCCATGCATATGGCTACATGGCTTCACAATAAGTTTGGTATGACTGCCCATGCATATGGTTACATGGCCTCGCAACGAGTTTGTTTGTTATTGCACTATCATTATGAAAACCAAAGTGTAAACCTCGTACTAATGGAAATTGGGATAGTCGTTGCAATCATAGCCTAGTAGGTAATCGGTTGTTGTACCTAGTGTTTATGTCATGGTTTGAAGCGATGTCGGTGAAAAGATAGGATTTCTTGTGGCGAATAAAATGTAGGTATCATGCCATACCCGAGCAATGTAATGTAGGTATCAAGCCATACCCGAGCAATGTAATGTAGGTTGACTTCATACTTATGTTATTTCGGATATAATTAAGCCCACTTGTTTATAATTCTTTATTTACATAGAGAGGCATCCCAAACAATGTAACTAAAGGAATATAAACGTATGGTTCGATGATTTATAATTTCTTTATTTAAATGAAAAGGCATCCCAATCCATTCAAATAAGGACATTATAAATCATCCTACTCAAGAATTCCCGACACAACATTCATACTTAGCCGGTGAGTTACAAGGTAGTGTATTACGAGATGATACTGGTGTTCCAAAGGTACAAGATGAATATTCAAACTTGTAAAGCTGATGAGGGTACTTGTGGTGTAACTAAGGATGATTTGAGCTTTACAAGTGCATCAAAATCTGTTAATGAGCTTGTGGTTCCAACGGTTGTGAAGATAATGTTATGATATGTTGATGAACAAAAGTGTGTAGTGTATGCTTAACATTAATACTCTTAGGTATAGATGTTGAGTTTGCTTTAAAAATCTTAAGAGATTTTAAAAGTTTATGATGGAATGGTATCCTTAGGACCTAAACAGGATAGTACTTCTACAGGATGAAGAGAATAATTGATAACTATCCCAAGATAGTAGTTCGGATTATCTCATAAATGAAAAATTTCAAGAATGAAATTTAGATCATACAAATAAGGTGTTAAGATCTCGCTGAGTGGTAAGACACTATCGTGTCTCTAGATTGTTTTAATGTATTCTGGTGGTTTATCGTGTTCATGTAGGAAATCAACCTAAACATAACCCTAGTACAACTACTCTCAGTATTTGAAAATGTTAAGTCGAATATAGTTAGTCAGACTATATTCCACTGTCCCTAGGTTAAATATAGGTGACTAGTCTATATTTAGCCAAGGTTCGATAAAATTTTCAAATACCTAAACTAGGTATACTTTTGATATGTCCGTTGCTTTCGGGAAACTGTCCATTAAACAAAGGCGATGTCAAACAATTCAGTTGCAAGTCCCGCCCATACAAGACTTGTAACCTATGTTTTCATATTCTATAGCATAGAAGATAGTAAGGGTAGATACGTATGGAAAGGAAGTTTTAAGTATTTCTAAAATAGAACATACTTGGCCAGGATCACGAACTTTTAATAATGAAGGTTTCAGAAGAAAACTTTGATGAATGTAGAGCTGAACTTCAGCTTTTGTAGGTGATGGATTTGTTTGTCCTTTAGAAATATCATATTTCTTGTTTTGAAATCGATAGATTGTGACGGGTTTTTGATATCATAAGAAATGATATTGATGATGTGATGGAATAATTCTAGAGACCATTTGCACAAAACACAATGTCTCGGAAGTAGGTTAGACCATTGTGTGACTCAAAACATTTGAGAAATGGTTAAGACTATTGTATAATACAATGTCTTGGAAAATGAATGAGACCATTGTATCTCACAATGTCTTGGAAAATGAATGAGGCCATTGTATCTCACAATGTCTTGAAAAATGAATGAGACCATTGTATCTCACAATGTCTTGGAAAATGAATGAGGCCATTGTATCTCACAATGTCTTGAAAAATGAATGAAACCATTGTATCTCACAATGTCTTGGAAAATGAATGAGGCCATTGTATCTCACAATGTCTTGAAAAATGAATGAGGCCATTGTATCTCACAATGTCTTGAAAAATGAATGAGACCATTGTATCTCACAATGTCTTGGACATATAATGTTGGAGTAGGAACATGATTGTGAGAGTGTGGCTGTGCCGAAATGCCTTAGAATAGGCATACACAGATATGTTTAGTCCATTGTTTAGATAAATGATTGAAAATAAACCGAGTTTATATATCAATATACTAATATGTGTTCATGTAGCATAAAATGCTTAGTGTGTATATATCAATATACTTATATGTGTTCATGTAGCATAAAATGCTTAGTGTGTATATATCAATATACTTATATGTGTTCATGTAGCATAAAATGCTTAGTGTGTATATATCAATATACTTATATGTGTTCATGTAGCATAAAATGCTTAGTGTGTATATATCAATATACTTATATGTGTTCATGTAGCATAAAATGCTTACGGGGAAATGCTCAATTATGTTAAGGGTACATATATCAATATGCAATTATGTTTGTGTAGCACAAAAATGTCTACGGGGAAATACTCAAAATGGGTATATATGAATATACAAATATGTTTGTGTATCATAACATGCTTACTAAGTTCATAATCGTCTGGAGGATGGAAGACACGGAGAGCGGAAGGCTATAAAATGTTTTTGCTCGTACATGTGGTTATAGTTTAGGTCTCAATTAGACCCGTTTCTCTATAACCATGGCTCTGGTACCAATCTGTAACACCCCCAATTCATGGATGCAGCGGAATTCGAACTGGGTGTTACTTGACGGCACAATAGTCACAATAATAGAAAACGAACTCCAATTGAGTCGTTTTAAAAGATTTATCATTCAAATTATATAAATATCAGAGATTACAAAATGAGGTCCCAATTGGTTCCATGTTTACAAATCACATTAAGTGAGTTTTTGAATGATAAGTAAATTTATAGCCCTCTTGAGTATCCGTGTCCTTCCGTGCCATCCTTGATCGTCATGAACCTGAAATACATGCTTGAGAGGTCAACACAAAGGTTGAGTGATATTCATAGAGTTTGTTAAATCGTTTGAACACAATATGTTGGTAGTGTGAGTTATAGGCTCACACCAATGTTTGGAAAACAAAACAGGTAGGCTACGTTATTATACGCCCGGAACATGTATTATACACTAAGCTTATGACACCATAACGTTAACGTGTACCAATATCGATCGGTAGATTTATCCCGGTAGGTACTTTGCTAACATACCTAAATCTCAAATATTATTGCATTTGTTTGAACTTAGTCAATACAAATGGGATTCGTCAATCCCAATAGGCCTATTCATAATATTCGCGCTCACTATTGCTAGTGACTAAATGGTTCATAATAAAGGATCTCGGTTTAGCAAGGTTGGTACTTAGTGATAATAAAACAATCAGGTAAGCATACAATTTAAAAACATTGTGCTCGGTTATAAATAGCATGTATTCCCCCCAAGGGTTTATAAAACAATTAAGTAATCGAAAGTGGGGCTATGAACTCACCTTAAGTAAGATAGCAAGTAATGAATGTAACGGTTGAATCGTGAAGGTTTCTACGGGCAACCTATAATCGAATGTCGCGACTTAGGATCGGAGTAAAGAATATGAAGTAGTGCCTATATATATATCTTGCATTATAGTCCATGATGTGGTATGATGTATATTGTAAGTCTTTGAAAGAAACGATTCATGAAACATGTATGTTTTGTATATCGTTTACTACCGTTCGGGCCGACATAATTCAGAAGTCATGTTAGTAAGCGTTCGAGGAGCCAGGACACTTTAATTCGTAAATCCACAACTCATCTCGACGGCTTACATAATGAACTCCTCACATGAGGCTCCCTACTATTGTAGTAGTTGATGAAATATATAGATATAAGTTTTGATCCGAAAGGTTACATGTCCGATATTTGAATAAACTTAGGAAAGTTTATTAGTACATGAAGATTGTTATTAGGGTATGTTTTATAAGTTTTGTATGACCATTTTCTCTTGGTAATATCTCATGGTTCCCTTTTAAGTGAAGTAGATCCAAATTGCTTGTTCAAGTTCTCGTCAACTCTTTGTTTCATGTTTACGCCTATGAAAGTTGGTATGGTCATTTCGTCATGGCCTAGCCATGACCTTTGGTCCTTGTTTCAAGGTCATGAGACACAACCTTGGCTCTAGCCATGGTTGTGGTCTTGTTTATAGGTCATAAGACCTCTTGTTCATTTTAAAGTATAACCACAATCTAGTGACTTATATATATGTAAATAGCTGTTAAGAAATTGAGAAATATCTCACTCAGAAAGTGTTTTCAAGGCTCGAGCTTCTTTATTCCTGAAGGAAAACGTGATTTCGGACAACTTTCGTGTTTTAACTTTTTCATGAAACGGACCAGAAAGGCCTCTTTTTGCGTGTTTAAGGTTTCTGTAACAGAAAGTTTTGGCAGCTTTGCCGCAAAGTTTTGGTAATTTCAAATCGTCATAACTTTTGACTCGTGTACTCGTTTTAGGTGGTTCAAATTGCTATATTTTCCTTGTTAGGTCCTCTACTACAATATGTAATAATCCAATATCATATTTTTACCATTTTAATCAGGTCTTTCCAAGAAAATCACTAGTTTACTTGTTTTAATAACTTGTTTTAACAATCAATAACAATAACTTGTTTTGCTCACTTTTATACATCATGGACATCATAACAAGACAATATATAGCATGAATGATATGTAAATAGCATGAATATGATATTTAAGCAAGGAAGTGTATTAGAGTTTGCTTACAACTTGTGAAGAAACTAACTAGAACCAAGATCAAAACCAAGAATTACTACTTAATCTTTCAAATATTTTCCAACCATAGCCAAGCTTCCATATCAAAAACCCTATCTTATAATCCCTTGATAAACACTAATCTATCACAAAAACAAGCCTTAGTAAAAATCTTCACTAAGAACACTTGGAAATTTGATGAGTTTTTGTGGTGTTTTATGGTGATTTTATGGTTGAAAGGTGTTAAGGATCAACTAGGAACTATGCCTTGAACTTGTGATGGATTGAATGAGCAAGATCAATGATCAAATTGGTGTATTTTTATGATGTGGGTCGTTGGTATTGAGAGGGAAAGGAAGAGAAGACTTAAATAAGGTCTTGAGGAGGTTACATGTATGACTAGTCAACCCTTGGTGACCAAGTTCTACACATGTAATGATCTAAGACCATCAAGCTTGAGATCAAGCCACACAAGGCTGAATCCCCCCCCCTAGGTTGGTTCCTAAACTTGGGGGACAAGGTGTGGACTTTGCTTGGTATTATCCTAAGTATTAGGAAGAATTTTGACTCCGGGAAATGACAACCGTAAATGATTAGGCCTCAAAACGTAAAACCGGGTGTCGTAAAATTATGGAACTTTAAAGTATTGTTAGACATGTCCATATGTCCCATAATAAAATATAAAATAAGTGGTAGGTTCCATTTGGGTGGTAAAACCCTGCTAAAAACTGGAAACACGGGTCTAAAACGCGTAATACGTAAAACGTACGAATATTGCGTAAAATTTAGAAAAGTAAAATGTTACTTTTCTAATATGATATAAATGATTTAAAAAGACTTATAATGTCTAGACTGGGCTCAGTCTAGTGTCGGTTGGTATTAAATGTCTTTTAGACATCAAACCGTAAGCCTAAAAATCACGAAATGACTTATAAAATCAAGGAATGGTTTTTGGTCAATGGAGGAGGGAAAAATATGTTGACTTTTTCTAATAAGTTGAAAACTCAAATATTTTTAGAAACGCGGTGCAGGTATAGGCTAAAGTTACGGCTGAGTAAAAACGCTTAAAACTGAAAATTCCAGTTTTTCGCGGCCGAGGTTTATTTTGGTCATGTTTTTCTCAGTCATGATTTATTCTCAAATAAATCATGAGTGTGTCTAACATTTTTCTGATATGGGGAAAATTAACACGACCGAATTTCGTTGTGCGTAGAATTTTTGAATGACGTTTTACCCTAAAACGTGTAATTCCTTAATAACTTTCACGAAAATGAGCTTATGAATGTCAAACTTTTAATTTGTCATGGAAATGATTTATCACTCGAGAATATCAAATAAAAATCAACTTTCGGGAAAGTTTCGGGAAAAATGAATAGTAAAAGTGAATAGTGAAATTTTCCGGGAATGGTAATTATCCTGAAAAATGTGAATTGTTACAGATGATAAATAAGCAGTTTGAAAAAGTATCTTAAAATTGAGAACACTGAATGGGAGAAAACTTAAATTGCATTCATTAAAAATAAAAAGTACATAAAGAAAACTTAAACACTAAACATCTAGAATAAAGACCTAACTTGACTGCCTTGAATGACTTACATGATAATCTATTTATACTACCAATTCTAGGGTTTCTTGGCCTCTTGTGTGCTTCCTTTGTGAGTGTAAAACAGCTAGAGTCCATCTTGTGTTTTCTTGGCTTCATTCTCTGCCATTGGATTAAAGCAACAACAATTTCAACCCTTGATTTCAGTTTTGGCGCCCAAATGCTACAAGGATTGCCAAGGTGGTAGTGGATACCCGTGACTTCTTCATTGGAGGAGGTGAGGAGGGGGTTTTTGAGGTGGATGGTTGAGTGTGGCAGAGAGGTGGCGTGGAGGTGGGAATTGGTATGGTGGGTAAAGCAGGGAGGTGGAAGAAAGAGGGGTGGGGCATTTGATTGAGGTATGAGTGGTCAACAAAACCAGGATCGTTTTTATTAGTGTTGGGTTTGGATTTGTGTTTGGGCTAAGCACAAGGGTAAGTGTGTGTGGGCTTAGGATTGGTAGTGGGATGGGTGTTTGGGATTAATTTTAAACTAGGTCCTTTTGGTTTTAGTAAATGAAAGCACAAGGACCAAAATTGTCATAAGCTGAAAATGAGGGGTTAAATATGCCCATTCTCCAAAGTTATCACAAGGGTGCTTTTTGCTGCATTCCAATTACCAAGGACCAATAAAGTTTGTTTCCCAAAAAATGAAATTCCCAGGGACTAGATTTGCCAAATTCACAAAGTTAAGGGACCAAACTTGCAATTTCTCCAAAATCTTCACTTAGGGTCCAATCTTGTCAAGATGAGTAACCAAAGGACCATAAATGATAATTTCCAAAATTTGAAATCCCAGGGACTATTTCTGCTAATTGTGAAACTTCAGGGACCAAAATTGTAAGTTTTTAAAACTTTTTACCCAAGGACCATTTTTGATAACTTTTGACTTTTAAAGGATTTGGGTTGACTTTTCTTTCAAAACAAATGCTCAGGGACTGATTTTGTCAAGTTTTGAAAGTTGAGGGACTGAAACTGCCAATTATACAAACTTTGTTCGTTTTTCATCTGTTTTCAATCATTTTGCACCTGGAACATATAAAACACAATCCTGGGATATTTTCTGTATTTTGATGCATTTCCGAGTGTTTTTAAATGTTTTTGCAGTTCAGATAAGACAAAAAAGACGAGTATTTACACACTTATCAGTTCACTTTTACTAACAGAGGGATGTATTTGTTGCAACTTTTTCGAGAGGGATGTATGGTGCGAAATTGGGTAAACCACAGGGATGTATTTTGAATTTTACTAAAAAAAATTGTTTCGATGTTTTTAACAAATAAATATAGATTGTAAATCTAATTTTTGTTTTTAGCACTTTATAAATATGCTACATATTAATTATATAAACTTTTACAACATTTTAGGATCAACAACTAAATTGAATTGTGGATGAGTTATAACTGAATATCTGTGTAATTAAAAGAAGCGATCGCAATATATATGTTTCATAAAAAAATTAAATTTAAAATTCAACGCAAACACAAGGATTTGAACCCGTCGCGAAACATGGGCATATTAAATCTTGTTGAGTTGTTTCTTACGATTTGGGGCTTGAGCAATCTATTTAAGATATATAATGTGAAGCTTCTCTAAGAAACTAGTTGTTGGCTTGGATAGTAATTTGATCCATGTATAAAAGAGTCTTGTACTACATAAATCTTCCACTTCTAAAGGTAACTCATGACCCTCGTGCAAATGGCTCCTCAAATTATAGAGTCACATTCAAATATGCTACCGAGATCCAATAATAACCCATGACTAATGATGTGCATGATTTAATGTGTCGCAACATGCAACACAGTTTGATTCTTAGCTCAAATGAGTTATCAGTACGAATGATTCCATAATCACTACCACAAAAAAGTCTTTTAGACCGCTTCTAGAAGGCTTTTAGACCGGTTACTCAACCGGTTTAGATGATGGAGGTCTAAAAGGTTTCCAGCATAAAGACCGGTTGTTCCACTGGTCTAAAAGATAATTTTTCAGACCAGTTGCTATCATTTAAACCGGTCTATATATTATTTTTCAGGAAAAAAAATTCTGGGTTGTTTGGGATTGCATTATTAAAGCTACTTAGAGAAGAAATGGGACAGTTCAATAATGCTTGTTGAAATTATTGCTCTTATATTAAGGGGTTGTTTGGGATTGCTTATTGAAACTGCTTATAAGATCCTTAGTTATAACCAGTTCCGATAAGCAATTCTAAGCAACCCCTGAATAAAAGAGCAATAGTTTCAACATATGATATTGAACAGTCCCATCCCCTTTTGCACAACCACAAAAAATAGTCGGAGCATGGGCGGTGGCAAGAGTGGTGGTGGTGCTGGCGGCAGTGTGTGTGATGAAGCGAAAAGTGTACCGCTTTTGGGGGGTCATTTAAGGCCAAAGTCGAGATTATTTGATCAAATATTGCCCTAAATCGTTCCTTTTGTCATTTTAGGTACTTTTGAGAGGAATTTTACAAAAGGAAGCATTGTGAACGTTTTTGGAGCGAAAAAGTGTAGAAAACGACAAAGTTGGAAATTGCCTTTGACGGTGTCACAAGTTGTTAGTGACAGCGTCATGAGTTGACAAAAGGGTGGATAAATCAAATACACGTGACGCGCTAGAATGTTTTGTGAAGGGGGTCAGACGGCGTCATGTACAAAAATTCCAAGGCCATCAAGAGTTATCATAAAGAGTGACGGCCCATAACCCATATAGAGTGACGGCGTCAGAAGTGGATCTAGGCAACACGAGTTTAATTTGGCGGAGAGTTGACGGCGTCAGACTTAACTCTTGACGACGTCAGATTACAAAATCTATATATAGTTTTCTAGTTTTCATTCATTGTGTGCAACTTTGAGGGAATAAAACCCTAGACAAATTTTCTAGCTATTTGAAGGGTTTCAACCCTTTGTTTCTTTCATGTTCAATTGAAGATAAGTACTTTACCAAATCATCCAATATGTCTATGTGTTGTTTGATTATATCTTACGCTTGTCTTCTCTTTAACATGCTAGGCTAGGTTTCTTTCGTGTTTGCTTAGATGTAATGAAACCTAGATGTTAATTATTGGTTGATGGTTTGTTTATAATTGTTGTGGATGAATGAATTTGATGTTAGGCTTAAGAAAACTGGCAGACTTCCAATTGGTAACTTGCTTGAACGTCTTAAGAAACATGATCGGAGGTGTACTACAATTATTTGGTTATATTTAATGCATAGGTAACTTCCAGGGATACCATGTTAGGAGCTTTTAGTCGGCTCGAGATAGGATTGAGGTTGAAGCCTATAGAGTTAGGGAAGATCGTACACGGCCCTACGACTAGTATTAAGGAATATAACCAGTCATCCATGCAATTGTAACAAGCTAATCAACCGGTAAAAGATATTGTTAGGTCACCATATTGATTTCACACAAACAAGAATGAGATAGATATAAGGAGTTGGGTGAATATTTGATTGAGAGAAAAATGAGAGCAAGAGTTTCCTTAAGATATCAAATAAACAACCAAGTTTACAAGAGACCTAAGACTTCTATTTATAGGGAAGGAGCTAGGGCAACACTCCCTCTCCTTCCTTACATGGATTTCGTGTGGGCTTAAGGCCCATGGACATAATACCTTAAGTCTAGTAAACTTATAACATAACATAAATGTAAGAAAAATAATAACTTAAGCAACTTATTATTACAAATGACCGAGACTTGATAAAAATAGTAAAACTTTGATCCCAACAATCTCCCCCTAAGGGTCGGTCATCACGGTTGCTTGACGTCTATGTCATTTCTTCATCTTTGACTTTCATAGCTTTAGACGTCTTTCAATAATCATGAGATAATAATCATTCATCGTTCTTTGTGCTTTGTTCATTGTTGTTGTGATAGTGATCAAGTAATGAAGTTGTCTGCCTTTCGTCACTTCCGCGTCTGTGGTGGTAGTCCGCCATTCCAACATGCTCATACATCTTTGAATTCTGACTTATACATGCGCGTAGTCCCTTTCTTTCACTTAAGATCTTTAGTCTTTATACTTTGTAGATTCTCCTTTTTGGCATAGAATCTTTCTTTGAACTTTGTGTTGCTTTGATCTTTGAGGGAGCTTTTGATGACTTCAAGATGTATGTATGAGCATGTGGAATCCGTCGCCATGGAGATGATGTAACCCTGCATGTAAATAGTTAGCAATAAAATATCCGGTGCTTACAGATAAGGAATTAGAGATTGTCAATAGCATATTGTAAAGACTCCTTCTAACCCTTATCATGGCCGTTCCCATGTCAGATACTCCCGAAGGAGCTTACGAGACCTACTAAGTAGCTCAATGACTGGGTGAGTCACTGGGATCACTCCACGACTGTTGACCGCTAAGAAACCACCGCAAACACTAAGCGTAACCCACAAGGAGTTACCGAAGTGACCTGCTGTCAGGGCTGTTTGATGTAGACCCTGGCAGGATTTCCGTTCAATCATTGAGAAATACTTATGTAAATTCTCTCATAAACATTCTCGGCAGATTGCTAAGATCTGCGAAGGACTCGATAATTTACAGCTGGTGTTCATTGATGTAGAACACCAGTTGTAGAAATACTAAGTGTTCCTAAGAGATCTTTGATGTATCTCATGGCTCTAGACTCGAAAAGTGCACACTTAGGTTTCCTATGCGGAGACTAGGGAGGTGTCTCCTGCTTCAATATCAACCATCTCTAAGAGATAAGTCGATAGATTACATCGGTTCCCCGTGAGAATGAAACAAGCTCTTTTAAGAGAACTTGAGTGGTTAAGAAGGTTTAGTGCATTGCGTCACTGGGTCCATGATGACTTTATCTTCAATACCGGTGTCGCCTTAGCAACAACCAGTAGCATATGAATTGAACTCGGTGTCTGCCCTAAGGTTGAACATATGGAGGGCTATTTCTTTTCACCCTTTTCTTTACTTTTCTTTTTAATTCTTCAACTCCTTCTTTCCCTTGTCATTCTTTTCTCCTTTTTCGTATCATACCTAAGGACTTCTAATTCTAACTATTGGTGATGTCCTTGGGTAGATCCCTCCGGCTCTGGCGGATCATAGGACGGTTTTTCCTATCTTAATCACCTTATAACTCCATGATTATCCGACAGTAGCCATGAAACCTTTGATTGAAAATCTCTCAAAGTGTTTGTGATTATCAAACATTTTGTTTAACACTTTGAGAGTTTTGTGTTAACTTTTGAAGGGCTCCCCCTTCACATGTGCTCATAAGTGTTTAAATAAATTTGCACATGCGGGAGGAACAAGCACTTTTTGAATTGATCCACTTTCAGTGAGCTTGACCGATTCGAGACACGCTTACATCACTAGTTAGACTAGCTTGAAGTTATTACCCGGCCTGGTCAAGTCCACAGAAAGTTTCTCGAAATGGTACATTTCTACTAAGACAAATCCTTTTCGAGACACGCTTACGTGGCTAGTTAAAGAGTTCCATTGTCAGTTTTTAGGTGACAACTAGCTCTAGTAACTAATTTGATGTTATTACCCGTCGAGGATAAGTCTTTTCAAGATTACTAACTTTTATGTTTCATCAATTCTTGGGTGAATCTGAGTCTAGCTCGCATGAGTTTTAACTTTTAAGCAACATTCAACTTTCATATTTTAATCACTTTCACTTTTCTCCCCCTCAAAAATAGCATATGAGATGTTGTTTTTGATAAACTTTTGATTAAAATATGCTTTTTGAGTCTTATGGGGAGATATCAACAAGAACTTTGTATTTCAAACGATGAGTTTTTCAGGTGCTCCCCCTCAACAAGTGAATACTCATTGAGGTGAAATACTTGTCTTTTGAGCAGAATTATGAAAATCAGAAAATGTTTGATTAATTCTACTCAAAAGTAAGAAGCCTTCGCTCCTTATATAAGGATTGAGGCACTGAAGCGTACCTCAGGGTCCTTTCATTACAAGTGCGGGTTGTACACTGTTATGTGTGCACAAGCCATAGTGAAAAATAATTCAATCAAATGAAACAATTAATGTTGAAAAGTTAATAACCATGTGTACCAGTTTAAACTTCATCAGTGAGTGGAGCGTCAAAGTCAGTAAACTTTGGTTCGGGTCTGTTGAAGAGTCTGATAGGAAATGATGGTCTGACACCGATATAGCTTTCCAGTCGTCTGATCTGTTCCCGTCGAAATAACCTTTCTTCAATCTTCAGGACAAAGTTACGAACTTGTCTTCTGGAGCTGGATTTCCACCTTGGAGTTTCACCTTTTGCTATCTTTCTGCGATCATCATTCAACCTTTTGACTAATCCATCACGAACGGTTCTTAGCGTAACATCACAGAACTTGTGTATCTCATCGTACCGCATGAAGCTTTGCAGCTTTTTGCTGTTGATGTAGGTGAAACCGAATAAAGGTTCTTGGATGAGAGTATACTGTGACGTTTGATAGATTCCATTAAATATGAATTGTGGCTTTGTTAAATTGATCTTCTGTTGGTAACTTTCCACTTGGGGATCTGGTATCCGAAGGATTCTGGTTTTGAACTAATAGCTTTTTCAGACGCTGACCATGCAGGATGCTTAGACTCGCGAAAAAGTACATCAAATGGCTTACAGTTTCTTGGAGATAAACTTGTGTCTTGGCAATCAAAGAAGCAGGACTGCACTTCACTGTCATCTACAGAATCTGAATATGTAGCTATGTCTGCTTGTTGTGCTCAAGTCATTTGGATGAGATCACAACTTAAAGACTATGGCTACCTATTCAATAAGATTCCGATCTACTGCGATTCTAAAAGTGCCATTGTAATCTCCTACAACACAGTTCATCATTGCAAATCCAAACACATTGATCTCCGATATCATTTCATCAAAGAGCATGTCGAGAAGGTTACAGTTGAATTATATTTTGTGGGTACTGAGTACCAATTGGCGGACTTACTTACAAAACCCTTAGCTCCATCAAGGTTTGCAAGTTTAGTTCACCAAATTGGTATGCGATGTTTGACACCAGTGGATCTGGAAAAGTTTCTTAAACAACATTAAAATGTCAAACATCAAAACATACACTATCCTTGTAAAATACATTTTCTCTTATTTTTCACTTAAAAAAAAAAAAACTGCAAGTATATCGCTTACTTTCAACACATTGTCATTTTTACAAGTGTTGAGGGGGAGACACGCTCATATCTTTAATTATGATTTTTCAAATCGATATACTTGCATATTACCTTGGATGCGTTTTTTCGGGATTTCACAAGATATTTCATATCTCGTTTCCATTTCTCAAGATGGTGTCGTAAGGTAGTATATTTTTGACATTCCAAATGCATCTAACTTTAGGACTTATTATGCATTAGTTGTAGTTAAGGGACCAAAAGTGATAATATTCAAAAGTTTCAAAAATAACAAAAACATACACCCCGCTTTCTAAAACCTCACATTATTTTTCCAAAACCTTAAACCCTTTTTGATATCCACGGCTAAGAATCAAACAACAAATCCGTGCTTCCAATCTTCGTTTTGTAAGTTCTCTATCAATCTAGAGTATGTTTCAAGTATAGGTTTTTGTTGACTCATAAAATTAACGGTTTGATTTTTAGTAATCGAATCTTTAGTATCTAGGGTTTCAATATTTCGGAATTTATCAATACGTGTTTGGAGGGTTAAATTTTGATAGGGGTTTAGTCACACTACATGTTTCTAACATTTCTATGTCGATTAATCCTACTTTCCATCATGTTTATGTTGAATTCGAAATTTAGGGTTTAGGTTCGATTTGGGTTTTATGTTTTTTGTCATTTGTTTTTGTATTTTTCTTGGTGGGATTTGTTCTCATGAGTGTATGAATAATTGATGTGCCTCTTAAATTGAACCATATATATGAATGCATGATTCTCGATGTGTAGGGTTTCGTTCAAAAATGGGTTTCTCTCATATTGTGTCTATATGAGCTGTTTATTGTGCCTAACTAGCTCATGTGTATGATTTGTGACTGATTATGCTTCGTAGTGATAAGATATTGCATGTTTCTATCATCTTTCGAAATCATGTTCATGCCGTGTTCCCGAAATTGTGATTTTCATATTAATACTATGTCTCTGATCACTGCATATTATCATTTGCAACAGGTTTCAACAATTGGATTGCTTGGTTTTTCACATTAACGTATGTTGGCCTGATTTCGAAAATTCTTGTATAAGAATTTTTTCGAAAACCTTTTTTCGCAAACACCAGCTCTAAGTGATATTTTTTCGAAAACACACATTTCCAGTGTTTTAGAAAAGATCTCAAAGTTTTGCAACTTTCTCGAAAGTTACACTTTGAAATTTTATCGAGAACACTCACAATATGTGTTTGCGAAAATTTATCATCCTTTCGAAATCATGCCCAACAACAATTTTTTCGCAATCCTACATTTTGAATGTTTTCGAAAATATGTCAACGGATCTGTTCTCGATAAATTACTTATCGAAAACACATCCTGATGTGTTTTTTGAAAACCTTCACAATATGTGTTTGCGAGAAATTATCCTTCGTCTGCTTTTCGAAATCATGCTGTGGTTCATTTTTTTGAGATCATGCATTTGTTAGTTGTTTGCGATAATGTTGAATTTATGTACTCTTTAGAGAACATTGTAATTTCGAAAACATGTACTATGTGATTATGGACTTTATTAGATGTATCATGTGATGTTGTATGATCTTTGTGCATATGTGACATTAAAAGTGCTTCATGACTCCATAATTATCTAAGTTCACTCATCACTATACATGCAATAGTTGTACCATCCGTGCTTATATGATTCTATAAATCCTTATCTTTAATCAACTTTGCAATCGTGCAAACTCATAACAAATCTCGATGTTTGGTTTATGATAATGCTTTTCAGAATAACATGGCTAAACACAACGAGAATGTCCCTGAACAAACCCTTCCACTACTCACCATGGATGACATCACTCCCGCTGACTACAACGTTAAGATTGGCAACAACAATCCTCGAGTTGATTTCGACAAATTAAGAATTCCTGAGAACTCGTGTTGGATTGTCAAAGATATTCTACTTGCACATCCATGCAAACATCTGCTCAATAGTTCTACTTCAGTTCCTCTATTTTACCTTCATCAGTTTTGGCTTACGGCTAAGGCAAATTTAGATGATGAGTCTTTCACTGTTACGCTGGATCGACAAGTCTACACTATAGATCACGACGTCCTTCGTACAGTCCTCCTCCTACCTCAGACTGCCAATGAATTTGCTCCAATACTACCTGAACTGGATCTTCTTGATTTCTTCATTGAATTAGGATATGATGTTGATGATGACTTACCACTGATCAAACATTCCAGATTCAATGCCAAGAATATACCTCAGCCCTGGAGAACATTCTGTCTGTTAGTTGTAAGATCTATATCAGGAAGAAAAAGTGGTCACGAACATCCCAGACTTGAGCATTTACAAACATTTTGGGGAATGGTGACTTTGACACCTATTGACTTTGCAGTTCCAATCATGAACGATATAGTCTACAACATCCAAACCGAACGTGTAAAGACTATGATCCCGTTCACAAGATTCACCAAGCTTCTCATTGAATATTTCTGCAAAGACACTCCAGAATTTATCAAAAGGATGGCAGACCCTAATGAGCCTAAGCACCTCTTCGAGGACGACTTCACCACCTCCTTTATCAAGACGACCACTTCCTCTACCAAGATAAAAGGAATGAGGCTTCCCAAATATCTTCTTGATGACAATATCGAGAAAAGTTTGAACTACAAATTCTATGATGATGCTTACAAAGGGGTACAGGAAGAAGCTACTATACAGACTCGCAGCAAAGGAAGTGTGAAATCTGGGAGTACTACAAGCACCACTGGCTCACCTCAGACTAAGTCAAAGGCTACTCCTAGGACAAAACCATCTGCTAAATCCAAAACTTCCGCCAAACCTAAACCGACACCCAAACCTAAGCCTGCAACCAAGCCAAAGAAGAAGGTAACACCAAAGTTCGCTCTTCAAGATGAACCTACACCTCCACCTTCTGAAAGCGACTCTGAGTTCGACACAGAATCTGAAGAAGAAGAGCAAGACTTTGAACGAAGAGTTAGAGTAACAGAAGAAGCATTTCCTGCAACGGATATCGCTATACAACAAAGTCTTGAAACTTTTGAAGCAGAGTCTAGAAAGAGAAAAGGGATCATGATTAATGAGCCAAATGATGTTGAAGAAGACGAACCAATCGTTGAACAGTTGGTCGACAAACGTAAATTGAAAAGTATAATTGTCGACACACGAGCTGAAGAAAAGCAACTTCTAATAGAACAAAGGAAAGCAGCACTCCAAAGCCGACTTCAGTCTCAACCTTCACCACCACCACCTGTCGAGCAATCAGAACATGAAGGAGCTACAAGCAGCATGATTCCTCCCACTGTGTCCACAACTTTAGAACCAGCCTCACAACCTGATGACATAGTTAAAGACACAGATTATACAGGAGACATCACTATGACTGAGACTGCAAATGTAGAGGAGAATGTTGGCGGACAGGAGAACATTGCTACGGATCTGGAACATGAATACCTCATTACTCCAGAGTTTCTTGCACGGGAAGCAGAGGAAGCAAAGGAACGCAGAAGAAAAGAAAATGAAGAAAAGAACGCTTTTGACACCAACATATTTCTTCAATCATCTTCGCAATCAAAGCAGACTTCTTCAGTGCAACCTCTACCTCCTCAAGACTCTCCACCAAAGGATCCGACTCCTCCTGCTTCTTCTTCAAGCTCTCACAACAAGTCGTCATCCGAATCATCACCTGAGCATTCATCTCCCACACCTTCTGAAACCGCATCAAAGCAACATTCAATCAATGAACCGACTAAACCAGTTGATCTTCAGGAGCAAGTTAACAATCTTACAACCATGGTCACTGGTCTTGCCAAACAAGTTGAAGACTTTCAGGAGTCAAAGCAGCTAATCAATAAGTTCTTGAACACTGATTTCTCAGGATTTATCAAGACTGTCACACTAGATTATCTTACTGAAAATTTAGTTGACATTGTCACTCCTGAAGTTGCAAACCTCATTGAACCAATCAGGGACAACTTGGATCACAGAATTAGAAGTGTCGTTAAGAAAATGTTGTCAACCACACCATTCACGCTTCACACTGCAAAAGCTTCTACTGCAACTCCAACCATTCCTGAATTATCCTTCGATGACCTGCTTGCTCAACTCTACGACAAAGTTGCCTAAAAAACCACACAGACTACTGAAGAAAAAGCACTTGTTGATGCTATATCTGCAAACTTGTCGAAAGAGTCGTGCAAAGATGCTGCTGGAACCTTAAAGAGGTCAAGGAAAGATGACGACCCGGACCCGAACTCAAAAGGTAAGAAACATAAGTCTGGAACCGGTCCATCATCTTCTCAACAACCACGAAAGGATTCTACTCCTCCTAGAAATCAACAACACACCTCAGCCACCGGTCACGGTCCAACAGAAGAGGAAGAAACTTTCATGCAACCAACCGATGACTACCAAGGTCAACCCGATACCGATTACCGTGCCTCCCCTATCCCCGATTCTCAAGCTGGACCATCGTCACCATCAAAGGCTAAAGACAAGGATGCCACATCCAAGTCTAAGAAATCAAAGAAAAGAAGACGTCATTCATGGCTCGACAATGATGACACACCTGAGAATGACTGGTTGACAGAATTGGTACAAGCTCAACCTCCTCTCGAAGATGAAGAACCCCTCCCAGGCAACACACTACAATTCACTCAAGTCATCATGAAGGCTCTTCAGATTGAGAAACTCACAAAGGCGGAGCTCAGAAGAATCAATAGGGATGCACAGGAATTCCTTAAGTCCAGATCTGGAAACAAGATGGAATACGAATATCACATACAGAATATAGCTAGTGCAATGTCTGGCAAATTTGACTGGCTAAACCCTGAAGTGAATATCGACCTTAGTTCCAAAAACCACGAAAAGCCTTACTTCACTGACTGGACTAAACCATTACCTTTGAAAGGATTTCCAGAAAAACCCAAGTTACCTTACAGCTTCTTCTTTAACAAAGATCTTCATAACCTCCAACTCACCCAAGAGAAATCCAAGAAGAAATATGCTTCCTCACTTACAATCTCAGTACCAGCCGCAAGATACGAAGTTCCTACAATTAAAGAGTCTACTCCAGTATTCAGCAACTCCATCGTAACTTACGACAGAGATGCTCTACACGGGATTCAACACTGGCCAGAACGTCGTCGTCTCGGTTATACTAGCAAATTAGGAGAAAAATCATTGGAAAATGTGAAGCATAAATCTAAGATCATTGCTATCTTGGAGATTCAAGAGTCAAAACGGTTTAACTACATGTTCATGCGTGAGATTGTGGTTAAACGACAAGATGAAAAGAAGTACAAATTCTCCGAAGCAGACTTTCCAGACCTTTATCTCAATGACATCGAAGACATGTATCTCGGAAAGGTTCAAGGAAGAATGCGTAGATTCGAAAGAGAAACTCAGTACAACTTCATGGCATCACTACTTCTATTCATCCAATGATTGATAGTTCAAGAAAGAGTGGAAGATCTTCAGCAGATATCTAGGGAGTAATGAAATCTAAGTAAACACACTTTCTCTCATTATTGTTTACACCACAATTTAGTTTAAGTTTATTTTATTTTATTTTGATTGCATCTTTATTTAATTGGGTTAGTTGACTAGCAACTAATTATGCCTACTCCTTCAAAACCCGAGATTTTTAATTGCTTTCCTTAAAATATAAAAATACAAAAAGAATCATCCCTCACCCCTAGACCTAGTTTAGTAGAATTTTAACCCTAGCGAACACTATTCCTAGAGTTGAACGATCAATCCTCCGGTACTTGTCACTATACTATACTACAACGAACAGGTACACTGCCTAGTGGGGATTGCAAGCTTCTCAAGATCCCTTGAGAGGTAAAACCTTTTACGAGGGCGCAATTCCACTCATCAAGTTTTTGACGCCGCAACCCGGGGAAATAGTTATTTTCTAGGTTAGAATTTCTTTTTATTAGGTCTACTTGTTAGATTCCTTTCTAGTAAGATTTTTATTTTATTTTTATAGGTTTCTTTGGTCTATCTTATTTCTTTGTTTCATTTGTTCATAAACTATCTCGATGAATAACAATAGCATTGATCGTTTGATTCCTGTTATTCATGTCTTTCGTCGTAGGAACTTCCAACTACCCGTCCCAATCCCTTTAATGGAAAATGAGAACCCGCCTAACCTCTTGCTTGACCATCACTTTAACTATAATTCTGAGATGGAGGAGTATGACCATGATAATGACCATAGGGCTAGTCTATCTTATTTCTTTGTTTCATTTGTTCGTAAACTATCTTGATGAATAACAATAGCATTGATTGTTTGATTCCTGTTATTCGTGTCTTTCGTCGTAGGAACTTCCAACTACCCGTCCCAATCCCTTTAATGGAAAATGAGAACCCGCCTAACCTCTTGCTTGACCATCACTTTAACTATAATTCTGAGATGGAGGAGTATGACCATGATAATGACCATAGGGCTAGTCCTTTTTACTATTCGGACTCCGTTGAGGACCTTGATGATGGTGATGTAATTAATGAGGATAGGATGGAAGATGAATTGAACCCTCTCAGGTATGTCGACCCTAGGACAAGGATTGAGAATGGCAGCTCGTTTAATATACAGTTTCCTTGTAAAATTGGATTTAGGAGCTTTGATGCCTACCTTAACTCATCTCTACCAATGAATATAATCTCGCGTAGTGAATACAATAAAATTATGGTAAATGAGTTAGAATACAAAGGGGATAATATTGTTGCTAGGGTAAAGACATTTCATGTATTTGTAGGAAGCTTTGTTTATTTGGTTGAGTTTATGGTTATGGAGAATCTAGGAGAATTTATCAATAATAACTTAACCCAAGTTATGTTTGGGAAACCCTTCAAAAGGTTAACCAACCTAGATGAAAAATTTAATGAAGGGTTAATTACATTCTCGGATGGGGATGAATATTTTGTTTACCAAATGCCCCGTGCACACCCTAGGTTCAAGGATTTTTCTATTGAGAAATGTAATAGGTATCCACCTCTCGATATGTTAAGTGAGAATGATAAAAGGAAATGGCTTAAATATCCTCATGAAAAGAACAAAAGGTATTATCGCGGATGTTTAGAGCTAAGTGATGACTATAAGAAAGATGAGGAAACTATTAGATGGCTCACACTTGGGTATGTGAGCATAAGCGACACACGATAGCCCATGACCTTGAGTCCAGCTACAAGACTCTTAAATAAAGAAAAACGCTTCCTGGGAGGCAACCCATGTTTTATTTGTTTTGTTTGTTTGATTTTATTTGTTTCCGTATGCATGCTTTATTTTTATTGTTTGTGGCTCATGTTTCATACTAAATTGTGAAAATGCTTTACTTTGTTTATTTTTACAAGTTTTTTTTTTTTTTTTTTTTTTTTTTTTTTCCTAACGGAGTCTTGAAGTTTTTTTTTTTTTTTTTTTTTTTTTTTTTTTTTTTTTTTTAATTATTTAGTTTTATAAATTCCAGGAAATCTGCAAACATTCATTCCCCAAGCATTATATCCTTATTTATATATAGATAGCCGCCGATTTTACGCGAGGTTGCCATGATTGTTTTCTCAGGCTTAACAGGTTATATTGGACAAAAAGATGATTTATTATTTCGGAAGGGAACCTTTCAACGTTTATTTTCTTGGAGATGGATTTAACCATGTTAACGATTTATCCACATTTGAACGAATCAGGGGAGTATTTGTTTTCATTCTTTTACCTTATTTACTTTTACATCTTTTTATTGAACATTGGGGACAATGTTCAGCTTAAGTGTAAGGGGAGGGTAAATGATGATACTTTAGAGAATGCAATTACGCTTGAGTTTGTTTGTTCAATAGTAGGTGTGTAATAAAACTAAGAGAAATACTTGTTAGTGCAATTTTAGCGCAAAATTTAATTTTTTTACAACATTTAGGAGTGAAGCTTTAGCCTTAATGAGCGTCTCATGGATAGGAGTTGTATGACTAGCACAAAAACCGTACCACTCAGAAAAATTTTCCACCCAAATATGCGAGGTTCGCCTTTAGATTTGTTAGGAAAAGCATTCATTATTAGTGTTTATAAGTGTACCGGTAGTACTTAGATTATAGAACTTGCGTTAGTGATGCATCCCGAGACCGATAGTGAGACTACATTCGTGTAATAGGATTTACTACATGATAAGAGGCATTAGGATCACCCTTGTGTTAAACCCGTATCATAATTATTTGACCACTTAAGTCAATTAACTTGACTAATAAAGTCAATTAATTTTTCCCACACCTTTGCGTTGTACTCATTTTTAGTACACGATACCCCTAGTACACCCCTACGAGCCTATCTTTTCGTTTCTAACATTAAGCATTTTACTTAAAGGAAGAATTTGTTTACAACCCACCCCAAATGTACACCCAAATCGCCTTAGCCTTCCGTGTATGCACTCATCTTTAGTGCATTATTGTTATTTGTTTAAACCCTTAGTTAATTGTCTAATTGATTACATGGTTGCTAAGTCAAGTCATATCTTGTACATATTGTTTTGGGACGATTGGGACTCATGGATAAAGTACTAGTGTTATGGAGTAATGGGGAAGAACATTATATATTACCCCCATATGTGCGTTAATCTTAAAAAGTACTCCAAGTGTTTTGATTATCCTAATTCGAGTCATTAGAATAGTCGATTGTAAAGTATGTAAAAGTTCAAGTGTAAGGGGAATGCAAATCCCATATGATTTATTTTTTTGGATGGTAGGGTAAGAGTGTATGCAAAAAAAAAAAAAAAAAAAAAAAAAAAAAGGAAAAAAAAGGAAAAAAATGGACTACTGATTGATGCTAAACCGTCAACTTATATTGACCAAATAATGGTTAACAAAGTCAAAGAGCCTAGACCAATGCTTCCGGGTAATAAAGGGTATCACCAGGTCGTTAAGTCCCGACGAGGTGTGGATTGTGCTTTAGCGTACTTGTGATCGGGTGATTATTCACAGAAAAGGGTTGTGATAAGAATTATTTGGAAATTATTAGCAGATATAGCTTAGGAAAGCTACGTGATTGATTACGGGAATTTAGATTAAGAAGATTTGAGCTAAAACCTAAAAACGTACGTTTTAATTAAAAACGTACACGGACGAACGAAACAGAAAGTACAACTGATGGACGGAAAAGGTTACAAGTGTAAAATTATTATTTTTACAATCCTAACAAATAAATAAAATTTTAAGAAAAAGAAAAATTATTTTTACACTATTTAATTATTAATTATTAATTAATTACTAATTATCTATTTATTAACTAATTAAATTAATTAGAATTATTAAAAATACTAAAAAAGCTTAGAAAATTAAGAATTTTTTTTACAAATCTAATTAACCATCATAGGAATCCTAAAAAATTATAAAAAGTTGATTTTATGTATTTTTAAACTAATTTACTAACTATTAATCTAATTATTAATTAATTACCAATTAAACTATTTATATTATAAAAATTAGAAAATGAAAAATATAAATTGTAGAAAAATTTATAAAAATGTTTTAACTTATATAGAAGCTAGAAAAATTATAAAAACTAGGTTGTACTTTATAAAATATAATTATGCTATTTAATTACTTAATATTAATTAATAATTAATTAAACTAAAATTAATTCTAAAAACCACTAAAAGACAAAAGAAAAATCTGGAAAAATTTCTAAAATTACTTTAACCTAAAAGAGAATTAATAAAAATATAAAAATGATATATTGCTTATAAATAAGCTAAAAATAAAATTAAAATGATAATTCCTATTAAATAGAAGCTATCACTATAATTAAAGTTGGTTTTTTTGTGTTTTTCTTTTTCCAAACTAATTCTACACTAAAAACTAAAACTTTTTATGAAATCACTTTTGATGTAAACCAGCAATAAGCACTTTGAGTGCTTATAAGCCCACTCAGTTGACTTTTGTTGACTGCACAAGAATTTTAGCTCAAATGGAGTGTGTTGGGCCCACAATGGTAAACTTTGATTTCTCTGAGTTGCATGAACAATATTTAGCAAGATTCAACCAAATAAGCAGCTTAAATAAGCCACAAAACACAAATAAGCACTTTGCTTATTGTGATTATGAGACAGATTTGGGACAGAAATGGGAAGCAAAACAAAGTGGGGTCCACTAGTCCAATGGTCAAACTAAAGGTCAACTTATGATCCCTGGTAGGAGGGGGGTTGTAAGGACCCAAATAAGAGGTGTGGGACTGTAGGGATCTATACCTTGATAGATCACGAGCCAATAGATCGTTAGCCAACTAATGTAATCACTAGTAAGACTAAGTTAGATAATCTCTATGAGCTTGTAATTATTGCTGAATATAAAAACAAACGTATACTAAACTTGATCCTCTATGGATCAATAAACTAATAATATTAATGAAACTCGTACGTAAAAACTTGTGTCTATTACAATGACCTAGGGTTCCTTATATACTAGTGGAAACCCTAACCTTTCTTACAAGAAACGAATAATGATAGACTATTAAAAAATATTCTACATATCTTGTCCTAAAATACATAAGTTCTATCCACGGTTAAACTCTATCTGTAGGATTTCTATATGTCCGCAGGAACCAGTCATCAGCAGAAAGTCACTAAGCCTTCTACAGGAACCTGTCAGCAGTATCAGTCAGTAGTATCTTCAATAATTCCTTACAATCCTCCCCTAATCTTGAATTTGACACAGTGAAGTTCAAGATTTCTTGATAGATCGCCAATAGCACAAACCAGAGGATTGAGACTAAGCATCAGCAACAAAGAATCTTCATAAGTAGAATCTCTATGATCAGCAAACAATTGAAAAGTACCATTCTTTGCAGCAACACAAGACTGAATGTACATCAAAACATATAAGTTTCATACTATTCTCATCACATCCAGGTGTGTTAACTCCTGTGAGAGGTGAATCATTGAAAATAATGGATTTGATGTCTCTTTACCAATAGCCATCACTACTGGAGTAGCCAAGTGTTCAAAGATACACTGATAACCACATGATTTTTAGCAAATCATCAGCTATAAACCGATTTGAGATGTCTTTACCTGTAGCCGTTTGCTCAGGACTAGTCAATTATTGATGAATAATCATCTTGGTCAATTGAATACCAAATATGGTTTTCCACTTCCTTTACCACAAGCCATATACATGTGGGCTAGCCAATTATTTGGAATCCATAAAGAAAAAATCCATGGTCAATTGACAACCATTTCAACTACTCAACAATAAAGCATAGGTGAGTTGAAAACCTTATGATTTTGAGCAAACCATTACAGCTATCAACAGATTTGATGAGTCTTTACCAAATCTGTACCCTTTGGACTAGCCAACTTTTTGATGGAATAGTCAACATCAGGTAAGTTGATGACCAGAAAGAGTGTGACAAGAATCAACACCAAACCTGCATACAACATACACAAAACTATACAAATATGTTTTTTTTTTTTTTTTTTTTTTTTTTTTTTTTTTTTTCTTAACTAATAAAGAAAATATAAAATATACAACAAAATACAATACCAAGACCAGCTCATTGCAGATATGAATCCATTTGAATGCCATGCTTGGATGCCAGTTCCTTCTTAGTCAAGATACTTCTTCTCATGAACCTTACCAATTGTTTAGCAAGATGAAGATCATTCTCAGTCATATCCAAAGGAACAGATAACTTTGTCTCCAGCATGAGATGCATTACTTCTTTTGTGATAGGGTAAAGAACATCAGCCCAGCAGTATAAGGTTTTACCAGTGTTTGTTACAATCATATGAACATTAGGTAGTGGAAAGAACTTCCAATAGTCAACCACCCATGTCTGTTGACCTTTCCATACTTGAAACCTTACACCTGAATCACCTTTATAAGAATCACACAAAATCTGCAAATCACCCATCAAATACATTCCAATGTCATCAGGGGAATGAGTTTGATAGTACTTGGTAACCCAATCATAAAGTGAGAGAAGATCTTGCTTGTCCACCATATGTAAGATCTGACTCAGAAACAAGAATGTATTGGAAGTTCCATCTTGTCTAGTTATGACATTCACTTTTCCTTGACCAAGCTCAGTATCAACAAGTTCCCACTTCACAATTTTCTCCCATACAACAGGGTCTTGACCATCATCAGAAGCATAATCAAGAAAAGTAGTACTATCCTTCAAAGGAATATCTTTTGTAGCCTTCCTCTTGATAGCTTTAGTCTTTCTCCTAGTGCCAGTAGTAACAGGAATAGAAGGACCATCAGCAGGTTCCTCTTTAGGCACTTGTGTGGAAGTATCAGCAGGAACATCTGCAGAATCATCATCATCAGGTACTTCAATTGGAGTATCTTCTGAAGTATTATTGGTTACATCATGTGGAGCTTCAGTGGTATCAGGATGAGATTCAGCAGGATCATGATGTAAAGCAGCAGGAGTATCATCCATCTGAGCATCAGGAGTATCATCCTTCTGAGCATCAGGATTATCATCCTTCGGTGGCAAGACTGAAGGAAGTTGCACATTCTCCTGACCACCATGAAAAGACCCAATAGACTCAGCAGGTTGAGCAGTAGTCTCATGAAGCTTAGCTTTCTTAGCTTCAGGCCCATCCATAAGTCTGCCTCTAAACTCCAGAACATCTTGGACATGTATACCAGAGGAATGAAGATTGGAAATGATCTTGTCATAGTAAAAGGTGAGCTGCTTATCTGAAAAACCCCAAACCTTCTTTTGATTCCAGACTGACCCAAACATAGAACATCCCTGATTCTTTACAAAATTCCTCATGTATTTCTTTATTTCCTGTTTAGTCCAAGGTCTTTCCCTGAGATGCTTAGCTTTTCTCTCTTCCTCCTGTTGTTTCAACAACTTTCCTCTTTCAACCATCATCTGAACAAAATCAGGATTATTCACTCCAAGCATAGATTCACCTAAATTGGGCTTAGAAGCAGCCTGTTCAGCCAAGTTCTCCCATTGTTCAGCAGTAAGATTCTCAGCTATTTCATCAAGTTCCTTTTGTCTCTCAGCAGGTAAGGTGCTAGTAAATTGAGGTCCCATCTTATCCAAATCATCTTGAATTTTCCTAGCTAATGCTTCTGAGGCTTTCAAATCCAATTGAACTTTAGTAGCTGCAGCTTCCTCTTGAGCTTGCATATGTGCAACAACAATCTCACTAAGTTTTTCATTAGCAAGTTCCACCTTGGATTTCACTCTGGAAGGAATGTCTTGATCAATCAATATAGACTTCCCTTTATCTTTCTTCTCAGGAGGGACAAAAGTCTTATCAGGAGAATCATGAGGAAGATCAGCTTGGATATCTACTGATGGACCATGAGTGCTCACTTCTGGCATAGTAGTAAGAAAAGATTCCTTCCTATGAACATCAGCAGGAGTCTTCTTTCTAGGAGCATAAGCAAACTTCTTAACAGCAAAATGCTTTCTTCTGACATAAATGACTCTGGAGTCCTTTGGTACACTTGCATCAGTAGAATGAGCAACATCAGCAGTTGGAGCAATAGATGGTTCAGGCCTAGTGTCAGCATTCTTCTGAACACTCTCCAAAGTGGTAGCAGCAAGAAGTTCAAGGCCTTCCAAGTCAATGTTGTCAGATGCTTTAGTAGAATCCTCATCTGAATCATACACCACACCTTGTTTCTTCCTTTGCTTAAGCTTACCCTCCAACTTTTTAACTCTTCCAATTAGAGTCAGAACAGCATTGCTGAGGTTCTTTTTGGTGAAGTTCAGATCATTCTCCAATTTTTCCACCTTAGAGACATACCTGTTCAACAAAGCAGATATAGAAGTGAGAGTAACAGGACCTTCAGCTCCACCAACAGGGATATCTGTGGCATTTGAAGCATCATTGGTCCTGTGAGTAGAATAATCTAAATTTACATCTACATCTACATGATCCTAAAAGTGAGGTCTCAAAGGACTAGGTGTGGGAAGTCTAGTAAATTGTAGTGAGTATATAGGTTGGTCAAAGCCTAAATTCTCATTGAGCTCATGCTCAGGAGAAATAAAATCCATTGGTGAATATACAAGTGTGGGTGACCTAGGAGGAGGTGGTGGTGGCTGTACATCAGAAGCAACTGATGCATTAGCCTCAGGAGCATCTTCAGTTCTTTCAGGAGAATCCTCTGGTGCTTGAGCATCAGGAGAATCTTGACCACCAACAGCTACATTAGCTGCTTCTCCATCAGGGAGATTGCCCACCGGGGCATCAGCAGCTACTCCATCAGGAGCATTGCCAGCATGCAACATAGCTGGTAGTAAGGGTCTGTGTTCACCAGCAAATTTAATTTTCATTTGGGTAAACAACTTATTAGATAAACCCTTATCAGGCAAGTGAGTAGGGTCATTGGTCTCAATGTCTAAAATGATTTGAAGAAACCTATGATACAATAAATATTTAAGTTTGGTATCCTTAACATTTTCAACCATAGCATTAAAGATATACCTAGAAAAGTTAAATGTTCTTCCCTGAGAGAGACACACAATGGCAAGAGCAATGTCTGTAGAGAATTGGTCCCATCCACCAGACTTAGAACCCATGCACTGAAGCAAGGTATGTGTCAAAAACCTCCATTTTGGACAAAACAAATTCTTGTACCATACTTTCCCATCACCACCATATCCGGCAGCCTGAAGGCCTCTGAGTATCTCTCCTTTAGGCAAATCAGTCACCCCTCCTTCATCATCCAACTGTAGTTTAGTCCTAACCAATGACTCAGTAACCACATATTCTTCCCCATCTATGACAGCAACAATCTCTGTTGATCCATCTTCAACAGTCCTTGTTTGTGCGGTTTCCCAAAATTGTACAACAAGAGACTCATGAATAACATTTGGGTACTGAAGCAGAGCATAACGAATCTTGGACCTTTGAAGAAATTCGATCATGCCCACATAATCTTCATCATTTTTACCACGCCCAAGAAAGGCATGTTTGTTATGATCTCCTTTGAAATATAGTTAAGCCATTGATTGAGAATAAGAAATTAGGGTTGGGTGTTCTGAAAAATGTTGAAATGGTTTTTGAAATTATATAGAGAGAGGGAATCAGTTAATTTGGGAGTGGGATATGCACGTCTTGGTTAATTATGGAAGTTACCAAACGTGGAATGAAACTGATATGAATTATTGGAAAGAAATCTTTGACCAATAATCAACTATGGCAAATCCCAATTAACTGACTCATCCGTAGAAACCAAATCAAACGGCTGAAATCAAATGGTCAATCCGCAGAAAATAGTCAAACTTTGACTATGGTCAACAGAACCATCAGCAGTATCAATCAGCAGAATCTACCCGTCAGTGGAAACCAAATATCTTTGAAAAATATCTCTTAATTCAAATTTCAAAGAACCCTTAAGTATCTCAAAACTACCTCGCATTAATGATAATAAAGACACGCGGTTGGGTGATCTTATAAATAAAGGCTAATTATCCCCAAATCTCTCCACTCAAATCAAATCCCTAATTACAATACCTTCAATCAACAATACATCCATGGCTTCCAATCAAGAAATCATCAACCTTTCTTCTGACTCCTCTGATACATCTGACTCACTAACATCTCCACCACCACTCAATATGCCAACACGACCTCGTGGTCTCACAAAGGAACAAGCCAAGAAGAAGAGACATGATGTCCCTGCTCCTAGTTCATCATCAGAAGATCTTCCACCATACCCTTCTGAAATCGATGATCCAGAGTACCAGAGAGAGATGGAATGCATTGGAGAGGGCAAACAGAGTTCCCAATCCTGAGATGTCTCCCTTCATCTTTACATCTTCTGATGAAGAGGATGATGAAAATGATGCACTTTACAACCCTACAACCCCTGAGAAGCCTCAGTCCTCTCGTCCAAGAAAAAGAAAGGTGAATTCCCCATTGCCAAAGACCAGAAAGGTTGTTTTAGGTTTGCCCTGTCCTCAGTGGCAAGGACTCTTCAACATCAACAACAAAGGCAAGGAAAAGGCTGTGGAAGGCAAGGGCAAGGGCAAAGTAGAATAGGAACTTTGTTGTTAATCTTTCAATTTCACTGTCTTGTATTGTACTTCTGAAGAATCAATAAAAATTTGCTTTGTTAATTATTACTTGTTTTAATTCTTCTGATAGATTAGTATTCCCCTAAATAAATTGATCTTTAATAAGTCATCAGCAGGAACACACTTAGATAGTATCAGCAGCATGTTGGTCAAACCATTGACTTTCATCCGAAGAATCCACTTAAGTGGACAACTTGCACAATTAGTAATTGCTACTGACTCAACTACCTCCCATTTACTTGCTTTAACTCACATTAAACCCAAATCATGTCTTTATACATAAGTCTTCAAGTCATAATCAACTCACCATCCCACAAATAACATATCCCAAAGTCTTTCTCACATTCAAAACATGAAGCCATTCCCCAAAGTCATTGAAATCTCTTCTGATTCATCAGACTCTACTTTTGACATCCCTCAAATCCAAAGATCATACTATTACTTAGGTGAAGATCCTTCAGAGTTTTGTCCATCTCCAACCTCATCAGATGAAACCACTGAAGCTAAGGAAACTACAACTCCTCTAGCTATGGTTGTCCCTGATTTCACTCCTGTCACTGCATTCTTAACTAGTGAAATGGAAAGAGTATGTGCAGATATGAGAAGGATCTCTGTCCCTGAAGAGCCACAGTCCTCAAGAAGGAAGAATGGTCCATTGAAGGTGATCCTTGGTCTTGCAGCACCCAAGCTCTGGAACAAGGATATGCAATCCAGCGGGGTCCACAAGAAAATTCCAGACCCAAAGGACTTGGGCAAAGGGAAGAGGAAGATGGAGTAGGGAGTTGAAGTTTAGGGATGTGGTGGTGGTTGTATGTTGTTGTTTGATGTAATTTTGTGTTTCTTCTGATGACAGAACTTGATGTACCAAGCTTTCCACTGATGAATAAAATTAACTTTTATGTCTTGTACATCTGATTCCACTGAATGTAGATCTTTGTATATCAACAGAAACATGATCTGAAACCAAACATTCAAACAAAACACAAAAGAACAACCAAAATAATATACAAAAATTAAAAAGAAACCTGCAAAACAAAGTTAGTAAACATAATTCTAGAAAACATAATAATCTACATAAATACAACATGTATATTCCTCCCCTGAGGCTTATGCCTCCCCTCAAACATAGCATTCAAGGGTTAACCATCCCAATGTTGACAACTAGGTGATTAAACCTAGGTCCATCAAAAGCTTTTGTTAACAAATCAGCCACATTATCATCAGTGTGAATTTTAAGCACTTGAATTAGATGCTTCTCATTTGCATCTCTTATAAAATGGTGCCTAATTTCTATATGTTTAGTTCTCTGATGAAAAACAGGATTTTTAACAATAGAAATAGTACTTTGATTGTCAATGTAGATTTTAGTGTTCATAAAGTTAAACCCATAATCCAACATCTGATTTTGAATCCAAAGTACCTGACTACAGCAATTGGCAGCAGCAACATATTCTGCTTCAGTAGTAGAAGTAGCCACTATGGTTTGTTTCTTGCACTGCCAAGAGATGAGTCTTCTACCAAGAAATTGACAACCTCCTGTTGTGGACTTCCTATCCAAATTAGCTCCAGCATAATCACTATCACTGTAAGCCTCCAACACAAATGGTGAATCCCTTGGGTACCAAAGGCCTAATTTGGGTTGGCCCTTGATGTACTTGAAAATTTTCTTCACAGCATTTAGATGGGAAGTCAGTGGAGTGACTTGATGTCTTGAGCAAGCATTGACAGCAAAGGTAATGTCAGGCCTAGAAGCTGTTAGATACATGAGTAATCCAATCATGGACCTATAGAGATGAACATTCACAGCCTCATCTTGCTCATTTGGATTCTTAAGCTTGGGTGGTTCATATGGAGTGGTAGCAGTCCTCAAAAGGTCAAAGTCAAACTTTTTCAAAATATCTTTAACATACTTCTCTTGATGAATAAAGATCCCTTCAGGTTGTTGTTTGACTTGCAGCCCTAGGAAAAAGGTTAACTCCCCCATTGCACTCATTTGAAATTCACCTTTCATCAATTCTTCAAACTCCCTGCACCATGCCTCCTTTGTGGATCCAAAGATAATGTCATCTACATATACTTGTACTAGAATAATGTCCCTTGAGTTTTTCTTAATAAAGAGGGTCTTATCAATAGCTCCTCTTCTGTATCCATGCTCCAAAAGAAATGTAGACAGTCTAGCATACCATGCTCTTGGTGCTTGGTGAAGTCCATAAAGTGCTTTGACAACTTTGTAAACCTTCTTCGGATGATGGGGGTCTTCAAAGCCCTGTGGTTGAGTAACATATACTTCCTCTTCAATTTTGCCATAGAGAAAAGCACTCTTGACATCCATTTGATAGACCTTAAACCCCATATATGAGGCAAAGGCTAAGAACAGTCTGTTGACATAAATAATGCCTAAAAACATTATTAACATGTTATCAATATCTCTATGTTTTAATTATCCCAAAATATAAACTCATAGAACTAAAACTTGTGACATAAACAAGTATTTAGTGATTAATATTTCTCTTTACATCCAAATCACTTAAGGTATGAATAAACAAAGTGTTTAGTGTATTTTATGATCAAAGGAAAGTTTAATTAAGCATTACAAAGTTTATTTAATTATATAAACATATTATATATTTTTGAAAAACACTTTTGGTAATAAAGAAAAATGTTTTATTCATACTAAATATATGAATTCAAATTTTTAACCAAAATCAGTTAGTTTTTCACCAAATAAACTTTCCCCACTAAAAGACAAAGAATCTGGCCGTTTCAGCTGGGCGGCCCCCATAATTATAAAGGGCGGTCCCCTTAATTTTAAGGGGGCCGGCCATGATTTAAGGGGACCGGCCACGCTCCTCTGTCAGATTCTGTTGCCTATAAATACCACCTTAAACCTGAATTTTTTCCTCACATTTTGCACTACTAAACCTTCTGATCTAGATCCAAATCTCCATTCTTTTATCCTTTGATCATAAGTATATAAATTCTTTGTTTCAAAGTGATCCAACCTTCATCATCTCAAGTGCAAGAGAAGAATACTTCTATCCCTCAAGACAAGAAGTATTACAACTTGTTGTGATCTCCACATCCAAGTTGTTGGTGTATCATCAAAGATCATTTACATTATTCTTTGTGAAGATTGTTATGAATATTTGATTGTAGATAGTTGTGTTAGATATTGATTGTGTGATTAGTTAGTAGCTTGGTGTGAAGAAGATAAGTTAGGAACTAGATTGGTGTGAAGAAGATAGGTGTGGAGTAGTTAGTTGTGAAGTAGATAGATTTGAAGAAGTTGTGTAGAAGTTGTGACTTAGGTGTGACGAAGTTGTGGTGTGAAAAGTGGTGTGTAGATTGGTGTGTATATTGGTGTGTACGGTTTTCTCCGCCATAAGGGAGCTTGTTGATATAGTGAAGAAAACTCTCGAGTTAGGTGCTCGGGGAGTGGAGTAGGGCAAGGAAGGTGTCCTTGTAGCCGAACCACTATAAATCTCTTGTCTCCCGGTTCGATCTTTCCATCTCTTGCTTATTTCATTACTTATCATTATAATATATTGTGTAGTATTAATTGTTTATATTGTACAAGACTTGAGATCACATATTATCGAATCTAAGTTTTTAAAAGCTAAGCAAAACTTTAAAACTAATTTTTATAACGAAGTAAAAAGACGTAAAACTATTCAACCCCCTTCTAGTTTTCCACAATTGGTATCAAGAGCCACGTCTAGCAAGATTTTTAAAATATATTGTATTTTAAAACTTGTAACGATCTATGGAATCTGAAAAATATTTAGAAGGGCAATCTATGCAAAGACCACCACTATTTGAAAGTGATGGATTTTTATTTTGGAAAAATAGATTCGAAACGTATGTGAAATCAAAAGATCTTGATCTTTGGCATATTATTACTTTTGGTGATTTTCCTCCTATTCAATATAATGTTGAAACTAAAATGAATGAAATTGTATCTTTTGAAAAACAAAATGATGATTTGAAAAAGAAATTAGCAAAAAATAATGAGGCTAAAATGGTAATTTATAATGCGTTACCACGCAAAGAATATGAAAGAATTTTTATATGTAAAACCGCCAAAGAAATTTGGGATTCTTTACTAATTACTCACCAAGGTAATAGCCAAGTCAAAGATAATAAAATATATCTTCTTGTACAACAATATGAACAATTTACGATTCCGGAAGAGGAATCAATTGATAATGCTTTTGCTAAGTTTAACACTATCATCACAAGTTTAAAAGCACTTGATGAGACATTTTCTAGTAAAAATTGTGTTAGGAAATTTCTTAGGGCATTGCATCCAAAATGGCGAGCTAAGGTCACGGCAATCGAAGAATCAAAGAACTTGATGACGTTATCACTAGATGAACTAATTGGCAACTTGAAGGTTCATGAAGAAATCATAAGAAGAGATTCGGAAATGGTCAAAGTCAAGAAAGAACAAACCAAATCAATTGCTCTAAAAGCCAAAAAGGAACCTAGTGATGATGATGATTCAAGTTACGAAAGTGAAGACGAAGAATATGCAATGGCCGTAAGAGAATTCAAGAAGTTCTTCAAGAGACGAGGAAGATTCACTAGATCATCACGAGACGAAAGAAAAGCATTCCAAAGGAATAGAAGTGACAACTACAGGAAGAGAAAATGCTTTAGATGTGGAAGTCCAAATCATCTCGTTGGCGAATGTCTAAAGCCACCGGGTTACGAAAGTCAAGGTGCTTTTGTTAGTGGAACATGGAGTGATAGTGACAAAGAAGAAGTTGAAAAGCCAAGAGACGAAAAGTGTTTTATGGCAAAAGAAACCGACGAAATATGTTTAGGAATTGACTTGGAACCTGACGAATGGATCAAAGATAGCGGATGCTCGAGGCACATGACGGGGAATCGCAATCTATTCTATACATACAAGGCATACAATGGAGGTAACGTTATTTTCGGTAGTGACTTACGTGGAAAAATCATTGGAAAAGGTACGATCTCTCAAGACTCACTTACTATTGAAAATGTAGAGCATGTAGATAAATTAACATATAACTTGCTTAGTGTAGGACAAATATGTGATAATAAATGTAGAGTCACATTTACCGAAGATGATAGCGAAATAGTTAAGGATGGAAAAATTATAGATAGAGGAATTAGAAAAGGTGGCATATATGTTATGAAACTAGGAAACAAACCTGAAGATAGGATATGCCTAACGACCCTAGATGAAAACTCTACACTATGGCATAGGAGATTAGGACATGCTAATATGCAACAAATACAATCTTTGGCCTCTAAGGAATTAGTTAGAAATTTGCCTAATCTAAAATATGACAAGCATTTGTGTGATGCATGTAAAATTGGAAAACAAGCTCATGCTAGTCACAAAGCCAAGAATATAGTATCCACTACTAGATGCCTAGAATTATTACATATGGATCTTTTTGGTCCATCCGCTGTGCAGAGCTATGGAGGAAACAAATATACCTTAGTGATAGTAGATGACTACTCACGATACACGTGGACTAGGTTTTTAAGTGATAAGACCCAAGCCTTTGAAAAATTCGAAATATTTAGTAGAATGATTCAAAATAAATTAGGATGCTCAATAGTTGCCATTAGGACGGACCATGGTAGGGAATTTGATAACGAAGTACAATTCGGAAAATATTGCGAGTTAAATGGATATCTCACAATTTCTCCGCTCCTCGTACTCCTCAATCAAATGGCGTAGTAGAAAGAAAAAATAGGTCACTACAAGAAATGAGTAGAACTATGTTAAATGAACAATCCATCCCACAAAAATTTTGGTGTCACGCCATAGATACATCAACTTATATTTTAAATATGGTATCAATTAGAAGAATTCTAGGAAAAACTCCTTATGAGTTATTAAGAGGTAGAAAACCAAACTTAAGCTACTTTAAGGTATTTGGAAGTAAATGCTATATTTTAAACACTAAGGACTATCTCACTAAGTTTGATCCTAAATCATATGAAGGAATATTTTTAGGATACTCACAAAATAGCAAAGCATATATAATACTTAACAAACACTCCATGAAAGTAGAGTAATCACTAAATGTAACATTTGATGAAACACCACCACCTCCTAAAACATTACCTTTAGAAGATGATGATTTAATCGAAGATGAAGCTATTGAGGTTAGTAAAACAAAACCCATAGGAAATGATAATGAAGACATTCACTTAGAAAATAACGAAACTGTTAATATTAAAGAATCTAGATATCATCCATTAGACAATATAATAGGACATCTTAACCAAAGAACCCTTAGGTCACAAGCCCAAGATAAAAATAATTTCTTTTGTTTCCTCTCAGCAATAGAACCTAAGAATATTAGCGAAGCTTTAAAGGATGAAAGTTGGGTTATAGCTATGCAAGAAGAATTAAATCAATTTAAGGCGAATGATGTTTGGGAATTAGTCCCAAATCCAAAGGATATGACCATCATAGGAACCAAATGGGTATATAGGAATAAGTTAGACGAGAATGGAATAGTTACTAGGAATAAAGCTAGGTTAGTTGCCCAAGGTTATAATCAACAAGAAGGAATTGATTATGACGAAACTTATGCCCTTGTAGCTAGACTAGAATCGATTAGGATATTACTTGCCTATGCTTACGCCCTAGATTTTAAGTTATTCCAAATGGATGTGAAAAGTGCATTCCTTAACGGTTTTATCAATGAGGAGGTATATGTCGCACAACCTCCAGGATTCATTGACTTCGCAAAACCTGATTATGTTTATAAGTTAAAGAAAGCTTTGTATGGACTCAAACAAGCTCCCAAAGCTTGGTATGATCGATTAAAAGCTTTTCTTATTAAACATGATTATTCCATGGGAATGGTAGATAACACTCTTTTCACTAAAAGGAAAGACCCAAATCTCATCATTGTCCAAATATATGTTGATGACATTATATTTGGATCGACTTGTCAAGACATGTGTGATGAATTTGCCAAAATCATGCATGATGAGTTTGAGATGAGTATGATGGGTGAACTTAACTTCTTCCTAGGATTACAAATAAAACAATTAGAAGATGGAATATTTTTTAACCACTCTAAGTACATTAAGGAAATGCTTAAGAAGTTTGGCCTAGAAGACTCAAAACCCATGAAAACTCCCATGTCTAAGGAGGTAAAGCTCACAAAGGATGATGAAGGTGAGTCCGTAGATAACACCAAGTATAGAGGAATGATAGGTAGTTTACTATACTTGACGGCAAGTAGACCCGACATCATGTTTAGTGTCTGCCTTTGTGCCCGTTTTCAAGAGGATCCCAAAACCTCTCACCTAGAAGCGGTTAAGCGTATCTTCCGATACGTTAAAGGCACTATACACTTAGGATTATGGTACCCTAAGGAATCCGGCATAGAAACCATTTTCTATGCGGATTCGGATCATGCGGGAGACTACGTAGATAGAAAGAGCACTAGCGGTATTTGCACGTTTATGGGATGTTGTCTAACGTCTTGGTTTTCGAAGAAGCAAACCGCTCTTGCAATTTCTACCACCGAAGCCGAATATGTAAGCGCCGGAAAGGCATGTCAACAAGCACTATGGATGAAACAAGCTCTCGTAGACTATGACATTAGGTTAGAAAATGTCCCCATTATGTGCGATAACAAAGGTGCGATAGATTTAAGTAAAAATCCGGTGCAACATTCTAGGACTAAACACATAGAAATACGTTACCATTTTCTTAGGGATAATGTACAAAAAGGAAATATATCTATAGAAAAGGTTGCATCGGAAGACAACATTGCGGATATATTCACAAAACCCCTTAAGCGTGAATTATTCAACCACTTACATTTAGGATTAGGAATGATGGAACAAGTTAACTAAATTATATTGAATTACTTCAAATTTATACTTGCATGAAATTCTTTTTTCGTTCATTTCACCTATTCTGAGTCTAGGAATCTATTTTGCACAAAACTAAAGATTGAGAAAAGTTATTTTCTTTGCATAAACCGTTTTGTAAAACTCAATCAATTTTCTCTAAAAATTATTCTCACAATCTAGGAACCCCATGAAAATCATTTTCCTTGCATTGTTGACTAATCCTAAAAACATTCTATTTCAAAATCATGCATAAATTCTCACATAAATTGTCAAGATATATAATCTAATATATGTCTTTGACATTCATGATCGAGCAAAAAAATTGAATCAAGGAGATTATTTGGATTGTTTCTTAGGATCGTTATTTCTTTTTGCTTCTAGGAGTCGAAACAATCACAACTCCACATTTGTTGCATATAGACACTCACTAGGATAAATTCATTAATAATGGTGTCATCTTGATCCATCATTAGTTATTCACTCACTAATTATCCTTGCCTTTAATCTAAGATAGATGCCTTAGGAAGCTTAACGGTGCTTACCTTTATTTGCTTTCTCTTGCTTGTTATATGTTGATTATTTGCTCTTGTGTTTATGTGTTTTTGTATGCATGCTATATCTTGATTAGATTAGACTCTATATTGCCTAAGAGACTTGAACTTTCTTGAATTCTAATCCAAACACATAACCTTTCTGCAAATTTTCTGCAAAAAACCCAATTCTGGCAACCTGGAAATCACCAGATGGGCGGCCCCCTTAATTCTGTAAGGCGGCCCCCTTAATCATTAAGGGGACCGCCCCCTAATTAAGGGGACCGGCCATCTGATGGTCGGGTTTACAAAATCTTTTCTGCTTTTTAGCCCATTTCAACCTACATTTCCCATTTTTCACCAACACATTTTGTCCTAATCCCCCAAACAAACCTTATCCATCCTTAAACATACAAATCTTACACTATAAATATCCCCAATCCAAAAAACTCTCCATTTATCCCATCATGAACTCTCCAAACAAACCAAAATCAAAAGCCTCAAGGCTAGCAAGGATGACGGAAAAACCCGTTTGGCGACGAAAAAGCCCTCGAAATAAATCCATCATCATAAATGAAGTTGGAAATCATTCCTCACCACCAACTTCTTATTTCCCAAACTTTGCATCAAACCAACAAAGTCATTCATTTGATCCACTCTACAAACCATACAACATTGGCCAAACATCTTCCTTCAAGCCAAACTACACCTCTCAACCTCCAACAACTTATAATGATCCATGCAAGTTTGATCAACCATCAAACTACAATTCCAACTACACAAACCCAACTCATCCATACCAAACCTATGATCCCCTCCACATTGCCACGGAAAAACAAAAGTTCCGTGATGAAATAAACCAAATTCATGATCTTAGTGATCTCCTTGCTATGCATCTTGCACAACGCAACAAAGGGCAACCTCCACCATCACCCTATGCAAATTGCCTCCCCCACTCTCTCAACTTGGATCAAGTTACAAACCACACTCACTTTTGCCCTTGTTGCATATTCCTTCAAAAACAAATCCTCTACTTGAGTGAAGATATTTCTTGTATTGAATATCTTCTCACTCGCAATCATCCAATTCCACCCTTAACACGATACAACATCGTGAGATCCACTTCTTCTGTTCCACACTCCACTCCATATCCCTCTCAATCAAACATCTAAGCCTTATGCTTATGTTTCTCTTCAAGCAAATAAAACAATCAACCATGGGTTGCAAGCAAGTCCAAGTGCTCTCTTAGGCAAAATAGGACTATGTCTTTTCTTTTGTGTTATTTTTATCAATATGCTCCAAGCATATTGAATGTTGTAATGCTTATTATTCCTATAATGCTTGAATGAATCTATGTTTAGTTGCATAATTGTTGCTTTGCATATATGTATATCTTGCTCTCTTCAAATATTTTTGTAGCAAAGATCTCCATTGCTCGTTCCCTTGGTGCTCTCAAATGAGGGGGAGCATACATTAAGGGGGAGCTTTCTACCTGTTTAAACTTCCCTCGCGGAGCTTACTCGGCTTAACCTTTTTAATTAATACAAAAAGGGGGAGAAGAGAAATGTAAACTATATAATACTTGTCTAAAAACAAGTTTTAGATATATTGAGTTTAAGGTTTTGTAATAATCAAAAAGGGGGAGATTGTTGACATAAATAATGCCTAAAAACATTATTAACATGTTATCAATATCTCTATGTTTTAATTATCACAAAATATAAACTCATAGAACTAAAACTTGTGACATCAACAAGTATTTAGTGATTAATATTTCTCTTTACATCCAAATCACTTAAGGTATGAATAAACAAAGTGTTTAGTGTATTTTATGATCTAAGGAAAGTTTAATTAAGCATTACAAAGTTTATTTAATTATATAAACATATTATATATTTTTGAAAAACACTTTTGGTAATAAAGAAAAATGTTTTATTCATACTAAATATATGAATTCAAATTTTTAATCAAAATCAGTTAGTTTTTCACCAAATAAACTTTCCCCACTAAAAGACAAAGAATCTGGCCGTTTCAGCTGAGCGGCCCCCTTAATTATAAAGGGCGGTCCCCTTAATTTTAAGGGGGCCGGCCATGATTTAAGGGGACCGGCCACGCTCCTCTGTCAGATTCTGTTGCCTATAAATACCACCTTAAACCTGAATTTTTTCCTCACCTTTTGCACTACTAAACTTTCTGATCTAGATCCAAATCTCCATTCTTTTATCCTTTGATCATAAGTATATAAATTCTTTGTTTCAAAGTGATCCAACCTTCATCCTCTCAAGTGCAAGAGAAGAATACTTCTATCCCTCAAGACAAGAAGTATTACAACTTGCTGTGATCTCCACATCCAAGTTGTTGGTGTATCATCAAAGATCATTTACATTATTCTTTGTGAAGATTGTTGTGAATATTTGATTGTAGATAGTTGTGTTAGATATTGATTGTGTGATTAGTTAGTAGCTTGGTGTGAAGAAGATAAGTTAGGAACTAGATTGGTGTGAAGAAGATTGGTGTGGAGTAGTTAGTTGTGAAGTAGATAGATTTGAAGAAGTTGTGACTTAGGTGTGACGAAGTTGTGGTGTGAAAAGTGGTGTGTAGATTGGTGTGTACGGTTTTCTCCGCCATAAGGGAGCTTGTTGATATAGTGAAGAAAACTCTCGAGTTAGGTGCTCGGGGAGTGGAGTAGGGCAAGGAAGGTGTCCTTGTAGCCGATCCACTATAAATCTCTTGTATCCCGGTTCGATCTTTCCATCTCTTGCTTATTTCATTACTTATCATTATAATATATTATGTAGTATTAATTGTTTATATTGTACAAGACTTGAGATCACATATTATCGAATCTAATTTTTTAAAAGCTAAGAAAAACTTTAAAACTAATTTTTATAACAAAGTAAAAAGACATAAAACTATTCAACCCCCCTTCTAGTTTACCACACAGTCTAATGGCCTCAACCCTAGCAACAGGTGCAAAGACCTCAGTGTAGTCAATCCCTTCTTCTTGTCTGAAACCTTGAGCCACCAATCTTGCTTTATTTCTTACCACAATACCTCTGGCATCCCTCTTGCATTTTAAGATCCACTTGGTCCCAATTGCAATCTTTCCTGCAGGCAGATCAACAAGTACCCAAACATCTTGATTCTTGAATTGTTGCATCTCTTCCTGCATAGCTTCAACCCAACTAGGCTCACTCAAATCCTGTTTAACGCTTGTGGGTTCAACTTGAGACAAGAAACAAGCAAACAAATAATGCTTCTGATCTGTGTGATTATCTCTCTTCTGAGTGGATACATAAGTCAAAAATGCACATTGCCCAAACTTGGTATTCTTAATGGCACTCCTGGTGAGTACCATAGCATTTGGATCACCAAGTATATTATCTTGTGGATGTATGGTGTTGATCCTTTTAATTGCAACAGGATTAACATCAATTGAGGTATCAAGATTGGTTAAAGTAGGAGCAAAGTCTTCATCATAGGAAGCTGATTGAAAAATGCCTTCAGGTTGCTCAACATTAGCAAGATCTGAGGGAATTGGAAACCTGCCATAAGGTTCATCCAAACTTGTGGAAGCTTCAGTGGAAACAGGAACTGCAGCAGAATTGCCTTCAGCAGAATCAACAGCTGCATCAGCAGATGTATCAGCAGAATCAGGTTTTCTGCTATCTTCAATAGCAGCTTGTTTTAAGAGTGCTTCAGTGTCTTGAGCAAATTCAAGACCAAGTCTTTTAGCTTCCTCAGCAGCTGCATGTTCTTGCTTTTTGAGTCTAGCAAGATCCTCTGCATAGGTTGAATTTTCCACATCATCAGCAGATTTGGCATCAGAGGCTTCTTTGTTAGGAGGATCTGCTATCTGGATTGGTAGAGTTGTTACAACAATAGTGGGTTCATCACATTCTGAATCACTGTCTGAATCATCCTTTAGGGTACCTGCATTGTTAGAAGATGACACTTGTATACCTGCAGATGGGTTAGATGTGTGTCTAGCATACCCCAAATAATCAGTAAGGTAATCAAGGTCAAAATACCATTCATGACCCTTGCCCTGAACATTTACATTATCCTCCAGAAATTTCAGGTTAAGAGTCTCTTCTATCTTCTTTGCAGCCAAATTATAGACCCTATATGCCTTGCTATGAGCTGAGTAACCAACAATATATCCTTCAGCAGCTTTTGCTTCAAATTTTCCTAGGTGATCATTGTATTAAGAATGGTCACCTGACAACCAAAAGGTTTCAAGTGTTCAATAGTAGGTTTCTTCCCTGTCAATAGTTCATAGGGTGTCTTATTGTGAGGTCTAGTAATCAACACCCTATTCAATACATAACAGGCAGTACCAACTGCCTCAGTCCAAAACATGGTGGGAAGTTTAGAGTCAGCAAGCATAGATCTTTCAGCCTCTATAAGGGTTCTATTCTTCCTTTCAGCAACTCCATTCTGTTGTGGAGTCCTAGGGGTGCTATAGTCTCTTTTAATACCCTTTAAACCACAAAGTTCAATGAGATTGGCATTTTTGAACTCTGTCCCATTGTCACACCTTATACCTTTAATCTTCTTGTTAAGTTGATTTTCAGCTAGAGCCATAAATTCTTTAAGTGCCTGAAAAGTTTGATCTTTAGTCACTAAGAAAAATGTCCAACTGAATCTGCTGAAAGCATCAATGATCACCAAACAGAAGTACTTATGATCAATACTCCTGATGGATGTAGGACCAAAAAGATCCATGTGAAGTAGCTGCAATGGTTCTGAGATTGTGCTCACAGTAGTAATGGCCTTATAAGAAGCTTTGTGTTGCTTTCCCTTGTTGCAAGCCACATAATTATGCTCATTGGTGAAGATCTTTGAAGGAAGTCCATGAACTAGTCCATCTTTAGCAAGTTTGTTGATGACTTTAAAATTAACATGTGCCATCCTCCTATGCCATTTTGTAGATTCATCCAAGGATGCTTTAGCCACCAAGCATGTTAGATCACCTTTTGGCTTGACATCATTCAAGTCAAAGGTATAAAGATTATGGTTTCTTGGAGCCTTTAGTAATACTTGATTGTCATCAGGTATTTGAAACTCAGGTGAAAGAATGAAACAACCATCTTCAGTGAAAAGCACAGGAAGCTTTTTGTCACAAATTTGTGAGACTGAGAACAAATTGAATCCTTGAAGCTCCTTCACAAAGTAGACATTCTCAAAATCCACCTTTGGAGTTCTAATGGTTCCTTTGCCAGTAATCCTTCCTACTCCACTTTCAAACCTCACTATGCCTCCATTAATAGGCACAAAGTCATGCAGCTTCTCTTGGTTACCAGACATGTTTCTTGAACAGCCACTATCAACAATACCTAAGTCTTTATTAAGAAGAGGATGTTCCTACAACAAAGAAAGTTAATATACAACAACAAAAATATGTTAAGAGACTTAAGTCATGAAAGACTTGAGCCTGCCATGTGGATCATTATGATGAACCCAAGATGCTGAGTTAGATCCACAATTGTTCCTGGAGTCCCTGTAGTTAAATGGTCTTTTATATGTCCAAGAACAATCTGCTGAGGACTTTTCAGCAGAATCCCAATTACTCCTTCCCTTAAACATTTGGTCAGTATATTCATACCAATGATTAATACCATAAAATGGTTGTGACCCATATCTATTTCTATTGGGATATCTATTATGAAAAACAGACCTATCAGAAGGAACAATCCAATCAGCAGGAGTGGAATACATTCTGCTGACATTATACTTTGCCTGTGGAACTAATGAGGGTTTGGAACAGGTTTTAGTCCACTTTTGTCTAGGTCTATTATTAACAACAGAAACACCCATCCTCTTCTCATGGAAATCACAATCCTTAATTAAATGCAATTTGCTACCACAAACAAAACACTTCTTCTTCTTAAAAGATTTATTAAATCCAAAAGATGTCTTATTAAACATAGAATTATTCAAATAAACACAAGAAATAGAATTGTTTTGTAAACACTGAAAGGAATTGTTTTCATAAGAAGTAAATAACAAGTCTTCAGAAGAGGCTGTCTTAGAAAGAATTTCATCAGCAGCAACTTCAGAGTCCACAGACTTGTAAGATGACTTGTCAGAATTCTTTATTGAGGACTTGGGTGAGTCTGACTTGGTCTTGGAATCACAGCTGGCATAACTAGAGGTCTCTGAGGTCTTGTCCCTGGAAGAACAAGAGACATAATTGTTAGAATCAATACTAGATATACTTCTAGTGTTAGGGGAGTCATTGATCCTAATGCCAGTGGTTTCCATTGATGCTGGTAAGTCAACCTTATGGGTTGTGGGCTTAGGGGTTCCTATGGTTGGTGAGTCTTCAGACCTATTTGGAAAGTCTTTAGACTTTTTGCCAAAGAGATGGTGTGAACCATCAAAGTCAGAGGTTTTGATAGTAGGCATAAATACACCTCTGATGGGTCCTGGTACATCATGCAAACTTTCTTCTTTAACATAATGTGCTAAGCCTGCTGGTGTAGATTTACCCACATCATTCCTTGCTTCTAAGCCAATATATTTTTTAAACCCTAAACCTATCCCAGAGTTTACAGCTTGACTACCATAAAGACAACTAGCTAAATAATCTCCTGAAATCAACCAATTTTTATGTAAGGCTACTTCTTTATCTAGCTTTTCTTGCAAAACACTTTTCTCAGACTCAATCCTAGCTTTTTCTTTCTCAGAAAACTTTAATTCATTGCTAGCACATTCTAAATCTCTACTTAAAACTCTAATCTTTTCTTCATAGGCCAATTGATTCTATTGAAACCACACCTTTTGTTGTTCTAAAGTTTTAAAAGCTTCTTTATAAGTTGCAGCTTCAATAAAACAATCATTATATTTTGGTTTCAAATCATCATAAGCTTCTTTTAGAGTTGTATACTTAGAATCACAATCACAAACACAAGTAGATACCTGAGGAGAGATTCCCATGAGTCCAAAGCTATCATCACAACTAGCCATGCAGGAGATTTGAGGAGTGCTGCTTGTATCATCATCATGCTCATTCCAGTCCACACTAGTATCTATAGCAGTGATCAAGGCCTTTGATTCTCCAGCTTCCACTTCTTTCTTCTTGTATGCTGAATATCTGGTACTGGCTTCACCCTTCTTGGCTGTGCACTCTCTTGCAAAATGGCCAATTTCTCCACAAGCATAACACTTTACTTTCCTTCTATCAAACCTAGCTGCATATCTTCCATCAACATTGAGCTTTTTACCAACCTTTTGCTCAAATCTTCTAACCTTGAGAGAGAGCATAGCCATTTGCCACTTTAAGTCCAACTCTTCTAAAGCAAGTTCATCAATCTGCTCAAAATCTTCATAAACAATTTGTTGCTGTTTATCAACTTCAGCAACAAATGAATGAAGTACATCTTCCATCACATTACTAATCTTTGGATGAGTTATTGGATTAGCACTTGAAAAAGACAATGTGGTCATTGGAAGACTTTGGCTTGGAGTACATGGACTTGAGTAAGCCTGTGGTGCTGGGGATGGACTTGTATAGGTATGTGGCATGTAGTTTGAGTTAGAACTGACAAATGCAGATTGTGAAGGAGTTGCTGCATATGGAGAGAATCCCTTTATGTCACCTTCTAAAGCTCTGAGTTTGTTGTACAAGTCATCAAAGGTGAGGTAGTCCAAGCCACCTTTTGTTTTCAATGATATACTCACCTGAGACCATGAGGGAGGCAAGGCTCTTAGAAATCTGGAGTTCACCTCCTCATTGTCAGGTCTGGCTAGCAGCTGATTCAAGTGACTTAGAATCTTCTGAAACCTGTCATAACCTTTGTGGAGACCTTCCTCTTCAGTAATCTTGAATTCTTGAAATTCCATCTTCAACATACTCTTTCTCATCCGCTTTGATTCTTCATTCCCACCAAATCTAGCTTTTATGGCCCACCAGACTTCTCTTGGATCAGTCATGGAATGAAAATCTTCCATGTGGTCATCAAGGATTGCCAGCAGCAATATGGTTCTTGCTTTGTTCTCCCTTTGAATAGCAAGAATTTCTTTAGCAGAAACAGGTTCCAAAATTGTAACTTTACCATTAGCATCAACACTTTGCTTTTTAGGATGACAACCATTGAGTATAACATTCCAGAGGTTATAGTCAACACTTGCAATCCAGTTCTGCATCTTCATGGCCCAGATCTCATACTCATCCTTCCTATGAAAAGGAAGTTTTGCATTGCTGTTGGAGAAGGCCACCTGTTGTAGTTGTTGAGTAAGAGAGCCTGCTTCTGAGAGAGCAACATCACCGCCTGGTTTGTCTCCCATTGGTACTGATTGAATGGTTATGTGATTGTGTAAAGGTTATAGAGAGTATCTAGTGGTTATGTGATACCACTTGTAGGGATCTATACCTTGATAGATCACGAGCCAATAGATCGTTAGCCAACTAATGTAATCACTAGTAAGACTAAGTTAGATAATCTCTATGAGCTTGTAATTATTTCGGAATATAAAAACAAACGTATACTAAACTTGATCCTCTATGGATCAATAAACTAATAATATTAGTGAAACTCGTACGTAAAAACTTGTGTCTATTACAATGACCTAGGGTTCCTTATATACTAGTGGAAACCCTAATCTTTCTTACAAGAAACGAATAATGATAGACTATTAAAAGATATTCTACATATCTTGTCCTAAAATACATAAGTTCTATACACGGTTAAACTCTATCCGTAGGATCTCTATATGTCCGTAGGAACCAGTCATCAGCAGAAAGTCACTAAGCCTTCCACAGGAAAGTGTCAGCAGTATCAGTCAGTAGTATCTTCAATAATTCCTTACAGGGACCCACTGGGGTGGCCACAAACTACCACCAAAGGTGGGTGGGTTGCTGGGGGTCTGAATGCATAGGGCAAGGGTTTGCCCTGCAGCTGTGTTCAAGGGGAAATTTGGTCCTTAATAAAAATTTACAAAAATGCAACTAACATGGGAATCACAAGTTTAGCTGATAGACTCACTACACAAAAAGTTTCAAATCATAAAACTAAGTACAAAATTCTAGATAAATCTTGCCATATTAAGAAAAAACTGAGATGCACCCTTTTTGACTTTTTATGAGAGACTAGGATTTTGACTTTTATGAAACTTGGATGATCATCACTGGTTAAGAAGCATATAACAAGTAATATTACAATTGTACTAGGCTAAAGTTACTAATTATGAACCAATTTGAAAAGTTTGTGACTAACAATACCCTCACAGTTAACTGTGAGGGTGAAATGAGTATGCTTTTGACTTTCCTCTGGTTGAAACTTGGTTTTGAGATTGAAAATGGCCTATTGTGACTTACTTAAGTATACCAATACCATAACCACAGCAAAACACTCACAAAATTACCCAGGACAGATATGATCCAAACACCCTTATAGTTAACTGATTTGGGAATTTTTCAAAGTAAATGAAGGATTTAACCAAAACTACAAATATAGACACATGTTTTATGATTAATTAGCCCTATTTAAACATGATTAAGTTACTAATATCAACAACTACTCAGAATTCCACCAAATGCTAAAATGGATTGAAAATTGAAATACTAAGCAACACTTGATTTCAATAAACAACTATACTACTTTTGTTTATACTTTCACTAAATGACTTCAAGTAAACATAAATAACACAGATTTAAACTAAGACAACTATGATTATGTAAATTAAGCTTGAAATGAGTATGAGGCTTACAAAGTATGACTGTGAGCACCAAAAACAAGAACCAAGAGATCCAAGTGATTCCTAACTCCTCCCTGAGGATCTAAACCAACATTCCAAAGCTGCTTCTCTTCCAAATCACATCTGAATCACCCAAATCATATCCAAGCTTCACAGTTTGACTTTTGTTGACCAATGTTGTATTTGTGGAATTTTTTAGCTATTCTGAATTATAAATTACTAGAAGCCTATAAGAGCTTCCTAGGAGCTTATATTATCTAATCTAGTCCATGATAACAACATAAACCATCATTACTCATAAATTAAATTTTAAGAGAGAATTGCACAAATTGAAATTTAAACTGTGATACTGGATTTCATTGCTTAAAAAGACTCAACATACACTGAATTCACTAGAAAGTTTGAAAATACAATAATAAACCTAAAGATTACAATTCGACCTACTTTTTGCTTAATTATACTACTTTTCTTTCTCCACTGCTTCTCTCCTTTTTATATGGTTGCCTTTAGCCTCTTTTCACTTTTCTGAGTAAATCCCACCCATTGGATTGGGTGGGAATGATCTCAGCCTTTAAAACCAAATTTGGCGCCTTTTTTCTTCTTTATCAGTTGGAGTTGCTTGGAAGCATTTGAGAACATTTAATGCATTTGTTAGCATTAGGGAGTTGGGGGAGACATGGAATGGGGTTGATGATGTGGAGGAGGGGGGGGGGTTGTGTGTTGAAGTGGTATTACAGGCTGGGAGGGGAAGGAGGTCAATGTTTGACCTGCGTTGACTGATTATTTGAAACGGGGGAAGTATTATTTGCTTGGTGGGCCGGGGTGAGTGGTGAGCTGAGGGATAAGGTGATTGGGCTTGGAGTTTTGGGTTTGGAATTGGTTTTGGATTATATTAAATAAGGGGTGTCCGTTTGGTATTACAACAAACACAAGGACCAAAATTGCATTTCCACAAAACCAAGGGACTGAAAGTGTACTTCTGCCAAAATATCACAAGGGACCAATATTGCCAAGTTTAATATTCCAAAACCTATTTTTGCAATTTTTTTAATTTTCAAAATTCCCAGGGACTATTTTTGCAAATTTCCAAACTCCAGGGACCAAACATGTAAATTTTCCAAAATTTTCACCCAAAGTCCGTTTTTGATAACTTTTGATTTTTTAAGGACTTGGGTTGACTTTTCTTTCAAAATAAATGCATAGGGACTATTTTTGACAAATTTTGAAACTTGGGGGACTGAAACTGCCAATACTGCAAACTTTGATCGTTTTTCATTTGTTTTTGCTCGTTTTGCATTTAAAACATATAAAACAAAATCCTTGGGATAATTTAAGTATTTTGATGACTTTTCGATTGTTTTTGTATGTTTTGGCAGTTTACATACGATAAAAATGATGAGTGTTTGCACACTCATCAACTACCATCCCGTTTCCTTTATGTTTATTTTAAGTTTTTGTTATTTTTGATTTATTAGCTTAAGTTGAGTTGAGTCTTGGCTTAGCAACGCTACATTGTACATGAAATTGACCAAGATGATTAACTCGCCACCAGTAAATATTGCCTTTATCCAACAAAACCGTGTTTATCCTATCCCTACACCTCACGTTATAACCCTTTTAAAAGACCTCTTTGATAGTTTATCCTGGGTGCTTACGCCAAGTGGTGGAGGTTTGATCCTTTCCCAAGCCTATGGTAATCTATTTGCAATGACAGGTAGTGAGAGATGTTTTCCATTTCCTTATTGTGATAGTGATACGTGGGATTGCGCCCTCGCAATAAGTTTTACCTCTCAAATGATCTTGAGAAGCTTGCGATCCCTGCCAGGCAGTGTACCTGATCGTTGTGGTATAGTATAGTGACAAGTACCGGTGGATTGATCGTTCAACTCAGGAATAGTGTTGCTAGGATTAGAAAGCCTACTAAACTAGGTCTAGAGGTGAGGGATGATTCTTTTTGTATTTTTTATGTTTTATGAAAGCAAGTAAAATCTCGGGTTTTGAAGGAGTGGGCGGAATTAGTTGCTAGTCAACTAACCCAATTAACTAAAATGCAATCAAAATAAAATAAAAGAAATGAGAAAAAACTAATTTGGTGGAAACAATAATGAGAAATGATGTGTTTACTTAGATTTCATTACTCCCTAGATATCTTTTACCAGTTGATTAGCTTGTTACAATTGCATGGATAACGTGTTATATTCCTTAATACTAGTCGTAGGGCCGTGTACAATATTCCCTAACTCTATAAGATCATACTTCACTCCTATGTCGATCCGACTAAAAGCTCCTTGTGGAAAACTAGAAGGGGGTTGAATAGTTTACCGTTTAGAAACTTTAAACTTGTTTAATTATCTTTTGAAACTTTCCGTTTAATCAAAGATATGAACACAAACACCATATATGACATGCAAGTATAAAGAAAGAAACGATCAAACCACAACACGAGTATTTATCGTGGTTCGGCTACAAGGACTCTTTTTCCTTGCCCTACGTCCACGCCCCGAGTATCCAACTCGAGAGTTTCTTTCACTAGTCAACAAGCTCCTTTCACCGGCGGAAAAAAACCTTACACATCGCTTATACACGTTTACCGACACTAAGCTAGATGTCGAGTTCTTCTACAAGGGTACAACCACTCCCGTTAGTTCTTTTACAAGGGTACAACAACTCCCGTCACACTTTGTATTTTGAGGACTAAACTAACCGATCACTATTGAAAATACACAATCTAATGAAGTGTAAACAACACAAAGTCTACACGATGCTAAGCTAACAAGTCTTGCAACGTTGTGTTGAATACTTGTAACTCTATATGAACTTGTGAACTTCTTTGCTACAAAAGAAACTTCACATAGAAATGAGATGTTAAAGGGTTAGATGAAAGAATGAATGTATGTGTGTGAAAATCTAATGTAGAGTGATCAAACCAAAATTCAAACATATGGCTTGGTATTTATAGCAAGACCTTCTGCAGGTCTGGCGGATACGGCGGAACCCTCAGATGGGTTCCGCCTGTGTACTCCCAGGGTTCCGCCAGGCTTGCAGTTGGTTTTGCAATAAATCATTTAAACCAACCAAGGTCACATCAAATAAAAACTAGTCAAACACAAACTTGTGTAAGAAGACTTATGGTTAGTCAAACACACAATCTTTCCTTAAATGTATATTGACAAACTTACCATAAATGTGATGTGACATTTCTATTTTAAGAAATAAAAAGTGTTGTGTTTTATGTGAAATGTAAAATGTAGCAAATGTCTAATTATGCAAGTCTTTAAATTAAAATTAAGTTTTACTTAGAAACTAAAGTTTACATTTTGTCGTTAACAAAACTTAGCAAAGATCGTAAAATATAAATAACGTTTTTAGGCGATATTTGTATTAACACTCCTAACATGGGATCATTAGAATTCACTTATGCATTAAATACAACCAAAAATCGTAGTACACCTCCGATCATGTTTCTTAAGATGTTCAAGCAAGTTAACAATGGAAGTCTGCCAGTTTTCTTAAGCCTAACATCGAATACAATCATCCATAACAATTATAAACAAACAATCAACCAATAATCAACATCTAGGTTTCACTACATCTAAGCAAACAAAATAAAAACCTAGCCTAACATGTTAAAAGAAAGATAAGCATAAGATAGAATCAAACAATACATAGACATATCGAATGATTACTGGAGAACTTATCTTTATTAAAACATGGAAGAAAGAAGGGTTTGAAACCCCTTCAATAAGCAAAAAATTCAACCTAGGGTTTGTGTTTTAGTATTCCACAACTTGTTCCACACTTTACAATGAAAAATTGGAAAAATATATATAGACAGAGCATCCTGACGGCGTCATGCATTGGCTTCTGATGCCGTCAACTCGCCGCCAAGTTGAAATTCGTATTGCCTATATCCAGTCTTGACGCCTTCATGTGTAAATAGACTCTGGGCCGTCACATGCATTTTGACACTGACGGCCTTGGTGACGCCGTCAGGCCAATTACATTGAAAATGTTCTGGGCCGTCATGTTATAATATCCACTTCCACATCTTTTATCACTCTTGACGCCGTCATGTGTTAATCCTTGACGTTGTCAGGTACTGTTCCCAGCAAGGAATTTGAGACTTTGCCGTTTTCTTCACTTTTATGTTCCAAAAACGTAAAAAACGCTTCCTTTTCCAGATTTCTCTCCAAAAGTACCTAAAATGACAAAAGGAACGATTTAGGGCAATATTTGATCAAATAATCTCGAATTAGGGCTTAAATGACCCCTTAAAAGCGGTACACTTTTCGCCTCATCAAATACCCTTACACTTGAGATTTGCTTGTCCTCAAGCATATGCGCTTTTATTCTAATCAAAGGGCATTTGGTAAGCAATTTCATCGTTCTTATCCTTGAATCTAACTATCCCTATGGACGGGTCATAATTCATCTTAGAGGTTTCAACAAACGGTTTTTCGAACACTACTTGACTTAGGCAACCATCTATTACCGGACGAATATCCTCTACAATTACAAAGTCGGTAACATAAGTGAAGTTTCCTACAAAGACATGTAATCCATTCACTCTTCCTACAAAGTTGCTCATCCAACCCGTGTTGGGCATCATCCTATATCCAAGTTGCTTCTTCATTACCCAATTATAATAGGTCCTAGTCATAATGTTTATGGGAGACCTAAGATCGATGTAAGCTTTCCACACATGCATATGCCTAATGTTGCATGGTATGTTGATGTTAGAGGGATCACCTGCTTTGATAAGTGGTGAACCAAGGACGTATGATGTCTCGGGGTCATCGAATAGATCCTTATGGTATTCCCGTTCTTCCTTGGTGGTTAAGTTATCAAATTATTCCTCTACATTTTCTACTTCCTCTAACTTTTCTTCCTTAATATCCTCAACTTCCTTAGTCTCATCCTTAGGTTCAGTTTCTATTCCAACTTCATCCTTGTCACTTTCTTCTATATTCTTATCTATTGGCCTAATGGTGACAACATTGACAAAATGGACGTGTTTGTATGATGAAGGGTCCTTAATTTGGATTCCGCTACTAGTGTCCCTGGTGTACTTCCTAGGTGTAGTTAGCACTTGGTTGTTGAGGGCTTTCAACAAGTTGTCAATTTTATTGGTCATCTCCGTTTGTTGTTGATTGAATTCGGTTTCAAACTTAGCTATGCGAGCTTCTTGAGATGCCATAAACTTGGACATCAATCCTTCAAGATTATTGATGCATGGGAATTACACCCGGCTTTACCTCTAGAGGGATCTCGAGAAGCTTACAACCCCTACCAGGCAGTGTACCTGATCGTTGTAGTATAGTATAGTGACAAGTACCGGGGGATTGATCGTTCAACTCAGGAATAGTGTCGCTAGGATTAGAAAGCCTAAAAACTAGGTCTAGAGGCGAGGGATGATTCTTTTTGTATTTTTATATTTTATGAAAACAATTAAAAATCTCGGGTTTTGGAAGAGTGGGCGGAATTAGTTGCTAGTCAACTAACCCAATAACTAAGATGCAATCAAAATAAAATAACAAAAATGAAAATAAAGCTAATTAAATTAGTGGTGTGAACAATAAATGGGAGAATTGTGTTTACTTAGATTTCACTAGTCCCTAGATATCTTTTATAGGTTAATTACTTGTTACAGTTGCGTGGATGACGGGTTATATTCCTTAATACCAATCATGGGGTGGCGTACTTACTTCCCAAATTCTATAAGCTCCTACTTCACTCCTATGTCGAGCCTGCAAGAAGCTCCTAACATGGGATCACTAGAATTCGCTCATGCATTAAATACAACCATAAAAACCTAGTACACATCGGTTCATGTTTCTTATGACGTTCAAGCAAGCTACACAATGGAGATCTGCCAGTTTTCTTAAGCCTAACATTAAAATCATTCATCCATTACAACTATATACAAGCAATCAACCTACAATCAACATCTAGGTTTCATTACATCTAAGCAAACACACAAAAGATCTAGCCTAGCATGTTAAAATCAAGACAAGCATAAGATGTATTCAAACAACACATAGACATATTGAATGAATTGAAAGAAAACTTATCTCAATTGAACATGAAGGGTTTCAAGGGGTGAAAACCCTTGAAAATACTGTTACAAACGAGCTAGGGTTTATAAAGTTCGGCCCTAAAATTCTCCACACAAGTTCCTCTCTATGAATGAAAATTAGAAAAGTCTATATAGATTTTATGAGGTGATGGCGTCAAGAGTAAAATTCTGACGCCGTCATCTCGCCACCAAAAATCTTCTCGGACTGCCTAGATCCAGATCTGACGCCGTCATGTGTAATCTTGTTCTAGGCCATCACTACATTTACTCTTGATGCCCTTGTTCTGACGCCGTCACATTTTCTCTGGGCCGTCATCCATTTTGCTCCTGATGCCGTCATCTTTTCCTTCTTGATGACGTCAGGTACTGTTCCCAGCAAGGAAAATTAAGACTTTGCCGTTTTCTTCACTTTTATGCTCCAAAAATGTCCAAAATGCTTCCTTTTTCCAGAATTTACTCCCAAAGTACCTAAAATCACAAAAGGAACGATTTAGGGCAATATTTGATCAAATAAATTCCAATTCCGGCTTAAATGACCCCGTAAAAACAGATCATTTTTCGCCTCATCATATACCCTTACACTTGAGATTTGCTTGTCCTCAAGCAAATGTGCTTTTATTCTAGTCAAAATACAAGTTAGGGGTCATTTAACACTAATATATAAGTAATTACAACAAATAATCGTTCCACTAAAGACCAAAGACATGCACGGAGGTCATACACTAGCACCTCACAAATAGTGTTTAGATACTCACATCTCTCGGGTGTAATAAAGTATATATCACAATATGGAAATGGAAAACATCTCTCACTACCTGTCATAGCAAAATAGATTACAATAGGCTTGGGAAAGGATCAAACCTCCACCACATGGCGTAAGCAACTAGGATAAACTATCAAAGAGGTCTTTTAAAGGGTTGTAACATTAGGTGTAGGGATATGGAATACACGGTTTTGTTGGATATAGGCAATCTTTACTGGTGGCGAGTTAATCATCTTGGTTAATTACATGTACAATATGGCGTTGCTAAGCCAAGACTAGACTCGACTTAAGCTAATAAATGAAAAATAACAAAAACATAAAATGAACATAGAATGAAACGGGATGGTAGTCCGTATGTTTTTTCTCTTTTCTCTTTCTATTTTTTTTCTTTTCTCTTTTTTTATATTTTTTTTTTATTTTTTTTCAATTTTTTTTATTTTTTATTTTTTTTGAATACACTCTTACTCTACCATCCAAAATAATACATCATAGGGAATGGACATTCCCCTTACACTTGAATTTTTACATACTTTACAATAAACTAATCTAATGACTCGAATTAAGAAAATCAAAACACTTGGAGTACTTTTTAGATTAACGCACATATGGGGGGTAATAAAATGATGTTCTTCCCCATTACTCCATAAAATAAGTACTTTACCCTTGAGTCCCAATCGTCCCAAAACAATAAGTACAAGGATATGACTCGACTTAGCAACGATGTAATCAATTAGATAATTAACTAAGGGTTTAAACATGTAACAATAATGTACTAAAGATGTGTGCATACACGGAAGGCTAAGGCGATTTGGTTGTACATTTAAGTGGGGTGTAACAAATTCTTCCTTTAAGTAAGATGCTTAAAGTTAGAAAGGAAAAGATAGGCTCGGAGAGGTGTACTAGGGGTTTCGTGTACTAAAAATGAGTACAACGCTAAGGTGTGGGAAAAATTAGTTGACTTTACTAGCCAAGTAATATGACTTAAATGGTCAAGTAATTATGATACGGGTTTAACACAAGGGTAATCCTAATGCCTCTTATCATGTAGTAAATCCTACTACAGGAATGTAGTCTCACTAGCGATCTTGGGATGCATCACTAACGCAAGTTCTAGAATCTAAATGCTACCGGTACACTCATAAGAACTAATAGTAAATGCTTTTCCTATCAAATGTAAAGGGGAACCTCACATATTTGGGTGAAAAATTTTTCTGAATGATACGGTTTTGTGCTAGTCATACAATCTCCTATCCATGAGACGCTTGCTATGGCTAAAGTTTCACTCCTAAATGTTGTAAAAAAATTTAAATTTGGCGCTAAAATTACACTAACAAGTATTTCTCATAGTTTTATTACACACCTACCATCAAACAAACAAACTCAATTGAAAGTGTATCCTATAAGGTATCATCATTTTACCCTCCCCTTACACTTAGGATGAACATTGTCCACAATGTTCAATTAAAGATTGTAAAAGTAAAACAGGTAAAAGAATGAAATCAAATACTCCCCTGATTCGCTCGGTATGGATAGTATGGTAACAAGGTTAGATCTTCCTTCAAGAAAATGAACAATCAAAGCTTCCCTTCCATAAATATAAATCATCTTCTTGTCAAACATAACCTGTTAAACATGAGAAAACAAACAAGGCAACCTCGCGTAAAATCGGCGACAATCTATATATGCTAACAAATCCTAGAAAGCAAAGTAAGATATAATGCTTGTGGAATGAATGTTTGCAGATTTCCTGGAGATTATAAAACTAAAGATTCAACAAAAACTTTAAGACTCCGTTAGAAAAACAAAACTGGCAAAATTTCTAGATTTTTACATGTGACGCCATCAGGAGTTTCTTCCTGACGCCGTCAGAAGTGACCTGCAGAAATCTTTATGTTAAGTTTCCAGAAAATTTCTGGAAAAACTTTGTCCTACTTCCTGGAAAATCCTACAAAACATCATTATGACTCGATACAAGCATTTGACTCTAACAAATACAAATATACATGTTCATTTAATATTGTGGAGAATCATGATCGAGTTTGTTTCTTAAAACTTATTTAGGGTTTCCCCTTACACTTATCTTTTGCGAAATACGTTTGGATGAAGTTAAGACAAAGGAAAACAACAAAATAAAGTATTTTCACCATTTTAGTTTTGAAACATGATCTACCAACAATAAAAATAAAACATGCATACAGAAACAAATAAAATCAAACAAACAAATAAAGCTTGGGTTGCCTCCCAATAAGCGCTTGTTTTTGTTCGAGTCACGAGCCTGACTCTACCCTTATTTAACGGAAATAGGGGAGGTTTTCCCTACACTTAGGATTAAGTGCGGGTGGAAGTAGCGATACACACCCTTAGGGTGGAAATATGCCATGTGAGGAAAGAGTGGTGGATGAATTATATGCTCAAAGGGTTGTGCTCCAATCATCATAACCTTACCTAATTCAATTAGGTTAGTGGGCGGATTAAGATTTTCTCTTAGAAAGGGATCATCTTCTATCAACTTCGAGAGACTCCTAGTTGGGAATCCATCTTGACCTAATAAACCTGGTTTAAACCCATAATGTTTCTTATGATCAATCATGAATGGGTGATGTAAGTATGTAAGGTCATGTTGCACTCCTATGTCAGCTTCCTCTCTACAAGGCTTAGAGTCTACTACCTTTGTCCTAAGACTACCCGGACTATATGGTTTGATGGGTGGATTGGAACCTATTTCAATTCCTAAATTTTCATCAAAGGATGGAAGATTAGGTAACGGTTTTAGTTGAGGCTCCGGTTCATCAAAACTAGGAACTTCCCTAGAACTAAGAGTAAGGTTATCATTATAAGTATTCAAACCTATATCCTCTAGTTGTGTTTGGTTCAAAGGTTCTACCTCTATTGGGGTTCCTATAGTCTCTTCTACTTTTTCCGGGTAAGTCAAGGGAGGTGTGTACGCATCAAATGATGGTGGGACTTGTGGGGTACTTTGTGGGCTCATGTTATTTACTTCACCATTCCTTGTGTTAAGATCACCTATATCCTCAACATGTGTTTTATTATAATCTAACCCTAACATTTTCCCAAGTATCTCAAGTGCTTCTCTAGGCATCTCAACTTTTATATCCGAATCATAAAGATCATCCTCAATATTCTGACTGCTATATACAAATTGTCCAAAAGATTCATCATGTGTTTCTTGAGATTCATCATCATCGATCATAAAACCTAGGTCTTTTTGATCAATGTGATCATGTTTGGCTACATCCTCCATCACATCAAGGTCACCTATGTGTTCATCCTGTATTACGGTAGTGCCTAACCATGACATGCAGCTAGGTGGCTCATACGAAACTATCCTAGGTGAAGGCTTATATGGTGCATAGGTTTCACTAAGTGAGGCATTTTGAGGGGTTGATGGAGCTCCTAAGGTGAATTCTTTAAAAGTCTTATGCACTTGGCCTCTTTTCTCAAGGTACTCAATAAAATCAATATAAGATCCTGTCCTCCTCATTTCATTCCCCCATCTTGGTATATCCAAACTGGTGTAATTATATTTTTTCTGGTAAAATTCTAGTGTCGGACTTGGTGGATTCACGTTCTCCATAATGGTGAACGGAAGAGTCAATGGAAAGGTTTTTACGAACAAAGACACAAAGAAAAGATAGACTACGAGAAAGCTAATAAAAAGAAAAATAAAATCTCACTCGATAGGAATCTAATGAGTAGACCTAATAAAATAAATTCCAGCCTAAGTAATAACTATTCCCCGGGCTGCGGCGCCAAAAACTTGATGCGTGGGAATTGCACCAGGCTTTACCTCTCGAGGGATCTCGAGAAGCTTACAACCCCCACCAGGCAGTGTACCTGATCGTTGTAGTATAGTATAGTGACAAGTACCGGGGGATTGATCGTTCAACTCAGGAATAGTGTCGCTAGGATTAGAAAGCCTAAAAACTAGGTCTAGAGGTGAGGGATGATTCTTTTTGTATTTTTATATTTTATGAAAACAATTAAAAATCTCGGGTTTTAGAAGAGTGGGCGGAATTAGTTGCTAGTCAACTAACCCAATAACTAAGATGCAATCAAAATAAAATAACAAAAATGAAAATAAAGCTAATTAAACTAGTGGTGTGAACAATAAATGGGAGAATTATGTTTACTTAGATTTCACTACTCCCTAGATATCTTTTACAGGTTAATTACTTGTTACAGTTGCGTGGATGGCGGGTTATATTCCTTAATACCAATCATGGGGTGGCGTACTTACTTCTCCAATTCTATAAGCTCCTACTTCACTCCTATGTCGAGCCTGCAAGAAGCTCCTAACATGGGATCACTAGAATTCGCTCATGCATTAAATACAACCATAAAAACCTAGTACACATCGGTTCATGTTTCTTAAGACATTCAAGCAAGTTACACAATGGGGATCTGCCAGTTTTCTTAAGCCTAACATTGAAATCATTCATCCATTACAACTATAAACAAGCAATCAACCTATAATCAACATCTAGGTTTCATTACATCTAAGCAAACACACAAAAGATCTAGCCTAGCATGTTAAAATCAAGACAAGCATAAGATATATTCAAACAACACATAGACATATTGAATGAATTGAAAGAAAACTTATCTCAATTGAACATGAAGGGTTTCAAGGGGTGAAAACCCTTGAAAATACTGCTACAAACGAGCTAGGGTTTATAAAGTTTGGCCCTAAAATTCTCCACACAAGTTCCTCTCTATGAATGAAAATTAGAAAAGTATATATAGATTTTATGAGGTGACGGCGTCAAGAGTAAAATTCTGACTCCGTCATCTCGCCGCCAAAAATCTTCTCGGACTGCCTAGATCCAGATCTGATGCCGTCATGTGTAATTGATTGAGACAAAATCAGTCAACTAAAGTCAACCACGGATGTGGTCAATATAGTCAAACTTCTTAGGCTCAATTCTCCATGGAAGTATAGGGTTTCCCCGAGTTGTTATGTCCCGACGATGTGTGATGGTAATCAAACGGGCTTGTGATCGGGTAAATTTGGACAGAAAAGGGGTTTGAGTGATTGATTACACTACTGATTTATACAATGAAATAGCTTAAGTAAGCTATATTAACATTACTGTAAAATTTGAAAATCCAGAAACATTTAAAACCTAAAAACGTGTACGTTCAATTTAAATTTACGCGAACGTATAAAATAAAAAGTGAAAACTGAAATCTGAAAACCCACAGGGGGTGAAAATGACCTTTTTGCAAACTAAAGGATAAAAGAAAATTTTTAGAAAAAGAAAATAAATTTTTACACTAATTACTTATTTAATATTAATTAAATACTATTTAATACTAATAATTATTAATATTTAAATAACTTAAATACAATATAGTATTAATTTAATACTAGAAAAGTGAAAATTAAGTTTCTAAAATTATAAAATAACTAAAAACAAATTTTAAAACTAAAAATATATCTTTTTGTCTTTTTGTGATTTTTATATTAATTATTTACTAATTATATTAAATTAAACTAATTAACTAATTTTAAATTACTAATAATACTAAAAATGACTAGAAAATTATAGAAAAATTTATAAATCTAATTAACCATTACAGGAATCCTAAAAAATTATAAAAAGTTTGTTTTATGTATTTTTACTCTATTTTACTAATTATTATATTAAATATTAATTAATTACTAATTAAACTATTTAAATTATAAAAACTAGAAGATGAACAGTAGAAATTATAAGAAAATTCCTAAAATTATATTATATTACATAAAAGCTAGGAAAAATATAAAAACTAGGGTTTACTTTATAAAAACTGATTTTGCTATTTAATAGTTAATTATTAATTAATTATTAATAAAACTAATATTAAATCTAATAATTACTAAATTACAATATAAAAATCTGAGAAAATTACTAAAATTACTTTAACATAAAAGAAATTTAAGAAAAATATAAAAATGCAAGTTACTTCATAAAAAGATAAAAAGGAAAATTAAAAAGATAAATTTCATTAAATAGAAACTATCACTTATTTTAAAATTGGTTTTTCTGGATTTTTCTTTTTCCAAAATATTTTATACCTAAAAACATGAAACTTTAATAAAGACAAAAAGTTTAGAGATTGAAAATAAGCTCAGTGGGAGCTTATGAGCTTATCAGTTTGAGCTTTTTGGCTCATCTTGATGTTTTAAGCTCAGTTAAGCACTCAAATAAGCTAACAAGCTTGAAACAGGAATGAAATAGGATACAAATAAGCTAAAGATACTAGGGCTAAGCTAAAGGAACAAGAAATTTGGGCTGATAAGCTTGAAACAAGCAAATAAGCAATCCTAGTCTAACTGTGTCACAAGCAGACCTGCAGGCTAAGCTTGAGCTTATCAAATAAGCTGTAAAGCCTGAGATAAGATTGGAACCTATGGGTTTGTCAACTGAGCTTTCCAATAAGTTCAACTACACAAGCAAAAGTCCACATGTAAGCTCTCAAAGAGCTTATGAAATGGATGAGGTACACTGATGGATCAGAGTACTCAAGAAAATGGGACAAGATAAGAGCTTAATCCCTGAACTTAGAAGTATGACATATGAGCTTTCCAAAAAGTCCAAGCTCACCCTGTGGGACCCACAAGTGAGCTTTTGAGGAGCTTATGAAAAGACCTTGTGCACACTGGTGCAGGGCAACAGAATGATCAAACAGGTATCTTTGTACTTAATTTTAAGCAAACAAACAAGTTTCAAACCCCAATTTTCTGGTTGAGATAGATTCACAAGCAACAAAATAGTATAAATCCACAGGATTTAACCATTTCCAATCTATATTGAACCTTATGCATGATCTGGAAGTTTTGGCCATTTTCACAATCATGACATTTTTGACTATTTGAGTATTAGCACTAAGTTTGACCAATTTAAGATTAGATAAATCAAAACTAATTCTAGGTGTAATATTAAACTAATGTAATACCTGATTAACTTAAACCTACCCTAGAACTAACAAATGGTAAAAACACAGTTTCCAAATTACACTATATAAGCCTATAAATGAGATTGAGAGTAACTTTGACTTTTAACATAAAGACCTATGTATTTTATGCTAGAACTGAGCTGTTATGACTTAAAGACACATGCTTGAACCATAAGTAACAACAAAAACACACTGGAACACAGTGTGTTCCACTAAACCAAACACCCTTGTAACAAACAGATTTGATAATTTTTCAAAGCAACCACCAGATTTAAGCAATGTAACACTAGATCTGTCTTTTAATAACATTAACTAAACATACAATAACAGAAATAAACAACTAACTACAACTATGACTTGATCTAATAAATTACTCATGAGGGAAATAACAAAGTTTGTCTTACAAGTGATCCAAGGCAGATTAAATGTATGAGAACCAGGTTCAAAGTCACCACCTAATGCTCCCATGAGCTCTAAACCAACCCATATCCATAGCTTGCTTCTGCTTCTCTTCTTGAAAATCTGATTTTTGAAATTTTTTACTAATTTTCTTGTATTTTTAGTATTTTTAGTAAACTGAATGAAAACTGGTTTAAATGGTTAGGAAGCTTATAAAATCTTATTAGAAACTTAAACTAGGCTAAATGGAACAATTATAGCTACTTTCAACAATTTTTTAGTGGAAGTGTCAATTTCACTAAAAACTGCAAAATACTAATTCAACAAACAAGACTGGAATTTATGATTAAAGAAAGTTCATTTAACATTAAGAAAACTGATTACAACAATTTTTAACTAAGTTTTACAACAGAAAAGTAAATTACATGACTACGAAACTACATATTACACTAATTAACTACTTTACTAACTAGGGCTTCTCTCCCATTCCTTCTCTACTTATAGTCTTCAAAAAGGGGCCCTGGCTTTTTCCACTTCAATTCTAGGCCGTGGGATGAGCTAGATTGATCCTAGCCTTCAATTTATTCTTGGCGGGAAAATGGTATTTGACCACTGGCAGGGTAACCTTGGCAGGGGGTGGTGGGTTTTGGTTTTTAGTGTTTGGAGGGATAAGGGTGTAGGGTTTGGCAGAGCTAGAGTGTTGGCCGGGGTGGATATGTAGGGGGTGATGATGGTGTTTGCAGGGAGTCACGGGTGAAGGTGGGAGATGGAGTCAAAGCCAGGGTTGACCGAGGTTTGATATTAAACCTCGAATGGGGTGTGGGCTGTGGGAGGAGATGGGCCAGGAGTGAGTGGGCTTGGGTTTGGATTTAGGGAGTGTATTTTGGAGTAGTAATAAAGAAGGGTCCGTTTGGTTTTGTAGTTAATAAATCCCAAGGACCAAACTTGTTATTTCCTGATTTTTAAAGGGCTGAACTTTCAAACTTCCCAAGATATTACAAGGACCATTCAAGCCACATTATAATTCCATAAGTCCTTATTTGAATAATTTTCCAATTTTGAAAACCAAGGGATTATATTTGCCAAATTGCAAAGTACAGGGACCAAACATGTAATTTTCTCAAACTTTTCACCCAAGGACTTATTTTGACAACTTTTGAATTCCAAAGGACTTGGGTTGACTTTTCTTTCATTTTAAACCTTCAGGGACTAGTTTTGTCAATTTTTGAAACTTGAGGGACTGAAACTGCCAATTATGCAAACTTTGTTCATTTTTTTCATTTGTTTTTAAACATTTTGCATCTAAAACATATAAAACACAATTCCTGGAATAATTTCTGTATTTTGATGCATTTCTGAGTGTTTTTGGATGTTTTGGCAGTTCAGATACGATAAAAATGATGAGTATTTACACACTCATCAGTAATCTTGTTCTAGGCCGTCACCACATTTACTCTTGACACCCTTGTTCTGACGCCGTCACGTTTTCTCTGGGCCGTCATCCATTTTGCTCCTGACACCGTCATCTTTTCCTTCTTGACGCCGTCAGGTACTGTTCCCAACAAGGAAAATTAAGACTTTGCCGTTTTCTACACTTTTATGCTCCAAAAACGTCCAAAATGCTTCCTTTTCCAGAATTCACTCCCAAAGTACCTAAAATCACAAAAGGAACGATTTAGGGCAATATTTGATCAAATAAATTCCAATTCCGGCTTAAATGACCCCCTAAAACCGGATCATTTTTCGGCTCATCATATACCCTTACACCTGAGATTTGCTTGTCCTCAAGCAAATGTGCTTTTATTCTAGTCAAAATACAAGTTAGGGGTCATTTAACACTAATATAAAAGTAATTACAACAAATAATCACTCCACTATGTGGAAAACTAGAAGGGGGTTGAATAGTTTTCCCCTCTTTTTAATTTTATAAAAACTTGGTTTCAAAATGTTGATTCAAATTTATTCAATTGTTTGTTTGAAAAACCTTCAATTAGAGTTTAGTGTGAAAACAACATATAATCAATATGATTGGTTATATATGTACGCTTATGAATTAGTTTTGGAAACTTAGTTATATGAATGAAGCTTTGGTCCATCTTTATGCGAATACGTTTTCCTTTTGAAATCATAAAACGTTTTGTATCAAATTATCGATTAAGTTAAACTTGATATGAGAAGTGTTAATAATATATAAGTCCATTAGACAATATCATACAATTTTATATCCTATCACAATATTAACTTATAACTACACCACAATCAATCATCATGACAATATAAGCAACAATCAACACATATTTGCAAGCATAGATATAACGCGATAAATGCAAGAATGAAAGTAAAAAAGATAGGAGAAAGAGGATGCAAACCGGACACGATGATTTATAGTGGTTCGGCTACAAGGACACCTTCCTTGCCCTACTCCACTCCCCGAGTCACCTACTCGAGAGTTTTCTTCACTACTCAACAAGCTCCCTTTTGGCGGAGAAAACCTTACACAACTTTTGCTTACACCATTTAACGACACTAAGCTAAATGTCGAGTTCTAATAGTAGCTAGAACCAATCTCACACCACAACACACCTTCTTCACAACACTACAACTACACTACTTAACACACCTTCACTACTTCTTCTTCACAACACACCTATTTCTTCACGGCTTCACGACTTCTTCATGGCTTCACAACTTCACGACTTCTTCATTACTTCACAACTTCTTCACACTACTTCTTACTCACTCATAAACTCACTATTAAGTAAGATCATCTTGATCTACTTATTACATATACAAAGCTCACAACTTTACATAAGCACTAACTACATCTTTGGCTTTATGATGGGGAGGATTCTTCTCTTGCACTTTGAGTTATGAGAGATTGGATCACTTGAAACAAAGATTAATAATCTTATGATCAAAGAGTTTTAGAAGGATGTTTAGAGAGAATTGGATCTGAAAATCTTTGTGCAAAAGGTGAGAAAAATATCAGGTTTGAGGTGGTATTTATAGGAGAAGATTTCTGACAGAGGAGCGTGCCAGTCCCTTTAATTGTATGGCCGGTCCCCTTAATTATTAAGGGGGCCGCCCTACTGAAACGGCCAGAAATCTTTGTCTTTTCTGGTGAAAGTTTATTTGGTGAAAAAACTAACTGATTTTGGTTAAAAATTTGAATTCATATATTTGTTATGAATTTAACATTTTCCTTTAATTACCAAAATTGTTTTCCAAAAAATATATAACATGTTTATATCATTTTATAAACTTTGTAATGTTTAAATAAAATCCCTTTGATCATAAAATGTATTAGACATTTGTTTGTATATACCTTAAGTGATTGTTGAGGCAAACTCGAGACGTTGAGATGTCGAGGCTTGTTGACGTAAGAATGCATAGATGAATTTGTGATCACAAGTAACTTAAGCACTTTACGTTATATGTTGTAACTTACATCTTTGTCATCATCAAAACATGAAGAGAATGTTTAGATTAAACATCGTAATATTCATGCCAACACACTAAAGACCAAAGACAAGCACGGAGGTCATACACTAGCACCTCACAAATAGTGTTTAGATACTCACATCTCTCGGTGGGAAAAATTGAGCCAAAGATCTATGCCACGATGAAGGACTTTTTGGAGTAAGTCCTTGAAACGAGTCCATGCTTCATAGAGAGTTTCACCTTGACGTTGTTGGAAAATCAAAATATCATTTCTAAGCTTAGTAGTTCTCCCCGGTGGGAAAAATTGAGCAAGGAAATGAGAAGTGGGATCATCCCAAGAGGTGATAGATCCCCCGGGTAAACGTTCAAGCCATTGACTAGCTTGGTCACGTAGAGAGATTTGGAATAGAGGTAATCGGGTCATCTCTCTAGTTGCAACATCAAGGTCTATGGAATCTACGATTTTTAGGAAATCCTTGAGATGTTGATTAGGATCTTCGGAACGAAGTCCATGGAATGCACATCCGATTTGCACCAACCGGATGGTGTCGGATCGCAAGGGGGACACATTGGCTCCTTGAGTGAGCTCAATGGTGTTTCGATAGCCTTGGTGGCTAGGACGGGAATACTCTCCTAAAGTTCGGGGTCTAGGAGGTTGGTTTGCTAGTGGTGGGTTTTGTGGGTGGTTTTGTTGTGGTGGGTTGATGGGTTCAAAGATATTACCACCTTCCATGATGTCGGATGGTAAAGGTTACGAACAAAGAAATGAAGAAATAAGATATACTAAAGAAAACCTAAAAAGAAAAATAAAAATCTTACTAGAAAGGAATCTGGCAAGTAGACCTAATAAAAAGAAATTCTAACCTAGACAATAACTATTCCCCGACAACGGCACCAAAAACTTGATACGCGAGATTGCGCCCTCGCAACAGGTTTTACCTCTCAAGGGATCTTGGGAAGCTTGCTATCCCTGCCAGGCAGTGTACCTGATCGTTGTAGTATAGTATAGTGACAAGTACCGGGGGATTGATCGTTCAACTAAGGAATAGTGTCGCTAGCATTAGAAAGCCTACTAAACTAGGTCTAGAGGTGAGGGATGATTCTTTTTGTATTTTTTATGTTTTATGAAAGCAAGTAAAATCTCGGGTTTTGAAGGAGTGGGCGGAATTAGTTGCTAGTCAACTAACCCAATTAACTAAGATGCAATCAAAATAAAATAAAAGAAATGAAAATTAACTAATTTGGTGGAAATAATAATGAGAAAAGATGTGTTTACTTAGATTTCATTACTCCCTACATATCTTTTATGAGTTGATTAGCTTGTTACAATTGCATGGATGACGGGTTATATTCCTTAATACTAGTCGTAGGGCCGTGTAGGCGTGTACAATATTCCCTAACTTTATAAGATCCTACTTCACTCCTATGTCGAGCCGACTAAAAACTCCTAACATGGGATCATTAGAATTCACTTATGCATTAAATACAACCAAAAATCGTAGTACACCTCCGATCATGTTTCTTAACACGTTCAAGCAAGTTACCAATGGAAGTCTGCCAGTTTTCTTAAGCCTAACATCGAATACAATCATCCGTAACAATTATAAACAAACAATCAACCAATAATCAACATATAGGTTTCACTACATCTAAGCAAACACAATATGAAAACCTAGCCTAACATGTTAAAAAAAAAGATAAGCATAAGATAGAATCAAACAACACATAGACATATTGAATGATTATTGGAGAACTTATCTTTATTAAAACATGGAAGAAAGAAGGGTTTGAAACCCCTTCAATAAGCAGAAAATTCGACCTAGGGTTTGTGTTTTAGTATTCCACAACTTGTTCCACACTTTACAATGAAAAATTGGAAAAATATATATAGACAGAGCATCCTAACGGCGTTATGTATTGGCTTCTGACGCCGTCAACTCGCCGCCAAGTTGAAATTCGTATTGCCTAGATCCAATCTTGACGCCTTCATGTGTAAATAGACTCTGGGCCGTCAGATGCATTTTGACCCTGACGGCCTTGGTGATGCCGTCAGGCCAATTACATTGAAAATGTTCAGGGCCGTCACATTATAATATCCACTTCCACCTCTTTTATCACTCTTGACGCCGTCATGTGTTAATCCTTGACGTCGTCAGGTACTGTTCCCAGCAAGGAATTTGAGACTTTGCCGTTTTCTTCACTTTTATGCTCCAAAAATGTCCAAAACGCTTCCTTTTCCAGATTTATCTCCAAAAGTACCTAAAATGACAAAAGGAACGATTTAGGCCAATATTTGATCAAATAATCTCGAATTAGGGCTTAAATGACCCCTTAAAAGTGGTACACTTTTCGCCTCATCAAATATATACTTTATTACACCCGAGAGATGTGAGTATCTAAACACTATTTGTGAGGTGCTAGTATATAATTTCCGTGCTTGTTTCTGGTTGAAGTGGAACGATTATTTGTTGTAATTACTTTTATCTTAGTGTTAAATGACCCCTAACTTGTATTTTGATTAGAATAAAAGCGCATTTGCTTGAGGACAAGCAAATCTCAAGTGTAAGGGTATTTGATGAAGCGAAAAGTGTACCGCTTTTGGGGGGTCATTTATGGCCAAAGTCGAGATTATTTGATCAAATATTGCCCTAAATCATTCCTTTTGTCATTTTATATACTTTTGAGAGGAGTTTTACGAAAGGAAGCATTTTGGACATTTTTGGAGCGAAAAAGTGCAGAAAACAACAAAGTCTCAAAAGCATGTTGGAAATTGCCTTTGACGACGTCATAAGTTGTTAGTGACGGCGTAATGAGTTTACAAAAGGGTGGATAATTCAAATACACGTGACGCGCTAGAATGTTTTGTGAAGGGGGTCTGACGGCGTCATGTACAAAAATTCCAAGGCCATCAAGAGTTATCATAAAGAGTGACGGCCCAGAACCCATATAAAGTGACGGCGTCAGAAGTGGATCTAGGCAAAACGAGTTTAATTTGGTGGCGAGTTGACGGCGTCAGATTACAAAATATATATATATATATATATATATATATATATATATATATATATATATATATATATATATATATATATATATATATATATAGTTTTCTAGTTTTCATTCATTGTGTGCAACTTTGAGGGAATAAAACCCTAGACGAATTTTCCAGCTATTTGAAGGGTTTCAACCCTTTGTTTCTTCCATGTTCAATTGAAGATAAGTACTTTACCAAATAATTAAACATGTCTATGTGTTGTTTGATTATATCTTACGCTTGTCTTCTCTTTAACATGCTAGGCTAGGTTTCTTTCGTGTTTACTTAGATGTAATGAAACCTAGATGTTAATTATTGGTTGATGGTTTGTTTATAATTGTTGTGGATGAATGAATTCGATGTTAGGCTTAAGAAAAATGGCAGACTTCCAATTGGTAACTTACTTGAACGTCTTAAGAAACATGATCGGAGGTGTACTACGATTATTTGGTTATATTTAATGCATAGGTATCTTCCAGGGATACCATGTTAGGAGCTTTTAGTCGGCTCGACATAGGATTGAGGTTGAAGCCTATAGAGTTAGGGAAGATTGTACACGGCCCTACGACTAGTATTAAGGAATATAACCCGTCATCCATGTAATTGTAACAAGCTAATCAACCGGTAAAAGATATCTAGGGAGTAATGAAATCTAAGTAAACACACTTTCTCTCATTATTGTTTACACCACAATTTAGTTTAAGTTTATTTTATTTTATTTTGATTGCATTTTTAGTTAATTGGGTTAGTTGACTAGCAACTAATTCCGCCCACTCCTTCAAAACCCGAGATTTTTAATTGCTTTCCTTAAAATATAAAAATACAACTAGACCTAGTTTAGTAGAATTTTAACCCTAGCGAACACTATTCCTAGAGTTGAACGATCAATCCCCCGGTACTTGTCACTATACTATACTACAACGAACAGGTACACTGCCTGGTAGGGATTGCAAGCTTCTCAAAATCACTTGAGAGGTAAAACCTTTTGCGAGGGCGCAATTCCACACATCAATGTGTTCGGAGACGAAGGAGCAGCCTAGGTGTGTTAGGGTTTTGTGAGATGAAATGTGAAATGTCTAATCTTATCCAAAATTTTCGTGTTATCTAGACCCGTGAATTTGAAATAAACTTTTAGGCCGGGTTGTATTGTTTACACCGGTCCAGTTAAGAAACTTTTAGACATGTTTGTGTTACAAACACCGGTCTATTTTATTTTTTACCTTTTAGACTGGCCACTATCACATGCACGGGTCTAAATAATAGTTTTGAAGCGAAAATATGCATTTAGACACGTGTTTTTCTTAGAGGGTCTAAATAAGAAGGTCTAAAAGGTTGTTTTTGTAGTAGTGAATAGAAATATTAATTAGTCGACAAATCATTTTCTCTAAAATGGCCTAGGTTGATTTGATATACAACTACACATTTCTACATAAAACTCCTTTCTGTTGAAACTCTTGCAAACACATTTCTACATAGAACTCCTTTCTGTTGAAACTCTAGCAAAGTTTACAAGGAAAATCTACTAATCATTTACCCGCCCTTGAACAAATTAAGTGACAGTACCCCATTACTTTCAAGAACAACGGAATCAATTAAATATTTATTAAAGTTTTATGTGCTACAAAATTTAACAAGATCACTTATAAAAAAAACTTGGAACATGATTTTCGCTTTGTCATCGAAAAAACCATAACTACCGGTCTTGTAACTCTCGTGATCATGTGACTCCAATTAGTCATACGACTCGTACAATGTGATTAGATAATTTGTTTGTAGTAACATAATTGAACAAATCGTCAAATATGTGTAGCAACGAGAAACTTTCCTTTTTTATTTTTATTAATCAATTTTTATATGGTATCAAAACATGATATAAGACATTAAGACGCATAACAACTACAAATAAAAGAACCATGATATTTAAGATTCTTGTAATGAATGAAATATTAATGTTCTTACCAACAAATGGCCAAAAAAGTCCTCAAAATAAATGTTTGTAACACATTTTACACAAACAAAACAAGCATCTACGATGTATCCAAAGAGTTATTCTCACACCACAAGTCATCGAAGGTCTTATAGAATAATGAATATAGTTAGAAAAATAATACATGCTAATTCATTTTTTATAAGTATGTTTTTATTTGTTAAACTCATAAATACAACATGACCGTACTCTAGACACACAGAGATTAGAGAGTGTTGATGTGTTAGCGTGTTTGTTTTTCACCAAGAAACTAAATAAAAATAAAAATACATTTTAGTGTATAAAACATTTACGGAGTAAAAGGGAAGTGGGTAGAGTACAATAAAAATACATTTTAGTGTATAAAACATTTACGGAGTAAAAGGGAAGTGGGTAGAGTACCCGGTAGAAGCCAGGAATAGAACCCATGATTTATCACTTGGGTACCACCATCACACATTTTACCGGCTATGCTAGCCACCTTCTCATCATTTATTTTGCTCTAAAAACTATATATACAATATACTTATTTTTGTTCTAAAAACTATATATCCTACTATCTCAAGTAGTACTTCACAGTTTCTCATCTAATACTTAATCCCACAGACTATAAGAATAATATGCAAGGAGGTGATATCTTCACCTTGTGGCCTCACATCACCTTTTATCACCCTTGCCCATCACCATTTGCATCAACAAAAAAACGATTCCCAAAACAACAATCGGTGAAACCTTTACTAAATGAAAAAGAAGAAAAACTGGCCCATGTGTACCTTTTTAATATTAATTATTTTGTTTGTGAGTGTGTGAGATTTTTAGTAAAGTATATTTGTATAAAATGTATATTTTAATGCAAGGTGAATATGTAGTATCCTTGCCCACTAAATGATGAAAAATAGTGAAAGAGAGTGAGAGGAGAGAGAAAGCTGACATGACGCTAATGAATAATACTAGATCCACTCATAGTTTACAAAATTTCTCCCACACGCTGATGTGGCAAAGAGATGATTGGTTGGTTTTCTGTGGGCCACAGAAAACCAACCAATCATCTCTCTGCCACATCAGCGTGTGGGAGAAATTTTGTAAACTATGAGTGGGTGTAGCACTCCTCGACGCTAATACGTATGGTGAAAAAACTTGTGCCTAGCTTACTAGCCTAAATTAATATGTATTATGTAACATAAAAACAAGTCGATATACAACAATAAAACGTGACTAAAAACAATGTCAATGCGATATTAAATAGGAGCAGTTTCGCACCATTCATGAGTTAAAAAACTCAAAAACGAATGTCATATAAAAAGTTTCGCCGTTTTATAAGATATAATGCAAACTACATTTAAACATTCAAAATGTGGCACATTTAAGATATTTTCGTAACTAATTGCTTTTTTCCTTTTAAGAAAAAATTTGTACACATGTATACAGGATAAATTTTGTGAAGTTCTGAGCGATCGTTAACCTTGCGTCCTCGCTCACCCTCGAAGACAGCTCTCTAGGTCAGGACATAGAGCCGGTGAAAAAGGGGTTCGAACACTTACACGAGTTAAAAAATCGCCATTACAAATATTCATAGGAAAAGATAACTACTACTGTAATAATATGATGCTCATTGAATTCATATTCTGAGGGTAGAGCATAGTTTAATGCAGTTTTAAATGTTAACACCTTACAAAAATTTAATGTCATCACTACTATCAATAAAAACATAACTAAAAATGGCAGTAACATATAACAAAATTTTCTTCTTGATATCATCTACATATAAACATTCCTATATATAAATAGCCCTTTAATACCTGCATTGTACTAATAACCACTTTTTAAAAATATTTTATAAAAAAAAATAATACTACGTAATAAAGAAGAAAAAATTCAACTCACCGGAGACAAACCACCGTTGCCGGAAAAAAAACTACCGTAAAAGACCACAGGTGGGTCCCACATAAGAGCTAAAAAACTTTAACTTGCCGGAAAAAATTGGCCGGAGATGGGTCAGTGCTGCAGTAAAACAACCGTCGCCGGAGATGACGACGGTTCCGACGAAACCCACCACCGGAAACCACCGGTGGTCCCCGCCGGCGACACTCCGGTGAACTCATTCACCGGCAGCCCATGGCAGATACGGTGGCCGGAGGGAGTTGGGTCGCCGGCGGGGACTCCCCGGAGAATGTTCAAGTGGCCATTTCCACCGCCGTCGCCGGCGAAACCGATAATGTCGGCGATAAGAAAAAGGCGGGAGAAAAAGTCGGCGGCGGCGAAGGTGGAGGAAGTGATGCCTTTGGATAAGAATTTTGGGTTTGCGACGAATTTTCGCGGGAAGTATGAGTTGGGGAAAGAGATTGGAAAAGGGCATTTTGGGCATACTTGTAGAGCTAAGTGTAAAAAAGGTGCTTTGAAGAATCAGTTTGTTGCTGTTAAAATTATTCCGAAAGCTAAGGTAAATTTTGATGTTTTATACTTGGTAAATTTTTGAATCTTAGGTGAATTGTTTACTTACCACTTTCAATTCTTTTAACGTAGTAAGTAAAACGATGTATGTTACTGTAAAAGTTCGAGTCTTTGATGAATTTTGTCACTTGCCCGTTTCATATACATGGATTAAGTTAGCGAATTGGTCTAAGTTATAGATTTCTTGCGTTTATCCACTACAAATCTTGAATAAATTTACTGATGTTTATGTACAGTAAAGTTTGAATCTCAGTTAATTCTTGCACTTACCATTTCGATTCTTGAACAAGTTAAGTATGTTGCTGCTGTTTTGTAATTTATGGTAACCTTTTAAATCTAGATGAAATTTTGCACTTTGTCCACTTTAATTCTTGGATAAGTTATGTGAATTGTAATCAATAGTACTATATGTTTCTAAGTTCAACCGATACTAAGTCACGGCGGACCTTTTTTTACTACCAAATCCAAATCATTTATATGCGTAAAGGAAGAGTAGATAACTAGCAGCGTTGGTTGCTAACATAGGTGTTATTATTTTATTTTTTATCAGATGACCACGGCAATATCGATTGAAGATGTACGTAGGGAGGTAAAGCTATTAAAAAGCCTATCGGGGCATCAACACATGGTCCAGTTCTATGATGCATTTGAAGATGATCAGAACGTGTACATAGTTATGGAGTATGTAAATGCCTCTCTTTATTCTTTGCCTTATATACGATACATTTCTTAATGCATGAATAGACGGCTTGATTAATAAGTAATAACAATTCTTTTCTTTGACAGATTGTGCGAAGGCGGGGAGCTTCTTGATCGGATACTATCCAGGTTAAGTTACATCCATGAACCAAATATTTGGTTCATAATCAGGTGGCAATATTGGTGGGGCGAGTAACGGGTCAAAACAAGTTGGGGTTGAAGTATGCTGTTTTTAGTATCTGTCAAAATGGGACGCGTTGTCCTGCGAACACATTTTTCCATTTTTTTAAAGATTTTTTAATTCTTTAGTTACGTTATTACAAATATAATCTTGAATCTCTTAACAAAACAATTTAAGATGCATGATATGCATCAATATAGACATTGTGCGACTTTCAATCCATTTAAGTATCTGACTGGTTCAATCCCTTTGGCCCATTACCTTTTAGCTAACGGTTTTGATTTGATCCATTGGAGGTAAGCCACAACACAAATTGATCCATTCGTAAATATATGGGTCTACATTGTGACCTCTATGGCTCTATATAAAGTTATCTGTTCACATATTCTTTGACGTAGTATTTAGGGCCGTCTTGTTGCACTTGCAGGGGTGGAAGATACGCAGAAAAGGATGCTAAATCTATTGTAATGCAAATACTAAGTATAGCTTCATTTACTCATCTGCAAGGAGTTGTGCATCGTGATTTAAAGCCAGAGGTATCCATGCTTCACAACATTTTCAGTTTACAGTTTTGAATATCATTTCATTAAATTAACGACAGTTTTTAGTATTGGTGGCCCAACGTTTGTGTTTCATCAATAACACGTCAAACATGATAAAATAGTAATGTTTTATTTTAATTCATAACTGAATATATGATTTATGTGTTCATAAATTACACATTAATATCTTTTGAAATATGTTTTTTACTCGTTCTTTTATTCCTTTTTTTTTTTTTTTTTTTTGACAAAACCTGTTTCAGGTCAACCTGTGTCAACCACAACTGCCCCACCCAATTTGCCAAATATAGATATTTAGCCTCATTTTGACTCGGACCCTACATATTAACACGATGTTGATTCTGCAGAACTTTCTTTTTAGTACAACTGACGAAGATTCACTGATGAAAGTTATAGATTTCGGTTTATCTGACTTCGTTAAAACAGGTAATAAAGTGGCATTCTCTTCTAATAAATGCCTCAATCTGTTTTAATGTAAGGAGAATATTTAATTCTGTTGATATGCAGATCAAAGACTGAACGACATTGTTGGCAGTGCATACTATGTTGCACCAGAAGTGCTCCACCGATCATATAATGTGGAGGCTGACATGTGGAGTATTGGTGTCATAATTTATATATTATTATGTGGAAGCCGGCCTTTTTTTGCTAGAACCGAATCTGGTATATTTCGTTCAGTGGTAAAGGCTGAACCTAATTTTGTTGGGACACCTTGGCCTTCCGTATCTCCAGAAGCCAAAGATTTTGTCAAAAGACTCCTTAACAAGGATCACAGAAAACGAATGACTGCTTCCCAAGCTTTGAGTAAGACATGTATATTTGCTAAGTTTCCGCTTTATGTCTAACGAGTCAAATAAAAAAATAAATTTGCTTAGCTGGATTACCGTTTGTATGTGTTTGCAGCTCATCCCTGGCTGAGAGACCAAAAGCATGATGTGCCGTTGGACATACTAGTCTACAAGTTGGTCAAGTCATATGTTCGAGCCACACCTTTAAGGCGTGCGGCACTAAAGGTATATGTGCATAGTCATGTTCATTTACTAATTAATGAGTCCATTCGAGTTATGTTTTATCTCATACAGGGCTATTCAAGATACTTAGTTAAAAGGGAAACAAGTCAAATGGGTGAAATGTGTACAAAGTTAACCAAAACTTTTAAAATTTTATGCATACGACTTCCAAAACCACTTTATTTAAGATTTCAGATTAATAATTATAAATCTAGCTGTTTTGTAAATGCTAAACAATAAAAGGACAGAAAATGTTTGTGGGTTTACGTAACACGAAGAGTAAGCACCTGTTTTGACTAAGGTCTTTTCTAATAACATTGCAGGCTCTCTCAAAAGCTTTGAGTGAGGATGAACTGATATACCTAAGTGCTCAGTTTAATCTTTTGGAACCGAAAGATGGGTGTGTCTCTCTTGATAATTTCAAAATGGCTCTTGTCAAGCATTCAACTGCTGCCATGAAAGAGTCAAGGGTCTTCGATATCTTAGATAAGGTAACAAATGAACGTGTTTGACTTTCTTAAGCTTGACTAGTTGTACCGATATTTGGGTTCTATTTTTACAGATGAAACCCTTATCATTCACCCAAATGACATTTGAAGAGTTTACTGCTGCTGCAATAAGCCCACATCAACTCGAGGCTCTTGAAGGATGGGAAACCATGGCGACTACAGCTTTTCAATACTTTGAACTTGAAGGAAACCGTGTCATTTCTGTAGATGCATTAGCACAGGTACGATAATTAAACCTTTTTGTTTATGCTACACTAAAGAAGTAGTGTTGACCCATTTGCTTGGTGAATGAGCCGGACGATTTTTAACTCAAACGGGTTAAATGCAACACAAAGTCTATTTTTTAAGCTTACAGCATTCTAAATCATTAATGGTTCTTAATCACACTGTTTGCTTCAAATTTTGGATTCTCAAGTATGTAATTATATTCGCGGTTGATCCTAAAGGATAAGAGGTGAGGGATCCAAAATGAAAGCAAAAGAGTGCTATTAGAGACTATAAATGACAATGCATTTCTATAGTTTTAGCTGCACGGAATAATAAGTATTTACAAGAAAAAAGAAGCATCTTGCCACCTCTGCTACATTTAGTTTTCGGGTTTTTATCATCATAACATGAGAATTGTTGCAGGAAATGAACGTGGGGGAATCGAGTCACTCAATACTCAAGGACTGGATAAGAAGCAGTGACGGAAAACTCAATTTTCTAGGATATACAAAGTTTCTGCATGGTTTGTCGACACGTAGTTCCAACACGAGACATCAACAATAACACATACAATGCCGAGTTGCCGACGAGGCAATAACAAAAAAGACATGCTATAAACGGTCAACCATTAAGTTGGCTGTTCATTCTTATATGTAGGATTTCTATTAGAAGATATGGAATTAATCATATCGTATCTATAAAGAGTGTATGTTCAAACTTTGAAAAGTGAAATCTTGAAAGTCAAAAGTGAGAGAAATGCATAGTGTAATTAATAATCTTATTAAAACACCCATAACTTAAAAGGACAATAATATATTCACATTGTACAACCAATTAAAAGGATATATATCAAATTAAAACACCACTTACTAAAAAATACAATAAAATTTTTATAATGTACAATTTAAACAAGTTACAACATAATTTAAAATATAATATAATTAAATACACTAATTAATGTTATTTTTAAAACACCCTAAAATGAAAAATATATGTTATTATACACATTATACAAATTAATAAAACACACAAAGCTTCATACAAGTTAACAAACCAACTGGTTCAACCGGGAATCGGTGTCGCCACCGGTTCGGCTAACAAATAAAAGCCATACGAAAACATATATTTCAAAATGAAACTATTAATACACATCGAAAACCGGGTTGACCCGGGACGCTTCAAACCCGGCGGGTTGACCCGGTTTAAATAGAGCCATTTTTTGACCAGAACGGTTCAACCGGTTGAACCACCTGGGTCGAACCGGGTTTCAAAACATTATGTTTAATCCCCAAATCTTCAAACTTTTATTATTTTTCGTTTATAACCCATTAACATTTTTTTTATCACTAAACGATTTGTCGATATAAAATCACGTTGCTATGTACGGGTACTCGTCTAGTTGTGAAGAATGAGTTGATGTCTGTTCATGTAATATGGTAATACATATATACCCATTTTCTGTGTCCTATTAATTGTAAATTACAATCACCTTTAAATACAAATTAATTACAAATCAATTACAACTAATATAATAAATGTGTGCTTATCCTTGATGACTAATAGACCTTATCACTTGTCAACTAATACTCCCCCGCAGTTGGAGCGGGAGGAAGCCGAACGCTCAAACTGGATCTGAAATCTTCAAATAAGGTTGAAGGAAGGCCTTTGGTGAAGATATCTGCATGCTGATAACGAGAGGGTACATAGAGAACACGGACCTGACCAATTGTAACCATGTTGTTGATGCAAATAATGTCTAAAAACGTTATTTCTATCTTTCGATATCTCTACGTTTTGATGATAACAAAATGTGAAAACACTTTACGGAAAAATTAACGGAAACAAGTTTTTAATCAAAATATCCAGTTTCTACACAAATCACTCTAAGTTGTGGCTCTTTAAGCTCAGCCGCACTTCTTTTCACCGCGGCAGGTTTTAGAAGGAAGCTGGGATATGAGTGAAGAGTGCTTAAGAGCTTAGTTGGACTTCACCTTGATAGCTATATTCTGGATAAGAGATAACTATAAGAGACTTACATTTCAGACTTAGTATTTCATTGTTGTTCTCTTTTGGTAACCCTGTATTTCATATTATTCTGTTGTAACCTTTAGAATTCTTTTGTATTACTTATGTTGTATGTCGGGATATGCTTTGATATGTCATCATAATGTAATGCATTCTACGCTTTTTGGGTTGGGGTGTTACGCTGTCGCAACACCAATTCCATTAAATGTATATAACAATTCTCGGTGGCACAGACTCTAACGACTTTAAAAAAATATTATTACTGTAGCACATATAAAATAGTCTTCACAACATGAAACCGACGTTTAATTCAATAAACAAATAGTAACAGTACATTCCTATCATTAAAAAAAAAGAAACTTTACAAAACACACCCTGAACTTTTTAATATTTGCGAGTTTTTTATATAGCAAACTTAATTTATCAAATATCTAACAAATCTCTAACGGTTTCTTTAATAAAAAAAACTACTGGTAAAAAGGTCTCTCGATAACGAGCAAAACAAGCCCAATATTAATATATATTTGACGTACGCACGGTTTTATAAAAAATGTTGAAGTTTAATACGTATATATATAGTTTTTAAATAAAAGAACTTTCAAAATGTACACTTAACCTATCAAGCAATTTTAAAAATTATCCTAAACTTTTTTCAAACTATAAGGCCCAAAGAAGTGCAGCTCTGTAAAAGTTTATATGTGGTATAATTTTTTTGTTTATATAGCATAGTTTATTTATCAAATATATAACAAATATCTAATGATTTACACCGCTAAAGATGCCTCCGCATTACCAAAAAAAAAATCTAATATTAATATACTTTTGACATACGTGCACATTTATTGTTAAAAAAAATGAGATTTCGCATATATTTTTTTTATGAAAAAACAGAATTATCTAGCAGTTTTTTAATAATAAATATATAACCAAGCATGCCGCATATTACAAAAAAAAAACGAGCCCAAAACTTTAATCAAAAGAGTTTGTGAAATTTGGTGCAAAACAACGCCGCGTTTATCTTCTACTCGTTCAAATACATTTGACACAGCTTTTATTTTTTCTCAATATAATAATGAAAGGTATCTAGGACAAATGAACTGCACGTGATTGTAAAAGAATGAACCAATAGAATCCCTTTTTCATTCCGTATAACGTTGCGAGCAAAAATTTGTACGAACCAAAGTTATTAGGGGCTTGGCAATGGTCAATGTTGATACAAAAGTTGGGCTTACCTTGTTTGAACTTCTGCTCTCGTACTAATTAGAACTTTAGTGCTTGTGAAACCTACGCACTAAGAAAGCAAACAACACCGTTAGGCTTATCGTGGAATTGTCTCCCACGATTAAACTCCGGCGTGAGAGTAAGTAATCGGTTTTTAGGGTTTGTAGAAGAGTTAGGGATTGTGTAAATCGTACCTTTTAATGAGAATATATCATTCTATATATAGGGCGCAGAAACCGTGTAGGTTTCTTGCTCCTTACTCTTCGCACTCGTGGTGCTTATCTTAGGTAAGGATATCTATCCGTAAATAGAGGATCCTTATCCCTTAATTATGCGTATCGGTTGGGCTTTGGGCTTCGTGAGCCCAAGCCGTTGGTATTAATGGCCCAAGTCATTTGTCATGATAACCCGCTCGTGGTGGGGTTGGGCTTAGTAATGTCTATAATTTGGGCTCGTGGCCCAACTATAGGCTATACGTCATCATGTCCCCCCAGTCTAGTGTGCGCGGCCCGTAGTCGCGGATACTAGACTAAAGGAACTAGCGGCAAGCGTGGCGGGAAGAAATTAAATATTTCCCGCCCAAATGATAGGAACAATGAACCTAGTCCCAAATATCACAAAGTATGCATCGAGAAACGGGGGAGCTATCCACGTGTGTCTCGGGAAAAGGGGAAAAGTGCTTGTACTCTTCACCTCCCAGCCACACGTTCGTGAGTGGATTCCATGTGGCATACCATTTAGGGTTTCTTAGTCTCTTATATAAAGCACCGCCCCCATTTCACAGTGTTTCACATAGTTAAAACGTTTTTTCACCATTTGTAAATTTTTCGAAAGCTTTGTCTCTCCTCGATCCTCTGTATACGTTAGGTAACTGCGCGCTAATTTACCAATCCTTATTTATAAAATGGTTGCTCAGTTACACGACTTTCGCTCTAGGCTGGATGAGGATGATGTACGTCAGTTTTCCTCTGACTTCTTCATTCCTCTCGACGTCCACCCTGAAGCACCAGACGTGGATGCGTGCATTGCTGATTTCCCCGATGGGAAAATTGGCTTGTATACACGCTTTTTTAATTACGCGAATCATCGTGTGCCCATTTCTGTCTTTTTGAGCAACGTGCTCAATCATTACCAACTCCATATCTCACAGCTGCATTGTATAGGTGCGGCTAAGGTATCAAACTTTGAGATTAACTGTCGGTTATTGGCTATCAGTCCGACGGTTGACCTTTTTTGTGCGTTTTACCACACAACGTGGTCGCACGGATGGGTTTCGTTTGCCAAACGCGCAGGGCGCCTCCAATGTTATGAGGAGAAGGTAGATTCTCTACGGCATTGGAGAGAGTACTTCTTTTGGGTAGATGATGTGGTATTTCCGTCGCGCTTTGAGTTCTATACTCAAAGGTCGCTACCGAGGGATGAGCGTCCTATCCCTGGTTCTTACAGTGCTGCGGATGCGGACATAATTGATGCCAACCGCATTCCCATTAACTCCTATCCTGAGGAGTTCTTGGTGCATATGGGGCTGAGCCAAAATTATTTTGATGGTTCGAATGAGGTTCCAACCTTTCTTGATGAGGACAGCCAGGGTGGGTGCTCATCCTTTTACTGCATCTATAACGTAAGTGTTTTGCTATCAATCCTTTGAATAACTAACTTTGTTCTTTTGTTGCTTGTCTTTTGTGTATCGCAGAGATGGATTTGTTCTCTGTTGTAAAGCTGAAGGAACCGAAGCGTGTGACGATAGGGGTGCCCCCCTAAGGGAGGGTGAGCAACCCATATTACAGGCCACGGCGGGGCACCTGACTACTTTTGCGGCTGTTGCGCAGCAAGACTCTCCTCCTGTGGCTGTGCTTGTCGCGCCAGTGCAGGTTGTTCCTCCTACTGAGGAGAGGTCTCCCGTGGAGGAAGAGACGCATGTTGAGGCGTCTAACAGCGTGGAGATTTTGGAGTCCGCGGAGGTCTGCAAGAAGAAGCGCAAGGGAGCGTCTTCTGGTGGTTATGTAGTTGGTACCTCCAAAAGGAGACGTCGTTTGATTGGTGAAGATGAGTCAGACGCGTCAGACGAGATGTCTGCTACTAGCGCACAGAAGAATCGGGCCGACTCTCCACCTCTTGTGTAAGCATTTTTAACTGTAACTATTTCCTCTTGTTTTATTATATATATCCGCGGACTAACCTCATTTTCTTTATCTCATAGGGATCATCCTGCAGAGGCTAATGCGGTTTTTGTTGATCGTGCCGCGTCGCCCAAGGTTGCTGATGTAGAGGAGCCTTTAAAGGCTACGGCGCAGATGTCTGCGCGGGAGTTGGTTGAGGAGCTTGCTGGTGTTGCTACCCGCCAGGCTGAGTTGGTCACTCAGCTAAAGGCGCGGGCCATCGTTGAGGGAGGCACCCTTGCTCTGAGGGATGAGCAGATTGCGCAGCTGAAAGCGCAATTAGCGGAGGCTCAGGCAGAGGTGTTAGCTGCCGATGAGCGCGCCAAGAAGGCGACTGAGGAGAAGCTGGTAGTTTTGGCTGAGCTACAGCGCGAACGTGGGGAGTCGCAGCAATATAAAGCTGATCTTGCCTGGGGGGTAAAATACTTAGAGGAGAGGAAGAATGAGTTCTGCGGTGATAGTAAGGTGTCTAACAGGGATGCGTGATCCGATGTTGATGGGTTTGCAACCCTCTTACTCAACGAGTATTTTAGTAGGTTTACTCATCCTGTCTGCCCTCGTGTGGTCTTAATATGTGCATGCACGCCATGTAGGCAATAATATAAACAGAATTGAAACATAAATGAAGAATGTAAACAATAATGTTAAACTGTGTTGTGGAGTTAGCTAGAAACCACAACGTTTTATTGATTGTTGCAAGTGCAAAAATGACAATTTCCTAAACAAGAAAGAAAAAATAAATACACCAACATTTATTGAGCTCTTACTAAAGTGCGGATGTGTCAGTGTGTGGCTCGTGGCCTAAAGGTAGCATCTCTTGAGATTGCAAATGTTCCAGGTGCGTGGTAGCTCGTGGCCTTTCATGTCGCGCACTCTGTACGCACCGTCGCCTAATGCCTCTGTGACCTCGTAAGGCCCCTCCCACTTGGGTCCGAGCTTGCCCGTGTCTTCCGCGTGGCTGACATCGTTAGCGCGGTATACAAAGTCCCCTGGTTTGAAAGAAGTGTTTCTGACTCGTGCATCATAATACTTCTTCATCTTTGATTTAGCTTTTGCTTCGCGAATAGCCGCCCTTTCGCGTCGTTCTTCCAACAGATCTAAGTCAATGCTTCGTTCATCATTGTTTGTTGCGATGTTAACTTCCGATGTACGGATTGTTGGCATTCCAATTTCTGCTGGTATAACAGCTTCTGTCCCGTAAACAAGAGAAAAAGGTGTGTCGCCATTGCTGACTTTGATTTCTGTGCGGTGAGCCCACAAAACATGCGATAATTCGTCTACCCATCTTCCTTTATGTTTGTCCAAGCGCGCTTTAATTCCTTCACCCAGGCTACGATTCGCGCGTTCTACTAATCCATTTGTTTGTGGATGTTTGACTGACGCGAAGTGCTGTGTGATGTTTAACTGCGCGCACCAATCTTTGAATGGGTTATCACAGAATTGTTTTCCGTTGTCCGAAATAATTTCTCCAGGTAGGCCAAAGCGGCATACAATGTTATCCCAAACGAATCGTTTGACCTGGTTACCTGTGATACTTGGCACTGCTTTTGCCTCGATCCATTTGGTGAAGTAGTCAATGGCGACAATGAGGAACTTGAGTCCTCCTGCCGCGACTGGAAAGGGTCCAGCGATGCCAATTCCCCACTTGTGGAATGGCCATGGTGAGGTGATGGGTGTTAGCTCATGTTGTGGCCGACGCGGAATGGGTCTATGGACTTGGCAGTCGTTGCATCTTCTAATCATGTCTCGCGCGTCGCGGTGCATGGTAGGCCAATAATATCCGGATCGCAAGGCGCGCGCTACTACAGACCGTAGTCCTGAGTGCATGCTGCAAGATCCAGCGTGGATTTCCCGGAGTACGTAATCTGCCTGAAGAGGTCCAACGCACCTGAGCCATGGTTGTAGGAATGAACGCCGATATAGGATACCATCTCGAAGTTCGAACCTCTGCGCTGTGCGTCGTATCCGTCGAGCGTCCTTTTGTTCCTGGGGGAGTGTTCCCTTACTGATAAAATCCATGATGGGTGTCATCCATGTGGGATTTTCTTCCTCTATCACTGTGGATACTTCCATCTCAGAGATGGATTTGTGTTTCAATGTTTCCACCAATACCTGTTTTGACAGGTGTGCAAAGCTTGTGGATGCGATTTTACTAAGCGCATCTGCTTTTTTGTTTTCTCCTCGTGGGATTTGTTTGATGGAAAACTTGTCAAAATTCTTGATCAAGGATTTGGCTTTATCGAGGTATTGGATCATGTGTTCTTCTTGAGCCACATACTCGCCTAACACGTGGTTTGCTACTAGTCGTGAATCCACATTAGCTTCTAGGTTGCGTACACCCATTTGATTTGCTATGCGTAGTCCAGCCAGTAATGCTTCATACTCTGCCTCATTGTTTGTGGCTATGAATTCAAAGCGTAGGGCGTAAGTATGCTCTGTTTCATCTGGGCTGGTAAGGATAAGACCTGCGCCTGATCCTTCTGCGCATGAGGATCCATCTGTAAATAGAACCCATGGTTCTTGTAATGGTACTTCAATCTTTGTTGATGGAGTATCATCATCTGGCTTCTCGATAATGAAATCAGCCAGTATCTGTCCTTTGATCGCGGTGCGCGGCCTATAGGAGATATTATGTTCACTCAATAACACACTCCACTTTTGAAGCCGCCCTGATGCGTCAGGTTTAGAGATAACCTGCTTGATGGGTTGGTCCGTGATTACAGCTATCGGATGTGCTTGGAAGTACCTGCGCAGCCTTTTAGCTGCGAATACTAGAGCTAGGACCAGTTTCTCCATAGCGGTGTAGTTAGTCTCTGTCTTCTTGAGGGCTTTGCTTACAAAGTATATGGGTGTTTGAACAGAGTTTCTGTCTGTCAGTAGTACCCCGCTAACTGCTCCATGGGTCGCTGATAGATACATGATCAATTCTTCCCCTTGTCGGGGTGCGACAAGCTTTGGTAGCTCTGCTAGGTTTTGTTTTAGCTGTTGGAAGGCGTCTTCCGCTTCTGGAGTCCACCGAAAATCTCCCTTCTTTGTGCACTTCGTGAGTGTTTTAAAGAGAGGAAGTGATTTGTCCGCTGATTTGGACAAGAATCGGTTCAACCCGGCCAGTTTGCCGTTTAGTGACTGGACTTCTTTTAGTGTGCGCGGTGAAGGTAGTTCGATGACCGCTCTTGTTTTTTCTGGACAAGGTTTAATACCATCGGGTTCTATTAGGTAACCCAGAAACATGCCTTCTGTTGCTCCAAAAGTACACTTCTTAGGGTTCAACTTCATGTTTATTCTTCCCAATGTTTTAAACGTCTCCTCTATGTCACGCAACAATTCCTCTTCGGTATGGCTTTTTATGACTAGGTCATCAACATAGACCTCCAAATTGCGGCCTACTTGCTTCTCAAATGCGTTGTCCACTAACCGTTGGTATGTGGCCCCTGCATTCTTTAAACCAAAGGGCATTTTTGTGTAGCAATACACCCCTTGACTCGTGTGGAAAGCTGTTTTTTCTTCATCCTCCTTGGCCATTTGAATTTGGTGGTATCCTTTGTACGCGTCTAGAAAGCATTTAAAGGGATACCCGTACAGGGATTCTACTTTCCAATCGATTTCTGGTAGTGGGTAGCAGTCTTGTGGACATGCTTTGTTGAGATCGGTGAAGTCCACGCACATTCTCCAGCTACCATCGCTTTTCTTTACCATCACTGGGTTGGAAAGCCAATCGTGGTAATAGACCTCTCGCATGATCCATGCATCCACGAGCTTGTGTACTTCCTCTAGGATAGCTTGTGCGCGTTCTGGAGCTTGGCCACGTTTCTTCTGGCGTATTGGAGGATATCCTTGTCGGATTTCAAGCTTGTGTTCAGTAATGGCTCTTGGCACTCCAGTCATATGTTTGGGTTCCCATGCGAAGATGTTTAGGTTCCTTTGCAATAGTGCACACACAACTGCTTTGCCCTTGTCGAACAGTGATCCCCCAATTGATATCTCTTGGTCAGGATAATCTGGGTTAATTGCAACTTTCAGGTTTGTCACCTTGTTCGTGTGCTGTTCTGGAGCGCGCGGAACTTCATCTGCCACTATGTTGCATTCTCTTGGAGATGTGGTAGTGTTGTAGAGGGTGACGATCCCTTCTTCCACTGGGAATTTAAGCATCCCATGTGCGGTGGATGGGACCGCGCGCATAGCGGATATCCCTGGTCTCCCAATAATGCCATTGTATGATGAGGGAGACCTGATCACCATGAAGTTCATCCAAGCCGTTGTAGAATGGTATTCATTACCAATGGCTACAAGTATGCGTAACTGCCCCATGGGCCAAATTTTTTCGCCTGTGAATCCAGTCAGCGACGTCGTGGCCGGGACTAACTGGTTTTGTATCTCGGGTTTTAGCCTTCTGAAGCAGTGTTCATACATGATGTCCGCAGATGCTCCTCCATCGACATACATGCGGTGGATCTCGTGACCTCCCGCTTGTATCTCGATGGTGAGTGGTTCGATTACCGCGTTGTCCGCAGTGAGGGTGGGGAAAGAGATATGGTTTCCCTTGGAAAACCTTTGGCTGACTTTTTGCTTCGTATGTCGCTGCCATGATTGTATCATGTATATTGTATCAGCTTTATTTTTAGGTATCTCCTTTTTGGCCCCATTCCTTTGTCTATCTTTCCCTTCTTTGATGTTTTTAACGAGGTGGTCCATCTTTCCTTCTCTCACTAATTTATCAATCAGCTGGCGTAGTTGGACGTACTCGTTAGTAGTATGACCCTTCTGTCCATGATATTCGCAGTAGCCCCCTCTGATGCACTTTTCTTCTGGGGTTAGCATGGGTGGAGGTTTTGGAAAATTTGCTCCATCCGTCGCGAATATTTCCTTAGGGGTTTTTGTAAGTGGGACGTACTTGTCGTTATCCCTTCCACTGTTTTGGTTGCGGTAATTCCTGTTGCGGTTGCCACTTTGGTCATTGGATTGTCTCCTTGACTGTTCTTGTGGTTTAAAGGTTGAGTAACCTTTTTTGCTGTCTGCCGCTGCCGCTTCCCCTTGAACGAAGGATCTGGTGCGCTTTGTTAGCTCATCGAAGCTTTGGGGTACTTTGTCGTTTAGCTTTCGTATCAGCTCTGGGTTATTGATCCCGTTCATGAACCCTAAGATTTTTAGTACCTCGGGACATGCCTTGACTTGCATGCATTCATCCTTGAAGCGCTCCATGTAAGTGCTCGTGGATTCCCCTTGGCGCTGTTTCACTCTGGCAAGTTTCACAGGGTTCTTTGCGCACTTCTTTCATTGTGTGAAATTTAGGCGGAATGCCTTCCGCAGCTCTTCAGACCCATTTATGCTTCGTCGTGGAAGCTTGCTGAACCATGTTCGCGCATTCCCTACCAAGGTAGAGTTGAACATATGGCACCACACAGGTTGTGGCCAGTTTTCGATAGCGGCTGCTGACTCAAAAATTTTTAAATGATCATCAGGATCGCCCGTGCCATCGTATGTTTTAACATTGGTGGGCATGCGCCTTCTCTTGTCATATGAGAAGTCACTTATGCATTGTGTAAACGCATCAACCTTTTGGCGACGCCAAGGAAGGGAAATATCCTCATCCTCGTCGTACCGGCGTCGGTTCTTAGATTTCCAATGTCCCGTCTCTCTGTCCTCGTTGTCCGAGGAGCTGCTTGAAGGGGAGTTGTTTCTCCTATGGCGTTTGCGCCGTTTGTCCTCGGAGCCCGAATTTGAAGGACTTGTACTTGGGGAGTAGTGTTTTCCCAACCTATCTTGGATTCTTCTGCTTCCTGACCTTGAGGTGCTTACGCTTGATGAATGTTGTCGTCCAAGCCTATCTTGTATCCTGCGGCTACCAAGCCTAGCATGGACACTGGTGCGCCTCGCGTTGTCTTCGTAATCCTCCGAGTATTGTGAGTTAGATGCGGTACCAAGCCTATCATGGACGTTGGTGCGCCTCTCACTGTTTCTGCGCTCAGGGTGGCGCGGTGGAGATTTTTCTTGGTTAAAGTTTAGCCGATTTTTCGGGTTGCGGCTTGACCTTTTCCTTGCCTCCTCTTGCATGAGATGAGTTAAAGTCTCATAATGTTGGGACACGAAATCGTTTAATGCCACTCCAAGTGCATCCTCTTCTACTGCAAGGATGTCCGTCTCCGCATGGGGTTCCCTCCCTCTATTAGATACTCCCGGTGGCACAGTGTTGTCCACTATGGATGCCATCTGGTGGGGAGTGGTGAAGAGGGTGCGCTGAATGTCCTCAGCGCTTGAGACTACGGTAGCAGTACGGGTTGTTCCCGAAGGCAATTCTACCGCGGTCGAGATTGGAGTTACGTTTGACTCACGATGACCAGGCGCACTGGCAGAGGTCGGTTTAGGAGTCGAATCTTGATTCTTCTTTCTATGTGAATCGTCACGTGTTTTCTCCAGCTGCGGAGTCCGCTGGCCTGAGTTCTTGTTTTTCGGCATTCTGGTTTTGAGTTCTTAGTGTAGGGTCCCACGGATGGCGCCACTTGTTGATACAAAAGTTGGGCTTACCTTGTTTGAACTCCTGCTCTCGTACCAATTAGAACTTTAGTGCTTGTGAAACCTACGCACTAAGAAAGCAAACAACACCGTTAGGCTTATCGTGGGATTGTCTCCCACGATTAGACTCCGGCGTGAGAGTAAGTAATCGGTTTTTAGGGTTTGTAGAAGAGTTAGGGATTGTGTAAATCATACCTTTTAATGAGAATATATCATTCTATATATAGGGCGCAGAAACCGTGTAGGTTTCTTGCTCCTTACTCGTGGTGCTTATCTTAGGTAAGGATATCTATCCGTGAATAGAGGATCCTTATCCCTTAATTATGCGTATCGGTTGGGCTTTGGGCTTCGTGAGCCCAAGCCGTTGGTATTAATGGCCCAAGTCATTTGTCATGATAACCCGCTCGTGGTGAGGTTGGGCTTAGTAATGTTTATAATTTGGGCTCGTGGCCCAACTATAGGCTATACGTCATCAGTCACGGTAAGGGCACCACGGTACCGTGCTACCGTGCGGGAACACCGCTGCCTTGCCCGCAGTATCGCACGGGGAGCTTCACGCACGGGAAGGAGTGTATAATTCAAATGTTGGAGGCTTTGTTTTGGATCGTTGGAGGCTTTAACGATTACCTTTTTTTTTTAGTATATACCGGAGATTAAGTGTGGCAGGCGGAAATGGAAATGGATGAAGAAGAAGAAAAATATCACCCAAAATAATTATAATAGATTTATGGGGTTGAAAATGAGATGCGTTTCTAATGAGCTTAAATTATTTCAAGTTTAAAAAGATTTTTTTAGAATAACTATAATAGATTTTTAGCCAAAATAGATTTTTTAGTTTTTAATGAAATTTTAGTTTTTATTATTCTCATATATATATATATATATATATATATATATATATATATATATATATATATATATATATATATATATATATATATATATATATATATATATATATGTTATTTTAGTTTTTAGTTTTAATGGAATTAAAAAAAATAAAGTGAGTGATGGGGGTGTGGTGCCACAAGTGATGCCAACAAAAATATAGGTGAGGGATGAAAAAAGTGAGTGAATGATATGGCATAAAATGATTGGTTGGAAGTAAGGGAGGGTGATGTGGTGCCACAAGTTTGCCAACCCTTTAGGAAGAAGACAAATGATAGAAGACAAAAAATTGTACGAACCAAAGTTATTAGGAAGAAGACAAATGAACAAATAGAATCCCTTTTTCATTCCGTATAACGTTCCTCAACACACACTCATTATTTTGTCACATCGAAAGGAAGGTTTGATGTGCAAGTTGATTAGGAAGAAGACAAATGATAAATGACATTCGAAGACAAATATGTTATTGGTACGTGTCAAGATGCATGATTAATGGTGCGTGTCCCCCCCACTTGGGTTATATTCTTGGATTTTTGTTTAAATTGAGTATCATGAAGAGCCCAAATGAGATGTACAATGTGTCTAAAACTAAAAATATTTTGACGTGCAAGTGTTGAAAATAAAGATGTTGAACTCTTTTGAGCATTTTCTTTAAAAAAAATAATAAATAAAAAAACCTCTTTTGAGCATGCCGATGATACCTTTTGCTTTAACTCTGAACTATGAAACCATCTAAAGGCGCGTTATATCATTTTATTTGCTGTCAAGTTAAAAAACACTTATCATTTCACGAAAATACATAAAATAATTTAAAAAAGCTACACTACTTTAGATGAAAAACTGTTTATCATTTTACAAAAAGTGCATAAAATTTGTGGCCACGGAGGTTCACCTGCGCCGACTCCGGGCTATCCAAAAGGATAGTCGCCGTGGGATTAGTCGGCTCGCAATGTCGAGTCGGAAACCCATGATTACCAAAAAAAAAAAAAAAAAAAAAAAAGTACATAAAATATACATGGACGGAGCTAGGGGGTTCCGCGGGTGCCCGGGAGGCCGGGAACCGTATGGATTTTTTCGATATACTGTTAATTTTTGAAAAAATCACCAATTTTTTCTAAATGCATTTAAATGCACTCGGTCCTTCAAAATGTGTTTTTAGTATTACGCTTCAAAAGATTTTGTGCAACCGATCATATTAGATCATATCCTGACTCCGTCCCTGAAAATATATATATTTTTTAAAACTATACTACTTTAGATGCACATAATGCAAGTACATCTTAACAATTTAATGAAAAACACGTATTTCTAAAGTTAATCAAATGTAATTAAATTTTCGCAAAAGGTGTATATCGTTAAGAGCACCACGATCCCATGCATATTTTGATGCCATCAGACCCTTCCTCAAGGGCCCGGCTCCCGGCGATAAGCTCCTGTCCCAGTTGACCTAATTAGCCATGGGCTGGGTTCGAACCCCGGTCTATTCCGCAAAGGCCTTCATTGACCCGTCAATTTAGCATTTGCAGAAGGAGAATGATACAACTTGAGCAAGCTGCAGTGGTAGTAAATTATTAATATAAAATAAGGAGATACCATAGATAAGTTTAGGCTACTGAACATGTAACTGCACATTTAAATGTCGATTATGCTTTTTCTTAAGTATAAAGAAGATAGTTTAGGGTCACCTCACCGGTTTGTTTTGATATATATACATGATAGAATTTGTTAATGTGATTAAGAAAAAAATATTATTACTCTTATTACGAATTCACCCTCACAATAAAAAAGGTGCGAACCTAAAAGAATCAATGGTTTTTTGTGACTAAAAATTCACAGCTCTTGATGTTTTTTAGCTGTTACAAATAGCTATTGATGTATATTGTTATTATCATATATCACCGCCAACCATTATATCTTGCTCCTTTACTAATACCGTCGCATGACACCGGCTTGCTACTACTGCTTTATTTATGTTATTTATAAAAAAGCAGATAGATAAATATAGATGACAGTAGTTGGAATGATTGGTTAAAATCGCTTTTGAGGAAGGGTGACATTTTGAATACATTCGTATTTTTTCTATTTTTTGGCTTAAGTATAAAGGTAAAAACTGTATTAGTTGAAATGATTGGTTAAAATTTTATAATTTGCTAGCTAGCTTCTTAGTATTTCTTTTAATATAAATCTCCGAGAAAAAAAAAAAAAAAAAAAAAAAAAAAAAAAAAAAAAAACCTAGAATTATCATATACGTAGTATATAATTAGTTGTATAGTAAGTAGTATTTTTAAGTACTTATATAAAAGTGTGTTTCACCAACTTGGTAAATCTCAACCAATAGTTGTTGAACATAAAATTTTATATTTTAGATAGCTGATTTACATAATTTGAATACCAAAAATGTCATATAATCAGCTGCAAAAACCAATTAATTTTTAATATCGTCAAGAATCAAAACAATATCACTAAAGTTACCAAAAAAAAAATCACCTGCAAAAACAAATTAATTATTAATATCGTCCAACTTTAGAGAATTTTATAAGAAAATAAACAAAATTTATCTTTTAGAGTTGTCTTTAAAGTGTTTAAGCATGCGTCAATCACTAGTTACTTGAACCACCCTTGAATTTAACTTTTCCGAACTAATTTTATATACTACAAAATAATAATCAAATTAAATAGTTCTTGTTCCTTTTTTTAAATAATTGTTCAATCTTTCCACGATGTTAGAACAACATTTAAACTTGAGTGATTATGTAGTGAAAATAAAGTTTGAGTGACTTTACACAGATAATAATAAAACTTGAGTGCTTTTTATAACTAACACAAAGTTTGAGTGACTTTAGCGAATAAATATTGAAACTTGGTTTTCAAAGTACTTATGATAAGGACAACGGCGGAACCATGTAGGGGCTCGGAGGGTCCCAACCTTACCAAAATTTGCGGCACCTAGTGTAAATATTATGGGTTTTAGAGGTAATTTAATTGAGGTTACAAACAAATCTCTGATTCGGCCCCCAAAAAAAATTCGGTCCTCCAAAAAAAATGTTCAAGTTCCGCCACTGGATAAGACATTTAGAATAAATAAATAGTATCATTTGTTTGGATATATATATAGCTTCTGGGGGTTGGTCTACGTACACAACATATAACTTTGGGAGATTGATTATAGAATAGATGTCTAAGTTTATGACATCTGATGAACATGGCCGGAATACGACGACAAATTCAGTATTACCAGAGAGAACTTGTTTAAGAAGTGTTGGTAGACATTCAGCCATGAAGCTGACAGAATACCAGCATATGAATATATTGCAGTCAATGGGTCAAGCAGTGTATGTGTTCGATCTTAACGGACACATCATATACTGGTGAGTCGATAAAATTTATTTATTTTATCAATCATACGGTAGTATTTTAAGATAAATTATAATGTTTAACTTTACTCATTTTAAGATACCATACCCATTCCATAGTATTATTACTACGTCACTGTACCCGGCTACACTTTTAAAGTATTATTCCATTCCCACAACTGTAATTCATATTAGAGAAATTTGAACACAGTGACAAAAATTGAGCAATTTGATTAATTTAATTTCAATTTCTTTCTGAAATGATAACTCAAATGTATTTCTTTCTTTTTTTACATAAAAAAATATGACATCGCCTTGAATCCCAGCATGCTAGCTACGTACTAGCTACAACTAATTTGGATTATTAGTGTTGGCTTTTTGGGTGCAAACCTATAATTGCACGTCAAGAAAATATAAATATTGGAGTTAACATATAGTGGGAGTGTTAATTGGGTTAAGTATGTAGCCGCGTGGGGGCGGGCTTATAATTATTAAAAATCTTGGCAGCTGATCTACGGTGTAGCCAAGTTGTGATATGGAATTATGGATAATGTCCCTAGTGGATCCTGTGTATGGTCTTCCGGTGTGATCAGAAAAACAACGTAGACTTGGTTATAGTTTACAATATTGTGCGAGATCATATAGATAATGGGATTTGAACTATTTGTTTGGTTAATTAGGATTGCATGTACGTGCAGGAACCGAATGGCAGAACACATTTTCGGTTATACAGCTACTGAAGCTTTAGGGAAAACCCCTCCTGATTTCTCTGCAGGAGCTGCTTTTGGTAAAATAGCTAATCATCTCCTACAACGGGCGGTAGAAGGAGAGAGTTGGTCTGGGGTGTTTCCTGCTAGAAATAAAAATCGGGAAATGTTTAATGTTATTTTTTCGCTCGTGCCATATCGTGATGAATATGGAACAATCATTGGTGCTTTAGTTGTGGCTACTGATGCTCGCCAATTTCGAGAATTAAAGCCAGAACTAAGGGCCCCCAAGAGGTCTTCTTCGGATAATTTTGGAAATGATCTTCATCAACCTTTACAAACTACAATCACCTCTAAGATATCAAATATGGTTAGTATTAAGGGTTTTGCTAGGGTTGTGTATAAACATCCCATAAATACATAATTAACATTTAATGAACTCTAAACATTCCATAGTTAACATCACTTACATCTTTTATAATGATTAAAAGTATATAATTATGGACTATATGAGTTCATTAATTGTCAATTTCATAAAATTGGAATGCTTCTTTTCACCCTTATGCTATTTGTTTGGCAAACGTTACATTTATTTTTAGCGGAGGGGTTATTATTTTATTGATTGTTGACAACACCAAAACAGGCTTCCAAGGTGATGTCAAAAATGAGGAACAACATGGTTTATGATGGCAGGAGCAGTGATGATTATTTTCGGGAATTTCCCCATTCAACAAACGACCAATTTATTGAAAAGCCCAAAACAGATTCTAGTAGGGGGAGTAAAAGCAAACCCGGGATCCATAAAGTTTTGTCTTCAAAAGCAGAGGCATGGTGGCCATGGAAAGATAAAGCAAAAGACAGTTCTGATATAAGAATGGGTCATTTTGGTTGGCCCTTACATTATGAGCACCATGAACAAAATATTGGCCCACAAATGAGCTCTGGTACAAGTAATAGTACTGAAGCTCCCGGGTCGTGGTCATCTTCTTGCAGTGCATGTATCTCCGGAAACACAGATGATTATTACATTAATAGATTTGATGTTGACATCGACAACTTGGATGTAGAGATCTCCTGGAACGATTTGATGATCAGAGAACAGATTGGGCAAGGTAACTCGTCTTCATTTACATGTATTGACATATTTCTCTTAATCAACTAGTCTTAATTCTCGTGCGCTTGGACAATAGTTACAACTAATAATATTATTTCTGGCTATATTTGTTAGGGTTTGAAAGTATGATCAAATTTTGTTTTTAATTATATTGTTTGAGTAGTAAAATCTGATAATCTAACGTAAGTCCAATTCGGTTAATATAAGTGTTTATATATATGTTATAATTAATCTCATGTATACACTCAATAAACCGTGCTTCAATTTGATATTTATAACATATACACTTACGCAGTTTTTGGCTAAATTTTCATACTTTGGCATGTACGATTCTTTTTAATCAAATTTAAGTGTCTGGCTTTAGGTTTATTATTTGTACTTCTTTAATGTAGGAAAATATGCCCTTCTGGCCTTCTATTATACTATATAGCTAGGACTACAAGTGTCTTATTGTACTTCTTTAACAAGTGTCTTATTGTACAAGTTGATCGATCGTCTTCGAATTAATTAAAATTATTTCTGATCTAAAAATTAACAAGCCGTAAGGCGACTGGTCTATTTTAGTAAATTTCTCTAAAATTAAATATAAAGATTTAAAAATATATATAATTAATATAATTATATATTTTCTCTCTCTTATCAAATCTTAATCCAATGTCAAATCATAATCATATTCCGCACTTACCAACAAACTAAACGCTCCCTAAATATTAGTCTATCATGATCTTTTTTCTTTTTTTAGAACTACTCAACAGAGTCCAACAAGTTATGAATAGTAATGTTATAACACATAGATCCACGAATGTAGTTTTTTCAAAAGAGTTAGTTTTGCAATCCAAAACGGGCCAGCGGCGCAGCTTGTTGCTCGTTTGCCTTCAACCACTATGTAAATTTATAGAATTCCAATAAGTTTTTCCAAAAAAAAAAAAAAAAAAAGGCCTTTTCAAGCATTGGACTATTGGGCACACGCTAAGGTGAATTTATAGGGTTTCATCTTATTCACTTGTTACTTATGTATGGCAGGTTCATGTGGGACAGCATATCGTGCACTGTTGCATGGATCAGTATGTTTTCCATCTTCTCACTAAATACATATAGTTAAAGGTCTCAAAGAGTTATTTGAGGCACCCATGCATCTTCATTTTATGCAGGATGTTGCGGTCAAGGTCTTTATCAAGCTACAATATCCTGGTGATGTTATACTATCATTTAGAAAAGAAGTAATTGTTCCGTCAATTTAATATGTCAATTTCACCATATCTTTTTATATGCATTTGAAAAGTCATGTTTGACCTAGAAGTTTGTTTAAAAATAAGGTATCTATGATGAAAAGGCTTCGACATCCAAATATTTTGCTATTCATGGGCGCTGTAACTTCACCTCAGCATCTATGCATTGTCAGCGAGTTTCTTCCACGGTTGGTTTCCTAATCCATATATATCTGCGTCTGTCGTATGAAACAACTGTTGGACTATTAACAAGTGTCTCTTACCATCGGTTGGTTCATTAATCTCTAAATTATATATCTATGATCAATTTGATGGAATGTTTAACTATTACCAAATGTCTTAAATATTCTGATGTATTGATAATGAGTGGAATTTTGTGCATCAAAGTCACCTGGTTTCTTATTCTTTTATAGGGGAAATTTGTTCCAGTTACTTCAGCAAAATACAGCCAAATTAAATTGGAGACGACAGGTTTATATTGCTATGGATATTGTAAGTACCATGCTAATGATCATCATATTGAAAATGGGCTTTTAGTGATTGACCTCTTAACTAATTAACTATCGTACTTGGTTGGTTTGATGCAAACTATCCACGTTCCTGGAGTACTAAATATCATTGCTTGTAACATTGAACAATGCTAGACAGATTTTGTAAGTGAAAACTGCAAAGAATGCAATGTATTATTCAGTTAACCCCATTATGCTACGTACATTTATTTTTACCCATTCAATGCAACATATATATTATTATTTTTACCAAAGTTGCATTAAATAATTAAATAAATGGAAAAAAATTTTCCAGTAAATCGTTAGAAGATGCATGCTTTAGTAAGAAATAGTACCTATGTTTCACTCGATGGTAAAAAAGATGTATGTTACTGTTTTTGCCAGCTAGTCAAATATAGTTGGTTCCTTGCAATTTGCAAAGGAAAACCAAACACACTTATTTATAAGGTGAAATGCTTGTTTGTTTCTGTAGGCACATGGCATGAATTATCTTCATCATTTCCAACCACCTATCATTCATCGTGATCTGAAGTCTTCGAACGTTCTTGTTGACAAGAGCTGGACTGTGAAGGTATTTGTTTCAGTTATTCGCAAATTATTCTTTTTGCAGTTCTCTTATGAGAGTGATACCAAAATGTTGATCTTGATTTGTTTGCAATTGAACAAGGTTGGTGATTTTGGTCTCTCTCGTGTCAAACGGGAAACTTACCTGACACCGAAGAGTGGGCTAGGAACGGTACTGCAATTTTCTTTCCCTATTAAGGCTCCCTTTCTAGTTTCAACTTTTAATTATTGCTCCAAATTAAATTAGGTTTGGGTTCTTAAGTTTACAAACAATACTTACAGCTTTTATTTTATTTATTTTATTTTATTTATATATATTTTTTTTATGGGACTTGAACCCACAACCTCTTGGTTGGAGGACATAATTATCTCACCGATACCATTAGGCTCGATGCCTTTTTGGTAGCTGTAATTACTGTTTTTTGGTATATTCAAAACTTTACTGTAAGTTGCTGATAAATTTTTCGGATAATAACCTCATATTGGTATTAAAACAAGTTTCCTTAAGGTATGGTTCATTAAATCTAGCGCATGATAATCATCATTTTAGAATAAATATTTTTGAGTTTTGTTAGCCCCAATGGATGGCTCCAGAAGTTCTTCGTAACGAGCAAGCCGATGAAAAGTAAGCCTGTATCTTGTTCTTTTCATGTCGTCCCTTATGGACTTTAACATGAGTCAGGTTGGGTCAAGTTGGGTTTTTAAGTTAAACACTTGTTGGAGATATGTAGATCTGATGTATATAGTTATGGTGTGGTATTATGGGAAATCAACACCGGAAAGATCCCTTGGGATGATCTCAATTCGATGCAGGTTAGCCTTTTTTCCATCTCATTATATTATTACTGTTTGAAACAAATAAAAAGGTTGACCTCAAAAGTCAACAAGATTCAAAATGCAGCTTTGTATATAACAGTTGGTCGGTCACAACACTTACAGGTTGTCGGAGCTGTAGGATTCATGAATCAACGGCTAGAGATTCCGAATGACGTCAATCCCGAATGGGCTTCTCTTATCGAAAGTTGTTTGTCCAGGTTTATCCCTTGTTTAACTTTTGTAGCCACATATGATTGAACGACATCATGATATCCACAATAAATGTGTTATGGTTCTCTGTTTTAATAAATTGTATTTGTGTATCTCGAGTAAAACTACAAAAAATAGATGTACAATTCCAGCTCCAACGTAAAATATTAATCCTAAGCTATAATGTTGATCTCGTGAAGTAATGTAACAATTTCTTGATGCTTTTTCTTACTTCCAGCGAACCACAATTTCGTCCAACATTCCAAGAAATCCTGAGTATGCTGAGAGATTTGATGAAGAAGTTAACGATCCTACATAGAGATAAAAAATCATAAGTACACTTTTTGATGTATAAACGAGGTATGTAGCCCGCGCGTTGCTACAGAGTGAACTGAGGCAAGGTTGTTGCAGTGTTGTTTTTGTGGTGTATTCGAATTTTGGTTTCTGTATCCTTGTTAAACAATATATAGTAATATGCCTAGTCCGTGAATATTTTGTGGGGGAACATTTCTAAGCAAATCATTTAACAACCAAATCTATGCTAAACATATAAATTGTAGTGGCAAACATTTAATCATTAACCTAACCTCACATGCTCAAAAACAATTAACAAAACCAAATTGGTGGTCATCATCTTCACAAAATAAGTAGAGGCACCCCCCCCCCCCCTAATTTCACCCATCTATGAAGTTCAAATTCAAAAGTAATCTACTCCTTTAAAATAAGCAATATCCCAAAAGCATTAAGAAATTTATTGCACAATTGCAAACAACCAGACTGTAATCGCATTGTCGTAACAAACAGCTATTAATTTACACACAAAAGAAATGGTTGAGCTGTACCAAATGGTTAAAAACGTACTAAAAATACTAAAGCTTAATCCTTTCTTATTAAGAAGTGCAGTAACCCATTGTCAAAATAAGGACTAACAAATGGTACAATTCTTTTAAACAATTCTTTTATCTCATATTTAAACAATTCTTTTAAGAGCAAGAAATTTCGTTGACTAAAGACACTTTTCTACAACTGTGTTAGTGTATAACATGCATCACTATTTAACCCATTGCATGGTCCCTTATTTGTGTGTAGCCCGTTGTTAAAGTTGTTTGCGTCGTAACCCATTTGCACATTTAGCAACCTGAAACTAAATCAATGAAAATGAAACGAAGTGAAAACAAAATCTTGTATAAGAAAACGGTAGGTTAAAATCCGAATGAAAAATGACCCATTACCGTCTAGCGAACTTCTGTTTTTGTGTAGAAAGCCGAGCCCAAAGATCATCAGTTTTTTGGTTGTGAAACATGAATTTCTCAATCTGTAATACAAACTGAATCAGCGTGTATGCATGATTTAGACGAATATTGAATGTCTTTCACGTATAGGAATCGTCTCGTCACCTTATTGTTCAACTTACAGTATCATTTAAGTAACATATATTTCACCTATATGAATCCAACTGCTTTCTTCCCACTTTCTTGGCCGAATCTTAGACCGTGAGTCTGCAACAAAAAGATTTAGTCAACGATTACCTTTTCGTGACAGCTATTGCAAAATATAGCTTTATCACTTCCTTACTTAGGGGTGTTTGGGAATGCATGCTTATTTGAGACTACCGTACTTAAATAATGAGAAATAAAAAACATGACTGTAATTACCGAACCTTGGACTTTTTATATGTAAACCAACTTATGTCGATCTCAAGAAACTCAGGTTGCTAAATGTGCAAATGGGTTACGAAATGTGAATGGCATAAAAATATACGAAATAGGCTACATTTCATCATATTATCTGATTCTTGAGATTAAAATACGACGCCAAAAATAAATCTTATGTTTGATCCACTAATTATTTGATTCTTGAAGCTGCAATAATCACTTTGAAAACACATTTCAAACCACCTTAACATTGAAACAGGGGCGGAACTAGGAGCCAAGTTTAGGGGTAGCGAAATACGAAAATTTGTTTAGGGGTAGCGAAAATTTGTTTCAAGGGTCGCGAAATCGCCAAAAAATGGCCAAAAATCGCCAAAAATTCCACTACCGGGTAAAAGTTCAGGGGTAGCGACCGCTACCCCTGAACTACATGTACATCCGCCCCTGCATTGAAGGGTACTAATAAGTAATAACGCATACTTACAATTTGAAGAGAGTAACAGTATGAAATCAAAATAGATATCCTGGAAGTGAAGGTGATTGATAGTAGCAAAATCACCAAGACTATTGTAACTCAAACGAAAGTATGAATTCCTAGCTTCTGCTGCCATGTACAGTGCAAGCAAGAAGCTCTCGTTGTCAATCCTCTGAGGCAAACACTCAAGAATTCGAGGAACAAAAAGCACATGTCCATATTCAATTGGACTGACCTGTTGATATAAACAACAAACTATTTATTAACATACTTAATCGATAGGTTGCTCATACGCACGACTATGCAAGTAAACACCAAGGTAACTTACATTGATGGCAACAACGCTAGGGGACTTTTCTGCTTCAATAAAAGCGCTTGGATAGAACTTCACGTCACCATCGTCACTTGATTCAAACTGGAAGAGGATCTCTTCTTGTCCAACTTTCATGAAGTTGAAGTTACTCCCATCAAACGGATGAAGAACTTTATCCACACGAAATTCAGTGGGACGCTTCTTGAGGTGACGACCCTCGTTAACTTGAGAAACAAACCCATAATCCCCTGAAATCATCTCTTCAGTCACATATATAGTTGTTTAAGTAACAGCTAATATGCAACACATATAGTATTTATTATCAATAAAATACCAAGAAATTGATGCTCTACCTTAGTTTCACAGGTAGCAACATCATAGCGAAAAATCCCTCTCTCAACACGATCCTCCCACTGTATAAAATATTTAACAATATTAGCTTAAAGTGATAATCAAACTCCCAAAAATTTAAAACATTAAGTATTGAAATTTGATTATTACTTCTGATAATGTATAGTCCGCACTCGGGTCATGAACCTGACCAATGTACACTACTAATACCCAAACCCATCACGAGTGGGCTATCATAATAACGATTTGGGCTCACGAAAGCCCAAACTCAAATATATTATTTATGGTCTTGATAATAATCTCTTATTTATGGGATAAAGATCAATAGACCGTATAGGCGAGATACGCCGAAGAGTAAGGAACACGAAACCAACAAGGATTTCGTGTGCATATAAAGAATATCACGGCTCTCATTGAGTTATCATCTGATAACCCTAACTCTTTACTAAAACCCTAAACCGATTACTTACTCTCACGCCGGAGGATAATCGTGGGAGACAATTCCACGATAAGCCTAACGGTGTGTTTGCTTCTTAGTGCGCAGGTCTCAAGCAATAAGATCCAATTGGTACGAGAACAGGAGTCCAAAAAATGAACGCCCAACTTTTGTGTCAACAAGTGGCGCCATCCGTGGGACCACACACTAAGAACTAGAATGACGAAGCATGGAAACGTAAACCAGCGGACTCCGCAGGTGAAGAAAACATATGGTAAACTACAAGGGAAGAAGCAGCAAAGTGATCCAACCTCCAAGCAGGCCTCTGGAATAACTAGTGCGCTCAGGCACCAAGGGTCAGGCCCTGATATGATATTTCCAACGGTAGAACTGCCCACAGGGACTACCCAGGCCACTACGACAACCACTAGCGCGGAAGATCTACAACACACTCCTTTCACCACCCCCCACACGGTGCCAGAAATAGACCCCATTGAGCCACCACGTGCGCCTAACTGAGACAAGGGTCCCAATATGGAAACAGACATCCTCGCGCTAGAAGGAGTCGCGCCTGAACTAGCACAAAGTGATTTTGTGTCTCAAAACTACGAAACCTTGGCTGCCATTATGCAAGAGAAAGCGAAAAGGAGGTCAAGTCAGAGTCGGCAAGCCCGGCTCAACTTCGGCCCTGAGTATAAAGCATCCCCACCGCATCACCAAAAGGAGAGGCGCGAGAAGGATAGCCGCCGACTCCCTGTGTTCACTAGGGTCGGAAAGAAAGTTTTGGATGATAAAGCAGCTAACTTGCAATACTTGGAGGAGTACGAAGACGATGGAAGGCGTACCAATGTCCACGCTAGGCTTGGTAGTCGCAGGGTTCATGATAGACTTGGGCGACAGCGCTCACCAAGCGAAAGCCCTCCAAGGTTTAGCAGTGGAAGAATTCATGATAGACTTGGGCGACAACGCTCCCCAAGTGAAAGCCCTTCAAGCTCAGATTCCGAGGAAAGTCGGCGCAAGCGCCACAAAAGAGTAAGCTCATCCTCATGTGACTCCTCGGATAATGAGGACAAAGAAACAGGACACTAGAAGTCCAAGAGAAGATATCGCAATGAGGAGGATGAAGATATGTCCCGTCCCTGGCGCCGCCAAAATATTGACGCATTCACTCGGCGCATCAGTGATTTTTTATAAGATAAGAGAAGGCGCATGCCCACAAATGTTAAAACTTATGATGGGACGGGTGATCCTGATGACCAACTAAAACTTTTTGAATCAGCAGCCACCATCGAAAATTGGCCACAACCCATGTAGTGCCACATGTTTAATTCTACATTGGTGGGGAATGCGCGAACCTAATTTAGTAAGCTGCCACGAAGAAGCATAGATGGGTTTGATAGCAAAAAAGGCTACTCAAATCATAGGCCACAAGAACAGCCTAGGAGACAATCCAATGACCAGAGTAGCAACCATAACAAAAGCTACCACAGTCAAGGGAGTGGACAAGATAATGACAAATACACCCCACTAACGAAGACTCCAAGGGAGATATTTTTGACAGAGGGTGCGAACTTCCCGAAACCCCCACCAATGCGTACCCCAGAGGATCGGCGCGTAGGGAATGGATACTGTGAATATCATGGACAGAAGGGCCACACCACCAATGAGTGTGTCCAATTGCACTAACTAATTGATAAATTAGTGAAAGAAGACAAATTGGATCATTTAGTCAAGAACATCAAGGATGGAAAAGACAAATAGAAGAGCAGGAACAAGAAAGAAACACCTAAGGACAAGGCTGACACCATCTACATGATACAATCATGGCAGCGAAAGACTAAGCAAAAGGTCAGCCAAAAATTTCTTACGGGAGCGAAATCTCTTTCCCCACTCTGGCTGCGGACAACGCAATAGCGGAACCACTCACCATCGAGATAAATACGGGGGGTCATGATATCCACCTCATGTATGTTGATGGAGGGGCATCCACAGACATAATGTATGAACACTGTTTCAAAAGGTTGCGACCTGAAATACGAAGTCAGTTAATTCCGGCCACGACGTGGTTGACTGGCTTTACAGGAGAAAAGATATGGCCCATGGGGCAAATACGATTATTTGTGGTCGTTGGTGATAAGCAACACTCCACGGCGGCCTGGATGAATTTTATGGTGATTAGATCTCCTTCGCCATACAATGGCATTATTAGAAGACTAGGAATATCAGCCATGCGCGCGGTACCGTCCACAGTACATGGGATGCTCAAATTCCCAGTAGAAGGAGGCATTGTCACACTCTACAATACCACTGTACCACCTAGAGAGTGTAACACGGTTACATGTGAGACGACACGCACTCCAGAACAGCATGCAGCTAAAGCGTCAAACCTGAAGGTCGCAATTCATCCTGATTACCCGGAGCAAGAAGTATTGATTGGGGGATCGCTGTCTGACAAAGGCAGAGCGGCTGTGTGCGCACTCTTGCAAAGGAATCTAGATATCTTTGCGTGGGAACCAAAGCACATGACTGGCGTGCCACGATCAATTACAGAACACAAGTTGAAAATCCGATAAGGATACTCCCCAGTACGGCAGAAAAAGCGCGGCCAGGCTTCAGAGCGCGCAAAAGCCATTCTAGAGGAAGTACACAAGATTGTGGACGCAGGCATCATGCGAGAGGTTTATTACCATGACTGGCTCTCCAATCTAGTGATTGTGAAAAAGAGTGATGGTAGCTGGAGGATGTGCGTGGATTTCACTGATCTCAACAAAGCATGTCCACAAGACTGCTACACGCTACCAGAGATAGACTGGAAGATAGAATCTTTGTGCGGATACCCCTTTAAATGCTTCCTAGACGCATACAAAGGGTACCATCAAATCCAAATGGCTAAAGAAGACGTGGAAAAATCAGCCTTGCACACAAGCCAGGGTGTCTACTGTTACACAAAAATGCCTTTTAGCTTAAAGAATGCATCCTCCACTTACCAGCAATTAGTAGATAATGCATTTGAAAAGCAAGTGGGCCGCAACCTGGAAGTCTATGTTGACGACCTTGTCATAAAGAGCCATACCGAAGATGAGTTGGTACGCGACATTGAAGAAACATTTAGGACGCTGGGAAAGATCAACATGAAGTTAAATCCTAATAAATGCACTTTTGGTGCTACAGAAGGCATGTTCCTCGGATACTTGATAGAGCCTGATGGCATTAAGCCATGCCCAGAAAAAACAAAGGCTGTCATCCAACTCCCTTCACCACGCACGTTGAAAGAAGTCCAGTCCCTGAATGGAAAACTAGTCGGGTTGAACAGATTCCTGTCCAAATCAGTGGATAAGTCATTTCCTCTCTTTAAAACACTCATGAAGTGTACAAAAAAAGGAGACTTTCGTTGGACTGCGAAAGCGGAAGAAGCTTTTCAACAGCTTAAGCAGCATATAGCAGCGCTTCCCACACTAGTCATACCCCGACCAAGGGAAGAGTTGATTATGTACCTGTCTGGAACTCATGGAGCAATCAGCGTGGTGCTATTGACAGATAGGAACTCTGTACAAACACCGGTATATTTTGTAAGCAAAGCACTCAAGAAGACAGAGGTTAACTATACTGCAATGGAAAAGTTGGTCCTAGCGTTAGTATTCGCAGCTAAAAGACTGCGCAGATACTTTCAAGCACACCCAATAGCAGTAATCACGGACCAACCTATCAAGCAAGTTATCTCCAAACCCGACGCATCGGGAGATTACAAAAATGGAGTGTGTTGCTAAGCGAGCATAACATCTCTTATAGACCACGCACCGCGGTTAAGGGGCAGATACTAGCAGACTTCATCATTGAGAAACCAGATACTGATGCTCCACCTCCAAGAATCGAGGTAGAACTACAAGAACCATGGGTCCTATTCACGGACGGATCTTCGTGCGTGGACGGGTCAAGCGCAGGCCTTATTCTCACCAGCCAAGAAGGAATGGAATTCACTTACGCACTGCGCTTTGAATTCACAGCCACGAACAACGAGGCAGAGTATGAAGCCCTAATTGCTGGATTACGCATTGCAACTCGAATGGGTGTACGCAACCTAGAAGCAAATATCGATTCCCGATTAGTAGCCAATCATGTGTTGGGCGAATATGTGGCTAAAGAGGATAACATGGTCCAATACCTCGACAAGACCAAGTCCCTAATCCAGGGTTTTGACAGGTTCACCATTAAACAAGTTCCTAGAGGAGAAAACAGGAAAGCGGATGCACTAAGCAAGATCGCATCTACAAGCATTCTGCACCTGTCAAAACAAGTATTGGTGGAGACCCTGAAAAACAAATCCATCTCGGAGATGGAGATATCTACAGTGATAGAAGAGCAGGATCCTATGTGGATGACCCCTATCATCGAATTCATAAGCAAGGGTATATTACCCCACGAGCAGAAGGACGCTCGACGTATATGGCACACAACGTAGAGGTTTGAACTTCGAGATGCTATCCTATATCGACACTCATTTCTACAACCATGGCTTTGGTGCGTTGGACCTCTTCAGATAGATTACGTACTCCGAGTGATCCATGCCGGTTCATGCAGTATGCACTCAGGACCACAGTCCGTTGTAGCACGAGCCTTGCGGTCAGGATACTATTGGCCAACTATGCATCGCGATACGCGAGACATGATAAAGAAATGTAGCGACTGCCAAGTCCATAGTGGGGTATCGATATTGCAGGCCCCTTCCCTGTTGCAGCAGGGGGACTGAAATTTCTTATTGTGGCTATAGACTACTTCACCAAGTGGATTGAGGCAAAAGTAGTGGCAACAATCACAGGTAACCAGGTAAAACTATTTGTTTGGGAAAACATTGTATGCCAGTTTGGACTACCTGGGGAAATCATTTCGGACAACGGAAAACAATTCTGTGATAACCCTTTCAAAGACTGGTGCGCGCAACTAAATATTACACAACACTTCGCATCAGTTAAGCACCCACAAACCAATGGTTTGGTTGAGCGCACGAATCGTAGTCTGGGCGAAGAAATTAAAGCGTGTCTTGACAAACACAAAGGAAGATGGGTGGATGAATTATCGCACGTCTTATGGGCGCACCGCACGACAATCAAAGTTAGCACTAGAGACACACCCTTCCCTCTTGTCTATGGGACAGAAGCTGTCATACCAGCTGAAATTGGGATGCCAACTATTCGTACGGTGGAAGTTAATGTAACAACCAATGACGACGAGCGACGCATAGACTTGGATCTATTGGAAGAAAGGCATGAATGTGCAGCTATATGTGAGGTAAGAGCTAAGTCAAAGATGAAGGGATACTATGATGCTAAAGTCAGAAGCACCTCATTCAGACCAAGCGACTTTGTATATCACACTAATGATGCAAGCCACGAAGAAGATACAGGAAAACTTGGACCAAAGTGGGAAGGATCCTATGAGGTCACAGAAGCACTAGGAAAAGGCGCATACAAGCTGTGTGATATGGATGGCCGTGAACTACAACGCACATGGAATATTTGCAATCTCAAGAGATGCTATCTTTAGGAAAGGCTACGGCCCATGCACAGACACCTCCGCACTTTAGTAAGAGCTCAATAAATGTCCGTGTATTTACATTTTGTTGTGTTTAGGCAAATGTTTTTTCTTTTTCCAAAAACTTGTAAGAATTAATCAAATATCGCGGTTTCTAGCTAACTCCGCGACACATTTAACTTTATTGTTTGCATCTTATTTATGTCTCAATATTGTTGATTTATCTTTTAGCTTACACGGCGCGCATGCATTTATTAAAACCCACGAGGGTAAATGGATGAGTAAACCTACTAAATAACTCGTTGAGTAAGAGGGCTACAAACCCATCAACATTGGATCACGCATCCTTGTTAAACACCTTACTCTTAAGATGTTGGAGTAAGTTCAATGCGCATCCCACGATGGATACGCAACAATGCACACTGTGCGCGTTTAACAAATTTGGAGCCAAGACTCTTGATTCCTTGATATGGTATTTGCAGTGCGCTGCATGTTAACCCATACACTTGCGAATTTTTATTCGCATATACATTAAGTTATGGACTTCATAACACAATTATAAGTGATTATAGATTCTGTAATCTCTTTTAAGTACGTTTGGATAACAGTTTGATTCTTGGATGTCTTTTATACAAAGACAAGAAACTAATTACAAACATTATAATACAAATATGCGTACATATCAACTTCAATTTTATTATAAACTATGAGTTTATACAAAACATAGATTTAACATGCACATGTGCAACAAAATTGTTAATCTATTACAAAACAAAAACAACCTACATACTATGGGAACGCTCAAGCTTTGAGCTGCCAACCCGGTGCACATCACTCCTAGCTTCCTCAAGCTTCTTCAGTAGATCAATATCCCTGGGTGACACCGTTGCCACACTAACAGGTACTCCATCAGACCTCGGGATATGCGCTGCACCTAGACCACAAAGGGTGTCTTTCCCCTTCACACCCTTCTTCCTAGCAAGTCTCATGGCATGGGCTTCTAGGGATTCCTTCAGAGGGATCTCCTTCTCAGGGGCAAAAGGGTTGAGTATGTCACGCGGACGTGCAAAGACAGGTACCTGCAGCTGCGACACATCAGGCTTCAGGAAGTAATCAAGTTGTGCCTCATCGCCCTCTACTGTGTGCCTCGCCAAGGTCAACCCCTCCATGATAACACCTATGGGGTAGTCTTGGTCGCGCTCCAGTTGAGAAATACGAGGAAGCTCTAACAGCTTCATTTTCTCCATAGCAGCGACAAGCTCAGCGTAGGCATCACCATTTTAACCTGGCACTTCCGCGATGGGCACCGTTAACATTTGGCTCTCGTGCAGCTCTTCTACAGCTTCCACCTTGCCACATGCCAAGGCGCATTGAACAACACTCCCAAATGCTTCTATAACTTCTTGGGACTCTAAAGTGCTCATAGCAGCCAGACGAAGACCATGGGTGATTAGCCACCTGCGAATAAAACACCATTCCCATTGTATTTAGACAATAATTTCAAAGGAATCAAATGCTGCAAGATTGAAAAATACGATAGGATTCAAAGGAATCAAATGCTACCTGCGCTCAGCTATAGAAGATACCAAGTGTGTGTATAGCTCTTCATCATACTCTATACTGAGCTTGCGCAGCTTACCCTCCTGCTTCTCCAGCGCATCTTCCACAGTCTTGCGAAACTCATCTAGCTGAGAGAAGTGTTTGTTCTTGTTCTGCTCCATGTACTTCAACCCCCAAAGGCAAGTGGACTTATACTGATCAAAAGCAGAACGCTCTTGGCTCACTTGGGCGAAAAGTGACATCTTCTCATCAGTGAGCTTCTGGGCGTATGCATTTGTTGACTCTACTGCAGCATGAGCACTAGCCAACTGCACCTTCAGTAGCGCAATCTCTTCATCCTTCTGCGCACTACTGCTCCCTTCACCAGCATACTTAGCATTGAGCTGAGCAACCAACGTGGCCTGGTGCGCAGCAGCCAAGCTAAGCTCCTCTATCAGCTGCTCTGTAGGCATATCCTCACATGCCTTCGAAGGCTCATGCATTTGAGGGAGACTCGCCTCAGGTGGCGATTTCCCAGTATGCGCAGCATCACCCCCTGCAGCTTCATCACTGCACGCAAATGGCAAGGATTCAAGGTTATTATATCAATCGAAAAAAAACGAGTGTTGGGTTTTATTGATTTGATGATACAAAACAAGAAGAATGAAACATGAAGGGCTTGAAGTGACAAGAAGGGAAACTACAAAAAGATGGAGGATTTGGAAGATTCTAGAAGAATATTTAGTTTCCTAATTGTATTATGATTCCTCTTGTAAACCCTAGATGTCTCTAGTATATAAAGAGACATAGGGTCATTAGTTTTATAGTACGTACAAGATGTAAAACACCAAAGGCGTGTGTGGGGGGAACCTAGGCGTAGGGATTTGGGAAAACGCCTAGGGTTAGTGTTAGTTTTAGTAGTTCTTAGTTCAGCCTTAAGATCAAGTTCTTGATCCCTGTTACAAGGTGTGTAACAAGTTCTACCTTGATCAAGTAGAATTGGGGCTGTAAATATATGTTAGAGATGGTAACGAAGAATCTTGTTGATAATAATAATATTCTTTATGTTATTCCGCTGTGCTTATTATTATCATGATGCTTATAGTTTATCCTAGATCAAGGTCTAAACAACCTAGAGTCCAAAACGGTCCTAGAACTTATAGAAGATGACGCATGCACAAGTTCTATCAAGTGGTATCAGAGAAAGGGGGCTCTTGATCTAGGGATCTACAAGGTTTTTCGAAGAAAAGGAAAAAAATTCGAATCTGGAAAAAATTTCGTAACCTTTCTGCAAGGCTGTTTTCAAACAGCGATATCTCCTTCGTTAACCATTGGATTGGGCTGAAATGTTTTGTGGAGACTCTTAGTATAGCAAGCTAACGTTTCACCGGAGGGATCTTGAATTGGAGCTTTTATGCGTAAGATATAGAGTGTCGAAAACTGCTGCAGAGAGAGGTATTATATTCTGAATTTTTAGGGTTCTGTGATTTTAAACTTCCTGAAATCGTGCATGCTCGTTTTAAATTCTTTATGGAAGTCATTATTTGATGAAAGAAGCTGTTTTGAAGAGGGTTATAAGTAAATTAGGGTTTCACATGATGTATCTTGAATAGTTGACTAAGTTTGTACACAACCCTAATAAGAGTGTGATGTGATGACTGATGGGATTTATAAATGTTCATGTTTCTGGAATACTAGTCATGGTGAGTTGAGTGTTAATTCAACAATGAACACTAGTGTTTGTTTTTTAGCGATTTGGATTTGTGGGAATTCTTGTGATTAACTCATATGGTTGTTTATATTTGAAACCCTAACTGATTAGACTTTGTGGGACGTACTGCTGCTGCTTGGTATGTGATTTGGACGTTGGTATACCTTAGCAAGAGTGAAGCTACTAGTTACTTCAAATTACTGCTACTCCAAAGTACTGCTGCTCGACTGAAGTACTGCTGCTCGTCCATTGATTCAAAGTACTGCTCTATTATTTTAAAGTACTGCTCATTGAAAGTACTTCTCATTGAAAGTACAGCTCGTTCATTCAAAGTACTGCTTCAAAGTACTTCTTCAAAGTACTTCTTGAAAGTACTGCTTCAGAGTACTTCTTCAAAGTACTTCTTCAAAGTACTGCTCGCTCTATTGTTTTCACTGCTGCTTAAAGGTTACCACTGCTATGCTTTATGATTGAAAGGCAGCTACAAAAGTGAGGGGAAGTACATATGATTGATTAGAGATGATTTTGGATTACACACACAGAAGATTATTTGGTTCACACACAGAGGAGGAAGTTTATATTCTTAAAGGTTTTAACAGGCTCGTATTTGTTCCTATTGGAATAATTGATTACGAAGAAGGTTGAATATCATTTATTTGATGTTGTAGTTGAGTTTCACAGGTTTGTGTTCTTAGCATATAGCTTGATGAATCTAGCAATGTATGATTTTTCTTATGATGTTCTATGCACACATTGGCTATCACTTAAAGGAGTTACATTGTAGTGCTCAGTGTCTCTTATTAGTTAAGGATTTTGTCAAGGGATTGCGGTCTACTTATATTTATGGTTTCGTATAAGTATGGAGTTTCGTGGATAGTACAAGATTTAAGACATAAGTTTGGGAAATTCTACTTCTTCATCAAATTCGTTATACTTGATTTTCTTCATCAGTGATCATTGCAAGGAGCTTACAAATTTGAAGAATCATGAAGATGGTTAGCACATTGATTTCAGGGGAAGTATTTTATCATGTGTTGATGCGTGGGGATTGCACCAGGCTTTACCTCTCGAGGGATCTCGAGAAGCTTACAACCCCCACCAGGCAGTGTACCTGATCGTTGTAGTATAGTATAGTGACAAGTACCGGGGGATTGATCGTTCAGCTAGGAATATTGTCGCTAGGATTAGAAAACCTAAATACTAGTTCTAAAGATGAGGGATGATTCTTTTTGTATTTTTATATTTTTCAGAAAGCAAATTAAAATCTCGGGTTTGAAGGATTAGGGCGGAATTAGTTGCTAGTCAACTAACCCAACACTAAAGATGCAATCAAAATAAAATACTAGAAATGAAAATCAAACTAAATTAAACTAAGGTTGTGAGCAATAAGTGGAGAAATGTGTTTACTTAGACGTCATTACTCCCTAGATATCTTTTACACGTTAATTACTTGCTATAGTTGCGTGGATGACGGATTGTCTTCCTTAATACCATTCATGGGGTGGCGTACTTAACTCCCCAATCCTATGAGTGCCTACTTCACTCCTATGTCGAGCCGGCTAAGAAGCTACTAACATGGGATCATTAGAATTTACTCATGCATTAAATACAACCAATAAAACCTAGTACACATCAGTTCATGTTTCCTAAGACGTTCAAGCATGTTACCATTTGGAGATCTGCCAGTTTTCTTAAGCCTGACATTGAAATCTTTCATCCAATACAACCATAAACAAGTAATCAACACATAATCAACATCTAGGTTTCATTAGATCTAAGCAAACACAAGATAAATGTAGCCTAGCATGGTGGAATCAAGACAAGCACAAGATATAGACAACCAACACATAGACATATTGATTGAATTAAAAGAACACTTATCTCAATAGCACATGTAAGCATTCAAGGGTTGAAAACCCTTGAAAAAGCTGTAAAATATGAATATGGTTCGGCCTTAGGGTTTCTCCAAACTTGTTCCTCTCTAATGAATGAAAATTAGAAAACTATATATAGATATAGGAGGCTGACGGCGTCAAGAACAACCTTGTGACGCCGTCATCTCGCCGCCAAAAGAATTCTCGGACTGGCTTGATCTACATCTGACGCCGTCATGTATTACACTTTTCCAGGCCATCACGTATTTAACTCTTGATGCTCTTCCTTGTGATACCTTCATTTCTGTACTGGGTCGTCATGATATTTACTCTTGACGCCGTCAGGATAATACTCTTGACGCCGTCACACACTATTCCCAGCTTGGAAAATTAAGTCTTTGGTGTTTTCTTCACTTTTATGCTCCAAAAACGTCCGAATTGCTTCCTTTTCCAGATTTCACTCCCAAAGTACCTAAAATCACAAAAGGAACGATTAAGGGCAATATTTGATCAAATAAATTCAATTCCGGGCTTAAATGACCCCCTAAAAGTGGTTCATTTTTTGCCTCATCATATACCCTTACACTTGAGATTTGCTTGTCCTCAAGCAAATGCGCTTTTATTCTAATCAAAATACAAGTTAGGGGTCATTTAACACTAATATAAAAGTAATTACAACAAATAATCGTTCCACTAAAGACCAAAGACAAGCACGGAGGTCATACACTAGCACCTCACAAATAGTGTTTAGATACTCACATCTCTCGGGTGTAATAAATTATAAATTACAATATGGAAACGGAAGATATCTCTCACTACCTGTCATAGCAAAATAGATTACCATAGGCTTGGGAAAGGATCAAACCTCCACCACATGGCGTAAGCACCTAGGATAAACTATCAAAGAGGTCTTTTAAAGGGTTGTAACGTTAGGTGTAGGGATATGAAATACACGGTTTTGTTGGATATAGGCAGTCTTTACTGGTGGCGAGTTAACAATCTTGGTTAATTACATGTACAATATGGCGTTGCTAAGCCAAGACTAGACTCGACTTAAGCTAATGAATGAAAGATAACAAAAACATAAAATGAACATAGAATGAAAAGGGATGGTAGTCCGTATGTTTTTTCTCTTTTCTTTTTCTATTTTTTTTTTCTTTTTCCTGATTTTTTCGATTTTTTTTTCTTTTGCATACACTCTTACCCTACCATCCAAAATAATACATTATAGGGAATGAACATTCCCCTTACACTTGAATCTTTACATACTTTACAATAAACTAATCTAATGACTCGAATTAAGAAAATCAAAACACTTGGAGTACTTTTAAGGTTAACGTACATATAGGGGTAATAAATGATGTTCTTCCCCATTACTCCATAAAATAAGTACTTTACCCATGAGTCCCAATCGTCCCAAAACAATATGTACAAGGATATAACTCGACTTAGCAACCATGTAATCAATTAGATAGTTAACTTAGGGTTTAACAAATAACAATAATGCACTAAAGATGAGTGCATACACGGAAGGCTAAGGCGATTTGGGTGTACATTTAAGTGGGGTGTAACAAATTCTTCCTTTAAGTAAGATGCTTAAAGTTAGAAACGAAAAGATAGGCTCGGAGGGGTGTACTAGGGGTTTCGTGTACTAAAAATGAGTACAACGCTAAAGGTGTGGGAAAAATTAGTTGACTTAACTAGCCAAGTAATATGACTTAAATGGTCAAGTAATTATAATACGGGTTTAACACAAGGGTGATCCTAATGCCTCTTGTCATGTAGTAAATCCTACCACACGAATGTAGTCTCACTAGCGGTCTCGGGATGCATCACTAACGCAAGTTCTAGAATCTAAATGCTACTGGTACACTCATAAGCACTAATAATAAATGCTTTTCCTATCAAATCTAAAGGCGAACCTCACATATTTGGGTGGAAAATTTTTCTGAATAGTACGGTTTTGTGCTAGTCATATAATCTCCTATCCATGAGACGCTTGCTATGGCTAAAGTTTCACTCCTAAATGTTGTAAAAAATTTTAAATTTGACGCTAAAATTACACTAACAAGTATTTCTCATAGTTTTATTACACATCTACTATCAAACAAACAAACTCAAGCAAAAGTGTATCTAAGGTATCATCATTTTACCCTCCCCTTACACTTAGGATGAACATTGTCCCCAATGTTCAAGTAAAGAATGTAAAAGTGCAATAAGTAAAAAGAATGAAATCAAATACTCCCCTGATTCGCTCGGTATGGATAATAAGGTGGCCAGGTTAAATCTTCCTCTAAGAAAATGAACAATCAAAGCTTCCCTTCCAGAAAAATAATCATCTTCTTGTCATACATAACCTGTAAATCCTGAGAAAACAAACAAAGCAACCTCGCATAAAATCGGCGGCAATCTACATAAGTTACTAAATCCTAGAAAACAAGATAAGATATAATTCTTGTGGAATGAAGTTTGCAGATTTCCTGGAGATTATAAAACTTAATAATTGAACAAAAACTTTAAAACTCCGTTAGAAAAACAAAACCGGTAAAATTTCCAGATTTTTACACGTGACGCAGTCAAGAGCAAGATCATGACGCCGTCAGAAGTGACCTGCAGAAATTCTTATGTTAAGTTTCCGGAAAATTTTTGGAAAAACTTGGTCCTACTTCCTGGAAAATCCTGTAAAACTTCATTATGACTCAATACAAGCATTTGACTCAAACAAATACGAATATACATGTTCACTTAATATTGTGGAGAATCATGATCGGTTTGTTTCTTAAAAACATATTTGGGGTTTCCCCTTACACTTATCTTTTGCAAAAATACCTTTAGGTGGAGTTAAAACTAGGCCAAAACAACAAAGTAAAGTATTTCCACTTTTTAGTTTAGAAACATGATCTACCAACAATAAAAATAAAGCATGCATACGGAAGCAAATAACAAACTAACAAAATAAAATTCACACAAAACATGGGTTGCCTCCCAAGAAGCGTTTTTCTTTATTTACGAGTCTTGTAGCTAGACTCATGGTCATGGGTTACTACGTGATTTCATCATTGGTTTCACTCTCTGATTGTAAATGCTCTTTGTAGAAACCAATCACCTTTTTCTCAATCACTCCTATAATCCTATGGGCAATTTCCTTATTGACTTTATACTTTGGTCCTAAAGCCAAGCAATCTTTGTAGAAAAGACTCCTTTTTTCCCATACATAATCCATGCCCTTTTTCTTATCCTCATCATTGATGTCCTCAAAAGTACCAATGTTATCCTTGTCAAATCGGGATATAAAGCGAAATTCTTTCATTCTATTAGGCATCCTATAAGTGATCCTATCGGTATTACTTGCAAATTGGATTGTCCCTTCTATCTCATCGTATTCTAACTTGGACTCTTCAACAAACGGTTTACCAAACACAACATTGGACAACTGACAATCAGTAACATTAGCAAGATCTTCCACAATCATAAAGTCGGTGACAAAAGTGAAATTCCTAACAAAGACATGTAGACCTTTAACTCTCCCGAAAAAGTTACAAACTCCACCGGGGTATTTGGGATCTCTTCTCGGTTCAAGTTTTGTTTCCTATATCATTATAAACACTTGATGCCATAATGTTGATTGGGGATTTAAAGTCAATGTAAGCATTGTCAACGTGTCTATACCCAATCATACATGGTATTTTAGCATTCTTAGGATCGCCTCTCTTTATCTTAGGTTCGATTCTAGCAAAAGGAGATCGAGGGTTATCAATAAGATTATTATAATATGCAATCTCCTCCTTAGTGGGGTATAGATTAAAATAATCATTTAGCTTCGGATCTATTTTCCCCTCTTCTAGTTCCTCAACAACATTCACAAAATCATTAGGCCCTAGGTCCTCATTTGAATACAAGGCGATCGCTAGGTCACTAAATGCATGGTCGAGCTCAACCTTAATCAACCTATTAAGCTCCCTAAGTTCCCTAATCTCACTCTCAATTTGTTCACGTAACACAGCCACTTCTCTAGGGGAAAGGGGTGGATTCGCGTTTTCCATCATGGTCAACGGAATAGTCAATGAATTTAATTTACTAACAAAGGCACGAAGAAAAAGATAGACTAAAGAGAACCTAAAAATAAAAATAAAATCTTACTAGAAAGGAATCTAGCAAGTAGACCTAATAAAAAGAAATTCTAACCTAGACAATAACTATTCCCCGGGCTGCGGCGCCAAAAACTTGATGCGCGGGGATTGCACCAGGCTTTACCTCTCGAGGGATCTCAAGAAGCTTACAACCCCCACCAGGCAGTATACCTGATCGTTGTAGTATAGTATAGTGACAAGTACCGGGGGATTGATCGTTCAGCTAGGAATAGTGTCGCTAGGATTAGAAAACCTAAATACTAGTTCTAAAGATGAGGGATGATTCTTTTTGTATTTTTATATTTTTTAGAAAGCAAATTAAAATCTCGGGTTTGAAGGATTAGGGCGGAATTAGTTGCTAGTCTACTAACCCAGTACTAAAGATGCAATCAAAATAAAATACTAGAAATGAAAATAAAACTAAATTAAACTAAGGTTGTGAGCAATAAGTGGAGAAATGTGTTTCCTTAGACTTCATTACTCCCTAGATATCTTTTACACGTTAATTACTTGTTATAGTTGCGTGGATGATGGATTGTATTCCTTAATACCATTCATGGGGTGGCGTACTTAACTCCCCAATCCTATGAGTGCCTACTTCACTCCTATGTCGAGCCGGCTAAGAAGCTCCTAACATGGGATCATTAGAATTTACTCATGCATTAAATACAACCAATAAAACTTAGTACACATCGGTTCATGTTTCCTAAGACGTTCAAGCATGTTACCATTTGGAGATCTGCCAGTTTTCTTAAGCCTAACATTGAAATCATTCATCCAATACAACCATAAACAAGTAATCAACACATAATCAATATCTAGGTTTTATTAGATCTAAGCAAACACAAGATAAATCTAGCCTAGCATGGTGGAATCAAGACAAGCACAAGATATAGACAACCAACACATAGACATATTGATTGAATTAAAAGAACACTTATCTCAATAGCACATGTAAGCATTCAAGGGCTGAAAACCCTTGAAAAAGCTGTAAAATATGAATATGGTTCGGCCTTAGGGTTTCTCCAAACTTGTTCCTCTCTAATGAATGAAAACTAGAGAACTATATATAGATATAAGAGGCTGACGGCGTCAAGAACAACCTTGTGACGCCGTCATCTCGCGGCCAAAAGAATTCTCGGACTGCCTTGATCTACATCTGACGCCGTCATGTATTACACTTTTCCAGGCCGTCACATATTTAACGCTTGACGCTCTTCCTTGTGACGCCTTCATTTCTGTACTGGGTCGTCATGATATTTACTCTTGACGTCGTCAGGATAATACTCTTGACGCCGTCACACACTGTTCCCAGCTTGGAAAATTAGGTCTTTGGCGTTTTCTTCACTTTTATGCTCCAAAAATGTCCGAATTGCTTCCTTTTTCAGATTTCACTCCCAAAGTACCTAAAATCACAAAAGGAATGATTTAGGGCAATATTTGGTCAAATAAATTCAATTCCGGGATTAAATGACCCCCTAAAAGTGGTTCATTTTTCGTCTCATCATGTGTTTTAATCATTTGATGTTCATGCACCACTCAAGGGGAAGTTTCTACTTTTTACATTTGTTCTCTATTTGTTGATAACAAAAAGGGGAAGAAATCTTGGAGTGGCATAGCATAAATTAAGGGGAAGACAAGATTGTTTCATTCATGGCGAGATTTAATTATCTCAACTTCTCTACTTCGTCTAGGGAAGTTCGTACAAGACTCGTGATTGTTTTGTTACCATCAAATAGGGGAAGATTGTTGGGTTTTATTGATTTGATGATACAAAACAAGAAAAATGAAACATGAAGGGCTTGAAGTGACAAGAAGGGAAACTACAAAAAGATGGAGGATTTGGAAGATTCTAGAAGAATATTTAGTTTCCTAATTGTATTATGATTCCTCTTGTAAACCCTAGATGTCTCTAGTATATAAAGAGACATAGGGTCATTAGTTTTACAGTACATACAAGATGTAAAACACCAAAGGTGTGTGTGTGTGGGAACCTAGGTGTAGGGATTTGGGAAAATGCCTAGGGTTAGTGTTAGTTTTAGTAGTTGTTAGTTCAGCCTCAAGATCAAGTTCTTGATCCCTGTTACAAGGTGTGTAACAAGTTCTACCTTGATCAAGTAGAATTGGGGCTGTAAATATATGTTAGAGATGGTAACGAAGAACCTTGTTGATAATAATAATAATCTTTATGTTATTCCGCTGTGCTTATTATTATCATGATGCTTATAGTTTATCCTAGATCAAGGTCTAAACAACCTAGAGTACAAAACGGTCCTAGAACTTATAGAAGATGACGCATGCACCTAGAACTTATAGAAGATGACGCATGCACAAGTTCTATCAACGAGGCATAAGTTTCATTACTTACTTGGGGGAAGGAGTTTCAGCTGTATCCTGCGCAGTAATGGATGGCGACACATCCTCCTTTGACGACACATCCAAAGTAATAATATGGCGTCTTCTCTTATATGTGTGCGCGCCATCATCACCAGAAGCCTTCTTGTGCTTCACCCCTAGCTCGCCTCCTCCTAGTCACTATCAACCTTCAGGATCCCCAGACCCTCTGAAAAATCTGTGCGCGAGAGCTCTGGGGATGACACCCTCTGAGATGGAACACTGCACATTGGGGTCGCCTCCAATAGTGGTGGGGAGACGTTTGCTGGTTCCTCTTGTGCATACTCCATGGTGCGCCCTGCTGTAGCCTCCAAATTTGGTGTCTCACCATCTCTCAAAGGGCGCACCCCTACGGTTATCAGTGTGGGCTTCGCTAGCTTCACTACGCTAAACAGATCCATCTCTTCACAACAAACAACAAACAACAAACAACAAACAAAACGGAGTTACATAAAGCTACAATACAAGAGAGTGCTTACACTACAGATGCGAAGGGAAGGAAGGACAAGCACCCACCCTGGTTGTCCTTATCCATAAAAGTTGGCACCTCATCAGCGCCTTGGAAGTAGTTGCGACTGATCCCCATATGCACCAAAAACTCTTCTGGGTAGGAGTTGATGGGGATGCGGTTGGCATTTATTATCTCCGCGTTATCTGCATTGTACGTCTTGGGGTTTGGGCGCTCATCCTTTGGTAACGTCCCTTGGGTATAAAACTCAAAAGCCTAGGGGAACACTATATCATAAACCCAGAAAAACCTCTCCCTCCAATTCCTAAGTGCGTCTAGCTTTTCCGTATAACATTGAAGGAGCCCTACGCGATTGGAAAAGGATACCCACCCGTTTGACCACGTTGTGTGATAAAACACGCGGAAGAGATTGATGGTCGGGTTGATGGCCAGCAAACGACAGTTTACTTCAAAATTGGTTATTTTAGCTGCGCCTATGCAGTGCAGCTGGGATATATAGAGGCGATAATAATTAAGGACATCGCTCAAGAATAGCGAAATGGGCACGCGCTGATTCACAAATTCAAAAAAGCGTATACCCCTATTTTTCCCTTAGGGAAATCAGCTATGGATGCAGTCGCCACTGGTACTACCGGGTGCAACGCGAGGGGGATATAATAATCCGAGGTGAACTCACGAAGTTCATCCTCGGTTATATCGGAGGTAAAATCAGATAACTTGAGAACCATTCTTAAAATTCGATGGTTTCAGAGGCGCACTTGCTATTACCTTAATATATGATTGATTTCTTGACTGAGTTTGAAAAGCTTGACAATGGTGGAAATGGTATTTTTACTGTGATAATTACAGTGAAAATGGAGATACCCTTTATATAGGGTTACATACTAACATAGATGCTCGACACGTGGACCCCACTAGTTCTAATCGTGTGGCTGGAGATCAAAAGGTCATGCACTTTTCACCTACCTCCTCATGATTTCCGAGGCATATTCGGGACTATTTTGGACTAGATACACCGTATATTTCTTTTTGGCGGGAAACACTTAAAACTTCCCCGCCACGCATTCTGGGTAATTTTCCGCTGCAGTTGTTAGTCTATCATACGTGGTTGCACCTTGCGCATACTAGACTGGGGGACATGATAATGTATAGTCTGCACTCGGGTCATGAACCGATTAATGGACACTACTAATACCAAAGCCCATCACGAGTGGGCTATCGTAATAACGATTTGGGCTAACAAAAGCCCAAACTCAAATATATTATTTATGGTCTTGATAATCATCTCTTATTTATGGGATAAAGATCAATAGATCGTATAAGGCGAGATACGCCAAAGAGTAAGGAACACGAAACCAAGAAGGATATTGTGTATATATAAAGGATATCACGGCTCTCATTGAGGTATCATCTGATAACCCTAACTCTTCACTAAAACCCTAAACCGATTACTTACTCTCACGCCGGAGGATAATCGTGGGAGACAATCCCACGATAAGCCTAACGGTGTTGTTTGCTTTCTTAGTGCGCAGGTCTCAAGCAATAAGATCCAATTGGTACGAGAACAGGAGTCCAAAAAGGAACGCCCAACTTTTGTATCAACAGTAAAATTTATAGAGTTGAAGAAATGTTGAAAGGAGTGTTGAAAGGAGTGGTTGATGGTGGTGGTGGTGGAACATTAGCGGTTTGTTGAGATGAGGTGGGGTTGGCAATGGAAGAGAGCAAGGTGGTTGATAAGGATTTATTTGATACGTTTTTAGGGGGTCATTTAAGCCCTAAATCGTGTTTTTATGATCAAATATAACCTCAAATCATTTCTTTTGTCATTTAAGGTACTTGGGACATGAATTCTGGAAAATGGAACATTTTGGACTTTTCGGACGTTTTTATCCTCAAGAATGAAGAAAAAAAGAAAAGTCAGGATTTAACACCTAACGGCGTCACGCTTTGGAGCCGATGTCGTCACCTTTTGACGAGAAACCATGGATTTTTACACTAGACGCCCTAGAAAAAATTTTCAAGTTAACACCTGACGGCGTCAGGTGTATTTGGAGCAAGGCCGTCTCCCTTTAACTCAACAGATGGCCCAGAACAATTATAACTGGACGTCGTCAGAGATCTCTTGGGCGATATGAAATCCTAAGAAACCGGGACCTGACAGCGACAGAGGCTAAAACCTGACGCCATCAGAATTGTATATCTGTATATATTTTTCAATTTCCATTCATAAAGGTGTGGAACTTTTTAGCAAGAAACCCTTGATGAATTTCACAGCTACTTTAAGGTTTTCAAGCCCTCTTTTTTTTCATGTTTAATTGAAGATAAGTCTTCCTTTTAATCATTCAATATGTTCATGTGTTGTTAGATAGATTGTTATTCTTTTCTTTACTTCAAAATCCTAGCTTGTATTTGTTAGTGTTTGCTTATATCTAACGAAACCTAGTAGTTGAATACTGATTGTTGAGTTGTTATTGATTATTTGGTTGATTGATTAGCGTTAGGTTTAAGAAAACTAGCTAAATCTCCTACACGGTAACTGGCTTGAGCGTCTTAAGAAACGTAATTGGATGTGTACTATGGTGTTATTGGTTGTATTTAATGCATGAGTGACTATTAAGGAGGCCATGATAGGATACTAAACGTGACGTCATAGGAAGAGATAGAAACTCATAGAGTTGGGGAAAGCTGTACACACCCCCCCACGAATGGTATTAATCAATACAATCCTTTCATCCAAACAATCATAACAATTCAATAGGAAATAACTAAGGAGTAGTGAAATCTAAGTAAACACATTTTCCTCACCTAAGGAAGTTCACCAATTTACTTTTCTGTCATTTTATTTTATTTTGTTAAATAGTAGTAATTTTGGGTTAGTTGACTAGCAATTAATTCCGCCCACTCTTCCAATACCCGAGATTTTACCTACTTTCATAAAATATAAAAAAATACAAAAAGAATAATCCCTCACTTCTAGACCTAGTTTAAGTAGTTTTCAATCCTAACGAACACTATTCCCTAGAGAACGATCAATCCCCCGGTACTTGCCACTCACTATACTACATTGGTCAAGTACAGTGCCTGGTGGATTGCAAGCTTCTCAAGATCCCTTGAGAAGTAAAACTTTTGCGAGTCTTGCAATCCGCATCAAAGTTTTTGGCGCTGCTGCCGGGGAGTAGTTATTGTTTAGGTTGAATTTTATTTTATTAGGTCTACTCATTAGATTCCTTTCTAGTGAGATTTTTATTTTATTTTTATTAGATTTTCTTTAGTCTATCTTTTTCTTTGTGCTTTTGTTCGTAATCCATATCATCGACCATTATGGAAGGTGATAATATCCTTGATCCCGGCATTCAAGCAAACCAACCAAACCACCAAAATCACCAAAACCCACCCGAACCACCTAGAGCCCGCACTTTAGGAGAACACTCCCGACCAAGCAACGAAGGCTATCGAAACACCATCAAGCTCAACCAAGGAGCCAATTTATCTCCTTTGCGATCCGACACCATCTGGTTGGTGCAAAGCTGATGTGCATTCCATGGACTTCGATCCTAAGATCCTAACCAACATCTCAAGGATTTCCTTAAAATCATTGATTCCATAGACCTTGATGTTGCCACTCAAAAGATGATCCGATTCCATTTCTTTCAATTCTCTCTACGTGACCGATAAGGCGAAAAGTGTACCGCTTTTAAGGGGTCATTTAAGCCTGAATTCGTGATTATTTGATCAATTACTGCCCTAAATCATTCCTTTTATCATTTTAGGTACTTTTGAGAAGAAATATGGAAAAGGAAGCATTTTGGACGTTTTTGGAGCATAAAAGTGAAGAAAACGGCAAAGTCTCAAAATCCTTGCTGGGAACAGTACCTGACGACATCAAGACTTCACACAAGACGGCGTCAAGCTTGGCAAAAGAGGTGGAAGTGGAAAATACACATGACGGCCCAGAACATTTTTAGTGTAATTGACCTGACGGCGTCACCAAGGCCGTAAGATCATTTTGCAAGTGTCATTATTGATTGACATTTCTAGAAACGTAGATAATACTGATTACACAAGAGACATGTCGTGAGAGGAATATTTTTGGATTTTTTGTAGTTTCTCAAATTTTTATGGTTTTTATAGGTTTTATGATTTTATATTTTCTTTTATTTACAATTTAGTATAATATATGTACAAAGGATACTAATCAGTTTAAGAAGATTTTGACATGAGTACCAAAATGATAGTATCGTTCAGCTCGTTGTAGAAATCAGTAGTCAGCATCTCTTAAAATTTCACCACCAAAGCTTTCGAGGCTCTTGAATAATCATCTGAAATGGTAGTTGCCATGATAAAATCTTAAACGGGATTTTACAACTCTTGTGACTTAAACCGAGAGATCGATTCTCTCCTGGGATTTTACTAAAGTCAACAAAAGAAACCAAAAGATGTAATATGCGAGTTAAACTTAGAGAGAGATCTTGGATAAGTGACAATTAGCATTAAGTGTCAAGTCGCGACAAGTCAAGTTACAATAGATCCGATCGTAATAAGTCAAGTCGTAAAGATTAACTCACAACGTCAAATTACAATCAGACTAATCGAAACGACTTAAGTCACAACAATTCACCAAACAATAGTAGTTAACAAATCACTAGAATCTCACAACTGAGTTAATTGCTAGACACCACCAAATTGATGAGTTATAGTCTCCTCAATGTGAAGCTTTGGTAGCTTCCCCCCAAACCGACAATCATCTTCATGAGACCACTTCCCCAAGTAGTGGAAGTGATGCAAAAAGTCTCATTGTATGACACTAAAAGACCCAAGAAAATGATAGCACCGAAGTAACAAGGTGAACCATGGATCATCTCTGCGGTTATCAATCCCGGAATGTATGATGAAGCCCGATCACATGACCATGTTGTGCGTCCCAGATGTTCACATTACTCAGCGGTTTTGAGCAGTTTGTGTATTCAAGGGAAAATGATATCAACATCTTCATTTCACCAAATGCTTTCCGATTATCTTATACATACCAACATAATCCATATTGTACGCATGTATCCAACACAAGAAGAAACGATGACACCAAAGTAACAGGTTGAAGCACTGATCATCTCTGCGGATATCTCCTCTAGAATATATGATTAAGCCCGATCACGTGAACCTGTTGCGCGTCCTTGATGTACACAAATCTCTCCCCTGATGGTTGCGATCTCATCGGAGACATCATACCATTGTGTGCATGAAGCATTAACCAGAAGCACTTTACCATAAACCATATCAGCTCGTATGAAGACGTCGATAAGCAATATCATCTCATACTTCAAATGTTCTTCTCATATTTCTTCCCACTAAAAGCTGAAGTAGTACATACCACAAGTATCAGAAGACCACTTCCCCCATGTAGTTGGAATGATACATCAAACGCCACGAGTTAATACACTGATATTCTCTAAGGTTAAGACATTTGTCTTCCCGGGATAACTTCAATTAAGAAGAAGTATTAAGTTCATCATATGTACTCATTATGCTGATGAGGCGAAAAATGATCCGTTTTTAGGGGGTCATTTAAGCCCGAATCCGAATTTATTTGATCAAATATTGCCCTAAATCGTTCCTTTTGTGATTTTAGGTACTTTGGGAGTGAAATCTGGAAAAGGAAGCAATTCGGACGTTTTTGGAGCATAAAAGTGAAGAAAACGCCAAAGTCTTAATTTTCCATGCTGGGAACAGTGCATGACGGCGTCAAGAAGAGTTACCTGACGGCGTCAAGAGTAAAATTCCATGACGACCCATAAGAGTTTTGACGGCGTCATGAAGGTAGGGCGTCAAGAGTAAAAGTCATGACGGCCTGGAAATGTTTTGTACTTGACGGCGTCAAATGTAGATCTAGGCAGTCCAAGGATTGTTTTGGCGGCGAGGTGACGGCGTCACCTATTTGGTCTTGACGCCATCAGACCCCTTTTTCTATATATAGTTTTCTAGTTTTTCACATTTAAAAAAAGAGAAGTTTTGGGAGAAACCCTAAGTACGATTTTGGTGTAACTTTACAGGTTTTTCAAGGGTTCCAACCCCTTGATACCTTGCATGATTAATCAAGATAAGTGTTCTTCTAATTCAATCAATATGTCTATGTGTTGGTTGTCTATATCATGTTCTTGTCTTAATTCCATCATGCTAGGCTAGATCTATCTTGTGTTTGCTTAGATCTAATGAAACCTAGATATTGATTATGTGTTGATTACTTGTTTATTCTTGTCTTGGATGAATGATTTATATGTTAGGCTTAATAAAACTGGCAGATCTCCAATTGGTAACATGCTTGAACGTCTTAAGAAACATGAACCAACGCGCACTAGGTATTTATTGGTTGTATTTAATGCATGAGCCACTGTTTACAATCCCTATAGTTGTGCTGGGCATGGTGTAGGAGGAGATAAGAGCTTATAGAATTGGGGAGTTATGTGTGCCACCCCATGAATGGTATTAAGGAATACGATCCGTCATCCATGCAATTATAACAAGTAATTAACGTGTAAAAGATATCTAGGGAGTAGTGAAATCTAAGTAAACACATTTTCTCCAATTACTGCTCACAACTTTAGTATAAATTAGTTTATTTTCATTTTTAGTATTTTATTTTGATTGCATCCTAGTATTGGGTTAGTTGATTAGCAACTAATTCCGCCCAAATCCTTCAAACCCGAGACTTTAATTTGTTTTTCTATAAAATATAAAAACACAAAAATAATCATCCTTCACCTTTAGAACTAGTATTTAGGCTTTCTAATCCTAGCGACACTATTCCTAAGCTGAACGATCAATCCCCCGGTACTTGTCACTATACTATACTACAACGATCAGGTACACTGCCTGGTGGGGGTTGTAAGCTTCTCGAGATCCCTCGAGAGGTAAAGCCTGTTGCGATTCCCACGCATCAAGTTTTTGGCGCCGCTGCCGGGGAATAGTTATTGCCTAGGTTAGAATTTCTTTGTATTAGGTCTACTTGCTAGATTCCTTTCTAGTAAGATTTTTATTTTTTTTTATTTTGTAGCTTTCTTGTAGTCTATCTTTTTCTTTGTGCCCGTTGTTTGTAAAACCATTTTCACTTGTCACTATGGCAGATGAAATTCCATTTAGATCACTGACAATAGAGGAACAACTATATATCACTAATAGATTCGATTCCTATCATTCCAATGATTTTTTGTGTGATCTTTATGACATCCAAGAGGAGTTGGGGGTAAAGTTAGATGGGTATGATGAATTTTATGCATGTATGATTTCAATTAGACAATCATTATCAGGATCAATTCTTTTTAGTGAGACCCTTTGGAAGAATTTCGAGGAAAGTTTCCTAACCGTGAACCATAAGTTGAATGAATTGATGAGTTTGTATCCGTCATACTTTGAGGAAACAAATGATGTGATGGAAGAGATAGTAGAAAACCCAAGCCCACTAAGTACCCCACAAGTCTTAGCATCATTTGAGGCATACACACCGCCCGTGACTTACCCGGAAGAAGTAGAAGAGACTATAGGAACCCCAATAGAGGTAGAACCTTTGAACCAAACACAACTAGAGGATATAGGTTTGAATATTCATAATGATAACCTTACTCTTAGTTCTAGGGAAGTTCCTAGTTTTGATGAACCGGAGCCTCAACCAAAGCCGTTACCTAATCTTCTATCCTTAGGTGTGAATTTAGGAATTGAAAAAGGTCCCGATCCACCCATCAAACCATATAGTCCAGGTAGTCTTAGGACAAAGGTAGTGGACTCTAAGCCTTGTAGAGAGGAAGCCAATATAGGAGTGGAAAATGACCTTACATGCTTACATCACCCATTTATGATTGATCATAAGAAACATTATAGGTTTAAACCGGGTTTATTAGGTCAAGATGGATCCCCAACTTGTAATCTCTTGAAGTTGATCGAAAATGATCCCTTTCTAGGAGAAAATCTTAATTCACCCATTAACCCGATTGAATTAGGTAAGGTTATGATGATAGGAGCACACTCCTTTGAGCATATAATTCATCCACCACTCTTTCCTCATGAGGCATATTTCCACCCTAAGGGTGTGTATCGCTACTTCCACCCGCACTTAATCCTAAGTGTAGGAAAAACCTCCCCTATTTCCGTTAAATAAGGGTAGAGTCAGGCTCGTGACTCGAACAAAAACAAGCGCTTCTTGGGAGGCAACCCATGTTTTGTTTGATTGTTTAATTGTCTGTTTGTTATTTGCTTCCGTATGCATGCTTAATTTTTATTGTTGGTAGATCATGTTTCTAAACTAAATAGTGGAAATACTTTACTTTGTTGTTTTGGCCTAGTCTTAACTCCACCTAAAGGTATTTTTTGCAAAAGATAAGTGTAAGGGGAAACCCCAAATATGTTTTTAAGAAACAAACCGATCATGATTCTCCACAATATTAAATGAACATGTATATTCGTACTTGTTAGAGTCAAATGCTTGTATTGAGTCATAATGAAGTTTTCAGGATTTTCCAGGAAGTAGAACCAAGTTTTTCCAGAAATTTTCCAGAAACTTAACATAAGAATTTCTGCAGGTCAATTCTGACGGCGTCAGGAGTTTACTCTTGACGGCGTCAGGAGTAAAAATCTGGAAATTTTACCGGTTTTGTTTTTCTAACGGAGTCTTATGGTTTTTGTGAATTATTAAGTTTTGTAATCTCCAGGAGATCTGCAAACTTCATTCCACAAGCATTATATCTTATCTTGTTTTCTAGGATTTAGTAACTTATATAGGATGCCGCCGATTTTACGCGAGGTTGTCTTGTCTATTTTGTCAGGTTTTACAGGTTATGTATGACAAGAAGATGATTTATATTCTGGAAGGGAAGCTTTGATTGTTCATTCTCTTGGAGGAAGATTTAACCTGGCCATCCTATTATCCATACCGAGCGAATCAGGGGAGTATTTGATTTCATTCTCTTTACTTTTTCACTTTTACATTCTTTACTTGAACATTGGGGACAATGTTTATCTTAAGTGTAAGGGGAGGGTAAAAAGATGATACCTTACATATGCACTTTCGCTTGAGTTTGTTTTGTTTAATGGTAGATGTGTAATAAAACTATGAGAAATACTTGTTAGTGTAATTTTAGCGCCAAATTTAAAATTTTTTACAACATTTAGGAGTGAAACTTTAGCCATAGCAAGCGTCTCATGGATAGGAGATTGTATGACTAGCACATAACCGTATATTCAGAAAAATTTTCCACCCAAATATGTGAGGTTCGCCTTTAGATTTGATAGGAAAAGCATTTACTATTAGTGCTTATGAGTGTACCGGTAGCATTTAGATTCTAGAACTTGCGTTAGTGATGCATCCCGAGACCGCTAGTGAGACTACATTCGTGTAGTAGGATTTACTACTTGATAAGAGGCATTAGGATCACCCTTGTGTTAAACCCGTATTGTGATTACTTGACCATTTAAGTCATATTACTTGCTAGTTAAGTCAACTAATTTTTCCCACACCTCTAGCGTTGTACTCATTTTTAGTACACGAAACCCCTAGTACACCCCTCTGAGCCTATCTTTTCGTTTCTAAATTTAAGCATTTTACTTAAAGGAAGAATTTGTTACACCCCATTTAAATGTACACCCAAATCGCCTTAGCCTTCCGTGTATGCGTTCATTTTTAGTGCATTATTGTTATTTGTTAAACCCTAAGTTAACTTTCTAATTGATTACATGGTTGCTAAGTCGAGTCATATCCTTGTACATATTGTTTTGGGACGATTGGGACTCATGGGTAAGTACTTATTTTATGGAGTAATGGGGAAGAACATCACTTATTACCCCCATATGTACGTTAATCTTAAAAGTGCTCTAAGTGTTTTGATTTTCTTAATTCGAGTCATTAGATTAGTTTAATGTAAAGTATGTAAAAATTCAAGTGTAAGGGGAATATTCATTCCCTATGATGTATTATTTCAGATGGTAGGGTAAGAGTGTATGCAAAAAAAAAAAAAAAAAAAAAAAAAAAGAAAAAAAAAATCGAAAAAAATAGAAAAAGAAAAGAAAAAAAAAGAAAAAAACATACGGACTACCATCCCATTTTATTCTATGTTCATTTTATGTTTTTGTTATTTTTCATTTATTAGCTTAAGTCGAGTCTAGTCTTGGTTTAGCAACGCCACATTGTACATGTAATTAACCAAGATTGTTATCTCGCCACCAGTAAAACTTCCTTTATCCAACAAAACCGTGTATTTCATATCCCTACACCTAACGTTACAACCCTTTAAAAGACCTCTTTGATAGTTTATCCTAGGTGCTTACGCCATGTGGTGGAGGTTTGATCCTTTCCCAAGCCTATGGTAATCTATTTTGCTATGACAGGTAGTGAGAGATATCTTCCGTTTCCATATTGTAATTTACACTTTATTACACCCGAGAGATGTGAGTATCTAAACACTATTTGTGAGGTGCTAGTGTATGACCTCCGTGCTTGTCTATTGGTCTTTAGTGGAATGATTATTTGTTGTAATTACTTTTATATTAGTGTTAAATGACCCCTAACTTGTATTTTGAGTAGAATAAAAGCACATTTGCTTGAGGACAAGCAAATCTCAAGTGTAAGGGTATATGATGAGGCGAAAAATGATCCGTTTTTAGGGGGTCATTTAAGCCCGAATCCGAATTTATTTGATCAAATATTGCCCTAAATCGTTCCTTTTGTGATTTTAGGTACTTTGGGAGTGAAATCTGGAAAAGGAAGCAATTCGGACGTTTTTGGAGCATAAAAGTGAAGAAAACGCCAAAGTCTTAATTTTCCATGCTGGGAACAGTGCATGACGGCGTCAAGAAGAGTTACCTGACGGCGTCAAGAGTAAAATTCCATGACGACCCATAAGAGTTTTGACGGCGTCATGAAGGTAGGGCGTCAAGAGTAAAAGTCATGACGGCCTGGAAATGTTTTGTACTTGACGGCGTCAAATGTAGATCTAGGCAGTCCGAGGATTGTTTTGGCGGCGAGGTGACGGCGTCACCTATTTGGTCTTGACGCCGTCAGACCCCTTTTTCTATATATAGTTTTCTAGTTTTTCACATTTAAAAAAAGAGAAGTTTTGGGAAAAACCCTAAGTACGATTTTGGTGTAACTTTACAGGTTTTTCAAGGGTTCCAACCCCTTGATACCTTGCATGATTAATCAAGATAAGTGTTCTTCTAATTCAATCAATATGTCTATGTGTTGGTTATCTATATCATGTTCTTGTCTTAATTCCATCATGCTAGGCTAGATCTATCTTGTGTTTGCTTAGATCTAATGAAACCTAGATATTGATTATGTGTTGATTACTTGTTTATTCTTGTCTTGGATGAATGATTTATATGTTAGGCTTAATAAAACTGGCAGATCTCCAATTGGTAACATGCTTGAACGTCTTAAGAAACATGAACCAACGCGCACTAGGTCTTTATTGGTTGTATTTAATGCATGAGCCACTGTTTACAATCCCTATAGTTGTGCTGGGCATGGTGTAGGAGGAGATAAGAGCTCATAGAATTGGGGAGTTATGTGTGCCACCCCATGAATGGTATTAAGGAATACGATCCGTCATCCATGCAATTATAACAAGTAATTAACGTGTAAAAGATATCTAGGGAGTAGTGAAATCTAAGTAAACACATTTTCTCCAATTACTGCTCACAACTTTAGTATAAATTAGTTTATTTTCATTTTTAGTATTTTATTTTGATTGCATCTTAGTATTGGGTTAGTTGATTAGCAACTAATTCCGCCCAAATCCTTCAAACCCGAGATTTTAATTTGTTTTTCTATAAAATATAAAAACACAAAAATAATCATCCATCACCTTTAGAACTAGTATTTAGGCTTTCTAATCCTAGCGACACTATTCCTAAGCTGAACGATCAATCCCCCGGTACTTGTCACTATACTATACTACAATGATCAGGTACTCTGCCTGGTGGGGGTTGTAAGCTTCTCGAGATCCCTCGAGAGGTAAAGCCTGTTGCGATTCCCACACATCATATGCATTCAGATGTATGTCTCCTTCCCCCTTGCTGGTTTTGATACCTCAGAATCAGCAACATACTTTACGCACACGTATTTGAACTCTTGTGAGAAGAATTAACATTGGCTCAGATGTATTATGTGAGAATCAATTGCTTCAAAAACTCTCTAATGACTATCTTAATCAACCCTTATGTAGGCTATTTGAAGTGACCACTGATGAAGTAAACCTAATATACCAAACTTGAAACTGAAGTGGAATTCCCCGTTCTTGTGACTTAAGCTTGCACTAATGTGTGACAAAGAGTGGTGTAGAGAGTTCGTACAACATCGAATCCCTAAGTACTCTATACTCTTCAACCAACCAACCATCAAGTATAAGACGTACATCACCTCTTGACTACCGAAAACTTCGTGTGAGTTGTGACACTCCTTAAAGTGATAGTTATTTAGTGGTAATAAAAAATGAGGAATCACAAAAATAACTAGATATCCAAGTCTTCGTCATTGTAAAGGTAAAAGCTCAAGCAAGAATCTCGAAGAATCTTCATCCAAACAACCTCGACTTCAAGATAAAATAAGATCACGCCTTTGTGAAAGTCAACTTCAATCTTAAATAAGGGATACCAAATAAACTCCGTGATTACTTGGCATTCCATGTCCAAATTCTTAGCCGTTTTGACATTATGATCGACATTTTCCATTATGTTCTTGTGGTTGATTTACAAAGTGCACAATTGGAGGAACAACAATCCGTGATGAAATAGGACAAGAGGACGTATCATTATTCATGTGTGCAACTTCACAATCATGATAGTCATCATCAACACCTAGAGGAATAACTGGAGATTGGGTTACTTGAGTCAGCTGAGTAATACTTCTAAATGGTGCATCTTGATCAATGGAGATTGAGGAAGGTGAACCAGTTGAGTCAACAGGAACCGGAGCAAGAGCTTCAAGAACTAGATGATCAACATTCGTTGAAGCTTGGAAGTATTCATCAAACATAAATCCCAGTCATCCTTAGTTAATGGAACATTAGGTGTTGGAGGAGAGTCGTAAGACTATTCTTGAAGCATCAATCAACATGTGGTATATTCACACTTCTCCCCATCAAAAGTTGCAACCGCGGTTTGCCATTTTTGATTGAGCAAGTGAATAAGAATACAATCAATCATGTATTTTATTGACACTTCTCCCCCTAAAAAATTGCATACGAGGTTGCCATTTTTGATTAAGCATGTGAATAAGAATACACTCAATCATGTAGTTTATTCACTCTTCTCCCCCTCAAAAATTGCATACGATGTTTGCCATTTTTGAATGAGCAAGTGAATGTGAATTCAAGTAAAGATGAGTAGATCCACTTGATGACTGAACGAACATGGAGGAAGCATGAACCGAATTGTTGAGAATGGTCAAAACTAAGAAGATTTCTCTTCTTCCGAAGATAAGGCGCACTAAATCATACACCTTTCTTTTCTTTGATGAACGGGGCCTGAAGTGTTGTCAGCAAACGCCATAATGATGACATTGAGTACCGAGGCTTGAACTGAGGTGTTCAAACGTCATAATGATGAAGAGCGAGGCCTGAACTGATGTGAATAGACGTCATATGTTGAAGAACGAGGCCTGAACTGATGTATTCAGACGTCATAGTAAATATTTATCAACATTGCCCTTCTATACCTCCTGAAGTAGGAGATATGCTTGATTTAGGCCTCCAGACTTTGAGTCTTCTCATGTGGTGAATGATTGATGTAACTGCAACTGAGTAAGGACTACATGGACTAACATTACAGACTTGATTGCATATATACGGGTTAGTGACAAAAGTATCCAAACCCCTTGGAGTTTCACGGTCAACCATGGCATTGCCATCAGTAAGCACCTTTCCGGTAGGTATCCACTTAAGTCCAACATACTTAAAAGTTCTACCAGTTGGAATCCACTTATGGCAAGGTCTAGGATTACTAAGCTTCTTATGCATAGCGAAAGGCTTATCGATATTCCTAGTCTCCAAAGATTTAACAGTTTGTATCCACCTCGGAGAAGTTTTAGGTTTGTGTTGCTTCCTATGCATTGTGGATGAGTTAGTGTAAGTCCTAGATTTCACCGGTTGAACCTTAGCAGTGTTCCTCAATAAACCAGGAGGCATCAGGCGAGGTTGTGAACCTAAGATACCATCCTTATGAAGTAGTGTCCTTTTCCTAGCCTTTACTAGGTTATAGTTCTTGTGCAAATCATTTGTTTCATAAGAATTTTGAATCTTAATGCTTGGTTTAGACACAGTTTTCGAACTAATCCTAGAGGTGCTGGGAGTTGGAGTAGCTACTTGTTGAGGTTTAACAGAACTAGAAACAGTTAACTTAGGAAAATAATGTGGAGTGACTGGTTTTGTCAAAACTTGTTCCGCATCAACTTGGGAGGCAAACCGTATTTTTGAAAATTTTGGTCATTCAGATCTAAACGCATTCGGTTGTTTAACAACTAATTGGTTTCTATTCGATTGTAAAACTGGTTTCCCCAAGATTGATGGTTTTGCAAACTTAGTGTTCACACTATTCCCAGTTACTTTTCTTAGCTCGTTCCTAAGTGCTGCAATAGTGAAACCCTTTTCCAGAAGTTGAGCTTTGAATTCATCATTTTTGGCAATCAAAGAGGTTGTTTGCTCAATATTCTTAGTTTTCGTTTCTTTGATTAAATCGCACAGTTCTTTGCATTGAATTTTCAAAGACTCATTTTCATCAAGTAATTTTGCCACTTTTTGATTCAATTCTATGTTTCTAGTTGCAATGACCTCACAGTCATGATTAGACTTAACTTCATTACACTAGTACATAAAGTTGTATTGATCACGCAAAAAATGTGTGACGATATGCATATAGTCACACACGTATTTTTCGTTGTGTGTCACTAAAGGTTCCACCACCGTAGGTGGCATATGGTCACATTGTTAAGTTCTTGGCCTTTTCCATCGAAAAAGAGTGACCAAAACCCCGAATATGTGTGACAAATTAGGCACAAGTTTTGTTGGATTAGTCATTATCAGTGACCGTAAACACCTTATAGTCACACGAATGTTTTTTGAGAGTGACTATTGTTCTTCCTTTGGCCACATAAATATATAATATATGTGACATTTGAGATGATATATTCAAGTAAATGTGTATTTTGTATGACTATTGATAATCCAATGGCCACATGAATATACAATAAATGTGACGTTTGTGATGATTTAGTCACATAATGGGTGTTATTTTTTTGGAGTTAGTCACATACAATTTAATACAAAGTGGCCAAAAGTGTGAATAAGTGTGACCATATGCTGTTTAAAGTGAAGGAATGTGTATTTTGTGTGACTATTGATCATCCAATGGCCACATGAAGTTTATGTTTGCGTGGCCTTTTGTAATATTTAGTCACACAAAGCATGTTTATTTTGGGTATTTACTCACATACCATTAAGCAAACAATGGCCAAAAGTGTTAATAAGTGTGACCATATGCTGTTTAAAGTGAAGAAATGTGTATTTTGTGTGACTATTGATCATCCAATGGCCACATGAATTTTTTGTTTGTGTGGCCTTTTGTAATATTTAGTCACACAAAGCATGTTTGTTTTGGGTATTTAGTCAAATACCATTAAGCAAACAGTGGCCAAAAGTGTTAATAAGTGTGACCATATGCTGTTTAAAGTGAAGAAATGTGTATTTTGTGTGACTATTGATCATCCAATGGCCACATGAATTTTATGTTTGTGTGGCCTTTTGTAATATTTAGTCACACAAAACATGTTTGTTTTGGGTATTTAGTCACATACCATTAAGCAAACAGTGGCCAAAAGTGTTAATAAGTGTGACCATATGCTGTTTAAAGTGAAGAAATGTGTATTTTGTGTGACTAATGATCATCCAATGGCCACATGAAGTTTATGTTTGCGTGGCCTTTTGTAATATTTAGTCACACAATGAACTAAGAAAACAGTGACCAAAGTGTTAATAAGTGTGACTATATGCATCTTTTAGTCACATTTAAAAAATCAATATATATCAAAACAATTCAAATATATATATAAAAAAAAAATTCAAATACAATAAAATTGGAATGTATATAACTGAACCAAATATAAAATTGGACATCCTTTTATACACCAAGGAGTCCTAGTCGGCTTACAATAGTTTCCGAAGTATCTATAATCTTCTCAATAAGCAACTAGCAACTTCGAGCGGTCTTAATCTCTGAGCAGTACCAACTTTCACTAGCAGTCGTAACTTTTGTACTAGCAGTAGTAATTACTTTTGCACATCTTCTTTGAAGTTCATGAACAGAACTAAATCCATCTAAGCAATATTAACACAAACATGGTCAGCAGTAATTCAAACAACATAATGAAGACTTTTAATCCAAAACAATAAACATAATAATAAAATTTGCAGTTAAACGTACAAGGTTTTCTCCCATTGATCTAATCTTATGATCTGGATATAAAAGCCTTGAAAACGCAGGCTGCTGCATATCGACAATAACCACATCAGGATTAGAGCAGAACTAGAAAATGTCAAAGCTCACAACATAACAGAACTAGATGAGCATACTGGAATAAAGCTCTTGATTAGATGCTAGAAAACCTTCCTCTGTAAAAAGTATGTAGTTATACATATTGTTGACGGGTGCATCTATTTCTTGACATTTGACAGACACACTGATTCAACTATCTACTTTGGTGGTTTTGAGTCGCTTGATGCGCCACTGGTTCAACTATCTGCTTTGGTGGTTTTAAGTCGCTTGATGCGCCACTGGTTCAACTATCTGCGCAAACACGATAGGAATAAAACGCATATCAGATCTTGTAACTTTGTCCCAACCACCCAATTAAAAATGGAAAAGATAAGCTGAAAAAATCAAATAGACCAACGCGACTACTTGATTAGAAACAGCTATATTTTTTGATAATCAAATCTTTGTCTATTTCCGATTTTAGGCTTTCTTACAATCGATTCTGCATCTTTTATTGTAACTTTTATTCAACCTTCCAAAGCTATATACATTTCAGATTATTTTTTTCAAACTAGAAAAAAGTAAAGATTCCAAGGTAGCATTTGCTTTTGGCCAGTTTGGTTATGGTCAATCTAGTTTTTAAATCAGTCCCCGCATAATGGGTGCTTAAAAGCATCTAAAAGATGAATTCAAGGATAAAAAACCATTTCAGATGTGAATGCACTTTCAAAAATAATAAAAGATAATACCACATAAAAATGGCGGGCTGGGTAACATGTCATGAAAGACATTTCGAGTTGTTTTGCAACCTGATGATGTATTAATAAATTAAGGACTAAGATATGCACCAGATAAAGATGCCTGAATGCATCAGAAGTGTGTAATCAGGTATTCACAAAAAATCTTGTCATTATAAGATAGCAAGGCGGTATATGAACCTTGAGATTGTTTCAAAGCTTCATTGACAACATCATCAACCCGGTTTAATATCTGCATACATTACATATAGCTTTAGTGAAATCAAAATCAAGGAGCTTGAACCACGTAGCTCAATAACCATGTAAAAGCAAAGTACCAATCAAGAACAGGGCAAAGTTGGAGTGTTCCTCGCCAGTAATTAGGATCAACCAAACCGGTGAGCTGAATACCGAGCCGGACTGGACCGACAAACATAGTAAGCTGAATACCGATCGAGCCGGACTGGACCGCCAAACATGTCATTGGATTGGGCCTTAGTGGTGGTCTTGGTGCGAGTGTGGTGTTGGTGCGAGCGGTGGCGTTGGTGAGGAGAGTGTTGAGGAGATAGAAGAAGACCAGATCTAGATTTTGTGGATATTAATTGGGAACGAGTATTGAAAAACATGGGCGGGTCAATGAAATATTTGGGTGGAGGGCAATTTAAATTTGGGGAAAATTTTAAGCGGGTTGGGGAAAAATTAAAATTTGGGATGGAGTATTCGAGCTCAAGCCTATCAAATGAAGTGGTAATTATTTAATGAGTTGAGCTCAACCTTATAAAAGTTCGACTTGAGTTATTGTTGAGTTTTCAAGCGTACTAAGTGTAAATAGTTAATTATAAATGTATCGAGCATGGTTGTCAGGATCCCGATCCTGATCTTAGGATCTTATGATTTTATGATACTGCAAAGCAAAAACGATCCGGATTTTATGTAGGATCTTTGAAAACTTAAGATCTTATAGGAACCCGATCCTAACCATAGGATCTTAGGATCTAATCCGATCCGATCTTACTTTTCTGGAACTAGCAAACTAAAAAACTACAAATTTATGAATTGTGTTTTGTAAAATTGAAAAAACAACATGTTATAATCTTCTTATACATTTCATAACCATAATTTAGGACAACATTTCAATGAAACATTTATATAATTTTGTGTTTATGTATATAATAATTTATAAATTTGTATAATATTACAAAAGATACTTAAAAAATGCATTATGGTAGGATCTTAAGATCCCGATCCGATCTTACGATCTCGATCTTGCAAAGACAAAATCGATCATAAGTAGGAAATGATCCCGATCTTGAAAACCTTGGTATCGAGATTTTCGAGCCGAAGGTGAACCGAATTCGATTATTAGATTATATTTCAATTTTAATTTGTGTAAGACACACACCTTTACAAATAAACTGAGCTTTTCGAGTGATGAAGCTCAAACCGAGTTCAAAATTTCTCGATCCCTGATAACATGATCGGGAGGTCCTTGCATACTTGCTTCTTATTAGTTTCTGTGACAAACGGTACACCTACCAAGCCGGTGTAACCCATGCATGACCGCCTTTAATAACTTCAAATACAATTCATATAACATTCAATTCACACTATATATAACTACTATACACCTACCAAGCCGGTGCAACCCATGCATGACCGGTGATAATGGCTAATTCACATGGGTCATGGGTCATATGCATTAGGTTGGCACTGGTCACATTCAATAATGGGTATTTGACATCATATGGGTCATATGCATTAGGTTATCACTGGTCACATCCATGACTGTTGATCATTGGGTAATTAACATGGGTAACGGGTCATGTGCATTAATATTGGGTTTTAGTGGCATGTCACATATGTTATCGACCAATACATGATTGGTGATCAACAATGGGTAATTAACATGGGTCATGGGTCATGTGCATTGGATTAATCCGTTTGTAACGTTTTTGTGGAAAACTAGAAGGGGGGGTTGAATAGTTTTACGTCCTTTTAAATTTATAAACACAAGTTTGTTTTAAAAACTTCGATTCTAGTTTATGTGAACTCAATACTTGCACTATATGAACAATTGTATGGTAACTAACTAACAAAGCTAATATAGTAAAGGTAAATAAATAAGTAATGAGAAGAGTTAGAAAGATCAAACCACAACACAAGGATTTATAGTGGTTCGGCTACAAGGACACCTTCCTTGTTCCTACTCCACTCCCCGAGTCACCTACTCGAGAGTTTTCTTCACTATGTCAACAAACTCCCTTTTGGCGGAGAAAACCTTACACACCAATTTACACACCACACAACTTCACAACTTGATCACAACTTCTTCACACCAATATACTACACACCAATCTTCTTCACAACTATCTTCTACACACCAATCTTCTACTTCACACCTATCTTCACAACTAACCTACTTCACTACTTATCCACTTCTATTATCTACACAACTTCTATATCTTCACAATTAATCACAAGCACAACACAATATTCACAAATGAATATATATACACTATGCACAACTACTCTTCAAAACTTCTTGAACTTGGTTGTAGAAAGAGTGTTCTTCTTTGCACTTTGGATGAGAATGGATGATGAGGGATTGAATCACTTGAAACAAGGATTAATATACAAATGATCAAAGGGTTTTAGAGGATGTTTAGAGAGTTATAGATCTGAAAATTTCGTGCAAAAGGTGGGGAAAAATTCCAGAATTAAGGTGGTATTTATAGGAGAAGAATGCTGACATTTTCTGACAGGGGAGCCTGGCCAGTCCCCTTAAATCGTGGCTGGCCCCCTTAAAATTAAGGGGACCGCCCCTTATAATTAAGGGGGGCGCCTAACTGTAACGGCCAGAAAACTTGTCTTTTAGTGGGGAAAGTTTATTTGGTGAAAAACTAACTGATTTTGGTTAAATATTTGAAATCATATATTTAGTATGATTAAAACATTTTTCTTTATTACCAAAAGTGTTTTTCAAAAATATATAATACGTTTATATATTTAAATAAACTTTGTATTAGTTAATTAAATATCCCTTTGATCATAAGATGTATTAAGCACTTGTTTATCCATACCTTAAGTGATTAAGTTGGATATAGTGATATAAACTAGCTTAATACTTGTTTACGTAGTAATTATACGATTGACGATTTTACATTTTGTGATTGTCAAAATATAGAGATATCGAAAAATATAAATAACGTTTTCATACATTATTTATGTCAACAATCTCCCCCTTTTTGATGATTACAAAATTTAAACTCATTAATCGAAAATTAGTATATATTCAAGTATTATTGTGAGTTTATATCACTTCTCCCCCTTTTGTTAGCATCAAAAAGGTTATCCCATGTTAATGTAAACTCCCCCTTGAAGTATACTCCCCCTCGTTTTGAGGCCAAAAGGAATCGAGATATGGATATCTTGCAAAAATATTTAGTGGCAAGCAACATATATATGTATATAGCATGCAAGAGTAGAGACTAAACATAACCATAACATTAATAATATGAGAAAGATACATCAAGCATTACATTAACAACCATAACAAGTAATGCATCTAACAAAAGCCTTAAAGGCTTAGAATCATCACTAAAATAAAAGACCAAGGCTCAAACATGAGAGTCTTCTCTAGAGCTTGCCATCCAAAAAGGTTTAACACAATTTTATTTGTAAAACACGAAGCATGTTTAATTGGGAGGAATGGATGGTGAACATGGAGATGGTGATGGTGGAGGTGTGTTTGTTGATGGTGGTGGAGGTGTTGTGTTTGTTGTTGGTGGTTGATGCAACATGTTTTCAATATGAGAAAACATGTATTGGATCTCATCTCTTAATCCGAACACAATTGTTCGGTTGTGAATGCAACAAAGGCAAGTGTCTCCATGAGCTTCAAGTAAGCTCCATGGGACGGGGTTATAGGTTGATGGGTTGATAGGAGATGATGAGAAATGTGCATCAAGAGGTGTTAATGGTGATAATGAGAGAGTGAGTGCAAGAGATGTGTTCTCATTGGTAGGTTGTGATGGTTGATCAATTGTTGGAGGAGATAAGTGGGTGTTGATGTAGTCATTTATGGATGAAGTGGAGTTTCCATTTGTTGAAGGTGTTTTGGAGGGTGCATTTGGTGCACTAGGAGATGAACATTGAGGTGGTGGAGATGGAGTGGTGTTTTCTTCATTTGTAAGATCAATGAAGAGTTGTTTGGGTGGAATGATGACAAGTTTTTGTTTCTTGGCATTGTTTGAATAGGTGGTTCTTGGTGATGACATGATGATGTTTGATGAATGTTTGAGGATGATGGAATGTGAATTAAACATGCATGGAGATTATATAGTGGGAAAACATGTTTAGAAGTGGAATTAATTTGAAATTGTAATGTTATATTCCAAAATCAGTTTAGTTTTTAAGGGAAATGGTAGCTGGGACTGGCAAAAGGGATCACAAGATGCAAAAGAGAACAATGTAAAAACTGTTCCAGATGGCCGGTCCCCTTAAATTTAAGGGGGCCGCCCATCTGACGACCCAGAAATCAAAAATTTTCAAAAATTTTCTGGAAAAATTTTATGTTCTGTTTTGTATTTGCAGCAAGCTCTATTTGGACATTTCACATTTGTTTTGGTCTATTAGAAAGCATACATGTCATATATTTATATAAACATTAACTAATCATGCAAACATATATATAGATTAAGAGAAGCATGCATTAAAAAGCACATATCAAAAACAATCAAGTTAGCATCCTAAACAAATATCCAAATAACAAGTACTTCCGAATATACTTCGGACAAATAGCACACAAGACATAAAAATTAAATATTGTTTAACAAACATAATCCAAGCATATTATTTCTTTTTCTTCCCTAAGATGCCCTTCAAAGTCTTTCCGATAGATTTGAAGCCACCTCTAACTTCTTCGTGCAAGCTCTTTTGTCTTCTAAGCATCTCGGTAGTTCGTTCATGAAGCACTTCTTCGTTTTGATCACTAGGAGATGGGGTAGAATACTCGGGATAGTCAAGATCCTCTAAATTGTCAACGAACTCAGAAAATGAAGGGGTACTAGCATCATCGATGTTTTCCTCCTCATCGTCATCGTCTTGCCTTGAGGATGATCCATGAAAGCTATGACGACGAGGTTTACCCTTGTCACTTCGAGTTCATCGAGCTTGTTTTAGAGCGAGAGGACGTAGAGTGGGGTACATGGACTCATAGATACTATTGTCAAGATCGGGGTAGTACTCGATAACATGACGATAGAGACGAGTGAGGAACATTCCATATGGAAGATTGGCTTTGGGAGTTTTTCTAGCACACTCAATCCGTTTGATGAAGAATTAGGCCAAATTGTACGGCTTTTCGACAGCTATACAATACAACATGTGAGCAAGGCACGCCGGGAGATGGTCCCGGTGACCTCCGGTACCAAACGCATTCTCACGAATGAGTTCTTCCCAACGCTTCATGTGGGGGCTTAATTATTTTAGGAGAAGTTGGTATGGAGAGATTTGAACGTTTTTGGATTTTATTTTTCGGCTTGTGGTGGCACGGTCCACACCAAGGATTTGACGAATTTCGTTGGGATGAGGAATTTCGTCGAAATAGGGACCGAAGGTTGGTCGATAGCAATTAAGAGATTCGAGGTCCCACTCGTTTGTGAAAACGGCTTGACCTCTAAAAGGGATTTGGAGGATATGACCAAATTGTTCGAGAGTGAGGGTGATAAATTCATTTTGAATCATGAAAGAGATGGTGATGAAACCAAGATCATTGGTTTGGACGGTGACTTGGCTATAGAAATCCATTATGAAACGAGGAATCATAGGTTCATTTATTTCATAAAGACAATTGAAGTTGATGCTTGTAAACACGCGATTTATGTAGTCGAATTGAGCAAAAGCAAGATCTACTACACGTCCTTCATGAACATTTCTATCTTCAATTTGACGATATATAAGTCCAATGGAAGGAGATGTAGTAGGGAGTTGGGAAACTTTAGGAATGTAGTTTTTAGTGTGAGAAAGATCTTCGGTAGTTGCTTTGGGCATTTTCACCTAAACACATCAACAATACAAAAAGACCAAAATAAATATAAAGAAATATAAAAGTATATGTTTATTGTTAAGGCTTATGTTGGAACGTAAACATACTTCGTTACTAATCCTAAGAAGTAGATTACCATGTTCCTTAATATTGTTTTTAACTCGATCTAGATATACTTTACGATGTTTAATGAGTAGTTATGGACAAATCCAAACGCTCCTTTAAACATCTTAATATATCATGAAATTTACTAGATTTACATTAGATTGTAAAACTAGCTATTTCTTGCGAGTTTCTTATGCATGTGATTTGTTTTTGAAAAAGATGGTTTGTATTTTTACTTAAAAATGTCATTTTTAGTAATAAACCAAACGCTTCCTTAACTATTGACTTATACCCCTAGTATGTCAATATATATATGAATTATATATCTTGACGAGTCTGATTAGCAATTTTTAGGTTTATAATTATAACAAAGTTTTATAAAAATTATAATGACTATGTTTCGATAATATTTGGACATAATCCAAACACCCCTATATTGTGAACCAATATAATTTTTCTTAGTCGAAAAATGTAATTTCAAGTTTTACAAGTTACAAAAATATAATGTGATTAGTTTTAACACGTTTTCAAATCATTATTCAACAATGAGTTTACTAAAAATTTTGAAAAGGTGTGTATGAAATTTTTCAAAAAATTTCGACATGATAGTTTATAATAACTAGTTTCTAGTGTTGATCAATCATCCTAATCCTAGGGGAAGCATTTGGTTATGGAGTTTTAAGGCTTAATTCGAAAGAAATTGTGAAATTTGACGAATTTTATAAAACATGCATAATCATGAGTATGATCAAATAAGATGAAATTAGATGAAATGTGTTATGAAAAACTTACAATAAGTAATGGTGATTGTGTTAGATGAATTTTCCCTTTGCGAATTAACCCGAAATATGTGATTTGGAAGTGATTTGAGGTGTTTTTGGGTTTTGGTTTTCATCACAGCAGAAGCAAGGGAAGAGAAGTATGAAAAAGTGGAGTGTTTGGCAGAAGGAAAAAGGAGAAAAACGGGTTTGAACTATCAGATGGCCGGCCCCCTTAAACATTAAGGGGGCCGCCCTTCATTTGGCTGCCGGTCCCCTTAAACATTTAGGGGGCCGTCCACCAAAATTCGATTTTTGTGATTTTGGTTTCTGGAAAGAGCAAGAAAATATTCATATGTATGTATTAGATTTATATTTAATCAAAAATACGTTGGAGGGTATTCGCACGAAAGGAATTACTTGACACTTTTAATCGACAATTTGCCAATTAAATTTTCTTGATCATTTCGGATGAAATTTATCAAGTTGTCAAGTACACGAGAATGTTGTGGAAGGTTCATAAGTATATGTATATATATATATATATATATATATATATATATATATATATATATATATATATATATATATATATATATATATGTATGTAGTATGGGCTTATAAGACGAGAATAAAGGAAGGAGACGAATGCAACGGAAGTCGGGAGTTTGTTTCATCCATAGATTTTTCGACTCGTCTCTCTTCATCAGCATGAGTGTTGTTGAACATTAAAGTTCAATAAGGCAAATGGGGAAAAGAAAAGGTTCGTAAACGAACAATTTCTAGTTCTAGAAAATCAACAAATGAGTTTTCTAGGTTATAAGATCCTAGATATAGCTAAGTGTATATATATATATATATATATATATATATATATATATATATATATATAGTATAAGTAAATAAGTATATATATGTATAGAAGTAAAGACTAGAGAGAATAATGAACTAATCAAAATCACATAAAAGCTAGATACTAAACTAAGCATGCATTTGTTTACAAGGAAATAAAAGGAAATGTGTACCCTTCGTCTTCAATGCGTTAAACTTCAAAATCTTCAAAGGAAAGTCCGAACACCGGGTGACATCAAAGATTCCCATGTATGAATGGCGAAAGTTTTCACGTTGGTCCCCATGGTCTCATTTGACCAAAGTTGTTTGTCCCGAACATGTTTTGTATTTGACTTGGGTGCATATATGGTGGAAACATTCCCCATGGATTGAAGTTCCACATTTGTTGATTATTGTTAAAGTTTTGTCTACTTTGGTTTACTCTTGGTTGAGGTGTTTTAGGTCTAGGGTAAGAATTATTCGGTTTCCTAGGTGGTGGAGTTTTAGATCTTCTTTTAGTTTTGGACGATCCTACTTCGGTTTTTAAAGATGGTTTATAAAACGGATTAGATTTTGAAGGTTTTAGTTCCTTGAGATCGCTTTCAAATTTAACATTTTTAACTTCACTTGTTGAGGCTTTGGTTGAGTTAAAACCTAGACCGGTTTTATCTCCGGATATTCTTTGAATACTTATAATTTTACTAAGTGAGTTACTACTATTTTCAAATTTCTCAAGTTTACAAATTTCTTCCTTAAGTTTGTTTTTTTCACTTCTAAGCTCTTGACATGATTTACATTCTTTAAAAGTTTCTTTACCTTTCTCAAGTTGATGTATTTTAATTTTTAGTTCAAGTACTTCATTTTCTAATTTGTTATTTATGTATTTTAGTGATTTGTTTTTAGCCATAACTTGTTGTCCTAGTTTGCATAATCTATTGTATTTACTATCTAAGTCTTTTTCATCTAATGATAAATTTTCATCACTAAAATATTCGGCTTCGGAACGTACCTCACTTGATGTTTTAGCCATGAGACATTTTTCTTCCTTTGTTGTTTCTTTCTCATCTTCATCGCTATCACTCCAAGCACCTCCAATAAACGCTCTTTGATTTTGATCTCTTTTCATTATTGGACATTTTCCAATAAGGTGATTCGGATCACCACACTTGAAACATTTTCTCTCATTCTTGATATACTTGTCATCATTATTCTTTTGAGATGTTCTTCTTTCATCGTGTGGTTGTCTAACGAATCTTCCTCGCCTTTTGAAGAATTTCTTGAAATCTCTTACAGCCATGGCATATTCTTCGTCTTCGCTTTCGGAAGATGAGCTATCTTCATTGTTGGATTCCTTTCTAGCTTTCAAGGCGATTGACTTGCTTTGCTCTCGTTTCCCTTTAACCATTTCGGAGTCCTTCTTTATTATTGCTTCGTAGACTTTTAAATTACCAATTAATTCATCAAGTTGTAGCGTTGACAAATTCTTCGATTCTTCAATAGCCGTCACTTTAGCTCGCCATTTTGGGTGAAGAGCTCTAAGAAACTTCCTAACAAAATTCTTACTAGAGAAATTCTCATCAAGTGCTTTTAAACTTGTGATTATAGTGTTAAATCTAGCAAAAGCATTATCAATTAATTCCTCTTCCGGAATCGTGAATTGCTCATATTGTTGAACAAGTAGATCTATTTTGTTATCTTTGACTTGATTATTACCTTGGTGGGTTATTAACAAAGAGTTCCAAATTTCTTTTGCGGTTTCACACATAAAGATCCTTTCGTACTCTTTGCGTGGTAGCGCATTGTAAATAACCATTTTTGCTTCATTATTTTTAGCAAGTTTTCTTTTTAAATCATCATTTTGTTTTTCAAAAGGTACGATTTCATCTTTCTTAGTTTCGGGGTTATTTTGAATAGGTAAAAAATCACCATTGGTAATAATATGCCAAAGATCTAGATCTTTTGATTTCACATAAGTTTCGAATCGATTTTTCCAATATAAAAATCCATCACTTTCAAATAGTGGTGGTCTTTGCATAGATTGCCCTTCTAAATATTTTTCAGATTCCATAGATCGTTACAAGTTTTAAAATACAATATATTTTAAAAATCTTGCTAGACGTGGCTCCTGATACCAATTGTGGAAAACTAGAAGGGGGGGGGTTGAATAGTTTTACATCCTTTTAAATTTATAAACACAAGTTTGTTTTAAAAACTTCGATTCTAGTTTATGTGAACTCAATGCTTGCACTATATGAATAATTGTATGGTAACTAACTAACAAAGCTAATATAGTAAAGGTAAATAAATAAGTAATGAGAAGAGTTAGAAAGATCAAACCACAACACAAGGATTTATAGTGGTTCGGATACAAGGACACCTTCCTTGTTCCTACTCCACTCCCCGAGTCACCTACTCGAGAGTTTTCTTCACTATGTCAACAAACTCCCTTTTGGCGGAGAAAACCTTACACACCAATTTACACACCACACAACTTCACAACTTCTACACAACTTCTTCACACCAATATACTACACAACAATCTTCTTCACAACTATCTTCTACACACCAATCTTCTACTTCACACCTATCTTCACAACTAACCTACTTCACTACTTATCAACTTCTATTATCTACACAACTTCTATATCTTCTACACAATTAATCACAAGCACAACACAATATTCACAAATAAATATATATACACTATGCACAACTACTCTTCAACACTTCTTGAACTTGGTTGTAGAAAGAGTGTTCTTCTTTTGCACTTTGGATGAGAATGGATGATGAGGGATTGAATCACTTGAAACAAGGATTAATATACAAATGATCAAAGGGTTTTAGAGGATGTTTAGAGAGTTATAGATCTGAAAATTTCGTGCAAAAGATGGGGAAAAATTCCAGAATTAAGGTGGTATTTATAGGAGAAGAATTTTGACATTTTCTGACAGGGGAGCCTGGCCGGTCCCCTTAAATCGTGGCCGGCCCCCTTAAAATTAAGGGGACCGCCCCTTATAATTAAGGGGGCCGCCCAACTGTAACGGCCAGAAAACTTGTCTTTTAGTGGGGAAAGTTTATTTGGTGAAAAACTAACTGATTTTGGTTAAATATTTGAAATCATATATTTAGTATGATTAAAACATTTTTCTTTATTACCAAAAGTGTTTTTCAAAAATATATAATATGTTTATATATTTAAATAAACTTTGTATTAGTTAATTAAATATCCCTTTGATCATGAGATGTATTAAGCACTTGTTTATCCATACCTTAAGTGATTAAGTTGGATATAGTGATATAAACTAGCTTAATACTTGTTTACGTAGTAATTATACGATTGACGATTTTACATTTTGTGATCGTCAAAATATAGAGATATCGAAAAATATAAATAACGTTTTCATACATTATTTATTTTTTTTAATGTTTTAATCCGTTTGTTACGTTTTTCGTCCCTTTTTGACCGTTTTCAATCGATTTTGATCGATGTCGCTAGTTTTCGACCGACGTTGACAATTTTCGACAGATTTCGACGGATTTAGACCGTTTTAGTCCGACTACAACCGATTGCGACCCTTTTCGACCGATTTCATCCATGTTGAATGTTTTCGGCAATTTCGCTCGCTTTCATATGTTCTAAGCTTTTCTGAATGTTTTCCTCTGTATTAAAACGTTATGAAACATTTATTACGTTTTCGTACATTTTTGTACGATTTTTTCATTTCCATACGTCCTTATCCTTTTTATTCGGGTGATTCGGGTTGAAAATATTTGGCTAACTCGGGTACGGGGTCGGCCCGATTGACCCGAATAAGGATTAATGGCCGTCAATTTTTGATCTTCTGTTATACATACGGCGAATGATTTGCACACTCAAAAAAATTATTTACACACTCAATGTACAAGCGGTTGAAGCAGTGTGTTTAATACTATACAAGTATTTAATGCACAGATGGAGTGTCCCAATCAATTTATAAAGTGTGCAAATTAATTCCCTTTCACATAAACCCTAATTTAACACACTTTAAAAAATCCCAAATTAAAATCAAACTAACTCATGTCGTTTTATCTTTTTGAAGATAACTGCAAATGTGACAGGTCAGCAATGGTGGTAACATCTTGGACACCATCCAACCCTGCTCGACGTTTCATTTGCTGCCAAAATCGATGGGTAAGTTATCAGATACGTTTAGTTTAAGGATTATTAAGTTTAATGTTTAATATACTACGGGTTTTTTTTTTTTATTTTAGAAACCGGGTACGAAGAAATGTGAACAATTTGATTGGTATGATCCAGAGGAGGAATGTGATTGGTACAAGATGCATTTGTTTGAGATGTATAGCAAACTGAATCCCAGAAAAAGGCGTGAGGTTCAAATTGAAGTTAATCGTCAAAGAAGGATTGAAGAATTGGAGGCAGAGTTGACAAATGCCTTAAAGAAAGTCATATTTTGAAAGTCAACACTTTGTGTTTTTGCAGTTGTGGTTTCTTTGGTACTTGCACTTAAGTAGTATAGTGTTTATGGCTAGATTGTGTGGTTTGTAGTGGCTCATGTACCCCCATCTTTATGGTGAATGGTTAAGTGTTCGCTTGTAAATTTAACTGATCTTGATCTTTCTGCTACTCGATATCTTTTGGCAGTAATTACCTAAAATGGCACAATTTGACTATCCTGTTTGACCTTATGCAAATGAATGTACAGGCACAAAACTACCAAAAATTACCCAAAGTGACAATCATGATTAGCTATTAGTTATCTTTTGATAGTAATTACCCGGAATTGCCCAAATTCACTTGGAGACTCTTTGACTTTTGCAAATGACAATCAAGTTTGACAATCTTTGTTTGACTTTTAACAAAGCATCATAATATAGTAATCGATAACTTAATTAACAAAGAAACATAACATAAGTTTTCTTTGAACACAGAAACATTAAACTTCAAAGAAACATAACATAAGTTTTCTTCGAGTCACGGTCAAACTTTTATTCCCTCGGGTCAAAACCCGATCCCAAATCATTGTTGGAAAAATTGAGTTTGGAAGTGTATTATTCATAAAGCATGAGATAAAAGTAGTTATTGCATCAACTCATTGAACTTAGTAAGTCAAGAATTGGTAAAAGGAAAGTGGAGACAGTCAATTCCTTATCTTTAGGAACAGTTTTAAAATATCTTCAATTCACAGTATGATTTAGGCACCTTTGGTCGATCCCTTTTCCTGCCAAAAGTCTTGGGAACCGTTCATATACCCTCCAGCCTATTTATACCTCTCTATTGTATATATACCATGTTAATACAAATATCGCCTAAAAACGTTATTTATATTTTACGATCTTTGCTAAGTTTTGTTAATGATAAAGTATGAACTTTAGCTAATAGTAAATCATCACTTTAGTGTTTAAGTCTTGTTTAAACTAAGGTTTACATTTCCTTTTAAACAAAACATTGGTTTTTATTTCTTTAATTAGAAAGTGTCTTGTCACATCATTCATTTATGGCAAGCTTGTGTATTTGACTTGCCATAACATCTTACACACTTTTGGAAGCTTTCCAAAATGGATTTAATGTGTTTGACTAGTTGTTGTTGATGTGACTTTGGTTGGTTTGAAGTATTTATGGTAAAACCTACTACAAGCCTGGCGGAACCCTGGGGGTACACGGGCGGAACCCATCTGAGGGTTCCGTCGTATCCGCCAGACCTGTTGCTTGTTTTACTATAAATACCAAGCCACTTGTTTGTTTTGAGCCATCACTTTAGGACATATTTTCATATACTCTCTCAACTAACTCAGTAACATTTGACTTATGTGATCCTCTTATGTAGCAAAGGACTTCACAAGATCATTCAAGAAGTTACAAGCTTCAACTATAAAGTTGCAAGTCTTGTTAGCTTTGTTATGTATAAGCTTTGGTAGTTTATACTTCATTTGTATCATGTATGTAGAAGTGATCAGTTAGTATTTTAGGCCTCAAAATACATAGTGTGTAGGGAGTTGTTGTACCCTTGTAAAAGAACTAACGGGAATGGTTGTACCCTTGGTAAAGAACTCGACATCTAGCTTAGTTTCGGTAAAAGTGTAAGCGACGATGGGAGTGGTTGTACCCGTGTAAAAGAACTCGACATCTAGCTTAGTGTCGGTAAAAGTGTAAGCGACGTTGTAAAGGTTTCTTCACCGGGAAAGGAGCTTTTTGATTAGTGCTTATAACTCTCCAGTAGGAAACTCGAGGCGTGGATGTAGGGCAAGGAAAAAGAGTCCTTGTAGCCGAACCACGATAAACAATTGTGTTGTGGTTTGATCGTTTCTTCCTTTATCTTTGCTTATTACATATTGTCTTTAGTCAGAATTGCTAATCACACGTAAAGCTTTTCAAAGAATTAAACAAGTAAAGTTGTGCTTATATCTTTAAACAAACGTAAAGCTATTCAAAGAACTAAACAAGTAAAGTTAGGATTGTTACACTATAAGAAAAGTGGCTTTTTAGGACCCCCATAAGCGTCATAAAATGGTACTTTTTAGGACCTTTCATTTAATAGGACCAAGGATGAAAGCGTTTCATGTAAGGCGGTTGTAATAGGTCCAAAGCGTCCTAAGCCTTATGAAACCAATTTTATGGTCGTATTATATGTCTATGAACAACACAAATAGCGTCCTAATAAAACCATATTAGGACACTTTTACATTGTTTTAACATGTGATTACATACTTTTAATCTTTTGAAACACATAAAAACGTCCTTAAAAGTATTGTTAGGACGCTTATGATGTAACATCATAGCTATTTTAGAAACCAAGAAAAGGGTCCTAATAACTCAAATAAGATTATGATACCAATTTTATGGTCGCATTTTACGTCTATAAACAACACAAATAACGTCCTAATAAAAACATATTAGGACACTTTTCCAATGTTCTAACATGTGGTAACCTACTTTTAATCTTTTGATACACATACAAGCGTCCTTTAATGTTAATTCTAAGGACGGTTATCATATACCATTATAGTTACTTTAACACCAAGAAAAGGGTCCTAATATCCCAAATACGATTATGAAACCAAATTTATGGTCGCATAATATGTATATGAACAACCAAATAACGTCCTAATAACAACATATTAGGACACTTTTACAATGTTGTAAAACGTTTTTACCTAATTTTAATCTTTTGATACACATACAAGCGTACTTAAAAGATAATTGTTAGGACGCTTATCATATAACATTATAGCTAATTTAGCACCAAGAAAAGGGTTCTAATATCTCAAAGAAGATTATGAAACCAAATTTTTGGTCGTATAAAATGTCTATTAACAACCTAAATAACGTCCTAATAACAACATATTAGGACACTTTTACAATGTTAAGTTAATTGTTAGGACGGTTAATAAGTTTAATAGGACAATTTCAAAGTCCTGACAAGTCATATAATAGGACGCTATTTTCACCATGCACACTGTATTATTACGATACGAATAAAACATCAACTAAATATTAAATGAATAAAACGAAATTGTATTTCAAATTACCAATTGTCATAACAAAAGCACTAAACATAAATAAGGTAGACAGAATCTAACATAAAGTCTGTTAATATTAAACAATACATTAACGCAACAAGAAGCTTAGTCCGTAGTCATCATGCATCATCTCTCTCAATCCTCACGGAACACCTACAAATAAACACCCATGTATAAGCATTAAGGTCCATGTTAGTAAAATTATTGGTATCACAAGATTAACAAAGACATACCGAGATAAAGGGACAAGGCCATGTTATGGTTGCACCAACACAGTCTTCAATTGTGGCAAATAACCCATAGGGTCTCACCAAAATTTCATCTCTTTTTGTTGGTACTTGAACGTTTACCTCACACCATCCTCGTCCAATCTCTGTACCACCAACTATATCATTTGGGTTCAAGCTCCTCACCCTTCCTTTTGCTACAGTCTCGGTTGAGTTTAGAATGCTTTTAAGGACAACTTCATCCCCGACCTAGATTTCAGTTTTCAACAAACATTTATAAATTTATAGTCAACACACATGTATTAGGTTAAACAGATGTAATACTGCAGGTATGGAGGCTTGAATTTGGGTGGTCAACACTGATCAGTCAGTGTATGATGGGTGGAATTGGATAAACAAAAAGCTATCTGCAGACCTATCTAATAAGCTCAAAAGTTTGAAATAAGCCCTGAACTTTATAGATGAGCTTATTGGCTTTCAAAAAAAACCAATAAGCTCACTGTGTGGCCTACTAATGAAGAAGCTAAGGCACATGGATAGTTGGTGTTTTGAGCTGATGCCCTGGTGCAGGGCAATGGTTAGCCCTGCAGGCCACTTTGAACTATCACCTAAGCCAGAGAAAAAATCATAAAAATAAGCTAACTGTGGGATTCAAAAGCTTAGATGGGGAATATCAACATGTAAAAATCTCAATACTTGAATCTCAACACAAAATTCACAAAAAATCTCCCAAGATCTGAATTTCTGACTAACATACCATTTTGACTTTTTGATTTTGAACTTAAACTTTGACTTTAATGAAACTTGTTTGATCTGTATGCACTAATTATGATTATTTAAGCTATGATAACACTAATTTAAGATACATGAACAAGATTTAGACCAAGTGGGTGAGATTTGATCCTCACAGGTCCCAACAGTGGACTGTGAGAGTGAAGGTAATTTGATTTTGACTTTCTGTAGTTCAAACATTGGTTTTATAGTTTTACTAGTTCTAATATCACCTAAGAGGTAAGAGTGTGCAGATAAACAAGTGAAAAGGCAACTACCACAGTTGAAACAACACAGAACCAAACACCCCTTAATAACTGAGTTAACAAATTTAAAAGGCAAATGAGCAATGTAAATCATAATACTGATACATAAGCTGGTAGCCTAGGTTCATTAGCTATCAAAGATAAAATAAGCTATAACAACTAGAAAGGAACATACCCGTAAGCGTGGAGGTTTAGTGGTTACAATAGGAGAATGTTGTGATGTAAGAGGTGGAACAATGGAACTATCCGTCGACCCATTCTTCTCTGATAACTAGGCTCGTAACTTTTCATTTTCACTAGTAAGTTCTCCACATCTAGACTTCAATTCGTTGTTTTCTCTATGACATGCTGAACGACTTGGTATTACACCCCAAACAGCAGAAGCACGAACACCTAGACCATACATGCCTGCATCACCATTTCGATCTTTACCCATAACTATAGAAAAAATATCATCTGGTCCAGGATTATCAATCGAACCCTCGGGCAGATTATCACTAAGTCGTTTCATTTCATCCTGCATTTTATATAAACATGAACAACATATAGGAAAAGCATGTATTACGAAAAAAGCATATTGTGTTTAACTTCTGCTATAAATACACTTTTGCAAACATAAAAGCATATTACTTACAATCGCATTTGCAGTGTCATCATTTTTGGTATTTCCATCTTTGGCGAAGCATGCACTAAAAAGATCCAATCGAGTTGGATCTCGTCCCAAAGATGTCTGTATGAATAAAAAGAAAATGAATATTAAAAGTGGATATAGACAGGATACATTAACAATCCCACTTTATCCATACACTTACCTTTAACTCTTCCCTTTTGCGAGCATAACTTTTTTTACCGGTTCTTTGGATCATCTTTTTCTTTTTGCCCGATTCGCCTTGTTTTTCTCACTTAAACTCTGCAGCAGGAAAATAAAATATCATAATGTGAAATTAAGTAATGTTATTTAAAGTGGAAGAGAATTTCACACCTTAGTGTTTTCTTTATTCCAATACTTCACAAGCTTCTTCCATTGTTTTTTTTGCACTTGCTTTGGCCTAGATTTTATTTGTTGCTTAACTGACAAAGACGGATCATGGTAGAGTTCCTTAACTCTTGCCCTCCAGTTCTTCACCTTCCGCCCAAATGATTGCAATATCCATTTTTCTCCAACTTCCGGAATATCAAATTTTGTCTAAAAAATGTAATAGCTCACATTAGAAAACAAATACTTTATTCATTAACATACAAATTTAACATTGTGTACCTTTAAGAGTTGAAGCAAAGCTTTATTTTTTTCGACGTCAACTTTATTCCATGGTTTATAAATCGGACAATACTTTCCACTCCTTGAAAGGGTTCCCATGAAATGAGTCAGATGACTACTTTTGTCGTTAATAGGTTGTCCGTGTTCATTAACTAAAATAGGAATTCTATCCCCTTTTTCTTGGGCCCAAACTTTTGCCATACGTGTTGGTCCTCTCTTTCTTTTGCTTACAATCCGAACTACAAAAAGTGAACATGATTTACAATAGATACGTATACATTTAAAATACTAAATAATTTGAAATGGAGGCAATATCTTAGCGTTGTTTTTTGTCTTGTTTTAATTTAACTTTATTATATATTCTACTTATATGACACAATATATGATATATGATTTTGAAAACAATGCAATCAAGTAGATCATGTTAACCTGTTTCATTTCCAGCTTGTGTAACTACATGGTTTTCTTCATTTTCAGAATGCTCAGCTTGAATCTCTTCTCCGACTAGATCATCGCCGTCATTTGTTAAATCGTTCACATTCTCCAAATCATCCTCATTATCCAAATCATCCATGTATTTATCTACATCATCTTCTGAAGTAGCTTGTTGTTCAATATCTTCATTCATAGGTATGTCTTCGATATCATTATTTTCAACATCATAAAGGTCTTCATTGTTATCTATATTTATAAAAAAAAAAAAAAAAAAAAAAAAAAAAAAAAAGTAACCACCGAAAAAGTTAACTGAATATACACTTAATAGTAATTTAATATCATATATATAGTATTTGAAATTTATATATAGTTACCATCAGATCTCAAGTCACGCTCCCCGTAGTCATGATCGTTGTCAATTGCAACTAAGTGTCTCTCAGTTGCAGTTAATCTCCCTCTCTTGACAGAAGTTGGTTGATCATTTCTCGTTTGGACTTGGTCGGACTCCTGTACCCTACTACGTATTGCCCTCCCTGTATCAATCTGTTGTCCCTTTTGCGATTGAGATTCTGAAGATGTTAGCCCACTGGAGACATTCGGAGCACTCATTCTTTTTTGTGCTAAATTTTTATATCTAGTCATGGACTGTGGAGCAATGTATTTTCGATGCTGTTTCATGCAAGTAGAATTGTTATAAAACAAACATAAAGAAAATATAGTAGCCAAATTTATTATTCGTACCTTTTTATTTGTTTGTGTAGCCGCTTCTTCTGGGTTATCTTCCTCAGCATTAAGATGAAAGTCTGAACCAGACATATAATCTGCATCTTTCTCACTGGTATCCGTTGGTTTCTTTTTCTTTTTCTTTGTGTTGTCACTCTCTACTAGACTTGTGAAAGACCTAGCAATATTTTTCACTCCCAAATCTTGTAATCTCTGTTGGTTTTCTTGAATCCTTGTCCTTCTGGACATTTCATAATCATTCATATTTCTCGTGGTGACTTGGCGTTGCATCTTTTTGTTTTCCATTTCTGTTGCACAAAACAAATAAAATTATTATGAGATTGCAAAGAACAATAGTCATATGAGAACAACAAAACTGAAATAAAATCACTATCTGTTACTTGTTACAGAATGAAATACATTATCTACAAACAAAAATAGACGCAAATCCTTCAGTTACATGTCACAGAATGAAATACATTAGGTAGAAACTGATATCAAATCACTATCACTATCACTACCCAAATCCTTTGAACCAACTTTACACAGGTATACCAACATTCATTTTAAATAAACAGAGCAACTAAAATACAACTTGTACCATATCACAAATAAGCAACACTTATGATCACATATGAGACTCATCAAAAGAGGTCAACCAAACACATACCCGAACCCACCATTTCACACACTTAAGACTCATCACAAAGGTTAAAGAAACACTAACAATGTATAACAATAACAGTGTATAACAATGATAATACCAATAATAATAACAATAATAATAACAACAAGAAAGGTTTCCATTACCTGTTGAGTCAGATCTTCATTCAAAAGTGAAAACCCACAATCCTTGTTTTGCTGCCCACATACAACCCTAAACCAAAATTGAGAGTTTAACCGTCTGTGAAAAACGATTTCCATTAATAAAATCGAATCAAATACTTGATTTCCGAAAAGATATGCTTGATTTTCGCAGCGCCAAAAGTTATTTATGAATCTGAATTTTTCCCCAAAAATTTTAAGCGGGTTTATGTGAACGTGGGTTTGTAAGTTTTCCCCAAAATTTTAGATTATACGGAGTAATTAGATTTATAATTAATTAACTAATAGTATATTTGTATTATATTATTGTATATATAATATATAGTATATGAAATGTATTATATTATTGTATGTGAAACTAAAAATGAAGTACATTTGGCATTCGTTTTTCCGACTTCCCGGGTCAAACAACAATATGAATGTGTTGAAGTAATCAGTATCTGTTGTATCTTACTGCCCGAAATGGAGCGGCTCCAGATAGTTCATTTGTTTTACTCGGGCGTTATTTAAAATGTTGCTATTTTCTTACAGACGGGATTTATCATAAGTGGTCTACGTTTGTTAAAGCGTATCCGCATCCAGTTGACCCGAAAGATAAAGTGAGGTGTAGGACAGTAAACCACACTAGAGTCATATATGCCATTGGTGCAGCAATGACACGGACATGGAACCCTATGAATAATGAAATGACTCAGGTTTGAAACTGGGAGTCAGATATCATATCATAATCAGAGTGTCATATCAAAAGGTTCATAACCAATATGTTCATATCCAATGTTGCAAAAATTACGAATCAGTAGTCGGGCGGTCGACCACCTTGTAGCATTTAATCGGTCTGGGCGGGATGAATTGGTGATAGGGTATAATTTGATGTATAATTAAATTAATTAATACTACCTAGTATACAATATATGAAAAATATTGTATTATTGTATATATATAATATATAGGTATAGGTATTTTATTGTATTTGAAAGTAAAAAAAAAAAACTAGAGTATTACCCGGTCGTTGCTCGGGTTATCAACTAAGGTCCCGTTTGGTTGGTGGGTGTTGCTTTGGATTCGGGATTGATTTGGTAAAAACGTAAAGTTTATGAAATAATAACTTTGAATAAGCTAATATGAATAACTCTCAACGGATGCGGTCATTCATTTATATTGTCAAGAGTTTTTACGTAAGCCGACTTCCCATGACGTCACATTCCGGGGATGGTTTGTAGCCTATATTCTACACATATTGAACGTAGGAATTGTCCTATGCATTTGCGAGGCCAATATACGCGAGGTGATCATAAAGTGCCGACTATTATGATTGAATGTATTGCTTTGCATGAAGTCAGTGATAGGACAGTAATCCACCACGAGCCCTGAAACATAACATATCATATCATATAACAGATAATCGGATGCATCCATACTCCCCTGCAGGTAACATGGTGGCCAAACATATACTTGAGCTCATAACATGTAACATATAAGGGATGGTGTGGAACGTCACTCAAACACACTAGAGTCATATATGCCATTGGTGCATCAATGACCCGGACATGGAACCCCCATGACTAGTGAAATGGCTCGTGTATCAAACTGATAGTCAGATATCATATCTTAATAAGAGTGTCATATCAAAAGGTTCATATCCAAAATGTTCATAACAAATGGGTCATATCAAATGGTTCAGAAAAGCATATCAAAGGTTCATAATAAAAGTTTCATAGCAAAGATTCGTCATTAAGGCTCATAGTGAAAAGAATCATATGAAGATTCGTCATTAAGGTTCATCAAGGTCGACAACAGGGCAATATCATCGGTTCATCTGACCCAAGTGTACTATCGGGTTGTTCGGTTAGTTTGGTTTCATTCAATTTGAAAATAATAATCATGAATATTTTAAAAATAATATTCAAATTATAACCATTTATAAAGATGGGCGTGATCTTTTTGAAATTCACGGGTTGAAAAGGTTAAACGGGTTTTGGGTTGACACAGTCAACCCTTTTTTTGATACAAAAGTTGTCACATTAAGAAAAAAAGCTTAAACGTGTTGTCAGGTCGACCCAATTAATTTATTCACAACCCGAACCTACCCTGATTAATAAATGGGTTAGATGGGTCGACCCAAACCCGACCCGAAATATATTTATACTCAACACCGACTTACTAGTTCCTCTCTTTTTACAAATGCTTCAAACTGAAACTGAATTGGTTACACTTTGAGTCATCCCAATTAAAATAATAATCATCTATATTATGGGAACGCGTAATTTTTTCTCGACCTTTGATTTTCTGCAATCTCTTCAGTTCTCATCATTACGTGTTTTGATTATTTCGTCTCTCATTAATAGTCTTAATTTTTTCAGTTCATGCATCTACCCTTTATATATATGCTTGGTTTTATTTTTATTTTTTCAGTTCATCCATATACTTTTTTCCCGATCATAACTTTTTCACTACTAACCCTAATTGAAAATGTCTGACACGCCGTACTTGGATGAACTGAAACAACTTTCTGGGTCCAAAAAGATTCATGATTGTTTTATTTTTCTGAATATTCAGGAGATACCTACCAATGAGGAATGTTGCGGCCGTCAGAGACGACATGAGAATGCAAGTGGATAAGAGGACAGAAAGAATGATGGAGGTGTTTCGTTTGAATACTGATGAAGAAATGGCAGCAGAGGATGTTTATGATTCTATGCATGAAGTCCAGCTAATTGAGAGGCGTTTGGTTGAATCCCTTGCTAGTGTGGTGGCTGACTTTCAGAGGTTGATATCGTTGAAGAAGGAGACCATTGAGATTCTGGAGAAGTATGAGCAAGAATGAAGGTAGTTGTTGGGTTTTTTTTTGTGGTTTTTGTGTCTGATGGTGTCATGTTGTTGGGTTATGTAGTTATTTTGATGAAATTTGTTATGTATTTATGTTCATGGTGATGGTTTCTGAACAATGGTTTATGAACAATGGTTTGTCAAAACTTATGATGGTTGTTATGTTAATGGTATGTGGATATTTATGTTTAATGGCCGTTTGTTTTGTTATGTGCTTTGATTATAATCTGTATGTGCTTATGTTGATTATGTTGGGGTGTTGGAGAAGAGAGTTTTGTTGATTATGTACATGTTTCAAGAGCCCTTGGTTGAGCCTAGGGGCAAGGTCTCATTATTTTGTTCCAATTTTTCATAAATCTGTGATTGTTAGTTGTTATTGTTAAATGTTGGTTGCTTTTGTTTATATGTGTTTAATTTAGCCTAGTATAAGGTTATGTATCAGTATTATGATTTAGATTGATCATTTGCCTTTTAAATTTGTTAAATCAGTGGAGTATTAAACAATCTGTGTTTTAAAGTAGTGTTTGGTTAGGTCTGTGTAGTGAGTATTAGTTGAACTCAGTGACTAAGGCCTATTCATACAACTTGCTTAACAGCTAATAAGTCAGAAACAAACAAGGTTTTAGTGGATAGAACCTTTAAAGTCAAAATCACCAAGATATTGGCCTAAAATCTGTCTGTGTGGAAATTAGTGTGGCATAAGCTTCAAATCATCTCACAAGTAGTTGTTCTAGCATAAATTAGTCTTAATATAGCTTAAGTCAGATTAATCAATCAGTAAATTAGGATCAAGTCTCACAAAAGTCAACCTAAGTTCATAATTTCAAAAAGTCAAAAACATAGTTGTTTCAGAAATCCAAAAATAGGGAGATTTATTTAGATTTTTGTATTTGGATTGGGAACCTGAGCTTTTCACAAATCATAGTCCCTCAGCTCATCTTTAAAAATCTGTGTCCAGCTTATTTTTTGGATTTTTATTTTAACTTGTGCAAGTGCTTCTTTAAGCTTGCAGGGCAAGTACTTGTCCTGTGCACAGGAAATTGACCATTTTCAATAGACCATAGATTGTTCAATAGTCGGCCCCATAGTGTGATTATTGGCTTTTTGGAAAGCCAATCAGCTGATCTTTGTAGTTCATAGCTTATTTTGCACTTTCTTGCTTATCTAATAGGGCTGCAAGTAGCTTTTAGTTTGTCCTATTTGACTGTGTACACTGGGTGGTCAGTGTGTACTTGGTTTTAAGCCAAAGTTCATAAGCTCTTATCTGGCTTATCTGTGGACCCCAGTACACAACCTTGGGCTTTTTAGGGAGCTTAAAAGTTCAGATTATTGGATTACTGCTTATTTTGTGTTGGGAATTCTGATAAGAGAGAATTCTACTGAAGAATCTACTTCAGCAGATTCACTTCTTCAGCAGAATCTGTCTCTTCAGCAGAATCCATCAGCAGATTCTTCAAAAGTGCTTATTTTGTTTATCATCTGTTTTTGCCTTTTTGCTCATTTCATAGCTTTTCAAAAAGTGCATAAGTCCTAATAAGTTATTAAGTCAACTGTTAAGCACAAGGGGGTGCACATAGCTTATTAATAAGTTATTTCAAAAGTGGTTTCATAAAAGTTACTTATTTTTAGCTTTTTAGAAACCTCAATAAGTCACCTTTTCATATCAAGTCTTGCTTTGGATCCCTTTGAACCCTAGTGGGACCCACAAGGGCTGCAAGGTTCTTGGTTTTAGCATGATTGGCATGTGATATATGGCCAAGTGCTTATTGTGGTCTAGAGCTTATTCCGTTAGATTATCTGGTAGGTTTTAGCTTAAGGTAGGTACAACTCATGTAGTTACAGCTTATTTAGCTTATTGTAGCTTATTTGTAGCTTAATGCCTTTTATAAATCCATTTTGGCTTAACAAAAGCATCTGTAAAGCTAAAAAGCTCATAGAGAGCTTATTTTTGACTTTTGAAAAAAGTGTTTTAACAAAAGTTACTTATAATTAGTAATAAAAAAGTTTTGTAAAAAGAAAATCAAAGAAATTAAAATAAATGGAAAAATTGCAAAAAGTGGGGTTCGAACCTGGGACCTCAAGCATACATGCACAATACCACAACCCCCTTCCAATTGCTCTGGGGCACCAGTTCCGTTTGTTATTGCATAATCTATATACTTAATATAGTCCTTGTTCCTTTCAGGTTATTTTTGCAATTTAGCTTATTTAAATGCTTATCCGGACCATATTCCCTCTCCTCATATTTTTCCTTGGTTCCTTGTAACTTGTAGCATTCCTAGTAATTTTCCCATAATTTTTACTCTTCACTAGGTAATTTTTAGAGTTAATTTTAATTAAATTAGTTTAAATTAAAAAGCAAAAAATATATTAGTTTTACTGTTTAATTTTTATGCCAGATAATTTTTTATAATTTTTTTACCTTTTATAAGTTTTCAAGCTTATGTAAAAATTACTTTTGCAATTTTGACTTTTAATTTATAATTTTTATATTTAAATTAGTTTATCTAGCTTTGAAATAATAATTAGGCAATTCATTAAGAAATACCTTAAAAATAAATTGTAAAAGTATTTCTAATTTTAAGATCCAAATCCACATCATTCCACCATCCAAAATTGCCAACAGGACTCACCAGCATCATCAAGACCAGGTAATACCTCATAATTAAAACCCTAATCGTTTTTGCTAAATTTTTATGAAACAACAGATGTGGTTAATTGAATTAGGCTCCCTTTCTTTTTGTTGAAATTATATGTGGTTTTTTGTGGTTAATTGAATTAGGTTTAAGATGGATACGAGTTGGATGTCTTTACCTAGATTTACCATTGAATATAAAAAAGGTCTTGACGACTTTCTTGATCATATATTCTATAATGAGAGTAAAAATGGACAGATTTCATGTCCATGTATTGATTGTGGTAATCAGATATGGGTAAATCGGACGGAGGCTACAAGACATCTGGTATGTGTCGGGTTTATGAAAGGTTATACAATTCGACCTTTCAGTTCCAAATCAAGTGATGCTCCAATGTTGGATGTTGAAGATGACATGCAAGGGTTGCTGAATGATGCCTTCCATCGGTTTGGTGATGACACACTAACCGATGACATGGGAACACAAACTGAAAGTATGAGTATGCCAAACCTAAAGGCGAAAAAATTTTATAAAGTGTTGGGAGAGGCAAAGAAACCACTATATCCTGGGTGTAAGTTATCAGTTCTTTCTTTTATCATTAGACTATTTCATGGTAAGTGTGTTGGGAAATGTAGTGATAATGGTTTCAGCAAGATGCTAGATACAATGAGGGAAGCCTTCCCCGATGCTTCTATACCAAACTAATTGTATGAACTAAGGAAGATAATTCGAGAGTTGGGACTTAGTTATGATAAAATTGATGCATGTCCTAATGATTGTATGCTGTACTGGAAAGAAAACATTAATAAAACAGAATGTGATATATGCCATACGTCAAGGTATAAAGCAAGTGAAGATGATTGTGTAGATGAGTCCACCACAGGTACACGTAAGAAGATTGGAGCAAAGGTGTTGCGTCATTTTCCGCTCATACCACGATTGCAAATGTTATTTATGTCATCTAAAACAGCCGCCTCCATGAGATGGCATGAAGAGTGTCGCACGAAAGATGGTTACTTGAGACATCCTGCAGATTCCCCGGCATGGAAAGCATTTGATTTTAAGTATGATAAGTTTGCCAAAGAATCTCGTAATGTCAGGCTTGGTTTAGCGAGTGATGGGTTTAACCCTTTTGGAACAATGAGTGTTTCTCATAGTACATGGCCTGTTGTTTTGACGCCATATAATCTACCTCCTTGGATGTGCATGCAGAAACCTTATTTCTTTCTAACGTTACGTATACCTGGCCCATCTGCTCCTGGGAATAATATAGATGTCTATATGGAACCGTTAGTTGCTGAGCTACAGGAGTTGTGGGATCGTAAAGGAGTAGACACTTATGATGCATCAACAAAAAGTAACTTTCGGATGCGTGCTTGTTTGTTATGGACGATCAGTGACTTTCCTGCTTATGCAAATTTATCCGGATGGAGCACCAAAGGTAAACTTGCATGTCCTAACTGCCATAAACATACAAAATCAATACGCTTGACTCATCGCAAAAAACAATGTTTTATGGGACATCGTCGATATTTGCCTACTGAACATGCTTTTAGAAGAGATACAAACTCTTTTGATGGCACAGAAGAACTAGACAGGCAACCCCGTGGCTTAAGAGGACAAGAAGTACTTGATGAGTTAGATGGTTTTGAAGTTAAATTTGGAAAACTTGTGAAGAGCAACCCAAATTTACCTTTTAATTGGAAGAAGAAAAGTATTTTTTTTTAGTTACCGTACTAGAAAGATAACTTGCTACGCCATAATCTAGATGTAATGCATATTGAGAAGAATGTTTGTGACAGTGTCCTTGGAACGCTAATGAATCTAGATAGGAAGACCAAGGATCATATAAAAGTACGCCTAGATTTACAAGAAATGGGCATTAGACCTGAACTTCATCCTATAGTTCAAGATAACAACTAAGTTTATTTGCCACCTGCTTGTTTCTCAATGGATAAAAAAGAGAAAGATATTTTTTGTCGTGTGCTTAAGAAGGTGAAAGTTCCAGATGGTTATGCAGCTAATATCTCAAGATACGTAGAGTTAAAACCTCCAAAACTGTTTGGACTTAAAAGTCATGATTGCCATATTTTGATGCAGCAGTTGCTTCCCATTGCCTTGCGAAATGTGTTGCCTAAGCACGTGCGCTATACTGTGATGAAGCTATGTCGTTACTATAAACAATTATGCGCAAAGGTTCTTAATCCAAATGATTTGGTTCAAATGGAAACCGAGATTGAAAAAATACTTTGTGATTTAGAAAGGATTTTTCCGCCATCATTCTTTGATGTCATGGTTCATCTTTCGGTTCATCTTGCTTCAGAGGCCAGATTAGGAGGGACAGTACATTACCGTTGGATGTATCCAATCGAGAGGTGCACATTACTATTTTAGTAAATACCTTTATTAACAAATATTATTGAATCTAAAATTATTGGTTTTGATATCTCAGGTATTTAGCTACATTAAAATCTTACGTGCGAAACAGGAATAACCCGGAGGGTTCCATTGCAGAAGGATATCTAGCTGAAGAGTGTGTGTCGTTTTGTTCATTGTACTTATCCAGTGATGTTGAGACCGTACATAATAAGACAAGTCGAAATAATGATGACGATGGTTATGAGGATGTTTTACCTATCTTTTCTATGGCGGGTCGACTGATTGGTGCTACTAAGGTAGAAATGATGGAACTTGACATTTTGGCTAAAGCACATTCATATGTGTTGTTCAATTGTAGTGAAGTTGATGAATTTCGAACGTAAGTAATTATATTAGTTGTGAGTTTCATAAATTATATTATACAATTAATAGTTGTCGTTGTTATCTTCATTATCATCTGTTAACACTGCAGTGAACATCTGGCGTTGGTTCATCATCAAAATCAGAGAAAACGTAAGCGTGACATTCAACGTTTACATAGTGAGACTTTTGAGTCGTGGTTTCAAGATCATGTAAGGCTTATACACAGGTTTATTACTTTTGCAAAATAATTATAATGACATAGCATTTTCGACCTACTAATAACAAAACAATTAACACATCTTGCCTTATTTCAGGTTGAGGAGCTACATGCTAGAGGGGATCACAGAAAGTCTAAAGTGCTTGGCAAGTGGTCCATCTGAGTATGTGAAAAAATATAAGGGATTTATCATAAATGGTTTCCGATTTCACACAAAAGATGTAGAACATAATAGGAAAACACAGAATAGTAGGGTTAATCTTCAGGCCATGACAAACAGTTACTCGAGTGCTACAGATAACAATCCTATCGCGGGAGATGTAACTTACTACGGGGTTTTGAATGATATAATTGAGTTGGAGTATGGTATTGACAAGAAAGTAGTTTTGTTCGATTGTGATTGGATTTCGAATGGTTCAAGGAAAAAAGAAGATGACAACGGGTTTACTCTATTGAATTTTAAAGGATTGAAGGCTCATAACGAGCCTTCTATACTAGCTTCTCAAGCACATCAAGTATTTTACGTTGCAGATATTGTTGACAAAGGATGGCAAGTTGTGATCAAGACAGCGCCCAGACATGTTTATGACATGGATGAACAAACAAGTCTTGATGACGTGGAAACACATTTGCAGGGTGACTCATTTATGTGTCCTCAACATGACGAAACAATGGATATTGAATTGGTTAGAGGTGGTTTCGATGGAACCGTTGTGGACAACAATGACTTAGTTATTGCCGATGAAGAAGATCCAGTTGAAGAAGCTTAATGATTTCAATTAGCTAAATAGTAATAGTCCCTGTTTTTATGTAAAATTAGTTGTTAAGAATCAATGACAATCCTCATTACTGTTTGTATTACTCTTTCTTATACATTTCTAATTTAAATTTAGGTAATTTTAACTTTTTAGCTTCTTGTTATTTATATTTTCACTTTGAGATCTCAAAACAACCCTGCTTAAGGGGTGTTTGGCTCAAATGGGTCAAACGGGTCAATATGGCTTATCACTGTTTGGCTCAAATGCCCATATTAAGAGCTTAATTTCTGCTTATGCACTGTTGTTTCTCTTCTGTTTTTTGTTTCCTTTAGTAGCTTGTACTACTGACTAGAGAATTCTGAGCTTAATTGGGATTCTAGATCTTATCTTGTTGCTTTAATTTGGTCTGCTAATCACCACATTAGGACTGAGATGCCCTGCACTCAGTCATTTTTGTTTTTGAATCAAGCCTAGTTTATTTTGTGAGTGCAATTCTGGCTTAGTATAGTACAGAAATAATGCACCAAATTAACCATTATCATTGATAGATAAGGACACTACAAAGACAGCTAACCCATACATAACTTCCAAAAGATTGAGACATATAACAATACAAAGACATATAACACATTATCCTGATGGTTTTTTGACTCCAAATGTCTTCTTTTTTATTGCATCCCAAGTAACATTGTTAGCAAGACCTAACACTTGTATCCTTTTACCAGGAACTTGTTCAACATTTTTGCCTTTTGACTTTTTGGCTTCTGACTTTGTTAATCCTTTGAATTTCCAATTAGGTGGAAAGTAACCAGCCCAAGATGATTTTGAGCTTAACTCATCTTCACAGCTTGACATAGGTGATGATTTTGAGCTTCAAATGCTTATCACTTCTGCAACAAAATAATACTCATTTAGATCTTGAAATGCTAGGAACAAGGCATTCTAGTCTATATTCTAATACAAGCTAATACTATCAGAAACAATTGCATAGTAGTAACAGAGTATGACTATCATAACATGCTATTAACTACTCATTCTCTGCAACTTCAATTCCCATTTAGCTTCAACTTTTTTGATAACAACTGTAAATGCATCCATTACTATCTCAGCAAACATCAGCAACTGTAAATGCATCCACACATATATCCCATAACAAGCATTTCATTAAACAAAAGGTCATTACATCAAACCTACATAACAAGCATTTCATTACACAATTTGTGACAACATAACAGCAATAACCAAACACAAAAAAACAGCAATTTTCTTAAAAACAACCACACTAGACTTGCTTTCTTTCAACTCCAATTGCAGCAGAAACATTTCCTTCTCCATAGTTGATTTTTGAAACTCAATCTCCCTTTCCAAATCTCTTATTTTTCCATACTTGTCTTCTTTCAAACGTTTTTCCTTTTGAATCAAATTAAAAACCTCTTGTTTGTAATAGTCATTAGGCAACTCAGGATCTAGCCAGTAAAATGTCTTACATTTTGAACCCTATATGGTACAAACAACAAACATCACTAATATCAACGCATCCAAGAAAACGCATTATAATACTCAACGTATCCAAGAAAACTTACATTATAATACTCAACGCATCCAAGAAAACGCCTTAAAGGGAAATCAATTGTCCGCGAAGTCTGCCTAATTACTGGTTGATCATGTTCACAATGTGTTGGTGGTGGCGGCCGATTACTTCTATTTGAGGAGGAAGACATTTTATGTTTGTATTTATTTAGGGTTTATAATTGGGGAAAAATAATGGGGGAAGTATTATTATAATAAGGATTTAGTAGAAATCCTACATGGCATAAAACTAATGTTTAAATAAAACTTTTGTGAATAAGCGTTTCATAAACTGATCTTTTACGACTCAAATATCAAGTGTCCTATTATGGTGTATCAAGTTTTAATACCCAAGTATCAAGTGTCATACTAACTAATGTTTAAAAAAAACTTTTGTAAATAAGCGTTCTAAAAAACTGATGTTTTATGACTCAAATAAAGAAGTGTTCTATTATGGTGTAGGATAATAAAACCACAACAAATAAGCGTACTATAAAGGTTAATGTTAAAAGACACAGGTGTCAATGGTCCTGTTAATTTTTGTTCAAATAAAACTTTTGCAATTAAGCATTCTATAAAACTGAATAAGCGTTATAAAAAGCGGATGTTTTACGACTCTAAAAAGATGTGCCATATTGTGGTGTATCATAAACAAACCATTATGAATAACCGTTCTATAAAGGTTAACGTTATAAGACGCTATTGTCAAGGGTCCTATTCACTTTTCTTATAAAAAAAAACGTTTGCGAATAAGTGTTCCATAAAACCGATGTTTTATGACTCAAATATAAAGTGTCCTATGATCGTGTATCAATCTATGGGACCAAAGTGTCAACTGTCATATTAAGTTATGTTTTAATAATACGTTTGCGAATAAGCGTTTTAAATAATTAATGTTTTATGACTTATATATCAACTGTCCTATTATGGTGTATTGTAATAAAACCATAATTAATATGCATCCTTTAAGGGTCCTACTAAGTTTTGTTATAATAAAACTTTTGCAAATAATCGTTTTAAAAAAATGATGTTATAAAACCATTGTAAATAAGCGTCCTATAAAGGTTAACGTTATAATACCCACGTGTCAAAGGTCCTATTAAATTTTGCTATAATAAAACTTTTTGTGAATAAGCGTTTTAACTAACTGATGTATTATGATTCAAAACTCAAGTGTCCTATTATGGTTTATTATAATACAACCATAATGAATAAACGTCTTATAAAGGTAATTTATTAGGATCCATATTTTAAGTGTCCTATTAAGTTATATAATAATAGGACCCCAAATCATCGACCATCCTATTATATACCTTTTTAGGACATCGCCTAAGTAGCAAATATTTAACAAGGACCCTAAACGCTCATATGTCCTATTAAACAGTTTTTTAGGACTCCATTATCATACCGTCCCACACAAAGGGTCCTAAAAAGCGACTTTTGTTGTAGTGTTATTCACACGTAAAGCTTTTTAAAGATTTGAACATATAATGTTGTGTTTATATCTTTAAACAAACATAAAGTTTTTTAAAGATAATCAAGTTAAAAAGCAGTAAACTATTCAACTCCCATTCTAGTTTTCCACAATTGGCATAAGGAGCTACGTTACTCAAAATATAGTGTATTTTAAAACTTGGATCGATCCATGGATTTTGAAAATCTCAAATAAGGGCAACCTATTCAAAACCCACCGCTATTTGAAAAAGAAAACTTCCTTGAATGGAAAAGTAATTTTGAAAACTATGTGAAATCAATTAATCAAGACCTTTGGCATATTATTTCTACTGGTGATTGATGAGTGTCTAAATACTCATCATTTTATACCAATCTGAACTGCCAAAACATCCAAAAATACTCAAATATGCATCATAATACTTAAAATATCTTAGAAGTATGTTTTATATGTTTCAAATGCAAAATAATCAAAAACAGATTAAAAACGTACAAAGTTTGCATAATTGGCAGTTTCAGTCCCTCAAGTTTTAAAAATTGTCAAAACTAGTCCCTGGATATTCAAAACATGTTAAATATCATCAAAGGTCCTTGGGAATTCATAAGTTGTCAAAATAAGTCCTTTAAAGTTAAAAATTGCAAAGTTACAACTTTAGTCCCCCAAGTTTCGAAAATGTCAAAATTAGTCCTCAGGTTTTAAAAATGGAAAAATATTAAAAACAAACCTTGTACTATTCACTAATGGCATAATTGATCCTTGTGGTATTTATTGAGAATTTACAGGTTCAACCCTTCACAAATTCAGAAATTACATGTTTGGTCCCTGGAGTTTGCAAGATTGGCAAAAATAGTCCCCGGTTGTTTTATTTTGGAAATTATAAATTATGGTCCTTATACTATTTATACTTGGCATGAAAGGACCCTTTAAGAAGTTTGGATGAATTACATTTCAGTCCCTTAGACTTCAGAAAATTACATTTTAGGTCCTTATGGTTATTACACTTACAAAACAAATGGACCTTATTTGTGTTAAACCAAAATCCAAATTACAAATCCAAACACAACCTGACCCAGTCCACCAAATAAAATCCCAGGCCCAAACACACCAGCCCACTCACCCTTATTAATAAAATGGGGTCCTTTGACCCGTTTGACCACCCATCATCCCTAACCTCCACCTCACTGCAACACTTCCACACTCCACCTCCACCTCAACCACTTGCACCCTCAACCTCCACCTCATGCCTCCCTGTCACCCCCTCAACCAAACCCACTCCTTAGGTTTACCTTATGATGACAACACATGGCAAACCTACATCAACCACCACCCCTACAACCTGCCACTTCTTACAATACCATCCCTTGCTCAGTCCTACTTCCCAACTTGTTTCCTCCACATCATATAACATCCCAAAGGGCATTTAATGCCCTGAATCAGACACAAGCAACCAATTGGACTTTTCCCGCCAAAAGTGTTTTAAATGGCTGTGATGATATCAAACTAATCCAAGGGCTGCAAAGAAGTGGGATTTACTCCTGATGACACGTGGAACCTTTTTGGAGCTATAAATAGAAGAAAGAAGCAGAAGTGAAAGGATATTAGTTTAGCTTTATTGTAGCTTAATCGTAGGTAGTAAAATTTACATTTCAGTTGTAATTTTCAGTTTAAATCAGTTATACTCAGTTTAATTTATGTAATGTAAACTATCTTTGCAATCAAATTCAAGTTTCAGTTTGTATCTCAGTTTATGCCATTTTCAATTTTACTCAAGAATCTCAAAATTGTTAAAAGTTGTTCTTAGCTGTTGCTTTGAACTCTATAGGCCACATAAGCTTCTGACAAAAGCTTATAAAGCTTTTAGAACCATTAAAAACAGATTAGCTATACAAAATCAAAAATAAGAAAAATTCACTTAAAATAAATAGAAAATATAAAAATCAGTGAAACAAATGCAAGATGCTTGGAGCATGGTTTATATTGGAAGGCCATGGGTTAGGTGTCTCATGGGAGACCTTAGGTGGTGATGTGATACCTTGCTTCTCATATTTCAGCTGTGAATCATATGTAAGTCATAAACTCAAATTTTGCATACCCTTGTTCTAGGTGTTATCTGTGTTAAATTATTGGTCATTTGTTTTTTATTTAGTGTACTTAACTTATTTGCAGTCTTAATCAGTAGTGTTAGCTTTAAAAATCTTAGGTTGCATAATAATCAAGTTCATTAGGGAGTGTTTGGCACAGGGGAGTACCCTGTGCATTTGTAGTATTCAGTGACTAAATCTTGCCTATACACATCACTTTAGGTTCTATTAGGATAGTATAAGCATAAAAAAGGGTGTGTAGTTTGGAAAAAGTCAAATCTCACTTCAATCTTACATATTTGTACCCCTGTTGGCAGCTAGATTACATTATCATGATCATAGGTACATATTTAGCTAAAATATCATAGATTAGTTTCATTTTAGCATAACATTGCATAAACAATCATCTAGGAGTCATTTAAATTGAGCAAAGTCAAAGTTCCAAGTTTTCATTAAAAAGTCAAATTACACTTTTTCAGAAAATCTCAAAATTTCAAGGATTTATGTAGAATTTTGTGTTGAGAGTCATGCCTTGTGCTTGTTAGGATATGTAGTCTACCAGCTGATCTTCAAGATCCCATCTTCACCTCATTTTTAGGATTTTTGTACTGGGCCTCACACCCTCTCAAACTCACTTGCAGGGCAAGCATATGCCCTGCTGCAGCAGCTACTCAGCCAAACCACCACCTTTGGTGGGCTTTTCTGGCCACCACAGTGGGTCTCAAAACTCAAACTTAGGTTCTCCCAACCCCCCTCCTGGTACTCTTCAAGAGTTGACCTTTAGTTTGACCTTAGGACCACTGGGCCCAACTTGAAATCACTCATCAAGTTTGTCCCATTTTCTGAGTTGAGCTAGTTCCAAAGTGCTTATATTTGAGCTTATTGACTTATTCTGTGGTCACCTTTTTCTTTTTCTAGCTAAAACATGTCCACACAACTTATTTAGACCAGATTTTACCATAGTGGGTCCCACTTAAGCTTATTTGAGCTTATTTCTTGTTGTGGTCAATAAAAGTCAACTGTGAAGCCAAAAAGCTTCCACAGTGCTTATTTTTAAGTTCCAAAAAAAGTTGTTTTTACAAATGTTAGTTGTTTTTAGTTGTAAAATAAGTTTCCAAAAGAAAAATCTAGAAAAGTCAATTTAAAAATAAGTGATAATTTCTATTTAATGTAATTTAATTTTTAATTTTCATTTTTAGATTTTTATTAAGTACTTAGCTTTTTTATATTTTTCTTAAATTCCTTTTATATTAAAGTAATTTTAGCTATTTTCTCAGATTTTTATTTTGTCATTTAGTAATTATTAGATTTAATATTAGTTTTATTAATAATTAATTAATATTTAAGTTTTAAATAGCATAATTAATTTTTATAAGGTAACACCTAGTTTTTATATTTTTCCTAGCTTTTATATATTGTAAAATAATTTTAGTAATTTTATTGTAATTTTTACTGTTCATTTACTAGTTTTTATAATTTATTTAGTTTAATTAGTTATTTATTAATATTAAGAATAATAATTAGTAAGTTAGTTTAAAAATAATTTTTATAAACTTTTTATAAATTTTTAGGATTCCTGTGATGGTTAATTAGTTTTACAAATTTTCTCATAATTTTCTAAGTCATTTAGGTATTATTAGTAATTAAAAAGTAGATTTAAAATAGTTTTATTAATTATTAAATAGTTTAAATTAGTTTTTAAATAATAAAAAGTAATAAAAAATTCTAAAAAATAGTTTTCTTTTTAATTTCATTTTCTTTTAATTTTAAGTTTGTAAAAGTTTCATTTTTACCCCTGTAGTTTATTTTCCTTAAAACTCACCTTTTTCTCAGCACGCAATCGCGTCTGATTTTAATTTGGTTTACGTTTATACGTTTCCGATTCCCGTGATTGTTAATACTGTTATTCCTAGTCATTCTAGTAGTGTAAACAAATCCAAATCTTTATCTGGTTACTTCCCATCCAATTCACCCGATCACAAACCCGTTTTTATACCATCCACACCTCGTCGGGACATAACGACCCGGGGAAACACTGTATTCCACGGAAGCATTGGTTTAAGCTGTTTGACTATTATAGTTGACCATTCACAAGTGGTTAACTAATAATTATCTGACTGTTTCAAACCAATCAAAATTTGGCGCCGCTGCCGGGTAGGTGGCGTATTTTAAACGGTTTTACGTATCAGTGATTCTGGATACACGCTCATTGTATATTTATCCATCCCTTGTTGATATTTTCTTATTATAAAAACAAAAGTGTTCCCGAAAACATTTTAAAATCAGTTTTCAACGAACACAAAAACACAAAAAGATTTTCTTCCTTATAAAATGTTAACCAAAAATCCCAAAAATATCCATCTTAACCCTCTTACCTTTTTGATTCTACATTCCTTACCCTCCAAAACCCTTTGATTCTTTCTATGTCTTATCCTCACCATCTTGATTGTCAATGGTGTGGAGGTCCTCATAATGGTGGTAATTGCCCCAGTTGTAGCATGGTAGAGTCAGGAAACGGGTCTGTCTATAACCAGAATCCCTATTCCTACTATGACACAATTGATTCATTCCATCAGCTTCCACACCATGAGACTCAGCAGTTTTACTATTGAGAGTACTGTGGTGGTTCACATTACAGTTCTGATTGTCAATCAGGAAACACGCTTGTCTATGAGCAGTTTCCTAATAACAATTATGACTCACAGCCACATCAGTTCAACTGTTGTGAGTACTGTAGAGGTCCACACTTTAGCTCTAATTGTCAAACAAGGACTCCATTTCCTTGTAATAATTACGACTATCCATTTCAAGACCCACCTCCTCAGTGCCAAATGATTCAAGCAACTCCTCATATCCAGCAAGACCCTTATATAGAGGTTCTTGAGAAACTTAAAGATCTTAAGGAGGAGTTGGCTAATATTTCTCTTTGCCATGATCCAAGTTCTTCTTGTATATATTGTGGGGGTCCTCACAATGATGATCAATGTCAACCTTCCAGTTTTGACACATCCACACCCCCACAGTTTCCACTCATTCAAAGTTCTCGTGATAAATCTATCGCAGAATTACTTGCTGAAGAACGAGATTCTGGAAAAAGCATGGAAGAGTTACTGGCTGAGCAGTGTGTAGCTAAAATACGTGCCAATCTTCGCACTGCTGCTCTATTTTATGATGACAGTGATGATGATGAAGATAACATTGTTATCATTCAAAAAGATTCATCGAGTTCATCAGTTGTGATTCCTTCCATGGAAAATCAGGGAGATAAGAATACAGAGAAGTTACTAGCAAATGAACAAATGGAACTTGTAGAATCCATAACTGCTAGTCCTTCTCAACTCCCTCAGTCTGTTGTTATCATACCCGAAGTTCACACTCACTCTCTAAACATGGGGGATAAGCATCTTAGCACTGTTCCTAATAAGGAATCGGACGAATTAATAAAGTCTAGTGTTGAAATCCTTGTCCCAATCCCGAGAGAGTCACAGGGGACTTTTGATCAAGTGTGTGATATTCCTACACCCCCTGATAATCCAAATGATCAAATGGAGAATGTCTCTGATTCCAATGATGATTTTTTATCTTATGGAGACATTGAGTATGTTGATGCATCTCTTCCCCACTCTAATGTTGACTTTCTTCTCGAGGAGTTCACCGATGAACTCACTCACACCAGTCCACTTCCATCAGGAAGTAATGATCTCTTTGATTTCAAAGATGATCTGGAAGAAGTCGAAGCTTTCCTTGCCCTAGATAGTTCAACTTCGTATGAAGTTGATGATAACTATCTTGATCCTGAGGGGGACATTCTTTTTCTAGAAAGTTTGTTAAACGAAGATCCATCTCCCCCTCTTCCACCCAAACAACTTCATAATAAGGAAATCAACTCAGTTGAGAAAACTGATAAATTTCCTGAGATCAAGCTTAAGGGCTTGCCTCCTCCACTTGAATATGCATTTCTTGAGGAGGAAGTTCTTATCTTAATTGCTATTCAGATCTCTCTTCTTTCTTTCACCTACCAGGTGATTTCTCCTCTTCTTCACTTCCACGGGAATGAAGACACTATCTTTGACCCCGGCATTCTCATTTATAAATTTTGAGCCAGAATTTGTATATCTCATCGGTGTGGAACTTTCACGTGCTTCAAATGTTTATCCAAACATCTTGAATGAAAGTCCGATGGAGATTGTTTCTTCCACATCATGCTTCCCCAAGGACAAATGAATTCGGGGTCGAGTCAAGCTAGCGACTCGGTAAACAAAAACAGTAGCATGCATACGGGGTTTTCACCCTAAGTGTGGGGGCGTTGCCCCTGCTGTTGTTACCATGTATATACTCTAAAAAAAAAAAAAAAAAAAAAAAAAAAAAAAAAAAAAAAAAAAAAAAAAAGGTATGTATATATCTATATAAATAAAGTGAAAAATGTTATTTCCACATTTAGCTTGTAATGTTGCCCCTTTACGTTCAAAGAGTCGGCAAAATAGCCGGGACTTTGAATATTGAGGACAATATTCAATTCTAAGTGGGGGGGGGGGGGATTCTAGCAAATTTTATCACATTTTACCATCTAGTACCCCCGTTTTTGGCAAAAATTTAAAAATATTTTCACTTTATTTCAAAATTTTTGTGGTTATCAGTCCGCCTTGTCTAAATGACAAAAGGATTGGCTAATCCAGGAGCAAACGGCTCTTGGTAAAGATATATCAAATCCGTTGATTGCTTGCAATTTGCCCAAAATTGTATGGTAAATCAACTCGCCATATCCCATAAAGTGAATGAGTTGGCTAGCCGCAAGATTATGACTTGTGGTAAAGGCCGTGGAAAATCCATAATTGGTAATCAGCTCACCAATATGTTGACTTAGTCCATCAAGAGTTGGCTAGTCCAGAAGCAAACGGCTTTTGGTAAAGACTAATCAAATCCGTTGACAGCTGGTGATTTGCTCAAAATCACATAGTTTTTCTCAAAAGATTGCTAGGGACTAGCAATGTTTTAGTGTGGGGGATTGATTAGTGTCTAAATACTCATCATTTTATACCAATCTAAACTGCCAAAACATCCAAAAATACTCAAATATGCATCATAATACTTCAAATATCTTAGAAGTGTGTTTTATATATTTCAAATGCAAAATAATCAAAAACAGATGAAAAACATACAAAGTTTGCATAATTGGCAGTTTCAGTCTCTCAAGTTTTAAAAATTGTCAAAACTAGTCCCTGGTTATTCAAAACATGTTAAATATCATCAAAGGTCCTTGGGAATTCATAAGTTGTCAAAATAAGTCCTTTAAAGTTAAAAATTGCAAAATTACAACTTTAGTCCCCCAAGTTTCAAAAATGTCAAAATTAGTCCTCAAGTTTTAAAAATGGAAAATTATTAAAAACAAACCTTGTACTATTCATTAATGGCATAATTGATCCTTGTGGTATTTATTGAGAATTTACAGGTTCAACCCTTCACAAATTCAAAAATTACATGTTTGGTCCCTGGAGTTTGCAAGATTGGCAAAAATAGTCCCCGGTTGATTTATTTTGGAAATTATAAATTATGGTCCTTATACTATTTATACTTGGCATGAAAGGACCCTTTAAGAAGTTTGGATGAATTACATTTCAGTCCCTTAGATTTCAGAAAATTACATTTTAGGTCCTTATGGTTATTACACTTACAAAACAAATGGACCTTATTTGTGTTAAACCAAAATCCAAATTACAAATCCAAACACAACCTGACCCAGTCCACCAAATAAAATCCCAGGCCCAAACACACCAGCCCACTCACCCTTATTAATAAAACAGGGTCCTTTGACCCGTTTGACCACCCATCATCCCTAACCTCCACCTCACTGCAACACTTCCACACTCCACCTCCACCTCAACCACTTGCACCCTCAACCTCCACCTCATACCTCCCTGTCACCCCCTCAACCAAACCCACTCCTTAGGTTTACCTTATGATGACAACACGTGGCAAACCTACATCAACCACCACCCCTACAACCTGCCACTTCTTACAATACCATCCCTTGCTCAATCCTACTTCCCAACTTGTTTCCTCCACATCATATAACACCCCAAAGGGCATTTAATGCCCTGAATCAGACACAAGCAACCAATTGGACTTTTCTCGCCAAAAGTGTTTTAAATGGCTGTGATTATATCAAACTAATCCAAGGGCTGCAAAGAAGTGGGATTTACTCCTGATGACACGTGAAACCTTTTTGGAGCTATAAATAGAAGAAAGAAGCAGAAGTGAAAGGATATTAGTTTAGCTTTATTGTAGCTTCATCGTAGGTAGTAAAATTTACATTTCAGTTGTAATTTTCAGTTTAAATCAGTTATACTCAGTTTAATTTATGTAATGCAAACTATCTTTGCAATCAAATTCAAGTTTCAGTTTGTATCTCAGTTTATGCCATTTTCAATTTTACTCAAGAATCTAAAAATTGTTAAAAGTTGTTATTAGCTGTTGTTTTGAACTCTGTAGGCCACATAAGCTTCTGACAAAAGCTTATAAAGCTTTTAGAACCATTAAAAACAGATTAGCTATACAAAATCAAAAATAAGAAAAATTCACTTAAAATAAATAGAAAATATAAAAATCAGTGAAACAAATGCAAGATGCTTGGAGCATGGTTCATATTGGAAGGCCATGGGTTAGGTGTCTCATGGAAGACCTTAGGTTGTGATGTGATACCTTGCTTCTCATATTTCAGCTGTGAATCATATGTAAGTCACAAACTCAAATTTTGCATACCCTTGTTCTAGGTGTTATCTGTGTTAAATTATTGGTCATTTGTTTTTTATTTAGTGTACTTAACTTATTTGCAGTCTTAATCAGTAGTGTTAGCTTTAAAAATCTTAGGTTGCATAATAATCAAGTTCATTAGGGAGTATTTGGCACAGGGGAGTACCCTGTGCATTTGTAGTATTCAGTGACTAAATCTTGCCTATACACATCACTTTAGGTTCTATTAGGATAGTATAAGCATAAAAAAGGGTGTGTAGTTTGGAAAAAGTCAAATCTCACTTCAATCTTACATATTTGTACCCCCGTTGGCAGCTAGATTACATTATCATGATCACAGGTACATATTTAGCTAAAATATCATAGATTAGTTTCATTTTAGCATAACATTGCACAAACAATCATCTACGAGTCATTTAAATTGAGCAAAGTCAAAATTCCAAGTTTTCATTAAAAAGTCAAATTACACTTTTTCAGAAAATCTAAAAATTTCAAGGATTTATGTTGAATTTTGTGTTGAGAGTCATGCCTTGTGCTTGTTAGGATATGTAGTCTACCAGCTGATCTTTAAGATCCCATCTTCACCTCATTTTTAGGATTTTGTACTGGGCCCCACACCCTCTCAAACTCACTTGCAGGGCAAGCATATGCCCTGCTGCAGCAGCTACTCAGCCACACCACCACCTTTGGTGGGCTTTTCTGGCCACCACAGTGGGTCCCACAACTCAAGCTTATGTTCTCCCAACCCCCCTCCTGGTACTCTTCAAGATTTGACCTTTAGTTTGACCTTAGGACCCCTGGGCCCCACTTGAAATCACTCATCAAGTTTGTCCCATTTTCTGAGTTGAGCTAGTTCCAAAGTGCTTATATTTGAGCTTATTGACTTATTCTGTGGTCACCTTTTGCTTTTTCTAGCTCAAACATGTCCACACAACATATTTAGACCAGATTTTACCATAGTGGGTCCCACTTAAGCTCATTTGAGCTTATTTCTTGTTGTGGTCAACAAAAGTCAACTATGAAGCCAAAAAGCTTCCACAGTGCTTATTTTTAAGTTCCAAAAAAAGTTGTTTTTACAAATGTTAGTTGTTTTTAGTTGTAAAATAAGTTTCCAAAAGAAAAATCCAGAAAAGTCAATTTAAAAATAAGTGATAGTTTCTATTTAATGTAATTTAATTTTTAATTTTCATTTTTAGATTTTTATTAAGTACTTAGCTTTTTTATATTTTTCTTAAATTCCTTTTATATTAAAGTAATTTTAGTAATTTTCTCAGATTTTTAATTTGTCATTTAGTAATTATTAGATTTAATATTAGTTTTATTAATAATTAATTAATATTTAAGTTTTAAATAGCATAATTAATTTTTATAAGGTAACACCTAGTTTTTATATTTTTCCTAGCTTTTATATATTGTAAAATAATTTTATAAATTTTCTTGTAATTTTTACTGTTCATTTACTAGTTTTTATAATTTATTTAGTTTAATTAGTTATTAATTAATATTTAGAATAATTATTAGAAAATTAGTTTAAAAATAATTTTTATAAACTTTTTATAATGTTTTAGGATTCCTGTGATGGTTAATTAGTTTTACAAATTTTCTCATAATTTTCTAAGTCATTTAGGTATTATTAGTAATTAAAAAGTAGATTTAAAATAGTTTTATTAATTATTAAATAGTTTAAATTAGCTTTTAAATAATAAAAAGTAATAAAAAATTCTAAAAAATAGTTTTCTTTTTAATTTCATTTTCTTTTAATTTTAAGTTTGTAAAAGTTTCATTTTTACCCCCTGTAGTTTATTTTCCTTAAAACTCACCTTTTTCTCAGCACGCAATCGCGTCTGATTTTAATTTGGTTTACGTTTATACGTTTCCGATTCCCGTGATTGTTAATACTGTTATTCCTAGTCATTCCAGTAGTGTAAACAAATCCAAATCTTTATCTGGTTACTTCCCATTCAATTCACCCGATCACAAACCCGTTTTTATACCATCCACACCTCGTTGGGACATAACGACCCGGGGAAACACTGTATTCCACGGAAGCATTGGTTTAAGCTGTTTGACTATTATAGTTGACCATTCACAAGTGGTTGACTAATAATTATCTGACTGTTTCACACCAATCAGTGATTTCAAACCAACGAAAACAAGTTTTGAAAACCAAAATGACTATCCTAAACTTGATAAAAATACTAAAGCGAAGATAATGATTTATAAAACTTTATCAAGTACCAAATATGAAAGAGTGTATTTTTGTCAAAAGGCTAATGATATTTTGAAAAATATGTTATTCTTTCATCAAGAAATATGTCAAGTCAAAGATGATCAACTTGATCTCACATATGAATTAGAAGTCTTTGAAAAATTAATAGATAGACATTTAGTTGAGATAAATACATGTGCTACTAGTTTAAATGTTTTAAATGAAGGTGTAAGTGAAGATGATTACTCATGTCATGCTCTTAGTGGACTTGCTTATGATTCATGGAACAACACGGATAAAGATGAAGTCAACCATCCGGCTTGTGATTCTCAATTAGATAAAACATCAAGCAAGGTACATTTTGAAACCAAACACTTTTGCTTTGACACATTTATTCTAGATTTTTCTAAACTAGAAAATAAGTCTAAACTGTTATGCAATATGGACCTAAAAGCTATCTTTAACAACTAACCTTCAAAATCTTGTGTGAATAATTTTGAAAAAGAAATCATGTTAGAAGATAAGATGTCTAGACTTGAGAGTCATGTTGAAATTTATTTAGAATGAAAATTATGTCTAGATTAAAAACATGAAATTCAAAGACAAAATAAAAAAGGAAAAATGCTTGCTAAATTTGAAGAAAGTTCAAATGCTCTTGAATGTTGTTTGAAGAGTCAAAAGTCATTTAGAGATAGAACCGGATTAGGATTTAACTCTAATGAACCATCAACAAGTAAAACAAAGCAAGTTGTGTTTAACTTAGGAGAGAATTGTAGGAGTAATTCTGTCTCTAGTAGGAGCTCATGATAAAAAGATAAAGATATCATGTTCAAATATTTTTATGTGTTTGTCTAACCTTCTTGGATTCATAAGTATTTGAGTTTAGCTTTTCTACGAGTCAAGATTATTTGCTTTATGATTATCTTCTTGATGGCTAATCTATGGAGCTTAAAAGGTACACGTCTATTCAACTCACCTTTCAGTGTTTCATATTGATTAGTATTAAGTTCTATCATGAGTGATACTAGTAGTTTTTACTCTAAGATGGTTATATTGTGTAAGTAACAATAAGGATTAGATCCTTTGTGATCAAAGGACTTAGACACTACTTTTAGTAGGAGATATAAGGTGTTTTACTTCTTTTAACCTTCGGGAAAAGACACGAGTAACTCTTGAGTGAGTCTTACTTAATACTTGTCTACAAGTGAACTAACTAAGAATCTCGTAAGTGATGAGACAACCATCACTTTTGTGATGCTTGCAAATCTAGCCAAACCACAACATTTCATAGATGTTTGTAGTACAACGTCTTTTGACATTATACCTTACATTTTCAATTGTGTCTTAAATTCAACCATTCTTTTGTTAAAATTTCATATAAGACACACAAAGAAAAATAAATCATTTGAATTCATTAGGATGATTGGGAGAAAATGATTTATAAACATCTAGGATTTGCACATCAAATTTGACCCATAGTCTTATGATGTAGCATCTCTCGGACATTTACACTCATAGTGTTTTAAGCAAATAAACCCAAAGAGTCGAGGAGTCATTGAATTTAACATTCGATGAAAGACCACCTCCTTCTAAGATATCATCTTTGGTAGATGATGACTTAGTCGAAAGTCTAACATTAATAAGACAAGTAAGTCAAGATCAATAACAAGGAAGATGAACTATTAAGATCGAAAAACAACATCCTTTCGTCTTGTGTCAAACAATGAGTCAAGCAATATTGACAAGGTCATAAAAACTTGATTCATAAGTCATAGTTGTGATTTAAACAAATTTGATAAAAAGTGTTTTTGGACATTAGAGTAAAGCAACCATTAAAATAAAATGGATCTTTCAAAATAAGAAATTAATGTAAATCTATGAAAGATTTTTTATTTTTATACAAGCTCCAAAAGCAAGGGATAATCACTCAAAGACATTCCTAGTTATCAAAGAATGAGATTAGTAAATCCATAGGTAAAACTAAACATAGAGAAATGCTTGGAAGTTCTCTTATTCTCACAACGAATAAATCCAACATTGTGTTTAGTGCTTGTCTATGTGCTTGATCCTAAAACAACTCTCTCGAAAGAGCTTGTTTGGATTCATCATAAGGCACTACACGACTAGGATTATGGTATCCCAAAAGAACGGGAATAGAAACCATAGTGTATGCCAAATGGAATTATGTCGATAATAAGTTGATAATAAAAGCCCAAGTGGTACTTGCACTTTTATACTTACTTACTCAATGATTCTCCAAAATGCGTAAGGTTCTCAAATTAGTATCGGATGGAGAAGCACATCAATAAGCTCCGCTTGAACAAGCAAATTCGTGTCAACAACAGAATTCTTTTATCAACATTGTTATCCCTTCAACAAAGGAATCATCGACTTCAGCGACAATTCAATCAATTATGTTCTTAATTGACATATTGTGATCCATCATCATCGCCTTGGTAAAAAATGTTCATTGAGGAACGTCTTAACTAAGAAAGTCTTATACGTTAACCATTCTATCAACGTTTTCACAAAACCTCTTGAATGAGAAGCATTCATCATCCCTAGGCTTAGTCAAAGACTCATAAGACCTAAAACCTTAATTTTGAACATTAGGATAAAACCATAAAAATCAAGACAATTCCTTTTGAACTTTTCCTGCAGTACCCACGGAATCCTCAGATCATACGGGCGGAACCCTCCCTTTGGTGCCGCCTGGTCCGCCAAATCTGCAGGATGTTTTATTTTTAATTTCAAAACCAAACACCTCTTTACTCGCAACTTCAACTTACCAACAGCCATTCCTCACTCAAAAAACATAACCAAACGAAATTTAGGGCTTTCAATCTAACCTCTTCAAATCCAATCAACTTTGTAAGTGTTCTAATCATAATTGCATTTTTGATTCAAGTATAACATTCTCATTTACATTCATTAACTAGAATCTTAGGGTTTATGCATAGAACTTTTTGATTCATGAAAAACTTGGTTGCTAACCAATCATGTCTTCCATTAGTTAAGAATTGTATCTTTTTTGTTGTTATTTTGATTTGCCAAACACATCAAGTGCATTGTCTTTCAAAAATTACAATCCACAACTAGAACATAACTCTTCACCACATTGTTAAAACAAATGAAAAACGTTATTGAAACATCACGTGCATATTGTCTCTTGAATGCTAAAGGGGATACATAACTAATATGTATTTTCGGGTACATTCAATCGAAGACACATTCAATTAAGAGAGTCTTGGTTATCTTTTGTTTTTAAAACAAAATTTGCATAACAAAATAATTTAGGCATCAAAATGAGTCAAGATAACCAAGTCTCCACATTGTTTGCATATAGGAACACATTAGAACATCCACATTGTTAAAAGTCATTAACATAAAATTTTGTGTTTTCTAGGAATCAACATGCCTCCCGCAAATTTCTCCGATCACAAGGAAACCCTTAAGTACTTACCCAAACACCATAGAACCAAAGGTCTTACTAAAGATCAAGTTGAAACCTTTAAGAGTCTAGAAAAACGATATGTTCATGAAGGAAGAACCATTGATCCATCCTTCCTAGAAGGAACATCCATTTGCCAAAACTTTGTCGCAATCAACTTTGATTGCCTTCTAGACATCGATGAGCAAATTTGCCCTAGGTTCATCTTAGAATTTTATGCAACCTTAACCCTTTACTTCGATGACGTTGGTGAATTCTCACTAACCTTTAAAACCAATCAAATACCAAACATCATATCCTTGAAAGATTTTGCAACAATTCTTGGTGTCCCTAGTGTTGGTACATGTCTATACACGGATAAGTGGCCTCTTTCTAGTCTTGACTCCATTGAGCGTTTTCATCCATACGACAATCCTCTTGCGAATAAGGAAGCAAATCGTGAGCATCTATTTGTTAGAACCTCAACAACTAGGAAGAATCGCTCGGGTAAAAAGGTAGATAAGGACCCTTTTGGTATGGAAATCAATGAGCTCAAACCACAATTTAAGAAATGGGAAAAGATTCTTAGAGCCAACGTTATAAGTTCCATAGGAAATAGAGATCATGTCAACACATGTCTTAGCTACATGCTCTATAGCATTTCCACCGGTCAACCTTTTAACTTAACCTATTACCTCGCCAAAAGAATGGCCAACATACCCTTGGTAGGACCAACCGCTCTTCCTTATGGAATGCTTCTCACCCGCCTCTTTAGAGCAATCTCACCCATTCCTCCTAACGATAATGGAATGTGCCTTGACTATTCTCTCGTTCCTCACATCTTCGTCCCTCTAAGTGATAAACGAGTTTTCAAAGCTAAGGGCAAACGTACTCGCTCACCTTCACCATCATCATCATCATCCGACATGAGCGAGGACGATAAACTTCCTAACTCTAAGTTACCTCCTTTAGACTACCTTCAAGAACTCCCCGTCATTGACAATGCATCCGAAGATTTCAAGCAAACCAAAGGAATTTTCAAGTGCTTTGGAAGGTATCTAAGCAAGCTCAATAAGAAGATAGACCGGCTATGAGAAGCGTGATTAAGGAGTGTTTGGCTTATGAAGGTTTTAGAACCTTGTATGTGTTAAACTATGTGATTTGTATTGTTTTTCACATTCATGCTTTATTACGTTTATCGGATTATGTTTTGTATGAGCTTTTATGCATAATGACAATATTTGAGGTGTTTGTCAACTTTTATGCTTATAGTAAATTTCACTAAGTTTAATGAAAATCGCTAGCTCCCGGTCAAAGTCCTATGATATGAATGTCTACATGCCAAATTTTTGCATTTCCTAATCAGACATATAATAAATTTTCATTTTTAAGAGTTTTCGAAAAATTTGAAATCGTCTCGCGGGTCAAATTAGTGGACTATCTGATTTTTCAGACATGGCGGATCTGGCGGCACCCTCAAATGGGTTCCGCCAGTGTAATTTATGGGCAACCCAGAAATGGCCCAACGGACCAGACGGAACCCAAACCAGGGTTCCGCCTGTGTTTCGCGAGGGTTCCGCCAGTCACCTGCAGAAAATTTTTGTCATTTTTCTTAAGTTCAAAACTTGTAAAGTGTCAAACCATTATCTTTAGTGAGAAACATATTCCATTACCTCCAAATACCATATTAGGACAACTCTCACTCACTAAAACAATTAGGAAGCCATTTCCCGCCAAAAATTCAAATTCAAACATAACTAACCCAAGGAACCCTTTTAAAGGATCCTTCAAACCATTGGAACATTTTCAACCAAATCACACCCCATGATCACAAAGTATTGAGTGCATATGTTGGTCTTTCACTCCACCCTATTCCATTGGATTGACATCCAATGATGTGACATGTTCATGAAAATCATTTGAAACCTCAATCTTTGAATGGTAGAACATCAAATCCAAACACCCATTTCAACATCTCTTCCACCCTATAAATTTGAAAGTTTTGCAACAATTCAAATCACACCATCACCATCAAAATTTCTTCTCTCAAAACATTAAAACCACACCTTTGAAATGACTAAATCCAACACCTCATCCGAGTCATCAAAATCCTTCTCAAAAACCACTAGGATTAGTGTTAAACCTTGTTGCTTCAACAAAACCGTCAAGTCAAGCTCATCATCTTCAAGTGATGCTTCGCTTAACATTTATTCACCTATCCAAGATTTCCTTAACCTCACTACCTCAACACCATCCTCAACACCTTGCAATACCAATGTAATCACTATTCATGATTTGCTTAATCTTGCTACTCCAACACCCTCTCCACCATATTGCAACACCAACATAGCCACTATTCCCCCACCAACTAGACCTTCAAGTGATTCAACATCACCTTCTCAACAAGCTCAACCATCAAAAACTCCATCACCTCAATCACCAACACTTACACCAATGGAACTTTTCTATACACCACCAACATCACCACTTCCCTATTTGGAAACATTAGAAGACCTATCACCCAAATCATCAAGTCCACCATCCTTGTCACTCTTTGACACCATTGCTCAAATGGAAACCCAACAACAACCTAGTGAGCAATTAGATGATGAACCGCATCAACCATCATTGGTAGAACGGTTGGCTTACCATTATGCTAGACCATCAATTTTTCCAAATGATCAAGGTCATACACACTCACAATCATTTGTGTTCCACCCAATTTACAAAGACATTCATGGTAATCCTTCCGGAGAACCAAGCTTCCGCCATTTTGTTCAAAACCAACAACAACCACAACAACAACAACCATCACCACAAGAACATTCCCAACAATTTGAATATCTACTTTCTTCGTACAAGAAAATAGAAGCATCCATATGGGAAAAACCTCCAAACCTTAATAATGAGATTGACACTCATTTAAACCACCTTCATGCCTTCAAACGTATGGTTGACTCTCAAATCAACCATATTATGGTTTTACAAACAACACTACACTCATATAATGAAGGAAGCAAAAACCCCTCTCAACCATCCACATTTGCTCCTTCAAGTTCAAACCATCCACCACCAACAAATCAAACCTCTCTTCCACCAAACTTTCCCTGCCATGATTGCGGACATTGTGAAAGAACCGCTTACATTAGTGAAGGGTGTCGAAGGGAAATTCGCGAGCTATCCAAAGAAATGAGGTTTATACTAAACCACATTTTGGATCGTCTACAATCCTTGTCTCACCCACCTCAACCTTAGAGTCTCCAAAATGAAACAAAACCGTTTCTTTTCGAAAATGTTTCCCATTTAAACCAACAAACTAAAACCGTGTCACCCTCTCAACCTTCAAAATAAAACCCGCTACAATCTACAACACACATTTTCATCCTTAAACAACCTTAGCCTTGTTTTTGGAAAATGTTTCTCATTAAGGAAAATGATGATTTCCTTGTAGCTTTTTATGTTCTTAGTTTATTTTTAGTTTTTCTTTATTTTTAAGAAGTAGGATGTTGTCGTCCTAATTTCTTGTATTTGACTTCTAAGAGTCAAAATTTTAACATGAAATGAATTTCATTCTACTACAAGGTTTGCATTGTTTGTTGACCATTTAGGTATAATGAGTAAACTATACCTCGCTATGGTAGCATACATATATCTTGTGTTTTAGAAACTAACCGTTCTTTTTGTAGGATCATTATCCATGTTTTCTTTCCTTGATACTCCATTTAAGGGAGTAATATTCAAGGGAGAGCATGAGTATTGCATTATTCCATTTCACAACTCTTAGTTGTGTTTTAGACATGAAATGCTTTCATGACTTGTCTTGTGCGGCAACTAACATTTTTTCTTGTAGGTTCAAAATCCATGTCTCCTCTCTTGGCACTCCATTTAGGGGGAGTATCTTCCAAGGGGGAGCAAGTGCATACTTCCGCTTCGCTACTCTTCTTTTTGTTTCGACAAAAAGAGGGAGAATTTATATATAAACTTGTTTCAAAAAAAAATTTAACTCTTGCATATCACATCATCTTAGCAAAAACAAGTTTTTATACTTACTTTATAAGACTTAACACTAAAACTAGTGGCTTACTTATTAATAAAGTTTATGTTTTGTCATCAACAAAAAGGGGGATATTGTTAATACAAATATCACCTAAAAATGTTATTTATATTTTACGATCTTTGCTAAGTTTTGTTAATGACAAAGTACGAACTTTAGCTAATAGTAAATCATCACTTTAGTGTTTAAGTCTTGTTTAAACTAAGGTTTGCATTTCCTTTTAAACAAAACATTGGTTTTTATTTATTTAATTAAAAAGTGTCTTGTCACATCATTCATTTATGGCAAGCTTGTGTATTTGACTTGCCATAACATCTTACACACTTTTGGAAGCTTTCCAAAATGGATTTAATGTGTTTGACTAGTTGTTGATGTAACTTTGGTTGGTTTGAAGTATTTATGGTAAAACCCACTGCAAGCCTGGCGGAACCTTGGGGGTACACGGGCGGAACCCATCTGAGGGTTCCGCCGTATCCGCCAAACCTGCTGCTTATTTTACTATAAATACCAAGCCACTTGTTTGTTTTGAGCCATCACTTTAGGACATATTTTCATATACTCTCTCAACTAACTCAGTAACATTTGACTTGTGTGATCCTCTTATGTAGCAAGGGACTTCACAAGATCATTCAAGAAGTTACAAGCTTCAACTCTAAAGTTGCAAGTCTTGTTAGCTTTGTCATGTATAAGCTTTGGTAGTTTATACTTCATTTGTATCATGTATGTAGAAGTGATCGGTTAGTATTTTAGGCCTCAAAATACATAGTGTGTAGGGAGTTGTTGTACCCTTGTAAAAGAACTAACGGGAGTGGTTGTACCCTTGGTAAAGAACTCGACATCTAGCTTAGTGTCGGTAAAAGTGTAAGCGATGATGGGAGTGGTTGTACCCGTGTAAAAGAACTCGACATCTAGCTTAGTGTCGGTAAAAGTGTAAGCGATGTTGTAAAGGTTTCTCCACCGGGAAAGGAGCTTGTTGATTAGTGCTTATAACTCTCGAGTAGGAAACTCGAGGCGTGGATGTAGGGCAAGGAAAAAGAGTCCTTGTAGCCAAACCACGATAAACAATCGTGTTGTGGTTTGATTGTTTCTTTCTTTATCTTTGCTTATTACATATTGTCTTTAGTTAGAATTGCTAATCACACGTAAAGATTTTCAAAGAATTAAACAAGTAAAGTTGTGCTTATATCTTTAAACAAATGTAAAGCTATTCAAAGAACTAAACAAGTAAAGTTAGGATTGTTATTCACATGTAAAGCTTTTCAAAGAATTGAACATATAATGTTATGTTTATATCTTTAAACAAACGTAAAGTTTTTTTTTAAAGATAATCAAGTTAAAAAGCGGTAAACTATTCAACCCCCTTCTAGTTTTCCACATACCAAATAACACACACAAACACATATTCACTTTCAAAGAAAACTTCAACAATGGCAGCAAATGGTAACTTTCAAAATGATGCAGAAGAGTACGAGTGGGTATTAAACAACAGTTTGCTACGGGATGCAGTGTTTAATCATTTCGGGTATGATCCCGTTTACGAATACGGGTCGTATAGGCAGGTAGATACGTGGATGAGGTCAATAATTTTGAAACGGCTGCATAGACAAAACTTTTAATGTTATGAGCATTGGGGACTGAATGATGTGGAGGTGGAGGAAGAAGATGAAGAGGATGAGGAGGATCAACAGGATGCGCAGCAAAATGTGGTGGAGCAGCAAAATGAAGAGGATGCGCAGCAAAATGTGGTGGAAGAGCAAAATGAAGAGGATCAGCAGCAAAATGTGATGGAGCATCAAAACCAATGGGGTCAACAAGATGGGTTTGCATTTGTAGACCCGTTAAATCTGGAAAACAGGATTACCGATCTTGAAATTAAGTTTCAATATCTCCTGGAAAGGAAAAGGTTGCAACGCAGGGAGTAGAGCGCTCTGGTTTTAACAAGTTGGTGTGAAATGGAGTGAAGCAGTTTTTAATGATGATGTTTTTATGTTTCTAGTATCTTTAGTATTTAGGTAGGATAATTAATTATGTTTATGTTTGCAGCTTTTATGAATGGTTGTATCTTTGAAAAAATATCAATGAAAATTTTGAGACCTTGTATGGTTGCTTGTGATGTCAAACTGTCAAAGGTGTGTTTGGTTTCTTGGATAAAAGTAGTATGTCAAATTGTTAAAATCCAGAAATGATTTGTTAATGTTGCTAGTTATAAATAGTATTGCTAAGTGTAATTGATGATGTGATTATTGTGATTCGGGTAATGAGTTAGGTTTTGTGTTTTTGGGAATAATATTTTGCAGGATAAGCTGAGAAAAGTGCTGGAGTCCTGAAAAATAAGCCGTTTCAAGTGGAAACTGACTTAGTTTTGCTAGGCATACTTTAGTGCTGCTAAGCCTAACTTAGTCCGGCTAAGGGTTGTTCTGCTATTTTTGAGAGTGCAGGGTACTGTTTTAGAAATATGAACGGTTAAGGGTTTGTACACTTCAATCATTCACAGTTTCACACAAATGTTTTTATCCGATCAAAACTCTATCAAACATAAAACCACTGCTTGATTTTATCAATTAATTGCAATTCCCAGCAAAACCCTACACAAATTTTCAAATTTCACAATGTCGACTCTGTCTTTTTCCAACAAGCATAACATGATTGCATTCTTGCAAAAGCCCACCAAGGAGAATGAAGAGTTCACTAAAGTTGTTGATTTTCTCAATGCTACTCATATTAGGTATGCATTAACAGTTAACCCTATTGTATATGTTTCCAACATCAAACAGATTTTGGCTACTGCAAAGGTTAAAACTATTGATGAGGAAGTACAGATTCATGCCCGTGTGCATGGGCAGAAGATTATTGTTATAGAGGCATCTGTTAGAGAAGTTCTTCATCTAGGAGATGTTAATGGAATTGAGAATCTTCCAGACTCCACAATTTTTGAAAACCTTCAAGAGATGGGGTATGTAAGAAAAAATGATTCTTTGAAATTTAATAAAGGTGGCTTTCCCCCACAGTGGAAATTCTTAATTCACACTTTGTTACAGTGTCTTAGCCCAAAGACTACTGGTTGGAATGAGTTTAGTAGTAACATGGCTTCTGCCCTTATATGTTTGGCAAAAAATAAAGAAAAATTCAATTTTTCAAAATTAATTTTTGATCATGTGGTTAAAGCCTTGGATAATTCTTCAAACCAAAATTACTTATATCCAAGATTTCTACAACTACTTATGGACAAACAGTTTACAAATAAGAAAGTTCACGACAAGGTTTATCCTGTTCACTCTCATATTAAAAAGGTCTTTTCTAACATGAAGAGAAAGGGTAAGGACTTTCCTGTCATAGGTAAACCATTGTTTCAAGCAATGTTGGAACTAGGTCAACATAAGAAGCGTGAAGGTTCGCGAACTTATAATGAATCAAGTTCCAATGGAACTGATTCAAGTGAAGGAAACCACAGGTGCCAAGAAACCAAGGGGGACAATGCAAGTGATGAGGATAAAAGTGGTGAGGAAGAGATGGAACTTGTTAAAGAATTGATGGTTAAATATACCAAACTTAAAGAAGAGGTTCTTGGCCTAAAACAAATCACAGATACTCAGGGGGATGTAATTACAGGTTTGAAGCTGAGGGTTAAGCAATTGGGAGGTCAGAAGGGGTCAAGAACCAGGTCATTCAAAAGACTGAAAAAAGTGGGCACAAGACAAAGGATTAGTTCATCTGAAAGCATAAGTTTGGGGGAGGATGATCCCAATCAAGGGAGGAATGAAACCAAGGATTCAGGGGAAGCTATGGAAAATTTTGATAGTGTTGCTGGTGGTGATGACATTGGTGTGGATATGGATGTGGATTCTGCTAAGAATGATGATGAGTATATGGTTGCTGATAATCAAGGTAATGAGGTTGTTATGGAAGCAGCAATCAAAGGCATGGGTGTCACACCCCGCCACGGCAGAAACGCGCGGGTGTAACTTCATGGATATCGTCACAACACCTACTGTCAACATAAAGAACAACTAAATGCACATAAATAGAGCAATGTACCAACACACAGTGTTGTAACAATACCCCAAGATAAATAACCAAAACAAAATCCAAAAGGTATCTTCAATAGATATGAAAGTACCAAACAGAAAACATAAATGTATCAAAACCAAATCCAAATAAATTCAAATCCCAAACCATAAGTAAGGTCTCCATATGCAACTAAGTCTCGCCTAATTGCTACCCTCAACTTTGGCCTTAGAATGCTCACCTGAAAATGATGTTTAAAATGTCAACATAACGTTGGTGAGATTCATAGGTTTAGACACACTTACACTCTCAAGGCAACCAGTTCATTGTGATTATGAAAACATAGCTAGACAAATAAATATAGTTATCATACAAGCTACATGTATCCATAAACCAATCATCACACAAAAGGCAACCATCGGGCCGGAACGTGACCCCCGCTCCAAAACACATCATCAATTGGGTCGCATGCGCGAGCAACAGGATAAGCATCCTCCCAATTGGAAATCACACAGCATCAATTAGGTCGCTAACCTAATCGGAATCACATATCACACAACATCAATTAGGTCGCTAACCTAATCGGAATTACACTTTCATGTACCACATAGCATTATTACGATAACATTATAAGTCCAAGCTTTTAAACCACACATAATCACAGTAACTCAAATCATTTAAGACAAGCATCATTCCCATCCCAAGTTTAAAAAAAAGTAAAATATGGGACTATAAACTCACCTTAAACTCCGCAGCTTCCACAAAAACAGCTCACAATCTATAGCACACAAAAATAATCCACATTACACAATGTCAAGCTAAAAGCTATAACCTATGTAATACACATATGATGGATGTCTAAGACTCATATGACCCACCATGGATCTCCTAGACACCACACTAACCACTACCATAACTTAAAACTCACTAAATCCCATGCACTCTTAAAATCAGAAAACGCAGAATTTTTGGGTACATGCGCCCACATAAAATCACAACAAATAAAGCTTAAAAACTCACACCAAAAATTCAACATGGTCTCTCATAAGCATAGAAGCTAATCCCAGAAGGCCACGGACCAATAACACACACAAATACTCATAATAAATTCAAACTTGTCAACTACTCAAATTCGGATCTGAACGCACACCAAAAAGTTTTGATTTCCATAAAATACTTCCACAAGTTTTTATCGCGAATCCTCTTCGTGGTAGTCTAATATAACCTAATACTTAACTATTCCAGAAGGCCTAATCAAAATACCACTTTTACAACCACATGACACCCTCAAACGTTTACCCAAAATCTGTCCCGATTTGACAGCTTTGACACCTTAATAAAGAAAAATCAAAAGACCAACTTTCCGACCTTGAAATCAATCGTGGCTGGACTTTTTGGAAAGCTCTTTCATTAAACTTCAATTTAGACCTAAAATTCGTGACTTAAATCTTTACCATCTGTTATTTACGCTCACATCTTTACAGCCATAGTTTTCTATCCAAACCCTAACACATAAACTAACGTGTTTTACACTCAATTCTCTTCACCAATCATCATAATATAATCATTAATTGATCCCAACATGTTTTAGTTAATTAACTTACAGAAGTTTACAAACCCTAGATCCATCATACTTAATATTACATGAATTAGATTAATTAACCAATTAATTGAACATAGGGTTTAAAGATTTTACCTTGATTCTTGATTATTGCTTCCAAATTATAAACCCTAATTTTTTCTTCTTCCTTGGCCTCCCATGAACGACCAAAATCATAAAAAAAAAACGTTTGAGGGTTGTTTGGTTTGTATTTATATTAATTATGGATAATCCTTGGGCCTAAGAGTCATATTTGGACTCAAATTGGGTTTTCTTTTTCCCTTTATCCCCCTAAATCGGCCGCCCCTTTTATATATATATATATATATATATATATATATATATATATATATATATATATATATATATATATATATATATATATATAGGGGAGGGTTAATGTGAGATCAAGCTTAAAGTTGTAAAAATAAGATCTAGTCTAAACAACCACTAAAACCATTTTATAAATAACCATATTAGCAATAATATACAAAAAATAAAGTATTAATACGAATTAACATTTTAACAACTAATAACCAACTGATACATGAGTTTGGATTAGTGATACACAACTATAAATTTACATGTCGAATCAAAGTGTATCACCTTAGTTTCGTCAATTTAAAAAAGAAAAACATCGAAACTTTAACAATTTTAGTTGTACTAAATAAAAAATTTAATTTTACTTTAACGAGAGTGTCACTTGTCAAATTTTAGTTGGATCTTATTTTTACAACTTTAAGATTGATCTTATTTGAACTAGATTCTATATATATATATATATATATATATATATATATATATATATATATATATATATATATATATATATATATATATATATATATATATATTATTAAATTTATTTATTACACTCAAAACCTCATACTTTTCATATTTTATGTATTCCCATAATGAAACCTAACGTCTTTCGCTATAAACCTTAATTTTACGACAAACCGGAAAATAATCATTTTCAAAATAAAGTTTCCAAAAATAGATTTTCACTCTTATATAAGCATAACACATCAAAACAAACTCCTCGTAACTTGCTAATGCTCAAATACATGAACGAAAACTCGTTACGCAAAAACACAAAAATACCAAAACTTCACAAGTCATTTCTACACCACAAAGGCGATCAAAATGAACTTTCCCAAATTCCAAACTTTCCAAATCTCAATAAAACCATTTACGCAAATGGATTTAGTGCTAAAACTCACCTATATCACTTAAATCACTTAAGACACACCAAACAAACATCAACCGAGTCAAGATTATCAGTCAAATTGACCTGCCAAAACCACGGTTATTACAATGGGAGATTCTACTGCTGGTGCAAGTGCAGAAATTGCCAAGGAGGATACCACTGCTGAGGAAAATGTTCCTATTACTAGTGATGTTGAGGAAACTTTGGCCGAAGCAATGATTCTATTGAAGACACGATTTAAACAAGCAGTGTCATAATCACCACTACCAACAGAACAATCACAACCACCACCACAACAACCAAGAGTACCTGTCAAAGGTGTGGTGATTAGAGAACCAACTCAACAAATCAAGAAGAGTGTACAAGAGCCAAGTTATAAGGGCAAAGGCAAAGGTATTATGGTTGAAGAGTCTAAGCATGATCCTTTAAAGGATCTTCCTTTTGTGTACTGGCCCAAACCTAAGCAACTTGAAGTAGATGGAGCTACTGCAAGAAAATTGGCTGCTTTGTTTGCAGAGGAGAATCAGATGGTACTTGAACAAAGAAGGAAACACGCTGAAGCAGAGGCCAAAACAAAAGCACTCTTGGATTCTTGGGATGAAGAAAGGATTAAAGGTGACGCTGATATTGCACTGATGAAACAAATAAAAGAAGAAATGCAAGAGTACACTCAAGAACAAAAAGATGAATGGAAGAGGAATTATGAAGCTGAGAGGAAGAAATTTTATCTCAATCAAAGAAAGAAGAGAAAAGTACTCAGTCGTCCAACAGTTAAGTAAAAGAGGAAGTACTATGAGTACTATCTAGACAATATGAAGGGTTGGAAGCTTGTTCAATTAAAGCGATACTCAGATGATGAGATCTTCAAAATGTATTGAAGAGCCAAAAACTCAATGTGACTATTTTGAATGTATTGGTCACATATAATACCCTTATAATGTGGTCATAAACATCATTTAGATACACATTTCTGATATGGTGTGACTATTGTAAAGTCTATAGTTACAATGTGACTATTTATTTATTTATTTATTTATTTATTTATTTATTTATTTATTTATTTATTTATTTATTTACTTATTTATTTATTTATTTATTTATTTTATTTTTATGTTTTTTGTAAAGCTTATAGTTACATGATCGTGATTCAATTAAGTGTGACTATACACATTAGGATTTGGCAAGCAAACACACACTAAACTTTAGACACACATATTAAATTACGTGACCATATGTATCGAATTTTTGTTACACTTAATCATGTTTCTATGGTTTAGTATGACCATATATGACATTTGGTCACACTCGTCAAGTGTGTGACATATATATTTGTCACTATTAAATGCATATCGTGACTAACACTTCAAACTTACTTTTCAGTTGTCACACACTTCAAATGCTATGTGGCTAAATATTCAGCAAAGAATAGCAGTCACGTTTAAATAATGTGTGACAAACTTGACTATATAGTTTAGTCACATACACAATTACTTCATGTGACCATATATCTATTTTGGTCACACTCTTCAATTGTGTGACATATATTTGTCACATATGTATATTTGTAGTGTGACTAATGCTTAAAGCTGATTTGTATCGGTCACACATCCCAAATTAAACGTGACTAAATGATCAAAAAATATTTACCAGCTACCCTCTAGTCACATAAATACACAAATGTGTGACATATATCTTTCGAAATGGTCACACAAGTCAGACCGAGTGTGGCTGTTTATTTTATTTTCATACATTTAGTCACGTAAATATGTTACAATGTGACCGTTTGAAATTGACCATGTGTGACGAAAGGCCATTTTTGTACCAGTGTTACACATATTGCACATCATAGAGATACGATTTTTTAAGTTGATGATTGTTAAGTTTTTTGCATCTAGCTGAGCTTTCAAATCATTAATCATAAAGAATTCACGAAAATCAGGAAGTTCCAGATTTTTACATGGTTGGTTAGTTTGAAATCTTTCTTCCTTTTGTTGAATTGATATTTCAAGTGAAATACAATGTTTCTCAAGTTGTAAAAATCTATTTGAAAGTTCATCAAAAACATGTTTATCAACCATATCATTTGATTTGAAAGGCTCAGCCGTAAACAAAGAACTTGAAGCATCACTATGTTCAGCATCCTGATCACTTTCTCCCCCTTTATGACTCATATTTGTTGATTTAGAAATGGTATTGCCATCAGTCTTTTCCAACAAATTTGTGTCATAAGTGGGCTTCATTTGATCAGTATGCTGCTGTTCATTAGAGAGCACATGATGTTTATCAGTTAAAGGTACCTCAGCACATAACACTTGTTCTTTTACTGGTCTGAAAGCAGCATCCATATCATGTGTAACAGTAGTCATTGTATTGCTGGTGGTGTCACGCTTATCAGTCTCTGATCCTTTGAATATCGTGATAACTAACCCAACATCCGATGCTTTACCCGAATCACCAAAACCATCACATGATTGTACCCGACATGCCTTCACCTTGTCATCATACTTAAGTTTGTGTGGTGCCTTTTCCTCAATGAACCTCTTCACATTACCCATGAGTTGGATGAGTGTATCTCTAAACGTGTCAACCTCTATTCCCGTGTGATCAGCAAAACACTTTTTCGTCATCTGACTCTCGTAGTCATAATCCATAGTGGATTTCGAATCGATAAACACTTGGAATTGCTGGTTGATCACACAAAGGGAAGCCACGGATCCAATATTGGAAGATTCTCTTTGATCAAGTTGTTGTTTTAGTTGATCCGAGTTGAGAATCATTGTGTCTGTGAAAGTCTGAACATCTTGACCAAAGAGTGTTGCAAATGCACATTCGAATCCCATCTTGAATCCAGTTCCCTCTAAAAGTACCGAGAGGTGTGAATGAAGTTGTCGAAAACATTCAATGCAACTGTCCTTTGCATTATCGAGCAATTTAAGCGGCTGATGAAGCTCGTTGTCTTGTGAAATTGAGCACAAAGATTTCATATTAGCATATTCTGACTCGAAAACGGTTGTCTATTCAAGAACGTTTGTCAGTTGTACTTTGTTAGGAATCTTGTGCTCATCGACCATGTCATACAGTTTAAGAATCTCAGATATGACTGAATCCGAAGAAATTGACATGATATGAACGTTCACGGGATTTTACAATTCTATGATTTAAACCGAGAAATAGATTCTTTCGCGGGATTTTACAAAATCAAGAAGAAACCGTGAAATAATGAGAAACTATTGGATCGGTAATGATTAGATGATTGCTTGATGGACGTGGTGGTTGTATGATCAAAATCCGAATAGACCCCGAAATTATATTCAATAAGCTCGAAAACCCGAAGTTATCTCCAATAAGCCCGAAATATCCTCAACTCAAAACAATAACCAATCACAGATACCTGACGCTCAATCAAAATCGTGATCCCGAATTGAGAAGAAAAAAATATATACTAATCTCACTCGTTTATGAAACCCCGAATAAATCCGTGATTCAACAAATTATATCCAACATTTACTAAAGTATATTAGATAGCACAAGGAAATTGGACAAGAACCAAATTCGTCCCTTTTGGTTAACCTTATCAATCCAACGAAGCCCAAAGTAATTGATCTCCAACAGCCCAAGTACAACTGCAGCCCAAACACTTAATAATACCCTAAATTCACGATTATAAATCACTAACTAATCCCACTTATAACAAACCCTAATCCTTTTTCCAAAAGAAAATACGTAGTCATCGAAAGTTCTTCCAAATAAAATCCCAGATACAAAAAAACATCGACACCCAACACAGTTATCAAATCGTTCCTTAATTCTGTTTAATCCGAATACAACTAGTCAATAAACCCAAGCGTCCCTTGATCTTAGATCACATGAAGGCTTCTCGATCTTGAAAAGGTCTCAGGTTGGTTAGGTTTGTTTGATTAGTTTACGTTAATTATAACCGAAAGGGAAGGGAGATAAAACAGATTTGTTTTAAACTTTCTTTTGATATTCGTATATTAACATAAACCAAGTGAGGCAAGTTTATTGATCCATGAAGGTTGTATGATATTGAACGGTTAATCTCTTGAAAAGATGTTCGAATCAAATAAACTGAGGTCTCTTTCTTTGATTTGTAAACCGAATAGAAAAGAAAGAATTAAACGCAACTTTGTTTTTGTTCTTTCTTATTCTGATATCCTTTTATGTTCTTTAAATTAACTTTGAGTCATGTATTCCTTTTTGTCGAGTCTTGTTAAGGATCTATGATGAATATTGTTACAGCTTGTTGAATCTTTAGTGATTTGGAGACAAGAACAAATCTGAGATCGTGTCACACCCGAAACAAAGAGAGATGAAACCGTTTGGGTTATGTTATATCTTTACTTTTCGAATATTAACAAGTTACGGATCAATGATTTTAAAAAGTTCACTCCAATCGGATCTTACAAAGATTGGTACAAGAGTGACTAAACTGAGATCTTGTATGTTTCCATTTGATTTGCTTCAGTTGAGATCGATGATGGATGAGGGTGTATGTTGATGTAATCACTAACTTTTGAGCTAATCGCTATTTTATGAGCTAATGACTAAAAGATGTAAAAGGTAATCGCAAAAAAAATGTAAAAGGTAATCGCTAGAAAAAAAAGTTGTAAAGAGGTAATCGCTAAAAATGGAATAAACCGCAACATGAGAAAACTGTTGAAATGAAGGAAACCACTGCTTTTAACTTTAGGAAACCGCTACCAAGAACAGTTACAGCAAATCACTATTCACTATTGGAAAAAAATGTAGCTTTCGAGCTATTAGTCTTCTATCCACTTATAGTAAACCACCAAATATATTCAAAAAAAATAGAGCCACACGCCACTATGAATAACCATACAGTAGTTAATCGCTAATAAGAACAACCCACAAACAGCCCACGAATTCCCTAAAATCCAGCAATATAAATATGAAATGCACAAACCCAGCTCTACACAAAGCACATAAGCAACTTCAAATCATGAAGGTACCAACATGTTGCAATTCTAACCATAAACAAGATCAAACAAGGGTGTATTCCATAAATACTATTCAAACCAAAATGTAACACACAAACCGAGCTACAAATCCGAGAACAAGCTAGTCCCTAAGATAGAACCATGGCTCTTGATACCAATTGTAGAATATCAATAATCATAACATGTATAGACTTTGTGAATTGGTTCGAATCAAGAAGAGTAAGAGATTTTAGAGAGAGAAAGAGAGAAAGAGTAGGGAGTTGGGAACTTAGAGAGAGAAAGTGAAAGAGTGGATATAAGATTACTAAGAAGTTCCAACCCTCTCCACATGTGGAGAGGGGTATTTATAGTTTCCTACAATAAAGATAAAATGCCCACACCCGGGCTGTGGATCAGGCATACAGTGGGTAAAGACCCGTCCTTCTTCCACGATGTTACTTAAACTAATTCTAACTAATAACTAAACTAACTATGAGCTAACTTAATGCTATTACAATATTTAGGTGACCGAGTCTTTTATAGGAATATTTGTATTCCTAACAGTTAATTACATTCTCGGATGGGGATGAAGATTTTATTTACCAAATGCCCCGTGCACACCCTAGGTTCAAGGATTTTTCTATGGAGAAATGTAATAGGTATCCACCACTTGGAATGCTAAGTGAGAATGATAAAAGGAAAGGGCTTAAATATCCTCATGAAAAGAATAAAAGGTATTATCGTGGATATTTAGAGCTAAATGATAGTTATAAGAAAGATGAGGCGACTATTAGATGGCTCACACTTGGGTATGCGAGCATAAGCGACACACGATAGCCCATGACCTTGAGTCTAGCTACAAGACTCGTAAATAAAGAAAAGCGCTTCTTGGGAGGCAAGCCATGTTTTGTTTGATTTTTATTTGTTTAATGTTATTTGTTTCCGTATGCATGTCTTATTTTTATTGTTGGTAGATCATGTTTCAAATTAAATTGTGAAAATGCTTTATTTTGTTGTTTAACTTCGTCTTAACTTCATATAAAGGTATTTTGCAAAATCTAAGTGTAAGGGGAAACCCAAATTTGTTTATAAGAACAAAAATGATCATGATTCGCCACAACATTAAGTGAACATGTATATTAGTAATTGTTATAGTCAAATGCTTGTATCGAGTCATAATGATGTTTCGCGGGATTTTCCAGGAAATAGGAGATAAGTTTTTCCAAAAATTTTCCGAAAACATAACATAAATATTTCTGCAGGTCACTTCTGACAGCGTTACGTGTAAAATTCTGGAAATTTGGCGAGTTTTATTTTTCTAACGGAGGCTTAAAGTTTTTGTTTATTCTTTAGTTTCATAAACTCCAGGAAATCTGCAAACATTCATTCCACAAGCATTATATCTCAAATTGCTTTCTAGGATTTGTTAGTATATATATAGATTGCCGCGATTTTACGCGAGGTTGCCTTGATTGTTTTCTCAGGTTTAACAAGTTATATATGACAAGAAGATGATTTATATTTCTGGAGGGAAGCTTTCAACGTTCATTTTCTTGGAGGAAGATCTAACCTTGTTGACACACTATCCACATCGAACGAATCGGGGGAGTATTTGTTTTAATTCTTTTACCTATTTTTCTTTTATATCCTCTAATTGAACATTTGGGACAATGTTCATCCTAAGTGTAAGGAGAGGGTAAATGATGATACCTTATTGGATACAATTGCACTTGAGTTTGTTTGTTCGATGGTAGGTGTGTAATAAAACTAAGAGAAATACTTGTTAGTGTAATTTTAGCGCCAAATTTAAAATTTTTTACAACATTTAAGAGTGAAACTTTAGCCTTAACAAGCGTCTCATGGATAGGAGTTGTATGACTAGCACAAAACCGTACCATTCATAAAAATTTTCCACCCAAATATGTGAGGTTTGCCTTTAGATTTGATAGGAAAAGCATTCATTATTAGTGCTTATAAGTGTACCAGTAGCATTTAGATTCTAGAACTTGCGTTAGTGATGCATCCCGAGAACGCTAGTAAGACTACATGATAAGAGGCATTAGGATCACCCTTGTGTTAAACCCGTATCATAATTACTTAACCATTTAAGTCATATTACTTGGCTAGTAAAGTCAATTAATTTTTTCCACACCTTAGCGTTGTACTCATTTTTAGTACACGATACCCCTAGTACACCCCTCCGAGCCTATCTTTTCGTTTCTAACTTTAAGCATTTTACTTAAAGGAAGAATTTGTTACAACCCACCCAAATGTGCAACCAAATCGCCTTAGCCTTCCTTGTATGCACTTATCTTTAGTGCATTATTGTTATTTGTTTAAACCCTTAGTTAATTATCTAATTGATTACATGGTTGCTAAGTCGAGTCATATCTTGTACATATTATTTTGGGACGATTGGGACTCATGGGTAAAGTACTAGTATTTTGGAGTAATAAGGAAGAACATCAAATTATTACCCCCATATATGCATTAATCTTAAAAAGTACTCCAAGTGTTTTGATTATCTTGATTCGAGTCATTAGAGTAGTTTATTGTAAAGTATGTAAAAATTCAAGTGTAAGGGGAATGAACATTCCCTACGATGTATTATTTTGGATGGTAGGGTAAGAGTGTATGCAATGCACAAAAAAAAAATAAAAAAATAAAAAAATAAAAAATAAATAAATCAAGAAAAAGAAAAAGAGAAATACATACGGACTACCATCCCGTTTCATTCTATGTTTGTTTTAAGTTTTTATTATTTTTTATTTATTATCTTAAGTTGAGTCTAGTCTTAGCTTAGAAATGCCATATTGTACATGTAATTAACCAAGATGATTAACTCGCCACCAGTAAATATTGCCTTTATCCAACAAAACCGTGTTTTCCATATCCCTACACCTAACGTTATAACCCTTCAAAAGACCACTTTGATAGTTTATCCTAGGTGCGTACGCCAAGTGGTGGAGGTTTGATCCTTTACCAAGCCTATGGTAATCTATTTGCTATGATAGGTAGTGAGAGATGTTTTCCATTTCCATATTGTTATATATATTTTATTACACCCGAGAGATGTGAGTATCTAAACACTATTTGTGAGGTGCTAATGTATAACCTCTGTGCTTGTCTTTGGTTTTTAGTGAACGATTATTTGTTGTAATTACTTTTATATTAGTGTTAAATGACCCCTAACTTGTATTTTGATTAGAATAAAAGCGCATTTGCTTGAGGACAAGCAAATCTCAAGTGTAACGGTATTTGATGAGGCGAAAAGTGTACCGCTTTTTAGGTGTCATTTAAGCCCGGATTTTAGATTATTTGATCAATTATTGTCCTAAATCGTTCCTTTTGTCATTTTAGGTACTTTTGAGGAGAAATCTGAAAAAGAAAGCATTTTGGACGTTTTTGGAGCATAAAAGTAAAGAAAACGGCTTAGTCTCAAAATTCCTTGCTGGGAACAGTACATGATAACGTCAAGAGTTTACTAGTGACGGCTTCAAGAGTTGCAAAAGAGGTGGAAGTGGAAAATACACGTGACGATCCAGAATGTTTTTAGGCTTATTGGCCTGACGGCGTCACCAAGGCCGTCAGGGTCCAAATACACCTGACGGCCCAGAGCTCATTCCTACATGACGGTGTCAGAAGTGGATCTAGGAAAAACGAATTTCATCATGGCGGCGAGTTGACGGCGTCAGAAGCTAATACATGACGTCGTCAGGATGCATCGTCTATATATATTTTTCCAATTTTTCATTGTAATGTGTGGCACTTTGTGTAGGATATTAGGGCATAAACCTTACATGAATTTTATATCTTTTTCAAGGGTTTCAACCCCTTGATTCTTCCATGTTCAATTGAAAATAAGTACTTATTCAAATCATTCAATATGTCTATGTGTTGTATGATTATATCTTACATTTGTCTTCTCTTTAACATGCTAGGCTAGGTTTTTATTGTGTTTGCTTAGATGTAGTGAAACCTAGATATTGATTATGGGTTGATTGTTTGTTTATAATTGTTACGGATGATTGTATTCGATGTTAGGCTTAAGAAAACTGGCAGACTTCCATTGGTAACTTGCTTGAACGTCTTAAGAAACATGATCGGAGGTGTACTACGATTTTTGGTTGTATTTAATGCGTAAGAGAATTCTAATGATCCCATGTTAGGAGCTTCTAACGGCTCGACATAGGAGTGAAGTAGGATCTTATAGAGTTAGGGAATATTGTACACGGCCCTACGACTGGTATTAAGGAATATAACCCGTCATCCATGCAATTGTAACAAGCTAATCAACCGGTAAAAGATATCTAGGGAGTAATGAAATCTAAGTAAACATAACTTTTCTCATTATTGTTTCCACCACATTAGTATAATAGTTTAATTTTCATTTCTTTTATTTTATTTTGATTGCATCTTTAGTTAATTGGGTTAGTTGGCTAGCAACTAATTCCGCCCACTCATTCAAAATTCGAGATTTTACTTGCTTTTCATAAAATATAAAAATACAAAAAAAATCATCCCTCACCTCTAGACCTAGTTTAGTAGGCTTTCTAATCCTAGCGACACTATTCCTGAGTTGAACGATCAATCCCCCGGTAGTTGTCACTATACTATACTACAACAATCAGGTACACTGCCTGGTGGGGGTTGTAAGCTTCTCAAGATCTCTTGAGAGGTAAAACCTGTTGCGAGGGCGCAATTCCCACGTATCAAAGGTGCTCGAGGAGTGGAGTAGGGCGAAGAGGTACTTCATTGCCGAACCACTATAAATCCTTTGTGTCGCGGTTTGATCTTTCCATCTCTTACTTATTACTTTACTCACTTTGTCATTTTTCATATATAGATATAATTGTTTATATTGTGCAAGTGTCGATTTCACACAAAGGTCAATTAAGTTCCTTTCATAAAACTAAGATTTTATAACAAATCGAAAAAGACGTAAAACTATTTAACCCCCTTCTAGTTTTTCACATTCCACTTTCCATTTCACTTCTTTCCATTTTATACTCGGGATAAGTTACTGTCGCTTTTTGCAAGTACTCGTCTAGTAGTATACAATGGATTGAAAAAAAGTGATACTTAATTACATATCTATACTAATATATAATGCATTTGAGACTATTTTATAATTAAAAAGACTTAAAATTCAGACTTTTATTTGCTTATTATAGAAGAATTTTAAAATTAATTGGTTATGAAGCATTTTTGTTAAGAAGTTGGCTAGGAAGTTTGTTAAGAAGCGATTGGTTGTTCAAACTAAAATTATTTGGCTTAACCATTTCTACAATCTCTACTTATAAAGCATAAAAACAACTAACTGTGCAACTGAATAACTAAATAACGCAAAATATAGTCACAGGTACCCGTCATCGTATTGCGTGAGTATTGTTCTAGTCTTCATCTATATATTTTGAAAGTTTTTATGATATCGGTTGTCATTTTTCCCATGACTTGAATATCATACGCTAATTAGATAAGAGCTTTGTTTCAAAGTTATGAAGTTATTTAGAAGCTTACAGAAGAATAGAAATGTTACTCTTACGTATTAAAGATATATGCGTTAAGAATATTCTACCATTTTCATGATGCTTCTAATTGGTAATACTGGATAAAAATATAAGAGTCATATTTTAACTTGCTAACACAAACAACTTGTAGACATGGATGTCGTGTTCTATGCCGCGGCTTTGACTTTTTGTGATATTTTATAATATTTTAATATGGTTTTGTTTATTGGAGTATTCTAACAAGTCGGCCATTAATGATCATTATGATCACATCATTCTCTTTACCTTTTTTTATATTCCATCCAACTTAACGGGGGCAACAATTTTTTAGCTTCCTGAAAATGTTTAATTGATGGAAAAACTTTGACCTCGTGCATAGTCTTTAAATGTCAACTAAATTTTTCTCAAAAGACCAAATCGCATGCCATGAACATCTGTTTAAGCTCATAAGGGGTGTTTAAGCTTATGTGTGCCTTATAAACCTATTTGTCTTTATATTTCATAAGCCTTTGTTTTTTTGGCTTATTTTGAGATTTGTAGGATTATACTGTATAAATTTATTGTGATATGATAAACTTATATAAGCTCATAAGTAGCCGAAAAATTTAAGCTTATGAAATATAAGCTGAAACCAAATAAGCTAATAAGCGCACATATAAGCTTAAACAAACATCCTCTTAAGCTGGAAGATGAGATTTAACCTACAATGTGTTTCTTTAAAACTTTTATTAACCAACTACTTAAATGTTTGCACTGAAATAGTGATATTTCTTTGATGTCAAACTTTTTAAATCGATGAACAATCTTACAAATATTGTTAATGTCAAAACTTAAACTCGTGATAAGCTCATTGCTAGGTCTCACAAGTTAGTTACTCATGGAAAAAGTCTTTGTACACAAGCAACCCAATCTAGCAATTTCTTTCATTCCTTCATAAGTATAACACCAGAACATATTATAATAACAATAAATAACTACTTATATATTCACACAAATACATATAATATTAGTATATTACATTTGAATATTTGATCTTTCCTTTTTCATCAAACTACATACATTCACAATTCACAAACAAATCTCCCTAAACTAATAAAGAATCACACCAATGATCAATAAAGATCATCAAGACTTGAACCATGATCAATCTTTGAAGCAACAAATATGATGATGATGACGATCTTCGTCTATCATGCCTTGAACATTACGAAATTCTTGAACGTGACATGGAATATTAATCGGACCAGTATGACGAAAACCGAACTCCTTTTCAGCTTCTTTCAAAAGCTCCATGAACAAAGGATGGTTCAAGAACATAACCGGTATTACAAACTTTTTTTGTTCTTCATCTTCATGTCCCACAATCACTGCCACACGCCCTTTTGGTATATTCATCTTATGATGATCATGCTCATGATGATTATTACTAGTATGTTGATGATGATGATGATGAAATAAGTAGAAATGTTCTCCAACTCCCATGATGATGATCGATCAAGATTATTCGAGAAACGAAAAAGGCCAAGGATCACTAGATGAAATTGCTAGCACAAAAAAGGTTAAGAAAGATTTTGTTAATGGTTTTGGGATGTTGCTCATGAGACCATATGTGTGTTTTATATATCAAAGAGTTTGTGTTTTGTTTGGTTTGAGTGCATATGACTATGTTTATATATATAGGTGGGATAAGGGCAAAAGAATAATTTTAGACGAGTATTTGACTTTGTAAACCTTATGCCATAAGTAAAGGTTTAATTAGTGTCGGTTTTAACTAGTCACGAAACCCACCCAAACCGTGGTATACCCGGGTGGGCAATTTGCTATCTTTCTAAAAATAGAATAAAGTCAAAACTAACTCTGACTTTCATTCTTGATTTTTTTTCATTTTTTGCAAATAAAATAAAATAAAAATAAATATAAAATAAAATTCAGAAAGTTTATAATCCTAGATTAACTTACTTTGTAAACCTTATGCCATAAGTAAAGGTTTAATTAGTGTCGGTTTTAACTAGTCACGAAACCCACCCAAACCGTGGTATACCCGGGTGGACAATTTGCTATCTTTCTAAAAATAGAATAAAGTCAAAACTAACTCTGACTTTCATTCATGATTTTATTTCATTTTTTGCAAATAAAATAAAATAAAAATAAATATAAATATAAAATAAAATTCAGAAAGTTTATAATCCTAGATTAACTTGTTTTGTTTTTTCACAAAAAAATTTGTTTTCATGCATATCGACAATGTTGATCGATTAGCTTACATGTTCGATTCAAAGACTGTAGTAGAAAGATTACATGTTTCGATTCAAAGACTATACCGTAAAAACAATGTTTAAACCGACTAAACGGTCGGTTTAGAAGAATAATGTTGGTCTTTTGTGGAAACATAACTGTGTTTTACTTTTACTTTAGCAAAGTTCTTTTAAGAAGAACTACAACTAAGTTGTCTATATATTATTTGAACTACTAGCAATTTGTTGTCGATATTATTTGAAGTACTAGTGATTGCTTCTTTTGATAGTTACCAATTATTGCCTTATATCGTTTGTTGCGTATATATAAATCGCTCATATTCATTTGGCAACCTTATTCACAGATTAAAAAAAAAAAAATTCTATATACGTAACATCCACGATGGTTGCTTTCACATGCATAACGTTTGCCCACTTTTCTATGACCTAATTCCCACATCTCAACGCCCATCTCTTATCTAAAAATGATGTTGCGAGCCGCCGCGTTGCGGTGGAGCGGGTAACCAAACATACTGTGTGACAGCCTAATTCTTGTTTTGTTATCGTTTGGTAAAGGGAAATGCAATGGCTAGTGACATGTTCAAATATATTTTACTAAGGCAAATATTTTTTTTTGCATGGGAAAAAAATAAAAACGGAAAAAAGAGACTAACGGAATTTGGGTTGGGGCAGGTAAACAGTTTTGGTCAACAATCTTATTAGGATGCGCCTGTGTTGGTACGGACTGTGCCCAATTAGTGAGTGCGTTGGAGTCAATTTAAAAACAGGCTAGTAAGCTCAAGAACTAACTAAGAGGGTGTTGGATGACGCAAATTTTGCGTCACAGAAAAAACAAAATTGACGCTATGTTATTATATATAGTAATTGGAGAATATACGAAATGCAAAATCAAATTTTTAAGAAGTTTTCAGTTAAACCAATGAGAGTTTTCGATTTTGTCACGTAAATAACATTAAATATTCTTATTAGCCAATTGAAAGTTTAAAGTGAAAAGAGAATGGTCAAATTTTGATACCATTTGTAGAGAAATAAAATAAAAAATATAAAAGTGTCAAATTTGATAAAACAAAAACCAAAAAAGAAAAGAAAAAGAGGAGATAATAAATAAAACTTTATTTGTTAAAGTTTAAATAAATTATATAAACTTAGGGTGTGTTTGTTTTTAAAAAAAATATATATTACTCGCCCTCTTACTCTTACTAGTAACAGGTGGGCAGATGTTTCGCCTGTCTGTTTTTTTCTTTTAAGTCAAACTCAGTTAGACATATAATATCTTACCCAGTAAAAGGTGGGGGACTTGTCTTACTGCCTCTTAATCGATAAGATATCGAAGACTCGTGTTAATCTAATATATTTGATGGTTTATTAACTATGTTATATTTATGATAAAAAGTCTTGTTTCATATTTATATAAGTTACTTAAATAAATTGCATAAACGAGCACTTAAAATCATTCACACAATTATACAAAAACAAACAACATTATTTCGTTCAGATTTAGACTTTCTAGCCACCTCTTACTGGTAAAATGTGGTAGTCAGATTCAGACCTAAAACATTTTAATGAAACAAACACACCCTTAAATTAACTTATCAATATTCATGTATTTGAATAACTTTATAAATTAAACAAATGCCCCCTAAAGTTTATACCTCCAGACTTTATTAGTAACACCCCCATTTTCAAGGCTCGCAGCGGATTTAGGGTTGGGGTATTACTTCATAAAATCACAGTTACAGTAATAGAAAACGACTCGAAAAGAGACGTTCTTAAAAATTTAGTTATCATTCATTTAATTATCAAAGTTTTTATAGTAAAAGATATACTTTTACTATTGATGAGGTCCCAAAGTCTAGGTGTTAAGTTATGTTTGAATGATAACCGGTTTGAAAGTTCTCCGAGTTCAGTGCCTCCTTCTACCATATCTCCGTAGAAGTGATATACCTAGAATACACGCTTAAAAGTCAACACTAGGTGTTGAGTGAGAGTCATAGGTTTAAGTGTTAGTGAATACAAGCTCCCTGGGTTCCGTTGTTACACCCATCTGAGAAAATGTTTTGTGTGTGTGTGATAATTGTGATGCATACACAATTATCAAGAGTTGGGTGTGTTGCACTAAGCTCATGAACCACATGTTAACAGTCCGGGTCATGGGGTTTGCAGACCAAACCATGAAATGACGGGAAGGATAACTTGCCAAAGTTAATCCTTCAGTAGGTTCAAATATAGTACTTATTCATACCATCCAGAAAGATGTAGTATCAACGGGAGTTGTCAAACTCCAATAGATCTATCAATTATATTCGCGTTCGTGTGGGTAAAATATCCCAAACGATTAGATTCATGAATTTTAGTTATATAGCGGTGGCAGATAGTTTACTCGTGCAACAACCAAAAAAAAAGACTTGTATTCGGTTTAAAGTAAAGCAAGTAGCATGTATCCCCCTCACATGGTTTGTAAAGCATTTATAAAGCGTTTAAAAGGTGTGAGGCTATGAAAACTCACAGAAAAAGAGTACGAGGCTATGAACTCACCTGGGCTTAGGGAAATTTAATTGACGCAAAAAGTGACTCGGGAACTAGACTGTCTTACTCACGTATCCTGGTGTGTTGTAGGTTTGGATGTATGTCAAGCTTTAGTTATATTGTTTAAGTTTCTTAAGTAATCATTCTTAGGTTCGTTAATGTTTTAGATATAACATAACACCATTCGGGTCATCACAATTCAGAAGTATATAATTCCTCACATGAAGCTCCCTACTATTGTATTATGTTATCAACATAATACCGTTCGGGCCATCATAATTCAGAAGTTAATACTCCTCACGTGAAGCTCCCTACTATTGAGCTATGTTGTTATTAAGTTTAGTTATAACATAACACCGTTCGGGCTATCATAATTCAGAAGTACATACAATAATCGTTTGAGGAACCAGGGCACTTTAATTAGTAAACCCAACAAACTCGTCAAAACGAAATATCCACATGGTATTCTAACTTTAATTAAGTTTTATATTTATATAGTATTTTCACTTTATACCCTTATAGTTTTATATATTTACAAAATTTACCCTAAACTATATTATTTATACTTATAACTATCTATACTTGACACAATTAGTCCCTAAACTTCTATATTTTAAGAAAATAACAAAGATAACCCTTGGACTCATAAGTTTTCTATATTTATCATTTATTCCCTTAACTTTATAACTTTTGCAAAACTAGTCCTTTTAAGTTTATAACTATTTAACTTTTTATCCTAGGGTTTTATAACATTGCAAAAAGGGTCCTTATACTTATAACTTCTAAGAAATGTTAAAAATAGTCCCTAGACTTACAATTTTCAGAAATTTATGATTTATACCCCTATGCATGTAAAGTTTTGCAAAACTAGTCCTAAATTCAAGTATACTATATTTTTATGTAACAACTAAGTTTCTTAGCTTATGTTTAACTAATATTAGCTTATCTAAGTTACCTAAATCAGATTATAGTGTATGTAAAGGGCTTATAGCATGTTAAAGGCAATTCGACTCTATTTAGGGTTTTAAAAAGAAAACTAGCAAATGATTATTACCAAGGCTTGGGCAAGGGATCCTAGGTGATCTAAGGCATCCTAATACTATCCTAGGACTATAATTAAGCTATTATAATCAACACTAAAGACTTACTTGAATAGGGAAGGGTTAACGAGGGTTTCAGGTTTTTCTAGGGCAAATATGGAGCTCGACAATGTCTTAGGTCTATCCCACTCGACTTCTAAGTTTCCTAGGAATCTTGTACTGCTACCAAGACCAGAAATTTGAAGGTAAATAGAAGTGAATGTGTGAGTTTAAAAGGAGGGAGTGGCGAGGGTAATTATAGGGTCGTTTAGCTTTTGTGAGCAAGTAACGAGAGCAGGAGGTGTCGAGGGGGGGAGGTGAGTAAGATAAGCTAGGGGAGGTCGTGGAGGGTCTAAGGAGTGACTAGGAGAAGCTATGGAGGTCTAGGAGGCGGTTTGGATGGGTTTGTGGTGGAAATGAAGCCGCGGCAAGAAGGAGGTGACAAGGCGGTGATCCACCTCCTTGCTTGCTAGATTAGAGGTGCTAGGGTGTGTGCTTAAGATGACTAAGGTGCTAGGGTGCTAGGTTTAGGTGCTTGAGGTGCTTATGTTTAGGTTTTAACAAATCTAGGTTTAGTTTTATCCTAATTTGGCTTAGTGGGAGATTAGGGTCTAGCTTAGGGTTTAGTGCATAGATTAGTGTCCTATGAGTGCTTAATGACTAATCCTAGGTCCTAAGAAGCTTATACTAAGTGGTGGTAGCTTATGGTGAAGTTTTGGGATAGTTTAGACAAAATTCTGGGAAGTTATGACCTAGTTATGGTTTTGTGCTTAAGGGACTTGTACCTAAGCTCTAAGGGTTTGTACTAGTGTCTAAGGGTCCTAAGGTATCCTAATGTTCCTAAGGTAACTCATACTTAAGCCTTGGACACTTTCAAACTAGTTTAGTTAAGCATATAGGGTTTAGTAAGCCCATAGACTTAATTAAGGCTTAATTAGGGTTCATTAGGGTTTTGTGATATGTTTAGTATGTTAGATTTGATAGATTACTTATTATGGTGTTGTTGCGATCTTATGCTTAAGATACCAGGGGTTTATAAGATGTAAGTGTTGAGTTATTTAGCTTGTGTAGATACATGAGCATGTCTAGAGAGTCATGCAAGTAATGAATGCACATAAAAAGCAAAAATTTACCTGTGAAATACCTACTATAGATATTTGTAATGAGAATGATAGTAATGAGATTTTGTGGGTTGTTACAATTATTATTATTATTATTATTATTATTATTATTATTATTATTATTATTATTATTATTATTATTATTATATGTTGGTTTTATTTATAGATGTTATTATCATTATAGATTAAATTAATATATATACACGAGAGTATAAATATCAAAATGAAAGAACGAGTTACTGTGATATGTAAATAAATACATGTAATTGTATTATACTAACGGTTCATTTTATTATTATTTTTGAGTTTAATAAAGATACCAGTAAAGTGTTTGTTTTTTTGTTTTTTACTATTCATGTTTAATAACTACTTATGTAATTCTTCTTAATTATTTTAACCTGTGCAGGTCTAAATATTAAATACGGTTGATACTATTATTAACGAGAATTTAAATATAAAATTGAAAGCACGAGTTAATATTATATGAAAATAAATACAATAGAATTACAAATAACAACGATTCATGTAATTACTCTTTAAAGTTTAAATAAAAATATCCGGAAAACATTATTTTAAACTTTGTCTTTAAGTTCAACAAATGTCATTACGCGTCATTAAACATGCATAATGTCTACAACATAATCAGTAGTTAAATTTAAACAACAACATCAACCTTAACACAATGCCGGCTGAACAAAATTAAATCTTTCATTAAACAATAATTGAAACAAAATATTAATCAATATAGAAAACTATAGCCAAAAAAAAAAAAAAAAAAAAACCCTACAACGTTGAACACAAACAATTATTAATAAAGATGATCATTAGAAATTATTTATAGGTATTTTTGTTTAGAAATACACAAATGTCACTAAATAGACTAATGTTAAACTCTATTAGTGTGACTTGTGTCAAAACCTATGCGCGCGCAAAGTCTAAAACTAGTCTTAGATTATGTATATCTACAGATAAAGGCTATCCAGACAATAGTTACATGATAGTAACATAACGTATGACGAGTGCCGACTATGAATTTATTGAAGCCCTGTGCAAAATTCAATAATTAAAACAAAAACGAGATCGAAAATAGATAGTAAATAATTTTTAAAAAATATAATATGAGAAATAATTATTTTTAATGTGCTTCAGCTAGTATTTTCAATGCAACTTCTAAAATCAAATACTTGTAGTCACTTTCATAAAATATATAGACATATCATATAAAATTTGAGGCCCTTATAATTTGAAGACCTTGTGCAATATCACACCTCGCACACACTCATATATGCCTCTGCGTATGACATACTAAAAATAGATTGAGTTGAAATACTTACACGAAGTTTAGAGTGAATTGCAGACATGGCTATTATGATTTCTTCAAAAGCCATTTACAAATATGTGTAGGGTCTTATACTTTTATGTAGAATGATGTTACGGTGGTTAAGAAGTCCACTCTATACAGCTAACTCTTTACACATGTACACGAGATAAAAATGGAGAGAGTTGGTCAAACTTGTTTATGATAAACTTTTTTATGCAAGTCATACAGTAGTAAAAAACTAATGGAGGTACATATAGCCATACAAATATTATAAGAATAAAGTAAATACAACTCTAGTTCCTATCCAATGAACAATATGTTAAATCGTAACAAATCTAGTAACCTCTCAATAATTTGAGGCCAACAATCTCCTTTATGAAATGATAGACTAGATTTGGAACATTTTTATCTTCAAATAAAGTTGAGAATGACGTTGGTGTAGCATATTATGTGTGTATTGCTAATAGAGATAAATAAAAAATGACATGAAATCATAAAAGTGTAGAGAAACAATGCCGTAAACCTTTTGCGTGTATAGACTCAAAGAATACAAATAAGGAAAATGTTGAGGCATGTGATGCTCACAGTTTCTTTAACACAGATTCGTCCTCTCCACGTTGCTTGAGAATCGTGAACGTCTATCTCCCAGGATACAACAACAACGGATATCTCCGTTAGCACAAACGGGTTATCAAATCGAACCAAAATCGTGTATTCCCTCTATTACAAACTGGATACACAAGAATATGAATAGTAACACAAATGGAGAGGAGTGATGATTTGTGTATTTTCTTGGTGTCTGAAAATGAGAGGAGTGCTCTCAACTTATAGGAATATGAGATAACCGGTCACAATTAATTCACACAATTGATATTAATAATGTCTCATGAATCAAAATCAATAACAAATTAATTTTATTCTTAATTAATATTAGTAATTTAAATGACACAATCAATTGTCATTCAACACCTTTGACCATATTTTCCAACAGTTGGAGCTATTTCTTCTGATGATAGATCTGCTATAGACTTTTCCTCTTGACTTTTTGAATAATATCATTGAAGGCGAACAATGAGATTAACTGATTGAGTTTGCTTCTCTTGAATCAGATTGTACGTCAACCAATATCTAGAACTTAGCTAGATTGAGAAGTCTTGGTAATGCAAAATTGGTTTGGTATGAAAGCGAAGAAAAAAAAAAAAAGAGATGATTAATTAAAAGACGTAAAAGCATAACTATTTGTTGCTAAATCTACATAAGAGTGGTTTATTGGTTTAATGACACATCTATTGTGACCAACTTAATACTCGCTTATTTGTGTAAGTAAGGTGATTTGTACACTCTCATAATTGATTGACATATTTAAATTATGAATGTTTTAACATTTATATTTTTACAGGGTGAACACAAGAACATAAGTAAAAATGATGTGAGAGTTAAATATCAAGACATCATAATTTGAATGTGTCAATCAATTGTGAAAGTGTGCAAATCACTTCTCATTTGTGTAATCATATAAAATGAGGTTTTTTTCTACTTCCTAATCAATCATTTGTCAAAGGGAAAAGTGGTTTGCTCACGTAATAGAAAATGAGTGTAGAGATACCACGTGCAATTGCAGGGGAGGTCGCATCTTTATATCATGATATGTGTCACGTTTTTATTCTTCGACTACCTCAAAGCTTTCGGTACTAAAAGCTAATTGTCACAAATCAGCACACTCAACCACTTTAAGTCTTTAATAATTGGTACATTATGTATTCTCGAATTTACTTTATTTTAGGAATATTTGTTTTTTGAAAGTGCAGATAGACTAGTTCGATGAGCATATCTCATTTTGTCGAGATATTTAGTTACATAAAGGAATTGAACATCTTTGGTAGAAGGTGATTCATGCATAACTCATAACATATTGATCCAGAAACGACAACATACCCTAAGCGGACGTACTTATGGCAAAGAATATATATACACGTGCATATCTTTTAAGCACTACACATAACGTAAAATAATTTTTTTCAAAAGAATTTTTTAAATAAAATTTAAATTTACTTTAATTTTTTCTAAACAGAAGAATACTTTTACATTGACTGAATGGCATATAGGTATTGGACTGACTTCTTAGCAATATTTTAATCCCGGTCCTTTATGTTAGTTCATATGCTAGAGTAGAGTCCGAGTCCTTGTAATATAGGTATTGGACTGACTTCTTAGCAATATTTTAATCCCGGTCCTTTATGTTAGTTGATATGCTAGAGTAGAGTCCGAGTCCTTGTAATATTAGTATGGGTTAAGACCCAAAGTCTAGAATGTTCATTGTAATGGTATTTATATACCACGTTTCTGATTAATGCAAGATAATGATTTACCCTATTAACTTACATGGTATTAGGCCATACGATCCTAAAACAAAAAATATCTAACCCTAAAACGAAAAACAACAGTTTCTTCTTCGGCCGTCGGCTTCGGCCGGCGGTCCGGAACTTTCAATAACTCACTTCACGTCACAGCCACTAACACCGTACCTTATACAAACTCACTTCACTTCACAGCCACTAACACCTTATCACACCAATCTTTCTTCTTGAATTTCGTTAACCCACCTAACGAACACAAACATATGTCACAAGTTCTCTGTCTTGTTTTCTTGATGATTTTGGTTTGTTTTTGTTGTGGGTTTTGTGTCTTGTAAGTCATGAACCTCAGAAGATCAAACAAATACAATCTTTGGTTTGACTTTATTTGATTTGATTTGTTAGAGATTGTTGCAGTTGCTTTCGGTGATTGAAGTTGACTGTTGGTTGTTAAAGTGTGACAGATTGATATTGGGTATGTGTTATGGCTGTTGGTGTTGGCTTTCAAAATAAATAAATAAATAAATAATAATCATAATAATTCGGTGGATTTTTATGTTTTTCTAGGGAAAAACACGCCCCGTTTGTTCGGAAGCTTCTTTCGGGGTTGAAGTTTTAGAACCAATCTTTCGTTTCTTATCTTTTCCTTTGATGTTAGTGCATGAGTCTTAGTTAGCATTTTATTTTGTTTTCGTTGTAGGGATACTTTGGTTTTTTTTTTTTTTTTTTTTTTTTTAAGTGGTTGGCCGTTGGTTCTGTGATAACCAGTCACCACCTATTTTCGTTTAGTGGTTGGCCGTTGGTTCTATGATAACCAGTCACCAGCTGTTTAGTGGTTGGCCGTTGGTTCTGTGATAACCAATCACCACATTTATATTTTCTTTTTCTTTTCCTTTTTAGTTTATTACTCCAGTTCGAGCTTTCGCGATTTCGCCGCTCGAACTGAGTGAGAGTGTTAGTCGATATACCAGAGTAGAGTCCGAGTCCTTGTAATATTAGTATGGGCTAAGGCCCAAAGTTTAGAATGTTCATTGTAATGGTATTTATATACCACGTTTCTGATTAATGCAAGATAACGATTTACCCTATTAACTTACACTTTACTGACACGTTCAACCAGTTAACCCAATTTACTAAACACATACGTAGTATATAACATGCAATATTCAATACCAAACTCAAATAAAGTTTGAAAAATACCTTGCCAATCTAAGTTTATTAAACATGTAAATCAATACAAAATACATACAATCTTACAAAAATACAAGTTCTAGACTTAAAATGACATTACAAATGTTAAAATAAATAAAATTCTATAAACATCAAATAATATTATGCATCATCACGATCAATCTGAACATATCACAATCAATCCAAAGCAAGATCAATCCAAATGACGATAACATTATCACTTTAATTCCCTGAATACCAAAAGAAAGTATAAAAGCAAAATTAAACACTTAGTTGATTTAAATAAATAAATAAATAACCAAACCTGGTCGGGTTTCATAAACCTGGTTGAGCCGGTCACCTTAAATTTGGCGTGTCAAACAGGGTTTGGAAATTCAAAAACCGTTTAGTATCGGACTATTTTTGTTTACCAAAGCCGGTTGAACCAGTCGGGTAACACTGCTTTTAAGTTTTAAGTAGCAAGTTTAAACGGGTCACGGAACCGGATTAGCAATTTGCAGTTTCTTTTTTCATCCTAAAACAAGATTCAGGTGTTTTATGGTCATGCTGATTTTGTTGACTGGTTGCAATTTAATAACTAAAATGGAAACTTTCTAAATCTAACGTATGCGTACTTTAATTTCTTACTCTAAATATAGATTGTGTAGAGAAAATTGTATCCGACAATTAGGTGGCCTATATTCTTTTATCAATTTCTTGGACTATCGAAATAGAATAAACTTACTCCAGCACATCAAACACGATATTCATATAATGAAAGTTATACGTTGAGTAGTGGAGACTTTAACTTACTATAAACGATAGACTTATTAGTAGTGAACTTTTTATGAATAGAAGATATACACTCAAATCATCCAGGTTAACAGTGACTTGTTTCATGAGTGATCTAGATATCAGGTTGAGGGGCTGTTTCTTTGGCGGATAAAGATCCTCTCATGTTCATTTTGAACACAATATGTAATGTTAGTGTTTTTGTAAGAGGGAAAAAAAAATGGACAATCATTTTTTTTATTTTATATAAAAATTAATACTCACTCACACTAATTTGAAAATTACCCATCATGTTCAAAATAAACATGAGAGGATCCTAATCATTCTTTGTCACTTAATGGATCCTTAGCTAATATATGTGGACCCACAACGCATAATTTTTAATTTCTTTTTTCAATGGGGCCTACTCAATTCCATTATTTTTTTCAGGGTGCGTTTGGTATGCATTAACAGGAATGAAGGAATCCTTTCATTCCGAATAATGTTGTTTGTTTAATGTTTGTTGGAATGTGAAATGGAAATCAATGATGAATATGTGATATACTTGAAAAATGCTAAAAGGGTGAGGAATGGAGTTTTCATTCCAAGATATGGGCCCATTATTTTTTTAATTAACATTATCATAAAAATTATGAGGTAACACTTTAAATATGAGTGGGTCCTATCACTTTGATACCCAATTCTAATTATAAAACCAAACAACAATATTGGAATTGATATTTTAGCATATATCCATTCCTATATTACCCTTATATTAAACTCATACCGATTGTGATTCATGGCAGGATACCAAACGTGCCCTCAGTATCTAGTGGGTATGAAATATGATTTTCTTCCCAATAAGTGGAAGAAACAGACGTGGACCCACATGTATGACCGCAAGACTTATAAGCTACTTAATCAAGTAAAAAAAAGAAACAGGGCCTGAGTGGAGTAATCGAGCAACATGTTTTAAAAACTAATTTTCTAATCGACAAGGTTGAGCTTCAGGTTTTTGGTTCAACTGGTTTAGTCGTCGTTTTTTTTTTTTTTTTTTTTTTTTTTTTTTCTCTCTCTCTCTCCTCAAAACCGGCTTCTGGTGGCCAAAGAGGTTCCAGCCAGTTCAATGAATATAAACATTGGTGAGAGCAAAATAGTAATGTAACTTAAGTAAACAAAAATGTAAAGTGCAACAATCTGATTGTGTAGTTCAATATAGCTCACTTGATCATAGCCTGAAGTTTCAAAAACAAACATGCGAGATAAAGGTGTATTATTGAAGACATGCATGCTCAAATGGATCTAAATTAAAAAAAATTCTTAGCTATTTTCACTCCGTACCATCAAACCCATTTTCACATATGACATGAACCCTTAATTGAACTAAATTTCCAAAATATCTAGGCTACAGATGTTTCAGTTACGTCATATAATTGCATATTATTTTTTCCATATACGTTGTTCTTATTATCAAAATACATAAAGTTAGAAACCCACTTCTTAAAATTATATTTACAAATAAAGAACAAGAATTGAACCATGATCAATCCATGAAGCAACACATAAGGTAACGAGGATGGTGGTATGGGTGATTGTAGTCCTTAAGAATCATGCCTTGAACATTAGAAAATTCTCTAACATGACAAGGGATGTTAATTGGACCACGATGATAGAAACCGAACTTCTCTTCAGCTTCCTTCAAGAGGTTCATGAACAATGGATGGTTCATGTACAAAACCGGTATTATAAACCTTTTCCGCTCTTTTTCTTCATGTCCCACCATCACTACCACGTACCCTTTCGGTATGTTCACTTTAGAATCATCATTCTTCGTAACTTGGTAACGACGACAACAGAAGGTAAAAAAATATTCTCCAACACCCATGATGGATCAAGGTTTAGAAAAAGATAAAAGAGTTTGTTAAAGATGTTGGGATGTTGCTCATCAAATCATATGCTTATGTAGCAAAATTTAATTTTGTTTTGTGCTAATGAGAAATTGAGAATGCATTAATGCAAATGAGTATATATAATGCATTAGGAGGTTAAGGTTAAAAATATACTCCCTCCGTCCCATTTTAATTGTCCGCGGGTTCGAATTTGACCGTAAATATTTTTGTTTGTATTATATAACACTTGATGAAATTTATATCATTGAAAAGTTCGTTAACTTTTCAATGATATAAATTTCATCAAGTGTTATATAATACAAACAAAAATATTTACGGTCAAATTCGGGCCCGCGGACGATTAAAATGGGACGGAGGGAGTAGTAATTTTCAAGTGGTTTGGAGATAGTATGACTTAAATACACGTGAGGAAAACCTTAAGTTTTAAAGGGTGAGTAGTTTGGTACAGGTTTGTTATAAACAAGATTATGATGTTCTAAAGTCAAAATGATATGTTTTACTAATTAAAAATTTACCTAATCTATCAAACAGGAATATTTCCAAATGCCAAAAAAAGGTGCCTGCTTTTTAGACTTAGTGAAAGGATAGCTATTCAAACTAACACATGCCAAATACTTAAGTAACGTATAAAAATGGCCTTTTTTTGTTATGCTTGAAAAGACTTTGCGTCGGGTCGACTACCACAAACTTAGACCACCAGCAATGGGGGATTTTTTTCTCGGCTTCGAGGTGCTTGTGGTCATCGTGGGAAGTAGTGATAGTGCTCACGGAGGTCGTGAACTTGTGATGGTGAGACCGACCAAAAACAAAGTAGTTATATTCTTCTTTTTTCTTATCATTATAAAAAGTAGTAAGTTATAGAGAGATCACTGCGGTAAAGTTATGAAAAAATAGTGGTAGGATATCGTGATGTGACATTGAGGTGACAACGAGTGGCGGAACTAGAACATTTTTATTGGGGGGGCCGAATTTATTTTGAGGGGGCCGAATCGGGGATTTGTTTGTAACCTACCCCTAAAACTTATAATATTTACACTAGGTGCCTCAAATTTTGAGGGGGCCGGGACCCTCCCCTGCCCCTTAATAGGTCCGCCATTGGTGACAACGGTAGTAGTCAATGGTCGCAGTGATCACTGTGGATATGCGAAAATAAATAGTGACTTTTTCATTAAATCTATCTATCTAAACTAATATACCACGTTTTTGTTTTCAAAGAAATTTAGGTTGCGTTTAGTAATGGAAAAAATTTCTCTTTCATTTTTTAGTTATTTTGAGAATGAGAAAGCTATTCTTTCTTTAGAGAACATTTGAAAACGTGTTTAGATGGGGTTTTCTAAAATGAGAAACTTATGGAGAACTCATAAAAGGAGTTTTCTAAAACTTAATTATAAACTTATAAAAACGGTTTTCCATCTTTGCAAGAAAACTTTTAGAAAATACCTAATTTGAACGCGTTTTCTTAGGTTTTCTAGGAAAATCTTTCTGGAAAATAGAGGAGTTTTCCATTACTAAACACGCCCTTATGCGTGTTTAAAATATTTATAGAAAATCGTTAACACATTTGACCTTGCATGTTATTAGCCCAATAAGCTTTAGGAAGTCGTCTAAATGAATTTAAGGTAATAATAACGTTTAACAAGAATTTTAATTTTGCGTGTTTCAAAAGTTCTAACCCAAGTCATTAATTTTTTTATATGTCAAATCTATCTATCTATCTATTCTAATAAAATTGAGTTCCGTACCACCCAATAAAACTCTCTGTAATTAATAATCTGATGTGTCATGCACCATATTTCATGGTATTTTTGTAAAGTACTTCCCCTCTTCAGCGTGAACCGATGACTTCTTCTATACGATTTTTCATTCGCATCATTCAAACAAATCAGTTACAAGCAATCAATCAATTAATCATTAAAGCAATTATCTACAAAAATAAGTTATGAATTTTTGAATTGAAATCCTATATTTGACTTCCACTTTATGATCCAGTCATCTATGCTAAAACCGATATCTTCTTTCATGCTCATCACAATATATGAAACCCCATTATTAAAAAACCAATCAAAATCCCTCAATGTTTCAAAATCATAACAAATCAATTTCTATTCATGCCATAATTCCACCGTTTCATAAAACAATATTTTCAACATCCCTTTAAAGTCGATCTATGCCGGTTGATGTTTTGTTGTCTACACCAAGTAAGTTTTCTTTTTAGGGTTTAGATTTAAATCACCTAGTACAACAATTGTGATTGAATTAGTTTGATTATTAAATAATTCATAATTTGCATAGATTCAAGTTTTTTAGGGTTTTAATTTAAATCCTATGATTATGTTCAATTTAATTGTGTTCTATCAGAACCCTAGAAAAAAAATTGAGGAAAATCACTTTGACGAATTATTTTTTGTAATTTGTCTGTTATGTGTATCCAATTTATAAATTGGGGGAAATCACCTTGATGAATTTTGTTTCGATTCAATTTATACTATATAAGAACCCTAGAAAAAAATTGGGGGAAATCGCATTCAGGAATTAGTGGTATTAGGTAGTTGCGAATTTGGGTCTGTGACCAAACATGGTTTTAAAGTTTTGTTTTTTTGGTTTTAACTTTTGATAAAGGTTCAAGAACATATTCCAAGAAGTTTACAAAAGCTACTGGAAATCAAAGTTTGAGGTTGCTAGGATATGGTGAGTAGCTGAATTTGCAAGGTTCGAATTTTTTTGATTCTGTAATTTGTGCGCCTAACCTTATTGTAATTCATTTGTATCATGCGAAGGTTATGTATTGGCATGCAAAAACTATGATGTGGATGTGCAAACTGATATGTTAGCACAAGGTATGTGTTCAAAGAATTTTGGTAAACATCTTTTGTTATTTTCTGCAATTTTTCAATAGATGCATATTCTTTGAGGCCTCTTTTACAAAGAATTGGTAATACAAGTCATCCATAACTTAATCTATGTAGGAATTCAATGAACCTTGTATGAATCTGTAGATCTTTTGAAAAGATTGCAAAAAGATTTCTCTTGGTTGACAAACATATGGTATGTACTTTGTTGCATACTGGATTAAGTTGAGTGTTTATTTTTTTTTTTTTTTTATCAATCTGTAGTTAATGAAAGCTCTTATGAACTAAAACATGTTTTCCATATGGTGCACAATTTGGACTTTTAAGTTCTCTTTGGATGTCGAGGTTGTGCTATTGGTCTAATATTTTAGGGTCTATATCTTTATTTTTTTAGCGTATGCGTACCGTATGAGGTGTTTCCATAAAAAAAAATAGCATGTGTCCTGAGTGATATGGGAATTTATGTTTGTTTGCGAGGCTCTATAATAAAGGAATTCAATGTTTTTCTGTTAAAACCTTGCATTCTTAAGTGTTTATGTTGTTTACACTTTCTATAGACCCGTTTATCTCTTACTCATTTATGATAATCTATACTTTGTAGCCCAATACGGCCACTAATTGAATTAGGCTTTAGTGCAACCCTTTAATCAGATGTGAGGTTATATTAACCTGCAAGGAACCTTCAAGGAATGCTTTATCAAGATCAGATGTGTGTTATTTAACATAAAAGAAAGATACTTGACGACTAAGTCATGGTGTACATGGCATCTCATGTGCTTAAAAGAAAGTGATTCAGAGAGGTTATGGTATTAAGCTTTTCTTGTGGGGTGTTTGGAATTGCTATGTATAGATGACTACCAGTGCCTTCTTATATATGTAAATAGTTAGTTAATAACTATTTTGATAGATATTTTATTAAAAAAATAAAGTAAATAGATTATAAGTTTTTAGTTATAACTCTCATTGTGTATGCTTGTGGTGAAATATACTTAATTATGGAGTCATAGATAGAAAACATGTGCAAATGGAACAATGAAACTGTTTTGGCTTTACATTTTCTTTTAGGTTGTAACCGAAGCAAATGATCATCTAATTTGATCCAAGATTTTTGTTAATTCTAAAATTTTGAATCTTAATTCATGAAGTAATATATATGATCATTTTTGGGTGAATTTTCAGGTTCAAGTAGGTGGATCACAAAAATATAAGGTTGAGAAGAAGTTAGACAAAGGTGGGTTTGATCACGTGTTTGTAGATCATCCTAGTGCATCCTGGCAGGTAACACTTTTGTACCAAGCACCAAAGTTAGGATTGTTAGGATTAGGGAAGGATATTCATGGGGCAAAAGACCAAAGACCAGCAAATAAGAACAGGGGCAAAGATCCAGAAAGAACAAGATCAGAACATCAGAGGTTTAGGAGCAAAAGGCTAATATTTGTATTATGAATTCAAAGTCTAGTGTACAAAGTTCTATTATCTAAAGAGTCAAAGTTACAAGTTCTGTATATCTAGTTATATAAGTGAAACACCGACATACAAAAGGAAATTTCCAGGTACTCAAGTACAAAATATCTTACTACTTAAGATGCTACCAAAAAGACCGTAATACCCTTAGGAGTTGAAGTCAAAATATTAACAATCTCCACCTTGAGTTCAACTCCTAATTGATGCCAAAGTTTCAATCAAATTCTAAACTTCCAAATGCTAGAGGTGCTAGCCAAATTCATAACAAACGATCGAATCTAAAAATGATCCAAAAACAAATGCCAATTGTCTTCAAAACGAACTATCAAATGTTAACCGACCAATCAAACTCGGTTAACCAAACAAAACGAATCGGCTCGAACGATCTTCAACAAAGACAATCAAATTCGGGCGACAAACATCAAAAGCCCGACAAACGAAAATCCGAATTTCCAAAACGACAAATTCCAAAAGATCGAACAAACTTCAAATGACTTGAACGAAGTCTTCAAACACCAAATCGATCTTCAAATTTTAAATACCAAATTCAAATTCTAATGACCCACTTATTTGATAAGTATTACGGTCCAACTTCAAACTTATTATCCGTATCAAACAAACTCAAGCTAATATATAACTTGACGAATGAGCCCTAGTAATTCAAATGCTCCAAATATGATATGGATAATAATACCAATGACCCACTTATCTAATAAGAATTACAGTCCAAATTCGAATACAAATTCCATAGCAAATACCAAAGCAAAACAAATACTGACCGAGCCTTTAAACCTACGATATCCAGTTTCCAAAACAATTCCTACCAATTCCATTAAAGCAAAATCAAATAGCTCCACCATAACTGATTATTCCAAAACTCAAAACCAAAAAAAAATCAACGAGCAAACCCAAAATCCAAAATTCAGTCGCCAACTACCAAATGAAAATCAAAGAACTAACAAATATTGGCACAATTCCAAAATCCCATTTTCTGATTCAAAGCCCTCTTAGCCAAAACCCCAAATTCTAACCCAATAACTAATTCAAAACAATCGGTAGTTCCAATGGCATGATTATTACTACGAAAATCAAGGCCCGAATTCCAATATAAGCCCATGACAAATTCTAAACCAAAATTGGTCCTAAGCAATATCAGGTCGATCCACAAAAAATCCCAAATCACAAACCTAACATCGATTCAACACAAGTTCTAACTATCCCATTTCTTAATCAACAAACACCTTTAACTTTTCAAACGAGCATAAGCTAAAAATCAATTGAACAATAGAAAATCACAAAACCACTAACCCGTTATCTCCAAGATTGATCAACAACAACCACCGAACACAAAACAAAAAACGAATCAGCGGCCACAAATCATTCTAGACTTCCAGCACATTCAAACGATCTGGTTCTTATCAAGAAACGAAATTTTAGAACCCACTGAAATTGATGGATATTATGAACCCAAACAAATTCAAGAAACAAGTGTCTTGATATCAAACAACTGGGGACCGATCAGACAATCAAATCAGCAACAAGAACGATTAACAAATGATTGATTCTTTTATCGAATCAATCCAAACGACCTTTATGGAACGCTAAATCGAATGATTCCAGCCTCTTCAAGAACCCACAGCGATCGACCTACTCTGATACCAATTTGTTAGGATTAGGGAAGGATATTCATGGGGCAAAAGACCAAAGACCAGCAAATAAGAACAGGGGCAAAGATCCAGAAAGAACAAGATCAGAACATCAGTGGTTTAGGAGCAAAAAGGGTAATATTTGTATTATGAAGTCAAAGTCTAGTGTACAAAGTTCTATTATTTAAAGAGTCAAAGTTACAAGTTCTGTATATCTAGTTATATAAGTGAAACACCGACATACAAACAACCGACATACAAAAGGAAATTTCCAGATACTCAAGTACAAAATATCTTACTACTTAAGATACTACCAAAAAGACCGTAATACCCTTAGGAGTTGAAGTCAAAATATTAACAAGGATGCTATGAGAGTATATGTTTTATGAAATTAGCTTTTGTTACAAACTCTAAACGTAAGTTGTGGTTGATGAGAAATGGGTCACAAACTCTAATGGCAAGTATTTGATTAAAAAAAAGATCATTAGAGACATAAAATTATGATATGAGATTGAAATGGATGGTAACAATGGTGTTTTGCAAGACGAAATAACTTTTTGGTACTTCAACTTTGTGAGAAAATCATCGGCAAATGAAAGGTACATCGATTTTCCTTTTTAAATGGTCGTTTAGATTAAGCCTACTTAGCCTTTTAATCGTGCATTTAATCTTTAGCCTTTTAATCAATACTATTTAAGCTAACAATCTAACATCTGGTGGCAGGGCAAAGAAAGTGATGTTCTCATGATGCTTGAAAGATAAGATGCCAAAGAAGAAATGTAAAATATACCCATTTTACCCATGGGAACCAACGGATCAAAACAAGTATTTAATTGTATTATGGGTTCCAAACACCATTTGGCGAGCTCTTGAAGATCGCATCAGATCATCTTTGGTTTTTAAAAGAGGATTAAAACTCGAATAATCTGGTATCTAACCAAGAGTTGAAGGGGCCGTTAAAGGAATTAAAGAGGAAAAGATTGAAACTGATCATGAGATGTTCAGAAGTTACATAGAACCCTGGTGCCACGGCAAAGAAAATGATGCTCTCATCTTTGCAACTTATAAAGCTATATTTGTAAATTACTAGACAAAAATATAACAAATAATTTTCGTTGTTTAACATGAATATTATTTTTATTAACTGATGTTTTACTTATTAGTTAATTATTATATTTACCCATGTAAATCCTTTTGAGGTCTAACATAACCCAACTGACGACATATTGGAGTTCCTCACTGCTTTACATGAGTCTATTTTAGAGTTCCTCACAGTTTAATCGAGATTGCGGTGCTTGCATATTGTCTTAAGCTTATCAAATGAAGTTGGTGTTTCTTTTTGAGTTAAAGAATCGGTATCTTAGTTCTTACCCATTTGGTTTAACAATTGTTTATTTCATTCATAATATCATTTACGTAATTTTACATCGTATTTCATGTGCAAATGATATTTTCATGCTATGGCAATAAACAAGCGTCAAGGATAAGACTTCAAGTAACTCGATAACTTTTATTCAAGCCCAAATAATTAACGGAACACATTTTCGAAATAAGGCTATCATACCAAGGTTGAAATTTACTCCGTCTGTTAAACGTTTACCACTCAAGATTGTGAGGAAACAATTTCCTGTGTGAGTGTCATTTGCCATGACAATAAACAAGAGGCAAGAGCAATCACTTTCAAATGTTGGTTTGTACCTGCCATGTCCTGTTTTAACACATGAACAACTATACGTGGCTCTTTCACGCGTCAAAAGCAAAAAAGTTTGATGGTAATCTATCAAAAACTACTACAAATGTACTTTACAAAGAAGTTCTTCGAGATCTATGAACAAACTTTAAAAGGTATGTACAATATCCATATGAAATGTTTTATGCCAATTTTAAAATTATGTATTTTTTTACTTACACATTTTAAAACTTATTAGGTGCTCACGGAGTGGACATTGGCGTATCACTTAATTAACGCTCACTAAAAACATTTGCTTTTGAAGACCATCAAAATCGGATGACACGATGCATGGACGTTGATTACGTTATAGTTACAAGTATAGTACTTTATACTATCATTGATTTATTACTTACTATTCTTTTTAAAAAAAATGATTCAACCTGTTTACTTTCATTATTCTTTCTTATTTGTTAACACACTTAATTGTTTAATGCATAATCACTCTAAAAATCCCGTCAATTTGACGGGTCTACAAGCTATTCTATCTATAAAGAATACTTAACTGTTTTGACATATTTACATCGTAAAGTTTTCATTAATTAACATAAAGATTACATCCAATAAAGGTCAAACCCAAATTAAATGGAAATGTTGTCAATTACAAAGTACCTAATACTGATGAGTCTTTTTATTGAGTGCAACACTGTGTACAAAAGGTTTTTGTATTAGTGATGTTTGGAAATGTGACGTTAGAAATCTCTCAAAATTTCTTTGATCAATCTATCTATACTAATAAACCAAAATAATTTACAAGCCCTATAATGCATGCGATGCAATTAATACGCTGATGTTTCTTCCCTGTGATTGGTCGGTTAATTAATGCGTACAACATGCTTATGCTTCTATTTCTTCACACCTATAATGCATCTCAATACACAGTTATACACGCTCCTTTTTGAGTTAATTTTGTAAAGTATTGAATAGCATTAAACATAAGAGATAAATGTCAATCGACAGTTTCTCATTGTTTCAAAATATTTGTGCTACTCCTCTGATTCATTACAAAAATAAATGCATACCGATTTTAAAATTGATTTGTTCTTGCGTCATTCAAATTGGGTGTCTCAATTTAACATTAATTGTCAATTCATTCAAAAAATAAAACAAAAAATCAATTATGAAATCTTTTGATCTGAAATCATATATTTGACTCCATCTTTATGTCAAACTATGAATTGAAATCATAGTTTTTTGTTAGCTCCATCCAATCGATTTGTTCTATTAGTTTTTTCAATTTTATTTTGTGCCGATTAATTTTGATATGTGTGATTCGATTGTTCTAATATTTTTTTTCAATTTGATATGCAGGTGTACCATGCCCTATCTCAAAGTCTCCATTATCATTAGATTAGTAAGTATTCGCATCTATTAGTTTTTTAAGGTTTTGATTTAAATCCCATATGTGTTAACATCGAGCTGTCCATGCGTTTGATATTAAATTCATTTGGATGGAGAAATTTATTGGTTGAGATCTCAAACACATACTGTGCACAATTTGTAAGTCTTATTTTTTTGGCTGTAGGAATTTGTATGAGGATTTTAGTACAATTTATGGCCTTTCTTAGATGTTCTTAATCGTTGATTCTCAAAAGGTATTGAGTACCCTTTCTTATGGTCTTAATGTTTTTGAATACGATTGTGTTGAATGTTATGATTCGGGATTTTTTGATTTTGTCATTAGTCAAGTAGAATGCGTTGAGGCTGTTAATAGTATATCGGATACGAGGTTTGTATTTGCATATTTCTTTATGTTTTGATTGACCTATGGGATTTAAATTCCAACATTTTTTGGCAATTGTTAGTGATGTCAACAGTTAGGGATCCTAAAGGAGACCACAGATTAGAGTATGTTGTTGTAGAAGATGATTGATGCATTGTTAGTCAATCTGAATGAAAGTGTTGACTGGAATATATGCACTTTGTTCTATGGAGAACACGGTATATATGTTCCATGATCCATAAAATAGCTATTATTGATTTGTATATGTTACGTTGGATGTCTTCTTGGCCATATGATTATCAATTAGGATGTTTTATGTTCTATACCTTTATGTTCGAGAGCAAAATCAGTGGAAAGTGCGCCATCATGATTGAGGGGGTAGAGCAATGAGATAATATTATTTTACAAAAATAAGATAGTTGGCTTATCTCATTTCGACTTATGCTTTTGCAGGCAATATGTGTTGATTAACCGATGCTCCCTTATATCTTCTTGATGTACATTGTTGGCTGGTGAGACTACTGACTTGAATTTATTCAAATAAAGATAAAGGTGCCTACTTTAGCCTGTGATAATCTTGACGAGGCTAAGCGCTTGAGTTGAACTCTGGATAGATTTAAAGGTAAAAGATAACTTATTTATATATGTGAAAATGTTTTTTTTTATTAGTTATATAACTGATTTATAGAACAATAATAACTCTTCTGGTGAGCATGGTTCTTTTTATTAGAATACAAACATAGTTCGTTGTGCATTATTGGTAGTTCATTTGTAGTTAAAATCATTTTCAAAAGTATCTTTGATGTGAAGACCATCTCATGAAACATCGGGTCGTAGAGCCGGTCTACATGTTGATTAGGTGTCAGTTAAACTATCTTCATATATAAAGTACACCTCAAAATTATGTAACAGTTAAGTGGTTTGGGATGTCATGTGTAAGACAATATTCAATCTGACTGCAATAATCCCGCTTATATGACATTTGTAATGTGCCCAATTTATAATTGGATTAGTAGTGATATTGATGGTTCATCTACTTTATGCTTGATATAGAATCTGACTAAAGTGCATCTTGAACAACACGGAAGGGTATTCGTAGCAAAGGAAAGTTTGTACAATTGTAGGAGAGGCGTAAATGTACCAATGCATAATTTCATTTTCGTCTCAATGAAGATAAGGCATGTAAATTTTGAAATAGTGTTGAGCATTAGGCATGCAAAGTAAAAATCATTTTTTGATTGGGCATTGTTTTATGAATACTAACTCCATGAAACGATGTTGATTGTGAAACTACAACATATGCTCACTACATAATATAAGAAACTAAGAGTTTATGGTTTATGGGTCACAGATAAGCTTCTAAAGTTGCTGATAGTTTAAGGGTGACTGATCCTGATGGTTTATGGCCGGGTCATTGATTTATATTGAGTTGTTTATGTAATCCTGTTTGACGCACCAAATAAGAAAGAAACTAAGTTTTTGACAGAAGGTTTTATTTTTTTTCTGTTTCAAAATGTACTAAGATTTAGTAAGTTTGTGAAGTCTTTCTCTGAAAGTAAACATTCGTTTACAGCTGGATAATATTGCTATTTATTATGCAGGCAATGAAGTTAGAATGATAAGTACGTGAATATTAAAACTGGACAATGTTCCGCAGTGTGCAGAGAATTAGTTAGAATTGTCATATGTAAAATCTTCACACTAATGTATGTAATATTTAAAGGTGTTTATAGAACACGGAGAGCTTAAAAGGGGCGGAAGGGTTCCTTTGTATAGTGTATCGTTACCATATCATGTATTCGGTCAGGTCAATACAAGGCTTCATTTGGCATGAAAGAGATATTTTTATGATTGGCAGGTTGTAAGTGCTCATTTACGTGCTTATATTCAAGCGTTGGAAAAATACAACTAGATAGAACAGGTCCCACTGATCTGATCGGTGTTCACACCATATGTACAAGCCTTTTTCAAGAGGAAGAGAACCCTTGAAAAACTGATCTGCTATCTTTGCTCTTGGAGAAAGGATAAGTGTTCTCAAGGTCTAATATTGCTACCTGAACAAGTTATTATATCTTAATTCTAATTTAATTCTAAGTATTATTGCTTGCTTTCCTGTCCCCTGTCATAACAATGGATGTTAATTCTAAGTATTCACCTGTCATAACAATGGATGTGTGGTCACTTTTGGTTGCAGGATTTGTTTCTTCATGTAGATGTAGGTTAAGACGTTATGCCACAATGCAACAAAAATACCTATGGATGACAACAATGATCAGGTATGACCAAATATGTTAACATTCTCTATGCTTCAAGTATATTGTTATTATGGGGTTTTTCCTTGATTGGTTCAATTTTGTTCAGTTTTGGACACCAGCTCCTCAGCAGACAACATCTCTAGAAAGGGATAATATGTTGCAGTTGGAACAGATGTTGGTGAAAGTAGCATTTGAGACTACAAGGTTAAAAAATGCTTTTGGTGGTACATCTACTTTTCTTTGAAGTGATAGAAAAAGGAACATCACGATTTTGTTGATATCATTGTTGGTTATCTAATGTGTGTGCAGTTCAAACTAATCCCATGCCACAGAGTTTATGTTACGTTGCGTAAAATTGCTAAACATATGACCATTTTGTTACGACGAGAATAAAGAAGATTGTTGCTGCTAACAATACAATAAATTTTGGAATTTATCCTACAAATGTTTATCTCAGGTGACGAGTTTATTCTCATTATAATTTGTTATGTCTTTTTGGAACTATTTTCTAAAATGCCCATTTGTTTATTGCATATATGAAGACATCCAAATTGGCTTACCGTTTGAGGCAGCTATGGCATGAAGGTTGCATTGACTTTGTATAATTCTTTCCCATTGCGTATGTGCTGTATAAAATAATCCTTTGGAACTCGGACTTGAAGCTTTTGTTATGTCTCTGATATGGTAAGCGATAACTTTAACATCATTATTGACATCGGTATTTCTAGCATTATAACCATTTCAGTAGCCACAGTGTCACGGATAAAAAGCCAAATAAAATTATCATTTTGTGGGTACAATTTATATGTTATGAGAAAAACAGAGAAGTTAATACCATCCCTCCTTCTTACACTTCTTCTTTTGTGGGTCCAATTTAAACTGTTCTATTTGTGGACTCTGCATGTGACTTACACAGAAACACATCCCTTACATCCCTCCTTCTTACACTTGACAAATCTTTGTGCAATTATTGGAGGTATATGTTTGATTATGCTCAATATTCCCAACCCATATAATAGATTACATTAATCTTTAGCTCACCATTACTTATGTTATATACACATAGAATAGAAGTGGAAAAGTAAGCGTGTGTCATCTAACAGCCGCAGGTCAAACTTATAATTGTTTTGCACTGTTTAAAATAGGTTGGGTTTATCTGATTTTCTTTATTTATATAAAAGTTGAGTCTTCCAGTTACAATCACAAGATTTTTTATTTCTAAGAATAAACTAATCTTATGGTTAAAATGATTGAGGGAATTTGTTCACAAAAACTAAATATTGTGTTCTGAAGCTAATTTTATGAATTTCGGCCCATTCATCCATAAATAAGTGGAATCTGCCCCCTCTATGTCATATAGACCAAAAGTGATATCAATTTGGCAAGACATTTTTTTTAGGTTTGTTTTAACTGATTAGCCAATGTGTACTTTATTAATTTTCTGTTGAGAGAATTCAATGCTTAAACTTAGCGCTACTTTCTTTTTTGTTTTGCCAGTTATTTTTTCATATAGCATCAAATTCTGTGTTGAAGCCCATAGGTCATTTTTTCACAATTGCTTCTTGCTGACAAGTATCCACCCGTTTGTGATGGAGAATTTGTAGAAGAACTATCCATGATTAACCTTAAAGGAAACAAAGGAGAGCTTTAGTGAGTCTTTTGGTGAAGAAAGGTACTATAGATGCCATGATGAATAAACCAAGAAGTTGAAGGTCAATTATGTATTTCAGTGAAAATCAAGACCTAATGTTCAGTTCACAAATTTGTACTTCATTATACCTTCAAGGATGGTAAAATTGAAGGCTATTCCCAGCTTACTTTATAAAATGATTTCATGGGGTTTGCAAAACTTTATTTCTGGAATGACTTTATTTCCTTCTTGCTTGAACTTTGCTTAGTCTAAATGATTTGGGTAGATAATTTTTTAGTTTTGCATTTTATAGGTATAAAGGAAACTGTAAAGTTTTAAATTAAAGATGCACATAATTCCTTAATGAGTAATTGTTGTTTATTACTTATATTGTTAACATTGTAACGGCTTGTAGTTTCTGTATCTTTTCTGTTAGTAAATATAAAGATTGTGAAGTTTTAAAATAAAGATGGAAGTTATTTCACAACTGGGTTCTGATCACACCAAACACAAGTTTGGTTGTACTAAATGCTAGGAGTTGAATTTTCTTTCTTTTACATTAGAAATGGGATATGGGATTGCAGTGATTTCAAACATGTATCAAGTGTCATTAGGTTGTTCTCTCAATCTTATAACAGATTCATTTTATAATATATTTTTCTTGGGCAGTACTCACGTTGGTTGTCAATGATATATCGAATGTTTCTAATATGATGCTATAGTTATTAAATACTATGTATGTAAATCCGTACAACATTGAACTTAAATTTTGTAGTCAAAGTATGCATAAGAAATGAATAGATGTTGAAGTACTTCATTGTAGATAACGTTTTTATTATAAGTCTAATTTGCATACCGGGTCTTATATAGTCTTTTACTTTTCATATAAGGTGAATGCCCACATATGATCATTCACATATGTAAATGCGGATATTAGATCGCTTAATCTTAAAGAGGAAGACCATAGAAATCAATGATCATGCTCCCAAGTCCCGTGGATTCCACGGGTCCTTTCGAATAAATGTTTGAAGCTGTTGACTTTCGTTTTTCTTTTCCTTATTTTGTTTACACACTTATTATTATTATTATTATTATTATTATTATTATTATTATTATTATTATTATTATTATTATTATTATTATTATTATCCTTGGATTCCACGGGTCTATAAGCTATGTACAATATACATATTACATGTTTTGTGGTATTTTTCTTATTTACACTTATTATAATTCCCAAACTTCTTTTACTTACTTTTTTTTATACTTATTAGGTGTTCTCGGAATTGACCTTTTGTTGAAGTGTTAGAATGGTCACATTTGTTTCTCAAGACAAACATATTGGAGATCAAGAGGCAATGAACCTTTATGACACAGATATTTACAAACATTGTATTTTATATTTTCAGTCATAACTTATTGTTCCGTTACAAGAAACTTTTATAGTGTTTACGTTCGTTGTTTTTTCTTACTTTATTCACGCACTTATTTTTTTGTTTTTTAATCAAAAACCTTCTAAAATCCCTTGGATCCCAAGGGTTTACAAGCTAGTCTCTATATAAACTAAATAATTTAAACACACATAAATTTCTTTGAAAACTTGCTAAATTTGAGTCTGTGCCACGTTTCAAACTATGAGTCTTAGTTATGTTAGAAAAAAATTATTAGACGGTGGAAAAAAAATACGGTATATTCGAGTTCGAAAAAACCTGGTTGCAAAATGTTCTTTTTATTTAAAATCATTTAGAAAGACTGTTTTTAAATAAAAGTAAAGACAGAATATATCACTAATCAATTTGTAGCCAAATGGTTAAATTTAATGGCCAATATGCTTGAGGTTCGGATTTCCAATAGTTTCTAAAGCAAAATAACAATTTTGTTATATACCGGATTCACTAAATCCATTCCAACCCAAACAATTAGCTTATTGATGTGTTTTCATAAAAAAATTAGCTGAAAAATATAACCATTTTCAAAGGGAGGTGATTTGCACACTCCCAAAAATGATTGGCACACTCAAAATGTGAGTGTGTTGACATTTATACCCTTACAGGATAAGAATAAGTCCAAACAATGTGAGGGTATAAATGTCAACACACTCAAAATTTGAGTGTGCCAATCATTTTTGGGAGTGTGCAAATCACTTCCCATTTTCAAACCTTCATTAATAAAACGTGGAAAACCAAACTTTTACTAAAATAATCATTTCCCGAAAAATTTAGTTTTTTTAACAATATTGCAAATATTTTCTTATATGTAATTTTAAAATTTTTTGTATGTTTACCCATAAGTTTCGGATTATAAAACCCGATAAAGATATGAGAAAAATTAGTTAGTAACATGTAGGGGTGTTCAAAAAATCCGAGAAACCGACGAACCGAGCCGAACCGCTCAATCTGAAACCGAAAAAACCCGAAACCAAAGAAACCGAAACAAAAAAAACTGAAACCGAAAAAAACCCGCTTATCACGGTTCGGTTTTGGTTTTTATTTTTTGATACCCGCGGTTAACCGAACCGAACCGTGCTTAATACATGAAGGCTTTTTTTATCTAAATATTCAAATAATTGTACAATGATTAATTATATTATTGCACTACTTTTATTGTATAACGTCTTTTTTGCTTCTATTGTAAAAATTTCTAAACATTTATGTGTGAAAGTTGATAAATGTGATCATAATCTATAAACGTCGAATAATTATTATTTTGTTAATTGATTATGTATGGATATTTGAATACAATTATTCTAACGAGATAAGTTTTATATGATTGTTATCTATTAAATGTCAATTAATTTTGCTAAAATGACATTTTAAGTTCTAGATATGTTATTGTTTATACAGTTAAACTTGATTAAACGTCACAAATGGTTAACCGTGACCCGAACCGTGGGTAACCGCTCATTTCGGGTACCCGCTTGTCCGGTTACCCGCCTAGTACGGTTCGGTTTCTGGTAGTAAAATTAATTACCCGCCTCGCGATGGATAGTTTAAATCTTCCAACTAACCGAACCGAACCGCCCCGCGAACACCCCTAGTAACATGTGTAAGTTACAAGAAAAAACAAAAGGCTACATAAATCCGCAACGAAGTGCGGCCAACCACCATACTCGCTTATATCATTACTACTCTCTACGTTGCAACAGAAGGTTTTTGTATTAGTGTTGTTTGAAAATGTCACGTTAGAAATCTTTCAACTATTTAGAAATCTACTATGATTGTTTATAAACAGTTTTTTTTTTTTTTTTTATTCCATAAATTTGTGAACCATAGTGAGCAACTATTTCAATCCAGTGAAATGAAAAAGTTTAAGATCTTGAAGAGGTATAAACTATTTTTTAATTCCTTTTTATTTTTATATTTTAAAATGTTAATTGTGTTTTATGATATAAAAATCTTTTTGAATAAGTTTATCCGTCGTAGTAATAGGTTCACAATATGAAAAAAAATGTTTGTAAATTGATGATGTATTAATTGTATAAACTTTTTAAAAAATTTATTATATTAGATGCCTTGTTGTTTTGTCAGCATGGTAGATATTTATTTGGTATTAAGGGCATCCACTATGACGAATCTTTGTAAAGATTTATGATAGTGTGTAAAGTCATCCTACATCATCAATTTATAACCTTTTTTCTTGTTATAAACATTTCTCTACTATGTATAAACTTGTTAAAGTTTTATAAAAATCTCATTAAACATCAATGCACTAAATTTAGAAGAGGTTAAAGATGTTAGAAGAAGTTGAAATTGAACATATTTCTCACGGACGATTATAGCTTTTAAGATCACTACATCAGTATCCCTAGCCATATTGATTCTTTGACCGTCTTTACTTGCTAAATCATTCTACTAAAAAAATTGATTATTTAACAGTAATACTAGTTATAATAGATTAATATTCGTGTACGCATGGGGTTTTTAATCGATAATAACATATAAGTAAAAAAAAGCTTTTGAAGTCATGACGGAACTACAGATAAGAAACTAGAATGGTCATCACTGGAGGTGGCAATTTTGATCCATTTGTATACAATGTTAACGGGTCAAATAGAAAAGTTTAAAATGTATTCAGATGAAGTGGTGGTAAACAGGTTGAAGCTATTTAAAATGTATTTAGATGCATAGCATCTTCTAAAAACGTTTCATAATGAAAAGTTTAGCTTATTGATGTAATTATAATTTGTGATCATATTAAACTATATTTATAAATATACAAAAAAAGGACTAAGTTTGTAGATACGTAACATACTTTCTCAAACATACCGAAATACGCAACCTACTAAAAATAATCCGTGTATCGCTAACAAACTTTCAAACTTGGCTAAAGATACGTAATGTTGACCGGATTTTTTCCTGTTTGACCGGTTTGTAGGTAAACATTTAAAAAAGCATACATTATTGGTCCCTGTGGTTTGCATCTGTTTTCACCAGTCATCCTTTAACTTTATTTCTGTTATAAAAGTTACAATAATGGTCCTTGTCGTTTGGGTTGACTTTCATGTTTAGTCCCTTGACTTTATTTTCACTTTTTCGCCCGTCTTTACACGTTTTGTTCTGTTTTTGCACGTTTTCTTTCGTTTTTCCACTTGTATAAAAAAATAGAATAAAATTTTACAAAAAAATATTTTATAAAAAAATCGAATAAAATTTGTTTTTGAATAAATATTTTTTAAAAAATATTTGAATAAAATATTTTTGAAAAAAAATATTTTTTCTAAAATATTTCCGAAAAAAAATACTTGTTAGAAAAAATATTTTTTTTCGAAAATTTTTTAGAAAATTATTTTTCTAAAATATTTTGGAAAAAAAATATTTTTTTCGGAAATATTTTTGAAAAAATATTTTTTTTCGAAAATATATATTTTTTTTCGAAAATTTTTTAGAAAAATATTTTTTTTCTAAAATTTTTTTAGAAAAAATTTTAGAAAAATATTTGAATAAAAAAAATATTTTTTCGAAATTTTTTAAAAAATATTTGAATAACATATTTTCGAAAAAAAAATATTTTTTTCTAAAATATTTTCAAAAAAAAAATATTTTTTAGAAAAAATATTTTTTTTCGAAAATTTTTTAGAAAAATATTATTTTAGAAAAAAAAATAAAATTTTTTTAGAAAAATATTTGAACAAAAAAATATTTTTTCGAATTTAAAAAAAAATATTTGAATAAAATATTTTCGAAAAAAATTATTTTTTCTAATATATTTTCGAAAAAAATATATTTTTTTCGAAAATATATTAGAAAAAATATTTTTTCTAAACTATTTTCGAAAAAAAAAAATTTCTAAAATATTTTCCAAAAAAAATATTTTTTAGAAAAAATATTTATTCGAAAAAAAATTTTATTCGTTATTTTTATAAAATTTTATTCGTTTTTTTTTATAAAAGTATAAAAATGAAAGAAAACGTGCAAAAACGGACCAAAACGTGTACACACGGGTGAAAAAGTGAAAATAAAGTCAAGGGACTAAAGGTGAAAGTCAACCCAAACGACAAGGACTATTATTGTAACTTTTATATCTGAAATAAAGTTAAAGGATGACTGGTGAAAACAGACGCAAACCACAGGGATCAATAATGTATGATTTTTTTAATGTTTACCTACAGCCGGCACATGAACACTTTTTTCAAGTCAATAAGATTATTAAATTTCAGATATCCAACAAACTACTAACATTTCTACCTAAACTTGATCATCTATTATATGCTTTCGGTTTATGCAAGTTGATACATCTAATTAAATATAATCCTAACCAACACAGATCTTTAGACGCTGGAAGATAAAGTAACTAAGCAGCAATATATCCTATTTGCTAATCTTAAAAATGAAAGAAAACAATTTATGTGCATCTATAGAACGATCTTTTAATAACTAAACATAAGACAGATTGGCCTTCCTTGGGTTCATATAATCATACATAAACCCTGCATAACATAAAGGTCGTTGCAGCCACATTCTATATTTAAACACTATTACCCTCGCAAAATGCTTAAAATGAAGCCACATCATGAATTAACTTTCCGCTGAACAAGTTCAGAAAACACTCATCATAGTTAGCACAGCGATAATTAAATGAGGATAACATGTTAATACTAACACGTTCAAGATCATACCTCTCCTTCCTTGTTAGTAGGAACAACTTTCTTCTTCCTACCTAGTCAACCCCGTAATGCTGCAGATACCATTGCTTGACTGGAGCAGTGTCCACTTGAATGATAGCACCTTTTACAAGAGTAACTGAGTTGTCACAAGCATCTTTCCACTTCTGAACCGTATGTTTCACAGTTTAAAAACTTGTAGTTACTAAGTATGAGTTACTTCAATACTTGTCAGTTGTCAGATGACTAAATTTTTATAATATGTCACATTTTGCGGTTATAAAAGCTTTTTTAGTATAATTTCAAAGTTATATCTTTCTATTCACCAGGAAAATAATATACGAACAAAACCCAGCTATATCCGGCCACGACCCGGATATTCCGGCCAAGACCTGGCTATATCCGGTAAGTAAAGTTTTTGTTTTGTTTTTTTGTTTTTTTTTCTTTTGTTTTTTTTGTTTTGTTTTTGTTTTTTTTTTGTGTGCGCGCGCGCGCGTGTATAATTTCGGGTTTGAACTTTGAACCCTCAAAATTTTTATACCAAGTTACCAACGTTGTTGATTTAAAATTTAAACTATAAAGTAACCCAGGAGTTAACAATGTGTAAAGGCCTAAGCCCGGCCCAATGTAGTTCGAGTATCATTAAAGCTCGGCCCAAGAATTGCTAATAGGTTTTTATTTTTTGATGAATGGCTAATTGATTATGTAGAGTTTGTTTCTTTGAAAACGGCAATTTTAACAATCTCACGTGATTTACACCACAAATCAATCTTACATGTCCGCAGGACTTGAACCTACACTCACTTAATTTGGGAGTTTATCACACAACATGGGGTACACCATTGGTGCACAACCCTTTGTATTATGTAGTTATTAAAATTGAGATTCTCATTTTGAAGATACACATCCAAAGACCTTTTGCATAGACATCCAAAAGCAAGACTGTCAACATTACATTGTAATTAGATGATCAAACATTAAACGACTGAGGATTCTTATTGAAACACACGACATAAAACCAAGCGGAATTGTCATTCGTTTAGGCTTTAACAGTGAAAACCAAGCCCAATATCATGACCGGCACCAGAAACTGTAATATCTTGATGAAATTTTGTTGACTCATTTGTGAAGTGTAAATCGTGTTAGCAGCAGACATAACGACCGAATGTTTTGCTGGAACGGTTGATTGGTCTACCTCACCAATATAATATTTGGGCATCAATTCTCTAGCTTCGTCACTGTGCCCAGCGTTTTCAAAATCAAATGTCCCGTCTTTGCCTATAATAATAATCTCCCAAAGGCACAAACGTTAGCTTAAAGTACTCATTTTTGTTTTTCACTTCTACCTAAAAGAAGTGATGGAGAATTCAGAATACGTACCTGTTGATGCTAATATAACTTCACTGCCTCCAGGGTGATCCTCCATAAAGGGCGTTACATCATAAACCTGATATATTTATGTTCATAATCAAATAATTGAGCATACTTACATAAGCTGTTGAAAAATTAATCAAATAAGGATAAATCAGACCTTTCCGTAGATGATAACCCAACAGTCCTTGGTTTTGTTGTGCTTAGCGACATCATTAAACACGAAAGTCTTATAACTTTGCGCCATTAACGTTTCTGCTGCCAAGTAAAGATAGTCAGATTAATAATCGGAGTACATAATATGTATTGTGTATGACACAATTCTGGTATTTTGATTATTGTATCTAATTAAGTAATCTTTTTTTCTTGCATGTATGTGATAATATGTTGCATATAATGCAAGAAAACATACTTTTCTTGCGATGACGATTATACTACAATTTAATGTGTTGAATCCTAACAACAAACAAGCATATAAAGTATCGATCTTACCGGATAGAAGAGAGGAAGCTTTTTACAACACGCGAAAACTCAGTATAGCGAAGTAGGTACAAAGCAATGAGAGGAGGTTGGGTATTTATACGTGAAGAGCTTAAAGCAAGCCCATATTGACACAATGGTGACCCCTTATTACCATTGTAAATTATAGATTAACCTATTAAATATAAGAAAAAAGATTTAGAATAACTTCATTTAGTCGTTTTTGCATAGCTGATATACAACAACAACAATACTCAATATCGATAGTACGTTTAACAGAGGATAGGGCGACTGCTTCGAACTTTTAACATATAATTTATTTACTTAAAACAAAACAATTATTTCGTAAATAATTCAGTGAAATGTTAATTAAAAAATTGAGATTTGCTAAGGAAATGACTTAAAAACATGAAAGAAAAAAAAAAAACACAAATATTAAAAGTCATAGAGAGGTGGTAGCGAGCGCCATTTCTGAAAATAGATTATAGCTTTGGACACCATTAATCAATTATGATTGTTTGATTTATTTTAAGTTTTATCCTAAATTTGATGTTCTTGTTTTACAATATTACAATCCATTTGAGACTTGAGAAAGGAGATCATGTAACTATATGTGGCACCTGAACTCATTTTCATTTCTTTAATCTTGATACTCGGTGGCGGAATCAAAAGAAAAAAGTGGTTATGTTATATGAAAAAAAATAAAATAAATAAATAAATAAAATCAAAAGTGTAAATATTGGAGAAATAGCTCTATCTTATCCAATGGGAGACTTTTGAGTCTTGGATATTCCGTTGTATTTTTTCTAAAATTGATTGTTGTAAAATTCAATTTAATATAATCATGATTTGATTACGATTGTCATTTTGTAATTCAATACATACCCGTTATGTTTTACGCAACTTGTACAACCTTAATTGTTACAACTAAATAAATGTTTCATAAGGAAATTGTAACACGACATAGAGTTATCACAGAGAACTGGCTCAATACATACCCGTTATGTTCTACACAACTTGTACAACCTTAATTGTTACAACTAAATAAATCTTTCATAATGAAATTGTCACACGACATAGATTTATCATGGAAAACTAGATGAAGCAGACCGGACATGTATAGAAACCACGAAGATGTCAAGTTGGACTTCATTCCGAACATGTAGTTCACAATTACATTTTCACTAGATGATTCATGTTGGACTTCAATGCAACTTACTTTTGATTATTGCGACAAAATCTATAGATTAACCATAGTGTATCGACGAACTATGAGTTTGTAATCTCTTGTAGTGAGCAAGGCTTCGCTTTAGAAAATTTATGAAGTAACTGACGGTTTAACATTTGAGATGAGTTTTTTAGTAGATTTAGGTTGGGTTAATACGGAAAACAGATTTCCTGATAACTATAAATAAAGACAATGACATCATAATACTTTGCAATTAGATTGCAAATTTTGTCACAAACGCACCGACTGATTTGTCATATGCGTAGTCATACGTATTGAATTCGCAGTGGGTTCGCAATATGATTGTTCGCACTTGTCGTTGCGCTTTGACATAATCTTATAGATGAAGAAATGATAGATTTGGTAGCTTATGGGTAGCTGCAGCCGCTATAAACATAGCTGCAGTTATACGTCTGACATTCAACAGATGTATTTAATATATTAAAGTATGGTAATCTTAGCATTTAGAAAAAAAGTCATAGTTTTAACAATATGACACAAAAGTGAATCAAGTTGGAAATAAATGTCATCTTGGGTCACAGAAATGCAAATTTCCCTATATATTTCAACACACAACGTTTTAGTTCATAGGTTATGCGAGTGAATATACCGCTTAGCCAAATGACTATTGGTAACAAGATGGCTCAGTTTTTATCATAGTTCTATGGCTATGGGTTGGTAACCCACAATGTAAGTGTAGGCACTACTGCACTAGAGAACCACAATGTTACTGAACAAAGAAGTTATAATAATAATCTTTTCCATAAATCATAAGAGGCGAAATTAATTGCCCGCTTAAAGAACAATCACATCATAATATACACGCAAAAAAGAGTCTGGCAGCAAGAAAAACTTGCAGCTCGTGAAGTACACAGAATATGTAACCTTAACCAAATGATATCTCCTCAGAAGGTTATCAGTGGGAATACCTGACCCCTTAGCCGAATGACATCTAATAACTCATGGAGCGAAAATACTAGCTTGTTTAAGTCAAATGAATTTATCTTTCGTGTAGGCTCTGGCTGTGACAGCCAATCCCAATATAATGATCGGAACTAGAAACAGTAACGCTGTGAGCATTAATTGGGGAGTATTTTCTGAATTATAGAGTTTTTCATAGTATGAGCGTTTCACAGGAAGAGTTGATTGGTCTATCTCACCAACGTAATATTTATTCATCATTTCTAAAGCTGCAGCACTGTGGCCAACATCACTAAAATCAACTGACGCGTCTTTGCCTGCAATATTTTAAACGCAAACATTAGAAATTAGTTTACAAGGATGATTTTGGTTCAGTATTGGATAGAAGTGATGCACAAAACATACCAGTGACTGATCGCATAATGTCACCGCCTCCAGGGTGATCGTCCATATACGGGGTTACATCATAAACCTGAAATAGTTTAGATTCATCAATACATTGCGAAATGTGATATGAATGTGAAGAGCAATGAAACATTTTTAAAATAAATGTGCAAAAAGATTCTCTTAAACAAAGATTATAAATTGGAGTAAAAACATAGGGGTACAATTTTAAACAAAGTTAAACCACCACCAAGATGGCCCAAGTGGTGAGACACTCTAATGTCCTCACAAGAGGTCTCTAGTTCAAACCTCGAAAGGTACACATATTGGTGGTGGCTAAAGAAAGGGTCGGAAACGGTCACGGGATACCCCGGTTAGCCTGCGTACATCTAAGTCAAATACTCGGACTTGTCTGGGTACAATGGGCAATGTAACAAACTAACAATAGCATTTCCTGATTTAGTTTAAGTATATATTTGAAAGCATTTGTGTATCATTATATTACACATTTATAATGTAACTATTAACAAGTATTCGACTACTGCACATATTTGCAATGTTGTTTTCTGATGGTAACTCACTAACTTGATGAGCTGCTGTTGGTTAATGTAAACAGATCTGTTTCAGGTTCTGAATTGGTGCTATGCTATTGTTGTTTGCAACTGACTACTTAAGGTAATCTGATGACATTTTGCAAGAATTGATTCGGTACTTAAAGCTTGAAGCCAATGATGGATACAAAAGCTTCTAGTACTAAAGGTGCCCTTAACCGATAAACTCCTTTAGCATGAATGACTAAAACATTTTACCTAATGATTCAAACTAGCATACTTTCACGTTTTTCTCTTAGCACCAAAATGTATCATACTTTTACTTTAAAAAATGGGCAAATGAATGAGGTGAGGAGTACGAGTCTTTGACTCATATAGGCGGCCTTACTGGGGTATCCCGAAGATGTGTACCTAATGAGGTTTGGACCCGAGACCAGACCTCCTGCGAGGACACCCGAGTGCCTAATCTCTAAACCATCTTAATATAACAATATTACGTGCAACTGTAAAATATAAAGCAAGTTGTATTCGCTAGATAAACGGTGAAAGCATCTTCCATTTTTGCGCAAGCAACAAGTTTAGTAAAATTTAATAAGTTCAGAATGTATCGAACCTTTCCGGAGATAATGATCCAACAATCATCCATTTTGTTGTGCTTAGCAACATCATTAAACAGCAACATTTTCGTGTTCGACGCCATTAATGTAATCGTCACCTACTGCATAAACAGAATCACATTAAACAATAAACATAAACAACATATAAAGAATGTTCATTGATCAAACAAAACATAGTACTAAGATTATTTCTTACCAAAAATTGAAAGACCAAGCTTATGCAAAAGACAACAAGTCTATGTTAGTTGCAAATGAATTTGATCCCATAAAGAAGGATGTTAGTTATATATACGTGAAATATAAGTTGTATGTGGCACACTAATTTTGACCATGACTACTTCCTCTCTCCTTCCAAATATATTTTCAAATAATGCAACAAAGTATACATAATATTATATAAATGAAATATTATATGTAACTAAAGTGCGTTAAATTCGGTTTATTTATCCATGTTTTGTATGTGAGAGTTTTAACGAATTGTTTTGGTAAAGAAGTTTCTAAGCATGCATGAGAAACAAACAATTAGTGTGTGTCTAGTGAACTTTAACTATTAAATCAAATAGTAGAATAATTATATACCATGTAGTTAAATAGATAAATAATCTAATGTTTACTTTTGGTAGTTTACTTTTGATAGTTAGACACGTACTGAGCTTCTTATAAAGGTGTAGCCTTCGAACCTCGTTAAGTAACATTTGAGAATGATCAAGGAAATGGTTAGATACGGTTACGAGATACCCTGATTAGATTGCGTACAGTTAAAAAAAATCACTCTTTCCTCACTAACCCAAAAAAAACACCTCGTCAATCTTTTACTATCATTTTTCCCATATATTTGCTTAAAAAGTGATTCAAAATATGAAATAATATAGAAGTCTTCGCAAGGAGAAAAGTGGTAGTTGGTTTATGTTATGCGGACGCCATCTATGAAAATAAGTTACAAAAAGACAAAATTAGATTTGTTTGAATGTTCTTTTCTTTTTCTTTAATAATACTGTAACACTAAATTTTATAAACGTGCAACCATATATTTTATATATATAAAAGAATAAAAAGGTACATATATCCAGTTTTTACCCATATACTTACACACACATATATATATTCGGAGTTAATGAGATGTTAGGTCGTAGGAATCTTAACAAATGGTAACAGAACTACGGTTAGACCTAATCATGATGTGGATGGTGTTCCGTCGGTTATACCCTAGTTTGACAGTATTAGTCGATCATGTAAACCTTGTACCGTGAGGAAGTCGGTAAAAGACAGTGTGTTTCGATGGTAAAAATCGGCGGTGTGAAAAAGATGGAGTCATGACTATAGTTAAAGGGGAGGCCCCATGGTGGTTTGGGTTTGAGGGGAGGATTGTTATGTGAGCAATCTCAATCCCATATTAGTAAAACTATAATCTCAAAGTTAACATATAAGCTTGTTGGACTATTATTTATGTCATAAATTAGTTTTAAAATGAAACCTCGGTTGAGCTTATACTCGATTATAGTTATGGGTCATTGAACTTTAAGCCATATTTTAAAGAAAAAATTACATGGATGGTCCTTGTGGTTTACACAGATTGCATACTTAGTCCCTATTTCATTTTAATTACATCAGTCGTCCCTATTTTGTGAAACCTTGCACATTTTAGTCCCTAGTTTGGATGGGCCGTTAGTTTGGCCGTTAAGTTATTTGCACTGTTAGTCCTCATTTAATATTTTTTGCACCGTTAGTCCTCATTTTCTAAAAAAGTCCCCATTTTTTGCACCGTTGGTCCCTACGATAATATTTTGCACCGTTGTCAATCTTTTTACGTTTCCGTCCATTTTTTAACGTTCTCGTCCGTTTTTTTAACGTTTTCGTCCATTTTTTACGTTTTTGTCCATCTTTTTACGTTTTCGTCCATTTTTTTACGTTCTCGTCCGTTTTTTACGTTTTCGTCCATTTTTTTTCATTTTTGTCAATCTTTTTACGTTTTAGTGTATTTTTATGTTCTCGTCTGTTTTTTTACGTTTTCATCCATTTTTTTACGTTTTCGTCCGGTTTTTTACTACTAAAACTCGCGAGTCTTGGTAAAAAATGGCTTAAGTTTTGGTAGTAAACATCCCTTTTTTGCATTTTCTAGTTAAAATCTCGCGAGTCTTGATATTAAGTATTATTTCGGACAACTTTCGTGTTTTACACTTTTGATGATTCAGACCAGAAAGGGGTTAAAATCATGATTTAAAATCAACACGGACACATTTTTATCAAATGTCAAATTTTCTTTTAGTATACTTACTTAATCACAAAAAATAGGCGAAAACGTAAAAAATAGCAAAAACCGACAAAAACATAAGAAAACAAACGAAAACGTAAAAAAATGGACGAAAATGTAAAAAGATTGACAAAAACGTAAAAAAAAATGGGTGAAAATGTTAAAAACGAACGAAAACGTAAAAAAACAGACGAGAACGTAAAAAAATAGACGAAAACATAAAAAAATAGAAGAAAACGTAAAAAGATGGACAAAAACGTAAAAAAAATTGACGAAAACGTTAAAAAATGGACGAAAACGTAAAAAGATTGACCACGGTGCAAAATATTAACGGATGGACCAACGGTGCAAAAAATGAGGACTGAGGACTAACGGTGCAAATAACTTAACGGTCAAACTAACGGCCCATCCAAATTAGGGACTAAAATGTGCAAGGTTTGGGACGACTGGTGTAATTAAAATGAAATAGGGACTAAACATGCAATTTGTGTAAACCACAAGGACCATCCGTGTAATTTTTTCTTTTTTAAATATTAGCTTATGTAATACAAAACGTTAAACATTTGGTTGGTATACACAAATCTGCAAGACTGCAACATAATACTACTAAATTACTAGTAACATTCATGCTTTCTGTGGCTCACAGATACTTATATGGATATGATCATATGAACACAAATAATGTTCACATCTGTCTAATACGAGTGTCTTGTTAATCGTAAACGTGTATTCAATATAAATGTGAAACTCATTGCTCAGTCTGTCCACGTATATATCGTTCTATCTATCACTAGAGGCAATGGTGATGCCCCTTACATGCTTGTCTCTGTCGTTGTAATTATAAGCGAGGCTTTGTCGAGACTTAGCTCTTTAATTTCTTCAATTGAGTGCCCTAGCTAGTCTGTTAATCTGCTTCATTGTCCACTTGATTATCGTTTTGCCGCCATTTTTATTTTCATTATGTTTATCGAAACTTTTAAAAGATGTTCAAATTAAGATGATACATTTTGTAAATTTTTTTATAAAAATGATTCAAATATACGTTATATTATATATTAAATATTTAAATCTCTAAATTCAGTTTCCAATTGAATTTCATATTCAAATTGCTAAGTCATGAAATAATAAATCAAAAAATTATACTCCGTACTTTAGAGGAAAGCTTGCGGGCCAAAATGGGCTGCTCATGCAGGCCCACTACTTTTAAAATGTTTATTGGTTTATCAATCACATTTTATTTAGAAATTTAAGGTGACCAAAACCAAGCCACTTTTCACGATTTTAATTGATCAATTTATTTTAGTTCGCAAAAGAAGATACGCAACAAACCGAACATTCATTGAGAATTTCATGAGTTTTTCGGTAAAAAAAATCTTTTATATTCGTTTATTTATTAAACGGATGAACATGAACAAGGCGTGCTACCACCACACCTCTTGGCCAGCGTCATCCAAGGTGCAAGGTTCAGATGCGATCAACGTGAGTAGTGTGTTTTTATTAAATGGTGAAATGCAGTAAGAGACTCAATCATTAAGCGACGCATTTAACAAATGACTAATGATGTAATAAGAGCTTAATAAAGTTCGTGGACTCGTACGGTCTATTGTCATTTGGAGAAAATTTTGTTGTAAATTGACGCGTTTAATTGATGGCTAATGAAACAACAGTTTACTAAAATCTCACAATAGTGTTAACCGTGTGCAAAGATAGGATCAAATCATTTTGTATAATGTTTTGTAATTAGTGATATCTCCTATTTAATGTAGCCCTTGATTTATGGGATTTACCCATAATTGACTTGTAGACATTCCTTTATATTGTAGCCCTTGGTTGGCATGTATCGATCAATAAAACACAGTTCAATATCATCACAATTGACTTGTAGACATTCCTTTATATTGTAGCCCTTGGTTGGCATGTATCGATCAATAAAACACAGTTCAATATCATCACAATTCAATAACTATCATGGTATCAAGAGCTTTTGTCATCCGATCTTAACAAACCTAAACTCTTTCGTCGTCGCCTCCGGCCGCCGGCTACACGCGGAGGTTCGGAGGGCTCCCTTTAAACATTAACATATGTAAGTGCTATAATAAACCCCACTCATGATGTTTATTCGTGAGGTGTATCTTTATGTTTTTCTAGCGAAAAACACGTCCCGTTTGTTTGGAAGGTTCTTTGGGGGTTAAAGTTTTAGAACCAACTTTCGTTTTCTTTTAGTTGTAATTTTCTTTGTTTAGTGTAGGGGATACTTTGGGTTATCCCGCTTGTTTTAGTTGTAGGGGATACTTTGGGTTATTCCATTTGTTTTGGTTGTAGGGGATACTTTGGGTTATCCTGTTTGGTCAGGATACTTTGGTTTATCCTGTAAGGGATACTTTGGTTTATCCCATTTGGTCAGGATACTTTGGTTTATCCTATTTGGTTCGGATACTTTGGTTTATCCGGTTTGTATGTGTTTACATATGCTCTGTTTGAAGAATTTTGCTCCAGCTTAAGCATCCGGTGTCCTCCCACTTTGACTGCGGGAGAGTGTTAACCGTGTGCAAAGATAGGATCAAATCATTTTGTATAATGTTTTGTAGTAATTAGTAATATCTCCTATTTAATGTAGCCCTTGATTTATAGGATTTACCCATAATAGACTTGTAGACATTCCTTTATATCGTAGCCCTTGGTTGGCATGCATCGATCAATAAAACACAGTTCAATATCATCACAATTCAATAACTATCAAATAGAACCACAATAAGAAAGATCTTGAAGATGCCGTTATAATTGCATCAATTGTTTCACGTTCTCATTGCAAACATGTAGTTGATCAATTATGGAATGCTTTGTGAAATATGTCATGTGTTCAATCTCAACTTTTAACTAAATGTCACCATAGAAATCTTCATAGCCTAAGGCTAGATTTTTGAGAAATGCTATCTCGCTATCCAAAAGGCTCCATGGTGCCAAATAGTATAACGTTATGTGCTACTAATGTGACCACCTACCCGAGTAAACAAGTAATTACTCATCACAACTCATGCTCACAAACCTTCGTTATCAAATCTTACTCTAACTTATTAGCTAAGACTTCATTTAGAGCATCTATCTTAGTGCAATAGAACAATTTTAGAATACACTCCCATTAAAAAATGTCACTCAAATGTAAGTACTAAATTTTACACTAAATCTAATACCAAATTTTATTTAATAATTTTAGTGCTATTAATAGCGTTGCACTATATTTAAGGCCTTTTGTCAATTATTATTTATAGCACTAAAATAACGCTAGTATTTAGGGGTGCTTGGTTGGAGGTAATGGGAGGTGGGGAATGGGAAAGGTAATGATTAAACATGCTTGTTTATGACTAAGGAATGCAATCATTGTTTAGTATGCGGGGTAATGGGGCATTACCCAGTAAATTGGAAGGTATGGTAATGATTACCCACCAGCAGCAGCACCACCAGCAGTAGCCACCACCACCACCAGCCACCACCACCACCACACCACCAGTAGCCACCGCCACCACCACCACCACCACTACCACTACCACCAGCCACCAACACCACCAGCCACCACCACCACCAGTAGCCACCACCACCACCAGTAGCCACCATCACCACCAGCCACCACCACCAGCTACACCACCACCACCAACCATCACCACCACCACCACCACCAGTAGCCACCACCAGCCACCACCACCAGCTACCATCAGCTACACCACCACCACCAGCCACCACGACCACCATAAGCCACCACCACCACCACCACCAGCCACCACCATTAGCAGCCACCACCACCACCAGCCACCAGCACTAGCCACCACCAGCCACCACCATAACCACCAGTAGCTACCACCACCACCACCACCAGCCACCACCACCACCACTAGCAACCACCACCACCGCCAGCTGTGACATTTCAAAATTTTCATGTCATTAATCTTAATACTATTTAACTATTCTATTTTTAAATAATTAACTTCGTCGGAAGTTATCCGCATTTTGTCATAACACGTTCAATTAATTCAACCGCGACTAGACTACGTCCATTCTACACTTTTTTTATGCATCATTGTTTCTTTAGAATCCTATTTTAAAAGTCACTTTTCAATTTTTCCATTTTTACGTAAACCTTGCACCTTTACGTTTTACCCGATTTAAATTTACGTTTTAAGGTTTTGACAAAGTGAACCAACCCTAGACTATGATAATTTATATATTTTTATGGATTTTTGAACTATTTCATGTTTACAAAAGAGTTTTATACTTGTCGTGTCATTTTTATAGCTTACATTACTTTTATCAAGAACCGGTGTCACCAAACGTGCTTTCGTCTCACGGTTTCATTTTTAAAGACATTTAAACACTCCGATAAACCCAAGGCTCTCATGAAATATTAAAATTAGCCATTTTAACACTTCATAAAAATTTCAAAATATTTTTATAACACTTTTCTAAAATTCACGTTTTTAGGTCGTCCGGTACTGCGTAATTCGCGTTTTTAAGACCATACGCTTGGTTTAAACCCCACAAACACAATAATACCCAAAATATTAATCCAATAAGAATTAAATCTTATTTTTGGGCTTGTCTTGGGACCCCAAAATTGTAACACCCCGAAAATTGATAAGCAGCGGAAGTCTAATCGGGGTCATTACAGTTTAGTACACAGTCATACTCATAGAAAACAGTTCAAAAGATTGTCAATATCATTCCATGAAAACTCAAATATTCAGAGTTACAAACATTTTTCCAAAATGTTAATTGTTTCACAAAAGTGGTGATGAGTTTGTAAAGAATGATATGATTATTGAAATAGAAAGGGAGGTCCTGTGCCCTTTTGCCAGCTCCGTGCCGCCATGCTTGCTAATTTCCTGAGATAAACATGCTTAAAAAGTCAACACAAAGGTTGAGTGAATCCATAGTAATTTAAATAGTAATAGCGTGAACACAAGTCAAGCATTTGAAATAACCAAGCCAAGATAGACAGGTCTTGACTAAATCGGGTGTAATATTGCTCCTAAGCCTCACGAAACGCAAGTCTTAACATTGATTTGACATATCATAAAGATAATAATAATCATCTACACCACAGTGGATGTAAATGACAAGGGGCCCTCGATGATAGGAAATGTGCCAAATTTCCATAATACCTCGAATATAGCACACCTCCTGCCAAGTGATCACCTTGACAGAGGCGGGCTGCCATTCCAATAGATCTATCAACTATATTCGCGCTCACTCGCAAGTGATTAAGGTTCGTGATATGAGGGACTTGTAGCACAGGTGTCAACTTAGGCAATATCAGGTGATAACAGCATACAGAAAAATACTTGTGTTCGATTTATAGCATGTATCTCCCCATGGGGTTTAAAAACAATTAAAAATGTGGGACCATGAACTCACCTGAAAGGTGCGTAATCACAAGGTGCTCAAAAGTGATGGTGTATTGCTACGACTAGCAATGAAATTCCTCCGACTTGCGACCTAAATAATACATTGTAATCGGTGTCTTAGATTCGTGTTGTAAATGACATGTGATATGCCTCGTGTACGGTGATATCCGTTTCGGGTGTCTTAAATATATCTCAAATAACTTTACGTAGTTATTGTTACCGTTGATACGAATCGGTGTTTGACATATATTAACTCATTATGAAAATTAATATCGTTAAAAATATTTGTGATTAAATATTTTTAATAAAGTTATATATATATTAAAGTTAAAGAAATATATATATATATATATATATATATATATATATATATATATATATATATATATATATATATATAAAGTATATGAAATAATTAATTATAAGAATATATTTTGTCACAATTCAACCCTTAACTTTTACAAAATTACACTTTGTACCCTTGGTTAAAAAGTAATTACAATTTTAGTCCCTTTTGTACTTTTTCCACTTTAATCCTTGATCTTTTGAAATTTTCAGTTTCTACCCTCGAGTTTTATTTAAAAATTGACTGCGTTATGTTTAGCCCAAAAGTTTGGTGGATTTGACGGTTTTAGTCCCTTTAACGAAAGGTTTTGCAAAAATGGTCCTTGATTTAGTTTTCGAAACCCAAACTCTTGTTACAACAAAAGTAGCATTTAAATCTTGTAAAAATCCTTAAATTCGGTTTTATGTTTCTCGTTATCTTCCAAGTTTTGAAACCGAAATTCTTATTTGAAAATGGACTGGGCTCGTTAGCCCAAACTAGGCCCAAGTGGGTTGTTTTAGTTGTTAAAGAGTGTGTTCGACTAGGATTAGATTAGGCTTCGTTTTCATAGTATAAAATCGAGAATATCTTGCATGAGTCGTTAGTTTGGTTACCCTTGAGTCATAAAATTAGTATGTCGAAAAATATATATATATGTTGTACGTATAAAAATGAAATGAAAAGTCCATTTCTAAGGGTGTCGAGTATGTTGGTATACATAGTTACAAATGTTTTAAGTTGTTTTATTTTCTATCGATTTGCAATGTGGTGTGAAATGCACGACATAAATAGAGTAGGAAACGAGATAGAATGGAAAACTTACGACACCAATTGGTGGGAAGTTCACGTAGTATGTGACAACTAGAAACACAATCGTTATGCCCTCTTAGTAGTTACCCGTTCCAATGTTAGTTACCCAAACCGTCTTTCAAATTCCTCCTTGCTCCCTTCGTTATCTCCAAGTCGTTTTAGTGAATGAAAGTTTTGGTGAGTTGAGTAAATGTGAGCAAAAGTGCAATAAATGACGTATTTATATATAGGAGTCGTTTGGTGGTAAGGTATACGCATGTTTCTTCTAGGTGAGACATTTGTGTCTCGTGTGATATGGAGGTGTCAAGTCATGTCTCCTTTGACTTGTGGCTTGGACCGACTAGAAAGTTAGGATGGTTAGGCTTAGCTTGGTACACTTGGTGATTAGTTTATTAAGTTTGTAAGTGGTTTTAGAGGCATAATATCCAAGGGTTACAAGGATTAGTAAGTTGTGGGGTTGTTTACTCGTGTAATGACATAACCCATGGGATCGTATGTTTAAAGTTTAGAGGCTAGGCCGGCTTATAGCTTCCCTTTGAATGATTTCCATGTTAGAACAAAGTCAACTTATCAAGAAGGTTTTGTGTGTCGAGTGTGGGGGAACAAAAGAAAAACGTGCATGTATACTCGTTTGTATTACATGCGTAGCAGCAAAAAGAAAGAACAAAAAGAATAGCCAGTGGACTCGTGCCAAAAATCCGGTCCAATTACAAAAGCATAGTGTGGTAGGCTTGTGTTAACCCTCGGCCCAAAGTGAATAAAACATAAGCCGTGTGGGCTTGGTGATGGTGATCCGGCCCAAGTGAAAAGAATTAGAGTGGGCTAATGAGGTGATTCGGCCCAAAAATATCGGGGTGTCGGTGTTCCGTACAATTTGTGAAATAAATCTCGGTGTCGGTGTCGGTTCGTGAAAACCATAATTATTTAAGCGGTGTCGTCATATATATATATATATATATATATATATATATATATATATATATATATATATATATATATATATATATATATATATATATATACTCATATATATAATAATAAATTTGTAAAAAGTTAATATATACATAGTGTCGTATATATATATATTAATAGTTTCTCGGTGTTCAATTAGGGTGTCGGGTCGCAAGTGGGAGTTACCGGTGTTTAACCTCATTGGGTGATATCCAAGAGTGACCTTCGGGTGATATCGGGTGACAAAACATATTCGGGTGTTAAACAAACGGTGTTTAAAACATTCGGGTGTTCAAACAATCAGTGTCTCATATAAAAATTTTAAATTAGCCCGCAAAAATGGCTTAGTTAATAATAATGTCGGTAATTAGCATTAATAAATGACCTGGGATTTTACGGTGTATTACAGTACCCACCCGTTAGATTGGATTCGTCCCGGAATCCAAAGTTGAATCGGTGCTCGGGGTTGTCTCATCAAATAGTTGTGGGTATTTGGCACGCATTTGATCCTCGCACTCCCATGTGTACTCGGGTCCTCTCTTAGAGTTCCATCTGACCTTAACAATGGGAATGCGACTATGCTTAAGTCGTTTGACCTCCCTGTCCATAATCTCAACGGGTTCCTCAATAAAGTTCAACTTATCATCGATTCTGGTCTCTTTCAACGGAATCACAAGTGTTTCATCCGATAAACACTTTTTTCAAATTTGACACGTGGAAGGTGTTGTGTACTCTACTGAGTTCCTCAGGTAGTTCTAGTTTGTATGCCACGGGACCGATCCTTTCAATGATCCTGAAGGGTCCAACGTATCTCGGGTTTAGCTTCCCACGTTTTCCAAACCTAATCATTCCTTTCCAAGGTGATACCTTAAGCATGACCTTGTCTCCAACTTGAAACTCTATTGGTTTTCTTCGCACATCGGCATAACTCTTTTGCCGATCCCTAGCGGCTTGTAATCATTGTCTAATCTTTACTATTTTCTCAGTGGTTTCAAGAATCAACTCGGGACCTGAGAGTTGTACATCTCCAATCTCAGCCCAACAAACTGGTGATCTACACTTTCTTCCATAAAGTGCTTCAAACGGTGCAGCCTTAATGCTAGCGTGATAACTGTTGTTATATGAAAATTCTGCTAACGGTAGGTGTTTATCCCAGCCTTTTCGAAAATCAATCACACATGCCCTAAGCATGTCTTCCAGGGTTTGTATTGTCCTTTCACTTTGACCATCAGTCTATGGATGGTAAGCTGTACTCATATCTAACTTAGTTCCCAAGGCTTTCTGTAAAGATCGCCAAAAGTTAGACGTGAAACGGCTGTCTCGGTCGGAGATAATAGAAATCGGCACTCCATGCCGGGAAACTATCTCCTTAAGGTACAAACGTGCAAGAACATTCATATCATCAGTCTCTTTGATTGGCAAGAAGTGCGCTAACTTCGTGAGACGATCAACAATAACCCATATTGTGTCCAACCCACTCAATGTCTTGGGTAATTTCGTAATGAAATCCATTGTAATCCTTTCCCATTTCCACATTGGTAGCTCGGGTTGAACCAAAAGACCGGATGGTTTTTGATGTTCAGCCTTTACTCTTGAGCAGGTCAAACACTTACCGACATACTCTGCAATGTCAGCTTTCATGTTTGGCCACCAATACAACTTCTTTAAATCTTGATACATCTTGTCCGAACCAGGATGAATGGAATATTTAGACTTATGAGACTCGTGCATGATGAGGTCTCGTATTCCTCCATACAATGGAATCCAACTTCTATCCTTGAAACACAACATTCCATCTGGTTTCTTGACAAATCCATTCGTGCTTTCTGGCATACCATAAATTTTCTCGTGCGGTCTATTTTCTTCCTTAAGAGCTTCAGCTTGAACTTCAAGAATTTGAGACGGCAGTGGTGATCTAATTGTCATACCCAATGACCTAACTCTGAGGGGTCTAAGTCGTTCCTTTCGACTCAAGGCATCTGCTACAACGTTTGCCTTCCCCGGGTGATAACGGATCTCGCAATCATAGTCACTTAGCAACTCTAGCCATCGCCGTTGCCTCATGTTCAACTCCTTTTGATCTAAAATGTGCTGAAGACTCTTGTGATTGGTGAAAACCGTACACTTAGTTCCATATAGGTAGTGTCTCCAGATCTTAAGAGCGAATACCACCGCTCCTAATTCTAGATCATGAGTAGTGTAGTTCTCCTCGTGGGGTTTAAGTTGTCTAGAAGCGTAAGCGATTACTTTAAGTCTTTGCATCTATACAGCACCCAAACCTTGGATTGATACATCACAATATACCACGAAGTCCTCACTTCCTTCGGGTAGTGCTAGTATCGGTGCTTCACAAAGCTTCTGCTTCAAAAACTGAAATGCCGATTCTTGCTCATCTCCCCATTCAAACTTCTTCTTCTTCTGTGTTAACTCAGTCAAAGGTTTAGCAATCCTTGAAAAACCTTCAATAAATCTCCGATAGTATCCGGCAAGACCTAAAAATTGGCGTATCTCGGTAGGACTCGTAGGTGACGCCTAATTTTTAACAGCTTCGATCTTGGTGGGATCAACATGAATACCCTTACTGTCGATAACATGCCCGAGAAATTGTACTTTCTCAATCCAAAAATCACACTTGGAAAATTTGGCGTATAATTTCTCTTCTCTGAGCAGTGTTAGTATAACCTTCAAGTGTTCTGCGTGCTCTTCCTTACTACGTGAATAAATAAGGATATCGTCGATAAATACAATCACAAACTTATCCAAATAGGGTTTGCACACTCGGTTCATTAAGTCCATAAATACAGCGGGTGCATTTGTTAGACCGAATGGCATTACTTGGAATTCGTAGTGACCGTATCTTGTCCTGAAAGCCGTCTTAGGGATGTCTTCTTCCCTAACTCTCAGTTGGTGATAACCCGATCTCAAATCAATCTTCGAGTAGACACTCGATCCTTGTAGTTGATCAAACAAATCGTTAATCCTTGGCAACGGATATCGATTCTTAACCGTCAGTTTGTTCAACTCACGATAATCGATACACATCCTGAAGGTTCCATCCTTCTTCTTTACAAACAATACCGGGGCTCCCCATGGTGATGAACTAGGGCGAATAAATCCTTTATCCGACAATTCCTCCAATTGTCCAGATAACTCCTTCATTTCTGATGGTGCAAGCCTATAGGGTGCTCGTGCTACGGGTGTTGCTCCTGGCATCAAGTCAATTTGAAATTCCACTTGACGAGTCGGCGGAAGGCCAGGTAAGTCCTCAGGGAAAACTTCTGGAAAGTTTCTGACTACTGGCACATCCTCGAGTCGCTTCTCTTCCGACTTCTTCTCAGTGACTTGAGCCAAAAAGACTTGACATCCTCGTTCGATGTACTTCACAACCTTGACGCAAGAAATGACGCTCAAACGTGTCTTACTTCGCTCTCCACGAACAATCATGGTTTCGTTATTCAGTGGGATGTGAACGACCTTTTCGTCACAAATGATCTTAGCGTGGTTCCCGGACAACCAATCCATTCCTACAACGACGTCGAAACTACCGAGTCTAATAGGCATAAGGTCGATGACAAACGGGGTGTCTAGTAGTCGTAGGGTGCAACCTCGGAGTATAGTGTTAGTACTCACTAGCTTTCCATCGGCTAGTTCAATCTCATATGTTGTGTCTAGTTGGGTGGGTGTAATATTAAGCAGGGGTGCAAGTGAAATAGATACGAAACTTTGATCGGCTCCGGAATCAAATAAAACTTTAACGAGGCGGTTGTTTAGAAAGAACGTACCAGTGACTACGTTCGGACCTTGTTGGACATTTCCATCTCCCAGCACGTATGCTCTCCCACGTGCATTGTTATCCTTGTTTGGGCACTGACGCCTGTAGTGTCCTTTCTCTCCACAAGCATGGCATACCACAGCCACGGGTTGCAAGTTAGCTCCTGTCGCCTTGCAATCTTGTGTCTTATGTCCAACCCTTGAACACTTCCCGCACTTAGCATAGCAGGGTCCATTGTGATGCATCTTACACTTGTCACAGAATGGAAGAGGTCCAGCATACCTAGCATCCTTAACTGGTGCAGCGACATAAGCTCTGACAGCTTCCTGTCGTCGGTTCTGTTGGTTGTGGTGGGTGTTTCTGTCATGGTGATAGTTACGGTTGGGGTTTCGGTTGTTGTTGTTGCTGCTGTTGCTGTTGCTGTTGTGATTGTTGTTGTTGTTGTTTGTCCTTCGATCATCAAACTTCCTTTTGTGATCGTTGTTTCCCTGAGCAGAGTTACGCTTAATCTGCCGGTCTAGCAGTCTTTGGGCAATAGACATTGCTTCATCCAAAGATTGAGGCTTAGACGAGGTGACGTTTCCCTCAATGCTCCTGGGTAATCCTTCAATGTACCTTTCCAACAACTTTTCCAAATCGGGAACCTTTGAAGGGCAAAGTGTAGCAAGTTCCTGAAATCTCCTATCATAAGCCCTGAGATCATTTCCTTTCACAACCAACGTGTGAAACTCATCTTCTAACTTCTTGATCTCGCCTCTAGGGCAGAACTTCTTCAACATCTTTTCCTTAAAATCAGCCCAGGTAATCTGATAGGCCTCCTCCACACCTATCTTCTGAGCAGTTGCATTCCACCAAGACAACGCGTCTTCCAACAATGTTCCAGTAGCAAACGAGACTCGGCTTTCCGCGGCACAACCGCTCCTCACAAACACAGTCTCAGTTCGCTCAAACCACCGAGCAAGCTCTGTTACTCCTTCAGTTCCTTTGAAGTGAGATGGTTTACAAGCAATGAAGTCCTTATAGGTGCACTTCTGAGTCGCAGCAGACTCGCTCTCAGCAGTGGTGATGAGGCGAAAAATGATCCGTTTTTAAGGGGTCATTTAAGCCCGAATCCGACTTTATTTGATCAAATATTGCCCTAAATCGTTCCTTTTGTGATTTTAGGTGTTTGGAGAGTGAATTCTGGAAAAGAAGCTATTTTGGACGTTTTTGGAGCATAAAAGTGAAGAAAACGGCTAAGTACCTAATTTGCATGCTGAAAATACAAGGTGACGGCGTCAAGACCATCAGCTTGACGGCGTCAGACATGAAGAATTAAATATCGAAGGTGGTGACGGCGTCAGAAGGACTCGTGACGGCGTTAAAGTGGCAAAAATAATATACCGTGGGTGGTGACGGCTTCACATAGGCCGTCATAAGTGAATCAAGGCCGTCCGAGGAAGTATATGGCGGCGAGGTGACGGCGTCAGAAGTTACTCTTGACGCCGTCAGACTGTTTTTCCTATATATAGTTTTCTAGTTTTTTCATTAAAAAAAAGAGAAGTTTTGGTGAAACCCTAAAGACGATTTTGGTGCCTCTTTTACAGGTTTTTCAAGGGTTCCAAACCCTTGAGACCTTGCATTGTAATTGAGATAAGTGTACTTTCAATTCAATCAATATGTCTATGTGTTGGTTGTTTATCTCTTGTTCTTGTCTCAATTCTACTATGCTAGGCTAGATCTCTCTTGTGTTTGCTTAGATCTAATGAAACCTAGATGTTGATTATGTGTTGATTACTTGTCTATTCTTGTTTTGAATGAATGATTTATATGTTAGGCTTAAGAAAACTGGCAGATCTCCAAATGGTAACATGCTTGAACGTCTTAAGAAACATGAACCGAGGCGTACTAGGTCTTTATTGGTTGTATTTAATGCATGAGCCACTGTTTACAATCCCTATAGTTGTGCTGGGTCATGGTGTAGGAGGAGATAAGAGCTCATAGAGTTGGGGAGTTATGTATGCCACCCCACGAATGGTATTAAGGAATACAATCCGTCATTCATACAAGTGTAACAAGTAATTAACATGTAAAAGATATCTAGGGAGTAATGAAGTCTAAGTAAACACAATTTCTCCAACCACTGCTCACAACCTTAGTATAATTTAGTTTAATTTCATTTTTATTATTTTATTTTGATTGCATCTTAGCTTTGGGTTAGTTGAATAGCAACTAATTCCGCCCACTCTTTCAAAATCCGAGATTTTACTTGCTTTCATAAAAATATAAAAATACAAAAATAATCATCTCTCACCTCTAGAACTATTAATTAGGTTTTCTAATCCTAGCGACACTATTCCTAAGCTGAACGATCAATCCCCCGGTACTTGTCACTATACTATACTACAACGATCAGGTACACTGCCTGGTGGGGGTTGTAAGCTTCTCGAGATCCCTCGAGAGGTAAAGCAAGGTGCGATTCCCACGCATCAAGTTTTTGGCGCCGCAGCCCGGGAAATAGTTATTGTCTAGGTTAGGATTTCTTTTTATTAGGTCTACTTGCTAGATTCCTTTCTAGTAAGATTTTATTTTTATTTTTAGGTCTTCTTTAGTCTATCTTTTTCTTTGTGTGTTTGTTCGTAATTTCCATTGACTATTCCGTTCACCATTATGGAGTACGCGAATCCACCATACCACCAACCAAAAAGGCCATTCTACCCTGTTGACATCTCGAATTTCAAACAATACCGAGATGAACCCATATATGATGCATGGACTCGTTTTAAAATTTTACTTCGAAAATTCCCTCATCATAGTTTCTCTTTATCATCCCTAACCGAAACCTTTTACTATCGTGTCAGCCAATGTGACCAAATGCGCATCGATGATTTTGCCGATGGGGGCCCTAGGGAATTAAATGATGAAGAAGCGTGGGATACCATAGAAAACTGTGCCCAATATTATTATAGAGTAGACAACCCAACAAACAACATCACAAATCAATCAAAAACAAGTTTGATGGAGCAAACAGGAAGTTTGTTGGGGGATGAATATACTCATGTTGAGATACCTAGTTGGATGGCACCTAATATCATAGTACAAAACAAACATATAGGTAATCTAGGTACAATGGAGGATGAGGTGGATAATCCAAGCCCACAAAGTACCCCACAAGTCCTACCATCATTTGAGGCACATACACCGCCCGTGACTTACCCGGAAGAAGTAGAGGAGACTATAGGAACCCCAATTGAGGTAGAACCCTTGGACCAAGCACCACCAGAGGATATAGGTTTGAACACTTGTAGTGATAACCTTACTCCTAGTTCTAGGGAAGTTCCTAGTTTTGATGAACCGGAGCCTCAACCAAAACCATTACCTAATCTTCTATCCTTGGATGAAGATTTAGGAATTGAAATAGGTCCCGATCCACCCATCAAACCATGTAGTCCGGGTAGTTTTACGTTGAAGGTAGTAGACCCCAAGCCTTGTAGAGAAGAAGCCAACATAGGAGTGGACCATGACCTTACATACTTACATTACCCATTCATGATTGATCGTAAGAAACATTATGGGTTTAAACCGGGTTTATTAGGTCAAAATAGATCCCCAACTAGGAATCTCTCGAAGTTGATAGAAAATGATCCCTTCTTAGGAGAAAACTTTAACTCACTCATTGACCAAAGTGAACTAGGTAAGGTTATGATGAAAGGAGCACACCCGTTTGAGCATATAATTCATCCACCACTCTTCTCTCACGTGGCATACTTTCACCCTAAGGGTGTGTATCGCTACTTTCACCCGCACTTAATCCTAAGTGTAGGGAAAACCTCACCTTTATCCGTGAAATAAGGGTAGAGTCAGGCTCGTGACTCGAACAAAAACAAGCGCTTCTTGGGAGGCAACCCATGTTTTGTGTGTTTTTATTTGTGTGATTTTTATTTGTTTGATTGTTATTTGCTTCCGTATGCATGCTTTGTTTTTATTGTTGGTTGATCATGTTTCTCAATTAAAAATGTGGAAATACTTTATTATGTTGTTTGGCCTAGTCTTAACTCCAACCTAAAGGTATTTTTGCAAAAGATAAGTGTAAGGGGAAACCCCAAATATGTTTTTAAGAAACAAACCGATCATGATTCTCCACAATATTAAATGAACATGTATATTCGTATTTGTTAGAGTCAAATGCTTGTATTGAGTCATAATGAAGTTTTGCCGGATTTTCCAGGAAGTAGGACAAAGTTTTTCCAGAAATTTTCCGGAAACTTAACATAAGAATTTCTGCATGTCCATTCTGACGGCGTCAGGGTATTGCTCTTGACGGCGTCAGGAGTTAAAATCTGGAAATTTTACCGGTTTTGTTTTTCTAACGGAGTCTTATAGTTTTTGTAAATTATTAAGTTTTATAATCTCCAGGATCTGCAAACTTCATTCCACAAGCATTATATCTTACTTTGTTTTCTAGGATTTAGTAACTTATATAGGATGCCGCCGATTTTACGCGAGGTTGCCTTGTCTACTTTTGTCAGGATTTACAGGTTATTTATGACAAGAAGATGATTTATATTCTGGAAGGAAAGCTTTGATTGTTCGTTTTCTTGGAGGAAGATTTAACCTGGCCAACTAAAATCCATACCGAGCGAATCAGGGGAGTATTTGATTTCATTCTCTTTACTTTTTAACTTTTACATTCTTTACTTGAACATTGGGGACAATGTTCATCTTAAGTGTAAGGGGAGGGTAAAAAGATGATACCTTACATATGCACTTTCGCTTGAGTTTATTTTATTTAATAGTAGATGAGTAATAAAATTACGAGAAATACTTGTTAGTGTAATTTTAGCGCCAAATTTAAAATTTTTTACAACATTTAGGAGTGAAACTTTAGCCATAGCAAGCGTCTCATGGATAGGAGATTGTATGACTAGCACATAACCGTATATTCAGAAAAATTTTCCACCCAAAAATGTGAGGTTCGCCTTTAGATTTGATAGGAAAAGCATTTATTATTGGTGCTTATGAGTGTACCGGTAGCATTTAGATTCTAGAACTTGCGTTAGTGATGCATCCCGAGACCGCTAGTGAGACTACATTCGTGTGGTAGGATTTACTACATGATAAGAGGCATTAGGATCACCCTTGTGTTAAACCCGTATCATAATTACTTGACCATTTAAGTCATATTACTTGGCTAGTTAAGTCAACTAATTTTTCCCACACCTTTAGCGTTGTACTCATTTTTAGTACACGAAACCCCTAGTACACCCCTCCGAGCCTATCTTTTCATTTCTAACTTTAAGCATTTTACTTAAAGGAAGAATTTGTTACACCCCACTTAAATGTACACCCAAATCGCCTTAGCCTTCCGTGTATGCGCTCATTTTTTGTGCATTATTGTTATTTGTTAAACCCTAAGTTAACTTTCTAATTGATTACATGGTTGCTAAGTCGAGTCATATCCTTGTACATATTATTTTGGGACGATTGGGACTCATGGGTAAGTACTTATTTTATAGAGTAATGGGGAAGAACATCATTTATTACCCCCATATGTACGTTAATCTTAAAAGTGCTCCAAGTGTTTTAATTTACTTAATTCGAGTCACTAGAATAGTTTAATGTAAAGTATGTAAAGATTCAAGTGTAAGAGGAATGCTCAAACCCCTATGATGTATTATTTTGGATGGTAGGGTAAGAGTGTATGCAAAAAAAAAAAAAAAAAAAAAAAAAAAAAAAAAATCGAAAAATTAAGAAAAAGAAAAAAAAAATAGAAAAGAAAAAAAGAGAAAAAACATACGGACTACCATCCCGTTTTCATTCTATGTTTATTTTATGTTTTTGTTATTTTTCATTTATTAGCTTAAGTCGAGTCTAGTCTTGGCTTAGCAACGCCATATTGTACATGTAATTAACCGAGATTGTTAACTCGCCACCAGTAAAACTTCCTTTATCCAACAAAACCGTGTAATTCATATCCCTACACCTAACGTTATAACCCTTTAAAAGACCTCTTTGATAGTTTATCCTAGGTGCTTACGCCATGTGGTGGAGGTTTGATCATTTCCCAAGCCTATGGTAATCTATTTTGCTATGACAGGTAGTGAGAGATATCTTCCATTTCCATAATGTTATATTACTTTATTACACCCGAGAGATGTGAGTATCTAAACACTATTTGTGAGGTGCTTGTGTATGACCTCCGTGCTTGTCTATTGGTCTTTAGTGGAACGATTATTTGTTGTAATTACTTTTATATTAGTGTTAAATGACCCCTAACTTGTCTTTTGAGTAGAATAAAAGCTCATTTGCTTGAGCACAAGCAAATCTCAAGTGTAAGGGTATATGATGAGGCGAAAAATGATCCGTTTTTAGGGGGTCATTTAAGCCCGAATCCGACTTTATTTGATCAAATATTGCCCTAAATCGTTCCTTTTGTGATTTTAGGTGTTTGGAGAGTGAATTCTGGAAAAGAAGCTATTTTGGACGTTTTTGGAGCATAAAAGTGAAGAAAACGGCTAAGTACCTAATTTGCATGCTGAAAATACAAGGTGACGGCGTCAAGACCATCAGCTTGACGGCGTCAGACATGAAGAATTAAATATCGAAGGTGGTGACGGCGTCAGAAGGACTCGTGACGGCGTCAAAGTGGCAAAAATAATATACCGTGGGTGGTGACGGCGTCACATAGGCCGTCATAAGTGAATCAAGGCCGTCCGAGGAAGTATATGGCGGCGAGGTGACGGCGTCAGAAGTTACTCTTGACGCCGTCAGACTGTTTTTCCTATATATAGTTTTCTAGTTTTTTCATTAAAAAAAAGAGAAGTTTTGGTGAAACCCTAAAGACGATTTTGGTGCCTCTTTTACAGGTTTTTCAAGGGTTCCAAACCCTTGAGACCTTGCATTGTAATTGAGATAAGTGTACTTTCAATTCAATCAATATGTCTATGTATTGGTTGTTTATCTCTTGTTCTTGTCTCAATTCTACTATGCTAGGCTAGATCTCTCTTGTGTTTGCTTAGATCTAATGAAACCTAGATGTTGATTATGTGTTGATTACTTGTCTATTCTTGTTTTGAATGAATGATTTATATGTTAGGCTTAAGAAAACTGGCAGATCTCCAAATGGTAACATGCTTGAACGTCTTAAGAAACATGAACCGAGGCGTACTAGGTCTTTATTGGTTGTATTTAATGCATGAGCCACTGTTTACAATCCCTATAGTTGTGCTGGGTCATGGTGTAGGAGGAGATAAGAGCTCATAGAGTTGGGGAGTTATGTATGCCACCCCACGAATGGTATTAAGGAATACAATCCGTCATTCATACAAGTGTAACAAGTAATTAACATGTAAAAGATATCTAGGGAGTAATGAAGTCTAAGTAAACACAATTTCTCCAACCACTGCTCACAACCTTAGTATAATTTAGTTTAATTTCATTTTTATTATTTTATTTTGATTGCATCTTAACTTTGGGTTAGTTGAATAGCAACTAATTCCGCCCACTCCTTCAAAATCCGAGATTTTACTTGCTTTCATAAAAATATAAAAATACAAAAATAATCATCTCTCACCTCTAGAACTATTAATTAGGTTTTCTAATCCTAGCGACACTATTCCTAAGCTGAACGATCAATCCCCCGGTACTTGTCACTATACTATACTACAACGATCAGGTACACTGCCTGGTGGGGGTTGTAAGCTTCTCGAGATCCCTCGAGAGGTAAAGCAAGGTGCGATTCCCACGCATCAAGTGGCTCGGTTATTGCTACTAGTTCGTGCCATTGCAGCAGCTTGCTCTTCTATAGCTGCAGCAACACTGTCGGCAACCAACTTCCTTATAGCAGCCTGGGTCATAGCGGGTGACGAGGTAGCAGTAGTGGTTTCCCTTGGGGCCATAACTCTATAAAATCGCAAGTGCATAAGTACAAATCCCAAACATCAATAACAAGAGAAATAGTGTAACCAACTCATAATAGTCGAGATCATCACAAAGTACATATCACAACCACGTCACAAATACATACATCAACATAAACCATATCATTTATAAATAAACATCACGACATGTAACAACACACATGGAAATTATAATGAATCTCAATATGGGAGCATAATAAAAGAAAGATCAGACAACTAGAACATCATAAATCAATATCAATACGTTACAATCGTAACCAACATAAAGTTTTAATAATTTTTGAATTGATTGTTACAAAACAATAAGATACAACAATTATTAATGCCACAGGCGGCAAGTTAAGATGTCTCTGTAAGTAATGACATGTCATAGATCTATGAAGGTCCAGGTGCGCCTCCTGATCTCCTCTCCAGCTCTCTGATGATCCTGATCATCCCCAACATCTCCATATCCCTGGATCTCTCATGGGCCTGAATCTCCTCAATAGTAGCTGAAAGTGCATGGATTGTAGAACTGGATGCAGCTAACTCCTGTGCCTGATGCTCCATCATCTCCTGTGTAATGGCTGCAATCGTTCTCAAATCATCAATCTCGTACCTCTGAACATCTAGCCGGTGACCAAACTCAGTGATGGTAGCCTGTGCCTCCTCGATCTCTGTCCCCATCATCTCAAATACTATCTCTAAGGCTGTCCTATGTACCACGAGGTTCGTGACCTCCTCCTGCATACACTCTATCCTCTCCAAGGATATATCCTCAATAACGCTCAACAACTCATCAAGACGATCCTCATGTCTCACTAACCTAGCAGCCAAAAGAGGGATAGTATGGTGTATCGGCTCCCCAGTGACCGGTAACACCGCTGAAGAGCCATCTCCAAGCTCAGCAGCCCTAGGCAATCCCTCAGCCAATCTCCATCTACGTATGTAGTCTAACAAAAACGACCATCGTCGAGCATCAACCAATCTATGAATGCCAGGTGAGGTGGGTGTCTCGATGGGAGCAGGTGATGGTACAGGTGATGTAGCAGGTGATGGTATCAGTACAGTGGTAGTCTGAGAGTAGAAAACTGTAGGTGGTGGCATGGGTGGTAAAGCCTCAGAGGTAGGGGTGCGGTGTAAGTAGGCAACATGTAAGGATGTGGCTCAGGTGGGGGTGATACAGGTGATGGTGGGGGTGTTGGTGATGCCACAGGTGTCAGATCTGGCATAGAAACAGGTGGTAATACAGATATGGGTGATGATACAGGTGTAGGTACAGGTGGTGTATCAGTAGAAGCAGGCAAAAAGCAGACTCGTTTCCGAGCCGTGCATTTGCGGGTATAGTCTCCCTCATGGTATCGAAACAACTCGCCGAAAGGCTCAGGCTCATAGGGCTCAAGAATCCTCACTCGCTTGTGCCGACGAATCGGTGCAGGCGGGGATGATGGTGGAACAGAAGCAGCAGTGTCAGAAGTATCGGAGTCAGAAGACTCGTCATCAGCATCTGAACCGGAGTGGTGGCTAGCAGGTGGTGTAGGACGATCATCAGCCGCAAGAAACTGCTGAGATGTCAGGTACTGATCATAAAGGTACTGTCCCTGTGTCAAAGGTCCACAGACAGGACGAAATAGAGGCTGAATAACAAAAGAATCAATGGGTGTAGAAGCAACCTCACCCTTCTCAAAGGGCTCAGTGTCAGCAGATGGGTCTCCAGATGGAACAGGAGATGGTATAGCAGGTGATACAGGTTGGGTGTCATGGTCAGAATCATGGGTGTCTCGGGTGTCATGGGTGTCATAGTCAGATAAGTCAATAGTAGGGTGAGTGGATGATGCTGGTACGACGTCGTCACTGTCGGACAAAATAATAACCGGGGGCGACATGGTACTGTAATATCTAGAAAATAGCAGTAATATAAGTCATTTAGTCTACATAATGCTACATGCATAGTGATCATGGTGTCATAGTGAGCTAAATGCAATGGGTGCTAAAAATTAAACCTTAAAACATGACGTTGGCAAGCGCTGGCACGGAGGGCACTTCGGTGATAAATAGTTTGTTTAAAAATCTGGTGAGGTTATAGTCCAATGTTTTGAAAAATCATTTGGTTCTCTATAACCATGGCTCTGATGCCAATCTGTAACACCCCGAAAATTGATAAGCAGCGGAAGTCTAATCGGGGTCATTACAGTTTAGTACACAGTCATACTCATAGAAAACAGTTCAAAAGATTGTCAATATCATTCCATGAAAACTCAAATATTCAGAGTTACAAACATTTTTCCAAAATGTTAATTGTTTCACAAAAGTGGTGATGAGTTTGTAAAGAATAATATGATTATTGAAATAGAAAGGGAGGTCCTGTGCCCTTTTGCCAGCTCCGTACCGCCATGCTTGCTAATTTCCTGAGATAAACATGCTTAAAAAGTCAACACAAAGGTTGAGTGAATCTATAGTAGTTTAAATAGTAATAGCGTGAACACAAGTCAAGCATTTGAAATAAACAAGCCAAGATAGACAGGTCTTGACTAAATCGGGTGTAATATTGCTCCTAAGCCTCACAAAACGCAAGCCTTAACATTGATTTGACATATCATAAAGATAATAATAATCATCTACACCACAGCGGATGTAAATGACAAGGGGCCCTCGGTGACAGGAAATGTGCCAAATTTCCATAATACCTCGAATATAGCACACCTCCTGCCAAGTGATCACCTTGACAGAGGCGGGTTGCCATTCCAATAGATCTATCAACTATATTCGCGCTCACTCGCAAGTGATTAAGGTTCGTGATATGAGGGACTTGTAGCACAGGTGTCAACTTAGGCAATATCAGGTGATAACAGCATACAGAAAAATACTTGTGTTCGATTTATAGCATGCATCTCCCCACGGGGTTTAAAAACAATTAAAAATGTGGGACCATGAACTCACCTGAAAGGTGCGTAATCACAAGGTGCTCAAAAGTGATGGTGTATTGCTACGACTAGCAATGAAATTCCTCCGACTTGCGACCTAAATAATACATTGTAATCGGTGTCTTAGATTCGTGTTGTAAATGACATGTGATATGCCTCGTGTACGGTGATATCCGTTTCGGGTGTCTTAAATATATCTCAAATAACTTTACGTAGTTATTGTTAGCGTTGATACGAATCGGTGTTTGACATATATTAACACGTTATGAAAATTAATATCGTTAAAAATATTTGTGATTAAATATTTTTAATAAAGTTATATATATATATATATATATATATATATATATATATATATATATATAAAGTATATGAAATAATTAATTATAAGAATATATTTTGTCACAATTAAACCCTTAACTTTTACAAAATTACACTTTGTACCCTTGGTTAAAAAGTAATTACAATTTTAGTCCCTTTTGTACTTTTTCCACTTTAATCCTTGATCTTTTGAAATTTTCAGTTTCTACCCTCGAGTTTTATTTAAAAATTGACTGTGTTATGTTTAGCCCAAAAGTTTGGTGGATTTGACGGTTTTAGTCCCTTTAACGAAAGGTTTTGCAAAAATGGTCCTTGATTTAGTTTTCGAAACCCAAACTTTTGTTACAACAAAAGTAGCATTTAAATCTTGTAAAAATCCTTAAATTCGGTTTTATGTTTCTCGTTATCTTCCAAGTTTTGAAACCGAAATTCTTATTTGAAAATGGACTGGGCTCGTTAGCCCAAACTAGGCCCAAGTGGGTTGTTTTAGTTGTTAAAGAGTGTGTTCGACTAGGATTAGATTAGGCTTCGTTTTCATAGTATAAAATCGAGAATATCTTGCATGAGTCGTTAGTTTGGTTACCCTTGAGTCATAAAATTAGTATGTCGAAAAATATATATATGTTGTACGTATAAAAATGAAATGAAAAGTCCATTTCTAAGGGTGTCGAGTATGTTGGTATACATAGTTACAAATGTTTTAAGTTGTTTTATTTTCTATCGATTTGCAATGTGGTGTGAAATGCACGACATAGATAGAGTAGGAAACGAGATAGAATGGAAAACTTACGACACCAATTGGTGGGAAGTTCACGTAGTATGTGACAACTAGAAACACAATCGTTATGCCCTCTTAGTAGTTACCCGTTCCAATGTTAGTTACCCAAACCGTCTTTCAAATTCCTCCTTGCTCCCTTCGTTATCTCCAAGTCGTTTTAGTGAATGAAAGTTTTGGTGAGTTGAGTAAATGTGAGCAAAAGTGCAATAAATGACGTATTTATATATAGGGGTCGTTTGGTGGTAAGGTATACGCATGTTTCTTCTAGGTGAGACATTTGTGTCTCGTGTGATATGGAGGTGTCAAGTCATGCCTCCTTTGACTTGTGGCTTGGATCGACTAGAAAGTTAGGATGGTTAAGCTTAGCTTGGTACACTTGGTGATTAGTTTATTAAGTTTGTAAGTGGTTTTAGAGGCATAATATCCAAGGGTTACAAGGATTAGTAAGTTGTGGGGTTGTTTACTCGTGTAATGACATAACCCATGGGATCGTATGTTTAAAGTTTAGAGGCTAGGCCGGCTTATAGCTTCCCTTTGAATGATTTCCATGTTAGAACAAAGTCAACTTATCAAGAAGGTTTTGTGTGTCGAGTGTGAGGGAACAAAAGAAAAACGTGCATGTATACTCGTTTTTATTACATGTGTAGCAGCAAAAAGAAAGAACAAAAAGAATAGCCAGTGGGCTCGTGCCAAAAATCCGGTCCAATTACAAAAGCATGATGTGGTGGGCTTGTGTTAACCCTCAGCCCAAAGTGAATAAAACATAAGCCGTGTGGGCTTGGTGATGGTGATCCGACCCAAGTGAAAAGAATTAGAGTGGGCTAATGAGGTGATTCGACCCAAAAATATCTGGGTGTCGGTGTTCCGTACAATTTGTGAAATAAATCTCGGTGTCGGTGTCGGTTCGTGAAAACCATAATTATTTAAACGGTGTCGTCATATATATATATATATATATATATATATATATATATATATATATATATATATATATATATATATATATATATATAATAATAATAATAATAAATTTGTAAAAAGTTAATATATACATAGTGTCGTATATATATATTAATAGTTTCTCGGTGTTCAATTAGGGTGTCGGGTCGCAAGTGGGAATTACCGGTGTTTAACCTCATTGGGTGATATCCAAGAGTGACCTTCGGGTGATATCGGGTGACAAAACATATTCGGGTGTTAAACAAACGGTGTTTAAAACATTCGGGTGTTCAAACAATCAGTGTCTCATATAAAAAATTTAAATTAGCCCGCAAAAATGGCTTAGTTAAGAATAATGTCGGTAATTAGCATTAATAAATGACCTGAGATTTTACGGTGTATTACAAAAATCGTCCACCCCCTTTAATACACTAACACACCACTCTTTCTCATTTTCAAGACCATCTAGTCATTTCTTTCACATGCAAATCTCACCTAAAACTTGAAAACCATCCATTTTATTCCTCCACCCTTGCTTGCTGCAGATTTCAATCAAATAAACACCATCATCTCAGCCACTTTTGATCATATAATCATCATAACATCACTCTCTTGAACACCCTTGAAGAAAATGACACTTTGAGGCATAGTTTTGAAGGTTTTCTTGAAGATTCTTGGTGATTTCTTGGAGTATTCTTGAAGTCTTCATCAAGATTGTTAAGGGTTCTTTTCTCCAGCCCACAAGCCTCATTAGAAGTGTAAAAGAGAAGGTCCAAGCTTGTGGTGGTACCTCTTAATTCGTTTCTATCAAAACCCTAGAAGGTTTCATTGATTTTCACTTCTTGTAAGCTAATCTCATAATCCTCTTTGATTTTTATCACATGCAAATGGTTTTTGTTATTTAATTAATTATGGGTTTTCTGATTTTGATGAGTTTTAATGTTCTTGAGTTGTTTGTGATGATTAGTGTGGCATTGCATGATGATTGATGATGTTTTGGATGAGTTTAGAATAGGTTTAGTTGGATTTGATGGGATTGTTTTTACATCAGTAGAAAAACGTGGGTATTCCCATTAATTTTTGGCCTGGAGCCTATGATTAAATTACATTTTTAGATAGATATAGGTCTAAGCTTCATGTGGCGAGTTGGAGGAATTTTTATCTCCTCCGGATGACCAAGTTATGCCCAAATTAGTAAAACTAGTCAAAATAGGTAACTTGCAGATTGTTTGTGTTAATGGTAAATTTTTGGCTTAGAGCCTACTGAAGCTTTTCATAAATGAATAGGTTAATATCTCAGGTATTATTTGGCTAACTGAGCATTGGGGGCAATCGGAGTCGCGTGGATATCAAATATGGAAGGACTTGTTTTCTACACATTCGATAATTTTTTTTAATCTTTAAAATATACATCTGTGTCATGTTTTAACTCTTGTAACTTAAGTTTTCAATAGAAATTGTTGGGACCTTTGTACTCTGATTTATCAAATCGAATGTGACGTTTTATTAAACGTCTCTTTTGAGGTCGTTTTATGTAACTTGTTTTTATGAACTATGAAGTGACACCCAAATTGGTATTCCGCTGCGTTGTGATTTTGGAGGTGTCACAGAATGGCATCAGAGCATTAGTTATAGCGAATTAGGTTGTTTTCAAAACCTAAACTATAACTGATTTTCGAATTTTTTTTTAAGTCTTTCACCATTGTTCGATATCCGCGCGTGCTTGCTCCCAGGTAACTTATATGCTCTATTTTGCATCCATACTTCTATTATATGACTAATGAATATATCCCCTAGTCATGATTTTGCTCTCTCATGCCTACTCTTACATTCTTGTGATCTATGAAACTTTTTCAAGACATTGTAGTTGATCACAATGGTCTCATTTACTTCATTAACATTGTGAGTTGCACAATGGTTTCTTTTATTTGTCAGACATTGTAGGTGATTACAATGGTCTATAAACTCTTTCATAACCTTATATACTATCATTACATCTAATGGCGAAGCTCGTTACAATTTATCAATTCCTCTTGATTTCTTTACTCCCCGTAAACTTATGTTTCCTGAGCATTGTTGCACCTTTTTTTTTCAAATTGATACAAATTATATAGAAGACTATCTATATACACTTGATTTTCTCTTGACTATTTATACCTATTTACAAGAGCGTTACTTTTTATTTGTATAAGGATATTTATTATAAACGTTTTATCTGACTCTTTACACTCAGTCTCTATAGCACCATGTCAATAAATTACCCCACTACTACCTTACAAACTAATAACATGATGCACCACTATTTTAGCTCTGACTAGTTCAGAATTGACTATTTTGTCACCCGTTTACAAATTATTTGGTAAATTACCTTGTAAAACTAGTTTACTACCATCTTTTAAACCATTTTCGCTAAAATTTTAATACAATGCTTTCCACTCTCTTACAAACTACTTTACCATCATCTATAAACTATATTACTGATATACTACTATTACATGTATTAATGAATTCGTTTACTTTAACCTCTTATGAACGATGTGGTGATCTCTGAAACATTTTCGCTACTTCACGTTATTTCCTTTTGATGATATTGACATTCGGTGTACTTTGTCAATTCCACTAGTTATTTTATTGTTCAACCCCGAGTGTGAACATTCTTCTTATGCCTTTGAATCACGTATGTTGTTTTCGTTATCTATTCTTTTGAAATCTTTCAATTGATGGGAGTACGACCTTAACTTGTCATCCCGGATCGTGCTATCCTTTGGCACTTACCTTTGCGAATGCGATTGACTAATGTCATATTATTATTCTCGTTACTTCTCATGATTTTGATGAATCACGTCGTTAGTTAGACATCCTTTTATTTATTGTAACACTTGATCTTATTGTGTATTCTGTTTTGTGACGGACATACTTAAGTAGGATGATTTATAATCGTCTTATTGAAATGAATTGGGACGCTTCTTCATTTGAATAAGGAAATTATAAACCGCCGAACCATAAATTCATAAATCATCACTTACATGGATTGGGACGCCTCTTTATGTAATTGACGAGTTATAAATGAGTGGGCTTATGTGTATCCACCATAGCGTGTGTACAAATCATTCTTTTGGCTATGAACTCCCCTCGACTCATAATTTATTATGTGGATTTTTCCGATTTTGTATCGACCGCCGCGAGCTTGATAAGCTAATAGTAATGTACTATTATTCACTTCCATGAATTGACGACTTGATAAATTCCTTGTCTCCTATTGTCTTATCGCTAACACTTTTATTCTATCCTTTCCTTTAAGGACTCTCATGATATTCTATTCGTTCCCTCATACCATTGCTCACACATTAGGTGATTTCTATCACTTATTCTATCTTCGTTGCTATCTTGTTATCTTGTCAAAATCCTGAGCACAAAATGCATTAAGCACCTCCATGGGCTTCTATAAAAATTTTATGAGTCTTTATGAAAATTTTAAAAATATTTCACAAGTGTTTAAATTACCAAAATGACCTTCTTAAGTTAAAGAGTCGGTTCTAACCACCCTCTTTTGTAAAAACCATAACTAATAATTATAATGACACCATGCCCTATCTTTCAAATTACACTTTTTATACATCATATTTTAATCACGTCTTGAGGATATGACTGATTTAAACTTCGTTTTAACTAACGATTCCTAAAAATTTAAAAATAGACATTCTACAATCACAACCATAAACCCGAGTTTCAACATGGCTTTTATACATGCTTCCATCCCAAAAATCTTTAAAACGACCAAAAATGATTAAGAAAAACTGAGCGCCGGGACGTTGCTCTCTTAAGGGGTACGTGCTGTAACATTTCAAAAATTTCATGTCATTAATCTTAATACTATTTAACTATTCTATTTTTAAATAATTAACTTCGTCGGAAGTTATCCGCATTTTGTCATAACACGTTCAATTAATTCAACCGCGACTAGACTACGTCCATTCTACACTTTTTTTATGCATCATTGTTTCTTTAGAATCCTATTTTAAAAGTCACTTTTCAATTTTTCCAGTTTTACGTAAACCTTGCACCTTTACGTTTTACCCGATTTAAATTTACGTTTTAAGGTTTTGACAAAGTGAACCAACCCTAGACTATGATAATTTATATATTTTTATGGATTTTTGAACTATTTCATGTTTACAAAAGAGTTTTATACTTGTCGTGTCATTTTTATAGCTTACATTACTTTTATCAAGAACCGGTGTCACCAAACGTGTTTTCGTCTCACGGTTTCATTTTTAAAGACATTTAAACAATCCGATAAACCCAAGGCTCTCATGAAATATTAAAATTAGCCATTTTAACACTTTATAAAAATTTCAAAATATTTTTATAACACTTTTCTAAAATTCACGTTTTTAGGTCGTCCGGTACTGCGTAATTCGCGTTTTTAAGACCATACGCTTGGTTTAAACCCCACAAACACAATAATACCCAAAATATTAATCCAATAAGAATTAAATCTGATTTTTGGGCTTGTCTTGGGACCCCAAAATCGTCCACCCCCTTTAATACACTAACACACCACTCTTTCTCATTTTCAAGACCATCTAGTCATTTCTTTCACATGCAAATCTCACCTAAAACTTGAAAACCATCCATTTTATTCCTCCACCCTTGCTTGCTGCAGATTTCAATCAAATAAACACCATCATCTCAGCCACTTTTGATCATATAATCATCATAACATCACTCTCTTGAACACCCTTGAAGAAAATGACACTTTGAGGCATAGTTTTGAAGGTTTTCTTGAAGATTCTTGGTGATTTCTTGGAGTATTCTTGAAGTCTTCATCAAGATTGTTAAGGGTTTTTTTCTCCAGCCCACAAGCCTCATTAGAAGTGTAAAAGAGAAGGTCCAAGCTTGTGGTGGTACCTCTTAATTCGTTTCTATCAAAACCCTAGAAGGTTTCATTGATTTTCACTTCTTGTAAGCTAATCTCATAATCCTCTTTGATTTTTATCACATGCAAATGGTTTTTGTTATTTAATTAATTATGGGTTTTCTGATTTTGATGAGTTTTAATGTTCTTGAGTTGTTTGTGATGATTAGTGTGGCATTGCATGATGATTGATGATGTTTTGGATGAGTTTAGAATAGGTTTAGTTGGATTTGATGGGACTGTTTTTACATCAGTAGAAAAACGTGGGTATTCCCATTAATTTTTGGCCTGGAGCCTATGATTAAATTACATTTTTAGATAGATATAGGTCTAAGCTTCATGTGGCGAGTTGGAGGAATTTTTATCTCCTCCGGATGACCAAGTTATGCCCAAATTAGTAAAACTAGTCAAAATAGGTAATTTGCAGATTGTTTGTGTGTTAATGGTAAATTTTTGGTTTAGAGCCTACTGAAGCTTTTCATAAATGAATAGGTTAATATCTCAGGTATTATTTGGCTAACTGAGCATTGGGGGCAATCGGAGTCGCGTGGATATCAAATATGGAAGGACTTGTTTTCTACACATTCGATAATTTTTTTTAATCTTTAAAATATACATCTGTGTCATGTTTTAACTCTTGTAACTTAAGTTTTCAATAGAAATTGTTGGGACCTTTGTACTCTGATTTATCAAATCGAATGTGACGTTTTATTAAACGTCTCTTTTGAGGTCGTTTTATGTAACTTGTTTTTAAGAACTATGAAGTGACACCCAAATTGATATTCCGCTGCGTTGTAATTTTGGAGGTGTCACACCAGCCGCCATCACCACCACTACTAGCCACCACCACCAGTCGCCACCACCACCTTGGAGGTTAATGTGTTTTTCTTAAACCAAGCACCATAAAAAATAATGATAATCTTCATCCATTCCTTTGCATTCTTTTTGCCTTTCCCTTTCTCATTCCCCATTTTAAACCAAGCGCACCCTTAGTGTCAATATTATAAGAGTTTTTGTGCAGTTTACCCAATATCGCCGAGTGAGATCATAAGATCCACACGTACAAAATATCTTGTACAAGAAAATAACAAACAATTATCATCCACACAAGGTGAAAAAATAAAACAAGTGAACAACCAATCGTGTCACATATTCTAAGGCACTCACTTTCTACTCCACTCAAAACCAAAAACAAATTTTCCATTTTATCCTTTCTCTATTTCCTTAATATTTTTATAAAATCATTATGCATTTTGCTAAATATAACTATTTTTTTAAGGTTACCCTATATACTCCCCGTCCCATATTAAATGTTCAATTTGACTTTTTAAAATCTTTCTTTATTAACTTTGATATTAAATATTTTTATTTGTGTTATATAATACTTTGATACAAAATATATGAATAGGTTGAGTTTTAAATGTATTTTCACTCCGTATAATATTTATCAAATACTATATAACACAAGCAAAAATATTTAAGGTCAAAGTTAAAAAAAAAAATACTTAAAAAGTCAAAAGTGGACATTTAATATGAGACGGATGGAGTATTACTCAAAAAAACAATTATTAAATACAACGGACGTGGGTAAATCTCACACCTCAGCCAAAGAAGGAAAATCAAAAGCGGCTACAGTGCTTAAGACCTAAACAAGTATAAAAAATGACATGCCATATTTATGCAAAACAAAATAAAAACAACCTATCTAATCTGACCACGGAGGCTAATGTCATAAGCATTAGCAAACTTCAATTGAGCATCGGTCAGACAACAATCATCAAACTCATCATCATCATAAGGGTTTTGGTCGTGGGTATCTTCCTTTCATTGCTCTAATAAGCTCCTTATGCCAACTCTACTACCACCTTTAGAACCGTCAAATGCCATAAAACTAGAAGTTTCGTTGAAGTCCTCAAGGACTTAATCATCATCGCTATCCGAGATAATTAAATCACTAACATTAGAAAATGGATTGCCTACCATTTTTACTTCTTTAACTATGTCAGGAGTGTTCTTCGAAATACAAGGAGGATGCGCCTTGGATGACTTGCATAATTTTTCATATTAGCCTTTTACATAGAAGCGGCTTCTCATCATCACCTGGAAACACAAGCTTCCTCTTAATTATTTGACTTTCAAGCTTATGAATCCTTTCAACAAGAGATGTAGCACTTGGACTGCCAAAGAAATCAATAGTAGCACTTGCCTGCTTATCAATGTTCCCAAATCCATTATAAAAATCCGAATCTTTGCTAGTAATAGAATCCTCATTCAAATAAATAATAATAATAAATAAATAAGTGTTAACCACTACAACATCCTTACTTGTCTACGAGTTCAAGCTAAGGGGTGTGTTTTGTAAAAGTAGTTGTGAGCTATAGCCACAGCTCACCGCTCACAGCTTCTTAAGAAAGCATTGGAAAAATGAGCATTCTTAAAAAAAATAACAAAGCTCACCGCTCTATTGCCAAAAGAACAATAAAAATCAAAAAGGTTATTGCCCACCGCTCATCGCACAAAAAGCTTCACACCAAACATAGCCTAAGTGTATGTTTGACAAAAATAACTCTTACTGAAATTGGAGATGAAGTTGTAGATAGAGATGAAAATAAAAAAAAAATAATAATAAAATATTATAAAAATATATTTTATTTTTATAATAATCTTTTATAAGTTACGTTTAAAAATAAAAAATATATTTTAAATAGTTTATGACTTTATGTAAAAAAAAAAAAAAAAAAAAAAAAATAGTTTCTTGATTTGAGAGTGGATGTTTGGCTAAAAAAGGTCTCAAGTTCAAGTCCCAAGTCTTTTACCCTTAATGCGATAAAAAAATATATACTGCCCGATTAGATGTTATTGCATCAAAGAGTCACTTTATTTTAGAAACCTAAAATCCCCTACTTACCAAGGGACGATTCTTGGTCGTCGGATCAAATGGACAGATTTTAAGAATAAAAAACACGAAGAGACCACTTTTGCCAATTCACCAAACTTACCCCACCAACCCCACCCCCGACCTCACTTTCAACACAATCCCTATAAAAAAATCTCCCACTTTCTCTCTCTAAACAAAATAAAAAACTGCCATTTAAAAAAACAAAACAACCGTTTTTAACCGTTAAAATAAAATTAAAAAAAAAAAAGAAAAAGAAAGAAAAAAAAAACACACACACAAAAACGCAGCACAAATGCAAGGATCATCGAGTGCACAAGCAGATCCACAAAAACAACTGGTTCAAAGTAAACCTGTTGAGTCTCGAGATGAAGGCACGATGCTTCCGACTAATTATTTAGTTGTTTTATTAGTATTTCTAGTGATTTTGTAACTATTTATAAATTTTATTGCTACATATGAAGATTTTTTTGTACTTGTTTGTTGATTTTTAATGTGATACTTTGATGCATGTGATGATTATGTAGTTATTTGAGTTTTATAAGATATTGAGAGATTTTACAGTTTTTGTATACATGGATGCACACCAAGTGTTTGATGAAATGTATGAGTGAAAAGTATTATACGTGTGTATCACCAGTACTATTTGAAGTTGAACTGTATATGTGTATTATCATTAGTGATATTTGTATTATCACTTGTGAAATTTTGTTTATTTGATAGGTATTTTTGTTTACTTGTTAAAATTTATTATTATATGTCATGTATAGTATCACTTTTGATATTTCATTGTTATTGTTTTATAATCATAGTTAAAGCTTTTTTTCTCCTTTTTTTTTTAAGTTTTAATGATATACTATTTACTGTGTATTTTATCACCTTTATTTTATATTATAATTTTGATGTTTTATGTGTTTTTTGTGGATAATAATTGTGTTTTAGTTACTGATAAGCTATTTATTGTAGTGCAATATTGCTTATTATTTAAGTTGTTAGATTAAATAGCTTAAACATGTTGATTTTGCTTTAAACACATAGTTATTTAGTGTGATTTTGCTTATTATTTAAGTTGTGATTGGATTTGTCTATTTTAATGGATACACTGTGCGTATTTTGATGTATACATTTAATGGATGTGTGCAGCATACTAGTTTTGTTTCCTTGCAAAATATCACATTTTTTTTGCTTGCTTGCAATATCACATTTGATAAGCTGTAAGTAGCATACTTGTTTGGTCAATGTATTATATCAGATTTGATATGACAAAAGGATAGAATGTTATAAAAAGTATGATGCACAATTGTTCAGTTTATGTATCACATATGATAATGAAAAACAAATGATAAATTCTTACACTAACATAAGATATATTTATACATATTTGAATATTAAACTGAGTGCAATGAAAAAAAACGAAGCAAGAAAGCAGGTTATGAGAGTGCAAGAAAACAGAGCTTAGTTAAAAGAAAGCTACGTACAATTGAAGTGGGATAGAAGAAAGAATATCATCACCAACAACAGTAACAACAACCATACTTAGCACATAATCACTGACAACAATAACAACACTAACCAGAATGACCAAAAGCTCTATTAGATGTCTAAATCAAGAAGAAAAAAACACCAGAAAACCTGCGAAGGATAATCTAACGCCACCAACAATCATTGAAGAAGCACATGCGCTTCATATTAAACAATACAACCACCAAACATTGAAGAAACATATGTGATATCACCACCTGTGATATCACTTGTGATATCACCTATCATATAACAGAATGGTCCATAATTTTTTTTTAATTTCTTTTATATTTTTGTCTAAGTTATTTAGATGTCTAAACAATGTAGATGGTTAAATTAAGTTTGGGATTACCTAAGAATGATGGTGCTTTTTTTAATGAGGTAATCACTTTAGGTTAAAAATTGTATATCCTTGAACAAATGAGGATTGTGTGGTGTTGCTGATATGGCTGATATGGTTGCTATGGATTTGAGGTCTCTTTTTGGCAGAACTGACTTTGTCTAAATTAGTATTGATATAGGTTCTTGTATCAGGATTGTTTATTGTTTATATAGTATTTTAGTTTCAAAATGTTACCTGTTATGCAAAGTTTGGGGTTGTCTAATGCTCCCTTTGGTTCTTTCTTATATTTTTTCATTTGGTAATTAATATATTTTACTTTTTTCCAAAAGAAAAGAAAAGAAAAAGAATGATGGTGCTCTATTAGGCCCCAAACCACATTCGATGGTGCTGGAGATTCTACTCTATTTTGTTATGGCTTTTGGGTAATCTTTTGCATCTTGTGATTGGTAATCTAAACATATGAAGGTAATCTGAAGTTGTAAAACAATGCTTTTGAGTGAATATAAAATATAACATTCTTTTGGTAATTTGAATGTTTTCTCACTTGTGATATTAATCAAGTTAGCAATGCTATTGAGTAAACCTAACAATTCAGAAGAAGAAAAAAAAACATAATATTATCACAGATGATATACAAGTCCAGGATAAAATTAGCAATGCTATTAAATAAACCTAATAATTCAGTAAAAAAACTGAATGGTATCACAAGTGATATACAAAAGTAAACTCACAAAAACTTATAAAAATGATGTAAAACATTTGATCATTTTAGTGAATTATCACAAGTGATAAATGTCAAGTATTCAATAAAGTCACAAAAACCTAAAACAATTCAAACTATTGAGAATAAATAAATAAATAAATACATAAATAATCAATCAATCAACAAACTAATACTTCAATTGAAGCGGGTGAGAAGCCACCTCCACTTTCAACTACGCCACCTTATCCATTGACATTTGAAACTTTTCCCTTGTTTGGACAAGTATGTCTGTTATGATCAGTTAAACTACAAATATTACGACCCTTCTTTTGGTTCTTACTTTTCTCAATAGCTTTCTCACGTCCACCCTTAATATGGTCATTCTTATGTCATTTAGGAGGATTCTTTATACCCATAAAATCTTGAACAATATCACAAAATTTTCGGGGTGGAAGACCTGGCAAATCAGTCTTAACTTCTGACTTTAGCTTTCTTAGGTTGTCTACAAAAGAAGTCCATTATCATAAACAATTTATCAGTAATTACAACAATAAGAAACAGATTATCAAACATATCACTGGTGATATTACACATATATCAAACATATCACTGATGATACTACACATATACCATCAACTTCAAATATCACTGGTGATACTACACATATGATACATATAGATTCAAAACAACAATAAGACTTAAAAACAACATTCCAATGCAGTTAAAAACAAAATTTTAACTAACAACTTAATTGATAAGCAAAATTATAGGAGCAGTTAACAAGATTATCAAACATTTTTCACTCACACATTTAATCAAACACTTGGTGTGCAACTTGATAAGAAGAAATGTTAAACTTTGGTAAGCATCGACATTAACATTCAACTAAGTAGCATCATATGTAACTAAGCTCACCATCAATATTGCTAAAATCAACTCATTTGCATCAAGTAAAACACAAAAAAGTAGCAAATACGCTTGAAATTTAATCGAAACATGATAATTTTCCATCAAATGTATATGTAATTATATCAAATACTACTAATATTCCAACAATCAACTCAATAATCAATACTAAATAACATCACATCATAAACAACACATATTACTGAAGTAGTAAGTATTAAAAAAATGATAGAAAACAATGACCTCTTACCATAGTTTGGCTATTATTTGTATTATCAACTTCCTTCACAACCTCAACTTCTTTAATGACATCACCACTCACAATCTTCACACCATTGATGATGTCATCACCATCATTCACATTAACATCTCCTCCATCAATATTCATACAAACATCAATCTCAACATTAGATCAAATCTGATCCACAAATCATCAATTAATCACAAATCTAATTGTACGAATATCAAATTCAACAATAGTTGCCATTTTAATCTGTGTTGTAGATCAATGTAAACTGAATTGATTGAGAGAAAACATAAATCGGTGATGTTGCGGTGGAACAGTCGATCGAAACAGTGGTGTCGCGGTGGAGTAACTGTGGTGTTGTGGTTGAGTTACGGTGGAGGAGGGAAGTAGTTGAGAGAAAACACAGATAAACTGTGTGTGAAAAAAAGGCGAATGGGAAAAAAAATAAAATAAAACTTTATATAGTTGGGGGAAAATTAGGTTTAAAAAATTAAATCTTAGATTAATCTACATTATTAGATCAAAATAGATGGATGGTGAGGATTTGTCATTTGGTAAGCACAAAAATAAAGGTAAGCAATTGAACTTTTCTCTTGCATCAAAACCACTAAAAGCGCTGGGAGTGATAACGTTTCAACGCCAAATCGTCCTAGCTAGCTAATTTTTAACGCCGTTATGGCGTTATTACCACTACGAGTATATGAACGTTAGCAAGGCGTTATGATCTATGTTACTAGAGCAACTCAAGTTATAACATAACTTTGCTCCAAGTTATGATACCCCCATTTGTTTGTTTCCAAGTTATAGCAACGCCGTTTTCATTTATTTATTTTTTATTTTTAAAGTGAGTCTCAAAAGATAGTGTTAGTTGGTGTTATAATTACGGGGTATTTTTTGATGTTTTGTTATTTGGTGTTGAAATACTGTGACACTGACGTGGCTGATATTTTGGTGTTAACTCAAGTTATTACTTATGGCGCTCTAACATTTGTACTAAAAAAACAAACATCTATACTACTATATAATGCATTTGAGACTATTCTATAATTAGAAAGGTTTAAAATTCAGATTTTTTTCTTGCTTATTATGGAAAGATTTTAAAATTAATTTGTTAGGAAGTAAGTTGGTTAGTAAGTTTATTAGGAAGCGATTGATTGTTCAAACTAAAATTATTTAGCTTAACCATTACCCACCGTCGCATTGCGCGGGTACAGTTCTAGTATAATAACACGTGTTTCACACATTCCCTAACTTTATCAATTTCTTCTTTTTCCCAAATATTTCCCAGTCACCTTTTTAACACAAACCAATTCTCAACCAACTTTAAAAACCCAACCAACAGAAGCAGAAGGAGGTGTTTGTTGGTCAACGGTCAACGGTCACTATTTTCCGGTGAACCAACAACCCTCCTTCCTTCATGGACACCACCACCACAACCACCGTCATCTCCGCCGCCTCACCGGAAAAAGTCCAACAGCAACCAGATCTCACCGATTTCGAATTTAACGAAAGTGACGTCATCTTCTCGTCTTCATCAGATTTTACCGACAACGACGTCATCTTCTCGTCACCGGAACCGGAAAACGTTTCCACTTCACCGCCGGTTAACCGGAGCTACAATTCCGGTATCTACGCGGCGTTATCAGAGGATCATCAGCCGCCGTTTGTGAAACGGAGAGGTGTTAAGAGTCCGTCACGCGCCGTGAACGTGGCGCGTGAGGTGAATGTGCCGGTGGCTGTACGGCGGAGCTCGGCGCCGGTGAATGTGCCGGTGTGGCCGAAGAGTAAACAGAGGAAGAGTTTTTATTTAGGTCAGTTTGATGATGGTGATGGTGATGATGATGACGTGGCAGATGATGGTGATGATGATGACGTGGCGGATGGTGAGATTGTTCCGCCTCATGAGATTGTGGCGAGGTCGTATGTGACGTTTTCGGTTTTCGAAGGAGCGGGGAGGACGTTGAAAGGGAGGGATTTGTGTCGTGTTCGGAATGCCGTTTTTCAAAAGACCGGTTTTCTCGATTGAGACAAGTTGTAATTTCGTGAATTTTTGTTCCTCTATATTGGAAAATAAAGTTTTGGTTATTAGTAGGCTAATTGTAGTTATAGATAGTACTCGTATGTGATTGATTACCACTATGATTTTGAATCATGTTTAGTCGTTTGAGACTTTTGGAGCGTTTAGAATTTTTGAATTTTGTTTAAGATCCTTTTTAAAATAAACGACTATTGTTGTTTCAAATGTTATTGCATGCGCAAACGGATTTTGTGATAGTTTAGTACTCATTGCGGTATGTAGCAAGTTAAATAGCAATCTAATTTTTGTTCATTAGCTAGTTATGTTGTTGTTAATAGGGTGGGGTGGGAAATGATGCTGCGTGATTGATGGTTCATGGGAGAATTGAAGCGTCATTTAGGGCTAATTGTGCAAGATTACAATGTAGTTTTGGACTTTTACTAGGTGAAGTAATGATGTTTCTAAGTTAAGCAGAGTAGCAACTTAAGTTTGTTTGCTGCCAATTGTAGCTATGTCGGGTAAATGTAGGTTGCTGTGATTGGTAAAATAGTTATGAAATTATAGGAAGTAGGCTGCGATTTCTTGTAATTTTACTAGAAAGTTATGTGATGTGTGAATGTAGTTTGCTATTTTGCGTAAATAGCCCATTCAGTTTCCTGCAAATGCTTAACGGAGCTCACAGTTCTGACTTGATGAATGTGCTTTTAAACGATATGCAGTCATTTAAATTCCATATTATGTCGGGTGGGGAATTATAATGCGCTATAAATGTTTTTCGGGAGAATTAGTGCATTAGTTTACTGCAAATTTTTTAACTGTGCTCACCTTTACAAGAAAGAATACATATTAAAGTTTCTAGGAAACGGTTTGCCGGCATGTTTGGCAACATGGTTTGAAACTTAAACTTTCTGTAGGCTTTTTAAGTATGACAGTTCGCCTGATGGTAATAAATGACCTTCATAGTGTTTCACTGTTTCTGGTAACTTTTATCATGTGAAGTGACGATAGAATTGAAACTTTCATGTTTATGTTTACTCCATGAGAAGTGATGCAAAGATGTCTTCTAGTTCTTGCATTTATCTACTTGTTTAGCGTACCAATTTTTTTGCTGAAAATATCACATCGCTCATGTGATGTCATATGCTAAGATCAAACATGGTCCAGAACTCCAGATGAACTTGGGCGGCTGTTCAGCATTTAAAAGGTATCGTCTTTTACTTCATTTGGGACAAATAGGACAAGGTTTCACTTTCATTGTTAAGAAACTTAGCTGTCACATTAACTTTTTGTGTTATTGCTTTGTATATCTTATTTAATCTACTTTGAGTTCATTAGCTAGTTATGTTGTTTACTGTCAATGTTGCATACGGTGGGGGTTCGAAATGATGCTGCATGAATGATGGTTTTTGGATGACTGATAACGTTATTTAGGGCTAATTGTAAGATTACAATGTAGTTTTAGACTTCTACTAATTGAATGGACGATATTTTTAAGCTACGCAGAGTAGCAACTTATGTTTGTTTGCTACCAATCGTACTATATCTGGTAAATGTAGGTTCCGGTCATTGGTAAATAATTATAAAGTTATTGAAAGTAGGCTGCGGTTTCGTGTAATTTTACTAGAACGTTTTATGTGATGTGTGAATGTAGGTTGCTATTTTGAGCGTAGCCCAGCAGTTTACTGCAAATGCTTAACGATGCTCATAGTTCTGACTTGATGAATGTGTCTTGTTGTTGTGAATAGTCATAGACAGTATATGTTTCAAATGATTTGCAATCATTTAAAAGCAATATTATGTGGGGTGGGAAATTATATTGCAGTGCAAATGGTTTTCGGGAGAGATGGTGCATTACTTTACTGCAAAACTTTTAACTCGTGCGCAACTCAACCAGAAGCGAATACATGTTATGTTTAGGAAACCATTTTTCGTCCTGTTTGGCAACATGGTTTAAAAGTAGAGTTTCTGCACGCTTTTTAAGTATGACATCTTTAGTAATTGGCTACTGGATTTAAATGTTACTGAAATCATTGTACCTGATGGTAATAAGTTTGCTGCATAATGTTTCTAGTAACTTTTATTAAGTGAAAGTGGTGATTGAACTGAAACTTCTTCCCTTTATTTCTGGTTTTATCTTGTGTTGTTATCAAGACTTTCGTGCTTTTGTTTACTACATGATAAGGTATACGAACTTTAAGAGGTATCTTATATCATCAATTTGCTTGTTTAATGAAACAAATTTCGTGTTGAAGATAACATATTGATTGTGTGATGTTATATTCTGAGATCTAACATGGTCCAGATGAATATGGCTGGTTGTTCTGCAGCTTGAAGGTACCTTCTTTTCTTTTCATTTGTAACTCATATGACAAGTTTTCACTTTCACAGGTATGCAAAAAACCAATCACATATATTTTTTTGTGTCATTGCCTTTATTTTATTTTAGCTCTAGTTTATGCTTTTCGGGGTTTGATTTTTCATGAGTTGCCAGTTTCATGCTTATCACAAGTATGGATACTGGTAAATTTGGCGCATTAGTAAGATGTATCTCGATGATCAAAGATTCTAATTACATTGTTTTAATTTATCTTGCTTAAGGAAAACCAAATGAGGAATGAGGGATAGAATGTAACTTTATCACGTCATAAGTTCATAACCCTTGTCCGGAAATTGTATACTTTTGGTTCCTGATAGATTCTTACGTAACCTTCTGGAAAAATTACTCTTCCATTCAATGTTTTGCTGAATTTAAATAAGATGACTGGAGCATCATGTCTTTTGGATTTTGCGTCTTGATCTCACGGTATTAGGGATGAGAGCGTTATGCAAAAAGTAAGTTCCATCGTAAGCTCATAATTGGCTAATGCAAGTTGTGTGGTTCACTTCTTATTCTTGGAAAAAGTTAGATAATGGAGAATCTCTTGGACTACAAATTGAAAGTTTATTTTTTGATTGATGTGCACTATACAGATATGCATGTGATCTTGTTAGTTTGTAGAAAACGTGCTGGATTTTGCCATTATAATGCTAGATATGTACTATATTCCTGTAGCATCTCTGGGCCGTTTCTTTTTGAATGTGTATGTGGAAATAAGAAAAAGATAGAGCATCTTGTGCTGTTGTGTGTGATTTTTATCAAAGCTAGATTCATTCAATGGTGCATAAACTTTTCATGCTCCCTTCAAACTGAGGTGCATAATCTAAGTGGGAGGACAACCATACATGTTTTAGAGTTTCGGATGGTTTTGCTTATCTTTAGACTTGGTACCTATATCCCATACTTTTAATGTGCCCCTTTGTGATGTGCAATTTGTAACCGGTATTTTATTTAAATGGGTGGTAAATAAAATAAAAACATAGCTAAGAGTGGCACTGGCCAAAATTTAGTATACGGACCGAACTTGTGCGGTGTGTATTTTCAATACATAAACCGTATTAATCATTTTGTTCAAGTGATTATGATTATTGACATAAGAAAGCTTTTGTAAGAAGGAAACAAGTATTTTTGGGCTAACCCTGCCCGAATGACTCACATCAAAACATTACCTGTTTCGAGCGGAACTTGTTTTGACCAAGCTGCATCCGTTGCCACCTCTAGTGATCTCCACTCGTTTCTTTTGTGAATACATTTGCATTCTATTTTTTAAAAACATAACTACTAAGTACTAACTTACTATGGGGCATGTAATTGTCCTTCGAAACATTAGTTGTTTGCACTTATTGTATTGTTATATCTTGTTGACTATGTGAGAAGGCAGCCAAAGGTATCTTGTTTTATCCATTTGTTTGTTTTAGTGCAACAAATTTCTTGTTGAAAGTAAAATGGTCCAGATTAATTTGGCCAGTTGGTTGCCGACTTAAAGGCACCATCTTTTTTCCTATTGATTTATGTTAAATAGGACAAGTTGCACTTTCATTTCTTATGAAATGAAGCAATCGGGTATATCTTTTTTGTGTTATTGCCTTTATCCTTTATAAGTCCACTTTCTCGTTTCTGGGGTTGGATCTTACTGATTTAGCAGTTCCAGGGTTAGTTATCGCATTATAACAATTGCTTCTTTACTTCTATTAGCTAATTTTTTTACCTGATATGATAAGTTAGGTAAACCCCCTTTAGCTGTATGATACAGCGATACTCCTCTCCCTACCGTAAAAAGATAATTCCTTTCTCTTTCTATATTTTGATGAATCAGAATAAGACGACTTAAGCATCATCTATTTTTGGAAATTCTCTACTTTGCTCTTAAGCTATCAGTGATGCAAAAGTAACGCCATTTTCAGGCTTATAATTTCCTTATGCAAGCTGTGTTCTTCTTGGAAAAGGCTAGATAATGAACAGAAAACTTTTCTTGTTACTGGTGTGCACTATGCATATAAGCCTTTGATCTTGTAAGCTTCTAGAGCATTTGTTTAAAGTTAAAACTTTGTGTCATAAATTTCCTATATTATGGAGTTAGCTGGTTCATGGAGGAATGGGAGAGTGGCGAAAGGGCTAAAAAGAAGCACAACTTAAAACAACAAATGACTTCTTACAGACCATAGCTTTTAATCTGCTTGGAGTCACGAGGCATATCTTACATGCAAGGAAATCTCGCGATGAGATGGATGCTGCGACAACAGCCATACGCAATTTACCCAACTATCGGAGCCAATTTCTCTCAACTGAGCTCTGAGTTTTTCCTCAAACATTAGCTATTTTTATTCATTATTATTATTTTTTTAAATAGCGCGAGACCAGAGATTGTCCTGGATCACATTATTCCTTAGCTGTCAAATCGGTTTATTTTGGTCAATTCAAAATGGGTTGACCCAACATCTTGTGTGAAGATGAAAAGTTTGGTGCATATCTGGGCTAGATTCATTCGGTGGTTTATAATCTTTCATGTCTCCTTCAACATGATGTGACACAAACCATTAACTATTGACAACCATTGCAGTGACATTTTGTTTAAAGAATAAAACATCATTGTCATTTTATTAAAAAAAATAGATAATTGCTAAAATAACTAATTATTACACTTGACAGTTGACACACTATCTTTTACGTTAAAATTTAGTAGTAATTGACAAAAAGTATAACGGGTTGACCCAACCCGTCCGAGTTAAGACCTGAATACAGAATTTACCCATTTTGACCTAAACTCGGTATGAGCCATTACCAAACGTATCACCAAAACCTTAATTACATGTTTTATACTATCAGATTATTCAAAATGTACAGCTTAGAAGTTAGAACAACACAATTTTGTGCTTATTGCAATTTCTATCATAAATTCTACATACAATACATCAGTATCTGTGTCATACTCCTTTACACAAAACTTCTAATGGGTATATAATTACCCTACAAAAGTTAGCTTTTTGTTGGCAAGAAGCTCATACAGATTGGAGGTCTGACCCCAGCCAACGCAAGGATAGAGGATGGAAGTATCCATAATCCATCGCCACAGATTAAACCCGAAGCAATGGCAGGAACCATCAGGTTTGCCTTTTGCTTGTTGATCTTCTGCCATATGAACACCACTAAACTTCCCACACACATGTCAATGGCAAAATAAGCTCCAACAAGGAAAGGTACCGCCATAGCCATTGGTAAAGGGACCCATTTTGCTATTTTTGAAGTAGACGTGTCTCTTACCAAATTCGCCAGCATCGCAAAGGCAAAAAACCCGTAACAAAGCTGTAAGCAATGATTTGGCAATGCAGAAAATCCTTGCACTCCTAAAATTGCCATGTTTCGGTAAATAAGAGCATAAGGAGCTTTATATTCACCATCTGGATTCCCGATATCAAACGCTTTATAAAAGAGGAAAAAAGTAAGTGGGGCCACCACACACCCGATGGCTGTCCCAATAGCCTGGCTAACCAGCATTGACCTTGGTGAGGTCATAGTCAAATGACCCGTCTTGAAATCATGCATCAAATCAGACGAGATTGAAACGATTGATTTAATCAAACCGCAACCAACCAGACCTGCAACAACACCTTTTTCTTTTCCCGTCATTGCAGCTAGCACAAAAAGAGCAACCTTTCCATAATTATATGCCATGTTCATGTCGGTCAAACCAGCACCATAAGCATTACAGAAACCCAAAGACGGTGCAATGACATAAGCCACAAGAACAAAATACCATTTGAGCTCTGGAAACATGATCGGGATGATAATGATGGAAACAATAGAGAACATGACATAACCGGTCGCTGCAACCCAGAAAGGAATGCTTTCTCTCAAGAACACCTCGTTTCTTTGGAGGCTATCTTGCAGTTCATTGCTGTTATCTGGGTCTGAAGCAACATACAACATAATGTCATAAAGTTGAAATAAGTGAAGTGTTTACGGATGATTTTTTGGTTATTAAATACTTACTTGTTTTGGGGTTCTTCCTTGACGTGGTATATATGTTTCTAGCAGTGAAAAAAGTAATCTTTAAAAAATTGTAAAGACCATCTCCTAATATAAGTGCGATCGAAATGAAAACCTGCGATTACAAAAACCTTTTAGACATCAAAACTCAATATTAGAGGTGGCAAGATGGGCACGTTTGTCAAGTTGGGTAACGGGTCAAAGTGGGTTGAGTTATAGTATCAGTCAAAGTGGGACGGGTTGGTCTGCTACATCTTTTTTCCATTTTTGAACTTGTTAAAAATAATGAATACATTAATTATGCTTATACAAACAATATTATTAGAACAATAAACAAATCTTTGAAATACAACGTTTTGGGAGGTTGTATATATTAAACATAGATTTTCGCAGACCTTTAAGCCATTTGACCCATCTGACCCCCTCTTTTTGGGGTCTTTGGGATTGCTTATCTGCTTATTAAGAGTCTATAGTATCTAACCTTGTAACCATTTAGACTCTTCATGCTGCTTTGAGGTAAACTCGAAGGAAACCAATCTCCTTTGCGGTCACCAATCAGTGGCCACATTACTCCATAAGATAAAATACCTCCTGCAAGCAACGACAAGTTCACAAGATGTGAACATATCATTCCTGCTCCAACGTAAGTCATGCTAAAATCAAAATAAAACCTGCACAAAAGAAAAACTTTCATTTTAACAAGTGTTTTCTAACAACACTTCCTAAACTAGCCAAAATGTATAGAAGTAAAACACGCACGAGTTTGCATAAGCTTTTAAACCGAATGTCGGGAAGTAAGTGAATCCGCATGTTCCTGAACCCGAGTAGAACCATTGAAAAAAGGCCCACGCAAAACTTCCTGTGAAGAACTTTGCAAACCCCACAACTTGCTTCCTGCATTAAACCATAGGAAAAAAATGTTAATTCTTCTAACGGGGTGTTTGGATGTGCGTTTTGAATGTTAGCATGTGATTTTGAATCTTCGGAATCATATTATCAGCTAAAATAAAATAAATTGTATGAGGTAGTGTTTGGATATGTTTTGCTGTTTCAAGTTGTAAAATATTAAAATATGAGTGTTTTGTGATTCTTGTTATTTAAGAAATACTAATACATAAAATATTAAAATGACCAAAAAAGGCAACCTTATGAAAGGAGATACCTCTTGTTAAATAGGAGAATAATGAGGTGTTTGGGATTGCTTATAAAGTGAATTATTCTGCTTAAATATAGGCACATGTACCAACATGCTTCTTTATTAGTGCTTACTTTAGAGTAAAATAAGCAGATAGCCAGTTTCATCCAAGTACTCAAAACTTCTCATCTGCTTTTTACAGTAAGCAGATAAGCACCTCAATAAGCAATCCCAAACACACTTAAAACTTATGCAGCGGCTGGTATGTAAGATAATCAGTTCTTAAACGCAAGTGCAGTGATGCATGTTCGCATACCTGGCCATCTTGTCTCCTTTTGGAGTGTGGAAGCCATTGATAAGCACAGCTGTAGCTGTTCCACTTGGATATGTCAATTTATAGTCTATGATCATAATCTGCAAAAAAAACAAGATATTAAAATACCGAAAAAACTTTGTATAAAAGTTACTACCCAAAAAAACAAAAAAGTACAAACCTTTCTAAGAGGAACCAACGCCAAAAGACCGACAAAGCTACTAACGAACAAAAAACCGGTCATCCAACCAATCCCAGGTTCTTTATAACTACCAGGGGAATTCCCTGGTGTATCAACTCCGGCTTGCTCATATGTGTTCTTGTTTAATCCCAACAAATATGACCCAAATCCACCTACACACAAATCCTTAATCAAATCAATACTACATTTTTTTTGCTATTCGAAGTAATGATAGTCAAATAATCACTAGTCAAGATTGGGTAACATATAGACTCAAAATGGTACCTATTACTTACATAATCAGTTGTTAAAACTTTAATCAAATTCTATTTACATTCATATAATTATCAAATCATGTGTATTACAATAATGGTTTGACTATTTTTTTACTTACAAGATTTTTAACCTCAGTATTACAAAAATGGTCAAAAACAATGTTTTAGCTGTGTACTCATGATTTGTACATATATATATTTTATCTTATTTTTGCATAAAACATTAAAGCAAAACTCTTGACTTTTACATATTTATTTATTTATTTTTTTGTCTTCTATTAAATTATCTGACAACCTTCTTGCAATTATTTTTTTACGGAAACACATGCATCCCAGAAACTGTACAACAATCACTCAATCATTATCTTCATTTTAAGACCAAAATCAAAAACAAAATAATCAAACTATATCAAAACACAACACCAAACACCACAAAAAACATCATTAAAAAACCAAAAACAAGAAAACAAACCTCCAACAGCGATGCTATAACAAGCAACAGCACAAGTCTGAATAATAGTATTCTCTTGTCTAGTAAAAGGAGTCGTGGTAAACCCAGCTTTATGCAACAGCTTAGTCCATGTTCTTATGAACACAAAAGCCAACAAAGCAGCTGAAACATTAAGGTTTGGAACAAGACCAGTTGTCAAGTTCAGTTTCATAACTATCACACTATACATTATTCCTATCATTAAACTTGCCACTATCCCTCGGACTGTTATATCTTTTCTCCATGGTTGTTGTCTATTCAGACCAACAACACTTTCTCCAGTGTCACATGCCGGAGGATCAGCATCAGTATGACGAAACTGGTCCTCCGGCATGTTAATATTATTTATCTCTCTAGACCCATGTTCCATATTTATGACTTGTACAAATATGAAATGTTTTTGTATCAAAAAACATTTAATGTAACAGTACTTATACAAAGATATGGAATGTACTTTTTTTTGTTGTTGTAAAAGGGTGTAGTACAAATGTGATAAAATGTTTAGTAGTACAAATGTTTTTGGAGTAAAATTTAAGTTATAGACTTATAGATTGGACTTTGATGATGGTTGAAATGTATGTTATTGACTTTGCTTTATGTTAATGGAAAAGTGACGGGTTTGCTTGTTAATAATTGGAATATTTTTCTATTTTTGTGTAGTGGGTTTTTCTTTTTATTCGTATTAGACCTTACTCTTTGATTATTGGGCAAATGATTACCTTTTGGAAAACCTTTAGTGAAGGGTGTTTATTGGTACCTTTTATAATGTGGGTTTTACGGGGGAAAAGGTTTAGGTTTAGGCCGAGTCTAGAATGAGCTTTGCTACATCTCCTACCATTTTATCCTACAAATCCTTCTACACGTAACAATATTATATAATTTTTCTCCTTCATTCTCTCTCTGCATCCAAATCGTTAATTTTCACAAATGTCAGCATCCTGTGAGTAGGCACATTTGTAGGATGTTTTTGTAAGAATGTTTAACATTTCTTAGTCTAGAATTGGTCTGAGAACTCTCACGATAGCGTCACATCAATATTCAATCTTACCATTTTTATGTTGGAACATGCTAAGTTCTTTCCCCACATTGTTACCATAATGAAACTATTATCATAAGTGATAAGACTATTAGACACATGACTAATAAATAGATATAATCCATAGCAGTAGGCTTAATGATTGGTTTAGACTTGTTTAGGCTTGATTGTGCTTGATAATAGAGATTATTAAATGGTCAAAAGATGGGTCTTGTGGCTTTAATTGGTAATGTTAATTAATTTATTATTGTGACGTTTAATAAAAAGATGCAACGTTCATTTTACACTTAGAGCATTCGGTATAATCATGTAAACTTCACATTAAACTATAACTTCGTGCGTTAAACCTTGCGTTAACACACCGAGTGCCGGCGTTAACGCAACGCGTTATGTGCTTGACACAACGTTAAGGGCGTTATTATTATTTTTTTTATTTTATTTTTTTTAAATGGGTTTTGGTGTGTGTTTATAGTGTGTGTTTTCGTGTGTGTGGTGGTGTTGCAGGTGTGTGTGTGTTTGAGGTAGAAGACACGCAGAAGATGAGGTAAGTGACTGGGTTTTTGTTTTCGTTTTTTTTACCCGAGCATGGCCCAACCCAATTTTGAGATTGCATTTTTTTTATCAACTATTACTATAAGTGTATATTAATTTAATTAATAAAAATTTTAGTTTTTTTAAATAAAAAGAAAAAAAAAATATAAAGTAGAGCCCAAATTGTTGAGTTAAGATGAGTTATACTAAGCCAATTTTTTTTTTTTTTTTTTTTTTTTTTTTTTTTTTTTTTTTTTAAGGTAAAAAAGATTAAAGCTGACGTGACAGTGTGATAAAACGTGGGTTGACCAATGACCATACCCATTGCTCTTATAACGACATCAACTGTATTCTGAAGAGTTGCAATGGTTTAAAGAGTCTTCATCCAATATATAAATGGCTTTTGGTCTATGGAAGAAGGCACAAAAAAACACATATAACCCACATCAAACTCCATCATGAAACCATTCCAGATTCGTTAGATTCAAGTTTTAATACTTGAATTAATTGTTGTATCTTCTAAACAAACACATTAGTTAGGGCGAAATTCTGTTTAAGGTCATTGCATTCAACGGCTTCAATCACGCTGTTATATTATTTGATATTGCTGTAATTTATTTCCTAACACTTTACTCACGTAATGGTTATCACCTTTCTTCACATTTCATATAGGGGTGTGCATCGGGCCTAAACTGACTCCGACCCGTCCCGACCCGACAAGCCCGACTCCCGATTTCGCCGGAATTGCAAACCGAATCCCGACCCGAAACCAATCGGATCGGTATCGGGACTATCGGGATCGGTCGGTATCGGAATCGGGCGGCGTCGGTTTTCTTTGTTGTTTTGTCGGTTTTCATCCCGTCCCGTCCCGACCCGACTCCCGATTTTGCCGGAATTGCAAACCGACTCCCGAACCGTTTGATAGTCGGGATCGGAATCGGGCCAGCGGTTTGGTCGGGATCGGGCCGGAAAACGGGCGACGGGCGATTTTGCTCACCCCTAATTCCATATGCTCCACTTAAAAATAAACATACACCACCTCAAAATCACTTTCTTTTTTTTTTTTCTTTCTTTTTTTTTTTAATCATGCTATTTGCACCAACATGTGGTGCTATTTGGGTTGCTCCACACATGGACTTAAAGTGGATGTAGTAGTAACATCTCGTGATCTTGGTAACCATTATGGCAAGTCTTATACTTTTGGCTGTTTAAAATTAAAATTCACAACTTTTTGATTTTTGAATCAAACAGTTTAAAGGGACGTCGATATTTTTAATTAAAGGAAATACCCAAAATGTCGTTTTGAGTCTTACAATTATGGGTCTCGGGTTGGCGAAATGAGAATGAAAATCAGTTTACAAGCTCATGCATTTTGACTGGTATATGTAGCGCGAAATATTAAGTACACAATGTTTTATGTTAATGACGGAAAATCTTGAATTAAATCAGACATCATTGTATAGCGTAGTTTACCTAATAAAATTTTTTAAGCTAGTTTTGTAAGTCACTATGGTGGTATTTGGTTTACCTACTAACAAAAATTTATTCAACTCAACATTAAATATAAACTCGACTTTGAATCCAAAAATTCAATTGAGAACTTTTATTTTCCTCATCATAAAGAATATTAAATGATAGTTATGAGAATTATAAAACCGAACTCGTCATTCTTACATATAGAAAAACAGCAGTATTTGGTTCTAATTTTTGTAAGTCATGTGCTAGTGTTATTATATTCTTGACGTGTAGCTTTAGCTGATATGTAGTTATAACTATTTTGTCAAATAACGTGTTTCAATAGAATAGGACTATTAGATTACGTACTAAACTCAGTGTTTTAAAACCCGGTTGACCCGGTCGGTTGAATCGTGAACCGGTCGAGTTACCGGAAAGCGGTTTTGAGCGAAAAACTCGGTTGAACCGCCGGTTAAACCAGTTGAACCGTTACACGTTGGCTTGGACGGGTCAACTAAAAAACCGGTTTTTAAAACATTGGACTTTAAAGTACCACGGGAATCTTGTAAGCATAGTTAAACTAACTATCATTCCTTATATTTTTGTTATTTTCACTTGGTACCATTTCAAAATCTGCAACTAGTTTTTTTATGCATGATGTACAGGAAAGGCAAAGAGCGTGTGGCATGCACAATCACAAGTCACAACTTATACGAGTCCAAAAGTTTCGACGTAAAACCCACAAAATTTTGGTTATATATTCAACTAAAAACTCGTATTATTTTTTTTCTTCTCAAAATTATAATAGTTTTGACGCTACTGTGACAAATAGTAAGATGTTGATAACCGATAATGTTAAAAGGCTCGCACAAAAAACAATATGTTAAGGCTAATGTTTGAAATGACTCAACGTTATGTTTAGTAGAGTGTCCATGCACCTCCATAAGATCATCCGTAATGGATGTTTATCGGCTCGATTGTGGACTCGGTCACCCTTAAAAGAGACGTGTCACCCTAGTTACACTTTCAACACAAGACGCGTCCAACCATGGTTTTTTTCAAGGACCCGGTCGTATACGTACTCGACTGAGTTGTTGAGTCGTGTGAGTATGTTGTGTTTGTGGGTGTTTTTATTAAATAATTTTTGTGGGTATATTTGTGTATAAGTTGGGATATGTTTATTGTGGTGACTGTGATCGTCTTATTGTACTAAGTTGGTCATGAAGAATGTTGCAGAGGATAGAAATTTGAGTTGACACTAATGTAACATTAATGGCGGCAGTGGTGTGTGCTCACCATTACACTTGACGCCTTGGTTCAAGAATCCCAATTTCTTGTTGCATGTACTTCGCTTGATGCATCATATATTTCTATCGGTTAATCCGAAAGTTCACAAATTACAACTTTTGCGTCTGATTTGGTAAAAAATAGAGTACATGGTCTTGTTGAAAATAATGGATAAAGTTCATAGACTTTTATGTTTCATTATTGTGTATACATTATTGTGGCATTGAGTCAATACGTATTTTCTTTTCTATGTCACATATTGTGGCGTGTGGTGTGAACGTGCCGTATATCGAGCGCTATTGAGATATTTTATATTCGACAAGTGGATGAGATTCTATAAGTCATTTTCAAGGACCTTAAACTTTACGCTAATATATAATTCAAATCATATATCCATAAGAGGTCATTTTATTATGAAGTTACAATAAAATTATCATGGAAAGCTACATTTTTCACTTTTATTAACGTACTTATTTCTGACGTGTCTATTAAAAGTGACATTTATTATTATTATTATTATTATTATTATTATTATTATTATTATTATTATTATTATTATTATTATTATTATTATTTAATAATAAAAAAGTGACATTTATTATTATTATTATTATTTATTTTTATTATAATGATTTTTCATTGAAACAAAGGAAATTTTATGAAATTAGAGGGGAGTCTAGACACAATCTGTGCTTCCACTCCTTTTTGAATACACAAACTAACAAGATGAAAAATAAAAACACCGCTCTTAACGTTGTTAGAGTGGCTGCTAGCAATAGTCCCGACACGCGAAAGTGTATTCAAAGCTTCCACATCAAGTTCCCCAAATGTGGAATAGGCGAACGGGACGAACTTGTATCCATTGTCTTCACACTTTGGCGCATACTTCTTCCTTTTCTTTTCCACAGCAATACTCAAAGCAGCCCCAGGAGCCCATGACGTTACCCCAGTCCCAGCAAACGAAGAGACCCCCGTCACATCCAGACATGCATCCTTACCTTGGAACCAGTTAAACAGAAGCATATCTGTAGGACGTAAATCTCTCCCTTCCTCTGAAAGAAATCTCATTGGACCCTCTTTACGCACCATAATCTCGGCTTTGGAACATATATCAACAAGGATATCACGCACCAAATTATGCCTGAACTTAACACCTGCTTCGCTAGCGCAGTGGACTGCGTGATCCCCCACTGGTCCATACGGTGTACATTGCAACTCGGGCATAAGCTACCTTCAAAGAACATGGGAACCGCAAGCCTATAGCATAACGCCGATCAAAATTGGCGAGGATTCATCCTTTGTCCGAGGCCGTCAATAGGGATGGCGAAGAGGAAGTCATGCGCATGTGGGGCGCGGATACTACTAAGTACAGCCACCTGCCTTGGACTTAGTGAGTACTTAGAGACAAGGTCTTTCTCAATGACACCGAAATAACACTTTACCAAGGTTTTCATCATTTGGGGGGGCAGAAGTGCCCCCGGTGACAGTGAGGAAGTCGGTGTTACAAGTAGCGTTGAATATGTCCAAAGCATGCTGGAATGAAGGGCCATTTCAAACAATACCCGTTTTGATGAGTAACTTATCCTGTAAGTCGTTCGTTTGCATCCAAGAAGCGAGGAAAGCATATTGGATGATATCCCCCGCTGAAAGGATGCCAAGACCACCAAGCTTTATTGGAAGAGTGGCAAGCCTCCACTGTCAGTCACCAAACCCTGGCCCCGAAGCAGTAACAATCTTCTCCAAAGAGGCACGTAACATCTGATCAAACTGAGCTTGGGCCTCTGATAAGTGCAAGGGGGAGCATGTTCTCAAGGCATAAGATAATTTCGAAACTCCTGCACAATTACGCAAAAGGAGAAGCTCACATTGCGGATCATTGAGTTTGTTAATTGCCTCGATTAAATGCATGGTTTTGGAGACCCTTTTGGACGCTAAATCCCGACAGAAACCTTCGTCCAAACTAACCGAACCACCAAGAAGTTTGACACCATTGAGCGGGCGAGCGATATTTACAGGAAACACGCCCTCCACTCTGCTTCTAGGGTCTTCGGTAGGCCAGAAGAGTTCAGTCTTGTCAACATTTAAAAACAAACCACGAACGGGGCCCTCTGTCCTAATGATGTCAAGCGCCTTGGCGACCATGAGCGTATCTCCAACAATAGTACCATCATCGAGGTACCACGCCTGAAGGGTAAGTTCACATGACTGATTGATAGCATGAATCAAAGGGTGTAAAGCTAGGGCAAACAACAAAGGGCCCAACGGATCACCTTGTTGGACACCCTGACATGACCAAAGGATGGAGTCCTCATAATAGAGCCTGGTAGGGCACGCATAACAGAACTCAACCCACGGGGCAATAGAAGGGCATCGCCCCTAGCTTCCTGAAGCAAGACACTCCTATCAACAAGATTTAAAGCATTCTTAAAGTCCACTAAAGCATGGACAGTCCGACTTCAAGCCCCTTAGACTCAATGAGCCTATTTACAGAGTGGAAGACAGCCTCGCATCCCCCAGGGACTCCAACCCCTAATTGAAAATCCTACAAGTAAGAGTTCATGGAATCACCGACCGAAGAGGAGGCAACCTTTGACACAAGCCTACGCCAAACAGTGCCAACAGCAATAGAGCGTATACCGCCGCCAGGATTGACTAAGGGAGTCAAGAGGGCACTAGCTATATATTCCCACAGTTGACTAGGGCATTTTCCACTAAGGAACAGATTAACAACTCCAGTAATGGACCCAAGCAAGTCATCAGCAATAGCAGACGCCGCCCCTCCCAAAATATCCATCAAATGTTGTGCCCGTAGCTCATCACGACCACATGATGTTCCTTTGGGGAAGCTGTGAATCCTGTTGAGTACCAAGTTCTTGTCGAACGAAAGGGCTTCTTCATCAAGTGAAAAAGAGGATGGGGTCAGCTGGGGGGCATAGGGGTGTTTGGCCTCGAGTTCCAATAGAGTGTTAGGTGTGGATGGGGCGATTCCAGAAGACGTGAGCACCTTAATAGCAACAGTAAAATGCCCGTCCCCAAGTTTACGCTTGCACTGACCCAGTTTGACCCCGTTTTTATCCTTATGTTTCGTCACCCTTTTGAAAGATGGAGGCACTTCGGCCAACCGATCCATTACCAGACCAAGCCTATCTGCGGGGTCCCTTCATCTGAGAATGGCGCAGGAAATGCAGTCGAGCTGGCATTGTTCTCTCTCACCAGTACGTCGTTGAGTTCTGTTTGTTGGCACAAAAACGGAGAGCACGCAGGATGGTAAAATAAGGAGTTGCACCCATGCAGATAAGTCCCCCGGGCTCAATAGCCCCTTATCCAATGCTCCACGAAAAAGCTTAGCAAATCCAAGTCGCACCCGGGGGGGGGGGGGGGGGGGGAATACATTTAACCGTTCGTAGTTTCTTTGAGAAAACCCGATCAAGGAGGTTGATGTCGTAAGTGGACTCACCAACGAGAGGGGGAATCCTAGAAGCAGCCCCCACAAAACCCTTATCAATAGTGAAAGTACCATCTGACTCACCCGCGACCCTCTCCTCGACAATATTCAGGGTCGGCCTCATGGGTATAGGAATACCGTAGATCGCCAAATCGTCAAAACGAGGTGCCTGAACCGTATCACCAACGGCATGTTTGCAATTCTTACTAAAGGTGTGAGTGCCAAAACATTCCCCGCAGAGCCAAATACCCGCTTGATGAAGTGCACGGTCAAGAGTAGAGAACAAAGAGAAGTCACCCGCAATACGTGTTTTGTGAGAGGCCTTCAAAACACCAGTCTTAAAATGGTGGGTGCCCAGGTGATCAATAAAATATTTCCTAGTGAACCCCTTTTCATTCCCGCCACTGCACCCCTCATGTCCTTGTAGCGGACATGATATCCGACATGCGCCAAGGTTAGCCATGATAAGAAATATACCGTTATGTCAAAAACGTTCACGTTTAATAACCAAGAGCACCCTTTTGAAACCAAATAAAAGGCCCAAAGGGTCACGTTAATAAAACACGTGAGCACGGCCCACCAGCAAAACAAACACCGGCCCAGTAAATGACAAACATAAACTAGCAACAACCCACAGGGAAAAGCCAAAGGGGTGGGCCCCACCTGGATAATAAACATAGGAAGCAAACCACAACTCCCAACAAAGGAACAACCAACCTCACTAAACGCAAATCTGCTACTACCTCACTAATCGCTATTCTATTACCTTCCTCCCTTTTTTTTATTTTATTTTTTATTTTTATTTTTTATTTTTTTTCGAACTTAAAAAAACTAACCGCCAAATAAAACACGACAAAACTGACACCAGGGGAGTAAACCGCAACCCCACAATCTAAACGCTACCAAGAGGAGGGAACGACCCCAACCCAGAAAAGGATAGGTTTCTACTTCACGTACGCCGGTTCACCGAAGGTAGAGCCAGTAGACCGAAACCACAGCTCACCCAAGAACCAACCAACACGACAAAACAAATGAAGGAAAAACAAGAAGAAAAGCACAACGACCGTGGGTGATGGTCCAACTGAGTGTTGAATCACCGGTGAAGGAGGAGACGAAGGTAACGAAGCGGGATCAAGGAGATCCCCATGGATCGTCAGAATCGTCAAAAGCCATCACTGGTGTATCTTATATAAAAGAGAGTGTAAGATTTCGTTAAAGCAATTTAGTTAGTTCACATCTATGTAAATTATTAAAAAAGAAAGGTTGGATCTAGTGGTTAACACTTTTGCCTCTGGAGACAGAGGTCAGGGGTTCGATCCTCACCCCTTGCAAGGCCGAAGGTCCTTTTCATTAGAGATACATCATTAGTGTTATTGTTGTTAAAAAAAGGAAAACTTTTATTGATATTTCTTAAAATGAATCGAAAACTAACAATATACAATTAAGCACATAATCTTAATTAAGTTTGTATTACACAATTTTTGATGAATGTTAAATAGTAGCTTAGGTTAATTTGTTTGTAATAAAAAAAGGTCATTTAGGTGTGATAGATTTATTTGAATATAAATTTATAGATTTCGTTACTGAGGTATTTAGGAAATAGAAGTTTACACGATATCAAGAATTTAACCTTCAATATCTTGCATTACTAAACAACGACATTGTTTTTGTCTTCATACTATCACCTACTATTAACGGCATTTTATTACTAGGATCTTGAGGGTTCTCAGGAACCTTATAAATTTTATTCACATAGTGCAAATATTGTAAAAAAGTACTATTTTTTCAAATGAATCTGGTAACATTGTAATATTTTTATATATTTTTAAATTTGCACCTGGTGACTATAAATTTTGGGTCCATCCCTGTTGTTGTATGCTCTCACGTTCTCGATTAATTGTTTGAAACTATGAAACGTGAGATATATAGCTGTTTCTAGATCTACAATTAATATTGAAATACCTCAAAAAATATAAAGTTAATGGTTACAAATGCATCAATGTTATATCGTCAGGGATGTATTTGCAAAACATATTATTACAGGGGTACGCTTGGACTGAGATGGACGTCGTGTCACTTCATCGAGATGGATTACATAAAGGGATACATTAACCGAACCCTCCCTATGGGAGGTAAGTACAAACCCTCCCATAGGTAGGGTGTACCATTGTCCTTTTTTTTTTTATTTTTTTTTTTGTCTTGTTTTGTCCTTTGTCATTTTCTTGTCTTTTTTGTCCTTTTTTTTGTTCCAGTCCAGGTTTTCTCAAAGTAACACAAGTGCAGGTTTTTTTCAAGTAACACAAGCAGCACAAGTGCAGGTTTTCTCAAGTAACACAAGCAACACAAGCAAACTTGTCCCAAGTCCAGGTTTTCTCAAGTAACACAAGCAACAAAAGTCACAAGTGCAGGTTTTGACACAATCAACACAAGTAACACAAGCAAAAAGTCCAAGTCCAGGTTTTTGTCCAAGCAAAACATGTAACACAAGCAAAAAAACACAAATAGAAAAAAAAAAGTCCAAAGTGCAGGTTTTCGTCATCGCCGAAAAAGGCTCGGATTTGAAAACATAATTTAAAAATAAAAATAGTTTAGTAAGGCTCGGATATGAAGGTTGCAAACATAATTGTTTGCCATCCATTCGGGGTTGAAAAACCCATTCATCATCGCCTTTTGGACACAAGGTCCAGGTTTTGACCAAAGGCAACACAAGCAACCATCTCAGATTCACCAAAATCCCAACAAAAGCCACAAAAGTCAACACAGTTCAGATTCTGCAAATTCCCAACAAAAGCCAACACAGGTACAACAATATTCCACAACCTACCAAGTTCACAAGCTCAGCAACAGAAACACAACACACAGCTCAGATTCTGCAAATTCCCAACAAAAGCCAACAAAGGTACAACAATATTCCACAACCTACCAAGTTCACAAGCTCAACAGTATCACCACATGTTCCCACAAGTGAAACAAGTTTCACAAGTGGGTTAGTATATTAGAATAGGGAGGGTCAGTATATCTCACCCATACAAGTAACACAAGCAAAGAAAGTCACAAGTGCAGATTTTTTTCACCCAAGCATCAAGGGAGTATTAACCAAACCCAGGTTTACAAGTCCAGGTTTTGTCACAAGCATCACAAGTAACACAAGCAAAGAAAGTCCAAGACAACAAATGTCGAACTCACCATTTAGCACAGAACAGGTAAAGGCTCAGATTCATATATATATATATATATATATATATATATATATATATATATATATATATATATATATATATATATATATTGCTCATCATGTTTGGCTGCAACTTCAAAGGTTGCAAATTAATTGTCTATCCATTTGGAAATGCCATGCCAAAATCTAGTTTTTTTTTTTTATAAAATCATCATTGCCTTTTCTGTTATTTTTAAAAAACAGTTTCATCACAAATCTGTGGGGAATGGGGTAGGCCAGAGCAGGTATTCATACCACTCTATGGTGGCAGATCAAGGTGTTAACCTACCCACATAATCACCACAGAACCACCATAAGGGGTAGGATATACTAACCCTCCCTACTTAATATCACATATCACAAAAACCTGCACCAATGAATCACCAAAGAAAGTCACATATCACATATAATCCACCACAAAACCACAAATATTTCACATAATACACCACATAATACACCACAGAACCACCAATAATACACCATAGAACCACAAATAATACTCCACAGAACCACCAATAATACACCACAGATTCACTCCATTTTTCAAAAACCTCCAATTTTTTTTTTCCAAACCCTAATTTTTCAAACCACATAATACACCACAGAACCACCAATAATACACCACAGGTAATAAGTATTAAAAATGTGCTTGGTGACGGAAATTGTGGATTTCGGTGCATTGCCCATTGGATTTGGCAAGACCAGAATAGGTGGGCCGATGTTAGATACGCGTTACTGCAAGAGTTACAAGAACATGCTATAACTTACGTGAGTATGTGGGGCGAAGAAGACGTTTACCACCTTCGTGATACAATAAACTGGTTTAATGGACCAGCGCCTGAAGATTACTGGATGACGATGCCAAATACGGGTCTGGTCATCGCTTCAGCTATTCGACGACCTCTTGTATATATAGACCGTCAAGGTTGGTTCACATGTTTACCCCTATTTTCTGCTCCAAACTTATCACATGGAATTGACCCCATTGTGATTGCGCGTATAAGGGAGAACAGTGGTGCTCATTACATTTGTCTCAACATAGACAGAGATTCTCCACTACCACATAACCACCCACAATGGAGGTGGTTCAAACATCCAATTGCAAACGAATGGGAAGCAATATATAACCATCGATGTATTTTGTAAATGTTGTAAATGATTATTCATTTATTTAAATGTTAATTGTTTGTAAATGTTGTAAATGATTATTCATTTATTTAAATGTTAATTGTTTGAAAATGTTGTAAATGATTATTCATTTATTTAAACGTTAATTGTTTGAAAATGTTGTAAATGATTATTCATTTATTTAAATGTTAATTGTTTGAAACTTAGAAGTCTGCTTTTTTGTAGAGTGTTAGTTCTGCACCAGTTATACCCCTTGATCCCGCACTGGCATCACCTATTCCAGAAGAGGATCCAGAGATGGATGATGATGAGATGGATCCAGAGATGGATGATGATGATGATGAGATTGCTCATGCAGATGATGAGATGGATGATCATGATGCTGATGATGTTGATGAGATTGCTGCTGCTGCTGATGGTTATGATGAGATTGCTGCTGCTGCTGATGGTGTTGATGAGATTGCTGCTGCTGCTGATGATGATGTTGCTAATGAGGAGGTTCTTCCTTTGCCACCTTCGCCAGCCATATCAGATATCACTTATGAGTCAGACACTTCAGATGCCTTAGGTCATGCACTTGAGACGGAGGTCAGATCTACTTTTGAGGTTGGCGAGTCTTCGACCAGACCACGAGTTTCTCCTGCCGAACTTAGGGCAGAGTTGAGTCGTTTGAGAGATGACATCTCTTGGTGTCGGGGACGCTATGTGTCGATGTCGAGGAGGTTGTGTGAGTGACAATCTGATGTCAAAGGATTGAGGAGGGAAGTTAAGCGTGATAGGAGAGATATAGGTGATGTTTATGTTACGTTGGATGAGCACGCATCTAGGTTGACTGATTTAGAGAAAGCGGTTGTAGAGTTTCGAGAGAAGTTAGAGTCTTTTGAGAAGAGGATGAAAGAGATAGAGAAGTTGCTGGAGCAGGTGGACAGTGATAGTAGTTAGTATCATAATTAGTATCTTCATAGTAGTTTGCCTTTGTATGTCTTTATTTTCAATATGTATGTTATTTGACAAACCTTTTAACTCTAACTGCTTATTTATTTAATTCGAATGATTTTTTTATTATTACTTTGTTTAAATTATTAATAACATTATTTATTGATGATGTATATTATTATGCAAATTCTTTGGTCAGATGAGCCAAAGAAATCCTTTCTTGTGCCGATGTAACAGAGGATTTATTGTAGAACGGAGATCCTGGCAAGATGGTAGTCGTGGGCGACTGTTTTATGCATGTCCTCTTTCAGTGGTAAATAATCATACGTTTGCTTAGTTATGTAAATAATTTGTTTGTTAAAAATAAATTTCTTATTATTTTCTTAACATGTAACAGCCAGGTACAAAAGACTATGGGTGTCGATTCTTCGCGTGGAAAGATGAATTTGAAGCAGAACACTTTAATCAACCCTCTTCTTCAACGCATTGCTCAAACTGCGTTGCTACAAAAAATGAGTGCGTTGCTACCAAAAATGAGAACAAGTTGTTGAAGGCAAGAATAAAGGCGCTGGAAATGGAGTTAGAAATGGCAAGAAATCCTGAGGATCACGCTTGTCAGTCAAGTGCCCGGCTCCATGATCTTTTAAATGAGATGAATAATCTTCATATGTCGTAGATTTTGTAGCTTTAAATAGTGTGTTAACGATGTTGTTTAATTAAATAATAACAGTTGTTGTTGTACTTATTTAATGTGATAATTTTTAACGTGACCGTTGTTGTTGTTATTTAAATAAAATACATTACACGTCAATTATACAAACATTATACAAAATACATACAAATACACCCTAAAATATATTATACAAAATATTTAAAAAAAAAAAAAAAAAAAAAAAAAAAAAAAAAAAAAGGTACAAAAGTACAAAAAGTAAAAAAAAAAAAAAAAAAAAGTACAAAAGTACACTTAGGGAGGGTTAGTATATGATTTTAGAGAGGGTTAGTATATCCTACCCCTTACATAAAATAGTTGCACTGTTGCAATCATTGAATAAAATTGTCCAGAAACAAAATACAGGGCCTAACAAATATCTATTTGGGAATTTGCAAAACTGTGATGGCTTCGGCTTCGGCTTCTAGGAGTATTTAATATATTTTGATAATAAAAAAATATATAAGAATTATTTCTGATCTAACTAAACTTTGTGACATATCTTTTATACTCGTATTTATATAATAAAAAAATTACATCATTTCGGAGTTTTTTTACAAAACAATTTTGTGGGAAAAAAATTTGACCAATAGAAAAGCTTGATTTTGACACATAGGCGAAATCAAGCAATATAATTAGCTAATAAAATGTCAAAAATTGAGTTGATTTTGGTCAAACTTTAATAAATTTTGTGGAGAATTTGATTCGAAAAAAAACACATAAAAATATAGATGTCAAATTTATGAAAACAAAAACTTTAAAAAAAGAGGTAATTAATAAAACTTTAGTGTTTGAATTTTAAATATAATATATAGAGTTAAGTGTAAAATTATAAGTCTCCATATTTTTTAATAACTTTAGATAATAAACTAATAACCCCTTACACTTTATACCTCATGTACTTTATAATATGAACTTTGTTTACAATTACATGTATTAATATTAGCTTGAGACTTTCATCTATTTAAATTACAAAATTTTGTAAATATACTAATTAGTTTTAATATACGTTAATTTTTAAAATAAATATTAGTTTTAGACTTACATCTATTAAAATATTTTTTTTTACTATATATGTTAAATAAGCACTAATGTTATCTTATTTAAAAGTTTAATCTATGGGTACACGGGTTTTAATACTAAAAACGGCTAAATTATTATTAACGGTATTATAAATATTAAATGTTAAGCATAAGTTAATGTGATATAAAGACAAATATACGCGATTGTACTTATAACAATGACTCATGTAACTATTATTTAAAGTTTATATAAAGATATCTGAAAAAATATTTTTAAAAAACTTTACGGAGTATATTTTAACTTCATCAACACTCATTATGTGCTACTAAACTCGCATATTTTGCACAACATGATATCAAATATACGCGATTGTACTTATAACAACGATTCATATAATTATTATTTAACGTTTATATACGGATATCCTGAAAAATATTTTTAAAAAACTTTACGGAATATATTTTAACTTTAACAACGCTCATTATGTGCTACAAAACGAGCACATTTTGTACAACATGATACCAATAGTTAAAGTTAAAGAATGACATCAACCTCAATATCTTTGTCAGCTAAATAAAGGTTTATATACGGATATCCGAAAAAACATTGTTAAAAACTTTACGGAGTATATTTTAACTTTATCATCGCTCATTATATGCTACTAAACTCGCACATTTTGTACATCATGATATCAAGTATACGTGATTGTACTTATAACGACGACTCATGTAATTTTATTTAAAGTTTATATACGGAGTGTATTTTAACTTCATCAACGCTCATTAGGTGCTACTAAACTCGCACATTTTGTACGACATGATATCAATAGTTAAAGTTAAACAACAACATCAACCTCAACCTCAACATCTATGTCAGCTAAACAAAGTTAAATCTTTCATCCAATAAATTTTTTTACAAAATATTAATAGATATTAATACATAATGAAAAATTCATGCATATTTATTAGTTGTACTTATATCACATTTCACGGATAAATTCTTATATGTCCATATAGTAAACTAAAATTCTAAAATAAATTTGATTTATGTATAGTCGCACTTAGTATTTGCGCAAGTCATTGCTTAACCTTTGTTGTATAACGTGCTGACATGAAAAGAAAGATTCATGCAATCTTTGTTGTGCATGCAAGGGCCTTATACAGACAAAAATGCTGGGAAGATTTAGGCTTTCCCAGAGACTCAAAAGATGCTAAAAAGCAAATTACAATTTACTCATCCCCGGAAAAATGGGTAGGTTGTTTGAATTGCCTATTACGTGGAATACATTTGGTTTAAACAATTTCTTTAGTATGGGCTATGGATCAAAGCCAACGAGATTTGGTCCACAAATATTCTTACCTTGAATTTGTTAGACCCATTTCCCGGGTGTTGGGACCCTACCCTAGATGAAAATGGATAAAGATCTCATGTGATTGGCCAGTCAACATTTGTTGCCTAATGGTCAAACCCGATAGTCAAAATGATAGCAAAGCATGTATTATAAGATTATGAAAGTATTATGTGACAAGAATAGAAGGAATTAGTCTTCAAGGGCTTAAGTTTCCATTGGTGTAAATATATTATAAGTTATTTGTGGCTAAAGTAAGAAGAATAGGACTTGAGGGGCCATTCTTGTCAATGGCCCAAACTTGTGCCTAACTAGTTATATCTAGCTAAGTCTAGAGAAATCCACATATTTCTTGGGTCTTTGGGAAGTCCGGTTCTAGAGGAAGAAAAGGGAGGGAAAAGTTTATCTTGATGGCTTAGAAAAGAAGATGATCAAGTCCTAGTGCTTATGGCCACCCTTTGCTATGATCATTTCAAGTAAGTGTATGATCATATGAGGATATGATTTGGAATATAAGTGTATTTGATGGGTTTTGTTAACCTTTGTTTATGTATTTGATTGTTATGTTATTAGGTTTTCATATATTGTAGAGGATGATGATGATGATGGAAGATTATAATGATGATGATGTTCTTGATGTTATGTAGCTTGGATTAAGGTAAGTAAAATGATGATGACATGTGTTATATGAATGGTCTAACATATATGTGTTATGTATGTTTTGTGGTTAGTGAAAAAGAGACTTGGGATGTGCCTATGTGCTATGATAAATATGATCTAATTGATGAAATTGGTTGTGAGAGTAAGTTGATGTTATGTGTTCATGTAAGAGTTAGAAAGTTGAGCCGCTAAGTAAGTGGTTGGATATATGTGATGCTTATGTGTTTGATTGAAGTATAATGGTATGTTATGGTCGTTTTACTTACTAAACCTTTGTGCTTACGGTTTAAGTGTTCAATGTTTTGTAGGTTCACATGTGATATTATGGCTTGGATTAAGGTTAAAAGATTGGATATGCAAGGATAAAAGGTAGTATGCGTGTAGGAGCTTAGATAGATACCGAGCTATAGATCGAAGTTGTACCCCCGTGAGTCATTTAATGGTTTGTAATGGGTAAACAAGTGTCAAAATGTATGTCAATATTGGTATAATGAATTGGTGGTCAAACGATGTGTCAATGTATGTTTATGTGCTCATGGGTAAAGTTAAAGGGGTGTTTGGTTTAAGGTGTATTTCTACCTATTTTGGGGTCAAACGAGTCGAATGATAATGAAAATGATTTATCATGATATCTTAATGAGTTCTGGAAGTTTTGGTGTTGTTTTGACTATAGAAGTTGTTTTCCAGAATATATGCAAATGAAGAAAATGGTGTAAAACTGCAGGTCCACCATATTGCATATGGTATTATTCCATACAGCCGTATGGTCTAAATCACAGAAAGATCATAATCTGTTGTGTGGCCATACGGCCGTATGGTATTTTACCATACAGCCGTATGGTGCTTTCTCAGATTTTGTCAGTTTTGTTTATTTTGTAGAAAATGAACCGTAAGTCGTTAGAAGTCATGCCACCTGTCATTTTAAAGGTAATTGAGTCTAGTTTCATTTAAAGATGGTTTCAAGGTCTGAATGTTTATATATATTTTTCAATGGTCAAAAGAGTAATAAAATATCCATTAAGTCAAGCGTTTCCGCGTAAAAGTTTTAGATTAATGGTCAAAGCTGGCACGGGGTGTAACAGAATTTATTTTGCGAAGACACTCTCAAAGATCCCCTAAGAATTCTTTGAGCGAATGATGTAGTGGCATAACACACACCATAGGGTCTTTTTTGCCATATGACGCCGCCAAACTGCACCTGAGGATGCGCCATTGTTGCATCGTTGGTCCCTTCGCCAGCCCTTTACTTTTAAAAAAATAAAAAAATAACACAAACATGAAAAGGCTGTCAATGAAATGCTAGATCAAACTATCTTACAAAACAATATTTAACATTTATCATTTAAAACACTTATTTAAGTAATTATCTACCACATAAAATCAAAACAAATTAATGTATATATTTATATAGACTAGCAATAATCAATATTTATAAAACAAATTTTTTTGTCATAACCCCGTCCGTGCACGGTATTATAACTAGTTATTAAAATTAGAACATTAAATCACGTTTTGTCATTTTAACTCTTCTACACTCACTACACACATATTTTTCACATATTTATCATATTATTTAATAGCCTACATCTCCCCTAATGTCACATAATTTGACCATTTCTCCTCGCATGCATCTATATTCTTACCGGAAATCCACCGTCTTCACCATAGTCTCATTATTATAATGATGACACCTATATTGTCCGTTTTCACGCACACCGGATTTTGACCTAAACCACGTGATACGTGGAAATCGCACCAGGCTTTACCTCTCAAGGGATCTTGAGAAGCTTACAACCCCCACCAGGCAGTGTACCTGATCGTTGTAGTATAGTATAGTGACTAGTACCTGGGGATTGATCGTTCAGCTAGGAATAGTGTCGTTAGGATTGAAATTAATCTAACTAGGTCTAAAGGTGAAGGATGATTCTTTTTATGTTTTTATATTTTATGAAAAGCAAGTAAAAATCTCGGGTATTGGGAGAGTGGGCGGAATTAGTTGCTAATCAACTAACCCAAAAGCTACTAATTAATCTAATAAACAAGAAAATAAACTAAGTTTCTACAAATTAAGTGAAGCATGTCTACCCATGATATGTTACTCCTTGCTAACTATCCGATCCTACCTATTGAATTGTAACCTTGTTTTAATTGACGGGTTGTATTCCTTAATACCATTCATGGGGTGGTGCACTTAACTCCCTAATCCTATGAGCTCTTATCTCCTCCTATGCCATGCCCAGCACAACCATAGGGATTATAAACAGTGGCTCATGCAATAAATACAACCAATAAAGACCTAGTGCACATCAGTTCATGTTTCCTAAGACGTTCAAGCATGTTACCATTTGGAGATCTGCCAGTTTTCTTAAGCCTAACATCGAAATCATTCAATCAAAACAAGAATCAATAGGAAACAAGAATTATAAACTAAACCAACTAGATCTATTGAAATTGTCACGCCTTAATTGATGGAGATAGACACACACATCAACAAGCCCCTCATTGATGAAGATAGACACAACATCAACAAGAAATCAATGAGATCTAATCAATTATATACAAGTTTCACATAATCATAAGTAGACACAAGATGAATTAGCAAAACATAATCAAAGAAAGACAATCAACAAGAATAATGAAAGACATAGTTGAGATAGAATCATCAAACCAATACATGATGTTTATGGAGTGATTGAAACCCTCTAAGTTGCTGGAAAAACACCCACCTAAACCTAGGAATTGACTTTAGGGTTTAGGGCCTACAAAAAGTGAAGTTATGATGTTATATTTATAGGCATGTTTTCTGTCGGCAAGGCTTGACGGCGTCAGCTCGTTCTCTTAACGTCGTCATGACCATTTTTTCACCAAATTGTAGATCTCTTCGTCCTCTTCGCGTGGGCTTTTGAATCACCTAAATCCGAGTTCGTATGCAAAAGTTATGACCAAAACAATATCAGCTACTCCGCGCGCAAGTTTTGACAAGTTAACACGTGACGGCCTTGGTGACGCCTTCAGGTACACGTGACAGCCTAGCTTGACGCCGTCATGAACTTACTGGACCGTCACGTACTTTATCCACTTCCACTTCTTGTATTACTCTTGACGCCGTCATGAAGAAGCTTGTGACGCCGTCAGGTACTGTTTCCAGCAAGGAAAATTAAGACTTTGTCGTTTTCTTCACTTTTATGCTTTAAAAACGTCCAAAATGCTTCCTTTTCCAGAATTCACTCACAAAGTACCTAAAATCACAAAAGGAACGATTTAGAGCAATATTTGATCAAATAAATTCAATTCCGGGGCTTAAATGACCCCTTAAAAATGGTTCATTTTTCGCCTTATCATATATCCCTACACTTGGGATTTGCTTGTCCTCAAGCAAATGAGCTTTTCCACCAATCAAAATACAAGTTAGGGGTCATTTAACACTAATATAAAAGTAATTACAACAAATGATCATTCCACCTTAGTCAAAACAAGCACGGAAATTATACACTAGCACCTCACATTAAGTATTTGGATACTCTCATCTCTCGGGTGTTGTAAATTTATATGTCATAATTGGAAATGGAGAAATATCACTCTCTACCTGTCATAGCAAATAGATTACCATAGGCTTGGGAAAGGATCAAACCTCCACCACTTGGCGTAAGCACCTAGGATAAACTATCAAAGATGTCTTTTAAAGGGTTATAACGTTAGGTGTAGGGGGTATGGAAGTCACGGTTTTGTTGGATAAACGGATATTTTACTGGTGGCAAGTCACTTGTCTTAGTTAACTACATGTACAATGAGGCGTTGCTAAGCCAAGACTCGACTTAATTTAAACTAACTACGACTCTTTTTGGATTTTTTTTTCAAGACACTATTTGACTTAAACATAAATAAAAGAAACGGATGGTAGCCCGTATGTTTTTCTCTTTTCTTTTTCTATTTTTTTTTCTCTTTCTTTTTTTCTTTCTTTTTTTTCGATTTTTTTTTCTTTTTTTTTTTTTTTTTTTTTTTTTTTTTTTTTGCATACACTCTTACTCTACCATCCAAAACAATACATCAAAGGGAGCTCGTTTCCTCCCTACACTTGAGCTTTTACATACTTTACAATCAACTATTCTAATGACTCGAATCAAGATAATCAAAACACTTGGAGTACTTTTAAATATTAACGCACATATGGGGGTAATAATTGACATCATCCCCATTACTCCATTACAATAGTACTTTACCCATGAGTCCCAATCGTCCCAAAATAATATGTACAAGATATGACTCGACTTAGCAACCATGTAATCAATTAGACAACTAATAAAGGGTTTAAACAATTAACAATAATGCACTAAAGATGAGTGCATACAAGGAAGGCTAAGGTGATTTGGTTGCACATTTGGGGTGGATTGTAAACAAATTCTTCTTTTAAGTAAAATGCTTAAAGTTAGAAACGAAAAGATAGGCTCATAGGGGTGTACTAGGTGTATCGTGTACTAAAAATGAGTACAACGCAAAGGTGTGGGAGAATTACTTGACCTATGAAGTCAATGTAATTATATTACAGGTGTAGAACAAGGGTTATCCTAATGCCTCTTATCATGTAGTAAATCCTAACTACACGAATGTAGTCTCACTAGCGGTCTCAGGATGCATCGCTATCACAAGTTCTAGAATCTAAATGCTACCGGTACACTCATAAGCACTAATAGTAAATGTTTTTCCTATCAAATCTAAAGGCGAACCTTACATATTTGGGGTGGAAATTTTTGAGTGGTATGGTTTTTGTGCTAGTCATACAACTCCTATCCATGAGACGCTTATTAAGACTAAAGTTTCACTCCTACATGTTGCAAAAAATTTTAAATTTGGTGCTAAAATTGCCCTAACAAATATTTTTCTCAGTTTTATTACACATTCACTATTAAACAAAACAAAAACCAAGTGGAGTAATAGTTTCTAATATACCCTCCCTACACTTAAACCGAACATTGTCCCCAATGTTCTAGATAAAAGATGTAAAAGTAAATGAATAAGAATGAAAGAAACTAATACTCCCCTGATTCGTTCACCGTGGATAATGTGACAACATGGTTAAATCTACCTCCAAGAAGACGAACGTTGAAAGCTTCCCTCCAGAAATATAAATCATCTTCTTGTCCTGTAATCAACAAACACAAAAACCAAAGCATCAAACCGAACAAAAATCACAACTAGATGTAATTCCAGACTTAGAAATAGAAACAAGACAAAGCAACAAAAGGATAGGATACTTGTGGAATGAATTACAAATAGGAACTCATAAAACATATCCACAATTATTAACACACAAACAAGATAAAATATATGCTAATCATGAATTGTGAAGTTTTCATGTTCGAATTTAGTTCTTTTTAACAAGATATAAATTTCCCTACACTTATCTTTTTGTAAAATACCTTTATATGCAATTAAGACGAGGTTAAAAACAAAATAAAGCATTTTCACAAATTATTCAAAACACGAAAATTAAACAACTATGATTAAGCATATATGGCACAAACAAACAAATAAAATAAAAACATCAAACAATTGAAAACATGGGTTGGGTTGCCTCCCAATAAGTGCTTGTTTTTGTTCGAGTCACGAGCCTGACTCTACCCTTATTTAACAGAAATAGGGGAGGTTTTCCCTACACTTAGGATTAAGTGCGGGTGAAAGTAGCGATACACGCCCTTAGGGTGGAAATATGCCACATGAGGTGAAGGGGGCGAGTGAATGGGGAAAGAGTCTACCACCTTCATTGTTAGGTTACCCGAATTCTTTGGTTTGATGGATGGATTTGAAGTTAGAAGAGTTTTATGACAAAGATTTGAGCTCTTGCCATTTTCATGAATAGTATGCTCTAACGGTTCTTCATCCACTCCGGTTCCCATCTTTTTTATTTCAACTTCATCTTCATCTTCGTACTCAAACTTGCTTTTATCAAAGAAGTGGAGTGTTGGCGTTTTGAAGTTGGAATGTTGGAAAGAGGTTTTATGGGTAATGGGTTTGGTTTGAGAAATCATCGAGACCTTATGCATCAAGGTTGGTTTGAGTGATTTAGAGGTTATGGTGTAGGCGTGAGAGTTCCCTTTCTCAAAAGGAAGCTTATGAGAATAGAAGTTATTCTGGGTTGAACTCACAGAGAGAGGTGTTTCATTGTGCCCATCACTGCCTGTTTCATTAGGGATTGGGAATTCAAAAATCTTTTCGATCTTCTTGGGTATAGCTTCTTCCCTAATTTTCTCCTTAATCCTTGATATAAACTTATCAGCCAAGTCCATGAAAAGACTTCGGGTGTCCATGCGGGCTTCTAATTGTTGGATTTGCCTCTCTTGGTTGTTTACAAAAGTCAGCATTATCCCTTCGAATTCCTTTTGTCGTGAATATTCAGGAAACGTATATTTACTGTCTGTATTCACATAACCAGAGGGATTAGCCATGGGCATCTCGGCTCTTATCAATTCCTTAACCTGCCTTTCGATGTTCTCAAATAACGGTTCTTGGGTTGCATTCATGTAATCTAAACTTCCTTCCTCCAAGAACATTGGATCCTCCCATTCTTCTTCTTCGTATTGTGCTAAGTCCTCAATGACCTCCCAACACTTATCAACACTGAGCTTGCTTAATCTACCATTGGCAGTGTGATCTATAGCTTTTCTAGTTTGGTGATTAACTCCATCATAAAAGATTTGGATATGAAACCAAAGATCAAGGCCATGATGGGGGACTTTGTGGAGCAGTTCCTTGAAACGATTCCATGCTTCATAAAGAGTTTCACCTTGACATTGTTGGAACATCAAGATGTCATTCCATAGCTTGGTAGTTCTCCCCGGTGGGAAAAATTTAGCAAGGAAACGAGTGGTGAGATTATCCCAAGTCGAGATAGATCCCGCGGGTAAACGATCAAGCCAATGGATAGCTTGGTCACGAAGAGAGAAATGGAAGAGACGCAATCGGGTAGTATCTCTAGTAGCACCGTTAAGGTCAATGGCATCTACGATTTTAAGAAAGTCCTTAAGGTGTTGAATTGGGTCTTCAGACACATGTCCGTGGAATGCACATCCATTTTGCGCCAACCGGATGGTGTCGGGTTGCAAGTGGGCTATGCACATCCATTTTGCACCAACCGGATGGTGTCGGGTTGCAAGTGGGCTACAATGGCTTCTTTGGGAAGCTCAATGGCATTTCGGTAACCTATGTGGCTTGGTTGGGAGTATTCTCCTAAGGTGCGGGCTCTAGGAGGTTGGTTTGGTTGTTGTGGGTTTGGTTGTGATGGGATGATAGGATCTAAGATATTACCACCTTCCATGATGGCGGATGATAATGGTTACAAACAAAGAAACGAAGAAATAAGATAGACTAAAGAAAACCTAGAAAAATTAAATAAAAAATCTCACTAGAAAGGAACCTAATGAGTAGACCTAATAAAATTAAAATTTCAACCTAAGCAATAACTATTCCCCGGGCTGCGGCGCCAAAAACTTGATACGTGGGAATCGCACCAGGCTTTACCTCTCAAGGGATCTTGAGAAGCTTACAACCCCCACCAGGCAGTGTACCTGATCGTTGTAGTATAGTATAGTGACAAGTACCGGGGGATTGATCGTTCAGCTAGGAATAGTGTCGTTAGGATTGAAATTAATCTAACTAGGTCTAAAGGTGAAGGATGATTCTTTTTATGTTTTTATATTTTATGAAAAACAAGTAAAAATCTCGGGTATTGGGAGAGTGGGCGGAATTAATTGCTAATCAACTAACCCAAAAGCTACTAATTAATCTAATAAACAAGAAAATAAACTAAGGTTCTACAAAATAAGTGAAACATGACTACCCATGATATGTTACTCCTTGCTAGCTATCCAATCCTACCTATTGAATTGTAACCTTGTTTTAATTGACGGGTTGTATTCCTTAATACCATTCATGGGGTGGTGCACTTAACTCCCCAATCCTATGAGCTCTTATCTCCTCCTATGCCATGCCCAGCACAACCATAGGGATTATAAACAGTAGCTCATGCAATAAATACAACCAATAAAGACCTAGTGCACATCAGTTCATGTTTCCTAAGACGTTCAAGCATGTTACCATTTGGAGATCTGCCAGTTTTCTTAAGCCTAACATCGAAATCATTCAATCAAAACAAGAATCAATAGGAAACAAGAATTATAAACTAAACCAACTAGATCTATCGAAGTTGTCACGCCTTAATTGATGGAGATAGACACACACATCAACAAGCCCCTTATTGATGAAGATAGACACAACATCAACAAGAAATCAATGAGATCTAATCAATTATATACAAGTTTCACATAATCATAAGTAGACACAAGGTGAATTAACAAAACATAATCAAAGAAAGACAATCAACAAGAATAATGAAAGACATAGTTGAGATAGAATCATCAAACCAATATATGATGTTTATGGAGTGATTGAAACCCTCTAAGTTTCTGGAAAAACACCCACCTAAACCCAGGAATCGACTTTAGGGTTTAGGGCCTACAAAAAGTGAAGTTATGATGTTATATTTATAGGCATGTTTTCTGTCGGCAAGGCTTGACGGCGTCAGCTCGTTCTCTTGACGCCGGCACGATCATTTTATCACCAAATTGTAGATCTCTTCGTCCTCTTCGCGTGGGCTTTTGAATCACCTAAATCCGAGTTCGTATGCAAAAGTTATGACCAAAACAATATCAGCTACTCCGCGCGCAAGTTTTGATAAGTTAACACGTAACGGCCTTGGTGACGCCTTCAGGTACACGTGACGGCCTAGCTTGACACCGTCATGAACTTACTGGACCGTCACGTACTTTATCCACTTCCACCTCTTGTATTACTCTTGACGCCGTCATGAAGAAGCTTGTGACGCCGTCAGGTACTGTTTCCAGCAAGGAAAATTAAGACTTTGTCGTTTTCTTCACTTTTATGCTCCAAAAACGTCCAAAATGCTTCCTTTTCCAGAATTCACTCACAAAGTACCTAAAATCACAAAAGAAACGATTTAGGGCAATATTTGATCAAATAAATTCAATTCCGGGCTTAAATGACCCCCTAAAAACGGTTCATTTTTCGCCTTATCACCACGTCGAATATATTGTGATACAATTGTGAAATGAGGGTCACGTGACAAACAAACGGGACCCGTTATCACCCAATGGTTTCTAAACTACGAAAACCAGTGAATTTTTTTATGAATGGTTCAACATATCGTTTTTCTTTTTTTTTTTCTTTTTTCCTTTTTTTTGTAAAGATTTCAAACACGTTGCGAATATATTGTAAATGAGTGTGAGAGGGAACGCTAACAAAACAATTGTTTACCTATCCAATAAAACTTGAGAGCTTCGATTTTATCATCAATATCCAGTTGATTTTCTTTTCCCTATATATTCACTCTTTCTACTTCAATTTATCCCTGTTAAACTCACCCTACCAATAAATACCATCTTAAACTATACTTATGATATTTCCGACTACTCTATATTTACCACTTTATGAAGGTTAACGTTATAGTTCAATGGAAACCGAGAACTTTGAAGGCTGGTTTTCTAACTGTCCAAGTTTTTTGACGTTTCTAAGGAGATGGTTGTGGTAACAACCAACAAACTATAATGGTGGTACTTTGCATCTAAAACACAAAATTTGATATGATTGTTTGCTTGGTGTCTCAAGTCACCTACAAGATGCAAGGGCATCGAAAACCTGGTCAAACCTCATTGCTCAAGTGTGTGAACTTGAACTGCACTTTTTGCATCTTTATTACATCTTTTTGTGTGAAGCATCGTTGATGAAATCAAATGTTTATGGCAAAGATGCTTCAACTATGATTGTTTCTACATGAATGCGGGTGTAGATTTTTCAACTAAAGGGGCCTCATTACTAGGATAGAGTTTTGGATCACCAATGCCACACAAAATGCTAGAGTGAAAGGTGAGGCCATGTATACAAAAATGTGGTGTCGTACATGGGGACATGTATTCCCCCTAAATTTTCCCATCTTTTGGACTCATGCTCCCCTTTTATCTAACTTTTTGATGCAAGAACCTATATCTTATGTTTGATTTTGGGTCTTATATTCCCAACCAAGGTTTTCTAACATTTCAATGCAAGCAACAAATCATCTCATTCATTATCTCCAAGATGCTTCAACTAATTGCATTTTTCATGATATGTTGATCTATTCGTTATTATGTATTGTAATGTAATATTGACTTAATGGAATGCATTTCTAATGTAACGTATAAACGTTGTTATGCAATGTGATGCGATGTTAAATAATTTATGATAAATTTTATAAAAAATAAAAATAGATAAAAAAAAGTATATTGACTTAAACTGAAATCAATTGAAACAAACATTCGAAATAAAACGCTACAACATCAAAGATTTTTTAGTCGTATAATACTCAATGTCTTTTATTCTTTCTTCAACGTTCCTTTGCAATTGTTGAATCTCAACGTGTAGGCTACGTATTTTCTTTCTTCTTAAGCTACTTTTTTCATCACTATCGTGACATACCTCTTCTATGCAAGATGAACTTGTCTTCTTTTGACGTCCAATTTGAAATCATACGACTTTCTATCAGTATCTTAACTTGATGAAGATTCATACTTTGGCCTTGATGGTGAGATCATTTGGAAAGAAGAAGCCATTCAGGTTTTTCATCTAGAAATAAAAGGTTGGTATACCTATGGTTGAAAGTCTTTCAAAGTGAATGTGCATAAATAGAAATGTATTTACCTTTATTGTTATTCACAAACAAATTGTAACCCTGTTAATACAAATATCGCCTAAAAACGTTATTTATATTTTACGATCTTTGCTAAGTTTTGTTAACGATAAAATGTAAACTTTAGTTTCTAAGTAAAACATAATCTTAGTTATAAAGACTTGCATAAACTAGACATTTGCTACATTTTACATTTCATAAAACACAACACTTTTTATTTGTTAAAATAGAAATGTCATATCACATTTATGGCAAGTTTTGTCAATATACATTTATGGAAAGAAAGTGTGTTTGACTAACCATATGTTTGCTTGCAAGTTTTGTGTTTGACTAGGTATAATGAGATGTGACATTGTTTAGTTTGCAAGATTTATTGCAAAACCAACTGCAAGCCCGGCGGAACCCTGGGGGTACACGGGCGAAACCCATCTGAGGGTTCCGCCGTATCCGCCAGGCCTGCAGAAGGTTTTGCTATAAATACTAAGCCACAAGTTTGATTTTTCGCTTATCACTCTACATCATATTTTCACACATTCATTCATTCTTTCATCTATCCCTTTAATATCTCATATGTGAAGTTTCTTTTTGTAGCAAAGAGATCCACGAGTTCATTAAAAAGTCCCAAGTATTCAACACAACGTTGCAAGACTTGTTAGCTTAGCATTATGTAGATTTGTGTAGTTTACACTTCATTTGATTGTGTATTTTCAGTAGTGATCGGTTAGTATTTTAGTCCTCAAAATATAAAGTGTGACGGGAGTTGTTGTACCCTTGAAAAAGAACTAACGAGAGTGGTTGTACCCTTGTAAAAGAACTCGACATCTAGCTTAGTGTCGGTAAATGTGTATAAGCGACGTGTAAGGTTTTCTCTGCCGGTGAAAGGAGCTTGTTGACTAGTGAAAGAAACTCTCGAGTTGGATACTCGGGGCGTGGACGTAGGGCAAGGAAAAAGAGTCCTTGTAGCCGAACCACGATAAATACTCGTGTTGTGGTTTGATCATTTCTTTCATTTACTTGCATGTTATATATTGTGTTTCTTTCATTTAACTTTGATCAAACGGAAAGTTTCAAAGCTCATCAAACAAGTTAAAAAGATTTTAAACGGTAAACTATTCAACCCCCCTTCTAGTTTTCAACAATTGGCATCAAGAGCTACGTTACTCAAGCTTTTAAAATATATTGTGTTTTAAAACTTGAAACGATCCATGGATTTTGAAAATTATAAAGAAGGGCAATCTATGCAAAGACCACCACTTTTTGAAGCAAATGGTTTTATATATTGGAAAAACCGTTTTGAAACCTACGTGAAATCTAAAGATATAGATTTATGGTATATAATCATTAATGGTGATAATATAGTTACTAATATTAAAGATGATGATCAAAAGAAATTGATTGCTAAAAATAATGAAGCTAAAATGATGCATTACAATGCTTTGCCTAAGAAAGAATATGAAAGAGTCTTTATGTGTAAAACCGCCAAAGATATTTGGCAATCTTTAATAGTCACTCATCAAGGAAACTCACAAGTTAAGGATAACAAAATTGATCTCCTTGTTCAACAATATGAACAATTTGTTATTCTCGAAGATGAGATTATTGATAATGCATTTGCTAGGTTTAACACTATTATTATTTCACTTAAAACACTTGATGAATCTTTTTGTAGTAAGAATTTTGTCAGGAAATTCCTTAGAGCACTCCATCCGAAGTGGAGAGCAAAAGTGACGGCAATTGAAGAATCCAAAGATCTTTCAAGCATGTCACTTGACGAGCTAATTGGAAACCTCAAAGTTCATGAAATGGTAATGGAAAAAGATTCGGAACTAGTTAAAGGCAAAAAAGAAAAAGTTAAGTCCATTGCCTTGAAAGCTAGAGTCCAATCAAGTGATGATGAAGAATCTACTTCGGATAGTGATGATGAGGAATATGCTATGGCAGTTAGAGACTTCAAGAAGTTCTTTCGTAGAAGAGGGAAGTTTGTAAGGCAACCTAAAGATGACAAGAAAACTTTCCGAAAAGATCGTGATGATAGGAAAGGAAAGGTTGAAAGAAAATGCTATAGGTGTGGAGACACAAGTCATCCTGTCGGAGAATGTCCAAAACCACCCAAGAGCAAACCTCAACAAGCTTTTGTGGGTGGTGCTTGGAGTGACTATGAAGGAGATGACGATGAGCCAAAGAATGATGATATTGCTCTCATGGCTCACAACTCAAATGAGGTACTCTCCGACTCATCTTACTCCTCTATTGATGATGACACCTTACAAAAAGAATATAACAAACTTTGTGAATTGAGCTTAAAAATCATAAATAAAAATAAGTTTTTGAAAACTAAAAAGGAGTTTTTAGAAAATGAAGTTTATGAATTAAAAGAAAAAGCTAAGAGATTAGAAAAGAGTAAAGTCATTGACACATCTTGCAAATCATGTGAAGAACTTAAACTCGAAGTTGAGAAACTTAAAATTACTCAAAATGATCTAATAAAACAAACCACAAAGTTTAAGAAGTTCGATAAGAGCATTTCTTGTGCGGATGAAATTATGAAAATTCAAAAGTCACCTTTTGATAAAACAGGACTAGGATTCATGAAAATAGAAACTTCAAAGGGTTAAACGAAACAAGAAAAGAATGCACAAGAAACTAACAAAACTGCTACAGCAGCCCGCGGAACAGACAGAACCCAATCCAGGGTTCCGCCGGTTGAACCTGAAGGTTCTGCCAGGGCTGCTGCAGCAGTAACAAAATCCACATCGGATCGTTCAAAATTTGTTAAAGTTACATATAAAAATGGAACAAAACCTAACTTTGAAACTGGAGTAGGACTTAGTAAAATGAATTTAGAGCTAAGACTACTCAACAAAGACCTAAGACTCCAATTCCCAAACGCCCCTTTCCAATGAGCAACTTCAACACACGACCAAACTACCAACATGTATGGAACCAAAACACTCCTGGACATTACCAAGCTCCAAATTACATGTCATGGAACCCTTATGTTCTACTTTCATACTTGGAACAAGTTAATGGTATGCTTAACCAAAATGGACCCATGAGAAATTGGGGACCAAATGTTTGAGTGTTTTTCGTAAAATAGGTGTGCCTCAAAGTTTGTTTGGAACCTGATGAATGGATTAAAGATAGCGGTTGTTCAAGGCACATGACGGGTAACAAAAGCCTCTTCACTACTTATCACAAATGTGATGGAGGTAATGTTACGTTTGGTAGTAAAGCTAAGAGCAAAATCATCGGAAAAGGTACAATCTCTCATGACTCCCTTTTTATAGATGATGTAGCTCATGTTGATAACTTAGGTTTTAATCTCCTTAGTATTAGTCAACTTTGTAGTAATAAGTATAATGTCATTTTTAGTGAAAACGGAAGTAAAATACTTAAAGATGGTATAACCATAGCCAAAGGTGTCCTTAAGAACAACGTTTACGTCATGAAGATGGATCCAACATCTAGAGACAAACTTTGTCTTACCTCATTAGATGAATCTTCAACTTTATGGCATAGACGTTTAGGACATGCGAACATGAGACTAATTCAAAATCTCTCCTTCAAAGACTTAGTTCGAAACCTACCTAAGTTGAAATATGACCAACACTTTTGTGATGCTTGCAAAGTCGGTAAACAAGTCCATAGTAGCCATAAGGCTAAAAACTTGGTTTCTACATCTAGATGTCTAGAAATTTTGCATATGGATTTATTTGGTCCATCCGCTATACAAAGTTATGGAGGTAACTTCTACACATTGGTCATAGTCGATGATTACTTAAGATATACTTGGACAAAATTTTTGAAAAGTAAAAATGAAGCTTTTGATAAATTTGAGATTCTAAGTAAGAAAATTTAAAATCAAGTAGGGTCTAATATTGTGTCTATTAGAACGGATCACGGTCGTGAATTTGATAATGAATTTCAATTTGGAAACTTTTGTGATATTAATGGTATTACTCATAACTTTTCGGCTCCACGTACCCCTCAATCTAATGGTGTAGTAGAACGTAAAAACCGGACATTGCAAGAGATGAGTAGAACAATACTTAATGAACAAAACATTCCACAAAAGTTTTGGTGTAATGCCGTTGACACATCAACGTACATTTTAAATCGAGTCTTAATTAGACCATTTTTGAATAAAACTCCTTATGAACTATATAAAGGTAAAAAGCCTACATTAGGATACTTTAGAGTGTTTGGGAGTAAATGTTTCATTCTTAACACCAAGGATTATCTCACCAAATTTGACCCAAAGTCTTATGAAGGTGTATTTCTTAGATATTCACAAAATAGTAAAGCTTACATTGTTTTGAACAAAGAAACCTTAAGAGTCGAGGAATCGTTGAACGTAACATTTGACGAGAGTCCACCTCCCTCTAAGACATCACCTTTGGTAGATGATGACTTAGTTGAAAGCCAAGCAATAGAAAGTCAAGAGATTTTAGGTAATGACAAGGAAGATGAACTATTAAACAAAGAACTTGTCAATGTCAAAGAATCTAAAAGTCATCCATTAGATGGTGTCATAGGCAACATTAACGAAAGAATACTAAGATCAAAAGTTCAAAATGAAAGCAACTACTTTTGTTTCGTGTCAACCATTGAACCGAAAAACATTAATGAAGCCATTAAAGATGAGTCTTGGGTAATTGCAATGCAAGAAGAGTTAAACCAATTTGTTAGGAATGATGTATGGACATTAGTTCCTCAACCAAAGAGTCAAACTATAATTGGAACAAAATGGGTCTTTCGTAATAAAATGGATGAAAATGGAATTGTGTCTAGAAACAAAGCTAGGCTAGTTGCACAAGGATATAACCAACAAGAAGGCATTGACTACGATGAAACTTTTGCTCCGGTTGCTAGGCTCGAGTCAATTAGAATCTTACTTGCATATGCATGTGCACACAATTTTAAACTCTTTCAAATGGACGTCAAAAGTGCATTTCTAAACGGAGTCATAAATGAAGAAGTGTATGTTGCTCAACCACCGGGGTTTCATTGATTTTGAAAAACCAAATCATGTTTACAAACTTAAAAAGGCTCTTTACGGACTTAAGCAAGCTCCAAAAGCATGGTATGATCGACTTAAAACCTTCCTAGTTGACCATAAGTATACCATGGGCTTAGTTGATAATACTCTCTTCACTAAGAAGAAAGATTCACATATTATCATAGTCTAAATCTATGTTGATGACATTATATTCGGATCAACTTGTCAAGAATTATGTGTGGATTTCTCAAAAATCATGCATAACGAGTTTGAAATGAGTATGATGGGAGAACTCAACTTTTTCCTAGGACTCCAAATTAAACAACTAGAAGATGGTATCTTCTTTAACCAATCTAAATATATTAAGGACATGCTTAAGAAATTTGGATTAGAAGATTCGAAACCAATCAAAACACCCATGTCCACGGAAACTAAACTCACCAAGGATGAGGAAAGTGAATCCGTAGATAGCACTAAATATAGAGGTATGATTGGTAGTCTACTTTACCTAACGGCTAGTAGACCCGACATTATGTTTAGTGTTTGTCTATGTGCTCGTTTTCAAGAAGATCCTAAGACTACTCATCTCGAAGCTGTTAAAAGGATTTTTAGGTATATTAAGGGCACTACACATTTAGGTTTATGGTATCCCAAAGGAACGGGAATAGACACCATAGTGTATGCCGACTCGGATCATGCCGGTGACTATGTTGATAGAAAAAGTACAAGTGGTATTTGTACTTTTGTTGGACATTGTCTCACCTCATGGTTCTCTAAGAAGAAAACGGCTCTTGCTATCTCAACAACGGAAGCCGAGTACGTTTCAGCCGGAAAGGCATGTCAACAAGCTCTTTGGATGAAGCAAGCTCTTGTCGACTACGGAATTCAACTTAACAACATTACAATTCTTTGTGACAACAAAGGCGCCATTGATCTTAGCAAAAACCCGGTTCAACATGCTCGTACTAAACATATTGAAATCCATCATCATTTCCTTCGTGACAACGTTCAAAAAGGAAATATCTCAATTGAGAAAGTTTCTTCCGAAGACAACATAGCCGACATTCTCACAAAACCCCTTAAACGTGAACCTTTTAACCTTCTTAGGCTAGGCTTAGGACTCATGGAACCTACGTTGTAGTTCTGGACATTAGACAAAAATCACAAAAATCAAAACAAATCCATAACTTTTTTTCTCGGCAGGGTCGGCGGAACCCTCAGACACAACGGACGGAACCCAATTCAGGGGTCCGCCGTATCCGCCGACCTGCAGAATCAATATTTTTGTTTATATTAAACCAAACACCCATTATCTCATACCACCACTTCCAAACTATTCCTATTCACTTTACCATCCATCCAAACCTGCGATTTCTTGGTCTTCCTTTCACTCACATTGCAAATCAATCATCATTGTAAGTATTCTAAACTTGATTATAATCCTGATCTGAGTCTAGGAATTCTATTTTTTGCACAAAAACAAAAACTTGGGGTTATGCATTAATTTGAGAAACTCATGCATGAAATTAGGTGTTTAACAAAACTAATCATGTTCCCCATAGTTAGGAATTGCATTCTTACTAAGTGTAAACATGTTTGCTAAAAGACCCCATGACAAATTTTTCCAACAATTTCTCACAAATAGGACAAATATTTTTTCGTCTCACATTGAGAATACAAAATCAAAACGTTATGTTTAAAACATCACTTGCATAATGTCTCTTGAATGCTAAAAGGAATACATAACCAATATGTATTTTCGAGTACATTCAAACGAAGGTACATTGATTTAGGAGCGCTTGGTTTATCTTTTGTTTTATAACAAAACTTGCATTATAAAACGTTTTTGAAGCATCAAAATGAGTCAAGATAACCGCACATCCACATTGTTTTCATATAGGCACACACTTGAACAACCACATTACAATAGTCGTTTACTTAGACAAAAATTAGAAATTTTGTTTTTCTAGGAATCATCATGCCTCATCTAACCCACTACGACCACAAGGACACCATTAAGTACCTACCCAAACACCACAAAACCAAAGGCCTTACCCCAAATCAAGTCAATGTTTTCAAAGCCTTAGAAAAACATTATGTCCATGAGGGTAGAACCATTGACCCGTCCTTCCTAGAAGGCACAAACCACTACAACGAATTTGCCACAATCAACTTTGAGTGTCTTTTAGAAATTGACGAGCCTATTTGTCCTAGGTTCATTCTAGAATTCTATGCATCCGTCACTCTCTCCACGGATGAGTATGGTCGCATATCTATCAACTTTAGGGCTAGTGGTCATCAATACTCCTTCACTCTTGAGGAGTTTGCTCAAATCCTAGGTGTCCCAAACCGTGGTACTTGCATCTACTCCGACTTGCACTCTCTCTCAACTCTTGACACACTTCATGACCGCATCCATCCTTATGACACCCCTCTTGTGTCCAAAGATGAACTTCGTGACCACCTCTTTGTTAGGACAACCAACACTAGGAGAACCCGTTCGGGAAATGAGGTCGAAAAGGACCCATATGGAATGGAAATGAATGAACTCAAGCCCCAATTTAAGAAATGGGAGGAAGTCCTTAGAGCAAATGTCATTAGCACCATAGGAAACCGAGATCATATAAATCTTTTCCTTTTCTACATGCTCTACTCTTTGTCCGTTAGGCAACCCTTCAACCTTGCCTACTACATGGCCGACATTCCCGTGCATGGCACAACGGCTATGCCGTATGGAATGCTCTTGACCCGTCTCTTTAGGTTCATCTCTCCCATTCCACCAACTCCAAACGGTCTTCATCTTGACTACTCTCTCATTCCACACACCTTTGTTCCACTAAGTGATAAGAGAGTTTACAAAGCCCAAGGAAAACGTCCTCATCCTCCTACCTCCTCATCATCTTCCTCAATGAGTGAAGATGACTCTTTGCCCAATTCTAGGCTCCCACCTCTCGAATACCTATCCCAACTTCCGGATATTCCAAATGAGTCAACGGAGTTCAATCAAACAAAGGGGATGTTTAAGAATCTTGGAAGATTCCTTGGAAAGCTCAAGAACAAGATTGACCGTCAATGAGTGCGAGTGTGTAGGAGTGTTTGGCACTAGGTGCTATTTGAACAATTTGGTCATTTAAACAATGTTTGTGATGTATTTGTGTGTTGGTACATTGTGTGATACTATTTGTAACATGTATTAACTAACAATGATGCAGGTAGACAACTTTTGGCAAGTTGTCAAATTTTCATGTTTATGAAATTTTCACTAAGTCGAGTGAAATTCTCGACCCCCCGGTCAAAGTCCTATGGTATGTGTGTTTACATGTCCAATTTTGGCATTACCTAACCAGAAATACATTATCTTTTTGATTTTAGGAGTTTTCAAAAAATTTGAAAATCATCTCGCGGGTCAAAATCGCGGACTGTATTGTTTTTCAGGTCTGGCGGATCTGGCGGCACCCTAGAATGGGTTCCGCCAGTGTATTTTCTTGGCAACCCAGAAATGGCCCAACGGACCGGACGGAACCCTCACACGGGTTCCGCCTGTGTATCCTGAAGGTTCCGCCAGATTTCCTGCAGATTTATTTTTTTTTTTTTTAGTTTTCAACATGTCAACATCCAATCAACAAAACACTATCCTTTTAGATAGAAACCAATTTCCTGCAATTTAATTAAGCACAATAGGGTAGTTCTCATTCCTTATAACTCAAAGAAAACCATTTCCAGCCAAATTTCAAAAATACCCATAACTACCTCAAAGAACCTTCACACATAAAGGAAGGACCCCTTCCAAAGGTTCCTTGAAATTCATGAGACATATCCTTCAACAAATTTACCAAAACCACTAATCATTTAGTGCAAATCTTGTCTTCTCACTTCACCATTTTCATTGGCTTGACTTCCATGATATGACAACCCATAATTAGTCTTCCAAATCATTAGGAACCTCCATTTTTGTATGGCCTAACATCAAATCCAAACACTCCTTTCCACACTCCTTCATCACTATAAATTAAACTATCCTAAACACTATCAAATTACATTCTTCATCACAATTTCTGATCTTTTAAACCATTTTAACCATGACTAAGTCAACAATCACCTCTCAACCATCACGACCCATCCGGAAAACCGCCCGGATAAGTGTCAAACCACTTTGGACTAACCAATCCATCAACCTAAGCTCCTCATCCTCGGATGAATTCACCTCACCAATCAAAAATGAACATTTTCTAAACCTTGTATCTCCATCTCCATCACCCAATGAACCCAATGAGCTCACTCCACCACCAACAAAATCACCCATTGACCCAACTCAACCAAGTGCTCCAACCCAACCATCCAAAACTCCATCACCATCACCATTGCCAAAACTTGAACCTATGGAGTTATTTGGGTCTCCTCCAACATCACCACACCCGTTTGTCCAAGATCTCAATGATCTTCCACCAAGACCAACACAACCACCACCTTTTGCAAATGAAACACCAAGGTCAATTCTTGACCAAAATGAACATTTTAACCACAATCAACCACCACAACAAGAATACCACCAACCCAAACCATTGTTGTTTCACCCAATCTATCATGACATCCATGGTCTTCTTTATGGAGAACCAAATTTTGAAAAGCATGATCACCCAACTCCACCACATTCTCAAGGCCAAATCTTTGAGTCTTTCTTTCCTTCCTATGAGGAAATCCAAAGCATGGTTGAGAATCATTTCCATCAAGAAATGGAATTTCAAACCACCTTTCTTGACTCTATACCAAACCCATCCTCCAACCAAGAACCAAAAACCAACCAACCCTCAAACCAAGAAACCAAAACCAACCCATTTCCACCCACTCATCCCCATGTTTGCTCAAATTGTAGCAAATGGGTGCAAGCATCATATTGTTGCTTCACCAATTCCAAGATGAAACCCGTTTTGCATTCCAACACGCCATAGAATGTTTGGATGCTCTTTCCCACCCAAACAAATCCTAGATAATCTTTCGAGGCCTTTTGCCCCATTTAGGAAAGTAGGATTTGATTTTCTTGGTTATTTTTAGTTTTTCTTTTAGAAGTAGAAGAATCTTTCCCATTTCTTGTCTTTGACTTTTAAAAGTCAAATTTTACTTGGAATGATATTTCTTTCTACTTACTTACTTGCATTGTTGGTAGATCATTTTTGTGATGTCATTGTGGTTGCAATGTGTGTGGTAACTACAACTTTGACTATATCTATCACTAACTAACCAATTTTTTTGTAGGATCAAAATCCATGTTTCCCATCTTGGCACTCCTTTTAGGGGGAGTAACAACCAAGGGGGAGCACGTGCATGATTCCGCTTCGCTACTCTACTTTTTTTTTTTTTTTTTTTTTTTTTTTTTTTTTGACAAAAAGGGGGAGAAATATATTAAATCTTTAAAACTTAATATGATTTTCATCACTTAAGTAAAACAAGTTTAATATAATTTTTTTTTAAGTCTTAAACACTAAGATTTTTTGAGTTACTTAAAAACAAAGTTTATGTTTTGTCATCAATAAAAAGGGGGAGATTGTTAATACAAATATCTCCTAAAAACGTTATTTATATTTTACGATCTTTGCTAAGTTTTGTTAACGACAAAATGTAAACTTTAGTTTCTAAGTAAAACATAATCTTAGTTTTAAAGACTTGCATAAACTAGACATTTGCTACATTTTACATTTCATAAAATACAACACTTTTTATTTCTTAAAATAGAAATGTCACATGAGATTTATGGCAAGTTTTGTCAATATACATTTATGGAAAGAAAGTGTGTTTGACTAACCATATGTTTGCTTGCAAGTTTTGTGTTTGACTAGGTATAATGAGATGTGACATTGTTTGGTTTGCAAGATTTATTGCAAAACCAACTGCAAGCCCGGCGGAACCCTGGGGGTACACGGGCGGAACCCATCTGAGGGTTCCGCCGTATCCGCCAGGCCTGCAAAAGGTTTTGCTATAAATACTAAGCCACAAGTTTGATTTTTGGCTTATCACTCTACATCATATTTTCACACATTCATTCATTCTTTCATCTAACCCTTTAATATCTCATATGTGAAGTTTCTTTTTGTAGCAAAGAGATCCACGAGTTCATAAAAAGTTACAAGTATTCAACACAACGTTGCAAGACTTGTTAGGTTAGCATTGTGTAGACTTGTGTAGTTTACACTTCATTTGATTGTGTATTTTCAGTAGTGATCGATTAGTATTTTAGTCCTCAAAATACAAAGTGTGACGGGAGTTGTTGTACCCTTGTAAAAGAACTAACGGGAGTGGTTGTACCCTTGTAAAAGAACTCGACATCTAGCTTAGTGTCGGTAAACGTGTATAAACGACGTGTAATGTTTTCTCCGCCGGTGAAAGGAGCTTGTTGACTAGTGAAAGAAACTCTCGAGTTGGATACTCGGGGCGTGGACGTAGGGCAAGGAAAAAGAGTCCTTGTAGCCGAACCACGATAAATACTCGTGTTGTGGTTTGATCGTTTCTTTTATTTACTTGCATGTTATATATTGTGTTTGTATATATATATCTTTGATCAAACGGAAAGTTTCAAAGCTAATCAAACAAGTTAAAAAGATTTTAAACGGTAAACTATTCAACCCCCCTTCTAGTTTTCCATAAACCCAAGAAAAGAAATAAGGTTGTATTGGATATTGCAATCTAAAATGTGTGGTTGTAGTTTTTTCTTAACTTTCAACTATAATTTTAATTCTCATTTGATCTCAACTCCTTGTGACATATGATATCAAATTGTCTGCGTATCACTAAAGGTTGTTAATTTATTATTAATATATTTTAAATGAAAACTAACTAACTCATCATATATATACAACAAATCTATTTCACGTGTTTTAAGCCGAACTTGAACCTGCGATCATTTAATTGGAGACTTAAAAAGCTTCTTACACTGCAAAAGATAGCATTGGGACACAAAACCTTTGATCATTCAAGGGTATTAGTCTTCGTGGTTTCAATGTTAGATTATTTGTTAGAATAGTATTATAGTTAGTAGTTGATTAGGTTACTTCTGAAAGATATAGCATGTTCGTTAATCTAATTGCATGACGAAGATAGCCTCTTGCCTCTATTCTTATTTTTAAGAATAAAAGTAACATGCATCTATTAATTATGGAGTTGTGACTCTATATTAAATTCAGTCACGTGAAGATAATGCATGAGACGTAAATAAGATTTTCAGTTACTGTGGTTTTCATTTGCTAAATGAAATAAGCGAAATTGGACTTGTAGTTTTCTAGGCCAAGCAGGCAAGCAGTATGATTGTAGATTTCTGCCATCATTTTGATGTTTTGATTTCGACTCAATTTTGGTATGGTGTTTCAGTATTTATAAAAATGATATCATCAATAATGGTTTTGAGACGTAACAATAAATGATTATACGTATTATACTTACTAGATGAGTATCCGTGTATAGCAACGGATTTTATAGCGGCAGATAGTTGTAGTGATAAAAAAAGTTTATGGTTATAAAAGAAAAATATCCCGGTTTGACCCAGCTTTTCACCGGTTGAACGGGTTTCGGTCGAAAAACACGTCAACTTAAACCAGTATTTATATTTTTGAAACCCAATACATGACCTCACAATTTTAAGAATGCAATAGTCATTGAGCATATAAATGTAACTCGGACAACATCAACAAGCTATTCAACACTTCTAAGTCATTGCTTCTACTCAAAATGTTATGTGTTTGGCTGCATGATGAGGCGAAAAATGAACCACTTTTAGGGGATCATTTAAGCCCGAAATTGAATTTATTTGATCAAATATTGCCCTAAATCGTTCCTTTTGTGATTTTAGGTACTTTGGGAGTGAAATCTAGAAAAGGAAGCAATTCAGACGTTTTTGGAGCATAAAAGTGAAGAAAACGCCAAAGTCTTAATTTTCCTTGCTGGGAACAGTAGGTGACGGCGTCAAGAGTAACATCCTGACGGCGTCAAGAGCAAATTTCCATGACGATCCAGTACAGATTTGACGGCGTCACGAAGTAGGGCGTCAAGAGTAAAATTCATGACGGCCTGGAAATGCATGATACATGACGGCGTCAAAAGTAGATCAAGGCAGTCCAAAAAGAGTTTTGGCGGCGACGTGACGGCATCACAAGATTGATCTTGACGCCGTCAGACCCCTTTTCCTATATATAGTTTTCTAATTTTCACATTAAAAAGAGAAAAAGTTTTGGAGAAACCCTAAGTACGAACTTGGTGCGAATTTTACAGGTTTTTCAAGGGTTCTAAGCCCTTGATACCTTTCATGTGTAATTGAGATAAGTGTTCTTTTAATTCAATCAATATGTCTATGTATTGGTTGTCTATATCTTGTTCTTGTCTTAATTCCATCATGCTAGGCTAGATCTATCTTGTATTTGCTTGGATCTAATGAAACCTAGATGTTAATTATGTGTTGATTACTTGTTTATAATTGTCTTGGATGAATGATTTATATGTTAGGCTTAAGAAAACTGGCAGATCTCCAATTGGTAACATGCTTGAACGTCTTAAGAAACATGAACCGATGTGCACTAGGTCTTTATTGGTTGTATTTAATGCATGAGCCACTGTTTATAATCCCTATGGTTGTGCTGGGCATGGTATAGGAGGAGATAAGAGCTCATAGAATTGGGGAGTTAAGTGCGCCACCCCGTAAATGGTATTAAGGAATACAATCCGTCATCCATTCAACTATAACAAGTAATTAACATGTAAAAGATGTCTAGGGAGTAGTGAAATCTAAGTAAACACATTTTCTCCACTTATTGCTCACAACCTTAGTATAATTTAGTTTATTTTCATTTCTAGTATTTTATTTTGATTGCATCTTTAGTATTGGGTTAGTTGACTAGCAACTAATTCCGCCCAAATCCTTCAAACCCGAGATTTTTAATTGCTTTCTAAAAAAATATAAAAATACAAAAATAATCATCCCTCACCTTTAGAACTAGTATTTAGGTTTTCTAATCCTAGCGACACTATTCCTAGCTGAACGATCAATCCCCCGGTACTTGTCACTATACTATACTACAACGATCAGGTACACTGCCTGGTGGGGGTTGTAAGCTTCTCAAGATCCCTTGAGAGGTAAAGCCTGGTGCGATTACCACGTATCAAGTTTTTGGCGCCGCAGCCCGGGGAATAGTTATTGTCTAGGTTAGAATCTCTTTTTATTAGGTCTACTTGCTAGATTCCGTTCTAGTAAGATTTTATTTTTATTATTAGGTCTTCTTTAGTCTATCTTATTTCTTTGTGTCTTTGTTCGTAACCACCCGACATCATGGATAACGGGAACATCTTTGAACCCGTCATCCCACCACAACAAAACCCACCATTAGAACCCCTTAGGCCCCGAACCTTAGGAGAGTATTCCCGACCTAGCCACCAAGGCTACCGAAACACCATTGAGCTCACCGGAGCCAATGTGACCCCCTTGCGATCCGACACCATCCGGTTGGTGCAAAGCGGATGTGCATTCCATGGACTTCGTTCTGAAGATCCAAACCAACATCTTAAGGACTTCCTCAAAATCGTAGATTCCATAGACCTAGATGTTGCAACTAGAGAGACAACCCGATTACGCCTATTCCAATTCTCTCTATGGGGTCAAGCTAGTCAATGGCTTGAGCGTTTACCCGCGGGATCCATCACTACATGGGATGATCTCACCACTCGTTTCCTTGCTCAATTTTTCCCACCGGGGAGAACTACTAAGCTTAGAAATGACATCTTGATGTTCCAACAACGTCAAAATGAATCTCTTTATGAAGCATGGACTCATTTCAAGGACTTACTCCAAAAAATCCCTCATCATGGCATAGATCTTTGGCTCCAAGTCCAAATTTTTTATGACCATATCGACATCTCCACGAGGCGAGCCATTGACCAATCGGCCGGTGGTAAGCTACGTGATCTAAGTGCGGAACAATCATGGGAACTCATAGAATATCTTGCTCTCTATGACAACGAAAGTTGGAATGATCCCCGTGACTTGAACAAAACGGTCAAGGCAATATCTTTGCCTTCGAACAATTCTAGCACTCCCGACCGTAGGATCATGAAACTTGAGGACCAAGTCAAGTTTCTCATGAAATCTTACGAAGCTCCTAAACCTTCAAGCCAAGTGAACAAAATCACTTCTTCATGCGAATTATGTAGTGGTCCCCACGACACTCGTGATTGTGTGGAACTCCCCGGAACAGCTTTTGCGGATTACGCAACCACGCGTACCGACGAAGCGGGAGATAAGTGGTACACTTTCAAACCCGAGCCAAACACTTACGGTGATTCATACAACCCCTCTTGGAAAAATCACCCAAACCTTAGGTGGAAACAAAATCAACCTAATCCTTCCAATCCGCCTAATCGTTATCAACCAAACGGTCCACCCTCCAACCGTACTTTCAACAACAATCCTTCTAACAACTATGGTAGTACCAACAATCTTGAAGGATTGATGTCAAAGTTTATGGCATATCAAGAGGTTCGCATAGCTAGGTTTGAAACCGAATTCAACCAACAACAAACAGAGATGACCAACAAGATTGACAACTTGTTGAAAGCCCTCAACAACCAAGCGTTAGTCACACCTAGGAAGGACACTAGGGACACCAATAACGGAATTCAAATTAAGGACCCCTCATCATCCAAACACGTCCACTTTGTCAATGTTGTCACCATTAAGCCAATAGATAAGGAGATAGAAGAGAGTGACAAGGATGAAGTTAGAGTAGAAGCCGAGACTAAGGATGAGAGTAGGGAAGTTGAGGTTAATAGGAGAGAGGAATTAGAGGAGGTAGAGTGATGAGTGCTCAAACACTCATCGTTTTTAATATATTTAAACTGCCAAAACGCACAAAAACAATCAAAAAGATATCAAAATACTTAAATTATCCCAGGGATTGTGTTTTATGTGTTTTAAAAGCAAAATGTGCAAAAACAAAGAAAAAACGTACAAAGTTTGCAGTATTGGCAGTTTCAGTCTCCCAAGTTTCAAAACTTGTCAATTTTAGTCCCTATGCATTTATTTTGAAAGAAAAAGTCAACCCAAGGTTTTGAAAGTTAATTTCACAAAATATTACATTTGGGTTGCAAGTTTTCCAAAGTTACGTATTTAGTCCCTGAAAAATCCAAAAATGGCATAAATGGTCCCTGGGAAGTTTTGGAATTTTGAAAATTGGAAAAATACTAAAATGGTTCTTGAAGTTATGGATATTGGCAATACTACCCCTTTTGAGCAATTTTGGAAAGTTACCATTTCAGTACCTCATCTTTCCTAAAATTACAAGTATGGTCCTTGTGTACTTAGCTTAACCATCCGGACCCCTTTCTTATTTAAACCAAAAACCAAACCAAGCCCTTATCCACCAAACCCTTACCCAGTCCACCCAAAAGCCCAAACTTAGCCCAGTCCATTTTGCTAACACCCCGGTCAACGCGGGTCAACACGGGTCAAACAAGACCCTTGACCACCTCCTTCTTCCCCCCCAACAGCCAACGCAAAACCAGGGATAGAATCCCCCCTCCTCACCTTTTCACCAACTTTCCCCCCCACAATTAATAACCTCACCAAACAATCCCACCACCATAAATGTATCACCAACCCCCCCACCAATACCACTCAGTATTTCCCTATAAGTAATTTGGGCGGGAAAAGTCAATCAAGGGCTAGGATGGCTTGAAGATCAAATTGACGATTGGGATTTGGTCAGAGGGTCAAGGCAAGGCATGTGGGGCTCTCAGTTTTTAAAAAGAAGCCATGTGGAAGACCTTAGGCATAAATTTTAGGTCGATATATATAGAAAAGCTCATAGAAGCTTATGAGTGTGTAATTTTCTAGTTTTTATGTAGTTTCAGGTTATTTTCAATGTACTTGTACCTTTTATTATTAATGAAAGTTTGGTTTTAAGTTAATTCTCATTTTCACTTTTCAAAGTCCCATTTTGAATTCTCAAGTTCTTCTTAAGGAATCTAATGTGTGTTTAATCTATTTGGAAGCTCTCACAAACTCAGATAAAAAGATTTTATAAGCTTTATAAGCCTGTGTAAACATTCTTGAATCAGTTTTCAATAATTGCTAAAAATCAAAATAAAATAAAAAATAAATGAAAAATTGGTGAAAAAGAAGAAGAAAGCAAGGAGCACAGTGGATTAAGGATGGCTGTGGGTTAGGTACCTCATGGGAGGGCATAGGATTCATTAACTTGGTCCTTTGGTTCTTAATCAGTGGCTTGGAAGGCTTTATAAGCTAAAAAATCTTTCATCTTTAATATTAAGTAATTTCAACTGTTTATTTAAGTTCATTTTAGTTAAATATTAGCTTACAAATCAGTAGTAATCATTTGTTTGTGTTTTATATTTGTTTAAGTTAAAATCTCTTCAATAACTGATTTTTAAGGGGTGTTTGGTTTCAGATTGGTTGCATTGTTCTGTCAGTTCATTTGTGCACTTCTGAGTGTCATTTAGGTGTATGGTTATATAATAGCTCAGGGAACCTTTTACTTGTTCTAAAACTCACCCAAAAGTCAAATACCAAGTAATCACTCACCACAGTCAACTGTGGTGAGTTTTCAAGGCCATAATTCATCAAATCTTTAACTAAGTTGTTCATTTACTCAAACTAGTGTTAATATACTCTAACTAAACAAGTTTGATTATAAAAATTAGCTGCACAAGTTCACAAAAGTCAAAACTCACAATTTCTCAAAAAGTCAAAACTGCATACTCAGATTTTCATCAAAATGGGGTGATTTTTCATGATTTTTGTGTTGGGATTGAGAACTTGAAAATTGTTGTGTGTAATATCTACCAGTAGCACTTTTGATTTCCATCTTTGTTGCTTTTTTGTGATTTTTTCTAAGGGACCAAATTGCCCTTTGAATTGGACTGCAGGGCAAGAACTTACCCTGTCTCAGCAGATCACCCTCACACAACCACCTTTTGTGGTGGTTTGTGGCCACTACAGTGGTCCAAGACACTTGTTTTTGGTTCCCCTCAACCCCCCTCCTACCAGGGTTGACTCATTTACCATTTGTTTGACCCCTCTGTCACTGGACCCCACTTGATTTAAGGTTGGAAGTCTGTCCCATAAACTGCATCAGATTACCAATACCTAAGTGCTTATCTTGGCTTTTTGGCTTATTGAGGCTTATTTGTTGTTTGATATCTGCTTATTATTGTTCATTAGACTCAGAGAAACCATACTCAATCATTGTGGACCCCACATCTTCCATTTGAGCTTAAAAATCCTTCACAGTCAACAAAAGTCAACTGTAAGGTTAATAAGCACTTCAAGTGCTTATTTCCAGGGGTGTAGTGAAAGTGTTTTTATTAAAAGTACTTATTTTTAGCTTATAATTAGTTTAGAAAAGAAAAAAATCCCAAAAAACCAACTTTAAAAATAGTGATAGCTTCTATTTAATAGGATTTATCAATTTAATTTTCTTTTTTAATTTATTCCTAAGTAATATATCACTTTTATATTTTTAGAAATTATATTTTAGGTTAAAATAATTTTACAAATTTTTCCAGATTTTTATTTTGTCTTTTAATGGTATTTCTAATTATTTTTAGTTTAATTTAGTTTTAATTAATATTAATCAATTAAATAGCATAATTAGCCTTTATATAGTATAACCTAGTTTTTATAATTTTTCTAGCTTTTATTTTAGTTAAAACATTTTTATAAATTTTTTTTAGAATTTTTACTGTTCATTTTCTATTTTTTATATAATATAATTATTTTAATTAGAAATTAATAAGTAATTAGCTTAATAATTATTTAATTAGCTTAAAAATACTTAGAATTAACTTTTTATAATTTTTTAGGATTCCTATAATGGTTAATTAGATTTATAAAATTTTTCTTAATTTTCTAAGTCTTTTTAGTATTTTTAATAATTCTAATTAGTTTATTTAGTATTAAATAGATAATTAGTAATTAATTAATAATAAATAATTAAATAGTGTAAAAATAATCTTTATTTTTCTTAAAATTTTCTTTAACTATTAGGATTGTAAAAATATCAATTTTACACTTTTAACCCTTCCCGTCCTTCAGTTGTACTTTTTTGTTTTGTGCATCTGTATACGTTTTTTTTATTAAAACGTACGTTTTTAGTTTTTAGCTCAAATCTTCGTAATCTAAATTCCTGTAATCCATCACGTAGCTTACCTAAGCTATATTTGTTAATAATTTCAAAATAATTCTGATCATAACCCTTTTCTGTGAATAATCACCCGATCACGAATACGCTAAAGTTACAATTCACGCTTCAATGGGATTTAACGACCTGGTGATACCTTATATTACCCGGAGCATTGACCTAGGCTATTTGACTTTGTTGACCATTATTTGGTCAATATAAGTTAGGTGGTTTAGCATCAATCATAGAGCCTATAGAAAAGTACTTTGATAAGTTGCCCACCAAGGAAGAACGGGAATACCATAAGGATTTATTCGATAGTCCTGAGAGACCATATATCCTTGGCACCCCCTCATCAAAATGAGAGACCCCTCTAACATTAACATACCATGCAATATCGGGAACATACATATATGGAAAGCTTACATCGACCCTAGATCCCCCGTGAACATCATGAGTAGGACTTATTACAATTGGGTGATGAAGAAGCAACTTAATTTTAGGATGATGCCAAATAGGAATTTGATAAGTAATTTTGTAGGAAGAGTGAAAGGATTGCAAGTGATTATAGGAAATCTCACTTATGAGATCGATTTTATGATAGTTGAAGACACTCGTCCGGTGATAGATGCTTGCCTAAGCCAAATAATATTTGGAAAACCATTTGTTGAGGCCACTAGGATTAGTTATGATCCGACTTTAGGGATAGTTAGATTTAAGGAAGAGAATGATGAGGTTGCCTATCAAATGCCATACAAGATTGAGCAATACCGCCTTCTCTCTAATTTCGAAAAAGAACACAAGCAAGTGGCTTATTATAGGAATGAGGAGGATAGACGTAGAGGAGTAGAGTATGTAAAGAATAGGATGCTTGGTTTCTACAAAGAATGCTTGCAACTAGGTCCGGAATACAAAACTGGTTTAGAAGACGACCTAGAGAGTGGAACCAATGATGAGGTCACGTAGTAACCCATGACCTTGAGTCTAGCTACAAGACTCGTAAATAAAGAAAAGCGCTTCTTGGGAGGCAACCCATGCTTTGTGTGATTTTATTTTGTTTACTTGTTATTTGCTTTCGTATGCATGCTTTATTTTTATTGTTGGTAGATCATGTTTCTAAACTAAATAGTGGAAATACTTTACTTTGTTGTTTTGGCCTAGTCTTAACTCCACCTAAAAGTATTTTTGCAAAAGATAAGTGTAAGGGGAAACCCTAAATATGTTTTTAAGAAACAAACCGATCATGATTCTCCATAATATTAAATGAACATGTATATTCGTATTTGTTAGAGTCAAATGCTTGTATTGAGTCATAATGAAGTTTTGCAGGATTTTCCAGGAAGTAGGACCAAGTTTTTCCAGAAATTTTCCGGAAACTTAACATAAGAATTTCTGCAGGTCACTTCTGACGGCGTCAAAAGTTAACTCTTGACGGCGTCACGTGTAAAAATCTAGAAATTTTACCGATTTTGTTTTTCTAACGGAGTCTCATGGTTTTTGTGAATTATTAAGTTTTATAATCTCCAGGAAATCTGCAAACTTCATTCCACAAGCATTATATCTTATCTTGTTTTCTAGGACTTAGTAACTTATATAGGATGCCGCCGATTTTACGCGAGGTTGTCTTGTCTATTTTCTCAGGAATTACAGGTTATGTATGACAAGAAGATGATTTATATTCTGGAAGGGAAGCTTTGATTGTTCATTTTCTTGGAGGAAGATTTAACCTGGCCACCTTATTATCCATACCGAGCGAATCATGGGAGTATTTGATTTCATTCTTTTTACTTTTTCACTTTTACATTCTTTACTTGAACATTGGGGACAATGTTCATTTTAAGCGTAAGGGGAGGGTAAAAAGATGATACCTTACATATGCACTTTCGCTTGAGTTTGTTTTGTTTAATGGTAGATGTGTAATAAAACTATGAGAAATACTTGTTAGTGCAATTTTAGCGCCAAATTTAAAATTTTTTACAACATTTAGGAGTGAAACTTTATCCATAGCAAGCGTCTCATGGATAGAAGATTGTACGACTAGCACATAACCGTATATTCAGAAAAATTTTCCACCCAAATATGTGAGGTTCGCCTTTAGATTTGATAGGAAAAGCATTTACTATTAGTGCTTATGAGTGTACCGGTAGCATTTAGATTCTAGAACTTGCGTTACTGATGCATCCCGAGATCGCTAGCGAGACTACATTCGTGTAGTAGGATTTACTACATGATAAGAGGCATTAGGATCACCCTTGTGTTAAACCCGTGTTATAATTACTTGACCATTTAAGTCATATTACTTGGCTAGTTAAGTCAACTAATTTTTCCCACACCCTTAGCGTTGTACTCATTTTTAGTACACGAAACCCCTAGTACACCCCTCTGAGCCTATCTTTTCGTTTCTAACTTTAAGCATTTTACTTAAAGGAAGAATTTGTTACACCCCACTTAAATGTAAACCCAAATCGCCTTAGCCTTCTGTGTATGCGCTCATTTTTAGTGCATTATTGTTATTTGTTAAACCCTAAGTTACCTTTCTAATTGATTACATGGTTGCTAAGTCGAGTCATATCCTTGTACATATTGTTTTGGGACGATTGGGACTCAATGGTAAAGTAACTTGTTTATGGAGTAATGGGGAAGAACATCATTTATTACCCCATATATGCGTTAATCTTAAAAGTACTCCAAGTGTTTTGATTTTCTTAATTCGAGTCATTAGATTAGTTCATTGTAAAGTATGTAAAGATTCAAGTGTAAGGGGAATGTTCATTCCCTATGATGTATTATTTTGGATGGTAGGGTAAGAGTGTATGTAAAAAAAAAAAAAAAAAAAAAAAAAAAAAAAAAAAAAAAAAAAAATCGGGAAAATCAAGAAAAAGAAAAAAAAAATAGAAAAACAAAAAGAGAAAAACCATACGGACTACCATCCCTTTTCATTCTATGTTCATTTTATGTTTTTGTTATTTTTTAGCTTAAGTCGAGTCTAGTCTTGGCTTAGCAACGCCATATTGTACATGTAATTAACCAAGATTGTTAACTCGCCACCAGTAAAAACTTCCTTTATCCAACAAAACCGTGTATTTCATATCCCTACACCTAACGTTACAACCCTTTAAAAGACCTCTTTGATAGTTTATCCTAGGTGCTTACGCCATGTGGTGGAGGTTTGATCCTTTTCCAAGCCTATGGTAATCTATTTTGCTATGACAGGTAGTGAGAGATATCTTCCGTTTCCATATTGTAATTTACACTTTATTACACCCGAGAGATGTGAGTATCTAAACACTATTTGTGAGGTGCTTGTGTATGACCTCCGTGCTTGTCTATTGGTCTTTAGTGGAACGATTATTTATTATAATTACTTTTATATTAGTGTTAAATGACCCCTAACTTGTATTTTGAGTAGAATAAAAGCGCATTTGCTTGAGGACAAGCAAATCTCAAGTGTAAGGGTATATGATGAGGCGAAAAATGAACCACTTTTAGGGGGTCATTTAAGCCCGGAATTGAATTTATTTGATCAAATATTGCCCTAAATCGTTCCTTTTGTGACTTTAGGTACTTTGGGAGTGAAATCTGGAAAAGGAAGCAATTCGGACGTTTTTGGAGCATAAAAGTGAAGAAAAAGCCAAAGTCTTAATTTTCCTTGCTGGGAACAGTAGGTGACGACGTCAAGAGTAACATCCTGACGGCGTCAAGAGCAAATTTCCATGACGATCCAGTACAGATTTGATGGCGTCACGAAGTAGGGCGTCAAGAGTAAAATTCATGACGGCCTGGAAATGCATAATACATGACGGCGTCAAAAGTAGATCAAGGTAGTCCGAGAAGAGTTTTGGCGGCGAGGTGACGGCGTCACAAGATTGATCTTGACGCCGTCATACCCCTTTTCCTATATACAGTTTTCTAATTTTCACATTAAAAAGAGAAAAAGTTTTGGAGAAACCCTAAGTATGAACTTGGTGCGAATTTTACAGGTTTTTCAAGGGTTCTAAGCCCTTGATACCTTTCATGTGTAATTGAGATAAGTGTTCTTTTAATTCAATCAATATGTCTATGTGTTGGTTGTCTATATCTTTTTCTTGTCTTAATTCCATCATGCTAGGCTAGATCTATCTTGTGTTTGCTTGGATCTAATGAAACCTAGATGTTAATTATGTGTTGATTACTTGTTTATAATTGTCTTGGATGAATGATTTATATGTTAGGCTTAAGAAAACTGGCAGATCTCCAATTGGTAACATGCTTGAACGTCTTAAGAAACATGAACCGATGTGCACTAGGTCTTTATTGGTTGTATTTAATGCATGAGCCACTGTTTATAATCCATATGGTTGTGCTGGGCATGGTATAGGAGAAGATAAGAGCTCATAGAATTGGGGAGTTAAGTGCGCCACCCCGTGAATGGTATTAAGGAATACAATCCGTCATCCATGCAACTATAACAAGTAATTAACATGTAAAAGATGTCTAGGGAGTAGTGAAATCTAAGTAAACACATTTTCTCCACTTATTGCTCACAACCTTAGTATAATTTAGTTTATTTTCATTTCTAGTATTTTATTTTGATTGCATCTTTAGTATTGGGTTAGTTGACTAGCAACTAATTCCGCCCAAATCCTTCAAACCCGAGATTTTTAATTGCTTTCTAAAAAAATATAAAAATACAAAAATAATCATCCCTCACCTTTAGAACTAGTATTTAGGTTTTCTAATCCTAGCGACACTATTCCTAGCTGAACGATCAATCCCCCGGTACTTGTCACTATACTATACTACAACGATCAGGTACACTGCCTGGTGGGGGTTGTAAGCTTCTCAAGATCCCTTGAGAGGTAAAGCCTGGTGCGATTCCCACGTATCACTGCATAATTTCAGTTCCAAATAATAACAACATTATAACAAAATTTACATAATAAGTTTTATAACAAATATTAGCAACTCTACAAATAAACCATACATATTCCGGCGACCACAAATACTTCAGCAGCGGCAGAAACAATGTTTGTGATGAGATATCAGCAACGACAGCAAGATATCCGATGGCAGCGGCTACTGTTTCGACGAGTCAGCGGCACGGTAGCGGCGGCGGCTTGTGGCAGCTACAACAAAAAAATGTAATTTTTTAGATCTATTATGAAAAAACTCATATCTACACAAACACGCCTGATAAAAACTTCAAAACTTTAGATCTTCTAATAAAACCATCAAAATACCTCAAAACCTTCAAAACCATTCAAGAAAACGCAAGTGAGCGACAACGGTGGCTATAGTTCCAGAGAGTAAGCGACGAAGGCGACGACGGCATGTGGTGGCTACAACAGAAAAAACACAATTTTTTTAGATCTATTACAAAAAAAACTTAGATCTACACAAACACACCTAAGAAAATTTCAAAACTTTAGATCTACTAATAAACCCTTCAAAATACCTCGATGGTGACGTTGTGGATGTGCAGGTTAGAAGGAGGTTGGATTTCGATGGTGGTGGTTTGGTTCGGTGGAGTTGATGTCCCTCGGGGGTGAGGTCCGGTGGATGAGGAGGTCTGGCGGAGGAAAAGTTTGCTGGTGGTGGGTTTACAATAGTATGTCGCCTGTTTATATAGGCAACAACCCAAGCACAAATTTGAACATCAACGAAATCATTTTCCTACCCCATTTGATTGGCATATACTTTCCATACGACTCACCATCAATGACAGACATTCATTTGATTGGCAGACATTCATTACTTTCCATTCGTCCTATGAACTCACCATCAATACTTTCCATTCGTCCTATGAACTCACCATCAACACTTTCCATTTAATCCCCATTGACCAGACATTCATTGAGAAAGGGCATTCGTCATTGACAAGGGCAAAATGGGCATTGACCCAAAATTCAGTTTTCCACTTTTCACTTGATCATTTTTAGTTTTACTTTATTAATGATATGCGATATTATGATAAATGTTTCGTGTAACGTTCAAAATAGAACATGAAAAGATCAAAATATATTTGCAAACGGTAGTCCATATACAAGGGAGTACAAGTTGTTGGTGATCATCCAAAAAAGGAACACCTGCACAAGGTTGAAATTAATTTTTCATGATGTTCATATTTACCATCTTAAGGCAGCACCCATTGATTCAATATATCAAACAGAGCACATATACATTAATGTAAGATGAGAACTTCAATACATGGTTATGTTGCAATCAAAAGTATAATATTGTATTAATATGTTATGCACAATATTTATGTATAGAAACAACTAAAAATAAATTCATCTTAGAAATAGTGATATGAACCTTTGGAAAATATGAAATAAGGAAAGAATCAAACCCTTCGCCGTTTTTTCTTAAACTCAAGATTAGGATCAATATCAAATTCATAACATTCTTCAAGACCGTCTTCCGTTTTGAACTGAGGTACACGTACAACACAAAGGTATTGTAAAGTCATGAAAATTTACCTATAAATTGTTACCGCACATAAATTGATTATAAGCTTAACTTAATAATGAGTTTCTTATATTAACGTCCAATTCAAATGTTGTTTTCAAAGTCAACCTTGTATATAGAGATTGTTACACACTTGCCTTTTTTAAAACACATAATCTTCTCCTTTTATTTAACTTACAGTGCATTTTGTTTGGCACGGTCATAAATGTTTTTATTTGCATGAAATACTCTCCTACTATCGTTAAATATAGCATATTGTTCTCCCTCCATGCAATGTCCGGTTTTCGAATTTGAAACCATTTCCATAAATAGTTTTCTTTATAGTAGAGACGTCCATTCTCATTTCCGACGGTGTACACTTTAATGATTGAATACATTCCGTTAATAGATTTGTGAGTTGTCTAGACGTGTCCATTCTCATTTCCAGCCGTGTACATTTTAATGATCGGATACATTCCATTAATAGATTCGTGCATTTTCCAGCCGTGTATCCCATTCTATATGGTTTCTAATCTACGCAGGAAAAAAAGGTTAACTACGATTGTTTAGGACAAGTACCTTTGATATCACGATTCTTGTTTCGTATATGTGTCTTTGCCTTCACAAATATCGAGTTTTGTGAGTTGTGAATACGTTGCAGTTGTACTGAAAATGTTAGCTCAAATGTTTGGTAGACTAATGAAGAAATGATTTTTAGTTTTACTAAATAATTCTTATAAAGAATGGTTGTAATGAATTAGCACAAAAGTAGAAACCATACACGAAAGTTCTCTTCCCTTATTACATCAGGAACAAAAAGATTGATACCAACCTAAAAGAATTTTAACTTTGATGAGGCAATGGCTTATATTGTATATATAAGAAAAAGAACAAACCCGTTGTATACTAATAAGTCTCCAAACAAGATCAATATATTATTTGACAAGGAAGTATATAATTTGCAAACCCGCTGTATACTAATAAGCCTCCAAACAAGACCATGCAACAAACACATGGTTCGTAGCATAATGAAGCAAGTAGCAAAGAGGTCTAAAGTACATAACATAAGACAATGTTTACTTTTTCATATGTTGTAACATAACAGAGTAATCGGACAAACAACTTGTTTGAGAATCAAGCAAACAACTTCCAAACTATTTATATCAAATATCAACGCCAGAAAAGTATTGAATCAAAATGCGATAAACGGATATTCAATAAATGCTTAAATGAAAGACAAATGAAATTAAAGATTACAAAGAGCCTCAAAATCATCATCAACATTCTTTATTTGGCATTTCCATTTTTTGATGCGTATGTCGAACTACAGCGGGTTTGCAATATACATTCGCCTGTTTATATAGGCAACAACCCAAACACAAATTTGAACATCCCCTAAATCATTTTCCCGCCCCTATATTCATTCATTGACATTGATTGGCATATACTTTCCTTGAGCAACCTATATTCATTCATCGGCATAAGGGTTCAAATAAGTTTAAAAAATGATTGTCATATACTTTCCATATGACTTACCAATTCATTTATCTCATTCATTGATCAACATTCATTTGACATTCTATTACTCGTAATTCCATATTTACTCACCAATGACATTCATTTTACATTCCGTATTTACTCATCCATTAATGGCATTGACCAGACTTTACAAGGGCATTCGATTTTCATACAAGGGCATTTGATTTCCATTGTTTGACAAGGGCGTTATGGGGATTGACCAAAAATTCAGTTTTTCACTTTTCACTTGACCATTTTTCCATTATAAGTAGTTAAGATATACATCGTGAGCGGACCACGTTGTTTCTTAAAAACGAAGAAAAAGGAAACCGCAATTTCCTTGCAGACTATCATACAGTACGAAAACTACCATGTTAGCTATTTACCCTTTTTTATATAACAAAAATTATTTATCAAATATTTAACAAACGTTTAACAATTTATTTATTAAAAAGATACATATGAAAAGTTCTCTAAATTACGAACAAATAAGCCGGATATTGCAGTACTTCTGCATACATAGATTTTATAAAAAATATTGAAGTTTAATATATGTTTTTTTTGTAAAAATAAAATAAAATTCAAAACACCCTTAAACTATCTAATAATTTACAAAAACTACCTTTAACTTTACTTTTTTTTTTCTTTAAAAAAAGAAAGAAAATTCACAATACCCTTTGCACTATGTTACGAGTTACGAAAACTACTATGCACTTTTAGCTATTTACGGGTTTTTAATATAACAAACCCATTTATCAAATATCTAACAAATGTGTAGCGATTTTTTTATCAAAAAATATACCGATGAAAATGTCTCACATTGCGAACAAAATGAGCCCCCAATATTGCGACTGCCATTCATAGGATTTTATAAAAAATGTTGAATTTTAATATTTATTTTATTGTAAAAATAAAATAAAATTCAAAAGACACCCTTAAACTAACTATCAATTTACAAAAACTACCTTTGACTTTACTTTAAAAAAAAAGAAAAAAGAAATTCGCAGCACCCCCTATGTGACGAGTTTTACAAAAATACCATGTACTTTTAGCTATTTACAAATTTTTATATAACAAACTCTATTTATCAAATATCTAGTGATTTCCTTTTAAAAAAATATACTAATGAAAATAATATCTCTAAATTGAGAAAAAATAAGTACAATATTGCAATACTTTTGACATACATACGATTTTATAAAAAATGTTAAAGTTTAATATATATATTTTTAAATAAAATAAATTCCATAACACGCCCTTAAACTATCTAACAATTTACAAAAACTGCCTTTGAGTTTATTTTTTAAAAAAAAGTTTAGTATATACTTTTCATTTAAATTATTTAAACTTTTCATTGTTTATAAGAATTATGTATATCAAAGGTCGTGTAAGTATTTTCTTCTAATATGAAACAAACTCGCAACGTTATCTACAAAGACGAGCTAAGAAATGTTAAGTCAGAAAAAGATCAATCAATATCATTAAAAGTAATAAAGTAAAAGAATTTGCATTGCAACATGCGCATGCTAATAACTCGTTGTTTAAAATCTACGAAAAATTCGACCAATTATAATTGAGTGCACTTACATAAAGAATTTTATTGTTTATACAGTAATGAGAGTTTATATAATAATGAGAGAGCTCGATTTTAAAATGAAGTTTGTTTTTGTTGGTCAAACAAAATTAAAATAATGTGACTTAATCTACATTATAATAATTTCATATTCTTATTAAGATGTAAAAAAACTATATAAAATTGGGTGTAGCTTATCCAAAAAAACATACAAAGAGGGAGATAGTAACTTATATAACTTTGAAGGTTGATTTTAAAATACCATTATACTCTAATTAGCCAATAATTTGCATTGAAGTTTAAAACATTATAAAAGAATTTAATTTTAATGTTGTTAACTTTATGAACTTAAGTGTAAAATTATCAATTGTTTTTCCTAAATATAAAGTGGATGAGGTAATTGTTAATTTTTTGAACTTAAGTGTAAAATTATAAATTTTTAGAACTTTACATAAGTTTATAAATATATTTAACGATTACCTCCTAGATTTTATATTTGTTTTACAAAACACCGAAAACCATATGGATTGCAAAGAAGATGTTGTCAATCGGATAAAGAGGATGGCAAGCTTATGCACTCATTTTTAGGGTAAAAAAAATGTGACATCGCGGTGAAAACATCAAATGCCCACTCAGCGGATATATATAGTTGCCATTTGAGATGGACTCTTTGTTTCACAAACGAAAGATCATCAATGATGATGATGGTTCCTTGCTATTTTGGTGAATGGTCATAGATCAGGTCCGCTTTTCTTATGATCATTGTATATGCCCCACAAGATGCCACTAAGAAACTTATTCTTTGGAATAGATTCACTGGAACTTTAATGGTATGTAGTTATGTACATTGTGTTAGGAGACTTCAATGAATGAACGCTTCAGAAAGACTTAGTTGCGTATTTAATATGACCGGGGCATCTAGATTCAACAATTTTGTCAACAATTTGGAACTTATCGATCTACCAATGGCCCTCCTTTTGCCTCTATATTCTTATAGGTCCAGCTTATGCTTTATGTGGCTGGATCTTACAGATTAAGCAGCTTATCACGAGGTACTGTGACGTTCTATTTAATTAGTTCGTTTTAATTTGCTGAATAAAAAGAACAAGAATATGAACGCTGAATAGAATCTGATTCTTGTATTTTGCGTGAAACGTCAATTGCATTAGAACCATTGTTTGGAAATTACGTCGTCTATACTTTTACTACCTAATAGATTCTTACGTAATGTGATTAGAAATCACCAGAATAAGATGACTTGAGCAGCATGTCTGTTTGGATATTCTGCTTTGCTCTCAAGCTATTATTAATGAATGCAGTTACAAAAGAAAGTCGCATAAAGTATGGTCAATTTGGAGCTTAGATAATGGAGCATCTCCTGACCACAAAGTGAACAGTTCCCTGTGGAAACCAGTTTTTGATCTTCTTAGCTTTTAGAAACATGCTTAAGTATATAAGATTTGTGTCGCATGTGTCCTATGAGTTGCCCGATTCGTGGAGCAGTGGGAGTGTGACAGACGAGCTAATTAAAAAGAAGCCCAACTTTAAACAGTCATCACTTTTGATCCGCTTGGAGTTGCGGGGCATGTCTTATTATGTTTTGGCAAGATGGTTGTTGTGACAAACAACAATAGGCGGTTTGGCCCAATTGTCATACAGTTTTTGTCACTTCTAGCTATTAGATCCCTCCTGCTTGGGCTAATAGAATTTTCATTTTCGTTTCCAAACTGACATTCCTACAAGTCTTGGAACAATTTACATGTTATTCTTCCGTTATGAATTTCTAAAACTCCCTCCCGCACCTAATCTTTTATTGTACGCCATGTATTACTAGTATATATTTTCAAGAGTACTTGCTCTGTTGCATGGAAACACTGGTCATCAGCTTAAAATTAAACACGTTTCTTTACTTCCGTTATATATGCGCCAAAGATCTCTTTGCCTTTTCTAATACAAGTTATGGTGTAGATTGTACAGATGATCAAGTTTGCCCAGCTGATCACTGATGGTTATATATGTGGAAACTAGATAAAGATAGAGCATCTTATACTTAATGCATCATATTAAGGCTAGTAACATTCAATGGTGCATAATCTTTCCGTATCCCTTCAACATTATGTGACACATTTAAACTTGTAACGTTCGCTTACTTCTAGTGATTTTTATTTCCTTCCATCAAAATCATATAAATACAACATTTAAAACATCCAAAAACCGATTTATGATCGATCATATGGGTCTAGAATTGAGTTCTTATTTTTGTGGAAGTTCTTGTTTCATAAATTCTATCAAGCTCAAAGAAAATAACAGAAAAAATAAACAATCGGGAACTTTTCACCATTTAACTGTTTTGAATATATGAAAACATTAGCATCAGTACATCACAAATTCTAATAGAAAACTGAAAATTAAATAATAAACTTCCAGAAAACTTCTAATGATTTTGTGATCATAATCCATTAAAGAATTTAGCCTTTTGTAGGAGAGAAGCTCATGCATATTGGAGGTTTCACCCCAGCCAATGCAAGGATTGAGGCCGGAAGAATCCATAATCCATCGCCACAAATCAAACCTGAAGCAACTGCAGGCACCATCAGTGCCGCCTTTTTCTTGTTAATCTTGGACCAGACAAACACAACCAAACTTCCCACACACATGTCGATAGCAAAATAAGCCCCAACAAGAAACGGTACAGCCATAGCCATTGGTAAAGGGACCCATTTTCCGATTTTGTTTGGAGCCATGTCTCTTACCATATTTGCTAGTATGGCAAAGGCAAAAAATCCGTAACAAAGCTGTAAGCAATGTTGTGGCAGTGCAGAGAACCCTTCCACACTTAAAATCGCCATGTTTCGGTAAACAAGTGCATAAGGGGCTTTATATTCAGTATGGGGATTCCCAACATCAAACGCTTTATAGAAGAGGAAAAAAGAAAGTGGGGCCACAACACAACCAATGGCTGTCCCCATGGCTTGGCTAACCACCATGGACCTTGGTGAAGTCATAGTCAAATGACCCGTCTTCAAATCATGCATGAGATCAGATGAAATCGATACGATTGATTTAATCAAACCGCATGCAATTAGACCTGCAACTACACCGTTCTCTTTTCCAGACATTGCAGCTATCACAAAAAGTGCTACCTTTCCATAATTATAATGCGTGTTCATGTCAGTAAGACCAGCACCATAAGCATTACAGAAGCCCAAAGCTGGTGCAATCAGGTATGCCACAACAACGAAATACCATTTGAGCTGTGGAAACATGATTGGAATGATAAGGATGGAAACAATAGAGAACATGACGTAACCGGTTGCAGCAACCCAAAACGGAATACTTTCTTTTAGGAAGACCTCATTTCTCTGTAGGTTATCTTGAGGTTCATCACTGTCGTCAGGGTCTGAAGTAACATAAAACAAAATGTCACAAAGTTAAAATCAATGAAGAGGCTTATTGATGATTTTTTGGTTATTGAATACTTACTGGTTTTGGGGTTCTTCCTTGCGGTGGTATATATGTTTCTAGCAGTGAAAAAAGTAATCTTTAGAAAATTGTAAAGACCATCTCCTAATATAAGTGCGATCGAAATGAAAACCTGCAATTACACGAACCTTTTAGACCTCAAAAGTCAATATTAAAGGTGACAAGATGGGCGCGTCTGTCAAGTTGGGACAGGTTGAGTTTTAGTATTGGTCAAAGTGGGATGGGTTTGTCCGCTACATCCCTTTTTAAATTTTAAATTTGTTAATAATAATGAATACCTTTAACCGGTTTGACCCCTTCTTTTTGGGGGTGTTTGGGATTGCTTATCTGCTTATTAAGAGTCTATAGTATCTAACCTTGTAACCATTTAGACTCTTCATGCTGCTTTGAGGTAAACTCGAAGGAAACCAATCTCCTTTGCGGTCACCTATCAGTGGCCACATTACTCCATAAGATAAAACACCTCCTGCAAGCAACGACAAGTTCACAAGATGTGAACATATCATTCCTGCTCCAATGTAAGTCATACTGAAATCAAAATAAAACCTGCACAAAGGCAAAACTTTCATTTTAACAAGTGTTTTCTAATAATGTTCCCTAAACTACCCAAAAGGTCTAGAAGTAAAACACGCACGAGCTAGCATAAGCTTTTAAACCGAATGTCGGGAAGTTAGTGAATCCACATGCTCCTGAACCCGAGTAGAACCACTGAAAAAAGGCCCATGAAAAACTTCCTATGAAGAACTTTGCAAATCCGACTACTTGCTTCCTGCATTAAAAAAAAAAAAAAAAAAAAAAAAAAAAAAAAAAAGGTTAATTCTTCTATTGGATGTGCGTTTTGAATGTTAGTATGTGATTTTGAATCTTTGGAATCATATTACAGCTAAAATAAAACAAATTGTATGAGGTAGTGTTTGGATATGTTTTTGCTGTTTCAAGTTGTAGTAATTAACAATATGAGTTTTTTTTTTTTTTTTTTTTTTTTTTTTTTTTTTTTTTTGGATTTTATTATTATTATTTACGTATTTTTTAAAAGAGATACCTCTTGTGAAATACAGAGTAGGAGAATAAGAGGGTGTTTGGTATTGCTTATAAAGTGAATTATTCCACTTAAAAATAGGCATATGTAAGAACAAGCTTCTTAATCAGTGCTTACTTTAGAGTAAAATAAGCAGATAGCCAGTTTCATCCAAGTACTTAAAAAACTTCTTGTCTGCTTTTTACAGTAAGCAGATAAGCACCTCAATAAGCAATCCCAAACACACTTAAAACTTATTCTGCGCCTGATAATCAGTTCTTAAACGCAAGTGCAACAATGACATGTTTGCATACCTGGCCCTCTTGTCTCCTTTTGGAGTATGGAAACCATTGATAAGCACAGCCGTAGCTGTTCCACTTGGGTATGTCAACTTATAGTCTATGATCATAGTCTGCAAAAAAAAAAAAAAAACAAGATATTAAAATACCGATAAAGACTTTGTAAAAAAGTTACTACCCAAAAAAACAAAAAGGTACAAACCTTTCTAAGAGGAACCAACGCCAGAAGACCGACAAAGCTGCTAACAAAACAAAAACCGGTCATCCAACCAATCCCAGGTTCTTTATAACTACCAGGTGAATTCCCTGCTGTATCAACTCCGGCTTGCTCATATGTCTTCTTGTTTAATGCCAACAAATTCGAACTAAATCCACCTATACACAAATCCTTAATCAAATCAGTACTACATTTTTCACTAAATGGCTTTCTTGGTGTTTGGCATTGCGTTTTGATAATAATTATGCTTTTGACATTCGAAGTAATGATAATCAAATAACCACTTGTTAGGATTAAGTAACATGCTTCTGCTGCTATTCTCTTTACACTCAGAAAATTATCAAATCATGTGTTGCACTAAATTTTTTGTTTGACTATTTTTTAACATCAGTAATTCAGTATTACAAAAATGGACAAAACAATGTTTTAGCTGTGTACACATGATTTGTACATAATTTTTTATTTTTATTTTTTTGCATAAAACATTAAAACAAATCTCTTGACTTTTTTTTTTTTTTTAGTCTTCTACTAGTATTAAATTATCTGACATCCTTCTTACAATTTTTTTTTCACAAAACACATGCATCCCAGAAACTGTAGCCAAACATTAAAAACTGCTCATCTTCATTCAAGAACAAAATCATTAACAAAATGATCAAAACATCAAAACACAACACCAAACACCTACAAAGACATCATTAAAAAACCAAACATAAGAAAACAAACCTCCAACAGCAATGCTATAACATGCAACGGCACATGTTTGAATGATAGTATTCTCCTGTCTGGTAAAAGGCGTCGTCGTAAACCCGGCTTTATGCAACAACTTGGTCCATGTTTTTATGAACACAAATGCCAGCAAAGCAGCTGAAACATTAAGGTTTGGAACAAGACCGGTTGTCAAGTTGATTTTCATAGCTATCACACTGTACATTATTCCTATGACCACGCTTGCTATTATTCCTCGTACTTTTATATCTTTTCTCCATGGTCGCTGTCTCTTCAAACCAGCAACACTGTCTCCGGTGTCGCATGCCGGATTATACTGATCCTGCGGCATGTCCATATTATTTATCTCTCTACACCCATGTTCCATAGTTTATACTTTATATTTATGACTTGTGTAAATATGAACATTTAAGAATGAATGAATGAATTTAAAGATATGGAATGTACTTCTTTTTTGTAAAAGTGTGTAGTACAAATTTGATTAAATGTTTAGTAGTACAATGTTTTTTTTTTTGGACTAACATTTAAGTTATAGATTGGACTCTGATGGCTGAAATGTATATTATTGTCTTTGCTTTATGTTAATGGAAACTGATTGGTTTGGTTGTTACTAATTGGAATATTTTCTATTTTTGTGTTTTACGTAAAATGGCAACCTTGGGTTTTTCTTTCTGTTCGTACTAGATATATACTCTTTGTTAGTTTGATTATTGGGCAAATGAATATTTTTGGGCAAACCCAAGTGAAGGGTGTTCATTTTATAGGATGATAATAGCTGTATACTTTTGTCCCGCCTCAACTTTTTCAAGTCTTAATATGGGTCTCGGTTTAGTAGGACTGCAAAATGAGAATGAAAATCAATGTGTAACACGAAATATTAAGTACACGATGTTTGGTTTTACCTTCTAAGAAAGCTAATCTTAAATCAAATCAAACATCGTCTATTTTAGAGCGTAATTCTTTGTTATCAAAACTCTAACTCAAAAATCCATTGAGTTTTTGATTCTATCTATTGTTAGAAAATTTAGTGCACTTGAGAGATCTAATCATACTTGGAAATAGGTTTGGAGGTACGGAGTGTACACCCATCAAGTCACTGATTCCCCTGACTCTATAGTGGTTGTGGAGGATTCTGCTGAGTGCTGGTTCCTACTACTAGTGTTAGGATCCTGCTGATAAGCTGTGTTTTTCCTGATAGAGTGCTACATGATTGTGCAACTGATTTGACCTATTCAAATGGCAGTTACATCTGCACTCATGACCTTGTTTAACAGGTCATGTAACCACTATTTTATGCTATAATGGGGATAATTATATGGAGATTAATGGGCCGATTAACTCTCAAAATTCCATTTGACTAGCCATGAGTATCTTCCTATAAATAGGAAATCAAATAAAGCATGTTGGACACACAGAAAACATATAATACTTATACACGAAGGGTTATTGATTTGTGCCTAAATCACTAACAACATTTGGTCTTATCCCAAGTAGATATTCGTGATACCCAGGCATTAGGGTCGAATAGTTTACTTTGGAAAGTTATAACACCATTCCAAGTGATATCCAGTAACCTTTATTGGTACGTAGTTAGGCTATTGATTATCTTAACCATGTTCTAAGCTCATCACCACCAACAATCAAAGTAAACTATTTTGTGATAATCAATGGCTGCTGCTATGAGGCATATGGCTGCAAACTTTTCAAAATTGGAAAAGTTTGAAGGTGTTGATTTCAGAAGATGGCAAAAGAAGATGCACTTCTTACGGTCTAGCATGAATGTGGTGTATGTTCTTAGCACTGCTATTCCTGAAGATCATAGGGATGATGCTACTGTGGAACAGATAAGGAAAAGAAGCAAATGGGAGAATGATGACTATGTATGCAGAGGTTTAGTTCTCAATGGTATGTCTGATTCTCTCTTTGACATTTATTAGAATGTTGAATCTTCTAAAGAACTGTCGGATTCCTTGGATGTCAAATATATGGCTGAGGATGCTTCAAGTAAGAAGTTTCTTATAAGTAATTTCACAAATTACAAAATGACTGATTCAAGACCAGTCATGGAACAATACAATGAACTTCTTGGAATACATGGAAGGTTTACACAACATAAAATGAACATGGATGAGGCTATTTCAGTCTCTTGTATCATTGATAAACTCCCTACTTCTTGGAAAGATTTCAAGCATACCTTGAAACATAAGAAGGAAGAACTGACACTGGTTCAGTTGGGTAGTCACCTGCGTATTGAGGAATCCCTCAGGGTCAGGATAATGACAAGGCAAAGAGTAGCAATGCTACTGGTGCATCTGTTGTCAATATGGTGTAACATAACAATTCCACCAGGTACAATGACAACAAAGGCAAACGTAAATATCATGATAACACAAGGGCTGATCCTAACAAGAAGGCAACACCTACTTGTTGGAAATGTGGCAAATCTGGTCACATTAAAAGGGATTGCAAATGTGTTAAGATTGGAGGTAAATCCAATGGTTCAGGCACTAGTGATTCAGGGAGTGGAGGTCCTTTCAACTCACTGAAAGGTCAGAATATGTTTAATGAATCTCTTCAGGTTTATTATGTTACATATGTATCTGAATCTAACTATGTGCAGGATGATGATGTTGCGTGGTAGGTTGACTCTGGAGCAACTGTTTATGTGTGTAAAGATAGAAGATGGTTCAAGACTTACGAGTCACTGAATGATGGTTCTATTCTTCACATGGGAAATGAGTCAACAACTTTGGTGCATGGTCGTGGTTGTGTAGATCTTAATTTTAGTTCTGGAAAGATTGTAACTTTTTTTAATGTTATTCATGTTCCTGATATAAGGAAGAACTTGGTTTAAAGTAGTATTTTGAATAATCATGGATATAAACAAGTTATTGAATCTGATAAATTTATTTTGTCTAAACATGGTGTATTTATTGGTTTTGGATATTTGTGTAATCAAATGTTTAGGCTTAATGTTGTCACTGACATTGTTAATTCAGCCTTTGTGTCAACCTCTAAACTGAAAGACTCCACCCTGTGGCATGCTAGACTTGGCCATGTACACTATACAAGGATGCAAGATATGTCTAAGGATGGATTAATCCTAGCTTTTGACATGGACACTGAAAAGTGTAAGATTTGCATGTTGACCAAAATAACTAAGAAACCCTTTCAGGGTGTAAAACGTGAGACTGAGCTCTTGGAGCTTATACACAGTGACTTGTGTGATTTGCATGCCACTCCCTCTTTGGGGAACAAGAAGTACTTTGTGACATTTATTGATGATGCTTCTAGATTTTGTTATGTCTATCTATTACATACCAAGGATGAAGCATTAGATGAATTCAAAGTATTTAAAACTGAAGTTGAGTTGCAACTTGGGTCACTGATCAAAAGGTTCAGGACTGATAGGGGAGGTGAGTACATGGATACTCTGTATTTTCAGTCTGTTGGTATAATCCATGAAACAATTGCTCCCTATACTCCTCAACAAAATGGTATCTCTGACAGGAAAAATAGGGTACTGAAGGAGATGGTTAATTCCATGTTTTCCTATTCAGGACTGAGTCAAGGGTTTTGGGGTGAAGCTATGTTAACAGCTTGTTATTTATTAAATAGGGTTCCAAATAAAAGGAACAAGGTTACCCCTTATGAACTCTGGACTAAGAAGAAAGCCAACCTGAATTATCTCAGGGTTTGGGGTTGTAGAGCAGTGGTAAGACTCCCTGATCCAAAGTTAAAAACTCTGGGTGAAAAAGGCATTGAATGCATCTTTGTTGGATATGCTGAGCATTCCAAGGCATACAGGTTCTATGTCATTGAACCTAATGAATATGTTTCAATTAACTCGATAATTGAATCAAGGGATGCACTCTTTGATGAGAATAGATTCTCATCAGTCCCTAGACCAAGTCACAGGATTCCAAATGGTACTGATGACATTGGTGTATGAGAGGTTCCTGATGAATTATCATCTCAGGTCCCTGATGTGGTTGTGGTTCAACAACCTGAACCCGAGTTCAGGAAGAGTAAAAGGGTCAGGACTCCAAAGTCATTTGGACCTGAGTTTCAATTATACTTAATTGAAGGTACAAGGAATGAGGTCTCTGACCAATATTCCTATTGCTTCATTGTTGAGGATGATCCCAAAACATTTGAAGAAGAAATGAAGTCCCAGGATGTTGCTTTCTGGAAAGAGGCAATAAATGATGAGATTGACTCCATCTTGGGCAACAACACTTGGGTGTTGGTTGATCTACCTCTAGGTTGCAAATGGATTTTCAAAAGGAAAATGAAGGTAGATGGAACTATTGAAAAGTTCAAGGCTAGGCTAGTCATTTTGGTGTTTAAACAAAAGTCAGGGATAGACTACTTTGATACTTATGCCCCTGTGACACGTATCAGTACCATCAGGCTGCTGATTGCTTTAGCATCAATTCACAATCTGATTATTCATCAGATGGATGTGAAGACAGCTTTCTTGAATGGTGAATTGGATGAGGAGGTTTATATGAACCAACCTCAGGGCTTCATTTTGCCTGGAAATGAAAACAAGGTGTGCAACCTGATTAAGTCTTTATATGGACTGAAACAGGCACCTAAGCAATGGTATCAAAAGTTTGATGAAGTGGTTTTGTCTAATGGTTATGTTCTTAACCAGGCTGACAAACGTGTATATAGCAAATTTGATGAATCTGGTAAAGGAGTCATCATTTGCCTATATGTTGATGACATGTTGATCTTTGGCACTGACCAAAATCAAGTTGACCTAACAAAGGAATTTTTGTCATCAAGGTTCTCCATGAAGGACATGGGGGAGGCTGATGTTATCCTTGGTATAAGGATTAAGCATGAAAGCAATGGTATATCAATTTCTCAGTCTCATTACATTGAGAAGGTACTGAAGAAATTTAATTGCTTTGATTGTACTCCAGTGAGTACTCCTATGGATACAACTGAGAAGCTAATGCCTAATACTGGCAAAGCTGTATCTCAACTTGAGTATTCTAGGGTAATTGGCTGCCTGATGTATGCCATGACTTGTACAAGACCTGATATTGCTTTTGCAGTGGGTAAACTGAGCAGGTATACTAGTAATCCTATTGCTCATCACTGGCAAGCAATTCAGAGGGTACTGAAGTATTTGAAGAGAACTATGGACTATAGTCTCTCATATACTGGTTATCCATCAAAGGTTACACTGATGCAAGTTGGATCAGTAACACTGAAGACAATTCGTGTACCAGTGGCTGGGTATTCCTACTTGGTGGAGGTGCAATTTCTTGGGCATCCAAGAAGCAAACTTGCATCACCAGTTCAACAATGGAATAAGAATTTGTGGCCTTAGCAGCTGCTGGTAAAGAAGCTGAATGGTTGAAAAACTTGCTTCTTGAGATTCCATTGTGGCCTAAATCTATAGCACCTATTTCTATCAGGTGTGATAGTGCTGCTACATTGGCAAAGGCTTATAGCCAGATGTACAATGGGAAGTCTAGACACTTAGGTGGCAGGCATAGCATGATTCGTGAACTTATCATGAATGGGGTGATTTCTATAGAGTTTGTTAGATCTCAACAGAATTTAGCTGATCACTTGACGAATAGTCTTACTAGAGACTTGGTTATAAAGTCTGCTAAAGGGATGGGTTTGAAGTCCAACTTGGTCACTGAATGCTAGGACACCCAACTCCCTCCTGAGGAAACTTGGGAGTTGAGTTCAATGTGGAAAGCTGAACATTCAGTGTACTGGAGCACATGTATTACACTACATCCCAAGGTTGTGCTCAGAACCTGCTGAAAAGGAGGATGAAGTCATTACTTCTTAATGGTTAATTTTCTTTGAAAAAGTGCTTGGCAGAGCATGAATAAAGAGGAACCACCTATGTAAATGTTGAAGTTTTGCCGCTTCAGGAAGCTATGGACTTTTAGCTTTTACAACATTTATGAATTGGATATGGACACATGGCTTGTATAGTGTCAGGAGTGTTTAAGTGTTTAAAAATATATGTGTATTTTATCTTCAGGTATTCAAATGGGTTGAAGGGTTCAATTCTTAGAACACCCTGATTCTCGAATATTTGAACGTGTAATGTACTAAGATTGAAATTCAATCCTCTGGATATTTTCGTTTATGCATATATTTTGTTTAATGTTTGATTTTCATGCAAAGGAAGTGAACTAAATTTGGGGAGGATTGTTAGAAAATTTAGTGCACTTGAGGGATCTAATCATACTTGGAAATGGGTTTGGAGGTACGGAGTGTACACCCATCAAGTCACTGATTCCCTTGACTCTATAGGGGTTGTGCAGGATTCTGCTGAGTGCTGGTTCTGCTACTAGTGTTAGGATCCTGCTGATAAGCTGTGTTTCTGCTGATAGAGTGTTGTATGATTATGTAAAATTTGACCTATTCAAATGGCAGTTATATCTGCACTCATGACCTCGTTTAACTGGTCATGTAACCACTATTTTAGGCTATAATGAGGATAATTATATGGAGATTAATGGGCCGATTAATTCTCATAATTCCATTTGACTAGCATGAGTATCTTCCTATAAATAGGAAATCAAATAAAGCATGTTGGACACACAGAAAAAATATAATACTTATACACGAAGGGTTATTGATTTGTGCCTAAATCACTAACAACATTTGGTCTTATCCCAAGTAGCTATTTGTGATACACAGGCATTAGGGTCGAATAGTTTACTTTGGAAAGTGATAACATTCCAAGTGATATCCGGTAACGTTTATTGATACGTAGTTAGGCTATTGATTATCTTAACCCTGTTCTGGGCTCATAACCACCAACATCTATTTGGTTTGAAGTTTGATCAGCTAGATTTTAATTTAATTCAGTTTTATTATTCTACTACAAGAATAATAAGATAAGAGGTGAGTCATTTTATAGATTAAATATTTGAACATTTGAAACATCGACATATCCATTTATGATCGATCATGTGTATGAGTAGCTAGGTCTTAGAATCGAGTTCTTATGGTATATTGATTGTAAAGCTTATTTTTATTGGTTTTAAGGGCCTGTTTGGTACGCAGCTTTTATAAAGCTATAAGCTTTTTGTTACAAAAACAATCTCCTACAAAACAAGTAGCTCCGTTTGGATGCATCAACTTTAAGCTTTTATTTTAAACAAGTAGCTCCAAAATGAAAAGCTGATGCATGAAGCTTTTAAAAAAATTTAGAGCTGTTAAAATATAAAATAACTATTAACAGCTTATAATTACATTTAATAGCTATATTACCAAACACTTTTATTGAAAAAAAAAAGATACAGCTTGTAGCTCATGTTAACAGTTTTGCAGTTTACAGCTTACAGCTTACAGTTTACAGCTTACAGCATACAGCTTACAGCTAGTTTTGCCAAACATACCTACCTTTCAATTATCAATGGTTTCATAACTTCGATCAAGGTAAAAAAAAAAAAAAGCAATCAGGAACGCTTCACCATTTAACTGTTTTGAATACATGGAAACATTAGCATCAGTACAAAGTTTTGAACAAACGAAAAGTTTAGCATAAGTACAACACAAATTTTAATAGAAAACTGAAAGTTAAATAATAAAGAACATGTTTCAAGACTAAGGAAGTGTGTGGCTCTTGGGAATGTGATTCAAGGAACAATCAAAGATGTGGCATCCTTTAGATCTTGTGTTTATTTGATGTGCAGAAGGCTAAAGAAGGTAATTTGGCTTGTTAACGTAACAAATAAAAGCAGTTTGAAATTTTGAAAAGGATATTAATTAACGTTATTTTGAAGTTTTGTAAGGATATGGATGATGTTCTCGCAACTTCAAGAAAACTTCTAATGATTTTGTGATCATAATCCGTTAAAGAATTTAGCCTTTTGTAGGCAAGAAGCCCATACATATTGGAGGTTTCACCCCAGCCAATGCAAGGATTGAGGCCGGAAGAATCCATAATCCATCGCCACAAATCAAACCTGAAGCAACTGCAGGCACCATATATTCCGCCTTTTTCTTGTTAATCTTGGACCAGACAAACACAACTAAACTTCCCACACACATGTCGATAGCAAAATAAGCCCCAACAAGAAACGGTACAGCCATAGCCATTGGTAAAGGGATCCAATTTGCTATTTTTTTAGGAGACGCGTCCCTTACCATATTCGCCAATACGGCAAAGGCAAAAAATCCATAACAAAGCTGTAAGCAATGTTGTGGCAGTGCAGAAAACCCTTCCACACCTAAAATTGCCATGTTCCGGTAAACAAGTGCATAAGGGGCTTTATATTCACCATCAGGATTCCCAACATCAAACGCTTTATAGAAGAGGAAAAATGAAAGTGGGGCCACAACACACCCGATGGCTGTCCCGATGGCCTCACTAACCACCATGGACTTTGGTGAAGTCATAGTCAAATGACCCGTCTTTAAATCATGCATGAGATCAGATGCCATTGATACGATTAATTTTATCAAACCGCATCCAATTAGACCTGCAACGACTCCGTGCTCTTGTCCAGACATTGAAGCTATCACAAAAAGCGCTACCTTTCCATAATTGTATGCCATGTTCATGTCGGTAAGACCAGCACCATAAGCATTACAGAAGCTCAGAGCTGGCGCGATCAGGTATGCCACAGCAACAATATACCATTTGAGCTGTGGAAACATCAATGGGATGATAATGATGGAAACAATAGACAACGCGATATAACCCGTCGCTGCAACCCAGAATGGAATGCTATCTCTCATAAACACCTCGTCAATTTGGAGATCTTCTTGAGTTTTGTTGTTGTCATCTGGGCCTGTATTAACGTACGATATAGTGTCACTATATGCCATAATAAAGTTTATATTAATGAAGGATTCAAAGATGTTTTTGTAGTTTTAAGAACTTACTGGTTTGCTGGTTCTTTTTTGAAGTGGTATAAACGTTTCTAGACATGATAAAAGCGACCTTTAGAAAATTGTACAGGCCATCTCCCAATATAAGCGCAATCGAAATGAAAACCTGCGAATACAAGAACCTTTTAGACCACAAAAGTCAAAGATAGAGGTCGCAAGATGGGCGGTAAAGGAGTTGAGCTTTTAGTAGCGGATATGGTTTGGTTGACAATCTACACCTTTTAGTCCATTTTTCTTAACTAGGGTTGGTACGTTCTTAACACTATATAAGCAGATAAGCATCTAATTAAGCAATCCCAAACACCCCCAGAATTTATCTTTAATTTGTTTGTAACTTTTATACGAATACACAATTGTATCTAACCTTGTAACCATTTAAACTCTTCATGCTACTTTGAGGTAACTTCGAAGGAAACCATTCTCCTTTGAGATCGCCTATTAATGGCCACATTACTCCATAAGACAATATAGCTCCTAAAAGCAACGACAAGTTCACGAGGTGTGAACATATCATTCCTGCTCCAACGTAAGTCATACTAAAATCAAAATAAAACCTGCACAAAAGCAACATTTTCATATCAACAAACATCATTTCTAAACTAGCCAAAAGGTCTAGAAGTAAAACACGCACGAGTTTGTATAAGCTTTTAAACCGAATGTTGGGAAGTAGGTGAATCCACATGTGCCTGGACCCGTATAGAACCATTGGAAGAAAGCCCACAAGAAACTCCCAGTGAAGAACTTGGCGAATCCCAATACCTGCTTCCTACATACATCCATAAGAATAACGTTAATTAAATCCTTTTAGTGCTATGAAAGTTATTGTGTGATTTTGAATAATCATAAACAAATTGCATGAGATTGTGTTTGAATGTTTTAGTTACATTAAAAGATGGCTAATTAAGTTGGTATTTTTACGTTTTCTTTTGAAAACAACTTATATTGCAGCTCAATAAGTCTCAAATTAGTGCAAATCCAACGATGACATGTTCACATACCTGGCCGTCTTGTCTCCTTTGGGAGTGTGGAAACCATTGATAAGCACAGCTGTAGCTGTTCCACTTGGGTATGTCAACTTATAGTCTATGATCATAATCTGCAAAAAACAAGATACTAAAATTCATATCGAAAATTTCCTTAAAAGAGGTCGAAGATAAGAAACACAAGGTGCTAACCTTTCTAAGAGGAATCAAAGCCAAAAGACCAACAAAGCTAGTAACAAATAAAAAACCGGTCATCCAACCAAGCCCAGGTTCTATATAACTCCCAGGTACATTCCCTGGTGTATCAATTCCTGCTTGCTCATATGTCTTCTTGTTTAATCCCAACAAAAAAGAACCAAATCCACCTATATGCAAATCCTTAATCATGTTAATTACAGCATACTTGAAATCATATTAGCCTAACATGTGATCAGATAGTGTTTGTACTTGCTTTTGCTTTTTAAAGTTGTCCACAAACTTAGAGGTTGTGTGTCCAAGCCTCACTGGAGGCATTCGTCAGATATGTGGTATCTAATGTGTGTGAAAAAAAAAAAAAAAAAAAAAAAAAAAAAAAAAAAAAGGTGTTATAAAACTTCTGATCATTTATAAGAATAAGCGCGTCTTCAAGATTTAGAGCTCTTAAATCTTACTTACATTGGTCATCCGTTTGTATGATATTTTGTTTCGCATATTAAAGAAGTATATAGATTATTTAAAAATGATTTATCATATAAATAATGGTGTATAATTCAAAGTACAATATATATTATTTGAAAATTTGGTGTGGTCAAAAGTGTTACTCCTTATTTGGTTTAAAATTGACATCTGATTTATGTTTACAATCAAATTTGCTGTAAAATTTGCACAATTAAGAAAATAATAATAATACTAATTTTATGTTTACAATCAAATTTGCTGTGACATTATGAATTTATTTGTGAATGTGAACATGGTGTGAATCTATTTCTTGAATAGCTAGCTATTCGACCTTTAAAAAATCAAACAAGCCTCATAATACGCAACTAAATGTTGATTTTGACCAACATGCGAGCGAAATGGTTAACAACAAAATTTTAATCTACCTATGAAAAGATGGTGTGCAAATAACTAGAGTTGTCTCAAGTCTCTTGAAAACCTAAAGTAAAAAATTTGAAACGACCAAGCATTTTGAATTTTAGTTTATTATTTATTCAAAAAGTTTTAAAAAATTGGCAAAAAAATTAGTCAAATCACAAATCACTAAACTTACATCATAACACAAATGTGCATAAAATGACATATGATTTATGATTTTTACCCTTGATGCTTTTTCTATTAAACCCATTATTTTAGCTGGGGAGGGTTGTTTAAATTTAACTTTCAAACAATATTAAATTGATGACTTGATCATATGATGCAAAGAATTGGTGTTGTAACACAATTGATGTAAAATGCTTTGGCACTTGTGACACACAAAAAATACATCAAAGTTGATATATTTGATGTATACATTGATCATGGTCTTGATTTGTACACAAAATAATTATGATTAATTTCCTATATCACTCTACTTTCATGATTAATTTCATATATACCCAAAGTGCAAGTGTTGAATGCAAAATGTACAATGATTTTAATGCATGTTTGGATATGTATAAAATTTAATGACTTTTATTATATTTAATCTATTTAAAGTCATCTCTTATATAACATGACTAAAATTGTCAAAAGTCATTGCTGATATTTCTTTTGTCAAAAGTCACTGATTAGTGAACATAGAAGACAAATCAATATTGTTATCTATACACAATCACCTCCTTTTCAAAACAATACTCAAACGTTAGAAAATTTCTTTTTGAAACCAAAATCAATAACAAACAATCAAATGATTTCAAAACACAACACCAAACTCACACAAAAACATCAGTAAACCAAGTTAAACACCAAAGATAGGAAACTAACCTGCATAACCAACGGTATAACAAGCAACAGCGCATGTTTGAATAACAGTATTCTCTTGTTTAGTAAAAGGTGTCGTAGTAAACCCGGCTTTGTGCAACAACTTAGTCCATGTTCTTATGAACACAAAAGCCAACAAAGCAGCTGAAACATTAAGGTTTGGAATAAGACCAGTTGTTAAGCTCAGTTTCATTACGATCACACTATACATTATTCCAATTATCACACTCGCCACCAATCCTCTTAACGTTATATCTTTTCTCCATGGTTGCATTCTCTTCATCTCACCATCTTCACCGGTGTCACCGGCCCGAGTGTTGTCCATGTCATCAATCTCTCTCAGTTCACGATCCATATTTATGTAAATGTCTTTGTTTTTTGTATGGCAATGAATGGATTTTGAGATAGAAAATGGAATGTACTTTTATGTGGATGTTGTACTTGCAAGTACGTATGGAATTTTATACTTTTGGAAGTACTTATGTGTTTGGCAACACTTTAGAGTTTTATACTAGTAGATAGGTTTATGCAAGTCAACTATCAAGTAGTGGGCTTAAATGTAAGCTGTTTGACTTGTTAATAGGAAAGAGATGTGTTGAAAGTTGTAAATAATGGTAATATTATATAAGTTTTGTGAGTGTGCGAAGAATGACAACATTATGTTTTCTTTTCTTTGTTCATATTGCTACTTGATTAGAGCCCAATTGATGGCTAAGAAATGTAAAATAAATACAAGAATTGCTATTTTTGGGTACTTATAACTTAATTTTACTGAAAACGTAATATAAGCTTAAATTTTGTCAAATAAGGAATGAAAGCTCTTTTTTCTTTTTCTTTTTTTCTTTCTTATTTATTTATTTATTTTTTATTTATTTTTTGTTTTTATTTATTTATTTATTTATTTTTATTTTTCCTAATAAATGAATGAGGTCTAGTTTTGACAAAACTAATGAAAGATAATTTAAATTTATTCTACATTTAATGATAGAATTCTTATTTTTGTTGCACACAATTGTGATTGTGTTCATTGTTCCGTGTTAATTTGAGTTTGTTGTTTCATGTTATTAACATGCCTAATACCAATTCTTATAACATGGTGAATTGACAAGTGATAACTTGTAACATGGCGTAATTATTTGTAGATTTAAAACGTACTTTATATGAGTTATTTATTAAGGCACTAGGTATTGTACATGCGTTTTAACACATTATTGTTATGACACCTCAGTGTTACATCATACCTCTCCTAATAATACACTCATCCCTCATAACACACCACTAACATGTTATTGGGTCCCACAAAATACCTACTAAAAATACTCACTCACTCACCAAAAAAAATAAATAAATAAATAAAATAAAAATAAAAATTACAAATGGCGTGAGCTAGTCGAATGACTCAAATACCTTTGGCTCACGAATGGCATTTTGCATGGTATCACGTTTAGCATGTTATTGGTTCAAGAAGGGTGCATTTGGTGTGTTTTTTTCACATGATAGTAAAGAGTACTTGAATTGACACCTCATTTAGTAATCAAGTTATTTGTGGTTTGTTAACAACAGTAAACCCTCGTGCAAACAGGAAGCATGTCAAACGTTTGTACGGTTGTACCTTTTAATTATTCCGTTTTACAACCTCTCATTTACGGTAATTTGTTTAAACTTTTTTTTTTTTTTTTTTTTTTTTTTTTTTTTTTTTTTTTAATACTGTTGAACAATTATTTTGGAGCGGAGGGGGTATTATTTAAGAAAAATACTACTGTATTCATTTGCAATTTTTTCAAATTGATAGTAAGGGAGAATGTCAACAACAAAGTAATTAGGGGATTTCTTATTGTTTTTCATGTACATTATTAAAGCAATAGGTCAACTAAATTTATTCTCTTTTTTATTTTATTTAATAATAACTTGTTTTCTATACGGCATGAATTGTGCCGTAAGTCGACGTGCCGTGTATAATTAAAGGGAAGGACAGTTTTTGATATTTGACAAGTAGATGAGATTCTGAAAGTTACTTATAAAAGACCTATAACATTAAAGCTAATATAAAAAGATTCCTTTAACAATATTTGAGGTATTTACTGAAGATGTCATCATATGAAGTCACATTCATATCGATATTTCTTAACATGGATAATCTTTAATAAATTATTTTTCTTTGATTTATTAATATAAACTATTCATTATCTTTTATATAATAAAATAATTACATCATTTCGGAGTGTTTTTGCAAATCCCTTCTCATTGAAAAAAAAATTAGACGAATAGCAGAGCTCGATTTTGCCACGTAGGCGAAATCGAGCAACGTGATTGGTCAATAAAAAGTCAAAATTAAATTGATTTTTATCAAACTTAATAAATTTGGTGGAGAAATTTTGTTAAGAAAAAAAATGCATAAAAATATAGGTGTCAAATTTATGAAAACAAAAACTTAAAAAAGGAAGTAATTAATAAAACTTTAGTGATTGAATTTTAAATAATTTATATAGAGTAAAGTGTAAAATTACAAGTTTCCATATTTTTTAATAACTTTACAAAAAACACAAATAGCCCCTTACACTTTATACCCCCTATAATTTATAATATGAACTTTGTTTAAAATTACATGAGTATTAGTATTAGTTTTTAGACTTTCATCCATTAAAATTACAAAATTTGATAAATATGCGAATTAGTTTTAATATACGTTATATTTTTTTTAAACTAATGTTAGTTTTAAACTTTCATCCATTAGAATATTTTTTTAAATAAGGACTCATGTTACTATTTAAAAGTTTAATTTATGCGTACACCGGTTTGAAATACGGCTAAATTATTAGTAACGGGAATATAAATATCAAATAGTAAGCACAAGACTGTGATATGAAAATTAATATACGCGATTGTACTTATAACAATGACTCATGAAATTGTTATTTAAAATTTGTATATGGATATCCATAAAAAAAAACATTTTAAAACTATACGGAGCATATTTTAACTTCATCAACGCTCATTATATGCTACTAAATTCACACATTTTGTAAAACATGATATCAATAGTTAAAGTAAATAACAAAATCAACCTCAACCTCAACATGTCTGTCAGTTAAAAATGTTATACAAAGTTAATTATTAAAAAAATAAATAAACAAACACATGGGTTAGATATTCATTTTTTAATATAGAAGGTGTTTTCCTTAAATTATATATAAAAAAATGCATGCATCACAATCCTTATTTGATAACAATCACCTCCTAAATAAATGAATCTACCTTTACTGATGTCAAAATTCTTCTTGAAAGAGAAATAATGTTTAAAGATGTTGACATTAATAACTTGAAAGCTGAAGTAGATAGGCTTAGTAAGGATAAAGAAAACATTCAAATGAGTGTAGAAACACTAGATTATGCATCTAAGAGTGTGACCAACTTAATTGAATGTCAAGTAATAAATAAAGCTAAGTCTGGTGTTGGATACAAATTTGTTCCTCCACCATATAGAGGTATTCCTTCACCCCCAGGAATTGACCTAGAACACACAGGTTTACCTGAATTTCAACTACCTGAATTAAAATATGGTGTTCAACCAAAAACTAATGTAGTTGATAATAAACCTTTGAAAGAAAGTGAAAGTTTAAGTAAAACTTCACTTCCTAAGGACAAGGTGTGTTATTGTAGAAAGTCAGATGGTCCAATCATTGAGGACTTAACATCTAATGATAAAAAGGTTAAACAGGTTATGTCTAAACCTGAAGTGGTTAAGAAAGCAGGAACAAGTGTTCCTAAGATAGTCAAACATAGTACTGAAAAGCTTAAAAACAATGTTAAACATGTTAGGCAACCAGTAAGATATTGTGAACAATATAGAACCATAAACAAGCCCAGAGGCAACCAAAGGAATTGGCATAGTCTCAAGTCTCTCCAACAAAGAGATGACTTTGTCGTTAATAACAAAGCTTGTTACACATGTGGTAGTTTTGACCATCTTGCAGCTTTCTGTAATCAATGGGTATCTGGGTATATAAACAATAGGGTGAATCTAAAAAGGCAAACACCTAAAAATCACTCTAACTTTACTAGAACAAAACCCAAAACAGTTTCAGTTCCTACTGATAGGAAAATGGTTTCTGCTGATAGACCATATCTAACTGTTTACCCAAAAACAACAGTTAAAAATGCTAAAACAACTTTCAAATATGCATCAAATGTTGTTAAAAGGCCCATTCTAACAAAAGCAGTAGTCCAAAAACAAGTTTGGAAACCAAAGGATACAACTGCAAGATAGCCAAACAGTTCATATCACTGCTAAAGGAAACAGGGCAAATGCTGTTAAGGCCTCAGCATGTTGGATTCTTAAATCCAATGTTGCATCAACTATTCTCAAAAGATTACATTTCATTGATGCAAGAGGCGGATCCAAGTCAGAAATGGTTTGGATCCCAAAACAAAACTAATTCCTTTATTTATGTGCAGGCACATTCATCAGCAGATACTGAAGATCAAGGATTCTCAGATAGTGGATGTTCAAGGCACATGACAGGCAACAAGTCTTATCTCTCAGATTTCCAATCAATAGATGGAGGCTATGTTACCTTTGGAGGAAGAATTACTGGTAAAGGTACTATTAAAACCGGTAAATTAGATTTTGAAGATGTGTACTATGTGCAAGAGCTTAAGTATAATCTTTTTAGTGTCTCACAAATGTGTGACAAAAAGAACAAAGTTCTCTTTACTGACACTGAATGTCTTGTATTTTCTTCTGATTTTAAAATGCCTGATGAAAGTCAAGCACTTCTTAGAATTCCAAGAAAAGGCAACATGTACAGTGTTGATATGAAGAAGATTGTTCCAAAAGATTCTCTTACTTGTCTTATTGCTAAGGCCACATTGGATGAATCTATGAAATGGCATAGGAGGCTTGGTCATATTAACTTCAAAACCATAAATAAGATTGTCAAAGATGGTTTGGTAAGAGGTTTATCTCAAAAACGATTTGAAAATGATCAAACATGCATTGCTTGTCTTAAAGGCAAACAACATAAAGCCACTTGTAAGCCCAAAATTTTTAACTCTATCAATCAATCATTGTTTATGCTGCATATGGACTTATTTGGTCCTACAAATGTTAGAAGTTTGTTGCATAAGAGATATTGTCTAGTTATTACTGATGACTTTAGTAGATTTACATGGGTATTCTTTTTAGGTACTAAGGATGAGACTTCTAGCATCCTTAAGACCTTCATTACAGAGATAGAAAACCTAGTAAGCAAAAGAGTAAAAGTCGTTAGATGTGATAATGGGACAGAATTTAAAAATAGAGTTATGGATGATTTCTGCAAAGAAAAAGGTATTAAAAGAGAATTTAGTGTTGCAAGAACTCTACAACATAATGGAGTTGCTGAAAGGAAAAATAGAACACTAATAGAAGCTGCTAGAACTATGTTAGCTGACTCTAAGTTGCCTATAACTTTTTGGGCTAAAGCAGTCAACACTGCTTGCTATGTTCAAAATAGAGTTTTAGTTGTAAAACCTCACAATAAGACACCATATGAACTTTTTAGAGGTAGAACTCCTGAAATAGGATTTCTTAGACCTTTTGGATTTCATGTGACAATTCTGAATACCTTAGACCATCTTGGCAAGTTTGATGGTAAAGCAGATGAAGGATTCTTAGTTGGATACTCTATCAATAGCAAAGCATTCAGAGTATACAACATGAGAACTAGAAGAGTAGAGGAAAATCTACATGTGAAGTTTTTAGAAAATATACCAATGTAGAAGGTCAAGGTCCCAAATGGCTATTTGATTTTGAATCTCTATCCAAATCAATGAATTATGTGTCTTTTGTTGCAGAAACTAATGAATTTTCAGGTTCACAAACTGCTGATGCAACAAATGAAGAAGGACTAGAGAAGGAGACAAATCAAGATTATGTGATGATGCCAATATGGACAAATTCAAATGTGGATTCAACTTCAATAAATGGTGAATCTTCTTCTGGTAAATCTAAAGAAGATGTTGAAGATGAATGAAAGAAAGATAGAACTGAGGAACAAGAGTTTCAAGTCAGAAGTAACACTGCTGTTTCTACTGATAAGCAAATCGTTCCCGCTGATGAGCAAAATGTTTCTGCTAATGGACCATCAGAAGAAACACAAGCAAATCTCTCAGAAAATGAGGTGGATTTCAACAACCTTCCACCTGATTATCACGTTCTTTCTACTCCACACTCAAGGATTCACAAAGTTCACTCCCTGGACAATGTGATTGGAAATGTACAATCAGGAGTGAAGAGAAGACAACAATTGATGTCTTCAGATCAACAAGGGCTTTTTGATGCCCTTTATGCTTCAAAACAGCATGTGTTTTCAAACTCTTGCTTATTTGTATGTTTTCTCTCACAAGATGAACCAAAGAATATTCATAAAGCTCTAGAGAATTCAAGCTGGTTGGAGGCTATGCAAGAGGAGCTTCTTCAGTTTAAGATTCAAAAGGTATGGGTGCTAGTTGATTTACCAAGTGGTGTAAGGGTAATTGGCACTAGATGGGTTTTTAGGAATAAAAGGGATGAAAGGGGAATAGTGATAAGAAATAAAGCTATGATGTGCTATTTGTTAGTGCAAGTTTTAAATTTATAAGGGTGAATTACCAAATCTAGAAACAACACATACGAGCAAGTGTACTCGTCCGTTATAGCAAGATATGATGGTAAGTCGGGATCATTCGCAGGGATTTGTGAGTGAATCGAAATATAAGTCTAAAAGTAAATCTCTAATGTACGCAAATAAGATAATAAGCAAATTCAATAATTTAAAAACTACACTTGTTTAGACTAGTTTTCTACTTAATGACACACATGATTGTGATAACTTTGATACCATGTTGGTTGTGATAATTAGATGGTGATCTAATCTACTGTTTCTACAAGTTAAACCTTCGTCAAGATTTTAGTTCATAAAAACAAGCTTTAGGTGTAAACCAATCAATTCAAGATCCATCCAAGGTTCATAAGGTATGGTGAATATCTTAAACACAAGAACAAACTCTTATTACAAATCAAATACTCTTAGGAAATGGTCATTACAAAAGGTAACCCATTCATAGACAAAAAGGTTACAATTGTTTATAAACATTTAAACTTTCGTCCAACTAAAGGTTTACAAACAATCTGATTTGATGTTATAAAAGCATTCTCATTACAATCATACTTCTTGTTTCTTTGTTTAGCCAAGAATAATTATGGTGAAAAACAATCATTCATAGACAAATGATTATAACTAGTTGAATAATAACAAATCTTTCAACCCTTGAAACTATTATCAATTAGTTAACCTTGACTCAACAAATGTCACTATGAAACTTAAGGTACAATTGGTTCTTAGGATTGACTTGAAATTGAATTAAAACATGTTATCACAATCATAACTATCACTAAGCATAAAACATCATCAAAACAAGTGTAAAAAGGCTACTAGCCACTCATAGCAAACATGCAAATAAACTCAGAATATTTAACATTAGAAACCATGGTTATAAGTCTTACAATGCTTTGTAATTGATAAAAAATGACAAGGTATTGATAACCTAAGTATTGGTGATGATTTCTTGAGATTTTGGCCTCCAAATGTTGCTTCCTTGGTCCTCCAAAGTTCCTGGTTCTTTCTGCACGAATTTTCCTTCTTTGAGAGCTAGATGATGATAATAATTGAGAGTAGTAATGATAGTAATTGGTCTCCACAATGGTGTCTTTAATTGTGTACTCTTAAGGTCCTTTTTGGCTTGTCAAATACTCTTAGAAATGAATAGGGACATAAATGCTGGAGCTTGGACAATAAGATACTAAGAATGGCCTAGAACAATGGAACAAAAGACCAAGATTCGTGCACAAAAGTTGATATTCATAGGCAGAAATGACCATCCGATCAGTTGCGGGTTGATACCGATCGGATGGATGTGGTCATTAAGGCTATCCGATCGGTTATACTCCAACCGATCGGATGGTAGGTTCTGGTTGCATTTGGATTTTGACTTTTCCTTGTGTAGTTCTTTATGCACTATCCAAACTTGATTAACTCTGAACTTGGAACTTTGAGATGATAAAACTTAGGTTCTCTTTATGACATGCTTCACAGATTGGACTTTTGAACTTAGGAATCTTCGTGTAATCGCATATACTTCATTTTCTTCACTTTTTCTCCATTTTTCCTACATTTGGCTACATATGCTACAAAAACATACTTTGATACGATTTAGTGGCAAAAGCATATAAAAACAACCAAATAACATACACAAAAACACTAATAACGCTTATAAAAACATGTTAACTTTGAGCGTTATCAAGCTAGATTAGTAGCTCAAGGGTACACACAAGAAGAAGGGATAAACTATGAAGAGGTTTTTGCTCCAGTAGCAAGGATTGAAGCCATTAGACTCTTTTTGGCTTATGCTTCATTTAAGGGATTCACAGTTTATCAAATGGATGTCAAGAGTGCTTTCTTATATGGTACTATTGAAGAGGAGGTGTATGTCTCACAACCTCCTGGTTTTGTTGATCCTGACCATCCAGACAAAGTGTACAAGGTTGTTAAAGCTCTATATGGCCTACATCAGACACCAAGAGCTTGGTATAAAACACTAGCTTCCTACTTAATTTCAAATGGATTTCAAAGAGGCAAGATAGATCAGACACTTTTCACCAAGAAGCGTAAGAAGGATCTTTTGCTAGTTCAAGTGTATGTGGATGATATCATCTTTGGATCTACAAGGAAGGAGATGTGTTTGGAGTTTGAGAAGCTTATGCACAATAAGTTTCAGATGAGTTCCATGGGGGAACTTACATTCTTTTTGGGTCTGGAGGTTAAACAATCAGGAGAAGGAATCTTTATTAGTCAAGACAAATATGTTGCAGAGATTCTTAGAAAGTTTCAATTTGTTGATTCCAAAACAGCAAGCACACCAATGGACCCTAAGAAGCCACTTCTTAAAGATATAGAAGGAATTAATGTGGATGTACACACATACAGATCTATGATAGGTTCATTGATGTATCTCACATCATCAAGACCTGATATCATGTTCTCTGTTTGTGCTTGTGCAAGATATCAAGTAACTCCTAAGGTTTCTCATTTAACAGCAGTCAAGAGAATTTTTAGATATCTCAAGGGTCAACCTAGGTTGGGTCTATGGTATTCTAAGGAGTCATCTTTTGACTTAGTAGCATATTCAGATAGTGATTATGCTGGTGCTAGCTTGGACAGAAAGTCAACAACTGGAGGATGTCAATTCCTTAGGTGTAGACTTATCTCATGGCAGTGTAAGAAGCAGACAATGGTGGCTACTTCAACAACTGAAGCTGAATATGTAGCTGCTGCAAATTGTTGTGGTCAAGTCTTATGGCTTCAAAACCAACTTCTTGACTATGGGTACAATTTCTTACATACCATTATTCATATTGATAATAGTAGTACAATTTGCATTATTAAAAATCCAGTGCAACATTCTAAAACAAAACACATTGAAATAAGACATCATTTTATTAGAGATTGCAATGAAAAGAGGTTAATTCAGGTAATGAAAATTGCTTAAGAACAAAACTTTGCAGATCTTCTTACAAAAGCTTTTGATGTTGGAAGATTTCAGTACTTGGTAGCAAGTATTGGAATGCTTAATCTTTAAATTTTTCAAAATAATGTGTTCTTGTATATATATTTTGTTAATACATCTAACTTTGTCATCTAAAACTACTATTACCAATTTAAAAGTTATTCATACAGTTAGTTCTATGATTATTCTAATTCAAGACAAGTACTTTGTACTTTGTTCTTTTGGTTTTAGACTAATAATTTCAGGTATGAATGTTTGAGCTCAAAGGCTATTTCAAGTGAAATCTGTAAGCAACTAAATGCTGATCATTACTGCTTATATAATAGGTTCATGATAGAAAGAGTTTGGGATTTCAAAACTCCTTAAAACTTCTTTCTTGAAACCTGATTATGATGTTTCACATTGAATTGATGAATTAGTTGATCAGTTAATAACTGATACAACTCACTTTCTATCATTTTATACTCTCAAGTATAATGTGACTAATCTACGGATATCTGATAGAAAGAACAGCGAGCAAAAGTGAATCTAACACTTGTGTTAGAGGTAACAAATGCCACGAGCTAGAAACCCTGTAAAGAAAGCCTTTTGATTAGGTTTATCTGTACACAGGCAGTTATTTCTAACTGAAAACATTGGTTCTCACACAACCAGAGGTTGCTTTAAACGAAATTTTGATTAAGTGTTAGTTACCACACTTAATCCCTTCAAAATGGTTAGAAGCAGTATGATTTTTAATCATAAAATCATGTTCATACTGCTAAGTCAAATATTTCTTAAAAAGGATTTTCAAAAGACGCTCAGAAAATCATCTAATGCTGGATTATGAGTCAATGCTCAGTGATTCACCACTCATAGGAGGTTACACACCTAGAAGTGATGAGGTCTGCATTTAAACTCTTAAGGAATTGATGACTTCATGTACAAATTGTCTGAAAACATGGAAATTGCTAGATCAGATGATTGTGTTATGATATGATTGTGAGAGATCTTCCAAACACGGGAGGAAATTGCTCAAGAGAGAAATAAATCTCAGGGGAGGTTACAAAAGCCCTTTAAAAGGAAGATTATCCAAAGAAAAAGATAAGAGCATACAAGATGATGACATGGTTTCTACTGAAAAAGAACAAGAACAGAGCTGATAGGAGAAAGTTCTATCTAGATCAAAAGATGAAAGGTTTCAATTTTAGTTCACTACGATTGTTCATCACTTCCAAAGACATGCTGAAAGATGATTTCTACTTCTTGGAACAAGCATCCAAGATACACAGCATCATTGTCTCTTATAATTCTTCAAGTTGAAAAATGCACCATCTTTTAGTCCAAGATTGGAGCAAAGAACACAAAGCAGATGAGTTACAGAAAAAGACATTCAACCACTCAAAAGATAAGAAAGTTCATATCAATAGTCTGACAATGAAGTGTTTGAAAGATCTTCACAAAGTCATCATTTAATTCAGAAAAACATGTTTGAATGTAATTCGCATGTTTAGGGGAGGATTGGTAGGAATTAAATAATCAGAAGAATCAGCATAAAAGCTCAAGGAAATACATCAAGTATGTTCCTGATAATAAAGCTCAAAGTACGTTCCTGCTGATAAACACAAGAGTGTTTCTACTGAGGAATGTTTCTACTGAAGGTGTTTCTACTGATGGATTCTGCTGCTGCTATGACTCATACATCTGCTGTGTAGATAAGTACGACTTATTCTACTAATACGTGTACAAAGATATTTTGTGCATAGTTACTAGATAATATCTTTGTTGTAGTCATCAAATTGAACACTCCAAGTGAGTTGTAATCCTAGATACATGTTGTATCTTAATGACTAAACAAGATAAGTCATCATCTAGCTAGAATGAAGATAAGTCATAAGCTAGTGATAAGATAAGTCTTATAGATTGTAAAAGATCTTTCCTTGGACTATAAAAGGAAGATCTTAGATATGTCTTAAATGGGCGTAGAAAAATATATGTGTAGATAGATGCAAAACACAACAGACAATACATTAGAACAAAACACAAGATTCAAGGTTTTGTAACCCTAGTGAAGATCACTCGTATTATTTTAAATAATATTGAATCGTTTGGTGAAATACTTTCATTGTTCTTTATTAAATAAACTCAAGCATCACAGTCCCATTTCCAATAAACATTCTAAGTGTGGTTAAGTAGATTTCGCATACTTAATCATATTCACTCAAAGTATCACATATACACATTACAAAGGTCCAACACCTCATAGTGTGTGATCAAATTTAGGATCCTCTCACTATGGACCTGGCATTCGCTACATTTCTTTATCATGTCCCGCGCATCGCAATGCATAGTAGGCCAATAGTATCCTGACCGCAAGGCTCGTGCTACAATGGACCGTGGTCCTGAATGCATATTGCATGAACCGGCGTGGATCTCTCGGAGTACGTAATATGCCTGGAGAGGTCCAACTCACCGAAGCCATGGCTGTAGAAATGAGCGTCGATAGAGGAAACCATCTCGAAGTTCGAACCTCTGCGCTGTGCGCCTTATCCGACGAGCGTCCTTCTGCTCATGGGGTAATATACCCTTGCTTATAAATTCGATGATAGGTGTCATCCACGTAGGATCCTGCTCTTCTATCACCGTGGATATCTCCATCTCCGAGATGGATTTGTTCTTCAAGGTCTCCACCAATACTTGTTTTGACAGGTGCACAAAGCTTGTAGATGCGATCTTGCTCAGTGCATCTGCTTTTCTGTTTTCTCCTCTAGGAACTTGTTTAATGGTGAACCTGTCAAAATTCTGGATTAGGGATTTGGTCTTGTCGAGGTATTGGACTATGTTATCCTCTTTAGCCACATATTCTCCCAACACATGATTGGCTACTAATCGGGAATCGACATTTGCTTCTAGGTTGCGTACACCCATTCGAGTTGCAATGCGTAATCCAGCAATTAGGGCTTTATATTCTGCCTCATTGTTTGTGGCTGTGAATTCAAAACGCAGTGCGTAAGTGAATTCCATTCCTTCTGGGTTGATGAGAATAAGGCCTGCGCCTGACCCATCCATGCACGAAGATCCGTCCGTGAATAGAACCCATGGTTCCTGTAGTTCTACCTCGCTTCTTGAAGGTGGAGTATCAGTATCTGGTTTCTCAATGATGAAGTCTGCTAGTATCTGCCCCTTAATCGCAGTACATGGTCTATAAGAGATGTTATGCTCGCTTAGTAACACACTCCATTTTTGTAGCCGCCTCGATGCGTCGGGTTTAGAGATAACTTGCTTGATAGGTTGGTCTGTGATCACTGCTATTGGGTGTGCTTGAAAGTATCTGCGCAGTCTTTTAGCTGCGAATACTAAAGCCAGGACCAGCTTTTCCATTGCGGTATAGTTAATCTCTGTCTTCTTGAGTGCTTTGCTTACAAAGTATACTGGTGTTTGTACGGAGTTCCTATCTGTCAATAGCACCGCGCTGACTGCTCCATGAGTTGCAGACAAGTATATAATCAATTCTTCTCCTGGTCTGGGTGCGACTAGTGTGGGAAGCACTGCTATATGTTGTTTAAGATGTTGAAAAGCTTCTTCCGCTTCTGCAGTCCAACGAAAGTCTCCCTTTTTTGTACACTTCGTGAGTGTTTTAAAGAGAGGAAGTGACTTATCCGCTGATTTGGACAAGAATCGATTCAACCCAGCTAATTTTCCATTCAAGGACTGAACTTCTTTCAATGTGCGTGGTGAAGGGAGTTGGACGGCAGCCTTTGTTTTTTCTGGGCAGGGCTTATTGTCATCAGGCTCTGTCAAATATCCGAGGAACATGCCTTCTGTAGCGCCAAAAGTGCACTTCTTGGGATTTAACTTCATGTTGATCCTTCCTAGTGTTTTGAATGTTTCTTCAATGTCGCGTACAAACTCTTATTCGGTATGACTCTTTATGACAAGGTCGTCAACATAGACTTCCAGGTTGCGGCCCACTTGCTTCTCAAATGCATTGTCTACCAATCACTGGTAGGTGGCTCCCGCATTCTTTAGGCCAAAGGGCATTTTTGTGTAACAGTAGACTCCCTGACTTGTATGGAAGCCTGTCTTTTCCTCATCTTCTTTAGCCATCTGAATTTGGTGGTACCCTTTGTATGCATCTAGGAAGCATTTAAAGGGGTATCCGCACAAATATTCTATCTTCCAATCTATCTCTGGTAGCGGGTAGCAGTCTTGTGGACATGCTTTGTTGAGATCAGTGAAATCCACGCACATCCTCCAGCTGCCATCACTCTTTTTTACCATCACTGGATTGGAGAGCAAGTCATGGTAGTAGACCTCCCGCATGATGCCTGCGTCTACAAGCTTGTGTACTTCCTCTAGGATGGCTTTTGCGCGTTCTGGAGCATGGCCGCGCTTTTTCTGCCGTATTGGAGGGTATCCTTGTCGGATTTTCAGCTTGTGCTCTGTAATCGATCGTGGCATGCCAGTCATGTGCTTTGGTTCCCACACAAAGATATCTAGATTCCTTTGCAAGAGTGCGCACACGGTCGCTCTGCGTTTGTCAGACAGCGATCCCCCAATCGACACCTCCTGATACAGGTAATCAGGGTGAGTTGGGACCTTCAGGTTTAACACTTTAGTTGTGTGCTGTTCTGGAATGCGCACTGTCTCACTCGTCACCGTGTTTCATTCTTTAGGTGACACAGTGGTATTGTAGAGGGTGACAATGCCTCCTTTTACTGGGAATTTGAGCATCCCATGTGCCGTGGACAGTACTGCGTGCATGGCTGATATTCCTGGTCTTCCAATAATGTCATTGTATGGCGAAGGAGATCTGATTACCATAAAGTTCATCCAGGCTGCCGTAGAGTGTTGCTCATCACCAACGACCACAAGTAATCGTAATTTCCCCATGGGCCATATCTTCTCTCCTATGAAGCCAGTCAGCGACGTCGTGGCCGGAATTAACTGACTTCGTATATCAGGTCGCAACCTTTTGAAACAATGTTCATACATGATGTCTGCGGATGCTCCCCCATCGACATACATGCGGTAGATATCGTGACCCCCATATGTATCTCAATGGTGAGCGGTTCCACTACTGCGTTGTCCGCAGCCAGAGTGGGGAAAGAGATTTCGTTCCCATAGGAAAACTTTTGGCTGACCTTTTGCCTTGTCTTTCGATGCCATGATTGTATCATGTAGATGGTGTCAGCCTTGTCTTTAGGTGTATCTTTCTTACTCCCATTCTTCTGTTTGTCTTTCCCCTCCTTGATGTTCTTGACGAGGTGATCCATTTTGCCTTCTTTCACTAATTTATCAATTAGTTGGCGCAATTGGACACACTCGTTGGTGGTGTGGCCCTTTTGTCCATGATATTCATAGTACCCATTTCCTACGCGCCGATCCTCTGGGGTGCGCATTGGTGGAGGTTTCGGGAAGTTTGCACCTTCTGTCACAAATATCTCCCTTGGAGTCTTCGTTAGTTGAGTGTATTTGTCATTATCTCGTCCGCTTCCCTGACTGCGGTAGTTTTGCTGCAGTTGCTACTCTGGTCATTGGATTGTCTCCTGGGCTGTTCTTGTGACCTATAATTTGAGTAACCTTTCTTGCTATCCGCGGCAGCTGCTTGCCCTTGGATAAAGGACCTGGTGCGCTTCATCAGTTCATCAAAGGTGTGAGGAACCTTATCATTTAATCTTCTGATAAGTTCTGGGTTATTGATCCCATTCATGAACCCTGAGATCTTTAGTACTTCGGGGCATGCCTTGATATGTATGCATTCATCCTTATAGCGCTCCACATAAGCGCTTATGGATTCCCCTTGGCGCTGTTTTACTCTAGCAAGTTCGACAGCGTTCTTGGCGCACTTCTTTCTTTGAGTAAAGTTTAAGCGAAATGCCTTTCGCAACTCTTCAAACCCGTTTATGCTTCTTTTTGGCAGCTTACTAAACCAGGTTCGCGCATTCCCCACCAATGTGGAGTTAAACATGTGGCACCACACAGGTTGTGGCCAATTTTTGATAGTAGCGGCTGATTCAAAAATTTTTAGGTGGTCATCAGGGTCACCTGTCCCATCACATGTTTTAACATTGGCGGGCATGCGCCTTCTCTTATCTTCTGAAAAATCGCTGATGCGCCGCGTGAATGCGTCAACCTTTTGGCGGCGCCAAGGGAGGGATATATCTTCATCCTCCTCATCGCGATGTCTTCTCCTGGACTTCCAGTGTCCTTTTTCTTTTTCCTCGTTGTCCGAGGAGTCACCTGAGGAGGAGTTGACCCTTTTGCGGCGCTTACGCCGTTTTTCCTCGGAACCCGAGCTTGAGGGGCTTTCACTTGGGGAGTGCTGTCTCCCAAGCCTATCATGAACTATCCTACTACTAGACCTTGAAGGGCTCTCGCTTGGTGAGTGCTGCCGTCCAAGTGTATCCTGAATCCTGCGGCTACCAAGCCTAGTGTGGACATTGGTACGCCTTCCATCATCTTCATGCTCCTCCGAGTACTGCGAATCAGCTGCTTCATCATCCACAGCTTTCCTTCCAACCCTAGCGAACACTGGAAGTCGGCGGCTATCCTTCTCACGCCTCTCTTTCCGATAGCGCGGTGGGGATGCTTCGTACTCAAGGCCGAAGTTGAGTCGGGCTTGCAGGCTCTGACTTGACCTTCTTTTTACTTCCTCTTGCATAAGGGCAGCTAAGGTTTCTTAGTTTTGAGACACAAAATTACTTAGCGTTAATTCAGGCGCGCCTCCTTCTAGCGCGAGGATGTCTGTTTCCACATTAGGTCCCCTGTCTCGATTAGGCGCACATGGCGGCTCAGTGGTGTCCACGATGGGTACCGTTTGGTAGGGAGTGGTGAAGAGGGTGCGTTGTAGATCTTTCGCGCTAGTGGTTGCCGTAGTGGCCTGGGTAGTCCCTGTGGGCAGTTCTACCATTGGAAAGATCAGACCTGGGCCTGATTCTTGGTGACTGGGCGCACTGGTTGTTCCATAGGCCTGCTTAGAGGTCGAATCACCTTGATGTTTCTTCCTCTGTGGGTCACCATGTGTTTTCTTCAACTGCGGAGTCCGCTGGCTTGTGTTTACATGCTTCGTCATTCTAGTTCTTAGTGTAGGGTCCCACGGATGGCGCCACTTGTTGATACAAAAGTTGGGCGTTCCTTGTTTGGGGTCCTGTTCTCGTATCAATTGGATCTTAATGCTTGAGACCTACGCACTAAGAAAGCAAACAACACCGTTAGGCTTATCGTGGGATTGTCTCCCACGATTATCCTCCGGTGTGAGAGTAAGTAATCGATTTTAAGGTTATAATGAAGAGTTAGGGTTTTTAGATGATACCTCAACGAGAGCCGTGATATTCTTTATATAGGCATGAAATCCTTGTAGGTTTCGTGCTCCTTACTCTTCGGCGTATCTCGCATTATCCGGTCTATTGATCTTTATCCCATAAATAGAAGATCATTATCAAAACCATAAATAATATATTTGGGTTTGGGCTTTCGTGAGCCCAAATTGTTATTATAATGGCCCAAATCATTATTATGATAACCCACGCGTGGTTGGCTTTGGCATTAGTAATGTCCATTGATCGGGTGCGTGACCAGAGTAGGGACTATGCGTCATCAGTGGCGAAGGAAAACTTGTTACCATACCCTCCACCTTTAAAAACTTAAAACAAAACTTTTGGCTCAAAGGTTCAGCCAAAAACCACCCCAAACCGCCTTATTTTATCGTACTAATCAAACATAGTTAAAAATGGTAAAAATGGTAATGAGTTGTTAAAGTGTTAAACTACTTCACTTAACCTATTATACTCCTACAAAGTCCAACCCTTATTGGGTTTCAACTTATTGGCCCAACTCATTTCTTTCTAGTCTACATAGAAAAAGTCAAACACCATCCAATCTTACAACTTCAAAAGTCAAAAACATCAAACAAAACACAAGTATGGATCATGGGTTAACAGAAATAGATGACGTGGACACATCAGAAGATCATAGGTTGAACTTGAAGAGACAGCAACCATGGAGAAAAGATATAACAGTACGAGGAATAGTGGCAAGTTTAATAATAGGAACAATGTACAGTGTGATAGCAATGAAACTCAACTTGACAACTGGTCTTGTCCCAAACCTTAATGTTTCAGCTGCTTTGTTGGCATTTGTGTTTATAAGAACATGGACTAAGTTGTTGCATAAAGCCGGGTTTACAACGACACCTTTTACTAGACAGGAGAATACTGTTATTCAGACATGTGCTGTTGCTTGTTACACCATTGCATTTGGAGGTTTGTTTTGGTTTTTTAATGATGTTTTAGTTGGTGTTTGAATTTGCTAGAGTAACTTGCTAACTTATTAGTGTTGATTGGTTCATGGACAAGTGATCTTTACTGCAAGTTTTTTTTTATCGACAATTAGTTTTATGGATAATCATTTGAATATGTATAAGAAAAAAATAGTTCATTAGACACGAAAGATTATTGTCCTTGCGGCGGGAATGTGAGCCGCTTAGCGTTCGATGTTTTGAGAATTAGTCATTTCTGAAGTAGATTCAATAACTTATGTGAGTACATAGAAGCTTATATTAGGTCTATGTCCTTAATCGATACTGTAAATTTTGGGTCTGATCCCTTTGATACCCCTGGTCAATTCTCACAACTCAAGTTAATTAGAGGACGTCGAAATGACAATCTTCGTTATGATGTTTTGTTTACCTTATGTGATTCTGAATATTAGTATCACATAATAACTTTCAAAACGCAATGCCAAACGCCCCTGGAAGCCATTTTGTAATATTGTGTTGTAACTTATTGATTTAATTAAGGATTTGTGTATAGGTGGTTTTGGGTCGTATTTGTTGGGATTAAACAAGAAGACATATGAGCAAGCTGGAGTCGATACAGAAGGGAATTCGCCTGGGAGTTATAAAGAACCCGGGATTGGCTGGATGACTGGTTTTTTGTTTGTTAGTAGCTTTGTTGGTCTTTTGGCCTTGGTTCCTCTTAGAAAGGTTTGTAACTTTTTTCTTGTTGACTTAAGCCTTGTTTATACACAGTTTTTTGTTATGAATTTTTTTATTTTGCTTTCTAGATTATGATCGTAGACTATAAGTTGACGTACCCGAGTGGAACAGCTACAGCTGTGCTCATCAATGGTTTTCACTCTCCAAAAGGAGACAAGATGGCCAGGTGCGCGTCCATCTGATCGTTTCATTTGCGTTTTTGACTAATGATTTTACATACGAGCTGTGACACAAGTTGAAATAAAAAGAATTAGTAAAATCTACCCAATTACAAACGGTCCCAGGATTAACCTGGTGAGGCCGTGTACATCTGAATCAAAAAGGTTTGCCCACCCCGGGTAAGGGAAAACCACATCCGTTTAGTAAAATCTACCAAATGACCCCTTCTTTTAGTCTAACTTATAAGCGACTTGAGACAGTTCGGGATTGCTTATTTTAAGTGCTTATCATTCTATTTTTAAGCACATCAGAAGTTTTGAGTGCTTGGATGAAATATTTATTTGTCTGTTTTACTCTAAATAAGCAGTTACGCGAAAGCAGCAGATCAGCACTTTCAAATAAGCAATCCAAACACCCTTTTATCTATTATTTTTTAAGAGGCGTCTCCTTTCACAGGAATGTATTTATTTGGTCAGATATGTATGAATTTCCTTATATAACCAGGATTGCCAGACACTCTTTTTTTAACCAGCAATATTACACATCCAAACACCCCCTTAATGGGTTTGACGTTTACTTTTTTGCTTATGCGTATGTTCTTATTCAGGAAGCAAGTAGTGGGGTTTGCAAGGTTCTTCACTGGGAGTTTCACATGGGCTCTTTTTCAGTGGTTATATTCCAGTTCGGGCAAATGTGGATTCTCTTACTTTTCTACATTCGGATTAAAAGCTTATGCAAACTCGTGCGCATTTTTACCTCTAGACCTTTTAGCTTGTTTAAGAAATGTTATCTTATAAAGTTTGTGCTGATATGAAATGTTGGTTTTGTGCAGGTTTTATTTTGATTTTAGTATGACTTACATAGGAGCAGGAATGATATGCTCACATCTTGTGAACTTGTCGTTGCTGGCAGGAGCTTTGTTATCGTATGGAGTAATGTGGCCACTGATAGGTGACCGTAAAGGCGATTGGTTTTCTTCGAGTTTACCTGAAAGCAGCATGAAGAGTCTAAATGGTTACAAGGTCAGACTTCATGGACGCTTAATATTTTTTTACTGAAGGTCGCAGTTTCAACCCATTTATTTTGAATGGATCGATTTGGACCACTTATCTCAAACGGGTCATATAGGTCCAGTAAAAAAAAGTGGCTAAAAAAGGACTGGGTCAAACAAGTTGAAAGACGTCCAAAGTCTAATTTTAATGCATACAACCTCCCAAAACGTTGTATTGTTACTCTAATAATATTGTTTTTGGAATTATAATAACTTATTTACTTATGAATGATTCGATTGGGGCTGTGTTTTATCTCAAATGTGTCAAATTGGTTAGTAAAAATTTTGGCTTGAAGGGTAATTGGCCAAATAGGTCAAACAAGTTGAAAGTTGTCCAAAGTCTATTCTTGAAGCATATACATCCCAAAAATCTTAACTTTATCAATATTTGTGGAATTATAATTATATTACTAACGCGTTCATTAAATTCAAAAAAAAAAAATAATAATAATAAAAATAAAAAGGAAAAAAAGGTGTAGCGGGTCAAACGAACCATGTGTTTTTTAACCAATACTATATCCTCCATTTGACTTGTTACCCAACCTATGCGATCTGCCCATTTCGCCAACTCTAATTTTTAACATTTGAGGTCTAAAGTCTAACCAGTTCTTGTATTCGCAGGTTTTCATTTCGATTGCGCTTATATTAGGAGATGGTCTATACAATTTTCTCAAGATTACTTTTTTCACTGCTAGAAACATATATACCACGTCAAGAAAGAAACCTAAACTTAGTAAGTGCTCAAAACCCGCAAAAGCATGCTAAAACCTTTAAAATGAAATCTTTATGATATATAATGAGATTATGTTGTATGTTACTACAGACCCGGATGACAACAGTGAGCTGCCAGATAATCTCCAAAGAGACGAGGTGTTCTTGAGAGAAAGCATTCCATTTTGGGTTGCAGCGACCGGTTATGTCATGTTCTCTATTGTTTCCATCATTATCATCCCGATCATGTTTCCTGAGCTCAAATGGTATTATGTTCTTGTGGCTTATGTAATTGCACCATCTTTGGGCTTCTGCAATGCTTACGGTGCTGGTCTAACCGACATGAACATGGCATATAACTATGGCAAAGTTGCACTTTTTGTGATAGCTGCAATGTCAGGAAATGATAATGGTGTAGTAGCGGGTCTAGTTGGGTGTGGTTTGCTTAAATCAATTGTTTCAATTTCTTCTGATTTGATGCATGATTTCAAGACGGGTCATCTGACTATGACTTCACCAAGGTCAATGCTGGTTAGCCAAGCTATCGGAACAGCCATTGGGTGTGTGGTGGCCCCACTTACTTTCTTCCTTTTTTATAAAGCATTTGATGTCGGGAACCCTGATGGTGAATATAAAGCCCCTTATGCTCTTATTTACCGAAACATGGCAATTTTAGGTGTCGAAGGGTTCTCTGCACTGCCACAACATTGCTTAGAGCTTTGTTACGGGTTTTTTGCTTTTGCCATTCTAGCAAATTTGGTAAGAGACACGTCTCCTTTAAAAATAGGAAAATGGATCCCTTTACCGATGGCTATGGCTGTACCATTTCTTGTTGGAGCCTATTTTGCTATTGACATGTGTGTGGGAAGTTTAGTTGTGTTCATATGGCATAAGATTAACAAGCAAATGGCGAACCTGTTGGTTCCTGCAGTTGCTTCAGGTTTGATTTGTGGCGATGGCTTATGGATTCTTCCGTCATCAATAATTGCATTGGCTGGGATCAGACCTCCAATCTGTATTAGCTTCTGGCCTACAAAAATCTGATTTTTGCTAGGATAAACATATACTCAAAAGTTTTGTTTTCATGATTAGAATTTAAATAGTGATGCAAGTGTATGTAGCATTCAAGATAGAGGTACTAAACTAATACCCACAAAATTTTGTTGTTTGACTTGAGCTGTACTATATATGTTGTTACTTGTAAGTTTCATGTGAATCAAGGTTCTAGTTTATGATACACGAAAAAACAGAAATACCCGTCACATGGCATGCAAGTGACAGACTTAACAAAAAAAAATTAACGATCGTTTTGTCAAAGGACTGGTCAGTACAAAAGGTCTACAGGGATGACTCGTGTACTTATTGAAGTTTTAGGACGAAAGATGCTAGTGTGTGTAAATAACTCAAGATTTAATGTTGAAGCCTCCAGTAGTACAAAGTTTTAGTACGAGATTTATGTAATTAACTCAAGATTTAATGTTGAAGCCTCCAGTAGTACAAAGTTATATGCAGTACGAATGGCATGGTACTACATATTTGACTTTTTGAACCTTAAACTTGATACTCTATAAATTTTTAGTTTTAGCCACCTTATACCATCACAAGATGATGCACATGACCTTTTACTGGGGATACAAAGTCACACTGCTCATCGACTCATGGAAAACTGATTCATGGTTCAGTTACTTCCTCACTTTAATCGTGTGTTTCCTGTTTCCTGTCTTGTACCAGTTCTTGGAAGCTCATCGTCTCCAGTTGAAGCTTCTTTCCTCATCACGTAATGGAGTTGTTGGAGCTCTTGAAAATGAACCGCTACTTTACACCAAGTTTTTCTCTAGCAGAAAAGGGAAGAGATTCATTGGAACTGTGCTATATGGGCTGAGCTCTGTGATCAGTTACTTTATGATGCTTGCAGTGATGTCGTTTAATGGTGGTGTGTTTGTTGCGATTGTGGTTGGACTAGCTGTCGGGTACTGGTTGTTTAGAAGCGCGGATGATGAACAAATTACGCTTATTGATGATCCATGTGCATGTGGTTGACGTTTGCTAGTTTGACCATGAGCAAATATATGTGCTAAATTTTGTTAAGATTACCCTTGTCAATTTGCATAATATAAATGCCATGGTAATAGTCAAACGTTATTATAAGATTATGTCATTATGGCAGCAATCATCAATATAATTATATCTTTAAGGATTTTGCTAATATATGCCACTGGGCACATGATAAGATACATAAAAAAAGAATATTCGCGTTTATTATGTTAAAAATTACACAATTCACATACATTTGTAGTTCTAAAGGTCTAATAAGCAATTGATAAATGCATCTATAAAACATATTGTATGAGTTACATAACGGCTTAATTAGAACACACGCCCACAATCTCGGCCACCAAAATTGATTCGGCCGATATCGTTAAAGGGTTTTGTTAATATGTGCTTACTGAGCATGTTGAAATGTATTCAATAAACATTTGTTTTCTTTTTACGACAAAAAATGCATTTAATAATCATTAATTATAGCTATAAATCAATGTTTTGAAAACTGGGTTTGAAATCGACCCGGTTGAGTCACCGGGCCCGGGTCAACCTCACTTTTCATTAAAATTTTTTGAGAAAATGAAACCCGACCGGGTTTTGAGAACCGGGTTGACCCGGGTCACTCAAAACCCAGCGGGTCTAACCGGTTAACCCCATTTTAGAAACCCGGGTTTTTTTTACCCGTTTTTTGGCCGGAACCGGTTGGGTCGACCCGGGTTTCAAAACACTGCTATAAATTAGCTTGTTTAGATACATTTTCTCTTTAAATATACAAAAACTTTCCATTTGAACATACGTTAACATGTGCCCAATGGGCACAAGTTAGCAAAACTCGTCTTTAAAAATTGAGTTTCATGAAAAAAAATGTAAGTATTTATGCTTATAAAATAATAATTATAATATAGAATTTGAAATTATGTTATATCGGAGTAATTAGGCTATCGCACGTTACGGCGGAACATGTAAAACTGTGTATGGTAAAAGTTTAGAGGAAAAATTGTATTAGTTGGACTGATTGGCTTAAATCGCCTTTGTATTGCTAACTATAACTTAAATTTGGGATTGGATATTGGTAACCTCCTGAACTACAAGTAATATCCTCTTAAATTTTTTATTTTTTATTTAAATAATTTTGTTTTTATTATGAAACTGTGAAATAAAAAAGGAAAGAGAAAATAAAACATAAAAAATACAGCGCAAAAATCCAAAAAAAGTTGTCTTGTCCTGTTAATAAATGCCGGTAAAACTGCCGAAAAAAAAAACGAAACATCAAATATAAAATTTGACAAGTCGAAAATGTAAAAAAAAAAAAAAAAAAAAAAAAAAAACTATCTCGTCCTGTGAATAAAGTGGTTAATATGAGGGGTAATAAGTATGGCAGAAAAAACCGACAACCTGACAGTACCCGAACTATCAAAATTTTTGTGGGTATTAGAGCACAAGGTGCAGACAACAAGCTTCATCTCCTCATTCATGTCCCACGTGTGTCACATCACCCAACACTCTTCACAACAAAACCCCTCCCCGCCAAACAACAAACCTCAACTTCTTCATTAGGGCCTCACATCTTACACCTTTATTTTTTTATTCATTTCATAAAATTAATTAAATTCATTCAACAATCTTTTATATAATAAAACAAAACCCCTATTGGGAATTTTCCATTTCAAAAAATGCATTTATACCTTATTTAGTAATAATTATATTTAAAAAAAACATTTTATATTTATCCATAACACAAGTAAAAGATAAATACAAAAAATATAGATAAGATGCAATTAACACAAGTAGAAGATAAATACAAAAAAATATAGATAAGATGCAATTAGTAATAGGATTAAAATTTTTAAATAATTATCTTTAATAATAAAAAACTATAATTAAACATTATAAATCAAACAAAACAAAGATTAAATTATTTATTTTTTAATAAATAAAAATATATGAATAAAAAATTTTAAAAAAACTCGCGCGTGCGCTAGCATTATAACTAGTTACTTAAAAATAACACAACATACTAATTTTATTTCATTAAATCAAAAAGTTACAATACGGAAAAAAAATACGATACGAGAAAAAAAAAAACAAAAAAAACGCATACAATACGGAAAAAAAATACGATACGAAAAAAAAAATGCATACAATACGAAAAAAAACATACGATACTAATATGAAAATTAAACATTTTATGCGTCATCTTCGCGGTCGAGACTTTGGTATTTCTGAGTTATTCTTGCTTGTCTCTTGCAAATTATTTCAGCTCTAACCGGGTCAGTAACCGCGTTTAGATCGAGCATTAGCATCTGCATATCCTACCACTCCAACGCCGCTGCTTCTTTCTCGAACGCCTTTTCCTCCCTCTTCCTCCGCGCCTCGTAACAAGCCGTTTGAGCGTCTTTTGCTTGCGTATACTTTTCGGATAATTGTCCCGAAAAGGTACTCGTTTGACTCCCACCAGAGCTCGCTGTACTCGACGTTTCCGTCGACTTTTGTTTCTTTCCGGCTCGTTTGTTGTTTCTTTCGGGACAAGGTCGTTTGTCCGGCCCGAATATATCCTCAAGACATGTAATGTCTAGAGGTTCTCCAGCATCCCATTTCGGGTAGCGTTTCATTCTCTTTGTCATTTCCCATCTCTTGGTCTTGGGAAATTTCTATCCATGCTTCCGCAAGAATCTTTTCTTTTTCTTTGGATCACAACTTTCGAGCACTCGTATGACCAGCTTCTTCCAAGTCATCGTCATCGTCCGCGTCCAAATTTACGACTCTTTTTCCTCTTTGGGCTTTGGTTTTTTTCCCTCTACCTTTGGCCGGTGATCGTACCCGTCTCAAGCTACATCGCTCCCTAGTGCGTTTAGCACTATGGCAGTACAAGACCCAACATGGAACATGGACACAGGTGCTTCTTCTCATTTAAATTCTAGAGCAAGTAATTTAAGTACAATTTTTAACAAACGCTTATTCCCATCTGTGCACGTTGGTGACGGAAATTCTATTCCCGTTACTAACACCGGACATAGCATTATTCCATCTACTCATCGCCCACTTCATCTTCATAATGTTCTTGTCACCCCCAATATTATTATAAATCTCATTTCTGTGCGTCAATTTACTAGAGATAATAATTGCACTGTCGAATTTGACGCTTTTGGTTTTTCTGTGAAGGACTTCTGGACTCGTCATATCCTCCTTCGATGTGATAGTTCGGGAGATCTCTATCCCGTTACCAAGCCGTCATTCATACCTACCGCTCTTCTCTCAACAAGCTCCTCCACGTGGCACCAACGTCTCGGTCATCCCGGTGACGAAGTACTCCGGTCTCTTGTTTCTCGTCAATTTATTTCATGTAATAAAGAAAAATCTTCACATGTATGTCATGCATGCCAACTTGGCAAACATGTGAAGCTTCCTTTTCATAGTTCCAATTCTATCGTTGAACATTGTTTTGATATTATTCATTCCGATTTATGGACATCTCCCATTACTAGTAAAAGTGGTTTTAAATATTACGTCCTATTTCTTGATCATTTCTCTCATTATTTGTGGATTTACCCTCTTCGTAATAAATCTGACATGCTTGATAAATTTTTGCATTTTCGTAATTACGTTAAGAACCAATTTAAATGCGAAATAAAAAATTTCCAATGTGATCATGGTGGTGAGTTCGACAATAACCGCTTACATACCCTTTTTGCTAACCACGGTATACAATTTAGATTTTCTTGCCCAAAAACTTCTCAACAAAATGGTAAGGCCGAACGCATGATTAGAACCATCAACAATATCATTCGTACACTCTTATTTCAGGCTCACCTACCCCCCACCTTTTGGGTCGAGGCCCTACATATGGCCACTTATCTCCTCAACCTTTTACCTTCTACCGCAATCAAAAATGAAATCCCCTACACAAGACTTTTCCACAAAGCACCCGACTACGCTAACCTACGTATATTTGGCTGTCTATGCTACCCTCACATTCACTCCCCTCACAAACTTGCCCCACGCGCAACACCATGCATATTCTTAGGCTATCCCGCCTATCACCGTGGCTTTCGATGCCTAGACCTTGAAACAAATAAAATTTTACTTTCCCGACACGTCACCTTTGATGAAACCCAATTTCCTTACCGCTCAATGACACCTGATTCTCCACCTTCCTACACCTTTTTAGACTCTACACCATCCCCTCTACTTACCCAAATACTTACCAACCCCCCAATACCAAATACATTACATGAAGTCCCTAACACCCATCATGAGCCACTTACACCTAATGCTCACACAGGTTTACCCAATAGCCCACTACCCGCATCTCAACAGCAACTTAACAACCCAACAACCGCAACCCAAAATCAATCACCGCCAGCCCCACAACCTCCTGCACACACAACCATCCCCGACGCCTCGACCCAACCTACACAACCTACCACCGAACCACCCCGTACTCACCGCATGGTCACTCGGTCTCAGTCAGGCATTGTCAAACCCATTGAACGACTCTCGCTTCATACTTCTTCTATAACACCCTTACCTAAATCTCCATTCCTCGCTCTTCAAAATCCTCATTGGAATATTGCTATGTATGATGAGTATAACGCGTTAGTTAAAAATGACACTTGGATTCTGGTACCACGGCCCTCTGGTGTTAATTTGGTGAGATCTATGTGGTTGTTTAAGCATAAATTTCATGCTGACAGGACTTTGAGTCGTTATAAGGCTCGTTTAGTTGCCAATGGCAGCAGTCAGCAACTTGGTATTGATTGTGATGAGACCTTTAGTCCGGTTGTTAAACCAGCTACCATTCGCACCGTTCTTAGTCTTGCGGTATCCCGTAAGTGGCCTATTCATCAGCTTGACGTTAAGAATGCTTTTCTTAACGGGGATTTATCCGAGACCGTATATATGCACCAACCGCCGGGATTTGTAGACCCCCGGTACCCTCATCATGTCTGCCTTCTCCAGAAATCCTTATATGGACTAAAGCAGGCACCTCGTGCTTGGTTTCAAAGATTTGCTTTCTATGCTACTAGAGTTGGATTTTCTAATAGTCGTTGTGACTCGTCATTATTCTTACAGCCTCCTCTACTGCTCTTCTACAGCAGATCATTACTTCCTTGCACAGTGAGTTTGAAATGACTGATCTTGGGCTACTTAATTATTTTCTGGGCATTTCTGCTACTCGACATTCAACAGGTCTCTTTCTATCACAGCGGAAGTATGCTACTGAGCTTCTTGAACGTGCTCACATGACCAACTGTAACCCTTCTCGAACACCAGTTGATACAGAATCCAAACTGGGTCCTGAATGTGTTCCAGTTCAGGATCCTACTTTATATCGCAGTCTTGCAGGTGGTCTTCAGTATCTCACATTTACTAGACCGGATCTCTCCTATGCTGTACAACAGATTTGTCTTTACATGCATGATCCTCGCGAGCCACATTTTACGATACGTTCGCGGGACTTTGGATTTTGGTCTACACCTATATTCATCCTCCACCACTTCTCTTGTTGGATATATAGATGCAGATTGGGCGGGTTGCCCATCCACACGACGGTCTACTTCAGGATACTGTGTTTTTCTGGGCGATAATTGTTGGTTGTTATGTGTTTAAGTGTTCCCAGATTAGGGTAAAGATAATCAATAAGGTACCGGATATTCACTTGAAATCGTGGTATCACTTTCCAATAGAAACTATTCGACCCTATGCCTGGGTTACACGAATATCTCTATGGGATAAAACCAAGTGATGTTCTTGTTTTAGGCACAAACCAAGAACCAGATGCGTATTCAAGTGTTTAGGGTTTTGTGATTTCGTATATCCATGCAGATGTGTTATGATCTCTATTTATAATAGAGAATACTCAAAACCCTAGCCCATGGAATTATATATAATTAATGGCCCATTAATTATATCATAATACTTTCCATAATAGTAGGAATTAGTGGTTAAAAACGAGCCGCAGAATAAACTGATGCTTGCAGCAGATTCACACTAGCAGCAGAATCTGCTATCAGCAGAATCATGCTATCAGCAGAAACAGATTCATGCTATCAGCAGCATGCTATCAGCAGAAACAGATTCAAGCTATCAGTAGAATCAATACATAACCACTATTGAGTCAGGGGATTCAGAGACCAAATGGGTGTATACTCCGTACCTCCAAACCCATTACCAGGTGTGAATTAATCCCTCAAGTGTACTAAATTTTCCAACAATCCTCCCCAAATTTAGTTCACTTCCTTTGCATGAAAAATTAAACACAAAACAAAACAAGTGCATAAATGAAAATATCCTGTGGATTGAATTTCCACATTAGTACATATACTTTCAAATATTCGAGAATCAGGGTGTTCTAAGAATTGAACCCTTCAACCCATTTGAATACCTGATGATAAATACACACAAGTTTTCAAACACTAAAAATACTCCTGACACTATACAAGCCATGTGTCCATATCCAATTCATAAATGTTGTAAAAGCTAAAAGTCCAAAGCTTCCTGAAGCGGCAAAACTTCAACATTCACATAGGTGGTTCATCTTTAATTCATGCTCCTGCTTAGCACTTCTTCAAAGAAAATTAACCATTAAGAAGTTATGACTTCATCCTCCTTTCCAGTAGATAACAAGCACAACCTTGGGATGTTTGTGATACATGTGCTTCAGTCCATTAAATGATCAGCTTTCCACATTGAACTCAGCTTCCAAGTTTCCACAAAAGGGAGTTGGGTATCCTTGCATTCAGTGACTAAGTTGGACTTAAACCCATCCCTTTAGCAGACTTCAAAACCAAGTCTCTAGCCAAACCCTTCGTCAAGTGATCAGCTAAGTTTTGTTGAGATTTAACAAACTCTATAGATATCACCCCATTCATGATAAGCTCACGAATCATGCTATGCCTAACACCTAAGTGTCTAGACTTCCCATTGTACATCTGGCTATAAGCCTTTGCCAATGTAGCAGCACTATCACAACGGATAGAAATAGGTGCTATAGGTTTAGGCCACAATGGAATCTCAAGAAGCAAGTTTTTCAACAATTCAGCTTCTTTGCCAGCAGCAGCTAAAGCCACAAATTCAGATTCCATGGTTGAACTGGTAATGCAAGTTTGTTTCTTGGATGCCCAAGAAATTGCACCTCCACCAAGTAGGAATACCCAGCCACTAGTAGACGAATTGTCTTCAGTGTTACTAATCCAACTTGCATCAGTGTATCCTTCTAATACTGAAGGATAACCAGTATATGAGAGACTATAATCCATAGTTCTCTTCAAATACTTAAAGACCCTCTGAATTGCTTGCCAATGATGAACACTAGGATTACTAGTATACCTGCTCAGTTTACCCACAGCAAAAGCAATATCAGGTCTTGTACAAGTCATGGCATACATCAAGCAGCCAATCACCCTAGAATACTCAAGTTGAGATATAGCTTTGCCAGTATTAGGCATTAGCTTCTCACTTGTATCCATAGGAGTACTCACTGGAGTACAATCAAAGTAATTAAATTTCCTTAACACCTTCTCAATGTAATGAGACTGAGAGATAGAAATTTTGTTACTTTCATGTTTAATCCTAATACCAAGGATAACATCAGCCTCCCCCATATCCTTCATGGAGAACTTTGATGACAAAAATTCTTTTGTCAGATCAACTTGATTTTGGTCAGTGCCAAAGATCAACATGTCATCAACATATAGACAAATGATGACTCCTTTACCAGATTCATCAAATTTGCTATATACACATTTGTCAGCTTGATTAAGTAAATAACCACTAGACAAAACCACTTCATCAAACTTTTGATGCCATTGCTTAGGTGCCTGTTTTAGTCCATAAAGAGACTTAATCAGTTTACACACTTTGTTTTCATTGCTTGGCATAATGAAGCCCTGAGGTTGGTTCATGTAAACCTCCTCATCTAAATCACCATTCAAGAAAGCTGTCTTCACATCCATCTGATGAATAATCAGATTGTGAATTGATGCCAAAGCAATTAGCAATCTTATGGTACTGATACGTGCCACTGGAGCATAAGTATCAAAGTAGTCTATTCCTGACTTTTGTTTAAAGCCTTGAATAACTAATCTTGCCTTGAACTTTTCAAAAGTTCCATCTACCTTTATTTTCTTTTTGAAAATCCATTTGCAACCTAGAGGTTTGCAACCAAGTGGTAGATCAGTCAATACATAAGTGTTATTGCCCATAATGGAGTCCATCTCATCATTTATTGCTTCTTTCCAGAAAGCAACATCCTGGGACTTCATTGCTTCTTCAAATGTTTTAGGATCATCCTCCACAATGAAGCAATAGGAGTATTGGTCAGAGACCTCACTCCTTGTACCTTCAATTAAGTATAATTGAAACTCAGGTCCAAATGATTTTGGAGTCCTCACCCTATTGCTCCTTCTGAGCTCAGGTTCAGGTTATTGTTCCACAACCTCAGTAGGAACCTCATCAGGAACCTCATCAGATACTTCTGAAACACCATTGTCATTGGTTCCATTTAGAATCCTTTGACTTGGTCTAGGGATAGATGAGAATCTGTTCTCATCAAAGAGTGCATCCCTTGATTCAATTATTGAGTTAATTGAAACAGACTCATTAGGTTCTATAACATAAAGCCTATATGCCTTGGAATGCTCAGCATATCCAATAAAGATGCATTCAATGCCTCTTTCTCCCAAAGTTTTCTGCTTTGGATCAGGGAGTCTTACAACAGCCCTACAACCCCATATCCTAAGATAATTAAGGTTAGGTTTCTTCTTAGTCCAAAGTTCATAAGGGGTAACTTTGTTCCTTGATGAGGCGAAAAATGATCCGTTTTTAGGGGGTCATTTAAGCCCGAATCCGAATTTATTTGATCAAATATTGCCCTAAATCGTTCCTTTTGTGATTTTAGGTGTTTGGAGAGTGAATTCTGGAAAAGAGGCTATTTTGGACGTTTTTGGAGCATAAAGTGAAGAAAACGACAAAGTACCAAAAATCCAAGCTGGAAATACAAGGTGACGGCGTCATGGGTTTGCTCTTGACGGCGTCAGACATGAAGAATAATTTACCGTAGCTGGTGACGGCGTCAGATGGAGTTATGACGGCGTCAAAGTGGCCAAGATTAATTTACCGAAGGTGGTGACGGCGTCACATAGGCCGTCACAATTGGATCTAGGGCGTCCGAGGAAGTGTATGGCGGCGAGTTGACGGCGTCAGATTTTACTCTTGACGCCGTCAGGACGATTTTCCTATATATAGTTTTCTAGTTTTTTCATTAAGAAAGGAGAAGTTTTGGTGAAACCCTAAAGACGATTTTGGTGCCTCTTTTACAGGTTTTTCAAGGGTTCCAAACCCTTGAGACCTTGCATTGTAATTGAGATAAGTATACTCTTAATTCAATCAATATGTCTATGTGTTGGTTGTTTATCTTTTGTTCTTATCTTAATTCTACTATGCTAGGCTAGATCTCTCTTGTGTTTGCTTAGATCTAATGAAACCTAGATGTTGATTATGTGTTGATTACTTGTCTATTCTTGTTTTGAATGAATGATTTTATATGTTAGGCTTAAGAAAACTGGCAGATCTCCAAATGGTAACATGCTTGAACGTCTTAAGAAACATGAACCGAGGCGTACTAGGTCTTTATTGGTTGTATTTAATGCATGAGCCACTGTTTACAATCCCTATAGTTGTGCTGGGTCATGGTGTAGGAGGAGATAAGAGCTCATAGAGTTGGGGAGTTATGTATGCCACTCCACGAATGGTATTAAGGAATACAACCCGTCATTCATACAAGTGTAACAAGTAATTGACATGTAAAAGATATCTAGGGAGTAATGAAGTCTAAGTAAACACAATTTCTCCAATTACTGCTCACAACCTTAGTTTAATATTAGTTTAATTTTATTTTCATTAGTTTAATTAGTTACAAAGTAGTTTTTGGGTTAGTTGATTAGCAACTAATTCCGCCCACTCTTTCAAAACCCGAGATTTTAATTGCTTTCATAAAATATAAAAACACAAAAATAATCATCTTTCATCTCTAGAACTTTTAATTAGGTTTTCTAATCCTAGCGACACTATTCCTAAGCTGAACGATCAATCCCCCGGTACTTGTCACTATACTATACTACAACGATCAGGTACACTGCCTGGTGGGGGTTGTAAGCCTCGCGAGATCCCTCGAGAGGTAAAGCAAGGTGCGATTCCCACGCATCATTCCTTTTGTTGGGAACTCTATTTAATAAATAGCAAGCTGTTAACATAGCTTCACCCCAGAACCCTTGACTCAGCCCTGAATAGGACAACATAGAATTAACCATTTCCTTCAGCACCCTGTTTTTCCTTTCAGAAATACCATTTTGCTGAGGAGTATAAGGGGCAGTCGTTTCATGGATTATACCAACAGACTGAAAATACAGAGTATCCATGTACTCACCTCCCCCTATCAGTCCTTAATCTTTTGATCAGGGAACTTTGTTGCAATTCAACTTTAGTTTTAAATACTTTAAATTTATCTAATGCTTCATCTTTAGAATGTAATAAATAAACATGACAAAACCTAGAAGCATCATCAATAAAAGTCACAAAGTATTTTTTATTCCCCAAAGAGGGAGTAGCATGTAAATCACAAAGGTCACTGTGAATTAACTCCAAAACTTTAGTTTCACGTTTTACTCCTTGAAAAGGTTTCTTAGTTATCTTGTTCAACATACAAGTTTTACACTTTTCAGTGTTCATATCAAAAGCTGGTATTAACCCATCCTTGGACATATCTTGCATTCTTTTAAAATGTACATGGCCAAGTCTTGCATGCCATAGGTTTGAATCATAAAGTTTAGATGTAGATATAAAAGCAGAATCAATATTATCATGAACAATATTAAGTCTGAACATTTGATTATACAAATAACCAAAACCTATAAACACACCATTTTTAGACAAAACAAACTTATCAGATTCAATAACTTGTTTATAACCACAATTATTCAAAACACTACTAGAAACCAAATTCTTTCTAATATCAGGAACATGTAAAACATTAAATAAAGAAACAATCTTTCTAGAACTAAACTTCAAATCAACACATCCTTTTCCATGCACCAGGGCAGTTGACTCGTTTCCCATATGAAGAATAGAACCATCATTCATTGACTCATAGGTCTTGAACCAGCTTCTATCTTTACACACTTGAATTGTTGCTCCAGAGTCAACCCACCACGCAACATCATCATCCTGCATAAAGTAAATGTCAGATATATATGTAACATAATAAATCTTAAAAGACTTATAAACACATTCTGACCTTTCAGAGAATTGGTGTTACCATTCCCTCCACCTGTGCCTGATCCATTGGATTTGTTTCCAACTTTACCACCCTTGCAATCTTTCCTGAAGTGTTCAGGTTTCCCACACTTCCAACAAGTCACCTTAGGTTTCTTGTTAAGATCAGATTTGGTGTTATCTTGATGCTTACGCTTGCCCTTGTTGTCATTGTACTTGGTGGAGTTGTTATGTTCTACCATATTGACAACTGATGGACCAGTAGCAGTGCTACTCTTTGGCTTGTCAATGTCTTGAGCTTTGAGTGAATCCTCAATGCGCAAGTGACTGCCCAACTCAACAAGAGTTAACTCTTCCTTCTTATGCTTAAGCATATGCTTGAAATCCTTCCAAGAAGGAGGCAGTTTATCGATGATACAAGAGACTGAAATAGCCTCATCCATGTTCATCTTGTGTTGTGTGAATCGACCAAGTATACTAAGAAGTTCATTGTATTGTTCCATGACAGGTCTAGAATCAACCATTTTGTAATTGTTAAAATTACTTACAAGGAACTTCTTACTTGATGCATCCTCAGCCATATACTTGGCTTCTAAGGAATCCCATAGTTCTTGAGAAGTTTCAACATTCTGATAAATATCAAATAGAGAATCAGACATACCATTGAGAATTAAACCTCTGCAAACATAATCATCATTCTCCCATTTGCTTCTTGCCCTCATCTGATCCATAGTAGCATCATCTCCAAAATCTTCTGGAATCTCAGTTGTCAGAACATAAACCACATTCATACTTGACAACAAGAAGTGCATCTTCTTTTGCCATCTTCTGAAATCAACACCTTCAAACTTTTCCAACTTGGAAAAGTTAGCAGCCATTTGTCTCATAGCAGCAGCCATTGATTATCACTAATAGTTTCTATTGATTGTTGGTTGTTATGTGTTTAAGTGTTCCCAGATTAGGGTAAAGATAATCAATAAGGCACCGGATATTCACTTGAAATCGTGGTATCACTTTCCAATAGAAACTATTCGACCCTATGCCTGGGTTACACGAATATCTCTATGGGATAAGACCAAGTGATGTTCTTGTTTTAGGCACAAACCAAGAACCAGATGCGTATTCAAGTGTTTAGGGTTTTGTGATTTCGTATATCTATGCAGATGTGTTATGATCTCTATTTATAATAAAGAATACTCAAAACCCTAGCCCATGTAATTATATATAATTAATGGCCCATTAATTATATCATAATACTTTCCATAATAGTAGGAATCAGTGGTTAAAAACGAGCCGCAGAATAAACTGATGCTTGCAGCAGATTCACACTAGCAGCAGAATCTGCTATCAGCAGAATCATGCTATCAGCAGAAACAGATTCATGCTATCAGCATAATCATGCTATCAGCAGAAACAGATTCAAGCTATCAGTAGAATCAATACATAACCACTATTGAGTCAGGGGATTCAGAGACCAAATGGGTGTACACTCCGTACCTCCAAACCCATTACTAGCTGTGAATTAATCCCTCAAGTTCACTAAATTTTCCAACAATAATCTCCTTTCTTGGTCTTCCAAGCGACAGCACACCATCTCCCGTTCTAGTGCCGAAGCCGAGTACCGGGGTGTTGCTAATGTTGTAGCTGAGACCGCATGGCTTCGTAACCTTCTTCATGAGCTGCACTCTCCTCTTTCTACTGCCACTCTTGTCTACTGTGATAATGTTAGTGCCATCTATTTGTCTGCCAACCCTGTTCAACATCAACGGACCAAACATATTGAGATTGATATACATTTTGTCCGTGACATGGTTACTGCTGGTCAGGTTCGTGTTCTCCATATACCCTCCCGTTACCAGTACGCAGATATCTTCACCAAGGGACTTCCTTCAGCCTTATTTGAAGATTTTAGATCCAGTTTGAGCGTCCGGCTTCCTCCCGCTCCAACTGCGGGGGAGTATTAGTTTGTATATATTTATTATGATTGATTTCACATTTACTATGATTGATTTATGATTAGACATTTATTATGATTGATTAGCTGTGTTTTGTAATATGATTAGAGGGTAATTGCACTTGCCCATAATAGCTTATGTATCCTATCTATATGTATCAGTTTTCATTCGAAGGTAAAACATCAATAAAAATATACTTTACCTCTTATTCTTTCAGTTGATTCGGGTTATAAAATTGTGGTGACGGATTGAATTGTTGTTGATTTGCGAATCCTTGTTGAAACGCATATTGTTGGTTACGGTAAATTTCATTCGGATTGAATGGTTGCGAACCGTATGGCGGTGAAGGGTTTGGACTTTGAGACGAGGGAGTAGAAGAGTTTGAGGCTCTCCCGTATTGATGTTGGTTTGATGTTAGGAGGTTCGTGAAATAGCCCTCTTCGTTCAGGTTTTGAGACATTTTTGTGTTTATTTGGAGAAGAGATATAGAAGTTTTTATTTTAGTTGGTTGAAATGTAGTGAGGAGAAGTGAAAATGAGTTAGTATTTATAGAGTTTATGTAAAAGAGTGAAGGAAAAAAAAAACGTTTGTAATTTCTGCAAACCCAAACGGTAATATAGCCGTTTATGTTTCTGCAAATCCAACGTCCTAATACACTTTTTGTCAGCAACTTTGCTCGCCGTGGCCACGAACAAAACCCCAACGAAGAGGAACGGCGAGGCACCCCTGGTTTAGCAGCGAGCTTCGGCTCGCCGTTGGGCATTCCACGTCGGACGGCGAGGTTCAACGGGGAGACTGCACCGGCTGCTCTTAGTTTTGTAGAATTAATATCTTAAATGATACATACACTCACATCGATCACTATCAAGATTCTAATCATCAAAAAATAACTGCTAAGAAGAGTATATGTTTATCCTAACAAAAATCAGATCTTTGTAGGCGAGAAGCTAATACAGATTGGAGGTCTGATCCCAGCCAATGCAAGTATTCATGACGGAAAAATCCATAAGCTATCGCCACAAATCAAACCCGAAGCAACTGCAGGAACCAACATGTTCGCCGTTTGCTCGTTGATCTTATGCCATATGAACACAACTAAACTTCCCATACACATGTCAATAGCAAAATAATCCTCAACAAGAAATGGTACAGCCATAGCCATCAGTAAAGGGACCCATTGTCCTATTTCTGTAGGAGACGTGTCTCGTACCAAATTTGCCAGCATGGCAAATGTAAAAAAACCTGTAACAAAGCTGTAAGCAGTGATGTGGCCGTGCTGTGAACCCTTCGACACCTAAAATTGCCATGTTTCAGTAAATAAGAGCATAAGGAGCTTTATATTCACCATCAGGGTTTCCAACATCAAACGCTTTATAAAAAAGGAAGAAAGTAAGTGGGGCCACCACACATCTAATGGCTGTCCCAATAGCTTAGCTAACCAACATTGACCTTGGTGAAGTCATGGTCAGATGACCCGTCTTGAAATCATGCATCAAATCAGACGATATTGAAACGATTGATTTTAGCAAACCAAACCCAACTAGACCCGCAACAACACCATTATCATTTCCTGACATTGCAGCTATGACAAAAAGTGCAACTTTGCCATAGTTATATGCCATGTTCATGTCGGTTAGACCAGCACCGTAAGCATTGCAGAAGCCCAAAGGTGGTGCAATTACATAAGCCACAAGAACATAATACCATTGGAGCTCAGGAAACATGATCGGGATGATAATGATGGAAACAATAGAGAACATGACATAATCGGTTGCTGCAACCCAAAATGGAATGCTTTCTCTCAAGAACACCTCGTTTCTTTGGAGGTTATCCGGCATCTCACTGTTGTCATCCGGGTCTGTAGCTACTGCTGTGCTTATTAATGGTTTCCACACTCCAAAGGGAGACAAGATGGCCAGGTATGCAAACATGTCGTCGTTGCACTTGCGTTTAAGAACTGATTATCTTACATCCAGCCACAGAATAAGTTTTCAGTGTGTTTGGGATTGCTTATTCAATTGCTTATCTGCTTACTTTAATAAGCAGATAAGAAGGTTTAAGTACTTGGATGAAACTGGCTATCTGCTTATGTTACTCTAAAAGTAAGCACGAATAAAGAAGCATGTTTGTACATGTGCCTATTTTTAAGCGGAATAATTCACTTTATAAGCATTCCCAAATACCCTCTTATTCTCCTACTATTTCACAGAGGTATCTCTTTTCATAAGTGCATTTTTTGGCCATTTTAAAATTTTATTTATTAGTATTTCTTAAACAAAAAGAACCACAAAACACTCACATTGTTGATAATCTGGTCCGGAAGATTCAAAAAAGTATCCAAACACTACCTCATACAATTTGTTGCATTTTAGCTGATAATCTGATCCTGAAGATTCAAAATCGCATACTAACATTCAAAACGCACATCCAATAGAAGAATTAACTTTTTTTCTTTATGGTTTTATGCAGGAAGCAAATACTGGGGTTTGCAAAGTTCTTCACAGGAAGTTTTGCATGGGCCTTTTTTCATGGGCGGTTTTGGGCCGGCGCAGCGTCAGCAACCGAGCCGGGCCTAACTCACTAAGGGCACTAAATTTTTTTATACTCATTATATGTATTAGGCCCAACCCATTATAGAGGTACTTTTTATACCAACTATATGTACTAGGCCCAACGCTTTATACCCATTATAGGGGCACTTTTTTTTCCTTTTCGTGCTTGGCCTAATTTTTTTTTGACGTTCTCAGCACCGCCCCTGCCTTTTTTCAGTGGTTCTACACTTCTACTCGGGTTCAGGAACATGCAGATTCACTTACTTCCCGACATTCAGTTTAGAAGCTTATGCAAACTCGTGCATGTTTTACTTTTTTACATTTTCAAACAACACTTCCTAAACTAGCCAAAATGTAAACCGGTCAGGTCATGCTCTCTATTGTTTCCATCATTATCATCCCAATCATGTTTCCAGAACTCAAATGGTATTTTGTTCTTGTGGGTTATGTTATTGCGCCATCTTTGGATTTCTATAATGCCTATGGTGCTGGTTTGACAGACATGAACATGGTTTATAATTACGGAAAGGTTGCTCTTTTTGTACTAGCTGCAATGTCGGGAAATGAAAATGGTGTCGTTGCAGGTTTAGTTGGTTGTGGTTTGATCAAATCAATCGTTTCAATCTCGTCTGATTTGATGCATGATTTCAAGACGGGTCATTTGACTATGACCTCACCAAGGTCAATGATGGTTAGTCAGGCTATCGGGACAGCCATCGGGTGTGTACATGTTGGCCCCACTTACTATTTTCTTTTTTTATAAAGCCTTTGATATCGAGAATCCAGATGATGAATATATATAAAGCTCCTTATGCTCTTACCGAAACATGGTATGTTAGGTGTTGAAGGGTTCTCAGCACTGCCACAGCACTGCTTACAGCTTTGTTACGGTTTTTTTTGCATTTGCCATGCTAGCAAACTTGGCATGAGACACATCTCCTTTAAAAATAGGAAAATGAGTCCCTTTGCCAATGGCTATGGCTGTACCATTTCATGTTGGGGTCTATTTTGCTATTGACATGTGTGTGGGAAGTTTAGTTACGTTGTGTGTGTTTGTATGACATAAGATCAACAAGCAAACAGCGAACCTGTTGGTTCCTGCAGTTGCTCCGGGTTTGATTTGTGGCGATGGCTTATGGATTCTTCCGTCATCAATACTTGCATTGGCTGGGATCAGACCTCCAATCTGTATCCGTTTCTTGCCTACAAAAAGCTATTTTTTTTAGCGGACAATCGTATACCTCTTTAGCCGTTTTCAAAAGGAAGAAAACCAAAGGTACAACCAATTGATTGTACATGTTTTGCAGCAGAGGGCACAGGTCTTTAACAAGACTAGCAACAATTTTATGTTGACCGAGTCTAGTGATTGGTGGGTTGATTTGGGTGTTAACAAAACAGTTGAAATTATAAGCCATCCTAGTTTTATGGCAGAAAGAAAATGTGACCATGATGACCAATTCTTTAGTTGTCTTCTTAGCCTATAAATTAAGGATCACTACAACACTTTTAAAGACTTTTAGTTGTCTTCTGTTAAAGTACCGCTGCATTTTCTCCTATTTGCCAACTCCAAATTTCTGCTCCGCCATTGTCATTATGTTGTTATCATTCGCTGGTGATTAACAATGTTGCGTGCATCAAATCCTGGGGTCCGTTACGCATGAGGCTTGCAGCGAATTAGCGCGTAAACACCTTTAAGGACAGGGATTATATCCCATGCAGAGCTCTCGAACGTTATCTCGTGTTCTACAGAAATGTCCTTAACAGGTTGCGCGCTTTGTTTGATTGATTCAGGTTCATATTTAGCACTCTTATTCATTGAGTTTGTTTGTGTTAATTCGAGTCTTTGTTTTGTTCTTATAATACATTAGATGGTGTTTATGGAACAACGTTAAACAACATGTTACAATTATTCAGAACAATATACAACAGTCTTAAAGGTGTTTATCTCTACATATTAGAGGGTTTACGTTGGAACCATATTCTGTTTTTCTAAGGGATTTTACAACTTGTAATAAAATTTGTTTCAAGACATGTTGTTTAAAGAGCTAATATTTGTACTGTGATATAAGTGTGTTTTGAATTGAGGCATCGAAATTGGTCATGAAATGGTGACAACTGGACTGAAACTTTAGTCTAATCTTTTGTGGCTTTTGTAACACTATTGGATGTTTTGATAGCCATGGTATTTCACTACTATTTCACCATCACCTTGTAGATGAGTTTCATGCAGTTTACTGAAATATAGTAGAACGAGTTTCATGTAGTAAGGTCTTCAAAATCTTGGAAATTTCATAACTGATACTATATGTATATGGGTATTATTTTAAATTGAGATTTTAACGAGGTTATATGTTGAACTGATACTCCATTTGCATTTAGTGGTTTGTTTGTTTAGTGACATGGGTTGATTTTAAATGTATACTATACAAGGTCGCTCGTAGTATAGCTAATTGGACCTTAAAAGAAAAACATGTCTTAAAAAATGTGTGCATCCTTTTAAAATTCCCCATTTTATTTAAAAAGGTGTTTATCTCTACAAGGTCGCTCATAGTAGCTAATTGGGCCTTAGGATGTATTGACAAGATAATTTAAGAAAGTAGAGTCCCAAAATGTTCATGTAAATTTGTACCCAAGGATATAGTCTCTTCCGATATATAATCATAGTCTTTCTTTTCGATCCAAAAAAAAAAAAAAAAAAAATGCAGTCTCGTGCAACTTCATCCTTTTTTACAAGTGTCTAGTTGGTAGTTATATTTTGTTCGATTGAAATGAGTTGTGTTATTTTGTACGGCTGTTTTGTCTTTCACGAAAAGACAAAAATTTCTCAAAAAACAAAAAAATAAAAATCAAAATTAAAAAGAAAATCAAAATTTTGTTTTTCTAAGATTTTTTTTTAAAGAAATTTGTCATTTTGAAAAAGCAAAACAGTAGCCAAAAGTACCATGGTCGTACAAAATGTTACTTCAGTCGAACAAAAAACATCTACCTACCCACTTGACATTTGTCAAAAATATGGTCGAGTCGCACGTTTTAACGGTCCCACAAAACTAAATTTAAAAAAACAAAAAAAAATGTGACTACTTTATAAACCACTTTTGCGATAGATGAGCGTCACCTCAAATGAAATTCAAAAAGCACCCTTAAACTATCTAACGGTTTATAAATATTACCTTTAACTTTATTTTAAAGATTCAGAAAACCCCTTGCACTATGTGACAAGTTACAAAAACAACAATGTACTTTTAGCTATTTCTTCTCATCAAATAAGTGTGACATTTTCAAAGGTAGATGCGATTTCTAACCTTAAAAAGGATCCAGTGAGAAAATAAAATTAAAATGAGAAAGATGAGAAAAATTTAAAGCCGCACATTTTAAATAAAGGGGAAAATTTAAAAGGATATACACATTTTTTTTACATGCATTTTAAATGTATAGTTGTGATTACTTCTCATTATTCTTTTTGTAATTATCATTTTCATTTGATCATAACTCTTCATAAGGTAGGTCATTTAATTCGTGGTAAATACTTGAAACGTCACTATTAGAAAACTATAAAATAAATATTAGTAAAAACATCTAAAACGTTAAAAGGCGAACATGAAAAAGGGTCTTTGCATGTTGTAGACCAACTTTGTAAGGTTTTTAAATCTGGACTTTTAATTTGCGTAAATTTTGTGAGGATTCCGTGATTCTACTTGGCTAATACAAACCTATCAACTGCATTGTTCCGTGACATTCTCATAAGCATTTTCGAAGGCCAAACAGAAGAAAGAAATATTCTTATTAAAATTTGATGACATGAAATTTCTGATTGGCCCACGGATATCCGCGACATCATAAAAGAATTTTACGTGAAAATATGTCCAATTTCAAAAGCGAAAATTCCGACACTAGACCAGTCGCTCAACTTTTGTACTTTCTTTAGACAAAAAAAAGTGCTATTCTTTAATTAGACCAAACAACTTACGACATTTTACTTTAAATAAGAAGTCACTAAGTGGCACTAAAAAAATCGTGCCAATTCTTTTTTTATTTCTCACATGTAAGGGTGCTTTTGTCAATTCACAAAACACATTTTCATATCTTTTTCTCAATCTCGTCACCAAACACACAAACCCATATCTATTTCATCGAATCATATCCAATCACCACAAAGAAAAGAAATATAATTCTCCTAATTATTTTAATCAAAACATTAGATTATTTAATAAGCAATATAATTCTCTTAACCAATCAATACACCGATTAGTAACAAATTCTTGAAGTTTGGAGCTGCACAAAGTACATGTATCGGCTCGTTACACAATCTGTCGTCATATCCTAGTGGTATTTTTACATGGCGTTATATTGATATATCAGCACTGCTTTTCTTCTACCGTTATAGTAATCTTGTTATGATATATTTCACTATTTCTTTTGTGTCTTCATCTATCATCTTTAATGGGTGGTCCACATTTCGACTTAGATTTGGAGTTGGTTGTGGTTGTGAATGGACTGGTTTTGGTTGGCAGTGGGTAACCCAAGTCGGTGGTGGTGATGGAGGAGCCACAACTGCCGGAATGTGTGTGTGTATTTTAGTGCGTGTGTGAGATTGGAGGTGATGAAAAAGAAGACTTTGTGGTGGTTGGATTTGATTTGATGAAATAGATTGGGTTTGAGTGTTTGGTGATGAGATTGAGAAAAAGAAAAGAAAATAGATATGAAAATGTGTTTTGTGAATTGACAAAAGCACCCTTACATATGAGAAATAAAAAAGAATTGGCGCGATTTTTTTGTGCCACTTGGTGACTGATAATCTAAAGTAAAAAAGTTGTAAGTCGCTCAGTCTAGTTTGGGAATAACACTATTTTTGGTCTAGAGAAGGTACAAAAGTTGAGAGACTGGTCTAGTTTCGGAATTTTCTCATTTCAAAACACGTTGAAACTTGATTTAAACTTCCAAAAGTTTGATTCTCTTATAGTTAGTGTTTTAAAAATCAGATAGAAGCAGGAACCGGTTAGATCGGTACCGTTTGGTTAAATCAGGATGGACAGAACTAAGCGGGTTCAACATGAAAAACCGAGAACCATCTAAAAGCCGGTTTGATATTCGGTCCAATCTTAGAAACCATGCTTATGATAGGGGTGTTAGTCGGCCCGGGTTGGTCGGGTTCACGCCAATTCGAGTCGGGTCACAATCGGGTTGAGGGAAAAAAATATACCCGAACCTGACCCTATTAAGATCTGGGGTTAGTTGAATTCGATTATATTCAGATCGTGTCCACTCAGGTTGACTCTATTCGGGTTCGGGTTAACCCAGTACGACTAAAATGATTAAAAAAAAGATAATGCTCCATGTGCCCCGGTTGCTCAAATTCTATACATTTTCTAGACCAACAAAATGTGACTTCTCAAAGTGTTTCAAGAGACTTGAGCGACTTATCGCCCACTCCTTTAAATGTCAACAAGTGTCCCATACAAGTACAAGTTTCCCAAGTCGCATGCGGACACTTGTTTTCATTATTACACTAGTATGGGGCACTTGTAAACATTTAAAAGGTGAAAGACAAGTCGCACAAGTCGCTTAAGTCTCATGGGCATTTTGAAGAGTCACATTTTTTTGTTTTAGAAAAGGTATAAACTTTGGACCACCGGGATACATAAAAATTTACCTTTTTAAAAAAACTGTATATAGTTCAAGAAGTTAACATATATAATTCATAAAAAAAAAAAAAAAAAAAAAAAAAAAAAACTACAGAAAAACCCTTATTCAGGTTAATCGGGTCAACCTGAACCTAAGTTAGTCAAAATTTTCAACCTGACACCCAACCCTATTCAATACTCAGGTTGACCACTCTAATAACCCGACCTGAACAGGCTTAATCGAGTTCGGTTTGAATTAAGGGTGTTCATCGGTTCGGTTATCGGGTTATTCGATTTATTCGGTTCGTTTGTTCGGTTAATTTTTTTCTGGGTCAAACCGAAAACCGAACCGAACCGAATTCAAATTTGATTCAACCGAACCCATATAACAGAAAACCGAACCCATATAACCGAAAACCTAACCGAATAACCCGAATTACGTAATTTTAATTATTTTTTCATTTAATTATATATATTTTTAGAACAATTTTTTTTCAAGCTTAAATAATGTTATATTTATACTAAAAAAACTTTTAGTGATTATTTTTATATATAAATATATAAAAAAAATATATATTTATATATTTTCGGTTTTCATTGCCAAACCCATATCCAAACTGATAACCGAATATTTAGTTCGGTTCGGTTCGGTTTTGACCAATTCGGTTCGGTTACAAATTCGGTTCGATTCTTTTCGGTTCAGTTCGGTTTCGGTTTTCGGTTATCGTGGATATTACCCGATCCATGAACACCCCTAGTTTGAATCCGCTCATTTGACACCCGACGTGTAATAAACTTGCAACTTATTATTGGGCCTGTAATAACTAACCTTTTGGGCTTCACTCATTTCTTGTGACACAAAAAATCCACCATTCTTGTTCCTCAAGACACAAAATCCAACATATTATTACATTACATCATCCACACGGGCACCACCACACCATTACTTTATCATCTCCAAAAAACACAAAATCTAACAAACCCTTTGTAATAATACACGAAAAAAAAAGAAAAATGAGGGGATCATCAAGTGGAGCAGAGACAAAGATAATACAAGAACTGCTTTTGTATGCAGCAAGTGCAGCAATAAGCTGTTTGGTTTTATTTGTTGGTATGAAACACTTGGATCCTAATAGAGAAGCTTCTAAAAAAGCTCTTGAACATAAAAAGGAGATTTCTAAGAGGTTGGGTAGACCTCTTATTAATACTAATCCTTATGAGGTACTTATAAACCCCCCTTTTTTTTTTATATGGATTAGGGATTGCTTAATGAACTGCTTTTTTTTATTTTTCATTTTATTTTTAGTTTTGGGGTTTTTGGGATTTGCTTATCTTATCTGATTAATTGATGGTTAAATAAGCAGTTGTGAATATGAGGTTTGTAGTTGCTTAGTCAGGAGGGTTTATATTAGGGGGTGTTTGTTTCACCTTATATAGCTGGCTTATGGCTTATTTGGTTTTGGGCTTATGTTTCATAAGCTCACTTTTTGTGCCTTATTTTTATATAAGTTCATTATGACATAATGAACTTATATAAGCCGAAAAGTTTCGAAATAAGCTACAAAAAGTGCCCTTATGAAACATAAACCCAAAACCAAAGAAGCCATAAGCTGGCTATATAAGCCAAAACAAACACCCCCTTATGAAAAAGCATTATTTAATTGTTGAGTTCATAGAGACATTCAAGGTTAAGAGTGGCTGAGTTTATGAACATGTAAGGCTTGTAATATTCTCAGTTTGAGTATAAGCTTGCCTGACTATCTATCTGGTGGTTAAACACACACAAGAAACATGCTGTAAGTTTCTTTATTTTAGAAAATTAAAGCACGTTATTAAACATGAACCTAAAAAGTACATTGTGTGAAGCTGGAATCAACGTAAAGGTAGATTTCATTATGTGCATTTAACCTTTTTTTTTTAACCTGCGCTGTATATGGAATTACTTAGTTCTGATCATCAAAAGCAAGATATGGCAAAGTGCATAAATAAGTTTTTTGACATGGAACTTTTCAGTAGGAGAGGTTGTTAATGAGACCATGGAATCTAATGGGAGGCACTAGGCGCTGTATAAGTAATTGTTTAGTAAATGGAAAAAATCATTCTACTTGCAGTAACAAGACTAATGGAGAAATTTATGAAAATCTTTTATCTGTTTAGTGTACAAGAGAACCTTTAAAGAAAAGGGTGTTATGTGCATATCTCATTTTGTATCTTATCATTTATAATATTGGTATTTTCTTACAATTGATGGATAACAGGATGTCATTGCATGCAACGTGATAAACCCTGATCACATTGATGTGGAATTTAACTCCATTGGAGGGTTGGAAGCTATCAAGCAATCACTATATGAGTTGGTCATATTGCCTCTACGTAGGCCTGAGCTTTTTTCTTATGGGAAGCTTCTTGGTCCCCAAAAAGGTGTCTTGCTATATGGTCCACCTGGTACCGGGAAGACTATGCTTGCAAAAGCTATTGCGAAAGAGTCTGGGGCTGTTTTTATCAATGTGAGAATTTCAGATTTGATGAGCAAATGGTTTGGGGATGCGCAAAAACTCGGTGAGTGTTTGAACTTTGTTACTTGTATTAAACTGTGTAGATTTTTCTGTAGGAATTTAGTCCATATAAATAGATGTTCTTGCTACACGAAGAATAAGAGGGTAATAGGCAGAGGTGTGAATTATGGCCCATATGCTTATTAATTGGTCAATTTGGATTATGTTTTAGCACATTAATTATTTTTATGAAATTTTTATAAACCTTAGACAAAACAACGGCTGTGGGCCGACCTGACCTATTTCAGTCTGCACTAAAATTACCGGATGTGACACATTTGCTCAACTCACCCATTTTGTCTTCTCTACCGGCTTGTATGGATTCCAATATGAAGAACAAAAAGTCTTTTTAGTAGATATGTAGTTGTTTTAAAGCTAAATCATATACTTTCGGAAATAAGGAAAGGAGTTTGAATTGACAAATGGTGAAAATGGAAAGGAGAAAGAAGCCACACTGGGATATTTTATGATATTAATTGTAAATTCGGCTTATCAAAATGCTTACCATACAATTGTAGGGATAATAGCATTTTTGATTATTGCAATTGTCGAACGGTTTTCTGTTCAGTACTACTCATGCTTAATTTCTTTCTTATGTTAATGTCTTCCGGGTGCCGTTTTAAGTAGACAATCATAGGAATGCGAGTTTTCGAGTAGTTGTATATAACCAATCAAATGAACACTCCCACGCGTGCGCACACGCACACACACACTCGGTCATAGAGTAAATAACTATGTGAGTTACTCAAATGATTTTTATTACTTACATGGTTAAATCTGAAAAAGATAACAGAGAAGAAAAATTATTGATGGTTTGGGTGAACATTGAAACAGGTTCAAGTCAGAACGGGTATCATATAGTACTGATAAAAATGGCTGGGTTGCGTTGACCAATAACTCTCTCTCTCTCTCTCTCTCTCTCTCTTTTTTTTTTTTTTTTTTTTTTTTTTTTTTTTTTAAATTATGGATAGCTAGAGTAGAAATGTGTTATTTATCGAATGAATCGATTTAGGAGGTTTTGTGCATTTGAATACACTTTGGGCGACGTGTTTGACCCGTTTGACCGTTTTAGGTAAAAAGGTTCTGGTATTACTCATGTGACCCGAGGGATAAAGTATAACACAAATACAACTGTAGATGCGTCAAATTTGCCACTCCTAGCAAACAACAAATATACCGCTTATGTAGCCATTACCTTGTCCCTAGTTTATTTAATGCATGTGTTTGATTTCAGCAAGTTACTTTCTAGTTATGCACAACATATTGTTTCCTGTATCCGTGCTTTTGTTTCTCTCTATGAAGTTTTCACTAGTGATTGATAATTTGTTTTCTGCAGTTTCTGCTGTATTTAGTTTGGCATACAAACTCCAGCCTGCTATAATCTTTATTGATGAGGTCGACAGTTTTCTTGGTCAGCGCCGAACTTCTGACCATGAAGCTATGACCAATATGAAGACTGAGTTTATGGCTTTATGGGATGGTTTTACCACAGACCGTAAGCTTTTTCTTTTTCTTTTGTAAACACTGTTTTTAGGCAGCGTTGTGCTTTGTAGTCCTATAGCTTTTCGTGTATTTGTGGTCTATGTAGAGAATGCTCGAGTGATGGTTCTTGCTGCAACTAATCGTCCATCAGAGCTTGATGAAGCAATACTAAGACGTCTTCCACAGGCATTTGAGATTGGGATACCTGATCGCAAAGAAAGGGTTGCAATTCTGAAGGTGGTTTTGAAAGGTGAGAGAACTGAGGACGATATTGACCTTGACTCCATTGCTGCAATGTGTGAAGGTTATACTGGCTCGGATCTTCTCGAGCTTTGCAAGCAAGCAGCCTATTTTCCTATCAGAGATTTACTGGATGAAGAGAAGAAGGGAAAGTCATCAGTTGTAAGTATCTACCTGTCTCTTATATAATATCAACAACCATTTTAGTTGCATTTTAGTATAGGTGCCAATTTCAACCCATTTACTTATGCAATTAACTTAAAAGGCAATGTGTCAAATGAGCGATATTCATCCAAAATGAGTTTTTTTGTACATTGATTTGTCCTTAAAAAAATTAGATTATTGCTGTAGAAAACATATAGGGTGCGTTTAGTTCAGTGTTGTAAATATCGCTCGGCGGTACCTCGGCGGTCGACCACCGCCAAGCGCCAAGACCGATATGGCGGCGATATATCAGTGATATATCGGAGACCATAAATTATAAAGAAAATTATTTTTAAAAAATAAATATTAGTAATATCCTAACAAAATAAGTCAATAACCACACATTTAACTAAAACTAAATTTTTTATATATAAGTTTAAGACTTAAATGTAAACTATTAAAGATGGAGGGGGTCAAATGTTTAAATACATAAACTTATTTTAAACTTTTTGAGTAAAATTTATAAAGTTTAGAGACTAAATGTAAAATAGTAAAAGATAGAGGGGTTAAATGTTAAAAATTCTAAACTTATTTAAACCCTATACCTAAAACCAAGTTGCAGCCTCACTTTAAAACATTTATACAGCCACCTTCACCCTCACTTTAATACATCTAAACCAATTCTCTGGCGTTGACCATCAATTGACCGGCGTGAATCTGAAAAAAAACCCAGATCTGGCGTTGACCGGCGTTGACCGACCGCCGCCAAGGCCGATTTTTGACCGATTTTGACCGCCAAGCTCCGATTTTGACCGATTTTGACCAAAACGCCAAGTTAGACCGATATGGGAAATATCGTGGCGGTGGACCACCGCCAAGCGCCATGGCGCCGCCATATCGGCCGCCATGGCCGATTTTTACAACACTGGTTTAGTTACAGAAAAAATTTCTTTATTTTCTATTTTCAAATTTGTAAAAAAAAAGAGGGGATTTAATTTTCCACAAAACATAAAAAACGCGTTCATGTGATATTGTTTTCTATTCTCAAGAAAACAAGGTGGGTTACAAGGGAAACAAGGACAACTAAAAAAAAAATGTTTTGTAGTTTCCTTTTTTAAAGTGGGAAATGCAAATTTTTTGTTTTGTACATAATTTGATGGGAAACATTTGATTTGAACGCAATCTCAATTTTTCTTGTTTTGTACAAAACAGTTTGTGGAAAAAAAGGGTGTTTCCTTTTAGCACGCATGGCTTTATCTAGTTATATTCATCGTAGTAATCATCTAAAGAAGTTTAACACAAAAAGTGTTTTGGGTCAACTTGTTCCCACCCGTCCAACAGGACTAAGTTCTCCATAAGCTAAACTATTTTAGACAAAAGTGTTGTTGGTCAAAACTAAAAATGATATCTTTACCACGTGTTTCGACCTGTTACCCAACCGGTCAGTTTTTCCACCTTTATGTTTCGGCATATTTGTCATGTGAATTGAAAACAAATGTTTGGATATTAGACAATGCTATACAAGCTGATATTGATATGTTTCTATATTTAGTTGCCAAGACCTTTAACACAAGCAGATCTCGAGAGAGTGGTTGTCACGTCCAAAAAGACGAAGGTCGCAGCATACGAGTATAGTGGTTTGAACTCACAATCAGAAGTCTGGTCAGTACCAAGGGAAACAGACGATTATCCAGTTGAAGCCGCCATCAGTGAAATTTCCAAGCTTGTCGTCTCCCAGATCATGAACATTAGATCAGAAAACCAAGATCGTAAAGATGAATGATAGGTAAGATATCCGATATTTTGTCTTACCAATTTTGAACTGTGACATAATTATGATGTAAAATAGTCTCGGGTAAAATGTAAGCGCATTTTGGTCATTCCCCTGAGAGTCTTGAAGTATAATTCTGGGAAAAGTTGTGATATTATAAACATGGATCTTATTAACTCTAATAGTTTGGTTATGCCACTTTTAGTGCTTAATTTTGTTTACCATGAATTCTCTATTAATTTAATAATCGAATCGTGTGTGATGTGGTTTAGTTAAGATTGATCATTCAAACTTTGTTTAGTTCTGCCAATAATAATATTTTCGAGATGAAGAAGGTGATGGACATAATTGTTGAACATATTTTTAGTAATACTTAAAAATTGTTTTGGTGCTGACTTTTAGTACTTAAAAATCAAATAGACAAAATTACACGGAGGGTCCCTGTGGTTTACACGGATTGCAAGTTTAGTCCCTAACTCAAAATAAGTACACCAGACATCCCTATTTTTTGAAACTTGTCACACATTTAGTCCCTATCTTGGATGGCCGTTAGTTTATCCGTTAAGTTATTTGCACCGTTAGTCCTTCGTTAATATTTTTTGCACCGTTAGTCCTCATTTTCTAAAAAAGTCCCCATGATTTGCACCGTTAGTCCCTCCATTAATATTTTGCACCGTTATCAATCTTTTTACGTTTTTGTCCGTTTTTTTAACGTTCTTGTCCGTTTTTTTAACGTTTTCGTCAATTTTTTACGTTTTTGTCAATCTTTTTACGTTTACGTTCTTGTCCGTTTTTTTTAACGTTTTCGTTCATTTTTTTTAACGTTTTTGTCAATCTTTTTACGTTTTCGTCCATTTTTTACGTTCTCGTCCGTTTTTTTAAACATTTTCGTCATTTTTTTACGTTTTTGTCCGCTTTATTACGTTAACATTTGTCATTTGAAAAAAATGTTTCTGTGTCAATTTTAAATTACGATTTTGACCCCTTTCTAGTCTGAATATTTAAAAAAAAATTCGAATAAATATATTTTTTCAAAATTTTATTTTCTAATTTTTTATTCAAAAAAATTTTGAAAATAAATTCAAAAAATAATTATCGAAAAAAAAAATCTTAAAATATTTGAAAAATATTTTTTTTTGGAATTTTTTAGAAAAAAATTTAAAAAAAAAAATTCCTTTTTTTTTTAATTTCGAATAAAAAAAATTTTCGAATAATTTTTTTTTTCAAATTTTATTTTCTAATTTTTTTTTGAAAAAAATTTTGAAAAAAAAAATTCAAAAAATAATTATCGAAAAAAAATCTTAAAATATTCGAAAAATATTTTTTTTGGAATTTTTTAGAAAAAATTAAAAAAAAAAAATCGAAATTAAAAAAAAAATATCGAATAAATTTTTTTTAGAAAATTACAAAAAAATAGAAATATTTTTATTTTTCAAATATTTTAAGATTTGAATTTTTCTAAAAAATATTTTTTTTAAATATTTTTTCTAAAAAATATTTTTTTTAAAATATTTTTTCTAAAAAATATTTTTTTTAAAAATTTTTATTCGAAAAAAATTTTTATTCAATTTTTTTTTAATTTTAGAATTTTTTAATTTTAAAAATTTTTATTCGAAAAAAATATTTTTTTTAAATATATTTTTTTTAAAATACTTTTTCTAAAAAATATTTTTTTTAAAAATTTTTATTCGAAAATTTTTTTTATTCAAATTTTGTTTTTAAATTAATTTTTTTTTTTAATTTTAGAATTTTCTAATTTTAAAAATTTTATTTGAAAAAAATATTTTTTCTAAAAAATATTTTTTTTAAAAATTTTTATTCGAAAAAATTTTTTATTCAATTTTTTTATTTTTAAATTTTAGAATTTTTTTTAAAATTTTAACAAAGGACTAACGGTGCAAATTAATGAAGGACTAACGGTACAAAAAATATTAACGAAGGACTAACGGTGCAAATTACTTAACGGATAAACTAACGGCCCATCCAAATTAGGGACTAAAAGGGTGACAGGTTTCAAAATTAAGGATGTTTGGTGTACTTATTTTGAGTTAGGGACTAAACTTGAAATCCGTGTAAACCACAGGGACCATCCGTGTAATTTTGTCAATCAAATATGAAACTTCGTACACCTTAAAGTTCATACGACGAAAAGAGATCTTTTTGAGGCCCTGAGTAGCATTGAATGGACCGGGTATTCACTTTATCAATATATCAAAATCAATGAGTTCAATCAATTAGGCTAGCTCAGTTGGCCACAAAGGTTTCTTTAAGGTGTCCCGGGGAGGGGGTGTTTGGCTAAGGGAGGTCTCAAGTGAGTTTCACTCGGGACTTTTACCCTTCAGGTGATAAAGGAGTAGCAAACCCAATTGAATATCACTGCTGGACCTGAACAACTAGCTAATAAATTATTTAAAAAATAAAAAAATAAAAAAATAAATAATCAATGATGGGTTGTTTGGCATCTAATTAGCACCTAAATTGACCGAATCCTTGTTATTTTCCTCTCTTCATTCAAAAGTATTCAAAATTATAGAGTAAGACATCGATTTCTCAAGTAATCAATTTTTTGATTGCATGATGCACTCCCATAAAAAAATATCGATAGGATGGTGTGAGATGCTCTCTAACCACGTGGTTGTCCCTCTAACCAAATATTGCATGTCGTGAAAAATTGCATCCAATATTGCAATTTTTATGAAAATTACGTCCAATATCGCAATTTTTTATGACATGATATTCAGTTGTCACCGACTTGAGTTGTGACTAAAAAAACTTTTTTTCAATGAAAAAGTAATTAGACAACTTTTTATGTTTGTCCAATCTTGTATTTTCAAAAAGTAACTTCTGACTATTCAAGGCTTGTCTAACGTACAAGTCCAATGATATGAATTATGAACCACTTTATTTCAACAGCCATCATCTTGACAATGATGTAGCCTTAAAACAATCATATTAGCCATCCTCATTTCTTCATGATAGCAATATTTTCAAACCCATAATTGACATCTTCATAATGTATTATATTAAATATCTATAGAGTAAACTATAAGGTGTAATAAATAAATTTACTCTTACTCATTCTTCATGATAACAATATTGTCAAACCATATGTTCAAAAGATTTCATATTCTAAACAGCTTTGAAAGACTATAGAGGTTACTTCGACACACCAACAGCGTTGCATCGCAGAAGGTCTCAAATTATTCCGCGTTATCGGGCTTGCTACTTGGCCAATGATTAAGAATTTGGCATTATGTTCCATCGATTGGATCTGTATCTTTCACAACATCATAATATAATGTTTTATCCTTTGAATAACATATATAATAGACATGCATAAGTTAGTTAAATCAAGTACAAACAAATTAGTTCAAACGTGACACAAGCACACATGTATAGACCACTGTTTTTAAATTTTCCACGACTATATTAATAATTTCAACACATTCTTTTTCTTCACACCCTCCATTATTGACTTGATACACATGTGTAACTTATTTAATATCCATTTCTTTTTTCTTGACTTATAAAACCTTTACATCTTTAAATACTTCATAACATCATCAAATTCCTATAACTTCATTCTTAAAAGCCATCTCCCAAAAGCATAACATCATCAAATTCCCATACTCAAATCAAAGTTATTGCTTTATTAGTGTTATCGGTTATCAACATTTTGCGGCATTTATTTCGTTCTTCTCAAAAATGGTTTTGTTTACATTACTCGTGTTTGTGGTCGTGATAATCGGTTTCTGGTTAGTTTCACGAGTACTGTCGCATACAACCATAGGACACTTTTTGCGCGATAAATGGAGATTATTTGAAGAACATTTTCATGCTCATCAACTTTACAAAATCCCAAAATTCAACCAAAACATGCAACAAAACCAAGTGTATCATAAGATACTTATGTATCTTAACTCACTGCCTTCAGCTGAAGATTCCGACTTTGTTAGCTTATTTTCAGCTATCAACAAACCTACCGAGATTAATCTCGTGATCGATACAACAACTACAGAAAATCACATGATCCCAGATACGTATCTAGGATCAAGAATCTTTTGGAAACTCGAGCATAATTGCATACTACTAAAAATGCGAAAAAAAGAAAAGAGAAGAATATTATCTACGTACCTTCAACATATTCACAACGTCGTCGATGAGATCGAGCAAAAGAACAAGCAAATTAAGCTCTACATCAATGGTGAGAATTCACTAGAAAACGGAAGGTGGATATCTGTTCCTTTTAATCATCCTGCAACGATTGATACGTCGTTGCTCGACTTGGAGCAGAAAAAGGTTATAAAATCTGATTTAGAGTCATTTCTAAAAGCTGAACAGTATTATCATCGATTAGGCCGTGTTTGGAAACGAAGCTACTTACTTTACGGTCCTTCGGGTACAGGAAAATCGAGCTTTATTGCTGGTATGGCTAAGTTTTTAAGGTATGATATTTACGACGTTGTTTTGTCAAAAGTGGAAAATGATACTGATTTGAAGATGCTTCTTATGCAAACTACAAGTAAGTCGATTATAGTTGTTGAAGACTTGGACCAATTTTTAGCTGAGAAGTCCACTTTTGTGAATTTATCTGGAATTTTGAATTTTATGGATGGGATTATTTCGGCGTGTGGTGAAGAACGAGTGATGGTTTTTACAGTTAGTAATAAAGAAAAGATTGATTCTGCGGTTCTAAGGCCTGGTAGAATAGATGTTCATGTCGAGTTTCCTTTATGTGATTTTAGCGCGTTTAAAACGCTTGCTAATAGTCATTTAGGGGTAAAAGAGCACAAGTTGTTTCCACAAGTTGAAGAGGTATTTCAAACCGGAGCTAAGTTGAGCCCGGCCGAGATTGGTGAAATCATGGTTTTTAACCGTGGGTCGCCTACTAGAGCTATTAAATCTGTCATTAGCGCACTGAAGTCAAATACTGATGTAAAGGTGAAACTAGCTGATAATACTAATGACGAAGTTTTACCTTTGAGATTGACACATAGTGTTTCGGTTGGTGGTGCACTTGGAGTGCCGTCGGGTTTGCTTGGTCATGGTGGGTCAGCTGGGATACCTACAAGATTGATGCATAGTGGTTCGGCTAGGACTGTTGAAGAATCCCATAACTCTGGTTTGTTCCGAAGGGAGAGTATTCCGTCAGTCAAAGAGTTTAAGAAGTTCTACGGGTTGTTGAAGCCGAAACATCATAAGAAGGAGTTTGTAGATTTCGAAGGATTAGGGAAGGAAAACTCGAGACATGAAAATGTGTCGAAGTTGTTTGGTGCATAAGTTTTTATCTAAGTTAAGTTAGTCTTCATGTAAAATTTCACATTATTTGTAAGCAAACTAAATGTACAAGATCGATCTCATTTGTTATTTCTTTAAGCAAAAAAAATTAGTTTTATACAGTTTAATTTCTTTTTCTTCTTTCTTGCCCTTCACATTAAGTTGCCAAATGAATATAGTTTTATAAACTTTTTGTGGATGTAGCATTGCTCGACGATTAATTCATATAGCTTCTAAAAGTAACACTCGCAGCTATTAAAAAAACTTAAAAAGTTCATTCATATAGCTTCTAAAAGTAACACTCGCAGCTATTAAAAAAACTTAAAAAGTTCAGAATGTATATGAATTTTCAAATAGCACATCAGAGATCCGAAATTTGTATATTCCTCTCCCAAATATACCAATTTGGAAACGTAACACTAATCAGAAAACAAATGATCCTTACCCACTGTGGTATATTAGCTTGTAAAATTTCTCTTCTTTAAGCAATGTGGGACTCAAGGTTGAAATGATATTTGTAAAAGTTTCCTATTCAGCCAACAAAACGTACAAGATCTCATTTGTTATTTGCTTAAGTAAATAGCTCGAACACTATCGGCAGTCTTGTTGGGTGTACAAAACCAATCCCACATCGGTAGAACTATAATCTCAAAGTTAACATATAAGCTTGATGGGCTACTCCTTCTATCACCAATTGGTTTTAGAATGGAACCTCAGGCTTGGTAAGTTTGATGGGCTACTCCTTCTATCACCAATTGGTTTTAGAATGAAACCTCAAGATGCTGGGCCGTAGGAATGTCTACAAGTCTAATAAATCTTACTGGCTTATTAGCAAACGTACCGTCTTTATCAATTTGAGAAACTAAATTCATAGCAAACGACATTAACACTTCTTAATGAGAAAAGAAATTGACAAAATATGTGGCAATCTTCATATCACCAGATCTTTCGATAACAAAATTGTGATTATGAAAAAAAAGGTTTAGTGTTATATAAGTTTTCAAGTTTGTATTAGGTCCTCCACTAATCTAAACACAACTGATACAACACACGGTGGTATATATATAAGTTACCAAAAAGTATGAAGAAAAGATTGATTATGTTGGTTTAAAGGCTTGGTAATGTAGATGTTCTTGTGGAGTTTCCTTTTTGCGACGCTAGCTAGCTAATTGTCATTTAGAGGTAAATGAGCATAAGCTGTTTCCACAAGTTGAATAGATTATTCAAATTGGGGCTAAGTTGAGCCCGACTGAGATAGGCGAAATCATGGTTTTTAACCGCAGGTCACCAACTCGAGCTATTAAAACTGTCATCAACACGTTGAAGTCAAATACTGATGTAAAATAGAAACTAGTTGATAATAGTAAGGACGAAGTTTCACCTTTAAGATTGACACATAGTGTTTTGGTTGGTGGTGCTCTTGGAGTGCCGTTGGGTTTACTTGGTAATGGTGGATCAGTTGGGCTACCTACAAGACTGATGCATAGTGGTTTGGCTAGGACTGTTGAAGAATCCCATAGTAAGAAGGAGTTTGTAGATTTCGAAACATAGTAAGAGGTTCTACGGGTTGTTATGGCCGAAACATAGTAAGAAGGAGTTGGTAGATTTTGAAGGATTAGAGAAGGAAAACTCGAGACATCGAATGTGTCGAAGTTGTTTGGCGCATAATGTCATTTAACTTACCACGCTTGTGAAAGAGTTTCTATTCGAACTCAGGACCAGCTAAGTCACAATGTCATTTAACTTAGTAGGAGCATTATGTATATTTGCCTTCTGCACCACAATGCGCCACACTTTAAACGAGTAGGGACACTCGAAAAAGAGGTGTTCATGCGAATCTTGAATAAGCTTACACAAAGGACACCAAAGCACGTTTAATTAAGTCGACATTGTCACCGACTTCCCATTGCCTCATTCTATCTGTGTTTTCAACTTTCGAACCATAATAAGCCATAAGAGGAATGCATGTCTTGGAATACAAGACGTGTGCCAAACAACACGAAACCAATCAACCTCTTGACCTCTTGACCTCTTGGACGAATAGATTCCCATACTAGCTTAACAGCAAAAGTATGAGAATTGCCATATTAACTAAGTAAATATTTCTAGTCTTTGAACACAGAAAGTATGGAATTTGAGTTCGTAATCCATATTAATGAGGGTCAAAACTATCAACCTTGAAAAATAGTCTAAGATTGAAAATAATTGGGTCAAACTTCTAAACATGTCTATTTCTCGTTAGTGTAGTCAACAAAATGTGCTTGATTTGAGAAGTATTGAATTTTCAATTGAACCGCATGCATAGTATATATATTTTTTTAACTAATAATTTCACCGAACTACTTTGCATTATTTTGTTTACTATTCTAATCTATATTTGGATGTAGCTTCTGTTTTTCTCAGTATATGTAATCATATAACAACAAAGTTAGTCTAGTTATCTTAAGAGCACTAAGTGCAGTGAGGAAGGTAACCTCCTTATTTACGGCTTACGGGGTGACACTAACAACTAACCTCAATTTAATTATTTTGGGCCTACTAGTTACAACTTTATTTATTTTTATTCATTTCATTAAATAAACTAAATTAATTTTATTAAACATAAAAATACTACAACATACTAATAGTATTTCATTAATTTAAAAACATACGATACGAAAATCAAAAAATACAACACATACTAATAATATGAAACTTAAACATTTTACTCCTCGTCATCGTCATCGGCATTTTGAAATTTCTTTATTATTTTTGCTTGTCTCTTTCGGATGATAGCGGCTTTTACCGGGACACTAGTCATGTCGGAATCTATTAGTATGTTGTAGTATTTTTATGTTTAATGAAATTTGTTAATACAAATATCGCCTAAAAACGTTATTTATATTTTACGATCTTCGCTAAGTTTTGTTAACGAAAAAATGAAAACTTTAGTTTCTAAGCAAAACATAATCTTAGTTTTTAAGACTTGCATAAACTAGACTTTTGCTACATTTTACATTTCATAAAACACAACACAAGTTTATTTCTTAAATTAGAAATTGTCACATCACATTTATGGCAAGTTTTGTCATTATGAATTTATGGAAAGAAATGTGTTTGACTAACTTTGTTGTTGCTTGCAAGCTTTGTATTTGACTTGATTTAAGTGATGTGACATTGTTTGGTTGCTAGGAGTTATGAGACAAGACCTTGTTTGGTTTGAAGATTTATTGCAAAAACCAACTGCAAGCCTGGCGGTACCCTGGAGGTACACGAGCGGAATCCTTCTCAGGGGTCCGCCTGATCCGCCAGACCTGCAGAAGGTTTTGGCTATAAATATTGAGCCACAAGTTAAAATTTGGCTCATCACATGACATTACATTTTACACACACATTCATTCTTTCATCTAACCTCTTAACATTTCATATGTGAAGTTTCTTTTTGTAGCAAAGAGATTCACGAGCTTACTAAAAGTACAAGTATTCAACACAACGTTGCAAGACTTGTTAGCTTAGCATTGTGTAGACTTGTGTAGTTTACACTTCATTTGATTGTGTATTTTCAATAGTGATCGGTTAGTATTTTAGTCCTCAAAATACAAAGAGTGTTGGGAGTTGTTGTACCCTAGTAAAAGAACTAACGGGAGTGGTTGTGCCCTTGTAAAAGAACTCGACATTTAGCTTTGTGTCGGTAAAAGTATAAGCGACGTGTAAGGTTTTCTCCGCCGGTGAAAGGAGCTTGTTGACTAGTGAAAGAAACTCTCGAGTTGGATACTCGGGGCGTGGACGAAGGGCAAGGAAAAAGAGTCCTTGTAGCCGAACCACGATAAATACTCATGTTGTGGTTTGATCGTTTCTTTCATTTACTTGCATGTTATATATTGTGTTTGTGAATATATCTTTGATCAAACGGAAAGTTTCAAAGCTAACTTAACAAGTTAAAAAGATTTTAATCGGCAAACTATTCAACCCCCCTTCTAGTTTTCCACAGTTGGTATCAGAGCTACGTTACTCAAGCTTTTAAAATATACTGTGTTTTAAAACTTGAAACGATCCATGGATTTTGAAAATTACAAAGAAGGGCAATCTATGCAAAGACCACCACTCTTTGAAGCAAATGGTTTTATATATTGGAAAAACCGTTTTGAAACTTACGTGAAATCTAAAGATATAGATTTGTGGTATATAATTATTGATGGTGATAACGTAGTTACTAACATCAAAGATGATGATCAAAAGAAATTAATAGGTAAAAATAATAAAGCTAAGATGATGCTTTATAATGCTTTGCCTAAGAAAGAATATGAAAGAGTCTTTTTGTGTAAAACCGCCAAAGATATTTGGCAATCTTTAATTGTCACTCATCAAGGAAACTCACAAGTTAAAGATAACAAAATTGATCTTCTTGTTCAACAATATGAACAATTTGTTATTTCCGAAGATGAGATTATTGATAATGCTTTTGCTAGATTTAATACTATTATTACTTCACTTAAAGCACTTGACGAATCTTTTTGTAGTAAGAACTTTGTCAGGAAATTTCTTAAAGCACTCCATCCGAAGTGGAGAGCAAAAGTGACAGCAATTGAAGAATCCAAAGATCTTTCAAGCATGTCACTTGATGAGCTAATTGGAAACTTCAAAGTTCACGAAATGGTAATGGAAAAAGATTCGGAACTAGTTAGAGGCAAGAAAGAAAAAGTTAAGTCCACTGCCTTAAAAGCTAGAGTCCAATCAAGTGATGATGAAGAATCTACTTCGGATAGTGATGATGAGGAATATGTTATGGCCGTGAGAGACTTCAAGAAGTTCTTTCGTAGGCGAGGTAAGTTTGTAAGGCAACCTAAAGATGACAAGAAAACCTTCCGGAAAGATCGTGATGATCGAAAAGGAAAAGTTGAAAGAAATATTATAGGAGTGGAGACACAAGTCATCTTGTAGGAGAATGTCCAAAACCACCCAAGAGCAAACCTCAACAAGCCTTTGTGGGTGGTGCTTGGAGTGACTATGAAGGAGATGATGATGAGCCAAAGAATGATGATATTGCTCTCATGGCTCACAACTCAAATGAGGTACTCTCCGACTCATCTTACTCCTCTATTGATGATGATACTTTACAAAATGAATATAACAAACTTTGTGAGTTAAGCTTAAAAATCATAAACAAAAATAAATTTTTGAAAACTAAAAAGGAGTTTTTAGAAAATGAAGTTTATGAGTTAAAAGAAAAAGCTAAGAGATTAGAAAAGGGTAAAGGTATTGACACATCATGAAAATCATGTGAAGAACTTAAACTTGAAGTTGAGAAACTTAAAATTACTCAAAATGATCTAATCAAACAAACCACAAAGTTCAAAAAGTTCGATAAGAGCATTTCGTGTGCGGATGAAATTATGAAACTTCAAAAGTCACCCTTTGATAAAACAGGTCTAGGGTTCAGGAAAGTAGAAACCGTTAAGGGTCAAACGAAACAAGAAAAGAATGCACATGAAACAAACAAAACTGTTACAGCAACCTGCGGATCAGACGGAACCCAAAATAGGGTTCCGCCCGTTGGTCCCGAAGGTTCCGCCAGGTCTGCTGCAGTAGTAACTCCATCCACTTCGGATCGTTCAAAATTTGTTAAAGTTACATACAAAAATGGAACAAAACCTGTGTTTAAAACTGAAGTAGGATTTAGTAAAAATGAATTTAGAGCTAAAACTACTCAACCAAGACCTAAGACTCCAATTCCCAAACGTCCCTTTCCAAAGAGCAACTTCAACGCTCGACCAAACTACCAACATGTTTGGAACCAAAACACTCCTAGACATTACCAAAATCAAAACCACATGCCATGGAACCCTTATGCTCTATTTTCATACTTGGAACAAATTAATGGCATGCTTAACCAAAATGGACCCATGAGAAATTATGGACCAAATATTTGAGTGTTTTTCATAAAATAGGTGTGCCTCAAAGTTTGTTTGGAACCGGATGAATGGATTAAAGATAGCGGTTGTTCAAGGCACTTGACGGGTAATAAAAGCCTCGTCTCAACATATCACAAATGTGATGGAGGTAATGTTACGTTTGGTAGTAATGCTAAGAGCAAAATCATCGGAAAAGGTACAATCTCTCATGACTCCCTTTCTATAGATGATGTTGCTTATGTTGATAACTTAGGATTTAATCTTCTTAGTATTAGTCAACTTTGTCGTAATAAGTATAATGTCCTTTTTAGTGAAAACGGTAGTAAAATTCTTAAAGATGGTATAACCGTAGCCAAAGGTGTCCTTAAGAACGTATACGTCATGAAGTTGGATTCAACATCTAGAGACAAACTTTGTCTTACCTCATTAGATGAATCTTCAACTTTATGGCATAGACGTTTAGGACACGCTAACATGAGACTAATCCAAAACCTCTCCTCCAAAGACTTAGTTCGAAACCTACCTAAGTTGAAGTATGACCAACACTTTTGTGATGCTTGCAAAGTCGGTAAACAAGTCCATGGTAGCCATAAGGCTAAAAACTTGGTTTCTACATCTAGGTGTCTAGAACTTTTACATATGGATTTATTTGGTCCGTCGGCTATACAAAGTTATGGAGGTAACTTCTACACTTTGGTCATAGTTGATGATTACTCAAGATATACTTGGACACAATTTTTGAAAAGTAAAAATGAAGCTTTTGATAAATTTGAAATTCTAAGCAAGAAAATTCAAAATCAAGTAGGGTCTAATATTGTGTCTATTAGAACGGATCACGGTCGTGAATTTGATAATGAATTTCAATTTGGTAATTTTTGTGATAATAATGGCATAACTCATAACTTTTCGGCTCCACGTACTCCTCAATCTAATGGTGTAGTAGAACGTAAAAACCGGACATTGCAAGAGATGAGTAGAACAATGCTTAATGAACAAAACATTTCACAAAAGTTTTGGTGTAATGCCGTTGACACATCAACATACATTTTAAATCGAGTCTTAATTAGACCATTTTTGAATAAAACTCCTTATGAACTATATAAAGGTAAAAAGCCTACATTAGGATACTTTAGAGTGTTTGGGAGTAAATGTTTCATTCTTAACACCAAGGATTATCTCACCAAATTTGACCCAAAGTCTTATGAAGGTGTATTTCTTGGATATTCACAAAATAGTAAAGCTTACATTGTTTTGAACAAAGAAACCTTAAGAGTCGAGGAATCGTTGAACGTAACATTTGACGAGAGTCCACCTCCCTCTAAGACATCACCTTTGGTAGATGATGACTTAGTTGAAAGCCAAGCAATTGAAAATCAAGAAATTTTAAGTGATGACAAAGAAGATGAACTTTTTAACAAAGAACTTGTCAATATCAAAGAATCTAAAAGTCATCCATTAGACGGTGTCATAGGCAACATTAACGAAAGAACACTTAGATCAAAAGTTCAAAATGAAAGCAACTACTTTTGTTTCGTGTCAACCATTGAACCGAAAAACATTAATGAAGCCATTAAAGATGAATCTTGGGTAATTGCAATGCAAGAAGAATTAAACCAATTTGTTAGGAATGATATATGGACATTAGTTCCTCAACCAAAGAGTCAAACAATAATTGGAACAAAATGGGTCTTTCGTAATAAAATGGATGAAAATGGAATTGTGTCTAGAAACAAAGCTAGGCTAGTAGCACAAGGATATAATCAACAAGAAGGCATTGATTACGATGAAACTTTTGCTCCGGTAGCTAGGCTCGAGTCAATTAGAATATTACTTGCTTATGCGTGTGCACATAATTTTAAGCTCTTTCAAATGGACGTCAAAAGTGCATTTCTAAACGGAGTCATTAATGAAGAAGTGTATGTTGCTCAACCACCGGGCTTCATCGATTTTGAAAAACCAAATCATGTTTACAAACTTAAAAAGGCTCTTTACGGACTTAAGCAAGCTCCAAAAGCATGGTATGATCGACTTAAAACATTCCTAGTTGACCATAAGTATACCATGGGCTTAGTTGATAATACTCTCTTCACTAAGAAGAAAGATTCACATATTATCATAGTCCAAATCTATGTTGATGACATTATATTCGGATCAACTTGTCAAGAACTATGTGTGGATTTCTCAAAAATCATGCATGACGAGTTTGAAATGAGTATGATGGGAGAACTCAACTTTTTCTTAGGACTCCAAATCAAACAACTAGAAGATGGTATCTTTTTTAACCAATCTAAATATATTAAGGACATGCTTAAGAAATTTGGACTAGAAGATTCGAAACCTATCAAAACTCCCATGTCCACGGAAACTAAACTCACCAAGGATGAGGAAAGTGAATCCGTAGATAGCACTAAATATAGAGGTATGATTGGTAGTCTACTTTACCTAACGGCTAGTAGACCCGACATTATGTTTAGTGTTTGTCTATGTGCTCGTTTTCAAGAAGATCCTAAAACTACCCATCTCGAAGCCGTAAAAAGGATTTTTATGTATATTAAGGGCACTACACATTTAGGTTTATGGTATCCCAAAGGAACGGGAAAAGACACCATAGTGTATGCCGACTCGGATCATGCCGGTGACTATGTCGATAGGAAAAGCACAAGTGGTATTTGTACTTTTGTTGGACATTGTCTCACCTCATGGTTCTCTAAGAAGCAAACGGCTCTTGCTATCTCAACAACGGAAGCCGAGTACGTTTCGGCCGGAAAGGCATGTCAACAAGCTCTTTGGATGAAGCAAGCTCTTGTCGACTACGGAATTCAACTCAACGACTCTACAATTCTTTGTGACAACAAAGGTGCCATTGATCTTAGCAAAAACCCAGTTCAACATGCTCGTACCAAACATATTGAAATCCGTCATCATTTCCTTCGTGACAACGTCCAAAAAGGAAATATCTCAATTGAGAAAGTTTCTTCCGAAGATAACATAGCCGACATTCTCACAAACCTCTTAAACGTGAACCTTTTAATCTTCTTAGGCTAGGCTTAGGACTCATGGAACCTACATTGTAGTTCTGGACATTAGACAAAAATCATAAAAATCAAAACAAATCCAAAACCATTTTTCTCAGCAGGTTCGGCGGAACCCTCAGCCATAACGGACGGAACCCAACCCAGGGTTCCGCCGTGTCCGTCGACCTGCAGAATCATTTTCTTTGTTTATATTAAACCAAACACCCATTATCTCATACCACCACTTCAAGGCTGCTACTATTCACTTCACCACTCATCCACACCTATGAATTCTTGGTCCTCCATTCATTTACATTGCAAATCAATCATCATTGTAAGTATTCTAAACATGATTACAATCCTGATCTGAGTCTAGGAATTCTATTTCTTGCACAAAAACAAAAACTTGGGGTTATGCACTAACTTGAAAAACTCATGCATTAGATTAGGTGTTTAATAAAACTAATCATGTTTCCCATAGTTAGGAATTGCATCTTTAATTAGTATAAACATGTTTTCTAATACACCCCATGTCAAATCTTTCCAAAAATTTCTCACAAGTAGGACAAATATTTTTTCGTCTCACATTGAGAATACAAAATCAAAACGTTACTTTTAAAACATCACTTGCATAATGTCTCTTGAATGCTAAAGGGAATACATAACCAATATGTATTTTTGGGTACATTCAAACGAAGCTATATTGAACTAGGAGCGTTTGGGTTATCTTTTGTTTTATAACAAAACTTGCATAAAACGATTTTGAAGCATCAAAATGAGTCAAGATAACCGCACCTCCACATTGTTTTCATATAGGCACACACTAGAACTTCCACATTATAATAGTGGTTTACGTAAACTAAAATGTGAAATTTTGTTGTTCTAGGAATCATCATGCCTCCTCTAATCCATTACGACCACAAGGACACCATTAAGTACCTACCAAAACACCACAAAACCAAAGGCCTTACCGCAAATCAAGTAAACATTTTCAAAGCCCTAGAAAAACACTATGTCCATGAGGGTAGAACCATAGACCCATCTTTCCTAGAAGGCACAAACCTTTACGCCGATTTTGCCACAATCAACTTTGAGTGTCTTTTGAATATCGACGAGCCTATTTTTCCTAGGTTCATTCTAGAGTTCTATGCATCATGCATCCTCTCAACGGATGATTATGGTAATATGTCTATCAACTTTAGGGTTAGCGGTCACCAATACTCCTTCACTCTTGAGGAGTTTGCTCAAATCTTAGGTGTTCCAAACCGTGGTACTTGCCTCTATTCCGACTTACACTCCCTCTCAACCCTTGACAACCTTCAAGACCGTATCCACCCTTATGACACACCTCTTGTCTCAAAAGACGTTCTCCGTGACCACCTCTTTGTTAGGACCACCACCACTAGGAGAACCCGTTCGGGGAATGAGGTCGATAAGGACCCATATGGAATGGAAATGAACGAACTCAAACCCCAATTCAAGAAATGGGAGGAAGTCCTTAGAGCCAATGTCATTAGCACAATAGGGAACCGTGACCATATCAACCATTGCCTTTGCTACATGCTCTACTCCTTGTCCGTTAGGCAACCCTTCAATCTTGCCTACTACATGGCCAAGAGAATGGCCGACATTCCCGTGCATGGCACAACGGCTATGCCATATGGAATGCTCTTGACCCGTCTCTTTAGGTTCATCTCACCCATTCCACCAACTTCAAATGGTCTTCGTCTTGACTACACTCTCATTCCACACACCTTTGTTCCACTTAGTGATAAGAGAGTTTACAAAGCCCAAGGAAAACGTCCACATCCTCCTACCTCATCATCTTCTTCCTCAATGAGTGAAGATGACAATTTGCCAAACTCTAGGCTCCCACCTCTAGAATACCTTTCTCAACTTCCGGATATTCCAAATGAGTCGAAGGAGTTCAAGCAAACAAAGGGGATGTTCAAAAACATCGGGAGATTCCTCGGGAAGATGAAGAAGAAGATGGATCGTCAATGAGTGCGGGTGTGTTACGAGTGTTTGGCACAAGGTGCTATTGAAACAATTTGGTCGTTTAAACAATATTTGTGTGTTAGTACAATGTTTGATACACTTTGGAACATGTTTCAACTAACAATGATGCAGGGAGACAACTTTTGGCAAGTTGTCAAATTTTCTAGTTTATAATATTTTCACTAAGTATAGTGAAATCCTCGACCTCAAGGTCAAAGTCCTATGTAATGCATGTTTACGTGTCTATTTTTTGCATTGCCCAACCAGAAATGCCTTATCTCTTTGATTTTAGGAGTTTTCGAAAATTTTGAAAATCGTCTCGCGGGTCAAAAATGTGGACTGCCACTTTTTTCACCCCTGGCGGATCTGGCGGTACCCAAATTTGGGTTCCGCCAGTACAATTTCTGGGAATCCCAGAATTTGCCCAACGGACCAGGCGGCACCCTCAAATGGGTTCCGCTTGTGTATTCTGAGGGTACCGCCACACACCTGCAGAATTTTTGTTTTCTTTTTCGCCAATTCAACATTGAAACACCAAAATCCAATCCTTTTAGGTAGAAACCCATTACTTGCAATGTGTTTTGCATAATAGGATACTCCTTCTTCCATGAACTTAACCAAAACCAATTCCCGCCAAAATTCAAATTTAACCATAACAACCACAAGGACCCCTCAAACATAAAGGAAGGAACCCTTTTAAGGGATCCTTGAAATCCCTGAGATTTATACTACCACAAATCCACCAAAAACACTATGCATTTAGTGCCAAACTTGTCTTCTCACTTCATCATTTTCATTGGATTGATTTCCATGATTTGACAACCCACAATTAGTTTTCCAAATCATTAGAAACCTCCATTTTTGTATGGACTAACATCAAATCCAAACACTCCTTTCCATAATCCATCAACACTATAAATTAAGCCATCCTAAACACCATCAAATCACACCTTCCTCAAACACAATTTCTGAAACTTATAAACCATTTTTCACCATGACTAAGTCAACAAACACCTCTCAACCATCAAGACCCATCCGGAAAACCGCCCGGATAAGTGTTAAACCACTATGGTGCAATCAACCCATCAACCTAAGCTCCTCATCCTCGGATGAATTTACATCACCTATCAAAAATGGACATTTTTTGAACCTTGCATCTCCATCACCATCACCCAATGAACCAAATGAGCTCACTCCACCACCAACTAAATCACCTATTGACCCAACTCCACCAAGTGCTCCAACTCAACCATCCAAAACTTCATCACCATCACCATTACCCAAAATTGAGCCAATTGAACTATTTGGGTCTCCTCCCACATCACCACATCCATTTATCCAAGATCTTAATGATCTTCCACCAAGACCTACACAACCACCACCTTTTGCAAATGAATCACCAAGGTCAATTCTTGACCAAGATAACCTTTTTAAACACATCCAACCACCACAACAAGTGTACCATCAACCTAAACCATTATTGTTTCACCCCATCTACCATGACATCCATGGTCCTCTATATGGAGAACCAAACTTTGAAAACAATGATCACCCAAATCCACCACATTCTCAAGCCCAAACCTTTGAGACTTTCTTTCCCTCATATGAGGAAATCCAAAGCATGGTTGAGAACCACCTTCATCAAGCAATGGAATTTCAAATCACCTTGCTTGACTCAATACCAAATCCATCCTCCACCCAAGAACCAAAAACCAACCAACCATCAAACCAAGAAACCAAAACCAACCCATTTCAACCCACTCATCCCCATGCTTGCTCAAATTGTGAGCAAATGGGTGAAACCATCAAAACATTGCTTAACCAATTCCAAAACGAAACCCGTTTTGCATTCCAACACGTCATAGAACGTTTGGATGCTCTTTCCCACCCCAACAAATCCTAGACAATTCTTGGAGGCCATTTGCCCCACTCTAGGAATGTAGGATTTTATTTTATTTTCTTGGTTATTTTTTAGTTTTTGTGTACAAGTAGAAGAATAAGTCCACATTTCTTGTCTTTTGACTTTTATAAGTCAAAATTTTACTTGAAATGATATTTCTTTCTACTTACTTTTGTGCATTGTTGGTTGATCAATCTTTGGTTTGTTAATGTGGTTGCAATGTGTGTGGTAACTACATCCTTGACTATATATATCACCAAATAACCATTTTTTGTAGGTCTCAAAAATCCATGTTTCCCATATTGGTACTCCATTTAGGGGGAGTATCGATCAAGGGGGAGTATGGCCATTATTCCGCTTCGCTACTCTACTTTTTGTTTCGACAAAAAGGGGGAGAAATATATTAAACCTTCAAATACTTGATATGCTTTTTCGTCTCTTAAGTAAAACAAGGTTAATATAATTTTTTTTAAGTCTTGAAAACCAAGATTTTGTGTGTTACTTAAAAACAAAGTTTATGTTTTGTCATCAACAAAAAGGGGGAGATTGTTAATACAAATATCGCCTAAAAACGTTATTTATATTTTACGATCTTCGCTAAGTTTTGTTAACGACAAAATGAAAACTTTAGTTTCTAAGCAAAACATAATCTTAGTTTTTAAGACTTGCATAAACTAGACTTTTGCTACATTTTACATTTCATAAAACACAACACAAGTTTATTTCTTAAATTAGAAATTGTCACATCACATTTATGGCAAGTCTTGTCATTATGCATTTATGGAAAGAAATGTGTTTGACTAACTTTGTTGTTGCTTGCAAGCTTTGTATTTGACTTGATATAAGTGATGTGACATTGTTTGGTTGCTAAGAGTTATGAGACAAGACCTTGTTTGGTTTGAAGATTTATTGCAAAAACCAACTGCAAGCCTGGCGGTACCCTGGAGGTACACGGGCGGAACCCTTCTCAAGGGTCCGCCTGATCCGCCAGACCTGCAGAAGGTTTTGGCTATTAATATTGAGCCACAAGTTAAAATTTGGCTCATCAATTGACATTACATTTTACACACACATTCATTCTTTCATCTAACCTCTTAACATTTCATATGTGAAGTTTCTTTTTGTAGCAAAGAGATTCACGAGCTTACTAAAAGTAACAAGTATTCAATACAACGTTGCAAGACTTGTTAGCTTAGCATTGTGTAGACATGTGTAGTTTACACTTCATTTGATTCTGTATTTTCAGTAGTGATCGGTTAGTATTTTAGTCCTCAAAATACAAAGAGTGTTGGGAGTTGTTGTACCCTAGTAAAAGAACTAATGGGAGTGGTTGTGCCCTTGTAAAAGAACTCGACATTTAGCTTTGTGTCGGTAAAAGTATAAGCGACGTGTAAGGTTTTCTCCGCCGGTGAAAGGAGTTTGTTGACTAGTGAAAGAAACTCTCGAGTTGGATACTCGGGGCGTGGACGTAGGGCAAGGAAAAAGAGTCCTTGTAGCCGAACCACGATAAATACTCGTGTTGTGGTTTGATCGTTTTTTTCATTTACTTGCATGTTATATATTGTGTTTGTGAATATATCTTTGATCAAACGGAAAATTTCAAAGCTAACTTAACAAGTTAAAAAGATTTTAATCGGCAAACTATTCAACTCCCCTTCTAGTTTTCCACAAAATTAATTTAGTTTATTTAATGAAATGAATAAAAATAAATAAAGTTGTAACTAGCCATTTGAACGTCGACTTTTCTTCCTCCATCTCCAACGTCTTTTCTTCCTTCTTCCTCCTCGCCTCATAATAAGCCATTTGAACATCGGCTTTTTGCGAATATTTTTCGGATAATTGTCCCGAAAAAGTACTCGTTTGACTCCCACCGGAGCTCACCGCGTTCGACGCTGAAGTCAACTTTTGTTTCTTTGCAGCTCGACTGTTTCTGCCATCATCTCTTTCAGGTAGATGGGTTTGACGATCCCCGTATTGTTGTGGGTGTGAATTGAGGAGGTTTGTGAAATACTCGCTTTCATTTGGGTTTTGAGACATTATTTTTTATTTTTTATTTTTTTTTTGTGAGTTGAGATATAAAAATGTTTATGTTTTGGTTGAATTGTAGCGAGAAAAATGAATGTAAATGGTTTGGTATTTATAAGGTGTGTTAAGTTGATTTAAAAAAAAGGTGACCATTTATAATTAAACGGATATATTCGGTTGAAAAAGTGAGTGCAACGTCCCAAATGTTAGAATATTTAGCTCCCCATGCAGACGAGGAAGCTTGGAGTGGCGAGCAAAGATGAAGGTGGCCGGTGCAGTGGCGAGCTGTGGCGAGGTGCCACGTTGGAGTGGCGAGGGGTGGCAACGAGCTGCACCTAGTGCTCTTAGAATATTTTAGAGGATATTACAAAACAGTTAGTTGGATTATACGTAGTCAAATCTTGTCATTTATAACACAATGTTAAATAACCCATTTTGAGTCCCTTAAGGAATAAATTAATGGGGCAATTGAGCATTTACCCTATGAAATTCACCATGCTTTAAGCCTAGCTCCATGCGACTTCGAGTAGAGGGTTTTGCCCCAATTCGACTTATGCGTTTTATGCCATTATGCTCATATGGCCATTTTTGCCCCCAAATCAAGTACAGGTGTGTAAGTGTGTGTAAGACTCAAGTCCACTTGTGTAAGTGTCCTTTTTCTTACAATTAGTACTATGTGTAAGTGTACTATTATGCAACTTGTACAATTTTTTGAAAAATTTTCAAACTTTTAACAAATAAAATATACATTATTTTTTTATGCAACTTGTACTTTTGTATGAGCTTAGATGTTATGAATAGTATATGTACTTGATTATGCGACTTGTACAAAATTTTATTCGATTTGACGTGAAATAGTATGTATTGCGACTTATACAATTTATCATTTTTTAAGTGATTAGATGTTTTGAAATAATTATGTACTTGTCTATGTGACTTGTACAAAAATGTTAAATTAATATTTTAATAAACTAGTGTGTTGAGTACTCCTCCTATTTATGCGACTTGTACAAACTTTTTATATTTTTTTACTCATCTATACTCCCTTATAAAGCATGTATATCCAAAGCCTAAAACCGAACTACCCACCAACCCTAACTATTAAAATTCAAACTCCAAGCCTAATAAGCATGCATATCCAAAGCCTAAGACCGAACTACCAACCAACCCTAACTATTAAGATTCAAACTCCGAGCCTAATCGATATAAATCACACGCACAACAAAAACACTCACAAAACATAAAAACACACATTATAAGATTTCTCTCATCTCTCTCTCTCTCTCTCTCTCTCTCTCTCTCTCTCTCTCTCTCTCTCTCTCTCACCACAATCACCACTGGTGACACCTTCAAATGTAAAAACCACCATAACCATCATATCCGCCGCCACAGTATTCTGTTGGTGCTGTCGAAACCACCATAAACGCTACCACCGATATTTATTACCACCAAAAACCACTACAACCACACGTACAATGACAGCCACCGGTTAATAGTTTTTGAGGTATTTATTCAGTTGTTTCTTACAGATCTATTTTATTTTTTGAGTTTTCAGGATTTTTTGAGTTGTTATAACATCTTGACTAATCTTTTTTGTAGCTCCGAAATCGCCGGATCTGTATAAGTCTCCTCCATAGCCACCAAAGCCGGATCTGTATAAGCCTCTCCCTACAAACACCCACCCACCAACACTAAGAAATATAACACCACAACACTCACAAAAAAGAAATATAAACCAAACAAACATGAACATAAAACAACTCCACCACCACCATTCCACCACCAAAACCCATCATCACCATCACAGCCGTATCGCCGGCACCTTCGAAACCCACCACCGTAGTTTTAGGAGGTTTTTTTGAATTTTTCTTTACAGATCTATATGATTTAAGAATTATTTAATTTTTACAATTTCTTTTTGTGTTTTTATTTGTTTTCTTTTATAAATCTTTTATTATTCTAAGGTTTTTTTTCCATGTCGTAATATTTTAGAGTTTGTAAATCTGAGTTTGTGAAGAGCTTTTATCAATCTAATTTGTTTTAATTTTTTAGTCCGATACCTTTAAAGATTTTGTCAATAAAGTTGGTTTTTTACATTTTATGAGCTTATTTAATAAATTTAATTTTTGTGATTATAACTCTGCTTTTTTAGGGTTTTTTTTCATTATATATATATATATATATATATATATATATATATATATATATATATATATATATATATATATATATATATAGAGGTGTGTTCATGAAAAAAACCCACTTTGGTAGAAAAGTGTACAAATCACTCTCTCCTTTTCCCCTCCTTTTTTTTCACCAACTCAAGGGGCTTATTGTAACTTCTCTTATTTTTATAAGGTTTGTTCCGTAACTTCTTATGAGTTTGTTCATTGAGTTATTTGACTGCTAATAAAACACAATAACAATGATGTTTATATGTCACGACATATTTTTTACATAAAGATGAGAGAAAAAAAAGAAAAAAAATATAATAATAATAGTAATAATAATAATAATAATAATAATAATAATAATAATAATAATAATAATAATAATAATAATAATAATAATAATAATAAGTTTTATTAAATTACTTGAGTAACATTTATACAATGTTGAAACTAAAGCCTCGAAAATAGAACAATAACCCTCGAAATCTAATCGTACAGAAACATTTCCTTATGCAATTATGCAACAAAATATTAAAACTAGTATTTCCTATGGCGCTTGCTGCTCTTTTGATTACTTTCATTCTCATTGTCGTTGTCACTCTCACAGAACTTGACGAATCAACAACTGTAGATGCAACTCGTGATGCCTAGAGCCCAGCAGCTTCTTCATCATTTGATTTTTCAAATTTTGGGGAAATAAACCTCTAATACCTTAGCTTTAGTAAGAAAGCTTAATTAACAAACAAGATGAGTTGATGTTGAATACACACCTTCAATGCCTACAGTTTTCACAAGTTCAGTAGCATCGTCACCAGATGGCTTTAGTAGAAGCATTTCCTGTTTTAGCTTCAAATTCAGCAGCTCTTACAGCCATTTTCACCAGATCAGATATATCCTTTGCTCCAACCTTACAATCTTAGAAGCAGTCATCTCTTCCTGTAAATAACGAATAGATGATATTCATTAGAAACAACATTTTTTTGCTTGCCAGTTAGACAAACTTAGCTTTGCTTTTACACATCTTTCAATTACATGTGAAAAAAAAGAAAACGATTTTTACACGCAAACACATCATCTTACTCCCAACCAATAAATTACAATCTACTTAGCTAACAGATTGCTTCATTAGTTTATGCTGAATCAAAGAAAATTAACACTAAATCTCATGGATGAAAAACGTGTATATCCATCTCATCTTATATAGAATAAAAATGCTCATTGTTGCCTTATCAAGATCTATTCTCAATACGACATGTAAGCATAAGATGAGTCAAGCTGGTCTGGTTGAAGTTACTAGAGTAATTTGGATGGCAATATAACAATTTTTATCCGATTAGTAAATCTTGACAAACTTGAGCAAAGTTATGGTTCAAATAGGTGCAATAGGAAATTATCTTCTTGATATGGTCACATGGGCAATGTATGACAAATATGGTTCTCCTAAAAGAATGTCTAGGTGATATATACAGCTCAAATACAGGAACACTAAAAAAAAGCTCCATGTGGAAAACAAAATGCAATACTAATGTGACCCTGGTGAGTGCTTATTCACTCACCATTTCATGGCTAATTATCGACCCAAAATGACTATTTGAGCTAACAAATTTCAAGAAAACACGTGTTTTTATGTTTTTGATGTGCAGGTACGGATATTACGAAAAACGGACAAAAACAGCAAATACGAGCACGAGAATGGAAAAGGAATCAAGAGCCGAGGCTGGGAAGCATTTTTCAAGTCCTGATTATTATTTGAGCTCGAAGTGTCTAAATAAATCTTGAAGAATCAGTACTTGGCAAGATTAGCCCTTGGATCAATGTTTCATAATGGGCAAAAGTGGTCCTCTAAATATTCAGATATTAAAAAATTGGTCCTTGCAATCTCAATATAAAAAATCTGAATATTTATTATCAAAACCTGGTCCAAAATATATAAGCCCAATCCACAACAATAAACACCCAAGCCCAATTTATAATAAAATAAACCCGATCCACCAAGCCATACCCGGTCAACATAAGGGTCAAAGGGTCAGACATAATAAAAACTATCCTGCTCATTATTTTTTTTCCCCAAATCCGAAGTTACCCAGATGAGGAACCCTAGTTACTGTTCTGTCCAAAATTGACCGCAATTAAGGGTACGGACGTCAATTCAAGCATGTTTCTAGAAGCTCAGAGTGTGTCAGAGTAAAAGAAAGCACAAAATGGCTACGTGGCTGCATTTGATTGGTGTGGACGCGTCATAGATCATGATCTAAGGGTGGAAAATTGATAAGCAATGATTAGAATTGATCCAAGGGTGCTGAGGAGTTTAAAAGAAACACAGGTCACACGGATTGCCAGCATGGCAATCCGAGACCCCAACCCTCATTTTTCCTATAAATAGATGTTAGTTTTAGCTTATTTAGTGTGTAGGATTAGAGTAGCGAAGCTCTGGTGGATTTTAGTCTCAGTTGTACTTAGTTTAGAAGTTGTAATGAATTACATTTTAGATTAATAAAATTTCATTTTCATTATACTCCTTATTAGCTTATTCATCTGTTTGTTAATTAGCATTTCAAAGTAATCAAGTATTCAGTTAGTTTCAAATTTATTTTCAGTGTTATTTCATTAGTTTAATCAATTCAACTTTCAATTCAGTTTTATTTTCTATTTCAAAATCAATATAAAAATTATAAAAATAAAAAAATAAAAAATAGTTTCAATTTGTTTGATAAGTTTTTAAATAAGCTGTTTTAGTTTCAATACAATCTATTCAAATTTATTATTCTGTTGTTGATCTGATTTCATTGCAAAGCATATAATAGATTTATCAGTCAATGATAGTCAAAGAAGGTGAATCAGTGGTTGCGATGGTGGATTGGATAGTTATGGACAGATTTGGAAGGTCCTGCCTATCCTAGAGATAGGCAAGCTCGGTGAGCTCCCTCTGTTTAGCTGAGGGAGAGTGTTTTGGTAATTTCAGTTTCAATTTCTCATTTGTAGCATAGAATTAGATTTATAGCTGTAGTAGGTTTACTGTTTCATCAATAGTAGTAGCTTGTCTGGATTTTGTACTTAATTGATCTTAGATAAGTGTTGATTGACATTAGATTTGATTGATTAGATCTGTTTTAGGATAGCTTATTAGCATTCTGTATTGAATTTACTTTTGAAATTGGTTAGTTTGAAGTCTAAGTTTGTACTTCTGAGTAGTTTGATTGTTGGATTGATCATCTGTCATATAGCCTTTAACTAGTAATTGTGTTAGTGATAGCTCTGAGATCTGAGTCAACATCTTTGTGTGAATCTGTGTTGAATACTGATTGAATTTGTGGAACTGTGTTTAGCCGATTATTGTTGATTAGTATCTGTCATCTTTTGCTTATCTGTTTCTATCTGAATTTGATGCTCTTGTTATGTTATTAGTATTTCAGTAGTTTCAGTATTGTTCACTTAATCAGATTTGAGCTTGAATTCAGTAGGTAGTAGCTTAAATACCATAGTGGCAGTGTTTACATAAGGATATAGGGGTGTTTGGATCAGCTAATTTCTGTGTGAGCTAGTTGGTTCTTGATCTGTTTTTCTGCACTAGTAGTTCATTCTAGGTTAGTATAGTTTAGATTAATCATAAAAATAGTAGCTCAAACATCTAAAAGTCAAATAAACATTTTATGTCTCATTTCTGAATTCATAGAGGTATACTGATGTGCTGATTCTTGGAGTTTGATAGAGTTTAGGTGCTTTTAGCTTAATCAACATTAAAACTAGCTTAACACTGCAATTAGGATAAGCTCTGATCATTAGAATTTCAGTTTGGTCAACTTTCATTTGCAATAAAAAAAAGTCAAAAATACTTAGAACAACAGATTTGGCATAAACTTGTGAGGCACTTGTAGGATTCTATATTATTTGGAAATAAGTTTGGATTGGTGATTTAAGTAGCTTAGCAGTCAGTACATTCATTTCAAAAGGAAAATTTTGGTTTGGATCTTATTTTCTTATCTAAAAAGCTGTTGGAAGTTGCTTGTTTGGCTTATAGATTCCCTTGCACTTCAGTTTTAGGTCAACATTCTTGGGTGGTTTTAGGATAGTAAATTAATTAGAGATCTGTTTTCTTGATTGTTTTGTGTTCTCAGATTGGTAGTGAACATTTTGTCCCCATAACTTTGTACTTAACAGCTTATTAGAGTAGGTTAATTGGCTTATATTAGTAGAGGTTCCATATAGTATCTGTTTTCCATTATAGGTCTGCAAATTGGTTTTGTTCATCATTAGTTGAGACTTGTTGGTTCTCTGAGCTCACTTACACTTGTAGTTTCTTTTCTAGTTGAGTTGTAGCTTGTGCTTTATTCTGCATTGCACCTAGTGCTTATTACCATAGCTTATTGCTACAATTTTGTGTTTATGTGTATTCTAAGCTTATCAGTCATCATATTCTGTCACATTTGAGCTTAATACATCATAATTGGTCTGAGTTTAAAGTTTCATTAAGTTTGGATCACAAGTGCTTATTTATAAGCACTTGTGATAAGCAGTTTAGTCAGAAAAATCTTCAAATAAGCTGATTTTCACTTCAAATTTTTATTCTTAGTTTCTTTTATTATTTTTGATTTTCTAGAAATTTTCCAGATTTTTCCAAGGCTTTTTACTATTTTTCTTAATTTCTTTTGGTTTTATTCAATTTTTAATTAGTTTTCAATTACCAATTATTCATAAAAAGTCATAAAAAGGTCTGAAAAATACAAAAATATTTTTAGAAATTCTTTTATAATATTTTAGAATTTTTAGAATTTAATTTTCATTTTTCCAAGTTATTTTTCTATTTTTCCTTATTTTTAATTCCAAAAATAGAGAATTAATTCTAGAAAATAAATAAAAAGTCAAAAAAATATTTTTCTTTTTCTTAAAATTCTTTTTATTTAGTTAAGATTTTTAGAAATTATTTCCAAGTTCGTAGGATCATTTTTCGTCATACGTTACGTTTTAAATTTTACGGTTGCATTTCCGTTTTCGCGTTTTTAACTTTGGTGCATTGTTAGCTTGTACTCGTTGCATATTTCATACTTGTTTGTGATTACGTGAACTATTTGATTGCTATTTTTCACTTTCTCACTTTTCAATTCACGATTTCACGAATCGATATTCTCGATTCCATTCGCCTTCGTTGGGAAACGACTCGGGTGATCCGTATTTACGCGGATCACTTCGATACTATACTATATTATATACAATTGGTTTTCACACGAATCAATTTTTGGCGCCGCTGCCGGAGAAGGCCGAAGTGAATTTTTGAATATTACTTTTGAAAATCGTGTTTTGTTAAGCCTTCCTCTACTTTGTATATATATCTCTATAAAAATTGAAAAATCAAAAACACTTTTCCTAAAGTGTTTACAAAATACCAAAAAAAATAATAAAAGTTACAGCCTCAAATCGATCAAAAGAAAGGGCGTTGTAAACCAAATAAGTCTCGCAATATAACGAAAACGTGAAATTGATTAATTATCGGATTATTTCATTTGCTACAACCGATTAAGCGGGAAATACGGAAGTTAAGACATTAAATTGCTAGCTGAAGAGAGAAACACTCTTCTTTCCCGTCCCGTCGCGCGTGGTTTTGAAAGAAATGGTTTTTGATTAACGTAACGTTTCAATAAAAAGAAAAACAAAAGAAATAAAAAGTTTTTGTGAAAAATATAAAAAACAAAAAGATTTTACTTTTTCTTTTTCTTTTCTTTTTAATTTTGCTTTTGGTGTATGCACACCCGCTCTTCTTTTGAGAGTCTTATATCACCGTTATCAAATCCCGAAAGGGTAATACGACACACACACCGTGTCCATTTCCTTAACGTTGAGGAAATGGATATGAATAATCAACACCCTCCGGTGGGTGGTGATGAAAACCAACACGTGCCGGCTCCCGATCTCCGAATGATAGAGGAGCTGTACCAACCCACGATGCATGGTATAGGTGGCCCGATTGCCCCTCTAAATATTGAGGCTACGGATTTTGGACTTAAACACCACATGATACAACAAGTCCAAAATTTGTGCCAATTTCACGGATTACCGGGTGACGATGCAAATAAGCATCTCGATAAGTTTCTAACCGTCACCCAAAATATGAAGCAAAACGGGGTCTCCGATGACGCCCTCCGTCTCTCTCTCTTCCCCTATTCTCTTACGCATCATGCCACCGCTTGGTTTGATCGCCTTCCCAGGAACTCGATTCATACTTTCAATGAAATGGTTTCCAAGTTCCTGGCGAAGTATTTTCCACCATCGATGGTGACGAAATTGAGGAATGATATTAGCAATTTTCGACAACTCCCCGATGAGTCTTTGTTTGAGGCTTGGGAGCGTTACAAGCTTGCCATTGATCGTTGTCCGAATCATAATATGCTTCTCGTCACAATAATTGATACCTTTTATAATGGATTGACTTTATGACATAGGGACACGATCAATGCTGCAGCTGGTGGTACTTTCATGAAACGTCGTCATGAGGATTGTTACGAGCTAATCGAAAATATGACGGCCCATTACAACTATTGGGATTCCTCAGCCGAGAGGAATGAGCCAATAAGATCGACTGCGACTCTTAACTCTTCTTCTAACCCCGAGCTAGCCGTCTTGAATAAGAAAATTGATGATTTGTCGACGGCTATGCTAAAAATGTACCAAATGATGCCGAATCAAGCCAAAAACACACAAGTTAATATGGTCAATGTCGTTTGTGAAACTTGTGGTGGTCCACACCCGTATTATGAATGTCCAACGACCGGCTCTTTTGCTCAAGAGAACGTGTATGCTGCAAATATGGGTGGCAACGGTTACCCACCTCTTCAAGGAGACCGTAATCTCCTCAGCTACCGTTCGAGCCATTTTCAAGGACCACCCGGGTTTAATCAACCTAATCAAGTGAATCAGAATAACAATGTGCAAAACCATAATCATCAATTCAATAACAATCAAAATCACAACCGTGGAAATAATAGTTTTCAAGGACAAAATCAGAATTTTCAACAAAATCAAAACCGGGGAAATTTTCACCAAGGCCCGCCTCAAGGGAATAATTTTCAAAACAATGGGAATTTTCAGAATAATAATCATGGAAATCAGAACAATGGCAATTTTCAAAACCGTGGGCAAAGTTTTAATAATCAAAATCAAGCTGCTGTTCCAAATCCGTCGCCCACGGAAGAGTTGATTAAACAATTGCTTCAAGGACAACAAGCTTTAATTGCTAAACAAGAGGAAACAACGAAAATGTTTGCAACTCAAATCAATGATATCAACAAGCGTTTAAATGATCGACCCTCGGGCTCTGGAACGTTGCCAAGCAACACGATCGCTAACCCGAGGGGCTATGCAAAAGCGATCATAACAAGGAGTGGTGTTACTTATGATGGACCGACGGCTCCGACTACCTCTTCTTCTCTACCTCCCAAGGTAGTCGCCCGTGAACCCGAGGTGACAACGGATACGAAAATTCCTATTAATAATGGAAGAACCGAAGACATCCAACCTCCGGTGGTCCTGACGTCTAAAGGAAAGGAAAATGTTGTTAATGATAATAAAAATGAAACACCCGTTAAAACAAAGTTGCCATATCCGTCACGCTTAAATGAACAAAAGCACCGCGAGAAGGATAAGAACCAAATGGAGAAGTTTTATCAGATTTTTCAAGAGTTACACTTTGATATAAGTCTCGCGGATGCTATACTTTTGATGCCCAAATTTGCTTTGATGCTAAAAGGTCTTTTGAATAACAAAGAAAAGCTTTTTGAAATGTCAAGGACTCAAATGAACGAGAATTGCTCAGCGGTTCTTCTTAAAAAGCTACCCGAAAAGCTTGAAGACCCTGGCAAGTTTCTTATACCGTGCAATTTTCCGGGTATGGTTCAATGCTTCGCCTTGGCCGATCTTGGTGCTAGCATTAACCTTATGCCGATGTCGATATGGAAAAAGTTGTCTCTTCCTAACTTGACACCGACGCTTATGACCCTCGAGCTTGCCGACCGATCTACGTCTCGTCCAATTGGCATAGCTGAGGATATTTTTGTCAATGTTGGGAAATTTCATTTCCCTGCGGATTTTGTGGTTGTTGATTTCGATGTCGATCCACGGGTTCCTCTCATTCTTGGGAGAGGTTTCTTAAGGACCGGTCGTGCTTTGATTGATGTTTATGACGAGGAGATTACTTTACATGTTGGAAACGAAGCCGTTACTTTTAACCTTGATCAAACCGCGAGATACTCCTCCAATTACGATGTTTCTTCCGTTAACCTTATCGATGTTATTGACGAAACTACGGAGGAGTATCCTCAAGAATTTCTTGGTTTTACCGATAATGCTTCGAGTGGCAATCCCACTCCTTCTTTTGAACCGATCGTCTCCGATTCTTCCCCTTCCCTCACTCCGTTTGAGGGAAGTGATCTCGCTTGGGAAGAAATCAATGCTTGTCTTGCAAATGAATCATTTTCACCGGAATTTGATAATAACAACTTTGATCCGGAGGGGGACATTTTATTAATTGAAAAATTGTTAAATGAAAAACCGATTGTTTCTTCCCCTCCGGTTGACTTAAAAATGGCAGACGTAAAAGAAGTAAAGCCGTCTATTGAGAATCCTCCGGAGCTCGAGCTCAAGGATTTGCCTCCTCATCTCGAATATGCATACTTGGAAAAAAATGAAAAATTACCGGTTATAATATCAAAAGGCTTAAAAGATGAGGAGAAGACACGACTCTTAGATGTGCTTCGGAAGCATAAAAGTGCGATTGCTTGGCAAATATCCGACATTAAGGGAATCGACCCTCGATTTTGTACTCATAAGATTCTTCTTGAGGATAATCACAAAGCCTCTGTCCAGCAACAACGACGGGTTAATCCACAAATCCATGAAGTGATCAAAAAGGAAGTTATAAAACTCCTTGACGCTAGAATGATTTATCCAATCTCGGATAGTTCATGGGTTAGCCCGGTTCATTGTGTGCCAAAGAAGGGCGGAATCACTGTTGTGAAGAATGACGATAATGAGCTTATACCGACTCGACTTGTGACCGGATGGAGAGTTTGTATTGACTACCGCAAGTTGAATGATGCGACACGTAAAGACCATTTCCCGCTTCCTTTTATGGACCAGATGCTTGAACGTTTAGCGGGAAATGAGTTCTATTGTTTTCTGGATGGCTTTTCTGGGTACTTTCAAATTCCCATTGATCCCCCGGATCAAGAAAAGACCACTTTTACTTGCCCGTATGGAACGTTTGCCTATCGTAGAATGCCCTTTGGCTTATGTAACGCTCCAGGCACGTTTCAACGGTGTATGATGGCCATTTTCTCCGATATGATTGAAAAAACCATGGAAGTATTCATGGACGACTTCTCCGTCTATGGAGATTCTTTCGACTCTTGCCTTTCCCATTTGGAAAATATGCTAGTTCGGTGTGAAAACACTAATTTAGTTCTAAATTAGGAAAAGTGCCACTTCATGGTTAAAGAGGGAATAGTACTTGGCCATAAGATATCCAAATCTGGAATTGAGGTGGATCGGGCAAAAGTCGATGTTATTGCTAAATTACCACACCCGACTACCGTCAAAGGAATCCAAAGTTTCCTTGGTCATGCCGGCTTTTACCGACGTTTTATTCAAGACTTTTCCAAAATAGCCCGGCCTCTGACCCACCTTTTAGAAAAAGATGCTCCGTTTAACTTCACGAATGAATGCGTCGATGCATTTAATGTTTTAAAGAAGAAGTTAACGGAGGCACCAATCTTAGTTGCCCCCGATTGGGACGTACCATTTGAGCTAATGTGTGATGCTAGCGATTATGCCATTGGTGCAGTTCTGGGGCAACGTAAGAACAAGTATTTTCAGCCTATACACTATGCAAGCAAGACCATGAATGACGCCCAACATCATTACACAACCACCAAAAAGGAGATGTTAGCGGTCGTCTATGCTTTTGAGAAATTTAGACCTTATTTGTTGCTTAAAAAGTGCATAGTGTATACGGACCATTCAGCCCTTAAGTACTTAATGGCGAAGCAAGACGCTAAGCCACGTTTAATGCGGTGGGTTCTTTTGCTCCAAGAATTTGATGTCGAAATACGAGACAAGAAAGGAGCTGAGAATCTTGCTGCCGACCATCTTTCTAGACTTGAGAACCCCCATCAAAGTGTTCTCGAGAATAAGGAAATTACGGAAACATTTCCTCTCGAGACACTTGGGAGTGTGACCAAAATTGACCAAAATACCCCATGGTTCGCCGATTTTGCGAATTACCATGCGGGGAAATTCATTAGGAAAGGGATGTCGTCCCAACAAAAGAAGAAATTCTTTAAAGATGTCCAATATTATTTTTGGGACGACCCCTACTTGTTCAAAGTCTGTGCGGATCAAGTGATCAGGCGGTGTGTTCACGGTACGGATGCCGTTGAAATACTTAAGGCATGTCATAGTGGACCCACGGGGGGACATCATGGTGCCAATTTCACCGCTAAGAAGGTTTTCGATTCCGGCTTTTATTGGCCGACGATATATCGGGATGCCCATGAATTGGTAAAAACATGTGATTCTTGCCAACGTCAAGGGAAAATCTCCCAAAAAGATGAAATGCCGCAAAATGCGATTCAAGTTTGTGAGATCTTCGACGTTTGGGGCATTGATTTCATGGGGCCATTCCTGTCGTCTAGGGGTAACAAATATATTCTCGTGGCCGTCGATTACTTATCAAAATGGGTTGAAGCGAAGGCGCTCCCCACCAATGACACCCGAGTGGTTGTTAAATTTTTAAAGAGTCTCTTTGCCCGATTTGGTGCACCTCGAGCCATCATAAGCGATCGTGGGACCCATTTTTGCAATGATCAATTTGTGAAAGTTATGCTAAAATATGATGTCACACATCGTCTTTCCACGGCTTATCATCCACAAACGAGTGGTCAAGTTGAGGTCTCCAATCGTGGTTTAAAACGTATACTTGAAAGGACAGTAGGAGAACACCGTGCCTCTTGGGCCGATAAATTAGAAGATGCATTATGGGCTTTCCGGACCGCTTACAAAACCCCAATTGGGTGTACACCATATAAGCTGGTTTACGGGAAAGCTTGTCATTTGCCCATTGAATTAGAGCACAAGGCCTACTGGGCCTTAAAACATGCCAACTTTGATTTGAAAACCGCGGGTGATCACAGAAAAATTCAATTGAATGAGTTAGTAGAACTCCGTGATCAAGCTTACGAGAATTCTTTGATTTATAAAGAGAAAACAAAAAGACTTCATGATGCCAAGATCAAAGACCGCGTTTTTAACGTTGGTGATAAAGTGCTACTTTTTAATTCTCGGTTAAAGATATTCTCGGGAAAGCTTAAAACCCGTTGGTCTGGACCATTCACAATAACCCAAGTTTTCCCTTGTGGAACCATTGAGTTAGCTCAACAAGATGGTCCCAATTTTAAGGTGAATGGTCACCGATTGAAACACTACTTTGGAGGGGATGTACCGACTATGGTAGTCCCGGATCTCCAAACTTTCCCCAAGGACAATTGAATTCGGGGATCGAGTCAAGCTCATGTGACTCGGTGAACAAAAACAAGCGCTTCGTGGGTGGCAACCCATGCTTATCCAATTTCACCTTCTTATTTTCTACTTTCTAAACAAATAACATGAGGAGGGGGTGCCTCTTCTACTCTTGTGTTTCGTGGTTGTTTGTGATGTTTGTTCAGGATTGTCCATGATTTATGATGACTCTCGTGTTCATTATCTTTTCACTTGGAGTCTCATTCATCGGTGCTACTTGGAAATCCTATATCCGTTAAATCTTATCGACTAACGTTTTCTTTGGCATAATTAATAAACGGCCTAGAATTTTGTTAGGATTACCTTAACCCGTAAAAACATTGAGGACAATATTTCGTTCTAGTCGGGGGGAGGGTGAATCTTCGATTCGATTTTGACCTTGCATTTTTCACAAAATTCGTGCACTCTTGTAACTCCGTTTTTCCACCAAAAATTAAAAAAAATTGAAAAATGAGAAAATTTCAAAAATTTTTATGAAAAAGTCATGAAAAAGCACAAAAAGATGTGATAAAGTTGAAAAAGTTGAGCAAAAATATAATAAAGTTTGAATAAGTGTTTTTGACACCTTGTTGACTTTCTTGCTGGCGAGAGTAGGAATAAATATTTTGACTTGACCGGGCGTGTTGAGCCCTAGCTTGTTCCCTTAACCAATTATGATCACATAAGCTTGTGCTAGTCTTGTACACCAGGAGCTATAAAATGCGAATTCTTTCTTAAGAATCTGCAAGTTCCCGTACTTGACTTTATACATGCGCAGCTTAAAAGCTTTCGCTAGTCTTTTACATAAGGAGCTAGAAAACGCGAATTCTTCTTCTAGAGTTTGCAAGTTTCCGTAACTGACTTTATATATGCGTGGCTGATTATCGGCTAAGTATTCGCGGGTTTCATTATTTGGAATCTTAAATTGCGAAGAGCGAGAAATGATAGAGTTTATTTAGAAGTTAGATGCTAAACGTGGAGTAGTGGTTCTCTTTAGAGCTCATGAGAGGTACTTGTGGCTTTTTACTCCCATCAGATACGTCACCAATATATAAATAGATGTTCTAGGTTAATTAGTGGTATTTCGGTTTGAATAATATTTAATTTTTTATTTTCTTAAGAGAATTTTTGCTTTAGAAGTTAGGTACATATCAAGGAACATCAAAAATAAGAGCAAAAAAAAGTGAAAAATCAAAAGTCAAAAGTTGATTATCTATGTGGTTTTGGAGCTACCCGATAAGCTTCCATTGATGTTATGAAAAAAGTCAAGAAAGAAAAAAAGTGAAAAGTATGAAAAAAAAAGTGAAAAAAGTGAAAAATTAAAAAAATGAAAGTTGAAAGTTATGTTGAATAAGAGCTTGAATGTAAATACGTTGTTGGCGCGTGGGGTGCATGTGATAAGTGATTAGTAATCAGTCACATGAGGTGCACGTGATCGTACTCCGCAACTTATATCCTTGATATTGTATGTACCCCAAATTCCTTGATGTGGACCGAATTTCTATTGCAGTGGTTCTTAAGAGAAAATGAATAACTACTTATCGTTTTAACTTAGGTATCACTATCGGACTAAAAATTATTGAAACGAGAAAATATGAAGCAATTCATTTCTCAACAAAATAAAATATTGAGATACAAAACCTAGGAAATGGGAGTAAGGAGTTTCCACAAATAACTGTTATGAGTAGTGTTAGCATCTAATTTGTAGATAAGCTGTGATCTCGTTTGTACGCTTAGTTTGGGGACACGTGAAAAATCAAGGATGACGATTTTTATCCGTATGGTCGCTTCTTAATAGAAGTGTTTCTACTCGTTGACCCTAATAATTATTGCAAGATAATGAAAGTTCAACAAACCGTCACAAGAATGAAGTATGGAAAAGTACAAAAATAGAAGTGAAAGTGGAATAAAGGAATAAAAGGAAAATTTTGGAAAACGGAGCGTTTTCGGGATTAAATGATTTTACTACTTCTTTCGAACCTCCTTGCTACTTTTCAAAGTTAGTAGGAAGAGTTTTGAATTATTTATCCCAAAAGCGTGAATTGATCACATTGCGTGAGGACACGACAATACCTTAGTCGGGGGGATTTTGGTGAGTGCTTATTCACTCACCATTTCATGGCTAATTATCGACCCAAAACGACTATTTGAGCTAACAAATTCCAAGAAAACACGTGTTTTTATGTTTTTGATGTGCAGGTACGTTTTAGCATTAAAAATATGTATTATGAAGTGATGGTCATTCTCATATTGTAACTTTGTGTCGTTTGTTAAGATTAGTAATAGTTTAGTCATTGGGCCTTGGACTTGGCAAGCTAATATTGTAACAATTCGCATTTTCAGGTTAATTACTTTTCCCGGAAAATTTCACTATTCACTTTTACTATTCATTTTTCCCGAAATTATTCCCGAAATTTGATTTTTATTTCTTGGGCTAAAGTGATAAATCATTTCCATGGCAAATTAAAATTTTAACTTTCATAAGCTCATTTTCGTGAAAGTTATTAAGGAATTACACGTTTTAGGGTAAAACGTCATTCAAAAATTCTACGCACAACGAAACTCGACCGCGTTAAGTGACCCCGCATCAGAAAAATGTTTGACACACTCATGATTTATTTGAGAATTAATCGTGACTGTGAAAAACATGACCAAAATAAGCCTCGGCCGTGAAAAACTGGAATTTTCAGTTTTTAAGCGTTTTTACTCAGCCGTAACCTTAGCCTATACCTGCACCGCATTTCTAAGACGATTTAAGTTTTCAACTTTTTAGAAAAAGTCAACATATTTTTCCCTCCTCCATTGACCAAAAATCATCCCTTGATTTTATAAGTCATTCCTTGATTTTTAGGCTTACGGTTTGATGTTTAAAAGACATTTAATACCAACCGACACTAGACTGAGCCCAGTCTAGACATTATAAGTCATTTTAAATCAATATTATCCTATTAGAAAAGTAACATTTTACTTTTCTCAATTTTACGCAATATTCGTACGTTTTACGTATTACGCGTTTTAGACCCATGTTTCCAATTTTTAGCAGGGTTTTACCACCCAAATGGAACCTACCACTCATTTTATATTTTATTATGGAGTATAATGACATGTTTAATCATTCTTCCAAGTTTTGTATTTTTACGATACCCGGTTTTACATTTTGTGACGTAACAACTTACGGTTTGCATTTTACGGGGTCGAAACTAGTTACATAAGCTTGGATAATATCATCAAAAGTCAATACTTGCTCTCCAAGCTCATGAACCGACTTAGGGGGGGGGGGGATTTCAGCCCATAGGTGGCTTAATCTCATGCTAGGAAGCTTAGATTACATGCATGTGTCCAACTTGGCCTCCAAGTGTTGACAAGTCAACATTGTAACCTCCTCATTAGCATATAAATACCCCTCCTCCCCCTCCTTGGCCATTTGAACGACCCACACACACAACACACTTCATTTTACTAGTTTACTTCAAGTTTTATCCAAGAGATTAAGAACATAACAACACATAAACACTAGTTAGGTTTTGATTCATCAAAACTACTTCCAATCTTTAGAACTTTGGTGATTTCTCTTGAGTTTGAATCCACTCAAGTCACCTCAACTTTCATCATCCATCTTTCAAGATTACAAGAGTAGAAAGATTGCATGAAGTGAAGTGGGTTGAAGCAAGTCTATCAAAGTCCTATCCTTACATGTTAACTTTCCTTTCTTTGTTGAAAGCCAAAAGTTGTAAGCCAAACCCTAACATAATTCTTGTTAAATATCATATTCATGTTATTTACATATCATTCATGCTATATATTGTCTTGTGATCATGTCCATGATGTATAAAAATGACTAAAACATGTTGCTGTAATTGATTGTTAAGATAAGTTACTATAACAAGCAAACTAGTGACTTTCTTGGTAAGACCTGATAAAAATGGTAAAAATATGATATTTGATCATTATCTATTACAGTAGAGGACTTAACAAGGAAACCATAGCAATTTGAACCACCCAAAACGAGTATACGAGTCAAAAGTTACACCCCTTTGAAGTTACCAAAGATTTCCGGCAAAACTGCCTAAATAGCATTCTGATCAAATTTTGATTTTGAAAGTCCCACTTCTGGTCCAATTCATCAAAAAGTTAAAACACGAAAGTTGTCCGGAACGACGTTTTCGTTTAGGAACAAAGAAGCTCGAGTCCTGAAAACGCTTTTCGAGTGATAAAATTCTTCAAATTCTAAACAGCCCATTTTTAGGCCAAAGTCACTATATTATGGTTATACTTTAAAAGGAACAAGAGGTCTTATGACCTATAATCAAGACCACAACCATGGCTAGAGCTAAGGTTGTGTCTCATGACCTTGGAACAAGGACCAAAGGTCATGGATAGGCCATGACGAGATGACCATGTAAGTTTACTTAGGCATAAACATGAAACAATGAATTAGGCAATAACTTGAACAAGCAATTTGGATCTACTTCACTTAAAAAGGAACCATGAGATATTACAAAGAGAAAATGGTCATACAAAACTTATGAAACTACCCCTAATAACAAATCTTCATGTACTAATAAACTTTCCTAAGTTTATTCAAATATCGGACATGTAACTTTTCGGATCAAAACTTATATATATATATATATATATATATATATATATATATATATATATATATATATATATATATATACTTTATCAACTACTACAATAGTAGGGAGCCTCATGTGAGGAGTTCATTATGTAAGCCGTCGAGATGAGTTGTGGATTTACGAATTAAAGTGTCCTGGCTCCTCGAACGCTTACTAACATGACTTCTGAATTATGTTTTCAAAGACTTACACTATACATCATACCACATCATGGACTAAGTGCAAGACATATATTGGCGTGTTTATGTTTCCTTAGACATTATTCCAAACCTAAGTTACAACAATTATTCTAGGTTGCTCGTAGAAGTTCTTACGGCATATCCATCATTCTCATTATACATCATCCAACTCAAGGTGAGTTCATAGCCCCACTTTTCATTACTTAATTGTTTTACAAACCCTTGGGGGGAATACATGCTATTTTTAACCGAGCACAATGTTTTTAAATTGTATGCTTGCCTGATTGTTTTATTATCACTAAGTACCAGCCTTGCTAAACCGAGATCCCTTATTATGAACCATTTAATCACTAGCAATAGTGAGTGCAAATATTGTGAATAGGCCTATTGGGATTGACGAATCCCATTTGTATTGACTAAGTTCAAACAAATGCACTAATATTTGAGATTTAGGTATGTTAGCAAAGTACCTACCGGGATAAATCTGCAGATCGATATTGGTACACGTTAACGTTTTGGTGTCATAAGCTTAGTGTATAATACATTTTATGGGCGTATAATAACGTAGCCTACCTGTTTTGTTTTTCAAACATTGGTGTGAGTCTACAGCTCACACTACCAACATATTGTGTTCAAACATTAAACAAACTCTATGAATATCACTCAACCTTTGTGTTGACCTCTCAAGCATGTATTTCAGGTTCATGAGGATCAAGAATGGCACGGAAGGACACGGATACTCAAGAGGGCTATAAATTTTATTATCATTCAAAAACTCACTTAATGTGATGTGTAAACATGGAACCAATTGGGACCTCATTTTGTAATCTCTGATATTTATATAATTTGAATGATAAATCTTTTAAAACGACTCAATTGGAGTTCGTTTTCTATTATTGTGACTATTGTGCCGTCGAGTAACACCCAGTTCGAATTCCGCTGCAACCATGAATTGGGGGTGTTACAAATATATTATGTGCTATGTTTCATAAGCCTAGTTATCCAACCATGTAACCAAGTCCAAGCCCAAGCCCATAGAAAGCCCATAGGGCATCTCATGTTAAGAACTATTTAAACACCTCAAAGGCTCATTTGAGGTGTGTGCTTGTGTGTGTATTTGTGTGTGTTTTATTAATCAAAGCTCTCATCTTTTCCATCTCTCTCTCATATATACGATTCACATATATATACATCAAGTCACCATCTTTCCATCTTTCCTTCTTATTGTGCTTATATTGTGTGTGATAAAGTTGTGATATTTAAGGTCCTACAAGTGGTATCAATCGCCTAACAATGATTTAGGAGGGTTTAGAAGTTGTTTGTTTTGTGTTTCTTAAGCTTTTATCACGTTTTTTTTTAGAAAAGTTTTTCACTTTTCTTGTTTTTCTTGGTTTTTAACACTTTTTTATTAAGATAACGTCACACACGTGAAATGGACTAGATATGTAGCTAGTAGTAACTTCAGGGACTATTAGTGATCATTAGGCAAACTTATTATGTAATGAGCCTATAAATACCCCTCATGACTCTCCATGAGGGGTGTGGGAAATTGTGTATTCATTCTTTCATCTTAATATATTCCATTTTCTTCACCCTCTCTCTACTTTCTCTCTCTAAACTAAATATGGAGTTCATCTTTAATTATCAACCTCGACCTCGACCTCCCGAATCACATAAATCATCTATATTTTCGGTCCTACAATTGGTATCAGAGCATCATATAAACTCACAACCGTACCTAGTTCAGAAGCAAGGTTACATATGTTGCACATGGACTTATGTGGCCCAATGAGAGTTGAAAGCATTAATGGGAAGAAGTATATTCTTGTTATTGTTGATGATTATTCAAGATACACTTGGGTAAAGTTTTTGAGATCAAAAGACGAAGCACCAGGCATCATCATCACCTTTCTGAAGCGTATTCAAGTTCTACTTCAAGCTCTAGTAAGGATTATAAGAACAGACAATGGCACAGAATTTACAAACCAGGAATTAAGAACTTACCTTGAAGATGTTGGAATCACACACCAAACATCAGTTGTTAGAACTCCACAGCAGAATGGGGTAGTTGAAAGAAGAAATCGAACTCTTGTGGAAGCTGCTCGCACAATGCTGATTTTTTCTAGTGCACCACTATTCTTATGGGCTGATGCTGTAGCCACTGCTTGTTTTACTCAAAACCGATCCTTAGTCCATCCGAGATTCAATAAAACCCCATATGAGCTAGTGAACAACCGTAAACCTGACATCTCTTACCTTCACGTGTTTGGCGCTTTGTGCTATCCGACGAATGACAGAGAAGATCTAGGGAAGTTAAAAGCTAAGGGTGATATTGGAATCTTCATTGGATACTCAGAAAACTCGAGGGCATTCAGGGTGTATAATAGAAGAACGAAAAGGATAATGGAGACGATGAATGTGAAGTTTGACGAGATTTCACAAATGGCTTCTGAGAGATACGCTCTAGAACCCGCGCTTAATCCAATGGCTTCTAATCAAAATGGATTAGGACCCGCACCAAACATGCAGACTTCTGGACACATCAGTTCAGGACTCGTGCCTCAAGGAGCTCAGTCAACAAACACGGATAAACCTTCAGAACAAGAATTGGAAAATTTCTTCGAGTTAATGTTTGATGAATATTATGGTGGAACTTCGACAAATGCATCTCCACAACATTCCGTTGCACCCGCTCAAAACCATCAACCACCACCACCATCACAAGATGCATCTACTACAATCGAAGTTGAAGCACCAACTACATCAACATCATCTACATCTACTCAAGCAACTCCAGTACTTGAAACTGTTCTACCAAGAGTTGATGAGCAAAACCAAAACACAAATTTTCAAGAAGAACCAACAAATAATTCAAACAATGTTACGTTAGAAGAAGAAGAAGAAGTATTTGAAAACCCGTTTGCAACAGACTCTGCTGAATCTTCTTCAAGGTTACAAGAACCATCTAACACACATTTGTTACACCCAAGGTACCCTTCTACGTTTCAATGGACAAAAGACCATCCAATAGAACATATTATTGGTGAACCTTCAAAGCCAGTTCAGACAAGGAGACAACTTGCCACCGATCTCGAATTCTGCATTTACGTTTGCTCAATCAACCTCAAAGAACCAAAGAACATTCGAGAAGCAATGGCAGAAAACCCTTGGATTGAAGCGATGCAGGAGGAATTTCTTCAATACCTGTTACATGATAGTTGGGAACTTGTTGAACGACCACTTGATAAACGTGTTCTTGATCTCAAGTGGTTGTGGAAGAACAAACTGGATGAGGAAATGACTGTTATTCGCAACAAAGCTCGTCTCGTGGCTAAAGGTTATCCACAAGAAGAAGGGATAGACTTCGAAGAATCATTCGCGCCTGTAGCTAGACTTGAAGTAGTCCGGATTTTCTTAGCCTATGCCGCTCACAAAAACATCACAGTCTATCAGATGGATATTGAGACAGCTTTCTTAAATGGAACTCTGAATGAAGAAGTGTATGTGAGTCAGCCAGAAGGATTCATCGACAGAGATCATCCAGACTACGTCTACAAGCTTAAGAAAGCAATTTATGGTTTAAAACAAGCTCCAAGAGCGTGATATGACGAACTATCATCCTTCTTGCTCAAAAACAATTTCACAAAAGGAACGGTTGATGACACCTTGTTTATCAAAAAGTTCAAAGATGACATTTTGATCGTTCAAATTTACGTGGACGATATTATTTTTGGATCAACCAATCCTAACCATTCAAAACATTTTGAAAATCTCATGAAAAGCAAATTTGAAATGTCCATGATAGGGGAACTAAAATTCTTTCTTGGTTTACAAATACATCAATCCCCTTGTGGTATTTTTATCAATCAAGCTAAATATACTATAGAGATTTTGAAAAAACATGGAATGGAAAATTGTGATTCTGTTGGTACACCAATGGTCACTTCACCAAAAATAGGTGCTGATTTGTTTGGGAAACCTATCGATCCGAAGAAATATCGGAGCATTATCGGTTCTCTCATGTACCTAACTGCTAGCCGCCCCGATATTCAATTTGCTGTATGTTTATTAGCAAGGTTTCAGGCAAAGCCTACCGAACTTCACCTCAAAGAGGTTAAACGGATCTTTCGGTACCTACGAAGCACCATCAACATGGGACTTTGGTATCCGAAGGATTCGGAGTTTAATCTAACAGCATTTTCAGATGCAGACCATGCTGGTGATCAAGTTACAGCAAAGAGTACATCAGGTGAAGCACAATTTTTGGGTGAAAAGCTTGTAAGCTGGTCTTCAAAGAAACAGGACTATACTGCACTATCAACCGCCGAAGCCGAGTATGTGTCTCTATCTGCGTGTTGTGCCCAAGTTCTCTGGATGCGGACACAGCTCACAGATTATGGCTTTACTTTTGACAGAATACCTATGTATTGTGACTCAAAAAGTGCCATAGCCATCTCGTGCAATCCCGTACATCACTCTAAGACGAAGCATATCAAAGTCCGCTACCATTTCATCAAAGAACACGTGGAAGAGGGTACTGTTGAATTATTTTTCGTTAAGACTGATTATCAACTCGCCGATCTATTTACTAAAGCCCTTCCAAAAGAAAGGTTTGACTATTTAGTTCGACGAATTGGCATGCGAAGCCTAACTCCTGAGGAGCTAGAACGTCTTCTCGAATCTTCTTGAAAAAATGTTTTCAAAATCGCTTCGCTGTAAATATTTTTGAAAAACAAAATACAAAATTTGAAAAACCAACAAAAACAAAATACAAAAATATAAAATTTTCAAAAAATACAAAAACAATATAAAATCAAAAAATCCAAAAAATATTCTTCTCACGACATGTCTCTCGTATAAATCAATATTCTGTACGTTTATAGAAATGTCATTCAACAATGATACAGATATGTACAGATGCTTGAGCGGGAGTTCTTTTTAATGTTTTTCTAAAACATGTCGTTTCTCAAAATTTTCTTCACCATGGCTTTCGTATACTTCAGTACGAAACCCGGACATTAAACGATGACTTCTGATTAATTTTCAAATCAAGGACTCGTACGTTCAATGACGAACTCTTTTTCAAAATGTTCGAGTCTAAACAAACGAAAAAGATTTCAAGCATAAAACTCGTTTTCAAACAAAATTCTTGAGCACTTTTTCAAGATTGATCAAAAGATTTCTCAAAATCTCTCAAAATTAATGCTCAAAGAAAACTCCTTCTAATCCCTTAAATTGATTTTAAATGAGCTATCATTAAGGGGGAGTATAAACAACTAAAGTGTTCCGATCTCATGCAAAATCAAATCTGTCTATCTCTCCAAAAAGCTTTTTATTAATCAGTTGATATCAAAAATATCACGCTATGCTATTTTTGAGGGGGAGAAGACATGATTAAAATGTGATCAAAGATGTTTAAAGATTGTGGCTGAATCTCAAAAGAGCTCGACTCAGATATTACCAATAAATTGACGAAGCTTAAAATGTCATTAATCGAAAAGACTTGTCCTGGACGGGTAATAATTTCTAGCTAGTCTAACTAGTGATGTAAGCGTGTCTCGAATAGGACTTGTCTGAGTAGAATGTACCGTATCGAGAGACTTTCTTTGGACTTGACCAGGACGGGTAATAATTTCAAGCTAGTCTAACTAGTGATGTAAGCGTGTCTCGAATCGGTCATGTTCGCTGAAAGTGGATCAATTCAAAATGTACAAACTCCTCCCACATGTACAAATTTCTTAATAATCCATGATCACATGTGAAGGGGGAGTCCTTCGAATGAAATGCAAAACTCTCAAAGTGGTAACAAAAATATGTTTCATAATCATAAACACTTTGAGAGATTTTCAATAAATGGTTTTATGGCAACAATAGGATAGTCATGGAGTTATAAGGTGACTAAGGTTAAGAAAAAAACCGTCCCATGATCCGCCAGAGCCGGAGGGATCTACCCAAGGACAATTCCAATAGATTAGAATTAGAAGTCCTTAGGTATGATTGAAAAAAAGGAGAAAATTAGAAAGGAGAAAGAAGGGGTTGAAGAATTATAAAGAAAAGTTATGAAAAAGGGTGAAAAGAAATAGCCCTCCAAATGTTCAACCTTAGGGCAGACACCGGGTTCAACTCATATGCTACTGGTTGTTACTAAGGTGACACCGGTATTGAAACCAAAGACGTCATGGACCCAGTGACGCATTGCACTAAACCTTCTTAACCACTCAAGTTCTCTTAAAAGAGCTTGTTTCATTCTCACGGGGAACCGGTGTAATCTATCGACTTGTCTCTTAGAGATGGTTGATATTGAACCAGGAGACCTCTCCCTAATCTCCGCATAGGAAACCAAATGTGCACTTATCGAGTCTAGAGCCCCGAGATTCATCAAAATATCTCATAGGAACACATGATATTTCTACACTGGTTGTTCAACATTAAGGACGCCAGATGTAAACTTTAGAGTCCTACGTAGATCTTAGCAATCTACCAGAACATTTATGAGAGAATTCACATTTGTGATTCTCAATGATTGAATGGAAACTCCTGCCAGGGTCAACATCAAACAGCCCTGACAGCAGGTCACTTTGGTAATTCTTTATGGGTTACGCTTAGTGTTCGCGGTGGTCTCAAATGGTCTACAGTCGTGGAGTGATCCCCAGCGACTCACCCAGTCATTGAGCTACTTAGTAGGTCTCGTAAGCTCTTTCGGGAGTATCTGATATGGGAACGGCCATGGTAAGGGTTAGAAGGAGTCTTCACACTATGCTGTTGACGATCTCTAATTCCTTATCTGTAAGTACCGATAGTTTATTGCTAACTGTTTACCTGCAGCTATACATCATCTCCATGGCGAAAGATTCCACATGCTCATACATGCATCACAAAGTCAAAGGAAAGTTCTCACAAAGATCAAAGGATAGCAATAGTGAAAGAAAGATTCTACGCCAAAAAGAAGAATCTACAAAGTAACGTGACAAAGATCAAAGTGAAAGAACGGGAATAACAAATGTATGTATGACAAAGACTTAAGACGTATGAGCATGTTGGAATGGCAAACAACCACCACAGACGCAGAAGTGACGAATGGCAGATAACTCCACATCACAAAGGAACAAAGAATGATGAAAAATCAGTTATCAAAGATCACAAAGCATGAAGGAACAAAGACTAAAGACTTTTCTACAACGACACACAAAGTTAAAGACAAAGAACACGGAAGACCCACTCACGTGGAGCATCATTCGAATGACCACCCCTTAGGGGGAGATTGTTAGCATTAAAAATATGTATTATGAAGTGATGGTCATTCTCATATTGTAACTTTGTGTCGTTTGTTAAGATTAGTAATAGTTTAGTCATTGGGCCTTGGACTTGGCAAGCTAATATATTATGTGCTATGTTTCATAAGCCTAGTTATCCAACCATGTAACCAAGTCCAAGCCCAAGCCCATAGAAAGCCCATAGGGCATCTCATGTTAAGAACTATTTAAACACCTCAAAGGCTCATTTGATGTGTGTGCTTGTGTGTGTATTTGTGTATGTTTTATTAATCAAAGCTCTCATCTTTTCCATCTCTCTCTCATATATACGATTCACATATATATACATCAAGTCACCATCTTTCCATCTTCCCTTCTTATTGTGCTTATATTGTGTGTGATAAAGTTGTGATATTTAAGGTCCTACAGTACGGATATTACGAAAAACGGACAAAAACAACAAATACGAGCACGAGAGTGGAAAAGGAATCAAGAGCCGAGGCTGGGAAGCATTTTTCAAGTCCTGATCATTATTTGAGCTCGAAGTGTCTAAATAAATCTTGAAGAATCAGTACTTGGCAAGATTAGCCCTTGGATCAATGTTTCATAATGGGCAAAAGTGGTCCTCTAAATATTCAGATATTACATAATTGGTCCTTGCAATCTCAATATCAAAAATCTGAATATTTATTATCAAAACCTGGTCCAAAATATATAAGCCCAATCCACAACAATAAACACCCAAGCCCAATTTATAATAAAATAAACCCGATCCACCAAGCCATACCCGGTCAACATAAGGGTCAAAGGGTCAGACATAATAAAAACTACCCCGCTCATTATTTTTTTTCCCCAAATCAGAAGTTACCCAGATGAGGAACCCTAGTTACTGTTCCGTCCAAAATTGACCGCAATTAAGGGTACGGACGTCAATTCAAGCATGTTTCTAGAAGCTCAGAGTGTGTCAGAGTAAAAGAAAGCACAAAATGGTTACGTGGCTGCATTTGATTGGTGTGGACGCGTCATAGATCATGATCTAAGGGTGGAAAATTGATAAGCAATGATTAGAATTGATCCAAGGGTGCTGAGGAGTTTAAAAGAAACACAGGTCACACGGATTGCCAGCATGGCAATCCGAGACCCCAACCCTCATTTTTCCTATAAATAGATGTTAGTTTTAGCTTATTTAGTGTGTAGGATTAGAGTAGCGAAGCTCTGGTGGATTTTAGTCTCAGTTGTACTTAGTTTAGAAGTTGTAATGAATTACATTTTAGATTAATAAAATTTCATTTTCATTATACTCCTTATTAGCTTATTCATCTGTTTGTCAATTAGCATTTCAAAGTAATCAAGTATTCAGTTAGTTTCAAATTTATTTTCAGTGTTATTTCATTAGTTTAATCAATTCAACTTTCAATTCAGTTTTATTTTCTATTTCATAATCAATATAAAAATTATAAAAATAAAAAAATAAAAAATAGTTTCAATTTGTTTGATAAGTTTTTAAATAAGCTGTTTTAGTTTCAATACAATCTATTCAAATTTATTATTCTGTTGTTGATCTGATTTCATTGCAAAGCATATAATAGATTTATCAGTCAATGATAGTCAAAGAAGGTGAATCAGTGGTTGCTATGGTGGATTGGATAGTTATGGACAGATTTGGAAGGTCCTGCCTATCCTAGAGATAGGCAAGCTCAGTGAGCTCCCTCTGTTTAGCTGAGGGAGAGTGTTTTGGTAATTTCAGTTTCAATTTCTCATTTGTAGCATAGAATTAGATTTATAGCTGTAGTAGGTTTACTGTTTCATCAATAGTAGTAGCTTGTCTGGATTTTGTACTTAATTGATCTTAGATAAGTGTTGATTGACAGTAGATTTGATTGATTAGATCTGTTTTAGGATAGCTTATTAGCATTCTGTGTTGAATTTACTTTTGAAATTGGCTAGTTTGAAGTCTAAGTTTGTACTTCTGAGTAGTTTGATTGTTGGATTGATCATCTGTCATATAGCCTTTAACTAGTAATTGTGTTAGTGATAGCTCTGAGATCTGAGTCAACATCTTTGTGTGAATCTGTGTTGAATACTGATTGAATTTGTGGAATTGTGTTTAGCCGATTATTGTTGATTAGTATCTGTCATCTTTTGCTTATCTGTTTCTATCTAAATTTGATGCTCTTGTTATGTTATTAGTATTTCAGTAGTTTCAGTATTGTTCACTTAATCAGATTTGAGCTTGAATTCAGTAGGTAGTAGCTTAAATACCATAGTGGCAGTGTTTACATAAGGATATAGGGGTGTTTGGATCAACTAATTTCTGTGTGAGCTAGTTGGTTCTTGATCTGTTTTTCTGCACTAGTAGTTCATTCTAGGTTAGTATAGTTTAGATTAATCATAAAAATAGTAGCTCAAACATCTAAAAGTCAAATAAACATTTTATGTCTCATTTCTGAATTCATAGAGGTATACTGATGTGCTGATTCTTGGAGTTTGATAGAGTTTAGGTGCTTTTAGCTTAATCAACATTAAAACTAGCTTAACACTGCATTTAGGATAAGCTCTGATCATTAGAATTTCAGTTTGGTCAACTTTCATTTGCAATAAAAAAAAGTCAAAAATACTTAGAACAACAGATTTGGCATAAACTTGTGAGGCACTTGTAGGATTCTATATTATTTGGAAATAAGTTTGGATTGGTGATTTAAGTAGCTTAGCAGTCAGTACATTCATTTCAAAAGGAAAATTTTGGTTTGGATCTTATTTTCTTATCTAAAAAGCTGTTGGAAGTTGCTTGTTTGGCTTATAGATTCCCCTGCACTTCAGTTTTAGGTCAACATTCTTGGGTGGTTTTAGGATAGTAAATTAGATTAGAGATCTGTTTTCTTGATTGTTTTGTGTTCTCAGATTTGTAGTGAACATTTTGTCCCCATAACTTGGTACTTAACAGCTTATTAGAGTAGGTTAATTGGCTTATATTAGTAGAGGTTCCACATAGTATCTGTTTTCCATTATAGGGCTGCAAATTGGTTTTGTTCATCATTAGTTGAGACTTGTTGGTTCTCTGAGCTCATTTACACTTGTAGTTTCTTTTCTAGTTGAGTTGTAGCTTGTGCTTATTCTGCATTGCACCTAGTGCTTATTACCATAGCTTATTGCTACTATTTTGTGTTTCTGTGTATTCTAAGCTTATCAGTCATCATATTCTGTCACATTTGAGCTTAATACATCATAATTGGTCTGAGTTTAAAGTTTCATTAAGTTTGGATCACAAGTTAAGTCAGAAAAAGCTCCAAATAAGCTGATTTTCACTTCAAATTTTTATTCTGAGTTTCTTTTATTATTTTTTATTTTCTAGAAAATTTCCAGATTTTTCCAAGGCTTTTTACTATTTTTCTTAATTTCTTTTGGTTTTATTCAATTTTTAATTAGTTTTTAATTACCAATTATTCATAAAAAGTCATAAAAAGGTCTGAAAAATACAAATATATTTTTAGAAATTCTTTTATAATATTTTAGAATTTTTAGAATTTAATTTTCATTTTTCCAAGTTATTTTTCTATTTTTCCTTATTTTTAATTCATTTTTAATTCCAAAAATAGAGAATTAATTCTAGAAAATAAATAAAAAGTCAAAAAAATATTTTTCTTTTTCTTAAAATTCTTTTTATTTAGTTAAGATTTTTAGAAATTATTTCCAAGTTCGTAGGATCATTTTTCGTCATACGTTACGTTTTAAATTTTACGGTTGCATTTCCGTTTTCGCGTTTTTAACTTTGGTGCATTGTTAGCTTGTACTCGTTGCATATTTCATACTTGTTTGTGATTACGTGAACTATTTGATTGCTATTTTTCACTTTCTCACTTTTCAATTCACGATTTCACGAATCGATATTCTCGATTCCATTCGCCTTCGTTGGGAAACGACTCGGGTGATCCGTATTTACGCGGATCACTTCGATACTATACTATATTATATATAATTTGTTTTCACACGAATCAGACCCACTAACCTCTTTCTTTCTTTGAGCATGTGCCATGATTTTTATTACTTTGAGCCTCACCCTAAACCACTTATAAGTCAACTGATGCACTAAAGTGCCTAAACCACTATGTTTACCTTAATCACCTATACTTCAGCTAGCACGAGTCTCAAATGGATACTATGATACAAATGGATGCACTAAAGCACCTCAAAACGGATGCACTAAAGTGCCTCAAACGGAATGCATTTCTATCATTTGGTTTATGTGTTGAACAGTAAATAACCATACAACATTGTCCCTTGTGTCTGGGTGTCTAATTCCATGTTTGTCATGCTCGAAAAGCGAAATGATACATTATTCTAAAACAATTTAAAATCTAACCTAAGAAAAAAAATTGAAAATCAAAGAACTGCCAGACATGGACTGCTCATTCAGCAGACAAACAACGATTTTCATTTATTCTTACTCCAGACATACATCAGTTATCTGCTTATCCAGAAGACACTTAATGAGGATAGAAAATAAAAAGGCCCTTAATTTAGATTCTAAGATTGTATTTAAACACACTAACTCGTGTTATGTATAGATAGAAACCACATTCATATAATTAATGACTCCTTTATTCTACTGCTACTGGTAACCACATCCAAGACCAGATACTTGCAACGAATAAGATGAGGTAATTTGACCCATGTACTTGCATATAAGGCTGATGCACTAATGTATAACACGGATGCACTAAAGTGCCTCAAACGGATGCACTAGAGTACCTCAAACAGATGCACTGAAGTACCTCTCAATATGCCATTCTTTATCTAATGCACTAAAGTAGCTTCTTCTTATTCAGTACTGGACATGTGTCTTCTTAGGTGTAGTGCCTAATAAGACTATTTCAGATTCTATGATTTCTAACCAGAATACGAATTATTAAAAACAAAAGATTTCACCTAATTTTGTACTACTGAGGGGTATTTAGGCATTTGACTAGCATAATAATTTTCAATTATGCATAAGTAAAGTAAAACCCAATGATGAAACTGTGAGTGGAGGAGTACAGCTTATGTTAGCATCTCACCTGACCATTAATCACCCACATTCGAAAACCTTCGATTTTGACATACTTACATTCTTGACTAAGCTCAGTTCCAAGCTTGAATCCATCTAGATAGCATTCCGCATAGTTTATCAACTTTGTTGCTTCATGTCCAAACATCTGCACAAGTACCACAAAGCAAAATTCTCGGTTCAGTTATCAAAATGATACAACGTACCAAAGAAAATGAAACTAGAACATTTTGTGTAGTACATATTAAAGTTGTCTCTTGTCATCCTATTCACTCAAGCTGAAATTCTAAAAGCTAACGCTGATGCACTAATGTATAACACAGATTCACAAAAATGACCGATGTACTTGCAGATAAGAGGAGATAATTTGACCCATGTACTTGCATATATGGCTGATGCTCTAATGTATAACACGGATGCACTAAAGTGCCTCAAATAGGTGCACTAGAGTACCTCAAATAGATGCATTTAAGTTCCTCTCTATATGCCATTTTTTATATAATGCACTAAAGTAGCTTCTTCCTATTCAGTACGGGACATGTGTCTTCTTAGGTGCAGTGCCTAATAAGACCATTTCAGATTCTATGATTTCTAACCAGTAGGATATGTTTACCGTTTGGGTCACTTTATAACAAAAAATGAGAATTTTATGTACCACTAAGTTATATTTATGTAAATGAAAATACCTCAAGAATTTGATTAAAGCGGGTTATATCTTCAGGGCCCATCACAGGTTGACAACTAATAAAGAAGTATGGTTTAAACCACATGAGAAGCCATTTGATCAATCACATTACATGGTGCTCCAACAACTGAGTTTTTTACCTGTAGATGCCAAAATGGTATGATTACTAACTTAAGAACTGAAAAGGAAAATGAATGCACTAATTTCGACCTGTTTGATGCACTAATCATCAAACATAAATACAGATGCACTAATACAGATGCAACAACCACAAACACAGATGCACTAATACAATATGATGCCCTAACTTTTAATTCTAATACTGTAAATATACACACATATGCCCTAAGATGTCATATCATTCAATATTAAACATATTCCTGCAAATTAGTGCATCTTAGTTATATAATCTTACTCAGACATTTTAACAAACACATGGTGTGCAACTTTAATAAACACATTTTCATGAACTTTTTCATCAAACTTGTACCATATTCTGTAGAAAACATGACGATATGTAGAAATAATTGATGTCTTAACTGCATTATTCCACTGATGCCTTAATCCAACTTTGTGTGTTTGATCGATTGTGTGTTTGATAGGATTGTGTGTCTACTTGATCGAGTGTATGTGTGTTTGATCAAAGTGTGTGTTTGATCGGAGAGTGTGTGTGTGTGTAGTTAGGATTTTGGATAGTAGAGATGATGACGGAAATGCTGACAGTGGAGATGATGATTGTTGATGGTGTTGTGGTACGGTGGTGATTGGTGGCGGTGTGGTGGTGGCGATGTAGATGGTGAGTGGGAGGAAACTCTGGTTTTGGGTTGTAGATGGTTGTATTTGTACGTGTGTTGTATCTGATTAAATGACGCTCCCTTTTAACTTTTGTTCTTTTTTTCATTTTCTACCTTGAAGTTTCAGCTCTGTTCGCAATCTACCCTATAACTTTTTTTCTCACTTTTCTATCCAAATACACTTTTTTCAAGAACCCTACTATATATATATATATATATATATATATATATATATATATATATATATATATATATATATATATATATATATATATATATATATATATATGTTGTTTGCTGATAGATGATATTTCTTGGACTTGCATTCCTATGTTTTCTTTTTCGAATCATCATTAAAAATTTAAAATTATTATTTATCGATTGGCTCGGTAAATGTAAGGAACGAGGGGATGGTACCCGCCGCGTTGCGGCAGGGGCTTTTGGCATTTGTAACTGTTGTTTAAGTATGTTCACTGCTTATGGTTTTGCTGTCGTGAAATGTTGTGTCAATTCGTTTGGATCAGTCATCATATGGTGATGTTTGTTTTGCTAGTACTTTTATGTTGATAGCTTGCAAATAATGTGGTTGGTGTATTAACCTTTTTAGAATGCTCTTTCTATTTAGTCTGCATTTTTCAAAAATCAATTTTGCAGTAGCCTTCTTTTCCATGTGAGGTTATTCCTTTTTTTTGGATAGAGCATATTTATTTATAGCCACTTGACGGATGCTATTTATATAACCGTTGATAATCGGATAGATATATTGCTACCAAACTCTATACAAAACGGGCCGCAAACATGAGCCCAAGCAATAGGTAAGTTGGACTAAAAGGTTGGGCAGTAGAAAAATTACTATTTTAATCAAGTTGGTGGTCGGCGCAATGCCATTTAGCTGGACTCTGCACAACGGCCCAGTGAAAAACATTATTTTATTTTGCACCGTCCGTGCAGATTGTTAGATATATAGAATGTAGGGTGAGATATTCTCTGGTTTGCCACCTCCGTTATTTCAACTATTGCATAATCATACTTGTGGTTCAAAATAATGTGAGTCTGCCTTCGCTTTAAACCTCCATTGTTATGAATGTAACTTTTACAGATTGCGATGACAGGTCAATATAATATGTACTTCCCGATAAAAGGAGTTGCAGAATAAAACAACTTAAATTTGAAAATGTGTCCTTTTTATTGCTTTTGAAAAATATTCACATGTTTGAAAGTAAGTACAGTGGTAAGTTGATCATTGGGAAAACAAAATAGAAACAACAATGTTTGATAGTCCAACTTGGGAAAACGAGAAGAGTAGATGGACTTCGCTTGAGGTGTTAATTGTAACAGTAAACAAAGCATCATAACAATCCAAGTAAATCTTTACTTTCTATAATTGCACAAAATGATATCGACACTACAAAAATCATTGAAAATTTTACACCACTGTTGTTAAGCGAGGGTACTAGAAAAATCAACCAATATTATTTTTTTTAACTATCTCCAAAATATACACGGCCATCGATTATCTATTATCTGAACCACCGATAATCTGTTTAAATTTCACCAAAATATACAGCTCGATTATCTGTTAAATGAAAAAATCATCGATTATTTGTTTAACTTCGCCAAAATGGATGTCTGTGAAACCCAAAAAGAGCATACAAAAGTGGATCTATCTTTTAAAACCAAATGCATATGCATAATAAAGAATGACGGGCGCACAAATCAACCAAATCGAACTTTTACGAAAACTATACTCCATCGCAAATATATATGCATTTGTTTGTAGTCAACTATAAGAAAAACATTTTTTTCATTCTTAGATGATTATTTTAAACTTAAAACTATAAGAAAAACATTCACACAAATTTGTTGAAAGAGAGGTGATTGGGAGGCCTAAAACATGTGACTAAATTCATGCCTGAACCTATGTGACATCATCCTGTTGGCTGCAGCCGAAGGACCCACTTTTTCACAAACCAACAAGATCATGACACATAAGTTTAGGCATAAAATTAGGCATATATTTAGGTCTCCCTATCATTTTCCTTGTTGAAAACAAGGATATCGGTGCCGCCCTTACGGTAGGGCTTTTCATAACGTTTTTTTTGGCAGTATCGTTTTGATATCGTAGTTGTACGCTATTTTTCTCAGCTTTGCAAACGAATATTTACAACAAATTTGTTTGTACTCTCCTATAGTATATAGTAGAGAATTATATTGTTGGAGCTATGCAACCATGCCATCATAACATTAGTTTTTCGGAAATGATTCCCTAATGCCGTAAATACATATTCTCGAACGAAATATTTATCGCTGAGAATTTTGTCAAAGATTGTACACCGCTGCCGTCCGGCGCGTGTACTCGGCTAGTCTATATTTACACCTTTGTATACCAACATCCCAACCTAAAAATCTCCAAACCAACAACATACCTAAACCAAACATGATTAAATAAGAATGATCGTTTGTTCACATATGTAATCAAAAGAAACCGTGCTTACGTGGATACACACACATAACTAAACCAAACATGCTATAACTACTGTCACCGAACATGATAAAATCGACACAAATTATTTGGCACAATACTTAAGGGTTCAGTTTGTAGTCATTGCTGAAAAAAAATCTGCGAGTTAAAAACAAAAAATGATAAAAGTTTGAGTATTAAAAAATATTTAAACTATTAATTTAATGATAGTGTTGTTACCATATTTAGTCAAGAATATATTCGTAATTGAACTTTATTATTATTATTATTATTATTATTATTATTATTATTATTATTATTTAAGTTTAAAAATGTTAAGTACGTCATTTTTGACCTAGTGGGGGCTACACCCAAATTCAATTTAAGTATGTGTGAAGGTGGGCTTAAGCCAAAACCCATACCAAAGAAAAATTTCACATGTTTGATGTAGGCAAATTTGCCTGAGACCGAGAGAAGAGGTGTTTGGAGAGATACAATGTTTATGAGGCTCAGTCACTAAATGGACTATTGTGCATCGATTTTTACTCATCTTGGAAGGGAGAGCAACTATAATTTTCAATTGACTTACTTATCATTTAAATTATTGGGTTGTTTGGTTTATGCAGTCTGGTCATTTTGGTTATATTTTATTTTCTGGTTAAAACCGAAAACCAAACCAAACCAAATTCAAATTGAAACCGAATAACCAAAAACCGAAACAAATAACCCAAATAACATAACTTTAATTATTTATTTATTTAATTATATAGATTTTTTTTCAAATCAAGCTCAAAAAATGCTAATATTTATATAAAATATACTATATTCATTTAGCGTCAATTTGTGTTTTTTTTCTTCTTTCTTTTGTAATTTGTATTTTTTTCTTCTTTCTTTTTGTGTATCTATCTATCGTTTAAAGATAACAATTTCACCACTCACCAAAAATATGCACAACATAAACATTTTACACAATATAAAAATACATGCAACAAATATACCAACAAATTTTTCACATAAAATCCTTTTGCAACAAAAACTTTCCATTCACATGTACCAACAAATAAGTTTAGTACAAATTTACAAAACTTATACACTTTAACATTGAGATATTTACATACATTAAAATTACTGTAACAAAAAAAGCCTATAATCTGAAAAAGAATGACAAATTTAAATACACAAAATTAAACAACAAATCAAGATAAACAAATTTATATAATAATTTATACAAACAAACAACAATCTATACAAATAGCTTATACAATATCACTGGCACAAATTAACAATCAAGACAAAGATTCCGGTACGGAGGTGTAGTCGTGTAGACTGCAGTTTCCGGCACAACGAAAACGTCAAAAACATCACTGGCCCAAATTAACTACCATAGGCTTCAAACAACGTCATTGGTGTCAACTTTCATCCCCCAAACAAAAGTAGCAACAAAACTTATAGAACTAACATAAGATAACCTTAAAAAATATCATTGGAGTAGATTAAATTTTTTTGTATTAATAACTCATCGTTCAAAAAAAGATTCAAACCTTTAGATCTAGCAAAAAAAAATGTGAATAACCTTTAGATCTAACAAATTCCAATATCATAATAGCTTTCTTGACTACTAGTAGGCTAACTCATCACAACAATATATCAACCGCCAACAAAACAACCTAAACCATCAACCAAAACACATAAACCATCAGCTGAAAACACAGATATGACTTTACCCAAACCAAATAAACCATTACTCACCTCAATTTCATATCTAAAAACATCATTTTGGCCTCCATTTTCACTTTCAATAACTTTAGTAACAAAATAATAATAATAATAATAATAATAATAATAATAATAATAATAATAATAATAATAATAATAATAATAATAATAATAATAATAATAATAATAACAACAAAAACATGAAACACTAAGCACCATGAACGGTTTTTAGATCTAAAATCATCAATGGCCTCGATTTAGCAACCGATAAACACAAACCACTAAAATTCTAAAACCCAGCAGATAACCCACGAAAACCAACTATTAAATATTCGCCTAACCACCAAAACCACAATAAACCACCATCAAACACCAACTGAAAACACTGCCTAAACCACCTAGTCCACCCAAACCATGGTCGTGAGCTAGGTAAACGGCAGCGATGATCGTGATAGCAGAGATTGGGTGGCGGCAGTGTGTTTGGTTAAAGAGAGAGAGAGGGGGGGGGGGGGGAGTAATTTGTTGTGTGTGTTTTGGGATAGAGAGAATGAGTAAGGTTGGGTTTATATATGGATAAAGGTTCGGGTGTTGAATCTTAATTTTTGGTTGGGAGTAAGGTTCGGATTTAGGTTGTATATATTGCTCTTTGAACATCACCGTTTACCAAGTGGACGTCAAGACTACATTTCTTTATGGCCAACTCCGGGAAACTGTGTATGTGAGTCAACAAGAAGGGTTCATTGATCCAGAGTATCCAAACCGTGTCTACAAACTCAACAAGGCTCTCTACGGTCTCAAACAAGCCCTAAGGGTGTGGTATGATAAGTTATTATCTTTCTTGCTTGCCAATCATTTTACAAAAGGATCTGTGGACCCAACTTTATTTATCCAACACTACAAGGGGGACATCTTAATTGTTCAAATTATGTTAAGGATATAATTTTTGGTTCAACTAAGAAAAAGTACGCAACTGCTTTTGCAAAATTAATGAAAGAAAACTTTGAGATGTCCATGATGGATTAACTGACGTTCTTCTTAGGACTTCAAGTTCATCAATCCCCTTGTAGTACTTTTCTAAATTAGTCCAAATATGCTCTTGACATACTTACAACGCATACAATGTTATACAAAAGTTCTTTTACGTTAGTACTAAGTACTTTTCTAAAATAGTTAAGTAGGACCAATGAAACATTACAACGCATATAATGTTATACAAAAGTTCTATTACGTTAATGCTAAGTTCATGCAACCGAAGCTACGACAGTAAAGTATGCACAATGTGACATATAAAAAGGGACCCATAGCAAGTGTTTGTCCATACACTTGAATTTCGACATGATATATGTCTTGCCTGTTGGCACTACCAACTGAGACGGAGGTGTCACCCTCAATATATCTATTTATTGGAATAAATGATCTAATATCCTAATATTACACTAATAAATCCACGAGTACGCAGCGGAAAGTAAACACGTATGATGTAACTAATAACGAGAAAATGAAATTTTTTAAGCTTGAGCTTAGCTCGTGGTATCTTATACAAGCTCGGGCTCGGCTCGAGCGTCGTTTGAAAATGAAATTTTAAAGTTCGGCTCGAACTTGTCTATGATATTTCTATTTTGAGCTCGTTAATAAGCTTGTAATTGAGCTCGTTTATAAGCTCATTTATAATCTCGCTTATACTACATATGCATAATGTTTTATATATGTTTTATACTTAAAATACCCTAGTGTCGTTTAGGCTCGCGAGCCTTAGCGAGCTTTGAATGTAAAGCTCGAGCTCGTTTAATAAATGAGCTGCAGCTTAGTGACAAAAAAAATAAAAAATAAATAAATAAATAAATAAAATCCTAAGTAAATGCAGTTGTATCCTAGTGCCAGGGAATAAGTCAGCATGAAGTCAATTGGAAGATAATAACTATAACCAGCATGACTTCACCTGACAACCAACCACATGAATGGTAAACTAAAAGTAGCTAGGCCTTATCACGGTTGCAAGTATCTATCGTAAAGGACGATAGGATATATAGCAACATTCAGTGAGATCATATGCTCCATAGTGATTATCGTAAAGTCAGTTTTATGACTAGGCATATAAACAAACATTGATTTTGACCAAACAAGATGCCACGGGTTTCCAAATAAAACTTTCAATTGACTACACAAAACGAGGAGTCTGAAACGATCCAACAAGGTTTGAAAACATAGACATAACTTTGACATGGAAGTATTATAAAACTTTGAACTGATAAAACTAAGATGCTGAAATGATCCAATAAAAATACTTTTACCCAAAGAGGGTAAATTATCATCATCTTCAAATGTCCGGCAACCCTCTATCTTTTCATTCATTTCTTCTTTTTTCTTCAATTATATATGGCCTTCGACCGCCTTTATCACCTTCTTTCCTTTTTCTACCACCACCTCCAGAATATTTTTAAAGACTTCACAAAGTTGATCAAGATCGGTCAAACCATAGTAATGATAGAACAATTCCTTAAACTGATCCTCGTAACTATTCTCAAAATAATCGAACTCGATTTTACCATCATGCATACTGAGTAATTTTTCAACATTAGGCTTCAAACTGGTTTCTCTTCTGAAATTTGCCACAGGAGCAGACATCATATATTCCTCCTCCCATTCTCGATCTACAAACACCACCACCCTTTCTTTGCCCATCTCATGAAGGAGCTGAGTAAAACTAGTCACACCTAAGGACTCCAGTGATTTGTTGAACTTCAGGTCGTAAGAATATTCGAACATAGACCAACAAGACAATGAAATTCCGAGAAAAAAGTCTCCAAGTACCTCTTGAATTTCTTCGCAGGCATCTGAGGATAGCGTTGACATATTTGTATTAGTCATGTAGTTTGAATGTACCTGTTGATGGCCAATACATATAATTATCAGTATCTTTGTTCATCAAACTTACCGAAAGTTTATTTGTAATAAATTTTGGGACTCCGTGCTTCACATCCAGATTTGGGAAATCACTTATATTAATCTTGAAGTGCCTAAAGTTTGATCAGTTTACAGAGAACATATGACCACTAATTCAGAAAGCTCAAAACGACAAGCCAGTTGAGAAATCCAATAACTATAAAGATTTATAAGCCTATATATATTGTAAAGATTATGAGATTAGTCCCTACTCCAACTAATTTTATACTAACAAAGAGTTGTCATTGCTAGTGAACCAATATATATATTTCCAACTAAATGTTGGGTGCAATTCTGGAAAACCTAAGCCGTTCTAGAACATAAAAGGCCCTGCTTAATGATTACGCATGTGACATCTAAGTGGGATTTTGAATTTACTAAGCTAACAAGCCAACTCAATAGATCAAAACTTAATAGAGGCAAGCCCAAACGAGAAGCTCTTTAAGAACTAATAACAAAAAAAAGGGCTTTTGCGGTGATTCCAACAGACGTATTGAGCAATCCAATCAAAAAACAATTGCACATGAACCACAAGCTATAACTAACTCCATGTGTGTGTGTGTGTGTATATATATATATATATATATATATATATATATATATATATATATATATATATATCCTATAGATGTAATCGACATGTAGCCAACCCAACTTAGTAGGAAGAAAAACAAACTACACCAGCATCAAACCTATACAAGGGCTACCCTTAAAAACAGTTTTAACTTATTGAAAGGCTCATTACAACTTACAACTTAGTAGGTCCTTGCAGTGATTTAAGCAAGCAAACCGAGAAAGAGTTGCACAAATGACAAAAGCACCCGCAATTGCTAATATCATATACACTTAATTTCCAAATTATCTAGTGTCTACCTATATAATGTTTGTTCTAAGCGTACACAAATTTAAGAAAAGTATTACCACGTTTAACTTGCATTTTAACGTTACAGGAAACGCCCCTAAAACAGAAAAACTATGTATACCAACACCAAGACTTAGAACCGCAATTTAAAGGAAATGATGGTCATATTTGTTATTCTTAGATCCAACAAAGTGTTTTTGAAAACTAATTACGAAACTAACTCGAAAAACTATTGCATCCTACTGGTTATAAATCAACTGATATGCTACTACAAAATATATGTTTATATGAGATATGCTACTACTATTAGTATTAGATTTATGAATTCGAAACGTACTGATTGAGGCGGACATGTATCATTTTTGACCGCCTTCATCACCTTCACTCTTGAGGGATTTGCTTCTTCAACCACCAGAATATCTTTCAAGACTTTACAAAGATCATCAAGACCGGTCAAACCATACCAAAGATACTTCAGTTTCTCCTTAAACAGTCCATTGTATAAATCCTTAAAAGATTCTAACTTGATCTCACCAGAATTCCTTCTGAGTAATTTTTTCACTTTATGCTTCAAAAAGACGTTTTGTCTGGTTTCTACCATACGAGCAGACATCACATGTCCCCACTCGCTTTCTCTAACAAACACTACCATGCATTTGCAGCGCATCTTTACAACGAGCTCCTTAATATTATTCACACCTAAGGAACTATAGTCCAGTGGTTTATTAAACTTTTGCCTGTAACCACTTTCTAATTCGGACAAATTAGACATTCGAATTCCATAATAATAGGTTCCATGTAACTCTTCAAGCTCAACTAGTCTTTGATCAATCAAGGCATCAACATCTAACCTCGGCAAGCATTTCTTTTCCTTTCCATAACACTTCCTTTTCTTAGCCTCTATCACCTTCGCTCCTGGGGGATCTGCTTCTTTCACCATCAGAATATCTTTCAAGACTTTACAAAGATCATCAAGATCGGTTAAACCATACTTAAAATAGTTCAATTTCATGTTAAACCGACGCTCGTATAAATACACAAAAGAACTGAACTTGATCGAACCAGAATATATAGCGAGTAATGTTTGAACATTAGGCTTCAAAGAGTTATTTTGTCTGGCTTTTACCATATGAGCAGACATCACATGTACCTTGTTGCTTTCTGGCTCTTCTAACCACAACGCCATGCCCTTGTCGCGCATCTTTTCAGCGAGGTCCAATATATTATTCACACCTAAGGACTTATAGTCCAGTGATTTGTTAAACTTTTGCAGGTAAAGTCTCTCTAACCAAGACAAACAAGACAGTGGAATTCCATAACAATAGGTTCCAAGTAACTCTTCAAGCTCAACTAGTCTTTGATCAATCAAGACGTCAACATCTAACCTCGGCAAGCATTTCTTTTCCTTTCCATAATACTTCCTATTCTTAGCCTTTATCACCTTCGCTCCTGGGGGATCTGCTTCTTTCACCATCAGAATATCTTTCAAGACTTTACAAAGATGATCAAGATTGGTCAAACCATACTGAAAATAGTTCAATTTCACCTTAAACTGACGCTCGTATAAATCCTCAAAAGAAATGAACTTGATCAAACCAGAATGCATAGCGAGTAATGTTTGAACATTAGGCTTCAAAGAGTCATTTTGTCTGGCTTTTACCATATGAGCAGACATCACATGTACCTTCTTGCTTTCTGGCTCTTCAAGAAACAACACCATGCCCTTGTCGCGCATCTTTTCAACGAGCTCCTTAATATTATTCACACCTAAGGACTTATAGTCCAGTGATTTGTCATGCTTTTGCAGGTAAAGTCTCTCTAACCAAGACAAACGAGACAGTGGAATTCCATAACAATAGGTTCCAAGTAACTCTTGAAGCTCAACTAGTCTTAAATTAATCCTGCCATCATCAACATCTGACCTCGGCAAGCATTTCTTTTCCTTTCCACAATACTTCCTTTTCATAGCCTTTATCACCTTCGCTCCTGGGGGATCTGCTTCTTCCACCATCAGAATATCTTTCAAGACTTCACAAAGATGATCAAGATTGGTCAAACCATACTGAAAATAGTTCAATTTCACCTTAAACTGACGCTCGTATAAATCCTCAAAAGAAATGAACTTGATCAAACCAGAATGCCTATCGAGTAATGTTTGAACATTAGGCTTCAAAGAGTCATCTTGTCTGACTTTTACCATATGAGCAGACATCACATGTACCTTCTTGCTTTCTGGCTTTTCAACAAACAACACCATGCCCTTGTCGTGCATCTTTTCAACGAGCTCCTTAATATTATTCACCCCTGTGTACTTACAGTCCAGTGATTTGTCAAGCTTTTGCAGGTAAAGTCTCTCTAACCAAGACAAACGAGACATTGGAATTCCATAAGAATAGTAACCAAGTAACCCTTCAAGCTCAACTAGTCTTTGATCAATCAAGGCATCAACATCTAACCTCGGCAAGCATTTCTTTTCCTTTCCATAACACTTCCTTTTCTTAGCCTTTATCACCTTCGCTCCTGGGGGATCTGCTTCTTCCACCATCAGAATATCTTCCAAGACTTTACAAAGATGATCAAGATTGGTCAAACCATACTGAAAATAGTTCAATTTCACCTTAAACTGACGCTCGTATAAATCCTCAAAAGAAATGAACTTGATCAAACCAGAATGCATAGCGAGTAATGTTTGAACATTAGGCTTCAAAGAGTCATTTTGTCTGGCTTTTACCATATGAGCAGACATCACATGTACCTTCTTGCTTTCTGGCTCTTCAAGAAACAACACCATGCCATTGCAGCGCATCTTTTCAACGAGCTCCTTAATATTATTCACACCTAAGGAATTATAGTCCAGTGATTTATTAAACTTTTGCTTGTAACGACTTTCTAATTTGGACAAATCAGACATTGGAATTCCATCATCATAGGTTCCAAGTAACTTTTCAAGCTCAACTAGTCTTTGATCAATCAAGACGTCAACATCTAACCTCGGCAAGCATTTCTTTTCCTTTCCATAATACTTCCTATTCTTAGCCTTTATCACCTTCGCTCCTGGGGGATCTGCTTCTTTCACCATCAGAATATCTTTCAAGACTTTACAAAGATCATCAAGATCGGTCAAACCATACTGAAAATAGTTCAATTTCATGTTAAACTGATGCTCGTATAAATCCTCAAAAGAAATGAACTCGATCAAACCAGAATGCATAGCGAGTAATGTTTGAACATTAGGCTTCAAAGAGTCATTTTGTCTGGCTTTTACCATATGAGCAGACATCACATGTACCTTCTTGCTTTCTGGCTCTTCAAGAAACAACACCATGCCCTTGTCGTGCATCTTTTCAACGAGCTCCTTAATATTATTCACACCTAAGGACTTACAGTCCAGTGATTTGTTAAACTTTTGCAGGTAACCTCTCTCTAACCAAGACAAACGAGACATTGGAATTCCATAACAATAGGTTCCAAGTAACTCTTCGAGCTCAACTAGTCTTAAATTAATCCTGCCATCATCAACATCTGACCTCGGCAAGCATTTCTTGCTATGCATTGTTTTCTTCCGGCCTTCCACTTTGATCTCAATTTCGTCACAAATGTTTCGATTTTGGTGAGGTATGAACACGATTGACATATTTGTATTAGTCATGTGTGGATCATAAAAGCTTGAATGTACCTGTTGATAACCTGTAAGTTGTTACAGTACATTAAACTAACAAAATAATAAAGGACCCCTAACACAATCAATCAGTGTTGCAAAATTCATAAACCCTAACACAATCAATCATAAAAATCGGAATATTAGGATTGAATGATTATAAAACAAACAGAAAAATGTATATGATGAGAATGTGAGGTCACAATTGAAAAAGTAACCGATTCACAATTGATTAGGATGAGTACCGACCCTCACAAATTAAGGTGGCTTTAGTTTTTGGGGAAACAAGATACCGGGTGTTCTTTTTAGGGTTAGGCTTTTTTATTTTTTATCCCCCCAAACCAGGCCCAAGCCTGGCTATGGGCGGCACGGGCGACGGCCCAGGGCATCCAACAAATAAATAGAGGGCATCACTATTATGGTGTTGTGTATAAGTTTTATTTATGCTTTCAGTGATACATGCATGGTTTGTGTTTTTTTTTTTTTTTGTTTCTCATCCATGAGGGAAAATGATATGAAGAAGAAGCGCATGAGTGTAAACTGTTAAGAAAAGTAGTACAGTATTAGTAGCCTTTGCTAAAAAGAAAATAATAATTTTGTCAGGTGCTTGGTTTTTCCTTTTCATATTCAAAATGCTTCTACTTTTATTTCTAGGTTTTTTTTTTGGAGTTTATTGTTTAACCATAGTATTTTTTTTTAAATTTATTTAACAAAACGAGTAATTTAAATTTTTTAAACTTATTTAACAAAACGAGTAATTTCAAATTTATTTAAGATAATACAGTATTTCTGAATGTTTCATTGTTCATCCCACCACGAACGCAACGACAAAGATGATGACAGTCTAGATGGTGCAACTTGTTGGTTAACAACTAAATAGGCCTGAAATAACAATGTAAAGAAATATATAATCATATAATAGATCGTGTTTGGTGGTTCAAGTCGCATGGTGGACAAAGGTTTATAATGATACATGGGAAATGTTTTATCCGATATTCAAATGATTTATCTTGGAATCATGTTTCTAAATTCCACCACTAGACAATCTTTCTTAAAGTTTTAGATATATGTATGATTGAAGCTATGTGATAGTAAATTGTAGTCATGGCAGCTGCTCTGTTATTTATGTGGTCTCATGTCCTGGCCTAGATTAATTTTGTATTCAGATACTATCTTCGGTTGTTTATACTTTCTGCATCACTTTGTTTCAAGCTCCATTTTCTATGGCTGTTTGATTAAGATTAGTCTAGTATATGACGTTAATCAATTAATCAATGACATTTACAAAAATCTGGAACTATTGCTAGAGATTTGCTTATATTCTTACGGTATATTTCTTTAAATTGTTATTCCATCTAGACTACCGTCATCTTTGTCATTGCGTTCGTGGTAGGATGGATAATGAAACATTGAAAAATACCATATCAATTTAAATAAATTTGAAAGTACTCATTTTGTTAAATAAATTTTAAAAATACTATGGTCAAACAAAAAAACTCGGTTTTTTATTGTTTTTAAACATAATTCTTACTAATAGGTAACTCAATGTAATGTAGGAGAAACACACAAAAAAGTATATATATATTCGTAAGTTGCCCATATTAAAGTGAACTCACACAATAGCTTCGATCAATTAGATATTTGACATTCATTTTCTACATGTTTTTTAAATCTTTTTAGTCTCACTTTTCTTATTTCTTTTAAATTTTTCGCTTTGTACATGTAAAAAATACTTGAATTTTAGTTTTAAGTTCAATAAAATGTTTGACATATAATGTTTATAGAAATGTTGGTCATATAGATATTTGATAACATGTTAACTCATATTGGTTTGTGCATAATACATATTTCAGATTATATATGTTAAAAGCCAATAATTATTAGATTAAGTAAAGTTAATTAAGAAACTTGTCCAAAATTTAATCGAGTTGATATGTGGGTTTTGTTTAAAAGGTTGTATCTTTAGAAGATAGCACAATGTTTGTTTATAATATCTTGTACTCAGTTTTCATTAGCCACACTTAGGGCATCAAAAAACTGTTTCGCTCAGGGCAGCAAAAATCTCAGAACCGGCTCTGTTACATATTTTCTTTAGGTGGTAAACTAATAATGTAAAGAAATGGGAATTCTTTAAATGGTAATCATGTGGTGTAGCTTTGGGTTGTGTGAATAATCAATCACGTGGTGCCTGAATAATGAACTGTTAGAAAGCTAAAAGAACAATTTTTACATATTAGTAAGACATGATAAAATTTTATAAAAAGGTAGAAACTTCAAGTGTTTTATCGGCTAAACTCATAAAAACTTTAAAAAACTCAAAGTTATACAAGCTTTCAAAAAGCTAAAGAAGTAATACCTTTGTCCCATAATTATAGTCCACTGTTGACTTTTTAAGTTTTCATTTTGCAACTTGGACCTTATATATTTTTATTTGTGTTATATAATACTTGATAAAAATTATACCAATGGAAAATACATTTGAAACTCAATCCATTCATATATTTATGGTAAAAGTTGAAAACTAAAGACTTTAAACAGTGGACTATAATTATGAGATGAATGGAGTATACAAATTTTCAAATGTTATATCAGGAACTGCCATATTTATGGCGGTTGTGATACATCAATTGAAAACATAATATTAATATTAGCACGTATGATCCATACACATTATGGTATATTAACTATAAAATAGTTACTTCTTTAATCTATATGGGACTCAAGGTCGAAATTATAAGTAACATGTAACAACCGCATATCTCTATGTAATCCATGGTGACTTGCTAGTTGCACATTTACAAAATAATCTTAGAGTAAACAAGTTTTACGTCATCAAAAAATATTTAATTTCAATTCTTTGCCATAATTCTGCAAGACGATGTAAAAAGTTCCCAAGCTTTGAACAAGAAAAATATCGAATTTGAATACGTAATGCATATTAATGAAGGTCAAAACTATGTACTATAAAACCAACGAGTCTACGCGGCCTCGCGGGTTTTTACCGTAATTTTTTTGCTATTTTTTTAGGAAATTTTTCGTTATCTTTAAATTGTTTTTGTTGTATACCAACGCGGCGGGGCGTCGTTTCATGTCGTCGTTCATTGAACGGGATTTTTTTTTAACATCCAGAGTCTAAACATCATGCATTCATTCTACATTTTATTGAAACACAAATATCTAATCAATAACAATAATATCCACTTTTACATGCAGATGGCTAGTTCTATTGTACTCAACATGAAGCAGTACCATTTTCATTTAATATGCTATTAGTTCCTTAGTATCAAATTAAGACACTAATCTCCTAACCTCGTTTGCCACAAAGAGAGAAACATATACATGCTAGTTTTACCTAGCGTCGTACTTTGAATTCCTTCAATTGGTGGAGTCGCATGTTTATCTTGTAATTTTGGTCTTTTTCAAAATTGTAACAAATGGCTGATGGAAAATCATTTCTATAACTCGGAAGGCTTACCCCCATTTTGAGATGGGAACATGATTTTTCTTTTTGCTCTTTTTTAGAGTGGTTCAGATATGGTCCTTCGTGTTTTGTGATGATTGGGTGCTCTCTTGTTAATCACTTAAGAGCCTCAGGCGCAGCAGGCTCAAGAACCGTCTACTTGTTTCCATGGATAAACCTGCAAGATATAGTGATATACATATTTATTATATATCATGCCAAGTGAACTAACGTAAGTATTGAGGACATGAAAATCATATAAACAAAGTTAGTTGTGATGTTGCTTACTGATTCAGACAAATTAACAAAGTATATGATCAAACAAACAGAAAATAATAATAATAATAATAAACTTGACTACAAGGTAAATCAATCGCAACTTTTGTAACTCGCAACAAATCGGCATCAGTTAATTACCGTTGCAATGGGTAGATTTTAGCACCAAAATATTCATGAATGTAACAGATTTTTTAAAAATTACATTTAAGATAATTGAGTACAACAAAGACCAAGAAGAAATGAGGAAACGAGAAATATACATAGAGTTGTTAACAGGCCTTTTTTAGGCATGGACAAAAAAAAAATTTAACCCTTTTTTATGAACATGTACGCATCAAAAAATAACCCCTCCTATGTATTCTTTACCATTCTTCGACTTCCTGCGGCCAGAAAAAAAATGGCAGATGCGTTTCAGCATAATGATAAAAAAAAATTAGCGTATAAGGCTTGCAAATGCGCAAAGCATCAACAATTTAATCTTATGCTATAAAAAAACAAAGACGCCGCTTTTCGGTAATTCACTACTCGGAACTTAATGCAACTTTTGAGGAGGTTTATTTGTACCATAAGTTTTTCAGCTTTGTTTTTGCGACTTATTAAGTAGACAACCTTATTGCAAGATTATTATGTGCACATTTCCACCGTTTTAAAAAAGACAATGCAGCGTATAACTTTTGCACATAACGGCTTTATGATGTTAATGCTTTTGCACTTACCTTATAGTTTGACGGTCCATAGAAAATAGAACATGGGTGTTACCAAGTTCCAAAGCTAACCAAATGTGTTGATGTTTTACACCACTGAGTTAATATTTTTCAACATACCATAGATACATCTTTGCCTGCAATTCTTGCGGAGAGACATCGTCAAAGTCGTTTTCGGCTATTCTGGTATGAGACTTCTATGCTAGCTGTAATGTCCGATTGGACTTCTAAACAGTGATTGCCTGCCAAAACATCAGCAACAACTCAATGAGCAACCTAGTGACCATATATTACACTATATAGGGGTGTTTGTGGTAGCTTATTTACTTGCCTTATATATATATTTGAAAATAGCGGATAAGACCATTTTTTTCGTCCTATGAGCCTACCAATTTGAATTAATGATTTTGTCATAAGCTGATCTTGATAAACTCATACGTTGAAAAAGTGGCTTTTGATATTTTTCAATTACTTGTTAGAAAAAAGAGATATTTTTCAAATATACATAAGCTCATAAGGCGTAAGCACACTAAAACAAACACCCCCTTAAATAAAAAGAAATGTGAACCGAATTTGCCAAAAACATAAACTCACATGTTCTGTAACATTAGGACTAGCATGACAGCGGATCATTTTTTTCATTAGCAGCCATCAACATGCCTCGCCAAGATATGGGCATTATATTATATAAGCAATAATTCGGCGATCGAAAGTACGGCGTTTTAATTATGGGTCAGTTTTTGGAATGCAAATATAGATGCAATAACAAACACCCGCCAATCATGTAAATAATACGCTTACCATATCAGGTTGTACACTATTCAGTTCTTAACCACAACAAACACAGATAAAATAGTTATTGTCATTCGACAGGGAGATGAGAATCGTATTCATAGACACCAACTAATTGAAAGCTTATGAAAAGTAACTGAAAGTGTTGCAATAATAGTCAAAAGCGATTAATACCATTGTGTATCTCGTTAGAGCACGATAACGCATCAGATTTGAGGGAGCTTTCAGTTTGTTAGCATTAAAATATATATGTATAGAAGTGATGGTCATTCTCATATTGTAACTTTGTGTCGTTTGTTAAGATTAGTAATAGTTTAGTCATTGGGCCTTGGACTTGGCAAGCTAATATGTTATGTGCTATGTTACATAAGCCTTTTATAATTCATGTAAACCAAGTCCAAGCCCAAGCCCATTGAAAGCCTATGTATGGAACTATAAAAGGCACCTTACCTCTCATTTGTAAGGTGTGCTTGTGTGTGTATTTGTGTGTGTTTTCTCTTAATATAAGTTCTCATTTCCATCTCTCTCTATATATATACACGAATTACACTTATACATATCAAGTCACCATCTTTCAATCTCTACTTCATCTTTGCTTCTTTAATGATGGCTTTCGTATACTTCAGTACAAAACCCGGACTTCAACGATGACTTCTGATTATTTTTTCAAATCAAGGACTCGTACGTTCAATGACGAAATCTTTTTTTCAAAAAGTTCGAGTCTAAACAAACGAAAAAGATTTCAAGCATAAACTCGTTTTCAAACAAAATTCTTGAGCACTTTTTCAAGATTTCTTAAAATCTCTCAAAATGAGTGCTCAAGATAACTCCCTCAAAACCCATAATTGATTTTAAATGTGCTATCATTAAGGGGGAGTATAAAAACTAAAATGTTCCGATTTCATGCAAAATCAAATCTGTCTATCTCTCCAAAAAGCTTTTTATTAATCAGTTGATATCAAAAATATCACGTTATGCTATTTTTGAGAAGGAGAAGCATGATTATAATGTGATCAAAGATGTATAAAGATTGTGGCTGAATCTCAGAAGAGCTCGACTCAGTAAGTACCAATGAATTGACGAAGCTTAAATGTCAGTAATCGAAAAGACTTGTCCTGGACGGGTAATAATTTCAAGCTAGTGCAACTAGTGATGTAAGCGTGTCTCGAATAGGACTTGTCTGAGTAGAATGTACCGTATCGAGAGACTTTCTTTGGACTTGACCAGGACAGGTAATAACTTCAAGCTAGTCTAACTGGTGATGTAAGCGTGTCTCGAATCGGTCATGTTCACTGAAAGTGGATCAATTCAAAAGTGCAAACTCCTCACGCATGTGCAAATTTCTTAAAAATTACATGAGCACATGTGAAGGGGGAATCCTTCAAAAATGCAAAACTCTCGAAGTGTCAACAATGTGTTTTATTATCATAAACACTTTGAGAGATTTTTCACAAAAAGGTTTTTTTGGCATGCGATCAATTATAGGATAGTCATGGAGTTATAAGGTGACTAAGGTTAGGAAAAACCGTCCTATGATCCGCTAGAGCCGGAGAGATCTACCCAAGGACAATTCCAATAGAGTAGAATTAGAAATCCTTAGGTATGATTGAAAAAAGGAGAAAATGAGAAATGAGAAAGAAGGGGTTGAAGAATTAGAAAGAAAAGTTATGAAAAATGGTGAAAAGAAATAGCCCTCCAAATATTCAACCTTAGGGTAGACACCGGGTACAATTCGTATGCTACTGGTTGTTACTAAGGTGACACCGGTATTGAAGACAAAGACGTCATGGACCCAGTGACGCATTGCACTAAACCTTCTTAACCACTCAAGTTCTCTTAAAAGAGCTTGTTTCATTCTCACGGGGAACCGGTGTAATCTATTGACCTGTCTCTTAGAGATGATTGATATTGAAGCAGGAGAGCTCTCCCTAATATCCGCATAGGAAACCAAATGTGCACTTATCGAGTCTAGAGCCCTGAGATTCATCAAAAAGATCTCATAGGAACACATGATATTTCTACACTGGTTGTTCATCATTAAGGACGTCAGATGTAAATTTTAGAGTCCTACGCAGTTCTTAGCAATCTGCCAGAACATTTATGAGAGAATTCACACAAGTGTTTCTCAATGATTGAATGGAAATTCCTGCCAGGGTCAACATCAAACAGCCCTGACAGCAGGTCACTTCGGTAATTGTTTATGGGTTACGCTTAGTGTTCGCGGTGGTTTCAAACGGTCTACAGTCGTGGAGTGATCCCCAGCGACTCACCCATTCATTGAGCTACTTAGTAGGTCTCGTAAGCTCTCTCGGGAGTATCCGAAATGGGAACGGCCTTGGTAAGGATTAGAAGGAGTCTTCACACTATGCTGTTGATGATCTCTAATTTCGAACCTGTAAGTACCGGTTGATTTATTGCTAACTGTTTTCATGCAGCTATACATCATCTCCATGGCGAAGGATTCCACATGCTCATACATGCATCACTACGTCAAAGGAAAGTTCTCACAAAGATCAAAGCAAAGCAAGGTTCAAAGAAAGATTCTATGCAATGTGAAAGAATCTACAGAAGTAAAGTGACAAAGATCGGTATGAAAGAACGGGAATAACAAATGCATGTATCACAAAGACTAAAGACGTATGAGCATGTTGGAATGGCAAACAACCACCACAGAAGCAGAAGTGACGAAAGGCAGATAACTCCACCTCACAAAGGAACAAAGAACGATGAAAAATAAGTTATCAAAGATCACAAAGCATGAAGGAACAAAGACATAAGACTATTCTACAATGACACACAAAGTTAAAGACAAAGAACACGGAAGACCCACTCACGTGGAGCATCATTCGAATGACCACCCCTTAGGGGGAGATTGTTAGCATTAAAATATATATGTATAGAAGTGATGGTCATTCTCATATTGTAATTTTGTGTCGTTTGTTAAGATTAGTAATAGTTTAGTCATTGGGCCTTGGACTTGGCAAGCTAATATGTTATGTGCTATGTTACATAAGCCTTTTATAATTCATGTAAACCAAGTCCAAGCCCAAGCCCAAGCCCATTGAAAGCCTATGTATGGAACTATAAAAGGCACCTTACCTCTCATTTGTAAGGTGTGCTTGTGTGTGTATTTGTGTGTGTTTTCTCTTAATATAAGTTCTCATTTCCATCTCTCTCTCTCTCTCTATACACGAATTACACTTATACATATCAAGTCACCATCTTTCAATCTCTACTTCATCTTTGCTTCTTTAATGATGTGATAAAGTTGTGATATCTAAGGTCCTACACAGTTTATTTGTAAGATGTCAAATTAGCGCATAATCCCAAAGATTAGCTAAAACAAATACTGGCCAACATTTTAACTATTAGCCCAAAATGAGTCAAACACGGAAACTAACATGTTTGAATAATCGTTGTAATTTTGCAGTAAAAACCAAAATCACAAACCTTATACCTTTAGATGATATTGCAGGCATAAAACTACCTCCCAGCGCACTCTGCAACTGCAATTACATACTGCAAACTTCAAAAGAAAAAACTAATAATAATAATTAAAAAAAAAAAAAAAAAAAAAAAAAACCAAACACCCTCAAACCAAATGATGACACAAAAATGAATAGACCCAAAACTTTAAAAAAAATAAAGGAGATGATGTTCAAGATTTCCTTAATCCACCAAGTGTTGAAAATCAGTGATAAATATGGCTAGGCTAGCAAAACACAATAAAAGATTATGAGCTGAGAATCTTAGTATCGTTTAATTTGTGTCGCAAAAACAATCTAAAGAGTTGCTTCATTTGATTTCTGATGGGTCATCTTTCTATATGATTGCAACAACACCATTTTTACTCTCATATAAAGGCAATGTTATAACGTATAAGGAGTTTACTGTCTGAAAAATTAAAACTCTTTTTTCTTACCTCAACGTCAGAACATCTGATACTCCATGCCATTTCTTATCCCCCTACTCGTCCACTTTGGCAAAGATTTCCAACCAATTGTTGAAACATAGAAATATCATATAGAGATAATGGAATCATTCAGGATGTTATAGTATAGTCAAGCATCATGCCACAATAATCATTTTGGAAACATTATCATTTGAGTTCAGTATTCTAGTTAAACAATTTACCAGTAAAATATATATATATATATATATATATATATATATATATATATATATATATATATATATATATATATATATATATATATATATATATATATATATATATATCACATCTTAGGTCATAAACCAAATCAAGTAAATATTTATTAGGAAATTGATTTTAATCATGTAAGTTATTCATATACTCATAAAATTATCAAAGTATATGTAAGCATGTATCTTCCCCAAAGAGTTAAAACAAGTATTAGAAATAGGGCTATGACTCACCTTGATTGATACTGAAATGATGAAAAGTAAAGTCGGATGAGATTATGATGACGGTTTTCAATATACAACCTGATAAATAAATTTATCTGAGAATTTGACCAAATACTGTTTGGTAAATACAAAACGAATAACGAATAATGATTAATCGTTATGATGAACAGATGATATGCAAATAAAATTCTTACGTTTAAAAGTGATATGACAAAATATGTCATTTAAATTATTTCCTATAGTTTTCCCTTTTTAACCATAAGTAATAATACCTATTTTTGAAATATCGTTATATATATTATTAACGTTACGTTATATAATATATAAATAAAAATGAAATTTTATATGCATATAACGTGAACAAGTTTACAAAATAGAAAATAACCAAGAATGTTAAATAGAATATATTTAGTCCTTATCCTTTTCCAATTTTTACTCTAACGACGTTAGCGTTACACCGTTAGTCCTTTTTAAATAAAATTTACAATTATAGTCCTCTACTTGTCCAATAATAATTCTTGAGCTTGGAAATTGACATAATGTCATTTTATATCCTATAGATTCTATTTATATCATTTCAGTCCTTACCTTTCATTGATTGACAGTTTTAGTCCTTCTAGGTGTCGCCGCGTTACATTTTTAGTCCAAAGTTACAAAAATAATGAGAAAAATTATATTAAATTTTCCAAAGCTTATTTAAGTAATAAAAAGCTTATTTCAACAGCTTATATGGTTTAGAGCTTATTTTTCAGCTTATGGGCTTTTATCGAGCCAAGTTTAAGGCCCAATAACGTTTTAAAAACCGTACTTCGTGAGACGAGTTGAGCTCATCAAAAATGTCATTTTTCATGTTCTAAAATCATGTCAAAAGAGCTTTTAGGTTCAGCTTATACGGGGTGCTTAATTTCAGCTTATTGGGCTTTTCAGTCCATTAAGCTTTTATAAATAGTTTTGAATCATGTTTTTGTCGATTCACTTGGGCAATTTTTAAGGGTCAAGACGTGAGTATCTTTACGAGTTATCTAAATGAAATTGATAGCTAGCTAGGTGGTCTAGTAAGTTATGTAAAAATATAGTATGTTTGTTAAGTAATATTTCAAACTATACGTGCGTTCCTTAGGTAGTTTGGGACGTGGTTTATGATTAAAAGACTTAGAATATTTTCTAAGTGTTTAGAGTTTTTGTATTCGGTTTGAAACAAGACTTAAAATAGATCCATTTGATGCAAGTAACGTAGTAATAAATGTGAGATGAGTGTGTATCGTGACTCCTAGGCCTTCCAAGATAGAGGCTAGTCACTTTTGTGGTGCTATATGTTTGTACGTACGTATGTATATATATTATACGTTCGACATGAATTAAACATGATGCATGGACATGAACTAACGTATAAAAATGAAATCAAGAGAGATATAAATGACTTACTACACCACTAGGGTGGTAGAGAGTCGTGAGTGATGAAAGAAACACAAGAAAAATCCCACGTTAGCCTATAACCCAAGTAACGATGTATGAAACAAAGCCGATTTTCTCAATATGTTTCCCAAAGCACAAATGAATGTTTCTGGTCTTTCAGAGATGATTTTGTAAGTGTAACAGAGTTAGTATGATAGTATTTAAGGAAAGAAGTAAGGTGATGAAGGAGGAATACATATAGAAAGATTTTAGAACACGTATTGGTATAAATATTTCAAGGAGACATGAAATACTATGCATGTCAGTGAATAAGAGATTTTTCTAGTGAAGTTACTGAAATTTCAAGACTTTGAGAAAGGAAGGAGAAGGTAGCAAAATTGGATTTTGCTTTGTGTACATATATATGTCGACTAACATTTATGTTGTACACGATTTATACAATTCGTATTACACACGATTTGTGATGATGAAATATGTTTGTTAACATGGAAATAGGATAGAAATAATATTAGGATCACTTAGAAACAAACCGGAGTCAAAACGATTAAGTTTTGAATTATATATAAATGTCGAATGGGTGAGTTTTTGCCAAACACTTTGTGTTTCGAAAACATAGCAAAACTCGATATATGATCATGAGATTTGGCATACTTGTAGTCGGCTAGGTGAGAAACGAGATGGTGCAAAAATATATAGGTGTCGTGTGTAAGAATTGAAAGAACGAAGATCGATTTGTAGCTTGATTCTAGTCGTGTATTACTAGAAATAAATAAAATAAAAATAAAAATGGCTTATGGTTTGGGCCGATTGGGCCTGGGCAGAGAATTTAATTAAGGGCCCGTTTAGTAGTAATTTAGGATTAGGGAATTTAATTAGGATTAGCGAAGTTTAATATTTCATTAAACGTGTCGAGAACTTGTTTCGTCATTTCATGAATTTTGTGATATCCTAATCATGACCATTTAATATAATAAGAAAAATTTCAAATTTTTTTTATAAAAATGGTGATTAAAATAATGACAGAGATTAATATATAATTAATTGATGTTAATAATATGCATTTTTGCAGTTCTCTACAGTACCCAGCTGTCACTCTGAATTTCATCCCGAAATTCAAGTTTAACGTGATTACTTGAGTAGAGAATTATGAACAGAGGGTTGTCGAGAGATTTTTATTCCCAAAAATTAAGGAAATATTATTCAGTTAGATTTATATGTACTAGACAAGACAAAGTAACTGATGTATTTAAGGGCTGTAAATATTGGAAATAGTGGTCATGAATAGTAAAATAACGGCTAGTGCATAGTAATCTAATGGTCGGGAATAGTGAATTCCAACGGCCGTGAATAGTGTACTAACGGCTATATTTTAGCCTATAAATACCCATTTCTAATTTCCATTTCTTCCATCAACCAGTTTCCTCTTATTTCACATCTCAAAATGCCGCACCTCATCACTATATTAGTGATTGTGTATGTCGTCCTTGCCGCTATCTACTTGGCGTATGTTCCAGATGAAGACTTTGGATTCTTGGTCGCGATCTTGTTGTTTGTCGTACCCCTCACGGTCCTAGCTATTAGTGTAGACAAGATATGGGGGTAATAATCTTGAGCTAGGGTTGTTTTAAAATTAAATTCTTGGTGTGTTTTTTTTTTATTATGTACTCTGTAACGAATATGGAATAATACTCGTTTTGTTTTTACGTTTAGGAATTTATCTCGTTATTGTTTTTAATGGTTTGTTCATTTTTATCTTTCAGTATAATTAGAGTGATTCATTCTGTGGTGGCTCTTGCTATTGCTATGTTGGTGGGGGTCTTTGTTGCCATATCAGATCAACCTATTGAAGATTCCATGATTTATATCGTAATTATTGTAACATAAGCACTTTCGATGCTAATTATTTGTTTATTTATTAATTTTCACGGATTCAAATAAAATTTTCGCTATTTTAGTTTTCTATCAGTCTTTGTGAATTATTAGTGTTTTCCTACTTGTACATTTGTCGGTTTCTCATCATAATGATGAGAGGATAAGATAGGTATTTATTGTGGTTTGTCCAATGTAATATTTATAAACAGTTCATTTTATCTCTATATTTTGCTTTTAAATAAATATTGTTATTTAGAAAATATGAAATTATGACTGTTCCCTTCATAACATGATTCTTCCTAAATTAGACATAGTTGATCAGGCTATGTATAATTGAGGACTAAATGATGTGATGTTTGGTTCAATCATATGTTTCTCTAAATTGTTTTAGATGGTGTTCAACTTGACGTTTTTATAATATAACACGTAATTTCTTTTAAGAATAAAGTAGAAAATTTTTGTTCATACTTTAATGATGAGTCAGACATTTCTAGGGTAATAACAGTATATTGTTATTTGGTAAATGTAATAGAAATTGAAATTGACGTAGATTATGATTATTATAGAAATATTACAAGGTAGATTTTTTTTCGATACGGTAGAAAGATAGTTGTTATACTTAGGTTACATCCATCGTAACTTAAAGTAAAATACAAGGAAGAGATAAAACTTAGGAACTTTTTTTGAACTAGAGTTTATTTATCTACAACAGAAATTTATTCATCTACTTAAATCTAGTTATCATTCCCTTGATACTATCGAAGTCTTTAAAGATTCTTCATTCTCTTGCAAAAGTCTTGGCTTTCCAATTGATATTGTAGTTTGGACATTGGCTCTTGTAGTGCCCTTTTTCACAACATCCGTGGCATACTACAGTTGTTGGTTTCCCTTTTCTGTCCGGAGCCTTACAACTATTTGCCTTGTGACCTGTTTTCTAACACTTCCTGCACTTAACAATGCAGATTCCTGTGTGATGCATCTTGCATTTTTGACACAGGGGTTGACTTCCACGATAACCACTTTCAGTAACAGGTGTGGCGAGGCAGTCTCTACTACCTTTTTGTTTGTATTCCAGCTGACGATGAAAGTTGATACGATCTTCCAGATGTTTATGATAGCAGTCTTGAGCATTGGTGAAATTGTAGCAGATGGGGTTGATGGTTCCTATTTCAGTGAGTTTTCGCTTTTGGTTATTTCCATTAGATATAACTCCTTGCCTAATCCCTTGGTTAGGGGTGATGGTAGGGTTAATCATTCTTTCTGGAGTTTAAAGTGGGCTGGCCTATATTCCGTGAAACTTTCATGGTTATGCTTACCAGGTATACCCGTCTCTCTTCTCGGATAAACTATGGTAGTCCCTTCGAGTACTACTGACACGATGTTGTTTACCAATTTCTTGATGGCTTCAGGAGTCATAGTGATTTTAGATGATGATGGAGTATATGTATTGTTCATGTTGTCCATCTTCTGAAATCATTAATGAAACTCAACTTAGAATCCATATAATGTCAGAATAATTCAAATAATGAAGCTAATTATTTCATTGATGATAGACTGAATTGAATTCATACTGTAATCTCATTTCAAGATATGCCTGGGTTGTATCATAGATAAATGATCAACTCTTGATATGGGATTACTAAGGAACAAATTGATTTGTCTACTAAAATAAACTTCTCTCTATTCTTCAAGTTCTCTCTTGAAAATTTATTTTTTTAGACAATTCTTTGGTTTTTGGTTAATTATGGTATGTTTAAGAAATCTTAACAATTGTAAGAAATCTTACGGTAGATTTGAATAATATTGCAGAAGTTAACATAATATTAATAACTTGACTGACTGTTTTTGCAAAACAAACGATACAAGATCTTTTATTAATACTTCATTGATCTGCGCGGAGTCATTTGTTTGTCAAAGAAAATAACAAATGATGAGATTTTTGCATGAAGGTATGAAGATTCATTACACGCATGTTTGATATGAAAGAAAAGATTGATTCATAACAAAGAGATATAACCGAAAAGGAGGTTATTATACATTATGATTCGATTACAAGTTCTAAAAGTTCCAAATTTATTGAAAATTACATGAAATACTAACCAAATCTATTTGGTTTAGTAGGTACAACAAGGATACTTGTAAACTTAAGATCAGTTACGCCTCTGACGTAATTAGCTAACTTCTTTCTCAAGTTTAAGTTGTGCAGCTTCCATGTTTGAGAAACGTTCCTGACACATGTTCATTTGATTAGCCAACATAGTCTCTAATGCGGAAATCTTTTGACCCTGGGTTCTGGCTGTGTCTCTGGCCATCCATAGGGTTCTTTCAATATCTTCAACTCTACCATGTGTATGACCGTGTTCTCTTCTTGCATAACAGATCCTGGAGTCCAAGTTTCCAAGCTCCTGGTCGGTTTTGTCCTTTATCTCACCAATCTTCATTCCTAATTCAAACATTGCTCATCTTTCAGCATCCGCTCTTTTGAACAACGTGTCAAGGTTACGGCCGTACCATTCAAAATGTAATGGTTGTAACTCTTTTAGCTGTTCTGTGTGAGCATCTAATATGCTGGCTTGTTGATAAATAAGAGTCCATATTGAATCAGGAGTGCTTATATTGTAGTCGGGTGAATTAGGTGAGGATAAATTATTTGGAATATCTGGTATTGAGGAATCTGAAGTATAAGGTAACGGATAATTTGGCTCAACATTCTTCCACGGCATCTCTTGGCGTGAACTTTGTCTAACTTTGAATGTTGCCTGACCACTAATCAAATCTTCATATGATTCAGTAGCTCTCCTGAGTTTTTGATGTAAAGGTGAACAAATAGGTGACGATGGAAGTGATCTCTCAGTGAGTTCTATATCAGGCTGGAGTTGTGATATTTATACTTAAGGGCCTTCAGTATTCGGAGAATTTTGATTGATAGGTGATGTACTAGTATTATGGAGAGTACTTTCGACATTCACGGGAGTTTCAGGAGACATGTTACTGTAGTAACTGAGAATAGTATTTTATGAGTAATTTTTACGTTAAAGATGTAACAGTACGGATGAAATAATAATTGTGTAAGAGTAATTTCTAAACATGTAAAATAATCTTAACAGGTAATGTATTGAGCACGGCAGTCTGCAGACACGGAGGGCATAAAATGATCTGGTGTAAAATCATTCATTTTGAAAGTGTAGATATAGTTTAATGATTGAAAACATTTAGTTCTCTATAACTTTATCTTTGATACCAATCTGTAACACCCCCAAATTTATGGTTTAGCAGCGGAAAAGTAATTTGGGTGTTACGGGGAGGATCGAAGTCATAATCACATAAAACGGCTTAAAAGAGGCGTTTTGAAAGTTATTTGTCATTCAAATAATATTTTTGGATAAAAGATGAAACCTTTGATTTAAAATCTCACTAAAAGATATAAAGGTTTGTAAGAATGACATATTTGATTTTTACACCATTTTAATTTATCAGAGTAATAAATGCCCGCTCCGTGTCTTGTCCTGCTCCGTTAATTACCTGAGATACACATGCTTAAAAGTATCAACACAAAGGTTGGTGAGTTCATAGAGTTTAATGGAAAACCATTTATTTCAATAGATTCAGGAATATTTAGTAATAATTGTAATAGATACTAACAGTGATAGAACAAGTATTGAGTGATGTTGATTATAATCACAGATCAATCATATATGTATTCAATCAAATTCAAGTATTGGATCATAATCCTAACATGAGATGGAAACTCATGATGCTAATTTAGTGATATTTATAATTCAAATCTGGTCAATTACCTATACAGCTGTATCTAGATATATGTTTGAAGACATATATTTTCTTATAGATATTGCTCCAAGCCTCATGACACACAAAACGTTAACAAAATACCGTAAAAACGAAGCTGATTATCAAGTCAATGATAATATTGCCCTCATGTAATAGGTGATTTGCCAATTCCTATTTTTACTCAAATATAGTGTATCACGACTAATACGACTAACCAAAAGGCATTCCGTCAAGTATTAGTGGGATAGGATGTCAAGCCTCAACAGGTTTCGAAGTTGTTCACTATATTCGTGCTCACATACAAGTGATTAATGGCTCATGATAGAGGGACTTTATGGCGATAAGGGTAACTTAGGCAATATCAAGGTAATAATGTAACTAGAGTATTTCTGCTCTTCCTAGCAATTATTTCTGTTGAAACATAGAAATATCATATAGAGATAATGGAATCATTCAGGATGTTATAGTATAGTCAAGCATCATGCCACAATAATCATTTTGGAAACATTATCATTTGAGTTCAGTATTCTAGTTAAACAATTTGCCAGTAAAATATATATATATCACATCTTAGGTCATAAACCATATCAGGTAAATATTAATTAGGAAATTGATTTTAATCATGTAAGTTATTCATATACTCATAAAATTATCAAAGTATATGTAAGCATGTATCTCCCCCAAAGAGTTAAAACAAGTATTAGAAATGAGGCTATGACTCACCTTGATTGATACTGAAATGATGAAAAGTAAAGTCGGATGAGATTATGATGACGGCTTTCAATATACAACCTGATAAATAAATTTATCTGAGAATTTGACCAAATACTATTTGGTAAATATAAAACGAATAACGAATAATGATTAATCGTTGTGATGAATAGATGATATGCAAATAAAATTCTTACGTTTAAAAGTGATATGACAAAATATGTCATTTAAATTATTTCCTATAGTTTTCCCTTTTTAACCACAAGTAATAATATCTAGTTTTGAAATATCGTTATATATATTATTTACGTTACGTTATATAATATATAAATAAAAATGAAATTTTATATGCATATGACGTGATCAAGTTTACAAAATAGAAAATAACTAAGAATGTTAAATAGAATATATTTAGTCCTTGTCCTTTTCCAATTTTACAAATTTTACTCTAACGACGTTAGCGTTACACCGTTAGTCCTTTTTATATAAAATTTACAATTATAGTCCTCTACTTGTCCAATAATAATTCTTGAGCTTGGAAATTGATATAATGTCATTTTATATCCCATAGATTCTGTTTTTATCATTTCAGTCCTTACCTTTCATTGATTGATAGTTTTAGTCCTTCTAGGTGTCGTCACGTTACATTTTTAGTCCAAATTTACAAAAATTATGAGAAAAATTATATTAAATTTTCCAAAGCTTATGTAAGTAATAAAAAGCTTATTTCAACAGGTTATATGGTTTAGAGCTTATTTTTCAGCTTATGGGCTTTTATCGAGCCAAGTTTAAGGCCCAATGACGTTTTAAAAACCGTACTTCGTGAGACGAGTTGAGCTCATCAAAGATGTCATTTTTCAAGTTCTAAAATCATGTCAAAAGAGCTTTTAGGTTTAGCTTATACGGAGTGCTTAATTTCAGCTTGTTGGGCTTTTCAGTCCATTAAAATTTTATAATTAGTTTTGAATCATGTTTTTCTCGATTCACTTGGGCAATTTTTAAGGGTCGAGACGTGAGTATCTTTACGAGTTATCTAAATGAAATTGATAGCTATCTAGGTGGTCTAGTAAGTTATGTAAAAATATAGTATGTTTGTTAAGTAATATTTCAAACTATACGTGCGTTCCTTAGGTAGTTTGGGACGTGGTTTATGATTAAAAGACTTAGAATATTTTCTAAGTGTTTAGAGTTTTTGTATTCGGTTTGAAACAAGACTTAAAATAGATCCGTTTGATGCAAGTAACGTAGTAATAAACGTGAGATAAGTGTGTATCGTGACTCCTAGGCCTTCCAAGATAGAGGCTAGTCACTTTTGTGGTGCTATATGTTTGTACGTACGTATGTATATATATTATACGTTCGACATGAATTAAACATGATGCATGGACATGAACTAGTGTATAAAAATGAAATCAAGAGAGATATAAAAGACTTACTACACCACTAGGGTGGTAGAGAGTCGAGAGTGATGAAGGAAACACAAGAAAATCCCACGTTAGCCTATAACCCAAGTAACGATGTGTGAAACAAACCCGATTTTCTCAATATGTTTCCCAAAACACGAATTAATGTTTCTGGTCTTTCAGAGATGATTTTGTAAGTGTAAGAGAGTTAGTATGATAGTATTTAAGGAAAGAAGTAAGGTGATGAAGGAGGAGTACATATAGAAAGATTTTAGAACACGTATTGGTATAAATATTTCAAGGAGACATGAAATACTATGCATGTCAGTGAATAAGAGATTTTTCTAGTGAAGTTACTGACATTTCAAGACTTTGAGAAAGGAAGGAGAAGGTAGCAAAATTGGATTTTGCTTTATGTACATATATATGTCGACTAACATTTATGTTGTACACGATTTATACAATTCGTATTACACACGATTTGTGATAATGAAATATGGTTTGTTAATATGGAAATAGGATAGAAATAATATTAGGATCACTTAGAAACAAACCGGAGTCAAAACGATTAAGTTTTGAATTATATATAAATGTCGAATGGGTGAGTTTTTGCCAAACACTTTGCCTTTTGAAAACATGGCAAAACTCGATATACGATCATGAGATTTGGCATACTTTTAGTCGGCTAGGTGAGAAACGAGACGGTGCAAAAATATATAGGTGTCATGTGTAAGAATTGCGAGAACGAAGATCGATTTGTAGCTTGATTCTAGTCGAGTATTACTAGAAATAAATAAAAATAATAAAAATGGCTTATGGTTTGGGCCGATTGGGCTTGGGCTGAGAATTTAATTAAGGGCCCGTTTAGTATTAATTTAGGATTAGGGAATTTAATTAGGATTAGTGAAGTTTAATATTTTGTTAAACGTGTCGAGAACTTGTTTGGTCATTTGGTGAATTTTGTGATATCGTAATCATGACCATTTAATATAATAAGAAAATTTTCAAATTTTTCTGTAAAAATGGTGATTAAAATAAAGACAAAGATTAATATATAATTAACCGATGTTAATAATATGGATTTTTGCAGTTCTCTACATGCGACTAAAAGACATGCCACATGACTTCTCTATATCTTCCAGAAACTCATCTAGGCTAATCCAGTTAGCACCATAGCGTTGCTTCGGCCAAATCCTGATTTCGTTTTGCTTCTCAGCACTCTCTTTGCCTACATGATATAGAGGAATAAGACGCATGTGTTAGCATAGGAATATAAATACATAACTGTAGAAGTATTAATAGACATACAAATCAAACAACTAACCTGTCTAAACTGTGAAGTTGCAGTATGCATTACGGGTTCTTACCAATTGGTTAATTCTTGAGCTTATTACTTTAGCTTGCCTTAGCTTATTTCGCAACAAATAAAACTTAACCCACAGAAAGCTATACCGGATTCAAATAATGAATAAAGTAATAACGAAAAAAAACATACCATGGTATCTTAGAATTGACCACAAGAATACCTGAAACGAAACGGCGTCCTCTCGTCGGTTAATGATTTTACAACAACGCACCAAGCCCTCAACCCTAAACCAATCAAAACAAAAACCGACAAATTTCAAATCCACAATCAAATATACATTTAACCGACAATAAACCTAAAAACTTGTTGTTGGACAAAACTAAAATCAACCAAACGTTACCTATTTTGCCAAAAAAGTTATCACTTATGCTTTAATAGTGTTATCTAACCACAAATCCCATAGGCACTTACCCCGATGCCTCATCTGGATACCTGCAAAATCACATACCTTAGTTAAATAGTATTTAGTATTTTGTGTTTGTTTATATTGAAACCTAAATCCAACTCACTGTCGGTCGTTCGCGCCATCACCGCCATAGATCTTTCCTCAGTATATCAAAGCGAAGAACACAAATCGAAACCTATAAATTAATTTTCCACAAATAATTATGTTACTTATAGCCCAAAAACATAAACCTAACAACAAATATAATCAAAAGCATATACATACCTTTAATCGAACATGAAGGGAGTAGAAACAAAAGCTCCCAACAAACCATAACTCTTGTATCGTGGTTGTTGTTCCAGAAAAACCAAAAAAAATCAAAACCCTAAGGAAATACTGTAGATATAAATAATGTATAAAAACGTTATTAATATTTTTCGATATCCCTAAGTTTTGACGATCACAAAATCTAAAAACATTAAACGCAAAGTTAATACGTAAACAAGTTTTAAGCAAGTTTATATCATCTCATCCAACATAATCACTTAAGGTATGAATAAACAAGTGACTAATACATTTTATGATCAAAGGGATGTTTATTTAAATAATACAATGTTTATAAAATTAAATAAACTTATTATATATTTTTGAAAAACATTTTTGGTAATAAAGGAAAATGTTTAATTCATAGTAAATATATGAATTCAAATTTTTAACCAAAATTAGTTAGTTTTTCACCAAATAAACTTTCCTCACTAAAAGACAGATTTTTTGGCCGTTACAGCTGGGCGGCCCCCTTAATTATAAGGGCGGCCCCCTTAATTTTAAGGGGGCCGGCACACAATTAAGGGGACCGGCCACGCTCCCCTGTCAGATTCTGTCAGAAATTTTTTCCTATAAATACCACCTCAACCTGAAATTTTTCTCACCTCTTGCACGAAAATTTTCAGATCCAAATCTCTCTAAACATCCTCCTAAAAACCCTTTGATCATATAACTGTTAATCCTTGTTTCAAGTGATTAATTCCCTCACCTCTCATCTCTCAAAGTGCAAGAGAAGAATACTCCTTCAACATCAAGTTGTGAAGTATTGTATATTTGTGTATATAGTCTAGTTGTTGTGTACATTCATTGTAAAGGTGTGATAGTATTGTAACTAGATAGATCTAGGAGTAGAAGTTGTGAATAGAAGTAGTAAGATATAACTAGTTTGTTGTGAAGAATAAGAGTTAGGAAAAAGATAGTTGTGAAGAAGATTAGTGTGTAGAAGATATGTGTGAAGAAGATTATTGTGTAGAAGATAGGTGTAAAGAAGATTGGTGTGTAGAAGATAGGTGTGAAGAAGTGGTGTAATTAAGTAATGAATAGGTGTGAAATAGTTGTGTAGAAGGTGTGAATAAGTTGTGCCGAAGTTGTGGTGTGGATATTGGTGTGTAAGGTTTTCTCCGCCATAAGGGAGCTTGTTGACATAGTGAAGAAAACTCTCGAGTAGGTGACTCGAGGAGTGGAGTAGGGCAAGGAAGGTGTCCTTGTAGCCGAACCACTATAAATCCTTTGTATCGCGGTTAGATCTTTCCATATCTTACTTATTATCTTGTTTATATTGTTATTACTTTTGTAGACGTAAACGTTTATATATGTAGTTGCTCATATAGTGCTAGTATTGATTTTACTTAAAGATCAAACAAAAGTTTCATTCACAAAACAAAGTTTTTACAATCAAACAAAAAAAAGGGTAACATACATATAATTGATCATTTCGATCAAGTATAGTTTTCATACAAAATATAACTAAGGATTGTAAAATAAACGTTTACTTACTTGTCTCTCGTATATAGCTATAATTGTTTATATTATCGTATAAGAGCATGTAAGTTACTGCATGATTTTATTAATTCTTTAAAAAAAAAAAAAAAAAAAAAAAAAAAAAAAAAAAAAAAAAAAAAAAAAGACATCGTAAGTTTACGGGAATTCTAACTACACAAATTAAAACCAAAAATTAAGAATAATAAATTATTAAAAATTTTTAGAAAAACCCCGCGCGTGCGCGGGCATTATAACTAGTTATATGTGTATATAAAGAACTTTAGTTAATTGTATGACCAACAATGTTACGATATGCTATAACCATTCATCTTGACCAACTAGTTGCGTGAAAGTATATAACTTCATCTGATTAATGAAAATTATAGATGCGTATGCTTAGAAAATAAAAGTGAAAAAAATGGTTGAATGAAGTCACTAAGTTCGAGTTCGAGTTCGACTCAGTCACAAACATCGATGCTTAGGAATTTTCGACCTCATCTTTTGAATACCGTAATTCGTATAGCAATATCATATATATAGATTTACTAATCATATATTTGCACAAACTAATTTATACTACTCTATGTTTACCCGTTATAAAAAGTTGCGATGAATATTACACAACACTTATTGATTAGCAAGTATTTTTCACCGTTACATACTACTGTTTTCGTATATCCATTACATCACGATGCACGGGTACGCTACCATATTTATATGAGATATATAGTGTACGATAAATTTATTCTAAATTCTCGCCATGAGTAAAATTATTATCACGAAAAACATTTAATCGAATAATACTGTTCATCGAAAATTTTTGTTACAGGGAAACCGCCGCTGCAACGCACGAGTACCTGCTAGTCTCGATCAAGTGCAATCCAAGCACTTCTTTATTTTAGAAAAATCTGACATTTTCATATTTTAAGAAACCCAAATTCACTCAGATCTATAATTTAGCGAAAATGGACATGCGGAAATGAAAACATAACACTAATCGGAACACAAATGATCTTTACCCAGTGTGGTATATTAGCTTGCAAAACTTCCCTTCTTTAAGCTACGTGGGACTCAAGGTTGAAATATGATATTTGTAAAATTTTCCTATTCAAAGAATAATAACATGTAACTAGTTTCTGTAATCAAAATGTGGCATGTGAATTTTGAGCATTAACTTGAAGTTATTTTCTTAGATTTTTCTTAGATATATTTTTAGTTTATGAATGACAATGTTAACTGTTAAGCATGCTAAAAGATAGTGTACTTTTTTCGCTATCTTATAATACTAAAGTAATTGATAGTGTCAGTTTACAAAATGATGAATATGTTTAACAACCTATGAGTATAACATCTTAACAATGTATGAGGGAAACTCGATTCAGTTTGGTCTGTCGTCCATTGTGCTCAACCCTAATTCAAACAAACAATTGAAGAAGAAGAAGAAGCGGCTTTCAACCTATGTTCGAGTTTTTCCATTAGAAACCTTCCCATTCAAACTACATACGAGTTTTAAATGACTAAATTAGTTGGGTTAAGTCTAGTTGTGGGCTTGAGATCTATTATGTTTAAAGTTGGAATTGCTTTTCTGCTAAACAATACATCTAAGCTATGTTTGGCAAAAGTAGCTATGAGTTGTAGTCACAGCTCACTGCTCACAGTTTTTTAAAGAAGCATTGGAAAAATGAGTTTTCCTAAAAATTAGCAAAGTTCACCGCTCTTTTGCCAAACGAACACTAAAAATCAAAAAATTCATTACTCACTGCTTATCGCCCCAAAAGGCTTCAAAAAGCTCTGCGCCAAACATTGCCATAGTATAAACATATAAATACACATGTAAAGCCTAGTTATGTAGTCAAACAAAAAAAAAAATTAATGTTATAACTCTTTTATCATCTTATCCATCAAACTAATAAAGGTGATATTATAACTAAACTAGGTACGTTCAATCATGTGCATACGCACAACGCACAACCCACTGTCCATAAGATAAGTGATGATTTCTTGTTCGATTAGGAATCATATTTACCAAATCTTATATTAAAACTTTGAGAAAAGTCCAAAATAGATCTTTGTGGTTTGGCCTTTGCTCGCTTTAAATCCAGTGGCGAAGTTTGGATTTTGTAAGTGGGGGGTCGGGATCTAAATTTTTTTTTTCTAAGGCTATATTTCAGGTATACCGAAATTTTTGGGGGGTCGAAATCGAATATACCGAAATTTTTCTACACGAAAACTATATACCCCATACATCGCAAAAAAAAAATCGGGGGGTCGGGCGCCCCCCCCCCCCCCCCCCCCCCCCCCCCCCCCCCGCGGCCCCTATGAAGCTTCGCCCCTGGTTACATCCTTTTTTTTTGTACAAAAATCATCCCTGTGGTAGTAAAGTTGGCACAAAACCATCCCTCCGTTAATAATATCCTTTAATGAGGACCAATGATGCAAATTATTTTCCGTTATCTCCTAACAAGAGTTAAAATATTTGCATCGTTAGTCCTCATTGAGTTAAAATATTTGCATCGTTAGTCCTCATTGACTATAGAGTTAAAATATTTGCATCGTTAGTCTTTATTGAGTTAAAATATTTGCATCGTTAGTCCTCATTGAGTTAAAAAAAATTGCATCGTTAGTCCTCTTATGTTTTCGTCCGTTTTTATCCGTTTTCGTCCGTTTTTCTCATGTTTTTATCAGTTTTCGTCCGTCTTTATACGTTTTCATACATTTTTCTCATGTTTTTATCTGTTTCTTCCGTTTTTCTTACGTTTTTATCCGTGCTCATACACTTTTATTCGTTTTCATTTATTATTTTACGTTTTCATCCGTTTTTCTTATATTTTATCCGGTTTCATCCATTCTTATATATAGAAAAATGTATGAAAACTTGACATTTGATAAAAATGTTTCTGAATCGATTTTAATTCACGATTTTGACCCGTTTCTGGTCCTAATCATCAAAAGTGTGAAACACATAAGTTGTTTGGAACAATGTTTTACATCAAGACACGCGAGATTTTAACCTAAAATTGCACCTTCACCACCACCACCCACCACCTCCACCCATCACCACCAACCACCGCCTCCACCATCGCCGCTGGCGCCACCACCCATCGCCACCACCACCGTCGCCGCTACCACCGCCGCCGCCACCACGTGGTGGTGGTGGCGGCGACGGGTGGTCGTGGTTGTTGGTAGCGGTGGTGGGTGGAGGTGGTGGTTTTGTGCCAACTTTACTACCACAGGGATGATTTTTGTGCCAAAAAAAGAAAAAAGATGTAAAGCGAGCAAAGACCAAACCACAGAGATGTATTTTGGACTTTTCTCTAAAACTTTTCTTAATAAAATGGATATATGTTAAGTAACTACTCATCAAATTTAAGTCTTGAAAATAATTTTAATGTAAAATAAAATAGTAGCAGCAAATAGGAAAACATGTGTAAGTACGGTCTTAAAATCGGATCGGACCGAAAATCGATTTGGCCCAAACACCAGACCGAAATGCTCGATTCATGTCTGGGTCGATCTGGTCCGTCCGGTTCGTCAGTCGGTCCATTCCAACAAAGCACAATGTTCAGTTGTGCGTAAGACCAAACCGGATCGACTTGGACCGAAAACCAAAAATGGTTAAAAGAGTGAACCGAAGACCGGAACAAAATACATTTGATCCAATCTGATCGGTCCGGTTCGATCCGATTTCTTGGTCAATCCTATCCGCGTTCTATAATGCTTAACCCTACATGTGTCCATGATTTACACACAATCATCATTAGCTCTAACAATTGCCAATCACTTTTCTTTTTTCTTTTGTTTTTTAATAATAATAATAATTACTTTTATACACAAAGTCATCTTAAAAACATAAACTCACCCATTTTATCCTCAGACACATACACAAATAAATTGAAACTAAAGACCATAACGGATTAATAGATAACTCATTCAGCAACCACCGTCGTTTCATCTATGACAATTCACAAACACCGCCAACCACCCAACAATCTTGCCTTTGCATTTTTTCTAGGTGGTAAACAAATAATGTAAAGAAATGAGAATTCTTTAATTGATAATCATGTGGTGTAGCATTGGGTTGTAAGACATGATAAAATTTTATAAAAAGTAGAAACTGTTAGAGTTTGACAATCAATATAGCACATACGCGGAAGCAAGGATCAATAATAACACGTATAAAAATAACTGAAACATAAATAAGAACATACCCGAAGCACTTCAATAAACCTTGAACTTGTGTAAAATAGATCAATGATAAACCCCTTACCGTTTTGTTTATCGATCTCTTGATAATTACTAAAGTAAGTAATTACCTCGTTCTTGTACACACAAACTACCAACGAATAAAGGTTTATGCAAGTAAACGAAAACACCAATTTTCGATTAACCAAAATCGCCCCAAATCCCTTAGGAGGGGGTGAGTCGATCGGCCAAGAAAGAAAACAAGAGAGAAAAGGTTTTAGGGTTTTGTGTGTGCACAAAAGATATGAAACCCTAACCCTTGGCCTTGTATATATACAAGAGTAAACTTGGAGGACAAGTTGGATATGAGTTGGGTTTCCCCTCCCTTGCTCGACCGGCCTAGGACACCCCAAGGGTGTTCTAGATCCTTCTTGACTCCTAAATTACATTATAGTCCTTATCTTTCGTCACTAATGATAGTTAGTCCATACGGTTAATAACTAACGACCATTTAGTCCACTAAGTGTTCATATTAATATATATATTCGATACATATATTATATATATATATTAATATACATTATTCTTGTTTGTAATGTGTGCAATCCCGAGGTCTTGGGTTCGATACTAGTCATTTACATATTAATATTTATACGTTACTTTTAACAGCTCCCACTCGTATATCTATTAATAGTAAATGACATTGGTTGGCGTCTTGCAACACTCCAATGCCCCCAGTTCGACTCGAGCTAGGTTTCCTGGAAAACCTTTAATGATTCATCATTATTATTATCCTTTCGCTTCTAATACTAAATTAATAAAGATGTGAGGTTCTTTATTAAATTTTGTTTCTCGTCTCTTTATGATTGAACAAAATTACCAAAACATCTGAACGTATTCCAGATAGACTTTGGGTGTGGCCACGCAAACATTTTGTCAACCCTACGAGGGGCCCAGCAGTATTAAACTTCTGAACAAATCAGAAGGAACGAATTCTCTCTTGACTACAAGAATAACCCATGAACTTTGTAACATTCTGAAAACAACCCTTATGACTTCCAATTACGGTAAGCGGTAGATTGCTCCACAAAATGCACTACATCCATGACACTTATCTGGTATCTCAAGTCTGAGGATAACTTTAAATATGATTCTCACAATAAATTTAAATCATATTGTTGGGATAAGTCCAATACTCAATTCATTGAATATCATGTGAAATTGGTATGACTACGCATCAATATACTTTCAAGTATATCCTTAACCAATACTCAAAATTGTCTTAGTTTAATGATATTCCCATATCATTAATCAACAACAGACCATTTAGAATAATAAATTATTCATAGATCTTAAACATGCAAATATAGGATATATTATTAAGACAATGAATAAATAAACATAACCAATACTTTATTTCATTAAAATTAATAATTGTACATTACATCCCTTATCCAAATACTAATCACAAATGGGCATGAAACTATTAGCTAATTTAAGTCCTATTCCTTCACCATGCTTGTAAAGCTTGGTGCCAGGTAAAGGCTTTGTAAATTGATCAGCTAAGTTTTCATCTGTGTGAACTTTGAGCATTTCGATTTCACCTATTTCAACTTGTTCTCTAACATAGTGGTGCTTAATCGGGAAATGTCTGGTGTCTTTCATGATTCCAGGTTCATTGGCAAATGTAATTGCAGCTGAGTTGTCACAATACATTTTAATAGGTCGCTGAATCGAAGGCATAACCCCAAGCCCTGAAACAAACTTCCTAATCCAAACAGCTTCCATTGCAGCTTCTGAAGCAGCTATATACTCACTTTCTGTAGCAGACATCGCTAGTACACTCTGCTTTCTGCTCCTCCAATCCACAGCTCCTCCATTAATGACAAAAACATAACCAGTCTGAGACTTCGTATCATCTTTATCACCTTTCCAAGAAGCATCGCAGTAACCTGTAACATCAAGCTCTGCAGATGGAGTACCCCTATAAACTAAGAACATCTCTTTAGTAGCCCTAAGGTACTTAAGAATATTCTTAACAGCAGTCCAGTGTTTTTCACCTGGATTCTGCTGATATCGACTGGTTAAATTCTGAGCAAACGCCACATCAGGCCTTGTGCTTTTCACTGCATACATAATAGATCCCACAGCCGAAGCGTAAGGGACTCTCTTCATGCGTTGCACCTCTTCAGGTGTTGAAGCACAAACTTTATTGCTCAAGCCATGTTACTCTTGCATCGGCAAATATCCTTTCTTGGAATTTTGCATATTGAATCTCTTCAATATTTTATCAATGTAAGCACTTTGGCTTAATCCAATTAATCGCTGAGATCTATCTCTATATATCTTGATTCCCAGAATAAATGCAGCTTCCCCTAAATCTTTCATAGAAAAACAACTTCTAAGATATGCCTTAACCTTTTGCAAACTTAGAATGTCATTTCCCATGATCAATATGTCATCGACATATAATATAAATAAAATTACATTACTCCCACTAGCTTTGTGATATACACATGGCTCATCAAGATTTTGAGTGAATCCATACTTCTTAATTTCACTATCAAATCTCTTATTCCATTGTCGTGATGCTTGCTTTAATCCATAAATGGATCTTTTAAGCTTGCATACACGATCTGGGAATTCTGGATTCACAAACCCCTCAGGCTGTGCCATATAGATGTCTTCATCTAGGCTACCATTTAAGAAGGCGGTTTTGACATCCATTTGCCAAATCTCATAGTCATAGTAAGCGGCTATGGCTATAAGAATCCTAATTGCCCTTATGTCAGCTACAGGAGAAAAGGTCTCCTCATAGTCAACACCAAAAGTTTGAGTATAACCTTTAGCTACCAAACGGGCCTTATATGTGTGTACAATGCCATCCATATCAGTCTTTTTCTTGAAGAGCCATTTACTCCCAACTAGCTTGGCACCCGGAGGTAGGTCTACTTCTTCCCAGACTTCATTGTCTTTCATGGATTGCATTTCCCCATTCATAGCTCCCTGCCATTTTTCCTTTTCAGGACTATTCATAGCAGCTTTATAACTTGTAGGTTCATCGTGATCCCCTATCAAGTTGTCACCACACTCCATGTTAAGACATAGACGTGTAGGAGCCTTCACAGATCTAGAAGACCTGCGAACGGGAACCACTTCAACTTCAAGTGGAGGACCTAAACTTTCAGGTTCCTCAGGAAGTTGGCTAGTGTTTTCAGAAGGTGTTACATCTTCATGATCATCTTCCAGATCATATACTCTCCCACTGAATTTTTGAGATATGAGCTCCTTTTCTAAGAAGTCTCCATACCTTGCAACAAAAACTTTGTTTTCAGTTGGGTAATAAAAATAGTAACACATAGTTTCCTTAGGGTAACCTACGAAGATGCACTTTACAGATCTTTGTTGGAGTTTGTCTGCTGAGTCACGTTTAACATACGCCTCACAACCTCAGACCTTTAGATAAGACAAGTTAGGAGCTTTTCCAGTCTATACCTCATATGGAGTCTTATCAACCTTCTTTGTTGGAACCATATTTAAAATGCGAACTGCAGATTCCAAGGTATAATCCCAAAACGAGTAAGGAAGAGTTGTTAGATTAAACATAGATCGTATCATATCTTGCAATGTACGATTCCTTCTTTCAGATACACCATTTTGTTGTGGAGTATATGGAGAAGTAAGGCGCTGGACAATTCCCTCATTAGCTAAGTAATCTATAAACTCTTGACTCAGGTATTCACCACCTCTATCGGATCGAAGAGCTTTAATCTTCTTTCCTAGTTGCAACTCTACTTCTGGTTTAAACACTTTGAATGTTTCAAATACCTCATGTTTATGTTTAAGTAAATAAACATAACCATAACGGCTGTAATCATCCGTAAATGTTAAGAAGTAGCTAGCACCTCTCCTTGACACATGTCTAAGTGGTCCACACACATCTGTGTGAATAAGACCAAGTAGATTATTAGCCCTTTCAATCCTATTTTTAAAGGGTTTCCTTGTCATCTTTCCAGCAATGCAAGATTCGCACTTATCACATGATTCATCATTGATCTTTTCTAAAAGCCCATCATGTTGCAGCCTTTTCATGCGATCTTTTCCAATGTGAGCAAGTCGACAATGCCAAAGATAAGATGAATCCAGACCTTTCTTGATTCTCTTATTGTTGATGCTATACATTGAATTATTTGTAACAAAAGCATTATCATTATTATTCATATCAATTTCAAAGACACCATTCACAGCAATAGCATTAAAATAAAAAACACCATTTAAAGAAACCGAAATTCCATTGCTAGAAATAGTATGCTTAAAACCAAGGTTCAACAAACATGAAAATGAAATTACACCTCTAACAATTGACGGTGCATAATGACAATTATTTAAAGATAGTACTAAGCCCGAAGGCAACACTAAATCATAAACTCCTATAGCTTCAACTTCTGCATGCGCTCCGTTACCAACGTGCAAGAATTGTTGTCCATAGGCCAGCTTTCTCTCAACTCTGAACCCCTGCAAGGTATTGCAAATATGAATACCACATCCCGTATCACATACCCATGAATTCAATTTAGGAGTAAGAGTGAATAATTCAATCATAAAGAACGCACCTGATGAGCTGGGGTTACCAGCTTCATTCCCCTGCTTCTTGAGTCGCAAGTCATGAATATAGAGAGGGCAATTGCGCTTCCAATGGCCCTTTTCATGACAATGGTGACATGCCTGATCCTTCTTGTTTGGTGGATTCACCTTTTTCTGCTTAGGCTGATGTTGCTTCATCTTGGGTTCAGGTTGATAGGCCATGACCTGCTTGCCTTTGTTACCTTTCCCTTTGCCTTTGTTCACATGCGATTTCTTCTGGATTCTCCCACCATGAATTGCCAACACTTGCGGGGTAGGAGCCTTGACCTTGGCTGGTAGACTTTTCTCATAATCAACAGGCAATGCGAGTAATTATGAGACTGTCTTCCCCGAGCAGTGCATGTTGAAATTTTGCACAAAACCAGCAAAGTCCTTGTTAAGGGCCCTATTGATCAAGTGCACTTGCACATTCTTGGGGTAACCAAATCCAATTCTGTGAAGCTGATCAAAAGATTCCTTCATCTCAGTCACATAATCTTCAACTGGTTTACCATCACCATGCTTGCAGTTGTGTAGCTTGTCCAGTTCATCATACAATTCAACTGCAGGAGGTTTCTCATAAGATTGCTGAAGTACTTCAAGCATATCTTTTGGGAAAAAGTACTCAAACTTCTTTTGCAATTGAGCACTCCTGCTAGTGAGTATTAAACAAGCAACCTCATTAAACTTAGCATGTGTTGCCCTCCATTCTTCCTTAACTGCTTCTGCTGCAGTAGCAGCAGGTTCAGCTGGGCATTCATCGGTCAAGTATTTGATCTTACCGGTCGACCTCAAGACAATTCTAAGCGAGCGGTACCAATCATTGAAATTCTTTCCAGTCAATTTTTCTCTCTCAAGATGACTCTTGAAAGCAGAAATCACAGATAGGGTATCGGGTTGAGCCATATCTACAGATAAAAGTTCAAACATTAGTATTTTCGATAATAAATATCTTCAAGAAAATAAAATACCCATTAGCTATATTCATATAACCACCAAAATTTTCTTGAAAACCTAGGATCTAACTTTACATAGTTCCACCACATCAGTTGATCTGCTAGTAGTGAAAGTACAAAAGATAGTAATCTGTCGAACAATAATTGGCAAACAAGATTTCCAATTCCTAGATCATTATGGGAATTACATCAAATTGATTCATCAATTTGCCTTGTAAGCATGTTTCATCCCATCTCATGCCTTAAGTTCTAGGTCTCACGCACAACTTAATTAAGTCGTCTACCTTAGAAACTGTAAAATTACAATTATGGTCTCACGCGTTAAAAGAATTTTACCTTGTTATAGTAATTTAGCCTAGGTCTCACGTTTACTAAATTAAGATTCCAAGTGTTTCTTATAGATAGATGGCATGTAACTTAAATTATAAGGGTATTTAATTTTGATGTGTAAATCAAAATATATATAAAGATGCATGCACTCATCTTTATAGCATAAGTTTTCAAAACCTTTTTATTACCAATTCGTGAAATTAATACACAAAGTTTTACTTGAGGTTTAACAAACCCTAAGATGACTTTCTACAATTATGATTTTAAAATTAATTCGTTTAAGACATATTCAAGATTGTGATAACCAAGGCAGACTCTAAGGCTCTTTTCTAAGCCTTCAAATCACGGTTATGAATATCGTCTTAAAGGACTTAATTTTAAAAGCATATTTGTACAAAACATCAATCAAGCAAAAGTTTATGGATTCAATCTCAAAATTATGTAAAAAAGATTCAATCTTTATTACTTTAGGGTTTCACCATTATTAGTCTATATTATTTGCTTTTATAAAAATCACCCTTTTTATTGCTTACATCAAGTCAAACAATTAAGAAAACAATAAAAACAAGTAATTAAAAGAAAAATAAACAACTAATAATAAAAACGTGAAACAATTAACCACATGCAAACCTTATTAAAAAAAATCCTAATAAAATCAATTCTAGGTATTATAACGCATGTAATCAATTAAGGCCTTCTCCTCTTAATGGAGGAGAGTCACATACATTGACGTATCAATTGCGTAGGCCAAAATCAATATACACACCACATAGCATATTAATTGATTTTAATATATTATGTATTGGAGTCTTCCCCAATTTTAGATCTATTTAAAACATGTGACAAATAAATAATACAAACAAGATCCATGACTAACATGCATGTTTCGTCATGGATTAAACCTAACAATTAGCACATAGGTCACAAGTACGTTCACAAAACCGGTTTAAGACCTAGGGTTTCTATGTGATTACAATTTAATCAAGAAAACCACAAACCCTAATTAGGGTTTTTAGTGGAAATCGACCCCCCCCCCCCCCAAAAAAAATTAGGGTTAGGGTTTTAAATTTTAATTAAAAAAATTAAAGAAAACCCTAGAAAAAAAAACATGTATCTAAAACAATTAAAGATCCGATTTTTATTACGTTTTAGTAATCAATTACATATTATCCATGGCTCCTGATGCCACTGTTAGAGTTTGACAATCAATATAGCACATACGCGGAAGCAATGATCAATAATAACACGTATAAAAATAACTAAAACATAAATAAGAACATACCCGAAGCACTTCAATAAACCTTGAACTTGTGTAAAATAGATCAATGATAAACCCCTTACCGTTTTGTTTATCGATCTCTTGATAATTACTAAAGTAAGTAATTACCTCGTTCTTGTACACACAAACTACCAACGAATAAAGGTTTATGCAAGTAAACGAAAACACCAATTTTCGATTAACCAAAATCGACCCAAATCCCTTAGGAGGGGTGAGTCGATCGGCCAAGAAAGAAAACAAGAGAGAAAAGGTTTTAGGGTTTTGTGTGTGTGCACAAAAGATATGAAACCCTAACCCTTGGCCTTGTATATATACTAGAGTAAACTTGGAGGACAAGTTGGATGTGTGTTGGGTTTCCCCTCCCTTGCTCGACCGGCCTAGGACATCCCAAGGGTGTTCTAGATCCTTCTTGACTCCTAAATTACATTATAGTCTTTATCTTTCATTACTAATAATAGTTAGTCCATACGGTTAATAACTAACGATCATTTAGTCCATTAAGTGTTCATATTAATATATATATATTCGATACATATATTATATATATATATTAATATATATTATTCTTGTTTGTAATGTGTGCAATCCCGAGGTCTCGGGTTCGATACTAGTCATTTACATATTAATATACATTACTTTTAACAGAAACTTCAAGTGTTTTATCTGCTAAACTCATAAAAACTTTAAATGGTTCAAAGTTACACAAGTTTTCAAAAAGCTAAAGAAGTATACAAATTTTCAAATGTTGTATCAGGAACTGCCATATTTATAGCGATGCATCAATTGGAAACATACTATTATTCTTAACACGTATGATCCATACACATTATGGTATATTAACTATAAAAGAGTTAGGTGCTTTTTGAATTCGACTTAATTAACTTAATATGAAAAAAAAAAAAAAAAAAAAAAAAAAAAAAAAAAAAAAAAAAAAAAACCGAATTAATTAAGTCATATAAAAACTGTTTGTTTATGACTTAATAGAGAAAGATGACCGAAAATATTAAGCAATAAAACCGAAAGTGTCTGCATTACGTTACCTTTTAATCAAACGTGACTTAATAAAAAAATTTAACAAACAAGTCCTTACTTCTTTAGTCTATGTGGGACTCAAGGTCGAAATTATAAGTAACATGTGACAACCGCATATCTTTAGGTAATCCATGGTGACTTGCTAGTTGCACATGTACAAAATAATCTTAGAGTAAACAAATTTTACGTCATCAAAAAATATTTAATTCCAATTCTTTGCCATAATTCTACAAGACCATGTGAAAAGTTCCCAAGCTTTGAACAAGAAAAATATCGAATTTGAATAAGTAATGCATAGTAATGAAGGTCAAAACTATGTACTTTAAAATCAATGAGGATGATCCAGTAGTAAGGGTTTAGTTTCTTAAGACAAAAGTGCTTACAGGTTTTGGGTTCGAACCCTGAAGAGAAATTTAATACCCCAATGACCACGGAGGTTCACTTGTATCCAAAAGGTATACGAGGAGGAGGAAAAAAAAAAAAAAAAAAAAAAAAAAAAAACTATGTACTTTAAAAGATAGCTAAAAAATTTGGTCAAACTTCAAACCATTATCGTTATTTCAGTCGACAAAATGTATTTGATTTGGTAATCATTGAATTATATTTAATCTCAAACCACTGTCAGCACTCAGCAGTGACACGTTTTCTTTCTTTCTTTTTTTTTTTTTTTTTTTTTTTTGTCAATTATGTCATCTCACCATCACATCTCACTTCCTAAACTAACACACTCTTGTCAACGGTAGCGTGTCTCTTTTGGAATCACTTATATTACAAAACACTCATACACAAAACACTCAAAGGGGCCTCACTCTCTCATCCCTTTCCTGGTTGCCAAACCGAAGCACCACCAACGAGATGGTGCCATCGGTGTCACAAAACCAACGCTTGTCGGTTAGCTAGTAATTTCACATTATTTTCACCTAACAACTTTTGCATTACTTTGTTTACTATTCCTAATTTATATTTGGATGTTTGCTTCTGTTTTTCTTAGTTAGAAAGTATGTAAAATCATATAGTCATATACCAACGAAGTTTGTCTAGTTATCTTATGAATGTTATAAAACAATTTGTTGGATTGTATGTTAGTAATAGTCAATCTTGTCATTTTGTCCCTCAATGAATACATTACGAATGAAGACATGTCAAGTTAATACCCAAGTACCTAAAATGATTAAGGATATCTTATGTCACATATTATGATTTCTAATATAGGACAATGCATTTGATAAATCTGAATGAACAAATTTTATTAGTTTTTGTTCCGTATTTTTTTTTTATAGTTTAATATTTTTAACTTGTTAAGCTTTATATTTTATATTCCGTACTTTCAGTTTCACAGTTTCATAATGAAAACAGTATTAGAAAAAAAAATTAAAAAACTTAATTTAAAATAAAAAATTAAAAGAAATGGTAGTATTACTTGTATTTTGTGAAGGGGAGAGGCGGAGCTACGGAGGAGGCACAGTGGGCAAGTGTCCCCTCAAAACTTTCTGACGTAGTGTATTTTTTCGAAGATTCTAGTGTTTTTCGTCATTTTTCCCCTTATAAGCAAAAGAAACGAAGTCAGTTAATCTGAAAATTCATGATAGAAGAAGAAAAAAACCCTGTTGTCGAAAAAAATGACTGAATGAGAGAAAAAAAATAATAAAAAATATAGAAGAAAAGAAAGGACATAAATGTTAAATGAAGAAGAGAGTTTCTCTCTTTTGTTGTGTAATCACATGATATGCATAGAAAGTGAGAAAGTAATGAAATTTTTTTTTAATTTTTTTATGGATGTTTTTGTCATATATTTTCTTTTTTTTTTATTGGTCTTGGTACTTTTTAAGTTTCATCATATTTTGTCACTTTTTTTTTTTCTTTTTTTAATTTGTAAAGTTTACTATGAGTTTATTTTTCACACTTTAATAAATATTGCAAACTTAATAAAAAATTTCTTAATATATGTTAATCATCATTTTTCCTTGTAAGTTTTATTCTAGTAAAAAATAATAATAAACATGTAATCTTTTTGATTTATTAAACTTTACATACTTCATTGTTTTTATTCATAATAACGAGTCTTTAAAATAATTGAAATCACACAATTTTGTAGAACGAGTAATTTCTTCACACTACAAATGCCACCTAAAAATATAAGACTCTCGGTTTGATTTGCTTTAATTTGACGTATTTAGTGTTATCGTTTGGTAAAAAAAAATTGCGACACTTTTGCACAAGTTTCTTTTCTTTATTGGCTCGCAGTAGTAAACCCCCCCCCCCCCCCCCCCCCCCCCCCCCCCGCGGGTGCCCCTGAGGAAGGGTACATGTAACTATCTTTATAAAAAAAAATTACATATATGAAAATAGTAAAAATGTAAGAGCACACAGTGCAAAAACATTTTCCCTTGCGCCAAACCATGTTATCACACCAACCCTCGCGCTAATGCATTGGCTTGCACTTTAACATGTTTTTTTGTGACCGCTGTGTAGTCCGACAATGAGCGATATACGAAGGGTGTTTTTTAGGGGTTGTTTGATAAAACCAAATGATTTAGCGTTGAATTATTCTAAACTCTAAATAATACAAAGGCTCTGTGTGAACTTGGTTCTGAATGATAGTGAGGTGTTTGATAAGTGTTGTAGATACCGGTCTGAACGGTATAAATTTACAAATTTAACATTGTATTGCATGTACAAGATGGATTCTTATTGTTTATTTTCCGAAATTTCACAAAATGAATTAATATGTACTACATAATATTACTTAGTCTTGAAAAGGAAAATAAAATTAAAAACTCTCTCTCTAACAAAGTGTCTCCCAAAAAAAACCCTAGATCTTAAGACAGCCGCCGCCTCCTTCTCCGGCCATCGGCTTTGGTCGGCGGTCCGGAGATTACTTCCTTTAACTCTTCGTTGTACATAATTTCTTTTGTATTTTATTTTCTCTCATAAATCATGTTGCATAAATGCTAGGCAAGTTTTGGGTCATGTCGCTTCTTGCGCAAAGTAGAATAAGTTCATTAGTTGTGAGGTGGTTCAAATCGTGAGATGGTTAGGTTGTGAAGATGGTGAATTGGTGAACGTTTGAGGGTGTGAAGATGGTTCAGGGTGTAAAGATCGTTTGGGTTGTGATGATGTTTGAGGTTGTTGAAGCTCTTTTGAGCTGTGAACTGGTTCAGGATATGGAGGTGGTGAGGTCGTGAAAATGGTTTGTGCTGTGGAGATAGTCTGCTAGTAAGGTGGATCGGAAATCAGGTGGTGTGGGCATGAGTTCGATGAGGTCGAGGAGAGAGCGAGTATGTAACACCTAGGGATGAGCATTTCGACCCGAATCCCGGAATCGTACCGGTGCCGTACCGAAAAGGTACCGTTCCTGATATACGGTACGGTACCGGGACTACGAAATAAGGTGAAAAAGAAATCGGGACCAATAATTCGGTACGGGACCGGTACCAAATCGGGAAATTCCCGAATTAAAACGGGAAAAACACGATTTCTCGATACCGGTACCGAAATCGATACCAGTACCGGTATCCGAATCCCGTTCGGAACGGTACTGGTACCGCTATTTATGCTCGGGAAAAAATTGGTACCACTAATTTGGTACGGGATCGGTACGGGACCGATACCGTGCTCATCCCTAGTAACACCCCAACCCGATAAGGGTAGAAGTATTACATTATGATGACATATCAAAGTAAACACAAGCATACAAATAGTAATACAAAAGAATCTCAAAGGTTACTAAGGAAAAATATGAAGTACAATGTTACAAATAAGGATAATCAATAACATACTAAGTCTGAAAATGTAAACACTTCTAATCATCTCTAATCCCGAATAGCTATCCAAGTGTAGTCTTCTAAGTCCAAAGTACTCTCCACTCATAACCCAGCTTCCTATTAAAAACCTGCCGCAGGAAAAGAAATGCGGTTGAGCTTAAAAAACCTAGTGAACAGATATAAACAAACAAGAGCTAATAACAAAAGGGAAACGAAAGGGAATCTGAAATGAATCCAAGCAACCTGTTGACACGAATATCAAAGAATATAGAACATATGATAGAATCAACAGAACACGATCAAAGGGAATACATATAAGGAATATCAAGTGAATCAAAGGAAAGTGAAACGAATCATAAGTATAAGCAAATGAACCAAGGAAAGCCCAACAAGGATCACATACATAGTACAAGTAAGAACAACAAGGATCACATATATAGTAAAAGTAACAGAAATGCCCAATAATCATATATCAAATTGTACATAGAGTAGCTAGCTCGATGTACCAAATGTGAAATGGAGTGTATCGCACACACATACCCATTCACCAAATTGAAAATGAAACAAAGTACCTAGGATGCATCCATACGCTCCCTGCAAAAACAAATATACATATACCAAGCTCTAGGCTAAGCATACATACAATAATAATAATGGCCATGGTGCTATAGCATAATAGGGAACGTCGTGGACAAAAACCCACCTCCACAGATAGTGTCAATACCACTGGTGCATCAGTGGCAAGGCCATGAACTCCCCATGACTGGCTACAATTTAATCAAATAATGGGTAGCATATAAGGGCATAGGAATGCTATAAGAAATAGAATATAGCATACAACAAGTATCAAAGCAAATCATAACAGAAATGGATCGATAAAAAATGGATCATACAAAGGGATCATAGCAATGGTTCAAGTCAAAGGTCCAAATCAAAGATTCATATCATGAGGTTCGAATCAAAGGTTCATTATAGCAAAAGGGTTCATAGCAAAGGTTCATTAAAGCAAAAGGGTTCATAGCAAAGGTTCAAAATTTAAAGTTAAATAATCAAAAGATGTTAAAGAAAGTCATGAGAAATCTTAGAGAATAAAACATATTAAGGACTTTTGAAAATTATTTAAAACCTTTTTATCGTAAAAGTATTCCTTTAAAAACACATTTCATAAAAGTCATTAAAACCTTCATATAAAACTGACATAGTATCGTAATCACAGAAAGCATTTCAAAAATAGTTTTTCTCAAAAGTCATCAGGTTATATTTTTAAAAGGGTCTTCATACGGAATTATACTATCAAATGAATCAAGGATATCAGGCGTATAAAGATCAGAAATCATAATAGTGGCGATGGAATGGATCACGAGTAATAAGAAGCCTTACGGAAAGGTTAGAATATCTGTACATTAGACCGCAAGTGCAGCATAACAAAAACATAAAAATCGGAAGAAAACCCCTTCTTCAGCGAATCTACACGAGTTAATGATCGTCTTTATTATTCAAACACTCATTTTAAATCAGATTACTCGTTTTAGTCAGCTTTCTATTTTTTTGTAACTTTCCATAAATAGTAAGTTTCCCGTTTTAGTAATATTTCTCGAATTAGCAAGATTAGTCATTTGTAGTCAAAGTCGCCATTTAATCAAGTTAAAGTATTTAAATTGACAATTATTATAGATTAAGGTTAGCTATGACTATTTATAATAGTTTAGAGTTAAAAGTGTTAATATTACAAAGTTTAAGGTTAAATATGAAAATAACAGAAGTTAGGCTAAAAGTTTTACATATTGTATGCATGAACTAGTTATAATGTCCGCGCACGCGCGAGTTTTTTTTTTAAAAAATTTTTTGAATCATATATTTTTATTTATTATAAAACAAATAATTTAATCTTTGTTTTGTTTGATTTATGATTTTTAATTATAGTTTTTTATTGTTAAAGATAATTATTTAAAAATTTTAATCCTATTGTTAATTGCATCTTATCTATATTTTTTGTATTTATCTTCTACTTGTGTTATTGATAAATATAAAATGTTACATAATAAGAAAATAATCTTTTTTTTAAATAATATTATTACTAAATAAGGTATGGTTTAGTTTTTTTGAAATAGAAAAGTCTCCACTTGAGGTTTTGTTTTATTATATAAAAATGATTCATTCCTTCGTATGAAGGAAACTTTGCCGAAATCGACTCGCACCCTTCTTATGTTATTTTTTTCCGATTCGAACCAACAATGAAACCGACCCACATTCTTATTTACTCTAAGGTTTATTCCATATTTAGTACGCATATAAGAGATCACATATTTGTTTACATGATGACATATAGGTGTGTGCATGACCATATTTCAAAAAGAAAACAGAATAGATTGACATGCATGATACTTTATATTTTCCAAGTTCGTAGCTAGTTATTATGTTTAGATTGTAACTTACTGGTTCTTCTTCAATGTTGCTACTCATTTAAGGTTTCTCATATATAAGTATCATATTAACTCATATGACCTTTAAGGCTGAAACAAGGTCCGGTCGTCAGGGCCGTCCCATGAATTGGTGAAATTTTTGAGGGCCCTGTACGAAATTATATAATGAGGCCTTTCAATAAGCAATGTTATATATAAAGTGTCACCATTTATAAGATATAATGCAATTAGTTATCAAAACGTTAACATATTACCCATTTATAATATTTTACCATCTAAATACTCTTTTATTTGTTAAAAATATGTCCACATGCATATAATTATTAACGAAACAAATTTTGGGGCCCCTTAAAATTTTGAGGCCCTGAGCGGTCGCTCACCTTGCACACCCTCAAAGCCGGCCATGCCGGTCGTATAGACAAGATAACGGGACTCGACCTCTTAGTTGTTTTGAGTAGTTCGATCAAGAGAAACCACCAAGTTTTTATTATTGTCTATCGTATGAAAATGGTTTTAGGTCGCGTATAAAAGAGCCACAACAACATACCAAAACTGATTTGGAAAACAGAATTAACAAGCCGATTATATGAGTCTTAAAAAAAATCGTTATTTCATGTGGTTAAGATCATGATTTCATGTGAGTCTCATATGTTCATTTAGCCGACTAAAAGACACGACAAGGTCGAATATAGTAAGAGAGAATTCTAAAAAAAAAAATTGTAGATGTTTACCTTCAATGAGTGACACAAGAAGGAAACAAAGCATGATCGATTACAAGCCAAACTCCAACCGAATACAAGCAAAACCAGGCCCCTTTTCGAAACAGGAAACATGAGCAACAAGCTTCCTTCGAACCAGAATAACAGCCACGATCACACCTCGTTCAAGACACCTTCGAATCCACCACAAGCCTCCTTTGCGCTATTTTTAATTCGAACGGAATTGCAAGAAAAGAAAGGTAGCCACCGGTATTGTTTTTAGGTTTAAGGTTTGTGTATTTTTTTTTTTTTTTTTTTTTTTTTTTTTGTGTTAATGTGTGTGATGTTGTTTTTCTTAGGCGTATCAAGGTGGAAGTAATAAGGAGATATGTGTCCCTAAATAAACGATTTGGAAGAGACATCCAAATAAATGAATTGGTCGAGAATTTTGGGCGTGATAGGAGATAAGATTGGACCCATTCATCAGTTGACTTATACGTGATATAAGGAGGATAAAAGAAGTGTGATTTTACTTGCCATCTATAATATAATGAGTGCTTACAAATTTAAATATGAATTGGTACCTTAACACCTTCATACGTGTGATACATATAGATCTCAAAACAAGTATTGTTGACCCAAAATTATATCTCATGGTCGTGAATTAGGAGTCCAAACCGACACATAAACCGGCCCAATAAGAGCAGTCCCGTACAAATAATTAAAACCGGCGCTTTGTAGAGAAACAATGTGTGTTAATGTTTATGTATTCCGGCCCATATAAGACTAAAGACTTTAAGTCGTGTGATACTTAGCATAGAAATTTATGTTGAGTTGATTTTATATTCTTCATAAGGTATTAGTTCAAGTATAATATAGTTTCCAAATTCTCAAGTTCATATACTTAGGTTAAGTTCACCAACTTAGGTAAAAAATTTTAATTGTATGGGAAATTTAAGAAAGCAGGATTTTAGGGTTTTACAGATTATGTGAGGAGTTCAGGTCATGGAGATGGCGAGTATGTGAAGCGTTCAGGTCACGGAAATAGTAAGTTCGTGAGGTGAGTTCGTGAGGCGTCATGGAAATAGTAAGTTGTGTGGGAGTGCGTGAAGTGTTTTGGTCATGGAGATAGTGAGGTTGGGAGGTATTTCGGGTCGTGAGATGTTGAGGTTGTAAGGTATTTCTGGTCATGAGATGTTGAGGTTCTGAGGTATTTAGGGTCGTGAGATGTTAATGTTGTGAGGTGGTTCGGCTCATCAGTGAGATGATACAGAGGGGGAGATGACGGGGAGGTGGTGAGGTCGTTAATTTTGAAGACGTTAGATGTTGAGGTTATGAATTGATTCAAGTCAAGGATAGTATGAGTAGGGCTGGCATAACAGGTTACACGAACCTGTTAAGACACGAACCTGTTAAGGTCAAACACGAACACGACCTGTTAGCTTATCGTGTCATTTTTCTGAAACACGAACACGACACGAAAATAAACAGGTGCACCTGTTAAGACCTGTTAAGAACCTGTTAACATGCGTATGACCTGTTAAATGTGTTAAGAACCTGTTAACATGCATATAACCTGTTAAGAACCTGAACCTGTACCTGTTAAGAACCTGAACTTGAAGATACTTGAAGATGCAAAAGTTCATACATAATGCAAAAGTTCATACAATTTTAAATAACCCATAGAAGTACAGAACATGAAACATAAATCACAAATCTTAAGTCTTAACTATTACATAATGATAATAATCCTTAACAATACGAAGTGCGCCTTTCTCATCTTTGTCAAAGAAATTCCAACAAATAGATCGTTCCTTACGTTTTCTCTTGGCTCCTACTTCCCTTTCCATGGACTCGACCTCATCAGGTTGTGTAGACTTAGGGTCAATTTCAATACATTCAGAATCCATCTACAAGCAACAAAAATACACAATAAGACAATGACTCGGAACAAAAAGCTCAAAACTAAAGAGTAAATAAGCAATCAAGCTGCTGCTACATACTAAGCTGCTGCTATAACCTATTTAATCATTTCAAGCTGCTGCTATTCTGCTGCATACTCGACCTCATCAGGCTGCATACTAAGCTATTTAATCATTTCAAGCTGCATACTAAGCTGCTGCATACTAAGCTATTTAATCATTTCAAGCTGCATACTAAGCTGCTGCTGCATACTAAGCTGCTGCATACTAAGCTATATCGATTGAACAGTAAATCAAATACCAGTAAATCCTTTCAAGTTTAACCCTTTTGCGTACCAGTAAATCCAAGAATAATTAATAATCGATTTAATCGTAAATCAAATACCAGTAAATCCAACAGTAAATCAAAGTCTTAAAACCTATTTAATCGGCTTATCGATTGAACATTTGAACGAGAGATTCGACAACAATAATTAATAATCAAGAATGAAAGATTCGACAAACAAAATACCTGTTTATAATCAAGAATAGATTGAACGATTGAACGATTACTTCATCCGTATAACGATTGAACGATTGAACGATTACTTCATCCGTATTCCGTGCGTTAGTTTGGAGTTGAACGATTGAACGATTGCTAGATGAGAGGAATAGATTGCTGAGATTGAACGATTTGAGATGAGATGGATAGGAAACCTGAGATTGAACAGTTTGGAGTGGTGAGTGGTGACTGATAAAGTTGGAGGCGGATAAGAGATGGATAGGATTTTAGGGCTTTTATTTTTAAGAATTATATTATTAATTTATTATATATATATTATAATCTTAACAGGTCATAACAGGTCTTAACAGGTCTGACCTGTTAAGACACGAAAATTAACAGGTCTTAACAGGTCTGACCTGTTAAGACACGAAACCTGTTAAGGTCAAGACACGAACTTGTTAAGAACAGGTCGTGTCGTGTCGTGTTAACAGGTTTCGTGTCAAAATTGCCAGCCCTAAGTATGAGGTCGTGTGGTGGTTTACGTCATGGATAGTGAGGGTGTAAGATGGTTTAGGTGTGGATATGGTGAGTTTTATGAGGTGTTCAGCTGTCAGATGGTGAAAATTGTAACGCCGTGAAAAGTAGATGCCAGGTTGTGAGATGGTCAGAGTCAGGTTGTAAGCCAATGTCGTTAAAACAAGTGGTTTGGGGGTTTTCATTATCGTCACTATTCGCAATGCCACCACTTGGTTAGATCGTGTGTTCGGAATTGTGTGTTTTGAGGATATGGTGTGGGGTTATGTTTTATGTGTGAGGTCAAGGTTTGTGGTCGGGTGTCAATCCGTCTCATGCTTTCTACCATGTGTTTGCCCTTAAGTGTTGTTGCGTTTTGGTGGGTTTGGTATGTATGAGTTATATCTTAGTAAGTATGATATCCATTTTGTGATATCCTTTGTAGGTCGTAGTGAGTTTGGATTTAGTTTGATCGATGTATTATGTTCATGTCGTGTAACTTTAGCAACTTGCTATTTTATTAATATATGTTGCCTTTAAAAAAAATGTACTACGTAATTATTACTTAATATATACTCTAAATTATGTAAATACGCTTTTTGCATGAGCTTTATCTGATACTACAAGTTTTGGTATTTGATTATAAATATACACAAGAACAAACATGAATACATACGGGGTTGAGAACAGTGGCGGAGCCAGTGATTGTAGGGGGCAATCGAGCACTAATAGAGGTGATATAATGTATCGGGAGATGTCATTTTTTAACGTAATCTGAAACAAGTCGGGTCGGGTCGGGTTCGATTAAAGGTAACAAAAACACTATACTTTGACGCAACTAACACTAAATATAGTCCGATTGGTAATTTCAACCACATTATTATAATAAACCGACGTAAACTCTACATTACATATGTATGTTAAATAATAAGAACCTCGCGAAAATTTATTCATGCCAATGTATTATGGCCCCGGGCATAATATAAAACTAAAACAAAAGGTTGTGATATTCACGTACATATGTAATATAAAACATTAACATTATCATGATTAAAAAAAATCACGTTATAAAATGTCTACCAAAATTTTGGATTAAACTATACTACAGTGTTACGTATTACATATATATATATATATATATATATATATATATATATATATATATATATATATATATATATATATGCAAAGGATCACGTGCGGATGGTACTTTTTAGTGCGGAAGTACGGATGCGTATGGGCCGTTGATCTTTTCCCATCAGCGGCTGTGATTAGATATAATTATATAACACGGAGTGGCATTCTCGTAATTATTATATTTAGAAAATACGGGTCAAATCTTCGCCCGTTAATATCTCCTTATCTTTTTTATTATTATTTGAATATTTTCTTTCCTTATTTTTTGCAACTATATTTATTTAATTTTCATTATCGAATGGATTTACCTGATCAGTATTCTGGTATTGGTCATGATCTATCGGATCATTTTTTATCAAAAAACCGTGTTGAAGGTATTTTTTATAAGCTATCTTCTTGATATTCTGCATTTTCAAATTAATTTCTTTATATGGTAGATATTGTGATATTAATATATAAGAATGGTATTTTGATATTAATATATGATATGTATTACGATATTAAAATATAAGTATGGTATTGTGATATTAATCTATTGTGAATATTGTTTTTGTTATATGATATGTTTTACGATATTAAAATATAAGTATTGTATTGTGATATTGTTTTTGTTATATGATATGTATTACGATATTAAAATATAAGTATGATATGTATTACGATATTAAAATATAAGTATGATATTGTGATATTGTTTTTGTTATATGATATGTATTACGATATTAATATATAAGTATGGTATTGTGATATTGTTTTTCTTATATGATATGTATTACGATATTAAAATATAAGTTTGGTATTGTGATATTGTTTTTCTTATATGATATGTATTACGATATTAAAATATAAGTATCGTATTGTGATATTAATCTATTGTGATATTGTTTTGTTATATGATATGTATTACGATATTAAAATATATGTATGGTATTATGATATTAATTGTTTTTATTATAGAGAAATTTGTTTTTGACACGTGGCCTTTATCTGTTTGACATAACAAATTTATATATTAATGTCGTTTTGTTATTCTGCATTTTTGAATTTTATTCTTATATTATTATTTCTTTTATGGTAGGTATTACGATATTAATTTTTAAATGCTATCATAGAAATGCAATTAATATCACAGTAGTTATCTTAAAGACTATTAATTTAAGAATAACTTTTTTCAAATGCAGAATACATATTTGTAATTCTGAAAAACAAAAAAGATTAAATTAACAGTTCATAATGATAATTACTCGTTTTTTAATAATAAAAATGTTAGTATCGTAATAGCAATCATACTGATGTACTCTTATCAGAATACGTATAGTTAAATCGTATAATAACAATATGAAATAATTAAGAATACCTTCTTTAATTTCTGCAAATCTTACTTTCCTTAAATTCATTATCGATAAATCTGTTTTTTTTTTTTTTTTTTTTTTTTTTTTTTTTTTTTTTTTTTTTTTTTTGTGTTTATTTTAAGCAAGATATATAATGATATTATCTTATTAGTGTAAACGTTTTGAAGTATTTACGAAAATGCCACCGCGTTTTTTTTAATCTTTGATGAGATGGACGGATGATTGTGTGGTCCACATTCATCCGTACCATCCGCACTTAAAATGTGAAACGCACCCGATCCCTTCCCTATATATATATATATATATATATATATATATATATATATATATATATATATATATATATATATATATATATATTCCCCTGTTCTCTATACTCTATAAGTAAAATAAATCGTTCAAAAAATATAAGTAAAATAAATACAATAAAAAACTGGCCCACTTCCCCATATCCTAACTTGCATTTCTCTTCCAGTTTACTCCTTCCCTAGCTTCCATGTTTTCCGACTGAAGAAAACCACCGGTAAAACGTTTTTTTGGACATTAAGGCGCACTAATTTTGTTAGAATTTAAAGAGCAGCGAGGGCACTCGGATTATTTAGCCGAGGGCATGCACCAGACTTTTTTCCATCATTTTGATTTTTTTCCTATATGTTTTAATGTGTCCGAAAGAACATGGTTGGGGGCATCGCCCCCACTACCATTAACATGGCTCCGCCTCTGTTGAGAACAGACTTTCATTCAAGTAAAATAGTTGACGCCCATTTCAAAAAATAAAAGAAACTCGTATAAACCATTATCACTTAAACATAACAACATATGAAATATGATAAAGAATGATAAGTCAAATGACAATGATGATTATTTTTGCCAAAAGGACATAAGACCACACACTATGTTTAATTATGTAAATAGCATGACTGTTTTAAAAAGAAATATATAGGATGCATGACATAGGTATACTATTGAGGTATTGACTTACTACTCGATGGTTTACGAGTCTCACCCAAGCAAAATCGTACAGTAGCAAATTGAATAGTTGAGATGCATTAATTTTCTTATCAAACAACCAAGCTTTTGACCGATTCGGTAGTGGGCTCTGAGTTGATCCATTAAACAATCAAACACCCACTTAGTGTGAGTGATTAAGGGGCTGTTTATTTAGCACTTAATCATCTCTTAGTTAACATGTGTGGACCAAAAAAATCATAATTTAATATTTTTTTTTTTTAAGTGGGCCACCAAAATTCTCTTAGCTAAAGGCATAACATTTCATCTCCTCCCTAATAAGAGGAAGATACAGACGTGGTCCCGGTGTATGACCCACAATCTTTATAAGGCACTTAATTAAGTAAACACGCCCTAAAAATGAATCCTACTCAAATCAACCCATTTGTTAGTAAATGGGTCGAAATTGCCATATGCCACCTTCCCATCCTAGTCTGGTACAACTTTTGTGCTTTGAAATTAAAACTTATATTGATTTAACACAGGAAAAGTTTTAAAAAGAGCATTATAAGGAAATCAATTTTATTGTGGCTTAAAATTTACGACTGACCTCAATGCTTTGATACCCATATCCATGATGTATGCTTTACGGTCATTATCATTGCCATCAAACTTCTCAAGTTCCTTACTGTAGTAGTGAATGTCATCTCGAAGATGCCCATCTCCAGCACACCTGTATGATCGGTTGCATAAACTCAAGGAATTAGATTTTTTCTTTCTTTTTTTTTATTTCGAGAGACTAAAATGGTAACATATATACCCATTAACGCAGCAAAAAAGCATACCTATCTATAACAACGTCCGCAATTGATTTTTGATCATCAGCCATAACCAAAAATAAAAAAATAACAACTTGTGTGAGAAAAAATCTACCTTAAAACGTGGACCTTATCATTTGCATTTAGTCATCGGTTTTTTCTTTTCTCCATGTCTTTACTCTTCACTATGAGACACAACAAACATATTATTAGAGGAAAAAAAAGATCAGAATTTATACTAAAAGAAACAAATTATCTCATCCAATCTAACAACCACAACAAATGTATCGCTTTAATTTTTGAAGAAACAAAAGTATAACAAAATCTATTCACATCAGAACAAAAACTATTAGATCTTAAATTAGGGCGAAAACTAAAATAAGAAAGTACCAATTGAACGGCAGGCTGTTGTCTTAGCCGGGGTGATTGTTGTCACCGGCACATCATGGTGCAATCATCGGCCCATTCCTATCAAAACAAACATAAACTCACAGTCAAACTACTAATCAAAAATTTACCGTTACCGATTCTTCCCTATTTGCTCGTATGACAATTGATCTGTGCTATAGCTTACCAACAGTTAAAGCATTTGTGTCCAAGAAGTGGGAGTACTCAAAGTCAAAGTACTAATAAAAAATTTAGGAAACCGGTCGTCGAAAACAACGCGAAGAAGATGAATACTGAAAGACTTGTGTAACCGAAAACCCCATATCCAAACCAAATCTGAAAGCATGTATGTGTGATTGGAGTTTGCGGAGGATTGTGGAATCTTCCAGGTTTATCGATGTGCTATATCTATTTTTTAAGGCGGTGGAAGCTGTTCGGTTAACCAACAGGCTATGGATGTTGGACGATGGTATATGAAACAGCCCAAAAAAAAAGGCCCATGCATGGAGGTGGCATCGAAACGGGGCGCATTTTTGATTCTATTTAATATATATATTAACAAGACTGGCATCGGCCGGCCGTGTTGCGGCCTGGCGGGGTTTTTTCTTTTCGTTGTATTTGGTTATAATGTTGTTTATCAAAGGTATGTGGCGGGGCGGTTTTTTGTCGTTGTATTGTATTTTTAAAGGTATTTTACAACTATTTGTATGGTGACAACTAAAAAAAACAATTCATGACTACATCAAAGTCTAAAATCTAACCCACATTAAATGGTTAAAAAAGTGGCTGGTGCACTTGATTTTTGCCAAATAGAACTTGAATGTCTCCTTTTGAGTATGTGTTAACTGTGACTCCTTTGCCTCCAACGTCAGCATCTTCTCTGCAAGCTCTACCTTCTACTCTGCAAACACTTCAGCTTGTGTTTGTATTCTCCTCGCCTACATACATGGAACAGAAGTGCCCTTATTAGGCATGGCTCGATCTACGGGACTAACATGCATGATTGACCATAATATACTTCTTAAACTACTTGTGGAGCTATAGTTTTTATGAGGTTATATATAATAAGCAAGTTTTTTTTGGCTCATTGCATTTACCTCCGAATATGCTCATAAGGTAAAAAAATAAGCACATTAACCTATGTTACGTAGCTTTTGATACCGGAACATTAGCCCCTCAAAGCTGATCAAAATCACAACGTCCCACTTTTGCTTCCATTTAAAGTAGTCAACAGCTCGGTTCTGCCACATTGGTCAAGACTTGTCCAATGGTTGGTGCAAGCGTCGTGGGAATCCTTCAGGCTGGTTGGAAAAAAAACGTGCCCATAAGCACTTTAGAACGTAGCAAAATTTTTGTTAAACATTCAAATGACAGCTGAAACACATATAGATTCAACAGCAGATACATCCGAAACACATTTCTAACAATAACGTATTAAGACGTGTTCAGAAACTGTTTTTTCTAGTTATTTTGGGACGAACTGCTTATTAGGCTTGTGTCAGACATTCATGAGTTTATCTACTCGTCAGACTCTTGCACATAATAAGCAAATCCTAACACTAATTCATAAACTACTTATATATATATATATATATATATATATATATATATATATATATATATATATATATATATATATATATATATATATATATATATATATATATATATATGCCACTCTTCTACTTATAAGTGCGTAAACTAAACATTCTATACATAAAGAATACATTCCTACAACCTAATTTAATCAATAAAACATGTTACAATGGAAATGAACATTGTAAAGAAATACAAACCTGCAATGGGAGAACCCCCAGGCAATTTGTTGAACACACCTTGCAAACCTGAAAATTATAAGAAAATCATCAAACCATAGACAGATTAATCGGAAAAAAAAAATCTGTAAACCCATAATCAAAATCTAAGCAGTTCGTCGCAAAGGCATTGATTAACCTAAATAAATTTAAGCAATTCGTCCCAAAGGCATTGATTAACTATGTTAAAGGACATGGATTAAAGATCAACAACAACTTAGGTGCGTACCTTTTGCAATCCAAACGCTTGTCTGCAAACTTTATGGTTGCACTCTTCTCCTAGAATTACAAAGATATATTATTCACAGTCCAACGCAGGAAAAAAAATATCAGACTCTAATAAGACTTTAGGATATCGAAATATAATAAACTATACAGAATTATGGAGGAACCTCGCCAGCAAGCAACTGGATAGCAGCTTTGCGTATTCAAACATACTGATTGCGTGCAATGTAAGTACACATTTGCCTTTGAACAATTCTAGTTGCATTCGCAAGAACTCCTAACCTCCTTGCATCAAGTTCTGCCATTTGACCATCTCGCAGAAACAAATTGGTCTTACCAATCTGCAAAAGTATTAATAATGTCAAAACCTGGTATCTAGAAGGTATACCTCACCAATACTATGTTGTATCATCTAGAATAATGGGATTTATAAAGATATTGCCACCGTATAGCAACAAAGATCTATAGTCGAGTATGAAAGTGCTAATCTGATTAGCGTAATGGGATTTATAAAGATAATCCCATTTTTTCGGGGGTCTTTCGCATAGCTACATTGGGCCTTAACAGCCCACCTCTTTTTAGCAACATCAAATTGGCAATATCTTGTTACTGGTGGCATGACACGTGTTCCTGATGAACCTATATCCACAATGTTTGTAAATGGATTAGCATGTGGTCTCTTGACTATTGAGTGTTATACAATGGGTTAGTGAAGAAACGAATGGTAAGATACACCAACGACTGACTGTCGCACTAACCTTAGGGGACAACCATTGTGGCTCGTCCCTGAACAGCGTCTGTGCGCATAGGTGTTTCCCGCCGAGTCACTATGGGGTCTGCATCAGTTGGTCTTGAGCTTTAGGAATGAGACTCAGACATGCCTGTGCCAACAGTAATCCAACAAATTTAATAAGTATTCATTTTACATGGGCCATACATTTTTGAAGATAAGCTACACTGACATTGACGGACAATTGGTTTTTAAAGCTGCACCTTACAAATTGGAGATGTACATTATATTAAAAATCAACTCATAAAGTGGCTGCGATTACTTGTTTGATTAACAATTTGGTAACTAAATGAATGAATCTTAGAACACGTATATTGGACTCATAAAGCGGATAAGCAAGTCACTTACGCTGTCGTGCAAGTGGTGGAACACTTGATGTCCCCACATTTGTGCCTAAGTGGGGTATCTACTCCTTTTTATCTCATCAATAGACGACAGTTACCATAAGTTCAATCTTTGACCAGAAAATATGTATATGATTTGACAAATAAAGGAGAAGTAGTTAACCTTTTAACAGATTTTAGGACTTTATCTTTGTTATAGAACAGTTTCATGAGCTTCTTAATAGGAGTATCAGATATGTTGTAATCAAACTTATTTATGGGCTAATAATCCATGGCTGCAATGACAGTTGCATATGCTACCTTTTCGAGTAATGACAGGTGCATATGGGCTAATAATCTTTGTGCGGTATATCGATTACACGTATCAGAGATAGAGTAAAGGTTGCCAAAAAAAGGATTACATTTTAAGAATTATCTCAGGATGGTATTGCAACCCATAAAACCGCCTCCCGACGCACTCCACAGCTGCAACCTCAACCTGGTCACGTCTCGCCGCTCACCTTCGTCTGATTTGCAACCTAAACCTGAAAACCCACAAAAATAAAGCCCTAAATTTCACATTACAAATCAAAAGTTTATGTATAAATTTCTAACTGAACACCCAAATTTTCAACAATAATCATGAAAAACCTAAAAATAATTATAAATAAACTACACGGGAAACAATATTCATAAATTTAGAAACAGAAGGAAATCTTTCTACCTTAAATGCCTATTACACAAACAAAAGCCCGATTATAGGATAAAAACAATGTAAAAATGTGGTGTACACTTGGCTCTAATAGCACTACCAGCTCAATTTATAACACAATCACTCAAGTAGAATTTCCGCTCCTAAATACTGCCATTTTTATAAAGCCCATTCCTAAATGACCTGTTCATTCCTCAAAAAAACTATGCGTAGCTTAAGTTAAGCATGATAATGTGCAAAACTAATTATCAAATTTCCACCTTTTGTTTCCAAAATAACACAGGCGAAATAAAATGTATTTCAAATATCACGCCGACGAAATTGTTTCAAAATATTACAGTAACAGCCATGTTACTGAATTTTACCTATTTTGACCCATTTTGCAGACCGCACATGGTCACGCAAAGAAGAACACATTGCTTTATTGTTGTTGTAGGCGTGCTTGTAGTAGATGGTATGCACGGAACATGATCTTGGATGGTAACTGTAATCGCTTTGGTCACTTTGCTGCGAATTCAGTGGAAACCTAAAAGTCAGTAATGTAAAAAGGAAACGTTAAGATTATTAGTAGAATAGTAGAAGCAGTTATGTAAAAAAATTGGGCATATCTTCTTCTTAATTATTATACCTAGTGTTCGTTTATATATTATAATGAGTATAAAAGAGGCTTGTATGCTTTTATATATTATATAAGCAGCAAACGTAACCTTGATGTCACAATTTTTTTGATTAAAGGATCTATGAATAACTTGACTAACCTTGAAATGGCCGGTGTCTGCAATATGATGTTTCACGTGAAACGGCAGTACCTGTACTCGCTATATCGTCTGTATGTAGAATAGCAACAGCTTACGACGGGTTAATACAACTTAAAATATTAAGCATATTGTACATGTAGCATATGTGAAATCTCGTACTTACATTGAGGAATTGTCACCCTTTCAACAATTCATAGGTGCTGTAAAACATAGAAAAAAGAATCATAAGCATATACTAACTTCGCCCTGACAATTAGTCCAACAAAAATTTGAACAATATGTCAATAAAATTAGTACTATTATATGTAATAAAATCTGCAATTTTTGTGAAGTAAAGAAAAACACATTATTGAAGAAAATGAGGCGTTTAGAGATTGAAAGCACCAACTCACCTTATTTAACGGACTTACTTGTGGGACATGGTCAACCTTTCTCACTTGTGCCGTCGTATGTTAACTAAGCATCTACTTGGACCTTAGTCTCATCTTTCGCCACTTCCAATTCGACCTCCTCATTCTCTTCGTCTTCCACTGCAACGGAAAAAGATTATAACTAATAATTAGTTTCTTTAATTTTTGGTAAAAAAACATGCGAATTTACAGCCTAAGAGGTGGACGCTAGAGTTATCCTACATTATACATTACATATATCGGATGTTAGAGTTATCCTACATTATACAGCACATATGTCTTTACGTTTAAACTATTATATCACCTGCATACACAGTATTTCAAAAGCTCTGCTGAAGTTCCGGTTATGGTGCTAACCACGTTTCAGTTTCTTTGGCATCACGGTCACTTGGTCCTTCTCCTCCCTTGCAAACAAAATTCAGCCCTCGTTGGTTTCTAATCCTGGGTTTCGGGCACTAATCTGCTTACTGAAACACGCACCAAATTCACTCACATTCACAGTCCTACAACAAACTGAACCACAATTCTCAGCCCGCCAACTCCGTTGTTGTCATCCCTATAAGCACACCCTATGCAAAAACAAAACTACTTTTACATATTATATAAGGTTGATTATTATAAAACAACAAAGTAAAAAATAAATCAAACAAAACGAAACTGGCAGGACTGTTACCATACTTTATTGATGCCTCAACATCAATATACTCAATAAGCACAACACCATCCATCTTTACTGTATAGATGCCTAAACACATATCGAGAAAAAATTGATTAAAACTAAAAGAATCTTCTAAACAAAAAATTGAATCAAGTAACTTAGTTGCCCTCAGAGAGACCCTTCAAGACGAAAGCTCGAGACCCATTTGGTGTTCCTGCAAAAGCCCCTAATTTCACAAAGAACCCTAAATTAAAAGCAAAGTCTATATCAAAATCAAAACACCTAAAACTAACCTCAAACATGCGATTTCTTATACTCTTCTTTGCAATATTCATCTCTTTCATCTCCATCTTTAAGATGATAAGAATGTGTGTCGATAATGTTCCAGCGCAAAAAAATCTTACAAACCCTAACCCACCACTATCTCACCCCTCACCCGATCAACCTCAAGACGAAACGGAAACCCCGAGATCAAACAACAACATGGTGGATTGAGATAGAGGCTGTTTGATATGAAGGTTCTGGATGTTGTGTGGATGGATCTGGAAATGCACACTCCGATATAATAATAGATAGGGTTGTTTGGGTTGTTTAGCATAGGTAGATCGGGTAATATGGACCACAGCCACCAGGCCAAAATAGCCCAATATGTTTTGGCGAGAAACCCGCAAATAAAACAACGTCGCAGTTGTTGTGTTTTAATATATACGAGAATGGCAGCGGTCCGCCGCATTGCGGGCGGGCCTATTTTACGTCTATGATTATTGCACGTTACTTATTTTTGAGTAAAAAATGGGCTGGTACTCTATCCATTCAACTGATACAAAAAACGGTTATTGGCCAACACAAACAGTGTAAAACCCAGATATTTTGAGCATGCGAAATGCCCAAAATACCCCTCTAATTTTAAACTCTTGAAAAGACGAAAAAAAAATTCTAAGGCATTACATAATATTATAACCTAAGTATTTGAAACCTTAATACGTGAACGATGTACAATTAAACGATTAAGAAAACTTATGATAAAATTTAATTAACACTACTTAGTATATAAAATATCGCACGTTCATAATAGTTACTAGGACCCATGTTAATTTGTAAATTGTGGCACACTCACTATATTGGAAATATGGTAACTAAATTATGATGATCATAATCACACGTTATATTGTGCATGGGCCGATTTTTGTGCACACTCTTTTGTATCAAATTAAGGAAAGTTTGAAAAGGATAAACACCTCAATTATCACATCTTTCAACCACGTGATTTTCGGCCCAATTTTTCCAATCACTTTAACGCATTTCACTAACAATCAAATCCCATGATTTATATATTACCTTATTTTTCTCCCACTAATTGGTTAATATAAGCAACTAACTCTTATCATCTCCTTCCTTGTTTCATGCGTACAAAGTATCACAGACACATTTCTTTTATTTCATATGAATACTTGAAAGATAACATGCCTCTCCCTTTGCTTCATACGAACAACACTCACACCCATATCTCTCCCATTTCTCATTCAAACGAGTGGGGTAAGAAACAAGAACACACACTAAACGGCAGATTCATTTGCTCTCATTTTCTCCAAGAAATAAAGATAGTACGAAGAGGCTGTTGAAGGTTGGTAATCGGTTCGTTGGTAAACCAACTTTGATGATCGTTGTGCGACAATAGTTGTGCTAGCGGGGTTCGTTCGTGGTACATCTTGGTTCGAAGGGTATTCGTATGCTTGATTCACTCGCAATAAGTTTTCTTTGTTCTTGTTCACGCATACATCCGAACCTAAGGTACTCTTTTGATCCGTTTTGAGATTCGATATATTCGACTAACCTTTCTTCACTCGTTATTATTATTATGATTACTAAGATGTTTGTTTCGATGTACTAAAGCATGTCACGCTAGCATATCACATAACTCCTAAACTAAACTTAAAAATGTTTCGAAGCTGCATCTCACGTTATCGTGACTTATAAACTAAACCTTAATTCGTTGTTGTTTCGATGTTAGAAGGGTTATACCAATTAGTATATACGGCACTTAATCGGGAACGATCACTAATATATTTTTGAAAAGATTATATGGGGCACTAAACCATGTCACTCGATTCATATATTTGATCACTTGTTCGTACGTTTTTGTTTCATTAAATGAAATTCACTCGAAGGAGATGAATAACTAAATTCACCTGTCACGAGAATAATGAAACACAAATCGTTTAAACTGTCTCGAGTCGAAAACGATCGCATGTGTAATAAGCGTCACATGCATGAAACTATATAAGAAAGAATGGGAAAAAGGTATCAAGTATGATCAGCTCCATCGTTTTCCAATTCTATTACTAAAACATAATTTACGCATTAAACCTTATAGTATGATAAGTTGTCACTTTAACCCCATACTTTGATCATTGTCATGTTAGACCTTATACTTTGCTAAAATATCATATAAAACCTAAGAAATGAAACTTGGTGTCATATAATTACCATATTAACACTACACTTTGACATATTTACAATTCAAACTCTATAATTTGTATTATGAGCCATTTAACCCTATTATATGCTATATGAGTATTTATAATCCTGCTTACCAAATATGAAAACCTTCTAAATATGGAGACTTACAAAAAATGGAAGCTTATTAAAATGGTTAAGTTACTTATTGTTGGAACTTACTATTTTTAGAAAGTTACTATCAAAAGGAAAGTTACTAAAAAAAATGGAACGATAACTAAAAGAGGTAACTTGTATGATTTGGACTCTTCTTAATTCGAATCTACTCTCTTCTAGGTTGGTGAAGGGGGAATGACCGTTCTCTTTTCGTTTGTTTTGACTCGGCAAAGGTACAGATATTCCGTACTCTTTCAGTAAGAGTGCACACTTTCTCTCTCGTGACTTTGTCTTTGACTTGATTATCGTGTTATGAATTCCGTTTGGTCTTGGTTATGATCCTTCGTACTTGGCTCTATGATTGATGTGTTCCACCGGTATTGTGATCAAATTGTTATTCGTTTGGACTCTTATGGTATGGTGTTGACATGACCCGTTCGATAACCTTTCGTGACCTCAACCTTTGAACCCTTGGGGGACTTTGAATGCTCTTTGGGATATTATAACGGGAGGTGAAATCTCTTTTCTTAAAATTATCACATGGAAACATTTAAAGGAGAAATTATTTTATAATGACACTTTTAATATGATTTAAGACTGATCTTATATGGGATTTTACAAATTCATTTAGACCACTTTTAAAGAATATCTTGTGAAACCGTTATTAAAGAACCACCTTTATAAATGTCATCTTTTGGAAGATCTTTTCAAAATGAACTTTTGTTATAAACCTTTTTAAATGAGATTGTACTACGAACCTTTTTAAACAAGTGATGGGAACCTGCTAAATTGATCTTTTGTTTTAAACTCTTATTATGACCCTTTTGATCATGAACTATGGGACTTTGGAACTTGGAATAATGAACCCTATGGATTGGAACATTGGCTTTGACCTCTCCATTTTGACCCGTTGATATCACATCTTTGATTGATCCTTTGATATAGATCCTTTGACATTGATCCGTGATATTAATCCTTGATATTGAACCTTTGATGCTGAACCTTTGATATTGAACCTTTGAATATTGAACCTTTGATATTGAACCTTTGACATTGAATATTTGATTATGACTTGCCACTTATAATTGATACTGGACCTTGACTACATGACCCTTCAGTATTTACCCAGGTATTACTTGTTGTGGAGTAGCCATAACCATAGCATTGATGCACCAATGTTATGTACTCTAGTGTGGTTGGAGAGATGTACCACACCGTCCCTGATTATTGTTATCGACTACAGCTATGATTATTATTGGCCTGCAGGGGCGTATGGATGCATCCTAGATTTGATTGATTGATTGATTGATTGATTGATTGGTTGTGATTACTACATTGATTATTGCTACATTGATTGGTGACTGGGTGTGCGTGCATTGCAACCCCTCACATATTGGGAGCTAGCTACTCCATATTGGGCTACTATTGTATTGTATTGATTGATTGATTGGGCCTGGGGAAATACTGAATTCCACATACATTACACCTTACATCTTACACTTAACCTTTGACAACCCTTGACTAACCATAAGTGAGTACCAATATAACACGCCAAATTCATATCCAATGATCGGGCTGATACATAACGATGGTAATATTTCCTTTATCTGTAACACCAATCTGAGTCAGACCTACATCTTCCATGCTAATACCAGAACCATTCCTCAGCTTTACACAGTAGATTGAAGGCTGATAACACCTGTTAGATAATAATTTGAAATAAGTCAATTTTCCAAAGGGTGACTGGTCAGTTTAATTCAAAGTACATGTTGGAGCACCTGTTAGATTATATATGAAAATTAGTAATAAACAAACTACCAAGTATCCGGAGTAATGCTGGAGCACCAATCTGTTCGGTTTAGCTGAGGCCTTGTCAGCTGTCATTGAAAATTATTTTTGACCAGGAGTGTCTTGAAATGTTAGCAGCTTTGCATTTAAACTTTTTAGGAATCTATCGTCACCGACTAATGAGATTGGAAACGGGCACAAAATAAACAAACAACAATCAATTCAAAATTACAGAAGGAAGATGCTCTAACAACTAATTTTGATGGTAGGCCGTATATGAATACACTTGGTGAAGTACCTTCTTGGGCTTTATCATTACATGATTTTGCATGCAGCTTGCACCAGTAAGCAGCAAAAACGGAGATAACATCCTATGCACAACGGATACTTAAAAAGAATGGAACCATAAATCCAAAACTAAGAAACTACAAATTTGATATAATAAATAAGCTGAAGCATAACTAATAAGCAATCTCAAACACCGCTAAAGATGATATTATTAGCAAAAAATGAGAACTCACCAATATTGAAAGCAAAATCTTAATTCACCATTTTCAACATGTTTTCCACGCCTTTTAAATCAGTCAAAAACCCGATAAGAATATCCAATAATCAACCTGCATCCATAACCAAACACCACCAATTACTCCAAACCAAAATGACCATTAAGAGTAATAAACTATTAAACTTATTACCTGTTGTAGCAATTTTATTTTTATTTTATTTTATGTTTTTAACTGGCAATTGAAGATAGTGCATTCGATAAAGGCAAAGCAAGCCTCACAAAACTTTCTTTATATGAAAATATGTTTGTAAGAATCAGAGACAAATTATTCTAGTCTTTTGGAGATAAAAAATCTGGTCAAACCTCTTGTGAATTTCCAGCATCCGCTTATGGCCCTAAGGACTTCATGTACTCGCCGTAAAAGCCAATCAAACATTTGCGTACTTTCTAAGAAGTTGGAACAAAATGGAACAACATCTAGCAAAAAAATAAAGCAAGTTTGATGCAGTAACAGTTTTATGATGCACCTTTACAAAAACATAAATGCATCTTTCAGAAGTCCTTCTCCTCCCTTGCAAACAAAATTCAGCCCTCGTTGGTTTCTAATCCTGGGTTTCGGGCACTAATCTGCTTACTGAAACACGCACCAGATTCATTCACATTCACAGTCCCACAACAAACTGAACCACAATTCTCAGCCCACCAACTCCGTTGTTGTCATCCCTATAAGCACACCCTATGCAAAAACAAAACAACTTTTACATATTATATAAGGTTGATTATTATAAAACAACAAAGTAAAAAATAAATCAAACAAAACAAAACTGGCAGGACTGTTACCATACTTTATTGATGCCTCAACATCAATATACTCAATAAGCACAACACCATCCATCTTTACTGTATAGATGCCTAAACACATATCGAGAAAAAATTGATTAAAACTAAAAGAATCTTCTAAACAAAAAATTGAATCAAGTAACTTAGTTGCCCTCAGAGAGACCCTTCAAGACGAAAGCTCTAGACCCATTTGGTGTTCCTGCAAAAGCCCCTAATTTCACAAAGAACCCTAAATTAAAAGCAAAGTCTATATCAAAATCAAAACACCTAAAACTAACCACAAACATGTGATTTCTTATACTCTTCTTTGCAATATTCATCTCTTTCATCTCCATCTTTAAGATGATAAGAATGTGTGTCGATAATGTTCCAGCGCAAAAAAATCTTACAAACCCTAACCCACCACTATCTCACCCCTCACCCGATCAACCTCAAGACGAAACGGAAACCCCGAGATCAAACAACAACATGGTGGATTGAGATAGAGGCTGTTTGATATGAAGGTTCTGGATGTTGTGTGGATGGATCTAGAAATGCACACTCCGATATAATAATAGATAGGGTTGTTTGGGTTGTTTAGCATAGGTAGATCGGGTAATATGGACCACAGCCACCAGGCCAAAATAGCCCAATATGTTTTGGCGAGAAACCCGCAAATAAAACGACGTCGCAGTTGTTGTGTTTTAATATATACGAGAATGGCAGCGGTCCGCCGCATTGCGGGCGGGCCTATTTTACGTCTATGATTATTGCACGTTACTTATTTTTGTGTAAAAAATGGGCTGGTACTCTATCCATTCAACTGATACAAAAAACGGTTATTGGCCAACACAAACAGTGCACATTATGCATAAAATTTGGCCAAAAATTGAGTATATCTTATAACCATTTAAGTGGTAAACTGAATACACAATAAGTGAGTACCAATATAACACGCCAAATTCATATCCAATGATCGGGCTGATACATAACGATGGCAATATTTCCTTTATCTGTAACACCAATCTGAGTCAGACCTACATCTTCCATGTTAATACCAGAACCATTCCTCAGCTTTACACAGTAGATTGAAGGCTGATAACACCTGTTAGATAATAATTTGAAATAAGTCAATTTTCCAAAGGGTGACTGGTCAGTTTAATTCAAAGTACATGTTGGAGCACCTGTTAGATTATATATGAAAATTAGTAATAAACAAACTACCAAGTATCCGGAGTAATGCTGGAGCACCAATCTGTTCGGTTTAGCTGAGGCCTTGTCAGCTGTCATTGAAAATTATTTTTGACCAGGAGTGTCTTGAAATGTTAGCAGCTTTGCATTTAAACTTTTTAGGAATCTATCGTCACCGACTAATGAGATTGGAAACGGGCACAAAATAAACAAACAACAATCAATTCAAAATTACAGAAGGAAGATGCTCTAACAACTAATTTTATAACAAAAGCTGCATTTGCTAAAAATTATGGGCTAATGCATTGTATCTTGATGGTAGGCCGTATATGAATACACTTGGTGAAGTACCTTCTTGGGCTTTATCATTACATGATTTTGCATGCAGCTTGCACCAGTAAGCAGCAAAAACGGAGATAACATCCTATGCACAACTGATGAGGCGAAAAATGATCCGTTTTTAGGGGGTCATTTAAGCCCGAATCCGACTTTATTTGATCAAATATTGCAATAAATCGTTCCTTTTGTGATTTTAGGTGTTTGGAGAGTGAATTCTGGAAAAGAAGCCATTTTGGACGTTTTTGGAGCATAAAAGTGAAGAAAACGGCAAAGTATCAATTTTCCATGCTGAAGACACTAGGTGACGGCGTCAAGAGTTACACCCTGACGGCGTCAGACATCAAGAATAAAACACCGTAGTTGGTGACGGCGTCAAAAGTCATCCTGACGGCGTCAAAGTACCAAGAATAAAATACCGTGGTTGGTGACGGCGTCAAATAGGCCGTCATAAGTAGATCAAGGCCGTCCGAGGAAGTATTTGGCGGCGAGGTGATGGCGTCACATGGTTGTCTTGACGCCGTCAGCCCAGTTTTCCTATATATGGTTTTCTAGTTTTTTCATAAAAAAGAGGAGAGATGTTTTGGTGAAACCCTAAAGACGAATTTGGTGTATCTTTTACAGGTTTCTCAAGGGTTCCAAACCCTTGATACCTTGCATTGTAATTGAGATAAGTGTTCTTCTAATTCAATCAATATGTCTATGTGTTGGTTGTTTATATCTTGTTCTTGTCTCAATTCCATTATGCTAGGCTATATCTCTTTTGTGTTTGCTTAGATCTAATGAAACCTAGATGTTGATTATGTGTTGATTACTTGTCTATTCTTGTCTTGGATGAATGATTTTATATGTTAGGCTTAAGAAAACTGGCAGATCTCCAAATGGTAACATGCTTGAACGTCTTAAGAAACATGAACCGAGGCGTACTAGGTCTTTATTGGTTGTATTTAATGCATGAGCCACTGTTTACAATCCCTATAGTTGTGCTGGGTCATGGTGTAGGAGGAGATAAGAGCTTATAGAGTTGGGGAGTTATGTATGCCACCCCACGAATGGTATTAAGGAATACAATCCGTCATCCATACAAGTATAACAAATAATTAACGTGTAAAAGATATCTATGGAGTAGTGAAGTCTAAGTAAACACAATTTCTCCAATTACTGCTCACAACCTTAGTATAATTTAGTTTAATTTCATTTTCAGTATTTTATTTTGATTATATCTTAGCTTTGGGTTAGTTGAATAGCAATTAATTCCGCCCACTCTTCCAAAACCCGAGATTTTACTTGCTTTCATAAAAATATAAAAATACAAAAATAATCATCCCTCACCTTTAGAACTATTAATTAGGTTTTCTAATCCTAGCGACACTATTCCTAAGCTTAACGATCAATCCCCCGGTACTTGTCACTATACTATACTACAACGATCAGGTACACTGCCTGGTGGGGGTTGTAAGCTTCTCGAGATCCCTCGAGAGATAAAGCCTGTTGCGATTCCCACGCATCAACAACGGATACTTAAAAAGTATGGAACCATAAATCCAAAACTAAGAAACTACAAATTTGATATAATAAATAAGCTGAAGCATAACTAATAAGCAATCTCAAACACCGCTAAAGATGATATTATTAGCAAAAAATGAGAACTCACCAATATTGAAAGCAAAATCTTAATTCACCATTTTCAACATGTTTTCCACGCCTTTTAAATCAGTCAAAAACCCGATAAGAATATCCAATAATCAACCTGCATCCATAACCAAACACCACCAATTACTCCAAACCAAAATGACCATTAAGAGTAATAAACTATTAAACTTATTACCTGTTGTAGCAATTTTATTTTTATTTTATTTTATGTTTTTAACTGGTAATTGAAGATAGTGCATTCGATAAAGGCAAAGCAAGCCTCACAAAACTTTCTTTATATGAAAATATGTTTGTAAGAATCAGAGACAAATTATTCTAGTCTTTTGGAGATAAAAAATCTGGTCAAACCTCTTGTGAATTTCCAGCATCCGCTTATGGCCCTGAGGACTTCATGTACTCGCCGTAAAAGCCAATCAAACATTTGCGTACTTTCTGGGAAGTCGGAACAAAATGGAACAACATCTAGCAAAAAAAATAAAGCAAGTTTGATGCAGTAACAGTTTTATGATGCACCTTTACAAAAACATAAATGCATCTTTCAGAAGTCCTTCTCCTCCCTTGCAAACAAAATTCAGCCCTCATTGGTTTCTAATCCTGGGTTTCGGGCACTAATCTGCTTACTGAAACACGCACCAGATTCATTCACATTCACAGTCCCACAACAAACTGAACCACAATTCTCAGCCCGCCAACTCCGTTGTTGTCATCCCTATAAGCACACCCTATGCAAAAACAAAACAACTTTTACATATTATATAAGGTTGATTATTATAAAACAACAAAGTAAAAAATAAATCAAACAAAACAAAACTGGCAAGACTGTTACCATACTTTATTGATGCCTCAACATCAATATACTCAATAAGCACAACACCATCCATCTTTACTGTATAGATGCCTAAACACATATCGAGAAAAAATTGATTAAAACTAAAAGAATCTTCTAAACAAAAAATTGAATCAAGTAACTTAGTTGCCCTCAGAGAGACCCTTCAAGACGAAAGATCGAGACCCATTTGGTGTTCCTGCAAAAGCCCCTAATTTCACAAAGAACCCTAAATTAAAAGCAAAGTCTATATCAAAATCAAAACACCTAAAACTAACCTCAAACATGCGATTTCTTATACTCTTCTTTGCAATATTCATCTCTTTCATCTCCATCTTTAAGATGATAAGAATGTGTGTCGATAATGTTCCAGCGCAAAAAAATCTTACAAACCCTAACCCACCACTATCTCACCCCTCACCCGATCAACCTCAAGACGAAACGGAAACCCCGAGATCAAACAACAACATGGTGGATTGAGATAGAGGCTGTTTGATATGAAGGTTCTGGATGTTGTGTGGATGGATCTGGAAATGCACACTCCGATATAATAATAGATAGGGTTGTTTGGGTTGTTTAGCATAGGTAGATCGGGTAATATGGACCACAGCCACCAGGCCAAAATAGCCCAATATGTTTTGGTGAGAAACCCGCAAATAAAACGACGTCGCAGTTGTTGTGTTTTAATATATACGAGAATGGCAGCGGTCCGCCGCATTGCGGGCGGGCCTATTTTACGTCTATGATTATTGCACGTTACTTATTTTTGAGTAAAAAATGGGCTGGTACTCTATCCATTCAACTGATACAAAAAACGGTTATTGGCCAACACAAACAGTGCACATTATGCATAAAATTTGGCCAAAAATTGAGTATATCTTATAACCATTTAAGTGGTAAACTGAATACACAATAAGTGAGTACCAATATAACACGCCAAATTCATATCCAATGATCGGGCTGATACATAACGATGGCAATATTTCCTTTATCTGTAACACCAATCTGAGTCAGACCTACATCTTCCATGCTAATACCAGAACCATTCCTCAGCTTTACACAGTAGATTGAAGGCTGATAACACCTGTTAGATAATAATTTGAAATAAGTCAATTTTCCAAAGGGTGACTGGTCAGTTTAATTCAAAGTACATGTTGGAGCACCTGTTAGATTATATATGAAAATTAGTAATAAACAAACTACCAAGTATCCGGAGTAATGCTGGAGCACCAATCTGTTCGGTTTAGCTGGGGCCTTGTCAGCTGTCATTGAAAATTATTTTTGACCAGGAGTGTCTTGAAATGTTAGCAGCTTTGCATTTAAACTTTTTAGGAATCTATCGTCACCGACTAATGAGATTGGAAACGGGCACAAAATAAACAAACAACAATCAATTCAAAATTACAGAAGGAAGATGCTCTAACAACTAATTTTATAACAAAAGCTGCATTTGCTAAAAATTATGGGCTAATGCATTGTATCCTGATGGTAGGCCGTATATGAATACACTTGGTGAAGTACCTTCTTGGGCTTTATCATTACATGATTTTGCATGCAGCTTGCACCAGTAAGCAGCAAAAACGGAGATAACATCCTATGCACAACTGATGAGGCAAAAAATGATCCATTTTTAGGGGGTCATTTAAGCCCGAATCCGACTTTATTTGATCAAATATTGCCCTAAATCGTTCCTTTTGTGATTTTAGGTGTTTGGAGAGTGAATTCTGAAAAAAGAAGTCATTTTGGACGTTTTTGGAGCATAAAAGTGAAGAAAACGGCAAAGTATCAATTTTCCATGCTGAAGACACTAGGTGACGGCGTCAAGAGTTACACCCTGACGGCGTCAGACATCAAGAATAAAACACCGTAGTTGGTGACGGCGTCAAAAGTCATCCTGACGGCGTCAAAGTACCAAGAATAAAATACCGTGGTTGGTGACGGCGTCAAATAGGCCGTCATAAGTAGATCAAGGCCGTTCGAGGAAGTATTTGGCGGCGAGGTGACGGCGTCACATAGTTGTCTTGACGCCGTCAGCCCAGTTTTCCTATATATAGTTTTCTAGTTTTTTCATAAAAAAGATGAGAGAAGTTTTGGTGAAACCCTAAAGACGAATTTGGTGTATCTTTTACAGGTTTTTCAAGGGTTCCAAACCCTTGATACCTTGCATTGTAATTGAGATAAGTGTTCTTCTAATTCAATCAATATGTCTATGTGTTGGTTGTTTATATCTTGTTCTTGTCTCAATTCCATTATGCTAGGCTAGATCTCTTTTGTGTTTGCTTAGATCTAATGAAACCTAGATGTTGATTATGTGTTGATTACTTGTCTATTCTTGTCTTGGATGAATGATTTTATATGTTAGGCTTAAGAAAACTGGCAGATCTCCAAATGGTAACATGCTTGAACGTCTTAAGAAACATGAACCGAGGCGTACTAGGTCTTTATTGGTTGTATTTAATGCATGAGCCACTATTTACAATCCCTATAGTTGTGCTGGGTCATGGTGTAGGAGGAGATAAGAGCTCATAGAGTTGGGGAGTTATGTATGCCACCCCACGAATGGTATTAAGGAATACAATCCGTCATCCATACAAGTATAACAAGTAATTAACATGTAAAAGATATCTAGGGAGTAGTGAAGTCTAAGTAAACACAATTTCTCCAATTACTGCTCACAACCTTAGTATAATTTAGTTTAATTTCATTTTCAGTATTTTATTTTGATTATATCTTAGCTTTGGGTTAGTTGAATAGCAACTAATTCCGCCCACTCTTCCAAAACCCGAGATTTTACTTGCTTTCATAAAAATATAAAAATACAAAAATAATCATCCCTCACCTTTAGAACTATTAATTAGGTTTTCTAATCCTAGCGACAATATTCCTAAGCTGAACGATCAATCCCCCGGTACTTGTCACTATACTATACTACAACGATCAGGTACACTGCCTGGTGGGGGTTGTAAGCTTCTCGAGATCCCTCGAGAGATAAAGCCTGTTGCGATTCCCACGCATCAACAACGGATACTTAAAAAGTATGGAACCATAAATCCAAAACTAAGAAACTACAAATTTGATATAATAAATAAGCTGAAGCATAACTAATAAGCAATCTCAAACACCGCTAAAGATGATATTATTAGCAAAAAATGAGAACTCACCAATATTGAAAGCAAAATCTTAATTCACCATTTTCAACATGTTTTCCACGCCTTTTAAATCAGTCAAAAACCCGATAAGAATATCCAATAATCAACCTGCATCCATAACCAAACACCACCAATTACTCCAAACCAAAATGACCATTAAGAGTAATAAACTATTAAACTTATTACCTGTTGTAGCAATTTTATTTTTATTTTATTTTATGTTTTTAACTGGCAATTGAAGATAGTGCATTCGATAAAGGCAAAGCAAGCCTCACAAAACTTTCTTTATATGAAAATATGTTTGTAAGAATCAGAGACAAATTATTCTAGTCTTTTGGAGATAAAAAATCTGGTCAAACCTCTTGTGAATTTCCAGCATCCGCTTATGGCCCTGAGGACTTCATGTACTCGCCGTAAAAGCCAATCAAACATTTGCGTACTTTCTGGGAAGTCGGAACAAAATGGAACAACATCTAGCAAAAAAAATAAAGCAAGTTTGATGCAGTAACAGTTTTATGATGCACCTTTACAAAAACATAAATGCATCTTTCAGAAGTCCTTCTCCTCCCTTGCAAACAAAATTCAGCCCTCGTTGGTTTCTAATCCTGGGTTTCGGGCACTAATCTGCTTACTGAAACACGCACCAGATTCATTCACATTCACAGTCCCACAACAAACTGAACCACAATTCTCAGCCCGCCAACTCCGTTGTTGTCATCCCTATAAGCACACCCTATGCAAAAACAAAACAACTTTTACATATTATATAAGGTTGATTATTATAAAACAACAAAGTAAAAAATAAATCAAACAAAACAAAACTGGCAGGACTGTTACCATACTTTATTGATGCCTCAACATCAATATACTCAATAAGCACAACACCATCCATCTTTACTGTATAGATGCCTAAACACATATCGAGAAAAAATTGATTAAAACTAAAAGAATCTTCTAAACAAAAAATTGAATCAAGTAACTTAGTTGCCCTCAGAGAGACCCTTCAAGACGAAAGCTCTAGACCCATTTGGTGTTCCTGCAAAAGCCCCTAATTTCACAAAGAACCCTAAATTAAAAGCAAAGTCTATATCAAAATCAAAACACCTAAAACTAACCTCAAACATGCGATTTCTTATACTCTTCTTTGCAATATTCATCTCTTTCATCTCCATCTTTAAGATGATAAGAATGTATGTCGATAATGTTCCAGCGCAAAAAAATCTTACAAACCCTAACCCACCACTATCTCACCCCTCACCCGATCAACCTCAAGACGAAACGGAAACCCCGAGATCAAACAACAACATGGTGGATTGAGATAGAGGCTGTTTGATATGAAGGTTCTGGATGTTGTGTGGATGGATCTGGAAATGCACACTCCGATATAATAATAGATAGGGTTGTTTGGGTTGTTTAGCATAGGTAGATCGGGTAATATGGACCACAGCCACCAGGCCAAAATAGCCCAATATGTTTTGGTGAGAAACCCGCAAATAAAACGACGTCGCAGTTGTTGTGTTTTAATATATACGAGAATGGCAGCGGTCCGCCGCATTGCGGGCGGGCCTATTTTACGTCTATGATTATTGCACGTTACTTATTTTTGAGTAAAAAATGGGCTGGTACTCTATCCATTCAACTGATACAAAAAACGGTTATTGGCCAACACAAACAGTGCACATTATGCATAAAATTTGGCCAAAAATTGAGTATATCTTATAACCATTTAAGTGGTAAACTGAATACACAATAAGTGAGTACCAATATAACACGCCAAATTCATATCCAATGATCGGGCTGATACATAACGATGGCAATATTTCCTTTATCTGTAACACCAATCTGAGTCAGACCTACATCTTCCATGCTAATACCAGAACCATTCCTCAGCTTTACACAGTAGATTGAAGGCTGATAACACCTGTTAGATAATAATTTGAAATAAGTCAATTTTCCAAAGGGTGACTGGTCAGTTTAATTCAAAGTACATGTTGGAGCACCTGTTAGATTATATATGAAAATTAGTAATAAACAAACTACCAAGTATCCGGAGTAATGCTGGAGCACCAATCTGTTCGGTTTAGCTGAGGCCTTGTCAGCTGTCATTGAAAATTATTTTTGATCAGGAGTGTCTTGAAATGTTAGCAGCTTTGCATTTAAACTTTTTAGGAATCTATCGTCACCGACTAATGAGATTGGAAACGGGCACAAAATAAACAAACAACAATCAATTCAAAATTACAGAAGGAAGATGCTCTAACAACTAATTTTATAACAAAAGCTGCATTTGCTAAAAATTATGGGCTAATGCATTGTATCTTGATGGTAGGCCGTATATGAATACACTTGGTGAAGTACCTTCTTGGGCTTTATCATTACATGATTTTGCATGCAGCTTGCACCAGTAAGCAGCAAAAACGGAGATAACATCCTATGCACAACGGATACTTAAAAAGTATGGAACCATAAATCCAAAACTAAGAAACTACAAATTTGATATAATAAATAAGCTGAAGCATAACTAATAAGCAATCTCAAACACCGCTAAAGATGATATTATTAGCAAAAAATGAGAACTCACCAATATTGAAAGCAAAATCTTAATTCACCATTTTCAACATGTTTTCCACGCCTTTTAAATCAGTCAAAAACCCGATAAGAATATCCAATAATCAACCTGCATCCATAACCAAACACCACCAATTACTCCAAACCAAAATGACCATTAAGAGTAATAAACTATTAAACTTATTACCTGTTGTAGCAATTTTATTTTTATTTTATTTTATGTTTTTAACTGGCAATTAAAGATAGTGCATTCGATAAAGGCAAAGCAAGCCTCACAAAACTTTCTTTATATGAAAATATGTTTGTAAGAATCAGAGACAAATTATTCTAGTCTTTTGGAGATAAAAAATCTGGTCAAACCTCTTGTGAATTTCCAGCATCCGCTTATGGCCCTGAGGACTTTATGTACTCGCCGTAAAAGCCAATCAAACATTTGCGTACTTTCTGAGAAGTCGGAACAAAATGGAACAACATCTAGCAAAAAAATAAAGCAAGTTTGATGCAGTAACAGTTTTATGATGCACCTTTACAAAAACATAAATGCATCTTTCAGAAGTACTCCGTTTGCACACCAACCGAGATTGGTTTGCGGGTCAGACATATTCCAATTAGACCCGTTTGGCTTGTTTCTGTTAGATCCTTTAGGTATCAGAACCCGCTTGACCCGTAATACTGACAAAGAAACAAATACTTGACGTTTAAAAGACAGTGAGACACCGCCATGTGATGTGTTGCAACAGTTTGCGTTTGACCACCACTTAATGACCTCATTTTCAGTTGCTTATCATAACCGCCACTATGATACGGAACTTGTGAAAAAACACAAAACACGTGAATCCCCAGCAGCACATATATTATCAGCTAATGATGCGTGGGAATCGCAACAGGCTTTACCTCTCGAGGGATCTCGAGAAGCTTACAACCCCCACCAGGCAGTGTACATGATCGTTGTAGTATAGTATAGTGACAAGTACCGGGGGATTGATCGTTCAGCTTAGGAATAGTGTCGCTAGGAATAGAAAGCCTAAATACTAGTTCTAAAGGTGAGGGATGATTATTTTTGTGTTTTTATATTTTATGGAAAGCAAATTAAAATCTCGGGTTTGAAGGATTTGGGCGGAATTAGTTGCTAATCAACTAACCCAATACTAAGATGCAATCAAAATAAAATACTATAAATGAAAATAAACTAATTTATATTAAGGTTGTGAGCAGTAATTGGAGAAAATGTATTTACTTAGATTTTACTACTCCCTAGATATCTTTTACACGTTAATTACTTGTTATAATTGCATAGATGACGGATCGTATTCCTTAATACCATTCATGGGGTGGCACACATAACTCCCCAATTCTATGAGCTCTTATCTCCTCCTACACCATGCCCAGCACAACTATAGGGATTGTAAACAGTGGCTCATGCATTAAATACAACCAATAAAGACCTAGTGCGCGTTGGTTCATGTTTCTTAAGACGTTCAAGCATGTTACCAATTGGAGATCTCCCAGTTTTCTTAAGCCTAACATATAAATCATTCATCCAAGACAAGAATAAACAAGTAATCAACACATAATCAATATCTAGGTTTCATTAGATCTAAGCAAACACAAGATAGATCTAGCCTAGCATGATAGAATTAAGACAAGAACATGATATAGACAACCAACACATAGACATATTGATTGAATTAGAAGAACACTTATCTTGATTAATCATGCAAGGTATCAAGGGGTTGGAACCCTTGAAAAACCTGTAAAGTTATACCAAAATCGTACTTAGGGTTTCTCCCAAAACTTCTCTCTTTAAATGTTAAAAAATAGAAAACTATATATAGAAAAAGGGGTCTGACGGCGTCGAGACCAAATAGGTGACGCCGTCACCTCGCCGCCAAAACAATCCTCGGACTGCCTAGATCTACATTTGACGCCGTCAAGAACAAAACATTTCCAGGCCGTCATGACTTTTACTCTTGACGCCCTACCTTCATGACGCTGTCAAAACTCTTCTGGGTCGTCATGAAATTTTACTCTTGACGCCGTCAGGGAACTACTCTTGATGCCGTCATGCACTGTTCCCAGCATGGAAAATTAAGACTTTGGCGTTTTCTTCACTTTTATGCTCCAAAAACGTCCGAATTGCTTCCTTTTCCATATTTCACTCCCAAAGTACCTAAAATCACAAAAGGAACGATTTAGGGCAATATTTGATCAAATAAATTCGGATTCGGGCTTAAATGACCCCCTAAAAATGGATCATTTTTCGCCTCATCATATACCCTTACACTTGATATTTGCTTGTCCTCAAGCAAATGCGATTTTATTCTACTCAAAATACAAGTTAGGGGTCATTTAACACTAATATAAAAGTAATTACAACAAATAATCGTTCCACTAAAGACCAATAGACAAGCACGGAGGTCATACACAAGCACCTCACAAATAGTGTTTAGATACTCACATCTCTCGGGTGTAATAAAGTGTAAATTACAATATGGAAACAGAAGATACCTCTCACTACCTGTCATAGCAAAATAGATTACTATAGGCTTGGGAAAGGATCAAACCTCTACCACATGGCGTAAGCACCTAGGATAAACTATCAAAGAGGTCTTTTAAAGGGTTGTAACGTTAGGTGTAGGGATATGAAATACACGGTTTTGTTGGATAAAGGAAGTTTTACTGGTGGCGAGTTAACAATCTTGGTTAATTACATGTACAATGTGGCGTTGCTAAGCCAAGACTAGACTCGACTTAAGCTAATAAATGAAAAATAACAAAAACATAAAATGAACATAGAATAAAATGGGATGGTAGTCCGTATGTTTTTTTTTTTCTTGATTTTTTCGATTTTTTTTTTCATACACTCTTACCCTACCATCCGAAATAATACATCATAGGGGATTGAACATTCCCCTTACACTTGAATCTTTACATACTTTACATTAAACTAATCTAATGACTCGGATTAAGAAAATCAAAACACTTGAAGCACTTTTAAGATTATCGTACATATGGGGGTAATAAGTGATGTTCTTCCCCATTACTCCATAAAATAAGTACTTACCCATGAGTCCCAATCGTCCCAAAACAATATGTACAAAGATATGACTCGACTTAGCAACCATGTAATCAATTAGAAAGTTAACTTAGGGTTTAACAAATAACAATAATGCACTAAAAATGAGCGCATACACGGAAGGCTAAGGCGATTTGGTTGTACATTTAAGTGGGGTGTAACAAATTCTTCCTTTAAGTAAGATGCTTAAAGTTAGAAACGAAAAGATAGGCTCGGAGGGGTGTACTAGGGGTTTCGTGTACTAAAAATGAGTACAACGCTAAGGGTGTGGGAAAAATTAGTTGACTTAACTAGCCAAGTAATATGACTTAAATGGTCAAGTAATTATGATACGGGTTTAACACAAGGGTAATCCTAATGCCTCTTATCATGTAGTAAATCCTACCACACGAATGTAGTCTCACTAGCGATCTCGGGATGCATCACTAACGCAAGTTCTAGAATCTAAATGCTACCGGTACACTCATAAGCACTAATAATGAATGCTTTTCCTATCAAATCTAAAGGCGAACCTCACATATTTGGGTGGAAAATTTTTCTGAATATACGATTATGTGCTAGTCATACAATCTCCTATCCATGAGACGTTTGCTATGGCTAAAGTTTCACTCCTAAATGTTGTAAAAAATTTTAAATTTGGCGCTAAAATTATTTCTCATAGTTTTATTACACATCTACCATTAAACAAAACAAACTCAAGCGAAAGTGTATATGTAAGGTATCATCTTTCTACCCTCCCCTTACACTTAAGATGAACATTGTCCCCAATGTTCAAGTAAAGAATGTAAAAGTGAAAAAGTAAAGAGAATGAAATCAAATACTCCCCTGATTCGCTCGGTATGGATAATAGGATGGCCAGGTTAAATCTTCCTCCAAGAAAATGAACAATCAAAGCTTCCCTTCTAGAAAATAAATCATCTTCTTGTCATACATAACCTGTAAAACCTGACAAAATAGACAAGACAACCTCACGTAAAATCGGCGGTATCCTATATAAGTTACTAAATCCTAGAAAACAAGATAAGATATAATGCTTGTGGAATGAAGTTTTCAGATCTCCTGGAGATTATAAAACTTAATAATTCACAAAAACCATAAGACTCCGTTAGAAAAACAAAACCGGTAAAATTTACAGATTTTTACTCTTGACACCGTCAAGAGTAAACCCCTGACGCCGTCAGAATTGACCTGCAGAAATTCTTATGTTAAGTTTCCGGAAAATTTCTGAAAAAACTTGGTCCTGCTTCCTGGAAAATCATGCAAAACTTCATTATGACTCAATACAAGCATTTGACTCTAACAAGTACGAATATACATGTTCATTTAATATTGTGGAGAATCATGATCGGTTTGTTTCTTAAAAACATATTTGGGGTTTCCCCTTACACTTATCTTTTGCAAAAATACCTTTAGGTGGAGTTAAGACTAGGCCAAAACAACTAAGTAAAGTATTTCCACTATTTAGTTTAGAAACATGATCTACCAACAATAAAAATTAAGCATGCATACGGAAACAAATAACAAGCAAACAATTAAACAATCAAACAAAACATGGGTTGCCTCCCAAGAAGCGCTTTTCTTTATTTACGAGTCTTGTAGCTAGACTCAAGGTCATGGGTTACTACGTGACTTCATCATTGGTTTCATTCTCTGATTGTAGGTATTCTTTGTAGAAATCAATCACCTTTTTCTCAACTGCCCCCATAATCATTTGGGCAAATTCTTCATCGACTTTATACCTTGGTCCAAGGGCCAAGCAATCTTTGTAATAAAGACTCCTTTTTTCCCATACATAATCCATGCCCTTTTTCTTATCCTTCTCATTAATATCCTCAAAAGCACCAACGTTGTCTTTATCAAAACGAGATATAAAGCGAAATTCATTCATCCTATTAGGCATCCTATAAGTGATATTATCGGTGCTACTTGCGAATCGGATCGTACCTTCTACCTCATCATATTCCAACTTAGACTCTTCAACAAATGGTTTGCCAAACACAACATTGGATAATCGACAATCAATAACATTAGCAAGATCCTCCACAATCATAAAGTCGGTGACAAAAGTGAAATTACCAACAAAGACACGTAAACCTTTAACTCTCCCAACAAAGTTACAAACTCCACCGGGGTACTTGGGATCCCTTCTAGGTTCAAGTCTTGTTTTCACTATATCATTATAAACAGTTGAGGACATAATGTTGATTGGAGATTTAAAGTCAATGTAAGCATTGCTAATGTGCCTATATCCAATCATACATGGTATCTTAGCATTCTTAGGATCGCCTCTCTTGATCTTAGGTTCAATTATGGTGAAAGGAGATCGCGGGTTATCAATAAGATTATTATAATATGCAATCTCCTCCTTAGTGGGGTATAGATTAAAGTAGTCATAAAGCTTCGGATCTATTTCCTCCTCTTCTAGTCCCTCAACAACATTCACAAAGTCATTAGGCCCTAGGTCTTTATTTGAATACAAGGCGGTTGCTAGGTCACTAAATGCATGTTCGAGTTCAACCTTAATCAACCTATTAAGCTCTCTAAGCTCCCTAATCTCACTCTCAATTTGTTCACGTAACACAGCCACTTCTCTAGGGGAAATGGGTGGATTCGCGTTTTCCATAATGGTCAACGGAATAGTCAATGAGTTTAATTTACTAACAAAGGCACAAAGAAAGAGATAGACTAAAGAAGACCTAAAAAATAAAAATAAAATCTTACTAGAAAGGAATCTAGCAAGTAGACCTAATAAAAAGAAATTCTAACCTAGACAATAACTATTCCCCGGGCTGCGGCGCCAAAAACTTGATGCGTGGGAATCGCAGCAGGCTTTACCTCTCGAGGGATCTCGAGAAGCTTACAACCCCCACCAGGCAGTGTACCTGATCGTTGTAGTATAGTATAGTGACAAGTACCGGGGGATTGATCGTTCAGCTTAGGAATAGTGTCGCTAGGATTAGAAAGCCTAAATACTAGTTCTAAAGGTGAGGGATGATTATTTTTGTGTTTTTATATTTTATGGAAAGCAAATTAAAATCTCGGGTTTGAAGGATTTGGGCGGAATTAGTTGCTAATCAACTAACCCAATACTAAGATGCAATCAAAATAAAATACTATAAATGAAAATAAACTAATTTATATTAAGGTTGTGAGCAGTAATTGGAGAAAATGTATTTACTTAGATTTCACTACTCCCTAGATATCTTTTACACGTTAATTACTTGTTATAATTGCATGGATGACGGATCGTATTCCTTAATACCATTCATGGGGTGGCACACATAACTCCCCAATTCTATGAGCTCTTATCTCCTCCTACACCATGCCCAGCACAACTATAGGGATTGTAAACAGTGGCTCATGCATTAAATACAACCAATAAAGACCTAGTGCGCGTTGGTTCATGTTTCTTAAGACGTTCAAGCATGTTACCAATTGGAGATCTGCCAGTTTTCTTAAGCCTAACATATAAATCATTCATCCAAGACAAAAATAAACAAGTAATCAACACATAATCAATATCGAGGTTTCATTAGATCTAAGCAAACACAAGATAGATCTAGCCTAGCATGATAGAATTAAGACAAGAACATGATATAGACAACCAACACATAGACATATTGATTGAATTAGAAGAACACTTATCTTGATTAATCATGCAAGGTATCAAGGGGTTGGAACCCTTGAAAAACCTGTAAAGTTACACCAAAATCGTACTTAGGGTTTCTCCCAAAACTTCTCTCTTTAAATGTGAAAAAATAGAAAACTATATATAGAAAAAGGGTCTGACGGCGTCAAGACCAAATAGGTGACGCCGTCACCTCGCCGCCAAAACAATCCTCGGACTGCCTAGATCTACATTTGACATCGTCAAGAACAAACATTTCCAGGCCGTCATGACTTTTACTCTTGACGCCCTACCTTCATGACGCCGTCAAAACTCTTCTGGGTCGTCATGAAATTTTACTCTTGACGCCGTCAGGGAACTACTCTTGACGCCGTCATGCACTGTTCCCAGCATGGAAAATTAAGACTTTGGCGTTTTCTTCACTTTTATGCTCCAAAAACGTCCGAATTGCTTCCTTTTCCATATTTCACTCCCAAAGTACCTAAAATCACAAAAGGAACGATTTAGGGCAATATTTGATCAAATAAATTCGGATTTGGGCTTAAATGACCCCCTAAAAATGGATCATTTTTCGCCTCATCAGCTAACATCTAATTACTCTAGCTGGAAGAAAAACATATCAGAAAGTGATTAAACTTTGGAGACTGTTCGAACTCGCATGTTACTTTCTACTATCAGTTTGATGTCTTCAGGTAGATGTGAGACGATTTGGGTTCACAGCCAATGTAACATAACTTAAATATAATGTATACTACCAATTAGGTGTAAATTCTATAACTGAATTTCTAAAGTTGAGTAAGTCAGCTTCTAATTGCAGCCTTTCTTCAAGACAATTCATGAAGCCCTCAAGTGAGTACATGTTAGAAGCCTTAATTTTTTGTTGTGAGACAGAACATATCCATGTGTTTAGAGATGGGAAGATATCGCATTCCAACTTCTGTATCCTCGTCCAACCATGTTCACATCCCAAGCTTCTGTATCATGAGCCGTTTGGACACTGAAAAACTATTGTCGCCCGTGCTGAGCATCACAACGTTCAGCGTAACTGCACACATTGCATTTGAATTAAAAAATTGGTCAGTCCTTGTTGTTCATAGCTATCCCAAACACCCTTTAAGAATTAGCTAAGAATTAGCTAACCAAAATAAGCTACTACAAATGCCTAAAGGTTAAGTACCTGTCCGCCGTTTCAAAAGGTTGCATCGTTTGGCTTCCACCATACAGTCACATACTCACTCAAATGCAGAAAAGCATATTGCACCGATAATGATAAGCATGATTGAATTATACATTTATACCTGATGACCAAAAAATTGGTTTGGAACTGAGCATTGAGAATCATAATGGTTATACATCGATACCACCAACAATTGAAACAAATGGCTGATAATAGACAATTAGTTGAAATCACTCACCTGCAGCCTTACTATATTGGCAACTATAGGCATAGGACCAGGCTGTACATCACACAAGTATAAGCAAATCACGCTGCAAGTGCAGATGCACCACGCTTAGAGAATAAATATAAAAACCAAATGTACCTCAAAATGTGCACAATTATTGGTAATAATTGTTATATATTCTACTCACAGAAGGATTGAAAAGGGCCTTTTGTAGCTTGATCCATTAAAAAAAAAAGCTTCAATCATGGACATCCTACATGACAAACCAAGATGAATGAAGATTACTATCGCATCTCGTTATAAAATAAGCTGATTCATTAATTTTTTTGTACCTGTTTGCATAGTGTGCACCAAACAGCCGCCGTGTAACTATTTCACTTCACAAAGACACAGATAAGAACGTTCACATAAAGTTAGGAAATGATACCCGGTTTCTAAACGGCTGAGTAGGTTCGTCAATAGGTTCCTGTTGGTCGATCACCGAGACGTAATCCAATGTAACCGTGCCACCCATACAACGATTGGAACACAAAATAAATAAGAAGACGCCAACCAAGGATTGCTACAAAGTTTAGAATGCGTGTACATTAGTATCGTAACATACCCGAAGATATTTGGTTGAACCTCCTTTTGCGCAAAGCATATCCACGCTGGCAACGGGCTGTTATCCGCGAGTTAGAGCCACAATGTCATTAGACATATGAGTGTACTAAAAGTGACGATAGCTGCCAATGGCTGAACGCATCATACCTGAAGCAAAACCTTCCTACGCTTGTGTGTTGTTGCATGATGTATGAATAGAATTTCCAGTATTGATGACTGTGATTACAATGCAAACGGTAAAAAGACGGAAAGATTGTTGCAGAACCTGTATGGTGATAAAAGTTATTGTATTACCTCTACTATCTGTAACAATTCAGAGCGACTGTGGACGTGTCCGTACATGCATCATAAAAGAAAACTTCCCATCAATCACTTTAATTACATGATGAGTAGGGTAAGGCACTCGATCCCTCAACACTACATTATATTTGTCTCCCCCTTTGGAACCTCCACATTTTTGCAATACACTTTTGCCTTTAACCTTACGACGTACCGTGTGTAGCTCTTTTTTGAGGCACCCACCATAACAGCAGACACGGTCTTGTAGTCTCTGCCACAATCTGCAGCGAGCACCAAGTTTAGTGTCATTGTAATTCTAAATTGCTTATGGAAAAGATAAAGTAAATTTGTAGTAAGTTTCTTCGTTCCCTCAATTAAATCATTCACGAAAATGCAAGAGAATTAATAACATAGTGTATACGGTTCTCCCAGTGAAATGTTTGTTACAGCGTAAATTCGTTAAAATTTTCAATAAGCAAATAAATTTTCTTCATATACTAACTGCCAACTTACAAATGTTGGAGGGAGACCTGTCACATCCATTTCCATTTCCATTTCCATCGTTTCGTGTCACACATAACTGCCACTGCAATCTTCTGTAATAACAACACATTTCAAAAAGTAAATCATTACAAACAAATAACGAATATTCGTTACAAATAAAGTACGGAGGCCTACATTTCTTATTTGAATTTCAAATTATTAGGTTTTTTTTTTTTTTTTTTTTTTTTTTTTTTTTTTTTTTTTTTTTTTTTTTTTTTCTAGAACGATTATGTATAGACATGATGTGGTAGTGTAACTTGTACAATTCAAGAAGAATGTTGTGAAGGGACGTTTGTGCTTGTTAGAGAGAAGCACACTTTAATTAATATGATGTAAGTAAAATCGTTCCATTTCTAAAGGAAAGTAAAAAATACGCTTACCATATCAGGTTGTATGTTTGCGGCTGCTGGAAGACATGGGATGCCGGACAAGACACGTTGATGGGTTCAACGAATGGGTTTGCCACTTAACAGGTATGTGACGAAAGCTATGCTCGGCTGTGAACCTCTCATAAAACCCGACCATATGGATTATGGCGTTGTTTGACAGCATCGTTCATTTATAAATGGAATGGTCTCTGTCTGCAATGCACAACTTGCTGTGGACCTGAAACGTAAAATTGCAGCATCTATAAGATGGTTGTAGACAATATAAATTGTGCACTAAAATATACGATGGAATAGGAAACCTTATGTAGGCCACGTTGTAGGATCCGTTAGGCCTTGCGCGTTGTGAACAGTTGTTGATGAAGAGCGCGTACGATCTGGAAAAAAGAAAGCGAATTTTGTTACGTTACTGAATCACCGAGTGAGTAAGTAACAATAGAAGTAACACTTTTGAATGACCAAGGATACAAAAAAAATGGAAGAAAAAGGCAAACAAACCTTGTGTAAGTCGTATTTTTTAGTTTACTTGTGCGGATGTACCCTGGCTCGTTGCTAATGAGGAACATCCCCATAATAGATACAGCGGTAGCGAATTGTATAATATCTCGTACTGCAAAATACCATAATAACAAACTTTTTAAGCAACTTGGTTTTCTGAATTTACATGGGAAGTTAGCAATTTATCATTTAAGAGAATATCTCGTATAATCCACTAAATAACAATACCTGTTCTTTTAAATGAATCTCATACAACCACATACAGTTGTGCCCATCCATAAACCACCATGCCTTATCTCACAGATTTATGGCCATGCCTGCTAGTAGTTTTCATCGCTGCCATGTTCACAAATTCATTTACGAATAAGAATTAGCATACATGGTAAGATAAAGACCATAGTTTATTTGTTAAAGTCGGTTTAGCAAAAATATACACCTTAAAAATTGGAGATGTACATTATATTAAAAAGCAACTGATTATCTGTGAATGTTAGTGTAGCTTTATCAGTTGCCACCAAGTCACGTGGCTGGTCACTATATAAACTCATAACATTGGGACTCTTCAATCGACTCGCTACCGCACTCTAAACATCTCACATTATGACTAATTTTCCTCGTCTGCGCAACACCTTTTCACGGGATCTTCTTCAGTCTCCATCTTGCAAACAAAAACTGAAAAAATTACACCCTAAATAAATAAATAAATTATAAACATATTTTTCATTTAAGCATTTCATCAAACACTTGGTGTGCAATCTTTAGTCTCCATCTTGCAAACAAAAACTGAAAAAATTACACCCTAAATAAATAAATAAATTATAAACATATTTTTCATTTAAGTTTCATCAAACACTTGGTGTGCAATCAATTTCCTTCAAAAACAGTCTTTGATTGGGTGTTTTAATCATAGGCTCCAGGGCAAAAATATTGAGGAAAAGCCACGGTCTACTACTGCGTGAAACAGGCCTAAAATCTACTTAGAAACCCCATCAAAACGCATCCTAATCATAATCTATTCGCTTGCAATGGCATAACACATCCCAATAACATAACCTAGCTAATCAAAGAAAAGTTAAAAAAATAAAAAATAAAACTTGCACCTACCTTTTAATTGTTTCTGGTACATGTACAACAAACACACATCTTGAATCTTCCTCACCATGGCTGCCGCTGGGGTTTTTGGATCTAGGGTTTCATACACCGTTTGTGATTTTGTGAATCTTCTGGAATGGGACTATTAATCATGTTCAGTATAGTTTTTTTGGAGGGAAATAAAAAAAAGGGGAAAAAATATTTAGACGCCAAAACGGCGTCGTATGTTTTTTTTTTTAAATAAACTTATAATTGTTAATGGAACTAGCTCATGGATGAATGATGGACTATTAGATAAACTTGGAGCAAAACAATGGGCTTAAAATTATGGATAACCAGCCCAGACAATATTCCAAAGAATGAAACAAACAAACACGCACTGAACAAACTCGTCCACCTGTCATTTAAACAAAAAAGAAAAAAAACTTTGATTACATCTAAAAACTGACTGAGACCAGACCAGATCACTTCTCCGTTGAACGACTACAGATCCCGGTAACTCTTTTTATTAACTTATCTATTTACACATTTTATAAAATTATATAAAATTCTGTAGTCTTAGGGTTTCTATTTTTTTTTTTTTTTTTAATTGTATATAGTCTGTTCACTAGTGATTTTACTATTTTAGGTTTTGGAACTCAAATTATGTGCTGATTTTGATCGGTTAGGTTTTCGATTCGTTATAACTAATTAGTAGCTCTTTTTATAACTGTCTGAGTACATTTAGCTTTCCTAACACTAGTTTGATGAAATTTATGTATAAAGTATAAACTGATCGCCGATTAAATAACTTATAGTTTTGACGAATTTAGGTTTTCTAGCGGAAATTAGTAGTTTACGCCTTATATTCATGAATTTAGGTTTTTGAACAGAATTTTTTATTTTAGTGTTACATTTTGATTAGTTAGGTTTTTGATATTTTATAACTCAAATGATCGCCGATTAGTATCGAGTTTAGATGAAATTTCTTAAATTATGTGATTTTGATAGGTTAACTGATGAATTTAAGTTTTCGAACAGAAAATTGATGAAATTATGTTTAAATTTTGCGATTTAGAAAATTGATGAAAATGTGTTGAATTTTGCGATTTTGATCGGCTAGGGTTTTGATTTGTTGTATCGGAATGTATGTGTTAATCGATCACTGATTAGCAGCTCATGCCTTATATTACTATATCTGATAATAGTTATGGTTTAGGTTTAATGTAACTCCATGTAACGTGTTGACTCATCACCGATTACTCGATTAGTAGATACAAGTATAAACCAACGAAATTAGGTTGTCAATTAGTAATTTCAGGAAATTTGGCTTAATTTTTGTATATTTGATCGATTAGGGTTTTGAAATGTTGTAGCGGTATGTAACTCGTTAACCTAGTTGCCAGTTAGTAAATTAACTAGGTACAGCCATAAACTAATGAATTTAGGTTTCGAATTGGAAATTGGAGGAAAGTTTGCTTTAATTTTGTAACTACAGTCGGTTATGCGTTGTATTTGTTGTAAAGGCGTGTTAAGTGTTAACTGTTTGCCGGTTATGGTTCTATTTAGGTTTTACATTCTCGCCTGATACAAACACAGGCTAATAAGTTTAGGTTTTTAACGGAAATTGGATGAAAATGACTAAATTCTGTAACTACAATCGTGAGGGTTTTGTTTGCATCACCGGCATGTAATGTGTTAACTGATGGTTGCCTTGTTGGAATGACAATGATTTTGTTTAGGTTTTAAGATCAAGAGAAAGACTTTGACTTTGGGAATCAATAGTCAGCAAAATGGTAAGGACTAACATAAACTTTGTTTTTGCGCTACATTGATTAGTGTTGTAATGTATAATGGAATGTGACTTGCTCTCCTTGATTTGTTGTTGATCAGAATTACATTTTGGGGGCTTTCAAGCCGTCTTGCATCATTTCAATCACGCTCAATGATGGGAAAACTCGCAAGCAGGTAAGCATTCCTTGTCGTTATATGTTACAGAGTACAGACTAAATGATGATTAGTATACCAATCTTAAGTACATATATTGTAGATTCTTCTGTCTGATCGGCATGGTCTAAGGAAAATGTTATTTTGTATGTCGGTGTTAGATTTATGTATCGTAACTGCAATTGTATTGGATTGTGATTTATGAAAGTTTGGTTGTTTATTTCAGCATACAAGTATTTCATCGTTCATGCTACAAAGCGTAGCCTATTCTTTTTTTTTTTTTTTTTTTTTTTTTTTTTTTTTTTAATTTATTTATTTATTACTATTTTTATTTATTTATTTATTTATTTATTTATTTATTTAACACCGAATTTCACTTTTTTTTGGGGGGGTTGGAAAGGTTAAAGATATATCAATCACATAAATAATAACAGCTTACAACAAAGATCTTCTGATTACTAAGACAACCATTAAGCTTTTAGTATTTTTATTGTTTGCAAAGCAGCTTTCAGTAAATTTTAAACAGAAACATACAGAAACAATCTAAAACCTGCCATCTTATGGCCTATAATTCAGCTAAAATCATTTCACAGAAACAACATTTCGACCGTAGACATGGTCAAAACTGCCAGCTAGCAACTACATTTCCAGTGACAGTGAAACTGGATTAGAATACCATGATTGTAGTAGTTTACTCCATACCTCACAAACTTAGCATACTGCAACAATCCACAGGCCTATCCATGTATTGTGCATGCTCTTTTTGGCAAATTCTGATATTCATAGCAATATGAAGTTTTAGGATATATGACACTTTCAATTCAGTGATTAAATCTATCTTGTTCAAGTAATCATACTTCTGTAAAGTTTTAACTGGTCCAGTCACCATGGTAGACATCTACTGTAGTATTATACCTACACGTGATTCTATAACAGCGTTTCGTTACAACTTTTCTTTATTAGGTTCCGCTGAAGAAGGAAAATGGTCAGACAACTTTGGTCCCCCTTTTCCAAAGCCAAGAAACCATTGCTGGAAAGGTATTTTTGTAGATTACTCATCTACAATGACCATGCTGCAGTTTGTGTTACATTACATATGTTTCTATATAATATACGTAGGATAATTATTATAACAGCTGGACTTTACCTATTTACCATCTTTTCAGATTTCTGTAGAACCGATGCAAGGGAAGAAGGTTGAGCATAATGGTATTAAAGTAGAACTCCTCGGTCAAATTGGTGAGTTTTCTACTTACGTTTATAAAATAGACCCCTTTCGCCTAATTTTTTGTCCTTTTCCTTGAACTATGTGAGATCCAACCTATTCAAATGTTAATCCAGTATTCTTCTTGGCAATAATTTACCTCTACTAGAAGTTATTAAGTTGTCTTAAAAATTTAAAAGTGTTTGCTGCATAAAAAAAATATGATAATTAACAATCTGATAGGCTGTATAATCTATCCACAACTTCATGGCTATCTCATTCCTATGCTAATATGTTGGCATGTGATTTCCTTTGCAGAAATTTATTTTGACAGAGGCAACTTTTATGACTTTACCTCTCTTGGTAAGTTTGTCTGACTTGATTAGCTTTGTTTATGACGAAATGGCAACTTTTTGTTTTTTATATCGTTTTTTATTGTTATATCAACATTATTAGTAATTTACTTGTAATTTTTCTGCACACAAATTTTCATTTTGATACTCTTATCATTTGTTTTGTAGTTCGTGAATTGGATGTTCCTGGTGAAATATATGAAAAGAAAACATTTCCTTTTGAGTTTTCTACAGTTGAAATGCCATACGAGACATACAATGGTGTGAATGTGCGACTTAGGTAAAGCTCTTATATCTAAGTTTAGATGACATAAAAAGAATTAAACATGAACATGGTGTCATTTATTGCACGATCATTGTCACTGGCATATGGGTGTGGGGGTTTACTTCCTTCCTACTTCATATTTAGGCAAAAATATCATGAATTATCTCTCGAGTCCTTGCTAAACTATTGACGCATTTGATGCCTGCTTTTTTTTTTTTTTTTTTTTTTTTTTTTTTTTTTTTTTTTTTGATCCATTATAACATATGCTCACATATGCTCTATATGGATAATGGATTATGTCATGATTAAATGGCTTTGTCCACTCTAGGAATACATCCCTGTTATGTGGCAAATTGTTATTTCATAACTTGAAACATCATTAAATCTCATGCACTGTCTGCTCCCAGGTATGTTTTGAAGGTAACAATCAGTCGGGGCTATGCGGGTAGCATAACGCAGTACCAAGATTTTGTGGTAAGACCCAATCCTATTTTCAGATATTGAATGCCACAGCTATGGTAGAACACTTTAGTTTCGCAACTATGATGTTTTCTTTACACATTTCTAAAAATTTCAGTGGTGTTGTGATTCTTTATCAGTAATGCGAAATTGTAACAACTTTAAAATGTTTGCAACAATTGTTAATGATCTTTCTAGATAAAAAGTAAGGGGTACCATCAGCCATTTTTAGAATATCAAACAAAATAAATACAAGGGAGTCTTTCATGAGGGATATTGTGTTCTAATATAAGGGATTGGCCCTCACGTTAAATTTTCTTACTTTTGCAAGTGGAACACTTTTCTATTCATTCATTCTGTCCTATTCTTATGTGTTTCGTTTGCAGGTTCGCAACTATACCCCGGCTCCCTCAATCAACAACAGCATCAAGGTCAGTGATCTGCCACGTTATTTCAGTATCTTTAATTATTCTATCAGGAGATATAGTTCTATTAATGATCTTGTCTATATGTGTAAGTTTCGGGCCATTTAGTCTCAGTGGGTCGATATGGTTGTGTTTAATCTAAAAGATGAAACTGGTCAAATGGGTCAAAAACGCCCAAAGTGTAATAATAATGCAAACATTTTAAATCGCTTCTATTAATAAAATTCTAATTATTGTTATAATAATTGTTTTTGTGATTCTATCTCATTAAGTCTGTAATCTGTATTAAAGGTTCTAAAATTGAATGGATAATGTTTGCGGGTCAAGCCAACCGGAACCCAGCCAAACTTGGTCGCTATAACCTGAACACTTTTTGATAACACAGCCTGCCGGGCCCATGATTTTGCCACCTCTAATAATGTCTTGTGAATGCTGTGTAATAGTTTGTTGTAATTGATAAATTTAGCCCATTATGTTATTCTATACTGCTTTCTCATTGTCTCACATGTAACCTTTGACAGATGGAAGTTGGAATAGAAGACTGTCTTCATATTGAGTTTGAGTATAACAAAAGCAAGTAAGTCGAGAAGGCTAAAGATGTGCATATGTACTTTAGACATCTTTCTGGTTAATATAAAAAAATATCTTTTCGATCATGTGTTCGCACTTTTAATGCCTGGGTTCAGTTTTAAGAAGTTCAAGTCTAAGAGCACTTGATACCCCAACTTATAGGGTGCATTAACGCGACCCTATTGCACGAGACCATACAAGACAACTTGAGGGATGGAGGGAGGGTGTTTTTGGGTTAAGTTATAGGTTCTGACTTCTGAGTTATAGGGGAAAAAGCTGAGGTGGCAACACTTTTTGCTATAACACCGTCGGATAACACCATGGGTACTAGTGCTAGGAAACATTTAAAAAGAGAAAAGTAAAAAGAGATATACACGACCTGTTTGACTAAATATGACCACCAATAAGAATGAATTCATCCTGCTCAGGTATCATTTGAAAGATGTGATTATCGGCAAGATATATTTTCTTCTTGTAAGAATCAAGCTAAAGAATATGGATCTTGAGATCAGGCGACGAGAATCCACTGGTTCTGGGGCCAACACTCATGTAGAGACAGAAACCCTAGCAAAATTCGAGTTGATGGATGGTGCTCCTGTCAGAGGTATGCACTAAAAATCTCATGCGTGTTTGCTTATATTTCCTTTAAAAGTTGCCGTCGATATTCTGTCAATTTCTGTGGTCTTTCTCTATTTCATGTGCAAATTAGATCTTTTTTACTTCACATGATTCACACAAAAATTACGTTTTGACCTGTTTCTTAACCCGTCCATTTTGGCACGTGTAGTGCAGATCATGCGAGGTAATAATTAATGCAACTTGTTCTATTTCATTTGCAGGTGAATCTATACCAATTAGGCTGTTTCTGAGCCCATACGAGCTGACACCAACACATCGGAACATCAACAACAAATTTAGCGTCAAGTATTTTTTGAATCTTGTACTAGTTGATGAAGAAGATCGCAGGTACTTTAAGCAGCAGGAAATCACAATATACCGAACTGCAGAAACTTCTTCCTGATTCACCAAACCCCAAACTCTAGCCGTTCCAGCTCATGAAGCATCGACTGCAAAGAGTTATGAACCTGCTTGCTTCATTTAGAGTTTAGATTTTTCGTATGATGCCAATGGATTATTCGAATTGTATAGGCGAGCAAAGTTATGTAAGGTGGCATTTGTAATTGGAGGTGAAGGAGGTGTGTGTTGGTTCAGTGTTCATGTTTGAAGAGTTTAATGTTATGAAGTAAAATTGCAAATAAGCTATTTTTATTGGGTAGTTATAATGGGCGGAACTCGAAACCTTTGACCTCAACTCTTGAAGACAATGCTATGAAATTGTGATGTGATTTTGTTTTGCGGCATTTTAATAAAATTGATTCGGAGTGTTTTTATATGGGTCAAAACAAAAACGAAACATAAAACTGTATAGGAGATCAATGCAAATTCATCAAAGTGGTCTTAGGCTTAATGAAAGGATGATCTGGTTGTTGCATTTAAATCTGAATTAATCGTTAAAACGCGCGTAAACTCGTATTTGCAAAGTAATTTACTGTCTAAATATTATAACCTTGAAATGCTTTACGTAAATCCCTTGAATCGAAACCCAAAAGGATATCATGGTCATGAAAGTGTTATTTCATTTTAGGGGGAAAAAAAATGTGTCATTTCATTTTACATCTAAAGTTCCGTGATAATGTATTGCATGGAATTTATTACTATTATTCAAATTCTTGCCATTGAATCTATGTTTATGGTTAGCTAATCCTTAGGCCGGATGTAATGGTGGGTGATGCACCATCGGTGGTGGCATCACCAATGGCGGAGCTTGCCTAAAATTTTTAGGAGGGCCAAAGTGTAGATCATGAAACTTAGGAGGGCCAATTCATTATATATCTATAAAATCTAAGGTTTCTAATGTTAAATATATATTAGTATAAGGGTATTTTATGTCAAATTGAAGAATCCAAGGGGGGCCAAAGCCCTCTTTTGTCTTGCTAAAGCTCCGCCTATGGGCATCACTACGGGTGATCGCCCATTACCCCCTCCCGCCGTGCGCGGTCATGTGATTTTGGCCAAGGTTTGATGGTGTGAACCACCTACCGAAATGCACAACAAAACCCGAAAATCCCCCCTTCAAACGGATAGCTTTTTGACAATGTAAAAATAATAATAATTTATTATATTATTTACCTATAAATACTCTCATACCTTATCATTTTTATTCACAACTTCTCATTCTATCTTTTATACAAAATGTCTCAAAACACTTCAAAAACTAAAACCTCAAAACAACGTCGACAACCAAACGTCCAAACACCCAATTCAAATTTCCGTCACAGTCACTCTCACTACTGGGTTAATTTTTGAGCCCCAACTTTTGTTTACGGAACACAACCACCACAATACCAAACCCCACCATGCGTACCTCTACAACAACAAATATGCATCAACAAACTTTGTATCAACCAAAAATGTTTCACGATCCTACATCACCACAAACAAACGTTCCACGATACTTCGTCACCACCTCCGAACCAATCTTAACCTATATTTCTCCCATTCATCCATTCAATGTTGATGATTTTGATCATTTTCCAAGTTAATATACACTATCAGTACCCTCATGTTGAAAGATTATCATTTCACCTGCCATATCAACAACCAATTTTGTTTAAACATGATGATGTTGTAGAAGATGTCCTGTTAGAACCTTCAGTTGCTAATTCTCAATTCTTGAAATGTATGGATTGTAATAAATATAACAAAGAGGCTCAAACCTTAACATATTTCCTTCAAAACACGTTTGGAATTCAAAAGACCGGGAATGGACAAGAAGAAAAAAGGGTATTGCTGTAGTCCGCGTAAATTATGTTCCTCGAGCAATAGATGAATCGGATTCTACCTCAGAATATTGCTAAACACACACACACACACACACAAAAAAAAAAAAAAAGAAAAAGAAAAGGACCTTCATGCTACGACGACATCAAAACACATAACAAAAAAGGTATATGCTTCTTTTCAAGATACATGTTATGCTATGGGATTACTCGATTACAATAAAGAATACATTGAATCAACAAAAGAGACACACATATATGCGACTGGAGAATACTGTAGAAATCTGTTTGTTCACTACAACAATTAGTAGGACGGGCGAGGAGGTTTCGGCGAGGACGCCCACGTCCCCGCCGAAAGTCGCTAAACGACAAAAACGTTGCTGAACTGGCAAACAAACTCGTTGACCGTTTACTAAATTTTCAACGCGAACTTTTAGCGGGGACAGGTCCCGCCAAAAATAGATTTGATATTTCCTGAACTTTGACCAAAATTGCAACTCTTAATTGTTCCCGGGATTTTTTCCCGCCACACCTTTTCGCGGGGACGAGTCCCTGCCAAAATGCTAGATACACTGCTCCAAACTTTTGGTGGGGACACGTCCTCGCTAAAAAGGGTATCCAGTTTTCCCTCCTGTCAATTACTTTATCTCGCCATTATTTTCTACTAATGATAATAGCTTTTGGCGGGGACATGTCCCCGCCAAAAGTGTTGGCGCCAATTTATCCCGCCAAAGTTTTACTTATATATATCCTAACCGATCATCCTCAATTCGGCAAAACACAAATAACCCAATCGTCAATTCCCACAGAACACACATAACAATGGTTGGTTACACGCCGGAAGAGGAGTGGTCAAAGGTTTTATCGTCGATGTATCTCTTTAATGTTCTTAATACATATGGCTACGAAATTTATGATGAATATGGTTCTTATAAGAACATTAACCCGTGGATGAGAGACCAGATTATGTAGAAATCTGTTTGTTATGCTTATTACACAAAATGCGTTACCAAAACCAGCACATGCATGTTGTAGCAAAATTAAACTTTGTACATAAAGATAACCATGTCTATGCAAAAACTATTATATGAACCCTTATCACGTACGTCAAACATAATTATTAACCAAAATTAAGAACCATAATTAAAACAAAAAACAAAAAACGAGCTATTTGTTTTTTAGTACATAAAAATACATTATTGCAAATTTTAGAAAAACCCATGCGCGTGCACGAGCATTGTGACGGTATTATGATATTTTTTCTTAACAATATGATATTTGAATGTTTAAGTTGAGTATGCATTAACATAAACACTAAAGCAATTGGTGTTGGAAAATTTAGTGCACTTGAGGGATCAATTCACACCTGGTAATGGGTTTGGAGGTATGGAGTATACACCCATTTGGTCACTGAATCCCCTGACTCAATAGTGGTTATGTATTGAATCTGCTGATAGCATGATTCTGCTGATTGTTGTTACCACTGCAAGTGTTAACGTTACCACTGCAAGGGTTGTTGTTACCACTGCAAGTGTTAACGTTACCACTGCAAGGGTTGTTGTTACCACTGCTAGTGTTAACATTACCACTGCTAGTGATAATGTTTCCACTGATAACCACTGATCCTATAATTATGGAAATTATTATGTTATCATTAATGGGCCATTAATTATACATAATACCATGGGCTAGGGTTTGAGTATTCTCTATTATAAATAGAGATCACATCATTATGCATGGATATACAAGTTATCATACGATATACTAAACACAAAACCCTAAAAACTAAATACGCATCTGGTTCTTGATTTGTGCCTAAAACAAGAACTTCACTTGGTCTTATCCCATAGAGATATTCGTGTAACCCAGGCATAGGGTCGAATAGTTTCTATTGGAAAGTGATACCACGATTTCAAGTGAATATCCGGTACCTTCATTGATTATCTTAACCCTAATCTGGAACTGTTTTGCAGCTATACAACCAACAATCAATAGAAACTATTAGTGATAATCAATGGCTGCTGCTATGAGACAAATGGCTGCTAACTTTTCCAAGTTGGAAAAGTTTGAAGGTGTTGATTTCAGAAGATGGCAAAAGAAGATGCACTTCTTGTTGTCAAGTATGAATGTGGTGTATGTTCTCACGACTGAGATTCCAGAAGATCATGGAGATGATGCTACTATGGATCAGATGAGGGCAAGGAGCAAGTGGGAGAATGATGACTACATATGCAGAGGTTTAATTCTCAATGGTATGTCTGATTCTCTTTTTGATATTTATCAGAATGTTGAAACTTCTCAAGAACTATGGGATTCCTTGGAAGCCAAATATATGGCTGAGGATGCATCAAGTAAGAAGTTCCTTGTAAGTAATTTTAACAATTACAAAATGGTTGATTCTAGACCTGTCATGGAACAATACAATGAACTTCTTAGTATACTTGGTCGATTCACATAACACAAGATGAACATGGATGAGGCTATTTCAGTCTCTTGTATCATCGATAAACTACCTCCTTCTTGGAAAGAATTCAAACATATGCTTAAGCATAAGAAGGAGGAGTTAACTCTTGTTGAGTTGGGCAGTCACTTGCGCATTGAGGATTCACTCAAAGCTCAAGACATTGACAAGCCAAAGAGTAGCACTGCTACTGGTCCATCAGTTGTCAATATGGTGGAGCATAACAACTCTACCAAGTACAATGACAACAAGGGCAAACGTAAGCATCAAGATAACACCAAATCTGATCTTAACAAGAAACCTAAGGTGACTTGTTGGAAGTGTGGGAAACCTGGACACTTCAGAAAAGATTGCAAGGGTGGAAAAGTTGGAAACAAATCCAATGGATCAGGCACAAGTGGAGGGAATGGTAACACCAATTCTCTGAAAGGTCAGAATGTGTTTAATAAGTCTTTTAAGATTTATTATGTTACATATATATCTGACATTTACTTTGTGCAGGATGATGATGTTGCGTGGTGGGTTGACTCTGGAGCAACAATTCATGTGTGTAAAGATAGAAGCTGGTTCAAGACCTACAAGTCAATGAATGATGGTTCTATTCTTCACATGGGAAACGAGTCAACTGCCCTGGTGCATGGAAAAGGATGTGTTGAGTTGAAGTTTAGTTCTGGAAAGAGTGTTTCTTTATTTAATGTTTTACATGTTCCTGATATTAGAAAGAATTTGGTTTCTAGTAGTGTTTTGAATAATTGTGGTTATAAACAGGTTATTGAATCTGATAAGTTTGTTTTATCTAAAAATGGTGTGTTTATTGGTTTTGGTTATTTATGTAATCAAATGTTCAGACTTAATATTGTTCATGATAATATTGATTCTGCTTTTATATCTACATCTAAACTTTATGATTCAAACCTTTGGCATGCAAGACTTGGCCATGTACATTTTAAAAGAATGCAAGATATGTCTAAGGATGGGTTAATTCCAGCCTTTGATGTGAACATTGAAAAGTGTAAAACTTGTATGTTGAACAAAATAACTAAGAAACCTTTTCAAGGAGTAAAACGGGAAACTAAAGTTTTGGAGTTAATTCACAGTGATCTTTGTGATTTACATGCTACTCCCTCTTTGGGGAATAAAAAATACTTTGTAACTTTTATTGATGATGCTTCAAGGTTTTGTCATGTTTATTTATTACATTCTAAAAATGAAGCATTAGATAAATTTAAAGTATTTAAAACTGAAGTTGAATTGCAACAAAGTTCCCTGATCAAAAGATTAAGGACTGATAGGGGAGGTGAGTACATGGATACTCTGTATTTTCAGTCTGTTGGTATAATCCATGAAACGACTGCCCCTTATACTCCTCAGCAAAATGGTATTTCTGAAAGGAAAAACAGGGTGCTGAAGGAGATGGTTAATTCCATGTTGTCCTATTCAGGGCTGAGTCAAGGGTTCTGGGGTGAAGCTATGTTAACAGCTTGCTATTTATTAAATAGGGTTCCCAACAAAAGGAACAAAGTTACACCTTATGAACTTTGGACTAAAAAGAAACCTAACCTTAATTATCTTAGGATATGGGGTTGTAGGGCTGTTGTAAGACTCCCTGATCCAAAGCAGAAAACTTTGGGTGAAAGAGGCATTGAATGCATCTTTGTTGGATATGCTGAGCATTCCAAGGCATATAGGTTTTATGTTATAGAACCTAATGAGTCTGTTTCAATTAACTCAATAACTGAATCAAGGGATGCAATCTTTGATGAGAATAGATTCTCATCTATCCCTAGACCAAGTCAAAGGATTCCAAATGGAACTAATGACAATGGTGTTTCAGAGGTTCCTACTGATGAGGTTCCTGCTGATGAGGTTCCTACTGAGGTTGTGGAACAACAACCTGAACCTGAGCTCAGAAGGAGCAATAGGGTGAGGACTCCAAAGTCATTTGGACCTGAGTTTCAATTATACTTAATTGAAGGTACAAGGAGTGAGGTCTCTGACCAATACTCCTATTGCTTCATTGTTGAGGATGATCCCAAAACATTTGAAGAAGCAATGAAGTCCCAGGATGTTGCTTTCTGGAAAGAAGCAATTAATGATGAGATGGACTCCATCATGGGCAATAACACTTATGTGTTGACTGATCTACCACCTGGTTGCAAACCTTTAGGTAGCAAATGGATTTTTAAAAAGAAAATGAAGGTAGATGGAACTGTTGAAAAGTTTAAGGCAAGATTAGTTATTCAAGGCTTTAAACAAAAGTCAGGAATAGACTACTTTGATACTTATGCTCCAGTGGCACGTATCAGTACCATAAGATTGCTAATTGCTTTGGCATCAATTCACAATCTGATTATTCATCAGATGGATGTGAAGACAGCTTTCTTGAATGGTGATTTAGATGAGGAGGTTTACATGAACCAACCTCAGGGCTTCATCATGCCTGGCAAAGAAAACAAGGTGTGTAAACTGATTAAGTCTCTTTATGGACTAAAACAGGCACCTAAGCAATGGCATCAAAAGTTTGATGAAGTGGTTTTGTCTAGTGGTTATTTACTTAATCAAGCTGACAAATGTGTATATAGCAAATTTGATGAATCTGGAAAAGGAGTCATCATTTGTCTATATGTTGATGACATGTTGATCTTTGGAACTGACCAAAATCAAGTTGATCTTACAAAAGAATTTTTGTCATCAAAGTTCTCCATGAAGGATATGGGGGAGGCAGATGTTATCCTTGGCATAAGGATTAAACATGAAAGTAACAAAATTTCTATATCTCAGTCTCATTACATTGAGAAGGTGTTAAAGAAATTTAATTACTTTGATTGTACTCTAGTGAGTACTCCTATGGATACAAGTGAGAAGCTAATGCCTAATACTGGCAAAGCTGTATCTCAACTTGAGTATTCTAGGGTGATTGGCTGCTTGATGTATGCCATGACTTGTACAAGGCCTGATATTGCTTTTGCTGTGGGTAAACTGAGCAGGTATACTAGTAATCCTAGTGCTCATCATTGGCAAGCAATTCAGAGGGTTTTTAAGTATTTGAAGAGAACTATGGATTATAGTCTCTCATATACTGGTTATCCTTCAGTATTAGAAGGATATACTGATGCAAGTTGGATCAGTAACACTGAAGACAATTCGTCTACTAGTGGCTGGGTATTCCTACTTGGTGGAGGTGCAATTTCTTGGGCATCCAAGAAACAAACTTGCATTACCAGTTCAACCATGGAATCTGAATTTGTGGCTTTAGCTGCTGCTGGCAAAGAAGCTGAATGGTTGAAAAACTTGCTTCTTGAGATTCCATTATGGTCTAAACCTATAGCACCTATTTCTATCCGTTGTGATAGTGCTGCTACATTGGCAAAGGCTTATAGCCAGATGTACAATGGGAAGTCTAGACACTTAGGTGTTAGGCATAGCATGATTCGTGAACTTATCATGAATGGGGTGGTATCTATAGTGTTTGTTAAATCTCAACAAAACTTAGCTGATCACTTGACGAAGGGTTTGGCTAGAGACTTGGTTTTGAAGTCTGCAAAAGGGATGGGTTTAAGTCCAACATAGTCACTGAATGCAAGGATACCCAACTCCCTTCTAAGGAAACTTGGAAGCTGAGTTCAATGTGGAAAGCTGATCATTTGGTGGACTGAAGCACATGTATCACAAACATCCCAAGGTTGTGCTTGTTACCTGCTGAAAGGAGGATGAAGTCTTCACTTCTTAATGGTTAATTTTCTTTGAAAAAGTGCTAAGCAGGAGCATGAATTAAAGATGAACCACCTATGTAAATGTTGAAGTTTTGCCGCTTCAGGAAGCTTTGGACTTTTAGCTTTTACAACATTTATGAATTGGATATGGACACATGGCTTGTATAGTGTCAGGAGTATTTTAGTGTTTGAAAACTTGTGTGTATTTATCATCAGGTATTCAAATGGGTTGAAGGGTTCAATTCTTAGAACACCCTGATTCTCGAATATTTGAAAGTATATGTACTAATGTGGAAATTCAATCCTCAGGATATTTTCATTTATGCACTTGTTTTGGTTTGTGTTTGAATTTTCATGCAAAGGTAGTGAACTAAATTTGGGGAGGATTGTTGGAAAATTTAGTGCACTTGAGGGATCAATTCACACCTGGTAATGGGTTTGGAGGTATGGAGTATACACCCATTTGGTCACTGAATCCCCTGACTCAATAGTGGTTATGTATTGAATCTGCTGATAGCATGATTCTGCTGATTGTTGTTACCACTGCAAGTGTTAACGTTACCACTGCAAGGGTTGTTGTTACCACTGCAAGTGTTAACGTTACCACTGCAAGGGTTGTTGTTACCACTGCTAGTGTTAACATTACCACTGCTAGTGATAATGTTTCCACTGATAACCACTGATCCTATAATTATGGAAATTATTATGTTATCATTAATGGGCCATTAATTATACATAATACCATGGGCTAGGGTTTGAGTATTCTCTATTATAAATAGAGATCACATCATTATGCATGGATATACAAGTTATCATACGATATACTAAACACAAAACCCTAAAAACTAAATACGCATCTGGTTCTTGATTTGTGCCTAAAACAAGAACTTCACTTGGTCTTATCCCATAGAGATATTCGTGTAACCCAGGCATAGGGTCGAATAGTTTCTATTGGAAAGTGATACCACGATTTCAAGTGAATATCCGGTACCTTCATTGATTATCTTAACCCTAATCTGGAACTGTTTTGCAGCTATACAACCAACAATTGGAAATTTGGAACCTGAAAAATCTGTGAAAAACAAGAAAATGATGAGTGAGGTAATGATGATGTCACTCTATTTTATAGGGTACTTTTTGAATGTTTTAGATTTCATTCATAATTTAGGAGTGTGATTAGAAACGTACGTATCCTAATCAAATTGGGATAGAGTACAACTTTCTTCTCATATAAATATAGGTTTATGGTTATTTTTTATATATCCACACTATTCTGTATCACAAACAAATAGACATTGCAATAGAGTCGGGTTCTGGGCCAAGAGTATTAACTTGTTCGGTTTTAGACTCTTAAAGAGTACCGATCTTTTTAGATACTTGTTAGCTATATTTGTTCTTGAAGTTATTGATCATGTCAATGACCACATACGGATGTCATCTATATAATGTTAAGCCGCAGTACTCTCTACTTAAAGCAGGGATGGGGGTAAGAAGTTATGTATCTAGTGAGCCTTTTACAGTTGGTGGATGTTGTTGGAAAATTTATTTTTACCCTCATGGTAACAGCAAGAATACCAGATATGTTTCGGTGTACTTAGGTTTGGAGGATAAAAACAAGACTGTGAAAGCGTCGTTTGAACTTACCTTGTTGGATCAGAGTGGAAAAGGGGTACACCATGTTATCAGTGTCTATAATAAGCCTTTTACTATGTCTGGCCGAATGTGGTATGTGTAGCTAAAAATCTTTTAAGTTTTATATAAAGTTAATTATTTGAATTGTATGAATTGAAATCAGATGCAATCTTGCCTGATCTTGATAGTATCGTATATTTACATGAGATCTTGATAGTGTAATTAATGTTCTATGCGACTTGTCTCACTAACCGCAATTTTTGCAAATCAACCTCTAACATGAAAGTAGAACTATATAATAAATTCAGATTTATATTTTGAAATTAATGCTCTTTTCTTTTGTCTTCTGTGCGAGTATACATATTCAGTTTATCATTTGCTCCTAGTCCAAGTATTATCGATTCTATTCTTATTAATTAGGGGTTACAAGCGTTTTATGACAAAACAAAGGTTGGAGTCATCAGATTATCTCAAGGATGATTCACTTTCATTTTGTTGCAACGTTTGGGTTCAAAGTTGCATCGGAAAATTTACCATCATTCCACCACCATCCCAAATTGAGAAAGATTTCAAGAATTTGTTGGACAGTGAAACAGGCAGCGATATTGTTTTTCGTGTTAAGGACGATACTTTCAAGGCTCATAAGGTGATTCTTGCTGCTCGCTCTCCTGTGTTTAAAGCCCAATTCTATGGGCTTGTTGGAAACCCTGCTTTGGATGAACTAGAGTTAGTGGACATAGAACCATCAGTTTTCAAGGTAATATATAGAAAATAACGTTAATAAAAGTTTTTATAGTTAATTTTGGGCATGCATTAATAGCATCATTTGTGGTTGTGTTTTGTAGGCTATGATTTTGTTTATATACTCAGATAAACTTCCTGATTCATATGAAAGTATAGGCTCAATGTCACACATGATTCAGCATCTGTTGGTTGCTGCTGATCGTTTTGGTCTAGATCGGTTAAAACAGTTGTGTGAAGTGAAGTTAAGTGAAGATTTAAATGTGGATGTAGTGGCAACAACTCTTTCTCTTGCCCATGATCACCATTGTTCTAAGCTTAAAGCCAGCTGTATGGATTTCGCTGTAGCGAATTTGCGAGGTATGTGTTTCATAGTTTGTAAGACTTTAGTTAAACAAGATCAATATTGCAAGCACAGTTTTGGAATTTACTCGATATTAAGGTTAATGACCATTATTAGTAATGCCACAACACAAATTCTCATATATTAAGGTTAAGTTTAGAGACATGTCCACTATAGACAAAGCCAAAATCAGATGTGTATGATAATGTTAATGACTCATTTAGCTAATTCTTAATGCCAAAATAATATATTTAGACACTCATTAAGCTAAAGAACTCGATGATTATTGAGAACTTAGATTTGTAATGCGTTTACATGTTGTGTTTTGCAGCGGTGGTCCAAACGGAAGGGTTCAAATATGTAGAAAAGTCATGCCCTTTGTTGCTATCAGAGATTCTTCAAAAAATCGCATTATAAAGACAAGGATTGTAACTTCTCACTGTCACCATGGTTGAGCCATGAATTTTGGCAGTAAGTAGCACATTCTAATTCGCAACTCATATAGAAATCCAGATGTACATTTATTGGGTTAAACTATTTGTTTTTTTATTATCATTATTATTATCATTATTGTTATTATTATTACTATTATTGTATTAATTTTTGTATTTTTTAGGGGTTAGGGTGGGGGGTGTTTGGCTTGGTTTCGGATTCTTTTGTAGGTTTTGTTTGGTGTTGTTTTTGGAATCGGGTTATCATTTCAAGATTTGGCTTGTCTATCGGGTTTGGGTTATTTAATTTAGAATGGTCGATTCTCTATAGGCCAGATAATGTTTTATATTCCAAAGACAAATTATGTATATTTAGTATATGTTTTATGGGTCATAATAGGAGGCTGCAATATTTCATGGGTTGGGCCACTGGCCACCAATCCAAACAGCGGGTTAGAATAAGCAGTTATAGGTTAAGTTAGTTATTAGCAGTTAAGTTGGTTATGGTAGTTAAGTTAGTTATGGCAGTTGTGTCCAAAGGACACAATGGTTCAATGTAACTGTCATATGTGTCGATTCACTTAGTATATATATATGTTGTAAAAGTGGCTGTAAACTTTATCCAATTATCATCAATAAAAGTCAAACTGTTTACTATCTTTGTTCTGTTTCATTCACAACCAATCATGGTTAACTATAAGTATGTTATGAGAAAGAATTGGCTCCAATACCAACCTATGCAACATTGGTATCAGAAACCTGGAGGAAGCCAATTCACAAACAAGATCGAATGGGTCTCACAAGGAAATATTTACAAAGAGAAACACCACAGAGATTGTTACCATGGAATCGTCAATTCCCACAGAACACACATAACAATGTTAAGATTTTGTGGTAAGACCCAATCCTATTTTCAGATATTGAATGCCACAGCAAATGGTAAAGCACTTCAGTTTCGCAGCTATGATGTTTCCTTTACACATTTAAAAAAGAATGAATTCATCAATAAGAATTGCTAAACAGAAAAAGAGGACATACATGCTACGACGACATCAAAATACATAACAAAAAAGTATATGCTTCGTTTCAAGAGACATGTTATGCTATGGGATTACTCGATGACGATAAAGAATACATTGAATCAATAAAGAGGCACAAATATGTGACTGGAGAATACTGTAGAAATCTGTTTGTTATGCTTATTACACAAAATGCATTACCAAAACCAGCACACATTCATTTGTTAGTTAAACAAGCAGCTTCCCGGTAGGGTGTAGATAATCAATGGTACCGGATATGACTTGAAATCGTGTAATCACTTTCCAATAGAAACTATTCGACCCTAATGCCTGGGTTACACAAATATCTCTATGGGATAAGACCAAGTGTTCGTTCTTGTTTTAGGCACAAAGCAAACTCATTCGTTTTCAAGTGTTTATGTTTTCTCTGTGTTCTTCATGCAAGATATGATTTCCAGGAAAATAATTTACTCTAGTCAATGGAATTATGAAAATTAATTGGCCAATTAATCTCCTCATAATGTTCCTCCATTATAGCAATAGTAGTTACAAGACCAAGTCATTATGATCTTAATTACAAGTTTGAAACTGCTCATTAATATGACAAAGTAGTTACAAAACTAACTCCAACAAAGTCGTACGTGGTTCACCTATCAGAGATTCTTATCAGCATGCTCACTGAAGAGCAATCCTGCTGATGAGTTTTGATATGAGCATTCACTCTCTGATGAGAATTGCTCTTTGATGAGATAACTCCATGAAGGATTGAACCTTCTGATAAGTTACTCCCGAATAGTTTAACTTTCTGATGAACTTATCAGCAACATAAAACTATTAGTGGATAATTAGGCTCAACCCCGGTTTGTGGGTTTTGGGAATTTGGGTTTACCATTATAAATAATGGGCATCAAAAATTAATACCTGGATTCGACATAAAACAAAAACAATCAATTAAATAACTTTTTTTTTTCAACAATAAAACAAAAACAAAGAAAATTTCTACCTTTTTTTTAGACATTATGAATTAACTTCCCATCAAGCAGTAAATAGTTCAAGAAGACGTTATCTTGAGCAATCAAACGCACATGGTAGAAGGTGTAGGCAATTGTTTTCAATGGTACTGACACGTGCTCAAAGGCAAACACCATCATTGTGAGACCAATTAAAAGAGAATTAATTCACAACTGAATAACGAAAATAATTGTCTCGGGTTTGGACGATTAAAACCAGACTTATTATATTCGGTCGTAGAATTTTGATTGTGTTGGGTAGACGACTAGGGTTTGACGGGTGGCTTAGAGGAGGCGGCTGCAACCTAGATCTAAGAACCATGCTGGACTAATAATTCCCCGTAGGTATAACTTTATTGATGACCATTATTTATAATAGTAAAAGTGTAAAACCCTAATTCCCAAAACCCACAAACCGGGCCTAATTATCCACTAATGAAAACCACTATCAGTCAGGGTGGTTCAGAGACTTAATAGGTGTACACTCCGTACCTAACCCATTTACAAGTGTGACCATATCCCTTAATTGAACTAAATTTCAAACATTTGTATCTAAAATTTGTGCATAAAGATGACCATGCCTATACAAAAACTATATGTGAACCCTTTACCACGTATGTCAAACATAACTACAAACCAAAATTAAGAACCATGATTAAAGCAAAAAAACAAGCTACTTGTTTTTTAATACATAAAAATACATTATTGGAAATTTTCGAAAAACTTCATGCGTGCACGGCCATTGTAACGGTGTTATGATTTTTCTTAACAATATGATATTTGAAAGTTTAAGTTGAGTATGCATGGGATTAACAAACACTAAGGCAATTGGAACCTGAAAAATATGTGAAAAATAAGAAAATGTTGAGTGAGGTAATGATGATGTCACTCTATTTTGTAGGGTACTTTTTGAATGTTTTAGATTTCGTTCACAATTTAGGAATGTTAAATAATAAAATGGGCCGGGATAGAGTACAACTTTCTTCTCAAATAACTTGTTAGGTTTTATACTCACCCTGTAACCATTTTTTTTATATACTTCTTAGCTACTTGTTCTTGAAGTTATTGATCATGTCAATGACCACAGACGGATGTCATCTATATAATGTTAAGCAGTACTCTCTACTTAAAGCAGGGATGGGGGTAAGAAGTTATGTATCTAGTGAGCCTTTTACAGTTGGTGGATGTTGTTGGAAAATTTATTTTTATCCTCATGGTAACAGCAAGAATACCAGGTATGTTTCGGTGTACTTACGTTTGGAGGATAAAAACAAGACTGTGAAAGCTTCGTTTGAACTTACCTTGTTGGATCAGAGCAGAAAAGGGGTACACAATGTCAACACTATTTACAATAAGCCTTTTACAATGACTAGCCGAAAGCGGTATGTGTAGCTAAAAATCTTTTATTATAAGAATTATATAAAGTTAATTATTTGAATTGTATGAATTGAAATAAGATGCAATCTTGCCTAATCTTGATAGTATCGTATATTACATGAGATCTTGATAGTGTAATGTTCTAGGCGACTTATCTCACTAACCACAATTTTCGCAAATCAACCTCTAACATGGAAGTAGAACTGCATAATAACTTCATATTTATATTTTGAAATGCTCTTTTCTTTTGTCTTATGTGCGAGTATATTAAGTATATCATTTGCTCCTAGTCAAAGTATTATCGATTTTATTCTTATTAATTAGGGGTTACAAGCGTTTCATGACAAAACAAAGGTTGGAGTCATCAGATTATCTCAAGGATGATTCACTTTCATTTTGTTGCAACGTTTGGGTTCAAAATTGCATTGGAAAATTTACCATCATTCATCCACCATCCCAAATTGAGAAAGATTTCAAGAATTTGTTGGACAGTGAAACAGGCAGCGATGTTGTTTTTCGTGTTAAGGACGATACTTTCAAGGCTCATAAGGTGATTCTTGCTGCTCGCTCTCCTATGTTTAAAGCCCAATTCTATGGGCTTGTTGGAAACCCTGCTTTGGATGAAGTAGAATTAATGGACATAGAACCGTCAGTTTTCAAGGTAATATACAGAAAATAACGCTAACAAAAGTTTTTATAGTTGATTTTGGGCATGCATTAATAGCATCATTTGTGGTTGTGTCTCGTAGGCTATGATTTTGTTTATATACTCAGATAAACTTCCTGATTCATATGAAAGTATTGGCTCAAGGTCACACATGATTCAGCATCTGTTGGTTGCTGCTGATCGTTTTGGTCTAGATCGGTTAAAACAGTTGTGTGAAGTGAAGTTAAGTGAAGAATTAAATGTGGATGTAGTGGCAACAACTCTTTCTCTTGCCCATGATCACCATTGTTCTAATCTTAAAGCCAGCTGTATGGATTTCGCTGTAGCGAATTTGCGAGGTATGTGTTTCATAGTTTGTAAGACTTTAGTTAACAATTTTGGAATTTACTCGATATTAAGGTTAATGACCATTATTAGTAATGCCACAACACAAATTCTCTTATATTAAGGTTATCGAGACATGTCGACTATAGAGAAAGCTAAAATCAGATGTGTATGATAATGTTAATGCTCGTGTAGCTAATTCTTAAGGCCAAAATAATATATTTAGACACTCATTAAGCTAAGGACTTAACGATTATTGAGAACTTAGATTTGTAATGCGTTTACATGTTGTGTTTTGCAGCGGTGGTCCAAACGGAAGGGTTCAAATATGTCGAAAAGTCATGCCCTTTGTTGCTATCAGAGCTTCTTCAAAAAATCGCATCATAATTAAAGTATAAGGATTACTTATCATTGTCAGCAACTATGGTTGAACCATGAATTTTAGGGGTTAAGGTGGGGGTGTTTGGCTTGGTTTCGGATTCTTTTGTAGGTTTTGTTTGGTGTTATTATTGGATTCGGGTTATCGTTTCAAGATTGGCTTGTTTATCGGGTTTGGGTTATTTTAGAATGGTCGATTTTCAAACTTGGGTTATTTGAGATGGGTTTGAATTTTTTAGGTTATATAGTATTTATCATCCAAGAATTAAACAATACTATAAATTATGTACAAAAGAATCAAAGAAATGAAAAGTTTAGCAGGACCTTTTGGCCTTGCTAAACCCATGTGGACGTTTACCTATGTTCTTCCCAGGGGGTTTAGGACTTGGGACTATCAATTCAAGTTTGACTTGAAAAGGTCTAGTTTAGGTGGTGTGAGTTTTCATTAAAGTTTTTTTTAACAATTTTTTCACAAAATATCATAACATGTTTGTAATGGAAATTTTTTTCGTTTTTATTAACAAAAAAAGTTGTAACGTAAAAAAAAATGACATATTGCGAAGTATAACGAAATTAATTACCCCGTCCGTCCCAAAATAATTGTATATCGACCAAAAAAAAAAAAAAAAAAAAACATGGTTTAAGAAAAATATAATTATTACTTCTAAAGTTTCTCCTTTTCCTACTTTTACGTCCATGAAGTACATTCAGTTTGAAAAAATAATCAAAACCAAGAAATCTGGAAGAAATAATAATAATAAAAATAAAAATAAATAAATAATCAAAAGCTGAAGCAGATACAACACGCGCATCTAGTTTGGAAAAATAAATCTAGAGTCGAGTCATGTCGAATTTTAAATTTAGCTCATTTATAAAAATGCACGCCCCATTTACTATCTGGACAAAACCGGTCGTAACCCCGGACCCAACAACTCATCTACTATGTAAGAGAATAGAAATGGCTAGAAGAGTAACATGTATATGCATCCGGAAAATTCACAAATCATATCTACACAGAAGGATGATATCTAATGTCTAACGTAAAATGTCAAATTCAGTATGATATCACCTTTTAGCATTGTTAGGTGACACCACTGCTAGAGCCGCTTTGATCAAACTCTCCAACCTGCTATTTAACCCTGCAACAGTATTTACGAGAGGTTCACAATACTTCATCTCCTTGAATATAGACTCGTCGCCTTGTATAATTTCAAGCTGGTTTTCTAAGTACTTCCTAAGACTAGCTTCTGCTACATTGATCAAACCGAGAGACTCAGTTGTGTGCATGATTTTTGTCACAACCAATCCCGCTAACATCACTTGATTCGCTTTCACAAGCTCCGAAAGATAGCACGGTAAAAGAACCGTTTTGAAAACAAACCATATGTCTTTCTCATTACCACTTCCATTTTTAAGCCTCGAGAAATGAGCTTCTTGACAATTACGAGTGAAACTTCCGACCATATAGTTTAAATACGAAAAGATGTTACCGTATGAAGGTTTGGTAATAATGGTAGACACAAGTCCCGAGGATAGTAAAGATATAAACAGCTCATGGTCGGTTAAAACAGAGTTCGGTATATTTCCTAACTTTAATTTCTCCTCAACAGCACCCAAACACTCCAAATGTATATTCTCGTAAGGAAGTAGAAGAACAATCTTGAGAGTTATAAAGCAATCTACCTCGAGTAATGATCGGCTCAAATCACGAGTAGCATCTTCATGTAATAATACTCCGTTTCCTTTCGGAACCGATTGATCGATAATTTTCAACATGTCACTGAATTGGGATAATGATGCTAGCTTCTTGAAGATCACTGACCAACATTCATGCAAAGCATGAAGTGTCGGGTTATTCTCGTCGTCATGCGTAGTTTCTGTTTCTTTCTCTACAGATTCTTCTTCCTGGAAGTTTTCCCATCCTTCATCCCAATCATCATTGCCCCAATCATTCCCTACGGTAGGTGTTTCTTGTGGGGTTTTCATATCTTCTTTTACACTTTTTGTAGCAAAACCCCCTTCCCACTCTTGTAATACAGATATAAGAACATCAACATGGGCTCGTGAAACCGCGTACTCTGATAGCTTGAAGAAACAAGATACTGCAGAGTCTAGGGTCGAAAGGTCGTTTGGAGTGATCTCGAGGTTAGGTGAAATGTTCCACAGCAATTGTGATGATTTAAGAGCAATCAAAGTATGTGTGAACCTGTTTGGTGCATCTTCATTATCGGCTCCGATTTCGCGGTTCGGATTTATACTTCCAGTATTGTCCCACCCGTCCCACGGGAGGACGTTAACTTGAAGCTCGGTAGAAAACAAGGTTGAAGTTGTACTGGAATCGGTTATAAATTGCATAAGTTCCAGCATATGAACACGAGCATGGCTCGGGATTTCCATATTGTCGGAAAACTGAACCATTCGATCCCACACAGTACTTCGGACCTTATTTAAAACCTCTAAATCACCATCTAATTCACTCAAACTTGACAACACACGATACAAATGCTTGTGATCACGGGACCCACCGGCTATATCCTTTAGTATAGCTTCCAATATTCTTATGTAAAGATGAGGGAGATCAATGATATTTTCATAATGCCTTTGGACCTCACTGGACAAATTTGCATGGGGGGAGAAATGTGAAATTGCTGCATGATACACATAACCTATTGCTTTGAATCGACAACCAGAAAGAATCATTGATCTGCAGAAGTTGAGAATTTCTGTGTAAGCATCACCCACGAGACCTGAGTTAATATAAGCAAATATAGACGCCCATCCTTCACTTGTCAAGATTGTTTCCTCATTGACCAAGTCAACAAAAGCTTCAAGACAGATCAAAACACAAGTGGGTGAAAACTTCCCTTCTAAGTCATCCGATGATACAAATTTCTGCAAATCATCGATCAGCCTGAGCCAGAAATTTATGAGCATAACCAGATCATCCTTCCACTTCGAATTCGATGATAGATTATCAAAATTGTCTTTAAAAGATGGAGTAATCTTGAAAAACTTCTTCATAATGCCCATTACAGAAGCACCCGGATAAGCAATAAGTCTGATATACTTTTTGCATCTATCATACGTAAGCTCAAGCTCATTAATGAATAACTGAAGGTTTTCAGGGGTTTGAAAATGGACTTCTGATTTGGCGTTATTTTCCAAGGCTGTCAATGAATTAGATATATAATATCCATAGACATAAGGCCAAGGTACAAGACCCTCAGGAACCCCATCTTTGAAAATGCCAGCAAGTGTTTTTACCATCTCAGCCAGTGCTTCAACGCTCTTTTCATTTACATTAGCGTAAATTTCGTTGGTAACACATGCCAAATTTGGACCATGTAAACCAGCAATATTTTTGACGTTCAGGTTCTCCATGAATGAAAGTTTAATACATTCTTGCTCCATAATCTTGTAAAAACTAGCCAGCTCATCAATGCTTAAATTTGACTGATTTGCGTTGATAGCATTTAACAACCGTTTCTTTTCTTCAACCCTTGAAAAACAAATGGAGAGTAGATTATAAATGTAAGTAAGGCGTTCTTTGTTCCGTCCATCAATTTCAGGGTACACGGATAAGGAGATTGTTTTGAAGATGTCTTCAGCACAATCGAGTATTTTGCTTTCAAATTGTGAAATCTCCGACTTGATATCATCATTGGTCCAAATCTCGGAAAGAAGGGTTGAAGAAAGGAATTTCAGCAAAACCTGAATATGAGGAACATGTAATTAAAAGATTATTTAGGAGCAGAAAATGTGTGCTATAAGTACTAGTTAGTAGAGGTGGCTAAAGCCATATATATACACAACCGTCGATTAACTTCATTTTATCTCTAATGGGTTAAGTCAATAAGATTATATATAAAGAAAACTACTCAAAGGGTCGAGTCGGTCAAACGGGGGTGAAAGTCATCCGAAGTGTGTTAAGGGCAAACAAAACTTAGCAATATAGTGGATTTTTAAATGGATTGAGTCTGTGTGGTGGTGGGCTGAGGCCCCATGGGTTAGTCGGCCAAAAGAATGGAAACCTTGGTTACCCAAAAAATACTTTTTAAACTGCTGTATTTACAAAATACTTAGATCATTCTTAATAATATAGTTCTGTAATCATATTTAACACATTGATTGTTGATAAAATTCAGTAAAAATAATAATGAAGACTTTGCCGGTCGGCGCAACCTGACCAACAAGTCTTGATCCAGGCCTGTTTTGACATTTACCTTACCCACCTAATTGCCATCCTAGCCTATTGGACATGTATAGGCAGGCACTTGCATACCTTGGTTTGATCTAAGCCATAATCCGAAGCTAACTTCATCACATCTTTCAGGATTCTCTTTTTCTCTGTTTTTACAGATTCAATGAAGGAGAATACCACATTCTCCATATAGTTGATGTCTCCAGACAGAAAGCGTGTTGTTTCAATACCAGGAATGATTTGTTCAATTGCTCTCGTATGATCTGCCACTCGCTTTTGTTCCTCTAACTTCAGCTTCCATTCTCTCCAAAATGAGGATTGTGCTTGATCAAATTTGTTGCGCTCATCTACATCCAGAACAGGGATTTAAGAAACAGTAAACTGACAAATTGTAGATGGTTCAATTACAGCACAAACAGGCATAAGGTGGGGAAATGGGCTGGTCAGGTGTATTGGGTAACAGGTCAAACCAGTTAACTTTTTATGTGCTGGTCAAAGTGGGTCAGGTTGGGTTAAGTCGACCAATCAACAATTTTTGTATATAGTGTTTTTTTTTTTTTTTTTTTTTTTTTTTTTTTTTTTTTTTTTTTTTCGTGTGTGTGTGTAAATATCATCATTACATATAACATCACTTTTAGCTGAATTTCTACATTATGACCCATATGATCCGTTACAAATGAAACAGAGCCCCTGAACTGGCATGATGCAAATAAGTTCAAATTACCACCCCTACAATATATATGGAAAATTACCTGAACTTAGTGATGTGTATTTCTCTTGGAACTTTCTTAGCAGCAATTCCCTCCGTTGAGCAGGACCATCACACTCAGCACTGGAGTAGTGCAGCAGACTGTAAATCATCCCCAAATTCATCAAGCTAGATTTTTCATTGTAGTCTTTCCTTGATTTCAATTGTTCTTCTATCAATTGTACACCCTTGGATGCATCATTGAGATTTAATAGGATTGAACACCCTAAAATGTCTTCCTCTTCTGTAACAGGTGACACCATGATTGATTTCGCTAGAGAAGAAATGTAACTGTCCTTGGGAGAAAAATCATTCCTAGCCAACCACGACAAAACAGTCGCCATTGCTTGCGTTCCGACACTCATTCCAGAAACAAACTTTTTACCATTTTCTGCTTCTTGACTCAATTCAAGTAACCACGGGAGGCGTAAAGCAACAAAGGTCAGAAGTTTACCATTTTCTTTAAGCAGAGAATCATAATCAGAAGCTTTTTCTGCTGATAGGAAGTCAGCTATATCAGAGAGCGTTGTTTTAATGGTGGTGAAATGGGCGCTTTGTTCTTCATACAGTGTTGCATTAACCTGCCCTGATGAATCGATTAGGTCACCTATATCATGTCCTGACAAATCTGGAACGTCTTCTCTTGTCAATGTTGACAATTTTTCACATTGGCTTGTCATATCCAAATCTTTCCACGCATGTAAAAGTTCGCCAATTGAATCTTTATCACAGTGACTCAAAGCAAACCCCAGAAGTTGCTTCCGAGAATTAATATCCATATTCTCAAGGGCGGGACCCCTTGCCAGAGCGGTACATAAGTCCCAAACAGGACCATGACCCTTCTTTGCCATAATAAGACATAAATCAAAAGCAAGTTGAAGATCACCAGCGACTGCTGCTTCCCTTGCAATAGCTTCTTGGACGGAAGATATCTCATCTTGAGAGTTGAGTCCAAGAAGCTTGGCTATTTCAATAAGCTCATCGACATTAAGATATGCCCCAACTTGACTGGCGATAGCTAATTTGATAATTTCCATTGGGTCTTTGATTTGCTTGAATTGCATTGGTAGAATGTTCACCCCTAATCTTGGGAGCTTAACAGTAAGCGCATCAATGATATCGGACTCTATCATCACATTTCTACTGCTTGGAAGAATATTCAGACATTCCTTAGCCTTCCATATCTGAAACAAATTCCAAAAGATTGGTTGAATTTAGTTATATAATCTTGTAAGATAGAACTAAAGGTCGATAGGGTTAGATAGGCCGAATGGGTCTAACAAAATCGCTTGCCTATAACGGAGACAGGGTTAGATAGGCCGACCGGGTGGTGAACGAATTGCAAGTTGTCCAAAATGTTATTAATACTTTTAATGTATATAACCTCCTAAACCACTTTATCAAAGATTTAGATAATAATCGTAATCATAATTAATTCATTAACTATTTTCCAAACCCGATTTGACCCATTGCCCAAACCAAACCTCTAAATAGAACCGTTGAAAGCAATGATCATCAAAACAATGTTGTGACATCTTACTTACTTCTGAGCAAGATAAACTTGAAGCTGAGAAAAAGTACTCTCTAGCCGCCAGAATGACAATATTTTCAGCCTTCTCTGTTGGCAACACTACCGAACCAGAGCCTCTTAGATAGTTCCGAGCGAGTGAGAATTTCCCAGCCTTTAATAGTCCCCGGCAGAATTCCATCAGCATGTATTCTAGATCCACAAATGGAAATGCCTTTTCTTGTAGGGACTGGAAGTCTCGCCACATATTGGCCCAGTCATTATCTGTCCGACCAGGTTGTCGGCGAATAAACTTTGAAAGTATAAGGCGAAGAATTTGTTTCACACTCTTGCTATCTGATTGAGCCTCAAGGAAGAAAGTGATTGGCTTGGGAACCTGAACATAAAAAACTTATCTTATAACTCCACCATGAAATTTTGATAGCGCTTGCAACTAGCTCACATCCAATATATGTATTTCTAACTCATTCTTATAATCAGCTTGATGATATCTTATTTATAAGTAATACTTATACACAGGAAACTTGACATATAGTTCAGAAAGACACTAAAGTTCTTGGTAATTCCAAAAACAGGAAATGTTATTTTGATATGTTTGCATAGAACATCCCAAAAAGGGAAGTGCTGAAAGTTTCATGGAATGAAGAAAGTATATACATCAACAACAATACCCAATCCCGTCTGAGCGAGGTGTGGTGAGGTGGAATGTAAACAGATCATACCCCTACCCTAGAGTAAACCCGAGAGTAGGGAGATGGCTTCCATGAAGAGAATGAAGAAAGTATATAGTGGAGTAATGATCACAAATAAGTTAAACTTTTTAACAGTCCCAAAACTACTAACAACAAATAGCACAGAATGAACAGAGATCATATACCAAGTGATCTCTGACAATGCTGAAACTAGCAACAATTATAAGGTAAACCAACAAGCTAACTGCAGCCATTGTGAACGAAAATAAATAGGCCAAGAAGTGGCAAAACAATCCATGACAGCATTAGAAAATGCCGGGAGGCGATCATGATGAGAGTAAAGAAGCAATGATCTTTTTAAAGCTGAAAACTACATGTGACCATAGAACATAAATGCATACCTGGTACAATGTCAAAAGCCTTCCAGCCTCAACATGACCTTCTGCAAGTTTAAGATGCTTTTTGAGTCCCTCTACTTCATAACCTGCCCAAATACAATATTGTTAACGCAGACCCATTTTTTACTTCAATCGATTCATTCCAGGAATACGCCAAAGGACTAATATTTCCATGACGGGAAGCCAATAAATGTGCTCCCTGTCTACAATTTTTCCGTTTATACTAGTGCCTACTTAGGAAAATTCCAGCACCAACGTGTGACGTAAAAAATGAGAGTTGTAAGTAATTCAATCATTTAAAAAAAAAAAAAAAAAAAAAAAAAAAAAAAAAAAAAAAAAAAAAATGATATCCTTGAGCAAACACAACATCCACAAAGAAAATGATTGCTAATGTAAAACACGAATGACCATGCATTTTCAATTTGCAAGCTACCATATAATAAGTCCATGTACAAAAATGCTTACCATGCAAATATGGAAGTTTAGACAATATTGAGGCCATCGTACTCCACTTATCAGTAGCAGTAACCAAATACAGACACTGAAGAGCGCAGTCTACCGCTTCAGCTTCATTTCTGAAGTAACTGCTTCCCCCAAACTCTCTGCACCCCTCTTCAAAAACTATCAAGCAGACCTCAATCTTATTCTCCATGGCAACTTCTTTCATCCATCTAACCAAAAACGAATGAGCAGTATCAACCACTTCATCCTCAGGAGGCAGAGATACACTGACTAGTTTCTTATGCATAAATGGTAGTGCTCTATCTTGTAGTCTTTTAATCACATTTTCCTCATCGATCCCCTTAAGCATCAACTTGAACTTTTCATAGTCAGACAACTGTTCCCAGGTGATTAGGCTCATGCTAAAATTCATATCATAGTCATCAGAGTAAATAAGCTGGTGCAAATAAGAAATAAGCTCGTGGAACTCTTGCAATTCTTTGATCCCCTTGTGGCAAGCAAATTCAATCAAAGAGAGGCAATTGTCCAGCTGCCCACTTAAAGTGTCCATATCTCTAGCTCGACATTTGTACCAGTTAGATAACTCATCAGTTGATGGCCATATGTATCCCGTTAACTGCTTCACAATTGGTTCAGTTCTGATCTGAACACCACTCTCGTGATTTTCCGGGAGTGTTTTGATATAATTTACCATCTTTTCACGTTCAACCCAGTCCACTTCTCTTAGAGCACTAACCTGAGGAGAAGAACACCCAGGAAGCAGCTGTCCATATGTCTGAACAGGGACCGTCTCAGGGATAGCAGCTAAAACTTCAAGCATGCAAGGAGATACTGAATAAGGATGGCGCTTGAAAAGAAGATTTAAAGCTCCGATTTTCCCACTCTCTGCAAGTGAAGTAGCAGCTTCTTTAATAGGCAATGAGCGAAATTTGCGATAATCCTGCGCAGAAAACCTGAAAGAGGCTAAGTATGTATGTTTTACTAGTACCAAAAAATAAAAGGTGAGATTATCGAACATATAGCACAATATAGACAAGATTATTGAATAAAACTAATCAAGAAAATTAAAGAATTTCGCTCAATTCATGAAAAACATATAGCACAATATATAAGATCATCCAACATTTAAAATTAAGATGCAATTGTGGAAAATAATAATTTATGCTTTGACATAAATCTATATAGCCCTATTACCTGCCCATGTTTATTCCAATAAACGTCTCCAGCCTATCTCTAAACTGCAAAAGCTTTAGTCTTGCCAAACGAAAATCCCAAGTTGGGCTACCTTCTTCATCTTCCACTTCTGAGAATATGTAGCGGTTTGTTAACTGGAGACCATATGCAAGTAACGCCCTCATTGCATCTTCAGTTGGCCCAATTCTATCTAAACACTCGGAAAGTACAAAATCCTGATCCTTAACATGTGAAAGTAAATTCTTAATTTCACTTGTTCCGTGTAAAGAATGCAGCCACTGTGCTTTCAGCACGTCATCTTTGTCCAACCCATGATGATCAGCCAACTTGAATGCTGCATCAAACTGCTCGCTACTAATTAGAATATCATAAAGTTCCTGAACAGATTTTTTTGAAAATGACATTAAGCTCCATTGCAATTTAGCACTCTCAAACTGCTTATGTTTTTCCATGGTAACTGGCTCAAAGAGAATCAGATCTGATGGTGCAATATTACTTTCAGATGATCTGCTTTCTAGAATAAATATACATCCTGACAACTGTGGCACTCGTTCCAAAATTGGCAATGAGTACTGAAAATCATTCTCCAAGACCTTAACACCGCTGTCAATGTCAATCATAGTAATTTTACCACTTCTACTAGCAATGACGAGAATACGGTCAGTCCACCAAGTAAAATCTATTATATTGCTCAAGTCATTTTTGTCTTTGAGACTAACTACTGTAAGCAAGCGTTCCTCGCTCAGCTTATAGATGACCAAGCATCCTCTCAAATCCAATGTAGCAACAACTTTTCCTTCTGGTGAAAAGAGAACCTTTGGAAATGATATTTGATCTAAGTAACCTTTTGTTTTAGCATAGAGACCTTCAAACTCAGCAGAAGCCACTTGCTGTAAGCCTGATTCTCTACACCATTGCCAAAGAGAAATACTGTAAGGTCCTGAAGGGGTAAAAAAAAAAAGAACAGTGCATCAATAGGTGGAGAATCTCTTAAAAAAGTAATGAAATGATTTAAAAGAGAGATAACATCTGATTTTATGGTAATAAGAATATAATGACTTTGAAAACATGTCAAATAGTACTATCCATGTCCCTTTACGGATTTCAGTATGGTAAAACTACAGTGTTTAGGGCCTCAAAATCAGAACGCGTCACATAAAAAAAAAATCCATAAATCTGAGACATACCATAAGTAAATTTGACCAAATCAGGTTTATAGGTAGTATTCAGAGCGTTCTGCATGTTCATGCATCAAAACTTTTAGGGGGATAATTATCTGTAATAATTCCTCAAGTATCTTTCAGCTTGCAGGTTTCGCCAAATAAAAATCATTAACTACATGGGTCCATCAAACAAAATTCATTATCTACTTCAGTCCTCCCACTGTTTTGTTTAACTAAGGCCCATAAAATGAGTTACTTAAAATGAATTCCCTAAAATTGCAAGATATGTTTGATGACTGGTGTGAAGTTGATGAAAAAGATGTGAGATAGTATTTGTTAAGTTACAATAACTCACAGCTTTTTCTTCTATAGATCAAAATGAAATGTATCTTGGTTCAATGCTTTCATAGGCGCATTCGTCCGTTTTTTTTTCATATGTAGTCAGAAGAATTTCTGCATTTAAAAGATTGGGCATGTTTTCAAGATCTGTGATTGTTATACTGTGATTTATAAGCTTTTGGTTATGCCGTTGAGTGTAGAATGAGATAAACAAGAAACCCAAGGGAATGGATATATGATATAGGCGTGCGGTAGAAACCCAGTGGAGGAGGTGAAGGTAATGTGTGGTATGTGTTGAAGACGAACAGTTTCCATAAACCCCGTGGATAAATCGGCCAAAAGGTCGGAAACCATGAGTACAAAAAATAAAAAATAGTTGAAGATTAAGATGTGTTCATTTCTGTTCGAGAGGTGGCTAGTGCACAGACATAAAAAATGAGGTGAAACCTACACATTGACTACCACTCAAGGGACAATTTTGTGACGCACTCTTTAATCAATTAATAGGAATGGCCAGGTTCTATTCCTCTTACAACTTGAACTAGTACAGAACATGAAAGAAAATCAAACAAGGCAAGAGCTGAATGTTACCAATGCCAACACTGGAGGTTGACGTGATGCTAACAGCACTACTAACTACAGCAAGTAACGAGCTATCTGGATAATATCCACAACAACAAACATTCTGCGGGAACTGCTTCTGTAGCAATGAGTCACTATTCGAGCTGCTCATAGTGGAAATGGAGGCACTCGGGTCCTGACTAATCTCAATATCATGAACTGAGCCATCTGATGCAAGTATGCTAAAGGTACACCTGTGAAATTTGTTCACTTCAAAAATCTAAAAATCATAATAATATCACTAACAAAGTTATAAAAGGATACACGTAGCTGATATTTGATTAGATAATAGAGATTGTATCAGAGCTATGGTACTTACAAACAAGACTTTTTCTTATCCTTCTCGCCATATATAACGAAACTAATAATTGGCAGAGGCACTTTTAAATGCTGCTTTGTAATTCTGGTAATCTCTTCACCATTGGCTCTTATAAAATACAAAGTATCAGTACTGTCAAAAACACCTAGAACACCATGCTCCTCTGACCAGGCTCCAAACATGAACGTGACAGGGAAGCTGACTGATGTCACAGAGCAAAAGTTAGTGGTGGGACAACACACGGTCATGTTAATAAGGGTCAATAGAAGCCAAAAATTGGCAGGCTCTAATATAAGAGTCTTAAGTGAAAGAGAATGTCGCTTGTATGATATGTGCACTGCAGAAGCATTAAATTCCACATGTTTGCAATCGCTTCCATTATTTAGTTTAGTATATAAAGGGTGGGATGGTGCTGTATTCTAATTGTGAAGTCATGAATGCAATAAACTCAAATATAGGCTGCCGTTGGTTCAACTATATAAATCTGTTGATATTTAGACAGTAAACTGGAAGCAAGTAGCATAATAGCGCCACAATTGTAAAATGAAAAGCATTCTGAAATTTTCAGAAATCTTACTAGTGAATATCCCACAAGGCTCTTGATAATTATCATTTCTCTGTAAGATGGTTATCTCGTTTCCAACTGCTATAGCCACATGTTCACCACTTGGAGAAACGAACATAGATATCCATTTGCTTAATTTATGTGGATGTCTATTTGTGGTCCATCTTTCTCTAAGCTCGCTGAGACCTTCATGATACAACATAAGCGATAGATACATAAGAAGTGGTGAACCATCTCTAAATTTAACAAATTCAAAAGAAGCATAACCATATCCATTGTAGAACACATCATGGAATTAATATTACATGTAAGAGAACATATCAGCTTATATGTAAATACTAAATCATATATGTAACGATAACAAAAAAGAAAAAATATAGCCACACCTTGCCTAAGCAAGGAAAGAAACAAATCAGATATTCGCATACTAATAGCTTATGATCTTTTAGCTACGAATCTAAAGCATGCAGAATCTCATTTTTTACTTTGCTGGTATGTGCAATTAGAAAGTTAGATACAAGAAAGTAACCTACTATTATCACTATTCTCAACCACATTTAAACCCAATAATACCCATCATGCTGTAGTCAAGATATCTTTACCAAATAAATGAAGTAATGAACTTTTATCATCCAACATTTTAAAGCATTCTAATCGAAATAGTACTAAAGATATAAGGGTGTGCCTGGTTAGTAGTGGGGAAAGGGAAAGGAAAAGGGAAAGGGAATGCAAAGGAATGGGTGATGGTGGGTAATCAATCTCTTACCCTCCAATTTACTCTATAATGGTCCATTACCCATTAGTGGGTAATCATTATATTACCCCCCTCCAACCAATCCCTTTCCCATTCCCTACCTCCTTAACCCCCCCCCCCCCCCCCCCCCCCCCCACACCAAGCACCCCCTAAATATGCTAATCCCATGAACCACCTATGCATGATACAATAATACCACGAGAATCATCTCACCACAGCCCCCATGGCCCATCTCCAACAAATGGGCTAATCCGCTTTGTTCCATGTGCTTGCTAAATGCTAACAAATATGGAACATAAGCTTATTCTAAGTGAAACACATAATGTGCATTCCATGTTTACCTAGTTTTAAGTGGTTTGAGCCTGTGGCAGTGGGCCCAAGCCTCGTGGATTAGTCCCTCAAAACGTCAAACACCATGATTCCCAAAAAAATCATACATTTAGTGATCTCCAAGCATTGAAGCATATACTACACATAACCCGAAGGAGAAAGTCTAGTGGTAAAATCTTAGGAGTCCCAGTATGAGGTCTCAAGTTCAAATCCCGCAAGCTGCAAACTCCTTGGGACACACGCCCTAGTCATATAATCCACAATTGTGGAGGGCTAGTGAACAGTAACTACTTAGAATAAACATTTACCATTGCCAAGTCCCCCAAACCTAATGGTTGTGTGTTCTAGTTATCAAATACATTTCAATTTGTGTGACTAAGGTTAATCCTAGTTGTTGATCTGCTTCTGATTAAGCTTAATCCACAACTATCAAATCCACATTAAAACTTATCATTTTGACAATATAAGGGTGTGTTTAGTTGTAGAAAAAATTTCTTAATTTTCTTTCTTTAGTTTTCTTAATTCAAGTTCTCTAACTCAGAGTTATAATAGCAGAAAAATGGTTTTCTATTTTCTTTTCAGCACGTTTTCTGTTTTCTGTGTGTTTCTTAGAATTCTTTTCTGGGAAACTTCTCATTTTCCAAAAACTAAACACACCCTAAGGCACTCTCTTATACAGGCCGCTAAGTCAGTCTGAACATTGCCATCCACATAGTATCCTCCCGTGAGCCCGTCAACGTTTCCGGTTATCAACCTTTTGTTGCAACTATTTATCATTTTCCAGATATCACACACTCTCCTAAGCAAACAGATGTGTGAGCCCGTCCGGTTATCAATCTTTTGTTAGGGGGTGTTTGTTTAAGCTTATACGTGGCTTACGAGCTTATTTGATTTTCAGCTTATATTTCATAAGCCTCAATTTTCCGGCTTATCTTGAGACATGCTTATATAATAAGTTTATCATGATATGGTAAACTTATATAAGCCCATAAGTCTCAAAATAATCCGGAAAATTGGAGCTTATGAAATATAAGCTGAAACACAAATAAGCTAATAAGCCCACATATAAGCTTAAACAAATACCCCTTTGATCATTTTGCAACAACTTTTTTTTTATCATTTTCCAGATATCACACACTCTCCTAAGCAAGCAAACTAAACATTGTCATCCACATAACGTCCTCGAATACAACGTTTCCGACAATTGAGGTTTATCGAATCACATTTCGCAAATACTAAAGCATCATAACTCTACACGCACTTACTATCAACTATCGACGTATAACGTAATAAACTAGTAATCACTAACACATCCAGAATCAAATCAAAGCCCTAAATAAACATAATAATAATACCTTTAGTTGAGATCAAACTGAATAGACTTCCTTTACTCCCCTCATTCACCTAACATTCAATTCAAATAAATTAATTAAATAAACATCACAAACTATTTAATTAAAATTCTAATCAAAATTTATAATGATGATAATGATTACCTGTTGATGATGAACAGGTGGATAATTAGAAGAGTAGTTTCTGGAAGCGTGCTGACGTGTCTCGTACAACACTTGCGAATCGGTTAAATTTGGATTGTGATCTGTGATCGCCATTGTTGATGAAGCTAAGTTGAATGAAGAAAGAAGAAGAAGATCTTATGTCAGTTATGTGGAAATTTGTACGGATGATGATTCTGTTGTAACTGCAAACCGGGTCGGGTTGGGGTTTGGTAATTACCGTATTTTTTTTACTGGATCTTGTTCATGTTTGATGACGGCTGCTTCAAGACTGTACTCGTTTAATATTTATTTATACTTCTGTTACATGAGCCGACACAATTAGGTTGGGTACAGCCAGCGCCCTTCCTTTTAAGCATACGGGAGGAAACTCCTGTTGCCTCTAACTTGAGACATTGCCTAAAAGGGTAAAACCTCCGTACCACTAGACCAGAGGCCTAAAAACAGTCAAAATGAAATGTGAAATTTTAAAAATAGTCTTATACAAATGATTATCTATTCAAATAAATAATCAAATTTATGAAATTAAGTTGTGATAACATCAAATAATCTAAATATTTTAGTATCAAAATATAATGTTTATCGTTTTGTGTTATATTGTTTTAATAGAAATATGATACTTAATATTTCATTATCAAAATTTCAGATAAGAAACGATTTAATGGTGCATAAGTCTCTCTCTCCTTTTTATGTAAACTCATTCACTCATTTCAATACATTCTTATCGCGAAGTTTACAATAAAAAAAAACACGCACGCACAAAAAAAAAATCAAAAAAAAACAACTACCTTCCAAAATAACATCTACACCTCATTAAAATAGCAGCGAACTTTCTTTATTGTCTCGTTTTGATACGTGAACTAATTAAAAGATGTGCAATAGCAACGAACTTTCAAAAGTTTTTCAATCTGCACATATTTTGATGACGTGTCACGTTATAAATGGTGAAAGACTAACAGGTGTCAGACATTCAGGTATGACATGTTATCAAAATGTGCAAATTAAAACACTTATAAATGTTCGTTGCTAATTGCTATTGCACATCTTTTAATTAGTTCATATATCAAAACGAGTCAATAAAAAGATTTGAGTTTACGTTGTAGAATACATGTACTTTTTACGACATAAATATAGTTTGAGATAATTGATTTATATTTACAACAAATTGACTATCATATGAAGTAGTGGCCATAATTGACTATCATTTGGTTTAAAACATTATAGGCCTCAATTTTCATCACAAAATATAAAAACATGTTACGTAAAACTACGTTTAATAAGTTTCTAATCGAGAAAAATTCGTTTCGACTACAACATCACTTAAGGTATGAACAAACAATCTACCAACTTAGTTAAGTAATCAAAGAATTTATTTTTCTCTAAACTTCATATTTTTGTGACAAAACATTTTTACAAAAGTATTTTTGTAATTTTAAAGAAATGCTTTAATTAGAAAATAAATTTGAATTTCAAGTTCTCCAACAGCTATCCCCCCCCCCCCCCCAAATCAGATAAATTTTCACCTCATCAGGACAAAAATAGGAGCGTATGTCGACGGTCTCATAAACATGGCGACGGTTGATGAGGCGAAATTTATTACGCTTTTAGGGGGTCATTTAAGCTCTAAATTGTGTTTTTATGATCAACTACTACCTGAAATCGTTTCTTTTGTCATTTTAGGTACTTTGGAGAAGAATTCTGGAAAATGGAGCATTTTGGACATTTTTTAAGCATAAAGTGAAGAAAACGACAAAGTCAATAATCCAAGCTAGAAACAATACCTGACGGCGTCAAAGGTCACAAGGTGACGCCTCACATGTTGATCAAGAGATGGATATTTGTTTTACACTTGACGCGCCAGAAAGGAATTTGGAGATTTACACGTGACGGCGTCACGTTATAAAATGTCAAGGCCGTCACGTATTATGTTAAAGGGAGACGCCCAGAGTGAAGTTGAACCAAACGGCGTCAGATGTGTATCTAAGCAATCCAAGAAGTAATTTGGCGGCGACTTGACAGCGTCACGACCCAAAAGGTGACGCCGTCAGATTGTAAAATCTATATATAATTTTGGATTGTTCATTAATAAATGGGGGAACTTTTGTGCTAAAACCCTAAGTCGAATTTCAGCCCTTTTTTAAAGGTTTCAACCCTTGTTTCATCCATGTTTAATTGAAGATAAGTTATCCTTTAATCATTCAATATGTCTATGTGTTGTTTGATTATTTCTTATTATTGTCTTTCTATTAACATGCTAGCTTAGGTTTATTTATGTTTACTTATATCTAATGAAACCTAGTTGTTGATTATTGATTGTTGGTTTGTCATTGATTGTTGTGGGTGATTGATTTTAGCGTTAAGTTTAAGAAAACTGGCCAATCTCCTATACGGTAACTTGCTTGAACGTCTTAAAAAACGTAGTCGGATGTGTACTATGATTTTATTGGTTGTATTAAATGCATAAGTAACTATTAATGAGGCCATGATAGGATACTAAACGTGTCGTCATAGGAAGAGATAGAAGCTTATATAGTTGGGGAAGATCGTACACGGCCCTATGAATGGTATTAAGGAATGCAACCCTTCATCCACGCAATTGTGACAAATCAACTAATCAATAAAAGATAGCTAGAGAGTAGTGAAATATAAGTAAATACGCTTTTCTCCATATAAGAAGTTCCTACCACTTTATTTTCTTTTTATTTTATTTTTATTGTTTAAGTAGTTACTTGGGTTAGTTGGCTAGCAACTAATTCTTCCCACTCTTCCAATACCCGAGATAATTTACTTGTTTTCCATAAAATATAAAAATACAAAAAGAATCATCTCTCACCTTTAGACCTAGTTAGATTAGTTTCAATCCTAACGAACACTATTTCCTGTGGAGAACGATCAATCTCCCAAACTTGCCACTCACTATACTATATCGGTCAGGTACACTACCTGGTGGGGATTGCAAGCTTCTCAAGATCGCTTGAGAAGTAAAACCTTTTGCAAGGTTGCAAAATCACGCATCAACGGTCCCTTATATATACGGGACTGTCCAAGGTCTAAAGGATCGTCTCCGCTCCTTTTGATGCCTATAAATATGGCACTATTCCCTGCTGAATAATTCACCTCATGAGCACTAAAACTTTCTGTTTTCCTAAATCATTCTAAAATCTCTTCTTTGATCACATTAATGTGTTGTAAGTTGTTTACAAGTGATCACATTCATCCTACCTCCAAGAGCAAGAGAAGAATGCTCGTATTCGTCAAGAAACGAAGTGTTGAAGAATAGTCTTTCACCTCGTAACCTTTGTTATGTTTCTCTCCTCAATCTACATTCTTTGAATCATAATTATTGTGTAAGATCCGACTTGCGTGTAAGCTCGGAATCATGTATTGTGTTGATTCGGACTTGGTGTTGGTTCGAATTGTGTAGTGTGTTGTGGTTGATATCGGGTGTGACATCGTGTAGATTGGTTCTAGCTAGGATTAGGACTCGACATTCCACTTAGTGTCGTTAATTGGTGTAAGCGTTAGTGTATGGTTTGTTCCGCCATAAGGGAGTGTGTTGACATAGTGTTTGTGAAACTCTCGAGTGTGATACTCGAGGAATGGAGTAGGGCGAAGAGTGAGCTTCATAGCCGAACCACTATAAATCTCCATGTCCCGGTTTGATCATTTCTTTCCTTTACCTTTACTTACTTTTAATTGTTGTGTTCGTATATTGTTGGATTGATATCACATAAACTTCGAATCTAAAAGATCTTCAAAACAAACTTGAAACAGATTTTTTGAAAACATAATTAAAATGGTGAAACTATTCACCCTTCCCCCTTTCTAGTATCTACAATTGGTATTGGTGTGTATTAATTTACACACCTTTTCTTTACCAAATACCAGAACAAAATGACCAAAAACTAACCAATTATGCCAAATTTTTATTGTTTTTTTGTTTGTGATATGCAGGTACGGATATTACACAAAATGACGAAAAATCACGAGAAAACAACGAAACCGAGCACAAGAGTAGGAAAAGGTCAGAAAGTCTAAGCTGGAAATTCGGGAGTCAAATCTGAGCGTAAAAGTCAACATTGGACCCTGAAGAATCTTACTTTGTCAAGTTCAGTCCTCTGAGATATTTTTGGAATTATGACAGAATTAACCCTTGCACTTTCAGAATATTTCACAATTGGTCCTTGTATGGTTTTGATATAAAATTTGAATTTACAAAGTCCAATATTCCTAATCCAATAAATATAATGAAGCCTAAAACCAGTCCATGTATTCAATCACAAAGCCCAATCCACTAAACCAATTACCCCTTGACCCGGCCCATACACCCCTCGGTCAACAAACTCAAAACCAAAGTCAAAAGTTAATAAAAATAATTTTACCCATACCTTTACCCGCCCCCTCTTCTCCCCAAACCCAGAATTACTATTTCCCACATGAACCCTAACCCCCAATCCTTAAAATTACCACAAGTAAGGACAATTCCGTCAAATCAAAGTATTCCTAGAAGATATAGATGATGTCAGATGTTGTCAGAGGAAAAGAAACACACGCTCGGGACATGTGGCAGTATATGATTGGTCCAAACGCGTCACCAAAGAAGATCCAGGGGCTAGAAATGATTGGGCAATCATTGGTATTGATTAGACGGCTCAGGATTCTTTCAAACTAGCACAACTTACACGGATTGCCAACATGGCAATCCGTGAGCTCCTCTCCTTACTTCCACTATAAATAGAGGGTTAGATAGCTAGTTTTAGTGTGGAGTGTTAGGTTAGCGAAGCTCTGCCAAATTTGTTTCTTGTATTAGTTTAATTCTCAACTGTAGTGTAATTCTTCTTTTAATGAAATTCAGTTTAATTTTCAAGCAATTGTGTTTATTGATTTCAGTTTAATGATATAGTTTTAATCTCTCTTAATCCATTAGTGTCTCAGTTTTATAAGAATAATTTTTACCTTTTCATTCAAATTTATTGTTATCTTTTAAATAGCTTTAAGAAAATTCATAAAACAGAAAAAATAGATTGTCATTTGAATTTAGTTTTCAATCAAGTTTGTTTGGAGTTTCATACATTTCATATCAACTCCACATAGTATCTGTGAGGATTATTTTCAGTTTCTTAGTTAATAAGCTCTTTGGTCAAACTTTGGTCAACTATTGAGATTGGTGGTGATTTGGACAAGTTTGAGTGGGATTTGGAAGCACTCAGCCTGTCAAAAGACAGGCAAGCGTAGTGATCCCCCTCTGTTCTAGCTGAGGGGGTAGAACTTTGTAAGTTTGATTTGATTTCTGATTCTCGTTCTAAATCTTTGCATCATTAGTTAATTTTGTTATTGTAGTTGTTGTAATTGTTTCATTACATTAGTTAGTGATTAGTTTAAGTAATTGATATAGTTTGAGCTTGTTTGATCTTTGTTCTATCTGTTTTGGTCAGTATCTGTGTAGTATAGTGTAATTTGATCATCTGTCATTCTGAGTTTTTGTTAGATTTAGTAGTTATTAATTGTTGGTATAGCTTCTGTTGTTGTTTTTACAGTTTGTTGATTCTATGAATTGGTAGTTTGTAGCTGTTTGAATTGGTTTAATATTTACAACAGATTTATAGGGAGTGTTTGGATCAGCTTGTTTAACTGAGTTCTTGTAGTGATATTGTTGATTAATCTGCACTAGTAAGTCACTTAATGCATAAGTAGGTTAGAAATAGCATAAAAACAGTAGATAATATTCAATAAAGTCAAAATAGATAATTCAAATCGTTAACTGCTAGTGTAGAGTTAGACTGTTAAGATACTTATGTTTATAGTTGCATATTAGTTTATAGTAGCTGAATCTGATTTCATGTTAGCTTAATTCAAAATCTAGAAGTAGAAGATTGCAATTGAAATTGGAATTAGTCAACAAGTGTAGGTATTAAGATAGTCAACTGTTAATTGTATCTTGTGGTTGACTGCTTCTGATCTTGGGTCCATTTAGACTAGCAAAGTGGTGGATGTGATTAGGAATTTGCATTTTATAGAAACTCAGTAGGTTAGAGTAGCTATTGCCCCCATAATCTTGTAGTATTGAGCTTATTAGGATCTGCTTATTGCATCTGCTATTTGGTTAGTTGAGACAAATTTTTGTAAATTGAGTATGGCTGCCATTGTTTGATCTAGCTTGTTTTTTAGTCTCATTAGCTTTTCTGAGTTCCTTTTTAGTTATATGAGTACTGTGTATGGTTTACTTGTTCTAGCTTATTCATTTTCCATAACTGCTTATTCATTAGTGTGCCTAGATTGCTTATTAATTTGCATTCACTGTTTCTGAGCTTATATCTGTTACTTCTGAGCATTATTGGACTTATTATGGCATATTACATCTGTGTTAAGAGTTTGGTTAAGTTTCTTTAGCAAGTGCTTAAAAATAAGCACTTGTCATAAGCTGATTTGCTAGAAATAAGCACTTCTACTCATCTTTTTCTTTTCAAAATTTTTCTGCAACATTTCCCATTTATTTTTGATTTTCTGTGAATTTTTCATAATTTTATGAATTGTTTTACTATTTTTCTTAATTTTTCTTTATTTTTAATCATTTTTAAATAACAAAAATCAATAAAAATCAGAAAAAGCTTTGAAAAAATACAAAAATATTTTTAGAAATTCTTTTATAATATTTTAGAATTTTTAGAATTAAATTTTTATTTTTCCACTTTATTTTTCTATTTTTCTTTATTTTTAATTCATTTTTAATTCCAAAAATAGAAAATAAATTCTAGAAAATAAATAAAAACTCAAAAAAAAAATCTTAAAATTCTTTTTATTAGTTAAAGATTTTTAGAAAATATTTTCAAGTTTGTAGGATCATTTTTTAATAAACGTTATGTTTTAAATTTGCAGTTGCATTTTCGTTTTTACGTTTTTCACTTTGGTGCATAATTAGCTTGTACTCTTTACATATTTCATAGTTGATTGTGATTACTTGAATATATTGATTGCTATTTTCATTTTCTCACTTTTCAATTCACGGTTTCACGAATCGATATTCTCGATTCCATTCGCCTTCGTTGGGAAATGACTCGGGTGATCCGTATTTTACGCAGATCACTTCGATACTATACTATATATTATATAATTGGTTATCACACGAATCAATTTTTGGCGCCGTTTCCGGGGAAGGCCGAAGTGAATTTTTGAATATCGTTTTGAAAAATCTTGTTTTGTTAAGTCTTCCTCTACTTTGTATATATATTTCTATAAAAATTGAAAAATTCAAAACACTTTTCCTAAAATGTTTACAAAATACCAAAAAAATAATAAAATTTACAGCCTCGACTCGACCGAAAAGAAGGGCGTTGTACACAAAAAAAGTCTCGCAACATAACGAAAACGTGAAATTAATTGATTATCGGATTATTTCATTTACTACAACCGATTAAGCGGGAAATACGGAAGCTAAGACATTAAATTGCTAGCTGAAGAGAGAAACACTCTTCTTTCCCGTCCCGTCGCACGTGGTTTTGAAAGAAACGGTTTTTGATTAACGTAACGTTTCAATAAAAAGAAAAACAAAAGAAATAAAAAGTTTTTGAAAAAAAAATATATAAAAAAAACAAAAAGATTTTCTTTTCTCTTTTCTTTTTCATTTTCTTTTTGTTTGTGGTGTATGCACACCCGATCTACTTTTGAGAGTCTTACGTCTCCGTTCTCTAACCCCGAGCGGGTTTTACGACATACGAGTCGGGTTCATTTCCTTGACGACGAGGAGATGAACCAAAACAAACACAACGGACCCCCGCCGATGGGTGGTCCGCAGCACAATGTTATCCCGCCGATGGGACAACAACCGGCATTTGATCCACGTCCGATGGAAGAACAACTCCAATCACCATTCAATGGTGTGAGGAGAGCTATTGTGATTCCGGACATCAATGCCAACTTTGAGATCAATCACGAATTACTCAATTTGATCACGGGTATATCCTTTCACGGGTTTGATCACGAAGATCCCTATGCTCACATCAGAAATTTCACCGACATCGCTGAGACCATAAGAATGAACCAAGTTCCTCACGATGTGGTGAAATTGAAGTTATTTCCTTTCTCCTTAAAAGGAGCAGCCCGGACTTGGCTGGAAAAGGAACCGCCTAATTCGATTCACACTTGGAATGATCTCGCTTCCAAGTTTGTGAATTACTTCTATCCTCCTTCTAAAACTTCTAACCTACGTTCTCAAATCTTTCGGTTCCAACAAGATTTTGATGAATCGTTTAGTGAAGCTTGGGACCGATTCAAAGATTTGAAAGAGAAATGTCCGAACCATGGGTTCACCGACCTTCAGCAGATTGATACTTTCTATAATGGGTTATGTCATGTTGACCAAGACTCACTCAACTCTGCTGCGGGTGGTAACCTGTTGGCTAGGAACACGAATGATGCTTTCATGATAATTGAGAATAAAGCTCGTGTTAGAATGTCAAGGAATAAACCTCAAGTGTCTAATAATGGTAAAAATAATGATGAATTGGTAAATATGATTGTGGCTTTAACAAAAAAAGTTGATGCAATGTCTATTGAAAAACTAAACCATCAAGTCAATGTGGTTAGTCACGGTTGTGAGACTTGTGGTGGTCCACATTTGTATTATGAATGTCCGGCCACCGGTGCCTTTTCTCATGAGAACGCGTATGCTGCTAACGCGGGTAACAACGGTTACCCACAACCTCAAGGAGACCGTAATCTCCTCAACTACCGTTCTCCTCATTATCTTGGACCACCCGTTCTCGAACAACAAAACCAAGTCAATCAAGTCAACCAGAATCATAATGTGCAGAATCGTAATAATCAAGGAAATCAAAATCAGAGTCGAGTTAATAACGGTTTTCAAAATCATTATCAAGGGTTTAATCAAAACCGAGGTTTTCAAGGTAATTACAATCAAGGCCCGCCTCAAGGGAACAATTTTCAAAACCAACAAAACCATGGAAACCCTGGGAATTTTCAGAACGCTAATCATGGAAATCAAAATCATGGCAATTTCCAAAACCGTGGGCAGAATTTCAACAATAATCAAAATCAAGGTGTTATTCAAAATCTGTCGCCTACGGAAGATTTGATTAAGCAATTGATTCAAAACCAACAATCTTTTATGGCAAAATATGAAGAGTCAACACGGTTGTTTGCAAATCAAATAAGTGATATTAACAAACATTTAAATGATCGACCCTCGGGTTCGGGTATTACTTCTTTGCCAAGCAACACGATCGCAAACCCGAGGGGCGAAGTTAAGGCGATCATAACTTGCAGTGGTGCTCAATATGATGGACCCACGGCTTCTACTACCTCTTCCTCTTCGTCTCCACCAAAGGTAGTGGACTGTGAGACCGAGGCGACAAAGGACTCGGTTCCTCCTATTAATAATGGAGGAGCTGAAAACGTCCAACCTCCGGTTGTCCAAAAGTCAAAAGATAAAGAAAAAGTTGTTTTTGAGAATAATATGAAATACAAGTCTAAATTGCCATATCCGTCACGATTTAACGATGAAGAGCTTCGTGCAAAGTCTAAAAAACAAATGGAAAAATTTCTGGATATTTTTCAAAAATTGCACTTTGATATAAGTTTTATGGATGCTCTCGTATACATGCCAAAATTTGCTTCCACATTCAAAAACCTCATAAGTAATAAAGAGAAATTGCTTGAATTAGCCGAAACGCCGATAAATGCTCAATGTTTCGCGATTCTTCTCAAGAAGCTTCCCGAAAAGCTTGGTGACTCGGGAAAGTTTCTCATTCCGTGTTCATTGAAAGATCAAGAAGTTTGTAATGCCCTGGCCGATTCAGATGCGAGTATTAACCTCATGCCATTATCGATCTATGAACAACTTGGAATGGGGGCTCTTAAACCGACGAGAATGACTTTAGAGCTTGCTAATCGATCGATAACTCATCCAGTTGGAATTGCTGAGGACGTTTTTGTTCGTGTGAATTCGTGTACTTTTTCCGGCAGATTTTGTTGTTGTCAATTTTGAAGCTGATCCGAGAGTTCCTCTAATACTAGGGCGACCATTTTTACGAACCGCTAAAGCCCTAGTTGACCATTTTGAGGACACTCTAACTTTACGACATGATGATGATATTATGATTTTTAAAGCCGATGCTTCGAAATTGAAGAAATATTCCGTCAAGAGCATTGATGTTTGCGATTATTCCTTTGATGATTTTGTGAAAACTTTCGTCTCCAACTCTTCCCCATCATTTCCTCCGACTAAGGAATATGATTCTCTTTGGGAGGAGGTCGGTGAATTTCTTGCAATTGAAACGATTCCGATTTCTGAGACTGGCGATTCATACTTTGATTCGGAGGGAGATATTATTTTTCTTAACAATTTGTTGAACGATGAACCGTCAAACCCTCCGGATAAAGTTAAGACGAAGATTGAGCTTACAATTGAAGATCCTTTGGAGCCCGAGCTCGAGGAATTTTTACCAGACTTTGAGAGTTTTACTTTCGATACGACTGAGGAAATGAGTGGCAATCCCACTTATTGTCCTGATTTTTCTGATTCGACATTTGAAGCTTTTCATTTCGATTACTCGGAAGAGACGAGTCGTGGCAGTACCACTTCTCATGCTTTTATCTCTCTTCCGGAGTTTGAGTTATTTCGTTTTGATGAATTTGAAAGTGAAAAGTTTTCTAAACCTGAATATGAGAGTTTCAGTTTTGATCTTGAAGTTGATCATGATCCGGGTGGTGTTCTTAAGAATGAAAGTTTTTATGAAGAGTTTATCCCAACCCTCCCACCCAGACAAGATTGTAAAATGAGCTTTAATGTAAGATTCATAATATCACAATTATGAAGTTTTCTTTTGATGATGATGAGTTTTTCAAGATTGTTATCATGACTTTCTTGCCATTTGTAGTATTTGGTGTGGTTTCTCTTATCCTTCACTCCGTGGGGAGTGAGGATGTTGTTTTTGACCCTGGTATCGTTTTTCAAAGTTTTCAACATTAAAATACCATCGGTTATCTCTTCGGGATGGAACTTTCAAATAAATCATATGTTTTTCAAAATATTTTGAATGAAAGCCCGAGTGAGATTATTTTTCCACGGATTTTTCCCCAAGGACGAATTAATTCGGGGATCGAGTCAAGCTACGTGACTCGGAAATTAAAAACAAAGCGCTTCGTGGGTGGCAACCCATGTTTATCCAATTTCATCTTCTTATTTTCTATTTTCTAACGAATAATGTGAGGAGGGGTGCCTCTTCTACTCTTGTATTCCATGGTTGTTTGTGATGTTTGTTTAGGATTGTCCGCGATTTATGATGACTCTCGTGCTCATTATTTTCTCCGCTCGAGTTTCATTCATCGATGCTACTTGGAAATCCTATATCCGTGAATCTTATCGACTAACGTTTTCTTTGGCATAATTAATAAACGGCCTAGAATTTTATTAGGATTAACTTAACCCGAAAAACATTGAGGACAATGTTTCGTTCAAGTCTGGGGGAGGGTGAATCTTCGATTCGATTTTAACCTTGCATGTTTCACAATGTCGTGCACTCTTGCAGCTCCGTTTTTCCACCAAAATTAAAAAAAAAAAATTGAAAAATTGAAAATTTGAAAAATTTTGATGAAAAAGCAATGAAAAAATACAAAAAGATGAGAAAAAGTTGTGCAAAAATATAATAAAGTTTGAATAAGTGTTTTGACACCTTGTTGACTTTCTTGCTGGCGAGAGTAGGAATAAATATTTTGACTTGACTGGGCGTGTTGAGCCCTAGCTTGTTCCCTTAACCAATGATAATCACATAAGCTTGTGCTAGTTTTGTACACAATGAGCTATAAAATGCGAATTCTTTCTTAAGAATCTGCAAGTTCCCGTACTTGACTTTATACATGCGCAGCTTAAAAGCTTTCGCTAGTCCTTTACATCAGGAGCTAGAAAACGCGAATTCTTCTTCTAGAATTTGCAAGTTTCCGTAACTGACTTTATATATGCGTGGCTGATTATCGGCTAAGTATTCGCTGGTTTCATTATTTGGAATCTTAAATTGCGAAGAGCGAGAAATGATAGAGTTTATTTAGAAGTTAGATGCTAAACGTGGAGTAGTGATTTTATTTAGAGCTCATGAGAGGTACTTGTGGCTTTTTACTCCCATAAGAAACGTCACCAATATATAATAGATGTTTTAGGTTAATTAGTGGTATTTCGGTTTGAATAATATTTAGTTATTTGTTTTCTTAAGAGAATTTTTGCTTTAGAAGTTGGGTACATATCAAGGAACATCAAAAATAAGAGCAAAAGTGAAAAATCAAAAGTCAAAAGTTGATTATCTATGTGGTTTTGGAGCTACCCGATAAGCTTCCATTGATGTTATGAGAAAAAAGTGAAGAAAGAAAGAAAAAAGTGAAAAGTATGAAAAATATGAAAAAAGTGAAAAAAGTGAAAAATGAAAAAAAAAAAAAAAAAAAAAAAAAAAAAAGTTGAAAGTTGTATCGAATAAGAGTTTGAATGTAAATAAGTTGGCGCGTGAGGTGCATGTGTATGATTCTGAATTGGACACATGAGGTGCACGTGTAGTACTCCGCAACTTATATTTCTGATATTGTATGTACCAAAATTCCTTGATGTGGACCGAATTTCTATTGCAGTGGTTCTTAAGAGAAAATGAATAACTACTTATCGTTTTAACTTAGGTATCACTATCGGACTAAAAATTATTGAAACGAGAAAATATGAAGCGATTCATTTCTCAACAAAATAAAATATTGAGATACAAAACCTAGGAAATGGGAGTAAGGAGTTTCCACAAGTAACTATTATGAGTAGTGTTAGCATCTAATTTGTAGATAAGCTGTGATCTCGTTTGTACGCTTAGTTTGGGGACTTGTGAAAAATCAAGGATGACGATTTTTATCCGTACGATCACTTCTTAAATAGAAGTGTTTTTACTCGTTGATCATAACAATTATTGCAAAATAATGGAAGTTCAACAAACCGTCACAAGTGTGAAGTATGGAAAAGTACAAAAATAGAAAGTGTAAGTGGAATAAAGGAATAAAAGGAAAATTTTGGAAATAAATGATTTTATTACTTCTTTCGAATCTCCTTGCTACTTTTCAAAGTTAGTAGAAAGAGTTTTGAAATTATTTATCCCAAAAGCATGAATTGATCACATTGCGTGAGGACACGACAATACCTTAGTCGGGGGGATTTTGGTGTGTATTAATTTACACACCTTTTCTTTAGCAAATACCGGAACAAAATGAACAAAAACTAACCAATTATGCCAAATTTGTATTGTTTTTGTGTTTGTGATATACAGGTACGGATATTACACAAAATGACGAAAAATCACGAGAAAACAACGAAACCGAGCACAAGAGTAGGAAAAGGTCAGAAAGTCTAAGCTGGAAATTCGGGAGTCAAATCTGAGCGTAAAAGTCAACATTTGACCCTGAAGAATCTTACTTTGTCAAGTTCAGTCCTCTTTGGTCCTTGTATGGTTTTGATATAAAATTTGAATTTACAAAGTCCAATATTCCTAATCCAATAAATATAATGAAGCCTAAAACCAGTCCATGTATTCAATCACAAAGCCCAATCCACTAAACCAATTACCCCTTGACCAGGCCCATACACCCCTCGGTCAACAAACTCAAAACCAAAGTCAAAAGTTAATAAAAATAATTTTACCCGTACCTTTACCCGCCCCCTCTTCTCCCCAAACCCAGAATTACTATTTACCACATGAACCCTAACCCCCAATCCTTAAAATTACCACAAGTAAGGACAATTTCGTCAAATCAAAGTGTTCCTAGAAGATATAGATGATGTCAGAGGTAAAGAAACACACGCTCGGGACATGTGGCAGTATATGATTGGTCCAAACGCATCACCAAAGAAGATCAAAGGTCTAGAAATGATTGGGCAATCATTGGTATTGATTAGACGGCTCAGGATTGTTTCAAACTAGCACAACTCACACGGATTGCCAACATGGCAATCCGTGAGCTCCTCTCCTCACTTCCACTATAAATAGAGGGTTAGATAGCTAGTTTTAGTGTGGAGTGTTAGGTTAGCGAAGCTCTGCCAAATTTGTTTCTTGTATTAATTTAATTCTCAACTGTAGTGTAATTCTTCTTTTAATGAAATTCAGTTTAATTTTCAAGCAATTGTGTGTATTGATTTCAGTTTAATGATATAGTTTTAATCTCTCTTAATCCATTAGTGTCTCAGTTTTATAAGAATAATTTTTATCTTTTCATTCAAATTTATTGTTATCTTTTAAATAGCTTTAAGAAAATTCATAAAACAGAAACAATAGATTGTCATTTGAATTTAGTTTTCAATCAAGTTTGTTTGGAGTTTCATACATTTCATATCAACTCCACATAGTATCTGTGAGGATTATTTTCAGTTTCCTAGTTAATAAGCTCTTTGGTTAAACTTTGGTCAACTGTTGAGATTGGTGGTGATTTGGACAAGTTTGAGTGGGATTTGGAAGCACTCAGCCTGTCAAAAGACATGCAAGCGTAGTGATCCCCCTCTGTTCTAGCTGAGGGGGTAGAACTTTGTAAGTTTGATTTGATTTCTGATTCTCGTTCTAAATCTTTGCATCATTAGTTAATTTTGTTATTGTAGTTGTTGTAATTGTTTCATTACATTAGTTAGTGATTAGTTTAAGTAATTGATATAGTTTGAGCTTGTTTGATCTTTGTTCTATCTGTTTTGGTTAGTATCTGTGTAGTATAGTGTAATTTGATCATCTGTCATTTTGAGTTTTTGTTAGATTTAGTAGTTATTAATTTTTGGTATAGCTTCTGTTGTTGTTTTTACAGTTTGTTGATTCTATGAATTGGTAGTTTGTAGCTGTTTGAATTGGTTTAATATTTACAACAGATTTATAGGGAGTGTTTGGATCAGCTAGTTTAACTGAGTTCTTGTAGTGATATTGTTGATTAATATGCACTAGTAAGTCACTTAATGCATAAGTAGGTTAGAAATAGCATAAAAACAGTAGATAATATTCAATAAAGTCAAAATAGATAATTCAAATCGTTAACTGCTAGTGTAGAGTTAGACTGTTAAGATACTTATGTTTATAGTTGCATATTAGTTTATAGTAGCTGAATATGATTTCATGTTAGCTTAATTCAAAATCTAGAAGTAGAAGATTGCAATTGAAATTGGAATTAGTCAACAAGTGTAGGTATTAAGATAGTCAACTGTTAATTGTATCTTGTGGTTGACTGCTTCTGATCTTGGGTCCATTTAGACTAGCAAAGTGGTATATGTGATTAGGAATTTGCATTTTATAGAAACTCAGTAGGTTAGAGTAGCTATTGCCCCCATAATCTTGTAGTATTGAGCTTATTAGGATCTGCTTATTGCATCTGCTATTTGGTTAGTTGAGACAGATTTTTGTAAATTGAGTATGGCTGCCATTGTTTGATCTAGCTTGTTTTTGAGTCTCATTAGCTTTTCTGAGTTCCTTTTTAGTTATATGAGTACTGTGTATGGTTTACTTGTTCTAGCTTATTCATTTTCCATAACTGCTTATTCATTAGTGTGCCTATATTGCTTATTAGTTTGCATTCTCTGTTTCTGAGCTTATATCTGTTACTTCTGAGCATTATTGGACTTATTTTGGCATATTACATCTCTGTTAAGAGTTTGGTTAAGTTTCTTTAGCAAGTGCTTATAAATAAGCATTTGCCATAAGCTGATTTGCTAGAAATAAGCACTTCTGCTCATCTTTTTCTTTTCAAAAGTTTTCTGAAACAATTCCCATTTATTTTTGATTTTCTGTGAATTTTTCATAATTTTCTGAATTGTTTTACTATTTTTCTTAATTTTTCTTTATTTTTAATCATTTTTAATTCATTTTAAAATAATAAAAATCAATAAAAATCAGAAAAAGCTTTGAAAAATACAAAAATATTTTTAGAAATATTTTTATAATATTTTAGAATTTTTAGAATTAAATTTTTATTTTTCCACTTTATTTTTCTATTTTTCTTTATTTTTAATACATTTTTAATTCCAAAAATAGAAAATAAATAAAAACTCAAAAAAAAAAAAAATTCTTTTTCTTAAAATTCTTTTTATTAGTTTAAGATTTTTAGAAAATATTTTCAAGTTTGTAGGATCATTTTTTAATAAACGTTACGTTTTAAATTTGCGGTTGCATTTCTGTTTTTACGTTTTTCATTTTGGTGCATAATTAGCTTGCACTCTTTGCATATTTCATAGTTGATTGTGATTACTTGAATATATTGCTTGTGATGAGGCGAAAAATGAACCACTTTTAGGGGGTCATTTAAGCCCGGAATTGAATTTATTTGATCAAATATTGCCCTAAATCGTTCCTTTTGTGATTTTAGGTACTTTAGGAGTGAAATCTGGAAAAGGAAGCAATTCGGACGTTTTTGGAGCATAAAAGTGAAGAAAACGCCAAAGACTTAATTTTCCAAGCTGGGAACAGTGTGTGACGGCGTCAAGAGTAACAAGTTGACGGCGTTAAGAGTAAATTGCATGACGGCCCAGTACAGAAATGAAGGCGTCACAAGGAAGAGCGTCAAGAGTTAAATACGTGACGGCCTGGAAAAATTTAATACATGACGGCGTCAGATGTAGATCAAGGCAGTCCGAGGATTCTTTTGGCGGCGAGATGACGACGTCACCCCTTTGTTCTTGACGCCGTCAGACTCAATTTTCTATATATAGTTTTCTAATTTTCATTCATTAAGAGAGAGAAGTTTTGGAGAAACCCTAAGGCCGAACCACATACGAATTTTACAGGTTTTTCAAGGGTTTTCAGCCCTTGAACCCTTACATGTGTAATTGAGATAAATGTTCTTTTAATTCAATCAATATGTCTATGTGTTGGTTGTCTATATCTTGTGCTTGTCATGATTCGACCATGCTAGGCTAGATTTATCTTGTGTTTGCTTAGATCTAATGAAACCTAGATGTTGATTATGTGTTGATTACTTGTTTATGTTGTATTAGATGAATGATTTCAATGTTAGGCTTAAGAAAACTGGCAGATCTCCAAATGGTAACATGCTTGAACGTCTTAGGAAACATGAACCGATGTGTACTAGGTTTTATTGGTTGTATTTAATGCATGAGTAAATTATAATGATCCCATGTTAGGAGATTCTTAGCCGGCTCGACATAGGAGTGAAGTAGGCACTCATAGGATTGGGGAGTTAAGTACGCCACCTCATGAATGGTATTAAGGAATACAATCCGTCATCCACGCAACTATAACAAGTAATTAACGTGTAAAAGATATCTAGGGAGTAGTGAAATCTAAGTAAACACATTTCTCCACTTATTGCTCACAACCTTAGTTTAATTTAGTTTTATTTTCATTTCTAATATTTTATTTTGATTGCATATTTAGTATTGGGTTAGTTGACTAGCAACTAATTCCGCCCAAATCCTTCAAACCCGAGATTTTTACTTGCTTTTTAAAAAATATAAAAAATACAAAAAAGAATCATTCCTCATCTCTAGAACTAGTATTTAGGTTTTCTAATCCTAGCGACAATATTCCTAGCTGAATGATAAATCCCCCGGTACTTGTCACTATACTATACTACAACGATCAGGTACACTGCCTGGTGGGGGTTGTAAGCTTCTCGAGATCCCTCGAAAGGTAAAGCCTGGTGCAATCCCTACGCATCAGATTGCTATTTTCATTTTCTCACTTTTCAATTCACGGTTTCACGAATCGATATTCTCGATTCCATTCGCCTTCGTTGGGAAACGACTCGGGTGATCCATATTTTACGCGGATCACTTCGATACTATAATATATATTATATAATTGGTTTTCACACGAATCAGGTATCAGAGCGGGCCACTCAATATTTTTAAAGTATCATTGGCAAATGTACTATTACTCATAACTCTCTTACTATCACTAATGTTGAGCATGTAGACGGTCCCGTAATCATTCTAAACTATCTTCTTTGATCACATTAACATGTTAGGACGGTCCCGCCCAAAATCAGATAAATTTTCACCATATATGGACAAACAAAGGAGCGTATGTCGGGACGGTCCCGTAAACATCATGGCGGTCCCTTAAAGGACCATCCCCGCTCCTCCTGATGCCTATAAATACTGCACTATTCCTTGCAGAATAATTCACCTCTTGAGTACTAAAACTTTATGTCTTTCTAAATCATTCTAAACTCTCTTCTTTGATCAAATTAACATGTTGTAAGTTATCTACAAGTGATCACATTCATCCTACCTCCAAGTGTAAGAGAAGAACGTTCGTATTCGTCAAGAAACGAAGTTTTGAAGAATAGTCTTTTATCTTGTAACCTTTGTTACGTTTCTCCTCAATCTACATTCTTTGTATCTCAATTATTGTGTAATACCCAACTTGCGTGTAAGCTTGGAATCGTGTATTTTGTTGATTCGGAATTGGTGTTGGTTCGAATTGTGTAGTGTTTTGCAGTTGATATCGGGTGTGATATCGTGTAGATTGGTTCTAACTAGGATTAGGACTCAACATTCCACTTAGTGTCGTTAATTGATGTAAGCGTTGGTGTACGGTTTGTTCCGCCATAAGGGAGCGTGTTGATACAGTGTTTGTGAAACTCTCGAGTGTGATACTCGAGGAGTGGAGTAGGGCGAAGAGTAAGCTTCGTAGCCAAGCCACTATAAATTTCTGTGTCCCGGTCTGATCGTTTCTTTCCTTTACCTTTACTTACTTTTAATTGTATTCGTATATTGTTGTATTGATACCACACTAACTTCGAATCTAAAAGATTTTCAAAACAAACTTTAAAAATATTTTTTGAAAACTTAATTAAAACGGTGAAACCATTCAAACCCCCTCCCCCTCTAGTTTCTGTAGAAGCTCCTCTATGTCAAGTTTTCCTTTATACTTGACATAAAACAAATAGTGTGGATAAGAACATGGATCTCAATCCCTATAGTAGGTTCAATGACCAAATACCACATACTTTACCCGAAAAGATCATTAATAATTCTTATATAAGCTTTTCAATCAAGATCTTATCAAATTCGTAGCAACAACCTCCCTAAAATTTTTTAAGACAATATTGTTATGTGGTAACTTAGCAAAATTATATATGCGACTATATAAACGTGTTTTACCAATTTATTTCTGGAAACTTGCAACAATCCTATCCTACTTAATGCACGATTTTTTTTTCAAAGGAAAATATTCAAATCTCTACCTTACACGTGGCAAAAAGATAGAGCTCACTATTCTTAGAAAAAAATTATGAAGGAGAGGCTAAAAACTCTCTTTTATTAAAGAGTATAGATATAGATATAGAATGATGTTCATTACCATATATGACTTTAACCATGATATTAGTTGTTCATTACTTTTCGTTTATACAAATTTATATGTATGTTAAAAGAAGAAGGGACGAGGCATGTGAATGTTGTTTCGGACTCGTTATGAAGACTTCAACATATTATCACGAATTGACGAGCTCTTTATTAGTTTTAGTAGCTATATCCTTTTTTATCCATGTTCGATGCATTACTATGTATATTAAATTGAATCATAGACGACACCGTTTCGATGCCACTTTCCACGCATGGGCTACTTTTTTTTTGGCCTGCTAGCTTGGGCCCGATCCAAAGCTATGTTTGTTTATACATATTTGTGATCGTCTCACACACACCTCAAATGTTCGACACACAAAGATACCTCAAATCTTGCGTAATACAATCTAACATATGATACAATTTTGGCCCTTTCGATGATTCTGTGGTTTTGTGTATTAATGGCTGACGATGGGTGGTGGTGGTTGTTGTTTGAAAAGCTTCAGTTTCATCAGTTTTCCATACCTGGTATCGATTCTCTGCAGCTTCTGGTCATGAGGTGCAAGATGTTTGGCACCTATGAAATGACGTCGGTGATGTAAGTTACTGTTGTTGGTTTTGCTTTTGTTAATAATTCTATTTGCTACAACACTTAAAATTCAATTTAGGTGATTAATTAATGTTCAAGATCTTTCCGATGTGCTCTAGATGTTGGCGGTGTCGGTCGGCAATTCATGAAATCTACAAGACACATGGAAACATAAACAAAGGTATAAAATGTAATCGAAAGTTAGGGTTTTGTTATAATTTGGGGGTTTTCTAATTTCGGGTTTATTTTTAAATTTTAGGTATTTTGTAGATTTTTTGTTTGCTACCATGCATTTACCGACGTTTGATTGGCTTATGCTTCACTCATGTATGCTTTGCTGATGTTCGCATTCTACCGAATGCCTATTGGTATCTGCTTATTGCAGTTTTGATCAATTTTTTTATAATTGTATGATGTTAGTTGTCATTGTAAGAGGTTGTGATGTGTGTCAGTGGGTTCGATAAAATTGAGATGCTCCGCGTCTTGGCGAGCCAATGTATTATGTTTGCAGCCATTGCGGATGTGTCCTTTTTTCGATTTTTTCCCTGTAGCCTCTTATAATGTACTTGGATAAGTGGTTGTGATGAGCATTTACGGGTTCGACAAAACTGAGATGCTCCGTATCTTGGCTAGGCAGTTTATTACTTCTGCAGCCATGGCGGATGTATCGCCTTTTTCGATTGTATCCCTTGGTAAATGACGGAGTTTACCATAATCAGTTATATATATATATATATATATATATATATATATATATATATATATATATATATATATATATATATATATATATATATATATATATATATATATATATTAAACAACATAAAATACGATGCCGTTTTGATGCCACTTTCCACGCATGGAAATGAAAACAGTCAAAGTGAAATATAAAAAACAGTCATTGAATTAGTACAATTGAATGCTGTGAAGGATGGTGTTACGGAAGGTCAATAGGCTGCAGGAGTTAAACCACATGGCATGCAAACCATATGGTGGTTACAACAGCCATAAATTGTCTTAATGAAGACTTTAGGCCTTCCGCCTTCCACCAGGAGCCTATAAATGACAGCCACATAAACTTCGGTTTACACATCATCGGTCGAAACCAAAACCCATCACCCCTCAAATCTCATCTACATCATAACACCGCAAGACACATACAAGAACAAAAGCAAAGATCTCAGATTCGTTTGAGTCAATTCAAAACCTTCAAAGATTCAAAATTATGAAATCATCATCGATTTATAGAAACAAATAGCTTCTTTTAATATCCGAATATTTTAAAGAAAATAACAAAACCAAACGATTTTCATTCTTACTTTCATTCAGTTAAAGGAAAAAAAACGAATCAAAACACGATAAGTGGTGAAGCTCGGTATCGCATAGCGAAGATGAACATTTTGCAAATCAGCTTGTAATCCGCCCGGTCTTTTTCTTCTCCTTTTTTTCCTTCTCCTTCTTTTTTTTCCAAAAAGTGACACGTGATGCTTTTATCTCTAGAACAGTATTTTTGCACGATAACGGTTCCCTTTTCGTCTTTAAAAACGAAAACATGAATTTCAATTCTTTTCACCTGAAATGCCTTCGATATTTTATTCTTTAAGTATTCGACAAATTCTTTAGGCTTATTAACGCCCGAATTCTCTAAATCCCACCCAACGTAAACAGGATCATCCATCCTGCTTTTCAATCAAAGTATTTCTAATTAAAAGGCAAACTATTGGCGGACTATTGGCAGAGTTGAGCAAGAAGACGCTTACAAAAAAAATAAAAAAAATAAAAAACAAGTCAATTACATTTCTAATCAAAGTATTTCTAATTAAAAGGCAAACTATTGGCAGAGTTGAGCAAGAAGACGCTTACACAAAAAATAAAAAATAAAAAACAAGTCACTTAAATTTCGAATACATTTATAATTAAAAGGCAATAGCTTGTTGACGACTGATGTGGGATTTGCCTAGGGTGTTACATTCACCCCTTCCCCCTTAGGGGAATCCCGTCCCGGGATTCAGTTTAGCAAGTTTGACCAGTACATTCGATATATTTGGCCGGTACATTCGGTCTTGTTGCCCCACATCTCGAACGCCTTGGAGTGCTAAAATAGTTATGGGCTCGTAGTTTGGATTTAAAAGGAGAATTTAGTGCGGTGTTTCAAGAGTTTATCTATACTACAAAGAAATGAAAACAGTCAAAGTGAAATATGAAAACAGTCATTGAATTAGTACAACTGAATGTTGTGAAGGATGGTGTTACGGAAGGTCAATAGGCTGCAGGAGTTAAACCACATGACATGCAAACCATATGGAGGTTACAACAGCCATAAATCGTCTTAATGAAGACTTTAGGCCTTCCGCCTTCCACCAGGAGCCTGTAAATGACAACCACATAAACCTCGGTTTAGACATCATCGGTCGAAACCAAAACCCATCACCCCTCAACTCTCATCTACATCCTAACACCGCAATACACATACAAGAACAAAAGCAAAGATCTCATATTCGTTTCAGTCAAATCAAAACCTTCAAAGATTCAAAATTACGAAATCATCATCGATCTATAGAAAAGATAGCTTCTTTTAATATCCGAATATTTTAAAGAAAAGAACAAAACTAAACGGTTTTCATTCTTACTTTCATTCAGTTAAAGGAAAAAAAAAAACGGTCAAAACACGATAAGTGGTGAAGCTCGGTATCGCATAGCGAAGATAAACATTTCACAAATTAGCTTATAATCTGCCCGGTCTTTTTCTTCTCCTTTTTTTCCTTCTCCTTCTTCTTTTTCCAAAAAGTGACAGGTGTTTCTTTTATCTCCAGAACAGTGTTTTTGCATGATAACGGTTCCTTTTTCGTCCTTAACTACGAAAACTTGAATTTCAATTCTTTTCCCCGGAAATGCCTTGGATATTTCATTCTTTAAGTATTCGACAAATTCTTTAGGCTTATTAACTCCTGAATTCTCTAAATCCCACCCAACACAAACAGGATTATCCATCCTGCTTTTCAATCAAAGTGTTTCTAATTATAAGGCAGACTATTGGCAGAGTTGAGCAAGAATACGCTTATACAAAAAATAAAAAAAATAGAAAATAAGTCACTTACATTTCTAATACATTTCTAATCAAAGTATTTATAATTAAAAGACAAACTATTGGCAGACTATTTGCAGAGTTGAGCAAGAAGACGCTTAAACAAAAAATAAAAAATAAAAAATAAAAAACAAGTCACTTACATTTCTAATACATTTCTAATTAAAAGGCAATACCTTGGTGACGACTGATGTGAGATTTGCCTAGGGTGTTACATTCACCCTCCCTAGGGGAATCCCGTACCGGGATTCAGTTGAGCAAGTTTGACCGGTACATTCGATATGTTTGGCCGGTACATTCGGTCTTTTTGCCCCACATCTCGAACGCCTTGGAGTGCTAAAATAGTTATGGGCTCGTAATTTGGATTTAAAAGGTGAATTTAGTGCGGTGTTTCAAGAGTTTATCTATACTACATAAAAATGAAAACAGTCAAAGTAAAATATGAAAACAGTCATTAAATTAGTACAATTGAATGTTGTAAAGAATGTGTTATGGAAGGTCAATAGGCTGCAGGAGTTAAACCACATGGCATGCAAAACCATATGGTGGTTAACAGCCATAAATCGTCTTAATGAAGACTTTAGGCCTTCCGCCTTCCAACAGGAGCCTATAAATGACAGCCACATAAACCTCGGTTTACAAATCATCGGTCGAAACCAAAACCCATCAACCCTCAACTCTTATCTACATCCTAACACCGCAAGACACATACAAGAACAAAAGCAAAGATCTCATGTTCGTTTGAGTCAAATCAGAACCTTCAAAGATTCAAAATTACGAAATCATCATCGATCTAAAGAAACAAATAGCTTCTTTCAATATTCGAATATTTTAAAAAAAAGAACAAAACCAAACGGTTTTCATTCTTACTTTCATTCAGTTAAAGGAAAAAAACCGAATCAAAACACGATAAGTGGTGAAGCTCGGTATCGCATAGCGAAGATGAACATTTCACAAATCAGCTTGTAATCTTTTTTCTTCTTTTTTTTTCCTTCTCCTTCTTCTTTTTCCAAAAAGTGACACGTGATGCTTTTATCTCCAGAACAGTATTTTTGCATGATAACGGTTCCCTTTTCGTCCTTAACAAAGAAAAAATGAATTTCAATTCTTTTCCCCGGAAATGCCTTGGATATTTCATTCTTTAAGTATTTGAAAAATTATTTAGGCTTATTAACGCCCGAATTCTCTAAATCCCACCCAACGCAAATAGGATCATCCATCCTGCTTTTCAATCAAAGTATTTCTAATTAAATGGCAAACTATTGGCAGAGTTGAGCAAGAAGACGCTTACAAAAAAAAAATAAAAAAATATAAAAAATAAGTCACTTACATATCTAATCAAAGTATTTGTAATTAAAAGGCAAACTATTGGCAGACTTGAGCAAGAAGACGCTTACAAAAAAAAAAAAAATAAAAAACAAAAAACAAGTCACTTACATTTCTAATACATTTCTAATTAAAAGGCAATACCTTGGTGACGAATGATGTGTGATTTGCCTAGGGTGTTACATTCATCCCCCCCCCCCCCTTAGGGGAATCCCGTCCCCGGATTCAGTTGAGCAAGTTTGACCAGTACATTCGATATGTTTGGCCGGTACATTCGGTCTTGTTGCCCCACATCTCGAACGCCTTAGAGTGCTAAAATAGTTATGGGCTCGTAATTTGGATTTAAAAAGAGAATTTAGTGCGGTGTTTCAAGAGTTTATCTATACTACATAGAAATGAAAACAATCAAAGTGAAATATGAAAACAGTCATTGAATTAGCACAATTGAATGCTGTGATGGGTGGTGTTACGGAAGGTTAATAGGCTGCAGGAGTTAAACCACGTGGCATGCAAACCATATGGTGGTTACAACAGCCATAAATCGTCTTAATGAAGACTTCTGCCTTCCACCAGGAGCCTATAAATGACAGCCACATAAACCTCGGTTTACACATCATCGGTCGAAACCAAAACCCATCACCCCTCAACTCTCATCTACATCCTAACACTGCAAGACACATACAAGAACAAAAACAAAGATCTCAGATTCGTTTGAGTCAAATCAAAACCTTCAAAGATTCAAAATTACGAAATCATTATCGATATATAGAAACAAATAGCTTCTTTTAATATCTGAATATTTTAAAGAAAAGAACAAACCAAACGGTTTTCATTCTTACTTTCATTCAGTTAAAGGAAAAAAAAACGAATAAAAACACGATAAGTGGTGAAGCTCGGTATCGCATAGCGATGATGAACATTTCGCAAATCAACTTGTAATCTGCCCGGTCTTTTCCTTCTCCTTTTTTTCCTTCTCCTTCTTCTTTTTTCAAAAAGTGACAAGTGAAGCTTTTATCTCCAGAACAATTTTTTTGCATGATAACGGTTCCCTTTTCGTCCTTAACAACGAAAACATGAATTTCAATTCTTCTCCCCGGAAATGCCTTTGATATTTCATTCTTTAAGTATTCGACAAATTCTTTAGGCTTATTAACTCCCGAATTCTCTAAATCCCACCCAACGCAAACATGATCATCCACCTGCTTTTCAATCAAAGTATTTCTAATTAAAAGGCAAACTATTGGCAGAGTTGAGCAAGAAGACGCTTACACAAAAAATAAAAAATAAAAAACAAGTCACTTACATAGTTACATTTCTAATACATTTCTAATTAAAAGGCAATAACTTGGTGACGACTGATGTGGGATTTGCCTAGGGCGTTACATTCACCCCCCCCCCCCCCCTTAGGGGAATCCCGTCCCGGGATTCAGTTGAGCAAGTTTGATCGGTACATTCGATATGTTTGGCCGGTACATTCGGTCTTGTTGCCCCACATCTCGAACGCCTTGGAGTGCTAAAATAGTTATGGGCTCGTAATTTGGATGTAAAAGGAGAAATTAGTGCGGTGTTTCAAGAGTTTATCTATACTACATAGAAATGAAAACAGTTAAAGTGAAATATGAAAACAGTAATTGAATTAGTACAATTGAATGCTGTGAAGGATGGTGTTACAGAAGGTCAATAGGCTGCAAGAGTTAAACCAAATGGCATGCAAACCATATGGTGGTTACAACAGCCATAAATCGTCTTAATGAAGACTTTAGGTCTTCCGCCTTCTACCAGGATCCTATAAATGACAGCCACATAAACCCCGGTTTACAAATCATCGGTCGAAACCAAAACCCATCAACCCTCAACTCTTATCTACATCCTAACACCGCAAGACACATACAAGAACAAAAGCAAAGATCTCATGTTCGTTTGAGTCAAATCAGAACCTTCAAAGATTCAAAATTACGAAATCATCATCGATCTATAGAAACAAATAGCTTCTTTTAATATCCAAATATTTTAAAGAAAAGAACAAAACAAACGGTTTTCATTCTTACTTTCATTCAGTTAAAGGAAAAAAAAAACGAATCTAAACACGATAAGTGTTGAAGCTCGGTATCGCATAGCGAAGATGAACATTTTGCAAATCAGCTTGTACTCCGCCCGGTCTTTTTCTTCTCATTTTTTTCCTTCTCCTTCTTTTTTTTCCAAAAAGTGACAAGTGATGCTTTTATCTGCAGAACAGTATTTTTGCATGATAATGGTTCCCTTTTCAATCAAAGTATTTCTATTATAGGGTTTTATATCAAATAGGTTACCCAACTTTGCGTTTTTGTGCACCTAAGTTACCCAACTTTTTTTTGCAAATGGGTTACTGAACTATACGAGTTTGACATTTAGGTTACTCAAAACCATAAATGTGTTCATCGAGATTACCCCGATGACCAGTAACCGGGAGATTGAGTTATTACTTTATCCATGTCAGCTTTATGTTCAAATAAGTTACTCAACTTTGCGATTTTGTTCGTCTAACTTATTGAAGTTTTTTTTTTTTTTATTTTTTTTTTATTTTTTTTATTTTTATTTTTTTTTTGGGTTACTAATATATATTTGACAACTGCAAAAATCATCCCTATGGTTTGTTAAAATTTGAAAGAATCATCCCTATCTCAAACGTTAAGCATTAAACATCCCTAAGTCAATAAACGTTCAGCAATAATCATCCCTGAGCACTAACGTCGTTAGTTTTACCCGTTAAGTGTTAAAATAATATTTGCCCGTTAGTCCATACGTTAATATTTTTTGCACTGTTAATCCTCATTTTATAAAATGAATTATACCTTTTCGTCTGTTTTTACATTTCGTCCGGCTTTTACGTTTTCGTCCATTTTTTAATGTTTTTGTCCGTTTTTATCCATTTTTTTTTTACAGTTTTGTCCATTTTTTGTTACGTTTTCGTCCGTTTTTTCACATTCTTGTCAGTTTTTACGTTCTCGTCCGTTTTTTAACGTTTTCGTCCATTTTTTAACGTTCTCGTCCATTTTTTAACGTTCTCGTCCATTTTTTTCATTTTCGTCTGTTTTTTTTACGTTTTGTTCGTTTTTATCTATTTCTTTACGCTTTTATCCGTTGTTTTACTTATTCGTCCATTTTTTTACATTTTTGTTCGTTTTTTCCGTTCTAATCCGTTTTTTTTCATTTTTGCCCATTTTTTTACGTTTTCGTCCTTTTTTTAACGTTTTCGTCCGTTTTTATCCTCTTCTATACGCTTTTGTCTACCTTTTTTTTTTTTTTTTTTTTACATTTTTGTCCATTTTTATCTGTTTTTATCCGTTTCTATACGCCTTGTCAGCTTTTTTACGTTTTTATGTTTTCGAAGATTGTGAGCTGATAAATTGAACACCATATTTAGCGAATTAAGTGGATTTCGTTAGAATTTACATGTTTTTATATACATTTTTATATACGTTATTACAAAAGCGTTCTTATCAAATGTTTTTATACACGTTATTATATACCTTTTTTTATACGTTTTTATATAAGTTTTTTTATACGTTTTTATGATGTGACGTTGAGGTGTTTGGTGAGTGAGGGTATTTTTTATGTGACTTATAAGGGTAGCCTAAATTAACAAAGTTCAATAACTTATTTGTATAAAACTTTAGTAACTTAGGTGAACAAATTCGCAAAGTTCAGTAACTTAGGTGAACAAATTCGCAAAGTTCAGTAACTTATTTATATAATTAAAAATTAAAAGTCAGCTGCCAGCGTGGCATGCCAACCGGTTATAACAAGTGCAAAATAGTTGGGTCACTATTTTGCCCGGTAACGATAGTCCAGCAACCCATTTGCACAAAAAAAAAAGTTGGGTAACTTAAATGCACAAAAACGCAAAATTGGGTAACATATTTGATATAAAACCCAAAGATAAAATAGCCATGATTGGTTTTGTTAATTCACCCTCTCAACTCTCGGTTTTTGGTTGAATCATTTGTTTTCCCTCAATTTTGGCTTCAAGTAATCAAACCAATTTTCAGTTCAACCGACGGAGGAGTTTTAAAACATTAAGTGATGATCAAATAAAAAGTAAAAGTAAAATGAAAAGAATGGGAAATAACGCACGTATCAGATGCACTTAAAAAAAATGCATTTCCCATTAATTTCTCCTTTTTCATTTATAATACGTGGCTATAAATATTTGTCATTCTTCCTTATTTTATTTTCTCTTCTGCCAGATCCTGTTCCAGTTAAAAACATTAGTAAACACTTTCATTATTGAACAAAGACCATGTTGTTACCAAGTAGGGATGAGCAAAAGAACCAAAGAACGGGAACCGGACCGAGAACCGAACCGGAACCATGAAGAACCGAACCGGAACCAGAACCATTGGTTCCAGTTCAAGTTCTTGATTTTGAGATTTTTCGGTTCTTGGATCGGTTCGGATCGGTTCCACCGGTTCTTGGTTCCGGAACCAAAGATCCAATAATTATAAAAATATGTAATTTTTTTTTACTTCTTATCAAAATATTAATCAAAATCAAATCCTACGTATCATAAAAAAATAAAAATAAATAAAACCCCTAATAGCCATCAAACCAAACACTCTAAACCCTAATCTTTAGTTCATTCACAAATCAATAATTAATCTAAACCTAATAACATTTCAAGATCATTCATCATTATCAAAACAATGAAAGTACGGGTAGACGTGTACTAGACCCTTATAGAACTCGCTTGTCAACACCGATTTTTATATACTTTTTGTTTGTGTTAGATATCTTGGCAATTCAAATCTCAACTGTGGCATCCGAAGCGGCGTTTAGTACGGGTAGACGTATACTAGACCCTTATAGAACTCGCTTGTCAACACCGATTGTTGAAGCTTTGATTTGCACCCAAGATTGGGTGAGAAAGTCGAGAACGCAAATTAATTGGGATGATGTTGAAGATCTTATTAAAGACGATGAGATTGTCAAGGATATGGAAGAACAATTAGAGAAACTAACCAGAAGAGACAAAGAAAATCAAACTGTGGAACTCTAAATACTCTTAGTTATTTTGATGGACAAAGTTTTAAGTTATTTCATTTTGCTTTTCGGATTGTTATGCATTATTGTTTTGTTAAAAATATAAACAAGTGAAAGTAACTATGGAATAATTGATTATTTGAGTTTATGGTTTAGTTGTTAATTGTTATTTGCTTAAATATAAATGGTTGCAAGTTCCTAAAAAGTTTATTTATTTATTTTTATTAGCTTACTAAAAAAATGGTTCCTATACGGATATATCCAAAAGAACCGGAACCAGAACCGGAACCAAAAAACTATACTCGGTTCGATTCTTGGTTCCCACTTTTCAGAAAAACCGGTTCTCGGATCCACCGGTTCCGGTTCCGGTTCCAACCGGTTCCAGAACCATGCTCTTCCCTATTACCAAGTCAAGTGTTAAAAACAGAAAGTTAAAAAAGGAGGGAAAAAGTCTAACTACTTCACGTCCAAACCGCGTAAAATATGAATAAAGAATTGTTGCATTAAAGACTTCTAAGTCAATGGAATTCAAAGCCCACTTGGTTTACTAAAAAAAAAAACTACAAACTGTTGATTACATTTAAAGAAACCAATCATATTCACTACTTAACTCTTGTTCCTAGTTGTTACCACTTACTAATCACTAATCAGAGCTTAATCAGGTATGAAATATGATTTAGATAGAAACAGTTATTGTGTTATGTTTTTTTCTTTTAGTTTTGCTCAAGTTTAGGAAATTTAAAGTATGTGTTTTTATATTTAGGAAATTTAAGGTTTTGTTTGGTTGCTAAGAATCTTTGAGATGGATTGTTAGGAACTTAGGTGTTTCTTTGAGCAATTGAGCTTATATGTGGGCTTACGAGTTTATTTGATTTCGGCTTAATTTGAGACTTATGTACTTGTATACGCTTGTTACAAATATAAGCTTGTTAAGAAGATTATATAAGTTCATAAGTCTCAATAAGCTAGAAAATTAGGCCTTATGAAATATAAACTGAAATCAAATAAGCTCATAAGGCCACATATAAGCTTTAACATACAATCACACACCCCCTTAGGAAGGCAGAAAATGTGGGATTGAGTGTGCGCACACTCAACAGGGTCTTTTGCGTTGCGTTTCAAAATGAATATGTGGTATAGAATAATCGGAATAAGATAATCAGCTGTAATAAACCGGGTTAGAGGAGATGGTGTCTGAATGATAGTTAGATTAGATAATTTGTTTTTCTATTGTTTGATAACTCGATTTTGAGAATTAGTTTTGCTGTAGCTGCTATTAAGCGGAGTATCCAAAAGTTGACCCCAAAATAGTAAGTTAATCAAATAATCATTCTCAAACGAATTTGGAAATTGATTATCCACAACTTGAAGAATGAGAATGCACTAATAAGATTATTATTCTCATAACGCAATGCCAAACATGAAACACGCTCTAATAGGTTGAACTTATCGATCACCTGGTATGTGCTATATGCGGGTTTGGTTTTAAATGTTTAGAAGTAGCGTGTTTACATGTTTTGTATCAGTCATTTTTGAGGTTTTTTAAGTCGAGAAAATATTTTAACTGTGTGTTTGGAAGTGATAAGCAGTTATGAGGTCTTTCTAAGGAGATAAGCAATTTGAGTGATTTGATAAAAGCTGATCATTTGCTTATTCTACTCTATAATAATCACTATATGTGTGTGTAATGTTTAATGGTACCTAGCCCCTTTGGATACCATATCCAAGCTATCACAACTTAGAGGGGCGTTTGGATGCGTGTTTAAAACTACTTATTCTGACCTTAAATGATCATAATAAAATAATTACATAGTTAAAAGAATCAAAAATCAATATTATAAGCAATTTCACCCAACACGAAACATGTTACCACAGCTTCAAGTAGCAATGATTAACCGTATATAATGTGATACCCTTTTTAATACTAAATGCAGGTTATGCTCTCAAATCCACAGCTGCTTACATTTCTAGATCATGAGTTCTAACGACACTGTCAGCGTTGCTATCTCAACAACACTCGACACCATCCAAGCTACACAATCCACCCCAATCCAAAAACAAAATTTTAATAAACTATTGTCATACCTGAGAAAAATACAAATTATTTTACCAGAACTAACCAAATGCAATATCGAAGATTCCGAAACCTTAAAAAGTGCCATTCATCTTCTTACCAAACATATTTCCAGTACCAACACACTCGCTCTCGAATGCACCACAAAAAACAAAATCTACCTCTTACTCAACTCCAAGAAAATCGTCACGAGCTTAGAAAACCACACGAAAGAAATCAGTGCTGCTCTAAAGCTTCTTCCTCCTTTGATCTCGAACAATGGCTTAAGTGAAGAGATTCTTGCCTTATCAAACCTCATGCTTGAAGAAAAGTATCGTGAAACATCCACAGAGTTAGAAGTTAATGAGAAAATTGAGTTGGGCATCCGAGAAAGAAACCTTGACAGATCCTACGCGAATAATTTGCTTAAATCCATTGCAGATGCTGTGGGGATCTCAACCGAACAGTCTGTACTGAGACAAGAGTATGAAGACTTCAAACATGAAATGGAAAACGTAAATACTCTACAAGCCGAACAGATTGTGTCAATGTTGGGAAAAGCTGATATCTTAGCAACTGTTGAAGAGCGAGAAAAGAAGTATTTTAGTAAACGAAATTCATTAGGAAGGCAACCATTGGAACCTCTTCAATCATTTTACTGTCCAATCACGGGTGAAGTGATGGACGATCCAGTTGAAACGCCATCTGGGCATAGTTTTGAGAGACATGCGATAGTAAAATGGTTATCAGAAGAAAATGATTTGTGTCCAATTACTAAAACGCCATTGAAAGTGTCGGGTCTGAGAACAAACAAGACGCTTCGTCAGTCAATAGAAGAGTGGCGAGACAGGAATACCATGATTTTCATCGGGTCTATGAAGTCGAGGATTGTTTCCAATGACGAGGAAGATGTTGTCGCGTCGTTAGGGAAATTAAAAGATTTGTGTTTGGAAAGAGAACTTCATCAAGAATGGATGATGATGGAGGACTATTTGCCGGTTCTTGTTTCGCTTCTTGCTACTAAGAATAGAAAAATTAGATCCCATGCTCTAGTCATACTTCGTATCCTTGCAACTGACCATGATGAACGGAAGGTATGCACGTAATATGTGTATTAAAAGTGACTAGGGTCGGGCGGATTAGGTAACGGGTCAGACTGGTTCTGCTTGAAATGGGTCATTTTTAGTATAGATTGAAACATGGCAGGTTGGGTTGGCCCGACAAACACATTTCAGTCCAATTTTTATGATTATGTATTAGAGTTGGCAAAGATCTGGAAGAAGGTTACATGTCAAAATGGTTTCTGGTTGTAATCAGAAACTTTTTAGCACGGATTGACATGGATCATTTTTGTAGTACTGGTTGAAATGGGTCGGTTTAGGTTGACCCTTAAACATTTTTTTTAATGTATTTTTATAAATAAATTATGATTCTGAAATCAGTATATTGCAATAATGATCTAAGAGTATATATTTGCATAAACTGAATTGGGAATTTGCATGGTTGTAATAAAATTTGACTGACTTTTGTCCCATTGGTAATGTGCAGGAAAACATAGTAAAAACGGATGATGCCATCAAATTAATTGTGTGCTCACTTGCACGAAATATCGAAGAAAGTAAATTGGCATTGCATTTACTTATGGTATTATCAGACAACGATATGGCAAGAAACTTAATTGGCAATAGTCAAGGCTGCATACTTCTTCTTGTGAGCATATCGGGTAGTGATGATCCTCAAGCTGCCAGTGATGCCAAACAACTTTTAGAGACTCTTTCTTTTCTTCATGAAAATATTGTGCAGATGGCGAGGGTTAATTATTTTGGACCTTTACTTCACCTTCTTTCTTCAGGTAAATAACCACCAATCATTATATAAAGACAATCTAGGGGGTCGGGTTTGACTTTAGAGGTCAAAGCTAGTTGTTCACAACTTCAAGATACATATTAACTTACAAAATATCTTTTATGTTGAAAAAATACAGGGTCTGAAGATGTTCAACAGATGATGGCTAAAACGTTATCAGAACTTGAGATGACTGATCATGGAAAAGTTATGGTTTGTGATACTGGCGCTTTAGAGTCACTTGTTGCCATGCTCTCTCACGCCGATATACATATGAAAACCGCTGCCATTTTAGCCCTTGAAAAACTTTCTAATGTGCCACAAAATGGATTAAAATTAATCAAACATGGTGCATCAGAGATTTTGTTTGGAATACTTTTCCGTGACAGTTTGTCAATCCCAACCTTGGTTGAAAAAGTTGTTGCCACAATTATGAATCTGGCATTATCGTTGACTTCATGTGAATATGATAATGGAGAGGTTCCTTTTCTTGAATCTGAAGAAGATGTTTTTAAATTATTTTCGCTCATTTCATTGAACAGACCGAATGTGCAACAAAATGTTCTTAGAACATTTCTTGCAGTTTGCCAGTCTCCTTCTGGTTTGAACATCAGGAATACTTTACGGAAGGTGCGTTTTCAACTTCACTTTCAATCAAATTACTTATGAATGGGTTGACAGGGGTTCTGTTTTATCTAGTTATCCCTAACAGGAAGTAACGGGTCAAACGGGTTGGAGGTCCAAAGTTTATTTCTAGAGCATACAGCCCTCTAGATCCTTTTATTCAACGATTATATTACTGTTGTATTTAAATAGTTTTTGTAATCATACCACCACTAACGATTTTATCAAATTAATCAGAATTTTAGACTAATAGTGTTCCGGGTCAACCCGTCTGAACCCATATTGACCCGCCTGTTTTGCCATTCATAGTCAACTAGTATTTAAATTATGCTCATTTTCATCAGATTTCTTCTGTCCAAGTACTAGTTCAGCTGTGTGAACACGAAAACCAAACTGTCAGATCAAATGCTGTGAAACTCTTCTCTACCTTAACAAAAGACGGTGATGATGAAACTTTCATAGAACACGTGAGTGTTAAATGCATTGAGACTTTGGTTAAAATCATAAAGACTTCTGATGACATCGAAGAGAGTGTGGCTGCTATGGAAATCATCTCTAATCTTCCAAAAGAGCCTCAAATGGCTCGAGGGATTCTTGATGCAGGAGCACTTCAAGTGATCGTTTCCATCCTGTCTAATCGGTTTCAGAAAACCGAACTCATGATAGAAAGTGCTTCAGGAGCTCTGTGTCGGTTCACACATTCAACTAATCAAGAACTCCAAAAAGAAGTGGCGGAAACTGGTATTATCCCAATCATTATAAAACTGCTTGATTCGGGAAGTACTAAAACCAAGCAAAATATCGCAATTTCACTGAAGCATTTTTCAGAAAATTCCAACAATCTAAGCATACCCGTGGGGACAAAAACAAGTTTCTTTAGTTGTTGTATGGCATCACCCGACACAAGTTGTGTAGTCCATGTTGGAACATGTACAATCGAGTCATCATTTTGTCTTATTGAAGCGAATGCCATAATCCCGCTTGCAAAAGTACTTGATGAATCAGACTTCAGTGCATGTGAAGCTGCTCTAGATGCGTTGTTAACTTTAGTCGAAGGGCAGCTATTGCAGAAGGGTAGCAAGGTGTTGGAAAGCTGTGATGTGATTGTGAAAATGGTCAAGTTATTGAGTTCGCCGTGTGTAAAGTTGCAAGAAAAGGCTTTGGTGTCGTTGGAAAGGATATTTCGGTTGGTGGAGTATAAACAAAAGTATAAAGCATTGGCTCAGATGCCTTTAGTTGAGATTACACAAAGAGGAAATAGTGGTATGAAATCTGTTGCTGCTAAGATTTTGGCTCATTTGAATGTACTAAATGAACAATCATCTTTTTTCTAATTTTTCTATAGGCTTCCTTTTTACATTTTGTATAAATTCAAATTTATTCGTTGTATTCAATATAATCCTTTGAAATTCATAAATACATAAATAAATTTGATTAGCAAGACGAACATAATTATTCTTGTAAGCTTGGTTACTTGAATGTGATGTGAATAAATTCGACCTAAACCAGTCACACAAGATCTTGCAAAAAGTACTCGACGACAAAAATTACCTTAGAATTGTTGAAAACAAATATACCTTAGGTCACTTTTATTGTTCTGTACAGTAAAAAGTTATCGAACTATCAAAATATAAGTGAAGAAATTTTCATCGTTATATGCTTTTGTTTTTCGGATTTGATATAACAAAACTCTAATCACTTGGTTTGCATATCAAGTAGCTTCAAATCTTCAATACTTGTGTGGCGCTAATGAAAAAGTTGAAAAACTAACGGTAAAAAGAATATCAAAAAACCTCAAAGAGTTCAAAAACTAACAGTAAAAAGAATATCAAAAAACCTCAAAGATTTAAAAAATAATAATAATAAAATAAAATAAAAAAATAAAAATAAAAATAACAGTATAAAAACACACTGATAGAACAGTTCAAACTAAATTTAAAATAACTTAATTACAATGATAAGCCTAATTACTTCAATTTAAATCCATGAATAAAATCCACCTAAACAAGATATTTATATCCACCAATCTGCTAAAAACGACCCAGTCAACGTAAAAACACCTAAAAAAGTTGCAAAACCAGTAATAACAAATAAATTGATAAGATCTAACTAATGAAACTAGAATTAAGTGAAAACAGGACAATCAGCGACAACAACTCCCTTTGCAGTTGGACATGTAGCAAGCGGGCAGCCTTCACCGTTATTCCCCCACCAAGTAACAGAAACACCAGTCGTTTGCAGTGCCAAAAATAGAAAGATACTCATGAAAGCCGTTCCAGCATCAAGACCACCCGAAAGAATATAGTTATATCTTTGCCATACATTCGGGTAGAACTTGAAAACAACATAGCCAGAAAGAAACGCCATAAGAATCCAACTCGTGTAGTTAACAGCAGAAGCAGGTGGCATCATTGCAGTAGCGCCCAACAACACTGGGAAATGTATCATTTTAATCCATCTTTGATTCGGGAACCACTTGTGAGCTAACCAAGGAATAAAAGGCAAAAGGGCTCCAACTAAGAAAAACCAGTTGATTGCTGAGTAAACACCGAGGTTACCAAAGATTCTTTGGGGACCAACAAGTCCCCAAATGACAGAAGCGTCGTAAAACACATGGTCCATTGGACACTTCCAGTAACTGTCTTTTGGTAACAATTCCGTGTTACAAAGGTTAGGGATGCTTCCCATTAGCATCCATGCAGTCACTTGATACACAATGACCGATATGATTGTTCCTAAAACCTACAAATTTACATAAATACATCGTAAGTATTGTTACATTAACAACTATATTATATAAAATATAACATATTTTATATATGCTTACCTGAGCCATGAACATTGCTCTAGGTGGGATCTTCATGTAATGTCCAAGTTTGAAGTCTTGTATAAAAGTCAAAGCTTGAATCATGCTGATATATCCGTATACTTTAAAGCACATATTTGCAACGGGACGTCCAGGATACATATACCCAATCATATACTCAGTGATAATATTCAGACCTGGTGTCTGTTCAACAATACAATAGTTAAAAAGAAGTCCAAAACGAAAAATTACAACAATTTGTAGAATTCTAAATGTGACCTAAAAAGTCAAACTATGCATCTATATACCTGGTTTGTGGTGGCAGTGATTATACCAATGGGCAGGGTAAAAACTATAGCGATCCCACAAGCCAATAAGACACCCCACCATGGCAACTGAAGAGTATCAGCGTAATACTGGCAAGCGAATAAAATAAGAGCTATGTTCGACACAAGAATAACAAGAAACCACCACATCGGCACCGGCTTATAGACCTTCATAAGCCTTGTGTGTACATCAACTTTCCTAGTCTTGGAATTTCTGAATGCCCCTTTCATATTATCAAGTATATTCCTGATCACATAAAAATACAAAAAGTGTCATTTATCGTTAAGCATATTAAAAGGATATATTTATTGCATAGATTACCAATGTACTTTTGCGTTTGCCCCATTTTAATCAGTGTACTTTTGAGCCACTTTGTAGCAAGAAAAACTTGAAAACCGGCTTTTAAAAATGATGATTATTACACGAAAATGTGAACGTTATGCATATACCAATTTAAATCTATACGTAATGTTAGTTTCATATGCAAAAACTAATAGACTTAATTTATGCAAAAATAAGTACACTGACCTGAAATGGGGCAAATGAAAAAAAGAACGTTGGTATTTATGCAAACAAGAAAAATAACGTTTTATAATTCAAGTTCAGATTCCTAAGTATTGAGCATACCGTCCATTGAAGAGCACGACATGAACAATCGTTGCAGTAAGTGTAGCAAAACCAAGACCATATGTCAAGGCAAAGAACGTACTCATGTATAAAGGACCTTGTTTTTCATAAGCAACTTTATCAAGCTGGAAATTTGAATTAATAACCGCAGTAGTATTGTAACGTGAACCATCAGCCTTAAATAGTTCCATCGAGTAAAATGGGAAGTTCTTGGCTTTATAGATATTAAACCAATAACCTAAGGGTGACACTACAAACATCATCAAACAGAACCCAACAGCCACATTTGCAGTAGCGTACCACGGGCTAGCTAAAGGACTACCAAGATACGATGCAATGGTAGACCAATCAAACCCAAGTGAACCAATTCCAAGACCGTTTTGGCCTGACCCGAGCTGGTTAACAAGAACAGACTTTGGGTTGATCCAACATACCCAAGAAATTGATGTTAGTATTTGGAAAAAGTATCCTGGGAGGATATAGTAAGCGAAACTGCAGATTAGAACAATAACAAAGAACTGTGTTCGGGTCATGCCACCCTTTGGTCTCTTCTCTTTCTCATGCAAAGACCTGCAGATGAGTAACACACCATTTTAAGACTCACTACTATGCAAATTTTACACGTAGATATGTACAGTTTTTTGAAATTATATTGTTCGCAATTATATAAATATTTAAAAGTTGTTTGCATATATAAAAACTTGAAAATTTTAATATGTCAATAAGTTTGTCCATACTAAGTTTATGTACTTTTAGCTAGGTAAAGCTAAAGGTATATGTGAAGACACTAGTATGAGATCAAATTGTCAAAGATTAACCAGGCTCATTTTCTTCAAACTCAGTTGACTAATTTTACACTTAGCATGCCTTCAAATAAGTAATAACATCACAGTAGAAAATCTGTCACTAAATTAAGCTTCTAAAAAGCTCTTATTTGTTACTAAACAATATGAAAATGGCAAGATATGTAGAAACAATTCAATAACTTATTCATACATTAAGACATCCACTTTTTAATTTTTCTTCTCATTCCGCATTAATAAATCAAAAACCTTTTCATTCTAAAATAAGCATATCAATCAATTAACTTTTCATGATCATAAAAATTTCATAAAAATATTCTGTTTTAAATGTATTTACTATCTACCTTAAATAAGAAGATACACAGAATACAATTTAATTAATTTACTAATTAAACTTCATCAAAACATTAACACATACCTAAACAAGGAGACCTGAACCAAGTTCGACGGCCACCACATCTCACCAGGATCCACCAAAAACCGGCGGAAAAGCCCTGCCCATCCGAATCCCAAAACCTATAACAACAATCACAAGTTCAAATCTCACATACTAAAAAACGTACTATTTCATATGTCCCGTTACATATAAACCAGTAAAAGACTTGTCACATTTAAAAAAAAATGTACTATATCAATTGTCTAGATAAAAATTTATGTAACCACATAACTCTTAAAACCAAGTTTCAACAATTATGATATTACATAAAAAGTGAAATCCATATATAATGCGAAAACTTATATGGAAAAGACTACGATTACTAGTTATATGGACGAGTATTATGCACGCAAAAATAAAATCAAACAATGCATTAAAAAAAAAAAAAAAAAAAAAAAAAAAAAAAAAAAAAAAATTGGCCTAAAGGTCAGAAACTATGGTTAGAAAGAACTTTTTACCTGAGTAGTAAGCATAACAATAAACGCAGGAAGAAAGGCCAGCTCTTTCTTATAAAACAGCTTAACCGAACTCAAAATATGAGTAGCATAAACCGAACCAGCACCCGAATTCGCAAAGATAGTAATCATAACATGTTCCTTAATATTAAAAGGACCAGGATTCATCGTAAACTCACACCATTTATCCTTAAAAAACACACGTCTAGTTATTGTCCTAGCCATTAAATGACCAATGGGAACAGTTGCCACTTGTGCAGCAATGGAACTTATAGACAATGGCTCAGTTCTATACCAATAAAACTGGTTAACGAATGATAATATCACACATGAAGTTATACCTAGTACCCACATTCTGAATGTGAGTACTGGGATCGTGGGATCATCGGTTTTTGGCACCGTTAGCTCGACTTCTTTTATCGGGCATTTGTCGTCATCATCGTTCACTTTCTTGACGTGTTCATGATCTTTTGGTGCATCAAGGATCATGCTAGCCATGTCGAAAGTGAAGTAAGGGGTATTATGGCTATGGTGTTGTGGTTTTATAGAAGATAAAGAATCGTAACGAATGTTTTGGATAGATACTAGCCTACTAGAGTATGATAAGGATTGTGATTCTTTGTGTGATTTTATATGTATAGTCCTTAGATATTTACTCACTTGCAAAATTATAGCCTGATAGAATACTTTTCTTTATAATAGAGTATTTGGTTTCCATTTGACTTGTGATTTAAAAACGTAATTGCTTAAAATTTAAAACTTAAAAATTAGACTAAAATACTTTTATTTATAGAAATCAACATAATTATTAAATACATAAATACTTAATCATTATAAAACCACAAAGTTTCTTTACTTTCCGTTGCTCAACATCATATATATATATATATATATATATATATATATATATATATATATATATATATATATATATATATATATATATATATATATATATATATTGCACACACAAATTAATGCTATTATACACCGTCACCGCTATGCGCGAGTAATCGTCTAATCACATCTTGTATTTTTGTATATATTTAAATTTAAAAATGAAAAAGATCTTGAAGGCATGTACCTTATAAAATTGATACGACACATATTAGTAAACTACTAGTATTTGTTACTCGCTCTGTTATTGTTCATTTTTCTATTTTACTACTATATGTCGAAATAATTGTCTATTTCCAATTACTAATCAAGATGCTCTAAAAAGGTAAAGATGAAATTTGATTGGTTATAGAATGTAGTTATCGCATTTTTCTTAAACTATGTGATTTATGTCTGGAATAATAATTTTGGGACGAAACGAGTATGTTTTTACGATCGTATCTCAATAGTTAGGACGTGTGACATAATGTGAATGTAACGTGACAAGTTATAACTATGTTTTTATTTCGTTTAACCATGGTTTTAATTGATTTTTTTCTCACTCGTTTGCTCTAATCAAAACTCATAAACTCGTCATTTACTGATACTTCAAAAAGATCCCTATAATTGCTTTTTATTTCACTTCTTTATCTGCACTTTTCAAATGCACAATGTTTTAAAATCTAATGGAAGGGATGTGTCCCTCAATTTCCATCAAATTAATAGTCTTTAAATGAACTTTTCTCTTTAACACTTATTTAAAATGTGGTAGTTTATACAATTATCTTGGTTGTTGTAACATGTGGATGTCACTAGGTAATGATTCAAGTGGAGCTCGACTAGTGGATGACGGGCTAAGAGCAATATTCAAGGATGTTTACCCTGAAGTTGACGTACAACCACATTCTCCTCCCCGGGCCCCTGTTATGGAAGTCGATAGCCCATTTATAGGAGGAATTGAATCCAAACCCATGTCTACCCAGTCTTCAGATGTTAAACCTTCATAGCCCACAACATAATCAGCACCGCCCCAATTTAAGCCAATGAATCTTGATGTCGAGTTATCAAACGCATAAACAACCCAAAAATTTTATTTTTGTATGGTTTAATACTTATTTAGTTTATGAAATGTAATTTTGTTTTTTGATCAAATTAAGGGATGTTTTTATATGTGTAGAATAGTTTATTTAATCGAATTACAACAGTTGCATTTTTATTTGAAGGGAAAATAAGGATCAAAATGATTACTAATTATTTCAAGAAAGAAAACGAAACACAGATCTGTTTCATTCATCACTCCAATACTTCTCTTTACCATCTTTATCAATTTGAATACTATCAAGATCTTTCATCATTGAACACTGCTTTTCACTTGGAACCTCTTTACATCTTCAACACACACATCCCTGAATATCGCTATATCCAATGCCCCTAAATTCATATGATACCTACGTGGCCTCATATACCTTGGCGTATCAAAAGGCGTTGCAATACCACTCAAATACGCCCTACCACCACCATCCTTATCCTTCCCTTTTTCCAGTCGTCTTCAACACACCCTTTTCCGCTGTCCTCATCATCTCCTTTACTTTCTTATTCCCACGGCCCCCCAAATACCCCATACTCGTGCTCAAATCCGTCGGTCCCATATGCACACAGTCAACACCATCAACCTCCATAATCTCCTCAATCTTCTTAACCCCCTCTTGAGATTCCACCTGACAAATGACCAAAAGCTCATTAATTTGAGTAACATTGATGATGAGCTTTTGATCATTTGTCAAGTAGAATCTGATGATGAGACTTCATAATCATTTTTAATTTTTCCAATTGAGATAAAGGTAGGATGCTCCCAATTGTTAGGATCATTGCCTCAACAAACATTGAGAAGACCTTTCCTTTATCTGCTTTTTCATGAGCAAAATACTTGATTATATTCATGGCAACAAAGTAATTAAATGTACCTCGATTTATATAGCGGGGGAGGAAAGAAAAATAGAACACTTGCATATAAATGAAGTTAGGTTTGTTCTAGTTGAGCAATAAGAAGTTCATGACACATGAGGTTTTCATGACAAAGTATCACAAGTGACAACATTTCTTTATATCATTACATATCATTATTACTTATACAGTCATTTATTGAGAACTCTTGTAGCATTTGTTCATAACTATCGATATCATCTAATTTTTATAAACAACATTGCTAAAATTGCTACAGATTTTTGGTGAAAGTTATTTAAAAAAGTAAAAAATCAGAAAGTATATATTATGTTGCTAGCTAGTAAACGGTTGTTGATATATTGTTTCATCCTTTCGCATATACAGTAAGTTTGTTCTAACATATTTCTCAAAAAAGTCTAAATTGGAAAGAAAACCCTGACTCGTCACACTTTTTTTTGGTTGTTGACTGACCATTTCTCAAAAACTTAGCCTCAGACAATCAGCACATGTTTCAGTGATCTTAAGTCAAGAGTTGGGATCAAACTCGTGAAATATTTCTCTCCAAATCCCTCTTTGACCAGCAAGAGCACTAGGTGCTATACAAGTCATAAAGGTGTTATACTGGCTGAGCTGTAAAAGAGAAATGTAACTATGTAAGAACGGTCTATATGACACTAATCTGGTTAAATGCGCATTCACTTTATTAAATGTTGCAAAAAAAAAAAAAAAAAAAAAAAAAAAAAAAAAAAAACTTAGTATTTGTTTGCATGATGTTTTTCAAGTCATTGCATTACTGGAATCAGGTAAAGAGTTCAGACTAAAACCAAATTGGTCTACTTTAATAAAAAAATAAAAGCTTGAAGCAATGCATAATGTGCTAAAACTTCAAGTTGAGTATAGTTTAAGGGCAAATTTTGGAAATATATAAACGTAATACTCGGGATGGAATATCCTAGTAGGAAATACAGGTCGGCATGTGGTCCCTGCTCAAAAGATTCCTAGTCAACCAAATATGTATTATCTCCAACATGCCGTTGAGGCGTTGAATTTGTCGAGTGCTCGTCTTAAAATATATATATATATATATATATAAAAACAAAAAAAAAAAAAAAAAAAAAAAAAAAAAAAAAAAAAAATCAATAACATATGCTTTTTTACATAATTAGGTTTCATTATTTCAACTATTTCAATTAAACTTTGTGATTATTGTGTTTAAAGTATAACTGGTTAACCATCTTTAACATGTTTATTGTTAAGTAGTTAAGCGAGCTCAAGTGAGAGTAGTACCGGTTTGGGTGACCGACCGGGAAGTCCTCACTTGAGAACTGTTAGAATATAAGAATTATGACAATCATAAAATAGGTAAATACATATGCGGAAGCGTAAGAACATCTATAACATATAAAAGATTAAAATAAATTAAATAGGTACGTACCTTTAGTGATTCTAGCAAAACAAGAATCAATAAATAATCTTGAACATGTGATGAACCCTAATTAGAGTTTATATGGATCAATGATTAACCCCTTACTATTTTATTAATCGATCCCTTGATAATTACTATAGTGAGTAATTACCTCGTTCTTGTACACACAAACTACTAACGAATTAAAGGTGATGCTAGTAACATAAAACACAAGAATTTTCAATAATGAAAATCGATCCAAAACCCTTAGGGTTATTTGGACGATCGATTTGAGCAAAGGAGAAGGAAAAGAAAACCAAGTTAGGGTTATGTGTACAAGAGTGAAAAACAATGCCCCTTGATTTTCTATTTATACTAAATGTAAAACTTTGGGAACAAGTTAGGGCAAAAGGGTTGCCCCTTTTGCTTGTGATCGACCGGCCATAGGACCACAAGGGTCCTTCCGGATCTTTCTTGCTTCCGAATTACATTATAGTCCCTTTCGTTTGCTTTTAACGATAGTTAGTCTATTCGTTTAATAACCAACGATCAGTAATCCTTTTACGTGTGTTTAATTAATAAATATACATAACATTTAATATTTATTAAACTTTAATTCTCGTTTGTAATGTGTGCAATCCCGAGGTCTCGGGTTCGATATTAGACATTTAACTAATTAATATTTATCCAATATTCCAACATGAACCACAAGCTCTAATGATATCAGGCGAATCGGGAATAGGAGTGAGGTTATCCCCTAAGGAGAGGCTCGCGGTTGGTATCTCTGCCCAATGATGCGACACTAACTTGAGCCAACAACAACATCTAACAACTAACTCGCGGTTAAAAAAAAAAAAATGTTTATTGTTAAGTGAGTTATAAATGTTCATCGACCTTCTTTGATGAAATTAAAAATCAAAAGCTATGTTTAGCTATTTCTAAAAATCCGGTATGCTTAGTATATAAAAATCCTAGGACTTTAGATTCCTATCTAAAATCTAATTTTTATTGAAAATCTTACAACGTTTTCTCCAACAACCAGACATAATTTTGATATTAATCTTCATCCGTAAAGATCGTGAAGTTTCTTTAAATATTCAAGATAAATTTAAATTGAATTTGATTAGACTCTCCACATCTTTATTGTATTTTACTAGTGTCAATATTCATATATCTACACTTTCACGGTATCCAAACGACCTTTATGTGATCACAAATAAAAGAAAGCCAAGGATGCAAGTGATCATTTTGAGCTTTGTCACACACTGATAAAGTTCAACTCAAACTCGGTCACTAGCTTAACGAGCTTTCGACAAAGAAGTCACTCTGTACAGTAAACACCGACAAAGGTTTCTTTTCAAATCGTTTTAGTTGTAATTTAATTTGATGTTAACACAACAGGAGAAAGATTCAAGTGAAGCCAAAAGGTTGTATAACCCTACGAAAGTTGACCAAAATGGTCATGGGCCATGTTATGAACGCATGTGCCGCTATATCGGTATGGTCCACTCCAAAGTCCAAAGTCCAAACTTGCTAGTGGACAACTACTACAGTACTTTTTAATTAGCTTTAATCCAGCTTTAATCAAATGGGGTTTTCTACACTCTCAAGTTTCAAGTCACTATACTATTGAAAAATATCTATCTTGGGTCTACTTTTTTTCTTCTATTCCACTCTCTCTGCTACCAAAATTGTTTAGGAAAATAATTTGGAGAACTAATTTGTGTGCCTAACTTCATACCTAAACATATGTGGTATGATCCTAATGCTTTGTGAAAAAGTGGGTCTCCTGGCTGCATCCATCAAGATGAAGCCATGTAAACTTAAGCATAACTTTAGGCACATCTTTTAAGCCTCCCAATCACTACTCAGCTATTAATTAGAGTCACTCGAAAACAATTCTCATCCATCTGTCAATATTTGGTGCCAAAATGTGCAGACGTGGTCAAAAGTTGGATATGTGGTATCCCAATTACTTAAATGGAGATCGTTTATCACTTTAACGACAATGACTTAATTGTATATTAATCAAAAGTAGTATAATAATGATCCTAAAGTTAAACAAAAATAGAGTAAGTTGAATAGACGGAAAAGCAAAAAGTAGAGAGACCAATATAGTAGAAATATATTTGGTTAATTTTAGCTAACGTATTTTTTTGTACATTACACTAGCATATTTTGTAGTTCAAAAAAGAAAAAATTAACATTGTTTTATTGCAGATTGTTATTCTGCATTTTTATAAAAAAGAAAAAGAAAAACCAATCATTTGCATGCTCTCATCAAACTATCTTTCGGCAGAAAGAACCTTTTTGAACATCATAATTAAAAGAACACCTGAACATACATATTTTAAAGTGGATAATTGCACTTTGTAGCAAAACTCACATTTTTTTTCCCGAAGAATACTTGAGTAGTCTATAGTATCTCAACACTTCTTCGTAATGATGACTTAATACAACTTTATATATTAAATCTCATCTTAAGAACATGGAACAGAAGAAAGTTCACTAAATTAATCCTGCATTTGCAAACGTTGTTTCAAAGATAAATAAAATTATCACATGACACTTTTTCTAATGTAGCGAGCAATAAATAAGTAGAAAAGCCATGATTTGACACCATTAAAGAAATGACAATGCCCATAACGTCGTGAATTTTTGTTTTTTTCTTTCTTTAAAGACATATCGTAAAATATAAAAAATGAGACACCATATCAATGGTTATCACGTTAATTCAGAGTCAAATCACAACCACTTTTGATAAGTATGAACATGATGTTGGTGATAAAAGGGTAAACAAAAAACAAGTTGGTCAACTTGTCTCTACAAACTAACGCGAAACACTTAATTCACCAACTTAGTCGACATACATGGACACAATTATCGCGAACAAAACAAAGTAAAACTGAGAAATAAACAATCAAGATATGATAGCACAAAATAAATTGGAAAGATAGGTACTAGAAAACTTTTTTAAGAGGCAGATTGACCTCATACCTCATCGACCAGTATCATGGCTAAGATGCAAGATAAATCGTGTAGCATCATGATTAAAAAACAAGTTCGGAATCATGGTTAACGGGAAAAAAAATACATGATTTATCTTTACTTTCCGCTACACATCCTTCACTATTGGACTACTATCGCACGAGCTATGCTTGAAAACTTATAGAGTTACTCGTAATTACTTAAATGGTCTTCATGATTTGTCGGGTCTAACGGATTTAGTCCATAGACTATTTTTTCCCCATATCATCTCCATGTGGTTTCAACCCATAGCGGGTTTGGTCCTTTGACCACTGATAGCGTATGAGACCTTCAGCCCAATTGACTAAGGGTCTACACGCACTAACCAGACCCAACAATAATCACAACTCATCATAACATGCATGGGAAACAAAATCTCATGCCAGGCTCGAAGGCTTGGAAACCACAATCAGGCAACGACAGGACTTAGAGCTTCCCTTAGGACAGTTGCAACAAGCGAATATGTGTCACTACCTCATTGGCTTAGAGGTAGTGCTGCAATCGTGCATGCATCATTCATGCACCCAGTGAGACCAAGAATAACACGCCACATGTCATTCCTATCTCATACATTAGATATCTACCACGTGGACCATCCTCAAACCATTGATGGACTCCAAGCGAAACCAAGAATAACAAGCCACATGTCATTCATGTCTCATATATTTGTGTGATGATGATGATCGAAGGTAGCCAGATGCCCGGATCTGGTGGTTAGAGTCCAATTAAAAAAAAAAAAAAACTTAATGGAAGAGCCAAATAGTGATCAGAAAATTGATGTTTGGATGCCACCATTGATTCAAAGTTGGTCTTTCATGTTAAGTATTGCACGAACAGGGAAAATGTCTGAAGTGGCACCTCCATGAGCCAAACTTAGTTATAATGAGGATGATTTGAAAAACACCCGCAAGTTTAAGAACTTGGCAGATGATGCCCTAGCAGTTCTGCATCAATCAGAACATGTAAGTAATGTGTTAATATATTGATTTTTGTTGACTAGGTTAATAAGATCAGTTGATTGGTAGAGCTTACAATAATACCTTTGATGTGCAAGATTTACCCTATAAACACATTGTTAACTATCCAAGCTTCAAGCTTTTTTTGTTGGCTGATGGAGCAACTGGTAAGAACTAGGCTGATAGAGCAAGTTTTTATGTTAATATATTGACGTTAAATTTAACTAGTCTGCCCGTATGCTAATATGCAGACGTTAAATTTCAAGCCATCTGAATCCATTGCAAATGGTCAACCTTCTGTTGTTGGGTGACAGAGCAACTTTTTTATGTCGTCGTTTAAGAACTGGGCTGCCGATGCCCCGGCAATTCTGCGACAATCGGAACATGTAAGTAATGTGTTAGTATATTGATTTTTGTAGACTATGTTAATAAGATCAATTGATTGGTAGAGTTTATAATAATACCTTTGATGTGCATGATTTACCTTATCAACACATTCTTAACCATGAATGGTGAGAACTATAGCCATAAAAAATCATTTGTTCCTATGGATTCAATGGCATTGTTCTTAACTTTGTTGAAAACAAGACAAAAGTGTACAACTTTAACAAAGTTTTTCACCCAGATTCATCACAAGGTGAAGTATTCAAACAAGCAGCACATAGCAACCATACATATGTATTTAGTTCCAGCATGCCTGAAATTTATCTGGGTCATCTGAAGGATTTGCTGAACAATACATGATGCAATACACGTAATATGGTTTCTTCATCTTTTAATTTGTTTAGAAGTTTCGATCTCAATATGATTGTAACATGTTCAATCTCATAGTAATTCAACACCCACTACAAGAAATAATGCATTTGCTGACAGACAAAAAGTGTCAGGAAAAGTATAAAAAAGTGTCAACAAAGATGAATTAGCTTCTACTTCACATATAATAAGTGTCAGCAGAAGTTCCAAAGGTAAAAGTCTATGGTGACACACCTATGCTGACACATAATGTGTCTATACATGTTTAGATCTTTTTCTACACCAAGTTTGTGTCAGTAATGCTCAAAAATACTTTTGCAAACACAAATCCGAACTTCCAGAACCCGACTTCCGTACAGAACTTCCAAATCATAATTACTTTCATGTACAAAAATCATACGTAAACATCATATACAGAAATCATGGAAATCATATAGAAACATCATATAACGTAAAGGGTATGTTCTGTATATAACGTAAAGGGCATATATCATAGTTCTAGTCATACAGAAACATCATACATAAATCATTTGCTCCATGTGGCGTGAGGCTCATCTGACTTTGAGCGATTTCTTTTCTTATTCTCTGCTTCCACCTTCCACTTGTAAATTAAGCAAAGATAACACTTATCCACTTGTAAAGTTCAAAAATTATTCAAATAAAACTAAGATTTTAGAAATAAGCAATCATCATGTTCATGAACCTGTTTTTTTTTTTCAGTGAACCAACTAGCAACTAGTGTCCTGAATTGACCTATATCCACTTTATCGTCAGTTTGTAATGCCACGATTTCATCCACTGTCAAACTTGAATCGTATGAACTTTTCTTAAGTTCATGCTTTCATATAATACCTTGTGTGCTACTTTACTGACTTGAGTTGCAGCATCACTTACAGCATAAACTGTATTACTGATAAGACTAGTAGTTCCTTGTGCCATGCCCATGATAAGTCCGACTGGACTCTGTAAAGATAGTTGTTAATTTAAGATCAAAACTGAATGCATAGGATAAGAAGAATTTCAGGCCAATCCGACCCAACTTGAACCAAAAATGGTCCGTCATGACTACAACCCATTTTTGCCACATATAGGACATTTGGCTAGGTTAAGTTTTGTGCGTTTAAACGTTTTGTGTGTAAATGATTTTCACTTTTCAGTAAAATGGATTTAGTTAAAATGATTTGTACAAAGAGAGATGGTAATATTGTGTTATGTTTGGATTTTTATAAAATATATTTTAAGTAATGTTAAAAGGTAATAGAGTTAAATGATGTATAGTTTTAAACTATGGACAAAACATACATTCATATTTTTTTAAAGTGTAGTAAAACTAGGGTCGAGCATCGGGTTATAACCGAACCAAATAAAAAACCGATTTTGAGAAAAACATGAACTGAGAATTGAACCAAAGTGAACCGAGTCAAACCAAAACCGAATCCGAACCGAACCGGTTCGGTTTAGATGGTTTAGGTGTATTTTTTTTCGCTCGAACCGAGTCAAATCGGATCCAAAAACCATAAATATGTAAAGCAGAAAACCGAACCGAGTAAGTTTAGTTCGGTTTTTCGGTTCGATTCGGTTTTCAGTCGATTTTGCACACCACTAAGTAAAACTGTACATTTGCTCACACTTACAAAAAAGTGTAGGTAAAACAATACATTTGCTCACACTTACTTAAAAATGTAAGTACAAACTTAGACTTTTGCTCTCTCTCTTATATAAGTGTAAGTAAAAAATTACTTCTACTCACACTTCTTATAAAGAGTAGGTAAAATTATAGTTTTGCCCACACCTTTTAAAAAGTGTGAGTAAAACACTAGACTTTTACTCGTACTTTACAAAAAGTGTAGGTAAAACTTTATATCTCCTCATACTTTTTATAATATGTAAGTAAAACTTACACATTTACTTACACTTGTCAAAATTTGTGGATAAAACTTAAACTATCCACACATGTGTCATCAAAAAAAAGTGTCACTAAAAGTCCTTTTTTCTTGGGTAAAGGGTTTATACCCGGTATTATAGTGACCTATTTCCAAACTATAATTATGGGCTAATTCAACACCTATTTCTTAAATCCCATAATAATTATGCAGTTATTGTACAACATTATGCAGTTATATGTAACCAAAACTTTCTGCTTCACAACTGCGCTAATGTCAAAAAATTAAAACCAAACGGTACCACTTGACACCCGTAACAATGTGCGAACGCCAAATCACTCGTTGTGAACAAAGCAAAGTAAATCAAGGATCGCACAAAAATGCATGAGAAAACAACACTTGGAAAGCTACACAACTACATATTTGAGTTAATTTAATTAGGTCTTCTTCTTAAATAAATGGTTGTGATTTATCTAACTTAACGGCTATAAGTTTTTAGTGAGAAAACAATATTTTGGATATTTAAATAAATGGTTGTGATTTATCTAACTTAACGGCTATAAGTTTGAGTCGAGTTATTCTACAAACCAAACATTCCTCACATATCAAGGGACTCATCCCCACCATCCATCTAAAAAGGAAATCAATGGTTGAGATTAAAAGCATTTTATTATTTCACCCATTTTTTATAATTTAAATATCTCTTAAACCGTTAATCGTTAAGCGAAAATAATTACACCATCGCGACGGGCATTTAATTATCTTTCTATAGACGGACACTTTGATATACTTTCGAAAAAAAAAAAATCGTTTTTTTCACGTTTTTTTTCGTGGCCGAAAAAAAAATCATATATGATATTGCATATCATATTTGATATGCAATATCATATATGATATTACATATGATATCATATATGATATGTAATATCATATCATATATGATATTGCATATCATATCATATATGATATGCAATATCATATATGATTTTACATATAATATCATATATGATATGATATGCAATATCATATATGATTTTTTCGGCCACGAAAAAAAAACGTGAAAAAAAAAATTTGTCGAAAATATATCAATTAGCCTATCTATAGAAAGATAATTAAATGCTCGTCGTAACGGTATATTTTTTTTTCGCTTAACGATTAACGGTTTGAAAGATATTAACATTTGAAAAAAAAGAATGAAAGTGGGTTTTTTAAATTGTTGGGTCAATCTCATCCATTAGATCAAATAAAGATGGAGGGAAAATGGAGGGTGGAGATTAGTCTCTTGGTATGTAAAAAAAGTTTGGTCCTCAAATGATCTTTACTCTATAAGTTTTTAGTTAGAAAACAATATTTTGGATATTTACATGTAAGGATTTGTTTTGCATCTTACTATAATAATAAAAAAGGATATTCACGAACTCTTCATAATGTTCATAAACGATATTTTGTAGAACATTCTGAACTAACGGATTAATTTTTACGAACAACACGTAGAACATGATGCGCTATGACATTAGACTTAGATTTATTTATTTATTTATTTATTATTATTATTATTATTATTATTATTATTATTATTATTATTATTATTTATTTATTTATTATAATCATCACTTTACTGAAAAACAAATAGGATTTTACAAAAAATTAGTGGGGAGCCGATATACTAATTGAGCCCCCACATCTCTCGCTACAGCAAAACCAATCATATTATTATTATTATTATTATTATTATTATTATTTGGGCTATTGAACCTAAGACTAACTCGACACTTTTTTTCCTCTTGTATATCTAAACTTCGACGGTTTATAATCGACTTGATTAAATATCCATTAAATCTCAGTTTTCCTGTAGGTCTAGAAAAAGTTTTCAACCACATAGTACTTGCAATGCAAAAATGGGCCGCTGCAGTTGGCCCATTAAGTTTAAAACAAATTACTTTGTGTAATTTTATCTCATGAGATTTCATCATTTGATCTCCCCATATGTTATGCATTCCAATTAAACTTGATTTGTGCTTTATGAAATATTATAGTTTTTGTTTATTGTAACTTTTATGTTATCACAACTAATTCAACAGAAACAGGAATAACCACAACTTATATTACATGATCGCAACAACAAAAATAAATACAACACGTTAACGAACAAAATGACCTATATGGACGTATCGACATACAGAAACATCGTTTTAAACGGGAAGATTCTCAACGGGAGCAGGAGAAGGTTTGGTACTTTCTGAAGCCGTTGATTTAAGGTGCGCCATTGCAATATGTTTGGATTCTTCTTCCTCGAGCTCATCCTCATCATCAGAATCCGCGGTCGTTAAATTGACACATGAGCAACTTTCAAGGGATGCAAAAAATGCTGATGCAACATTGTTACCAACACGGCTCGCGAGTCCAGGCTTTTCGTTGGAATCATTAGTGCTTGGATTCTCCTCCATCTTTTATTCTCCTATCGGATTCGATTGGAGTAAAATGATGGATTTGATTTTGGCACAAAATTTTCCTCAAATTTTGGTGATGATTTTGGTTTGGAGGGAAGACAAGAGATTGAGTAATTTGTGATAAATTTGTGTTAGCTTATTGGTTAAGAAGTTGCCACGTTTAAAAATTAGAAGGCAATGATGCTTTAAATGATTTATAGCCGATAAAATGGTTTGTTTTAAATACGAAATAAATTTTAGCACTAGTTTACATAAAACTAAATCTTTTATTTATTGCTTTACCCAAATAAAAAAAGTTTTATTTATGCATCTATATTTCACAAATATAGACTCTACCTGATTCACGTAGCTCGTAAAAAATAAAACAATGTTAGACAATTATTAGCTTAACTTTGTCAAAATAAAACGTGAAAGGAGTTTTACATAATTACATGCATCATGTCAAACAGTCGAACTCATTATGGCATTGTAGCCTTGTAGGTAGTATAAAGTCTTAACGGTTGTTGCTCAAGGGTAAAGCTAATAAAGCTATCGTTTTAAGCCGTTAAATATTTAAGGGCCCCATTTTTCTAACGCGTCTTATGTATACATAGTTATTTCGTTGGACAAAATCTTTAGGTCTCAATATTTTAAAAAGCCCCATTACTGAGAGATGCTAAAGATATTAGGGACTGTTAGCCTAGTTTTTGTTATTTCTTAAGAAAAATGTAGTTAAAATCCGTCTTTTTATTATACAAAATGATAGATTAAGCTCATTTAATGCTATACTCAATGGTTCGGGTGCAACTTGCGATACTGCGTTCAAAAGGCTTTTTCATTCACTCGATCAACTTCACCTCGTTAATCATGGGGCTTTGTGGTCCACTAGTCATCAAACCTTTGCTGAGTAGGGTTGATGGGTACCATTATGGTACACAGAGTTGAGGTGTCCCTGCCAATATACACTTTAATTGATCCAACTTCACCTCATTATCAGGGTTTCAAACTTTCAAATATACGAGACATGCAGAAACCGTGCTACGCACGGGCTAGGAATCTAATTGTTAATCGTGTATTCTTTCTGTATATTAGCGAGTGTATACTTAATTATTGTTTAGTATGTTGTATTAAATGTTTTAACTTTCTTGTATAAAAATTTAAAAGTGTTTGATGTTGTTTTGCTTTTGTGGTGTTGTATTTTATATATGAGCTTTTGGTTAATAAGTTGTGATGGTTTTATTTCTTTTGGCCTATTACTTATTTGCATGATAAAAAAATGACTTTATTTCTTTTGGTCTATTACTTAGCCTTACAATACTTGTCCATTAAATGGTTTTTGCATGGTAATATGAAGCACACGGGGTCTATCTAATTGGTCATAGTTTAATGTGCATTAAATATTTTCTTTATTAAGTTTGTAAGTTAAAGTTTGTGTAATAATGTATATATACTAATGCCACGTAAACTGTATAAAAATCGTCACAAACCTTTTTAGCTTCATCGCATTTTATTGTACAACTAATTTCATTGAAAATTAACATTGAAGTCTAACTAATATTAATAAATTTTATTAATAAACTCAATTCTAAATAGCTAACTAAATGAATATTAATTAACACACTATTAATAATTACTAAAATCTTTGGACTCCACTATTATGTTTTAAACTTAATTGTTTTAATTTACAAATGGGTTTAAGCAAAAATTATGTATTTTTTCTTTTATATTCATTATTCAAGTTGCATGCTTACATAAACTAATCATGCTAAAAAGTATCATTTAACCATTTAAATGTTGCTTTACATACATGCTCGTGCACATTTTCTTTAATCAATTCTCACATGTGAGCTAAATCAATAGAAAATACACATAAATTACTTGTATATGAAAATGCATTAACATAATACATATATCTATATATATTGCATTAAGTTAAATCATCAATTATTCTTGCAACCTTTTCAACTTCATCTCAATCCATAACCGACTTTTAATTGTATACTAATTACTAAATATCATGTGATAAATTTCGGCAATCCTTGCACTTTCATCTCGATGTTGTATATACTTCACATTAAATGCACCGGTTTTGTTTTTTGATAAAAGTTTGAACTTTTGCTTATTTCTAAAACTCAACTTTTTTATTTGATATATAATTTACAAACGGATTTAAGTCAAAATTATGTATTTTTTCCTTTCTATTCATTACTCAATGTGATATTTTTAATATGTCGTATTTTGCTATTATGACAAACTCATCTAATGGGCGTAAATATTGGTTTCTCACTAATGATTCTACATATAAAAAAAGAAAACACTTTGCGATGCACGAACCTTCTTCTTTTCAATAATAATTCAATTGCACACGATAAATTCATTCTAATATTTCTCAAAGAGCATTCGAAAGCAACTACTTACATAAACTAATCACGCTAAAAAGTATCATTTAACAATTTAAATGTTGCTTTACATACATGCTCATGTACATTTTCTTGAATCAATTCGCACATGTGAGATACATCAATAGAAAACGCATATAAATTAATTGTATATGAAAATGCATTAACATACATATATATATATATATATATATATATATATATATATATATATATATATATATATATATATATATATATATATATATATATATATATATATATATATGTAGGGGTGCGTTATATGCAGTACCATTCTTATATACAGTACTTTACAGTACCATTTAGGGCAATCTAGACCATTGGATCATTTAATCAATGGTTAATAATACAAGGTGGCATTTTTGTAATTAATTAAAAAAAATTGCCTGGAGATCTTATACTAAGGGCATAATTGGGATTCTACAATAACAAAAAACACACAAAAACACACTAATCGCTTCTGTAATTCAGATTGATAACGAAGTACCAAAAAAACCGGGAGCAACTTGCACCCATGCTTAGACAGAAATTAAATTTCCCCTATCTTCTCATAATTTTCAACTACAATCATCATTATCTACACAGATTAAAACACACAGCTAATATCAAAAAAACACACACATTACTGGGTTTTGGAGATCGACTCAAAAAAAAAAATTGGTGCAATTAAATCGTTTCATAATTGAAGAAAAATGGAAGGTAACCTCATCGTTTTGTGATTTTGCTTATAATTATAGTGGTTTTTTATTTATTTATTTATTTACAATGAGGAGCATAAATTTATATTTGTTAAATTATTTGAAAATGAAATTGAAAAGGGTGATGCATGTGTGTTACTGTACACTAGTGTTACTATATGGTTAATTTTTTATTGATAATATTTAAGTGGTTGTTAAAGGTTTGATTCGATATGGTTTAAAGTTTATGATTCGATATGGTTTAAAGTTTATGAAAATGATCAGTAAGGAATTAGAACATGGGTGTTTGGGTATGTGTATGAGTAATGAACATGGGTGTTTGGTTTTAGGTATAAGTAACATGCATGTTTGGGTATGGTTACGGGTAATGTACATGGGTGTTTAAATGAAGAAGTAACTTAGGTGTTTGGGTAAGGGAAGAATAACAGATTTAGTGAGTCAGTAGTGTACATTGTTGTATGGGTATGGGTATAGTTTGTGTTTTGATATGGGTAAGTAGCAGGTGTGTTTTTTGATATTTGAAAAATAGATTGAAGAATAGTATGTAACAGGGGTTTTAGATATTGGTTAAAGCATAGTATGTAACAGGGGTTTTAGATATTGGTTAAAGTTTATGAAAGTGATTAATGTACATAGATGTTCGTAAATGGATGTAATAGGGGTTTTAGCTATTGGTTAAAGTTTTTGAAAGTGATTATGAAAGATTAATTAACGTCGATGTTTAGAATGCACAAAGCTGCTAAGAAATTGAAATAAACATGAATGAAGATGTAACATGGGTGTTTGGATATAAGGAAAACAGAATAAAATATAGTAATATACTATGACTTATTAATGTAAATGGTTGTTTGGATATGGGAATAAGTAACATGCATGTTTGGGTATGGGTATGAGTAATGAACATGGGTGTTTGAGTATGAGTATGAGTATGAGTAATGAACATGGGTGTTTGAGTATGTGTATAAGTAACATGCATGTTTGGGTATGGTTATGGGTAATGTACATGGGTGTTTGAATGTAGAAGTAACTTGGGTGTGTGGGTAAGGGTAGAATAATAGATTTAGTGAGTCAGTAATGTACATTGTTGTATGGGTATGGGTATAGTTTGTGTTTTGATATGGGTAAGTAGCTATTGGTTAAAGCATAGTATGTAACAGGGGTTTTAGCTATTTGTTAAAGTTTATGAAAGTGATTAATGTACATAGATGTTCGTAAATATGGCGTAAGTAAATTACAAAATCTAATTATATTATTCATACATGTTCTGTAAAAACAATGAACATTTTGTTACTAACATTTTTTTTTGGTTGTTAATAGTGAGGTCGTGTTCATGTCAAGTTGTGGACAAAAATTAACGAGAGAACAACTGCACGACATGGGAGAAGAGTATGTAGAAACTTACTTGCTGGACGTGTGGGGGTATTTATGAATTACATGGAGGAATTTAAAAGCAATGATTCTCCTCTGAGAATGTTTTTACCTACATATGTGGTGGTAAGACTATTTGTAATATATATGTAATATTTTTATGAATTGCAAGAAATTTAATATATGAAATAAACTGTGATGCAGGACAAGGATACTTTTTCTAATGAGCCCTATAATAATGAACGGAAAAAACATTTGTGCAACATATGGAGAAGGCGGCTAGAATTAATATTGACGCTAAACATATGAAGAACATCGATCTTGTAAGTATATTTAAGTAACTTTATATACATTTATTTTAACAAGTCTTTTGTTTAAAATATTTGTATTAGAATATGAAGAACATGCGATTTGAAATAACAAATACAAGTTACTGAAGTTTGTACGTTAATTTTTTTTCTAATATTAGAAAATATTTAAATAAGTGGCTATTGTTTAGTGAACAAGTTAAGTGGGTGAAGTCACATTTTCTGAGTTTCGGATGAAGTTGATTATTAGTAGGATTATTTGGGTCATTCCTTAAGAGTTGCATATATGTTTTGGTAGATATCTTATATGGTACAAATTACTATAACTTTGCATATATGTTTTGGTAGTTATCTTATATGGCCGGACTGTCTAACTGGTACATTATTATAATGCAGGTTTTTTTGCCGATCGATAATGGCGGTCATCAATTTCTAATGGTTTTTGATATTAAATATGTGTCTGTGATGATGTTTGACCAAAAAAAGAATGACAAGAATGCCAAAATTCCCAAAATGAAGAAAGGAGGAAAGATTCATAACGTGACTATTGCAGAGATGATCGTAAGTACAATTAGTAGAACAAATGTGTTACTCAAATTACAAGTATAAATAAAATGAATACGTGATATTACGATGCTAACCATAAACGTTAAACAATGCAGAGTAGGGATTTTACCTGATATCTTTTTTATTTACATCATAAAAAAGCAGGATGGTTTTTGAAAGAAGAATTAGAGATTGCTGAGTTTGAAGGTCAAACTGCTAGGGTCAAAGATTATGCTGGTAGGTTTGTGAAATGCGTCAAATGGAAACGTACATGGGAAAGGGAAAAAAGTGGGATTGGGGCCTAGTTGGAAATAAAGCTAAACTACAGAAGCAAATGGTCATCTTAAAAAAGAAATATTATACACGTATATTGCTGTCCAAATGCAACTTGTTAATGGGAAAGGTGAAGAACAATATTGAGAAGACGGCAGGTGTAGTGACAAAAATCCCTTTGATCAAAGAGCTGCCAAAGGCAAAGTGATTGGAAAACTGAAACTTATCTTGTCTTTTGGTTTAATATTTTCGTTATGAAGGATTTCTACTTAGGAAGTTAAACAATGTTATTCCGAATTTGGTTCTGTAGGATTTCAACTTTGTTTTAATAATTTGGTTATGTAGGATTTCTAATTTGGTTTAAGATTTTGGCTTGTGAATTTAGGCTTTGTTGGTTTGTGAGTTTATGTCTTTTATTTTGACTTTCGTTAGTGTTATTCTGCTTGAATTGGTAATTGGTAACACGTATGATAAGTTAGTATGTTTTTTTTTTAATATAGACTAAACTATAATATATGCGCCGGCCGTATTAGGCTTTGATATTGTTGTTGTATATGTAATCTATGATTGAACATGCTTGTTCATGAATCATTTTATGAGAAAGGTAAAAGGATACTGATTAGACTTTGATATTATTGTTGTAGATGTAAGCTGTAAATAGTGAAACTATGATTGATATTGTTGTATATATGCGCCGGCCGTATTAGGCTTTGATATTGTTGTTTTATATGTAATCTAGGCTTGAACATGCTTGTTCATGAATCATTTTATGAGAAATCTAAAAGGATACTGATTAGACTTTGATATTATTGTTGAAGATGTAAGCTGTAAAAAGTGAAACTATGATTGAACATTGTTGTTCATGAATCATTTGATGAGAAAGATACAAGGATACGGATTTTAATGGTCTAAGATACATGAATCATTACGACGGGAAACCTCAAGATCCTTTCATTTATATGGGAAAGTAAAACATGATTTCATTGGAAAAACTCAGTTTAAAAAAACAAAACACGAATGATTCATTTATAAGTTTAAGGCCACTAATGAGACTGGTGATACTGGAAATCTCAGTTACCGATACAAAAGTAAAAGATGAATGATTCATTGTATAAAACATGTCTTCAACGTATAACATGTACGCAACGGTTCTGAAAAACAAATATTAACTTCTTATACTCCAATAGAACTTAAGTTTAACTACTAGAAAAACATAAATTTAATAATATCCAGGAAAAAAAACACTAAAAGAAAAAAAAAAGTAGAAAAATATTTGAAACCAAGTAGACTAGTCTTCGTCATCTTCATCGGTACTTTCTTCATCATCACTTCCATCTTTTTCCTGAACTGCATCTTCATCTTCATCATCCTCTTCGTCTTCGTCATCTTCATCTTGAACAACACTTTTGCGTTTATCATGGAAGCGCTTGTTATGACCTTTTTTTATTACAAACACAGCATGTACGTTGTTTGAATGGAACTTTCCTTGTGGTTCTTGGTTTTTTTGATGCTTTACCCTTTTCAGCCGCGTGTTGTATTCTTTTAGAGCCCTTGGTACTAGCTTTTTTAGGATTCTTGATGTCAATTCTGTCAAAAATATCACCCCTCTTAGGTTTCTCATCTTCGTTAATATATGGTTTTCAATACGGGGTACCTTTTGGAGTGGGGACAAATTCAGGATCCACCTCATATATTCTAATATCATATTGATCTACAACCATTGTAAAACACTGGATTAAAATATGCATTTATGTTTATGGTACATCTAAATAAACGATAACTTCTAAAAATATACTTGGCACACTGTTTTATTTTAAACATTAATCATATATGAGTTTTGCAAATAATAATTCAATTAACAAGGGTTTTATACTAGACATATATTGTGCTAAAATCAATAGACAAACCTAACATATTAAAAACAAAAGATAACATTCTGCTGCAACAACAGTTTAATATATAGAGAACATGTATGCAAGGTTTTAAAAAACAGGAAAAATATACTAAACACAATTAGCCATAACGTATCAACCATTTATAAATTACTAAACAAATAAAATCGGTAATTAATCAAAGAATGCCAATAATTTCAAAAACATGTATACAAGGATTTAAAAAAACATAAGCCAGTTATAAACCTATGATTGGATAAAAAAACATTTAAAATAAACATACCATACTGTTCTTGATGATCACTTAACACAAGTGATTCATTATTCACTTGTTGCACATCCCTGGACGTTGAACCCTCTCCTATATCTATCGTACCTTGTTCAGTGATCTCAACCATTTTTTCCCTCCAGTTATTAGATAACGAATTAGGGTTTTATGTGATGTGATTGTGGGATTGATGAATATTTATAGGTAAAAAAATTATGATCATTAAGGATGCGTACCAAGTATTTGTCAATCTTCGATGAAAACATTGTGAGTCTCTGAATCAGATAAGAACCTGGGAAATTTTTGAATCTGATAAAAACTAAAAAACCTCCCCAATATTGTAGAATAAATCCGGATTTCAAAACTATTTGTGTAAATGTAAAATACCATATATAACCTTGGATGCTTTTATGAATTAAATAAATGGAAATTAATTTACTGAATTGTGATTGGTCAAGATTGGTACTGTAAAGTACTGTATATAAGAATGGTACTGCATGGAATACATCACTATATATATATATATATATATATATATATATATATATATATATATATATATATATATATATATATATAGTGTGACGGGAGTAGTTGTACTCTTGTAAAAGAACTCGACATCTAGCTTTGTGTCAGAAATCTTGTGTAAGCGATGTGTAAGGTTTTCTCCGTTGGTGAAAGGAGCTTGTTGACTAGTGAAAGAAACTCTCTAGTTGGATACTCGAGAAGTGGAGTAGGGCAAGGAAAAAGAGTCCTTATAGCCGAACCACGATAAACATCCGTGTTGTGATTTGATCGTTTCTTTCTTTATTCTTGCATATTACATATTGTCTATTAGTTTAGATCTTTGATTGCACGTAAAGTTCAAAAGATAATCAAATTAAAAACCGGTAAATTATTCAACCCCTTCCAGTTTTCTACAGCCTTATCAGACCAGAATGATCGAAAAACCGGACCGTACAGACCCAGACCGGACTGAACACATTTGGTCCAGTCCTTGGTCCATGGTTCTGGGCTAAAACCGTTTCAGTCCGGTCCGGTCCGGTTTTGACCCATGCTCACCCCCTTACACCCCTTGAATGACGGAGCATCTCAAGCACAAAATTTGTACTAACTTGCAACACTCACTGTAATATTCACCACTCGATCCATTATTAGGGTTTGAATTCATTTAAACAAAAACAATAATGTTTGATTGGCAACAACTCATATTCGGCCTAATCTTCGCATTCCTCCTCGCTAAACTCATCTCAATCATCACCTCCTTCCGCGACCAAAACCTCCGCATAACTCGCGAAACCGAAACCGAAAATGAAGTAGAACAACCACTAGTTAATAATAATGATAATAGTATTGATGATGGTGGTAGTGGTAGTGGTAGTGGTAGTGATAGTGATGATGATTGGGAAGGTGTGGAGAGTAGTGAACTAGACGAGGCGTTTAGTGCGGCTACTGCGTTTGTGGCTGCCACTGCGGCCGATAAGGAGCGAAAAGTGTCGAATGAGGTGCAGTTGGAGTTGTATGGTTTGTATAAGATTGCTACTGAGGGGCCGTGTACTGCACCTCAGCCGTCTGCTCTTAAAATGACTGCCAGAGCTAAATGGTATATATATGGTTTTTTACGATTTTTAATAGTTGTTTTGTCGGTTTTGGGGGTTTCACGGAGTGTGCTTGATGTTAGTTTTGAGGTGGATGAGTTAGTTGGTTTGACTTGGCTAGATTTAAGTAGTATTAGTATTAATTGTAGTTGTTGTATCGTTTTATTGTTGTTATGCGTTTGTAGTAAGTTTTTAAGGTTGTGCTCGAGTTGGATGAACTAAGTGATGCTTTCGAGTTCTACTTGCTATGTAATGTGGTTCAGAAATGTATTGTGTTTGTGTTTATCAAGGGTAGTACTAATTGAGTTGATACTTGCTAGATTGACTTGAATTGACTTGATAGTATATGGACATGAATGGTAAAGATATGATTTGACACAAGATAGAAGCGAGGGTTTCTCACAGGTCGAGTATTTGGTAGTAGAGCTCAACTTAAGCTGATCAAGTTTGATTGAATTGATAACGCTCTTAGTACATATAAGAATACATATATTTAAGGCATCAGAAATAGTTTTTATCGGTCGATTAGAAAGTTTAACATGTAGGGGTTGTTTGATTCCCTTCACTTTCATGTAGATCAGTAGATGCGCCCACTCCTTGCCATGCTTGCACCATTTTTTTAGTTATGTCAATTTGGAAATGTGGAATTAATCTGTGGTTGATGCTGGTATGGTAGATGTGAAGCATTTATGTTGCTAAGTTTATGTATCTAGGTAAGTACACTTAAATCATTCTGTAAAAATGTCTATCCAATAGTTGATACGTGAACATGTGGTGTGAAGTGATAAATGTTACCAAAGTTTGACATGGATCACTTAGTCACAATGCCCATTTAGATTTTAGAGCTTCAAATATTTATAAATTCATTAACTGCAATACCCTATTGCCAATGCTATTTTTGTTTTTAACATTATTATTCTATATTTTGTTCCTGTGGATATTCATTGTTATTCATAACTTGATTTATCGGCGTTGCCATATATTAATCAGGACTTTGCTTGTATGCCCGATGCTATATCTTTATCTATGGTTCCAACTTTATTCAGTTGTGGTTTCTGGACTTTCACATTGTTATGAACCTTCTACATAAAACGTAGAAAATATCTTTCTTATCTATTCATATATCAGATGGATATATATATAGTAGCTCATAGGCCATGAGGTTTCCTAGAAGCTTGCTCGTGCTCCTTTATTTATTTCACATGTGGCATAATACATAACCTACATATGTGGTGTGTGCCAGGAATGCATGGAAAAAACTAGGCGCAATGCCTGCAGAGGAAGCAATGCTAAAATATCTCGAGATTATTACAGAGTTATACCCTACATGGGTTGCTGGTTCATCTTCTGTGAGAATATTTTCTCTATTTGTAAATACTTAATTTCTTAATATTCAATTCATTCATCATAATTAACTATGTTTGTTCCTTGATTTATTGATCAACAGAAGGGAAGAGGTGAAGATTCTAACGAACGATCAAGTAAGGATACCAGACCAATGGGACCTGTTTTCAGTTCTTTTATCCATGAAGAGGAGTCTGACGAGTTGTAAGGTTCTTTAAACCTTTTTGTATTTGAGATTACTGCTACTGAAAGGTTTTTGATCTTCTAGTTGTTACATGTTTAATAGTGAGTGTTTATGTGGTTAAGTAGTATTTAGACCTTGTTGTTACAATCATAATCTGAATCTTTGAATAATTTCATTTAGGACGGTGCTGGAATCAAAACAGACTTTTGGTGACTTTCATACTTTATGACCTGCTCCTTTTTAGCCAAATTATTTATATTTGACGAGTTTGAGATAAAACACGATCCAAATGGGCCCAATGATAAGTAAATGGGTCAAATTTGGCACCTCTTTTTGTGTCTGTTTAAATTCCATTGAGCAAGCATGAGTGTCTGAAGCTGTCTGGACGTGAAACCATGTTTTTGATTTAAGATATGAGAGGCATTAAACGTGAATATTTATGATTATGCACCATGGGTCCTTCTGCCTGAAATTTGGGTGATGCTATTCCTGTAATTGTTTACACTAAGCTCATCTGAAAGTTTGCGTAAGAGTAATGAGTAATGATATATGGCCAAACACCTTTCTTTTCAAAAAATTAGTGAACTTATGTAACTGTAATGAGTAACGATATATGGCTAAACACCTTTCTTTTCAGAAAATTAGATGCTATACATACCTTCGCAAGAGAAGGTGATACAGAGAACTTGATCAAGTGTGTTGAGGGTGGCATTGCAGTGGATATGAAGGGTATGTTACCTTCTTATTTTTTGACGTCTTTTGTTTATTTATTAGTCGGTCTTCTTGGGGCTGGGTATGTTTTAAACTTCAAAGTGCAAGATATTCTTACTCCTATCCAAAAATGCAGATAGTGAGGGTCGGACCCCTTTGCATTGGGCTGTTGATCGTGGCCACATGGAAACTACAGAATTGCTCTTGAGTAAGAACGCTGATGTCAACTTAAAGGTAACCATTACTTGAAACTGGTCTGATTTAGGCTATGTTTGAACTCCCAACGGGTCAATGGGTCCAAATTTTTATAGGTTTTACAAATGAAATGGGATCAAAGTGTCGAACTGGCAAAACGGGTGAACGGAGTTGAAAGTGCACATTAGTGTTCTTTCATTTGTTTTCCAAGCTCCTTTCAAACAAACTAGATTTTATAATCATATTTACAGTAATCATATAGTGGAATAGGTAACCAGCTGCCTTAGGGCAGTTGGCCACCAACTACCGCAAAAGCGCGCAGTTGACCAAGTCAAAGCTTAAAGGCGGGGGTTCGAATCTGGACTCCAACTTGGTCAGCCAGTGTTGCCTAGGTAATTTACCGGGATATGCCTTCCTTGTTGGGTGGGGGCTCGGTACGAAAAAGGTACACGGACTTGAGATGGTTCCGCCAAATACCATTTTTTTTTTTTTTTTTTTTTTTTAAATAGTGGAATAGGTGGACATAAAGTGCTGGCGGGTCAACCCAACCCTACTTAGCCCGTATTTGATTTGTTAGAAAATACCACCTTTGACATGTTACCCGACCGACTCATATGGGTGATCTTATATCAATTTTGTAACTTCATACACAAATATATATTTAGAAAATTTACCCTCACGCCACTATCTAAACCATGTAAGTGGCGTTAGTGTAAAACTGTTATGGATTAAAAATGCTGTGTAACATAATTTACCCCCGATTGCCATATCTATTTGCTATCATCATATTGAATGCTGCATTGATTACAAAGTGGTACCAGCTTTCATCTTCAGTCATTAACAAAAGGCGTTTCAATTCGGGGGTCCTATCCCCCCTTACATGAACTCATATTTCTATTGTTTTCTTACCTAAAGGATAACGAGGGCCAAACACCGTTGCATTATGCTGCTGTTTGTGATAGAGAAAGCATCGCTGAGTTGCTTGTGAAGAAAAATGCTGCTACGAATATAAAAGATGATGACGGTAACTACCCTTCTGATCTATGTGATTCAAAATGGCCCTGGATCCAGCCTCAAGTACCTTCTACTGATTGATAATTTTGGTCACGTCTTTTGTTAGAAACCCACAGTTTTGTTTGAAGTTTTTATATATTGTCTGGAATTTGATGAAAATCAGCAAGTAAACATTGTTACTGTCAGTTAATGTATTTGAACAGTGTGTTAGGGTTGATAGGCTCTCAGCAGAAATGAAAGAAAATGATATCTACATGGTTTTGCAGAAGGGTATTGTCAGGTTTTAGATGTGACTTTTCGAAATTTTGATACTAATCATATAGGAACCATATTAGTTCATGTCTATTGTGCTGCTTAACTTTTTATGTAATAATATTAACGCAAAGGCTTGGACTCTTGGCTTTAACTTCTCGAGTACCATTACGTCCATAGAGTAATTTACATGGCTTGTGGTACTTGTATAAAAGTGGCTTCCACTTCCATATCTGAACTATTTTATGCGACTGTATAAAAGTTGTCTGATTACTAAAGGTTAGGTTATTTAATGACAATTATTATGTAAAACATATCATCTTTCCCCATTAATCAAATTTTGGTAGCTAACTTAGTCAATTGTTAGGCTGGGCACAGTCGATTGGTCAAGGGGATCGGTTGACCGATTTTGTGCTCGGTCGTGGCGAGTGTGGGTTTTGGGCCACGATCGGTCGTCGGTCGAGGATATGGAGAGAAGGGTTGAAATTTTGACCAATTTGTTACACACACAAAATTCCAAGCTCTTTATTTATTTTTTATTTTTTTATTTTTAAATTCTGTTTAGAAAAAAATGTGTGTAGATTTGCAAAAGCCCACAATGAAGAAGATGAAACAAGTTTACGCGAGAAAACAAACACAAAATATTGATGACATTGAATTGAATAGTTGTATACCTGTATATAACAACCATATAAATGTATTTCTATATAAACGAATTTAAAATCAGTTTGTAATAATAAAAATGAAAAGATAGGGCCTCAAATTTGTACTAACATTTGAATAAGTTAACTACGAACAATTTTATTAATGGACGCTTAGTGTAGTGGTTGCGGCTTTGCTTTGTGATACAAAAGACGCAAGTTTGATCCCTGCCCCTTTTTAATGTATTTAAAAAAAACTGTCCTAAGTCTTTAGGACTAACGGTGCAAATATTTTCTCTTGCGTTAGAAGATAACGGCTTAGTGTAGTGGTTGCGGCTTTGCTTTGTGATACAAAAGATGCAAGTTTGATCCCTGCCCCTTTTTAATGTATTTAAAAAAAACTGTCGTAAGTCTTTAGGACTAACGGTGCAAATATTTTCTCTTGCGTTAGAAGATAACGGCTTAGTGTAGTGGTTGCGGCTTTGCTTTGTGACACAAAAGACGCAAGTTTGATCCCTGCCCCTTTTTAATGTATTTAAAAAAAAACTGTCGTTAGTCTTTAGGTCTAACGGTGCAAATATTTTCTCTTGCGTTAGAAGATAACGGAGAAATAATTTGCACCGTTAGTCCTCAAATTAATGAGGGATGTATGGTGGTTAACTTTTATTAAGGGAGGGATGTATGTGTCTCGAAAAGGGATGTATGGTGTAAAATAAGGTAAACCACATAATATATTTTGGAGTTTACTCTTCTTTTTATTACGTGGACTTGGTTCTGTGAATTTTGTTTCAAAGATCAACAATAAGTGGTCTAGCTAGCTTTAAAAGCTATCCGTTTACTTTGAATTTTCATAGTTTGAAGACACACGTTATTGGAAAAATGAAATTACCCATGAGATGTAAAGACTTACTTGAACATAACCCATATCCAATTGTAAACTAAAAAATTAAGTACCATAGTGTTATTCTTCATAAACAACCAATATGATTGTTAGTAATTTATCAGTTCCTTATGTATCTTCTTCAAGTTATTTGTGTTTATTTCTTGTTTTGGCCTTGTTGCGTTACTGCATATGTGATCAAAACTTTGATGATGTATTATGCATGGATAGAGAGAGGCAAGCGCTTCTGGAGTTTAAGCGCGGTCTTATAGATGAAGCAGGCCGGCTTGCTTCTTGGGCTGGTGAGGAGAGTGACTGCTGTAAATGGGTCGGGATTGCTTGTGATAACGTTACTGGTCATGTTCATCAAGTTGATCTACGTGCACTTGAGGGTCATTGTGACCATTATATATATGACAAATCCGAATATGAGCAGCAGATGTTGAAAGGGGATTTTAGTTCATCTTTGATGAAACTGAAGCAACTCAAGTATCTAGACGCAAGTTGCAATAATTTTGGACTGATCCCGGTTCCAAAATTCATAGGTTCTTTTAAACACCTGAAGTATCTTAACCTCTCACTATCCAAATTTGGCGGAATCTTACCTCCTCAACTTGGGAATCTTTCAGAACTGCAAATCCTTAGTCTTGGAAGTTTTCGTAATAGTTTTCAAATGACCAGCATGATGGATATGCAGTGGTTGTCAAGTCTTCATAAGTTGCATCATCTGGATTTGAATGGCGTGAATATTAGCCAAGCATCAGATTGGCTTAAGGTGATTAACACTCTTCCCTCTTTGGTTGAACTACATTTGTCTGATACTCAACTCCATGACATACATCCCTATGTTTCTAGTTCCAATATGACGTCCCTTTCCTTGCTTGATCTTTCTCAGAACAATTTCAGTCAAAGTTTCATGCCACAGTGGATTTATAGTATTACTAGTCTAGTTTCATTGGATTTAAGTAGTTGTAATTTTAAGGGCAATATTCCTAACAGTATTTATAGCTTCCGTAATTTGACTAATCTCGAGTCGCTTCATGTCCCTGAAAATACGTTTATGAATTCTTCATCAGTATTACAAGGGCTATCTTCTAGTAAGCTCATTTCCTTAGATTTAAGTGGCTGTCATATTTCGAGTTCTGTCCTTGATGCTCTTCACAACTTGACTTCCCTTCATATCCTTGACTTGTCATTAAATCAACTCACCGAACCATTACCAAAATCATTGGGCAACCTTTGTAATCTGAGAGAGATCGATTTGTCAAGAAACCAATTTGATAATAATAGTTTAACAAACCATCTTGAATATTTTTTCAAGTGTAGATCGCCCAGTTTGGAGTCATTATCCTTGGGATATACAGGAGTTTTTGGTCATCTACCGGATCAAATTGGCAAACTGATACATCTGGTGCACCTCTCACTTTCCAATAACGGTATAGTTGGTACCATTCCAGGTTCCATAGGACGTTTATCATTTTTGAGGACACTATCTCTTTCTCAGAATAACATTACCGGTCCCATTCCATTCTGGATCGAACAATTACTTGATTTGCAAGTTTTAGATCTTTCCCATAACACACTGAATGGAAGCCTTCCTTACTCGATTGGACGCCTATCATCTTTGCAAGTGCTAGAACTTTCATATAACCGACTAAATGGAAACCTTCCAAATAGCCTTGGTCAACTTTCGAAGCTGAAAGAGTTGGGTTTTTCTTACAATTTGATGACAGGTGTTGTGACGGAAGCTCACTTTGCCAAACTAGTGAACTTGTATTATCTAAATGGAAAAGGAAACAGCTTAATCCTACGACCTCAACATGCAAACTGGATTCCCCCTTTTCAGTTGGAGTCCTTGTTTTTAAACTCTTGGGTTTTAGGGCCTCAATTTCCGCCGTGGTTGCAATCACAAAGGGAATTAGGATATTTGGACGTAAGCAACACAAGCATTTCATCACCCATTCATGAGTCATTTTGGAGATCATTCCCCAATCTAGCATATTTGGATATGTCGAAAAATGCAATCCAAGGATCTTTGTCTAGTTTCCCCCCGAGACTTGCGGTACTTGACTTAAGTTCTAACAAATTTACAGGGCGTTTACCAAGTAACTCAAGTTATCAATTAGCATACATGGATGTATCAAATAATTCTTTTGAGGGATCATTGCATCAGTTTTTGTGCTCTTATGATGGGCATTTTCCAACAGTTCTTAACTTGGGAAATAATCATTTGTCAGGTGTCATTCCTAATTGTTGGGAGAATTGGACGGACTTGGATTTCTTAAACTTGGAAAACAACAATCTGTCGGGTGGGATTCCAGTAACTTTAGGTTCTTTAACTGAATTAAATTCGTTAAACATGCACGGGAACAAGCTTTCGGGAAGACTACCCTCTTCTCTGATGAACTTGACCAACTTAATGATCCTTCAACTTGGCAGAAACGAACTTGTTGGGAACATTCCAGAATGGCTTGGGACACATCTGTCTTTTTTGAGAATACTTAACCTTAGATTCAACAATTTTCATGGAAATATTCCGCTCGAGCTCTGTAATCTTACACATATTCAGATATTGGATCTTGCTCATAATAAACTTTCTGGAACTATTCCAACATGTGTCAACAACTTTAATGTCCTTTCCGGGAAAGAAAGTATCTCCAATGTTCAGTTTTCCTTCTCTTTGAGTATCTCTGTTGGATCTGGCAGATCTGGTGGATCAACTATTTCTGCTTTTGCTAGTGATTCATTGGTGTTGAAGGGACGTGAGGATACGTACGGCTCTTTTCTTGGACTAGTGACGTTATTGGACCTTTCTAGCAACTATCTTGTTGGGCACATCCCAAGTGAGCATACAACCCTCTCAGAGTTACAATCGTTGAATTTATCAAGAAATCAACTGACAGGAGGGATCCCAGAGAAGATTGGAGACATGAAATCACTTGTATCTCTTGATGTATCAATGAACAAGCTTTACGGAGAACTACCAATGAGCTTGTCAAACTTGAGTTTCTTGAGCAGTTTCAACGTCTCATATAACAATTTGACAGGAAGAGTTCCATCAAGTACTCAGTTAACAACGTCTCGGGTCGATTACCTGCTTCTCTAATGAACTTGACTCAGTTAGTGATCCTTCAACTTGGCAGAAATGAACTTGTTGGAAACATTCCAGAATGGCTTGGGAGACAGTTGTTTTCTTTGAGAATGCTCAACCTTAGATTCAACAATTTTCATGGAAATATTCCGCACGAGTTATGTAACCTTACGCATATTCAGATACTGGATCTTGCTCATAATAATCTCTCCGGAAATATTCCAAGATGTGTCAACAACTTTAATGTCCTTTCCGGGAAAGAAACTATTTCAGATGGCATGTTTTCTTCCTCTATTTCTTTTGCCACCAGTACAGATGCTGGATCTAGTGCTGATACTTCAGTATCTGCTTCTGATATTGCGAGTGATTCACTGGTGTTGAAAGGACGCGAGGACATATACAGCACTCTTCTTGGACTAGTGATGTTATTGGACCTTTCTAGCAACTACCTTGTTGGGCATATCCCAAGTGAGTATTCGACCCTCTCAGAGTTACAATCGTTGAATTTGTCAAGAAATCAACTGACAGGAAGGATCCCAGACAAGATTGGAGACATGAAATCACTTGTATCTCTTGATGTATCAATGAACAAGCTTTATGGAGAACTACCCATGAGCTTGTCAAACTTGAGTTTCTTGAGCAGTTTCAACGTCTCATATAACAATTTGACAGGAAGAGTTCCATCAAGTACTCAGCTTCAGAGCTTCAATGAATCAAGCTTCATTGGCAACGAACTTTGTGGAGCTCCACTAACTGATTCTTGCGTGCCAGTTGAAGTACCTGATTCAGAAGTCCAAATAGAAGAAGATGGGCCAGATTGGGGGTTGATTATTAGCATCGTGGTTGGATTCGTTTCTGGTTTTTGGATCATTTTGGTTCCGTTGATAGTAAGCAGATCATGGAGGATCCAATATTTCCATTTCATGAGTGAACTTGCATATATGGTTTATGATTTTATGCACAAGTATTGTTTCAACAAGTTTTCTAAGTGATGAAAAATGCTGTAATATGTTTTAAGTTTTTCTTCGATATGTAGTACTGTTTTAATAAAGTTACGAGCTTGGATCTGAGATGAATACCACGGATGACATGCACGCTTAAATGTGTAAATTTCTTAAAGATCCTATATAAAATTTGTAGGAGTGTAATCACATCGTTGAGCTTGATTTTAGTTGGCATTATGTATTATGTAATGAACTGCTACTGAGGTTTTTGATCTTGTTACGCGTTAAATGCAGAGTGTTGTGTTGCTGAGTAGTGTATATAGATATATGTAGATATTAACATAAAATTTTAATGTATCTACCTGATTGTGTGTTGGTTACCATACGAGGAAAGACTGAAAGAGCTTAACAAAAATAATAAATTTACTGGAGTTGATTAGTATTTGTGGTTTGGTTGCGCCATGTGCGAGGCCACTGATCTTTTACATTATACTATTATTTGTACGGTCTAGAGTCCCGATATTGCCTTGCAGTTTTTCGGCTATACGTTGTTTTTAGAGGTGGCAAGATGGGTGTAGTTAGGTAATGGGTCAAAAAAGGTTTAGATTGAAACAGGTGGGTTGGGTTGAATCTTTGCACCTTTTTCAATATAGAGTAAATGTGTTGATACTAACTACAAAAACAATATCAATACAATAATAATCTAAATAGTTGAATACAACTCTTTAAGCAATTGTTGACATCCCAAATATACTTTGGCGAGTTTCAATCTCTATGATTTGTTCATTTTCAGCCTATTTTTGTATTTGACCCGTTTGTAATAAAATATGACCAAAATTAATATAAGTAAATGTGTCAAAATGGCCACTTCTACTAGAAGCCATAAAACTCCTAAACGATAAGATCACATGACTCTTCGTCTCTCTGTGTTTTTTGCCTTATTCAAATGACTAAATTTTTGCCACATTCAATTGAAACGTCTTTGTTGGTCACCGTTAGCGTCACCACCGATCATCCTCCATATATGTATTAGTACTTCTTTGAAAATTTGATTTTTCATTGTCCAATTGTCTTGTTTTATCTCCTAATGCCAAGAGAGAAAATTCTAGATCATAGTCCATTTGTGTGAGTTAAAAGTTCCATCTCAAGTAAACAAGTCAACTACTGTATCTTATATCTACTTGGCTAAACAACCATTTTCTGTGTAATTGTTTTTATGTCAAGTTCTCATTGGTTGTTTCATGGTAAGATTTGAACCCTTGGAAATGTATGGTAAATAGTTACACATTGTGCATTTGTCATGCTTCCTTAAAAAGTGAAACCACAAACTAAGAAGATGACATGCGTGGATTGTCATGGTGAATAGTTTTCCCAATCACTTCAAGTTTATTCAACAATTTTGCATGTTTCAAACCACATATACCAACTCAACATAAAACAAATCTCAATTTCTGTGCCATTCCAAATGGAGGATGATTTTACCTTTTAAGACTTGCCTTAAAACTAATTCTCCTGAAGTGATGTTCACTAAGGAAGATCCCAAAGTGGTACAATTTATCCTTGATTGCCACATCTATTTGCTATCATCATATTGAATGCTGCATTGATTACAAACTGGTTCTAGCTTACATCTTCAGTCATTAACAAAAGGAGTTAATAAAATTATAACATTTGGTACAAAGTTAGTGAGATTAAAAGTTCACATGTACGTTTCATTTCTTGGGTCCTGTCTCCCTTACATGAACTCATATTTCTATTGATTATTTAACCTAAAGGATAATGAGGGCCAAACACCGTTGCATTATGCTGCTGTTTTTGATAAAGAAAGCATCGCTGAGTTGCTTGTGAAGAAAAATGCTGCTACAAATATAAAAGATATATGCATGATGACGGTAACTACCCTTCTGACCTATGCGATTCAAAATGGCCCTGGATTCAACCTCAAGTACCTTCTATTGATTGATAATTTTCTCACATGTCTTTTGTTAGAAACCCACAGTTTTGTTTGAAGTTTTTATATATTATCTGGCCAGACATGGCACTGCTGTCAGTTAATGTATAATTTGAACAGTGTGTTAGGGTTGATCGGCTCTCAACAGAAATGAAAGAAAATGATATCTACATGGTTTTGCAGAAGGGTATTGTCAGGTTTTATATGTGATTTTTTTGAAATTTTGATACAGAAACGAGTTCATGTCTATTGTGCTGCTTAAATTTTTATGTAATAATTTTACGCATAGGCTTGGACTCTTGGCTTTAACTTCTTGAGTACCATTACGTCCATAGATTAATTTACATGGCTAGTGGTACTTGTATAAAAGTGGCTTCCACTTCCATATGTGAACTATTTTATGCGATCGTATAAAAGTTGTTTGATTACTAAAAGTTAGGTTACTTAATGACAACTATTATGTAATACATACTACCAGTTTTCCCCATTAATCAAATTTTCGTAGCTAACTTATTCAAATGTTAGTACAAATATGAGGCCCCATCTTTTCATTTTTAGTATTACAAACCTATTTTTAATTTGTTAATATAGAAATACATTTATATGTTTGTTCTATTCAATTCAATGTCATCAATATTTCGTGAGTTTTTTTTTTTTTTTTGCTCGTAAACTTGTTAAACTTGTATTAGTATTATATCAATCAATTGCACAAATGGGGAATTGACCTTGACTTGAAATTTAATCTGTTTGATGATTTGTCTATTGGATTCATATATTTTTCTTTTTATTAATTGGACTTGGTTTTGTGACTTTTGTACCAAAGGTCAATAATAAGTGGTCTAACTTTCAAAGCTATCCGTTTACTTTGATTTTTCATAGTTTGAATACACACGTTAGTGAAAAAATAAAAGCTACCCATGAGATGTAAAGACTTACTTGAACATAACCCCATATCCAATTGTAAACTAAAAATTTACCATAGTACGTGTTATTCTTCATAAACAACCAATATGATTGTTAGTTCGTCAGTTCCTCATGTATCTTCTTCAAATTACTTGTGTTTACTTCTTGTTTTGGCCTTGTTGGGTTACTGCATATGTGATCAAAACTTTGATGATGTATTATGCATGGATAGAGAGAGGCAAGCGCTTCTGGAGTTTAAGCATGGCCTTATAGATGAAACAGGTCGGCTTGCTTCTTGGGCTGGTGAGGAGAGTGACTGCTGTAAATGGGTCGGGATTGCTTGTGATAACATTACTGGTCATGTTCATCGAGTTGATCTACGTGCACTTGAGGGTCACTGTGTTTCTTATGAGCGCTACAATGACTTTGACAATGCCCAAAAGCAGATGTTGAAAGGGAATTTTAGTTCATCTTTGATGAAACTGAAGCAACTCAAGCATCTAGACACAAGTTGCAATGCTTTTGGATGGATCCCAGTTCCAAAATTCATAGCTTCTTTTAAACACCTGAAGTATCTTAACCTCTCACGATCCGAATTTAGAGGAATCTTACCTTCTCAACTTGGGAATCTTTCAGAACTGCATGTCCTTAGTCTTGGAAGTTTTCGTGATAGTTATGAAGAGACCAGCACGATGGAGATGCAGTGGTTGTCAAGTCTTCATAAGTTGCATCACCTTGATTTGAGTGGCGTGAGTCTTAGCCAAGCATCGGATTGGCTTCAGGTGATTAACACTCTCCCTTCTCTGGTTGAACTACATTTGTCTTACACTCAACTCCATGACATACATCCCTATGTTTCTAGTTCCAATCTGACTTCCCTTTCCTTGCTTGATCTTTCTCATAACGATTTTAGTCAAAGTTTCATGCCAGAGTGGATTTATAGTATTACTAGTCTAGTTTCCTTGGATTTAAGTAGTTGTACTTTTTATGGCTCTATTCCTAATAGTATTCATAGCTTCCGTAATTTGACTAATCTCGAGTCGCTTCATGTCCAGGGCAATACATTTATGAATTCTTCATTAGTATTACAGGGGCTATCTTCTAGTAAGCTCATTTCCTTAGATATAAGTCGCTGTTATATTTCGAGTTCAGTCCTTGATGCTCTTCACAACTTGTCTTCCCTTCATATGGTTGACCTGTCACTAAATGAACTCAGCAAACCATTACCAAAATCATTGGGCAACCTTTGTAATTTGAGAAAGATCAATTTGTCACTAAACCAATTTTATGGTATTAGTTTAACAAACCATCTTGAATATTTTTTCAAGTGTGGATCACCCAGTTTGGAGTCATTATCCTTGACCCGCGCAGGAATTTTTGGTCATCTACCGAGTCAAATTGGCAAACTGATACATCTGGTGCACCTCTTACTTTCCAAGAACAATATAGTTGGTACCATTCCAGGTTCCATAGGACGTTTATCATTTTTGAGGACACTATCTCTTTCTCAGAATAACATTACCGGTCCCATTCCATTCTCGATCAGACAGTTACTTAATTTGCAAGTCTTAGATCTTTCATATAACACACTGAATGGAAGCCTGCCTTACTCGATTGGACGACTATCATCTTTGCAAGTGCTAAAACTTTCATATAACCGTCTAAATGGAAACCTCCCCAATAGCCTCGGTCAACTTTTGAAGCTGAAAATGTTGGGTTTTTCTTACAATTTGATGACAGGTGTTGTGACAGAAGCGCACTTTGCCAAACTAGTGAACTTGTATTATCTAAATGGAAAAGGAAACAGCTTAATCCTACGACCTCAACATGCAAACTGGATTCCCCCTTTTCAGTTGGAGTACTTGTATTTAAACTCTTGGGTTTTAGGGCCTGAATTTCCGTTGTGGTTGCAATCACAAAGAGCATTATTATATTTGGACGTAAGCAACACAAGCATTTCATCGCCCATTCACAAGTCATTTTGGAGATCATTCCCCAATCTAGCATATTTGGATATGTCGAAAAATGTAATCCAAGGATCTTTCTCTAGTTTTCCACCAAGTCTTTGGGTACTCAACTTAAATTCTAACAAATTTACAGGGCGTTTACCTAGTAACTCAGGTCGTCAATTGGCATACGTGGATGTATCAAATAATTCTTTTGAGGGATCATTGCATCAGTTTTTGTGCTCTTATGATGGGCATTTTCCAACAGTTCTTAACTTGGGAAATAATCATTTGTCAGGTGTCATTCCTAATTGTTGGGAGAATTGGACGGATTTGCAATTCTTAAACTTGGAAAACAACAATCTGTCGGGTGGGATTCCAGTAACTTTAGGTTCTTTAACTGAATTAGATTCGTTAAACATGCACGGGAACAAGCTTTCGGGAAGACTACCCTCTTCTCTGATGAACTTGACCAACTTAGAGATCCTTCAACTTGGCAGAAACGAACTTGTTGGGAACATTCCAGAATGGCTTGGGACACATCTGTCTTCTTTGAGAATACTTAACCTTAGATTCAACAATTTTCATGGAAATATTCCCCGCGAGCTCTGTAATCTTACACATATTCAAATATTGGATCTTGGTCATAATAAACTTTCTGGAAATATTCCAACATGTGTCAACAACTTTAATGTCCTTTCCGGGAAAGAAAGTATCTCAAATGTCCAGTATTCCTTACCTTTTTCGTACTATCACTATTCTAGTGGATCAACTATTTCTGCTTTTGCTAGTGATTCTATTCGACCTGATGGATCAACTATTTCTGCTTTTTCTAGTGATTCATTGGTGTTGAAGGGACGTGAGGATACGTACAGCTCTTTTCTTGGACTAGTGACGTTATTGGACCTTTCTAGCAACTATCTCGTTGGGCACATCCCAATTGAGCATACAACCCTCTCAGAGTTACAATCATTGAATTTCTCAAGAAATCAACTGACAGGAGGGATCCCAGACAAGATTGGAGACATGAAATCACTTGTATCTCTTGATGTATCAATGAACAAGCTTTTTGGAGAACTACCCATGAGCTTGTCAAACTTGAATTTCTTGAGCAGTTTCAACGTCTCGTATAACAATTTGACAGGAAGAGTTCCATCAAGTACTCAGCTTCAGAGCTTTAATGAATCCAGCTTCATTGGCAACAAACTTTGTGGAGCTCCAGTAACTGATACTTGCGTACCAGTTGAAGTACCTGATTCAGAAGTCCAAATAGAAGAAGATGGACCAGATTGGGGGTTGATTATTAGCATCGTGGTTGGATTCGTTTCTGGTTTTTGGATCATTTTGGTTCCGTTGATAGTAAGCAGATCATGGAGGATCAAATATTTCCATTTCATGAGTGAACTTGCGTATACGGTTTATGATTTTATGCATATGTATTGTTTCAACAAGTTTTCTAAGTGATGAAAAAGGCTGTAATGTTGTAATATGTATTAAGTTTTTCTTTGAAATGTACTACTGTCTTAATAAAGTTACGAGCTTGGATCTGAGATGAATACCATGGATGACATGCATGCTTAAATGTGTAAATTTCTTAATGATCCTATATAAAATTTGTAGGAGTGTGATCACAGCGTTGAGCTTTTTATTAACTGCTACTGAAAGGTTTTTGATCTTGTTACATGTTAAATGTAGAGTGTTGTGTTGCTGAGTAGTGTATATAGATATATGTAGATTTTAATTTATCTACCTGATTGTGTGTTGGTTGCCATACGAGGAGAGAGCTTAACGAAATTAAAAAATTTACTGAAGTTGATTAGCAACTGTGGTTTGGTTGCGCCATGTGCGAGGCCACTGATCTTTTACATTATACTTTTGCGGAGCATTTGTTTGAGGTGGCAAGATGGGTGCAGTTAGGTAATGGGTCAAAAAAGGTTTAGATTGCAACAGGTGGGTTGGTTGACCCGCAAAAACTTCATTGAACATTTTTTAGATAAATAGCTAATGTTAATCCTAACTACAAAAATAATACAATTGTAATCTAATAAATAATTGAATTAAACTTTTTAGTCACTTGTTGACATTTAAAATAAACATTTGGCGACTTTTAATCTTTGACAAGTTCTTTTTTTAGCCAAAAAGTTCTTTATATATCCAATTTTTACCATAGAACCTATTAAACAATCTTACCTACTCATTTTTTTTATCAAAATAAAAAAAATAAACTTCTACCTTTTTTTTTAAACTTAAATATCTTGCAAACCGTAAATCGTCAAGCTACAAAAAAAATATCATCGCGACGAGAATTAAATTATCTTTCTATAGACATGCATTGTTATATACTTTCGACGATGGTATTTTCTATAGAAAGATGATTTAATTCTCATCGCGATTATATTTTTTTTGTAGTTTGAAGATTTATCGTTTGCAAGATATTTTGTTTTTAAAAAAAATATTGAAAAATAAAAACGGGTGGCTATTATTAGTTTATTGGTTTTATGGCAAATATGAGATCTATATTAATCTTATCTCTAGAGCCGAAATTGTCACCTCTGCTAGAAGTCATAAAACTCTAAAACGACAAGATCAAATGACTCCTCTTCACTTTTTTTTTTTTTTTTTTTTTTTTTTTTTTTTTTCTTCAGTTTTTGACCTTATCTAAATGACTAATTTTTTTAGGAAAATTCCAAAAATGCCCTTATTGCTAAAGTGATTTGCTTTTTTGACCTTATTTTCGAAGTTGCCGAAATTACCATTTAGGCAACCGGGCAACTCTACTGTAGCTAACCATGAGACACCAAGTGTCCGAAATTTTGAGCAACTTGTATATTTTTTTTTTGGCAAATTGTGTATTTTTTAGGCAATTTGAGACACTTGGCGTCCTACGGTTGGCTTACATTAGAGTTGCCCGGTTGCACAAAGGGTAATTTCGGCAACTTCCAAAATAAGGTCAAAAAAGCAAATCAATTGGACAACAACGGCATTTTTGAAATTATCCATTTTTTATTCGGACTCATCTTTTGTTGTGTTAGATTTTAGAACAATTACATGGCGCCCGCTGCGCTTCAGTTTTTTTTTTTTTTTTTTTTTTTTTTTTTTTTTTTTTTTTTTTTTTTTTTTCACGATAATTTTTATGTATAGTTGGTTTCAAGTAATTTTTTATAGTCATGTATATATTTTTTTTAGTTAGAATTGATGTATAATTGAGTTTTTTTTTTTTTTTTTTTTTTTTTTTTTTTTTTTTTTTTTTAAGATTTGTGTTGATGTTCATTGGTGTAGCGAGCATACGTATTATCGTTTTGTCATGGCTGTTTGTTTACAAATGGTTTTACATGTATTTGTTTCAATGTATATGATAGATGAGTTTGTCAAATGAAAGATTATTAGTAACTGAAAATCTGAGGGCCTTTTAGTAGGTTTACATATAGATTGGGGATATGTTTTTGTCTTTTTTAATAGTTTGGTTTCTTTTGTTGGCCCTTTTGTTCCTTATAACTTTTGCTTCTTCCTCATCTCAGCATACGTATTATTATTATTATTATTATTGTTATTATTATTATTATTATTATTATTATTATTATTATCATTATTTTTTATTTTATTTTATTTATTTATTTATTTATTTATTTATTTTTTTGTGATTTGGGCCAAAAGTCTCGAAGCAAATAGGCCACCAAGGAAGCCCGAAGGTGAAATATTTTTTTATTTAGCACAATACTTAATGTGGTGCTCTATAATATATATAGAGAATTCCTCATATCTTATTCAATATTATTTAATCAACTATAAATAGAGTATATGACACATCAAAGGTAAAACCTAATGGGTATCGGCCTGTTACACAATTGGACCGAGCCCGCTAACATATATTTATCTTCTAATAATTCACGCAATTCAAGTAACGAATTCGTGAAAGTTCAAATTAGAGAGTAAACCATAATGACTAAAACAAAACAAAATAAAGATAATTATCTTTGTTAATACAAATATCGCCTAAAAACGTTATTTATATTTTACGATCTTCGCTAAGTTTTGTTAACGATAGTTTCTAAGTAAAACATAATCTTAGTTTTAAAGACTTGCATAAACTAGACTTTTGCTACATTTTACATTTCATAAAACACAACACTTTTTATTTCTTAAAATAGAATTGTCACATCACATTTATGGCAAGTTTTGTCAATATACATTTATGGAAAGAAATGTGCTTGACTTACTAAGTGGTTGCTTGCAAGTTTAGTGTTTGACTTGATATTATGAGATGTGACATTGTTTGGTTTGCAAGGTGTAATGAGATGTGACTTTGTTTGGTTTGCAAGATTTATTGCAAAACCAACAGCAAGCCCGGCGGAACCCATCTGAGGGTTCTGCCGTATCCGCCAGGCCTGCAGAAGGCTTTGATATAAATACCAAGCCACAAGTTAATTTTTGGAACTCTACATATATTTTACACACACACATTCATTCTTTCATCTAACTCTTTAACATTACATATGTGAAGTTTCTTTTTGTAGCAAAGAGATTCACGAGCTCATTAAAAGTAACAAGTATTCAACACAATGTTGCAAGACTTGTTAGCTTAGCATTGTGTAGACTTGTGTAGTTTACACTTCATTTGTTTGTGTATTTTCAGTAGTGATCGGTTAGTATTTTAGTCCTCAAAATACAAAGTGTATTGGGAGTAGTTGTACCCTTGTAAAAGAACTAACGGGAGTGGTTGTACCCTTGGTAAAGAACTCGACATCTAGCTTAGTGTCGGTAAAAGTATAAGCGACGTGTAAGGTTTTCTCCGCCGGTGAAAGGAGCTTATTGACTAGTGAAAGAAACTCTCGAGTTGGATACTCGGGGCGTGGACGTAGGGCAAGGAAAAAGCGTCCTTGTAGCCGAACTACGATAAATACTCGTTTTGTGGTTTGATCGTTTCTTTCATTTACTTACATGTTATATATATTGTGTTGTGTATATATCTTTGATCAAACGGAAAGTTTCAAAGCTAACTAAACAAGTTAAAAAGATTTTAATCGGTAAACTATTCAACCCCCTTCTAGTTTTTCACAATTGGCATCAAGAGCTACGTTACTCAAGCTTTTAAAATATATTGTGTTTTAAAAGTTGAAACGATCCATGGATTTTGAAAATTACAAAGAAGGGCAATCTATGCAAAGACCACCACTCTTTGAAGCAAATGGTTTTATATATTGGAAAAACCGTTTTGAAACTTACGTGAAATCTAAAGATATAGATTTATGGTATATAATCATTGATGGTGATAACGTAGTTACCAACATTAAAGATGATGACCAAAAGAAATTGATTGGTAAAAATAATGAAGCTAAAATGATGCTTTACAACGCTTTGCCTAAGAAAGAATATGAAAGAGGCGTTTTGTGTAAAACCGCCAAAGATATTTGGCACACTACAACAAAAGTGGCTTTTTAAGACCCTTTGTGTGGGACGGTATGATAATGGAGTCCTAAAAAACTGTTTAATAGGACATATGAGCGTTTAGGGTCCTTTTTAAATATTTGCTACTTAGGCGATGTCCTAAAAAGGTATATAATAGGATGGTCGATGATTGGGGGTCCTATTATCATATAACTTAATAGGACACTTAAAATATGGATCCTAATAAATTACCTTTATAAGACGTTTATTCATTATGGTTGTATTATAATACACCATAATAGGACACTTGAGTTTTGAGTCATAAGACATCAGTTACTTAAAACGCTTATTCACAAAAAGTTTTATTATAGCAAAATTTAATAGGACCTTTGACACGTGGGTATTATAACGTTAACCTTTATAGGACGCTTATAGACAATGGTTTTATAACATCATTTTTTTAAAATGATTATTTGCAAAAGTTTTATTATAACAAAACTTAATAGGACCCTTAAGACGTGGGTATTATAATGTTAACCTTTATAGGACGCTTATACATAATGGATTTAGTATCATACATCATAATAGGACATTTTATTTTTGAGTCATAAAATATCAGTATTTTAGAACGTTTATTCGCAAAAGTTTTATTATAACAAAACTTAATTGGACCCTTAAAGGATGCATATTAATTATGGTTTTATTACAATACACCATAATAGGACACTTGATATATAAGTCATAAAACATTAATTATTTAAAACGCTTATTCGCAAACGTATTATTAAAACATAACTTAATATGACAATTGACACTTGGGTCCCATAGATTGATACACCAACATAGGACACTTGATATTTGAGTCATAAAACATCGGTTTTATGGAACACTTATTCACAAACGTTTTTTATTATAAGAAAAGTGAATAGGACCCTTGACAATAGCGTCTTATAACGTTAACCTTTATAGAACGCTTATTCATAATGGTTTGTTTATGATACACCATAATATGACACATCTTTTTAGAGTCGTAAAACATCCGCTTTTTATAACGCTTATTCAGTTTTATAGAACGCTTAATTGCAAAAGTTTTATTTTAACAAAAATTAATAGGACCCTTGACACCTGTGTCTTTTAACATTAACCTTTATAGTACGCTTATTTGTTGTGGTTTTATTATCATATGCCATAATAGAACACTCCTTATTTGAGTCATAAAACATCAGTTTTTTAGAACGCTTATTTACAAAAGTTTTATTTAAACATTAGTTAGTATGACACTTGATACTTGGGTATCAAAACTTGATACACCATAATAGGACACTTGATATTTGAGTCGTAAAAGATCAGTTTTATGGAACGCTTATTCACAAAAGTTAGTATAACGTCGCCTTAGGTATATGCAACACTTATTATTATAATATGCAACACTTCTTTAAAGTGTTGCAAATGAGTAACTTTGTAATGCGAACACTTTTTAAACTCAAACACAACATTTTTTACGCCCAAACACAACACTTTTTTAAGCATGTGCAACACTTTTTAGAATCAAATGCAATATTGCTACACATAAGTGCAACACTCTTTGCACGAAACTGTAACACTTCTTTATTTATTATCACTAGATGAGCAACACTTTAATCCATCAAGTGCAACACTTTGTGTTGTTTTCTAGCACATAGTTGCAACACTTTTTTAATGATTTGTAACACTTTTTTACACAATACTAATGCTACATATGTCATATATTTCTTATAAAAAGCCTAATGCGTATAATGTTCCATCCAATTATAGTAGTAATAAAATTCCATCGATAATAAGAAACATAATGCATATGTACACATAAAATAACTAACATAAAATGTCTTGTCTACAGCAAAAGGGGTTATCAAATATCAAATTACAATCCTGGAAATAATCTTGACATCTTCTTTGCAAATTTTCACTCGCAACTTGACATAGGCCAAAAAAGCTTGTAGCCTGATAAACATGAAAACAATAAAGAATGTGGTTAGCTTTTTCCTTCATTATGTACAAACATAATATAAAGTACCATAATTAGAACAATTATATTCGGTTATTCACCAATAACTCTAGTACTATACTCGTGACATTTAGATGTGTGTGGCGCAAAGCTTTTAAGAGCATTTAAGAGCGATGAGTAATGATTGTTTGGCAAGCAACAAATAGCTTTATCTTTTTTTTTTTTTTTTTTTTTTTTTTTTTTTTTTTTTTTTTTTAGAAATGCTCCTTTTTCAACGCTCCATGAAGTAGCATTTAGGAGCGTTATATATTAAAATTACAACTACAACTACATTATCAACGCTTTTATAAAAAAGATACCCACTACTGGTCTGCTACTACCGCTATTTTTGTTAAACACACCATTAAATAAACTCCTTTTCAACCTCTATGGTATCATTTCCAAATAATTAAGATTAACCATTATTAGTAAAAAATAAACTCAAAAACCAAATCCAAGAAGGGCTGAGGCTTAATATCAAGAGGATCACACATTGAGTTATACTCTGTAACATTTAAATGTCATAGGTCAGGGCATGTTCATGTAAAAATTGGGTCGTATCATGCACAAATTTTTAAGACGGATCAAATGGATTTAGATAAGGCGGGATGGTTTGTCCAACAGCTTCTTTTGTTTTCTTTTTCATTTCTTAATAACAAATGGTCTAATGTTACAAAACTAATATTAGATTTGGCATTTCATGTGTCTCATTTACACATTGAGAATATTATGAAAAAAAAATTATTGATGATTAAAACAAAACCGTAATTGACACATTCGTGAACGGACGAACACCTACCTGTTTTTTAGATGAGACAGCTGCAGCAAGAACCTTGGCTTCTATTTCCTCTGTAGTCCCCGTAGAAACCTTACGTGCAGCTCGTGCTGCAGCTTCTTTAGCAGCTTGTTACTGTAAAACCATATTAAAATGTTAAGTACAGCTTTAGAACCGTAGAATAACATATATGTTTCATGGTCAATAAATAAGTTGATCACCTGGATATATTAGCGGGCCGAGCCTCTTGCCACACAAATTTGAAGGGCAACAAATGTTCTATGTTATGGAGAATACTATTACAACAGATAAGTATGGAGGTAGCAGGCTCGAGTTCATAACGCCTGTCGACAATCCCAAGCAGTAAAGAACTGACATTCACTGTCTAAACACCTTGGACTTGACATCCTCTTTGCAAATCTTCACTCATGAATTGATGTAGGCCTGCAACGTGCAGCCTGATGCATGTGAAAAGAAAAAAGAACGCGGTTAGTTTCTGCCGTCATTAAGTGAAAGAAAGTAAGCTGTTACGTTACAGCAATTATTCTTAGTTATTCACCATACTATACTACTGATATCTAGAAAAAAAAAATCTTCTAAATCTCTATGATATATCATTCAAATGGCATTTAAAAAACCATTATCAGTCAAAAAGTAAGTTTAAAAACCAAAAAGAAAGGCTTATTATTTACCCGTAATATCAAGTTCAGTTATAGCCTTTAAATAACCTTCTACTGTATTTTTTTTCTTATCAAATATAGCCACATAGTGCATATTTATACTAAAATCAATATCGCGCCCCACTTATCCAATATCATAAATGGCACCTTTTCTTTGCTAAAAGTAAAGCTTGAAAATAAGCACGTTGGATTTGGTCATGTCATAGGTTGGAGCATGATCGGGTAAAAATGGGTTGTTTCATAAACTTAATTTTCAAATGGTCTAATAAGATTTGGGTGATGCGGGATGGTTTGTCCACAAACTTCTTTTGTTTTCATCAGTTTCATGATAACAAATAGTCCACTATAACAGCATTAGCATGTAACAAATTTCAACATAGTGGAATTCATAGATTTATTGATACTGCCACATCAAATCTTTATTGCCAAACTATCACATACGACATATAAAGGTTACTTTAATTTTTGCAACGTGTAGTATAAGTATGAGTGATGAATCCTTACCTTTTACCAGACATTATTGACAACTCATTTAAAAAACTCTTGAGCAACGTGTAGTATAACTTGTCTCGCACGCCGACAGTTTCTTTGTTTTTTGCTTCTGTTTGAACCTCGTATCTTTCCTGTTCTGCAATAATTCATCAAAATTATCAAGCATGTTTGGCCCATTATCATTTACACTGGTATTGATATCAAATCTTACTGTACAGGGTTCGTATCCATGAAAGCCTCACAACATTTAACTAAGAAAAGTACATTCCCTTCTTTAACATTTAACTCTATCATATTAGCCTACACTAAAGCCAAAACTTTACATTAACTTAACATCATAATTACTCTTAAACCTTAGTTACTCTTATGTCATACGGGATCCCAACGGCATATCATCAAATGATTTTATCATTCAAAGAGTTAACTAACCTTATCCGTTGGAGTAACTGATATTGAGTGTGTGGGTGCTCTTGTTTCACATTCAGAAACAAGTATTCCAAGCGTGCCACAAACATAAGCTTCTTCACATGTAAAGTTCAAAAGATATTTGTCCCCTGAAAAGACTAGGTTCAGCTGTTGGTGGTTCACAACTTAATAATCATGAGATTTTCAGGAACAAATGAACTATTTACCAATGAGACGAGGTAAGTCTCTCTAGAAGACTTGCCATCAGTTTTTTCATGTGAGCACACCTGATGTAATTTATAACAAACCAATTTAGAAAAGCCTAAAATAGAGTGAACAAGGTTTGATAGGTAGAGAGTTAATATTATGCTAATATTTCATGATAAAATATCTGTTATAGCTGAAAAAGAAACAAGACTGAAAACCTCAACTAGATGTCAAATCAAACAATATTCGGCTAAAAGTATATGAATTTCCAACTAAATTCAGTTACAATAATCAAGTAAATTATAAAAGTACATGTATTTAATTTCATCAAACATTACCGAATGCATAATAATAAATTCAAGCACGCCAATGGCTACACTTGATATGATGCTTGATGAACTCTAAAAAGCTTAAAAGATTTTTCTGCTACACAAGAACAAAACCATATCAACAGCACCCTCCCACCCCCACCTCAAACATCAAAACTAACTATAAGCAGAAATAAATAAACAATAGATAAACCTTTGGAACCCTTGTAGGTCGTAAGTAATGAATCCGAGTAAAGTACAACCTCGATGTGAATGCACACCCCTAATTTCACCCAAATAGCCTTTATATCATTGACAATATATACTTTCAAAAATAGATTATAGGGCAGTTGTAGCGACAGGTTTAACACTATAGAAACAAGTTGAGTCTAATGCAATATTGTAAGAAACTCCAATAAATTCAAGCACCCCAGCGGCTGTTGAGATGGGGGTTAGGGTTTGGAGGCTGATTGGGTGGGGAGGGGGTGATGTTGTGAAGGTGGGTATGGTATGATTTTGTGGCCGCAGATATAATGAAAAAGGGGGTCAGGGTTCTTTTTTAGATGAAAATTTTTGTTTTGTTTGGGGTGGGAATGAAATATTAAGATGAAAATTCAACTTTTCAACTCCCGTCGTTGACACCAATGTTTGTGAAAACCGGGTTTTTAATCGACCCGGTCGAGTCATCAATCATCGGCTTACTGGTTCGACCGTCTGGTTAATCCGATTTTTTATTAAAAGAACTATTTTTTTTCAACATGTTCGATCATCAGGTCACCCCGGTTTTCTATTAAAAAATAAAAAAAACAAAACCCTATCGGTCTTTAAGAATTGGGTCACTTAAAACCTGACAAGTCTAACCGGTTAACCCATTTTAAAAACCCAATATTTTACCCATTTTTATTCCAAAACCGGTTCAACCGGCTAACCCGGTCGGGTCGACCCAGGTTTCAAAACATTGGTTTACACATCATAGACCGCTGATTAACTCATCCATTATACATCTTTTGTATATCCATATCATTCGACTCATCCATTTAACATATCATGTATATCAATATCATATCGAATCATCCTTTTAACATCTAATGTATATCAATATCATCTCGACTCATCCGTTTAACATATCTTGTATATCAATATCAACTTGACTAATTCGTTATACATCTCTTGCATATCCATATCATCTCGACTCATCTGTTTAACATATCTTATATACATCTCTTGCATATCCAACCCCTGCGCAATCACTTAACGTAGTGTCTTCGTATTTCTTATTTCAGGTTAAACACAAGCTTGGCACAACCACAACATCCCCTATACCCTTCGATCATCATCGTAGGCCTGGTCGTGCAAATTATTTTACAATCAAATATCATCTCGACTCATCCGTTTAACATATCTTGTATATCAATAACATCTCGACTCATCCGTTTAACATATCTTGTATATCAATATCATATCGATTCATCCGTTTAACATATATTGTATATCCATATCATCTCGACTCATCCATTTAATATCTCATGTATATCAGTTCCATATCGACTCATCCGTCTAACATATCATGTATATAAATACCATCTCGACTAATCCTTTTAACATATCTTATGTATCCATATCATCTCGACTCATCCATTATACATCTCTTGTATATCAATATTATCTCGACTCATCCGTTTAACATATCTTGTATATCCATATCATCCCGACTCATCCGTTTAACATCTCATGTATATTAATACCATCTCGAATCATTCGTTTAACGTATATTGTATATCAATTATCTCGACTAATCCGTTATACATCTCTTGCATATCCATATCATCTCGACTCGTCTGTTTAACATATCTTATGTACCCATATCATCTTGACTCACCTTTAAAATATATATATATAATCTTTTGATGTCGATGTAATTTCTAGCTTTTTGCTAGACATATTAGCATTTAGGGGTGGAAACAAGCCGAGCCGAGCAGAGCCGAGTCCAAGCCTGCCAGAACTCGAGCTCGACTCGTTTATATATATAAAGCTTGAGATCGGGCTCGAGCTTGTTTCGAGCCTCATATTTTGAGCTCGAGCTCGGCTCGTGAAAAATTTCAAAAGCTCGAGCTCGGCTCAGACTCGATTAACTTATATAGCATGTTGAATGAAATAAAGCTAGAAAGCTCGTTAATCACACTAGACTTGAGCACGTTTATTTTTTAAGCTCGTACATGTATAGAAATATATATACAAATACGTTTTTTAGGGCTCGTTTAGGCTCGCGAGCCTAATTGAACTTTATATATAAAGCTCGGGCTCGAGATCGATTATTAAACGAGCCCAAATTTAGGCTTGAGCTCGTTTAGTCTCGACTCGTTCGAGCTTTTTACCGATCCGATCTTGAGTTTTTTACGAACAGCTCGACTCGTTTCCACCCATAATTAACATGTCTATTTTTTCCTTCAAAAAATAAAAATATATGAAAACTCACTTATAAAATTTGTAAAGAAAATTTATGGTTGTAAATACTTGGCAATTGTGAAATCTAATGAAAAAAAACATGTATCTTTCCATTTCCCGCTTACATTTGGCACCCAGATTCGTTTTCCCGCTTACAATTTTCACTTTCATTTTTTAACTTTCATTTGCCGCTTACTTTGCCAAACATCAAGATAGATCTGAGATAAGGTTACATTTGCCGCTTACAATTTTTTTAACTTTCATTTTTTAACTTTCATTTTTTAACTTTATAGATCTCACTTTCCTCTCATCACTCCTCTCTCACAACCTCTTAACGCCATCACCACAACCCTCACCCTCACCACTACTCCCTCGCCTCTCACTAACCAAAAGGACCCTACCACCACCACCACCACTGATAAGGTTTGTGATTTTGTTTATGTTTTATCTTTTATTTTTGTGATTTTGTTTATGTTTTGTGTTTTATTTTTGTTTATGTTTGAGATTTTGTTTATGTTTGTGTTTAATTTCGTTTGTTTGTGTTTAAGATTTAATTTGGTACCGCTGTTCGCTGCCGTTGTCCGCCGCCTAACGACCACTGCTGCCGTTACCGCTGTTCTTCGCCGCCGGCGCTGCTGTTGCTGGACACCGCCAAGTAAGTGATTTTCTTTTTTGATACTTTATAATTTTATATAAGGTTAAATGTATATATTTTCATATTTTGTACAAGGTTAATGCTGAAATGTGGAAAAGGTTAATATTAAAATGACGAGAAGCAGAACATTGCTTTTAGAAAGAGTGCAAACCCGGATCTCCTTGCCCAGATGCAGGATTTGAACACTTGTAGAGAACCCGGATTTGTATGTTGAACACTTGTGAATGGGATTTGTATGTTTTAAGTTATTGTTTGCGATTGAATTATTTTGCGTTGAATCAACTGGAAATTTGGAAAACATGTTCTGAAAAAGAAAAATTATTTTTTGAAAAAAGAAATAGATTTTTGTGCGGTTTAATAAAAAACCGTATCAAAAGAGAAAAGTGTGCTTGTTGTGCTATTGGAGAAATTTGGTGCGGTTATAAAGAAAACCGTACCAAATAATCGTTTTTTGCTACGGTTCAAAACCGTACCAGAAAATGTTTCATTTTTTGGGGGGATGTTAGGCTGTTATTAGTGAGAAGCTTGTTTAACCTCTGTTTAAGAACTAGTAAGAAGGCTAAGTAGGTGTTAGTCTTGGGGGGTGTTCGTTTAAGCTTATTTTTGGGCTTATGAGCTTATGTGATTCAGCTAATGTTCATAAGGTCAAAATTTCTGACTTATTTGAGACTTTTAGGCTTATACAAGCTTTTTATATCACAATAAGCTTGTATAAGCCCATTAGTTTTTGATATAAACTGGATAAATTGAGCTTATAAAACATAAGCCGAAATCAAATAAGCTCACAAGCCAAAAAATAAGCTTAAACAAACACCCTCTTAGCTTATTTGGTTGGCATATAAGCTTATTGAAAATTTTATTTGTTCAAAAACTCATTTCGATGGCTTATAAGCTTATCAGCTTGAGCTTACAGCTTGTTTAATGTCGTAAAATGAAGTGGACAAGCTCATAAGCCATTAAAAATGAGTTTTTGAGCTTATCCAGTTTTCAATAAGCTCATTAATTAAACCAATAAAAACACCTTTTATAAAAGTACCCCTTTAGTTTAAGGCTGCTTGAATTGGTTCGTCACACGTATACCTGTTTCTTTGCATGTCAATTTTTTTGGTGTCTGGTAATTTCCCATTTGTGGTCATGCTTTTGTACTCCTTTAGTTTATAGGTCAAGCGAAGCGATGTAGTTTTGGTATTTTTTCTGCTGCTTTAGAAACTAATTTTGTGCTGTCTTTGCAGTCATGGCAGGCGTTGCAGCAGAAGGATCTCAGTTTGATACTCGTCAATTTGATTCCCAAATGGATGAGTTGTAAGTTTCCCTTTCTGTACTTTCTTTTTGCCTTGTGGTCTGTTTTTTATTCACTTGTTTGGTATTGTTTATACTTGTTCTGCAAATGCTTATATCTGCTGAGTCGATACACAGGCTTTGAACCGACAGACAAGACTTCTTTACATCATACGATGAGGTTACCGAAACTTTTGACGGCCATGGGTTTGCTAGAGAATCTTCTGAGAGGCATTTATGCATATGGTAAGTCTCGTTTGCAATATATTGCCCGCGCATATCGTTAAACGTTTATTTATTCTTTAACACATCATTTATGTAAATGTAGGTTTTGAGAAACCATCCGCAATCCAGCAAAGGGGAATTGTGCCCTTCACCAAGGGTCTTGACGTCATTCAACAAGCTCAATCTGGAACAGGGAAGACTGCAACTTTTTGCTCTGGCATCCTTCAACAACTCGACTACAACGTGGTGGAATGCCAAGCCTTGGTTTTGGCACCTACTCGTGAACTTGCTCAACAAATTGAGAAAGTTATGCGTGCACTCGGTGACTATGTTGGTGTAAAGGTCCATGCTTGTGTTGGTGGAACCAGTGTTCGTGAGGACCAGCGTATTCTCTCCGCTGGTGTCCATGCTATTGTTGGTACACCTGGTCGTGTGTTTGACATGTTGAGGAGGCAGCCATTGCGGTCTGACTATATCAAGATGTTTGTGCTGGATGAGGCTGATGAGATGCTTTCAAGTGGATTCAAGGATCAGGTTTGCTTTATTCCTTATTTTGATATAAAGGTTTTGTTTATTTTTTTGCTTGCTGAATTAATGATACCGAGGGTGCGAATTCGTTTTCGGCGGTGTTTCTGTACTAACAATAATTTTACTAACATGGAGCTTAATGCTTATACATGGGTGTTTATTTGTAGGTGGTCCGTGAGGATTGAGAAAGGATGCATGATGACCCCGGACTAAGCTTCTTGTTGCTTTAATTTATTGTTTAATGTTACGAGACTTTATGTTGGATAGTGTCTACTTTATTTATGTTTAGTGCTTTTGTTATGACAATTGCTTATTTGAAATAAAATTTCATTTTATTAATTTAATAATTAGTTGATGTTTTATTCATATCGTAATAATAGAGTGTGCATGCTGAAAATAGCGTCCTATCATATGACTTGTCAGGACTTTGAAATTGTCCTATTAAACTTATTAACCGTCCTAACAATTAACTTTTAAGGACGCTTAACATTGTAAAAGTGTCATAATATGTTGTTATTAGGACGTTATTTAGGTTGTTAATAAACATTTTATACGACCAAAAAATTGGTTTCATAATTGATACGTGGGAATCGCACTAGGCTTTACCTCTCAAGGGACCTTGAGAAGCTTACAACCCCCACCAGGCAGTGTACCTGATTGTTGTAGTATAGTATAGTGACAAGTACCGGGGGATTGATCGTTCAGCTAGGAATAGTGTCGCTAGGATTAGAAAACCTAAATACTAGTTCTAAAGGTGAGGGATGATTATTTTTGTATTTTTATATTTTTTTAGAAAGCAAGTAAAAATCTTGGGTTTGAAGGATTTTGGCGGAATTAGTTGCTAATCAACTAACCCAATACTAAAGATACAATCAAAATAAAATACTAGAAATGAAAATAAACTAAATTATACTAAGGTTGTAAGCAATAAGTGGAGAAAATATGTTTACTTAGATTTCACTACTCCCTAAACATCTTTTACACGTTAATTACTTGTTATAATTGCATGGATGACGGATCATATTCCTTAATACCATTCATGGGGTGGCGCACTTAACTCCCCAATTCTATGAACTCTTATCTCCTCCTATACCATGCCCAGCACAACCATAGGGATTATAAACAGTGGCTCATGCATTAAATACAACCAATAAAGACCTAGTGCACATCGGTTCATGTTTCTTAAGACGTTCAAGCATGTTACCAATTGGAGATCTGCCAGTTTTCTTAAGCCTAACATATAAATCATTCATCCAAAACAAATATAAACAAGTAATCAACACATAATTAACATCTAGGTTTCATTAGATCCAAGCAAACACAAGATAGATCTAGCCTAGCATGATGAAATTAAGACAAGAACAAGATATAGACAACCAACACATAGACATATTGATTGAATTAAAAGAACACTTATCTCAATTACACATGAAAGGTATCAAAGGCTTGGAATCCTTGAAAAAACCTGTAAAATTCGCACCAAGTTCGTACTTAGGGTTTCTCCAAAACTTCTATTTTTTTTTTAATATGAAAATTAGAAAACTATATATAGGAAAAGGGGTCTGACGGCGTCAAGACCAAGCTTGTGACGCCGTCACCTCGCCGCCAAAATCTTCTCGGACTGCCTTGATCTACATTTGACGCCGTCATGTAATATGCATCTCCAGGCCGTCATGACTTTTACTCTTGATGCCCTACTTCGTGATGCCGTCAAATCTGTACTGGATCGTCATGGAATTTTGCTCTTGACGCCGTCAGGATGTTACTCTTGACGCCGTCACCTACTGTTCCCAGCATGGAAAATTAAGACTTTGGCGTTTTCTTCACTTTTATGCTCCAAAAACGTCTGAATTGCTTCCTTTTCCAAATTTCACTCCCAAAGTACCTAAAATCACAAAAGGAACGATTTAGGGCAATATTTTATCAAATAAATTCAATTCCGGGCTTAAATGACCCTATAAAAGTGGTTCATTTTTCGCCTCATCATATACCCTTACATTTGAGATTTGCTTGTCCTCAAGCAAATGCGCTTTTATTCTAGTCAAAATACAAGTTAGGGGTCATTTAACACTAATATAAAAGTAATTACGACAAATAATCGTTCCACTAAAGACCAATAGACAAGCACGGAGGTCATACACAAGCACCTCACAAATAGTGTTTAGATACTCACATCTCTCGGGTGTAATAGAGTGTAAATTACAATATGGAAACGGAAGATATCTCTCACTACCTGTCATAGCAAAATAGATTACCATAGGCTTGGGAAAGGATCAAACCTCCACCACATGGCGTAAGCACCTAGGATAAACTATTAAAGAGGTCTTTTAAGGGTTGAAACGTTAGGTGTAGGGATATGAAATACACGGTTTTGTTGGATAAAGGAAGTTTTACTGGTGGCGAGTTAACAATCTTGGTTAATTACATGTACAATGTGGCGTTGCTAAGCCAAGACTAGACTCGACTTAAGCTAATAAATGAAAAATAACAAAAACATAAAATGAACATAGAATAAAAAGGGATGGTAGTTCGTATGTTTTTTCTCTTTTCCTTTTCTATATTTTTTTTTCTTTTTCTTGTTTTTTCGATTTTTTTTTATTTTTTATTTTTTTATTTATTTATTTATTTATTTTTTTTTTGCATACACTCTTACCCTACCATCTAAAATAATACATCATAGAGAATAAGCATTCCCCTTACACTTGAATCTTTACATACTTTACAATAAACTAATCTAATGACTCGAATTAAGAAAATCAAAACACTTGGAGTACTTTTAAGATTAACGTACATATGGGGGTAATATATGATATTCTTCCCCATTACTCCATAAAATAAGTACTTTACCCATGAGTCCCAATCGTCCCAAAACAATATGTACAAGGATATGACTCGACTTAGCAACCATGTAATCAATTAGATAGTTAACTTAGGGTTTAACAAATAACAATAATGCACTAAAAATGAGCGCATACACGGAAGGCTAAGGCGATTTGGGTGTACATTTAAGTGGGGTGTAACAAATTCTTCCTTTAAGTAAAATGCTTAAAGTTAGAAACGAAAAGATAGGCTCGGAGGGGTGTACTAGGGGTTTCGTGTACTAAAAATGAGTACAACGCTAAGGGCGTGGGAAAAATTAGTTGACTTAACTAGCCAAGTAATATGACTTAAATGGTCAAGTAATTATGATACGGGTTTAACACAAGGGTGATCCTAATGCCTCTTATCATGTTGTAAATCCTACCACACGAATGGTGTCTTACTTGCGGTCTCGGGATGCATCACTAACGCAAGTTCTAGAATCTAAATGCTACCGGTACACTCATAAGCACTAATAATAAATGCTTTTTCTATCAAATCTAAAGGCGAACCTCACATATTTGGGTGGAAAATTTTTCTGAATATACGGTTATGTGCTAGTCATACGATCTCCTATCCATGAGACGCTTGCTATGGCTAAAGTTTCACTCCTAAATGTTGTAAAAAAATTTAAATTTTGCGCTAAAATTGCACTAACAAGTATTTCTCATAGTTTTATTACACATCTACCATTAAACAAAACAAACTCAAGCGAAAGTGCATATGTAAGGTATCATCTTTTTACCCTCCCCTTACACTTAAGACATTGTCCCCAATGTTCAAGTAAAGAATGTAAAAGTGAAAAAGTTAAAAAGAAATGAAATCAAATACTCCCCTGATTCGCTCAGTATGGATAATAAGGTGGCCAGGTTAAATCTTCCTCCAAGAAAATGAACGATCAAAGCTTCCCTTCCAGAAAAATAAATCATCTTCTTGTCATACATAACCTGTAAAACCTGATAAAATAGACAAGACAACCTCGCGTAAAATCGGCGGCATCCTATATAAGTTACTAAATCCTAGAAAACAAGATAAGATATAATGCTTGTGGAATGAAGTTTGCAGATCTCCTGGAGATTATAAAACTTAATAATTCACAAAAACCATAAGACTCCGTTAGAAAAACAAAACTGGTAAAATTTTCAGATTTTTACACTTGACGCCGTCAGAAGTGACCTGCAGAAATTCTTATGTTAAGTTTCCGGAAAATTTCTGGAAAAACTTGGTCCTACTTCCTGGAAAATCCTGCAAAACTTCATTATGACTCAATACAAGCATTTGACTCTAACAAATACGAATACACATGTTCATTAATATTGTGGAGAATCATGATCGGTTTGTTTCTTGAAAACATATTTGGGGTTTCCCCTTACACTTATCTTTTGCAAAAATACTTTTAGGTGGAGTTAAGACTAGGCCAAAACAACAAAGTAAAGTATTTCCACTATTTAGTTTAGAAACATGATCTACCAACAATAAAAATTAAGCATGCATACGGAAGCAAATAACAAACAAACAAACAAAATCACACAAAACATGGGTTGCCTCCCAAGAAGTGCTTTTCTTTATTTACGAGTCTTGTAGCTAGACTCAAGGTCATGGGTTACTATGTGACCTCGTCATTGGTTCCACTCTCTAGGTCGTCTTCTAAACCAGTTTTGTATTCCGGACCTAGTTGCAAGCATTCTTTGTAGAAACCAAGCATTCTATTCTTTACATACTCTACTCCTCTACGTCTATCCACCCCATTCCTATAATAAGCCGCTTGCTTGTGTTCCTTTTCAAAATTAGAGAGAAGGCGGTATTGCTCAATTTTGTAGGGCATTTGATAGGCAACTTCATCATTTTCTTCCTTGAATCTAACTATCCCTAAAGTCGGATCATAACTCATCCTAGTGGCCTCAACAAATGGTTTTCCAAATATTATTTGGCTTAGGCAAGCATCTATCACCGGACGAGTGTCCTCAACTATCATAAAATCGATCTCATAGGTGAGATTCCCTATAATCACATGCAATCCTTTCACTCTTCCTGCAAAATTACTTATCAGATTCTTATTGGGCATCATCCTAAAATCAAGTTGCTTCTTCATCACCCAATTGTAATAAGTCCTAGTCATGATGTTCACGGGGGATCTAGGGTCGATGTAAGCTTTCCATATATGCATGTGCCCGATATTGCATGGGATGTTAATGTTAGAGGGGTCTCCCATTTTGATAAGGGGGGTGCCAAGGATATATGGTCTCTCGGGACTATCGAATAAATCCTTATGGTATTCCCGTTCTTCCTTGGTGGGAAACTTATCAAAGTATTCTTCTATAGGCTCTACCTCCTCTAATTCCTCTCTCCTATTGACCTCAACTTCCCTACTCTCATCCTTAGTCTCGGCTTCTATTCTAACTTCATCCTTTTCACTCTCTTCTATCTCCTTATCTATTGGCTTAATGGTGACAACATTGACAAAGTGGACATGTTTGGATGATGAGAGGTCCTTAATTTGGATTCCGTTATTGGTGTCCCTAGTGTCCTTCCTAGGTGTGACTAACGCTTGGTTGTTGAGGGCTTTCAACAAGTTGTCAATCTTGTTGGTCATCTCCGTTTGTTGTTGGTTGAATTCGGTTTCAAACCTAGCTATGCGAGCCTCTTGAGATGCCATGAACTTAGACATCAATCCTTCAAGATTGTTGGTACTACCATAGTTGTTAGAAGGATTGTTGTTGAAAGTACGGTTGGAGGGTGGACCGTTTGGTTGGTAACGATTAGGCGGATTGGAAGAATTGGGTTGATTTTGTTTCCACCTAAGGTTTGGGTGATTTTTCCAAGAGGGGTTGTATGAATCACCGTAAGTGTTTGGCTCGTGCTTGAAAGTGTACCACTTATCTCCCGCTTCGTCGGTACGCGTGGATGTGTAGTCCGCAAAAGCTGTTCCGGGGAGTTTCACACAATCGCGAGTGTCGTGGGGACCACTACATAATTCGCATGAGGAAGTGATTTTGTTCACTTGGCTTGAAGGCTTAGGAGCTTCGTAAGATTTCATGAGAAACTTGACTTGGTCCTCAAGTTCCATGATCCTACGGTCGGGAGTGCTAGAATTGTTCGAAGGCAAAGATATTGCCTTGACCGTTTTGTTCAAATCACGGGGATCATTCCAACTTTCGTTGTCATAGAGAGCAAGATCTTCTATGAGTTCCCATGATTGTTCTGCACTTAGATCACGTAGCTTACCACCGGCCGATTGGTCAATGGCTCGCCTCGTGGAGATGTCGATATGGTCATAAAAGATTTGGACTTAGAGCCAAAGATCTATGCCATGATGAGGGACTTTTTGGAGTAAGTCCTTGAAACGAGTCCATGCTTCATAAAGAGATTCATTTTGACGTTGTTGGAACATCAAGATGTCATTTCTAAGCTTAGTAGTTCTCCCCGGTGGGAAAAATTGAGCAAGGAAACGAGTGGTGAGATCATCCCATGTGGTGATGGATCCCGCGGGTAAACGCTCAAGCCATTGACTAGCTTGATCCCGTAGAGAGAATTGGAATAGGCGTAATCGGATTGTCTCTCTAGTCGCAACATCTAGGTCTATGGAATCTACGATTTTGAGGAAGTCCTTAAGATGTTGGTTTGGATCTTCGGAACGAAGTCCATGGAATGCACATCCGCTTTGCACCAACCGGATGGTGTCGGATCGCAAGGGGGTCACATTGGCTCCGGTGAGCTCAATGGTGTTTCGGTAGCCATGGTGGCTAGGTCGGGAATACTCTCCTAAGGTTTGGGGCCTAAGGGGTTCTAATGGTGGGTTTTGTTGTGGTCGGATGACGGGTTCAAAGATGTTCCCGTTGTCCATGATGTCGGGTGGTGAAGAGTTACGAACAAAGGCACAAAGAAATAAGATAGACTAAAGAGAACCTAAAAATAAAAATAAAATCTTACTAGAAAGGAATCTAGCAAGTAGACCTAATAAAAAGAAATTCTAACCTAGACAATAACTATTCCCCGGGCTGCGGCGTCAAAAACTTGATACGTGGGAATCGCACCAGGCTTTACCTCTCAAGGGACCTTGAGAAGCTTACAACCCCCACCAGGCAGTGTACCTGATCGTTGTAGTATAGTATAGTGACAAGTACCGGGGGATTGATCGTTCAGCTAGGAATAGTGTCGCTAGGATTAGAAAACCTAAATACTAGTTCTAAAGGTGAGGGATGATTATTTTTGTATTTTTATATTTTTTTTAGAAAGCAAGTAAAAATCTCAGGTTTGAAGGATTTGGGCGGAATTAGTAGCTAATCAACTAACCCAATACTAAAGATGCAATCAAAATAAAATACTAGAAATGAAAATAAACTAAATTATACTAAGGTTGTGAGCAATAAGTGGAGAAAATGTGTTTACTTAGATTTCACTACTCCCTAGACATCTTTTACACGTTAATTACTTGTTATAATTGCATGGATGACGGATCGTATTCCTTAATACCATTCATGGGGTGGCGCACTTAACTCCCCAATTCTATGAGCTCTTATCTCCTCCTATACCATGCCCAGCACAACCATAGGGATTATAAACAGTGGCTCATGCATTAAATACAACCAATAAAGACCTAGTGCACATCGGTTCATGTTTCTTAAGACGTTCAAGCATGTTAACAATTGGAGATCTGCCAGTTTTCTTAAGCCTAACATATAAATCATTCATCCAAAACAAGTATAAACAAGTAATCAACACATAATTAACATCTAGGTTACATTAGATCCAAGCAAACACAAGATAGATCTAACCTAGCATGATGGAATTAAGACAAGAACAAGATATAGACAACCAACACATAGACATATTGATTGAATTAAAAGAACACTTATCTCAATTACACATGAAAGGTATCAAGGGCTTGGAATCCTTGAAAAACCTGTAAAATTCGCACCAAGTTCGTACTTAGGGTTTCTCCAAAACTTCTCCTTTTTTTTAATGTGAAAATTAGAAAACTATATATAGGAAAAGGGGTCTGACGGCGTCAAGACCAAGCTTGTGATGCCGTCACCTCGCCGCCAAAACTCTTCTCGCACTGCCTTGATCTACATTTGACGCCGTCATGTAATATGCATTTCCAGGCCGTCATGACTTTTACTCTTGACGCCCTACTTCGTGACGCCGTCAAATCTGTACTGGATCGTCATGGAATTTTGCTCTTGACGTCGTCAGGATGTTACTCTTGACGCCGTCACCTACTGTTCCCAGCATGGAAAATTAAGACTTTGGCGTTTTCTTCACTTTTATGCTCCAAAAACGTTCGAATTGCTTCCTTTTCCAGATTTCACTCCCAAAGTACCTAAAATCACAAAAGGAACGATTTAGGGCAATATTTGATCAGGATAATCTTCTTTGAGATATTAGAACCCTTTTCTTGGTGCTAAAGTAGCTATAATGTTATAGGATAAGCGTCCTAACAATTATCTTTTAAGTACGCTTGTATGTGTATCAAAAGATTAAAATTAGGTAACCACGTTTTACAACATTGTAAAAGTGTCCTAATATGTTGTTATTAGGACGTTATTTGGTTGTTCATAGACATATTATGCGACCATAAATTTGGTTTCATAATCGTATTTGGGATATTAGGACCCTTTTCTTGGTGTTAAAGTAACTATAATGGTGTATGATAACCGTCCTAAGAATTAACATTAAAGGACGCTTGTATGTGTATCAAAAGATTAAAAGTAGGTTACCACATGTTAGAACATTGGAAAAGTGTCATAATATGTTTTTATTAGGACGGTATTTGTGTTGTTTATAGATCTAAAATGCGACCATAAAATTGGTATCATAATCTTATTTGAGTTATTAGGACCCTTTTCTTGGTTGCTAAAATAGCTATGATGTTACATCATAAGCGTCCTAACAATACTTTTAAGGACGTTTTTATGTGTGTCAAAAGATTAAAAGTAGGTAATCACATGTTAAAACAATGTAAAAGTGTCCTAATATGGTTTTATTAGGACGCTATTTGTGTTGTTCATATACATATAATACGACCATAAAATTGGTTTCATAAGGGTTAGGACGCTTTGGACCTATTACAACCACCTTACATGAAACGCTTTCATCCTTGGTCCTATTAAATGAAAGGTCCTAAAAAGTACCATTTTATGACGCTTATGGGGGGGGGGGGGGGGGGGTCCTAAAAAGCCACTTTTCTTGTATTGGCAATCTTTAATTGTCACTCATCAAGGAAACTCACAAGTTAAAGATAACAAAATTGATCTTCTTGTTCAACAATATGAACAATTTGTTATTTCCGAAGATGAGATTATTGATAATGCTTTTGCTAGGTTTAACACTATTATTACTTCACTTAAAGCACTTGATGAATCTTTTTGTAGTAAGAACTTTGTCAGGAAATTTCTTAGAGCACTCCATCCGAAGTGGAGAGCAAATGTGACGGCAATTGAAGAATCCAAAGATCTTTCAAGTATGTCACTTGATGAGCTAATTGGAAACCTCAAAGTTCATGAAATGGTAATGGAAAGAGATTCAGAACTAGTGAGAGGCAAGAAAGAAAAAGTTAAGTCCATTGCCTTGAAAGCTAGAGTCCAATCAAGTGATGATGAAGAATCTACTTCGGATAGTGATGATGAGGAATATGCTATGGCCGTTAGAGACTTCAAAAAGTTCTTTCGTAGAAGAGGAAAGTTTGTAAGGCAACCTAAAGATGACAATAAAACTTTCCGAAAAGATCGTGATGATAGGAAAGGAAAGGTTGAAAGAAAATGCTATAGGTGTGGAGACACAAGTCATCTTGTAGGAGAATGTCCAAAACCACCCAAAAGCAAACCTCAACAAGCTTTTGTGGGTGGTGCTTGGAGTGACTATGAAGGAGATGACGATGAGCCAAAGAATGATGATATTGCTCTCATGGCTCACAACTCAAATGAGGTATTCTCCGACTCATCTTACTCCTCTATTGATGATGATACTTTACAAAAAGAATATAACAAACTTTGTAAATTGAGCCTAAAAATCATAAACAAAAATAAAATTTTGAAAACAAAAAAGGAGTTTTTAGAAAATGAAGTTTATGAATTAAAAGAAAAAGCTAAGAGATTAGAAAAGAGTAAAGGTGTTGACACTTCTTGCAAATCATGTGAAGAGCTTAAACTCGAAGTTAAGAAACTTAAAATTACTCAAAATGATTTAATAAAACAAATCACAAAGTTTAAGAAGTTCGATAAGAGCATTTCCTGTGCGGATGAAATTATGAAAATTCAAAAGTCACCCTTTGATAAAACAGGACTAGGATTCATGAAAATAGAAACTTCAAAGGGTCAAACGAAACAAGAAAAGAATGCACAAGAAACTAACAAAATTGCTACAGCAGCCTGCGGATCAGACGGAACCCAATCCAGGGTTTCGCCCGTTGGACCCGAAGGTTCCGCCAGGCCTGCTGCAGCAGTAACTCCATCCACATCGGATCGTTCAAAATTTGTTAAAGTTACGTATAAAAATGGAACAAAACCTGTGTTTAAAACTGGAGTATGACTTAGTAAAATGAATTTAGAGCTAAGACTACTTAACCAAGACTTAAGACTCCAATTCCCAAACGCCCCTTTCCAAAGAGCAACTTCAACGCTCGACCAAACTACCAACATGTTTGGAACCAAAACACTCCTAGACATTACCAAACTACAAATTACATGTCATGGAACCCTTATGCTCTATTTTCATACTTGGAACAAGTTAATGGTATGCTTAACCAAAATGGACCCATGAGAAATTGGGGACCAAATGTTTAAGTGTTTTTCATAAAATAGGTGTGCCTCAAAGTTTGTTTGGAACCGGATGAATGGATTAAAGATAGCGGTTGTTCAAGGCACATGACGGGTAACAAAAGCCTCTTCACTTCTTATCACAAATGTGACGGAGGTAATGTTACATTTGGTAGTAAAGCTAAGAGCAAAATCATCGGAAAAGGTACAATCTCTCATGACTCCCTTTTTATAGATGATGTAGCTCATGTTGATAACTTAGGTTTTAATCTCCTTAGTATTAGTCAACTTTGTCGTAATAAGTATAATGTCCTTTTTAGTGAAAATGGTAGTAAAATACTTAAAGATGGCATAACCATAGCCAAAGGTGTCCTTAAGAACAATGTATATGTCATGAAGATGGATCCAACATCTAGAGACAAACTTTGTCTTACCTCATTAGATGAATCTTCAACTTTATGGCATAGACGTTTAGGAAACGCTAACATGAGACTAATCCAAAACCTCTCCTCTAAAGACTTAGTTCGAAACCTACCTAAGTTGAAATATGACCAACACTTTTGTGATGCTTGCAAAGTCGGTAAACAAGTCCATAGTAGCCATAAGGCTAAAAACTTGGTTTCTACATCTAGGTGTCTAGAACTTTTGCATATGGATTTATTTGGTCCATCCGCTATACAAAGTTATGGAGGTAACTTCTACACTTTGGTTATAGTTGATGATTACTCAAGATATACTTGGACAAATTTTTTGAAAAGTAAAAATGAAGCTTTTGATAAATTTGAGATTCTAAGTAAGAAAATTCAAAATCTAGTAGGATCTAATATTGTGTCTATTAGTACGGATCACGGTCGTGAATTTGATAATGAATTTCAATTTGGAAACTTTTGTGATATTAATTGTATAACTCATAACTTTTTGGCTCCACGTACTCCTCAATCTAATGGTGTAGTAGAACGTAAAAACCGGGCATTGCAAGAGATGAGTAGAACAATGCTTAATGAACAAAACATTCCACAAAAGTTTTGGTGTAATGCCGTTGACACATCAACGTACATTTTAAATCGAGTATTAATTAGACCATTTTTGAATAAAACTCCTTATGAACTATATAAAGGTAAAAAGCCTACATTAGGATACTTTAGAGTGTTTGGGAGTAAATGTTTCATTCTTAACACCAAGGATTATCTCACCAAATTTGACCCAAAGTCTTATGAATGTGTATTTCTTGGATATTCACAAAATAGTAAAGCATACATTGTTTTGAACAAAGAAACCTTAAGAGTCGAGGAATCGTTGAACGTAACATTTGACGAGAGTCCACCTCCCTCTAAGACATCACCTTTGGTAGATGATGACTTAGTTGAAAGCCAAGCAATAGAAAATCAAGAAATTTTAAGTGATGACAGGGAAGATGAACTATTAAACAAAGAACTTGTCAATGTCAAAGAATCTAAAAGTCATCCATTAGATGGTGTCATTGGCAACATTAACGAAAGAACACTAAGGTCAAAAGTTCAAAATGAAAGCAACTACTTTTGTTTCGTGTCAACCATTGAACCTAAAATATTAATGAAGCCATTAAAGATGAGTCTTGGGTAATTGCAATGCAAGAAGAGTTAAACCAATTTGTTAGGAATGATGTATGGACATTAGTTCCTCAACCAAAGAGTCAAACTATAATTGGAATAAAATGGATATTTCGTAATAAAATGGATGAAAATGGAATTGTGTCTAGAAACAAAGCTAGGCTAGTTGCACAAGGATATAACCAACAAGAAGGCATTGACTACGATGAAATTTTTGCTCCGGTTGCTAGGCTCGAGTCAATTAGAATCTTACTTGCATATGCATGTGCACATAATTTCAAACTCTTTCAAACGGACGTCAAAAGTGCATTTCTAAACGGATTTATAAATGAAGAAGTGTATGTTGCTCAACCACCGGGCTTCATCGATTTTGAAAAACCAAATCATGTTTACAAACTTAAAAAGGCTCTTTACGGACTTAAGCAAGCTCCAAAAGCATGGTATGATCGACTTAAAACTTTCCTAGTTGACCATAAGTATACCATGGGCTTAGTTGATAATACTCTCTTCACTAAGAAGAAAGATTCACATATTATCATAGTCCAAATCTATGTTGATGACATTATATTCGGATCAACTTATCAAGAATTATGTGTAGATTTCTCAAAAATCATGCATGACGAGTTTGAAATGAGTATGATGGGAGAACTCAACTTTTTCTTAGGACTCCAAATTAAACAACTAGAAGATGGTATCTTCTTTAACCAATCTAAATATATTAAGGACATGCTTAAGAAATTTGGATTAGAAGATTCGAAACCTATCAAAACTCCCATGTCCACGGAAACTAAACTCACAAAGGATGAGGAAAGTGAATCCATAGATAGCACTAAATATAGAGGTATGATTGGTAGTCTACTTTACCTAACGGCTAGTAGACCCGACATTATGTTTAGTGTTTGTCTATGTGCTCATTTTCAAGAAGATCCTAAGACTACCCATCTCGAAGCCGTTAAAAGGATTTTTAGGTATATTAAGGGCACTACACATTTAGGTTTATGGTATCCCAAAGGAACGGGAATAGACACCATAGTGTATGCCGACTCAGATCATGCCGGTGACTATGTCGATAGAAAAAGTACAAGTGGTATTTGTACTTTTGTTGGACATTGTCTCACCTCATGGTTCTCTAAGAAGCAAACGGCTCTTGCTATCTCAACAACGGAAGCCGAGTACGTTTCGGCCGGAAAGGCATGTCAACAAGCTCTTTGGATGAAGCAAGCTCTTGTCGACTACGGAATTCAACTCAACGACATCACAATTCTTTGTGACAACAAAGGTGCCATTGATCTTAGCAAAAACCCGGTTCAACATAGCCGACATTCTCACAATACCCCTTAAACGTGAACCTTTTAATCTTCTTAGGCTAGCCTTAGGACTCATGGAACCTACATTATAGTTCTGGACATTAGACAAAACTCACAAAAATCAAAACAAATCCATAACTATTTTTCTCAGCAGGGTCGGCGAAACCCTCAGACATAACGGACGGAACCCATTCCAGGGGTCCGCCGTATCCGCCGACCTGCAGAATCAATATCTTTGTTGATATTAAACCAAACACCCATTATCTCATACCACCACTTCTAAACTGTTACTATTCACTTTACTATCCATCCATACCTACGAATTCTTGGTCTTCCTTTTTCTAACATTGCTAATCAATCATCATTGTAAGTATTCTAAACTTGATTACAATCCTGATCTGAGTCTAGGAATTCTATTTTTGCACAAAAACAAAAACTTGGGGTTATGCATTAACTTGAGAAACTCATGCATAAAATTAGGTGTTTAACAAAACTAATCATGTTCCCCATAGTTAGGAATTGCATTCTTAATTAGTATAAACATGTTTGCTAAAACACCCCATGTCAAATCCTTCCAAAAATTTCTCACAAGTAGGACAAATATTTTTTCGTCTCACATTGAGAATACAAAATCAAAACGTTATGTTTAAAACATCACTTGCATAATGTCTCTTGAATGCTAAAGGGAATACATAACCAATATGTATTTTTGGGTACATTCAAACGAAGCTACATTGAACTAGGAACGTTTGGGTTATCTTTTGTTTTATAAAAAAACTTGCATTATAAAACGTTTTTGAAGTATCAAAATGAGTCAAGATAACCGCACCTCCACATTGTTTTCATATAGGCACACACTAGAACTTCCACGTTATAATAGCAGTTTACTTAAACTAAAATGTGAAAATTTGTTGTTCTAGGAATCATCATGCCTCCTCTAACCCACTACGACCACAAGGACACCATTAAGTACCTACCAAAACACCACAAAACCAAAAGCCTTACCCCAAACCAAGTCAACGTTTTCAAAGCTTTAGAAAAACACTATGTCCATGAGGGTAGAACCATTGACCTGTCTTTCCTAGAAGGCACAAACCTTTACGCGGAATTTGCCACAATCAACTTTGAGTGTCTTTTGAATATCGACGAGCCTATTTTTCCTAGATTCATTCTAGAGTTATATGCATCCGCCGTGCTCTCCACGGATGATTATGGTCACATGTCTATCAACTTTAGGACTAGTGGTCATTAATACTCCTTCACTCTTGAGGAGTTTGCTCAAATCATAGGTGTCCCAAACCAAGGTACTTGCATCTACTCCGACTTGCACGCCCTCTCAACTCTTGACAACCTCCATGACCGCATCCATCCTTATGACACTCCTCTTGTGTCAAAAGATGTACTTCGTGACCACCTCTTTGTTAGGACCACCAACACTAGGAGAACCCGTTCGGGAAATGAGGTCGATAAGGACCCATATGGAATGAAAACGAATGAACTTAAGGCCCAATTCAAGAAATGGGAGGAAGTCCTTAGAGCCAATGTCATTAGCACAATAGGAAACCGTGATCATATCAACCTTTGCCTTTGCTACATGCTCTACTCCTTGTCCGTTAGACAACCCTTTAACCTTGCCTACTACATGGCCAAGAGAATGGCCGACATTCCGGTGCATGGCACAACGGCTATGCCGTATGGAATGCTCTTGACCCGTCTCTTTAGGTTCATCTCACCCATTCCGCCAACTCCAAATGGTCTTCGTCTTGACTACTCTCTCATTCCACACACCTTTGTTTCACTTAATGATAAAGAGAGTCTACAAAGCCCAAGGAAAACGTCCTCATCCTCCTACCTCATCATCGTCTTCCTCAATGAATGAAGATGTCAATTTGCCAAACTCTAGGCTCCCACCTCTCGAATACCTATCCCAACTTCCGGATATTCCAAACGAGTCAGCGGAGTTCAAGCAAACAAAGGGGATGTTTAAGAATCTTGGAAGGTTCCTTGGAAAGCTCAAGAAAAGATTGATCGTCAATGAGAGCGGGTGTGTAGGAGTGTTTGGCACTAGGTGCTATTTGAACTAATTTGGTTGTTTAAACAATGTTTGTGATGCACTTGTAGGTTGGTACAATGTTTGATACTATTTGGAACATGTTTTATCTAACTTTGATGCAGGAAGATAACTTTTGGCAAGTTGTCAAATTTTCGTGTTTATGTTATTTTCACTAAGTATAGTGAAATTCTCGACCTCAAGGTCAAAATCATATGATATGTGTGTTTACGTGTCTATTTTTTGAATTGCCTAACCAGAAATGCATTATATTTTTGATTTTAGGAGTTTTCGAAAATTTTGAAAATCGTCTCGCGGGTCAAAATCGTGGACTGCCACTTTTTTCAGCACTGGCGGATCCGGCGGTACCCAAAATTGGGTTCCGCCAGTGTATTTTCTGGGAATCCCAGAATTGGCCCAACGGACGAGACAGTACCCTCAATTGGGTTCCGCCTGTGTCTTCTGAGGGTTCCGCCAGTTGCCTGCAGAATTTTTCATTTTGTTTTCAACATTTGAACATCCAAACACCAAAATCCAATCCTTTTAGATAGAAACCCATTTCCTGCAATATGTTTAGCACAATAGGGTACTTCTCATTCCTTATAACTCAACAAAAACCATTTCCCGCCAAAATTCAAAAATAGCCATAACCACCCCAAGGACCCTTCACACATAAAGGAAGGATCCCTTCTAAAGGATCCTTGAAATCCATGAGATTTATACTTCAATAAATTTACTAAAACCACAAAGCATTTAGTGCAAACCTTGTCTTCTCACTTCACCATTTTCATTGGATTGACTTCCATGATATGACAACCGACAATTAGTTTTCTAAATCGTTAGGAACCTCCATTTTTGTATGGACTAACATCAAATCCAAACACTCCTTTCCACAATCCTTCAACACTATAAATTAAGCCATCCTAAACACTATCAAATCACACCTTCTTCATCACAAATTCTGAACTTCTAAACCATTTTTCACCATGACTAAGTCAACAATCACCTCACAACCATCACGACCCATCCAGAAAACCGCCCGGATAAGTTGTTAAACCACTATGGTCTAATCAACCCATCAACCTAAGCTCCTCATCTTTGGATGAATTCACCTCACCTATAAAAAATGAACACTTTTTGAACCTTGCATTTCCATCACCATCACTCAATGAACCCAATGAGCTCACTCCACCACCTACTAAATCACCCATTGACCCAACTCCACCAAGTGCTCCAACCCAACCATCCAAAACTCCATCACCATCACCATTACCCAAAATTGAACCTATGGAGTTATTTGGGTCTCCTCCCACATCACCACACCCTTTTGTCCAAGATCTAAATGATCTTCCACCAAGACCTACACAACCACCACCTTTTGCAAATGAATCACCAAGGTCAATTCTAGACCAAAATGAGCAGTTTAACCATACCCAACCACCACAACAAGTGTACCATCAACCCAAACCATTGTTGTTTCATCCTATCTACCATGACATCCATGGTCCTCTTTATGGAGAACCAAACTTTGAAAACCATGATCACCCAACTCCACCACATTCTCAAGCCCAAACCTTTGAGTCTTTCTTCCCCTCTTATGAGGAAATCCAAAGCATGGTTGAGAACCACCTTCATCAAGCAATGGAATTTCAAACCACCTTGCTTGACTCAATACCAAATCCATCCTTCACCCAAGAACCAAAAACCAACCAACCCTCAAACCAAGAAACCCAAACCAACCCATTTCCACCCACTCATCCCCATGTTTGCTCAAATTGTGAGCAAATGGGTGCAAGCATCAAAACGTTGCTTCACCAATTCCAAGATGAAACCCGGTTTGCATTCCAACACGTCATAGAACGTTTGGATGCTCTTTCCCACCCAAACAAATCCTAGACAACCTTTAGAGGCCGTTTGCCCTGTTTAGGAAATTAGGATTTTATTTTTTCTTTCTTGATTATTTTTTTTTTTAGTTTTTGTTTAGAAGTAGAAGAATACTTAACATTTCTTGTCTTTTGACTTTTCAAAGTCAAAATTTTACTTGGAATGCTATTTCTTTCTACTTACTTTCGTGCATTGTTGGTTGATCATACTTGTGTTGTCATTGTGGTTGCAATGTGTGTGGTAACTACAAGCTTGACCATATATATATAACCAACTAACCATTTTTTTTGTAGGATCAAAATCCATGTTTCCCATCTTGGCACTCCTTTTAGGGGGAGTAACAAGCAAGGGGGAGCAAATGCTTTTTCCGCTTCGCTACTCTACTTTTTGTTTCGACAAAAAGGGGGAGAAATATATTAAACCTTCAAAACTTAATATGATTTTCATCACTTAAGTAAAACAAGTTTAATATAAATTTTTTTAAGTCTTAAACACCAAGATTTTGTGAGTTACTTAAAAACAAAGTTTACGTTTTGTCATCGACAAAAAGGGGGAGATTGTTAATACAAATATCGCCTAAAAACGTTATTTATATTTTACGATCTTCGATAAGTTTTTGTTAGGAATTAAATATTCCATAGATTTGATGATCAGAAACAAGAAGAATGAAACATGAAGAATACTGAAATGATAAGCAAAATAGGCTAAGTGCAATTCTGCTGAAGAACGTTTCTACTGAAAGTGATTCTGCTGATTGACACTGCTGCTGATCAATGAGTCATACTACTGAATGGATAAAGATGAAGAAGATATTTTGTGCATAAAAGTCAAGTATATCCTCTAGATAATATCTTTCATCAGTCATCAAATTGAACACTCTAAATGAGTTGTAAACATGGATACGTGTTGTATCTTAAATGACTGACATCCTAGTCATAAGCTAGATAGTAGATGACAAAGCTTATCAATTTTGTAATGATCTCCTTTGTTCTATAAAAAGGAGATCACACCCTTTAGATAAAAGTATGCTTCACAGTGAAACAAAGTGAACATCACCAAAATGCTTCACAGTGAAACAAAGTGAACATCACCAAAGTGCTTCGTACTTACAAATTACAACAACACCAAGTGTGTTAAAATGTAAAGCACTTAGAAGAGTGTGTGTGGGAACATCAGACAAGGGGTCTGTTGTTATTAGGTTTGTTTAGCCTCAAGGATCTTTGATCCCTGTTAGATTGTAAACCGTGCTATAATTGATCACATAGCATTGGGGCTAGTTGGAATAACAAACGGAGAAGTTAGAAAAACCTTGTTGTGATAATATTGTTTCTTTAATAGAATATTTCATCAATATTATCATTGTGCTCGTAATAGCCAAATTCCTAGATCAAAGGCTTAACATCCTAGAGCTCATAAACGATCAGCAAAAGCTTATTGTTTAGGATATTAAAATAAGCTTTTCACAGTTGGTATCAGAGCGAGGGGGCTCTGGATCTAGAAAAGAAAAGGTTTTTGTTAAAGAGAAAAGAAGAAAGAAGAAAAATTCGTTTTTGCTTAATTTTTCGCAACTTTCTGAAGAGCAGTTTTACAAAGGCTATAGCTCCTTCGTTAACCGTTGGATTGGGCTAAAATTTTTGTTGAAGGTTCTTGGCATATCAAGGTAGATTCTCACTGAAGGGATCTTCAATCTAAGCTTCAGATGGCAAGATATGCATCGTTGAAAACTGCTGCAGAGACAGTTGAGGTATGGTCGAATTTTTGGTTTTCTTTCTTGGTTTACACACACAAAGGGGAAGAATAACACACAGAAGAGAGTTGGTTCTTAAAAGATAAAAAGGCTTGTTTATCAAGTTATTATTGGTAAAGAAAGTTATTTGTTCCTATTTGAAGATGAAGTGAAATTTTTCAAGGTTGTGTTCTTATCATATCTTAAGGTGATGTGTACACTTTAAAGATAACTTGTTCGTTCGTTCAAGTGACTACGAAATGAGAAACACTTAAAGGAGTTACATTGTAGTGCTCAGTGTCTCATAGAAGATGAGTTTATTGTCATGAGATTGAGGTCTCCCTATACATCAAGGATGGGTATACGTTTGAAGTCAGATTCAGTACAAGATATAAGACACAAGGTTGGTTTCTTTCACTTCAACATCAAGTTAGTAATGATTGGTTTTTCTTCATCAGTCATAAAAGCCTACAGATATGGAGATTCAAATGGTTAACATATGGGTTTCAGGGGAAGCTTAAATGTTCAAGTGTTCAACCATTTATTATACATGTGCATCACCACAGGGAAAGTTATTGATTCTTACTACTGTTGATTAGTATTGCTACTGATGGTTTAGATTTTTACTATCTCAAGTTCATTTTTAGTGCGGAAAACTTAATGGAGGGTAATTTGAGATAATAGAAGGATAGATTGGATGTGTAGTATTAATTCGTGGCTGTAAAGATCATATTTGTAATATTCTCTATTTGTTGATAACAAAAAGGGGAAGAGATGTGGTGGATAGCATAAATTAAGGGGAAGACAATATAGTTTCATTCATGGTGAGATTTAGTTATCTCAATTTCTCTACTTCGTCTAGGGAAATTCGTGCAAGAATGTTTTTGTTTTGTAATCATCAAATAGGGGAAGATTGTTAGGAATTAAATATTCCATAGATTTGATGATCAGAAACAAGAAGAATGAAACATGAAGAATACTGAAATGATAAGCAAAATACGCTAAGTGCAATTCTGGTGAAGAACGTTTCTACTGAAAGTGATTCTGCTGATTGACACTGCTGCTGATCAATGAGTCATACTACTGAATGGATAAAGATGAAGAAGATATTTTGTGCATAAAAGTCAAGTATATCCTCTAGATAATATCTTTCATCAGTCATCAAATTGAACACTTTAAATGAGTTGTAAACATGGATACGTGTTGTATCTTAAATGACTGACATCCTAGTCATAAGCTAGATAGTAGATGACAAAGCTTATCAATTTTGTAATGATCTCCTTTGTTCTATAAAAAGGAGATCACACCCTTTAGATAAAAGTATGCTTCACAGTGAAACAAAGTGAACATCACCAAAATGCTTCACAGTGAAACAAAGTGAACATCACCAAAGTGCTTCATACTTACAAATTACAACAACACCAAGTGTGTTAAAATGTAAAGCACTTAGAAGAGTGTGTGTGGGAACATCAGACAAGGGGTCTGTTGTTATTAGGTTTGTTTAGCTTCAAGGATCTTTGATCCCTGTTAGATTGTAAACCGTGCTATAATTGATCACATAGCATTGGGGCTAGTTGGAATAACAAACGGAGAAGTTAGAAAAACCTTGTTGTGATAATATTGTTTCTTTAATAGAATATTCCGTCAATATTATCATTGTGCTCGTAATAGCCAAATTCCTAGATCAAGGCTTAACATCCTAGAGCTCATAAAAGATCAGCAAAATCTTATTGTTTAGGATATTAAAATAAGCTTTTCACAGTTTTGTTAACGACAAAATGTAAACTTTAGTTTCTAAGTAAAACATAATCTTAGTTTTAAAGACTTGCATAAACTAAACTTTTGCTACATTTTACATTTCATAAAACACAACACTTTTTATTTCTTAAAATAGAATTGTCACATCACATTTATAGCAAGTTTTGTCAATATACATTTATGGAAAGAAATGTGTTTGACTTACTAAGTGATTGCTTGCAAGTTTAGTGTTTGACTTGATATTATGAGATGTGACATTGTTTGGTTTGCAAGGTGTAATTAGATGTGACTTTTTTTGGTTTGCAAGATTTATTGCAAAACCAGCTGCAAGCCCGGCAGAACCCTGGGGGTACACGGGCGGAACCCATCTGAGGGTTCCGGCGTATCCGCCAGGCCTGCAGAAGGCTTTGCTATAAATACCAAGCCACAAGTTGATTTTTGGAACTCTACATCATATTTTACACACACACATTCATTCTTTCATCTAACTCTTTAACATTACATATGTGAAGTTTCTTTTTGTAGCGAAGAGATTCACGAGCTCATTAAAAGTAACAAGTATTCAACACAATGTTGCAAGACTTGTTAGCTTAGCATTGTGTAGACTTGTGTAGTTTACACTTCATTTGATTGTGTATTTTCAGTAGTGATCGGTTAGTATTTTAGTCCTCAAAATACAAAGTGTATTGGGAGTAGTTGTACCATTGTAAAAGAACTAATGGGAGTGGTTGTACCCTTGGTAAAGAACTCGACATCTAGCTTAGTGTCGGTAAAAGTATAAGCGACGTGTAAGGTTTTCTCCGCCGGTGAAAGGAGCTTGTTGACTAGTGAAAGAAACTCTCGAGTTGGATACTCGGGGCCTGGACGTAGGGCAAGGAAAAAGAGTCCTTGTAGCCGAACCACGATAAATACTCGTGTTGTGGTTTGATCGTTTCTTTCATTTACTTACATGTTATATATATTGTGTTTGTGTATATATCTTTGATCAAACGGAAAGTTTCAAAGCTAACTAAACAAGTTAAAAAGATTTTAATCGGTAAACTATTCAACCCCCCTTCTAGTTTTTCACAATCTTGATGCAGGATTAAGAATTTCCCAGTAATCAATCGCAGTGGATAAATTTAATCTTAAAAAATAGATTTTTGTTTCCCGACTACTGTTGGACGTATAACGGGGTGTCCGACATGTGAGGCGTCGATTCCGGTGGCATTTTATTCGGAATCTAGTTACGAGTCCACGGCCTTTGATAGAGTCATTTAAATCTAAGCGGTTTGAGAGCTATAAACAAAACCAGGAGTAATTTTTTTCCCGAATTCAGCGGCTTGTTACGGCTCGTGGCAGAGGCTAGAGGCGATTCCGATATGCATTTCTTTGGAATTTTAGTACATAACCAGTTGCACTGACAGCTTTAGTAAACTCCTTACGATTTGTGGATTATGGTAGAAACAACAACCGGCTAGGGTTTAATCCGAAAATTGATTTTTTTAGAGAACGGATAAACGACGATGCCTAGGGCTTGATGCGGAGGCTAGGGACGTCGACACAAGCTTGCCGACAAGGTCTCATGATAAGACCAGCTCGGATACCATGAGACATTGAATTCCCCGTATCTTATTCAGTATTATTAATCAACTATAAATAAAATACATGAGACATAAAAAATAAACCCTAATAGACATCGGTCCGTTGCACAACTAAACAAAGCCCGTCAATACTTATTTATCAACTAGTCACCGTTAGCGGCCACCACCCGTCATCCTCCATATGTGTATAAGTACTTGTTTGAAAATTTTATTTTTCATAGTCAAATTGTCCTTTTTTTTTTTTTTTTTTTTTTTTTTTTTTTAATCTCCTAATGTCATGAGAGAAAATTCTATATCATAGCCCATTTGTGTGTGAGGTAATATGTAAACAAGTCAACTATCTCATATCCACTTGCCTAAACAAACGTTTTCTGTTTGATTGTTTATATGTCAAGTTCCCATAGGTAGTTTCATGGTAAGATGTGAACCCTTGGAAATGTATGGTAAATAGTTACACATTGTGCATTTGTCATCTTCCTTAAAAAGTGATCCCATAAACTAAGAAGATGACATGAGTGGAGTGTCATGGTGAATAGTTTGCCCAATCACTTTCAAGTTATTCAACGATTTATATCTTTCAAACCTCATATTTCCAACATTAAAACAAATTTCAAACTTTTTGTTTTTTATGGAAGATGATATTTCCTTTTAAGTTTTGTGCTTAAAGGTCTATGTGATTGTGATGCATGACAAAATGAAGAAAGAAGAGGATGATAGATAGTTTTGTGATATGTGGTATAGGAGTGTGGATAAAGTGCCGTAAAAGAAAATTTGTAATTTAGTCGATACAGTGAAACAAAATGGCACAAAAGGTTAAAGCTTTTAAGGTGTTTTAGACATAAGTGACTACTATAGTACTATTCATATTTAGAGTTAATTACTATGGATACGTTAGTACACATCATGTACCAATGCCATACAGATGAATATGTACACCTTATGCCTTGCAATATGCGTAGGATGTTAGTCACTTGAATTTTTTTGAAAGTTAAAAGACTCACAAACCAATTGTATACATCATATATGCTTCAACTAAAACTTGAATCTACAACCTCTAAATTGATAGATCACTCTTATATTGTTAAGCTATAGGATTTTTAGTATCCGAATAACTCGGATAAAATTAAGTCGCGTGTAACTTTACATGCAAACTGCCCAATTAGTTATTTATGTTCATACCCTTTGATAGGTATATGTTAAAATAAGTGACTTGTTCTAAATGAAAATTCAAAGTTGACGTTTTTGATACCTAACTCTATAAGCCACAAGTCTAATTGCTAAAAAGAAAGAAAACGACAAACACAAGATCTTAAAATGCATAATACCATTATAGAAAATTGCTGGTAGTCAACTTTCCATTTGATTTTCTTATTCTAAACAAGCTCACACCATCTTGAAAATCACTGTCACCTTTTTCACAAATAGTATAAGACCATCCGTAATGTATGGTCGAACCATGTGGGACGCGTCCCTCATTATATGGGGTTGGTCATGGTCGGTCGCCGTCTGTGTTCTTGCATAACTCGGTCGTATACTTGACCGAGCCCTCCTCATTTGTTTGTGAGTGAGTGTGTGCTTTTTAATTGATTTTGTGAGGTATTTGTGTTTAAGTGGAGTATGTTTTTTGTGATGACCGCGATCACTTTATTACACTAACTTTGGTCATGAGAAAGGTCGTAATGAATTGATGCTGGAGTGGCAATAATGACTGCGGTTATTTGCGGTCACTGTTACATCTGGCCTAAAGTTACCATCTTGAACTCATTATCGTTCTTATATTTTTTACAACCTGACTTTGGACCTTATGAATGAGCATAACTAGGCTTCGGTCATGATACCTTTCATGAAGATTCAAGACTTCGATACCTTGATCCTAAAAAGTTGTTTTCCAAATATCATTAATCATTATAAGAGCTAACTAAAAACATGTATCAAGTCAATGACAAATCATTGTTTGATACTAAGATATTTTTTGTTGAAGATTTTTTGGGAAAATAATTGTTATGCTTAAAATGCATGACTAAAGATATGTCTAAGAACAAGATTATGATGCGTGAAATAATCAAAGTGAATATTTAGAGTGAGAAAATGTATAAGTGATATGTCAAATTATAAATGGTTTAGACATGAGTTTATGCATATTTGTTAAGTCTCTCTATTATATCATTGCGCCATTTTTTTATAACAAAGCTCTAACAACACTAACATGACATAGAAGACATTAGTTTTGATATTGAAGCTTGCGAATGAGTTTGAGAAAATATATTTTTAGACAATATTTAGTCATTTTTTAAAAGCAACTAGAGATACTTACAGCTTATTGGTGGAGGCAAATCTCATATATGTTATATATTAAAATCCAATTTATAAAGTAAATATAAATTTGTTTATGCTCAAGAGGTACTGTAGATTTGCTGTGTATAACTTTAGCCAACATTTGGTCTCCCCTTTAGGAGATTATGTTACATAATTTTAATTAACAATTGTTTTAATGACATTAGGGTTTAATTTCCATAAAGGAAAAGTATTTTTGTTGTGCTGTCACCCTTTTCCTAGTGCTATTGATTTCCACTACTTGTGTTTTTCATCATTTACTAAAATCAAAATACTACTAGTTTTGTAGCAAATAACGATTTAATTTGCTAAATGGTTATTGTAATATTTCGTTAATTAAAATCTAATTTAGGTAAGTGTTATCGATAATCAACATTTTTGAGAAAAGAAAGAAAGTTAATATCATAATGATGAAGAAAATATAAAAGAAAATAAAGTTAACTTGGTTATTGTGGCATACAGAACAGTTTAGTATGATCCAATAGCTTCGAAACAGTATGCAACACTCACACAAATACAACAACTTCCCCTCACCACCAAAACGCCCAATAAAATGTTGTCCGAAAGTAAAGAATTGATGTGTACCAAAAATGGAATTGACGCATATGGGAAGCATTAACAAACACACAGTGTAGATCTATTATCGATAGTTTTTGTGACTGTTATAATGAACTTTAAGACTAGCCTTCATGTGCGTTGCTCGGTTGATTATGAACAAAAGGACTTTTCTAGGTTATACTTATTATTATGCTTTTATTTATTATAAACCAAATAAGTTAATTCACATACAATAATTAAACTTATCTAGCAAATTTGAGAATTTTGAATTAGGATATAATTAGGCCTATAATAGGATTTGTTTCCACATAAACTTCCTAAAAAAATACTTTGGGAGAAAAACTTTAAAGTTCTTTCCATATATTATATATTGGATTCTTCATAGAAAGTTTCTATGAAGAATGCAAATCCCGGTTGTCTAGAATGGATTAGTAATCCTATTCAAGCTTGTACAAACTTGTTTAATCTTCTTCGTATCTAGTTTGTTACTAGAGATTATGAAAAAGTCGTTAAAAAAATACACACACACACACACACTTGCGCCAAATTGCCATAGGCCAACTGTCACGAGATATGCGTTTAGATCTTTCTGTGGGCTGCTTTAAGACTCTGCAACTCATTACCTGCAGATATCCAAATCAGGTCAAAATTGATTAGTACCTAAGATGACCAAATGCAAGCATGAGCATGATAGACATTGTGACCAAAGGCAAGCTTTGACTTAGAAAAAGGAAGATTATGAGAGCCATGCAAAGGGATAGATAGTACTGCAAGGTGTCCACATGCATTATGTATAGTGTATTGTTGCTTATACATTTGATGTAACACAAATAAACTAATGAAGTTGACTTCACAATTGTGGCCTCTTTTGTATTGCAACATGCACTCATTATATACCTGTATAGCTATTGGGTTGGTATCATCTCATGAAAGCCACTATCTCTTAACCTCATTGAGTTACAATATAAGCAGAACCACATTTCCTCTTTTTATTCCATCTTGCACCACAAAGCATGGCTCTTTCAACCAAAACCACTCTTCTTATTTCATTTTTACTGCTCACTTACATATGTTCAGGTACATTTTTCGATTTGGTAATATTTAAGATTGTATAGTACTTGCTATGTGATACGTTAACTAATCTTGTTTTCTTCGTGCTAATAGTGAGTGGCAGTAGTGCTGGCGAATATCGTGTTAACTCTCTCCAAAAGGTTATTATCTATTCTTAGTATAATGTGTCAGTTTTGTGTAACATTGTTTGAGAACATTGTTTATAGGTATAATTATCTTAAAATATAACAAACTTGTCACATTTTTGGAGTGTTGTGTAACCAACTTTAATTTTTGCTATTATAACACCAAAGTTTTGAATTCAGATATTTAATTTGTGTGTATTTGTGACCATTTTACCACTACTTCATTTTTACCACCATAATAACAGCCAAGAGTAAAATGATCATTGTACATGGAAAGAAATGCACATAAAGGTCTGAATTCAAAACTTTTTTACACTCAATAGTCAGAATTCAAAACTTATAATAGCAAAAATAAAAGATAGCTATATAGAACTAAAAAATGTTAAGTTAGATATATTTTTAGATAATTATCGCTTGTTTATATTAGGTGTGGTGGGTTGCATACCACCAAAGTACATCATCAAAATGATTTATGAAGAAATTTTGGTATTACCAAAATTACCTTCCTTTTGCTGGTAAAGCAACATGTATTTGGTTTTGTCTCATAAAACTAATATTTCCACTTAAATCACATTAGTTTTAAATGTTTGGGTATGTATTATGCTCCAAATTATTGGGTTTACTAGGGGATAAAAGAATCAAAACCACAACAAAATTTGTTATCTACCAGTAAAAGCAAGTCACAGTTTTTACACTTACTCTAACATAGTTGAAAAATGTTATTAGGGATTCCAGAATGTAAAGTTCAAGAAAGCGTCTAAAACCCGCAAAAATGTTTACCTGTTTTCAACTTTAGTGAGTTTGTATTTCGTCTCCATATGGCATTAAGAGATCTAAAAAGTTGAACCTCTTCATAATTTAATGCATCTAATTGTGAAACATTTTATAAAGTTGTAAAAGATTTATATATGCATAGTGATAAGGTTTTACAATCAAAAGTTGTATAAATGTATGACTTAATTAGTTTATATATAAACCTATTAGAAACTCTCTTACATAAGTAGAAGAGTTGAAAATAGTTTGCTGACTACGAGATCTTATATACCAAGTTGAAAATGCTTATTATTGCATAAGTATAACCTATATCTTTTTTCTTCATGCAGGATGGTTTCAGGATACACGCAAGGAAGATTTTAATGCTTGACGCGGTGTTAGACTATGACGATGCCGGAGCCAATCCAAGGCATGATCCAAGGAAGGGGAGGGGTGGAAGGAACCCATGACCGCGTTTTTAAGCTCAAGGGTGTCACAAATCAGATTTTGGTTGTGTATCAGATTACTACTGCTATACACACATGCATATTTGTTTATGTTTTCCTTGAGTATTAGTATTATAGATGCCTTTGTGGGCACAATAACTTGAAGGAGTTAAAGGGTATCTTTATAACATGTTCCTCTATCTTGTTCTATGACTGTATCGCTATAACAATAAATAAAAGTTATATTAACTCAAGTATGAGGCAATTCAATGTCAAAAAATCTCGATGCATGCATTATGCATAGAAGATGCTCTAGTATATCAGCATTTAGCCTTATTGCTTTGTTGCAAGAAAATGGCAAAAAGCCATAAGACAAGCCACCCAAATACCGAGTGCCCTCCTAATCAATGTGTTTTTGTGCTTTTTTCTTCTTTAAAACTTACTATAAATTTAAAGGTATCTAAATCAATATTATTCAATGCACAACGTTCTCACCAAAAGGTTATGTCACATATACGAAACAATTAAAATTTGAAATTTTCAAATCTCTCATGTAACATGTTGTGAGATGAAACAAATGGGTTTCATATTTTACTAAATAATGGCCCCACTATTTAGGGTATATTTGGTGAAAGTAAATGTTGCTGGAATTGGAGAAGGTGCTGGTGCTAAGGTTATAAAAAGATATTATTTTTATAAGCTACATTAAGTAACATTTGGTTTTAAGAGATTATGGAGGATTATTTTTTTTAGAATCTCTTATAAGTTATGTCTGACAAACAAATATTATTTTTTAAGTAGCTTATTTTTTTAAAAAAATAAGCATAATCTCTCAACAATCTTGGGTATGTTTGGCGAAAGTAACTGTTGCTGGAACTGGTGCTGATGCTGGAGATTATAAAAAGATATTATTTTTATAAGCTAGATGAAGTAACCTTTGGTTTTAAGAGATTATGAAAGATTATTTTTTTTAGAATCTCTTATAAGTTATGTCTGCCAAACAAAGATTATTTTTTAAGTAGCTTATTTTTTGAAAAAATAAGCATAATCTCTCAACAATCTTGTATGCCAAACATAGCCCTTGTGTGCCAAACATAGCCTTAGTTTACTCTAATTTGATTGGTCAACATTACAAAACATGAGATACAAACTTAGAGGATCCTAATCCGCAAGGCAAGAAACTAATAACCGGCTCACAATATTTATATCAAAGTAAATTGATCGAAAACTAGTCACCAAATAAGTTAGCAAAGTATTCATTGTATTTATAAATTAGTTAGCATTTTTTTTTTTTTTTTTTTTTTTTTATATATATATATAATACTATTATAGCTAAAAACGAAATGGTCTAAAAATATTTAGCTATTTAGCTTCTATAAATAAAATTTAAGTTGAGGTTACTTTGCCATTTTTCATAAAAGTGAATGGACCAAATTAACTGTGTGTTTACACACAAAACTAGCTTATAAACCCGCATTATATTTATAAAGAAAAACGCATTCATTTATGATCTTGAATGTACTTTATAAAACAAATCGTTTCCAAAATAGATGTACTTTACATAACAAATTAGTTTCAAAAACATGAATAGTGAGTAGTAGTTAGTCGTCTCACGTCTGCATAACTAAGGGGGTGCTTGGTGAGGGGGTTAAAGGGGTGGAGAATGGGTAAGGAATTCAAAATGGCCCACATTACTCAAATAATGGTGCTTGGTTAGGGGAGTGCAAAGGTATTGATTACCCACTACGGGGTAATCAACCATTATAGAGTAAATTGTGGTGTAAGGTATTGATTACCCACCTCATCATTCCTTTGCATTCCTTTTCCCTTTCCATTTACCTTTCCCTTTCCTCACTTTGAACCAAGCGGACCCTAACTTCTCATAAATGAACATAAAACTTCATTAGCTCTACAACATGTTGAAGGAATATCATGTAGGAAACCCATCATGAAGCACATATAGTAAACAAATTAGTAAATTGACCCATGTTGTCCATTAAGATATCTATATAAATGAGGTGGTTAGCCCGCGCTTTGCAGCGGGGTGTTTTGCTAAAGAAGGAATTTAGTTAGCTAAAAAAGAAGATGTGTCGTTAACTTTGATGTGTCGTAAAATTATTTTGCTGCTTTGTTTTTACTAACGGCATGTGTAATAATACCATCTTGAAATAGACGGTTACAACAAAAGGATTTAAAGTTCACTTACCCATTGTTTGGTATAGTGTACACTATAAGGTAAAAGCTAAGAGCTACAAAAAGACAAGTAATAATGTGACACAACAATTTTGGTAATGTTTATAGGAGATTTTGATATTGATTTAGTTAATCTATTCCGATAATAGGACTGATACGCACTAAGTAGATATGGCAGAATGGTTAACAGGTCAAAATGGATAGTTTTTCTGCAACCAACATTTTCGGTTAAACAAAATTTTATTTTAAGGTACTATGTTTGCCTAATGCCTATTAACAGTCATTACAATATATTGATAAAATAAAAGTGATGATCTACATGATTCTTCTATATAGACCAAGTAGAATAGATGCAATGTTGGCCAGTTGCAGCGGTGATGTTTATTGGTGCGATATATATAAACAGGCCGAGATTTGTTGCCGATCGTGTACAACTCTGTTTCTTGACGTGTTCCATCCCAAGTATTTCTTTTTGGTGGTAATTCAGTAGCAATTATATATAGTCCCACTTCTAGCAAAGCAACTTCAACATATTGAATCATGAGAAGACAAACAAATTCTATTATGAGCAATTTCCCAAATTGAAGAAAACAATAGGCCTTCATAAAAGAATGAAATCAAATTTGAAGACCTATCTAAAGCTAAAAACAATTTAAAAAGTCTAACCGAATACGCATTTCATCAGAGAACATAAAATAAAACCTTTTATATTCATAAATGTATTTTGTAGCGCAACACAATTCAGAAAAATAAAATTTAATTTAGCATTGTCGCAACAGCACCGCCTTGTCCGAATCAACATGCCCATAATACTCACCCCTTATAATAACTACATTACCATAAATGCATAAATATCAACAAATGCAGTCAAGCATTAGCATAGCATTATTTGTACGCGTATCATTAACATTTCAGTTCAATCTCAAAACAGTCAAACATTAGCATAGCACTATTTGTACTCGTATCCTTAACGAATTCTCAAAGATTACTAAACGCGGCCTGACAGAACTGTGAATATGTTCTACTTAGATGTGGCAATTTATGAACAAAAAAAAAAAAAAAAAAAAAGGCTAAATGAGCAAATTTTAAAAAGATTTGGGTACATTTGTGCCCCCTCTTTTTTTAAAATGGGCATATATTGCCCATTTAAAAGTTAAATGGGCATAATGGGCATATATTTTTCTCTCAATTGGAGAACATTACATTGTTTTTAATGAAAAACTTACGGATATAGTATATTTAATTACTTAAATATAAATGAGGTGTTACACTTGAGAAAAAAAATTGTTGTTTTAAGTCTTTCTAAAGCGATTAATATAACATGCGCCCGTTTGACCCGCGCCCGTTTAGCCCATGCCCGTTTAGCCCATAGCCCATTTAGCCCATAGCCCGTGCCCGCCCAGCCCGCTCGTTTTGCCACCTCTAAGTTCTACTACATGTACCGCTAAGCCACAACCATAAACCACCACAATGTCCTCCACATATCCTTTTCTTATATGCATATAAAAGGAAATAAGAAAATTAACTTTTAGTTTGCAACTCTAATTTGTGTTATGTTTGTAATGATTTATTAAAAGAAAACCTAAAGTTTATTATAGGATTATAATAGTTGAGCATATATTAAGTCCAAAAAATTTCATTAACCTTGTGCTTCAATGATGCACGATCTGACACATGAACTTATCATCTTCAACTTATGTTCTACAAATAAACCATAAGCTCAATCAAGCGGCCTCATAAGCCCAAAAGAGTGACTGAATAAGGCATAAGGTCAACCAAGTAACTTCATAAGCCAATAAAAAGTGGTCTTATGAGCTATCCCAGCCAAAATCAAATAAGTTCATAGTCACGTGCAAACTCCAAATTTCAAAACTCACAAAATTAAACACAATTAAACCCAAATCCATCAACATTTCACTTCCCTATTGCTCCTAAAAAAACTATTTGTAAAACATGTGATATGTAAGAGGTGAGCACCGTTCGGCAATACTTACCATGGCTATCCTCACCGGCATCCAATGGACCTGACTGTTTGCAAACTGGCTTATACGTTTGGTCCTGCAACAACATAGGTTCACTGTCATTTTCTATGACTTTTATTTTTGTTTCATCAAGCTGCAAACCAATAGTTGCTGCACCATACACAATTAAATCAAAAGTGGGCAGTATTTCAAAAAATGACAGCCATTCAAGGTAGCTAAAATCGCATGAAATCAAAAACTCTCGTGGTTGCCCACACCCAGTGCATAGTATAATACCATTCGTATATGCATGTATTTGGAATTTGAAGGCTTACCCCCACCATGTTCAACCACTGTCTCCTCTATTCTTCTTGCCTCATGGTTTATAATTTTGGGCCATCACTTGTTAGCGGGTAATAGGACAGCTGAGATGTTTCTCTAAATCGAGAAATCATGACATAGTTATTCGTCCTGGGGGTAGAAAGTACCTGTAACCATTTGCATTAACCTCCTTTTGCGAGCTGCATATGTAGGCCGGTTCCTCACAGCGTTGTTTGAAGCATTTGGCCGACCTGTATCACTAACCTCTCCTTTAACAATGAACAAAATAGTGAGGTTAGTATGAAACCATTTTGCACAAAACATGAATTGCACAAATAAGGGCATTGTATCACCTTCAAAATGCCACAGCCATTGTCCAGGCGTTTGCTGCAGCGAGCCCGTGTGGCCAACAGATGTAGTTTTAGGTGGATCAACAACATGGTCACACAATTGATGTTGCCCTGTATTTCTGCGTATGAGGCCGCTTCAGAAATCTAATATTAATGGGCCAACACCTATATGCAGATACAATGTTACAAAACTGATGTTTCGACCAAGTAGCAACAAACAATATGTAATACTGATATGGACCTCCGTAAAAGCCTCACCTTTGGCAAAGTGATCCTCCTGAACGACATGGCCTTTCAATGTATCTACATTGTTAATGGCTGAGTGGGCAGCAACAACGGTCAATGATTGACTCACCTGCTTCCACCGCACGAACGACCATTAATCAATGTCAGCACAAACACTATAAGTCTGACATCACCATTACACTATGAAGTCAGATGATAAGCAACCATTATACGGAAAACCATTTTTTTTTTCATTTACAGGAACCATAAATGGATAAACGACTCCATTTCGCAACAAAAGCCAAAATCGAAAATATTATACCTCAAGAAGGTATTGTAACTGACAGTTGTCTTCATCCTCGTCAATTACCTGTGAAACAGAATGGTAAAACAAAGATTACATCATGTATCCAGTTTCAACATTTTTCATAACCTGGTCTATATTTAACTCCTGAAAAAGAGTATGTATTTATCACTAATCACAAACCCGACAAGGGTCTAAAGTGTAACATTATGGTGTCATTTCAGAACATAAAGCACAAGCGGAAGACTTAGCTCAATAAATTACAAATCTTGAGACTAAAAGGACTAATAAAACAAAAACAACCAAAACCAACTTCTAAAAGAAATGAAATAATCAAACATAAATCTGAAATAAAATCCATGAATACTAAGGTAAGGTTGGTCCACTAAAAGCTCCTACTCTCATCACTCAATCCCAGCCTCCAACTTGATACCTGCCTCAAGGAAAAGAAAATGCGGCTGAGCTAACGCTCAGTGAACAGATATAAACATATGAAAGGTAACTAAACATAAACGAATAAACAAATAATCCAATGAGAACCTGCTGAGAAACAATGTCATAAAGAATATGAAGGGTCATATTAAAATGGAAATCAAAGAATAATACAAAAGTGGTCAAAGGGATGGTAACTGAAGTTGCTCATGTACCAAAACATTCAATCAATCATTTCATTTCACAATACATTATACCATCAATTCCTTTATTGTACATGGAGCTGCAGACTCCAATGTACCAGATTGTGATGGGGTGTAGGGTCACACACCTACCAATCACCAGATATCATTACACATTACCTAGGATGCATCCATACGCTCCCCTGCAAAACAGATTAGCACATACACTAGCTCAAGGCTAGCATACATACTCAGATAATGGCCATATATACAGATAAGGGAAACGCCGTGGATCAATCACACCTCCACATAAAGTGTCATGCCATTGGTGCCTCAATGACATGGCCATGTTACCTCCGTGGCTAGGAATAGTACCTTGAGCAATGGGTCAAATCAAATGGATCGAAACAAAGGGTCATAACAAAGGGAGCATATCATATGGATCATAACAAAAAGATCATATCAAATGGATCATATCAATGGTTCAGATCAAGGGTTCATATCAAAGGTTCATATCAAAGTAAACGAATCAAAGTCAATGAATACAAATCATGAGAAACATTTACTGATAAAAGGTGGAATATATGTACTGATATGAAACAAACAATAAGAATAGTACATAAAATCAGAACCCTTACTGAGAGGGGGTAGAATATCCTTACCAATACGAAATGCAAATGAAATAGTGTCTAAAAGTAAGACTGAATATCCGTACCAATACGAAATGCAAATGAAATAATGTCTAAAAGTAAGGCTGAATATCCGTACCTTAATGCAATTGAACAGAAACAAATGAATCAATAGACGATACGTTTCTCCAACGAATCTATACGAGTTAGGGTTTATATATATTTAGTAGGTTTCTACATTTAGACAACTTAAGGTTTAAAATATATTAAATGCGATTTAATGATCAATTAGGGTTAAAAATACATATGAAATGTCATTAGGTTTAGGGTTTCAAATACATTCAATGTCTTTAAGTTTAGTTAACCGAAACTTACCAATTATTAATATGTTCAATAATATAGATCACGTTAGTCCGACATTTTAGTAATCGATCCTATATTTGCCTTTAAAGAAAAGATGTTTGAAAGGAAAATATAGGATCGATTATGGTAACACATAGGTTGACTTAGGTTCAATTTTTGGGTCGAAATAAGGAGGGACCAAGGGTCGAATAGTAACAGGTTCACATGGTCGATTAATTAGGTGTGAAACTTGTTAACAAATCATCAACTCTAGAATGTTAAATCGAAACATAAAAGAAAAGAGACAGTCGATACCTTGTGAGGAATCGAGCAGAGAAGAATACAATTATGATTCGCCAAGACTTTATGTTCGATCACGGATGAACAGCAGCAGTTAGTCGAGTATTTGTGTGACGCGTGGGCAGGGGCGCAGCTTCTAGGGGGGGGGGGGGGCGACCCTCCAAAATTTTTTTTGCGATGTAGGGGTATATAGTTTTCGTGTAGAAAAATTTCGGTATTTTCGGTTTCGCCCCCCCAATTTAGTTCGGTTTCGACCCCCTATAGTGTTAGGAAAAAAAAATTAGATCCCGACCCCCCACTCGAAATTTCCAAGCTTCGCCCCTGCGCATGGGTGTTGTTTTGACGTTCGAATGGAGGAGAAAAAGGACCCAGGTTTTCGTATATATAAAAAAAAGAAACATACTCCCATTCTTACTACCGTTAGTGATTTTTATAATGTGTTTAATGGGCATTTAAGACTTCTTAAGATGGGCCTTTATGTTTTATTTTAATGAGTCAAATGGAACTTAAATGGCATTTAAACAATTAGTGGGCTTTTAAGGATTTTTAATTTGGGTTTTAAAGGGTTTAAGGGGATTTTCGGTTAGTGAGTTTTAAGGGAGCCGAATTTGTAAACTTTTTAGGATTAGGAAAATTTAATTTGGTAGTATTTATCTATTTATTATGTATAAGCTATTTAATTATTTTGTGTTTTCAAATGTAGGTATAATATATCAAGGGTATTATTTTAAATACTTATCATATAGTTTTTAGGTATTTACATATTTGACACACTAGTTTATAAAATTTCAAATTTATCTGAAATTTTAGGTTTCCGAATTTTAGGGTTTTACAAGAATTCTGATAAATCCTATACTTATTCCCATGAATTTTTTTGTTATTGACTGACGTAACACAATTACGTAAAACAGGAACTTTACGAAATTAACAAAGGATCCAAATGCAGAAACTGGTCTCCTTCTATGTTTGATCGTCCGTCTATCCACTTATCAGCTTCTAATACTTCTTCACGTCAGTCGCGTACTGATATAGGCCTCCATCGTACAGCCTAATGCATGTGAACAGGAAAAAGAGGGTGTTAATTTGAATTCACCACACACTAAAACAAATCACGGAGTGTTTGGGATTTGTTAATAGATCTGTTTATCTACTAATTCTTTTGAAACTGCTCATCAAAATTAATAAATTCACAAATAATAAGACATCTAGTTTGTAGAAACAATGCCAAACACTCTGAAAACTACTTGCCTACTATATCAAAAGGCAATAACCATATTACTAAATTTGGAAAACATTCCCAAATATCCAGGAGTAGCCAAGATACACGTTTCTGTAATACCTGTGACAATTAGAGGAAACCACGCCCATTTTTGAAAGAAGAATAAGAATACCAAACACGTAAAACTAAAATAAGAAACCATCAAGCTTTTTGTTTTCTTATAAATAGGGCAAAAATTCTCAAACATGTAAAACTAAAATAAGAGATAATTTAAATAAGCGATAACTTGACTTTCATAAGCTTGCTAATGGATGAAAATGCAGAAACTTACATGTTCAAAACAACTTATTTCATTCGCAAATACCCCATAGGAGTGTGTGAGTTGTGGTGAATAGTCCGGGTCAGACAATAATAAACCAAATTAAGTTGCGGCCCTGTATTCATATAAATTGATGACATTAAATAAGTTTAAGCACATGAATAGGCATGAAATATAGTGATAAAATCCATCAATGTTTGTATAAGTTGTAGCTAACTACCTTGCTTCCTGATGGTGCACACTTTTTTTGTCTAAAAGTCTTCTGGTTCTGCAAACACCAATGTTAAGGGAGTATCAGCAAATTTATGAAATATACCATATCTGAATGAGTTTTATTCATTAATCTCTAGTAGCTGTCTTTAGTGTCAAATATGAAATTCATTATCTTGACTATCATTTCCATATCCAGACTTGCATCTCCACATATATCAACGGTGTGCCATAACAATCACCACCAACTAAATAACCATTTTACCTAGAAACTTATTAATTTACTCTACGATACATTGGACTGGATCCAGTAAGATGTAAATGTATCGTTATTGGTCCAGATATAGTTATACAATCCAATGAAATGATATATTTTTTCACCCTTCTTCCTAGATACACCAATAAGTGATCAAATAGAAGAAATCATAAATTGTCCTAAATACACGATCAACATCAAAATCGCTTGCATATATTTTCAAACTACTAAGCATTTATTGAAATAAGTTGTAATAACTATACAAAATTGGTAATATAAGCACATGTTCAACCTCAAACAACTTCTATCACCGCTTTAGCTATAGCAAAGATCGCATGTGTTCTCTAGTTTATACTATATGCAACTTACTATTTTCAGCATTCGTATTTGTTGGGTCTGTTAAAACCCAAACTCCTTAATCCAGGATTTGAACATAAAATATCCTAAGTGTTTCATAACCGAGAACACCAAAAAAGTCACTGAATGCATAGTTGTTCAGTGAGTCATCCTCAAGACGCTCAGGGCGAATCTATGAAGAAAGGTTCAATCATTCAGTGAGGTGGTTCTCAGTGAATGATACCTGAGCCAAAGAAGAGGATGATGGACTCAGTGAGGGATGACAATAACTCACTGAGTTCCATGACTCCTCACCAACTAAGATCACTGAGTGAACAAAGACTGAAGATAAGAAGACTGAAGTAAAGGCGGGATTAGGCGGGATAAGTTTGAATGGATAAGGGATGGTCCTTATCATGCAAAGGTCAACTTTCCCTGAATGAGTATAATACCAAGAAGTGTGTCAACACTGAAGACCAGAAAGCATCTTTGTTCTTTACTACTTATAGTCAATTGTAACAGGGACAAAATACCTATGTATTTTGTCCAATGTAGGATGATGTAATATTGTCTTGTAGTCTTTGTCCATTAGGTAAGTGTTAGAAATTACTTGTTTATAAATAGAGAATAAGTGAGAGAGGTAAAGATTACGTTTGTGCACTTAATGTTTAGACATTCACAAACCAAATCTTTACTCTCTCCAAAGAACATCACAATCCCTGAGTTAGCTCAGCAGGATCTTAGTTGTCACTCAAACTTAGTTTGGGTTTAGTGAGGAGTACACCATACTTGTCATTTCAATCCCAAGTGTTGTTCCGCAAACACTTGGGTATAATTCTTTTGATTAATTTCTAATAAAGAATTAAACGTTGAAAAACTTTGTGTCTTTTCTTTTATGTTTATTTGCTTTTATAATTAATCAACACGTTGCTATACCATGGAACTTGGTTAGATTAACTTTGTAGTTAACTGTAACTAAGTAAAAGGGTCCAACAAGTGGTATAAGAGCCTTTGATTTGTAAAACTTTCAAAATCTTTCATACAAAAGAGTGCTCAGTTTTTAAAATCAAAAGATCCCACCATGGCTGATAGCAATGTACCCCAGCTAGTTGACAAAAAGGGAGGTAGCTATTCAGCTGTCGCTCCTAGACTAGAAGCTGGAAAATTTAGCAAGTGGAAAAAGCGTATGCTTTGCTACTTGACTGGTATGGAACCATACTATATCAAGTGTATCAATGAAGGTCCCTTTGTCCCAACGACCTCTGAAGGTTTACCTAAACCTGAAGCACAATGGACTCCTGATGAGAGAAGGGTGGTCAATCAGGACAAACGCCTGAAAAGCATCATTATATCGTGTCTCCCTGATGATACAATGGAATCAATCATTAACTGTCCTACAGCCAAACAAACTTGGCTTGACTTGGTTCATAGCTTTGAAGGTCCCTCAGATACCAAGGAAAACAGGATTATGGACCTGAAACTTGAGTATAACACTTTCAGGGCCAAAGAATCTGAAAGTCTCTCTCAGACCTATACCCGATACAAAACTTGCTCAATGAGCTTTCAAATGATGGTGTAGTACTGTCTAAGCATGAGATCAGCATTGGCTTTGTCAACAGTCTCCCTGAGAAGTGGTTAAACTTCTCTCAGGGTCTCAGGAATGCTAATCACATTCAGAATCTTGAGCTGCCTCAAATATATGGGAAGTTTGTCTATGAAGACAACTTAATCGCAAGGCGATACCCTAAAAAGGCTCAAGAAAACAAAAAGGCCCTAACTGTCTCACCCATAACCACTGCCTTCTATTCTAATGGTGTTGTGCAGGATTTTCAAGATGACTCTGATGATGAGGTTGATATAAAAACCAGTGATGAGTACCTCAATGATCTTCAAGTTGAATTTCAATAAAGGGCTCTTTTAGCAAATTCAAAACGTTTTATTAAAAGAAACAAGTTCAATTTTCAAAAAGCTAAGGCAAATGATTCCACTGAATGCTTCAACTGTGGCAAAAAGGGTCACTTTGCTAAAGACTGTTTTTCAAAAACAACCTCAGATCCTTCTTATAAACCTTCTGGTAGTAATTCTTCCTCGGGAACTAGCAAGTTTCAACCAAAAATGCTTCAATCCACTCAACATTTTCAAAATGCAAACATTCAAAAGGATTTTGAAGCTAAATACAGAAAAGCAAAAGCTAAACTTGCTCTCCTTGAGACAACTCCCTCAGTCCCTCAGACTGCACCTACCAAACTTGCTCAAGGCAAAAACAAGGTGCTCGTTGCTGAGGCTTATGATTGGGATGAGGAAGATGTCTCCTCTGATGATGAAGTAAGGGTCAGTGCACTGATGGCACTTTCTGATGACAACAAGATGGCTGTTGGAAAAAGCCATGCTAGAAATGGAGAATGGGTCAACATCACCATGAAAAAGGTAAACATTTTGTTATCTATGGGTGATGATGCTGATTGGTAATCCTTTTTAAACTACTTAAATGTAGATCTTGAGTTCGTTGAAGAGCAAAGGCAAAATTTGTTTTCTAAATTCAACAAGTTAACTTTTGAATTAAATAAGTGTCGAGATGAATTACTGGTTTTAAAACAAGCTAAACTTGAGGATGTCACACTTCAAATTCAAAACACTGAACTTGTAAAAAAAATTAGGCTCTTCAAGAAGAACTTAAGAAAGAAAAGGCTGTGATATATAAGTGGACTCAGAAAAACCCTAGAGTTTTTAACTCAGTGAGTCTCAAGAAACCCATTATTGGTGAAGATCAAACCACTGAATCCTCAAGTGAGAATCATGGTGAAAAGGCATTTCTGCCTTCAGGCATATCCTTTAATAAGGAAATGGCACCAAAACCCAGTGACTGGATTGAAAGAGTCAACCCAGATAGCAAACTGCCAAACTTTAACACTGGTAAAATTTTGGAACCTGAAAGTCAAGCCATCAAAAATATGCCTGGTGTCACTGATGAGTCTAATCTTACTGAGTCCATTAATGAGTCTGAACCTATATCACAGAGTCCACTCCCACCACTGAAAGTTCTTCAAGGAGCTGAACCTAGCTCTGAGCTAACACCTTTGGTGTATACTCAACACTCTCTAAGAGAGAAAGTTGGTTTAGGAAGAACTATCTTGAAAAGACCACTCACTGAAGTCTCTACCACAAATGATGACTCCACAACCTCAGTCTCAAATGAGGTTACCACTGACAGCCCTGATTCCAAATTTGATCAGTTGGCTGAACTTGTTAGAAAGTTGAGTGAAAAAATTGAATCATCTGAGAAGAAAACTCAACCCTTGGAAAAGGAAATTAAACCAGCTTCCTCAAGTTCTGCCAAATCTAAGGCAACATCTAAACGAAAAATGAGATGTGAACTGTGTAGTTATACAACACATACCACTGATGACTGTTATAGAATTCTCTTTTGCATGATATGAAAAAAGGATGATCACAAAACCTCTGATCATCTATCTTACACAGTCTCATCAAGTGTTGTATCCTACCACAATGCTCAACCCCACAACTATGCCTCAGGCTCCAAACAGATAAGGCAGAAAGCTAAACCTTTCACACCTTGCATCCACTGTGGATTCAATGATCATCTCCCTGATGATTGTTTGATGTATCCATGTTGTGATAGATGTAGAGATCCTACTCATGACAGTTCAGGACATGGACATGTTATTCAGTCTAGAAGAGGAAATACCAAACCAACCCAACAAACTATCCCATCACCCAGATGCAATACCTGTGGAAGCAATATTCACACCACCACTGATCATGGATCAATATCCCAGTTCAAAAAGGCCATTAAAGCCAAGCCCACCAGAAAATGGGTTTACAAGAAAAACTAACTCAGTTTACATTTGTGCAGAGACATGCCAGAGATCCTGTTTGGCATCTTGATAGTGGATGTTCAAGAAGCATAACTGGCGTGAAAGAATATCTGCACAAATATGTAGAAGAACCAGGACCTAAGGTGGTATTTGCTGATAATTTATCTTGTCTCACTGAAGGTTATGGTTCAGTAAACTGTAGTGGAATAGTTTTTACTAGAATAGCGTATGTTAATGGTCTTAAATATAACTTGATCAGTGTCAGTCAACTATGTGATGCAAAATACATAGTTCAGTTTGATGATAAGCAAGGTACTATCTTTAATGCAAACAAAGAAGTAGTTCTTATTGCACCAAGGAGGCAGGATGTCTATGTCTTGGATATGTCCTCACTCACTCAGAATGGAACATACCTTTTTGCTAAAGCCACTAAAACCCTCAACTGGCTTTGGCATAAAAGACTGTCCCACCTGAACTTCAAAGACATAAACAACCTGGCCAAACAAAAAAAAGTCATTGGCTTACCATCACTTGTGTTCACAGAAGATAAACCCTGCCCTGCCTGTGAAAAAGGTAAACACCACAGGGCATCCTTTAAAACCAAACAAAATTCCTCTATCACCAAATGCTTGTACCTACTTCACATGGATCTCTTTGGACCCATCAGTCCAATGACTATTCATCATGAGAAGTACACTCTGGTCATAGTAGATGAATACTCAAGATACACTTGGGTATATTTTCTGACCAAAAAGAGTCAGGCTGCTGAAACAATTATGTCCTTTATCTGGAAGATTGAAAACCAAAATGACATCAGGGTCAAACAAATCAGGACTGATAATGGAACTGAATTCAAAAACAATGACCTTGAATGTTTTTGTGATGAGAAGGGTATCTCTTAAAACTTTACCTCTCCTTACACCCCTGAACAAAATGGAGTTGCTGAAAGAAAAAACAGAACTCTCATTGAGGCTGCTAGAACAATGCTTAATGTATCTGCTCTCTCCAAACATTTCTGGACTGAGGCAGTAAAAACAGCCTACTATACACAAAACAGGTCCATTATTGTGAAGAGACATAGCAAAACTCCCTATGAGTTATTTAAAGGAAGGATTCCAGATATCAGCTACTTCCATGTGTTTAGATGTCCTGTGTTTATCCATAATCATAAGGACCATCTTGGAAAGTTTGATGCAAAAGCTGATGATGGATAATTTCTAGGGTACTCCCTTGTCTCAAAAGCCTTTAGGGTATTCAACACCAGGAGACAACAGACTGAGGAAACCTTCCATGTCACTTTTGATGAGAGCACTGAAGCTATTAGATTCTCAAATTCCACTGTGGAAGAAATTAGTATTGATAACTCATCAAGATATCCTCCTGATGTGTTTCATCCTGAGAGTAATCTTTCCACACAATATCAAGCTGATGCTGATGTCTCTTATTACATCAATCCACACAACCTACCTCAACCCACCATCAGTGAGTTCATAGAAACTCAACCAGTCCCCAATGAAACCACCACCAGTGAACCTATTGTCCAGGATACCACAACACAAGTTAATCATACTGAGGTTGTTGAAAATCTCAATCTTGAAGCACCCCAGGCACCCACATCTGAACCCACTCCAAGTATACATCAGGCCTCTACAAGTTCCAATTCCTATCCTAGACCTCAGGATAGCTGGACCAAGTCCAAAACAATTGAACTTGTTAACATCATTGGTGAACCTTCAGAAGGCATGCTTACAAGGAGCATGGCTGCCAAACTCAAGGCGGCTTCAGCCAATGTATGCCTATATGTTGACTTTATCTCATAAATAGAACCTAAAAATGTGAAAGAAGCTTTTAAATATGAGAGTTGGGTTCAGGCCATGAGAGATGAGTTAGAACAATTTGATAGAAATGATGTCCTGACCTTAGTTGAATGTCCTCAGGGAGTGTTTATCATAGGAATGAAATGGGTCTTCAAAATCAAGACTGATGAGTCAGGAACTGTAGTCAAAAACAAAGCTAGACTTGTTGCAAAAGGATATAATCAACAAGAAGGTATTGACTATGAGGAAACCTTTGCACCTGTTGCAAGAATGGAAGCCATCAGGATCTTTCTTGTATATGCAACATACATGAACTTTAAAGTCTACCAAATGGATGTAAAGAGTGCATTCCTAAATGGTACCATTAAAGAAGATGTATATGTGCAACAACCACCTGGCTTTGAAAGCAGTGAGTTTCCCAACCATGTCTACAAGCTTAACAAAGCCCTTTATGGACTAAAACAAGCTCCCAGGGCATGGTATGAAACTCTTTCAGCCTTCCTGATACAAAACAAATTTGTCAGGGGGAAAATTGACAATACATTGTTCACATATAGGACAAATGAAGATGTGATTCTAGTCCAAGTATATGTGGATGACATCATATTTGGCTCAACAAGTTACAAACTTTGTAAACAGTTTGAAAAGCTGATGACAAAGAAATTTGAAATGAGTATGATGGGAGAACTAACTTATTTTCTTGGATTACAAATCAAACAAACTGAGAAAGGAATTTCCATCAGTCAAGAAAGTACACTAGGAACCTTCTCAAAAAGTATGACCTCAGTGATTGTGCCTCAATGAAAACCCCAATGGTACCTCCTAACAATTTAGGGCCTGATATTGCTGGAAAACCTGTTAATCCTACTCTATACAGAGGAATGATTGGGTCACTGGCGTATCTTCTTGCCTCAAGACCGGATATTCAATTCTCAGTGTGCTTATGTGCAAGATATCAGTCTAAACCAAAGGAATCTCATCTCACTGGTGTCAAAAGGATACTGAGATATCTTAAGGGCACTTCCAGTCTTGGACTCTACTATCCAAAATGTTCAGGGTTTGATATCAAAGGTTACTCAGACTCTGATTATGCTGGATGCAACATGGATAGGAAGAGTACTTCAGGGTCCTGCCAATTTCTTGGAGGAAAGCTAGTCTGTTGGAGTGCTAAAAAGCAACAATCTGTTGCAATGTCCTCAGCAGAAGCTGAATATGTTGCTGCTGCTGGCTGTTGTGCAAATGTGTTATGGATAAAAAGTCAACTCAGTGACTATGGTATTTATTACAAAATGGTACCCATCTTTTGTAATAACACAAGTGCAATTGCCATATCAAACAACCCAGTGCTTCATCAAAGAACAAAACACATTGATATCAGATGTCATTTTATCAGGGATCACATCATGAAAGGTGATATTGAATTACACTTCATTCCCACTAAGTATCAGCTAGCTGATATCTTCACTAAACCTTTGGATGAACCTACTTTCACCAGGCTGAAAGCAGAACTAGGCATCTTAGATATTGATAATCAGATCACTAATTGAAGTATCTTACATGGTGTATATTCTTATTCCCTGATAATCAACATTCCTCAGTAAAACCTTTCAACATCACCAAAATCACTCACAAGGCGCTTCTCACCTTGTGATTGTAACTTACTGGTCTCCTTACCCGAAATAATTCACACTGAATGAATTCTCATTCAGGGGGCTCAGGACATTATACTGATGCAATTCAATGCATAACTAAATGCTTCAAGTATCTAGTTAGTAAATGTCCTAGGTTGGTAACTGAATTTTCTATTTAATATAGGAATATATGTCTCTGCCTTACTGCCATCCATACCTAAGCCCCCACTTACACATCAACATCCCACTTGGCATTTAATGCCTTCCCACACAAATAATATCCTTTGATATTTTTGTGACATCATGTCTGCAAAAGTGCATATCTTGCAGGCTCTTTGCACTGTTTACCTCGACAGTTGCGAAAAACTTGGGTATGTGGAGTGGTGGCATTTAATGCGGATCCCAAAACGGTTCTTCATTTTGATTTCCAAAATTTTAGACCAATGGTATTCCTCATCCTCTATAAATACCCCTTTCCAAAATCACAAAACACACACACAAAATTTCTTAAAGAAACTTTGCAAAAATTTCTCCATTGCAAAGCTGTGTGTAATCTTTTCAAAAACAAAAGGTATTTTCAAAACATCTTTTCTTGGTTAAGAAATTTGCAACAAGAAATCCTTCCTGTTTGCAAACATCTTGATAACAATATCACACGTTTCACAACTGAAAACAAGTTAGACTTAACTTGTGAATCATCTGGGGTGTGATATTCTGCCATAAAAATTTTTCAAAACCTTTTCCTGACCTAAAAAATGGCATAAGACCAAGGAATCATGCTTGCACCTCAATGGGCAAAAATGACTCTAGCTGATGTACAATTTAAAACAAACAATCTTGTAGGCAATTTTAATCACCCAACCAATGTTCCTGCCTACAAGGAAATAATAAAAATTTTGTACAATTGTCCCTTGAAAAATGCCTTCACATCAACACCCTACTTTCAGTATCACCACCTCCTCAGGGAGTTCTGGTGTACTGCTCAGGCCATTGAACTGACACCCAGTGCTGATAAGAACGGACTCAGGCCCCTCAAGGAATTTCTCATCAGCTTCTCTGTTTTAAATGAGAAAAGAAAATTTTTCCTGGATTTCAAAACTTTTTGCTCAGCAACAGGACTTGACTACAATAATGGAAAATATGTTGCACACTCTGACCGAAGTGATGTCAAATCAGGGTTAGAAAAAATTGCTTTGGATCCAAAATATTTGGACAAGTCCCCTGTCACCAAGAGCTCTTTTCCCATGGCTTGGAAGATCCTGTTCACTTTTGTGATTCAGGTTCTCGGTGGGAACCTTTCATCCACTGAACAGATTAATTCTGTTCAAATGATGATGGCCTATTTCCTAATGAACGGGGTCACTGTCGACATTGGAGAGATCATTTATGGTGATCTTGTAACCAAGCTACTGAATAAAACTAAGCTACACTATGTGTCGTATCCTAGGTTTATCTCATGTGCTCTTCAAAGGTTACTGGGTTGTGACTACACTCAGGATGAACACTTAAGTTCTTTACCAGCCATCCTGAGTTCTTCAAACTTTTCAAAAGACCCATCCTCAGTCTTAAACATTGAATTGACGGCCCATATGGTTGCCATAAACAACCAGAGGGACTCAGTGTACCCACCTTCCCCTCCTAAGAGGACAGGGAAGTCTCAGACTGTGCCAAAAACCAAACCCAAGGCACAGGGCCTGAGGCTTCAGGCACATAGGCTTCTAAGCCAAAAAGGAGACCTAAGCCCAAAAATGTCACCCTTGACCAGGCTCCACCACCCCCAGGGACAACGAAGGTCACTGACAAATCACAGTTAGTGCCCTTGTTCCACACGACTACTCCCAAAGATCCAGAGGGAAACATACAACCCGCTGGTAGGGGAGCGCCTTCCACTTATCCTGCTAACGTCTCTGGTACATCACAACCAGAGTCTCAGGGAGTGGCGGCCCCTAAATCTTCGACAGACCAGCACCAGTCTGTTAGAACGGGGGGGCCTTAACATTTCACTGATTCCTAGTGATGATACTAAAGCACACCCGTCAGTGTCTGAAAGAGTCACAGGGGACAAAGACTCAGGGGGATTAAAACCACCCGCTGATATGGAACCTACACCCCCTCACAGAGCTGCTCATTCTTCGCAAACTGACCCTGAGGACCAGACAGACAAAACCCAGTCTGTTGGGTTTGAGGGGTCAGGGAGCGACCATAACCAAGGCAAGCCTTCTTCTGAAGAGGAGCCAGCTAACCCATTTTTGTAGATAGACTCAATGGCTACTTTTCAGGCTGTTCTCGATTCTGATGATGATGATAGCAAAGTTAGTAAGGAAGAGTTCTATGAAGCTGGTGATGATATGGAGACTGAAGCAACAGCCACTGTACAATCCCCTCTGTCTCCTGTTTCTCGACAAGAAAATGTACCAGAACCTTCCTCTCCTGAAAAATTGGCTAAGTATGATGACTCCAGGCCCCTCACTGAAAGAAAGCTGATGAAATTTCTGCAAAAGGCCTGCAAAGTCATCTACGATGATATCACTGGAGATGTGTTTGATATGCACACTGAGCAAGCTGTTCACTACTGCAACCTCAGGGAATCAGTTGAAGCCTATCATGATAACACTTTCGAACAACAGGCTGATGTTGCAATCAAACTGACTACTCTTAATGGACATCTCAGCAAGTTCAACGAAATGCTCAGCAACATTACCAAGAGTGTTTCTACCATTCAAGAGTCTGTCAAAGATGATCCTGAACTCAACAAGAAAATCCTTCAGGCTGCTCAAACCTACCAACAGAATTCTGCTCAATTCACTGAGTTGGTGGATATGCTAAAGGCTGCAAATCTTCAGGGTCTTAATTCTTCAGTGGTGTCCATCTGCTCATCACTCAGTCTCATGGAGAAAAACTTGGCTGATTGGGCTAAGTCTTCCAACTCTTTGGCCTGGAATCTTGGGCCAATGATGTATGCCATTGAGTCCTCTCAGGCTTCACTGGATGCCAAAGTATCTACAATTCAGAAGGACACTGCTGACATCAAAAACATGCTCTCCGAACTTTACCAGGCCTTCAAGGGTCCTTCAATGGCACCAACTCTTGCTCTCACTGACGCTGCGGCAACAGTTGAGGGGGAGAGATCCATTGAAGTCCCACAAACAGGAATTCCTGATGCTTCCACTAGTCAACCTTCCTCTCAGGCTGAGGGGGAGCGCATAATTGCAGCCACTCTAATCTCATCCTTCCTGTCTCCTAAAATAACCACTCAACCATCAATCCAGACAGACAAGAGCAAAGGCATCCTCACTGTTGTGTCTTAGCCTACAACTACATTGGTTGCTGCTTCTTCAGTCATTAGACCGGACCCTGATGCACCTGTCAGGATTCCCTTTCAAATGAATGACGTTACATACTTGATGACTGAAGATGAAATCCAAGCTCATATGGATAAAGTGGAAAGACTGAAGAAAGTAGCTTTGGAGGAAAATGCAAGCAAGGCTACTCTCATTGAGGTGGTTAATGAGGAAGCCACTACTATTGGACTGAAGCCTTAGGACCTTGCACATAGAGGAGGTGGTGAAAAGTTTAAAAAGGCTCAGGATGATGCTCTGATTGCCCTAAAAGAAAAGTGAGAAGCTAAACTGAAGAGATCTGCTGAAATCAGGCAACAAAACATTGAGAAGTATACCTGGATCATGACACAGAGACTGAACCCAGAACCTATCACTGATGTCAAGATTCACCAGAACTCTAAACCTGCTGTTCTCAGTGTCTACAGAGGTCAGGACAAACAACACTTTGAAGTTCATGATCCTTTCAGATTTGCTGACTTTAGGATCACTGAGCTTGATGAACTTGGTCTAATCATTGCAAAGAAGAACAATGTCGTTGTCAAGAACCTAATGAAATCCCTCAGGATTAGGTATGATCTATTAGCCAAGAAGCATGAGGAACTTGGGATCCCTTCATTGCTACTAGCTTCAGTACCTGCCATTCAGGCTCCTCCTACTCAGTCTTCTAAAAGGAAAAGGAAGAAGATAGAGACTGAACCAGAAGTCAGTACTCCGGGTCTAAACTGCAACAGAGCCCTCCCTGAAGGAGTTACATTTGTGAAAAATTTGGTCATTGAACAACTTGAGAGAGGTCTTTTCTTCATAGATGAGTTTGGAGATCCAGCCTTCCAAAGATGGGCTGACATTGATCAAGCTGGAGTCAAGGAAATGGCAGGATACTTCTTTATGGCCAACCCCATCAAGAATGAGGCTAATGCAGGATTATGTCATGACCTGAAGAACAAAATCAAAGAGCATCCTGATAAACACCTACTGAATAATAAGAGAGCCAAACTTGAAGCCATGGGTCTGAAGTTCTGAAGCCTGAGCATGTCTGTAACACCAACTATCTTTTTTTACTTTGTTTTGTTTAGGATTGTAATATTCATGAATAATATTGATGTTCTGTTTAACTTTCAGTGTCCTAAACAATACGTAGTAAGTCAGGATTATAGAGATAATACCTTTGATATCTCTCACAAAACCCTGAAAACACTCAGGCTATATGTATATCCAAATAAGGGGAGACTGTTGGGTCTATTAAAACTCAAACTCCTTAATTCAGGATTTGAACATAAAATATCCTAAGTGTTTCATAACCGAGAACACCAAACAAGTCACTAAATGCATAGTTGTTCAGTGAGTCATCCTTAAGACGCTCAGGGCGAATCTATGAAGAAAGGTTCAATCATTCAGTGAGGCGGTTCTCAGTGAATGATACTTGAGCCAAAGAAGAGGATAATGGACTCAGTGAAGGATGACAATAACTCACTGAGTTCCATGACTCCTCACCAACTAAGATCACTGAGTGAACAAAGACTGAAGATAAGAAGACTGAAGTAAAGGCGGGATAAGTTTGAATGGATAAGAGATGGTCCTTATCATGCAAATGTCAACTTTCCCTGAATGAGTATAATACCAAGAAGTGTGTCAACACTGAAGACCAAAAAGCATCCTTGTTCTTTACTACTTATAGTCAATTGTAACAAGGGCAAAATACCTATGTATTTTGCAGTCTTGCAAAAATCGGCCGAATCGGCTGATTAATCGGCGATTAATCGGTAATCGGCCCAGGACCTTGGAGAGAATTCCACGGAAATCGGCCAATTAATCGGCCGAGTCCAGAAAATCGGCTGATTAATCGGTAAAAACTAGCTAATCGGCCCCGGACCGCCTCAGTACCGATTCACGATTTTTGCAACATTGGTATTTTGTCCAATGTAGGATGATGTAATATTGTCTTGTAGTCTTTGTCCATTAGGTAAGTGTTAGAAATTACTTGTGTATAAATAGAGAATAAGTAAGAGAGGTAAAGATTACGTTTGTGTACTTAATGCTTAGACATTCACAAACCAAATCTTTACCCTCTCTAAAGAACAACACAATCCCTGAGTTAGCTCAGTAGGATCTTAGTTGTCAGTCAAACTTAGTTTGGGTTTAGTGAGGAGTACACCATACTTGTCATTTCAATCCCAAGGGTTGTTCCGCAAATACTTGGGTATAATTCTTTTGATTAATTTCTAATAAAGAATTAAACGTTGAAAAACTTTGTGTCTTTTCTTTTACGTTTATTTGCGTTTATAATTAATCAACACGTTGCTATACCATGGAACTTGGTTAGATTAACTTTGTAGTTTGGGTTTAGAGATAAAGGATTTATAGTGGTTCGGCTACAAGGACACCTTCCTTGCCCTACTCCACTCCCCGAGCACCGAACTCGAGAGTTTTCTTCACTAAGACAATAACCTCCCTTATGGCGTAGAAAACCGTACACACCAAATGCTTACACCAATTAACGACACAAAGCAAGATGTCGAGTTCTAATCGTAGCTAGAACCAATCTCACACCAAATAACACACCACAACTTCTTCACACCTTTGACTTCTTCAATATGTCTTCACACCACGAGTATCTTCACGCCTTCACAAAATTCTTCACGACTTCAATGTCTTGCAACTTCACAACTTCAAAGCACCTATATCTTCACAACTTCAAGCCAATGATATCTTTGCACCTTCAAGCCAATAGAGTCTTCACAACTTCAATCTACTAATGTCTTCAAGTTTTCTCTACTTGAAAACTTCACTTTCTTCACTACTAGTCACTATTACCACTTTCTCCTACCTTCACTATTATCCAACACTACTTCTTCACTTCAACTTCCACTACACACTTACAACACTTCTAGATTCTACAACTAAGTCTAGCAAACTAATACATACACCTTATTCACCAATTTATGAAAGATCCACAAGATGAAACAACCAAACAACTTAGATAGCAAGATGATACTAAGTTGTAATACTTCTAGTAGAAGTATTCTTCTCTTTGCACTTGTGTGTTGAGGCTTGAATCACTTTGAAACAAAGATCAAAGTATATAAGATCAAAGGATTTTTAGAGGATTGAGAGGGATGTTAAGATCAGAAAGTTTTTAGTGCAAAAAGGTGAGGAAAATGTGTAAATAGATCCAATATTTATAGGGCCAGATTTTACTGTTCGGGAGCGTGCCAGTCCCATTAATTATAGGCCGGTCCCCTTAATCATTAAGGGGGCCGGCTAGTAAAATTAAGGGGGCCGCCCTCCTGAACGTTGGAAAAGTTTTTCTGGATAAAATTTGCCCTTTTTGGTTGGAAATTTGAAATCATATCTTTGTGGTTTAATATAGCATTACCAAAAACGATTTACAAATATATGTAAAATGTTTATATCATTTTATAAGATGTTATGTCTTAAGACAAAATTTCCTTTGATCTTGTAATACATTAGACACTTTGTTTATCCATACCTTAAGTGATTTAATGGTAAAGATGAGTATTTACTACTAAATACTTGTTTATGTCTTAATCTTTGGTTTGATGAGTTTTCATTTTGTGATTATCAAAACATAGAGATATCGAAAGATATGAATAACGTTTTTAGTCATTTATTTATATCAACAATCTCCCCCTTTTTGATGATTACAAAACCTAAACTCATTAAATCCAAAAATTAATTTTTAGACAAGTATTTAGTGAGTTTATATTCACTTCTCCCCCTTTTTGTAAAATCAAAAAGGTTTAAGCCAAAAGAAAGGAAGCTCCCCCTTGATGTATGCTCCCCCTCGTTTGAGGGCACCAAGGGTTCGAGAATTGGGATTCTTGCAAGAAAAATATTAGAAGCACAAGCATAGCACAAACAAGCACATATATTATAATACCAACAAGTAATAAGCATGGCAAAAGATAATGAGGAATACATATTAAGTCATTCATTGATAGAAAATGATTATGTCAACCCATAAACATTGTTATAAAAGCCATAAATATAGAATACTAAGACTAAGTATAGCATCCTATTGTGCTAACAAGGAGTGTCACCAAACTTTCTTGAATCCCAAAATGGTTGAAAGGTTTTATTTGAAAATGAGAAACATAAGCATATAAAATGCTTGGTGGATTAGTGGAGATAAACTTTTGGTTGCATGGATGTTGGTGAGTTTGGAGATGTGGAACTTGTAGGTGGTGGGTTAGAGATAGGGTTTGTTGATTGAGGGTTTTGATGTTGTTCAAGTGATGATGTTTGTTGAGATCTTGTAAGAAGATACTCAATCCAAGTGAAGTGCTCATTCAAGGCAATGGTTTGTTGTTGAATGAAGATGTAACAAGGGCAATTGTTGACATGCTTCTCAACTTGGTTGATGTTGTGTGGTGATGATGGTGAGCTTGATTGGGTTGGATCCAAATTGCGTTGCGCAAGATGTAATGCTAAAAGAGCACTAAGCTCATGAGCCTCTTTTAGCTCCTCAACGAACTTCAAGTGTTCGGAGGAAGGTGATGATGGTGGAACATGATGGTTGTCTTAGGTGAAGGTTTGAACATGCAACATAGGAATGGCATGTGAGGTTGTAGGATGTGGTGGTGGTACTCTTGGTGGTGGAGACATGGTTGCGCTTGGGTAGTCATGAAAACATGAAATGGGTGGAAGAGGTTCTCCAAGTGTGAGTGGTGTTTTTGTTGAATGAGCAACATGTGAAGTATTGATTGAAAGATTGGGATTGTTGTTTTGGGATTGAGCATGCTCATCATAAGAAGAGGCATGAATGAGGGAATGAATGGGTGATAGGTTGTGAGATGAATCATTATTGTGGGTTTGAGGTTTAGTAGTTAGTTGATTTGGAACAACAGCACTTGAGTTATGACAAGAATCAAGTTTCCTCCTCCAAACGGGTTTGACGGAGATCCTTGCGGTTCTTGAAATCTTAGGTTTTTGGTTGTTGGGAGATGACATGTTTGGGTGTGATGGCATTAATGATGGAGAGAGGGTATTTATAGTGTATGAGAAATGTGGTTTAGGAAGGTAAATTTTGAGGGATAGCATGGAACAAAATATGTTTGTGAATTTTGGAAAGTATAGGCTGAAATGGGTCAAAAAGTGATAAAGAAAATAGTATCCCTGACCATCAGATGGTCGGTCCCCTTAATCATTAAGGGGGCCGCCTTATATAATTAAGGGAGCCGCCCATCTGGTGATTCCCAGAATGCCAGAAATGGATTTTTGGCAGAAAATTTTCAAAAAGGTTGTGTTTTTGGATTTGGATTCAAGTAAGTTCAACTCTTTGAGGCAATATAGGGCATACTATTCATGAATGTAGAGAGTGATATAGAAATAATTGAAATAGGCAATAAATTTCTAATAATCATGCTATCTATTTATTTATCAATTAAGATATGCAACTAAGGAGGCAATAAGGCAAATAAGCTAAATGTGCAACTATATGAAGATGATAACATTTAGCCTAGAGCAAACATGTTGATGATTGTTAACAAGTAACAAATAGGTGGATATGATTATATGGACTTCAAGACTTGTTACAAACAAGATCCATATGGGCAAGTCATGATTCTCATGAAATGATTTGATTAAATTGTGAATGTCATTTCCAATAGAAGTGTATGACACATCTGAGAAAGTTAAATGTGTTTTAAGCAAAACGTTTTTAGTTTTATTCGACAATGTTTTGAAGTAAATTCAAGTGTGCATTACAATAACATAGATTGAATTTTGTTTCATAACGTGTAACAAAAAAAATTTTCAATCTTGTTTTTGATTAAAATAATGGTTATGAAAGAAGTTTTAGTTAAGTAAATTGTTTCAAAAAAAATATTTCATTCAAAAAGAGAGAAGTTTTAAACATGATGTTTTGATCATGATAATCAAGAAGTTGCAAGTGAAGGATTTGAAATAGAAACTTATCATGCTCAAGAGAATCAATTAAGCCCATTTTCACACATAATCATCTTTAATGACACCTAAAGATATTAAGTGAAATGATAGATACTTATGATCTAAATGCAATGGGACAGGAAGGAGCAAGGTAAATAGTTCATGGATACAAGATAGACATGTGTGTGTGTGTGTGTATATATATATATATATATATATATATATATATATATATATATATATATATATATATATATATATATATATATATATATATATATATATATATATGTGTGTGTGTGTGTGTGTGTGTGTGTGTGTATGTGTGTATACAAAGAACATCATAATATCAAGTTGCAAACAAATATCAATTATAATACATCTATTAATGCAACTAGTAAGATCATATAGCTTAAGTGGAAGGGTTCTACTATAGATCATAGAAGATTAAGAGAAATGATAATAGACTAAACAACAAGAAGGTTAATAATGCTAATATCATGTATGCATATATTAGTGTTAATAATCTAAAAGCATGTCAACTTATCAGTTAAATCATATTCACATACTAATTGAAGCATTCTAAAATATAATGTAATACTGGCAAGTTTTTGAAAAGAGAACTTATCTCAGGTCCAGCTTTTCTTTAAGAGTGGGCATGAGGGTAATGGAAGAAATCATAGAAGTTTGTCCAAAACATGTCGAAGTAGCTAAATAACATTCAAATGCAATAAAAATCAAGGGAGCATGATACCAAAATTCCAAGAGCGAATAGCAAAATGCCGAGACAAGAAGATTCCCGCAACAACGTCATAGGCGAAACGATTGCAGAATGTGAAGTAACGTGATAGAAACCAATAGCCGTCAAAGGTAATAGAGCGAGATGAGTAAATCAACACGTAATAGACTCTTCGTTCGTTAATTACCTAAACATGATAAAAATCTTGGTACCCAGATTCTCATGGGTCCTAGTTGGTTAGATGAGAACATCCATTGCATTTGAATGCACATGATGAGGATGTTGTCGATAAGTACAAGAATTCACCAATAGTTTGTTTTAATTAACAAACAATGACTTTCTTGACTAGAGCAATAGATAATGAGTGTTAATAGTATTAGTTCTAAATTTATTCACTAGGTTTAACAAATTTTATTTGTTTTGATACATTCGTTGAAGGATTATTTACGATAAATCTTAAGCCGGTTTTATCATAAAATGACTTTTGAATGTTGAGAAGATATTTTAAAGATTTAGAACTATTTTCGAATTTTGCCAATGTTTTTGCTCTTTCATTTTCCATTTTAATTTCATGTTTGTAGTCTTGACATTTTTTACATTCAAGATCAATTTCAATATTACTTTCAAGTCTAGACATTTTATCTTCTAAAATTATTTCTTTTTCAAAGTTGTTTTTAGCGGATGTTAAAGATTCATTTTTAAAAATAATTTTTGAGTCAATGTTGCATAAATGTTTGAAGTTGTTTTCCATTTTTGAAAATTCTAATATAAATTAATCATAGCAAAAATGTTTGGTTTTGGATTGTACCTTATTTGTAGTTCTACATTCTTCACATGCTATACGGTGATCAATTCCATTTTCCATGTTGCTCCAAGTTTTGTTTGTAGTTTCGCTTGGATCTAGAAGCATGTAGTTCTTGCCATCAATACTTGTGTTCGCATTTGTTTGAATATTTTCATAAGCCGTATTATCATCGTCATCTTTGCACTTGTTGCACCATGATTTATTCAAGCTCTTTCTTCGGATTTGGCTCATGTATTCTTCGTTATAGATACCTTCAATGATCATATTTGAACTAGTAGTACATGTGTTTGTTTCAACTAAATATTTATTTACTAAATTTTCTAGATTAACTATTTCTTGTGCAATATCAAGTTTATCATCTTTGATTCTACATTTCTCTTGGTGAAACTTTAAAAGACATTTCCAAATATCATTTGCCGTTTTATAACGAAATAATCTTTCATATTTAACTCTTGGTAGAGTTTTAAAAATAAGTAATTTGGCTTTAGTGTTTTTATCAATTTTGGTTTGAAGATTATTATATTGATTTTCAAAATCTATTTTGGTTCGTTTAAGATCACCAATTGAAATGATATGCCAAAGATCAAGATCTATTGATTTCACATAATTTTCAAATTTGTTTTTCCATTCAAGAAAATGATCATTTTCAAATAAAGGTGGTTGTTGTGCAAATTTCCCTTCTACATATTTTTCAAATTCCATAGATCGTTACAAGTTTTAAAATACAATCTATTTTAAAAATCTTGCTAGACGTGGCTCTTGATACCAATTGTGGAAAACTAGAAAGGGGGGGGGGGGGTTGACTAGTTTTGCGTCTATTTCGTTTAATAAAAATTTACTTTCAAAGAATCGATGGTATTTTGTAAAAACCTTTGAAGCTAAAGTATAGATACAAATTAATTCACATATATCACATAAATACTACTTATTTAAAGTGTTGAATAGAAATTATAATTTCATATATCTCACTTAAATATAAGTTTGTATTTATATATATATATATATATATATATATATATATATATATATATATATATATATATATATATGTGTGTGTGTGTGTGTGTGTGTGTGTGTGTGTGTGTGTGTGTTTTAATGATTGTATATACTTTTAATTTACTAATGTATAATTAATGTTTTGAATGGAACCTAGTTTGATCTTTATGTGAAACCAATATATGCACAACACACAATAATAATAATGTACGAGAAGCAAGTAAGTAAACGAGCAAAGAATAAGAGATGGAAAGATCAAACCGAGAGACAAAGGATTTATAGTGGTTCGGCTACAAGGACACCTTCCTTGCCCTACTCCACTCCCCGAGCACCGAACTCGAGAGTTTTCTTCACTAAGACAATAACCTCCCTTATGGCGGAGAAAACCGTACACACCAAATGCTTACACCAATTAACGACACAAAGCAAGATGTCGAGTTCTAATCGTAGCTAGAACCAATCTCACTCCAAATAACACACCACAACTTCTTCACACCTTTGACTTCTTCAATATGTCTTCACACCACGAGTATCTTCACGCCTTCACAAATTTCTTCACGACTTCAATGTCTTGCAACTTCACAACTTCAAAGCACCTATATCTTCACAACTTCAGGCCAATGATATCTTTGCACCTTCAAGCCAATAGAGTCTTCACAACTTCAATCTACTAATGTCTTCAAGTTTTCTCCACTTGAAAACTTCACTTTCTTCACTACTAGTCACTATTGCCACTTTCTCCTATCTTCACTATTATCCAACACTACTTCTTCACTTCAACTTCCACTACACACTTACAACACTTCTAGATTCTACAACTAAATCTAGCAAACTAATACATACACCTTATTCACCAATTTATGAAAGATCCACAAGATGAAACAACCAAACAACTTAGATAGCAAGATGATACTAAGTTGTAATACTTCTAGTAGAAGTATTCTTCTCTTTGCACTTGTGTGTTGAGGCTTGAATCACTTTGAAACAAAGATCAAAGTATATAAGATCAAAGGATTTTTAGAGGATTGAGAGGGATGTTAAGATCAGAAATTATTTAGTGCAAAAAGGTGAGGAAAATGTGTAAAATGATCCAATATTTATAGGGCCAGATTTTACTGTTCGGGAGCGTGCCGGTCCCCTTAATTATAGGCCGGTCCCCATAATCATTAAGGGGGCCGCCTAGTAAAATTAAGGGGGCCGCCCTCCTAAACGTTGGAAAAGTTTTTCTGGATAAAATTTGCCCTTTTTAGTTGGAAATTTGAAATCATATCTTTGTGGTTTAATATAGCATTACCAAAAATGATTTACAAATATATATAAAATGTTTATATCATTTTATAAGATGTTATGTCTTAAGACAAAATTTCCTTTGATCTTGTAATACATTAGACACTTTGTTTATCCATACCTTAAGTGATTTAATGGTAAAGATGAGTATTTACTACTAAATACTTGTTTATGTCATAATCTTTGGTTTGATGAGTTTTCGTTTTGTGATTATCAAAATATAGAGATATCGAAAGATATGAATAACGTTTTTAGTCATTTATTTATATCAACACAACGCTTGAAAGATTGTATCAATTTTCTTTTCCCATATGATTGTATCATTTTTTTTCTTTTGATTTGAGTTAGATTTGAGAAAGAAAATGTTTAAGCCGATCATTTGTGTGTATGTTTGTGTTTTGTGGAAAATGGAAGAAAGATCCAGAATTTGTATGTGTGAGTGACTAGAAAACGGAGTTTGTGAGTAGCAATTCACTATTCTTAACACTGTACACCCTCACACATGCCACTGTAGCTGGAGCTACAAAGTGTAGAGGTAGCAATTTGGGGTACCGATTGTACAAATGTTAGTATTATAATGGAGTGGAGGCAGGAATTTGGGGGTTAAAGCCCAATGCTTAGTATGTTGATATAATAATTCATGAGTCCATAAAGCAGTATGAGGTCATTGGCAAAAGTGCCTCATAGGTAGAATACTCTTGTTAGAGCAAGTCAACATATTTTTAAGTAGTATAAAATGTGATTTTGCTAATTTGTCATTAACTAAAAGCCAAGCCAGACACTATTTAATGAAAAAAGATCAGAATGAATCTCGAACACCCATTAAAGGTTTAAAGTTTAGACATACATTAATATATATACTAATCGTCATTTGAAATGATGCCGTGTATGATGCATGGGCTTTTGATTTTGTAGAGTGTCAATCAAGTCACAAACATGTATGGTTCTTGTGATTAGGATCGAATTATATGGAGTTTTAAAGAGAGAGAGAGTTTAGAGAGAGAAAGAAATGGGAGCCTTGAGAGAAACTAGAAATGTATTATCTTGTGAATGAAGGTCCAACCCTCTCCACATGTGGAGAGGGGTATTTATACTTATCCTACAAAGAAACATAAAAACGCCCACACCCGGGCTATGGATCAGGCATACAGTGGTTAAGACCCGTTCTTCTTCCACGATGTTACTTAGACTAAACTAATACTTAACAAAATAATAGACTAACTACGAGCTAACTTAAATGCTATTACAATAATTAGGTGACCGAGACTTTTATAGGAATATCCGTATTCCTAACAATCTCCCCCTAAGCGAGGTCACCTTTGAAATTAAGCTCTTTGGTCTTTAAGCATTCTTTCGTCTTTGTAGCTCGTAGGTTCTGATTCTTCACTTTTCTGCACATTTTGTACTTCACGCAATGAACTTGTGATTTGAGTTCCTTTGAGTTGTGTGATCTTTGAGCTTCTTTGAGATCATCAGCCTTAGTAAATCTCCAACCTCATCCTAAGATGTATCGCCTTCATGTGATGTATTGACTTTAGGACCATCATGCTCACACCCTTCTGTATCTGGAGACTTTACATCAGAGTTGTGGATCAGGAGACTTTTTCATCAGAGTTGCGGAAACGTTGTTGGTAGTCTCTCAATTTTTGTTGTAGCAAGCCTCTCATTATCATTGTTAGTGAGGAGGATGTGTGAGCATGAGGCATGGATTGACCCGATTCAGTTGGAGATAGGAGCCATCAACGCCATCTATATATGTGTCCCTGAAATAAAACAGTTAGCAATAAAGATAGAGAACGAATATGGATTTGTCATTCGTTCTGCGAGGACAGACTACCCTCCGGTTTTGTGAAAACCGACTTGTGATCAGGTAGAGTCTCTTTTAAAGAAGACTCTCCTTGACAGGAATTTGCAGCTTGTAGTAATGAATTTTCCAAAGAATCCACTTCGGAATCTTCATACTAAGCATGTTCTCATACCGGAACGTCTCAAAGTAGACACCACGATAGAGTGAATCGGTGAATTTATATTCACTGATTGATGAGAAATTGATTTATATAAATCACTCGCGTGTCAAATAATAAACATTTTTGAGACACAACAAGAGTTTTAAGCTTTTAATCACATTTCCATCAAAAAATACTTTTGTTTGAAAGATTATACACAATCAATGTGCTCGAAAAATTAGTATGTGAGCACATTGAAAGGTTTTAGCAAAAGTATCCGTCAATCCATATCGTGGAACAAGTTTAATTCAATGTTGAATTGCACCATCGTTGCTTTTCAGTTGTCACTTGATCATTGATCCAAGATGGATCTCACATGTCACCTACCAAGAGCTTGAAAGATGTTCGCTCTAGAAGGATTTCCATCGTCATTGTGAATATTTTCATATCACTCGGATGTTCTGGCAATACCACAAGGATAATGCATAGGACTCTAAATATTTTATCTTATTTTCCACATTGTTTGAAACAATAAGCATATTTGGAATTGTGTCCTAACGAGATTTATGGATGATCTCTTGGCTCTAGACTCAATAGTGCGTTTTGATCCGCTCCTGGAGACTGGGGAGGCGTCTCCTATTTTAGGTACCAACATGGCTCGCAATGAGCGGTCAATATGTTGCACAGGGTTCCCCGTGAGAATGAAACAAGCTCTTTTAAGAGAACTTGAGTGGTTAGGAAGTTTAGTGCAGTGTGTCACTGGGTCCATGACGTCTTGTCTTCAATACTGGTGTTACCTTAGTAACCGCCAGTAGCTTATGAATTGAACCCGGTTTCTGCCCTAAGGCTGAATTTATGGAGGGCTATTTCTTTTCACCCTTTTCACATTTCATTTCTTTTTCATTCTTCAATCCCTTCAGTGCTTACCGAGACTTCATCACTAGAACCTTGTTGGGTTTGTTCCAGTCCTAGCTCTATCTCAGTCCCCACTATTCCTTTTCTTACTTTACTCATTTTTTCAATCATTCCTAAGGACTTCTAATCTATCTAGAGGATTGTCCCTGGGAAGATCCTTCTGGTTCTAGTAGATCATGGGAAATCATACCTAACCTTAACCAACCTTATAACTCCATGCATAAAGATAAATGGTCGGTCTTTGGTATTACTTCCATAAATGCCTTTTGCTCCCCCTCAATATGTGCACCGATATTCGAAAATGTTTAGCACATATGTGAGAGCCTATTTATTGAGTCCAAAAGATCACTTTTGATTATCAGATTTCATATTTAAATCACATTCTCTCCCCCGATCAAAAATTTCAAATCTTTCGAGATTTTTGATCTCAATTGATTTAAATAATTTAGAAAACTTTTAGGAGAGAAATGCGGTCAATTTTAATATTTTCTGATAAAATAGGAACCTTTTTCTTGCTCCCCCTAAATCTGTGAGGGAGGTTGTTATGTGTCATATTTGATGAGTTTACAAAAGATTTAAAGTTTTAACGAAAACTCTTTGAAAATTTCTCATTCTGACACATAACCCTCACAAAGTATATTATTGCAAGGTTTTTTGTACAAAGTGTGGGGAGTTTTGATGATACATAAAATTTTGAGAAATCACTCTCCCCCTCAATCAATGACGGATGTTAAAGCTTAAATATTTCCATAAAATATTAAAGTCATTGATTGAGTGAAAAATTTTATCAAAATTTAGATTTAATTTGATTTTCAATCAAAATCTCATGGTACCACCAAGTTTTGCACAAATACTTTCTGGAAAAATCATAGAAGGGAAGGTATTTGGAGATAAAAAGAAGACTTCTCTTCTTTATCAAGAAATAATGCACTGAAGCGTACATTAGATCGAGGAAACATAGATATAAAGTAATCCATGCCCAGGTGAACTTCACCCGGTACAAGGAACAACCGTCTTTTTGGCGACGTGTTTTCCCCATTTTGAAAAACGGGTTGCTATCTGAAGTAATAGCAAGCCATAATTTTAAGTCCAGGTTACAGCCTGAAATGACTGTAAGCCATATATATATATATATATATATATATATATATATATATATATATATATATATATATATATATATATATATTTGTAAGAATGTTTTGAGATACGACTTGTTTTTGAAAAAAAAAACTTTATTTGAAACCAAAAAACTCTTGCTCAAGCATATGTATGATTCTGTGTCATTATTGAATGACATTTCTAGAAACGTACATAATATTTATTACACAAGAGACATGTCGTGAGAATAATATTTTTGGATTTTTATGATTTTTCAGATTTTTATAGGTTTTATATTTTTCTATTTTCTTTTTGTTTTAAACTATGTACAAAGGATATGTGAAGTAAATCCATTACTCCTCATTTTCTTCCTGAAGACATTTGAGTGACACTGGCGAAGGACTCTTCATTCCAAATCACGGGAGAATGAATTGAAGCCGTTCTCTCAGAAGTGCTTTTGTGAAGAAATCCGCCAGCTGAGATTCTATCTTCACGAAGTAAAAGTTCCACTACCCCTTTCTCAACTTAATCCACCACACCTTTGAAGAATCCATTTACCAGGAGAAACTTTGATAGTGTATCATACCATGCCCTAGGCACCTGCTTTAGACCATAGAGAGCCCTTTTTCAGATGATGGACATTGGTAGGACGATCAAAATCCACAAATCCTTCATGTTGACTGATATAAACGACTACATTCAGCTTGTCATTTAGAAATGCAGATTTTCACATCCATTGATAGACCGTCATCCTCTGACTTGCTACATTGGCGAGAAATATTCTGATAGCTTCAATGCGAGCAACTAGAGCGAAATATTCTTCAAAATCAATGCCGTCCTTCAGACGATATCCCTTAGCAACAAGCCTTGCCTTGTTTTCAGAACAACATCATGCTCATCATGTTTCACTTTGAAGATCCACTTTGAGCAATAATCATTACACAGTCTGGAGATAGGACCAATTCCCATACTTCAATTCGTTCGAATTTGCGAACTTCTTCATGCATCGCATTAACCCAACAGTCTTGACATCTTTGGGTTCGACTTTGGATAGTACGGAATTATAAAAGCACAACAAGGCAAAGGTGGTAAGTTGCCTTCGTGTGAACACCGGTCGAGTAAGATTCCCAATAATGTTATCAATCAGATGATCATTGGTTCATTTTCTGAGATTTTGATGTGGTTGAGGGTAGGAACCTGAAGAATTCATGTTTGTATCCCTTGAAGAAGGTGTCTCGGAAGAAGATTCTGGAGCAAATAGGTTCTTGAACAGAGCATACTCAAGAGGAGCAAATGAATTCACTTCAAAAGAATTGTCGACTGCAGTGCCTTGATGTACAGAAGGAGATTGAAGATTTAACAATGATGGTGAATAACTAGCAGATGGAGCATCTTGATCAATTCAAGTAGACACTGATGGACCATTTGAGTTGTACAAAACCGGAGCAGCAGCAGCTGGTGGGGTTGGTGTATCATCAGTAGGTGTCTCAAATTATTCATCAAACATTGGTTCAAATAAGATCTTCAAAGGCTCACTTCTAGGAGGTACATAAAGTACTGCAGGCGTGGAATACTGTACAAGGCCTAAACTGATTGGTTCAGGGGACAAAAGTTTAAACTCCGTTCCATTGTTTGTCTGGATGATTCTGATGGTTTTGTAGAGTCTTACTAGCTGCTATTAGATAAGTTTTATGATAACTTCTAGAGTCTCGTCCTTGGTTCTCAAAAACTTTACCCATATAAACCGAGAGTATTCGTCGACAACAACGAGTACATATTACTTCCCATTAATACTCCACTCACTCATTGGTCTGCCTTGGTCCAAGTGAAGGGTGTAAAGAGCTTCCATATTGGTGTTGACAATTTTGGGTTTGTGAGTATGCTTCATTCTTTTGCCCAGTTGACAAGCCGAATGAAGATGTTCCTTATCAAACTTTAGTCTGGGTAGACCTCATACAAGATTGTTGCGAGCAAGATCATTGATGGTACCAAAGTTCAAGTGATTAAAACTTTGTTGCCATAGCCACGATTTGTTCTTTGAGGCCTTTGAGAGAAAGCAAATAGTAGAGGACCGCATCATGTCTTCAATAGAAAAGGTGTATAGATTTTTGCCATGACTGTCTTTAAGAAGATCAATATCATCCAATTCTCAGACGAAGCATGTGTGTTTTCTGAAGGTAACTTCAAGATCGAAATCAAAATATTGACCAACAGAGAACGGATTATGCCCAAGTCCTTCCACGTAGAATACTCACGAAATTAGCAGTTACCAGAAACATAATCTCCATAACCCATAATTACCCCAAAATGGTAGATCCCAAATATAACTTTCCAGATAACCTTATTCACAAAATTCTTGATCCCTGAGCGATCCCCAATCATATGTTTTGAGCAGCCTGAGTCCAAATGTCAATGAACGATCTGTCGACCTGCATTTGAAAACAGACGAAAGATGAGAGTTTGGAGTGCCGGATCCCCAATTTGAGTTGGGTTCCAGTTGATTAGAGCAAACAACTTCTGGAGCAACTGGGACCTTAAGTTCATTCATTTCAATGGTGGAAGTTTCACTAATCAAAGCAATGGGCCTAGTTAAAGGACATCTGGCCTCTAACGGGAAAGTTCTACTAGTTGGCTTCCATTTCTTAATAGGCACTACTTTAGAGTTTGTCATCCTAGTAAAAGGGCACTGTTCTCCTAAAGTGAATTTCCTTCCAGTGGGCTTCCATTGATAACCAACATTGGCAAACAGTTTTCCTGTTGCCTTCCAAATTTGCTTAATTTGTTTAGCACTCCAAACTTTCTTAACTGGGGGTTTGTTAAACGACTTCAGAAATTCCTCAACACATTTATCATGATTACTCAAGGTTAAGCATTTATTACATGTTTTGCAAAGTGAATTAGGATTTGAATTATGGTTCCTTTTGTTCAACTCACGCTTATAGTTCCTAATGTGGTCTTCTACATTTGTCTTAGGAACACTTTTAGCTAGAGAAGTCCTATAATCCTTCATATGACTCCTAGGTTTTGACTTGCTAGCATTAGTGACACTATTAACTCCTATAGAGGGAGTGATGAGAACCTTAGTCTTTTTCACTTCTAGTTGCTGAACATGTTTTGATGTGTTAGGATCTGAAGTTTCCAAAGGTTCAGCGAAGGTAACATGCTTGTTTGTTGACTTAGAGGATGATGCAGATGACCTATCTTGCTTGCTATCAATCTTAGACATGTACCAATAGCATATTCTAAGAGTTCCTGAGATCTATTACTGAGAAAGCAGGTACCTACAATAGCATCATCAAGTGGTTTTGCTATCCTATCCTCTTCAATGGTTTCACGAAGTAAGTCAAGGCACTCCTTAAGATGTTTCAGATAGTCACTATGAACTAACTTATTATTCCTAAGAGGAAGAGGAATGTACACAGCATCAATTGCATATTTTTTACAGTTACAAACCACAGACTTTATATTGTCACATTCATTTAACGGCATTTTCCCTTTCACTTTTGTCTTTAGATTCTCAATTTCATTAAGCAAAGAAGTTATTTTCTCATTTGTTTTCTCACGAGTGATCTTGATAGAATCATATAACTCTTTGTAATGTTGTTTAACTTTAGAATTTTCAGCTTGAAAACAATCATTTTCATGTTTAAGTAAGTTGATTGTGTTTTGAAGTTGAAAATTATGAGAATCTGCAGACATTGGTTTATGGGAGTTGACCACAACATTCATGGGAGACTTCAATTGGGCAATTTGAGCCCTCAATAATCTAATTTTGTTCGTGTGAGCTTGAATTTTTTCATCCCTTTTTGCTAATTCAAAATATGCATTAAATTCCGGAGCATCAGAAGATGTCTTGGCCTTTGAAATTTTCATTTTTTTCTTCTAAATGTTGATATTTTAATTGTAAATTAAGATTCTCAACTTCTAGTTTAGAAAGATGCTTGACCATGTTTTCATGATCATCATTTTGAATTTTTTCAAGCAATTTCAAATTCTCCCCCTCAAGCTCAACAACATGATTGTGAAGGTTTTTCAAAGCAATAGACATTTCATGAAATTGACAAGCAGTAAGAGATGACTCTGTAGCAGTGTAAAACACATCTTGTGTAATACATTTAGCAATCAAGTTATCATTCATGATAAGAATATTTTTTCTGGCAATTTCACTGTGCTGAAGATCTATAGCTTTTTGTTTACACTCGTTTTCCACATCTTTAAACACTTCTTTCATTTCTTTAAGCTCAACATCAAGGGATTGTCGTAAACCCTCAAAATGTTCGTTGATTTGTTTAAAAAATGGAATAACTACAGTTAAGTAACACTCTTTGGTTAACTCAAATCCCCTTTCACCCTCAGTAATTCCCGTTGGCGTGATTCTCTTTTTGCATGTTTTCTCAAAATCAGTAAACATTTGATACAGGACATAAATTCTAATAAGAGTTTTACATTGCGTGGGAAGGGACAACTGAACTAAGTGCATCGGTGTATTGGGGGGATACACCGTTGGGGCAGCTAACTTTAGGGATGTTTTGGCCTTAATTTCCTCAGCTTTTATTTTCTCGATATCTAAGGGCCAAAATACCTGTTCTGGTGTTAACTTAGTTTGAGGTGCAAAAACAGTCACTCGGTTTTGTTCATAATAATCATGGGGTTTAACAATGACTCTGTGTTTAATGCACTTTGGATCCTTCATTTTATTATCAAATCTCTCTCTATTGGCAGAATCAAGTTCATCCAATTCTTTATCGGACGAACTATTTGGGGGATCATGATTGGGAGTAAGCATAACCTTAGCATCATAGAAGGTAGGTTGAGAGTCTCTAACGCTCTTAAGGAAGTTTGTTTTAGGCAACCCTAAATCCTTATCACTATGCTTATCCCGCAGTTTCATGTGCTTTTCCACCATTTGAGCTGTTTGAGGAGTTTGGCCAAGAACATACAACTTGTTTTCAAGTTTGTTTTTCAACTGCTTAAGGTTGGAAAATTCGTTTAACAGTTTAGTTTCCTTTTGTTGAAATTCACTTTTTAGGAGATTTACACTATCCTGAATTTCCTGTTTTTCCTTAAAAACACGTTCAAGTTGATTTTGGAAAGACTTAATCTCTTGTTTCAAGGCCATTTCCTTTAAATTTTGTTCAGTGATGTAGGCATGCATTTGCCATTCCATTTTTTGTTTACGTTCTGTAAGCTCAAATTTAGCACGTTGTTCATAGAACCTTACTTAATCCCTAAGAGTATTTATCCTAGTGGTTAGGGTGTCATCTGGTGCAACTACAGTATGCTCATCTAAATCACACATTTCATCATCAGCAGAGGATATATCACTTGGTACAACAGACTCAACGTTGTGCTTCACATATTGTTCATATGGGACAATATTGCTATTTCCCAAATTTGCAGTATCTAATTCAACAACGTTTGTTTGTTGTACCTCGTTACATATCGTTTGCTCATGCATTTCATTGATATCACACACAACAGAATACTTTCCACAAGATACGTCAGAATTACTGTCGTGATCAGAATGTTGCTCACTTGGGAACACTTTGATGGTTCCAAGTCAGCCTCAATCGATTCATAAACATTATTTCGTTGTATATCATAGAAGGTCTTTTGTTCATCATTAACAGTGCATTTATCATATAGTTTTAGTACCTCAGATATGATGGATGATTTGGATCGATAGGATTGTTGTGTGGGAGAGACAACAGATGATAAGTTAGCCATGAAGATTGTCTGAGCAGTGGGTTCATCATCAACATCTGAGTCGAAAGCATCACAATCTTCAGCTTGGAAGATGTTTGGATCATTAAGAGCTAAATCCTGAATTGGTCGTTCATCCACTTCATCATCAAATGTTTTTCCATCATCCCCAGCAAGAAATGCCAAATCATCCTCATTAAGTACCACTCCATTCTCTTGAGCTTGCATGAGCAACATTTTGTTCTTAAAGTAATCTGAGTTTTGAGGACGTTTTGGTTGAGTGCAGTTTCTGGCAAGGTGACCTAAACCCCCACAGTTGTAACATTTTGGTTGCCTTCCTTGTCCTTGATTCACATTAGCACCTCTGTTCTGAAAGTTACCCCGTACAGCATTTCTTTGATTCACATTATGTCTTCCCTGAACGTTTTGCACCATTACTTTTCCGTCTTCCACAATGGCTTGATTACGTGGATTGGAGGAAGTTCTGAGTTGATTGTTGGAAGATGGGAGTGCAACCCTGAAATGTTGAACCAGTAGAGATACTTGATTGGAGAGATTATCAATCATCTTGTTTGTATGAGAGTATCCTGAGTCGAGATGAGAGTTCATGGTGGCTGATGACTATAGCGATGAGTGATCCATTGAAGACACCGGTTGATTAGCTGGCACTATGCTACTCATGAAAGCAAGTGAGTCACTGGTGACTGTAGGATTAAGTTTCTCTCTTAATTGACGATCATAAGCAGCATGCTTCTCATGTTGTTGCAAATAAGCGAACAGTTGCTCATAGTTCGTATTTCTCAATCCTTTGTTGAGCTTGACAGCAGTGACAAACCGATCCCACTCAGGTGACATGTTGTTTACAAACTTAGAGTTGAGTTGAATGTTAGGCATTGTCATTCTGATCATTCTCATATCATTAACCAACTTGTGAAATCTGACATAGTAATCGGTAATGTTTTCACAAGGATTCATTTTGAAATGCTCAAACTCATCATATAATTGAGATTCACGGTCTTCTTTGGTCAGCTCTGAGCCAGACATAAGCATTTTGACATTATCCCACACTGCTTTGGCTTCAGTGTTGAAGTTGATTAGCTTGTACACATCTTTGCGTAACCCTTGTATTACTATGTTGGAGGCACGAATGTCAGCATCATAGTGCTTCTTTTCAACATCAGTGAGATCATTGTAAGTGTGTGGTCTATCAATTCCCTGAACAACAGAGCCATCCTCCGTAGTGGAGATAACATCTCTGGTTGTACCCATCTGCATAGGACCTTCATCGATAGATTGTAGAATGTTCCCACCATTTTCTTTACCCAAGCAGTACAATCTGATCCTTTGCGCCCATGATTCATAATCAGTCCTGTCTAGCATTGGTGGTCGGGTGTCGGACCCAGCAGCTTGAATGTCATCAGATACAGTCGACATCTCAAAATCTTCAAACGGGATTTTACAGCTTTAGTGACTTAAACCGAGAAATGATTCATTCTAGGGATTTTACTAAAGTCAACAAAAGAAACCGGAAGATATATTCAGCAGATTGAACTAATAGAGAGATACCAGATGAGTCACAGTCTGCATCAAGTGTTAAGTTATGACAAGTCCAGTTGCAATTTAACCAATTGAGATTAGTCAAGTCGTAAGGATTATCTCACAACGTCAGATCACAATTAGATCAATTGAAATGACTAAGGTTACAACAATACACGAATTGCAAATTGTATACCCAATCACATGAATCTCATCACTTAGTGAATAGCTAAATAATGTGAGATAGTCGCAACTGTATGCACTAATCGGAGTAGAAGATAAACACAAGGTGAGCAAAACGCAGTGGAAGGTAACCGCAAGGTAGGTAACCACAGAAACAGGTAATCACAAGGTGAGTTAACCGCAGGGAGCAACTAACCGTAGAGTACACTAACCGCAAGATAGGTGACCACAGAGAGAGGTAATCACAAGGTGAGTTAACCGCAGGGAGGAACTAACCACAGTAAGTAGCAAACCGCAGAAACTAAACGTAGTCCACTAAACCGCAGAAGCTAAACGCAGTCAGATAGTCTCAGATACCAATCGCAGATCATCTAACCGCAGGAGCTAGTCGCAATGACAATAGTCCAAAAATGTCACCTTCCTTGCGATTTGTTTGTATTCCCAGAATAGTAATTGCAGACAAACTAACCACAGAGATCAGGAGCTAATCGCAGTGAAGCAATGGAACAGTGGAGCTAATCGCAACAATGAAAAATGACCAAAACTCAATCTAAGCTTCAAATAAGCTTATGAAATATTATAACCAACTGAACCACAGTGTTGTGCTAACACCAAGGATCATAAAATTACATCTCTAACACATCTAATAACACAAGAAAGATCAAACTAAGATGTTGTGAATAAAACTCTTCTAACTCACAAAAAACTACACAAAAACCACACCAAAACCGAAATATCCAAGGCCCTAAGATGTAACCTTGGCTCTTGATACCAATTGTAGAGTGTCAATCAAGTCACAAACATGTATGGTTCTTGTGATTAGGATCGAATTATATGGAGTTTTAGAGAGAGAGAGAGAGTTTAGAGAGAGAAAGAAATGGGAGCCTTGAGAGAAACTAGAAATGTATTAGCTTGTGAATGAAGGTCCAACCCTCTCCACATGTGGAGAGGGGTATTTATACTTATCCTACAAAGAAACATAAAAACGCCCACACCCGGGCTGTGGATCAGGCATACAGTGGGTAAGACCCGTCCTTCTTCCACGATGTTACTTAGACTAAACTAATACTTAACAAAATAATAGACTAACTACGAGCTAACTTAAATGCTATTACAATAATTAGGTGACCGAGACTTTTAAAGGAATATCTGTATTCCTAACAGATTTACTATGCATCTTTAAAGGTTTTATTTTTAGGGTTTTCTTTTATGTTTTTAGTGGTTTTGTGTAGTTTAGATGATTTAATTATGCGAGTGTCCATTAATTTTTGGTTTTTATGGGTATAGGAACGTTGTTGAGTGGTACAATGAATGTGGAAGATCACAATCTACATCTGATGTGCTTGCAAAAACTGGTCGGTAGGTACCTTTTTTTCTTTGCTAAATTATTATATGTGTAATTGATTACGTTAGTTGTGCTAATTAACACAAAGAACTAAAAGGAAGAGTAATTGAATACTTAGAAAACAAAACAAATGGGTATGCTTTCGTGTTCTGTTACGGCTTGACGCGTTTGATAGTTTTCATGGTATTAGTTGGGGTCTATGCTTTATACAAGAAAAACTGATGTTGTTGTATTTTATATTCTGTGTGTAATGTGTGTCTTTGTGGAATGTGTTAGATTCTGTAAAATGTATCTTTGTTGAATTTGTTAGATGTTATGTGGTGATTAATGCGGCAAAATGACATTTTTCGTTTATAGGTGGAGTGATCTTTTGTGTTCAGGGTAGTGAAGATGTACGATATTCATCTTCGATATGTGCTTGAGGAGTATAATGATCTCGGGTGAGTTTTTCTCATTGTAGTTCTCTAACGATATATAACTCTTATCTTAAGTTTTATTGGTATAAGATATAAGACATGGATTAGGCTATGTTAATTATTTGAAACGTGTTGTTACCAATAGCAAACAAAGATTAGAAAATGATTTCGTCTGCTCAAGTGCCAATAACAAACGAAGCTGTTCGGCCACTCAATGTAAGCAGATTCATTAGTTTTTATGTTGTTGGATTGATGCATACGAGATATGTCTAATGGTTTAACTTATTTTAATCCTTCCTGATTTGCAATTGTTACAGGTCTCAAGTTTCTGGTAGCGACGGGTCCAACCTCAAGTTGGAAGTTGCCAATGCGGTTCTAGTATGTAATTTGCTTATACCAAATGTTCACAATCGGTATGCGAAACAAGTTTTAATTTGTCCTAAAGTGGTACTTTTGTCATTCCCTGAAAGCTTAGCATTTAATTACCTCTTAGGTTAGCCATTATGTTAATTTTTTATTACCGAATTGTGGGTTAGTAGATAGTTATTTCATTTACATTATGCATAGTATTTTTGTGTCACATTATACATGTTGTAATTTTCCTCACTAAACTGTTTATTGATAGTATGCAATGGAGAGAAAAATCAAAACACAAGTTGTTAAACCTATTTTTCTTGCCGTAGATGTCATGTTTCACGCTATAAGGTTTGTGATTAACTTTTATATTTTTTTACAAATGGTTATTAGGATGGCATATTTTCAACTGCTTATTACAAGTTGAAAATGAATTGGAAAAAAACACACACACACACACTAACAATACTTTTGGTTTACGGTGTTGGTCATGAAATGTGGGTGTTTTCCAGGCGAATTATGAGACGACTGAGCAACGGCGGAAGCCGTTGGAGAAGTTAACTTGGGTAAATAAACTATAAATCAATACTTTGGTTCATCTTTAATCAATTCTTTTTATAGTTTTGTCCCACTTCAGTTTAATGCTTTTACATATCTATTTTGCAGTCACACATAAAAGAAGAGGTTGTCTGATATTCAGGTTCAAGTTTTACTTCTCAGTCACTCCTTGGTTTTTGTTTGTGTTAGTTATACTATGATTATGTTATTAATGTTGACGATCTGTTGCACAAGGGTTTAATTGCTAAGTGAATCTTCTGTCTTATTTTGCAGATTCCTCACTTGATGCCTACAAAATACAAAAGGTCCAGGCTATCAACGAACAGGAGGACAATTAATCGTTGCTATGATGGTATGCTATCTATTGGTGTTGTTTAGAAGAATGAATTGCGATAAAGTGTCAGCAAATGGTTAGTACTCACAAGGTATAGTATAATAATACATAAAGCTATAATATGACGAGTTCAAAAATCATATTTTAAGTTTACTATTTACCTGGCATTGCCGTAAGAGATTCGAGTTTGAAAATTAATTTGCTTGCGGTTGCATTTAGAACTTATGCTTATGAGGTCAAGAACTCTTTAGCTAAACACTTCCAATTATAGGCTGTTTGGATATTTAATTATTTTGTTTTGTTTCTAGAATGCTACTAGCAACAGATCATCACGAAAGCATATCACGAACTCACAACAGGAATTTACCGGGGCCTGCTTGAGGAACTGCATGCTACATTATCCGCGGTACATGAATAACTTTACACTACAGCTATTTCTAGAATAAGTGTATTGTCTAATGGTTCTCTAATATTTACATTTATTTTCCAGTTATGTGAACGATATTTAGTTACTGCTTTTGGTATTTGTACATTGTGTATTAAACATATTACAAGCATTTGTTTCCAGGAAATAGGCAACCCTTCTCTTGCCTCATACTACTACAGACCAAGGTATCTAACAAGTTCTCAGGTAGAGTTAATTTTACTTTTTTTTAATAATTTACAAGAAATTCATAGTATGAAGTTGAGGTATTAAGTTATTACCTTGAATGATTGTTTAAGACAATAGAAGATATTACCAAGAAGGCGGGATTTATAACAACGCGTAAGAAGGCGCAAGAACAGCAAACGAGAAGTGAAGGCATAATGGAGCCTTCTGAAAAGAAGGCGAAAAAAGGGTACAAAGGATAATGCCAAACACTCCTGATGAAAGTTACAGAGTTCGGCGCAACCTCTTAATGGTGAAAGCATGGAAATGTGCCTAAATTCTTTTGTCCTTTAACTAAACTCAATAAAAAATAATAATAGAGATTATTATACTATATAGATAGAATCACAACCTATGGCTACAAAGTATGTGATAGTTGTCGCACATGCAAATCTTCCACAACGCTAATGTTTTCTAATGAATTCATCTTCTTGCTAAAAGGTTATCAACTTCAACCAATCGACTGGCGTGCCAATATTAAGTGTGGAACTCCTGCAGGGCCCAAAGAGCCTGGTGCTTATGCTTAAACTTCGGTATCAAATCTAAACCTTATCTATCGACTTACATATTTTCTTTCATATAATGATTACACATGTCTTAAATTATTTGGATCGAATTATTGATTTAAGGGTTTTGAGCCAGTAATCTATGATTGGGTCAATACAAGTTATTATTTTATGTGCGTCAAATGAATAAAATGAAAATGTTTGTTCATAAGATAATCAGTCATACATGTAAAAAAAATGCTCGCTATGTATTTTGAAATCACTCATATTATAAACTTTTGTTTTTCTTACACAAGGCTGGACAAAAAAAACAATTGGGTTGGCTAAACCAAACTAAAGCATTTTAACTCATATTAAAGTTTTTAATATCATACTTGCCTACATTTTACCAACATCCATCAAACCTTAAACCCGTTATAACCATGTAAACTTTGATATGGTGCAGGACTTTTTCTTTCTCACGGTCCTTCTACCGAAGCCAAAGCAAATGTATGTGTCTAATTTTCTTTCGCTTTGATCATCACATTGACAAAACAATTGCTTATCGACCGAGGACAATTCACCTATTAAGACAAGTAAGTGAATAATGTTTGTACAGCCCTGCTAGATACAATTTTAGTCCAAAAATTAAATTTTCATTACCATGATTATATTGACAGAAAACCGGTTTGGGTAAACAATGGATGGCGCCACAAGTTCTTTGTGACGAACCTTCAAATGAGAAGTCGTATTTGCAGAAGTTGTGATTTGCAGAAGTAAAAAAGTGAGGAGATGTTGGAAAACATGACCCATCAATCTTTGATGGCCCGGTATTGAATATGCTTCAGCTTCCGTATGCCAAGATTTTGGAATTCAACATGTTACCTTCAGTATGTTAGCCCTCTTTTGTTAATTTCATTCAACAAAATATAATTACTGTTGCATAATTGTGGTCTAATAGTTTTTGGTCACTAATAAAAGTTATAAATTATTATAGTGTAAAGAGGATACTACTATGGTCTGCTAATAAAAAACATTATGCTTGCTTCATCTTGGAACACTGCTAATGGCGTAGGTCAATAATGAGTACATTTGTTATCACTTTATTGGTAACTTTAGATATTTAGAAATGTTCATGCAATACTTCCGGAAACAAAACATCTCACCGCGTAATTGAAATGTCAACTACGACGCCCTGCCGCAACGCGGCGAACCGATGCCGGACTCGTTATATCATAAAAAATCAGAAAGAAATAAGACTACAGGATATGATATACACACCTCCGGATATACAAATAAAGATTTTACAAAATAAGTCACATAGGAATAAAAGAGTATGATGACAAAGTTCTAGTTGATTTGAAGCATGCATATCTATATCTATACTACTATATAATGCATTTTGGACTATTCTATAATTAAAAAGGCTTAAAATTCAGACTTTTACTTGCTTATTATGGAAGGATTTCAAAATTAACTGGTTAGGAAGTTGGTTATGAAGCAAGTTGGTTAGGAAGTTTGTTAGGAAGCTGGTTGGTTGTTCAAACTATAATTATTTGGCTTAACCATCTCTACCATCTCTACTTATAAAGCATAAAGACAACTAAATGTGTAACCGAATAATGCAAAATATAGTCACAGGTACCTGCTGCCGCATTGCGCGGGTACCGTTCTAGTCTAATATAATGTAGTCAGTATCATCATCAATTTGTGGGCACTGTAGATGTAAACAAACGATTGTTGAAAATCTTGACATATAAACGCAATAAAACAGAACATATTACTTAAAATTAAATGGTAAAGTGGATGGCAATAAAAGAATATTATAAATAAATAATTACTAGAACAAAGAAAAAAAGAAGTTAAAACGAAAAACTATATTAATTTTTCGGTGTTCATGATCAATTATTTTCACAATTGTGCTCTAAATTTACTTTTTGATATGAATTATAAAAAATTAAAAGAAGAGAGAATGATTTAAATCAAATCAAATGAATATGTAACTAATTTTCAGAAATGTTAATACATAAATCTTAAATGTGGGGCTTAAGGAGTTAAGAGTAAATTATCTTGCATTTTCACATAAGAGCATTGGATGTAGTGGCGCCACTCTCATGTCAAACCAATGTGGCACCCTTTTGGCTTTAGCATCTCCCCTCCCCCCCCCCCCCCCCCCCCCGTTCGCGCCTCTTGCGCCAAAACAAAAGTGACTGAACTCGCTTGCAGCATAAAGAGATTTTTGTGCTTTTATAATTAATTTTTTTGCTGAGTTTGTGTTTTAATTCTGTGCGTTGGGTCCCAAAAGTGAAGTTTTGGCTTAAGTGAATGGAGAGGATGTTTTTGGGTGTGTGAGTGATAAAGAAGTTGTTAATACAAATATTGCCTAAAAACGTTATTTATATTTTACGATATTTGCTAAATTCTGTTATCGACAAAGTGTAAACTTTAATTTTTAGCAAAACATGAATATCGCTTAAGTCTTTCATAATTAGACTTTATTTCAACTAAACATCACATTTGCTACATTTATATTTCATATTAAAACATAACATTTTCATATTTTTAAAAATAGAAAATGTTGTATGACATCATGGCATTTATCATATGTATTCTTAGAAAGATTTCCAAAATCTCCAAGTTGACTTTGTGAGATCTCATGCATCTTTTAGAAAGATCCTTACTCAACATATCTCATGGTTGACTTAGAATGATCTTGATTAGACTTGACAAAGATATGGAAAGATCGTTGGATGATTTGCTGTCAGGTTTGGCGGAACCTTTGGGTTACAAGGGCGGAACCCTTTATTTGGTTCCGCCTGATCCGTGGATCTGCTGAGTTTCTTGCCTATAAATAGCAAGCCACATCCAATGAATTTTTTTATCACTTACAATCATAACTTGCATATACTCTCTCATTTCATTCATCTAACTCAGTAACATTTCATTTGTGTGAGATTTTTTTGCAGCAAAGAAGTTCACAAGTTTATACGAAAGTTACAAGTTTCAACACAACGTTGCAAGACTTGTTAGCTTAGCATTGTGTAAACTCGTGTGGTTTATATTTATTTGATTGTATACTTTCAGTAGTGATCGGTTAGTATTTTAGTCCTCAAAATACATAGAGTGACGGGAGTGGTTGTACCATTGTAAAAGAAATCGACATCTAGCTTTGTGTCGGTAATCTTGTGTAAGCGAGGTGTAAGGTTTTCTCCGCCGGTGAAAGGAGAATGTTGACTACTGAAAAAAACTCTCGAGTTGGATACTCGGAGAGTGGAGTAGGGCAAGGAAAAAGAGTCCTTGTAGCAGAACCACTATAAACATCCGTGTTATGGTTTGATCGTTTCTTACTTTATTCTTGCATATTACATATTGTTTATTAGTTTAAATTGTTGATATATGTTAACAATTGAATCAAATGTTTTATATAGTAGAAAGACCGCTTTGAAACTTACGTGAAATCAAAGGATATAGATCTATGGTACATAGTCACTTTTAAGGATGTTACAAATGGTAAAGATGAGGATAACTCACTTACTAAACATAATGAAGATCAAAAGAAATTGATTGCTAAAAACAATGAAGCTAAAATAATGCTTTATAATGCCTTACCAAAGAAAGAATATGAAAGAGTCTTTATGTGTAAAACCGCTAAAGAAATTTGACAATCTTTAATAATCACTCATCAAGGAAACTCACAAGTTAAGGATAACAAAATTGATCTTTTTGTTCAGCAATATGAGCAATTTTCTATTCCCAAAGATAAAATTATTGATTGTGCTTTTGCTAGATTTAACACTATTATTACTTCACTTATAACACTTGATGAATCTTTTCATAAACAAAAACAAATTTTTGAAAACTAAAAAGGAATTTTTAGAAAACGAAGTTTATGAATTAAAGGAAAAAGCTAAAAGGTCAGAAAAGAGTAAAAGTATTGACACAATGTGTAAATCATGTCAAGAGTTTAAACTTGAAATTGAGAAGCTTAAAATTACACAATATGATCTAATAAAACAAACCACAAATGTTTAAAAGGTTCGATAAAAGTATTTCTTGTGCGTATGAAATAATGAAACTTCAAAAGTCACCATTTGATAAAACGGGACTAGGATTCATGAAATCAAAAACTTCAAAGACTCAAACGAAACAAGACGAAAAAGCACAAGAAACGGATAAAACAGCTACAAGACCCCACGGACCAGACGAAACTAAAAATATGGTTCCGTCCGTTGAACCCAAAGGTTCCGCGAGGTCTGCAGCAGAACAGCTTGTTTCCACGATGGATCGTACTAAATTCGTTAAAGTCACAAATAGGTCTAACACTAGTATAAATGAAACAAAACTAAAACTGGGTATTAAAATTGGAGTAGGACTTGCTAGAAATGAATTTAGAACTAAAACTGGCTATTAAAGTTGGAGTAGGACTTGTTAGAAATGAATTTAGAACTAAAACTAATCAACCGAGGCCTAAAACTCCTATTTCCAAACACCCCTTTCCAAAGAGCAACTATAACACACAACCAAACTACCAACATGGTTGGAACCAAAACTTACCTAGACACTTTCAAACTCCAAATTACATGTCATGGAACCCGTATCTTCCATTTCTATACATGGATCAAGTTAATGGTATGTTTAACCAAAATGGACCCATTAGATATTGGGAACAAACATTTGAGTGTTTTTCATAAAAATAGGTATGCTTGAAAGTTAGTTTGGAACCGGATGAACGGATCAAAGATAGCGGTTACTCAAGGCATATGACGGGAAACAAAAGCCTCTTCTCAACATATCAAGAATATGATGGAGGTAACGTTACTTTTGGTAGCAAAGTTAAGAGCAAAATCATCGGAAAAGGTACAATCTCTCATGACTCTCTTTCTATTGATGATGTAGCTCATGTGGATAACCTAGTTTTAATCTCCTTAATATTAGTCAACTTTGCCGTAAAAAGTATAACGTCCTTTTTAGTGAAAATGGAAGTAAAATACTTAAAGACGGCATAACTGTAGCCAAAGGTGTCCTTAAGAACGTGTATGTCATGAAGATTGATCAAACATCTAGAGACAAACTTTGCCTCACGTCCTTAGATGAATCTTCAACTCTATGACGTTTAGGACACACTAATATGAGACTTATCCAGAACCTCTCCTCCAAAGACTTAGTTAGAAGCCTACCCAAGTTGAAATATGACCAACACTTTTGTGATGCTTGCAAAATTGGTAAACAAGTTCATAGTAGCCATAAGGCTAAAAATATTGTGTCTACATCTAGGTGTCTAGAACTTTTACATATGGATTTGTTCGGTCCATCCGCTATACAAAGTTATGAAGGTAACTTCTACACTTTGGTAGTAGTGGATGATTATTCGAGATATACTTGGACAAAAATTTTGAAAAGTAAAAATGAAGATTTTAACCAATTTGAAATTCTAAGTAAGAAAATTCAAAATCAATTGGGAATTTGCATTGTATCTATTAGAACGGACCACGATCGAGAATTTGACAATGAAATACAATTTGGAAACTTTTGTAATAAAAATGGTATAACACATAACTTTTCGGCACCACGCACTCCTCAATCTAACGGTGTAGTAGAACGTAAAAACCGGACTCTTCAAGAGATGAGTAGAACAATGCTTAATGAACAAAATATCCTACAAAAGTTTTGGTGTAATGCCGTTGACACATCAACTTACATTCTTAATCGAGTCTTAATTAGACCTTTTTTAAATAAAACTCCATATGAATTATATAGAGGTAAAAAGCCTACGTTATGATATTTTAGAGTATTTGGGAGTAAATGTTTTATACTAAACACCAAGGATTATCTCACCAAATTTGACCCAAAGTCTTATGAAGGTGTATTTCTTGGATATTCACAAAATAGAAAAGCTTATATTGTCTTAAACAAAGAAACCTTGAGAGTCGCTGAATCGTTGAACGTAACATTCGACGAGAGTCCATCTCCCTCTAAGACATCACCTTTTGTAGATGATGACTTAGTTGAAAGACAAGTAATAGAAATCAAGAAAACTTAGATAATGACAAGGAAGATGAACTATTAAACAAAGAAATTGTCAATGTCAAAGAATCTAAAAGTCATCCATTAGATAGTGTCATAGGAAACATAAACGAAAGAACATTAAGATCGAAACTTCAAAATGAAAGTAACTTCTTTTGTTTTGTGTCAACCATTGAACCGAAAAATATAAACGAAGCTATGAAAGACGAATCATGGGTCATAGCAATGCAAGAAGAGTTAAATCAATTTGTTATAAATGATGTTTAGACGTTAGTCCCTCAACCTAAGAGTCAAAAAATAATTGGAACAAAATGGGTCTTTCAGAATAAAATGGATGAAAATGGTATAGTATCTAGAAACAAAGCTAGGCTAGTAGCACAAGGTTATAATCAACAAGAAGGCATTGACTACGATGAAACTTTTGTTCCGGTTGCTAGGCTCGAGTATATTGGGATTTTACTTGCATATGCATGCGCACATGATTTTAAACTCTTTCAAATGGATGTCAAAAGCGCATTCTTAAATGGTTATATTAATGAAGAAGTTTATGTTGCTCAACCCCCCGGGCTTCATCGACTTTAAAAAAACCTAATCATGTTTACAAACTTAAAAAGGCTTTATACGGACTTAAGCAAGCTCTAAAAGCATGGTATGATCGATTTAAGACCTTCCTAGTTGACCATCAGTATACCATGGGCTTAGTTGATAATACTCTCTTCACTAAGAAGAAAGATTCACATATTATCATAGTCCAAATCTATGTTGATGACATCATATTTGGATTAACTTGTCAAGAATTATGTGATGATTTCTCAAAAATCATGCATGACGAGTTTGAAATGTGTATGATAGGAGAACTCAACTTTTTCTTAGGACTCCAAATTAAAAAATTAGAAAATGGAATTTTCTTTAACCAATCTAAATACATAAAAGACATGCTTAAGAAATTTGATCTTGAAGATTCAAAACCAATCAAAATGTCTAAGTCCTCGGAAACAAAACTCACCAAGGATGAGGAAAGTGAATCCGTAGATAACACTAAATATAGAGGTATGATTAGAAGTCTACTTTATCTCACGGCTAGTAGACCCGACATTATGTTTAGTGTTTGTCTATGTGCTTGTTTTCAAGAAGATCCTAAAACAATTCATCTTAAAGTCATTAAAAGGATTTTTAGATACATTAAGGGTACTACACATTTAGGATTATGGTATCACAAAGGAACGGGAGTAGAAACCATATGTATGCCGACTCGGATCATGCCGGTGACTATGTTGATAGAAAAAGCACAAGTGGTATTTGTACTTTTGTTGGACATTGTCTCACCTCATGGTTCTCTAAGAAACAAACGGCTCTCGCTATCTCAATAATTGAAGCCGAATACGTATCGGCCGGAAAAGCATGTCAACAAGCTCTTTGGATGAATCAAACTCTTGTCGACTATGTAATTCAACTTAACGACATCTCCATTCTTTGCAACAACAAAGGAGCCATCGACCTCAGTAAGAATCCAGTCCAACATGCTCGTACTAAACATATTGAAATCCGACATCATTTCCTTCGTGACAATGTTCAAAAAAGAAACATCTCTATCGAGAAAGTATCCTCCGAAGACAACATTGCCGATATTCTCACAAAACCTCTTAAATGAGAACCATTTAACCTTCTTAGACTTGGACTAGGACTTATAAAACCTACTTTGTAGTTTTGAACGTTAGAATAAAATCACAAAAATAAAAACAAATCCATTTCATTTTGTGAACTCCAGACCCGGCGGAACCCTTCGACTAAACGGGCGGAACCCCCATTTTGGTTCCGCCGAGTCTGCAGATTGTTTTTCTTCTTATATATTAAACCAAACATCCTTATCCTTTACCATCACTCTAAAATAGTTACTATTCACTTCACAACTCCATCACACATGAAAATTTGGTCTCTCCTTCATCTACTTCGCTCTCTAATCATCATTGTAAGTACTCTCAACATAATTACACTCCTGATCTGTGTCTTGGAATTCTATTTTTGCACAGAAACTAAAACTTGGGGTTATGCATCAACTTGAAAAATTCATGTAGAGCATTTGTTGTCAAACAAAATTAATCATGTTTCCTATAGTTAGGAATTGCATTCTTAGATGATATTAGCATGTTTACCAAAACACCCCATGTCGAATTCTTGCAAAAATCACTTCTCACAACTAGGACAAATATTTTTCATCTCACATTGTTGATACAAAATAAAGACGTTATGTTTAAAACATCAGTTGCATAATGTCTCTTGAATTCTAAAGGGAATACATAACGAATATGTATTTTTGGGTACATTCAAACGAAGCTAAATTGAATTAGGAGCATTTGGGTTATCTTTAATTTTATAAAAAAAATTGCATAATAAAACATTTTGATCATTAAAATGAATCAAGATAACCACACCTCCACATTGTTTGCATATAGGCACACACTAAAACATCTACATTGTAATAGTCGTTTACTTAGACTAAAATGTGATATTTATGTTTCTAGGAATCATCATGCCTCCCGCAACTCACTATGATCACAAGGACACCCTTAACTACCTTCCAAAACACCACAAAACCAAAGGCTTAACTCCCAACCAAGTCAAAGTGTTTAAAGCTCTAGAAAAGCGATATGTCCATGAGGATAGGACCATTGACCCCTCTTTCCTAGGAAACACCAACATTCGTTGGGAACTTGTCGGCATCCACTTGGATTGCCTCCTAGATATTGATAAGCCTGTTTGTCCTAGATTTATTCTTGAATTCTATGCTTCCATCACTCTCCACACCAATGATGATGGTCTTATAGGCTTGTCTTTCATGGCTAGTGGTCACACCTACAATATCACTCTTAATGACTTTGCTTAAGTTCTAGGTGTTCCAAACTATGGAACTTGTCTTTATTCGGACAAACACTCACTCACAATTCTTGACTCGGTCATTGATTGCATCCATCCTTATGATACTCCTCTTGTGTCCAAGGATGTGATTCACGATCATCTCTTTGCTAAGACTTCCGATACTAGGAGAACTCATTCGGGAAATGGGGTTGATAAGGACCCTTATGGTATGGAACTCAACGAGCTGAAGCCTCAATTCAAGAAGTGGGAAGAAGTCATTAGAGCCAATGTCATTAGCACCATAGGGAATAGGGATCATATCAATTTTTGCCTTTGCTTCATGCTCTACTCCGTGTCCATGCGCCAACCTTTCAACTTGGCTTACTACATAGCCAAAAGGATGGTCGACATACCCGTACAAGGCACCACCGCTCTTCCATATGGAATGCTTTTAACTCGTCTCTATCGACAATTTGCTCCTATTCCTCCTACCACTCGAGGTCTTCGCCTAGACTACTCTCTCGTGCCACATATTTTTGTTCCATTGAGTGATAAGAGAGTTGCTAAGGCTCAAGGGAAACACCCTCATCATCCTACTTCCTCATCATCATCATCATCCATGAGTGAAGATGACGATTTACCCAACTCTAGGCTACCACCTCTCAAGTACCTCCAAAAACTTCCAAGGTTGCCAAACGAGTCAGAGGAGTTCAAGCAATCAAATGGTATGTGGAAATGCTTCAGAAGGTACCTTAGCAAGCTCAACAAGAAGATTGATCACCAATGAGAGCGGTATTAAGGGGTGTTTGGCACAAGGTGTCATTTGAACAATTTGGTTGTTTAACAATATGTTTTATGGATTTATGTATTTGTAGGGATATTTGGTTAAGTTTAGAACATGTATGAACTAACGGATATGCAGGTGGAAAACATTTAGGATGTTGTCAAATTTTCAACTATTTGAAAATTTTCACTTAGTATAATGAAAATCGCTAGCCCCCCGCCAAAGTCTATCGGTAAGAGTGTTTCTATGTGCATTTTTGTCATTTCCCAATTAGTTTTTAATGTTTGCAAATGTTTTAAGAGTTTTTAGAAAATTTGAAAATCATTACGCCCTTCAAAAATGCGGTCAGTCTCGAATTCTGGCCTGGCGGATCTGGCGGAACCAAATGTAGGGTTCCGCCAGTGCATTTTCTGGGTACTCCAGGTTTTGGCCCAACGGACCAGGCGGAACCAAATTCAGGGTTCCGCCTATGTAAATGTTTGGTTCCACCAGTGCCTGCAGAAACTTTTTCAAAATTTTTGAAATTTCGACTTCAACACAACACCAAACCATCCTTTTTAGTTAGAAACACATTTCTTATTATTTTTTAAGTACATTAGGACCTTTTTTAGTCACTAGAACCAATAGGAAATCACTTCCCGCCAAAAATCAAATTTAACCATAACTAACCCAAGGAACCCTTCTACATAAAGCAAGGAACCCTCAAAATGGTTCTTTAAAATCCGTGGAACATCTGAACCAAATCATTTGACATGACCACATAGCATTTAGTGCATATCTTGGTCTTCTTACTCCACCAATTTCTATTGGATTGACTTCCAATGATTTAACAACCTTCATAAACCATCCAAATCATTAGAAACCTCAAAATTTGTAAGGAAGAACATCAAATCCAAACACTCCTTTCAACATTTCTTCAACTCTATAAATTTGACCATCTTAGAACACTTCCAACATCTCTGATCTTTAGCTTCTAAACCATCATATTTGACAATGACAAAGTCAACCAACTCTTCTCCACCATTAAGACCCATTAGGAGAACCGCCCATATTAGTGTCAAATCATGTTGTTTCAACACCACAATCAAATTAAGCTCGTCATCTTCAGATAAATCACCACTCAATCATGCTTCACTAAGTCCAAGATGAAACCCGTTTTGCTCTCCAACACATTCTTGAGCGTTTAGATGCTCTTTATCATCCTCACCAACCTTAGGATTCCATTAGGAGGCTACATTCGTTTCGGACTTTGTTTTTCCCTTTTATAGATGTAGGATTTTATTTTCTTTTATTTTTCCTTTTTGCATTTTTCTTCGTTAATGTAGGACTTTTACTTTTCTTGTCTTTGCTTTGACTTTTGTCAAAGTCAAAATTTACTAGAAATGAGATTGGTTCTACTATATTGTGTGCATTGTTGGTTGACCATTTATTTGTTGTGAGTGTGATATGGTTGATTTTTTTTCTCATAACTTGTTGTGGTTGGCATTATATACTTGTCTATTTCGACAACTAACTCTCTTTTTATAGGATCAAAATCTATGTATCCTTCTTGGCACTCCAACCAGGGGGAGTATTATTCAAGGGGGAGCATTTGGTTTGCACTATTCCGCTACGCAACTCTTCTTTTTGTTTCGACAAAAGGGGGAGAATATATATATTTAACTTAAACTCATTTTCATAAAACAAGTTTAAATATACATTTTTAAATACTTAGCACTATAATTAGTGATTTGCTTATGTTTTGTCCTCAACAAAAAGGGAGAGGTTGTTAATACAAATATCGCCTAAAAACGTTATTTATATTTTACGATCTTTGCTAAATTTTGTTATCGACAAAGTGTAAACTTTAATTTCTAGCAAAACATGAATATAGCTTAAGTCTTTCATAATTAGACTTTATTTCAACTAAACATCACATTTGCTACATTTATTTCACATTAAAACATAACATTTTTATATTTCTAAAAATAGAAAATGTTGTATGACATCATGGCATGCATCATATGTAATCTTATAAAGATTTCCAAAATCTCTAAGTTGACTTTGTGAGATCTCATGCATATTTTAGAATAATCCTTACTCAACATATCTCATGGTTGACTTAGAATGATCTTGATTAAACTTGACAAAGATATGGAAAGATTGTTGGATGATTTGCTGTCAGGTCTGGCAGAACCTATGGGTTACAAGGGCGGACCCCTTTATTTGGTTCCGCCTGATCCGTGGATCTGCTGAGTTTCTTGCCTATAAATAGCAAGCCACATCCAATGAATTCTTTATCACTTAAAATCATAACTTGCATATACTCTCTCATTTCATTTATCTAACTTAGTAACATTTCATTTGTGTGAGATTCTTTTGTAGCAAAGAAGTTCACAAGTTCATACGAAAGTTACAAGTTTCAACACAACATTGCAAGACTTGTTTTTTTTAAATGCCACGTTGCAAGACTTGTTAGCTTAGCATTGTATAAACTCGTGTGGTTTATACTTTATTTGATTGTATACTTTCAGTAGTGATCGGTTAGTATTTTAGTCCTCAAAATACATATAGTGACGGGAGTGGTTGTACATTTGTAAAAGAACTCGACATATAGCTTTGTATCGGTACTCTTGTGTAAGCGACGTGTAAGGTTTTCTCCGCCGGTGAAAGGAGCTTGTTGACTAGTGAAGAAAACTCTTGAGTTGGATACTCGGGGAGTGGAGTAGGGCAAGGAAAAAGAGTCCTTGTAGTCGAACCACTATAAACATTCGAGTTGTGGTTTGATCGTTTCTTACTTTATTCTTGTTTATTACTTATCGTTCATTAGTTTCAATTGTTGATTGCACGTAAACTTTTCAAAGTTAATTATCAAAACTGGTAAACTATTTAACCCCCCTTCTAGTTTTCCACATATATGAAAGGAGAAAATGGTGATGTGGCATGACATCACACCAGTTTTTGGCTTTGGCTTGGGTGACTACACCTAATGCTCTAAGCATTATTGACATCATTAAGGATGTCATTAGTGACATATACAACATTGGAGGGAGATTCAGAATGATTTTTAAAGCGATATTTGTCCTTATATTTTAAAAATATGCGTTAATCTATGTTTGATATGCTAAATTTAAATTTTTTCTAGCATGTTTTTGTTAAATCTAAATTGCATAGCCGTACACATAACCATCATTTAAAAATTGAGCATATCCGTTTCCCAATATTTTACCCAAATTCCACAAATTTGTGAGTTTGCCGGTGACTTGTAAACTTAGAACTTGGCTTGTATACTACCCGAGACCACAATAATGAGTATTATTGATATAATTTGAGTGACTTGTCTAACTTGGCAAATTTTTTTTACAAATGTTTAAAAAAAATTGTTTTGTTACACCCTTAATCCTTAGCCTACCCTATAGATTTAAGTTTGTGGTTAGTTGCTTTTGGTAAAAGTGTGTTTTCCCCGCGTTTCCTGCGTTCGTATGCTTATATTATTATCTTTGGTTAGGTCGGAAAATTGCACAATGCAATGGAGTGAAAGTATATAGTGTATTTTTGATTTTCGCGTGTTTGCTACTTTCACTATTACCTTTATGTCTGAAGTTATGAGAAGTATGGAAAAATTATCCAGAGTTATCGTGATAGTGATGTGGTAAAATTTTCACCATCTAGTTTATTTGATTAAAAAAATCGAAAAAAAGAGAAGAAAAAAAAGAAGTTGGTAAGTTTGAAAAACCAACGATGTGAAGTTATGTACTAGTAGAGATATCACTACTGCTCTAGTATTATATTTATGGATTGAATAGGAGTTAGACGTTATGGGAACGCCAACTAAAGTTTATTTCTTTGATTAAGATATTATTGAGTCTAATCCATATCTACCTACTAAAGCGTGAGTTTTTGTGTTAAAGCGTGAGTTAGTCAGTGATATGTGTCTTATTTATGGGATGGTTGGGAAAGTAATAAACCACATTAGGACTTATTCTATTTGTTTTGTTTAAATGTTTTTCTTTTTATTTTAAACCAATTTTTGTTCCCCAATTGTTATCCATACCCTTTACCAAATTATTATATTCGTTGTTAGCTTTCGAGCATCCGAGTATGATAATGGCCTAGTGAGAATGTCAAATGTATGAATAAGGTAGTGACCATCCGAGTTTTAGACTAATCAAATAATGCGCCAACGATTTGGTGTGTGACTTGGTGACCATCTGTTATGAAAATAACGCACCAGCGATCCAGGAAACACATTAGTGACCATCCGTTATTTGAGGAATCGAGGACTCGCGTCAGCGATCTACTAAGTCTGTACATGAGATGTTTAAACAAAGCCATGTATTACCTTTAAGCCTTTTTATGACCAATTTACCGCTTTAGACTTGTTACTCCTTGGCTTTAGTGGTGGAGATGTGTATCCTTGCCAAGCCCTTATAATAGAATATTTGTCACGACTGAGCAATTGAGCGAATGAGGGACTTGAGTGATTTTATTTTCTATTTCGTTAAGTGTTTGGTTTTGCAATTATGATGAAAACGAATAAGTGCTTAACTATAAAAACAGATCTTAAACTTTATTTAGGATATATTTTCATAAGTTTGAATCTAAAGTTTACTTGAGGACAAGTAAAGTTCAAGTTGGAGGATATTTGATGACTCCAAATAAGTACATATTAAAATTAGCATCATTTATCCTATGTTATTGACCTGTTTTATATTATTCTATATGAGAATTGATACTTAATCTTTTACTTTTGTAATTCTTAGTTATAAACAAGCGTTTGGTGGAAGTTAGCTATTTTGGACGTAAACTGGAGCATAATGAATCAAGTTGGAAAAGTCTACTAAACTGAAGGAAGATACGCTGTATCATTTTAGACAGATACGCCGTTCGAAGATACTTAGACGAATTTGAAGACCATTGCGTGACTTTGAAGAATGCGCCACATGGATTAATCCCATGCGCCGTATATGAAAACTTGGTCAACGTAGAAGATCTGACTTGATTACTCCAGATACACCGTATTGCATTCCAGACATACGGTATCAATCTCAAGACTTCAGCAAAGATATCCAAGACACAGAAGAACATGCGCCGCATAAGAGATTGAAGATACGTTGCATCTAAAGACGGTGTATGAATATTCGCGAATATTATATTCTTGGACCCCACATGAAGTTATCAAGATGCGCCGCATCTACTTATTTGATGCGCCGCATCGATCCCTTAGACATAAACTATAAATACCCCATTCGACAACCAAATTTCGTGTGCAACAACAAAACCCTAAGGAGACAAATACAGACGATTTGGCAACACAAAACACCACCCAAACGAAGGATTCAGAGCAGTAAGAAGGTCTTGCTAGTGTTTAATTCAATAAGTAGATTTGTTTTATTGTATTAGTACTCTTTAATCTATCAGGATTGCGTGCCCTGTCGCCGCCATAGACTCGCATTTAATCTGCTTTCCCATCGATTAAAGTTTATTTGATGTTTATTTGGTTCTTTTATGCATGTGTTTTGATTACCTCTGTGTTTAGTCGTGGCTTGTTTGCGCTGTCATACGCCTCCCACAATTACTTCATTAGCATTATAGTTAATGTAAGCCCATAAAAAGGTTAAATAATATATACATAAGTAATCATTAAAAGTTTACTCACCTGTAGCTAAAATACCAACGAGAGAGAATAGATTTTAGTACTCATTCTATAAAACTAGCAATAAAGCAAAGTGATAATCTACTTATCTATCGACTTGACCTCTTATTTGTATCTGTTTCCTATCTGTGTACGTGTTTGCCATTCGCATATTCAACTCCATAGTTTTATTTACAAATATTAATATAATCAATCGTGCCAGTCTCTCAGGCTGAAAACCTCCTTGCATTTAAAAATAGTAAATGTTGTGATGTTAATGCTCATTTGGCAAACACCAAATACATTTACCTTTTCTTTTTGAATACTTCTTTTCCGATGTTCCATGAATTATCATTTAGAAATGTTGAGCATATAAGAGATGTGATGATACAAACTTATGTCATTTTTACATATCATAATTAAAGTTACAGATTCGTTACCAAACATTTTTATAGAAAAACAGCTACTGCTTACTGCTATCGCTCACTACTACTGTTAACTTTTACAAAAACACCTTAACAATACATTCTTCTTTACAAAACTACAAAACTAATTCATTGTCAAAAACTACCACCGCTTTATGTTAACACATGCTAGTGTAAACAAATAAATGTCTATATATATTTCGAGATGAGGATGCTGTGAAACACGTGAAAATCTCCTTTAAAACCCTGAAACCGACCTTATAATTCACTGTAAAAAAACTAATTATGCAAACTCATGTTAGTGTAAATAAATAAATGTATATATGTTTCGGGGCAAAGATGTTGTGAAAACCGTGAAAATCTCCTTTAAAACCCTAAAACCCGCCCCGCAACCTATTCTATAATTAGAAAGGTTTAAAGTTCAGACTTTTACATGCTTATTATGGAAAAATTTCAAAATTAATTGGTCAGGAAGCATCTTTGTTAGAAAGTTGATAAGGAAGTAAGTTGGTAAGAAAGAAGGTTGGTTGTTCAAACTAAAATTATTTGGTTTAACTTCTCTACCATCTCTACTTATAAAGCATAAAGATAACTATATGTGTAACCGAATAACCGAATAACGCAAAATATAGTCACAGATACCCGCCGCCAGATTGCGCGGGTCCAGTTCTATTTATCTCAAAAAGCAGGAGTTCCACGTCAAGCTGTTCTTTTTTTCCATCCTTACCCCTCAAACACGATATAAAAAAGTACACAAATATCTCATTCTCATCACCTCAAAAAATTCTAAACCCCTCACTCCCCTTCACAAAAACACACACACACACACACACACATTAACTAATTAGGGTTTCAATCTCAATGATGGATCGATCACGATCTAATAAACGCTACTATTACGACAACAACCAAGACTACGACAATCACAACCACAATCACAAACGCTACAACGGCGGCGGTTACAACGGCGGTGGCGGCGGTTACAACAACCACCACCGCCGTAACAACAACATCACCGGCGGCGGCGGCCGGAAAATGAGTGACACGTCATCACTAATGGTGACAACAAGCTACAGGATCCTATGTCATGATACTAAAGCAGGTAGCGTTATAGGCAAGTCAGGTAGTATAATTAAGGCTATTAGGCAACACACAGGTGCTTGGATTAATGTGCATGAGCTTGTGTCCGGGGATGAGGAGCGAATTATCGAGATTTCGGACACGCGGAGGCGCGATCCGGATGGGAGAATGCCGAATTTTTCGCCTGCGCAGGAGGCGTTGTTGTTGATAAATGAGAGGATATTGGAGAGTGATGGGGCGGGGTTTAATGTAGGGGGGTTGGTTGATGAGGATATGTTTCGTGGGGCGAATAGGTTGGTTTCGAGGATTGTGGTGTCGAGGTTGCACGTTGGGTGTTTGTTGGGGAAAGGTGGGAAGATTATTGAGCAGATGAGGATGGAGACTAAGACGCATATTAGGGTTTTGCCGAGGGATCATACGATTCCTCGGTGTGTGGATATGTCTGAGGAGATTGTTCAGGTTGTTGTTTATTTGCTTTTTAAGTTTGAAACTTTGTTTAATTGTGCGGGATTGTGGTGTGGCATGAAATGTTGTTAGTGGCTTAGTGCTAGGGGTTTTTGGACGTTATTTGAAGTAATGTAGTAGTTAGTTGTAATGAGAAGACAATGTAGGAGACACTATCTAAAATTATCCAAAACAAAGTAGAAATAGATGATAAGATGTAACAACATGCAATGCAATTAGCTAATTAGAACATAGTAAGTGCTTGGTTCTCTGTGAATTGTTGTTAGTGTCGAGGGGGTGTTTGGGATTTGTTATCAAAATTGATTGTTTTGAAGTAAAGTAATTAGATGTAATGTGATAGTTAGATAAGCAGAATTAGATATATATTGTGTTACTATCCAAACACTCAAAAGTGGTTATCTAATCTATTAGAGATCAATAAGCAGATAAACAGATATGTCTGAGGAGATTGTTCAGGTTGCTTTTTTAGCTGTCTGGTTGTTATTGAAGTTTGGAACTTTGTGAGTTGTTTTGGATTGTTTATGGAAACTAATTGTGCTTCCTGAAGTAATATTACTATTACACAATGCAGTAGAAAGTGTTTGCGTTTGTGAATCGCTTTAACACTTAGCGACAGTTAGATAAGCAGCTGTTTTAGTGTTTGGTAAATCAGGTTACCTAAGGATTTAAGATGTAAACTAATCAGACCTAGGTAAGGAGTTTGTAACTATGCAAGCACTCACTACTGGTTATCTACTGTACCAGACCACAATAAGCGGATAAAATCGTTTATAATAAGCAATCCTGAACACCTCCCAAGTTTCTAGTATTTTGCATTGTAGAGTTTGGAGCTTTGTGAATTATTTTGGATTGTGGTGTATAAATTATTTTAGGATCGCTTACTGTGACTAATTATGCTTCTTTAAGTAGTGTAACGCAATGCAGTAGAAAGTGTGTAGGTTTGCTTTTGCTTTAACGGAACACACTAGTTAGGTAAGCGACTATTTGAGTGTTGGGAAAATCAACGTATCCAAGGTTTTAATAGGTAAATTGATCAGAATTTAAGCACTTTGAATGAGAAACTTCTTAACTGCTTATTTTGCTGTCAAATAAGTGGATAATTGTATCAATTTGTTACTTTTCAAGACTGACAACTGGTTATATATCGTAGCAAAATGCCATAAGCTGATAAAGAGTTTATAATATGCAATCCTGAACACCTCCCGAGCTCATGTCTTTTGCATTCTAAAGGTTTTTCCGAGTACATGTTAGGAAGTACCCGGCATTGGAGTTGTTTAGATGATGCTAACTTGTCTAAAAACCTATAGGTTGCATATAGTTTTGCCTTTTGTTGTCTTTTTTGTTATCTTGGTTATTGTGCATTCTCCATGATGTCTGAAACTCTGAATGTTCTGCAAATTGTCTATATTGACGCTTACTTGCTTGTAGGGCTGAGCAAAACCAACTGAATCCCGAGTCCCGACCGAATCCTGACAAATCCCGATTGTCCTGAAACCGAACCGAGCATACTCCGGTCGGTACTCTGTTTGGGTTTTCAGCGTTTTCGGTTTTCGGGACGGGACGGATCGGGACGGGCCAAAAACCGAGAAGAAACAGGCAATACCGACCGAAGTAGACCAAACCGAAACCAACCGAATCGATCCGACACAAACCGACCATAATCGGGTCGGGACTCGGGTTGGGTTTTCCAGCCGGTCGGTTTCGGGTCAGGACGGGTCGGTTCCGGCCCGATGCCCACCCATACTTGCTTGTGCAGTCTATGTACAAAATTAATTTAGATTCTGCATACATTTCCTGTTAGATGCTGGATAGTCAAACCCAATTATCACATGATTGTCAAGTATCCCTGCCTGTGTTGGTTTGTAAGTAGAAGCCGACTTATCTTAGGAGCCTGCCTTGTCTTTTTGGACAGAATGGTAGACCATAGCAACAAATTAAAGCAGAGTTGTGAAAGAAGAGTGACAACTTTTTCTAACTTCTGGTGTTACTTTTTTGAAACTTTAACCGGGGTTCTAGACTAGGAAGTTAATTTATCAGATGGTCTCAATCAAGAATTGTTATTACCCATTTGTTTTCATCTATGGCTAATATATAAAACTTTCTCAACAGGATGTTTGAATGATTATGCCTTATGGGTGGCGACATTGTTAATAAGCATGCTTTAAGGTTGCACAAGGTCTGAGTCACAAGCAGAAGTTATGCGAAACATTGTCACTCATGTATATAAAGCGGCATTTCTTTGTAAATTGAACATTTAGTTGATATCTATTCTACTCATCAATTGGCAGTTTGGGTCGATCCATTGTGTGTCTTTATTAGTTAGTAAGAAAAGCATCTTGGATGCTTATTGTAGACGTGGTTATGTCAACAGCTGAATAGCTATGTGAAAGGGTTGGCACTTTAGAACTCACATGTTTAGGATATATTTAGGATGGTTTTAAAATATATAGATTGCCAGATACTAATGTGAACAGAAGTTTAAAATCATAATTAGGGAATATATATTTAAGTGGTAAATCTACAATATATCAATGGATCAAGGCTATACGGTTATACGCCATATACTGAAATTTGGGAGTGAATTTTGGACATGGGTAAAGAATTGAGACCAACGTGTTGCAATATGTTTGGTTGTGCTTGGGATATCAACGACCACGGCTATTTTTTTGATTAGCTTCATGGAGAGAGGTAGTAGGAATATAAAGTATTTTTTAGTGACTTCTTAATAATATTAGAGAAGGGATATAATAGAGTTCTAAGAGAACTGACATGGTGTGAAGCTTTTAACAGCAAAACTGATCATGGGAACAATAGCTTTTACTTTCTAATGTATTCGTGTTTATGGTCATTCTATGTAAGTTCATGTTTCGTTCTATGCTCATTGTATGTAATCAGTCATCCTAATCATAATATAACAAATATGTTTTCTTTCTTCACAGGTGGTTGGTGATATGGTCTCAGTGAAGAATGCAATCGAAATTATTTCGTCACGATTGAGGGAGAGTCAGCATCGAGATCGCAGTCATTTTCAAAATCGATTACAATCACCTGATAGGTTCTTTCCTCCTGAAGAGGAATTTATGCATCACCAAAATAACATGGGGCGTCGACAATCATTGGATGGTCCTAACTATGGATCACGGTTACCTGGTGGTATAAACAACTCCAGAAGTTTTAATCATGGCCCACGTTCATCCGGCTACGTTAATGATACCGGAGCTAGTCCTATGTCAGACAATGCTCAGTCTCAATATGCAGAAGATATTGTATTTCGAATACTTTGTCCAAACAACAAGGTTGATAGTGTTATTGGGCAATCAGATGGATTTAAGGAATTGCTCCAAAATGAAATTGGTGTAGAAGTCAAGGTTGCTGATAATGTGGCGGGGTCAGATGAACAAATAATTATCATCTCTTCTGAGGAGGTATTATTATTATTTATTTTTTTATTCTTTTTTCTTATCTTCATCTGGATAAATAACTAAAAAGTAACCGTATCCATTTTTGGAGGATTTCATGTTTAAAGTATTGTTTGTTATTGCTTCATTTCGTACAACTTGTTTGAGCTTGTGTCATTTGCACATCTTATAATGCACTTGTGAATATCATATAAGAATAGTGCAAATAATATTTTCCCTTTATGTCTTGGATGCTTACTGTGATTGTAAACATGTACTCTTAGGGCCCTGACGATGAGCTCTTCCCTGCCCAAGAAGCTCTTTTGCATATTCAGACTAGAATTCTGGATCTTATTCCTGATAAAGAAAATATTATCACAACTCGGCTTCTACTATCTACCGGTGAAATTGGATGTTTAGATGGACGAGATGGATTCTTATCTGAGACAAAGAAAATGACCGGTGCTGACATTCAGATTCTGCCCAGGGAAAATCTTCCGCAGTTTGTATCAGTCAATGACGAACTTGTACAGGTTTGTTGCTTACTTTCATGCGTCAAACCTAAATATGACTATGTTATACCTTTTTTTGGTTCCACATATAATTATAGTATTGGTAGGAGTAATATCATGATTTTAGTAACACTTCGATGGATGATAGTAACAAGGTTTTTATTGACCTCGCGTTGCGACGGGATTAACACGATTTGTATGATAAAATTGTAATTATAAATGGTTATAATATATATCATATTATCATGAGGCAAATTTTGATTTATATAAAGAAGATTGTTGAAAGTACAATATTGTTAAAGTGTAAGATTAAAAGTGAAAATTATGAAGTGAGTAGGAATGAATAGTGTTTTGTTTGAAAATTGATATTAAGGGAAGATGCCATTATTTGTTCAGATTGTTGGGGAGATTAAGGCTGCTAGAGAAGCTCTTGTGGAGTTGACATTAAGACTACGGAGTTATCTATTCCAAGGACCTTCCCAAAAAGAAACTCAACCAACTCCATTTCATGCACCAAGCCCTGGGGGAAGTGCTTCAAACTTGGAACCAGCTTCTAGTAATAATACAGCTCCACGGGAAACTTATTCCGGAAGTGATATTACTGTTGCATCCAACCAGAATGCTTACACTAAAGCCGCACCTGTACCAGCAAGGGTAAACTATACTTGATCCACTCTTGCAGTTTTGACACATCTACTTATGAATTATTAGTCAATTTGGTTTGTGTATTATCCCTATGGGTAGAGTGCTATTAAAACTTAGAATTATGCATATATACTTGTAATATATTTTTTTTATTAAAAAAAAGAAAGAAAGAAAAGAAAGAAAAGAAAAGAAAAGAAAAAAGAGTATAGTGTTTGTAATCATAATTGACTCACTAATTAGGTATTTAAAGGAAAAAAGAGTATTTCCTCTAGTTTGTTGATATGTTTCTTAGGTAGGGGTGTAAACGAGTCGAGCTTTTAGCGAGCTACTCGAGCTCGAGCTCGTTTAACTCGAGTCGAGCTTGATAATTTTCGAGCTCGAGTCGAGCTCAAACAAAATGTCGAGCTCGAATAATTTCACGAGCCGAGCTTTTAAAACTGGTATTTAGCTCGGCTCGTTCGAAAGCTCGTTTAGTTATTCGAGCCGAACGAGTTACTCGAGCCGAACGAGCTAATCGAGCTAAATATGTAGTTACAAAATATTTTAATTATAAATTTTTAATTACTATTAGTATTATAGGTTAAAAACCAAAACTAATAATATGTTAACCTTCAATCACATCAAAGATCTACACTTTAGTTTATATATAAAATATAAGTTTTAACTATTAAGCTTGAGCTTTTGTTTTTATATACCCCACATTATTTTTCTTTTGTTTCACTCATCCAATGTGGGATGTGAAATAGAATCATTTTCTTTTTCTTTTTTCATTCAAGCTTATAAGTATTACTTTAGATTAAGCATTAGAACAACTTTTATAATTGTAAATGAGCTTTCGAGCTCGAGCTTGAATAAATAAACGAGCATATCAAGTTCGATCTTCTGTACGAGCATTTTAAACTTGAAAGTTAGTTTATTATAGGATTACAAAAAAATTAAAAATATTAAACGAGCTTCGAGCTCGAGCTCGAACAACAAAAAAATATTCGAGCTCGAGCTCGAGCCAATTCTTAAAAGTTTATTCGAGCTCGAGCCGAGCTCGAGCCGAGTAGTTAATAAACGAGCCTAGCTCGTTTAGGCCAAAACTCGACTCGGCTCGGATCGTTTACACCCCTAGACTTAGGTCTTCTACATGAATATTTAAAAATCCATTCCAAAATCTTGTTCTTTTCAAAATTTTCTTGGACCTGTTGCTACTCTTTACATGCACCACTGAGGTAGACATATAAATTGGAAATTATTTTCTTAACCATATAGAGTTTCAAAAGAACAAAGATATATATGGAATCATGTTAAGCGATGCTTTTGTCATAAAATTATTCTCTCTTCTATCCCCATCTTTATTGCATGTTCTTCTCAATTTGTTTCATTAAAAATTCTGACTTCACATGTGATGCCTACTCTTTGCTGTGTAGAATACTGGGGGATCTAACAGTGAAGCTATAAATCAAACTGAAAGTGGGAGTCGCGAAGAGACACCAATTCCAAGTGCAACAACTAGGTAGTGATTGTGTTCCATTTAACTATTTGTTGAGGTGGCAATTGCCATAGATTATATTTAAATGACCTGAAATTGCCACCTCTTGATTATAATTAAATGTTTTTTCCTTTCAGGATTGCTGTGCCACTTGTTACAAGAAGTATACTGGAAGTTGTCATACCAGAGTATGCAGTCCCCAAACTCATTACAAAGTCGAGAAATAAGCTTGCTCAGATTAGTGAAGTAAGCCTATATCGTCTCTGAACTTCAAAGTTATCCTCCAATTATCTTTGATGTTATTGATTATGTCTTCTGACTTCTATTTTATTATTATTCTCAAATAAGCTTTCGGGAGCCAATGTTAAACTGCTTGATATGAGCTCAGAAGTAACAGAGCATGTCATCCAAATATCTGGGACCCCAGAGCAAGCTGAGAGAGCCCAGAGCTTGCTTCAAGGATTTATATTGAGCAGTATGTTCTGTTCTTCCCATCTTTTTTATACTTATACTCTTTTTTGTGTGTGTGTTTTATGTTGAGTACTGAACAACTGATCCAAATCCACCACTACTTGTCTGATGAGAATTGCAGTCAACTCATCCACACCACTTCATCGGCTAACCCAATCCCTATGTTAGAAACCTATCTGACTTTTATCATCACATAGGATACTAGTACGATAGCTTATATAATGTAGAGTGTGTGGATTAATATTGACCTATCTTGATTTCCCAACCCGATGGTCAAAATGAACATCCATCTAAGCTCTGTGTTATGGACATAGTCCTTGTTGTTTAGAAGCTGTATATGGTTAGAGGTGGCAATTTCGGCTCATTTACTTATCAATGGGTTCATTTCGGTTGTTTTGTACTTCTGTATCTCAGTTGGGTTGGAAAAAAACAACTTAAAAAATGGTAATGGGTCAAATGGGTTGTGAATCACCCAAAGTTTATAATGCACACAACCTTATAAATATCTTATATTCAACGAATGTTTGTGGGTCAGTATAACCGTGTCTGGCCTGTTTGACTCTTACTAAAAAAAAAATGATGTATTAAAGAATCGATTTTGACATGTTTATCCAACCCTCCTGCACCACAACCATCCATGGTTTAGTTTGACTCACAAATTTGTTTACATGGCTCGTAGATTTGACCATCATCCATTGTTTAATCATGCAGCCCAAGAAGAGTAGAAGACGGCCCTCAAAACGTCGAGTCTTCTGCAGATCTACATGTGTGGAGTTCCGATATGCAGTCCCAAACAAGGAGGGACAAAACTAGGAACGCGGAGGTACATGAGTTAGCATGTAGGATTAAGTTATAAAACGAGTACCATAGTTGTGATGTTCATGTTGTTCCGAGGTTTCTGCATGATTATAGGATGGTATTAGCTATTCCATCCAAGGTTGTAGGATGGTGTTATTCCATCCATTGTTGTGTTTATGCTTAAAAAAGTTTGAACTTGATGCATTAAGTTATGAGTTCTTGGATAAAAGTTTATCCAGTTGAGTTTGTTGTATGTGAGCCATTGTTTTCCCAATGTTACAATGGTTAAAGTTTAGGACAAAACAAACGTTGCTAGAACTGAAATACTGTCTTAAGAAGATTCCACCCGATATAAAAGGGCATTGCAAAGGCAAGTGGACGTTGTATGCCTACTCACTATGAGCTATCGAGTTGCGATCCTTATAACGGGAAAGATTTTTAAAAGGTGTAAAAAGTAATTTCACACGCTGGATCACCAATTCACCACCCAAATTAATCCAACAGTCATGATTAAAACAAAAATCATAGTTTCTTTTTCTCAATTTGACCGGGAGTATTTTGGTCATTACAACGCATCATTAATTATTTTATTAATATAAGATTCAAAAAGTGATATTTTTTTAATTGTTAATTTTTAAAAAAATGTACGTATTATTTTTCATTGTGTTTTTGACCAATATTAATTTTGAATTAGAAAAATTGTAAAACGTAAAAGTTATAGACTTAAGGTCAACTTTTACCCAGGTTTTTGAATCACTCAAATTTCCCAAATTTGATATCATATGAGTGAGATATCACACGTTAAAGATGACGTTTTAAAGATGATGAACAACATGAATTATGATAAAAATTGATGAACACGTATTAAGGCTGATGAACAATACTAACTATTGATGAACAATACAAATTGATGAACAAAGCTAACTGATAAACAAGACTTTTTATTGATGAATAACTCTTTTTATTGATGAACAATACTCATTATTGACGAATAATATTTTTTTTATTAATGAATATGTAGATTGTCTTGTTCATATGTTATTGTTGTTTATTAGTTAGTCTTGATCATTAGTTCATCAACAAGACTGATGAACTCATGAATAAGACTAACTGTAAAACAAGATTGATGTTGTTATGTTCATCAACTAGTCTTGTTCATCAATTAGTGTTATTCATCAATCTTAATCCATGTTCTTCAGTTTTCTCCATAATCAATGTTGTTCATAAACCATGTTTTTCATCATCGAATATAACTAAAAGATCATTTTAACGTGTGAAATCTCACTACTCTGATATCGGATTTGAGTGATTCAAAAACCTGAGCAAAGATTAACCTAAAATATTTAACTTTTATGTTTTACAATTTTTCTAATTCGATTTTAATATTAGTCAAATTTATGGTAAAAACACAATAAAAAACAATACGTACATTTTTTTAAACATCTTGTGCCCAACAAATATGACTAAAACGTCAAAAATGTTTAGTATGATCAAGAAAATCAAGACCCATTTGATATGTATAAAAAAATCGAAATATTTAACAAGATTTATACCAATCTAAAGAGGATTAAACTTTAGAATTTACGGTGAAATCGTTTTTTTTTTTTTTTTTTTTTTTTTTTTTAATTTTGTCGTTTAAGAGTTATGTGCGTTTAAATTTTGAGAGGATTAGTTGGTCAAAAGGTTGAAAATCACGGTTAAAAAAAAAAAAAAAAAAAAGTTCAAATGACCTTTTTATATTTGGGCGGTTTGTTTGAATAAAAAGAGATGGTGAACAAGGCCATGAAGCCAACAATTCAGCCCAACAAATACAACCACCAGTGACCAGTCCACCACATAACCCGCCCAAAACCACTCCATTTCATTTCATATGATATTCTGATATACTACACACCGGGGTAGCTATTATTCCAGATAACTCCACTTCTCAGCAGTCAGTCAGTCAGTGTGCTTATACAAACATATTCACGGTAACTAAAAATTCTCATCTAATTACTACTTTATGTATTATTTAATTGAAAATATTTCTGTTATTAGATTATATCTTCATGGATAACTAACTAACTAGTTTCATTTACCCACTTGTGTTATTCGAGCCTTTTTGGCTCGCGGCCGACTTTTCGGACACGGTTTATTCAGTTTTTAGAATTAGAATTCGACATGTGATTTTCAACATTGTAAAATGAAATATTTTCAAACCTTTTTTGAGACCTAGCATAAATTGCACTTGAGACCTCTCATGTTTTAGTGATGACTAGAACGGTACCCGCGCAATGCCGCGGCGGGTATCTGCGACTATATTTTGCGTTATTCGGTTATTCAGTTACACATTTAGTTGTCTTTATGCTTTATAAATAGAGATGTTAGAGATGGTTAAGCCAATAATTTTAATTTGAACAACCAACCTGCGTCCTGACAAACTTCCTAACCAACTTGCTTCCTAACAAATTAATTTTGAAATCTTTCCATAATAAGCAAGTAAAAGTCTGAACTTTAAGCCTTTCTAATTATAGAATAGTCCCAAATGCATTATATAATAGTATAGATATAGATATAGATAGTATCGATAGTATAGATATAGATATAGATAGTCACATGCCTTTTGCCACTTCAATGTTGTCCGGAACTGAGGGCAAGTATTTGACAAATTTGAGGTGAATTAGACGACTTAGGTATTTTTCTCTCGTTTTCAAAACATCCAAGACTTGAGATTTATTGACATTTCAAACAACTTATTTGTTTCTAGTTGCACCACATATCATTATATCAAACTTACTGCGAATGTCAAGCAACAAAACACGGCTATGTATAAGAACAAGTAATGTTGGACAGAAAAGGGATAATGGTTTTGAGTATATATTTACACAATTCGGCTAGACTGGCTCATTCGTATTTCGTGTTTGGAATTTTATGCAAGCACAATGGTTAGTTTGGGACTAAGTCAAGTATTATGGTTGTAAAAACACGATTATGTATAAGGGGGTGTTTGTTTAAGCTTATATGTGGGCTTATGAGCTTCTTGATTTCGGCTTATATTTCATAAGCCCTAATTTTTGGGCTTATTTGTAGACTTATGGGCTTATAGAAGTTTATCATACAATAAAAAACTCATTTAAGCCCACAAGTTTCAAATTAAGCTAGAAAATTGAGGCTTCTGAAATATAAGCCGAAAAACAAATAAGCTAATAAGCCATGTATAAACTTAAACAAACACCCCCAATGAACAAGTAGTATGCTTTTGTTTTTACGCAGAGTGTTAATATGTTAAAACGCTAATTTTGTTGACAGTTAATTCATTGAGTTCTGTAACTTTTAACTCTCTTTAAAATTTGCAGCCTATTGTACTAATGTTCTGACTGAATTTGGTATGTTCAGGATGACTGGATTTTGTCCAAGCATTCACTCAGACTTGTTGCCGAAAGGCATCATTCATTTCTCACTTCATCCCCCAAAAGAATGTAGCACGAGGTTGTATGTGGTTCCCATTGGGATATCTACTCGGTGCTTGGCCTTTAAATGTCATGCTACAACCGAATCATTGCATGTAGATGGGAAGACCTGTGGAAATCAAGTTTCTTCTGTTGTTGATGGTTCGGATAAATCTCAAAGGTGTGAACTTATCTATGTTTATGTGAACATTTACCTATTGCTATTGAATTTTATAACATTGAATTATCTAACACGTTCCTTGATGGCTGAAGAAAACCATTAGGTGATGATTTTGAAAAGAACTTAGAGGAACTTTTTTCTGAAATCAAAAGCATGATACAAATGGGTAATAAAGGTGATGCTATCGATCTACTCGAAGCAAATTACGAAGCTGTGAGAGAACAAATGGTTGAAGGAGGTAAAACTGTAGAAGAAGCTGCGATTTTGGATGTCATAGCCTTGGGTTACATGGCTATTGGGGACTTCAAGATGGTCAAATCAGTCTTGAATAAGGTACTGCTTTGCGCCCCAAAACAATCATTAAAATGAATTTCTTTTGTGCATGTGGTTGTCCAGTTGATTACCGTATGCCTACTACTTATCTATGTATTGATGATGTCTATAACGTAATACTAAGAGTGGCATTTTCCTGTGTATAACTATAAATTTTTTCTAATAAATCTGTATTACTCTGTCGTGCTTTTCAGTTGAACGAGATTGTACATGATTTAAGTGATGATGAGCCTCTTCTTGATTCAATACTGACACACATGGGGAGTATGCACTCGGCTTTAGGAAGATTTGAGAAGTCGATGCTTTCATACAAGAGAGTCCTTCAAATTCTCGAGAGAAATCATGGTAAGTCTGAAATTTGTCTTTTTAATTTTCGTGCACCCATTGCTAGTCTGCTTAGTTTGATGTTAGATGGCCATGTATTCCCTTCTGATGACAAGCAACTTCATCATCATTCAGTTCTCTTCACCCATCCTTACTATTTCCAGGGTTAATATGATAATTGAGGTGTTGCTAACTTTTTATAGGGAGCAATAGTACTTCTCTTGTTATGCCGTTATTGGGGATGGGCAAGGCTCTTGGTTCTGCGGGAAGAGCAACAAAGGCAATTGATATCTATCATCGCACCATTTCCATACTGGAATCTAACTTGGGAGCAGAAAGCAAAGAACTTGTGGTACCTTTGACAACTTTGGGAAACCTTTTATTAAATGAAGGAAAAGCTGAAGATGCTGAAAATGCTTTTACGAGGTTGTATAAAACTTGTGCATATGGTATCTATGTTTTTTTCTATAAATATTTTTAAACTGATTTTTTTTTCTCTTTCTTAATCTTAGGATTGTAGGTATATATACTCAGTTATATGGAAAAGATGACGAAAGAGTTGGAATGGCTATGTGCTCTCTGGCTAATGCAAAATGCGCAAAAGGCGAGTTCTTGTTTTTTGTTTGTATGAAAAATTGACGTATACATTACATGGGAACTTGTTGTAGTTGGTATCTGAATGCCCTCTTCATAATTCCCTTTTTTGCCAACCCTCTTGAAACTGGCCTGGCTTGGTTGGGTTGACCCACAAACACTATTTTCAAAGCTTTGTTATGAATGATTAATGTATTAAATCATGATTACATGAACAATACTGCTAGGATAAACGATTTAGGAGGCTGTATACATAAAAATAGAAGACTTAGGACAACTTTCAGCCTGTTTGACTTATATTTGACACATTCCCCTTTTTAGCTAGTGTTTTTATTTGACGTGCCTGAGTTTGAATAAAACCTTAATCAACCCATTCATAATTAAATGAGCCGGAAGTGCAACTTCTACTTCTGATGGGATGTCATCTGTCGTGCAAGACAGTGCTGTTACTTGTCGAGCTAGGATGTTTTTTGTTTGCTCCTGGAACAGCATAAACTGACTCTCTGTTTTCGTGATTTATTCTGAAAACGAGTGTATCTAATGAAAATTTGATTGTGCTTTAAATAACAGGAGACGCAGAAGCAGCCATCAAATTGTACAGGAATGCTCTTCATGTACTGGAGAATTCGGAAAGTATGAACTTAGATGATGGCATATTGGAGAAGACGAGGATAGACTTGGCAGAGTTGCTTCATGTTGTAGGAAGGTATGATCTATTTCTTGAGAATTTTGACACCCACACGTAAAGTACTTGATCAGGGATTTTGTGAAACTTCCCTGCCTTTTATTTTAGCAGAGGTAGCAATTTCGACCCATTTATAAATTTCGGCCCAATTTCGGGTTGTAAGTTTCTGATACTGGATCAAATGGGTCAGTTGTAAAAAAGTAACTAATAATGAAACACGTCAAATGGGTCAAAGTTAAGTGTATCTATCGAATAAGACCCCCTTTAGATTACTTTTGTTAAATCTTTTTATTTATTTATGAAAAAGTCATTATCTTTAATGATTAGATATTAAGGGAGGAAAAATATGGATAGGAGAGAAAAATGTTGGGTTCGATGATTGGATTCAGTTGCAATGTTTGAGTAATTTTTCCTTTTACCTAAATTTAAAGATAGGTAGTAAAAAAAGACTTGTTACTTGTTTACGAGAATCCTATGCGTTAATGTTAGTAAAACCCAAATTATATACTGTATATAGTTTTTGTGATCATATTCAATACGTTATTAATTCATAAAACACAAAAATGGGGCAAAAAGGCATTGGTGGTGGATCCAAACCCGAACCAATCCAACTGGTTACCTAGCCCACCTAGCCCTCCCAACCCACCCGTCTTTGTCACCTCTAATTATCACTATGCACCTTGTAACTTTCAGAGAAAATGAAGGCCGGGAACTTTTGGAAGAATGTTTATCTATCACCAAAAAATACAAAGGAGAAGAAGATCCTAGTTTCGTCACCCACCTAACAAATCTAGCAACCTCATACTCACGTTCCAAGAATTATGTAGAAGCTGAGCGCCTCCTGAGATCTAGTTTACAAATAATGGAAAGGATCGTGGGTCATGATGACGATCCTTCAATCACATTTGTAATGTTACAGCTTGCTGTAACTCTTTACAACCTGAAGCAGGATGAAGAAGCTGAGAAAATGGCTCTTGAGGTCTTGCGGATACGTGAAAAGGCGTTTGGAGATGCATCTTTACCAGTTGGTAAGCCTGTCCAGTCTTCTGTTATTTTTCCTGTAAATAGCAACATAAATTTGGTAACAAATGAGGTCCAACACGTTTGACTAGCTTTGGAATATAGATTTAAAAACTAGTTAAGCTTAAGTAGATAGAATAAGTAGTAGAGGTAGAAAATTGGATAAATAAAAGTTAGCTAAAAGCCTGAAACAGAAACAAACAAAATGGATCAAAAGGTCAAAGTGACCAACCACTATTTCGTAACCATGTAACCTTGAACCTTCTAAATCGTTTTTTGTTTAGAATATTAGATTATTATTGCAGTAGGAAGAAAAAGGACAAAAAATTGATTAATGAAGAATCGGATACGTTTTGAGTAGTAAAAATGACCCAATTCTGCTCAGCCACTCATTTTGCAACTTAGAACACGACTCTAAAGATGCTACCTTTTCCTAGCCACATGACAACCTCTATTCTTAGAAACACGATTCTACCTATGTTACTTGTTCCTACATGCACATGCTCATGCTCATATCGGTTACATTAATTACTGACCACCCTTCATTTTTTATTTTTTATTTTTTAATCCAGGGGAAGCATTGGACTGTTTAATATGCATCCAGAATAGAATAGGAAGAGATGATGGCGAAATATTGGAGTTGCTCAAAAGGAATCTAAACATACAAGAAAAAGCATTTGGTCATGAAAGCGAACAAGTAATCGGGACTCTCAAGAAAATTTTATTTTACATGGACAAACTTGGCATTAAGGATCAGAAGTTTCCTTTTCAAAGGAGATTGTCTTTACTTAGAAATAAATTTAAGGAACAAGTTCAGTATTAATAAATACATGGTTTTTGTTTACTGTACTTCATATCAACGTAAATTACAATAGTAATCTCATACATAAAGATGGTACCCAAAAAAAAAAAAGTGTGTGTATGTGTGTTACATGATTAATAGTGAGAGTATGGTTAGTTCATCAAGAATATGGTTTGCTTATAATTTGACCATGTTAGACCATCTGTAATGGAGGGTCGTCACCTAGGACGCGTCCCCCTCCCTTACGGCCATCCCTAGAACGCATTCCCCTATGAAAAAAATTGGGGACTTGGTTGCTTACTCGGCTGAGTCCTCCCAACTTTGTGAGTATTTGTTTATTACTAGTAAATTGTTTTTGTGGGGTAGATTTGTCTTTAAGTGGGGTATGTTTTTTGTGGTGACCGCGGTCGTTTTATTATACTAACTTGATCATGTAAAAGGTGTTAGAGAAAAAAAAAACTGAGTTGGCGCTGAGGTGTCAGTGCTGACCGCAATCATATGTGGTAACAATCACATATCACACTAGCTATAGTGCTGGTGAATCAACTGGAATTGAGAGGGCTACACGTTGAGGCAAATGAAAGCAATGACAGAAGTATAACTACCTAACCAAGGATTTATTCAAAGCTATACATCAGAATTCTTCTAATAATTAAAGTCATGCGTGCATAATAACGAAGACTTTTTCTACGATAATAGATTTATGTATAGATATCTCAACTTTTTTATAATGATGATAGTGAACATTCACATTCGATTCATTTGACACTTTCTTGTAAGAAACAAGTTTTTTAAAACTCGTTTCCTTCAAATAAAAAGTCAACCTCAACTTGTAAAAGCACAACTTTAAAATACAATATATACAACCAATGAAAATATAAAAATAGTTAAGCTAGTAGCTACCATTTAATGGCTACCTATTTTGATGACATAACAACTTTATTTTACTATTTTGACAAGGTTTTCGTTTCATGCGTGATAGTCGACGTGTGATTAGTCGGCTCGCAATGTCGAGTCGGAAATTCACGTTTAAAAAGAAAAACTAAATTAATATCATGTAAAAGAAAGCAAGTTTTCAAGTTTAACGGATAAAAGTTAAAATTAAATAAAAACAAAAGGAAAAATTAATATTAGAGCATCTTCAAGTTCATAAAGCCAGTCTATAGTGACATGGAGTTTATGTACATAAACTTCTCATTATCTGCTTAAATTTATACAAGTTCATAAAAGAGAGTGAAGAAGTCCATACGAGAGCCGGGGTGCTCGGTCCTCTCTAACATGTCCAATCGCTTTCTTACTTATCTTATAAAATTTAAGCCAATGATCCAATTATAAGCAAATGACCCCCCATTTTATAGATGACAAAAGAATTAAGAAAATTTGACACCATTTGATGCACAAAATTTTCATCTAATACTTTATTTTTTATTTTTTGTCAATGTATTTTCTTATCAAAATTTTGATGTTTTTAACCTAACGTATAATTATTAGAAGTTACTACTATTATTTAAAGTTTTAGTTATATTATTTTGTTATTTGAAAGAAAAAAAATCGGCTTCCTTGTTGTTAATTCTTGGCTCCCTCCTTGCATAAAATGGACTAAATATAGAGAAGTTATTAGGGGCTCAGTCACCCGTATACGAAAAAGATAAGAAAATATATTATGACTCATTTATAAGATTGATATGTTTATGTGATTAAAATTTATAAGTTCATATATAATGTAGCTATAAAATATTGATGTGAATGAGTTGACATTGTTCTAGACTTGATGAAGTCTACGTAGAAATAGTTGATGAATGCGAGAGAAATCGTCACAAACCTTTTACGTTACAAATATAAAATGTTGGCACAAAACTACAGAGTAATATGTTAAAAGAATTTTTGTTATCGCGTCGTGACTCTTATAAGAAAACTAAGAACATCTGTAATAGAGGGTAGGACGACCATGTCATGTGCACCATGACCGTGGTCACCCTTATTATGCTGACCCAAAAAGACGCTTCTTCAGCCAAAAAATTATGCAAGACTTGGTTAACTACACGATCGAGCCTTGAGTGTATGTTTTTTCTTGCTTTTGTGTGTGAATGTGTGTGTTTTGATGGGATAAATATGTGTTTTAAGTGGTGTATATTTTGATGGTGACCACGATTATCTTATTACATTAAATTAGTTGTAGTCTTGTAAAGATAGAAATCGAGTTAACGCTGATGTGAAAACGACGATTGCGATCATATGCTCCTTATTACACTTATTCTAAGGAAACCGTTACTTTGTACACATTTGACTAAAAGTAACAAAAATAGTAGTAGTCAGAAATGATGAACCAACAAAACTCACCGCTTTCATGCATATGTGATATGACCAACCAAACATAGCCGACCAAACTCATTTTTGTCTTTTAAACTATTATTTTCCTTAAAATATTTAATTAAAAAATAATAATAATAATAATAATAAAGCAACATTTTTATACACACATAATAATATTATATTATTATCATCTCTCTGTCACACAAACACCATTTCTGATAATCCCCACCACCACCCAGAAAAACTATGCCGTATTGCTACATCGGAAACAGTAACCAACCATCATCAAGTGACGTCATCAAGATTTTCTACAACACTTTTGGAAGTGGCCCTACCAAAGTCTTAATGATCATAGGTATTTTACTATATTTTTAAACCAAACTCAACACTTTTTTTTTTTTTTTTTTTTTTTATCAGAATTATGGAAATGTTTTTGTGTTTTTGTTGTTTAAGGATTGGCTGCAACACATGATTCGTGGGGCCCACAAATCAAGGCTCTTGTTGGGAATGCTAAACCAAATGATGATGTTAATAATGACGTCAGTGATGGGAGGTCAGGTGGTGATGATGACGTCAGCTCAGGTGGAGGTGTGGAGGTGTGTGCTTTTGATAATAGAGGTGTTGGGAGGAGTTCTATTCCATCTAAAAGATCGGAATATACGTAAGCTTTTCGTGTTTTTTTGGCCTTATTTTTGGTTTGGTTTAGTAGTGTAGATTTTGCGTTTTATGTTGAAAAAACTAAAAAGCTGTAATTTGTAGAATTAGATTGTGGATAATCTGTTTTTTGGTGGGGTCTTTTGGGTTTACGTTTGCACTTTGCAACATAAGTGAATTGTGTGTATGTCTGATGAATGAGGTGATGTAAGTTATTTTTTGGGTGCAGAACGACGATCATGGCTAAAGATGCAATTGCGGTAATGGATCATTTGGGTTGGAAGAAAGCTCATGTGTTCGGCCATTCAATGGGTTAGTCAGAACTTAATAGTTTTAAATAATGTTATCATTAGCTGCATTTTACTCGTATGTATCCTATTTTGTGAATAAAAACTGTACAAAAATTCTGAAAGTTCAAAGGCTGTGTTATTGTTCTAATAAGGCTTCCCCTCTTTCAAAAGCTCGTTGAACATCAACTATGCTATTCCTATCATTGATGATAATGTGACTAAAATGCATTTTCTGTGTGGCTAATTTATAAGATTTTCACCTATGTTGTTTTATTTATGTTACACAGGTGGTATGATAGCTTCCAAACTGGCTGCTCTTTTCCCGGATAGGGTTCTATCTTTGGCTTTACTTAATGTAACCGGTGGAGGCTACGACTGTCTTCCGAAGGTACAACTATGTGAAACTTTACTCATGATATTATATAAGGAGCAAATGTTTATAAGTCATCGGTTAACCCAATGGATCAACTAGTTATCCAGATTATAGCATAATATGCACTGCTATGTTTTTCGAGTATTCTGAGGTGATGCATTACAAGATAGTTGTATACATACGTCAGGAATAGAAGGTGACAAATGTGATCCATTTATGGGTTAACGGGTTGATTTGGGTTATACTTTGCCTCTAGTGGTTCAGGCTCAAATGGTAAAAACTTAAAAAATTTGGCTAGAACTGAAATAGGTCTAAATGGGTTTAAAGTCACCCAAAATGTATTCAGAATGCCTAAAACCTCATATATTTTTATTTCACAAACGAGATTGTCATTGTTTCTTTATCAATAATTCTAACATTACTTTGAAAAATCCAAGAAAGTAAAGACAAAAACTGTTTGCCATATCCAGTCCATCCTAAAGCCAGTTTAAAGCGTTACCTAGCCCTCTACCCGCACACCACTTCTAGTCAAGATTCATAAAAGGGAATTGAGTCTATAGAGTGTAATCGTAAGATCAAAATATCAAACCTACTCCTTATCTGTTGATATGTCTTCTACATCATGATTCCGTAGTAATTATTATACGCTCGTTAAAATTAGATTCTGAAGGTATTATAATAAAGAGAGTTGTACAAGTGCATATAAATAGTGGACTTGATCTAGAGAATGATGTATGATATCAGTATCAATATCGATATTAGAAAAAAATTCTCTTAAGTTTGAAGTAATAAGCAAACCTGGCTTTGAATTCTTGTCTTAATTCCTTTTTTCTTCTGCAGCTTGATCGTCAAACCATATCAATTGCAATGCGTTTTTTGAGGGCAAAGACTCCAGAGCAAAGAGCAGCCGTTGATCTCGACACTCACTACACACAGGTTGACAGTTCTCTTTATTTCGTATTTAATTTTTGTACTATTGAAACAATCCACATAACATATAAAAGTGGATGCAAGCAACCGGTTTTCTTGAAATGTAAGTATAATCAAATTAAGTAGATGAAGAAAATTGGTACATGACCAAAAATCAACGGGACCTTGATCTTGCTACTTCGTCCCAACGAAGTCACCACTTTCGGTTTTGGTTTTCTCAATCAACATTTCCAGTTTTAACAAATTTATTGTCAGTTAGAATGATTATTTGATATTTCTGACTTTGATTTTGGTCTGCTAAGTTTTCTTTATTTTGCTATAGTAAGGTGACTTTTAAATAGTTGAAAAATAGTCACTACGTATCCAGTTAATTTATATGCAAGTCAAAACGTTGCGTCGTAAAGGGACAGAGCAAGTACGGTCTTTTAAGGTTGTATTATGCAATGGTGGAATTGAGCTTTAGATTTAAGTCTTCTAGCCATAAATTCTGTGATATTTGTTGTGTCGAAGTCCTTAATATCTTATCTGTTCTTGATCCATAACACTTATTCACATCATGATGCTAACAATTTGCTATACTCTGCAGGAATATCTTGCAGAATCTGTTGGATCTGAAACAAGAAGAGCAGTACTATATCAAGTAAGATTCAATTTCCGATCTATTTACAAGTTATAGTATATGAAACATTGATGCATCAACATCCAATTTACCATATCTTTACAATAACGAAAATAGACCAGCCTTTGATTCTTAATATAATACCACTCTTCTTGTTGAAACATTCTTCAGCAATATGTTAAAGCTATTTCAGCAAGCGGGATGCAGTCAACTCATGGGTTTGATGGTCAGATTAATGCTTGTTGGACACACAAACTTTCTCGAACAGACATAGAAATGATCCGCAAAGAAGGTTTTTTAATATCATTCATCCATGGCAGGTACATTGTATGATCTCTTTCTGATGATGTTTTTTTACATATATGTCTTGTTTTTCTAATCTGTTTGGTGGTTTAATATGTTTAGATATGATGTTATTGCTCAAGTATCTCATGCAAGGAGGCTTGCAAAGAAACTTTATCCATTTGCAAGGATGGTAGAACTTCATGGTGGTCATCTAGTGAGTCATGAGAGGACCAAAGAGGTAATATTAGTTTCATATATGTAATTAAGAATCTTAAATAAGTATCATGTTTGTGGTAGGCAGCATTCTTATCGTATGTAAGAAATAAAAAAAAGAGAGGAGAAGCTATAAGGAGGTCACCCAACTATTGATAGTACTTTACATAGCACCAAAACATATATATCCATCGTCATATACTAAAAAAGGACATGTTGAATGCCAAAAAAATTTCTTCAACTTTCGAGAAATATGTCTTGCATAATAGAAACAAATCAACTTTATTTTTCTTTTTTCAAAAGTTCTAAGGTCTTTCCATCATTTATGCCTTTGGTATAAATTATAAATCAAACAATTACTGTATATATGATAGTGGCCTATAGAGTAGTTTCAGTAGTAGGATGACCGTAATGAAAAAATTTAGAGCACTTGGTCTCTTACTCTCTTTATACATCCCATAAAATAAAGTACATGTAAGAAAAAACAGAATCAAGAAGCTTACATATCCATATATGAAGTCAAAGCTCGTGCTGTTTCACTGATGCTAGTCATATGTCCCAAATTCAGGTCAATGAAGCTCTACTTGACTTGATAAGTGCAGCAGAAAACAAGACAAGCCCACATGACTGGACGAATCTGCCTGAAAAGAGCACCGGTAAAATTATTAAAATCAAAATAAAAGACCTATTTTCAAGTTAGGCAAAGTATTTCATATGATTAATTGTGCATATTTCTAATATAGGCTTCTGGTCAATGAGCTGGAGTTCCTCTAACAAATCTAAACTAGAAGGAGAAAGTAACAATGGGTCGGTCAAGATTGGTATTGCTGAAACATTTAGACGCATGATGTTATACATATTTAGCATTTTTGTATTAGCTTTTGGATACATTCGAAGAGTTCCAAGACGGATAAGACCAGTTAGAATGAGCACTGGCCACACATGATTAATGGATACAAACCTGTCTTATGGTAAGCCATTTATTCTCAAGACTAATATTTTTTTAAGGAGGCCTAATCTAACCATCAGAAACCAAATTAACCCTGCAGGTAATTTTATGAACATATATCATACGACTGTTGATGTGAGGCTCACCAAATGCAAGAAGCATGAACGGCATAACATTGTAACATGTAGAAACAAAAACAGAGGTTGATGACAGGAGCTGTTAAGTGACAATGGAAGTCAACTCATAAAGCATAATTTTATACACTATTTCACATATAACGAAAGTGCAAGGATACAGTATAATCTAGTCGAAGGGAAACCTATGGAGCCGAAGGCAAAGCCTGATGCTATCAGTTTTCTTTTTCCTGATTATACTTGGATATTCAATTCTGTGCTTGCGAAAGTAATACTGAAACATAATGTTCACATCAACAAGTTCTTATAGAATCTAAAGATGCAAAACTTAATGCATTTTTAGTATAATTTTACTCCTGACAGTATTTCTTTTGTTGTCAATACCGAATACTAATTATATGCTGTGATATGCATGTTCTGAAATCGGCCCATCATTAACATTTCATTTTAAAGCCTTGTATGCGTTATTTATGCATACTTTCAAGTTCATGCTCTGTAGCGCCGGGCACAAATGAAAATTTTAGGATTTTTATTCCACTTTGGTGATTCTAAGTGGTGCTTGTTATAAAACGAGCTCTAGAGGACGGCATGGTTTGAACTCTGTAATTGTGCTGATCAGATGTTTCAAGTGTTGCAAAATTTGACCATTTAAGAATCTATAAGGAGTTAAGGACCCTCTTAAGTATTTGGATAGCCAATGTCACAACTCACAACTACTCCTACACTTGTCAGAAATTAATTATTTAACCACAAACTAGTTGGATACTTGTAACTAGCTGCACTTTGGTCACAGAAACTGATTACATACAACTTGAAAACACAAGTTGGATAACCACTTTCAATTGTGTTTTTTGTGCATGCCACACAAACTTGTAAATCAAATGTTGAGATACTGTCATACACAACAGGTTTCTGGCTTAATATGCTGTGCGTGTAACGATTCAGGTTTCTGGACTAGTGCAAACTTTTTTTCTTCTTTTTGAAAGGCAATCGATTATATAGATAACATAAAACCTAGAAAGATGCTAGAAATTGCAACGAAACTGCGCGATAATCTTGACAAACGACAGGTGCAATTTAATGATTACATATCATCGTCAGTTGACTAAAATCAATAACAGTTCTTAAACATGATCACTCAGTCACCACATAATTAAGCATTGTGCTTCCTAAATATATATTGTGTTTTCATGATAAAAGATTCCCCGTAGCCACAATCAAAGCATTAATGGTTTAAATTAAGTACCGAGTGAGCGAAAGTGAGGTTACCTGGTGACCTTGCTGGGATTTCGCCATGCTGATGATTGAGCATGGAAGTTGTTAGAAACTTTGGCTTTGCTTGTGTAGTAGTGCTATAGACTAGTGAAGATGATAAAATTATTAAATTTAAGATGTTGGTACTACTTGTTTGGGTAATATGCCATCAAGTATTGGAATATTCTTAGTCTTATTTATATATGGCATATTCACATGGACATTTGATTGATACTGGTCTTACTGTAGAATCTTAAACTTGTTTTTTTATTTATACAAAAGAAAACTAGCAATATTGTTTGGTACAAAAAAATTATTTTACTATATTAGTAGAATATTGCTTTTTGACTGCGGACAGGCATGCTTGTTGTGATTACGTACATGTTTGTGTGTTATGTGTGTTTGCAGGTTTTTTGCTGAGGACATGGACTTAAGGCCCTTGACTCATGCTCCTGCCTTTAAATTGGTAATAAGTTACAAACTAGTTATAACAAAGCCAACCTGAAGTCATTAAGTTTTTGCCATAGGACCTGTTTGGGGTCGAAGTCATTACATCTTTCAAACGACGAACATATGGTTCTTGAAATGGCTATAACCTTAGGTTGGTGTTATGGTCACACCTTTACCTTAGTGCCACATCAGCTTTTCAGTATATCACCTAACCCACCACCACCAAACAGCCGTAGTGGTGACTACCTAGCCAAACACATAAAAATATCTCACTTAATACAACATACCCCACATACACTCACCAAAAAAAAAAAAAAGGTTTTTCGTTAGGTTGTCTGCACCACCAAACCAACACAAAGAACCTCACCTTGGCGTGGTGGTGGACTGCTTTTATGGAGGACAGCGAGTGGAGGGTGCCCACTCCAGGTGGTGCATGCATCCATTACGCCTGGTCTTACATTTATTGCTAGAAAAACACTAAAATAACATCGTTTGCCTTTAAGCAATATTGACAATTCAGTGTCTCACTTTCAAATGACAACTTCCCGTCTCATTAATAGAAAATTACATATATGTGGACAAATTATTGAACTTAATCAACTGACAATCAAGTAAAACTGAACCTTACTGACCAAATTCAGTATCGTAAAACCCTTCTTCGTAGTAATCAGAAAATTCTTGAAAAACATTGTTGCAATTTTCATAATAAAACTGTCTGTAATACAATAATCCTCAATGATCTAAAACTACATATATAATAACTATTCCATCTAATAATCACATCTGCACATACTCGTTTTTAGAGGAAAGGTGCAAAATGCAGCTGTTAAACAATATACATTTCACTACTTTTGAATAACTCAAGAATGAGCTTCTGCACTTTAGTATTCATCCAAATAAGTGTAAAGCATTTCATCTTTCTTTGACTTGCGTCGACTGAGCAGTGCCTTGAGGAGACGTTTGCCTTTGCTCGGGATCTGATCATCTTCTTTATACACGTCTCCGTCACCATTTTTATTCCTTGATACTGATTTTCGAGGCTCTTGTTGCTGCACATGAATACCATTACATCACATTAAGCAATTAGTATAAACCTGATAGTAAAATGTCTATAATACCCTCTAACTAAATCAGTACCTCCATTTATATGTAGATATAAGAAAGGGTAAATAGGGAACTTAGATGGCAATTCCATATGGAACATCTAGATGTAAGAGGATCGTCTAATAAAGTAATATGAACCAAAAGGATATTATAGTAAATACAAGAACGGGTCAAACAGGTAAAAGTAAATGCAACTTATAAAATGGGTCAAACATGTAGAAAGTCGCCCAATGTGTGTTTTTGAATCCCAATACATAAATACTATAATCTTTGTGATCCTGTTTGACACACTATTTATTAATAAGAAATACAGTTGTTGGATAAAAGTGTTTCTGGACAGATCGACCGCAAAATTTGCCACTTCTGGTAAAAAATAAATAAATAAATAAATAACCCTCCGATTTTAATGTAAATTACCCTTGGTTTTGGAAATGAGGTTGGGGATGTTGATCGACTGGGCTTTGGGGTGGAAGATCTTGAGCCTGGTCTTGAGTTTGTAGGGGTTGACCTACTTGATAAAGAAACACCACTCGGTAAAGGAAATTGTCTTGGTGAAACTGGTCTTGGTTTCTTCTCTGAATCACCAAAATGAAATAAATTATTCAAATAACATTAGCATGTGCATCAAAATAACAAACAAGAAATGCATTTACATACACCGAAACTTCTATCAGTTTCTATTACAAGGAACTTGCATTTAAGGGTTTACTTTAAAAGTCTATACTAAAATTTTCTATCCGTAACTTCTTTTTCACATTACTTTTTGTAATTACATTATCCTTAACTTCGATTTTGTGCTAAAGGGTCGAAAATAATGTGAAAAAGAAGTTACGGATAATATAATTACCAAAAATCTTATCAACCCACCAAATTGGTAAAAGTTTAAGAGTTAACCATTATTAACCCAATATCAACTGGTTGAGAGTATTCCCCTTTTACATTTAATTCAAACAATAACATATACGAACCAATATCTTTTGACGCCAATGTGACTGGACTGCCAGCAACGGACAATGGGTCAAGTTCCATGTATTCCACGGAAGCGCGTGGAGAAGGAGATGGAGGTCGCTCTTTTCTGCATTTTCTAAATAATTGTTACATTAAGATTGTTCCATAAAATGTGTGTAATGTTATGTTTAAAAGATTACCTGACTAAAGTTGTGGGCTTTACACAAACCATAGCTTGACATGCATCTGTGTATGCACAAAAGATTAAATTAAACCATAAGCCGTTGTCAAATGTGACCATAGTTCATAACAAAGGATGAGAATTGAGGGTTAATCCATTTATTAAAAGAATGGGTCAATTTGGGTTGTGTTGTATCTGAAACACGTACATAGATCATATTAACAAAATAAGCTAAATGAAGAGTGGGTCAAACGGATTAATAATCCCCAGATCATAATCAGGAAATTCACTTTTTTATTAGTAAAAAGGAACAAGAATGTTAGTGCCGCAACTCGAACCGTTTTGACCGGTTTACCCAACCCATGTGTGATTTACCACTATTCATGTGAATCATCAAGTTGACAACAGTTCTAACCATTTTTATGTTCGTGCATATCATCTTCATCAACCACAACGAATTTCTTATGCTTTAATTTACCTCCGGTGTGGCCATGCATCATCTCCTCAACTGAACATCAATATAAAAAAAAAGTATCAGCCATTACTACAAAAAACTAATCAAAGTGGAATGAAAACAAAAATATGTACTCCCTCCATTCAAAGAAAATTGAAATGTTTCCAGTTCTAAACTTTTAAGTGAAAACTACTTATTTGGGCGTAGATCAAAAAAATACTTCTATTTTCTCTTAGTGAAGGTTATCTTAGATATTTCTTAACAAATAGTCAATGAACATTCATACAGCTTGGAGAAGTGGGCAAGTCGTATCTTGTATGGTACTTGGGAATTTTAATTAGCAACGATTGTTGGGAGATGCCGTGGTGATCAAAATACCCCTGGCATGTTCTTAGCCGCTGCATAGTCAAAGAAATAAAGTCAACATTAGACCAGAAAATATAGTTGATTTTTTAAAGGTGGCAGTTTTAACCTATTTACTTATGTACTGGCTGAACCGGGATATGTTCTATCCCTAACGGGTCAAATAGGCCTAATAATATATTCAAGTTAAAAAGATGGGAAACTTCGGAAACGGGTCAAAAGTCACCCAATGTGCACTTTGAATACAAAAACAACATACCCAATCCCGCCGGAGCGGGGTATGGGGAGCACTTTGAATACAATCTACTCCGTACTAAATTATTTAGTCATATTATAACACGCTGCCTAGATATATAAAAAATAAAATCTTTCCTGCTGACCTACCCCTTTACTTATAATGCACAAAAAGAACAAATATTGGCAAGAATGTATAAAGGTAATATCGACCCTAAAAAGTGAGGAATTTAGAGATTACCTGTTCAATACATGATACCCGAATCTCTGTTCCAGAAACTTCGTCAACCTGTTCTTCTATTATATTGTTAACTTTGTAGGAAACAGCACCCAAATGGTCAATCGTATTAACAACAGCCTTAATGGCATAGTCTTTTAATGTGTCAACCACCCTGTTGACCAATTTGAGAAAAAATGTGTAAATGACAACCCGAAGAAAAACGATATATGTTGAACTTTGAGGTCAAATCCAATACTTATTTATGCAAAATGACATAATGAAACTTTACAAATTACTCACATTTGCTTTTGGTCATCGTTGGTGTATGATACTTCAAAGTATTCAGCAGCTGAGTATAATTGTTCTCTTAGATTCTTTAAATCCTGAAAAGAAATGCAACAAACAGAGCTTAATCACATTCATTTATAAAATGTAGAGGTGGCAATTTTGACTCGTTTACCTTTGGTTCAAATAGGTTAAGCTAAATAGTTATAACTAAAAACTAAAACGGGGTCAGACGGGTTGAAACTCATCCGAAGTGTATTCAAATCAAATGTATAAAAGGCCTCATTAAACATTTAAGTTTTAACTACAAAATAACATCATTTTTTGTGCTCATGATTAGCACACTAGTATAAAATTCAAAGTTGGATAAAAGTGTTTCGTGGTTGGCCCAGCCCGACCCACTTGACCTGTACTACATTATTACCTGTTTTGACCCAAACCCGTGTGAACGTTACCCAACCAATCCATTTTACACCTCTAAAGATTACACTAGTTAACAAACATGAAGAAGAGAAGAAAAATGCCTTAAGACTGTCGGAAAATAGCAGGCTTTGGTGCATAGCGATCTCATCATAATTGGCTGGTTCTCTTGGAAAAGGCATTGAAGGAGATGATAAGAGTGTCTCCATCAAAGCAGTTCCTTTCACTGAATACCTAATTAAGTATGAGAACATTAGCATAATTTAAACTTAATTAGGAACAAAAAAAAAATAAAAAAAAAAGTCAAAAGATAATCTTTCGCGTGTCCTTATACTAATGATTCTTACCAACAATAGAAATCCTACCAATGTAGGCACTTATATTACACAACCATAACTCACAAACCGTAGATGTTTGCCATTACATATATTTTATATTTCTTTATATTTACTCTACCAAAAACTTCTTTAAAAAATATATTGAATGCAAATTGCAAAACTACCCCTAAATTTAAACAATTAAATATTATATTCTTCAAGTCGCTACAATGTACAATCACTTTGGAAAGGCATATCCAAACATCAAAACGCCCCAATAATCCTCATAGGCACGTATATTGCTAGAACAAACTTAACAAGATTCTAAAAGGTCAAAGACAAAGAGATTCATAGTATCGAGTGTACTTGATTAAAGCATGGAGACAATGAGAATCAGTTCATGTTAATAATTTGCATAATTATATCAAAGAAGAAAAATAAAGAGCAGACTAGAATATTTCTTTTTGAAATATTCACAAAAGTTGTTAAAATGTTTTTCATAAACTTGACAATGACACTCTCATTCTGCTCTATATATAAAGGAGAAAAAAATAAAAAGCAGATTCCACATTTTACCAGATATCGACATACAATCCTTAAAACACATAAAGTACCAAATCTTGCCCAAAACAAACTCTAATTGGTTCTCGAAGAAAAGAAACAAAACAGTCAAAAGAACATAACTTTAACCTCATTAAAACTTGTTGCGTATAGATAAACTGTGTACTTGCTAGCTTTAGAGTATAATAACTTAATAAGTAAAAATCACTTAATAATTAGCTATTCCAAAAACCTCACGGGGTGTTTGCAGTTGCTTATTTTTTCTGCCGTTTTGCTTATCGTAAAACAAGCAGATTCTAACAATAGGGCGGAAGCTGCTTATTTCAAAGTGCTTGTTTTACTTGTAACTAAATTTACTTGTTTACCAGCATATAAAACTTAACACCTTTTATAAACTAACATGATATAATATTTTAGCAATTTATCTTATTTTTCTAGTATTCTCACATTCTTTACAAAATAAGCATATCCAGACATTATTTCCACGAAAACTAATGTTAGTCAGCTTATAAAGTTAAAACTACTTATTTTTCAAGCACAAGCATAAGCAGAAAAATAAGCAATCCGAAACACCCCCTTAAGTTCAAATCCTACCGTTGGATATCGACACATTGTCCAATGAATTACCAATAAAAAACAATACTACAAAAAATGTCAAATTCAAATTACAATTTATATGTAGCATATTCAAAAAAAAAAAAAAACACACACACACACAAATTAGCATAAAAATTCTATCTTTTAGTCCTAAAACAACAACACAACAAAAACCAACAACAATTTAGCTACATTAACTAAAAAAACACATAAATAGCATCATATTAAAAAAACAAAACATACCCAATTAAAAAAATCACATTTTATGTAAATTAACAAAAACCCATAAATTAAAAAGATTACTAACCTGATAATCAAGATTTAGATATTTTTGAATACCCAATAAGCTGCTACTGCTGTTGCTAATTAAGCTTGAGTTTTTTAAATAATGATAGTGGTTTGGTTTTATCAAGAATTTGAATAAAGTGCTAAAAACGACACCGTTTTATGTGGGGTTTAGAGAAAATGCATGAAAATTATCAACGGTTTTGTTTTATGGAGAGAGAAATGGAGGAGGAGGAAGAATGGGAGTGATGGAAGATAGCATAATAAGCAATAAGGACTTTTTTGTTTTTATTGCCTTTTGTTTTTTGTTTTTGGTTGTGAAATTGTAAAAAAGGTAAATTTGGGGGTTTTTGTTGTGGAAGATATATACTTGCAAAAATATTTAATGATTCTCTTTTTTTGAATTAATTACAGTACCAACTTATTGTGAATGAGAAAATCATTCTATCACAATCAAGTATTTTGGTTTTCTCGAGATAGCATTCGGGTTTTTCAGAGAGTTTTGTCCATCATTGAATGTTATGTGATGATAAAAAATTTTAACCTGATTACGAAAATGAACGTTATAATAAGTCTTTTTACGAGAATGAACATTTTTTACATACTTTACCAAAGTGACAAATATATGTCACTATCAACTTGTTCACTTTTCATTCGCTCTAATATGATCGCCCTAATTCAATAACATTCGCCAAAGTAAAGTTGTATATTTAGTGACTATTTTTGAAGTAAAGATATAAAACCTGTAATACAAAACCTCGTATACCCAATGTTAGGAAGTCTACACCTTACTTATACCGCATCTGTGGAAAATAGAATAGTATAGTCAAATCTTTACCAAAATTGATTATGTACCTTACTTATACAAATGTCCTCATATAAAAAGAATAAAAAGTACTTGACATTCTTAGGCTATGTTTGGCACAAAGCTTTTTGGAGCTTTTTTGGGCAATGAGCGGTGAACAATGAACTTTTTGATTTTTAGTGTTCGTTTGACATGAGAGCTGTGGGCTTTGCTATTTTTTAAGAAAACTCATTTTCCCAATGCTTCTTTATGAAGCTGTGAGCTTTTTTGACTACTGCTCACTCCTCACTGCTACTTTTGCCAAACATAGCCTTAGTCAAATATTCTTGGAATTAAAAAAATAAATATATTTATATATACATTGATATTAGAGGTGGCAAATTATGACCCATGGGTAAAAGTTGGGTAAAGTTGGGTAAATATTTTCAATGAGATGGGTTTAGTTGGGTATTGTTAAATAATTTAGATGAGTCAAGATGGGTATGATGATTTTAATTAATAAATATTGATGGGTCTAGTTGGGTAAAATAATACAACAACATGGGTATAAGTTGGATATTTACTAAAATTCTAAAAAACACTCCTAGTTTTCGTCTATTTTTACGTTTTCCTCCTTTTTTACGTTTTCATCAGTTTTTTACGTTTTCGTCAGTTTTTTTACGTTTTCGTCAATTTCTTTACGTTTTCAACCGTTTTTTAAGTTTTCGTCAGTTTTTTTTACGTTTTTGATCGATTTTTTACGTTTTCGTCAGTTTTTTTACGTTTTGGTCTGTTTTTGTCCTTTTTTTACGTTTTCGTCCGATTCTTTATGTTTTTGTCAGTTTCATTACGTTTTTGCCAGTTTCTTTACGTTTTCGACTGTTTTTTACGTTTTCGTTAGTTTTTTTAGTTTTTCGTCAGTTTTTTTACGTTTCCGTCAGTTTTTTTACGTTTTCGTCAGTTTCTTTACGTTTTCAACTGTTTTTTTACGTTTTCGTTAGTTTTTTTAGTTTTTCGTCAGTTTTTTTACGTTTTCGTCTGATTTTTTACGTTTTCATCAGTTTTTTTACGTTTTCGTCAGTTTCTTTACGTTTTCAACTGTTTTTTTTACGTTTTCGTTAGTTTTTTTTAGTTTTTCGTCAGTTTTTTAACGTTTTCATCTGATTTTTTACGTTTTCATAAGTTTTTTTTTACGTTTTCGTCAGTTTTTTTACGTTTTCGTCAATTTCTTTATGTTTTCAACTGTTTTTTTACGTTTTTTTAGTTTTTCGTCAGTTTTTTTACATTTTCGTCAGTTTTTTTACGTTTTCGTCAGTTTCTTTACGTTTTCAACTGTTTTTTTATGTTTTCGTCGGTTTCTTTACGTTTTCCTCTGTTTTTTTACGTTTTCGACCGTTTTTTTACATTTTCGTCCGATTCTTTACTTCTTCATTAGTTTCTTTACGTTTTTGTCAGTTTTTTACGTTTTCGTCAGTTTTTTTACGTTTTCCATCATTTTTTTTACGTTTTCGTCCGTTTCTTTATGTTTTCGTCAGTTTCTTTACGTTTTTGTCAGTTTCTTTACGTTTTCGACTGTTTTTTTACGTTTTCGTCAGTTTCTTTATGTTTTCGACCATTTTTTATGTTTTCGTCTGATTTTTTACATTTCTGTCAGTTTTTTACGTTTTCAATCGTTTTTTAATGTTTTCGTCAGTTTTTTTATTTGCTGATCGTTTTTTAAGTTTTCATCTATTTTTTTACGTTTTAGTCTGATTTTTTAGATTTTCGTCAGTTTTTTACGTTTTCGATCATTTTTTTACGTTTTCATCTAATTTTTATGTTTTTATTAGTTTTTCTTTAACTTTTCCGCCCGTTTCTTTACGTTTTCGTCAGTCTTTATACGTTTTTTAAAACGTAAAAAAACAATTGAAAAGGTAAGAAAACCTGACGAAAATGCAAAAAACGTAAAAAAACTGATGAAAAAGTAATAAATCGGAGTAAAACATAAAAAATCAGATGAAAACGTAAAAAAATTGTCGAAAACGTAAAAAAAATGTTGAAAAAGTAAAAAGGAGTATCGAAAACGTAAAAAAATTGACGAAAACGTAAAAAAACTGACGAAAATATAAATAAAACGGTTGAAAACGTAAAAAAATGGACGAAAACGTAAAAAATTGGACAAAAATGTAAAAAAACGATTGAAAACGTAAAGAAACTGACGAAAACGTAAAAAAAAACGGTTGAAAACGTAAAAAAACTGTCGAAAACGTAAAGAAAAGGACGAAAACGTAAAGAAACTAAAGAAAACGTAAAAAAACTAACGAAAACGTAAAAAGACTGACGAAAGCATAAAAAAACGGTTGAAAACATAAAAAAAAAAAACTGTCGAAAACGTAAAAAAAAATGACAAAAACGTAAAGAAACTGAAGAAAACGTAAAAAAAAGGTTGAAAACGTAAAAAATCGGACAAAATCGTTAAAACTGATGAAAACGTAAAGAAACTGACGAAAACGTAAAAAAAAAGGTTGAAAACGTAAAAAAACTGTCGAAAACGTAAAAAAAAATGACAAAAACGTAAAGAAACTGAAGAAAACGTAAAAAAACGGTTGAAAACGTAAAAAAATCGGACAAAATAGTTAAAAAAAACTGATGTAAACGTAAAGAAACTGATGAAAACGTAAAAAAAACGGTTGAAAACGTAAAAAAAACTGTCGAAAACGTAAAAAAAACGGACGAAAACGTAAAGAAACTGAGGAAAACGTAAAAAAAACGGTCGAAAACATTAAAAGACAATTGAAAACGTAAAAAAACTGACGAAAACGTAAAAAATTGGACAAAAACGTAAAAAATTGGACAAAAACGTAAAAAAACTGACGAAAACGTAAAGAAACTGATGAAAACGTAAAAAACAGTTGAAAACGTAAAAAAATGGTCGAAAAAGTTAAAAAACAGTTGAAACCGTAAAAAAAACAGACGAAAACATAAAAAAAGTCGAAAAGGTAAAAAAACGGACGAAAACGTAAATAAAACGGAGGAAACGTAAAAAAACGGACGAAAACGTAAAAACCTGACGAAAACGTAAAAAACGGACGAAAACAAAAAGAAACCGAATAATTAATGATGAATAAAAGGATAAAGATGAAATACCCAAAAAAGCCCGACCCAACTCGACCCAAGACTCGTTTGACCCAAACTCATCTAGACCCATCATTCCAAGTGACTCATCTATACCCATACCCATCTATACCCATACCCATCTAATATCCAAGACCCAACCCAACCATTTTGCCACCTCTAATTGATATATGATCTTGCTAGCTACTTCTGGTAACACAACCTTGCCTAAAGCCTAAAGCCACTTCGCCTGGTAACAAATGGCCACGCCTAGTACTTGACATTCTTAGTAAAATATTATTGGAATTAAACAAATGGTCTCGCCTAAAGCGGTAACACAACCTCGCCGAGGTCTGCGCTGATAACACAACCTCGCCTGGTAACACAACCTCGCCCAGGTCCTCGCTTATCACCTCGCCTAGGGCCAATTATGGTAACACAATGCAATTCCCCTCACCTAGGTCCTCGCCGTCACCTCGCTGGTCACCTCGCCTAAGGCCGCTAGTAACACAATTCAATTCAACTCGCCTACACCTCGCCTAAACCCTCGCCTACAACTCGCCTAAACCCTCCTATCTTTCTGAATCACATAGGCCTCGCCTGGTATTCCTTTTACTAGATCTAACTGTTAGAAACTAATTTAGTAATACATCTAACGAATAATATGTGAAATGTTCATTTTGGATAATTTTATGTGCGACGTTTATATGTGCAAACTAGTTGAATAAAACATCCATTTAAGTAATTTACTCAAATTTTTTCCTGACCACAGCTCCTAGGTCAGGCAAGTCGTCTAAAAAAATGTTTCTTTTGCATTTTCTTCATAATAAAATATAAGGGTGTGTTTAGTTGAGTTTTTTAATAAACCATTGTAGCTTTAAAACTTAATTAACAAAATGAGTACTTTTAAAAATATTTAATTAATAATAGTATTTATATTTTCTATACTAATAAAACAATTAAAAAAAAAAAAAAAAAAAAAAAAAAAAAAAAAAAAAAAAAGGAGCATTAAAACCCTAAAGACTATTTTTCTCTTCATGCACGGCATAACATGACATCATATTCTTAACGAAGTTCAACCATCATTGTTCCCCGATTGTCACTGTCTTTACCGCTGCTCCATAGTCGACATCCCGTAATTGTTTCGATCTCCCACTCTCAGGTTTTATTGCTCCTTAGGGCATCTACAATGCTCCACCGTGGAGCGTGTAATTGATGAGTGTTTAATTGTGCAATCCATTGTGAAAGTGCCAAATCATCACACAGTATTTTTATACCGATCTTCTCTGTCTAAACTCTTATTATACACTCAATATGGGCCATCTTTCCACCCACTTCAATTTAATAAATGAAAACCCACTACCATGACTAACTTTTCTATGGGCGTTTGGTTGGAGCAATTTAAAATTTTGGAATTTTAAATTTTAGAAAATTTAAATTCTTGAGAATTTAGAATTTCAGAATTTAAAATACCTTCGCATGTTTGATTGATAGAAATTTTTTATTTAAAAGTTTATAAAAAAATTTATAAAAAAAGTTTATAAAAAATTTATAATTTTTTTTTTTAATTTATAAAAAAACTTTGTAAAAAGTTTATAAGAAAATTTAAAAAAAAATAAAAAAATTTAAAGAAAAATTTATAAAAAAGCTTTATAGAAAATTTATAAAAAAAAGTTTATAAAAAATTTATAAAAAAAAATTAATAAAAAAGTTTATAAAAAAAGTTTGTAATTTTTTTTTCATAAATATTCTATTTAAAAGTTTATAAAAAAACAATAAGAAAAAAAAATTATAAAAAAATTTCCAAGTAAATTAAAATTCTTCACTTTTTGGAGACATTATAATTTCCCCATTTTAAGGAATTTTAATTTGTTTTGCCATTTCGATTTTCCCTTTCTAATGAACTAAACATGGTAATTGGGGGAATTTTAATTTCAAATTCCCCCAAATTCCATGAAATTGCTCCAACCAAACGTCCCCTTAGTTTAATGTATATGCAGAATAAGTTACAGTATTTAGCTAGTGAGTAGGTGAAGGATTTATATAGAGGAGTTGATGCCAGTAATTGGTAATGGTGTTCAAAAAATCCGAGAAACCGACGAACCGAGCCGATCCGCTCAATCTGAAACCATAAAAAACCGATAACCAAAACCGAGGAAACCCGAAACCGGAAAAACCCACTTATCAATGTTCGGTTTCGGTTTTTACTTTTAGTTACCCACGGTTACCCGAACCGAACCGTGTATAATATACATGTAGTTTTTAGCAAACCATTCATAAAAATGTACATGGTTAACTAAATTTTTGCACTACTTTTATTGTATAATGCATTTTTTCTTAGCTAATGTAACCATTTATTAACGTCCATGGATTACATATGATTAAAGTGTCGTAACCTATAAACGTCAAATAAATAGCATTAGTTATTTTGTTACATATAATAATTTGAATGTTTTTATTGTGACAGAACATCTTTACAATGACTCTAATCTCTTCAACGTTATTTAATTTTACTACAATGACATATTACGTTCTAATTTTGGTTATAGTTCATCCAATTTGATTCGTTTGATTTTTTAAAATGGTTAACCGTGACCCGAACCGCGGATAACCGCTCATTTCGGGTACCCGCATGTCCGGTTACCCGTCTAGTACGGTTTGGTTACGGATAGTAAAATGAACTACCCACCCCGCGATGAATAGTTAAAATCTTTAACCGAACCGATCCGAACCGCCCCGTGAACACCCCTAATTGGTGAAGTAACACCATCCAACTCTACTTCAAACTGTAATTGTATTTGGTTTTCGTTTTGCGAACAATTTGCTTCTAAGTTTTAACTTTTTTATTCTTGTTTAATTTAAGGTTATACAACAGAAGACAATAAAATAACAATTATAATTGTAATTTTAATTTCTTTATAATAATTCTAATATTACAACGACAAAATTCATATATATTGATTTTCGTAGCATTTACATGATACATTAAGTAATCATTTCGAATAATCTATACTCCATGGACAAATAATTTCGAATACAATTTTTTATTTATTTATTATTTATTATTATTTTTTTTTTTACTAAATTTATGTCTTTTTAATTTTTATGCAACTTGTCCTTTATTTTTAAAGCATTGATATATGGACCTAAATAAATGGACCTAAAAGTGGACCTAATCCATAAATCACTTGTACAATCATTGTACAAGTGATTTATGGATTAGGTCCACTTTTTGTACAAGTGATTTATGGATTAGGTCCACTTTTAGGTCCATTTATTTAGGCCTATTTATCATTTTTCTTATTTTTATATTAATGTAATTTTTAAAAAATGACTAAATTTATGATGATGTAAAAATGCATTAAACTGTGTAAAGTTTAATGCATTGTGAGAGTTTGTATAAAATAATAAGATGCTGACGTGACGGTGACGTAGCAGTGTAGTGAACTTTGTATCGCACCCTGCATTAGAGATGCTCTTACCTTTAAGCCATATATTCTTTGTTTTCTATTTGACTTCTCAAAGATGATGAAAACTGTCATTATGTTTCATAATAACGAGAATAAAGAACTTGCATTAGATAGTCAAAAGGAAAGAAATGAAAAGCTATCTTTTTTTAGAATGAAACTTATGTATCAGTAATGTACATTCAAGGCATAATATAAGAAAGTATTATTTGTTAAAGGGTTTTTGTAGGTTTTGTTGATAAAGCTTCAATTTTTTTTTTTTTTACCATGTTGTGAATTGTGTGAATTGTGACAGTGGGTCTGCTGTTACGTGGGTGTTTGGGTTAGTGGGTCAGTTCCAAGTCTGTCATGGGTGTTTGGTTCAATGGCTCAAACTTATTTGCAGTAGTGTTTTTTTTTTTTTTTTGTTTTTTTTTTTTTTTTGTTTTTTTTTTGAACGGCGGATTTATTTCAAACAAACACTAGCAAGAAGCTAGAATTACAAAGAAACAAGATTAGGGTATTTGAGCCAATCGACCCAACTAAAAGACGCTTTACATCTATAACGACACCAATAGCAAGAAGCTAGAATTGCATTTGCAGTCGTATGATTGTGACAAATGTATAATTTCGGCGTATTAATACTCTTCTTGACTTAACATGGTTCAAACAATTGCATATTGGGTTGTTTTGGCTTTAAAGGTTCATGGGTTCGGTTGGTGTTGAGATAACGATGGTTGCTAGGAATGCGTGTGATGAAAATACTAAAATGCTCACAACACAGTCATGAATGCAACTGTGATAAAAAAAAAACTTGAAAACTACGTTAACATATTAGACAGCTAATATGATCAAATTATGTTGCTGAAAATACTAAAATGTATATGTTAGTTTATTTGAATTACCATAATAACAAATGGAATCTTGTGCAAAATGAACATGTATTTCAAATATACATACTATTTTAAATATTTTTAAAAGTAGTCACTTTGTTAATTAAGTTTTAAAACTACAATGGTCAATTAAAAAACTCGTTATGGTGATTGGAAATGGAGGAAATACAACTGGTCTCTCAATAGGCCCCATTGTTGTATTTGTAAAAGAACATTACCTGTCATGTTTATATCAACTTGAGAAGATCTTAATCCATGACTTTCAAATGTTGGATTCAAATACCCATTGTGATTCCACGACTCATACAAAACGCACCCTAACATTTCTTTGAATGCAGGTATTATGTCATCCAATAAAACTAATCTTTAATATAACTAGAGTATTCATCGCTAAAGCCTAAAGGGACTCAAACCGCTTAAACAGTTCTAATTCAAATAGGATGTTGACCCAAATACCCCCTTATGGAATGAACTACATATATTAACTTATGATGCAACCAACTTTTATTCTGTAACCAATGTATATAAGTGGTTTTCTATTTCAAAAGCAGGTAAAATGTTGACATGATGACGTGCCACGCCACCAATTTTCAATGATATATTTAAAAAAATCGCTAGATATTTGTTAGATATTTGATAAATAAAGTTTGTTAAATAAAAAAGTCGTAAATAGTAAAATTTTTAGGATGGTTGTCATAACTCATTATATAGTTTGGGATGCCATTTTGTAAATGTTTCTTTTATTACACGAAACAAACCTATGACAAAGTTTCGAGTGGGCTATTTTGATTGTTGGGCTGGGCATTTCATGTGGGTAATGTAAATATATAGTAATGTAAATGTACAAGATTGGCGACGATTGCCGCGTTGCCGGCGGGCCAGTTTATACGGCTGAATGTTTTTTCAGAGATTGGGCGGCTGTTAATCTGCTATTTTTTTTATTTAGCCGCATCTCGTTGCATATTACTATTTGCGCGGTATTTACGCAACAAATTTTTGATATTTTTTCTCTTTATTTGATTTTTTTTTCACAGCCATAAAGATAAAGTATTGTTCATCTGGATACAGTTTTCTTTAACTTGTCGGTTATAGGGTTAATTTTTTTTAGTTACATTATACTTTTTTTTCACCGTATATTATACAAATTTTTTTTCTTTTATTAGATTTATATATATTTTCTTTTCTTATTACTATAATTTTTTTTTCTTTTTTTTTTTTTTTTTTTTTTTTTTTTTTTTTTTTTGTAAATTTTTTTTTGCCGGTTGCTTTTCCTTTTGGGGTTAATAAAAGGAACGGTTCCCCCTTTTCATTTCATATAAATCCCTAATTCGCATCTCAAACCCTAGCTAATCTCATACCCAATCTCTTGCTGCAAGGATGGCATCACCACCAAGGACATCGGCCCACACTCTCGCTACTACCCCTAACTTTCAAAAGCTGAAGTTCGTTGCTGGTTCCAATGAGGTGGAGGATTGCTTGCATTTGGTCTTTAGCCATGATTACATTGAAAACGATGGATTGCTGGCCGTTCTTGGAGAGAAACGTGATCAGGTAGCGGCCAAGGTCAGGTATTTAGAGAATCTGGTGGAGGAGGGGGAGTGTTTTTTGCCTTTTCATGAGCATGGGGACATAGGTTTGGCGCGTTTGAAGGTCACTTTGAAGAGGGAAAGGAAGGTGTTGGATGGGTTGGTGAAGGTTTTGGATGTGGCACGCAAAGGAAGGGAGCAGAAGAAAACCAATCTTTTTTGGTTCGGATGATGGGATGGTCACCTTGTTGTGGTATATTTGTTGGTATTTTGTTGGTTTGTGGGTCATGGGTTTATGTTTAGAACTTGCATGTCTGTGTCTGTTTAGTGTTTATGTATGGAATCAGTATTATGTGTTTGGTATTATGTGTCTGAATGTCTTTTGAATGGAACGATGTAATGAAGCACAGTGTAATGCCTTTAATCAATGGAAACATAAATTAAGCTAAGTTTTCCGAAATGTTTAGCTGCAATAGCATTTGCAAATTTCATTTACTTTTGTTTTTTTAGTAACAAATTCAGGTAAGTAGAGATTGAATTTTTGGGTAGCAGAGATTCTGATGATATCAGACATCTGCTATGTAGATTCTCTTGTTTTTTTTTTTTTTTTTTTTTTTTTTTTTTTTTTTTTAAGCAAGTACTGTGGCGCATGTGAACTATAGTGTAACCTAAGTTTATTTTAGTTTGGTTACTGTCACTGTTTTTTGTTACATGAAGTGCCTATATAAGGACCAAGAGTGTAGGTGCTGTATAGTTATAGCTGAGTTAAAAGAAAAAAAAATGCAACAGAAAATGGGAGAAACTCCTAACTTTGATGACTTGAAAGTGGAGTGCAACTCTGATAGGTTGGAACGTTGTTTCCGCTTCTTATTTATGCAAGAAGTATTTGAGAATGAAAGCTTTGTTGAACTCATTGTTCAAGAATGCGAAGTTGTAACAAACAGAATGCACAAACATCAGCAATTGCTTCAAGAGGGCCAAAGGTTTAGCCCGTATGGACCTGTCTCTAGTAATGGACTTCAGTGCATGAGAGAGGCACAAAGGAAGGATGGGTGCCTTTTTGCTGCTCTGAATGCTGTTCTTGTGTTAGCACGCGAGGCAGGGGAAGAGAAGCGTACCCATGTGGCGATAATGGAACAGTTCGGTTGATGTGTTTCGGTCTAGTGTTTGCTAGTTGCCTGTGGCCTAGTGGAACCTGATTTATGTTTCAGTGTTTTGTATGTTTGTGTTTCTGTTAGTAGAAGATCTTTTAGTTTCTGGGTAGTATCGGGAGCGATAATCGTCGCACGCTATGCTTCGTTTGTAATATATGCCTCATCTGTAATCCATGGCACTTATGAATAAAACTATCGCTTTTTATGTGGAAGATGTTTGCCTGTCAACCTTTTAGTTTTTTTTTATGACATATGAATAGATTTTTGCGTTTGTTATGCACAAATACGATGGCATGTATTTTCGTTTATTTTGCATGATATTATGAAAGACAAACAGGTGGCCTTACATTATCTGATAAAGGTGCAAAGCAGAGGTTATTTGCGCCTAATAGATACTTCATTAAGTACACACAGTTAACCTTACATGACTAATGTTTTCTTAGTGTTGTTCCCAAAAAGAAACATCATATGTAAGGCATGCCACAGCACTGGTCATGGCATCGTTACATATTTACATACTGCATAGGTTTTTAGATACATAGAAGAAAGTTATGTCTAAGTAGCAAAAGGTAAGATCAATTGTTTTTAAAGTGCACTTAGTAGTGCATAGGTGCTTAGAATATTATACATGATAGGCGGAACATTTTTGCTGCGAGTATGCCATCCATGGTTCGTTTTATCAGGCTGTTTTCTTGGATTTTTTGTGAGATGTTGTCTCTTGTGTATCCTTTTCTTCAGTGAAAAGAACTCTCCTAGCACCTCTTTTTGGCCGTTCATTTTCTGGTTTTGATGTTTCAGATATTGGAGTTTGTTCTGCTGGTGGCGCATCTTCAGTTTGCCTTAAGTCAAAGGTGTCAGGTGTCTCAACTTTTGCGGTGGCTGTTTTGCTCGGTGTATTGATCACAGCTGGTGGATTATTTTCAGTTTCGGGTGTTAAAGGTTCATCGTTTGTTTCTGCACCCGTTGTTGGAGGTGTGGTTTGACTGGAAGAAGATGCATTGCTTTCAGGTAGTGCACTCACATTTGATATCAATAATGGTGCGTCATCCCAACAGGTATCAAGAATGAAAACCTGTCTATCTTTTGTGCAATCTGGATCATAGTGCAGCTGAAAATTTTTTGCCTTTCCTTGCAGAGAAAGGAGCTCTGCTGGATAATTATAGGGGTCTGGTTTAGGCATGCTCTGCAACAACTCCTTGCAGTCTTTTAGCAGCGAGTTTGCTTCGTTACTGAAGCATGTCATTACTCCAGTGCTGGTGGCATCAGATAACACAACTCTAAAGCAATAACTGTGCAGGTAATAAAAAACATGTTCATTAGTAATTTAACAATTTTCCTTGTAAAAGTGCACATGTGTTATAGGGTACCTGTAAAGCAAGTCATCACCGGAGGCTGGCTGCTTACACTGTGCATGCGGATATCGGCCTGAGATTTTAGAACCACAATCAAAGCATTTCTCAAAAAACCATGGCCTTTTTGTATCAATTTGTTCAATTGTAGCAGCAACAGTAAACCGAACATTCTGCCATTTAAACATAAAAGTGTGCATTAGCTTTTTATTTGGTAGAGGTTATGTTACAGTTACTTATTACCTTTTGGTTTTCTGGATTTTCTGCAGCCAAATCCGCCAGAGTGACACTGTTTCTATTCTTTTCTTCTTCTGGATTTGCAGATCTTTGGTGCTGGATATTTAGTATTGTTGGTGGATCAATGAATTCGTCATACCTGTACCATCAAACGATGTAAGTTTATGTTCTTTTAGAAGATAAAATAGACAACTATTCTGTCAGTTAATGGCCTTACACATCTCGAATTTCTTTTACTTCTGGTATGTTAGGATTGAAGTAGTATGACGTTGCAGGGGTACTTGATAGTTGAAGGCCTGTCTTAATTTAGAAAGATGTTAAGCAAAAAAAAATTAAAAGTCCAATGGTAAGTATAAAGTTTGAAGTTAGAATCATAAATATTAATCAATAACTTTACCTCCAAAGTCTTTTACCAAGCATGAGGTCACTGCTATGATAGTCGGTTTCTCTGCTTGATCATATTCTGCTTTCCTAAAAGCATGAGCATCTTGGTTCCACAAAGTAAATCGAACTGTGCGACCACTGTTAGAATGAGAAAAAATGCGTAAGAATGGCAGGAAAAATACTTTTTAAGGTTAAATTGTAAAGACTTACTCTAAATTTTGAATACCAATGTCTCTCCAAACTATTGAACTTTGTGTTGCTTTCATTGAATGCTGCACTTCAGTCACATATTGGACGGATCCGATATAATCTGTTATCAGCTGCAACGAGTTAAACATACATTATTATTAACCGTTTTCATGTTTGTGTGCATTAGGTACCTGTTAATAATCCTTCTTTCATATCCACTTTTGAATATAAGTCCCGATAGTAGCTAAAGTTAAAATAATGTTCTGGGAAGCCTGCATCTGGTATGTCCTTGATATCTGTATATGTTCCAAAAACCAATGAAAGTGAATGAGGGACAGTTTGCATCCATGTTTTTGCAGGTTGAAAACCAAATCCAGTGATCTTGTAAGTTTTGTTCGTCTGAAGGAGTGCATCAAATTTAGTCTTTTCACGTAAGCTCACGTTTCCTTGTATAGCTCCTCCCTGCAAACACATTAGCTATTCATTAATCTGATATGGATTGGTTGACTTCTTTTAGACAGCATTAGAGTTTTTAATTGTGTGGCTAGGTCATAGAATAATGATTTGTACCTGCCGATCAATTAACATGCAACAGAACAGTACTGGCCTTCCTTGCTTATTTGTCGGCGTCCATTTTCGGTAGACCTTTACATAAATAGCTTTTCCAACATCCGTTTCTTTTAGGTCGTTAAGGCTAATGTCATCCGAATGAGTCACTATTGCTTTCTCAGTAGACTGCGCTGATGGTACAATGCTAGAGCTAGGTTCCATTTTGCTACATGTTAAGAAACAGAACATTCATTTTAAATGCAGACATATACAGAGACATGTTTAATAGCAGCAAATAGATTTCAATGAAACAATGAACGGGCAACATTAGCAAGCCATGTAAGCACAAAATGAACACGGATAGCAGTTAGAATACAGACTTTATTAGCATATATATTTGATAACTGGACAAATGTAAATGCACACTTAAAAAGCAAATATAATTGGAAGGAACCTGTGCAAGTGTGACCATGTCTAAAAAATCTTTATAAACAACATTTTTTGTTGTGTTTTTTTCCTTGTCTGGTAGTTGCTTAATTAGCATTTTTAAGCCCTGAGGAGATGTTGCCCTTGACAGTGCAACATACAATTAACCATGGGCAAAGACAGGTTCGGTTAGGTATACGCCTATTTTATTTAATGATTGGCCCTGGCTTTTGTTTATTGTCATTGCGTAACAGACTTTGACCGGGAATTGTTTCCTTTTAAAGATAAACGGCAGCTGCTCTTCTTTATTGATAAGCACAATGCGCGGTAAATAGACCTTTTCTCCCATTCTAGTACCGGTGACGATCTTTGCTTGAATAAGTCTTGTATACACTTGAGTCACAATCATCCGTGTACCATTACACAATCCACCACATAGGTTTAGGTTCCTTAGCAGCATCACGGGTGCACCTATTTTAACCTTAAGTTCATGTGGTGGCATCCCCGAAAAAGAAAGTGTGTTGAGGTATTCTTGAGGATATAGCAGCTCCGTTGCTCCTCCATCATTTGATTTTGGTATAGCTTCATCAACACTTATAAAAGTATAGGTTTCCCCTTCTAACATGTCTAAGATAGTAGAGTTGATGGTGTCTGCAGTTTCGTTTCTCGGGCACACTATCGCTTTACCTTGCAATGATGCTGCATCAGGTGCTTGCAGTGTTTGCTCATCGTATATAAAATCAGTCAACTCTTGAACACTCGCCTCACCGTCGGGAATGCAGTACCTATCTGGTATCTGTATCCATGCCGTATTATCTGGATCAGTACCATCTGGCTGGCCAATGGTACCGTTCCCAATCTGAAGCAACCATTCAGAGAATTCTGAAATCTGTTGATCTTGATGCGGCGACAGGCCTGGCTGTTGTAGTCGCATATTCTGCTTAAGTTTAATGATTTCAAAATGTGGCCATAGGTATGACTGTGTTATGCATGAAGAAATGATCTGCTCATTGGTAGCTTTCTTCTTGACAGGCAGTGTTTGCCTAAAGTCACCGCCTAAAACAACCATTTTTCCTCCAAATATACTTGTCGGGCTATCCATTATATCTCTCAAGGTGCGGTCAAGCGTTTCAAAGCACCTGCGATCGTTCATAGGGGCTTCGTCCCATATGATAAGATCAGTGAGCCTAAGTAACTCCGCTACTTGTGTTTTTTTTTTCACACTGCACATTGATTCGTCGGTTAAATCAAGCGGTATCTTGAATCTTGAATGAGCCGTCTATCCTGATGGGAGCAATAAGGCAGCAATACCCGAAGAAGCAACTGCTAAGACAATCTTTCCTTCCGATCTAAGTGTAGAAATTATAGTCCTCCAAACGAAAGTCTTGCCTGTACCTCTATGGCCATATACAAATATGAGCCTCTGGCAACGATCATTAACTGCATGCGTGACGCGCTCAAAGATGATTCGCTGGTCAGCATTTAGATGGCCAACTAATCTTTCACTCCTACTTCTTAACAATTCCCGATTATAGGACCTTTCTTCCATCAATGCCCTGTTATTTAAGATTTGCATCAAGTGAGGTGGAGGTAGATTAAACCCGAAATCTCTTACTGATTTTCCATAGGAAGCAAGGATTGCTTGTAGCTCATACATGAGACCATCCTGTAAGTCTTGAGGACTAACATGAAGATCTCGTATATGTAAAGCTTCAGAAAGTATATGAGGAATGTCTTCTGACATGGAACTTGCATGAGACTGTAGCAATGTAACCGGGTTAGAAACCTCGCAAAAGATTAGGAGCTGACAAAAAAGGCTTCTCATGTAGGCTGGGGTTGCTGAGAAAGAAGCCTCTTGCAAAGCGATGTTCCATTCTTGATCACCACCTAGCAGGCCCATGGCTTCACACGCACCTCTATTTGTAGCATAGACAACTTCATCAACTGTCCGGATATGTTGAAATGATGTTGAACCTTTTTGATGACACAACAACAATTGTAGATAGAATGCATCTCCAGCGTTAGGATGCACATATGCTAAACGTCCAATCGATGCTACAATTGCACGCCGCCGGCGCTGCCAGTACTTCCCATCCTTGTGCCAGACAAATTCCTTTGGAAAGTTTAGGTATGTTAAATGGCGACCATCTGTATTGTAAAGGTTGTACCCAAACCATTCAGTTAGTGTTGTTCTTTTGTTGTGTTCACTATCAACAATCGACTGTAACGACTGCTGCCTCCTAAAATTGACCCGCTGCATATTCTCAAGGTGAACTGCGAGTATCTGAACCGGTGGATCTCTGCTATGTATACTAAACCCTAGAATCCTCCAGCACGCCTCGTGCGGTCCTGTGAACCTTGCATCCTGGAAATTTCTAATTTCATCAACGTGTAATGAAGTACGGCTAGTACTTGGTCCTGTGCTTCCAAGTGTCCTTGTAATGTGAGCCACAACTCGGTCGGTACCTTTTGAAATATACTTGAAAAGGTATTTTATGAGCACTGACCATTCACAATATTCAACATTGATATGCGCATAGAATCGCATGCACAGGGACCGGTTATATGGAACAACACACCCATTATCAAGGCTCACATTCTGCCTCATCGTAGTTATGCCTGAATCTCTCCTACGATAATGCACATAGCCTTTCTGATCAATAAATGTCTCTAGACAAAAAGGTTTAGGAAAGTTCTTAGTGCACACATCACTGTTCCGCATACACGGTGCCGATGTATTGACTAACCCGCACGGCCCATGCATCATAAACTCACTAATAACCCTGTAACCTTATGGATCGCTTGCTGGGTTTGGCAGTTCTGCAGAAACATACGTATCCACATCTGCGTGTGCCTGCACACGGTGACTTTCTTTAATCCACATAAGCAAATGACAATGTGGCAGCCCTCTTTTCTGGAACTCGATTGTGTACAACAATGTAATAAGAGAACAGCTATTTAGGCACCCTGCAAGTGTAATAAGCTAATAGACAGTACACACGCAGAGATTTTAAAGGGTACCTGCTTCGACACGGCCAAAAGGCTTTGAATCTCGTAAGAACGTCACTAAATCATGTATCTTTCTTTGAAAGACACGGTCGACAACATCAGGCCTATCAGCAACTGCAACATGCGGGAACTGCTCCATGTATTCTTGGATTTCAGGCCAGTTAACGTTGCATATAAACGTAATGAAGAAGGACGGGTTCCCGTGTACCCTGCATATGGCCAAAGCGTCCAAATAATGGCTATACATATAGCGAGGGCCTCCAGTAAACGACGAAGGCAAAATTGTCCTCGAACCTACATCTGAACCGTCTTGATCACCGCGCGAGATAGCGTCGTGTAGCCCTGCCATGTAGTCATTCCGAATATCGCCCTGATGTTCTCTTATAAAGTCAATCCTTGATTGCTCTATACTACAGTATGCTGTCACAACATATTGTTGGAAAAGCCTGCCACTCCTTGGGAGCAGCCGATATTCATTGAAACGGTCATGTAGCTCGTACGCATAGTACATTTTCATTGACATTTTCTTTGGAGGATCGGAAGATGCAGCCCTGCTCAATAACACGCGGCCCAAATGGTACCCATCTTCACCGAAGAAAAAAACCAATGGGAACTGCATTGACATATAAGATGCGTTTAACTTGCTGACATATTGTAACTGCTGATCGTGCCGTTCTACAACGACATCAAACTCAGTTTCCACGTCTGGCCCGCCTTCAAAAACAATTGCACCAATAGAGTCACCTGCAGGAAGTTCATGCTGTCTTGAACCGACAACACCAAATAAACGGACCTTGAATTCTGGAATATCAGCTTCCGCCATTTTATCCCTGGCAGTTCTAAACAACTGCACTAACTCATTGTGCTCATCTAGCAGTTCAATTAAATTTTCCACAATATCTGGCCGCAAACTTTGACTGGTTCTCTGAAAATGCTCCAAACGATTTGCGACCTCATTCTGCGTATCATAGATATACAGCTGCAAAAACTGTGGCCGCGTATTAGGTGCTGGGCAAAGCGAACCTATTCGATGGTAAAGTTGCCCAGAAATTTTGAAGACATAAGGACCACCACCTCTGTTTATAGAATTATCCACTTCTGCACCCAACGATGTCATTGCAAACATCTGATTGTAAGCACGGATATTCTCTAAGAAATGGCGGTTAGTGAAAAGGTCTTTTACATATTGCGGATATTCACCCTGACCATGCAACTTAACTTTGCCAGCATTGCAACATCTATGGTAATCCACATGCCTGCTATTGCCTGAAACAATCCTTTCATCATACCAAAACTTTGCATTGCAATGGCGGCAGGCCTGGTCACAATTGCCCATACGCACATATGTATCAGGAGGCCCTGCATCAGACGCAGGAAACAGGCCATTTAGCACCTTTCCTATTGAACAGGACAATGGCTTATCATAATATGCATATAAAACAGTTGTAAGGAATACGGTAGCATACCTTGCCTAGACCTCCGATTTCCACGATGCACATGAGGCGGGACCTGTGTTCCGCTAGATGAAGCATGCATCCTAACTGCAAGAGATAAAAGATGATATTATAAGCAAATGAAAATTTAGCACAACCTTCTGATTTTTTTGTTCTCAAAAGCACCAAACCTTGAGAGCGCCTCTGACGACTATTCATTGGCAGGTCCACACCGCAGCGGTCTGCTGGTGCATCAAAGCTCTGAGAAGTTTCATTAGACAAAGATCCAACACCGGATGGCGTACTTTGCCCAGGCCTCTGGTTTGGGCTGCGTACATGAGGCCGGCCCCGCCTCCTACCCGATGGAGTACTCACCCGAGCTGCAAGACAAAAAAGCTAACACCGTAAGCAAATGCAGGTAAATTTAAAGTACCATACTTTTATAATTTTGTTTTGAAAGCAATCAAACCTTGAGGATGGCTTTGATCATGATTTCTTGGCAGGTTTATATTCCATTCTTCTGTTGGTGCAGCAAAGGTTTGAAAATTTTCATGAGACGAAGACCCAGGCCGCTCCCAAACCATCCGCAACATCTCCAGGTATAACTCTGTTTCCAGTGCTGTTTGTAGCAAAAATGTCTTCATCACCTGCAATAAATATAAACCACATGTTATGAGCCACCCACAAAGCTTTAGAACACAAAACAAAACATTAAAAGGAAACGCAAATTACATTGCAATTGTGCGTCAGCAACCTCTGAAAATGTTAGAGAGCCAGGCCTGACAGAACAGAAGGCAGCTTCACTCGCAAAGTCAAACATTTTCCGTTTCCCTTTATCAACAGAAGTTGTAGAACTATGTAGGCTAGAAAGGGGCCTGTCCCGGGTTCCTTGCACAACGCATCCATCTAAAACACAATTAGACCAACCCTTTAAAAAAACATACACATTTCAATAGCTAAGCAACATAGCATAGGTACAAAAGCATAACTAACATGGTACGCACCTGGTGCTTGTACAGGCACACCAATGCATGGATCACGCGTATGCAGACTACTCTGAGAAGGCTGATCGACAGACATGGCACTTGCGCAACAGAATTCATGGTCCACATTAAAGGTATCATCCTCTATTACATCTATTGTGATTGCTTCCTCTCCATAACTAATGTTAGTGGAAATCTCACTGCCACCAAGGCTAGCCTTACATGGGGTCTGATTAACTGAGCTTAAAAGGGAATGACTACCACCTAGGTCACTGATAATAGGCTGTGTTTGTAAATGCAGGTCATGAGACCTTTCTTCCTGATCAAAAACACTCACCTCTATACATTCTAAAGGAAACGCAGAGGTAACCCTACGAACGGCTTTTCTTTTAGTCTTCATACTCTACAGATCTTATGGCAATGATTTTGGAAAAATGCAAGGTAAAAAAAAACAACAGCAAAGCACATATGAATCATAAAACAGCATATTCAGTGGTATCATATATACACCAAACATCTACACATGCAACCATTGTTAACACTGCATGCATGCAAAGGGAAAAAAAAAGGAAACATAGCAAAGTATGATGTAACAATGCATAGCTGAGGCCAAAACAAAACCCACACAAACCTCTTCAAAGTACTGTTGGCTTGTCTTTGGATGCAATTTTCTCTTAAGATTTTTTTGCACTCATTTTTTTTTTTTTTTTTTTTTTTTTTTTTTTTTTTTTTTTTTTTTTCTGCTTGCAAAAGGTAACACTGAATCTGGTCTGATGCAGGATGGAAGCTTCTAATAGTACCTCAAGTCACACCCACACGTGCAACCTTGTACCTCATAAGGAAAAGTTATCACAAAATTTCAAGGCTTGTTGAAAAAAAGCAAAGATAAGGCAGCTGATGGTTGACACGTTTCACAACACCATACCCATAGTAAACCTATTTTGCAAAGTGCATGTTTGTATTTATGTATTTAAGCTGTATTTTGTATCTATTAGGACGATATATACGGTGTATTTTGTATCACTATTAGCAGATACGCATCAGATACTGCGTAGTAAAAACTGGGCCATCACTGGGCAATAGAAGCAGGCCCAAAACAACACCCACATGGGCTAACCACCTGGGCCAATTTTTGGCGGGAAAAAGGGATGCCAAAACGGCGCGTATCTAGATTTAATATAATCTTTAATTTAAAAAATTGGGCTTTTTAAGCTAAAAACCAAAACTACTAGAATGGGCCAGTGATCTAAAAAGCCCAATACATACACCGGTGACTGATCCCCATTTTCTCCTGTGTTTTGTTCAAATCTTTGCCTGCCTAGGTATTCTCCTTCTCTCACAATTTTTAAGCTCAAAGTGTTTGTTATTCGTTGGTTTTTTTTATGTTATTTCAGGACTATGCATTGATTTTATGTCATTTACTAAATGGGTATTTGGTTAAATTGGTGTATTTGTTATGCACATTAACTGTTTGATTATTTCTCATATGCTTAGTTTGTTGCTTAGTTTGTTTAAGGGGGTGTTTGTTTTTAATTATTCATGGGCTTACGAGCTTATCTGTTTTCGGCTTTTATTTCATATGCTCATTTTGAAACTTGTGGGCTTATATAAGGGCATGTTTAGCTAAGCTTATGAAATTTCATAAGCTCTAATTTTCTGGCTTATTTTGAGACTTGTGAGCTTATATAAGTTTATGTAAGCCCACAAGTCTCAAAATAAACCGAAAAATCAGGGCTTATGAAATATAAGCCGAAGTCGTTTTTTTTTTGAATTTCGGCTTACTTCGGCTTATATTTCATAAGCCCTAATTTTTTGGCTTATTTTGAGACTTGTTGGCTTATATAAGTTTTTTATCATAAAAAACTTATATAAGCCAACAAGTCTCAAAATAAACCAGAAAATTGAGGCTTATGAAATATAAGCCCAAATGGCGATGAATTATACACTGGCGATGAATTATATAAGCCCCTAAATCCCGGGATAAGCTGAAAAAAGATGAGCTTATGAAACATAATCCGAAGACAGATAAGCTCATAAGCCCATAAATAAGCTTAAACAAATACCCCCTAAGCTTTAGGAAATTCCATTTTTGATCTTTTAATCATACACTGGCGATAAATTTTTAAAGCTTGTTTTTATCAAAAGGTAATATAAGTAGTCTATTACATATGACAGTTTGGATTTGATGAGATCTTAATTACTTTTTTGAAGTGATTAGAATTTGCTCAACAAACATCCCACATAATCGAACGTGATTAGTAAAACTACATGAGCAAAAGCATCCAAACAATATACATTTGATGATTTGGTTCGATTATTTAGTTTCACATAATCATTTCAGAATGGACATCCAAAGTCCAAACACCACCTTAGAGACTACAGAAATTCATGAAAACTTTCATTTGTGCTTATTGCCTTGTATCAGACTGCCAGCCCGCTTTTTTGTTTTGTTGTTCTTTGTTTGTTAACATTTATATGTAGACTTTTTTATTATGAAAAGGTTTTATGCCAACTGAGAGAAAGTTGCGTCTATGTTAAATTTCATTACATTTTGGTGCAATAAATCTTTAATCAATTAAAATCTTTGATTCTGAATATCACAAGTTTTTCAATTACAGGATGGCGACGGGCGAGAAGCTTGTTTAGACTGGACCAGTTACTTGGAATTCATTCTTTTGAGTAAGGTGCTATCTGTTTCAACCCACTCCAATAAATGGTGAACACTAGAGCGAAATGCAAAAAGATCCAAAGAACTCTCAAAACCTGCTTCCCGCAGGCTTCCATGCCAGAGTCTGACCATCAAACTACACAGTCCAGAGATTCAGTCGGTTCAAATGATGACCTGTTAACCGAAATCCTTTGTCGGGTCCCTGCTCGGTCTATCCTTCGATTTAAATCTGTATCCAAGCACTGGTTATGGCTTTTAAGTCACCCCCGTTTCACTATCATGTATGACGATCTATCAATTTCTTTGGGTGTTTTTTATCGTGATCTGTATGTCCCTTTTGATGTTGAAAACCGAGGCACTCCTCCTATTCGGAGTTTAGATTTCTACCCCGATCTCCGTGGTATCAGAATTGTGCAATCATGTAATGGATTACTGCTTTGTTGCAGCGATAAAGGGACAAAAAGTACACGTAAATACTACGTTTTTAATCCCACCACCAAACAATTTGCAGTCATCCCTTCGGTCCCTGGAGGTCCTGATGTTCGTAAAGAAATATGTTTTATGGGTCTTGCATTTCATCAAACGGAATGTGTTGATTACAAAGTTGTTTGTATTTTCCGTGATGGGAAGGTGTGTAGGATTCAAATCTACTCGTCTAATATAGGGAAATGGAAGATTTCAAATCAGTCTTTCAAAGCACCTAAGGAGCCGCTATACAGTAAACCTTCTGCTATGCTTTTTAACTGTGGAGTTTATTGGAATGGAGCGATTCATTGGGCTCCCTCGTGTCTTGATCCCTTGTATTTTAAGCTCGATGAAGAACAGTTGCAAAAGTTGCCATTGCCCTCACCGTTGCCAGGGAATGTTTCGTCTTTAGAAAGGTATCACAACGGAAATTTACCACTTTACTTTGGGGAATCTCGAGGTCATCTGCATTTGGTGGAAACTGCTCATCATCATGAAAGGCATTTAGTTCTAAATGTGTATGAGATGTTAAGTGATCATTCGGGGTGGTTTCTCAAATACCAAGTGGAGCTTGATGAACTTCTCGCAGCATACCCGAAGACAATAATCTATGACATCCGAAATCCGTGGAGATGCTTCTATGACGAATTAGAAATTCTGGATATCGTTAGAGGTGAAACAGAGGGAGGCACATTCATGGTGGTGAAGGTTGACTTCAATCTTATAAGGTATAATATTTTGGATGAGAGTTTCAAGCAATTTTTTCATATCCCCAACATTGGATATGGAATAATCAGACAGTCGGAAGTTCATCGTTATATCGAGACCTTAGGTTCTTTCTAACATGGATAATGTTCGAAGATTTGTGTTGAAACTCATTGTGCGATGTTAATTTCGGATTGAATGCCTATGTGACTTCTGGTTATATGTGCTTCAAATAAATGGCATTCCAAAGGTTCTGTTTGAACACAACATCCGTAGGTTTTCATTTGCCTTTTCTTAATATTGCAAGACATTGGAAGTATTAAGTGTAGATTTATAAACTTTTTACTTTTGTGTTCTTGAACTTTTGAGGGATTATGTGTTCAAGATTTTTTTCGTTTAGCCTAAAAAAAAGTTGGTCATTCCGATGATTACAATTGCTGTGGTGTTGAGAAAATGAGTTATTATTTACTGTTGATGTCGGTTTATAAGTTTTTCAATGCAATGAAAATTGTAGCGTCCACTGCATATCGATTGTCTACTATTAGGTATTTGGAGGTTTGAAGGTTTTGGGGATTCACTTTGTTGCAGAATATTACTATTTGTGATTGATTGCCCAACATATATCAGATGAATGTTTAACTCACTTGTATTATTTTCTTTTGTTGCTACCCTGTTAGCAAACTTTATGGTTTGACAACTGCATATTTCATATCAGTATGCGTAATTTTATGAAACAAAAAGGTTTACTTAGGTGATAATTAAGTGAGCTGATGATATTACTAGTTGTAGCCAAAATGCATAAACATAAAAAGGTAACTAAGCCAATCACCCCCTATAACCAGTTTGATCAGTATTAAAGTTCTTTGGTTATTGGTTATTTCGATTTTGGATAGACTGCTGTGACTAAAACAATGCAAAGAAAGCTAAGTTAAGAATGATTACAAAAAGAGTTTACCAATCAGACTGTTAAAAATATATCAGTTGTTGCATGTTACTTTTAATAGTGTAAAAACTACTTAACCAAAACAAGTTGGTTTGTATAAACTACTCGAAATCCCGAAGTCGTCGTGATGTATATATTGTGTGTTTGGTTGCTCTTGCTAGCTTAGAGCTTTTCCTTTATACGCTTAGTGTAAAAAAAAAAAAGAAAAGAAAAGAAAAAGAAAAAAGAAAGACTATTTGCATTTAAAATCTTGGAATTGAAGATTTCGTGAGGTGTGAAGGCAGTTGGAACATGAAAAACATTTAATAGAAATTACTATAAAACCTATCAGTTGCCAAGAGGAAAACATAAACTTTTGGTTGATGGATTCTAAAGACTATTTAGAGAGCAACATTAGCAGGTGATTATAAGTTTGATGCGCCCGAGTCCTAGAAGATAAAGCAACACACATTTAACCTGAAAAAAGCTTCTTCGCTGCATCTATAAGATTTCGATCTCTAAGGTAGTTCCCTGTAACCATCATACGCTGCTTGTGATATTTTGATTTCATATAATGTTATATGTAGTTTAGAATCTACTTGGGTAGAATTGGATACATGTGATTTTTGGTTACATCATATGAATACTTAGTTTCAAAAAAATATTGTTTATAGTAATGGTATATAGTTATTCTAGTAATCACGTGCAATGGTTTGAGCCTCGCTGTTTAGAAATCTCTGCATGTTAGTGACTTGATCATTTTAGTAATTTTGTGGCATCTACTAATCTCATCATTTTAATTAACCATCTAGTTGCTTTTTCTAATTTTATCATAGGTATAACCCACACTATTATAGCAGACTGCTGGGTGAACTTTGTTTACTTCTCCAAGAAAATGGTGAACACTAGAGCACAATGCAAAAAATTACAGAAAATACTCAAAACCTGCTTCTCTCAGGCTTCCGTGCCAGAGTTTGATCATCAAAGCACGCAGTCTGGAGAATTCGTTGGTTCTAACGATGACCTTTTAACTGAACTCATATGTCGGGTACCTGCTCGGTCTATCCTTCAATTCAAATCTGTATCCAAACACTGGCTATCTCTTTTAAGTCACCCTTCTTTCACTACCATGTTTGACAAGAAGTTAATTTCTTCTGGTGTTTTTTATCGTGATTTGTATGTCCCTTTTGATGTTGAAAACCGAGGCACTCCTCCTATTCGGAGTTTAGATTTCTACCCCGATCTCCGTGGTATCAGAATTGTGCAATCATGTAATGGATTACTGCTTTGTTGCAGCGATAAAGGGACAAAACGTACACGTAAATACTGTTAGAGTTTGACAATCAAAGTACACATATTGCGGAAGCTAGGATCAAGTAATAACACGTATAAGATTAACTAAAACATAAATAGTAAACGTACCCGATGCACTTCAAATAAACCTTGATTCTTGCACAAATAAATCAATGATAAACCCCTTACCGTTTTGTTTATCGATCTCTTGATAATTACTAAAGTAAGTAATTACCTCGTTCTTGTACACACAAACTACCAACGAATAAATGTTTGATGCAAGTAAACAAAACACTTAATATTTTGCTTATGGAAAAATCGATCCAACCCTATGGGGGGGAAGAACCGATCGGCCACAAGAAAACAAGGAGAAAAGAAAAGGTTTAGGGTTGTGTGTGTGCACAAAAGATATGAAACCCTAATCCTTGACCTTGTATATATACTAGGTGAAACTTGGTGACCAAGAAAGGCATGGGTCGACCCAAGGAGTGGGCTTCGACCGGCCATGCACCCACAAGGGTGTTTCTAGATCTTTCTTGACTCCCAAGTTACACTTTAGTCCATATCTTTCGTCCCTAATGATAGTTAGTCCATACGGTTAATAACTAACGACCATTTAGTCCATTAAGTGTTATAAATATATATATTCAATACATTTAATATATACATATTTATATTACATTATTCTTGTTTGTAAAGTGTGCAATCCCGAGGTTTCGGGTTCGATACTAGACAATTACTTATTAATATTTATACGTAACTTTTAACAGCTCCCACTCGTATATCTATTAATAGTAAAATGACACTGGTTAGCGTCTTGCAACACTCCAATGCCCCTAGTTCGACCTGAGCTAGGTTTCCTGGAAAACCTTTAATGATTCATCATTATTATTATCCTTTCGCCTCTAATACTACATTAATAAAGATGTGAGGTTCTTTATTAAATTATGTTTCTCGTCTCTTTATGATTGAACAAAATTACCAAAACATCTGAACGTATTCCAGATAGACTTTGGGCGTGGCCACGCAAACATTTTGTCAACCCTACGAGGGGCCCAGCAGTATTAAACTTCTGAACAAATCAGAAGGAACGAATTCTCTCTTGACTACAAGAATAACCCATGAACTTTGCAACATTCTGAAAACAACCCTTATGACTTCCAATTACGGTAAGCGGTAGATTGCTCCACAAAATGCACTACATCCATGACACTTATCTGGTATCTCAAGTCTGAGGATAACTATTAAATATGATTCTCACAATAAATTTAAATCATATTGTTGGGATAAGTCCAATACTCAATTCATTGAATATCATGTGAAATTGGTATGACTTCGCATCAATATACTTTCAAGTATATCCTTAACCAATACTCAAAATTGTCTTAGTTTAATGATATTCCCATATCATTAATCGACAACGGACTATTTAGAATAATAAATTATTCACGGATCTTAAACATGCAAATATAGGATATATCATTAATGACAAAGACATAACCTGTCTGAGACTTCGTATCATCTTTATCACCTTTCCAAGAAGCATCGCAGTAACCTGTTACATCAAGCTCTGCAGATGGAGTACCTCCATAAACCAAGAACATCTCTTTAGTAGCCCTAAGGTACTTAAGAATATTCTTAACAGCAGTCCAGTGTTTTTCACCTGGGTTCTGCTGATATCGACTGGTTAAATTCTGAGCAAATGCCACATCAGGCCTTGTGCTTTTCACCGCATACATTATAGATCCCACAGCCGAAGCATAAAGGACTCTCTTCATGCGTTGCACCTCTTCGGGTGTTGAAGCACAAACTTTATTGCTCAAGCCATGTTGCTCTTGCATCGGCAAATATCCTTTCTTGGAATTTTGCATACTGAATCTCTTCAATATTTTATCAATGTAAGCACTTTGGCTTAATCCAATTAATCGCTGAGATCTATCTCTATATATCTTGATTCCCAGAATGAATGCAGCTTCCCCTAGATCTTTTATAGAAAAACAATTTCCAAGATATTCCTTAACCTTTTGTAAACTTGGAATGTCGTTCCCCATGATCAATATGTCATCGACATATAATATAAGGAAAATTACATTACTCCCACTAGCTTTGTGATATACACATGGCTCATCAAGATTTTGAGTGAATCCATACTTCTTAATCTCACTATCAAATCTTTTATTCCATTGTCGTGATGCTTGCTTTAATCCATAAATGGATCTTTTAAGCTTGCATACACGATCTGGGAATTCTGGATTCACAAACCCCTCAGGCTGCGCCATATAGATGTCTTCATCTAGGCGACCATTTAAGAAGGCGGTTTTGACATCCATTTGCCAAATCTCATAGTCATAGTAAGCGGCTATGGCTATAAGAATCCTAATTGCCCTTATGTCAGCTACAGGAGAAAAGGTCTCCTCATAGTCAACACCAAAAGTTTGAGTATAGCCTTTAGCTACCAAACGGGCCTTATAGGTGTGTACAATGCCATCCATATCAGTCTTTTTCTTGTAGAGCCATTTACTCCCAACTAGCTTGGCACCCGGAGGTAGGTCTACTTCTTCCCAGACTTCATTGTCTTTCATGGATTGCATTTCCCCATTCATAGCTCCCTGCCATTTTTCCTTTTCAGGACTATTCATAGCAGCTTTATAACTTGTAGGTTCATCAAGATCGCCTGTCAAGTTGTCATCACACTCTACGTTTAGACATAGACGTGTAGGAGCCTTCACAGATCTTGAAGATCTGCGAACGGGAATCACTTCAACTTCTGGTGGAGGACCTAAACTTTCAGGTTCTTCAGGAAGTTGGCTAGTGTTTTCAGAAGGTGTTACATCTTCATGATCATCTTCCAGATCATATACTCTCCCACTGAATTCTTGAGATATGAGCTCCTTTTCTAAGAAGTCTCCATACCTTGCAACAAAATCCTTGTTTTCAGCTGGGTAATAAAAGTAGTAACCCATAGTTTCCTTAGGGTAACCTACGAAGATGCACTTTACAGATCTTTGTTGGAGTTTGTCTGCTGAGTCACGTTTAACATACGCCTCACAACCCCAGACCTTTAGATAAGACAAGTTAGGAGCTTTCCCAGTCCATACCTCATATGGAGTCTTATCAACCTTCTTTGTTGGAACCATATTTAAAATGCGAACTGCAGATTCCAAGGCATAATCCCAAAACGAGTAGGGAAGAGTTGTTTGATTAAACATAGATCGTGTCATGTCTTGCAATGTACGATTCCTTCTTTCAGATACACCATTTTGTTGTGGAGTATATGGAGAAGTAAGGTGCTGGACAATTCCCTCATTTGCTAAGTAATCTATAAACTCTTGACTCAGGTATTCACCACCTCTATCGGATCGAAGAGCTTTAATCTTCTTTCCTAGTTGCAACTCTACTTCTGCTTTAAACACTTTGAATGTCTCAAACACCTCATGTTTATGTTTAAGTAAATAAACATAACCATAACGGCTGTAGTCATCCGTAAATGTTAAGAAGTAGCTAGCACCTCTCCTTGACACATGTCTAAGTGGTCCACACACATCTGTGTGTATAAGACCAAGTAGATCATTCGCCCTTTCAATCCTATTTTTAAAGGGTTTCTTAGTCATCTTCCCAGCAATGCAAGATTCGCATTTATCAAATGATTCATCATTGATCTTTTCTAAAAGCCCATCATGTTGCAGCTTTTTCATGCGATCTTTGCCAATGTGAGCAAGTCGACAATGCCAAAGATAAGATGAATCCAGACCTTTCTTGATTCTCTTATTGTTGATGCTATACATTGAATTATTTTTAACAAAAGCATTATCATTATCATTCATATCAATTTCAAAGACACCATTCACAGCAATAGCATTAAAATAAAAAACACCATTTAAAGAAACCGAAATTCCATTGCTAGAAATAGTATGCTCAAAACCAAGGTTCAACAAACATGAAAATGAAATTACACCTCTAACAATTGACGGTGCATAATGACAATTATTTAAAGATAGTACTAAGCCCGAAGGCAACACTAAATCATAAACTCCTATAGCTTCAACTCCTGCATGCGCTCCGTTACCAACGTGCAAGAATTGTTGTCCATAGGCCAGCTTTCTCTCAACTCTAAACCCCTGCATGGTATTGCAAATATGAATGCCACATCCCGTATCATATACCCATGAATTCAATTTAGGAGTAAGAGTGAATAATTCAATCATAAAGAACGCACCTGATGAGCTGGGGTTACCAGCTTCATTCCCTTGCTTCTTGAGTCGCAAGTCATGAATATAGAAAGGACAATTGCGCTTCCAATGGCCCTTTTCATGACAATGGTGACATGCCTGATCCTTCTTGTTTGGTGGATTCACCTTTTTCTGCTTAGGCTGATGTTGCTTCATCTTGGGTTCAGGTTGATAGGCCATGACCTGCTTGCCTTTGTTAACCTTCCCTTTGCCTTTGTTCACATGCGATTTCTTCTGGATTCTCCCACCATGAATTGCCAACACTTGCGGGGTAGGATTCTTGACCTTGGCTGGTAGACTTTTCTCATACTCAATAAGCAATGCGAGTAATTCAGATACTGTCTTCCCCGAGCAGTGCATATTGAAGTTCTGCACAAAACCAGCAAAGTCCTTGTTAAGGGACCTGTTGATCAAGTGCACTTGCACATTGTTAGGGTAACCAAATCCAATTCTGTGAAGCTGATCAAAAGATTCCTTCATCTCAGTCACATAATCTTCAACTGGTTTACCATCACCATGCTTGCAGTTATGTAGCTTGTCCAATTCATCATACAATTCAACTGCTAGTGGTTTCTCATAAGATTGCCTAAGAACATCAAGCATATCTTTTGGGGAAAAGTACTCAAACTTCTTTTGTAATTGAGCACTCATGCTAGTGAGCATTAAACAAGCAACCTCATTAAACTTAGCATGTTCCACCCTCCATGCCGCCTTGACTGCTTCTGGTTCAGTAGCAGCAGGCTCAGCTGGGCATTCTTCGGTCAAATAGTCCATTTTACTGGTCGGCCTCAAGACAATTCTAAGTGAGCGGTACCAATCATTGAAATTATTTCCAGTCAGTTTCTCTCTCTCAAGATGACTCTTGAAAGCAGAAATCACAGATGGGGTATCGGGTTGAGCCATATCTACAGATAAAAGTTCAAACATTAGTATTTTCGATAATAAATATCTTCAAGAAAATAAAATACCCAAAGTTATATTCATATAACCACCAAAATTTTCTTGAAAACCTAGGATCTAACTTTACATAGTTCCACCACATCAGTTGATCTGCTAGTGGTGAAAGTACAAAAGATAGTAATCTGTTGAACAATAATTGGCAAACAAGATTTTCAATTCCTAGATCATTATGGGAATTACATCAAATTGATTCATCAATTTGCCTTGTAAGCATGTTTCATCCCATCTCATGCCTTAAGTTCTAGGTCTCACGCACAACTTAATTAAGTCGTCTACCTTAGAAACTGTAAAATTACAATTATGGTCTCACGCGTTAAAAGAATTTTACCTTGTTATAGTAATTTAGCCTAGGTCTCACGTTTACTAAATTAAAATTCCAAGTGTTTCTTATAGATAGATGGCATGTAACTTAAATTATAAGGGTATTTAATTTTGATGTGTAAATCAAAATATGTATAAAGATGCATGCACTCATCTTTATAGCATAAGTTTTCAAAACCTTTTTATTACCAATTCGTGAAATTAATACACAAAGTTTTACTTGAGGTTTAACAAACCCTAAGATGACTTTCTACAATTATGATTTTAAAAGTAATTCGTTTAAGACATATTCAAGATTGTGATAACCAAGGAAAACTCTAAGGCTCTTTTCTAAGCCTTCAAATCACGGTTATGAATATCGTCTTAAAGGACTTAATTTTAAAAGCATATTTGTACAAAACATCAATCAAGCAAAAGTTTATGGATTCAATCTCAAAATCTTATAATAAAGTATGAATTTTGCTAGTCTCGCCTGGGAGCTGATTACCGTGCGAATCGGACCACTATCGGCACTTAAGATCTTGCAAGATTTTTACTTTATCACTTTAGTTTCACCGTTATTAGTCTATATTATTTTCTTTTATGAAAATCACCCTTTTTATTGCTTACATCAAGTCAAACAATTAAGAAAACAATAAAACAAGTAATTTAAAGAAAAATAAACAACTAATAATAAAACGTGAAACAATTAGCCACATGCAAACCATATTAAAAAAGATCCTAATAAAATCAATTCTAGGTATAATAACGCATGTAATCAATTAAGGCATTCTCCTCTTAGTGGAGGAGAGTCACATACATTGACGTATCAATTGCGTAGGCCAAAATCAATATACACACCACATAGCATATAAATTGATTTTAATATATAATCATTGGAGTCTTCCCCAATTTTAGATCTATTTAAAACATGTGACATATAAATAATCAAATAAGATCCATGACTAACATGCATGTTTCGTCACGGATTAACCTAACAATTAGCACATAGGTCACAAGTACGGTCACAAAAACCGGTTTAGACCTAGGGTTTCTATATGATTACAATTTAATCAATAAAACCACAAACCCTAATTAGGGTTTTTAGTGGAAATCGACCCCCCCTAAAATTAGGGTTAGGGTTTAAATTTTATAAAAAAAAAAATTTAAAGAAAAACACTAGAAAAAACATGTATCTAAAACAATTAAAGATCCGATTTTTATTACGTTTTAATAATCAATTACATGTTATCCATGGCTCTGATACCACTGTTAGAGTTTGACAATCAAAGTACACATATTGCGAAAGCTAGGATCAAGTAATAACACGTATAAGATTAACTAAAACATAAATAGTAAACGTACCCGATGCACTTCAAATAAACCTTGATTCTTGTACAAATAGATCAATGATAAACCCCTTACCGTTTTGTTTATCGATCTCTTAATAATTACTAAAGTAAGTAATTACCTCGTTCTTGTACACACAAACTACCAACGAATAAAGGTTTGATGCAAGTAAACAAAACACTTAATATTTTGCTTATGGAAAATTCGATCCAACCCTATTGGGGGGGGGGGGGGGGGAAGAACCGATCGGCCACAAGAAAACAAGGAGAAAAGAAAAGGTTTAGGGTTGTGTGTGTGCACAAAAGATATGAAACCCTAATCCTTGGCCTTGTATATATACTAGGTGAAACTTGGTGACCAAGAAAGGCATGGGTCGACCCAAGGAGTGGGCTTCGACCGGCCATGCACCCACAAGGGTGTTTCTAGATCTTTCTTGACTCCCAAGTTACACTCTAGTCCATATCTTTCGTCCCTAATGATAGTTAGTCCATACGGTTAATAACTAACGACCATTTAGTCCATTAAGTGTTATAAATATATATATTCAATACATTTAATATATACATATTTATATTACATTATTCTTGTTTGTAAAGTGCGCAATCCCGAGGTCTCGGGTTCGATACTAGACATTTACTTATTAATATTTATACGTAACTTTTAACAAATACTACGTGTTTAATCCCACCACCAAACAATTTGCAGTTATCCCTTCGGTCCCTGGAGGTACTGATGTTCGTAAAGAAATATGTTTTATGGGTCTTGCGTTTCATCAAACGGAATGTGTTGATTACAAAGTTGTTTGTATTTTTCGTGATGGGAAGGTGTGTAGGATTCATATCTACTCGTCTAATATCGGGAAATGGAAGATTTCAAATCAGTCTTTCAAAGCACCTAAGGAGCCGCTATACAGTGAACCTTCTGATATGCTTTTTAACTGTGGAGTTTATTGGAATGGAGCGATTCATTGGGCTCCCTCGTGTCTTGATCCCTTGTATTTTAAGCTCGATGAAGAACAGTTGCTAAAGTTGCCACTGCCCTCACCGTTGCCAGGGAATGTTTCGTCTTTAGAAAGGTATCACAATGGAAATTTACCACTTTACTTTGGGGAATCTCGAGGTCATCTGCATTTGGTGGAAACTGCTCATCATCATGAAAGGCATTTAGTTCTGAATGTGTATGAGATGTTAAGTGATCATTCTGGGTGGTTTCTCAAATACCAAGTGGAGCTTGATGAACTTCTCGCTGCATAACCGGAGACAAAAATCTATGACAACCGAAATTCGTGGAGATGCTTTTATGACGGATTAGAAATTCTGGATATTGTTAGAGGTGAAGCAGAGGGAGGCACATTCATGGTGGTGAAGGTTGAGTTCAATCTTGTAAGGTATAATATTTTGGACGAGAGTTTCAAGCAAATTTTTCATATCCCCAACATTGGATATGGAAGAATCAGACAGTCGGAAGTTCATCGTTATATCGAGACCTTAGGTTCTTTCTAACATGGATAATGTTCGAAGATTTGTGTTGAAACTCATTATGCGATGTTAATTTCGGATTGAATGCCTATGTGACTTCTGGTTATATATGTGCTTCAAATAAATGGCATTCCAAAGGTTCTGTTTGAACACAACATCCGTAGGTTTTCATTTGCCTTTTCTTAATATTGCAAGACATTGGAAGTATTAAGTGTAGATTTATAAACTTTTTACTTTTGTGTTCTTGAACTTTTGAGGGATTATGTGTTCAAGATTTTTTTCGTTTAGCCTAAAAAAAAGTTGGTCATTCCGATGATTACAATTGCTGTGGTGTTGAGAAAATGAGTTATTATTTACTGTTGATGTCGGTTTATAAGTTTTTCAATGCAATGAAAATTGTAGCGTCTACTGCATATCGATTGTCTACTATAGGTATTTGGAGGTTTGAAGGTTTTGGGGATTCACTTTGTTGCAGAATATTACTATTTGTGATTGATTGCCCAACATATATCAGATGAATGTTTAACTCACTTGTATTATTTTCTTCTGTTGCTACCCTGTTAGCAAACTTTATGGTTTGACAACTGCATATTTCATATCAGTATGCGTAATTTTATGAAACAAAAAGGTTTACTTAGGTGATAATTAAGTGAGCTGATGATATTACTAGTTGTAGCCAAAATGCATAAACATAAAAAGGTAACTAAGCCAATCACCCCCTATAACCAGTTTGATCAGTATTAAAGTTCTTTGGTTATTGGTTATTTCGATTTTGGATAGACTGCTGTGACTAAAACAATGCAAAGAAAGCTAAGTTAAGAATGATTACAAAAAGAGTTTACCAATCAGACTGTTAAAAATATATCAGTTGTTGCATGTTACTTTTAATAGTGTAAAAACTACTTTAACCAAAACAAGTTGGTTTGCATAAACTACTCGAAATCCTGAAGTCGTCGTGATGTATATATTGTGTGTTTGGTTGCTCTTGCTAGCTTAGAGCTTTTCCTTTATACGCTTAGTATAAAAAAAAAAAAAAAAAAAAAAAAAAAAAAAAAAAAAAAAAAAAAAAAAAAAAAAAACTATTTGCATTTAAAATCTTGGAATTGAAGATTTCGTGAGGTGTGAAGGCAGTTGGAACTTGAAAAGCATTTAATAGAAATTACTATAAAACTTATCAGTTGCCAAGAGGAAAACATAAACTTTTGGTTGATAGATTCTAAAGACTATTTAGAGAGCAACATTAGCAGGTGATTATAAGTTTGATGCGCCCGAGTCCTTGAAGATAAAGCAACACACATTTAACCTGAAAAAAGCTTCTTCGCTGCATCTATAAGATTTCGATTTCTAAGGTAGTTCCCTGTAACCATCATACGCTGCTTGTGATATTTTGATTTCATATAATGTTATATGTAGTTTAGAATCTACTTGGGTAGAATTGGATACATGTGATTTTTGGTTACATCATATGAATACTTAGTTTCAAAAAAATATTGTTTATAGTAATGGTATATAGTTATTCTAGTAATCATGTGCAATGGTTTGAGCCTCGCTGTTTAGAAATCTCTGCATGTTAGTGACTTGATCATTTTAGTAATTTTGTGGCATCTACTAATCTCATCATTTTAATTAACCATCTAGTTGCTTTTTCTAATTTTATCATAGGTATAACCCACACTATTATAGCAGACTGCTGGGTGAACTTTGTTTACTTCTCCAAGAAAATGGTGAACACTAGAGCACAATGCAAAAAAATACAGAAAACACTCAAAACCTGCTTCTCTCAGGCTTCCGTGCCAGAGTCTGATGATCAAAGCACGCAGTCTGGAGAATTCGTTGGTTCTAACGATGACCTTTTAACTGAACTCATATGTCGGGTACCTGCTCAGTCTATCCTTCGATTCAAATCTGTATCCAAACACTGGCTATCTCTTTTAAGCCACCCTTCTTTCACTACCATGTTTGACAAGAAGTTAATTTCTTCTGGTGTTTTTTATCGTGATCTCTATGTCCCTTTTGATGTTGAAAACCGAGGCACTCCTCCTATTCGGAGTTTAGATTTCTACCCCGATCTCCGTGGTATCAGAATTGTGCAATCATGTAATGGATTACTGCTTTGTTGCAGCGATAAAGGGACAAAAAGTACACGTAAATACTACGTTTTTAATCCCACCACCAAACAATTTGCAGTCATCCCTTCGGTCCCTGGAGGTCCTGATGTTCGTAAAGAAATATGTTTTATGGGTCTTGCATTTCATCAAACGGAATGTGTTGATTACAAAGTTGTTTGTATTTTCCGTGATGGGAAGGTGTGTAGGATTCAAATCTACTCGTCTAATATAGGGAAATGGAATATTTCAAATCAGTCTTTCAAAGCACCTAAGGAGCCGCTATACAGTAAACCTTCTGCTATGCTTTTTAACTGTGGAGTTTATTGGAATGGAGCGATTCATTGGGCTCCCTCGTGTCTTGATCCCTTGTATTTTAAGCTCGATGAAGAACAGTTGCAAAAGTTGCCATTGCCCTCACCGTTGCCAGGGAATGTTTCGTCTTTAGAAAGGTATCACAACGGAAATTTACCACTTTACTTTGGGGAATCTCGAGGTCATCTGCATTTGGTGGAAACTGCTCATCATCATGAAAGGCATTTAGTTCTGAATGTGTATGAGATGTTAAGTGATCATTCGGGGTGGTTTCTCAAATACCAAGTGGAGCTTGATGAACTTCTCGCAGCATACCCGGAGACAAAAATCTATGACATCCGAAATCCGTGGGGATGCTTTTATGACGGATTAGAAATTCTGGATATTGTTAGAGGTGAAACAGAGGGAGGCACATTCATGGTGGTGAAGGTTGAGTTCAATCTTGTAAGGTATAATATTTTGGACGAGAGTTTCAAGCAAAATTTTCATATCCCCAACATTGGATATGGAGCAATCAGACAGTCGGAAGTTCATCGTTATATCGAGACCTTAGGTTCTTTTTAACACGGGTAATGTTCGAAGATTTGTGTTGAAACTCATTATGCTATCTTAATTTCAGATTGAATGGCTATATATATATATATATATATATATATATATATATATATATATATATATATATATATATATATATATATATATATATATATATATCGAGACTTCTGGTTATACGTGCTTCAAATAAATTTGCATTTCAAAGGTTCTGTTTTCATTTGCCTTTTCTGAAGCTAGACATTGTAGAGTTGTTTAGCATGTAACCAGTTACATCAGTTGTGAAAGTATTAAGTGTTGATTTATAAACTTTTGTGTTCTTGAAGAACTTTTGAGGGATTATCTGTTCAAAATATTTTTCGTTTACCCTAATAAAACAGAGTATTGGGTCATTCCGATGATGACAATTGCTAAGGTTTTGAGCAAATGAGGCATTATTTACTGTTGATGTCGGTTTCTAAGTTTTTCAATGCAATGAAAATTCTAGCGTCCACTGCATATCGATTGTCTACTAACTATTTTGCATTTCCGATCCATTATGTATATCAGATGAAATGTTTAACTCGCTTGTATTGTTTTCTTTCGTTGCTACCCTGTTAGCAAACTTTATGATTTTATGAGAAAAAAATGTTTACTTTGGTGATAAGTGAGCTGATGATATTACTATTCGAAGCAAAAATGCATGAACATAAAAAAGGTAGGTAACCCAAACACCCCCTTTAACCAGTTTGGTCAGTTTTAAGGTTCTTTAGTTATTATCGGTTATTTCGATTCTGGATAGACTGCTGTGACTAAAACAATGCAAAGAAAGCTAAGTTTAGAATGATTACAAAAAGAGTTTACGAATTAGACTGTTAAAAATATATCATTCATTGTGTGTTACTTTTAATAGTGTAAAAACTATACTTAACCAAAACAAGTTGGTTTGTACAAACTACTCGAAATCCTATAGATATATGTTGTGTGTTTTGTTGCTCTTGCTAGCGGCATAAATTAAACTTTGAAAAACAAAGTTACTAATTAGTATAATCGGGACCAATTCAATCGCTAATAATCAATACAAGTAACAATTCTTCAAACATAATTAAGAAACTCTTAAAACAATTATTGTTTCTAAAACTAGTTATAATTCCCGCGCACGCGCGGGTTTTTAAAATTTTTTTGAATCATATATTTTTATTTATTAAAAAACAAATTATTTAATCTTTGATTTGTTTGATTTATAATGTTTAATTATAATTTTTTATTATTAAAAATAATTATTTAAAAATTTTAATCCTATTATTAATTGCATCTTATTTATATTTTTTGTATTTATCTTCTACTTGTGTTATGGATAAATAGGGGTTTTGTTTTATTATATAAAAGATTTCCGCATCCAACGAAAAATCAACACTAAGAACACAAACCCAAAGATCAATCTCCTAAGATTGAATCATAACAATGGAGCTCAGTAAGGAGCTAACAAATCTGGATTGCGAGAGTTATAAAATCAGGAACGGGTTGCCATGTGTATGTGTCCCATCAAATCTTGACATAAAATCCCCATGAAATTATTTCCATAAAGAAGCCCTCGTGATTTCTTTCTCAATATCCTCACGTTCAAAAGATCCTAAAGGGAACTTGTGATGAAACTCGATTCTTGATTTCACATAAAACTCGGTTCCAAAAGGATTTGTCGTCATCAGATATCTGTAATAGCCCACTGGTTCTAAGGAATAATAGGCTTCGTCCATATCTTGAAGTTGAAGTGATACAACATAAAATATGGTAATGGTTCCACCTATCACGAAAAGGATGTATAATACAAATTCATAAAACGGTACATGCTCAATTTCATATTTACCATATTACTTATGTGCACGCGCCTTCCGGATCTCACGTATGAGGTTTGGAGCGAATACTTAAACAAGAAAAACAATAATCAGTTTGCATATATAATAACCATCTAAACATACTAACATTGCAATAAATAAAAACTTACACCTTGCATGACAGATAATATTACTGAATACTCGAAATCTATGAACCTGAATATCATATTCATGAACCTAAACATTATATTTTTTGTGGGTGCTAAGATTTATTGAATTTTGTTAGTGGGGTTTTTAAGTTTGTGAATGATTTTTAAGGTGAATCGAATTGTATGCATGCATGGCTAGATACTTAGATAAGGTGTATATACGTTTAACGTCCTAATCGACTTCTTAATTAACGTCCTAACCGACTTCTTAATTTATATTTTATCATATTTTATGTGGTGTCTTTAATATTTTTGTTGCAATATGTTTTTAACTTTCATATGACATCCATTTAGTTTGTTGCTATACTTTTTATTTTACTTTAACGTAGTGTAATTGGTTTTGATTACACGATTTAAAATATGAAAACATATTTGTTCTCTAAACAATCATATCGATATTATTAGGCCGTCTCGTCACATGTGCTAAAACTATCTGGATATGCCTCTTGAGCACGAAATAAACCAATCAAAACCGAATAGAATCTATGCTAAAACTCTACAGAAATACAGAATCAAAGTTTTTAGAACTTTGAACCACATAAACTTGACTGGCCATGCATCATTGCATCCAATAGCAGCATAGTGGCTGCAGCTGAAGTAGTTGATGCCATTGCTACTGCTGCTGATGGGATGGTTGTGGGTCCCTTCGTAGGTTGTTACTAAAATAGTCTGATCATCGGGCCCATCGTTGAACTTGTTTACGAACTGGGCAGCCTGTAGCCATTGTGCAACGATAGTATGCTCGTGGACACGGATTTCCTTTAGCCATCTTTTGTCCGTACTTTCGCCATTGACATCCATCAGTAATCTGGAAACAGATCATGTCATAACACAATCAGATCACCAATAATTAAACAACACAAAGTCTAATAGGCTGTCAAATGTCAATTGAATATCAAATACATATAATTGTTACAAAGCAAATAAATTCACATGGAGCATTATCACACAACATGAGGTATAATTCTACTACAAGCCTTTCTGGTGGTGACAGAGCTTGGCGTTTTATTGCGGGAAGGCTTATGATATGTAAGAGGGTTAAAGTGTAAACTAATTTTTTTATTATATAAAAATCAATAGAAAGCAAACTAAGTGACTATTATTATTATTATTATTATTATTATTATTATTATTATTTATAAACATCACTTTTTTTTTTTTTTTTTTATTATTATTATTATTATTATTATTATTATTATTATTATTATTATTATTATTATTATTATTATTATTATTAGGGTTATTAGACAAAAAAGTAACTGTACTTTACAAAAAAGTTCGCTTAAGTTACTAAACTTTCAAATTGTTCATCTAAGTTACCAGTGTTTGCGTATTTATTCAGTAGGATACTGATCTTTAAAAAAAATGTTATTCGGGTCACTCCATGGAAGGGTTACCTGTTAAATGGGTTTAATAAATGGACGAATTACATGAATGGTCCCTGGATTGACAAATATTGCATCAACCGTCCCAAAAAATGTTTTTGACCTTTTTTTCTTACGATTTTGTCCGTTTTTATATGTTTTCATCCGTTTTTTTACGTTTTCGTCTGTTTTTAAACGCCTTCGTCCATTTGTATACGTTTTCACCCGTTTTATACGTTTTCATCCATTTTTCTTATGTTTTCATACGTTTTTATCCATTTTTAACCGTTTCTATACGTTTTTATCCATTTCCGTCCGCTTTTATACATTTCCGTTCGTTTTACTTACGTTTTCTCACCTTGCCTCATCACCTCAGAAAATCGAGAAAAAAAAATCAAAAAAAAAATTTTGAAAAAAATAAAATCGAAATTTTTTTCGAAAAAGAAATTAGAATTTTTTTTCGAGCAAAAAAAATTCAACTTTTTTTTTTAAAAATATAAAATCAAAAATTATATTGTTGAAAAAAAAAATCGAGCAAAAAAATTCAAATTTTTTTTTTTGAAAAAAATAAAATCAAACACTGACGAAAACGTATAAAAACGGACAAAACCGTATGAAAACGTAAGAAAAACGGACAAAAATGTATAAAGGACTAACGTTGCAAATAATCGTTGGCTAAATGGACTAATGTTGCCACATAATAACTAACAGAATTGGCGGCCGTTAGCTCTGGGACGAATGGTGCAAATTATGTGTATAAATTCTAGGGTATTTTAGTCATATCATGTTTTTTTAACCAGTTATCATGAGTTAATATAAGCTAAGTAACGTACATAACCGGTTAGTCAAACATTAGTAACTTAAATGAACAATTTGAAAGTTGAGTAACTTAGGCGAATTTTTTTGTAAAGTATAATTACTTTTTTTGTCTATTAACCCTTATTATTATTATTATTATTATTATTATTATTATTATTATTATTATTATTATTATTATTATTAGATTTAAGATCACCAAACTTTATTTAAGACAAAATACACCGTTGGTCCCTAAACTTTCCCAAAACCATCGCCATGCACCCTAAGTCTAAAAAATCACCATCGTGCATTCCTCTTCAAGTTTTTTAAGCCAAATGCGTCCTTTGACCCGTTTTCCGTCGGTCAACGCCGTTTCCTTCCGTTACAATTTGTCTTTAGCACAAGGGCACTATCGTCTTTTCTTAATTACCATATGGTATGTAGCACGCATTTCTGCATCTGCTACAGTAATTAGGAGTTATTATTATTATTATTTTATTTTTTTATAAAATCAAATTATATTATCAAAACATAATAAAGTTTACATAAAGTTAGATGAGAGTCTAGACATAAGCTGTGCTCCCACCCCTTTCTGAATACGAAAGCTAACTCTATGAAAAATAAAAACACCACTTTTAGCATTACTTGAGTGGCTAATGGCAATAGACTTAATACGAGAAAGTGTATCCAGAGCCTCCGAATCGAGATAATAATAATAATAATAATAATAATAATAATAATAGACTTATTATTATTATTATTATTATTATTATTTATTTATTTATTTATTTATTTATTTTTTGAGGGGGGGGGGGGGGGGGGTGCACAACATTGTCCCAACAATGCTCCGCTCGTGCTTTTGGCAATTTTACACTAAAGAAATATATAGAAAATCTGAAATAATATTTAGATCGAATATGCTTTAGGTACGTAAACCACACATAATGTTACGTGTAACGGAGATGTACCACGCGTGGTGCATCGTTACGAGGGGAATGGATCATTACGCTTGATAGATCTAAAGAGGAGGTAATCAATGATGGTGACCACCATGGGCGGAGCTACGAAGGGATCGGGAAGGGTCCCGGCCCCAAAGGACTAAACCCGTTAGTGTATTTTTTTCGCGATTTTATATGTTAAAATTTTATTTTTTTCCATCTCGGCCCTCCCATTTAATGTTCTTCTGGAAAAAAAATTGTTTCGGCCCTCCCAATAAATTTTTTCTTGCTACGCCATTGGACTGGCCACCGATTGAAATGCGTGTGGTACTTATGAATTTTACGCAGCTTTATGATATCCCCAACCATAGATATTACGATATCGGACAATCAGAAGTTCATCGTTACATTTAGACAATAGGTTCTTTTTAACACTAGTAGTGTTTGGAGATGTGTTTTAAAACTCGTAATGGAATGTTAATTTCGAATTAAAAGGTTATACTTATTTGGACGTGCTTTTTCTGTTTAATCTTCATTTGTCAGTTCGAATTTATCATGTAATTATATAAGATTGAAGACAACGTTCTCTTTTATTATTGCTCGATGGATTATATGGTCATTCTATATGTTACTAAATTATTGTATGTGAAAACTTTTTTTTAGACAAAAATACACCGTTGGTCTCTAAACTTTCCACGAAACATCGCCATGGCCCTTAACTTTTCAAAATCGTCGCCAGGTGTTCAAAACTATGGATTTTGAGGCCGAATGCGTCCCTTGACCAGAAATGGGGAGGTCAACGCTAAGTTTTGGTTATTTTTTCAAGGGTAATATAGTTCAACCACATTTACAACTAGCGTATGGTTTATGTCTAACCCGACATTGTATTAAATTATATAAAATCCTCAACTATTGACAACGCAGCACACATAGATTCAATCAAGATAACTAAGAATGGCACAAAACGATAAGGAGAAGGGTTTGTACACTGGGTTGAGGAAAGAGGATTGCTCCAAGGAACATCGTTTGGGTGCTAAGAAGGAGAAGAAAGAGGCTGCCGACAATGTGTTACCAAAGTTTGATGATTTGGAAACAAGAATTACAAAACTTGAAGCTCCGTATAAATATCTAAAGGAAAAGAAGGAATTGAAGGAAAATGGTGATAGGTAAAGTTGTGGGTCTAGCTCAGTGTATGTTTAGATGGTAGTGAAGTTTGTAATGGTTGTCAACATGAGATCAATGAATAAAAATCTGGGTTTTGAATAAATTATATTGTTTGGCAATCAATATTTTTCATGTTATTGTTAATTCTTTAGTTTGACTATTACAAGTAAATTTGGCAGTTTGATTATTAGATGTCTAAGTAATTAAACGGTTTGCCTTTTTAACTATAGTGATTGTTTGGATTAGCAATTGCATATTAGAGTTACATAATAAAATATGTAAAGCATTTGCATTTTTAACACATGTAACCTTGTACAATTACAGGGTATGGTTTGAACATAGGTTCATCAAATGTTAAGTGGCCATTGTGTTTGGTTTTGCTGATACAAAGGTGTGATCGATTGTGGTGCGTATACCATCACATTTAGCATTTGGTTAGTTTGACATTTTAAATGTCAACGAATAGCTAATATGTACAACCATAAAATATCATGTATTAGACAACATGAGAATGACTTAACACATTGACTATTAAGCATTTAGCATTTGGATAGTTTGACTTATAGTAGTCAACTGGTCAAACAATGTCTGATACAACATGAAAATGACTTAAAACATTGTCTGATACAAGGTTCTACTGCTAATTAACACAAAATTGGAGAAGATAATGCGACCTCCACTGCACAACCTTCACCCGATGAACCATTATCAACATACAAAAACATTCATCCTGTGATCTGATCGTCAAACTGCAAATGTGCCTGGAAAAACAAGTATCCAAACACCAAATATTCAAGTTATATAAGGTATAATTGGTGTAACATAATATAAAACACAAGCCATGCAATTCAAAATTGAAAACTTACTTAGGATGGCTTGTTGGCATAAAGGCCCAGTACGCAATTGGTAATCTTTTCACTACTTTTAAAACGTTTATTAGCACTACTAGGCACAACATCACAATAACCAGGACCATCAGCAATGTTTTCACCATCAAAACCAAGAATTTCAACCATTATAGCCTTCCCGTTCCCATCAAAACCTCGCTTATAAGTTTTTACAACTTCCTCGCCCTGTTCCTCTTGCAAAACGTCCTCTTCCAGAATCAGCTTACCCTTTCCCTTATTTTTGATGCTTTTGTCACGGATAACATCTTTTTCCTGTTTGATGGTTTTGTCATGGATAACATCTTTTCCTCCTTTGATAACAACACCAACCTACAATTTGTTCTTATCTATACCCTTCCATTTACGGCGAGTCATAAAAGGTCTCCCATTTGACATTCTGAAGTTAGCATCTTCCTCTAACCAACCTACAACCTCAAAACCAATGTTTTCTAAGTAAAATACTGCTAACATATGGGGCCTATGTATAACAAAGATATCAACTGACTTACGTGTTTCCGCAAAATCATATAGCTTTAGGACATTCTGGTCCGTATAAATCAAGTGTAACCCATTTTCTAGCGATTTATTTGGATGACAGAAAAACATCGCCCATTTTGGTTCGTTAATCTCTGATAATAGATTATCTAGGGTTGAACTAAAGATACCCCTATCATACCTAAAAAGCATTAACATTAATAATGGATCCGCCTTCATACCTGAGTGGGGTATATTCAAATCTCCCATTTGTGTGAATCCGGAACAATACTTCTCCTTCATCTTCTGGTTCTGAACATTTAAATATTGTCACAAATATGTTCCTTTCCATTAACTTGCATCAACGTTGTTTCTCACAATGTGGAATGACTGATTTTCTATGTATTGGGTTATTATGAAACCTTTTAGGGTTATGTTGGTCGAGTCATTGGGTCGGGTTTATTGGGGCGTTACCCAAACAAAAAACTTAAGCGTATTGGAAAATTTTTGTCTAATTTCGCCCTTGGTCCCCAACCTTGCCAACGTTGATGTTTGTATACTTAAAATTCCCGCCATTTAATAGCTTTACTCTTTACGATATAATAATATCAAATTCTGTCCCTGAATTTGTAACGTCGTTAGTTCAGTTAGTATTTAAGGGCCCATACCCCAAAGGTTTTGCATACCAAACACACAATTAAGTTACTTCCCAAACCTGAAACACCAAAAAAATGTCAGAATTCCCACACCTAAAGGAACTTGCAACCGCCACCGGTTCTCACGAACTTTTTGCTAGCATTGCTCTGTATTATCAATGCGAGAACGACAAGGATATAAAGCTTGCAAAAGGACTCCTAAAGTGTTATGTGGATTTGGTTCATGTGACCAACGAAACCCAAGAGTTTATGGCTGAAGTAGAAGGATGGCATACTTCCCTTATGTCATAGAGGCTTCTACAAGATCTTAAAAAGATTCAAAAGAAAATTGTCATCAAGGTTATGGAGATTAACAAGATGATTACTGAAACCCATGCTCAGGTGTGGGGCAGGAACAATTTCATTGATTTTCTTAGGAAAACTTGATTTTGTTGTTAATCACTAATGGTGAAACATTTAGTGTGTAATGTTGTCTTTTGGGCCTTATGAATTATGTATTTTGCTTGATCATCTAGTATCACACTATCATGTACTTTTGATCTATGTTATCGAATGAAATGAAGATCTGTTTAGCTTAATCCGCTTTTGTTTTTGGGTTTTGTTTGTTGCTTGTATAGCTTAATCACTTATTCACATTGGTATTATATGTTTGGTCCTTCGTGAAACAGTGTAAACATACAAATTTCATATGTTTCGTCCCTTACCACGTCTTATGGTTACCATAAAGCTTTATGGATGCTTTTATAAGTACGGTTGTATTTTGAGTATTAGTATCCCCAAATTCAAATTCAAAATAAGTCTAGTATTTTCCCTCTGAAATTGCTTATCAATGGGTAGATCTAGATCTCATAAACAGATGAAATGCTCTAATTGTCAGACCGTTGGACTGATGCGTGGGGTTTGCACCAGGCTTTACCTCTCAAGGGATCTTGAGAAGCTTACAACCCCCACCAGGTAGTGTACCTGATCGATGTAGTATAGTATAATGACAAGTACCGGGGGATTGATCGTTCAACTAGGAATAGTGTCGCTAGGATTAGAAAACCTAAAGATTAAGTCTAGAGATAAGGGATGATTCTTTTTGTATTTTTATATTTTTAAGAAAGCAAATTAAAATCTCGGGTTTGAAGGATTTTGGAGGAATTAGTTGCTAGTCAACTAACCCAATACTAAGATGCAATCAAAATAAAATACTAAAAATGAAAATAAACTATATTAAACTAGAGTTGTGAGCAATATGTGGGAAGAATGTGTTTACTTAGATTTCACTACTCCCTAGATAACTTTTACACGTTAATTACTTGTTATAGTTGCGTGGATGACGGATTGTATTCCTTAATACCATTCATGGGGTGGCGTACTTACTTCCCCAATCCTATGAGTGCCTACTTCACTCCTATGTCGAGCCGGCTAAGAAGCTCCTAACATGGAATCATTAGAATTTACTCATACATTAAATACAACCAATAAAACCTAGTACACATCGGTTCATGTTTCCTAAGACGTTCAAGCATGTTACACAATGGAGATCTGCCAGTTTTCTTAAGCCTAACATTGAAATCATTCATCCAATACAACCATAAACAAGTAATCAACACATAATTAACATCTAGGTTTCATTAGATCTAAGCAAACACAAGATAGATCTAGCCTAACATGGTGAAATTAAGACAAGCACAAGATATAGAAAACCAACACATAGACATATTGATTGAATTAAAGAGAAGACTTATCTCAATAGCACATGAAAGGATTCAAGGGGTGAAAACCCTTGAATTTACTGTAAAATACGAGCTAGGGTTCACAAAGTTCGGCCCTAGGGTTTCTCCACACAAGTTCCTCCTTAATGAATGAAAAATAGAAAACTATTTATAGATTTTAGAAGGTGACGGCATCAAGAACAAATGTCTGACGCCATCATCTCGCCGCCAAATAGTTCCTCGGACTGCCTAGATCTGGGTCTGACGCCGTCATGTATACTCCTTATGCAGGCCGTCACCATATTAACTCTTGACGCCCTTTTTGTGACGCCTTCAGGTTTGTACTGGGTCGTCATGGATTTTACTCTTGACGACGTCATGATTTCCTTCTTGACGCCGTCACACACTGTTCTCAGCTTGGAAAATTAAGTCTTTGGCGTTTTCTTCACTTTTATGCTCCAAAAACGTCCGAATTGCTTCATTTTCCAGATTTCACTCCCAAAGTACCTAAAATCACAAAAGGAACGATTTAGGGCAATATTTGATAAAATAAATTCAATTTCGGGCTTAAATGACCCCCTAAAAGTGGTTCATTTTTCGCCTCATCATATACCCTTACACTTGAGATTTGCTTGTCCTCAAGCAAATGCGCTTTTATTCTAGTCAAAATACAAGTTAGGGGTCATTGAACACTAATATAAAAGTAATTACAACAAATAATCGTTCCATTAAAGACCAAAGACAAGCACGGAGGTCATATACTAGCACCTCACAAATAGTGTTTAGATACTCACATCTCTCGGGTGTAATAAAGTAATATTACATGGAAATGGAAAACATCTCTCACTACCTGTCATAGCAAAATAGATTACCATAGGCTTGGGAAAGGATCAAACCTCCACCACATGGCGTAAGCACCTAGGATAAACTATCAAAGAGGTCTTTTAAAGGGTTGTAACGTTAGGTGTAGGGATATGGAATACACGGTTTGGTTGGATATAGGCAGTCTTTACTGGTGGCGAGTTAACAATCTTGGTTAATGACATGTACAATATGGCGTTGCTAAGCCAAGAATAGACTCGACTTAAGCTAATAAACCAAAAATAACAAAAACATAAAATGTACAAAGAATGAAAATGGATGGTAGTCCGTATGTTTTTCTCTTTTCTATTTTTTTTTCTTTTTCTTAATTTTTTTTTTCTTAATTTTTTTTTTTTCTTTTTTTTTTTTTTTTTTTTTTTTTTTTTTTTTGCATACACTCTTACCCTAACATCCAAAATAATACATCATAGGGAATGAACATTCCCCTTACACTTGAATCTTTTCATACTTTACAATAAATTAATCTAATTACTCGAATTAAGAAAATCAAAACACTTGGAGTACTTTTAAGATTAACGTACATATGGGGGTAATAAATGATGTTCTTCCCCATTACTCCATAAAATAAGTACTTTACCCATGAGTCCCAATCGTCCCAAAACAATATGTACAAGGATATGACTCGATTTAGCAACCATGTAATCAATTAGATAATTAACTTAGGGTTTAAAAATAACAATAATGCACTAAAGATGAGTGCATACACGGAAGGCTAAGGTGATTTGGGTGTACATTTAAGTGGGGTGTAATAAATTCTTCCTTTAAGTAAAATGCTTAAAGTTAGAAACGAAAAGATAGGCTCGGAGGGGTGTACTAGGGGTTTCGTATACTAAAATGAGTACAACGCTAAGGTGTGGGAAAAATTAATTGACTTAACTAGCCAAGTAATATGACTTAAATGGTCAAGTAATTATGATACGTGTTTAACACAAGGGTGATCTTAATGCCTCTTATCATGTAGTAAATCCTACTACACGAATGTAGTCTCACTAGCGGTTTCGGGATGCATCACTAACGCAAGTTCTAGAATCTAAATGCTACCGGTACACTCATACGCACTAATAATAAATGCTTTTCCTATAAAATCTAAAGGCGAACCTCACATATTTGGGTGGAAAATTTTTCTGAATGATACGGTTTTGTGCTAGTCATACAATCTCCTATCCATTAGACGCTTGCTATGGCTAAAGTTTCACTACTAAATGTTGTAAAAAATTTTTAATTTGGTGCTAAAATTACACTAACAAGTATTTCTTATAGTTTTATTACACATCTACTATCAAACAAACAAACTCAAGCGAAAGTGTATCTGTAAGGTATCATCATTTTACTCTCCCCTTACACTTAGGATGAACATTGTCCCCAATGTTCAAGTAAAGAATGTAAAAGTGAAATAAGTAAAAAGAATGAAATCAAATACTCCCCTGATTCGCTCGGTATGGATAATAAGGTGGCCAGGTTAGATCTTCCTCCAAGAAAATGAACAATCAAAGCTTCCCTTTCAAACTATAAATCATCTTCTTGTCATATATAACCTGTTAAACCTGAGGAAACAGACAAAAACCCAAAGCATCAACCCGAACAAAGAGAACTCACAACTAGATGTAATTCCAGACTTAGGAATAAAAACAAAACAATTAAAGATATAATGCTTGTGGAATGAGTGTTTGCAGATTTCCTGGAGTTTATAAAACTAAAGAATCAACAAAAACTTTAAGACTTTGGTATAAACAAAACTAGCAAAATTTCCAGAATTTTACACATGACGCCGTCAGGAATTAATTCCTGACGCCGTCAGAAGTGACCTGCAGAAATCTTTATGTTAAGTTTTTGGTAAATTTCTGGAAAAACTTATGTCCTACTTCCTGGAAAATCCTGTAAAACATCATTATGACTCGATACATGCATTTGACTCTAACAAGTACTAATACACATGTCCATTTAATATTGTTGTGGTTCATTGATAAAGTGTTTTTATCGCATATAATTATTTTTACCGAAGAAATACCGGTGAAAGTATTTCCCGGGTCGTTCTCCCAGCGAAGGTGAAATGGAATCGTGAATAACCGAATCGAGAAATCGTGTCGAGAAAAGCGGGAAAGTGAAAAATATGATTTTGGAATTCAAGTTATGATAAGAAATGATGATATATGAAGAATTTACAATCTAGGTATGTACGAATGTTAAAAACGTGAAAACGGAAACGCACACGCGTTATTTAAAACGTAACGTTTAATGAAAAATAATCCTACGAACTTGAAAATATTTTCTAAAAATCTAAAACTATTAAAAAGAATTTTAAGAAAAGGAAAAATATTTTTTTGAGTTTTTATTTATTTTCTAGAATTAATTTTCTATTTATAGAATTTAAAAAGTAATTAAAAATAAAAGAAAATATGAAAAATAATGGGAAAATTATGAAAACTACTTTAGAAAATCTAGAATATTATAAAAGAATTTTAAAAACTATTTTTGTATTTTTCAGGGCTTTTTTCTATTTTTTATGGATTTTTGGAATTTAAAAATGATTAAAAAGTGATTTTAAAATAAAAGAAATTAAGAAAAATAGCAAATGAGCTCAGAAAATTATGAAAAATTACCAGAAATTCTAAAATATAATAGAGAGCTTGCAGAAAAATTTTGAATTAAAACTAATAAGCAGAAGTGCTTAAACAGGCCAAAACAGCTTATGGCAAGTGCTTAATAATAAGCACTTGCCACAAAACTTTATCAAATTGAAACCACTACAGTTATATGCTACTAAGAACTCAATTAAGCCAAGAAAAGTACAATGTAAGCACAGTAACAAGAGAAACAAGCAAATGAGTAATCTAGTACAACTAACCAATAAGCACAATTTTAAAAATGAATAAGCCAGAAAAATCAGACCATACACAACTCTTATCCAACTATAATAGAACTCATAAAAGCCAATTAAACACCACCACAACCTCAAACTAACAATAGCAGCCCTAAACTAGAAACAGAAATTAAGCTCAAACCACTACATAGTTGATGCAATAAGCTGATCCTATTAAGCTGAAGACTACGAGATTATGGATGCAAATCAATCTTTACACTACTGAGATGCAAATAAACTTGAATAATACATCCAAACCTACCAAATGCAACTCTAAAAATCACATGAGAAAAGCAGCAGTTAACACCAAATCAGATTACACAGTTGACTTTCTAAGCTAATTCTACTTTGACCTTTTTCAGTTTCAATAACTAAATTCTATTACTATGTGATAAATTGAACTGGTGAGAGCAGTAAAATCATACAAGCAAGCACAACTCACTTCACATGATCAAAGATATTTGAACATATAACACAATATGCAAGCAGAAATGAGTACAATCTAATATTGACTTTTATTGAAATTACTAATGGAATTATGCTACTATCAACTTATATTAGCCTAAGGTAACCCACTAATGCAGTAATAACAACAAGAAAACATCAAGAACATAGTAACCTAACCTAATCCAAACACCCCTAAAATTACTAGTAATACTACCACTACCAAATAAACTCCACTGATTACCATTATAACCATCAATAACTGTCCTAAACTACAAATGAATCAGCATCACAGTAATCCAATCAGTAATGAAATGAAACAAAATCTTAGTTATGACAGTTAAGCTATGCATATCAGATAAAGCTAAGCTCAAATCAAAATTAAAATCAAACAGGTTAACTATATTAAATAAAGCAATCTAATAGTAAAGTTCCTCTAATAAAATCCAATTTAACAACTAATAACAAAACAGTACAACATCTTGTAGTAACAAAATCGAAACAAATGCTATGAATTAGAACTCAAATTCAGAATATTACCAAAGCTATTCTCCCTCAGCTAGAACAGAGGGAGTTCACTGAGCTTGCCTATCTTTAGATAGGCCCATTCAACACCAGAAACATTGAATCTAATCATCTGAATACCCCGTATCATCATCTTCTTAGTCCTTTGACTTTCATTGACCAGCTTGAAAAGTAAATGAACATGATATTTATTTTAATCTATAAGCTATCATAAGACTGGAATGAGCTTGTAAATGATTATATGAATGCTTATAACAGAATTTGAAAGAGTAAATTGCACTTGAAATTTAAAGTGATCAATTATAAACTGAAAATCAAACTTTCATTAAAACATAGACTGAGTACAAGCTTTTTAGTAAATGAAATATAATAAGCTGGAATGATTAAGCTAAATCTACACTATAACTACTCCTACTCCTATTATCTAACAGTCTCAATTCGTGAGAGTGAAGGGGCTTTTATAGCCAGCTGAGGAAGCATATTCGGATCTGTGGAAGCATCTAGATCACTAATCTCGACCCTTGATTAAATCCCATCATCATAGCTCAATCCACAGCCCTTGATTTGTATAGATGAGGTGTTTGCACCAATCAAATCATCTCAATCTTCCACTCTGGCAATCCACACACCCCTCCATCCTTGTCAGCAATTAGATGCTTAGTACTAAGCTACATGTGAGGGTACGGTCGGTATTTTGGTGATGGGAGGTTGAAGATATACAGTAAGGGGTGGGGTGTTATTTGGGATTTTATATTTTTATTTGACTATGAGTTAGGGATTTTGACTTCGGGGTAATAAAAAGGGTGAGTTTGGGTCGGGTTGTGGTTTTATTAGCAGGCCGGGTATAGTGATGATGGTGTGTTGGGCCTTTGTTGGATTATGAAACATGGACCAGATTCATTTGTTACTAGATTATTGTCAAATAGGCTTAGTAATAACAAGGACCAAAATGGTAATTTCTGAAACTTCAAGGGTCAATGCTGCCAAACTTGTAAAATATCTTCTAAGAACTTATTATGACAACTTGAGCGTAGATATGATCCAAACTTGACAAATAGCTTTCCCAATCTCGGCTTTTCTTACTCATTCCATATCTCGTGCCCGTGTTGTCGTTTGTGACTCGTTTTTGTCCATTATCTCAATATCCGTACCTGCACATGTAAAAACACAAAAACAACATATATTTGGCATTTTGGGTTGGTTATTGGTCTTATAGGTCCGGTTTTGGTCGAATAAAGGTGTGTAAATTAATACACACCAAAATCCCCCCTACTAAAGTATTGTCGTGTCCTCACGCAATGTGATCAATTCACGCTCTTGGGATAAATAATTTAAAAACCTCTTTCTACTAACTTTGAAAAGTAGCAAGGAGGTTCAAAAGAGATTACAAAATCATTTATTCCCGAAAAACGCTCCGTTATCCAAAATTTTTCCTTTATTCCTTATTCAACTTACACTTTCTATTTTTGGACTTTTCATACTTTAAACTTGTGACGGTTTGTTGAACTCTCATTATTTTGCAATAATTATTAGGGTCAACGAGTAGAATAAAAATCGTCATCCTTGATTTTTCACTAGTCCCCAAACTAAACGTACAAACGAGATCACAGCTTATCTACAAATTAGATGCTAACACTACTCATAAAAGTTACTTGTGGAAACTTCTTACTCCCATTTCCTAGGTTTTGTTATCTCAATATTTTATTTTGTTGAGAAATGAATTGCTTCATATTTTCTCGTTTCAATAATTTTTAGTCCGATAGTGATACCTAAGTTAAAACGATAAATAGTTATTCATTTTCTCTTAAGAACCACTGCAATAGAAATTCGGTCCACATCAAGGAATTTGGGGTACATACAATATCGAGAATATAAGTTGCGGAGTACGATCACGTGCACCTCATGTGACTGATTACTAATCACTTATCACATGCACCTCACGCGCCAACAACTTATTTATACATACATAGCTCTTATTCATCAAAACTAACAACTTTCACTTTTTTTCATTTTTCACTTTTTTCATACTTTTGATACTTTTTTCTTTCTTACTTTTTTTTCCTCATAACATCAATGGAAGCTTATCGGGTAGCTCCAAAACCACATAGATAATCAACTTTTGACTTTTGATTTTTTCATTTTTTTGCTCTTATTTTTGATGTTCCTTGATATGTACCCAATTTCTAAAGCAAAAATTCTCTTAAGAAAACAAAGAACTAAATATTATTCAAACCGAAATACCACTAATTAACCTAGAACATCTATTATATATTGGTGACGTTTCTGATGGGAGTAAAAAGCCACAAATACCTCTCATGAGCTCTAAAGAGAACCACTACTCCACGTTTAGCATCTAACTTCTAAATAAACTCTATCATTTCTCGCTCTTCGCAATTTAAGATTCCAAATAATGAAACCAGCGAATACTTAGCCGATAATCAGCCACGCATATATAAAGTCAGTTACGGAAACTTGCAAATTCTAGAAGAAGAATTCGCGTTTTCTAGCTCCTTATGTAAAAGACTAGCGAAAGCTTTTAAGCTGCGCATGTATAAAGTCAAGTACGGGAACTTGCAGATTCTTAAGAAAGAATTCGCATTTTATAGCTCCTTGTGTACAAAACTAGCACAAGCTTATATGATCATCATTGGTTAAGGGAACAAGCTAGGGCTTAACACGCCCGGTCAAGTCAAAATATTTATTCCTACTCTCGCCAGCAAGAAAGTCAACAAGGTGTCAAAACACTTATTCAAACTTTATTATATTTTTGCACAACTTTTTCAACTTTATCATTTTTTGTGCTTTTTCATGACATTTTCATCAAAATTTTTGAAATTTTCAATTTTTTCAAATTTTTTTTTTTTTTTTGGTGGAAAAACGGAGTTGCACAAGTACACGACATGTGAAAATGCAAGGTCTAATCGAATCGAAGATTCACCCTCCCCCCGACTAGAAGGAAACATTGTCCTCAATGTTTTACGGGTTAAGGTAATCCTAACAATAATCTAGGCCGTTTATTAATTATGCCAAAGAAAACGTTAGTCGATAAGATTTAACGGACATAGGATTTCCAAGTAGCACCGATGAATGAGACTCCAAGTGAAGAGATAACGAGCACGAGAGTCATCATAAATCATGGACAATCCTGAACAATCATCACAAACAACCACGAAACACAAGAGTAGAAGAGGCACCCCCTCCTCACATTAGGTGTTAGAAAATAGAAATATAAGAAGATGAAATTGGATAAGCATGGGTTGCCACCCACGAAGCGCTTGTTTTTGATTACCGAGTCACATGAGCTTGACTCGATCCCCGAATTAATTCGTCCTTGGGGAGAGCAGATGGAACGGACACCCGACACAAAAGATAGAGATGTCAGGGTCAAATACGGTGTCCTCACTCCCGGTGGAGTGGAAAAGTGACGAAGTGATGGGATAAACAAAGAATGGTTGAAACACCCGGATGATAATATCATAAACATACATCTCATCCACCACTCCAAAAATATCATTATCTGTACCGGATTTAAAAACTTCATCGGGTGGTTTTGCAGGTGGACGAGAAGAAAGCAAATCGGAAGAAATATCATTCTCGTCATTCTCAATACCCGGTGGTATCGAGTCATCCGCAGCAAGAAATATATCGACATCCTCTAGAAGAGGGTCACGTAACGGATTATCGGAAATAGGTAAAGAGTCGATCTCAAAGTGAAAGCACTCATAATCCGGAAGAGAGATATCAGCATGAATAGTGGAATTGCCACTACTCGTCTCTTCAAATCGAAAAATTTCAAGCTCGGGTAAAGAATCACTATCCACAACGGGGATAGGAGGAGAAGTAAGAGGATCATTCAATGCCTCAATACGGGAGATAAGAAGATTGACATTTAATAATGTCTCACGTAAAGCTTCATCTCGGATTTCCGTGTCATCATCTTCTTCATTATCATCTTCAAAGCTTTCAAGCTCAAGATGTTCTTCATCAACATAATCGATCTCTCCACATGATATGGAATCATCATTATCAGAATCGGAGAATAACTCATCACGATTATCTTCAAACGGTATATCATTCGCATCAACTTGATCATCAAAACGATTATTTTCAACAAATTCAGAATCATTGTTAGAAATCTCCTCGGACTCACTCGGGATTGGGACGAGGTTCTCAACACTTGACTTATTGAATTCGTCCGATTCCGTTGCCGGAATAGTGTTAAGATGCCCGTCCCCCATTGTTAGAGAGTCTTCGGGTTCTACGGGAGAAGAGATAGAATCATTTTGAGGATTTATATTGATCGTAATCGTGGAATCATCATCGTACAAACAACACTCGCAAAACTGGAATTTTCTTTCTTCAGCTCGAGGTACTTCCATCGATCTCTCATTAGGCTCGGGAGTAGATGTATAACGTCTATTCACCATCTCTTTCAACTCATCCATCATGGATTTGATTTCCAAAATTTGATTAGAAAAATTGGAAGATTGTGGGGGTTGGTAAAAACCATGAGAATTGTAATAAAAATTAGGTTCATTATAAGAATTTTCAAACGATCCCCCACAATTTTCAAAACTCGATGTATTTTGATATGAATCACCATTGTAATACGAATTTGGCTCATAAAAATCATTTTGAGGAAAATTATTGAAGCTCGGATCGTAATCGTAATCGTAAGACGTATCTGCACTCGGAGCATAGCATATACAATTGGTGTATCCACATACACCACAAAAACATCGCCCACACGTCATTCCTTCTTCGGACGGGTTTCCACAATTATAACAATAAAACGAAGGTGGTGGTGGTGTATAAAAATCGGGAATATTTGACGAATTGTTGAACGAATATTGATCACACGTGTGAGAATTACAATTCAAACAAACGCCATCACGAATATTATCTCCACATTCGTCGCACGTACACGACACACGCAACCCTCCGAAGAACGGTTCTCCACAATTATAACAAAACGTATCCATAAGAATTAAACATAAGAGGGTTTGAGAAAAAGAATCAAATTTGAGAGGATAAGAAGATTATTTTTGTTTTTGATTTTTCAATTTTTTATATTTTTTATAGAATATATACAAGATAGTAGAAAAACTTAACGCAACACGATTTTTCAAGACGAATATTCAAAACTCACGTCCACCTTCCCCGGCAGCGGCGCCATTTTGATAAAGTGTTTTTATCGCATATAATTATTTTTACCGAAGAAATACCGGTGAAAGTATTTCCCGGGTCGTTCTCCCAGCGAAGGTGAAATGGAATCGTGAATAACCGAATCGAGAAATCGTGTCGAGAAAAGCGGGAAAGTGAAAAATATGATTTTGGAATTCAAGTTATGATAAGAAATGATGATATATGAAGAATTTACAATCTAGGTATGTACGAATGTTAAAAACGTGAAAACGGAAACGCACACGCGTTATTTAAAACGTAACGTTTAATGAAAAATAATCCTACGAACTTGAAAATATTTTCTAAAAATCTAAAACTATTAAAAAGAATTTTAAGAAAAGGAAAAATATTTTTTTGAGTTTTTATTTATTTTCTAGAATTAATTTTCTATTTATAGAATTTAAAAAGTAATTAAAAATAAAAGAAAATATGAAAAATAATGGGAAAATTATGAAAACTACTTTAGAAAATCTAGAATATTATAAAAGAATTTTAAAAACTATTTTTGTATTTTTCAGGGCTTTTTTCTATTTTTTATGGATTTTTGGAATTTAAAAATGATTAAAAAGTGATTTTAAAATAAAAGAAATTAAGAAAAATAGCAAATGAGCTCAGAAAATTATGAAAAATTACCAGAAATTCTAAAATATAATAGAGAGCTTGCAGAAAAATTTTGAATTAAAACTAATAAGCAGAAGTGCTTAAACAGGCCAAAACAGCTTATGGCAAGTGCTTAATAATAAGCACTTGCCACAAAACTTTATCAAATTGAAACCACTACAGTTATATGCTACTAAGAACTCAATTAAGCCAAGAAAAGTACAATGTAAGCACAGAAACAAGAGAAACAAGCAAATGAGTAATCTAGTACAACTAACCAATAAGCACAATTTTAAAAATGAATAAGCCAGAAAAATCAGACCATACACAACTCTTATCCAACTATAATAGAACTCATAAAAGCCAATTAAACACCACCACAACCTCAAACTAACAATAGCAGCCCTAAACTAGAAACAGAAATTAAGCTCAAACCACTACATAGTTGATGCAATAAGCTGATCCTATTAAGCTGAAGACTACGAGATTATGGATGCAAATCAATCTTTACACTACTGAGATGCAAATAAACTTGAATAATACATCCAAACCTACCAAATGCAACTCTAAAAATCACATGAGAAAAGCAGCAGTTAACACCAAATCAGATTACACAGTTGACTTTCTAAGCTAATTCTACTTTGACCTTTTTCAGTTTCAATAACCAAATTCTATTACTATGTGATAAATTGAACTGGTGAGAGCAGTAAAATCATACAAGCAAGCACAACTCACTTCACATGATCAAAGATATTTGAACAGATAACACAATATGCAAGCAGAAATGAGTACAATCTAATATTGACTTTTATTGAAATTACTAATGGAATTATGCTACTATCAACTTATATTAGCCTAAGGTAACCCACTAATGCAGTAATAACAACAAGAAAACATCAAGAACATAGTAACCTAACCTAATCCAAACACCCCTAAAATTACTAGTAATACTACCACTACCAAATAAACTCCACTGATTACCATTATAACCATCAATAACTGTCCTAAACTACAAATGAATCAGCATCACAGTAATCCAATCAGTAATGAAATGAAACAAAATCTTAGTTATGACAGTTAAGCTATGCATATCAGATAAAGCTAAGCTCAAATCAAAATTAAAATCAAACAGGTTAACTATATTAAATAAAGCAATCTAATAGTAAAGTTCCTCTAATAAAATCCAATTTAACAACTAATAACAAAACAGTACAACATCTTGTAGTAACAAAATCGAAACAAATGCTATGAATTAGAACTCAAATTCAGAATATTACCAAAGCTATTCTCCCTCAGCTAGAACAGAGGGAGTTCACTGAGCTTGCCTATCTTTAGATAGGCCCATTCAACACCAGAAACATTGAATCTAATCATCTGAATACCCCGTATCATCATCTTCTTAGTCCTTTGACTTTCATTGACCAGCTTGAAAAGTAAATGAACATGATATTTATTTTAATCTATAAGCTATCATAAGACTGGAATGAGCTTGTAAATGATTATATGAATGCTTATAACAGAATTTGAAAGAGTAAATTGCACTTGAAATTTAAAGTGATCAATTATAAACTGAAAATCAAACTTTCATTAAAACATAGACTGAGTACAAGCTTTTTAGTAAATGAAATATAATAAGCTGGAATGATTAAGCTAAATCTACACTATAACTACTCCTACTCCTATTATCTAACAGTCTCAATTCGTGAGAGTGAAGGGGCTTTTATAGCCAGCTGAGGAAGCATATTCGGATCTGTGGAAGCATCTAGATCACTAATCTCGACCCTTGATTAAATCCCATCGTCATAGCTCAATCCACAGCCCTTGATTTGTATAGATGAGGTGTTTGCACCAATCAAATCATCTCAATCTTCCACTCTGGCAATCCACACACCCCTCCATCCTTGTCAGCAATTAGATGCTTAGTACTAAGCTACATGTGAGGGTACGGTCGGTATTTTGGTGATGGGAGGTTGAAGATATACAGTAAGGGGTGGGGTGTTATTTGGGATTTTATATTTTTATTTGACTATGAGTTAGGGATTTTGACTTCGGGGTAATAAAAAGGGTGAGTTTGGGTCGGGTTGTGGTTTTATTAGCAGGCCGGGTATAGTGATGATGGTGTGTTGGGCCTTTGTTGGATTATGAAACATGGACCAGATTCATTTGTTACTAGATTATTGTCAAATAGGCTTAGTAATAACAAGGACCAAAATGGTAATTTCCGAAACTTCAAGGGTCAATGCTGCCAAACTTGTAAAATATCTTCTAAGAACTTATTATGACAACTTGAGCGTAGATATGATCCAAACTTTACAAATAGCTTTCCCAATCTCGGCTTTTCTTACTCATTCCATATCTCGTGCCCGTGTTGTCGTTTGTGACTCGTTTTTGTCCATTATCTCAATATCCGTACCTGCACATGTAAAAACACAAAAACAACATATATTTGGCATTTTGGGTTGGTTATTGGTCTTATAGGTCCGGTTTTGGTCGAATAAAGGTGTGTAAATTAATACACACCATTCATGCTCAATTTCGTTCTTATAAACAAATTTGGATCTCCCTTACACTTATCTTTTGCAAAATACCTTTATATGCAATTAAGACGAAGTTAAAAACAAAATAAAGCATTTTCACAATTTACTTTGAAACATGAGCCACAAACAATAAAAATAAAACATGCATACATAAACAAATAAAATTCAACAAACAAACAAACAAACAAACAAAAAACACACAAAACATGGGTTGTCTCCCAATAAGCGCTTGTTTTTGTTCGAGTCACGAGCCTGACTCTACCCTTATTTAACAGAAATAGGGGAGGTTTTCCCTACACTTAGGATTAAGTGCGGGTGGAAGTAGCGATACACACCCTTAGGGTGGAAATATGCCACGTGAGGTGAAGGGGGTGAGTGAATGGCTTCCTTCATCCTAAAACTACCCGGATAATATTTGTTGATGGGTGGGTCGGTTCCTCTTTTGTCTCCTAGATATATATCTAAGGATGGAAAGTTGTGTAAAGGTTGAGGTTCCGGTTCATTAACATTAGGAAATTCCCTAGAACTAGGAGTACGGTTATCACTACAAGTATTCAAACCTTTATCCTCTAGTGGTGCCTGGTCCAAGGGTTCTACCTCCATCGGAATTCCTAAAGTTTCTTCTACTTCTTCTGGGTAAGTCACGGGCGGTGTGTGTCCCTCAAATGATGGTTGAGTATTTTGTGGGCTTATGTTATTGACCTCATCATTCCATGTGTCAAGATCACCTATATCCTCATCATGTGTTTTGGTAGAATCTATCCTAAGCATTCTCCTAAGTATCTCACGTGCTTCTCTAGGCATCTCAACTTCTATGTCCGAATCATAAGGATCATCCTCAATATTCTGACTGCTATATACAAATTGCCCAAGAGATTCATCATCTGTTTCTTGAGATTCATCATCATCGATCATAAAACCTAGGTCTTTTTGATCAATGTGATCATGCTCGGCTAAATCCTCCTCAATTGTTTTCTTAGGTAGTGATAATAGCAAACCTAGTGCTTCATCCAACTTATGATTTGTTGCAATGGCTCTCTCCATAATTCCTTGGCAAACTAGGTCGCAATTCCTATTGGCCTCACTAAAACGTTGTTCATAGGAATCTATCCTAGGTGAAGGCTCATATGATTCATAGGTGTCTCTAAATGAGGTATTTTGAACTCTTTGGTGTGTTAGCCGCTCAACCTTATCTTGTAATCTTAGAAGTCTAAGTGTAAAGTCCATTTGAAGCAAATTACAAACAAAATCACAAAGAAAATATAGACTACGAGAAAGCTACAAAATAAAAAGAAAAAAAAAAAATCTCACTTGATAGGAATCTAATGAGTAGACATAATAAAAATCAAATTCAACCTAAACAATAACTATTCCCAGGGTTGCGGCGCCAAAAACTTGATGCGTGGGGTTTGCACCAGGCTTTACCTCTCAAGAGATCTTGAGAAGCTTACAACCCCCACCAGGCAGTGTACCTGATCGATGTAGTATAGTATAATGACAAGTACCGGGGGATTGATCGTTCAGCTAGGAATAGTGTTGCTAGGATTAGAAAACCTAAAGATTAAGTCTAGAGATGAGGGATGATTCTTTTTGTATTTTTATATTTTTAAGCAAGCAAATTAAAATCTCGGGTTTGAAGGATTTTGGCGGAATTAGTTGCTAGTCAACTAACCCAATACTAAGATGCAATCAAAATAAAATACTAAAAATGAAAATAAACTATATTAAACTAGAGTTGTGAGCAATATGTGGGAGGAATGTGTTTACTTAGATTTCACTATTCCCTAGATATCTTTTACACGTTAATTACTTGTTATAGTTGCGTGGATGATGGATTGTATTCCATAATACCATTCATGGGGTGGCGTACTTACTTCCCCAATCCTATGAGTGCCTACTTCACTCCTATGTCGAGCCGGCTAAGAAGCTCCTAACATGGAATCATTAGAATTTACTCATGCATTAAATACAACCAATAAAACCTAGTACACATCGGTTCATGTTTCCTAAGACGTTCAAGCATGTTACACAATGGAGATCTGCCAGTTTTCTTAAGCCTAACATTGAAATCATTCATCCAATACAACCATAAACAAGTAATCAACACATAATTAACATCTAGGTTTCATTAGATCTAAGCAAACACAAGATAGATCTAGCCTAACATGGTGAAATTAAGACAAGCACAAGATATAGACAACCAACACATAGACATATTGATTGAATTAAAGAGAAGACTTATCTCAATAGCACATGAAAGGATTCAAGGGGTGAAAACCCTTGAATTTACTGTAAAATACGAGCTAGGGTTCACAAAGTTCGGCCCTAGGGTTTCTCCACACAAGTTCCTCCTTAATGAATGAAAAATAGAAAACTATATATAGATTTTAGAAGGTGACGGCGTCAAGAACAAATGTCTGACGCCGTCATCTCGCCGCCAAATAGTTCCCTGGACTGCCTAGATCTGGGTCTGACGCCGTCATGTATACTCCTTATGCAGGCCGTCACCATATTAACTCTTGACGCCCTTTTTGTAACGCCTTCAGGTTTGTACTGGGTCGTCATGGATTTTACTCTTGACGCCGTCAGGATTTCCTTCTTGACGCCGTCACATACTGTTCTCAACTTGGAAAATTAAGTCTTTGGCGTTTTCTCCACTTTTATGCTCCAAAAACGTCCGAATTGCTTCCTTTTCCAGATTTCACTCCCAAAGTACCTAAAATCACAAAAGGAACGATTTAGGGCAATATTTGATAAAATAAATTCAATTCCGAGCTTAAATGACCCCCTAAAAGTGGTTCATTTTTCGCCTCATCATGGACATAATAGGAGAAGGTGTCACAAGGAACGATCTCCACAACCCCAAAAGGAAAGTAACATACGAGGAAAAAAAAGGCATGTTGATGGGAGAAGGCAGCAGTTATGCGAGCATTCATCGTATGATTGACTGATGATCTATTGTGTTTAAATAGGATATGATGTATGCATATATTATTATTTTTTTATTAGTGGATGGATGAAGAGGAGATAAGGTAGGCTATGGAACAAGAGATTCTTGAATCTCTTTTTTTACAAGAAGAATAATATAAAAGGTTCGATGAAGATAAGGAGCAGTTAAGCCTAGCAGAAGAAGCATTCCACCAGTTTTTGGAAGAAGAGAAAATGTACAAACAACTTGAACAACAACAGGAACCTCATCTGGATAAATTTCTACTAAGCTTTGAAGAAAATGTGGCAGCTTATGAAGATGGCTGGAACTTTGACAAGGAGCGGGAGCTGAGCAGATTGGAAGCTTAGATAGATGCAGAGAGGTTTGCGAGCTTTGATCCTTACGACGACGGTTACGACTCAAACAACTCTCAGACTTGGGATCACCCGGAATACAATTGAAGTTTAAGTTTGTGATGTTGGTACTTTGCTATACTCAACAATTTCAAAAACTTGTAGTCTTTTGGCTGTATTTTATGCATTTACTCGTCTCTTTAATACTACCTAATTGTTCAACAACCTCTTTGAACCTTTATCCTTTTTCCATCTATTATATAATACCTTATCATCAACTCTTTATGTATTCTATTGCTTTTCATAATGGATCCACAAAATGGTTGCCAATTGGTCTGCAGTGACTGTTGGATTGAAAGGGAAAACAGGGCTGGATTGATGTTCTTTGCAAGGCGTCCCCCTTACAAATATTTCATGTGGTATACTTGTCTATCGTGCCTTGAAAAAATGGGAACCCCAACTTACACCACAAGAGCTGATGTTACAGGGGAAAAGATAACTACAACCGATCATGGTGGGTATGTGAATGGCTTAGGTGTTAATTATTCTAGTAGAGGTCATGCTAACATGGGCAGTGGTGATGAACAAAGTGAAGCAACTACAATGACAACTACAACTAAAACAGCAAGTGGAGTATGCCCAAGTGAATCAGCTAGTGAAGAATCTGCAAGTGAAACACCTACTAAAGGACCTACAACCAGGGGCGGACCTAGGCATTAGCTTTGGGGTGGCGGTGCCCTCCACGATTCGCTGAAAAAGTTCAGATTTTAGTGTAAAAAAAATTTTTTGGGGACCTTTTTATTAAAGTGCACCCCTCCAAAAAATCAAATTGCCCCCCACCTTGAAGCCAAAAATGTAAAAACCTTAGTTTTTAGTGTTAAAAAAAAATTATGACCTTTTTATTAAAGTGCATCACGAATTTTATCAAAAAAAATTTTTTTTTCGCCCCCCGTCTCGGAAAATCCTGGGTCCGCCACTGCCTACAACTCATAAACTAACTGATGAAACTGCTAGTCATTTACCCAAGTGAAAAATGTAAATATGTTAAAGTTAAGGGACTAAAAGTGTAAATATTCACTGTTAGGGTTAAAAATGTAAATTTTTCATAACCTAAAGGTTTATTTAGTAACATTATGATTTTATTAATACACTGATGTTTTATAAGTTTTATCCCAAGAAAAACACTTAAACTGTTATGTAAAAACTATTTAAACAACATTATGTTTTATAACGAATTTTTAAAATGAACAACATAACTTATCATCCACTAACTTTTGAAGAGACAACATTTACTGAATCTAAGCACATAAAAACAAGACGATATAATATATAATATTGTTTTTGAACTTTAAGCATTTTAAGCATCTGAGCCATCCTTGCCACAATCAAAACCATTTCCCGATTACCATTTCTGTAATCCAGTTCATGTGTTGGAGCCGTTCCCACATTGCATTTGATATCACTTATTTGCCTATCACCAACTGAGGTGAGTTCATAGTCCCACTTTTATACAATTTACAAACTCGTGAGGAGATACATGCTACAAACAGAACACAAGTATTTTTATGTATGCTATCCTGAATGTGTAATTGCATAAGACACACTTTTACCCGTATAAAGCCCCTCATATCATGAACCATTAGTCACTTGCGAGTGAACGCAAATATTATGAATAGATCTATTGGAGGTTGACTACCCATTTGAGCTAGCTGGATAGATAACCTTGTGTTAGCCGGATAGATAGCCAAATGCATATTATTTGATATATACCAGGAGATTGGCAAACTCCTGCCCCGAGGACCCCTATATTATATCATTTATGATATCCCCTACATTAATGTTTGAGTTATGAGACTTATTGCAATATACTATACTGAAATATTTCTGAATTAACATTACTCATCTTATGTTCAACTGATTATTAAACACAAACAATATGGATTCACTCAACAATTTTGTTGACTTTTTAGCATGTTTATCTTGGGTAACTGAAGCAAAAATTGAGGCACAAAGTGGGAAATAGACCATGGGTCTTTGGTGTAAAATAAATTCTATCATTCATTTCAAATTATATCTTTTGTGATATGTCAAACAATGGTACCACTTTCGTATTTGAATTAATAAATGAATGATAATGACTTTCAAAACGTCTCTTTTGAGTCGTTTTCTATGATTATGACTGTGATCCTCTACGTAATACCCCGATTAGTCTTCCGCCGTTATACTGAAATTTAGGGGGGTTGTTACACCAACCTCTGGCACCACCGCCGTCTTCACATTGCTGTCAAGAGACCAAGGAGGTCAAGGTGTTGGTGTAGATCAGGTTTAGTGTGAGGGCACGCATATGGTGTTTTGTTTTATGCTTCGGTTCTTGTGGCTATCTCCACCTCGTTATCTCTCTTTCTCCCTCGTGTTTCTGTGGGTATGTCGAAAGCTAAACTAATTTGTTATTTTCTTTGGTAAAGGCCGACTATTTGACTTTTAATAATGTTTTCATGGATAATAAGATCGATTAAAAACATGTTTTGAAATTTTTGTGTCGTAAATCTTTGATATTAAAAAGGGTGTTTGGATTGTTATTTGGTTACGGGTCGGGTCAATCCGATTTATGTCTTGGATTCGAATGTGGATATTTTTATGGAGGTGTGTTTGCTTGGTTTTGCTCTCGGTCCAAAAAAATAACCCGCGTAGGGTGTTTGTCTATTTACAGCCGTGTTGAAATTCCAGAAGGGATGTTAGATTCAAGCTTATAGCTTATTTTAAGTGTTTGGATTTGCTTACTTTCCTTCTTCCTTTTTGACCTCTGTGTGCTCGGAATTGTTATACAAGGAGTGTTTGTTTTAGCTTATCTTGAGATTTATGGCTTATTTTATTCACCAAAAACCTCGGATAGCTTATTTGGTTTTGCTCTGGGTTACAACCACGCTCACGTAGGGCGTTGTGTTGCGTTCTGGTTGCGTTTCCATGTCAACAAGGGTATGTTTGTTAATTGTTATATTAGGGTGCGTTTTGTTGTGTGAATGATGTACAATTGGTTTATTTTTGGTATTAGGCCCAAAGACTAACTAGGGTGTGTTGGGTTTACTAAGGGCCAAAGCCCAAAATGTTATAAGAGTGTGTTTGGTTGGGCCGAAGCCCAATTATGCTTAAAAGATTGTGTTTAGTTTGGTCTAACAAATGTTATACTTGATTTGCTTTTATAAATATGATATGAGTTGTTAAATGAGTTTATTTATTTATTGCGGTTGCGTTATATTTTTACCATCACTTGACTAATGGGTATTTATTGTGCATTTGGATCATTAGTACATTTCAGATATAATTTGGACTATGGGATTGATTTGGATTATGCACATTTGGATAAAACATTGGATTGTGACTTGGATTATTTGGACAATTATTGGACTTATATCAATATCACTTGGACATTGGACAATTTGGATTTATTGGACTTGAAATGAATAAAATATATTAGACTCGTGACGAATTTAATATATTTGATTCGCAACGAATATAAAATAAGGAAATAATGTCTAATAATTAATGAATGTTTTTTAATAGTTTTCTATTAAATTCAGTTGAGAAAACTGATTTCATTAAAGTCATGATGACTTGGGAATGTTGTATAAACGGACGCGTCATGCCGAAATTTATAAAACATTCTAAACTTATACTTTCATATTCAATTCTCTTTTATTGTTATAAAACCCGAAAAGGATCGAAAAGTATAATTTTACTTAATTATAAAATCCTCATTAATTGAAATATTAGCTTTGTGTTTTTATAAACGCAAATTGGCTTTTCTAAACTGCTTGGGATTACTGGGTAAATACCGAAACTTACCAATTGGCTTACTTATTGACATGTTTCTTTGTCAATACTTCCTTGACTTCTTTCTTGTCATAATCTTCTCGACTTGAGTCCTCCTCAATACTTCTTGACTATTCTTTTACTACCTTCCTATATAATCTATTGGGATATATATTATGCTTTGGTGTGAGTTATATTGTGAGTCTTTGTTTTCTTACCACTGCACGAAACATTGATACTAAACTTTTTACAAGTATTGATTTTGAGTATTCCACGAAAACTAAGACACTTTGTCTTTTGAAACTCATTTACTTAACGAGACGTATTCTGAGATAGCTATATACTTATTATATTGTGCCGATCCTGTACCATTGTGACTGTACTCCCGATACCGTTGTGTTTTGCTCTTGATGCCAGTTGTGATAGTTGTGATTTTTGCATTGCTTTATATTGAGGTGAGTTCATGACCCCTACTTTTACTGGTTTTAAACTATTATGGGGTGAGAATAGATGCTTGTTTTTAATTAAATACAATGCTTGATTATTTGGATACGTGAATTGTTTACTCAAAACTTTATTGTTTGGCTGAAATATTTGAGTTGGTTATTGGAATGTGTTATGTGGTTGTCTAATTCATATGTGGTTATTTTTCCATATGTAATAACATTATTTGATCATTTTATAAAAGTTTCATTGTACCACATAAAATGAAAGTTGAATATATATTTTTTTATTCATTTTAATAATATTGTAATATAAAAACCTGATTTTTTTCCATTTTGACTTTTTAATTTTACCCTTACTTTAAAACGATTTTTGTATACAAAGTGTTTTTCTCTATATACCAAACTAGTTTATTGACTCGTGAAATTCACAGGAGTAAATTTAAAACCATTAAATAGTAAGAGATCGATTTGTGATAGCATGTGAAACGGCTACAACAATGGGTTGAATAATCACCATGCATATTTCTATACTTGAAATTGTTTATATTTTCCGGTTAAGAAAAAAAAGGCACAATGTTTGAAAACAATCTCCAAACAGCAAATATATTTTTTCTCGGTACTAAGAATTAGTCGAACACTAAATTTGTGATTATCTTTTTATGATAACCATCCTTAAATAAACACCAAAAATCTCTTTTAAATCTTATAGACACGTGAATATCACAGGTAAAAATTAAATGTATCAAACAAAATCTATATGAAATAAGCATTATTGTCATTCAATCTCGACATGACATATTATTTTGTATATCGAAGTTAATTATGGGTCGAGAGATTTTTTATGTTGAAATTAGCATGATATTTGATGTTTAAATGTTGTGAACTAAGATTCAGCATTGGCATAATACATTAATCAAAGATAGCGAGCTTTGTACATGTAATTTGATCAATCACTATCATTAAAGATCAGTTAGCATCACTGCATACTTCGTGCTATTATCACTGTGCCATGGCAATTACACATTTAAGTTATTAAATTAAAAATGAATCAGTACGTTGGTCCATTGCAATAACAATATTTAATTGTACTAAAGATTATGAAAGAGCCGTAAGTTACTTTTTTCATTCAAGCACATTATCAAACAACTAATGCACATGATAAGTTATAAGATTACTAAAATTGACAATCCTAGATAGGTCTTACAATGCATCCTGGATAGATATCTATATAAAATTGGCATATCTTCATATTTACAAAACACACAATGCATCCTGGATAGGTCGGCTCTTTATATAAAACCTTATACATTTAGTTATTCAAGTTAAGAGCTTGAACTCTTAAGAACAGATAAATCTTCTTGGGTTGTTTAGGATTGCTTACATGATGCAATGGTTGCTTCAACCTTCTCATGCTATTTCACCTAAAATTTCCAATAATAATTGGTGTTAATATGTTTTATTAGAAAATATATTCTCGGGTTATTCGAAATTGCTTACTAAAATCGTTGCTTGTAAAGTGTTTGTTTGAGATTACTTAATGAGGAACAGTTGATAATTAAAATGATCATTTAAACTAAAAAGGCTAATAAATTAACCCCCAAATGGCTATTTAGAGAAATAACCTTGAATTTTGCAAGTCATTTTTTAACCTCACTTTTTACCTATATTTGAATCTTTAGGTACTTTTTGGATATTCTTTTGTATTTGTGACTTATTATTTTTTAAAACTTGCGAATCCTTGGATCTATTCTTACTTATTTTTGAAACTTTACATACTATTGTCATTTTTTTTTGAATTTTATACTATTGCCTATTGAGCAGTGAACTTTACATACTATAAACACATAATAGCATACTGGAAACCATGTTATGTGCAGCCCCATGAAGATTTTTTTTTGAACGATGAATTGCATTAAAGAAAAAAACTCTCTAGCAACGAGCTAGAAGAGGGAATACAAAGGATTGTTTAGCCAAGAGTTCCAACAATGAACTTTACGACCTCTATTTTTAAGCCAAGAAAAAGAAAAGATACGAATATTATCGAATATATCACTTTTCTTCATAGGTTGAGAATTAAAAGTAACACTATTTTGATACCGCCACAATAGCCACAAAGAAGCCGCGGTAATGACATACGCACGATCTTTAGAATTCTTTGTAGCTCTCCAATCGTCGATCCATTGTAACCATTCGTAGTAAGAAGAGAAAGAAGGCATATTAACATCAATCCACACGCGAATAAGCATCCATAAATTGTGCACATCAATTCTTCATCCCCATCAAGAATTGATGTGCACAATTTAGTAAAGTAATAATGTGTGGTCTAGGATAATTATATATGTGTTGAGATCATGGATGGTCAAACTAAAGTACTGAACATGCATGCAATAGAATACTTACTTTTGTGGACATACTCTCTCCTCGAAGGGACCGAACACAATTCCTAATACAAATTACTCAATCAAGGATTCAAGAAGAAAAGTAAGAGCCTAACAAATAAAGAAGAGTGACACTAATAGTTCACAAATACATAATTGTTTCACTTTTATCAACATGCATAGATGGACAAAGTTTTTTTTGTCTCCATTTGCATCGTTTTTGGACAGTTGGGAGATTGATAGTTTGGCATCTTCTTTTCGTTTAGTTAGTTTCCTCTTCCTTGTACAGTTGTAAAATGAATGAAATCAATAGAAAACTCATTCTAAGAAAACTCAGCATTAAATGAGGAATATTTGGAGCAGAACTTCTATGCACCAAAACCTCCTCTCTTTTATTGTTGTGTATACTCACCATTTTCTTGTAGTAATAAACAATAAATACAATAAATACCGCTGCCAACAACCTAACATACATTCAAATACAACAAACTATATGAAATAAGCATTATTGTGGTTCAATCTCAACATGACATTTTGTTTTGGGTAATGAAGTTAACTATGGAACGAGATGTTTTACATTAAAATTAGCATGGTATATGATGTGTAAATGTTGTGAACTAAAAGTGGGCATGTTAATCAAAGATGGCGAGCTTTATACAATCATACATGTAAGTTGGTCCATCGCAATCATTACTTTGTCTTCTCCAAACCTTTAATCCCTCTAGATAATATATGAACCGAATCCCATCACAAATCCTATTACCAAAATAACCCAAAATATAATTCAAACAACTTAATCTGCATGGAGCTTAATATGGAATTATATACATTCTGAATGACTCTAAAACATTAGACTATTTCTTTACTTAGATTAGTTTAATAAATTTAACCATACAAAAAGACAACCTTAATTAAGCAATTATAAGTAATGGTCAAAACTACAAAACCCGGGTGAAGTCAATTGATACATGCTAATTGCGGGCTTATATTTTTTTAGGGATACTTAATAAAAGATTAAACTAATACTAGTAAATGTTGTAGTTATTAATCCCTAACAGAGCTCATAGGAAACATGCCCTTTTAGAAATGCAATCATAGTATGTTACGGAGTAGTACATAATATTATCCTCCACTATGACTATGCTACAATAACAGTAGCCAAATAGATTATAAATGAAAAGACCCAACCTGTTTCTATCTCTCTATTATCATCTAAATAGAAAGTTATTAAAAGCTAACCACTCGATAATCATTAATATTATGCTACTCACCCATTGCAATATCAAAATGTGAAGTTAAAACTTAACACTTGAAACTATCTTTTCTCAAGCAGGAACTCAGTTTGCTGTATTTCTGGTAGCAGTTCCATTAACATCCGCTCCAAAAGAGTTCATAAATGGTAGAAGGAATTCACCTAAGAATAATCATCTCGGAAGCAATATAGGTTTGAGACTTTGATGAACCACCTGCAATATTCCTAACAACAGTTAACTATGAGCATACCATATATACCATATATATATATATATATATATATATATATATATATATATATATATATATATATATATATATATATATATATATATATATATATATATATATATATATGCATAGAATACAACACTATATATATATATTTATTTATATATATACACACCAAATAAGAAAATCATGAAATATGTAATGTGTAGCAAGAAAATGGAATAAAGAGCATAAGAAGAGTAAGTGACACACCACAATTTATAAATGGGAGGTAATGTTTGAGCCACACACATTGCTATTGAAAACTAGAATGACAAATGGTGTACATAAACTTGTTATGTATATAATATACTAACTCAACATGCTGCGGTAGTTACAGGAAGTAAATTATTGTTTTAGGCCCCACACCGTCACCGTCATTATTTATTATGAGTAACCATCGACATGTCTAACTTAACACGCTACAGCAGTTACAGAAAGGTGATTCCAGTTTCAGACCCCACACTTGCCACCATCATCATGTATTCAGACTATCTAATCCGACATGCAGCGGGTCCCGGAGAACAACGTTGGTTATCGGCGTGACACCATCCACCACTACTGACCATTCGAACATACCTACGACGCATCTGATACTCTGTGTATCCGCTAATTGTGATGCCACAACCAGTCATGGGAGATATGAATGTTAGTGGAGCATTACCTGTGCTATTGTGTTGTAAAGACTCTAAAGTCTCGACTATATCAATCATTAATGGTCCTGCTTTAAGGTTGTGTCTTAAGTAATACTAGTAGTATCTAAGCTGCAAGAGTTTTGAGCTGCTCTCATGGAGTACTGATCTTCTAGTCTTGGGTCAATAATTAGTTACATTTTTTTCTTGTGTTTCAGTTTGGGTCAACCCAATCCACCAAGCTTTGTTCTTTAGTTGGTCTTGTCTTGTCTACCGACCTCTTTCCTGTTAATAACTCTAAAAGAGCAATCCTGAAGCTGTAAAAGTCACTCCTTACGGTAAGATGTTCCTTACGGTGAGATGTCATGTTTGGCATACTAGAATCATGTGCTAGGTTCATAATAAATGACGCGGGTAGCAATCTAGAATTAATGCTTAAACTGGAAGCTTTTGGATAATATCTATATAAGCCATATTTGTAATCAAAATTGACAAATTAGTTAGTCATAAAAAAGCTAACATATAACAACTAAAAAAGTGTTTCCTGACACAAAAGCTAAGATACATAGGTGCATCCAAAAAATTGTATGATTTAATGACAAGAAATTATCATTAAGATATTTGCACTGTTTAAAATTGTAGTACAAAGCATTATCAACTAAACATAAAATGAATATTAGGGGTGTTTTTCTAGGCTCATTTAAGGTACTTATATGCTTATTGTATAATGAATAAACAATAAGCTTACCCAGACAATTTTTTGAAAGTGTGCTTAACTGTAAATAATAAATGTGTTGTGCCATTTAAGGAGCTCTATCAGATGCAATTGTAAATGGGCATGTTTGTGAAACATTTTAGCAAAAAAATATAACCATCAACTCGTATGCCTTTTGTGTGATAACAAAACAATACAAATATCTCCTTTTAAAACATCCTTACTAATTGAAAAGAGAAAAACACCATTGTTAACAAACCAGGTCAATTGCTTGTTCTATATGAGTTTACTCTTAGTTGGATAATTTGCTTGGCCTTTCATTAAATAACTTGGGTTGAATCATTCTTTGTTGAGGAGGGCATTTCAAACTGTCTGTCCATGTTTCTGTTTCCTTTGTCCTTTACAGACCTGTAGAGGAAAGAGGCTAATAATAATGGGATGTACTATATTAACGGGGGACAAGGGTGTCAGCCCCTTATCTCCCACTTTTGTCCCCCTTTTTTTTCAGCGTAGCCCAGTTTTTGTCAGTTTCTGTTTCGTATTTTTGACAGTTTTAAGCGTTTGACATATTAAACTTTATATTTTCTGTTCCGCACTTTCAGGTTTATAGCTTTTTGATATAAACAAAATTATAAAAATAAAAAAAAATAAAAAAAAGTAGCCCCCGCTTAAATAAAAAAGTAGCCCCCGTCTTTGTAACTGCTGCCATAATAATTTAAAGGGATGTAAAATTATACTATACCTTAATAGTATATAAAAATCAATGTGTTCCAAAACAAATATTAAAAGCAAACTCTATACTTGCATATATTTTGGGATGAAAGGAACATGAAAGAACATACTATAAAACCATGTTGTATAAAAGTTTATGAATTTGTGAGTTACCTAAAAGTGCTACCAGGTCTTTTAAGTATAAGCCTCTATGTGCAAAACTATGTTGTAGTTGAGGTATATTGAAGATAGGAGGACTTGTTATATCCCATTTTTCTTTTAAATGTGCTCCCTAAACCAAGAAAATTACAACACTATCAGTAAAATTTCACATACATGTTGTAGTCATCACTAAAAACATGATTATATCAATAAAGTTCGCAAAATTATGCATTTTGTTTTTGGCTAGTAGTCAAACATGTCTTAAAACTTTTGCATGGTCAAATGTTACAATTTCTATGTCTCAAATGGGTGGTCGGGTGGGAAGCAATTTAAAACAAGGAAAAGGTTGAGAGAGGAGAAACCATACCGCGTTTTGTAAATAATGAAGTAGCTCGACAAGTTGATCCCCGCACGACCTGTCCTTCCAATCCGGTGCACGTAGTCCTCCATGGTTTGAGAATATGCCACCAAAAATATATAAAGTAAAAAGAGTTTCTTTTGAAATCATCAACCATTGATATTGCATAAGATCTTGCACCACACAGAAATGCTAGTGATCAATCACACTCTCATCCCAAAATATGTATGTCATTAAAGGTCTTAGGATACCGTCTATTTAAAAATGGATCAATTCCCAAGAATCTCTCATAACGTGACAAATGGGCAAAACTTAAAAGTTTAATAACGAGTATATTCCCGAGAATCTCAATTCTTGATTCTTGAGAATATACTCGTTATTTAAGCTTTTAAAATTTACCCATTTTACATGTTATAGATGAGAGATTCTCATGAATTAACCCATTTGTAAATATAAGGTATCTTAAGACATTTGATGACATATAAAGTTTGGGATGAGAATGTGGTTGATCACTAGCATTTCTATGTGGTGCAGGATCAACAGTTGATGATTTCAAAATCAACTTTTTACTTTATATATTTTTGGTGGCATATTCGCATACCATGGAGGACTACGTTCACCGGATTGGAAGGACAGGTCGCGAGGGATCGCTTGGTTAGGCTACTTCATTTTTTACAGACGCGGTATGGTTTCTCCTCTCTTAACCTTCTACATCTTTTAAATTGCTTCCCACCTGACCACCCATCTGATACATTGAAATTGCAACATTTGACCAAGCAAAAGTTTTAAGACATGTTTGACTACTAGCAAAAAACAAATGTATAATTTTGTGAAATTAATTGATATAATCATGTTTTTATTGTTGACTACAACACATATGTGAAATTTTACTCACAATGTTGTAATTTTATTGGTACATGGAGCACATTAAAAAGAAAAATGGGATAAAAAAGTCCTACTCCTATCTTCAATATATCTCAGCTACAACTGAGCTTTGCACACAGAGGCTTATACTTGAAAGACCTGGTGGCACTTTTAGGTAACTCGCAAACTCATAAACTTTTATGATCATGGTTTATAGTATGTTTTCTTGCCCCTTTTATCCCAAAATCTATACAAATATAGAGTATGCTTTTAACAATTTGTTTGGAAACACGTTGATTTTTATATAACTATTTAGGGATATAAGAAGAATTTTACATTCCTCTTTATTAGCCTCTTTCGGCCTCTATAGGTCTATAAAGGACAGGGACAAAGGAAACATAAACATGGACAGACAGTTTGAAACGCCTCTCTTAAAGAAAGAATGTTTCAACCCTAGTTATTTAAAGAAAGGCCAAGAAAATGATCTAACTAAGACTTAGGGCTGGGCATCGGTCCCGGACTAGACCAGACCGACCAAGACCAAGACCGAATTAGCCCAAAAGCCGAGACCGAGGACCGGACCGAATGTGGTCGGTCCGGTCTCGGTCGGTCCGTCCAGTCCAACAAAGCAAAATAGTCAGTTTGTGGTCCAGTCCGGACCGGACCGACCAAGACCGAGACCGAATTAGCCCAAAAGTCGGGACCGAAGACAGGACCGAATGTGGTTGGTTCGGTCCGGTCTCCGTCGGTCGGTCCGGTCCGTTTGGGTGGTTTGCTCAGCCCTACTAAGACTACACTCATATGCAACAAGCAATTGACCAGGTTTGTTAAAAACTGTGTTTTTTTTCTTTCACTTTAGTAACGATGTTTTACAAGGACATAAATGTATTCTTTTGTTAACACATAAAAGGCATACGAGTTGATGGTTATATTTATTTGCTAAAATGTTTCACAAACATACCCATTAATTGCATCTGGTAGAGTTCCTTAAATAGCATAACATGTTTATTATTTGCTATTAAGCACACTTAAACTTATTGTTTATTCATAATATAATAAGCATTTAAGTACCTCAAATGAGCCTAGCAAAACACCCCTTATCTTCATGTTATGTTTAGTTGATAAGGGTGGTGGCAACACATTCGGCATGGGACTCGGCATCATCGGCATGAGCAATGCCAGTCCAGCGGTTAGGTTCTTGCGGCAAGCAAATCGGCAAAGATTACCGATTCGGTATTGTCTTTTGCAATCAAATTTTCGAACGTTGGCAATTAAATGAATTAGTTTTTATTTGAATCATGGTTGCTACTAAAAAAGTATAGTGAGGTATGGTGAATCATGAAATGTGTTGGCTTGATTTGATTGGTTAATGACGAATTATGGTGAGGCATGGTGAGGCATGACTGCCACCACCCTAATGCTTTGTATTACAATTTTAAATATTGCAAATATCTTACTGATAATTTCTTGTCTTTAAAGTTTACAATTTTTTGGATGCACTTATGTATCTTAGCTTTTGTGTCAGCAAACACTTTTTTAGTCGTTATATCTTAGATTTTTTTATGACTAACTAATTCGTTGATTATGATTAAAAATATGGCATATATAGATAATATCCAAGATCTTTCAGCTTAAGCATTAAGTCTAGATTGCCACCCGCGTCGTTTAGTATAAACCTAACACATGATTCTGGTATGCCAAACATGACATCTTACCGCAAGGAGTGATTTTTACAGCTTCGGGGTTGTTCTTTTAGAGTTATTAACAGGAAGGAGGTCGGTAGACAAAACAAGACCAACCAAAGAACAAAGCTTGGTGGACTGGGCTCGACCCAAACTAAAAGACAAGAAAAAAAAATGTTACTAATTATTGACCCAAGACTAGAAGATCAGTACTCAATGAGAGCAACTCAAAAATCTTGCAGCTTAGCATACTACTACTTAAGACACATCACTAAAGGAGGACCATTAATGATTGATATAGTTGAGAATTTAGAGCCTTTACAATGCAATAGCATAGGTAATGCTCCAATAATATTCATATCTCCTCTGGCTAGTTGTGGCAGCACAAGTGGCGGATACATAGAGTATCAGATGGGTCATAGGTATGTTCGAACGATCAGTAGTGGTGGCTAGTGTCGCGCCCGTAACCAGAGTTGTTTTTCGAGACCCGCTGCATGTCGGTTTAGATAGTCTGAGTACATGAAGATGGTGGCGGGTGTGGAGTCTGAAACTGGAATCACTTTTTTTAATTACTGTAGCGTGTTAAGTTAGACGTTTCGATGGTTACTCAAAATAAATGATGATGGTAACGAGCGTGGGGCCTGAAACTTTAATTTCCTTCCTGTAACTACTGCATCATGTTGAGTTAGTAGATTATATACATAACATGTTTATGTACACCATTTGTCATTTTACTTATCAATAGCAATGTGTGTAGCTCAAATTACCTCCCATTTATAAATTGTGGTGTGTCACTTACTCTTCTTATGCTCTTTATTCGATTTTCTTGTTGCACGTTACATATTTCATGATTTTCTTATTTTGTAGATGTATGTATGGTATGCTCATAGTTAACGGTTGTTAGGAATTTTGTAGATGGTTCATCAAAGTCTCATACATATATTGCTTTTGAGATGATTACTCCTGGGTGAATTCCTTCTACCATTTATGAACCCTTGTGGAGCAGTTGTCAAGGGAACTACTACCAGCAATACACCACTATTGTTGGTAGGATACTTATTGTATGTTTACTCTTTATTACTTCAAGAAAATAATGAGTATACACGACAATGAAAGACGGAAAGTTTTGGGGCATAGAAATTCTGCTCCAAGTATTTCTTATTTAATACTTCGTTTTCTAAGAATGCGTTTTTTATTTATTTCGTTCATTTTATAACTGTACAAGGAAGAGGAAACTAACTAAACAAAAAGAATACGCCAAACTATCACTCTCCCCACTGTCCAGAAAATGATTCAAATGGAGACATATATATATATATATATATATATATATATATATATATATATATATATATATATATATATATATAGTTAGGATCAAATAAGAAGAATAATAAAAATAAGAAGGATAAAAAATAATAACAACCACACATTTTAGATGCACATACAAAAATGGATGCATCTTCATTCAAATTTTCCCTCCCAACTTAAAATGTGTGGCTAGAATTACTTCTTATCCTTCTCATTTTAATTATTCTTCTTATTGGATCCCTTCCCTATATATATATATATATATATATATATATATATATATATATATATATATATATATATATATATATATATATATGTATATATATATATATGTATATATATATATATATGTATATATATATATATATGTATATATATATATATATATATATATATATATATATATATATATATATATATATATATGTATATGTATATGTATATGTATGTATAATTACGGCTCTTTCATAATCTTTAGTATAATTAAATACTGTTATTGCAATAGACCAACTTACATATTCATTTTAAATTTAATAACTTAAATGTGTAATTGCAATGGCATAGTGATGATAGAACGAAGTATACAGTGATGGTAATTGATCTTTAATGATAAAGATTGACCAAATTACATGTATAAAGCTCGCAATCTTTGATTAATGTATTATGTCAATGCCCAATCTATCACATATCATGCTAATTTCAACATAAAACATCTCGGCCCATAATTAACTTCGATATATGAAATAATATGTCATGTCGAGAACTCAATATTGAACGACAATAATGCTTATTTTTTATAGAATTTGTTTGTTACGTTTAATTTTTACACTTGATGTTCAGGTGTCTATAAGAGTTAAAAGAGATTTATTGGTGTTTATTTTAGGATGGTTATAATAAAAAGATAACCACAAATTTGGTGTTTGATTTATTATTTGTATTGAGACAAAAGATATTTTTGCTATTTGGTGATTGTTTTGGAACATTATGCATTTTTTTTCTTACTCAAAAAATATAAACAATTTCGAATATAGAAATATGCATGGGAGAAAAATTCAATGTATACCCAAAATTCTCTCTAGACCCAATGAATCAATCCTAGTCATATATTTTATTATTAAAAAAAGAAAAAAAAAAAAGAAAAAGAAAAAACCTGCACTTTCATCCTTTTTTTTTTTTAAATTAAATGTCTCACAAACCGTTAATCGTTATGCGAAAAGAATCATACTATCACGACAAAAATTAAATCATTTTTATATAAAGATACACTTCTATATAATTTCAACGATTTTTTTTCTTTCTAGTATTGAAATTTATTTTTGAAAAAATCACATGTGATTTATTATTTTAAAACTACATGTAATTCATTATTTGAAAATAATATGTAATCACATGTGATTTGTAAAATCACATGTGATTCTTAAAACATAAATCACATGTGATTTGTGGAATCACTTGTGATTCTTAACATAAAGATCACATGTGATTTTTTCAGACGCAAGTTTTAACATTAAAACTAAACTCGAAAAAGAAGTTTGTTGAAAGTATATCGAAGTGCCCGGCTACTGAAACGTAAATTTATTCTCGTCACGATGGTATATTTTTTATCGCTTAACGACGTACCGTTTGCAAGATATTTTATTTAAAAAAAAAGGTGGGAAGAGATTTTTTTTTTTTTTTTTTTTTTTTTTAATTTTATTTTGTTGGAAAATGAATGACCAGAATTGTTTCATTAGGTCTATAAAAAATCCGATGTCTCTATTAATCTCAACTCTGTATGGTAATTTTTCAACTCACTGTTGTTGCCATTTCACATCATATCACAAATAGATCTCTTAACACTATTTAACGGTTTTAAATTTACTCCCATGAATTTCACGGGTTAATAAACTAGTGTTCATTAAATTGATATCAGACAATGTAGAAACTCACAATTGATAAATTGTTAGAAAAGATAACGATACTTACAAAACTTGGGGGCATAGTATCCTAATTAATATGATTTATTACTATATTGAAACACTTAATATTACTCGTATTCATTTGCTACCAAAAAGCGATACAAAACTTATAGAAACTGTCCTTTTTAAAGCCTAAAATCTTACTAACTCGAACCAGAAAACACTCACCCCGTCTAAATTGATCTTTAACCTTAAAAATAATTATTAAACAAGAGAGCACCAAAAATCATAAAATGATTTACCTGCTATTGACTTTGTTTTACCTTCATAAAGATTCCGCTTCGTATCAAGTTCAATAAGTGAACTTGACAACCTAAACAACAAAAAAAATAAAAAATCAATTGTTTATGAATTTAGCTTCACATACATCTCATCAAAAACATGGTATGCATTGATCTTATCACAAATGATACGGTTTGCTGGTAAAAATTTAGAAATCATCAAAATAACATTGTAAAAGATATAAATGCTTACTCGTTTCCAAATCGTTTATTTTTTTCCCCATGAGTGGATCTTTGATTCTTAAAAAGAGATTGAGAAGGTCAATGATTTTCAAATGCAAATATTGTGTTTTTCCTGATGATGATGCCGAGTTAGGATTCGTGATATTGGTTTTGTGTTTGGGTTTTATAATGATTAGGTAGTAATTGTGTAACAAGCAGGGTGGGTAAGAACCGGTGAAGGTAGATTCAATTTTAGGAGGCTTCTCTAATAAGCTTCTTTTAATTCCTTAATTAATGTTTATTTTTTTTTAGTCGAGTTATATTGAATACCAAACTTTTCTTACATACCAAGGGACTTATCCCCACCATCTATCTAAAAAGAAATCAATAGTTGAGATTAAAAGCATTTTAATATTTCACCTATTTTTTATAATTTAAATATCTCTTAAACCGTTAATCGTTAAGCAAAAATAATTACACCATCGCGACGAGCATTTAATTATCTTTCTATAGACGGGTACTTTGATATACTTTCGACAAAATTTCGTAGCCAAAAAAATCGCATGTGATATGTAATATCACATGTGATAATAGTGTAATATCACATATGATATTAGTGTAATATCCCATGTGATATGTAATATCACATATGATATATCACATGTGATTTTTTCGGCCACGAAAAAAAACGTGAAAAAAACGAAAAAAACTGTTTTGTCAAAAATATGTCAGAGTGCCTATTTATAGGAAAGATAATTAAATACTCGTCGTAAAGGTATATTTTTTTTCGCTTAATGATTAATGGTTTGAAAGATATTAGTATTTGAAAAAAAAAGAGATGAAAGTGGGTTTTTTAAATTGTTAAGATTAATCTCATCTATTAGATCAAATAAAGATGGAGCGAAGATGGAGGGTGGAGATTAGTCCCTTTGTATGTAAAAAAAGTTCGATTCTCAAATGATCTTTCATCTATTGTTTTTATGTAAATAATAAATGTAGACACTCTTAAATTTCAAAATCACTTTTTAACAAGGGCTGAATTCTCTTTTGTATACTCTCTTATATCGGAAAACATTGATTATTTGCCAACCTTTTTATTCGGGTTATTCTAAATTTGTTGCCCACTAATTAAAACGGTTACTAGCAGGGTACCTGGACGTTGCGGCGGTGGGTACCATGAAATAAAATTTTTCGGTGAATCATTTATTTTAGTTCATTATGTTATTTTTGACAATAAATTTACGGATATCAAGAATTTCATTTAGCCCGTGCTCGTTTAGGCTCGAGCCCGTTCGATCTCAAGCCCATTCGGCCCGTTGCCCGTTCAGGCTTGATTATTTGTATAATGTGCTTTATTATTTTTATTAGTGAAATTTAATGTAGAAATTGTGTTTAATTTAATTGTACAATATGTTTGATAATTTGTGTTTCTTATGTATGAGATGTTTTAATAACTGTATTAATTATATTTATTGACTAGTTAATTAGTTGACTACATTAAATAACATTAATGTGGTGCTTTATTTTTTTAAATAAGCGCATTAAAGTGGTGTACATTATGTTTCTTGTCTTGTACATTTGAATATTATGTGTATTAAAGTATTGTAAAATATGTTTCTTTTCTTGTAAGTTATAAACTTTGGAAAGAGAGTCATCTCTCTATTATATGTAGTATAGATTACAAAACTAAAAAGAGCTTAACAAATTAGTTAAAAATAGCAGGGTACCCGCGCGTTGCGGCGGCGGGTACCATGCAATTAAAATATTCAACAAAAACTTTTTTAGTTCTATATTTTACGATACACTAGCTGTACTGATGACAATAATTTTAGTTTTGAATAATTTTAAGCAATAATAATATTTTCCATATAAAAAGTGTAGATTATCCACGTGATGTTGTGACAATACTTAGTCGGTATGTGGTATATCGTAAAAGTATGAGGTTAAAATAGTAGACAATGACATGTAGTCGCAAGTTATCATTAAATAATAACACCATACAGAATTTTAAAAATCACTTACATTATACTAATAAATAGTTTTTTAAAAACAATGTTTGTTATATTATCCAACATAGATGGATGATAAAAGTAAACGAGCACTTATCTATCTATAATACTATAAGATTCAGTGCCTAAATTTAATGTGGAGTTATGATGATAGAGTTTTTAGAGTTAGAAACGAGTTGGAGTCCTTTAGTATTTGTCCAGAGTAAATACATGCTTATCAATGCCTTACCTGCGTATGAATGCTTTACCCTATATAAACACAATCATCACACACACCATTTCTTCACCCGCCACAACCACCGGAACTGCTGCCAACATTAAACAACGAGGGTTGACCTCAGTTTTAACATCACAGGTCCAAATCAAAACAAAAGACTAAAAGAGAAGGAGAAAGAAGAACACTGAACAACCATGAACCCATTCACTATCCTAGACTCAACAACAAACCACAACTACAAATCCATCCCTGTCTCATAGTAATCCCATTTCCATACATCACAAAGACTTGAAAACAAAAATAAAAAGAAAATAAATAAGATCTCTCCTTTCGTGTGTTACATATACATATCAGACCTCAGTCCAAAACACGAAATGATAACATCATCATCAAATCATCAATCCATATTTTTTAAGACTGACTTCATTAACTATCCGAAAACTAAAGGATAAGAAAAATAACAAATTTGTTACTTTCTTTCCTTGATTCGTTCAAAAACCAAGCAAACAAAATGGATACATAAACATGATGAACCTACCCGAACCCTCCAAAGGATCTTGAAGCCTTAAAACCACTTCCTTGATTCGATTTGAGCAGCAAATGATAATAGGTTAAGGGACGGTATTATTCTGTGTTCGGTTTATGTTTAAATTGATGAGAAAATGATGAGATCTATTAGTTGTGAGGAGAGCATGAGTTTGGACCTACAAAATGAGAGAGCAAATGGCGTATGTGGGGGCGGAAAAATTATGTTAGGGTTAGGTCAAATGTAATGTGGGGTTATAACTCTTATCCGGATATGTGATTGGATCGGGTAGCTTTTTCTGTAAATGGTCTTTGTATGATATATTGGCTTATCAATTTAAATTTTAATATAGTAATGTTATCACTATGTTGTAGCTTGCAGGGTGTAAAGGGTATGCAATGTGTGTATCTATAACTTTTAAATTCACTAAACAAATGAAGACCCATTGTAGAAAAATTACACTTCATCCTACAAGATTATATGTGGCAAAAATCAGACTATGATGAATTGCTTAAACTTAAATGATTGTTAATTTAATATTAAAACATTTAAGATTTCTTTTTCATACCCATAACTCATCCTCAAAGAAGAAAAGTTCCGTTAGCTTTACCATTTTACTCTTTTTAATTACTATCATTTTGTCACAATTTGCAACTCGAATGTATTTAAAATGCACTTCAAATGATTTATCAATCCATTTGGGATAGAACACATTCATACAAAATGGTCACAATGTTGTTTAAATGTGAGAATACTCGATCATGGATTCACGAGACTAACTAAAACATAAATCAACTAAACAATGATAAATGCAATCAAACATGTCTTTATAAATGATACATTTGCACCATCACAAAATTTAACTTTAGACATATCTTTATATATTTAGACAAGATAAACCATATGTTCTTGATGCTTCATGGAATGTTTAAAACCATGATTTCTAGATATTGCTAAAAGAATGTTTGGTCACCCGAACGATACCCACGTCAAATAACTGGGACGAGTCTTCTTTTAGTCGGTTTTGAAGTGAAGATTTTGTCATCGAACATATCGGTCACTATGATATTTTAGTTGATGATATAACTATCATATATGAAAGTTCAAATCTATATTACGCCAACATGAAAAGTTTCAAAAAAAAATTTAAAAATATGGAACGATTTTTATACAAAAAGAATGTATTCCAACACTAGAAAAATTAATTCAAATTCGTATAAAAAAAAGAATGTATTCCAACACTAGAAAAATTAATTCAAATTCGTATAAAAAAAACCCCATCATCACCAACAATATGATCAAGTAATAATAACCTTATATGCAGACAAGTGTTTATTTGTCAAGCCTGGAAGAATCATTCATACAAAATAAATTATTTACATTACTTTGTGATAAATGGAATTAACTACTTCAAACTCATAAGTCAAATGGTGAGGGACTTGATATGTCATAAAAATATTAATGTCGTACTTACAAAATATGTGATACAATCACAACTTACAAATAAAGCCAAAAGAGTAAACAAATATCTGATAAAACCATTTAAATTTTTACCTATCAGAGTTGTAAGTCAAAACATTTCATACAACAAATATTGATATGTCAAACATTTTTAAGTACAAAACATTTCATACAAGAAAGTCAAAATATATTGATATATCAAACATTTTTAAATTTTTATACAAGAAAGTCAAAACATACGATTAACAATTAGATTCTCAGCCCGTGTGTAGCACGGGTTTTGCATACTTCGTAAAGATAAAGAAAAACTAAATGTTCAAGAAGTCATGTGGGTTAATTAAAAGAGTATAATTATTACTATACAAATATATATAATAAATATAAAATATATAATTAGCAATTTGCACCTTTGCATCATTTGCTTTGAAAAAAGTCGTCCAATTTTTGTAAAACAAAGTTTTTAGTTTTTACGGTTAGTATTATCAAAAAAATTCTAAAAGGTGTATATGTTGGTTCTCGAGACACTCTTGAGATTTAATAATATTTTTTGAATATTGTAATTTAGTATGCATTTTGAAACTCTATTTATTTAATAATATCGTTTTCGGACGACTTTTATAGGCTAGCTGAACCGGTGGTGACTCTGGTTCCCGGTTGAACTCGTTGGTTCGGTCCATTTTTTAAAACCATATGTACCATCAACTTATTCACATATAAATTGTATTAAGCTTTGTGTGTTTTATTAGCTTGTATAATATGTGTAATAACAAGTATTTTTCATATTAGGTGTGTTTTAAAAATAACATTGATTAGGCAATAATTGTTATAGACGGTTTTTTTTCCTCATGTTAAATTACATTTATTTTTTTTAAAAACTTATTTACAAAAGGTGCTTTAAAGTGTTGCAATAAATGCTATTATAAATGCACTTATTAAAATTTACCATTATAAGCAAGTGTTGAATCTTTACTTTTTAAACCTTCTATTATAGGAATGTCTCAAATGCTTTATAATATACTCCCTCCGTCCCATATTAAGTGTCCATAATGAAATCTTTGGATGTCCCAAATTAAGTGTCCACTTGTACCTTTCAACCAATAAAATAAGAGTTTAGTGGGTAAAAGTAATATTTGATTGGTGGAGAGTTTAGTTAGTGGAATCTCCTACAACTTTGTGCATTATGAAAGTGGACATTTAATATGGGACGGAGGTAGTAGTATAGATAAAAATATCATTTTTAAAAGTAAAAAATAAAAAATACTCTAGTAATTATAATGTTATTCATAAATCATTTTTTTTAATAATCAATAGCATAACCCAATCAATTATTTTAGTCCGAGACAGTGTAAAGTAAAAGAGTGATGATTTTCACACTCCAAAAATTTATTTGCACACTCCAATTTTTGATGTTTTGACATTTTTACTCTTATAATGGTGAAAATGAATAAAAATGATATAAGGATAAATGTCAAAATATTATAAATTAGAATGTGCAAATATAAGTATGTTACTTTCAAAAAGTTATAGTTTAAAGTTTTGTTATATCTTCTTACAATATATTTATACATATCATTTTACATACGGTAATATTAAATGTTGTTTTTTTTTTTTTTTTTTTTTTTTTTTTTTTTTTTTTTTTCTATCTGTATTTAAACTATAAATTTTAACATTTGTCTGAATAATATGAGTAGAAATAAAAGTAAGAATAAGCGGTAGAAGCAAATATCATTTCTCTATAGCTTTGGATAAAACGAGTTTGGTACTCGCGCGTTGCTGCTGAATTCTTTTGTTGCCGTGAGCTACTTAACGTGAAGTTAGTTATCTATGACTGACTTTGCAATTGATGTATAACATGAAAGATCATTTATGTAAATTATTCGAGGACTAAATTTGCAATAAACCACTGAGATGAAGGACAAAATGCGTACAATTTTTTTTTAAATGTTAAAGATGGCGGTCGTTAGTTAACAGCCATTAAATAACTAACGACCGTTAATACTAAAAAAAATAAAATAAAAATAAAATAAAATAAAATGTTACTGTAAAGACAACTGTAGCAAGCACAGTGCTTGCTAGAGTAATCTCTTACCTTTTACTCCCTCCGTCCCATTATAAGTGTCCACTTTGACTTTTTTGAGTCTTCCTTGTTCAACTTTGACTATTAATATTTTTATTTATGTTATATAATACTTGATGAAAATTATACCAATAGAAAAGACATTTAAAACTTAATCCATTCATATATTTTTCATCAAGTATTATAGAACATCAATAAAAATATTTATGGTCAAAGTTGAATAAGAAAGACTAAAAAAAGTCAAAGTGGACACTTATAATGGGACGGAGGTAGTAGTATATTTATAATTCTGCTAGCATAATGAGTTTAAACTTTAAACCACAAATTGATGAAGTGGCATTGGTCAATTGGTGGCGCCAGCCGTCCGAAGGTAGTCTAGGCGTAGTGCCCGTGGTGATGCTATTAACAAGCCACCAAAAAATCTCCATTGGGAAAATGAGTCATTATTGGTGTGAATCGTGTGACGGCTTTAAAGTTTAAACACTTGATTACAAATCTTTTTAAGCTTACGTATCTATTACTCCTCCTAATTGCATGTTTTATAAATCAACCAACTTAATAAATACTGCAAATACAGTAACTATTTACTGTACTATGTTAGAAAAAATCCACCATCTGTTTAGCATTGTTTTCCATTTTTCTGAACTAATGTCATGTCAAGAACGAATTTAAACAAATACAGTACAAAATCAAATTAGGGTGAGGATAGCCGGACGCCCGGACCCCCCTTGTAGGGAAGGTTTGTGGAAGACAGTGATGTCACCGCTTGTACTGTCTGCTTTAATGCTTGTACATTTTGAGACAAAAAGTACAACCTAGCCCCATAGAAGAGGTTTGGTCAACACATCCCTCAAATTAAGCGGGGATGGGTTATATCGATGGTCCCTATTTTTTAATTTAACCTTCTCTATAGTATTAGGTGTCCTTTTTGTCGGTACTTCCCCCCCCCCCCCCCTTTTTTTTTTTTTTTTTTTTTTCCCTAAAAATGTTTTGTATATATTTTGTTTGTATATATTATTTGGGTATTGATATTTACACGGAAGGAATTGATAAGTACATAGAAAATTTAAGTAAAATGACTACCATACCCTTGTTATCTTTACATATTTGACTTCATCACTTCAATTTTCCCTTTCATTAAAACCTCCTCACTTTCTCAGTAGCTTCACACTTTCACTTTTACATCACAACCTCCATCCAACTGAACATACACATGGAGCCAATAGAATCAATCTTCAAAAATCATATAGGGTAAAAAAAATGAAACTGAAACTTGAAGGTAAAAAAGCGTACGAGTATGTTTCTGTTTAGCATAAGTACCTACGATGATTAATGATATTATTTTAAACACTTTCATATATTTGATGGCAATAAACACAACCTCAGTTGAGGTGTGTGATTACCCAGTAAGTCACCATTAATGGTGCTTTGAGCTGCTTAAAACATTAATAACATATTTATCAACAAACCCAATTAAGATTGAGTTCTAATAAACCCATACTAGGAAATTGAAAGCTTAAATCGTTGTTCATTAATGGTGACTTCGTCCCCAAACTTTGTAATTTTGAACATTCTCAACTGAATGTGTTTCAAGCTCAAGAGAAATTTGATTTAACGTTTTATACAAATTGGTTTTGTTGACGACCTTCTCTCCGTGGATCCTAAATATGTAATGCTAAAATGGTAATTTTTACTGGAGTTAGATTGTAGATTTTGTAGCTGTGGAAAAGGAAGTGAAGGTATTGATGAGAGAGATAAAACAATCATAGTTTGTAAAATACGGTCGGCAAATTGGGTACCTGTTAGGACCTGTTAAGACCTGTTAAGGGAAAAAATGAACTATGCAATTTTTTTATTTTTTAAAATAATTGTTATTAGTATTCTAGGGTTCAATATTTAACTTTTTTGATACATAAAACGTATATCTGTCATACTCAAACCACCAAAACCAAGTGTTAAACGAGTTGTTTTCATGTTTGAAACTTATGTTATTCGCGCGCTCAAAACCTGTTAAGACCTGTTAAGACACGATTTGCCAGCTCTAAATACGGAGTACTATAATCGTCATTTAACATTATTTTTCTGTGTGCTAATAAATCACTTCCGTGTAAATATCAGTGCCCATATTATTTTGTATGTATAATGTTTTGTCTAATGTTTTGTATAAACGCGTTTTTATTTAATTAATAACAATAGCACGTTAAACGTTACAAAATTAAACAACTATGACAACAAATGTTATTATTCAATTAAACAACAACGTTAACACATTATTTAAAAACAACGTCTAACGCGTTTTTATTTAATTAACAACAACAATAATAGCACGTTAAACGTTACCACATTAAACGACTATGAGAACAAATGTTATTATTCAATTAAACAACAACGTTAACACATTATTTAAAAACAACGTCTAACGCGTTTTTATTTAACTAACAACAACAATAATAGCACGTTAAACGTTACCACATTAAACGACTATGACAACAAATGTTATTATTCAATTAAACAACAACGTTAACACATTATTTAAGAACAACAACATCTACGACGTATGAAGATTATTCATTTCATTTAAAAGATCATGGAGCCTTGCATCCGACTGACAAGCGTGATCCTCAGGATTCCTTTCTAATTTAAATAAATATTTAATCATTTACTATATAAACCAAATAGTTTTTTACAACATAAATCAGTAATCATTCACAATGTTTTGTCGGTATAATTATTTACAACATAAATCAATAATTATTTACAATGTTTTGTCAGTATAATTATTTACAACATAAATCAATAATCATTTACAATGTTTTTTCTGTATAATTATTTACTCCATTAGTCGATGTAGATATAAAGTTTCCCAATCTGCTGCAACTGGCTCTTTGAAAAACCTCCATTGTGGGTGATTATGCGAAAGTGGAGAATCTCTGTCTAGCATCGGTAAAATGTAGTGAGCATAGTCTCTCCGCCCCCCCCCCCCCCCCCCCACACGGGCAATCACAAGGGGTCGGTTACTTGTGATAAGTTTGGCCCGGTAAAAGGCGGAAAACATGTGTTCCAACCTTGCTGGGATACAAATACAACAGGTCGGTTAATCATTGAAGCGATAACCAGCCGCGTGTTTGGCATCATCATCCAGCGACCGATAGGTGCACCTCTATTGAACCAGTCTATTGTATACCAAAGTCGGTCAAAGTCATATTGCTGCCACATACTTATGTAAGTTTGCCTATGTCTGGCTAACTCTTGCAATAACATATGCCTGACTTCGGCCCACCTATTTTCGTTTTGAGCAAGACTGTTGACAACGCACCGAAACCCACAATTTCCATCACCCAGCACATTATGTATACTTATTACGTATGGACGGAAAATCTGTAGAATATATGCTCAATAAAAGCATTGCTCACATTATCTCTAACATATAATCTGTGGCTTAGACTATCACCCGTGTAAGAACTATGTCTTGGAGGTTCTTTCCGCAAGTTCAGGACTTTTGTAGATCTTGAATTTGTACTTCTTCGGTGATCTACGATTGGTACTTCATCCAAGTCAGGGACTTCATTCAAGTCCGGGACTTGTGTAGCCTTGCCCTTTTTGTGCTTTGCGCTCGGACGTCCATGGGTATTTTTTTGAATACTAGGTTCACGTGTGCCAGCAGATTCAGGCTGGTATATATCTCTCAACTTTGTTAACATATTTTTCTTGACAAACGACGTTGCTTTGCCAAAATAATTCTTGAATTGTCGCACGTCATTTTGTAACGAAGTATCATCATCAGGTTCGTTGGAAGAGCCATCTTCAGGCGGGGGCCTATTGATAACAGGCCACGGAACATATAGGGTTCTCCAAAAAATATCAATTTGATCCAGTGGAATGGGGCGTCCTGAATTCATTAAAAGTGACTTGTATAAATTACTGATATTAATGGGGAAAACAACTTGATAGTAATAAATTTAATATACTTACTATGTATCAAATAGTATTGCATCTCGTGAAAGCATGGTAGTCCGTAAATTGTCCGCAGCTTATGGCTACAGTCTTCTACGGCGATCGACAGGTGGAGTTCTTTGTACATGAGGTTGAAAGCATGTTTAGAAACTTTATACCACAATTCTTGAAATAGTGGTATATTACACTTATTTAGTTTCTAGTTGATGCTTCTATTAAAACTCTCTTTTATCGCATTTTCTTGCGCAATGAGAATTTTATCGATCGAACTCAACGACCTGTTTAAGTTGGACTGTGTGCTACCCAAATATAATTTCAACAACGCGTGGTGAGCCTCAACTCTGCACGTTGTTGTCTGGCCGTAGGAGCGATATTGGTCGGTAATATACGAGACAAACATGGGTGAGTAATCTTGCAGCCAGTTATTCATATACACAGCGATATCTAAAAAAACAATGAATTAATAAAAGGTCATTCGGGTGCTTATTTATTAAATAATTAAAAAAATGAATTAATAATTAAGTACCCGGATGGTGAGTTTTGTCAGCCTTGTTGTGATACTTGTGAAACATGTGGAACTTGTGGAAATTGTGGAATCTGCTTATGTTGTGGATTCATGTGTAAATTGTGGAATATGTGGAACCTGCTTTTGCTGTGGATTCTGTTGTGAAATCTAGGGATAAAATGCCTTTGTTGGGTTATGTATAACACAACCCTTGTGGCAATTGTGTTTGTGTGAATCTGCACTTTGTACAAAACTGCACTTTGTAACTTTGAAAAAAAATGGTTTTTAAAAACCAAGGCGATGACGAATGGTTTTTAAAACCGAATGGATGGCAAAGTGATATTTTTATCACTTTCGCAACCTTCTAATCCGAGCCTTACTAAATATCTGAGCCTATAAGGCGATGACGAATGTTTTGGTTTTCACTTTGTGTGTTTACTTTGTGTTTGTTTGAATCTGCACTTTGTGTTTGTGTGAATCTTTACTTTGGACAAAACTGCACTTTGTGTTAATCTGCACTTTGTCTTTGTGACAATTGTGTTTGTGTGAATTAGCACTTCGGACAAAATTGGGCTTGGACAAAAAGTAACAAAAAACTGGACTTTAGGACAAAAAAAATAGACAAAAACTACACTTTGTTACTTTGAAATAAATAAATAAATAAATAAATAAAAAGACAGCAAAACGACAAAAAACAAGAAAATAAAAGGACAAAAGCTGCCCAAAAGTACCCTCTCACTAGAGTGGGTACTGCAGCCTACCCACTAGAAGGGGTTTTTATAACACAACCCATTAAGCGGAGGCTTATTTAAATACTATTACTAATCAAATATAGAAGGTGCCATCTTTCTAATTCGATGTGTTTATGGCTTTATGCATAAGACTAGTGTTAATAAGCCTCAAATGACGCAATCTTCCCCTATTCAGACGTGTCATAGTTAAAATCGTCACACCCCTGATCGACGTCCTTTTTTTTCTTTTTTTTACATGGGTTTTCGACTCGACATTACGAACTGACTAATCCTTGAGCGACTAGCCTTTTGGATAGCCCGAAGTCTGTGCATGTGTGTGCGATATTTTGGTTTTTGTGGGTATATTTGTGTTTAAACAAAGTATGTTTTAGTGGTGATATTAGTGTGTTATTACGTTATATTGATGGTGATGTTGGTTGAAAAAAAAAAAAAAAAAAAAAAAAAAAAAAAAAAAAAAAAAACTTGCGTGACGTTGAGTTAACCGTCAAGTTTACAGTCAGTCTGGTCAATATTAATACCGATCTAAAAAAAACAGAAGCCTATTCTTATTTTAAATACCAATTTTTTCTTAAATAACAAGAGATTTATCTCCACCATATATCTAAAAAGAAATCAAGGGTTGAGATTAAAAGCATTTTAATATTTCACCCATTTTTTATAATTTAAATATCTCTTAAGCCATTAATCGTTAAGCGAAAATAATTACACCATCGCGACGAACATTTAATTATCTTTCTATAGATGGGCACTTTGATATACTTCCGACAATTTTTTTTTTTTTTTAGTTTTTTTCATGATTTTTTTCGTGGCCGAAAAAATCACATGTGATATGTATCACATGTGATTTTTTCGGCTACGAAAAAAAACGTGAAAAAAACGAAAAAAAAAATTGTCAAAAATATATCAAAGTGTCTATCTATAGAAAGATAATTAAATGCTCGTCATAACGGTATATTTTTTTCGCTTAACGATTAACGGTTTGAAAGATATTAACATTTGAAAAAAAAAATGAAAGTGGGTTTTTTAAATTGTTGGGATTAATCTCATCCATTAGATTAAATAAAAATGGAGAGTGGAGATTAGTACCTTGGTATGCAAAAAAAGTTTGGTTCTCAAATGATTTTAAATCATTCCTAATTACATTCAAGCTCAAAATACCTGAGAGATTTAAATAAGAGGAGAGTTATTTTACATACCAAACTTTTCTTATATACCAAAGGACTTATCCCCACCATTCATCTAAAAAGAAATCAATAGTTGAGATTAAAAGTATTTTAACATTTCACATATTTTTTATAATTTAAATATCTCTTAAATCGATAATCGTTAAGCGAAAATAATTACACCATCACGACGAGCATTTAATTAGCTTTCTATAGACGGGCACTTTGATATACTTTCGACAAAAAAAAAATCGCTTTTTTCACTTTTTTTTTTCTTTGACGAAAAAATCACATGTGATATTAGTGTAATATCACTGTGATATGTAATATCACATGTGATATTACTGTAATATCACATGTGATTTTTTCGGTAATGAAAAAAAAACATGAAAAAAACAAAAAAAAAAAAAAATGTTTTGTCGAAAATATATCAAAGTGTCTATCTATAGAAAGATAATTAAATGCTCGTCGTAACGGTATATTTTTTTCGCTTAACGATTAACGGTTTGAAAGATATTAATATTTGAAAAAAAAAATATGATAAAAGTAGGTTTTTTAAATTGTTGGATTAATCACATTTATTAGATCAAATAAATGTGGAGGGTAAAAATTATTCCCTTGTTATGTAAAAAAAGTTTGGTACTCAAATGATGTTGAATGTTTAAATAATGTTTTTAATTTAAGATTATTTGAGGACCAAACCTTTTTTACATACCAATGGACAAATCTCCACCCATCTTTATTTTGATCTAGTGGATAAAATTAATTTCAACAATTTAAAAAACCCACTTTCATTATTTTTTTTTTCAAAAATTGATATCTCTTAAACTGTTAATCGTTAAACGAAAAAAAATATACCGTTACGACGAGTATTTAATTATCTTTCTATAGATAGGCACTTTGATATATTTTTGACAATTTTTTTTTCGTTTTTTTTCACTTTTTTCGTTAATATTAAATATCACATGTGATATTACAATAGTATCACATGTGATATTACATATCACATGTGATTTTTTCGGTAACGAAAAAAAACGTGAAAAAAACATTTTTTTTTATCAAAAATATATCAAAGTGGCAGTTTATAGAAAGGTAATTAAATGCTCGTCGCGATGGTTTAAGAGATATTTAAATTATAAAAATATGTGAAATATCAAAATGTTTTTAATCTCAACTATTGATTTCTTTTTATATGAATGGTGGGGATGAGTCCCTTGGTATGTAGGAAAAGTTTTGTATGTAAAATAACTCTACTCTTAATGATTAATTTCTTTAAAGTAAAGTATCTAATTTTTGAAAAAATTAGTATTTGTGACATGGTTTTGCCATAATACCGTTATAACTAAGGGGGTGTTTGATTGCGACTTAATTGACTTAATATGGAAAAAAAAAAAAACTGAATTAATTAAGTCATCTGAAAACTGTTTGTTCGCAACTTAATAAATAAAGATGACTAAAAATATTAAGTAATAAAACTGGGGTTGTCTACATTAAGTCATCTGTTAATTAAACATGACTTAATAAAAAAAATTAACAAACAAGCCCTAAGTTTTCATGCAGATTTCCTTACTCGTTTGCTATTTTAAGTTCATCTTAACATAAGCATCTTGCTAACTAGTACACTAAGGGTTTGTTTGTTAAAATTTTCTATTAAGTTATGTTTAATTAAGAGATAACTTAAGCAGACACTCTCAGTTTTATTACTTAAAATTTTGAGTCATTTATCTCTATTAAGTCACCAACAAACAGTTTTTATATGACTTAATAAGTTAATTAAGTCGAATTCAAACAACACCTAAAAGTGCATAATTTAACATTTTAATTATTTTGTTTTTCTCTAAACAATTTTACGAGACTAGAGAAGTATATATCGAAATTTAAACAAATATTGCTGTCGCAAAAGAGATTAATTGGCAAGCCATAAAGTTCATTTAAGTGTTTATAATTTTCTTTGTGGTAACCGTAAAAACATTCTATCCTCTGTAAATCCTATGTGTAATTCTTTGGAAATGTAAGTACTTAAATAATGTTTTCTACATACTCAAAAAGAATATCTTTAAAAGTAATGTTCGAAAATACACATTCCGCAAAAGTACTAAGAACGGTGGCGGTGGCGGTGGCAGCGGCATGCACCAACGGCATGGCCATACCGCCGGTGAACGCCATCGCCACCTCGACGGTATGGCCAGCGGCAAGGTGACAACGGCAATCATTGCCTACGCTGTTTGGTGTTTTCGAAATTAAAAACTAGCCGTTGGGAGTTATTTTGAAATGTTGGGAGAGCACAAGAAACCAAAAAAAAAATAAAAATCCCTATATATATTAAACACTTCCATTTTCATTTTCATACTTTCAAACACATACATTTATAAACACAAACATTACACATACATTTTTTATCATGGATGGTGGCAAATCAAAAGGTGCTTCATCACAAAAAGGTCGTGTACGTGGCTATCGTCCTCGTGTTCGTCCGCAAGCTCCACCACCGATGTATCCACAATACCCTCAATCGGGCTATTATCCCCAACCTCCACCACCGATGCATTAACAATACCCTCAATCGTTTAACTATCCTCAACCTCCACCACCGATGAATCCAAGCGAATATAACATATCAATGACGAGTGACTTCAACCCGTTTGGTGACTACCGTGAAGGTCCTTCGCGTCGTGAACCAAGTGTGGAACGCGAACTACCTATATATGGTGAAGACGATGATGATGATGTTGAGATTGTTCTCGAAACGCAACAACAAACTCAAATTGGTATATATTTTATTTTTTTATACATTATTTTTTTTATATACGTTATTTTTTTTATACGTTATTTTTTTATACGTTATAATTTTTTTATACGTTATAATTTTTTATACGTTATATTTTTTTTAAGATGAAGATGTTCAAGTGGGTAAAGGGAAAACTAAAGCGGATAAAAAGACTTGGACGTCGATCGAAGAGGTTGCTTTGGCTAAAGCATGGATTCATATCTCGATATGTAGAAAAGTCGGGAATGAACAAGGTAGAGATAAGTTTTGGGGAAAAATTTTGGAGCATTTCAAGGTCACCATTAAAGATACTAACCGAACTCATCATAGCTTAAACACAAAGTGGAAAAATATGAATCACGCAATGGGTGTCTTTAACGGGCTATACATCCAACAAATAATTTTTAAACTATATATTTGTGTTAATTTATATACTTGTGTAAATTGATATACTTGTGTTAATTTATATACTTGTGTTATCGTAGAATCGCATTCGTGAGAGTGGGTGTGACGATGTCAACGTCCTGCAAAATGCCATGTCCGATTATGATAAGAGAAATAAGGACACTTCTTTTAATCATATTGAAGCGTGGAAGGTTGTTAAGGGAGAACCGAAATGGTTGGAACAACCATGTTTTGAAAAATTATCTTCGACATCTCATTCCGACAAACGAAGAAAGTCGTCGGAATCTAGCTACTATGAGTCTTGAAGCAATGACAATGTTGATCCTGTTATTCCGGATCTAAATGACGACACAACTCCTGTATCAAAAAGAAAAGGGAAAAAAACCGCTAGCGAGTCGTCGAAAAAGAATAGTGCTGCTGAGTTTATTGGGAACTATACGGCAAAGAAAGCACTAGCGTTGGATGAGGCGATGGCAAAAAAACGTGCAAATAATCAATTGTCCAAACAGTTGCTGACGACACAAATCGAAAATGCTAACGAATAGGCTATGATTCGGGCAATGAAATTCTACAACGAGCCGCACGAACACATAACCAATACGGTTATGCGAGAATTCGTTGTTGCCAAAAAATGTGCGTACGCAGAGAAATATGGATGGCCTACCGATTTTTAGATATAATTATGTATTTTTTTTCCAAGTATTATGTAATGTTATTTTAATTATTAATGAATTTATGTTTTTATTAAATTGTTTAATTTAATTTATGAAAATAAAAAATAAAAAAATAAAATTAGTTGGGAGGTATGAAAAAAGCATGGTTGCCACTAAAAAGGGATTGGGAGGTATGAAAAAAGTATGAATGAGGTGGAATGATATTATTGGTGGATTTGGGAGGTATGGATGATTTCGGAAGCATGACTGCCACCCTCCTAAATACACAATTACACACATTCTCATGCATGTATATATGGAAATTTCTTTTTACATAAAGCAATTTTCTTAAAAAGCAAAATTTGTTCATATATTTTAAAGATCAAGCTTGTATTCATTTATTTTTATATTTATCTAAAATACCTAAAACTAAGTTTATTATTTTTGAATATTATTTAATTTCATTTATAGAGTTAAAAGCTCATATACAAATGACAAATAAGTGAGACTGATCTTTAATAGTAAATGAAATTAATCCAATAAAATATATTTGTAACTTCAAATAATTATTAAAAATAGCAAAATAAATAAATAAATAAATAAATAATTAAAATAATAATAAAAAAATAATTATGTTTATTTAGCATTTTTTTTAATCTAGATACAGATAAAGTTTTAAAGGTCTTTTTTTGTTAAGATTTTCATATTTTTGAAATGACAATCTTGTGATATTTGTAAAACTGAGAATTTTTGCCTGCATATCAACGGGTGCAAAGACATTTCTATTCTGCTATGAAATAAAGTTTAAATAATATGGAGTAACATGTTTTTTCAATAAAATGATAAGAACAATACGAAAAGTGATGTAAAGAAGTAAAAAGATTTCAAGTTTAATGGTTTAGGGGTTAATTTCTTATATCACTAAACTTATGTGGTATTAGAGTATAAAGTCAATAGAGTTAAAGATACCTAAAACTAAGTTTATAATTTTTGAATATTCTTTAATTTCATTTATAGAGTTAAAAGCTCATATATAAATGACGAATAAGTGAGACTGATCTTTAATAGTAAATAAAATTAATCCAATCAAACATATTTGTAACTTCAAATAATTATTAAAAATAGCACAAAATTAAAAATAAATAAATAACTGAATAAATAAAATAAAATAAAATAAAAAGTAATTATGTTTATTTATTTATAATCTAGATACAGATAAAGTTTTAAAAGTCTTATTATTATTATTATTATTATTATTATTATTATTATTATTATTATTATTATTATTATTATTATTATTATTATTATTATTATTATTATTATTATTTGTTAAGATTTTCATATTTTTGAAATGACAATCTTGTGATATTTGTAAACATGAGAATTTTTGCATGCATAGCAACAAGTGTAAAGACATTTCTATTCTTCTATGAAATAAAGTTTAAATAATATGGAGTAACATGTTTTTTTAATAAAAATGATAAGAACAATAAGAAAAGTGATGTAAAGAAGTAAAAAGATTTCAAGTTTAATGGTTTAGGGGTTAATTTCTTATATCGCTAAACTTATGTGGTATTGGAGTATAAAATCAATAGAGTTAAAGATTACAACTTAATGTTAACTAAAGTTTAGGGCAGAGGGTGTGGAGACTTTCTTGTCAGGTTAGCCAAAACATTATATCAGCGTCATGTTTTTTTCTTCTTTTTTTTTCCTGTTAACCAAACATAAAATATAAAAAGGTACACTTTTATTTCTTTTCCGCTCGTCATAGCCGTGCCACAAAAAGATGAAAGTGGCAGCAAACACTTTGGGGATGGTTTGCTTATGTCAAAGCACCTATATGTGTTGCCTTGTCGCACTGGCTCCACACCATTGGCCCTATACGCTAGTTTACATTTCTTTTGTAAACAAAAATAAAAAAATAAATCCAATTCAGTCTCTGCATTAAGTCCATCATACATGTTTTCCCTCTATTCTTCCTTTTTTTTCAAAGAAATTATAGGCAATTGCCTACATTATAATGTATGCATTATTTTCCCTTTTACATAATAACTATATGAGTGTCAATCTGTCATAGGCAGAAATATGATTATGAGAAAACTATTCTATAAAATATTTAAAAAAAATCGAAACTATGTCATAACTAATATAGTTTGAAAATTGAAATTAAACTAAATATTATTTTCCTAAAAATCATTTTAAACTTGATAAATGTTTGCTAAAATTTATGTTTATATGTTCATAGCATTTGTCTTTTATTTGAGTCTAACCCTATTCATAGATACAAAAAAGAATTTTTGAGACCTAAAAATTTTTAAAGCTAATACAGTTGTCTAACACGCACACTATCAAACTCATTCTGAAAACACTTATAGCATTTTATACTACTCATTCTGTCTTAAAATAAATGCTTGTTATTCTTTATGAGATGTCTTAAATTGATTGTCAACTATTAAAAATAGATCATAAAATTTGATTTACATTATCATATTACTTTTACTTGAAGTGCTATTACAAACTTGAAAAAAAGAAGTACTCCATAATGGTAATATTGTTATTTTGTAAGAAGTAAAAATTATTGTTTTTTAAACCGTGTGTTATTTGTTGAGAGACAAATTTTATTATTATTATTATTATTATTATTATTATTATGAACAAAGGGGTACATTACAATGAAGTTAAAGTAGGACCTTTGCCAACTTTAAGCTAGTTTGTGATTTGAAGTTTATCAACCGAAACATGTGTGAGTTATTAGATGGTATAATAAGTGTATGAATAATTAAGTTTTAATATTGAATTTA